>CM059421.1:20847500-25847500 GCA_030378225.1 Knoxia roxburghii | reverse complement strand
CAAATGTCTTTGATGTCATCAATCAGCTCCCTAGCTTCCTTGTAGTCTTTTAAAAGTAAATTCCACTGATAACAATAAAAAAATTATTCAGAATTCTGTCTGTCTCTAAATACAGCCATATGACTTGCTTCAACTTTGAACTATAAGTACAGATCATAAAAAATTAAGTACGTGTGTAATACTTGAAAGCCATGAAATTTTAAAAAGAAATAGAAAAGATTTAGAGGATATACCACTTCAAATTAATTACAAACACCTTTAGCACTCTAATGAACTCTGAAATGATAGCTTAGGAACACTGTCATACATTGATTATAGCTATATACAAAGTTCGTTGGTCTCTTCTCAAAAAGTATGCTTCTCCTACATTACACAAAATGATTAATTATACACAATATAGGCACTAAACAAACACATGAGAAAGGCACATTTCATTTATCAAACTCTCATTCATCTAAATCATCATCTCTAAATTATTCAAATAAAATAACTTTTCACCACGAGGGGGGATAAATGGGGATTTCTAAAGCACAAGGGAAGACACTGAGAAACTCAAAAAGCATCAGGGAGGTATCTGCCTTTTGCCCTTGAAAAAATTACTAATCATTTGCAAGCAAAAAATTAATCAACCAAACCTTATTCGAGGTGAAACTAATTCCAATGTAAATGTGTGTTTCCGATTACAAGGATAACTGCTTTATGTTTTTCCCACATTTAGAAAAATAAATTTCAATGTTGCTACTACTAGAAACCTAAAGCATTAACCAAAGATTTCTACAAATTTACATCTGCATGAGGATTTAGGATATAAAGAGGAAGGCACATTTCTATAAAGAGAATTTTGATGTAAAACATAGACTCAGAGAGCCTAGCTTGAGAAACATAATCAACCATCCCCAGCAGCTGTACACCCTCCCCCCGCCCCTTTTTCTCTCATGCCCACACAGGAGCACACATTCCACATTTCAGACTGTAGAGATACAATTTTCTTAGGCTATGTTTGTCTGCATTTTCTTTTTGAGTATGCTGCATTGGGAATGTAAATTTTTTTGTAGAAAAAGTTTTAGGAAGAAAAGAAAAAATGTATTGGAGGGAATATTTTTTTTAAATAATGTGATAGGAATTTTAGAGGGAATTGAAATTGATGTAATGTGATTTGGTGATTGTTTTGATGGATTTTTGTAGTAAAAGAGTAAACATTTTTCAGAAAATATGGAAACAAACAGTCTTAGACTTACCACCCAAGAGACATTGTAAGCATTGAACCAGTTGTGATTGATTGATATTGTGTCTTCCTGCAAATATGTCTATGAGGTTAGATAAAAAAAAAACAATAATACACCAAACAAATTTCTATAAAGTATGATGACAGCAAAGGAAAGAAAAGATGAATGTTGTTTTTGTATAGGTGTAAATCACTTTAGCCCAGTGGCGGAACCAGCATGGAACAAGAGGGTGCAACAACACCCTCATGCCCGATGGTTCCGTCATTCCCTCTTAGAATTCTCCTCCTTCACTTTCTTCTCCATTATTCATTCCTTCATTCCTTATTGTTTCTCTCAAATTAGCACCCTCATCCCAAAATTTCTAGGTCCGCCACTGCTTTAGCCGATATTCCTTATAGTACTGTACCATGGAGGATGAAAATCAAATTCATTATTTCCTCATTCAAAATATCAAGCTTCCTGGAACACAACTTAAAGCTGCAAGACAAACTTGAAAGACATCTAGGGCCCCTAAAGAAACGATGAAGAATCTACAGGCATAACAATGTTTGGAATTCATGCAACAAGAGCAAATAGACTGGTGAGAATCAGATCATCTTATCTTATATAACTAAGTGGGAAAAAGTAAACTAAACGACTTATACATGCAATTCAACTTTTCCATCCAAACAGGAATCTATGAGCCGCAAACCAATGTAAGTCTACTTCACACGACTTGGAACTTAGTTAATCCAAATACTAAATATTGAGGAAAATATTAAAGGCATTTTTTTTCAAGAAGAAGAGGCAATTCCCCAGGAGTCCCAGTAACAATTCAAACTTATTGTCGACAATTTTATGGAGGGCACAGATAAATTACACAAAGCCTTAGAAGAGCATAAAATGTGCCCAAACTTCTAGTAACCAATACACAAGTGCACTACGCCTTTACTAGTACATAAATGTGTCCAAATACACAGAACATTTAACTCATAGGTGAAAGCATAAATCAAACCCCAGTAAAATAACTCATAGAGTTGGTTTAAACTTGTAAGACTTCTCCAAGACAAATAAAATGTATAAAAAGATAGTTTCTTTCTCTTTTCCTAATTATTTCGAAAATATTAAGCAAGCACAAAAGCTCAATACATCATCCCTGAGTGACTGTGACAAGTCAAATACCAAATTATGAACTTGGTGATACCATCCACTAGGAACAAAGATGATCTCATTTTGTTCCTGACAGCACTCCCACCAACTAGCCTGCATTCATTAAAAAGTGCAACTTTCAGACACATTCAAAGGAAAAAACAAAATGAGTCCAAGTTCACTAATTACCTCTTTAAACCCCGGAAATTTCGTTTCACTTACATCCTCAAAAATATCATATACAGAATTTTTCATGTGCCTGAAAGAACAAAAGAAATTTGATTTATAACAAAAAAAAAAAAAAAAAGCTAAAATCAGAAGGAGACATGACTTGGAAAATAAGTAATAACTTTTATAATTAAAAGGGCGCCCAATAGATAGAAGCCCCAGCACATACAGGGTTTAAAGCGGTTTTAGGGAAAAGTCAGGCTATTAAGGCTTAAGGTATGAAGCCTAGTCTAGTATTTCTAAAGGAGGCTGATCTCAGTTACATGGCAACTTCTCTTACCACTGTGCCAAGTTTCCCTTCTAGTAGAAAGAAAAGTGCTTTCAGTAAAACTTATATTTTTATGGGAGGCTGTTTCAAATCCATGACCTGTCACATGGCAATTGTTCTTCCCAGTGTGCTAAGTTCCCGTTCAAATAGAGCAATAGTAATTAAGCCTTTATCTTACTCTTCAAGGTTGGCTATATGGATCATATGTCGAATTTGTGCTCCATGCATCCACATATTCTCATTGAAATTTAAATAGATCATGTCATTTTTGAAAGTTTCTTTCCAATTCTTTTTAGATTTCCCTGTTCCTCTTTAAGTTTTAGTTAATGATTCTATGTATTCTACTCATTTTATTGGGCATCTAAAGGTCTCCTAACACACATGTCAAAACAATCTTAAGCATAATTCTCTCATTTTTTTCATCTATTTGCACTACTTTCTAAATGATTCATCAAAAACTTGAGCAAATACTTTCAGTACTTTCAACAATTTCCAATGAAATATGAAACAAGTTCACTAACTTGAACAAAAGAGGAGGTTTAAGAATTCAAGGTTCCTTCCTCAAACAAATCAAGCTATTAAGAAATTGTTGAATTAGAAACTGTCGACTCACTGTCCAGTTAACACCTTTGATAAGCATACAGAAAAATATGTAAAATATGTAAGTTTAGCAACACCCTACCTTTACCATAATATAAGCAACAAATTGGAAGTCTATTAGGTAAGGCCAGATATGGATTCCAAGCAAATTCTGTAGTAAAGTATTAAGTTGTCATCGCAGATGGACTTCTGGGAAACCATACAAGGAGGTATGGTCTAAAAGACTAAAATTCCATGGAGAATACAAATGTCATACCAAACTTTTTAAAAATATTTCCCCTTGATCACACAATTATATTTTTGCCACCTCAGATTTATGGACGGGTTAAGCTACTTCCAGAAGAATTAGACCATCAATCTCCATTGCCAAAATAATGAAAAAGATTAACCCTTTAAATATACACGTCCATTACTTTGAAAATTGAATTCTTTACCAAGATAACATGCTGTGATAACTGCCGAGCTACAGAAGTTTCCTTCTCAAGATGACAAACTGCTGCTTCATCCTTTTGACCCCCTAGATGTACTTGTGATATACCATGACCAACTAAATACTATTATAAAATAGAAACTCAGTGGATGGAAGCCCCACACGGCAAGCACAGGGGAAGGGTCCAGCCATACACTTTGAGTGCAAATGTAGGTATCTTAATATTGGCTATTTCAGTGACTCCAACCTGTAATCTAAGATCACAAGGCAACAACTCTTACTGATGAGTCGAGAAAAAAAACAATGAGGCAAATCAATAATCAGAGTTCGCGAATCCATTAGGCTCCAAATTTGTCAGATGTACGGTTTCATCTTTTCTTCTCAATGGAACAGATTATACTATCAGGACTGGACATTCACCAGCCAAAAGTAAAGAACATTAACCAGCACCATCTAGAACTAAAAAAGTGATCTTGTATCTAAAATTTTGGCAGTAGATAGCATAAGCAAGAAGAAACTTTCCTCACCTGTCAAACACAAGGTGATGTTGGCTGGGCGGCAGAAGATACCATTGCTTCTTGCCACACACATTCGCAGACCAACTATATGATCTGAAAACATCTGCATGGAGGGGAGTCCAAGTACCTATATAAATAAGTTAAATTTTCATAGTCATATAAGTTTCAATAGAAAATGAAATTTCTTCAAACAGACATGAGAAAATAAAGGGCTAGATTAGACAAAGAAATTTTAAAATCTGTCTTATAAGAAACAAATCAATTCATCAAGTCTCCAACCTTTTGGCCCCATGTACACAAAACGATAGTCAGAGCAAGTTACTTCATTTTTCTGTTGGTAATTATCAGGATCGATATGCATATGGTATCTATCAAGATACATATTCAACCAGTCATCAGAAAAAAATAACGGCACCCTATATGCACGGTACTCTGGATACTCCTGAAAACCCAAAAATAGAAATGTTGGAAGCACTCTGATGCATTTCAATCTCAACAATACAAAATAAAATGAACGTAGAAGCTTGATTCTATGATGCTATAATAACAGCACATATCTATGTCAAGCTGGAACTAAGGCTGCAGCTCCATTAAAAAAAAAAATTAGCCAAACTAACTTTCACCCACTTTCTGACCATTAACAGGCATAAGTCAACTAACAAGCATATGTAAAATCTGAAAGCACAAATCATTGCAAGTCTGTAACACAAATTACAAATGACAAAAATGCATACAACCAAATTCGATAGTTAAGAAATTATATCATAATCCTTCAAACCATTTGAATAAGGCAAACCAATACAACCAAGGTCCAATAAGATAATACACAGTTAGTATATAGTAGTACTACTATTACAATGCAAGATGCATTTTTGACAAATGGTAGGGGAGCATTAGCTAGGGGGAAAGGAGGCAAATTCAGGGGCGCTGCATTAAATGGGTTATTCCATTGGGTGAACACTACTATGAATGAGTACGTAGTAGTACTAGTACTACAATAGAATTTGCCGATAATACACACAAGCTATGGTTAAAAAAACATCAATCAAAGCTAAAAAATAGAATATAAGAAAACGGACTCAGATATAGAGTGAGGGAGACCTTCACAAAGTGCCAATCTTTCAAGTACAATAAAGGCTTGCCATCAGATTCTTCAATACTACTGCTCTCTCTAGTAGAACAAAGTTCAACCCATTTCTCAATAAAGTCTGAAACAGACATTTCCAACCTTTTCTGGTCAGTAAATTCTCTTGCCCCACAATCTGCAACCTAAAAAAAACTTCGAAATAATAATAAGAAGTAAACTATCGAATCAGAAAAATAACCTATCAGAGGATCAAGCATTTGAATAAAAACCTGCACTTTTGACTTCCCAAAATGAGTTGAAAGAAAATGGAGATTGGGTTTTCCATTTTCAAAAACCCAGTCTTCACGAGCCCTCCAATCATCCATTAACCCGGTGAGAACAACGGGTCGATTGTGAACCAGGTAATCTTGAACAAACTTAACGTAACTTAATTCTTTTCCGTTCACTTTCTCCACTTCTCGTTCAATTTTCAGACACATTTTCTTGTTTCTCTTTCAATTCGAATTCGGAACACTTTTACTTTGGAACCTTCTTCAAAAGGAATGGAAGCTTTAATATTGCAATTCTATATGAAATAATTTTACAAAATTTGATAGAATTGGGGAACAAAAGGAACGGTTGACTCCAATGGGCGACACACGGGTTAAAATCTGAAGTCAATTTATTTGGGGCCGGTCCATTAATTAAGGAGGAACTATATAAATCTATTATATTACCTATACCTAGACCTAGGCTACTCTATTTTCTACAGAAATCTGTTCATTGTATTCTGTACTTTTCATGACATAATACAATTTTGTCTCCCTCTGGCCTGTGGCATAGCCAACACATTGGAACCACGTTAAATCTCTTCTTTATTTGCGTTCTTTACAATTGTTCTATTATCTTTCTCACATCTGTTATAGCAAATTGGTATCAGAGTTTGGTTGGGTAAGAAAGATATATGCTTTGAATTTAAAGATCGACAAATTCACTGAGAGAAATAGTTCTAGTTTGTGACAGATCAAGATGCAAACATTGTTAAAGCAACAGAGTTTATGGGCGCCATTGTCAAAGAAATCGACAGGGGAAGGCGCAATTGATGACATCACCATGGCGAGTCTAGATGTGAAGGCTCATTCGACAATTATGCTTTGTGTAGCAGATGACGTTATCACAGAAGTCACAACTGAGGATACTGGTGCTGGTATTTGGTTAAAACAAAAATATTTGTACATGACAAAGTCTTTAACCAATAAGTTGTTGTTGAAACGTCTGTTCACTCTCCGTATGCAAGAAGATATGCCTCTTCGGGAACAATTAGATCAATTAAACACGATTTTGCTTGAATTGCGTAATATTGATGTAAAGATTGAGGATGAGGATGCTGCTTTGATTCTGTTAGTTAATTTGCCCTTGTCATATGAAAATTTTGTTCAGTCTTTTACTGTGGGCAGAGATTCTGTAAGTCTGAATGAAGTTAGAACCGCATTGCATACTAGAGAATTACGCCATAAGGCATCTGGTGGTAGTACTACAGACAATCAGGGTGCTGGTTTGTCTGCAAGTGATAGTCGAAAGGGACAAGGGAAGAAAAAATTCAATAAGAAAAATAATTTTTCGAAGGGTCCTAAACCAGATGATGTTTGTACTACTGTAAGGAAAAAGGGCATTGGAAACATAACTGTCCTAAGAAAAAGAAAGAACAAAACAAGCAGGAAAAACAACAGTCTTTAGCAGCTGTTGCACATAATGACTCAAATTCTGAGGAAGATTTGGCGTTTGCAGCAAATGAACAGGTACATCATAAAGATGTGTGGATTCTTGATTCTGGAGCATCATATCATATATGTCCCAACAAGGAATGGTTTTCAACTTATGCACTAGACGGTGGTAATGTTTCCATGGCAAATGACGTTGTCTACAAGGTTGTTGGCATTGGCTCCATCAAGATAAGGACACATACTGGTAGAGTTTTCGCATTGAATCAAGTTAGGCACATTCCTCACATGATGAAGAATTTGATATCGCTCACTATGTTAACAAAGAGGGGGATCAATTTCCAAGGAGAAGGTGAAGAATTGTGTGTCAGTAAAGGTTCATCAGTGATTCTTGGAGGAATCAAACAGGCTAGTTTGTATGTTCTGCAAAGCTCTACTGTTACTGGAACAGTAGTTGTTGCATCCTCAGATGATCGTCAATCCGATATGACTAAATTATGGCACATAAGGCTTGGCTATATGAGTCAAAGAGGGATGCAAATTTAGGCTAAACGTGATCTTCTAGATGATCACAATGTAAAGGATTTTGGGTTCTGTGTGTTAGGTTTGAATACTAAAGCTATGCTTGTATTGAACTTTTTCTCAGTTAATATATTGATTTAATGTTTTGGTTTATATTTTGTGTATGTTTAGTCCATTTATATTATGTAGTTAGATGATGAGGTGTCTTATGTGACACAGTAGATCTCATCATTGGTTAAAATACATAATATATAAATGAGATTCGTAACAAAAACAATTTTGGACAAGCTGTCGGTTTAAGTTATTATGTGATTTAGATAATTGGTTTGTCTAAACTAATTGAATCATATAGATATGCCCGGGGTGTATTGAACTTGACCATTTAGAATGATTTGTCTTGTACTAATTTAATAGACAAATCGTTCTTAGTATTCTATCTCTTGATCGCTAGACTTGAGCGGGCATGAGGATTAGGCATAGTGTACTTTGATCTGCCAATGGGTGAGGTCAATTGTGGCCAATAGTCTCGGTTGGTTGGGTGCGCGTGTTTAGTTACTTGGTGTGATGCTGTTTGTCGAAAGGAACCATGTACCTGTGCGTCCGGGGTGATGGTGCTCCCGAAATAAGCTTGTTATGTTTATTATACTAAACCCGACCGGTGGACTTATGTCCGGTATAGTAAAAAGGTCAAGTGGTACTAGTCTCATAATTAAAGAAGTTAATTAATTAATCTATCAGTAAATTAATAAATTAACAAGCACTAAATCTTTGATGTGGGGAGATTAAGAATAAATTAATTTAGTTGTTTCGGAGGCAATTTTTGTGTAGGATGGTAGTGCCAAAATTAATCTGTTAGTGGTACGATTAATTTTTTAATGGGTTAATTGAATAAGTAGAATTAATTAATTTTCCTAAGGGTTAATTAAGTAATTAACAAATTGGAATTAATTATTTAATTAATTAAGTCTTAAGTTTTAATTAGAATTAGAAAATCCTAGAGATTAGGAAATCTAATTGGATTTGGTTTATCCTATTAGATTAGTTACCTAATTGGATTTGGAAACTAATTAATTATCTAAACCCATTAGGAAGGCCAATCTTAAACCAACTTGGGGTCTCTATTGTAACTCTATATATAGATAAGGGATTAGCAATTACATAACACACAACTCATAAGTTTTCAAGACAAGAAAACTAGAGAGAGAAAATAACTTTCTCCCTCTAGAAACTTTGGGCGGTCGAATTTTGGTCCCATGCAGCGGGTGGCAGTTCATTTTATGATGAGAATCCCGACGCAGTTTTTGTGTTGATTACTGATCAATTTGTTGCTAGATCGTTGCCCACACAACATGTAATCATAGTCTTGAGTCATACAAGCAATCACCTGAGTTCACGCTTCAAGAGGTACTTTCTATGATTCTGCTTTTAATTAAAAATTATTGTTGCATGGTAAATCGAATGAGTACAAACAAAGATTCTATGCAATGTTATTTCAAGTAAGGATTGGAATAGCGATTGTGCTAGAGTCTAGGCCTGGTCAAATATTTCGATTCTGGAATGCGTAGCACGAAAGTGAGTTTTTGACTGGGTCCGGGCAGATAATCTTTCACTATGAACCATGTGTATTTGGCAAGCTTCATCAAAGCAAGTTTGGCATAGAATTCATAGGACTAAAGGCACACTTGATTAGATCCATTATGACTGTTGGGGTCCTTCACGTGTTGAGTCTCTTAGTGGTAGTAGATATTTTCTCTCGATGATTGATGACTATTCAAGGATAACATGGATTGTTGTCATGAAGTAGAAGAGTGATGTTTTTCAAGAACTTTAAACAGTGGAAGGCATTAGTGGAGAATAGAGTTGGAAAGAAGATTAAAAGGCTTCGAACTGATAATGGTTTAGAGTTCTGTTGGTCAGATTTTGATGAGTTCATTAAGGATGAAGGGATTGCACGACATCATACAGTACGGAAGACACCGCAACAAAATGGTGTTGCAGAATGCATGAACCAAACACTTCTAGAGAGAGCAAGGTGTATGCTCTTCAATGCCGGGCTACCTAAACGGTGTTGGGCAGAAAAGGTGAGCACAACGTGCTATCTGATAAATCGGTCACCTCATACAGGTATAGACTGCAAAATACCTTATAAAGTGTGGTTTGGTAAGACCCCTGATTACACCATTCTGAAAGCTTTTGGTTATGTTGTTTTTTATCATGTAAGTGAGGGCAAGCTAGAGCCAATGGCTAACAAGGGAGTATTTATAGGCTATGGGGATGGGGTAAAAGGGTATAAAATATGGCCATCTTCTGATAAAAGAGTAATTTTGAGTAAAAGTGTTGTATTTGATGAAAATTGTATGCTCAATTATCATGTAAAGCCTACTGCTGTAGAAAATATGAGTGTTGATAAACAGGTGGAGCATGAAATACAACAACAGGTTGATAACCAACGAGAACATGAACTTTCTGAACTCCCCAGACTTCCAGAGGTAGATATGCCAGAGACTACACCAGTTGTTCAGTCAAATAATCGTCCAAAGAGAACAACTAACATCCAGGATGGCTTAAAGACTATGTAGTGGCAGATGCACTTCAGGTTGCTGAGGAAGTGGATTCATTTGAACCATCCACGTATAAAGACGTTGTTGCATGAGTTGAATCAGCCCTATGGCTTGCTGCCATGGGTGATAAGATGGAATCGTTGCATAAGAACAACAGTTGGGATTTGGTCAAAAGACCACCAGAAATGAAGATTGTCACTTGCAAATGGATTTTCAAGAAGAATGAAGGGAATACACCAGCTGAGGCTACCAGGAACAAGGCAAGGGTACTTGCAAGAGGGTTCACACAAAAGGAAGGGGTGGATTACAATAAAATTTTCTCACCAGAAGTGAGACACACTTCCATTAGGGTGTTACTAGCTATAGTTGCACAACAAGATTTAGAGCTTGAGCAACTAGATGTCAAGACAGCGTTCCTGTTAGAGTTGAATACATAAGCTATGCTTGTGTTGTACTTTTTTCCAGTAATATATCGATTTATGTTTTGGTTATATCTTGTTGTGCATTAATTGTCCATTTGTATTATGTAAGTAGATGATGAGGTGTCTTGTGTGACACAGTAGATCTCATCATTGGTTGAAAAACATAATATATAAATGAGGTTCGTAATCGAGACAGTTTTGGACAAACTGTCGGTTTAGGTTATTATGTGATTCGGATAATTGGTTTGTCTAAACTAATTGAATCATATAGATATGCCCAGGGCGTATTGAACTTGACCTTTAAGAATGATTTGTCTTGTACTGATTTAATAGACAAATTGTTCTTGGTATTCTATCTCTTAATCCCTAGACTCGAGTGGGCATGAGGATTAGACATAGTCACTTTGATCTGCCAAAGGGTGAGGTCAATTGTGGCCAATAGTCTCGGTAGGTTGGGTGCGCGTGTTTAGTTACTTGGTGTGCTGCTGTGTGTTGAAAGGAAACCATGTACTCGTGCGTCCGGTGTGATGGTGCTCCCGAGATGAGCTCGTAAAGTTTGTTGTACTAAATCTGGCCGGTGAACTTATGTCTGGTATAGTAAAAAGATCGAGTGGTACTAGTCTCAGAATTAAAGAGGTTAATTAATTAATTTATCAGTAAATTAATATATTAACGAGCACTATATCTTTGATTTGGGGAGATTATGAATATAATTTAATTAAGTTGTTCCGGAAGCAATTCTGGTGTAGGATTGTAGTGCCAAAATTAATCCGTTAATGGTACGATTAATTTTGTAATGGGTTAATTGAATAGGTAGAATTAATTAATTAATTAATTAATCTTAAGGGTTAATTGAGTAATTAATAAAGTGAAATTAATTAATTAATTAAGTCTTAAGTTTCAATTGAAATTAGGAAATCCTAGAGATTAGGAAATCTAGTAGGATTTGGTTTATCCTATCAGATTGGTTACCTAATTGGATTTGGAAACTAATTAATTACCTAAACCCATTAGGAAGACCAATCCTAAACCAACTTGGGGTCTCTCTTGCAACTCTATATATAGACAAGGGATTAGCTATTCAAGACATACAATTCCATAAGTTTTCAAGACAAGAAAACTAGAGAGAGAAAAATTTATCTCTCCAAGTCGGGTTTTTAAAGCTAAATTGCGACTGGTTTGTTGTTCTTTGTGGCCAAAATTTTGGTCCAGTTTTTGCCAGCTACGCACAGCTTTCTCTCTCTCCGGGCGGTGCGTTTACAGTACATGCCAGGTGCTGCGGTGCTAGAATTTTCTAGCAGGTGGATTGTGGTGATTAGCTGATCGATTGATTTCTAGTTCGTTGCCCACACAACGTGAAGTCAAAGTCTTGAGGTATACAAGAGAATCACCAAGTGTGCGCTTCAAAGGTACTTTTCTAAGATTCCGCTTTAATTAGAAATTTTTTGCCCTTGATAAATCGAGCAAGTGCAAACTCAGATCCTATGTGGCAATTCTTTCAATTGTTATCAAAGCCTGGTTTTGGGTTCTGTGCTTGTTTGATTTATTACATGGTTTTATTTGCAGGTGGTTAAGAAATCTCGACTATTATGGTTATGTTTGTATGGGTTTTAATTAAAATCCGAGATATGTCCGGATTTAATTTTGTTAAGAATGTTTGTAATAGTATAACCACATGCTGGAAGCTGTGTATGATTAGATTAAATCTGTAGTAGGATTTTTTCTATGTAATTTTGATTATTTAATTTTCCTAGAAAGCCTTGTAGTAGGAGAATTAATTTTTGTAATCGAAGGTGTTATGGTGGGCAACTTGAATTCGTGGATTTTTGGGTTATTGTTAATTCGTAGAAACCCAGGAAAACCCAGAACGAATTGCAAGAAGACCAAATAGCATGGGAAAAGAGAAGAAGGCAGTGGCGGCAGGAGGCGGCGCCGCCGACCAACTACCGGTAGCAGTCACCGCCGGTGATCGCGCCAGGGCAGCGCAGCTGCCGCGGGGCGCAGCATCTGCTGCGCCAGCCGTGGCAGCAGCAGCTGCACGCTGCTGGGCCGCGAGCACAGTCCATGCGGCCTGTGCACGCGTACGGCCCGTGCATCCTGTGCACGTACAGCCTGTTCGGGCTGCGGTTCTGGCCCATTTTTCATCCAGTTTTTGTTTTTTAAAGTTCAAGACTCTCTCCATCGAGTGACGTGACGGGACACGAGATCAAGGCAGAAGATGGAAACAATTAAAACCATAATAGTCGGGGAATTTATTTTTCGTATTTATTTCCCGTATTTATTGTTTTAATTTTATGCTATATTTTAGATCCATGATCTTAAAGCATGTTGGTTTTATGGTTGCATATAACTTAGGGTTAGTTAATTGCATGTTAAAACCGGAAAAACCCTCAATTTGGAAATCTAAGTGGGAGCGGGTTAGTTTAATATTCCCATGGCCACCATTACGAGTTCATATGCGATGTGGGGCGATGTGGGTGGGCTTGCGCGTTGGCATTAGGGCCTTCCTCCATTCGGATGAGTCCAGCCCTGAGATCGCTAGATTATGAATTTCTGAGTAAGATGACTAGAGCGAGTTTAACTAGGAAAAATGCGACACCCTCTCCATCTGAGGCGCACTATCTTGAGGTAAGAAACTCAGAAGTCACGTAATGGCATACACTTAGTGTACGATCTGCAGTATTCCTCCCAAGAGGTTACGCTGCTTATTTGTACGGCTGAAAGCACCGACTATTAGCTACATTGATCAATAGATCGTTTGGTAAGATGGTGTAGTTAATAAACTTGTTTCTTCTCAAAAGAATGTGGGTTAGCGTAAACATCCACACTGCATGGCTTGCGAGAATCCCAGTGGATGAAATGTTGTGGATTATAATTATTGTTTGAAGGGAAGTCAATAATTAATAACTGAAACATTGTATGTTTGTTAATTTTACAGTTTTATCGATATGGCATTCAACCCCTTAGCTGCTATTTTGAAAGACAACAAATTAACTGGAACAAATTATGTCGACTGGAGTCAGAACTTGGACATAGTCTTAACGGCTGAGCCGTATAAGTTTGTGCTCACCGAAGTATGTCCAGATGTGCCTGATGAGAACTCTACTCAAGAGGATAGGGATGCCTATGCTCGGTAGAGAAAAATGGATGAGATGACGCGGTGCTATATTTTGGCCTCTGTGTCAAATGTGCTGCAACACCAGCTTCATCCCATGGTCTCTACCTTCAACATGATGGCTCACCTGAAAGAGATGTTCGCGCATCAAGGCAGGACTGCTAGGCAAGCAGCCATGAGGAAATTAATGAACTCAAAGATGGCTGAAGACGGATCGGTGAGAGATCATGTGCTACACATGATCAGCAACATCAATGAGACAGAGGTGTTGGGAGGAGAAATCGACCCAGAAAGTCAGATAGATATTATTCTCCAGAGTTTACCATCTAGTTTTGAGTAGTTTCGGGTCAATTATAACATGAACCAAAGAGTCTATACTCTACCCGAGCTCTTAACTGATTTGGTGGCGGCCGAAGGCATCTTCCATGAGAAGAAGCAAGCCTTGGTCGCAGTAAAGGCTTCAGGTTCGTCTTCTGCGCCTAAAGGCAAGAAGAATAAGAAGAAGAAGAATGCCAGGAAACTTACTGCAAAGCCCGAGATCGCAAAGAGAAGTAAGCCCAAAGGCAAGTGCTTCAAGTGCGGTAAAATGGGACATTGGAAAGCGGATTGTCCAAAGCTTAAAGGTACGATAGTTTCTGCCCTAATTACTGAGACATGTTTAGTACTGATTCCCACAGATACTTGGTGTGTTGATTCAGGCGCCACTGATCATGTTTGTAATTCCTTGTAGGGGTTCCAAGTAACCCGGAAGTTTAGAGAGGGCGAACTGGACATCTACATGGGTGACAGTACAAGTGTGTTAGTAGAAGCAGTGGGAGTTGTCAATTTAAATTTTGAAAATTGTAGATTAGAGTTAGTTAATTGTCTGTATGTACCGAGTTTTAGAAAGAACCTTATTTCAGTTTCTAAACTCTTAAAGAATGGTTATAAGTTTGTTTTTTCTAATGAGTCTGTATTTATTAGAAGAAATGAGAAACTTATTTGTTCTGGTTCATTGGTTGACAATTTATTTGTGGTTAACTCTAATTCCTCTGTTGCGCAAAACACAGAAACATATAGCTCTTTATCTAACATTAATAAGAGGAAGAAACCTTCTGAAATGAATCAAACCTATCTTTGGCATCTCAGGCTAGGTCATATAAACCTTAGTAGGATTCAGAGATTGGTCAATGATGGACCTTTAGGTTCATTAGAGATTGACAGTTATGCAACCTGCGAATCTTGCTAGGAGGTAAGATGACCAAGAGACCTTTTAAGGCAAAAGGTGTTGGTGTATATGCCCTAATGAGGGCTATTTATGTAAATAAACTTTGGGGGTTATTTATGTAAATAAGACATTTGTCGTTTGATTGATTATTTATCTGATGAGTTAATTTCATGAAATTATATTCTTGTGCATATTGAATTTTATGAAATCGATCCGCCAAAAGAAACACTCCATGGACTGTTAGATCATGAGTGATTCTTTTGAGTAGTACTCGTACGAGGATCCTTAGACCAGAAATCACTGCATAGTCTTAGGTGAATTAGAGTGTGCTTTGACATATGCCTAACGGGACCGTAACAGGTTGCCAAGTACGGGTATGATTGGGTACACTATGAGTCACGCTAAGGTATGTAAGTGAAGTGATGGGACTACAAGTCTCTCTTAAATGAGAGATGATATCTTGGCCGCTTGATAGTGAACTGAGAAGTGCATGGCCGTGCCCAAGAAATGATAAGGGTTATCATTTGCTTGATTAAGATCAGTGTCACTAAGAGATCAAGTAAAACGTTTAGCTATATAAGGATGATTGGTTCCATGCCTTATGCTAAACTGGATATCAGTGTAGAGGACATTACGTAGTATACTCGGAAGGTTGTGTTGAATCACCATTCGACCCTCCGTTCTGAATTGTGTAGTCATTATGTCTTGCTAGAGACCACTAATGATTTATGGATTAATTAATGAGATTAATTTATTCATTGTCAATTTGGAATGGGCCTACAGGATCGCACATAAGTGAGTTCGATGATTCAGAATTAATTAAATTGCCTGTTCTAAGTATAAGAGTTATACTTAAATTGATAATATTTAATTAAACGGTTTAATTAAATATTATTGAAGAGTTTTATGGTATTAATTAAAAGTTAATTAATTACCTGGGAAGAATTGAGTTGAGCTGATAAATCAAGGGACCTAATTGTGAATTAAGGTTCTTGACCCATCAGCCTGATCCATGGATCAATGGGTTGATCCATGGTGTTGGTTAAACCCAACTCAGTAAATAATTAATTAATTATTATTAATTATTATTTATTATTAATTAAAACAGATACTTAACTATTCTTCCCAGAGAAAAAGGTTTTCTCTAAAAACAGGCAAATTTTGGGGCTAGCACCGGTTCTGAGAGAACTCCAGTGCAAGAACGTAGAGACAATTCGCTTGAATTGTTCTGTGGTGGTGAACGCAATCTTCCCAAAGGATCCAGGCGACTGCACAACCGATTACGCGTCGAGGGTAAGACCCGAATCCTTTAGTGTTTAGGAATTCCGCCATTTAATTTAGAATTAAATGCCTAAACGCAATCTAGCAGTGGTATCAGAGCCATAGGTTAATTTTTGTTTTAATTAAAATTGTTTTAGTTAAAACAAAAGGTTTAGAATTGGGTTATTCAAAATTGGTTTTTTCTTTTTTGTTGAATATTTGGCCAGAAAACCGTTTTTTTTATTCTGTTTTCTTTTGGTGGCCGAGTCGCCGGAAAAACGGGATTTACCCGGAAATTGATTTTTTTGCTGTTGTTTGAATTCCGTTTTTCTGGGTTACCAAATTGTTTGGCTGGATTGTTGATTTCATAATTCTGGACTAAATTGAATTTTTTGGCATTTGGAGTTTTCGAAAACAGACGGGATTCTTCCTTTCTTTTCGATTGAAATAGTTTCTGGGATTAGGGTTTCGAAACTAGCCTAAATTGATTCGATTTGGTCGGTTTTTGGTTTAAAATCTTTGCTGGGCTGAATAGTTTTCGTTTTTGGTTTTGCCGGTTTCTGGGTTTGAGAAACATCATCGCAAAAGTTCCGAATGATTTTTTGGTCTGAGATGGTTCAATATTTTTCTGGGTTGCTGGTTATTTTTTTTCTCCGCAGGTGCTCGGTCGTTCGAAGAACGGCGAAGACGGAATCCATGTTGGCGGGCTGCTTCGGTTTCATCGAAGCGGTCGCTGGGTTCGCGTCTGGGCTCGATTGGCGCCGGAAATGAGCAGTGGCTAACGTCGCCGCTGCGTTTCCTCGTCGATCGAAGCCGGGGATCGCAACTGATGTTGTTGATTCTTCGCCGGAAGTCTTGCGGATTTTGAACGGCGATTATCGTCGCTCGGAGAGGCCGCTATTGGGGACAGAAAAGTTCTGACCACCAAGACAAAAGATGCCGGAAACCGATCGGTTTGCCGGGGAAGACGATCAGAGTCTAGCGGCGGGTGGTTGAAGCCCTAGGGGCTGAAATGACTAAAATAACCCCGCCGCAGCTTCTAAACCCTAATTAGCCAAAAGAAAAATTTTAAAATTTATAAAATGGCCCCAGCAGTTTTGTTTCCCTTAAACCCTAAGCCCAGAATTTTGGTTATTTACGAAATGACCCCAAGAGTTTCAGAAAATTAAAATTTTAAAAATTTTCTGAATTTTATTTAATAAGATTTTGATTAAATAATCTTATTAGATAAAGATAGGATTAATTTAGAATTTTATCCTATAAGTTTAAATTTTGAAATAAATTATCTTAATTAGATTAGGATAATTAGAAAAGATAAATAAATAAATAATTAATTAGATTAATTAATTGTTATTTATTTATTTTATTTTACTTATGATACTTAAATTTAAATTGTTTAAATTTTATGTGAAGCATCATAATTATGCTAGCATGTTCATGCATCATTCGATTAAAATGAATGAACATGGGATTGATTAAAATTGATCATGACACGATCAATTTTAATAGTGTAAGAGTTACACAATCCCTAATTAAATGATTCGGCTTAATAAAATTGGCTTGTATGAAGCATATGCATTTGTGTGTTTTTCTATGCATGAATTGGGCTTAAAATTTATTATTTAAATTTTTGGGCCTGCGAGCCATTTTAATATTGGGCCTGCGTGCCTATTAAATAATTATGTAATAGTTAGGCCCAAAAGGAGGTTCCGAAGGAGTCCATGGTGGAGCCCAGGAACGGAAGCCCAAAATGGAGGCCCAAAAGAAGTTTTTTTTATTAAAAGGCCCTGTAATAGATTAGAGCCCAATTCATCACATTTCCGCAATTTTATGTTTTGTGAATGAATGAAAACGACAATGCATGTTAAGCCGATCAAACTTAAATCCCAAAAACCCAAGATTCTGCTTCCATACTTGAGGGCCCGCTTGAGCGTTGAACGTCTGGTGGACTTGGAGAGCCCAAGGGCCTCAGGTTTTCTTCGTACGGCGGGTTATTGCATAATAGTGCCCAACTTTATCACTACCATTAATGAGTGGAAAAACTGTTTGGGTATTAGATGCCCGACTTTATCACCACCACTTGTTATGGAAAAACTGTGTGGGTGTCTATTGATGTGATGCCTTGAGGGATGGTTTAACTTGGGAAAATTAATCCTAGCTTAACCCGATAAGTTGACTAGGGATTAATTTTGCAAAGATAGGATGGTGTCAAACATTTGGAATGTTCATCCTATCACCGAAAAGTTGCATAGTGATGCAATTGGAAATCGTTAAATTACATAGGGATGTGATTTGAACGTTGCCTACCAAAAGAGCCCAATCCCTACGATACTTGCCAAAGCAAGACTGGGGTTGATTCTTTGTGGATTTTTGGCCCACAATCTAGCACCAACACAAAATTGTTTGGGATTTCAATTTTGGCTATTGTGGAAAATATTTTAAAACTCATTCTAATATTTTGCATTTTCTTTTGTAGAAATGGTATCTACTAGCACTAATACATCTAATCTCACTCTAAGAAGCATTTTGGACAAAGAAAAGCTTGTTGGTCCAAACTTCTTAGATTGGGAAAGAAACTTGAGAATCGTTCTCAAACAAGAAAGGAAGCTAAATATCTTAGACGCTGCTTTACCTGAACCACCAGTAAATGCTACGGCTGCGGTTCAACGAGCATGGGAAAAGCTGAAAAGCGATTCTGATGACGTGACATGTCTGATGCTCGCGACTATGTCAGGCGAGCTTCAGAAACAATTCATGAATTCGGAAGCGTTCCAAATTTATGTGTCACTAACGGAAATGTTCCGTGAACAAGCCCGTAACGAAGGTTCGTTACGATAAAAGCATTGATCTCGTGCAAGATGGCGAAGGGTTCGTCAGTAAGCACGCATTTGATCAAGATGAAGGGGTATATTGATACCCTAGAGAGATTAAATGCACCTCTTTCTAGAGTGTTAGCCATTGACATCATCTTGGCTTCACTGCCTGATGATTACAATGACTTTGTGGTGAACTACAACATGCATAACATGGAGAGGACAATTCCTGAGCTCCATGGAATGCTTAAAAATACTGAGCAAACCCTTCGGAAGGCAACGCCAGTACTTGTTGTGGAAAAGGGTAAGGGCAACAAGAGAAAGTTTAAAGGCAAGGCAAAAGTTGCTGAAAATAAGAAGCCTCGCAGTAAGACTACTCCTAAGGCTCAGCCTCAAACTCCTCCTGCTAAGAAAAATGCTCAGAAGGACGCAGTATGTTTCCATTACAATCAGAAGGGGCATTGGAGAAGAAACTGCAAGCTGTTTCTTGAAGAGAAGAAACAGAATCCTTCGGCTTCAGGTATCTTTGTTATTGATATTAATCTTTCTATGTCCACCTCATGGGTATTAGATACCGATTGTGGGGCTCACATTTGTACTGATGTGCAGGGACTGAGCAATAGAAGGATGACAAAGAAAGGCAAAGTAGATCTCCAAGTAGGCAACGGGGCAAGAGTTGCAGCCGTTGAAGTTGGAGATTACATTTTGTCTTTGCCTTCCGGTTTAAACATTGTTTTAGAGAATTGTTATTATGTACCTACTATGAGTAGGAATATTATTTCAATTTCTTGCTTGGATATCAAAGGATTTCATTTTATTATTGGTAATAAATCGTTGTCTTTATATCAAAAAGATGTTTTATATGGAGTTGCAAATTTGTGCAATGGCCTATATATCTTGGATTTGACCCAAGAGAAACCGGTATATAACATTGAAAAGAAAGCCAAATTAATTCAATCTGATTTAAGTCCAACATATCTATGGCACTGTCGTCTAGGCCATGCAAATGAGAAGCGAGTTCAAAGACTTCATAAGGATGGAGTGCTTGGTTCATTTGATTTCGAATCATATGACACATGTGAACCCTGTTTGCAAGGAAAAATGACGAAGAGTCCTTTCAACAAGAAAGGCGAGAGGACTAGTGAGCTATTGGCACTAATACATACAGATGTATGTGGACCGATGAGCACACAAGCCAGAGGTGGATTTGAATACTTCGTGACTTTTACCGATGACTATAGTAGATATGGTTATGTCTACGTAATGAGGTATAAAAGTGAAACTTTTGAAAAGTTCAAAGAGTTTAAAAATGAAGTAGAAAATCAGTTAAATAGAAGGATTAAGGCTATTCGCTCCGATCGGGGAGGTGAATACCTTAATGATGAGTTCGATGGCTATCTAAAACAGTGTGGAATTGTTTCACAGCTGACTCCACCAGGAACACCTCAATGGAATGGTGTATCCGAGAGGAGGAATCGGACCTTATTAGATATGGTTCGATCTATGATGGGTCAAGCGACTCTCCCTATGTCCTTTTGGGGTTATGCCCTCCTTTCAGCTGCCTACTTACTAAATCGTATTCCATCTAAGGCAGTAGATAAGACTCCATATGAGATGTGGACGGGTCAAAAACCCTATATGTCATATCTACGAGTTTGGGGTTGTCAAGCTCATGTAAAGCGTTTACAAAGTAGTAAGCTTGAACCTAAAACTGACAAATGCCTGTTTGTGGGATATCCTAAGGAAACTAAAGGATATCAATTCTACAATCCAACTGAGAACAAAGTGTTTGTTGCTCGAGGAGCCACTTTCTTAGAAAAAGATTTTCTCTACAAGAAAGATAGTGGGAGTAGAATAGAACTCGGAGAAGTTCCAGAACCACAAGAGAATGTAGAACGATCTACAGAAACTGAGATGGAAGTTGACATGGGAACTCATGAAGATGAGCAGCCTGAGTCAACAACACAAGAACCTAGAAGGTCTAGTAGATCTCGTCATGAACCCGAGAGATACGGATTTCTCGTGACTGACGATCAAGATTTGATCTTGGTGGAATCTAATGAGCCCGTGAACTACAAACAGGTTTTAGAAAGTCCAGATTCAGATAAATGGCTACAAGCAATAGAAATGCAATCCATGAGGGACAATAAAGTTTGGACAATAAAGTTCGTGTCAGATATCGGAGTGATACCGAGTATCCAAGATCCGATAGAACTTTTCTGTGACAATAACGGGGCCATCGCACAAGCTAAGGAGCCTCGGTCACACCAGAAAACCAAACATATACTCAGAAGGTTTCACCTCATCCGAGAGATCATTGATCGAGGAGATGTGAAAGTGTGCAAAATAGGGTCAGATGACAATGTAGCAGATCCTCTCACAAAAGCTTTACCACAGTCAAAGTTTGATAGACATGTAATAGAGCTTGGTCTTAAACAGTTTAGGACATAGCCCTTCAACGGGCAAGTGGGAGATTGTTGGTGTATATGCCCTAATGAGGGCTATTTATGTAAATAAACTTTGGGGGTTATTTATGTAAATAAGACATTTGTCGTTTGATTGATTATTTATCTGATGAGTTAATTTCGTGAAATTATATTCTTGTGCATATTGAATTTTATGAAATCGATCCGCCAAAAGAAACACTCCATGGACTGTTAGATCATGAGTGATTCTTTTGAGTAGTACTCGTACGAGGATCCTTAGACCAGAAATCACTGCATAGTCTTAGGTGAATTAGAGTGTGCTTTGACATATGCCTAACGGGACCGTAACAGGTTGCCAAGTACGGGTATGATTGGGTACACTATGAGTCACGCTAAGGTATGTAGGTGAAGTGATGGGACTACAAGTCTCTCTTAAATGAGAGATGATATCTTGGCCGCTTGATAGTGAACTGAGAAGTGCATGGCCGTGCCCAAGAAATGATAAGGGTTATCATTTGCTTGATTAAGATCAGTGTCACTAAGAGATCAAGTAAAACGTTTAGCTATATAAGGATGATTGGTTCCATGCCTTATGCTAAACTGGATATCAGTGTAGAGGACATTACGTAGTATACTCGGAAGGTTGTGTTGAATCACCATTCGACCCTCCGTTCTGAATTGTGTAGTCATTATGTCTTGCTAGAGACCACTAATGATTTATGGATTAATTAATGAGATTAATTTATTCATTGTCAATTTGGAATGGGCCTACAGGATCGCACATAAGTGAGTTCGATGATTCAGAATTAATTAAATTGCCTGTTCTAAGTATAAGAGTTATACTTAAATTGATAATATTTAATTAAACGGTTTAATTAAATATTATTGAAGAGTTTTATGGTATTAATTAAAAGTTAATTAATTACCTGGGAAGAATTGAGTTGAGCTGATAAATCAAGGGACCTAATTGTGAATTAAGGTTCTTGACCCATCAGCCTGATCCATGGATCAATGGGTTGATCCATGGTGTTGGTTAAACCCAACTCAGTAAATAATTAATTAATTATTATTTATTATTAATTAAAACAGATACTTCTCAAATCTGAGAAGTATCTGGAGTCTGTTAAAAACATTTTAACAGACTCAATTTTAAATATACATTTGAAAACCTTTTAAAAAGGACTGACTATCAGACTTGAATAGAGACGCTCTTCCACTAAAAACTATTCTTCCCAGAGAAAAAGGTTTTCTCTAAAAACAGGCAAATTTTGGGGCTAGCACCGGTTCTGAGAGAACTCCAGTGCAAGAACGTAGAGACAATTCGCTTGAATTGTTCTGTGGTGGTGAACGCAATCTTCCCAAAGGATCTAGGCGACTGCACAACCGATTACGCGTCGAGGGTAAGACCCGAATCCTTTAGTGTTTAGGAATTCCGCCATTTAATTTAGAATTAAATGCCTAAACGCAATCTAACAAAAGGTTATAGAGCTAAGGAAGTATTAGAGTTGATTCATTCTGACTTGTGTGGACCAATGACGGTCCAGGCACGATGTGGGTTCTAGTATTTTGTGACGTTCAAGGATGACTACTCAAGGTACGGGTAAATTTACCTAATGCGTCACAAGTCTGAATATTTTGGCAAGTTGAAAGAGTTTCGGGCAGATATGGATAAGCATCATGGTAAAAGTATCAAGACAATGCGTTCAGATCGTGGTGGGAAATACCTGTCCCATGAATTTCGAGAATACCTCAGAGAGTTTGAAATTCAGTCTCGATTGTCTACACCTGGCACGCCACAACAGAACGGTGTAGTAGAAAGGAGGAATCAGACTCTCATAGAAATGGTTAGGTCTATGATGAGCTATAGTGATTTGCCAAGTTCGTTATATGGATATGCCTTAGAAATGGCGATGTATATTCTTAATCTTGTACCATCTAAAACCGTGCCTTCAACCCCATTGGAGTTGTGGAATGGGCGCAAGCCCAGTCTAAGACATCTCAGAATTTGGGGTTGCCCAGCACATGTGCTTAAGGCAGATACGGCTAAGTTAGATGCGAGAACTGAATTAATGCTGTTCGTAGGATATCCTAGGGGAATGAAAGATGGTATGTTTTATAGTCCTAAAGATCAGAAGGTGGTGGTTAGTACCAACGCTAGATTTTTGGAAGAGGACTATGTCTTAGACCACAAGCCCAAGAGTAAGATGGTACTAGAAGAGTTTAGACGACAAACTAATCCTGATGCGCCTGCATAAGTAGATACACCACACACTGCACATGAGATCACAGATGATGCGCCTGGACAGGTGGTGCCTCGTCGTAGTGAGAGGGTTGTGAGATAGCCCGAAAGGTTCATTGGCATGGGAGAGGCCTCAGACCTAGTCCCAGGCGCGCATGAACCTGACCTGGTTAACTACAATGAGGCTCTCCGAGATAAAGATGTAGAGTCTTGGCGTAAGGCAATGATATCCGAGATGGGGTCAATGGACCACAATCAAGTCTGGGAGCTTGTGGACCTGCCAGATGGGTTCAAGCCCATTGGATGTAAGTGGGTTTACAAACGTAAGAGAAGACCTGACGGGAAGGTGGAAACCTTTAAAGCTAGGCTGGTGGCGAAGGGGTATACTCAGAAAAAGGGAATCGATTATGAGGAAACCTTCTTCCCGGTAGCCATGCTTAAGTTGATCCAGATTCGCTTGGCCATAGCTGCTCATTTAGACTATGAGATTTGGCAGATGGATGTCAAAACAACTTTCCTAAACTGAAGTCTTGGGAAAACCATCTTTATGCAGCAACTAAAGAGAGAAGAAAAATAGAGAGAGAAAATCAAAGAGAGAAATTTTCTCTCTCCAAGTTGGGTTTTTAAAGCTAAATTGCGGCTGGTTTGTTGTTCTTTGTGGCCGAAATTTTGGTCCAGTTTTTGCCAGCTGCGCACAGCTTTCTCTCTCTCCGGGTGGTGCATTTACAGTACGTACTAGGTGCTGCGGTGCTAGAATTTTCTAGCAGGTGGATTGTGGTGATTAGCTGATCGATTGATTTCTAGTTTGTTGCCCACACAACGTGAAGTCAAAGTCTTGAGGCATACAAGAGAATCACCAAGTGCGCGCTTCAAAGGTACTTTTCTAAGATTCCACTTTAATTAGAAATTTTTGTTACGAGATAAATCGAGCAAGTTCAAACCCAGATCCTATGTGGCAATCCTTTCAGTTCCTACATGGAAATTTGGAAGAGAAAATATATATTACTCAGCTAGATGGTTTTCAGGTCCTTGGAAAAAATGATTGGGTATGCAAGCTCAATAAGTCCTTGTATGGACTAAAGCAATCTCTAAGGCAGTGGTATAAGAAATTTGACAGTCGCATAATTTAGCTAGGCTACAACAGGAGTCCATATGACTGTTATTGTTAGTTTTGAATATTAAAAAGCTTTGCTTGTATGAAAAACTATTTCCCAGTTATATATCGATTGTGTTTCAATATATTTATATATAATCACATGTTATACATGTTGTCTTCTTATATCATATAACTAGATGATGAGGTGTTTGGTGTGACACAGTAGTTATGATATGTAAATGATGCTCGTAACTGAGACAGTTTGGACATACTGTCGGTTTAGGTTATTGTGTGATTCTAAGATTGGTTTGTCTAGACTAATTGAATCATGCAGATATGCCTGGGGCATATTGAGGGACCGATGTAGTATTGAATTAACTTGTACTGATCTTCGTAGTTAATTCAAGCATTATATTCTGTCTCTTAATCTCTAGACTAGAGCAGACATGAGGATTATACATAATGTACTTTGATTTGTCAAAGAGTGCAGTCACTTGAGGCCTATAATCTTGGTAGGTTGGGTATACGTGTTTAATTTCTTATTGTGATGTTACTTGTTGAAAGGAAATCATGTACCGGTGCGTCCGGGGTGATGTGCTCACGATATGAGCTCGTAAGGATTATTATACTAAATCTGGCTGATGAGCTTATGTCTGGTATAGTAATAAGGTCGAGTGGTACTAATCTCAGATGAGAAGAAGTTGATTAATGAAAACTAACAACACAACCTAAGAGGGGTGGTGAATTAGGTTGTTTAAAAAATTTACATAAAAATGAGCAAATCTTAAAATAATTTCTAAACAATGACTATCTATGTGTATGAAACAAATAAAAAATAAGTCTAAATTAAAATAAGATGAAAACAAGAATAATAAGATTAGTCAACAATATAAAAGTATACAAGGAAATAAAAAATTGTTAGTTCAAAATATATAATAATCAAAATGAAATAAAGGTCAAGTATGTGACTTGAAATGGACAAGCCTTGAAATTGAATAATTTAAAATAAAGCTCAAGTATTGACTTGATTAAGGACAAGTCTTTGACTTGAAATGGACAAGTCTTGAAATTAAATAATTTAAAATAAAGCTCAAGTATTGACTTGATTAAGGCCAAGTCTTTGACTTGATAAGGACAAGTCTAGACTTGATTAAGGACAAGTCTAAGATAAAGTAAATACTTAACTAAAGAAAGCTAGACTTGAAATAAGGACAAGTTTCAAATAAAATCTTAAGATTAAAGATGTAATACTTGAATTGAGCAACTCTAATGGTAATGTTTTATGATGCAAAAAATGTAGAAGAAAGAGTATAAATGCAAAATGCAATGCAATGAAAGAGACAAGATTTTTAAAGTGGTTCAAGCATGAACCCTTACAAGCTCTACATCCACTCCCCAACTTCTAAAGTTGAGGCCCTTCCTATTTCTTTTTCAAAAAAACAAAAAACAAAAATTCCTTAAGTTGGAATTCAAACCTTTACAAATCTCCCAAAAATAACTTAGTAACTCTAATAAGAGGTTCTTCACTACTCACCCTCTAAATTGTTCTTGACTTGCAACCTTTTGCTTTCAAGAACAATAAAACCTTTTTGTGTGTGAAGTGTTTATGGTTACAAGTGACAAGGTTTTAGTCTAAGATTGACACTTTGAAAAATAACTAGAACAATTTGAAAAAAAAAAAAATAGAACTTGAAAGTAAAATTTGAAAATGAGCACTTGAAAACTTGAGAGAATTTTGAAAATAATAAGAATGGCTTGATAGCTTGTGTGTCTTGAATGTCTTCACCCATGGTCTCCATTTATAGGCAAATTTGGGCTCCAATTCAAACACTTGAATTTTGACTCCAAAAATGATTTGACATAGTCTGAACTTCCTTCAACTTTTTTGACTTCTTGTAGTTGTTTTTGACTTTTGTGTTAGAAATAAATGTTGTAGATCGTTCTTTTATCTTTCTAAGGATGTTAAAATCAGTTGATTTTGACTTTTGTAGCTCAAGTTACATCTAATTTACTGAACTATAACATTGCAGTGACATAGTTTTTTTTTTTTTGTCTATTTTCACCAAAATTCCATTTGAATTTAACATTGACTCATTTTTTAGATAATTGAATGAGGTTTTCAAAACATCCAAAATATTAATTTTTGGCTGAGTGAAAAGAAAGTTATGCTCATTTGAAGATGAATGTATCAATCTGAAAAGAATTTTAGACAATTTAAGAAATTATTAGTTTCACATATTTGTTTCGTTATTATTAAAACAAGATTGAAACACTTAAGTCTAACAATCTCCCCCTTTTTAATGATGACAAAACAAATATGATATTTTAAAATGAAAACTACAAGTAACAAGTGAACTCCCCCTTACTTTGACAATAAAATTTTAAAACTAGTTTTCCTTCTCCCCCTTTTTGTCATCAATAAGAAGTAAGACACGAAAAAAAAAGGAAAATAAAACTTTATTTTATATATATTTTTTTACATGTGTAATAGGATCATAAGTCAATAAATTTGACTTTTGATCCTATTACACATGTAAAAAAATATATATAAAATAAAGTTTGATTTTCCTTTTTTTTTCGTGTCACTTTGGAATTCATCACTTCCCATACACATGTTTGCATGCACAAGTAATCAAATAAGGTCATACACAAATAAGTTCACATAAGCATGCATTATAAAACATTAAAATTACAAATATTCAACTTGCTTCTCAAAATTTCAAATTAGTCTTCAGGTAAGGCTTTAGTGAAAATATCGGCTAATTGGTCTTTTGTATTAACATAATTCAAGTGAACTTCTCTATTTTGAACAAGCTGTTTAATGAAATGATGTTTAATATCTATATGTTTTGTCCTAGAGTGTTGAATAGGATTTTTATTCAAATTTATAGCACTAGCATTCTCACAAAAAATGGGAGCATTTTCAAAATTGAGGCCAAAATCAATTAAAGTGTGTTTTATCCACATAATTTGAGTACAACAATTTCCTGTCGCCATGTATTTCGCTTCCGCAGTTGAGAGTGAAATAGAAGGTTGTTTCTTACTAAACCAAGATACTAGACATTTTCCAAGTAGTTGATATGTGCCACTAGCACTTCTTCTTTCTACTTAACATCCCCCATAATCCGCATTCGTATAGCCAATTAAGTCAAAATCATTTGTTCTAAGAAACCAAATGCCAAAATCTAAAGTTACTTTAAAATATCTAAGTACTCCTTTCAAGGCCACAAAATGACTTTCTTTAGGATTAACTTGAAATTTAGCACATAAACACACGTAATGCATGATATCGGGTCTACTAGCTGTTAAGTATAAAAGACTACCTATCATACCTCTATACCTTTTTTCTTCAACATTTTGTCCACTTTCATCTTTTCCTAACTTAGTAGATGTGCACATAGGGGTACCTATAGGTTTACATTCATCCATACCAAATCGTTTAAGTAGTTCTCTAGTATATTTTTCTTGACAAATAAAAGTATCTTCATGCATTTGTTTAATTTGAAGTCCTAAAAAGAAATTAAGTTCACCCATCATGCTCATTTCAAATTATTTTTTCATAATTGAAGCACATTCATCACATAATGAAGTATTGGTAGAACCAAAAATAATTTCATCTACATAAATTTGAACAATAATCAAATCACCATAATCATTAGTTCTAGTAAACAAAGTAGTGTCAACTGGACCTTTCTTAGAACCATTTTCACTTAGATAAGTGGTAAGCCTTTCATACCAAGCTCTAGGACCTTATTTTAAACCATACAAAGCTTTAATTAATTTATACACATGGTTTGGAAATATTTCATTTTTAAAACTGGGTGGTTGTTCAACATAAATTTCTTCTTCCAAATAACCATTTAAAAATGCACTTTTAAAATCCATTTGTAATAATTTAAAACCTTTAAAACAAGCAAAAGCAAGTAACATTCTAATAGATTCTAATCTAGCAACCGGGGCAAATGTTTCATCATAATCAATTCCTTCCTCTTGTTTATAACCTTGGGCAACTAATGTAGCTTTATTTCTAACCACTTCACCCTTTTCATTTAGTTTGTTTCTAAAAACCCATTTCGTTCCAATTGTAGGATAATCATTAGGACTCTCAACTAAAATCCATACTTTACTTCTTTCAAATTGATTTAATTATTCTTGCATGGCGATTATCCAAAATTCATCATTTAAGGCTTCTTTAACATGCTTGAGCTTAATTGAAGAAAGTAAAGAAAAATGACTATCAAATACTGTAGATCTAGTTTTAACTCCTTTAGATGGATAACCAATTATTAAATCTTGTCAGGTAGGAGGGCTATTGTTCAAGGAAGTATTTCAGGAGTGAATTTAGGATATCATTGTTGGAGTTGAATATATAAGCTATGCTTGTATTTTACATTTTCTCAGTTAATATATCGATTTATGTTTTAGTTATATTTTGTTGTGCATTATTAGTCCACTTATATTATGTAGTTAGATGTTGAGGTGTCTTGTGTGACACAGTAGATCTCATCATTGGTTAAAAGACATAATATATAAAGGAGGTTCGTAACCAAGACAGCTTTGGATAAACTGTCTGTTTAGGTTATTATGTGATTCAGATAATTGATTTATCTAGACCGATTGAATCATATAGATATGCCCTGGGCATATTGAACTTGACCATTTAGAATTATTTGTCTTGTACTGATTTAATAGACAAATCGTTCTTAGTATTCTATTTCTTAATCCCTAGACTCGAGCGGGCATGAGGGTTAGACATAGTGTACTTTGATCTGCCAATGTGTGAGGTCTATTGTGGCCAATAATCTCGGTAGGTTGGGTGCGCGTATTTAGTTGCTTGGTGTGCTGCTGCTTGTCAAAAGTGAAGGATTGCCACATAGGATCTGGGTTCGCACTTATTCGATTTACCACGCAATAAAAATTTCTAATTAAAAGCGAAATCTTAGAAAAGTACCTTTGAAGTGTGCACTCAGGTGATTCTCTTGTATGCCTCAAGACTTTGACTTCACGTTGTGTGGGCAACGAACTAAAAGTCAATTGATCAACTAATCACCACAATCCACCTGCTAGAAAATTCTAGCACCGCAGCACCTGGCACGTACTGTAAAGGCACCGCCCAGAGAGAGAGAGAAAGATACACGCAACTGGTATAAAACAAGGCCAAAATTTCAGCCAACAAGAAGAGACACCAGCCACAATATTCTCTTGAAAATTCGATTTGGAGAGAGAAATTTTTCTCTCTGTAGGATTTTCTCTCTCTAGTTTTCTTGTCTTGAAAACTTATGGAATTGTATGTCTGGAATAGCTAATCCCTTGTCTATATATAGAGTTACAAGAGAGACCCCAAGTTTGTTTAGGATTGGTCTTCCTAATGGGTTTAGGTAATTAATTAGTTTCCAAATCCAATTAGGTAACCAATCTGATAGGATAAATCAAATCCTACTAGATTTTATAATCTCTAGGATTTCTTAATTCCATTTGAAACTTAAGACTTAATTAATTAATTAAATAATTCCACTTTGTTAATTACTCAATTAACCCTTAGGAATAATTAATCAATTAATTAATTCTGCCTATTCAATTAACCTATTACAAAATTAATCGTACCACTAATGGATTAATTTTGGCACTACCATCCTACACCAAAATTGCTTCCGAAACAACTTAATTAAATTATATTCATAATCTCCCCACATCAAAGATATAGTGCTCGTTAATATATTAATTTACTGATAAATTAATTAATTAACCTCTTTAATTCTGAGACTAGTACCACTTGACCTTTTTACTATACCGGACATAAGTCCACCGGCCAGGTTTAGTATAATAAACTTTACGAGCTCATCTCGGGAGCACCATCACCCCGGACGCACCGGTACATGGTTTTCTTTCGACAAGCAGTTGCACACCAAATAATTAAACACACGCACCCAACCTACCGAGACTACTGGCCACAATTGACCTCACCCTTTGACAGATCAAAGTACACTATGTCTAATCCTCATGCCCGCTCGAGTTTAGGGATTAAGAGATAGAATATCAAGAACAATTTGTCTATTAAATCAGTACAAGACATATCATTCTTAATGGTCAAGTTCAATACGCCCCGGGCATATCTATATGATTCCATTAGTTTAGACAAACCAATTATCCGAATCACATAATAACCTAAACTGACAGTTTGTCCAAAGCTATCTCGGTTACGAACCTCATTTATATATTATGTCTTTCAACCAATGATGAGATCTACTGTGTCACACAAGACACCTCATCATCTACTTATATAATACAAATAGACAATTAATGCACAACAAGATATAACCAAAACATAAATCGATATATTACTGGGAAAAAGTACAACACAAGCATAGCTTATGTATTCAACTCCAACAATCTCCCACTAATACTTAAGATGTGCTTTAAGTATACATTTACATACAACTCCTATACATTCTGCTGCTATATATCTAAAAAAACTGTCATGGCTCTCCTAAGTATCTGATTCTCATGCCCTCCACGTGAGCCTCAAAGACTTTCGAAGTCAATGTCTTCGTGAACGGATCTGCAAGGTTATCTTCTGATGCTATCTTAGCCACGACCACGTCTTCCCTCTCTACGATGTCTCGTATCAGGTGGTACTTGTGCTGTATATGTTTACTCACATTGTGGGCTCGTGGTTCCTTCGAGTTTGCTACTGCATCATTGTTATCACAATAAACCATGATAGACTTCTGCAAACTAGGAATCACATCTAAGTCCACTAGGAAATTCTAGAGCCATACTGCTTATTTCGCTGCCTCTGATGCGGCAACGTACTCAGCCTCCATGGTAGAGTCCTTCACACATTTCTGCTTGACACTCCACCAAACTATGGCTCCACCTCCCAGAGTAAACACATACCCTGAGGTAGACTTACTCTTGTCCATGTCGCCTTGGAAATCTGAATCTGTGTAGCCTCGGGATACCAGCTCAGGCGCCTGATAGACCAGAACTTGGTCCCTCGTTCTGTTCAAATACTTGAGAATGCATTTTACTACCTCTTAATGAGCTTTCCCGGGGTTACTCTGATATCTGCTTACCATGCCAACGGCATAACAGATATCAGGCCTCGTACACAACATGGCATACATGAGACTTCCTACTGCCAAAGCATAAGGAACTGTCTTCATGACCTCTATCTCCTCAACAGTCTTAGGAGACTATTCCTTAGATAGATACACTCCATGTCTAAAAGGTAGAAAACCTTTCTTGGAGTTCTGCATGTTAAAACGGGCCAGAATCATATCTATGTACGAAGATTGGGAGAGCGTTAACGAACGTTTCCTACGATCTCGAATTATCTTGATCCCAAGGACATGTCTCGCTTCCCCTAAGTCCTTCATATCAAACTGCATGGACAGCCATGCCTTTACGTCTGATAACACTTTCTTGTTATTGCCAATCAATAGAATGTCATATACGTAAAGCACAAGAAACACCACTGAGTTTCCATCACGTCTGCGATACACACATTGCTTATCCGGACACTGAGTAAATCCAAATGACTGGATTACCTCATCAAACTGGATGTTCCAAGATCTGGATGCCTACTTAAGTCCGCAAATGGACCTCTTAAGCCTGCAAACCTTATGCTCTTGGCCTTTTTCAATGAATTTCTCTGGTTGCTGCATAAAGATGGTTTCCTCAAGACTTCCATTTAGGAAAGCTGTCTTGACATCCATCTGCCAAATCTCATAGTCTAAATGAGCAGCTATAGCCAAGAGAATCCGGATTGACTTAAGCATGGCTACCGGGGAGAATGTTTCCTCATAATCGATTCCCTCTTTCTGAGTATACCCTTTCGTCACCAACCTAGCTTTAAAGGTTTCCACCTTCCCGTCAGGTCCTCTCTTACGTTTGTATACCAACTTACATCCTATAGGCTTGAACCCATCTAGCAGGTCCACAAGCTTCCAGACTTGATTGTGGTCCATTGACCCCATTGTTGGAGTTGAATACATAAGCTATGCTTGTGTTGTACTTTTTTCTAGTAATATATCGATTTATGTTTTGGTTATATCTTGTTGTGCATTAATTGTCCATTTGTATTATGTAAGTAGATGATACCAATTTGAAGGAAAACAGAACAAGCCCGGGCTAAATTGAAAACCTCACTTTCGTGCAATGCATTCCAGAATCGGAAGCTTTCGACCAACCTCAGGCTCAAATTCATTTACCCACGAACGGATCTTGGCTTATACTTTTTTAATTTATTAAAACGACATCTAACGCACAAAGATCACACCTTTAATTAAAAGCGGAAGGATTAAAGGTTATATCTTTGTAGCGAAGTCCAACGTAATAAGAAAAATCCAATCTTTATGTGAATTCCACAAGAAATCCAAAAGAGTCCTGTTCCTCCTCTCTGTTACACCATTCTGCTGGGGTGTGCCAGGTGCAGACAACTGGGTCTGAATACCCTCCTCCGACAAATAGGACCTAAATTCACTAGAGAGGTATTCGCCACCACGATCAGATCGCAAGGCCTTGATACTCTTACCCAGATGGTTCTCCATCTCAGCCTTGAACTCTCTGAACTTGCCAAAACATTTAGACTTGTGGCGCATCAGGTATATGTATCCATATCTAGAGTAATCATCCGTGAAAGTCATGAAATACTCATAACCACCTCTAACCTGAACTGACATAGGCCCACACACGTCAGAATGAATAAACTCTAAAACCTCATTGGCCCTATACCCCTTTGCCTTGAAAGTCCTCTTGGTCATTTTAGCCTCCAAGCAGGACTCACAGGTCGAATAGCTGTCAATATCCAGTAAGTCCAAAGACCCACTATTGACCAACCTTTGAATCCTACTAAGGTTGATGTGACCGAGTCTCAGGTGCCAAAGATAAGTCTGATTCAAAGGGGAAGACTCTTTTCTCTTATTATGTTTTGGTGATGAGCTACTAGTTTCTGTGTTTTGCATTACTGGGGAGTGTGTCTTAATTAAAAACAAATTGTCAACCAATGTACCGGAACATATAAGTTTATGGCCTTTTCTAATAAAAACAGAATCATCAGAAAAAGCACACTTGTAACCATCCAAAACAAATTTAGAAACTGAAAGTAAGTTCTTGCGAAAACTGGGTACATAAAGACAATCTCTCAAATATAAAATAGAGTCTGAAAAATAAAGACAAACTACTCCCATTGCAGCAACAGAAACTCTGGTAGTATCCCCAAGGTAGACCTACAACTCTCCCTCTCTAAGCAGCCGGGTCACTTGGAACCCCTGCAAAGAATTACAAATGTGATCAATGGCTCTTGAATCCACACACCAAGTATTTGTGGGAATCGCCGCTAAACACATCTCAATGACTAGGGAAAATTTACACATACCTCTAGGCTTTGGGCAGTCCTTCTTCCAATGTCCCGCTTTGCCACATCTGAAGCATTTGCCTTTCGACTTGTGCTTCTTGGCAATGCCCGCCTTGGGTCCATGATCAGCTCCTGTCTTCTGGCCTCTCTTCCTCTTTTGCTTCCTGGCTTTGGGCCCTGCAGAGAAACCTGAGGGACCAACAGTAGCCAAGGCTTGCTTTTTCTCTGCGAATAGACCCTCAGCAGACACCAATGCAGTCATGAGCTCGGGAAGTGAATATGAGAGCTGGCCCATATTATAGTTCAACCGAAACTGCTCAAAACTGGGGGGCAAGCTCTGGAGGATGATATCGACCTGGGTTTCCCCATCAATTTCACCTCCCAATACCTCGATCTCATTGATGCAGCTCATCATGTCCAGCACGTGATCCCTCACTGAAGTGCCTTCAGCCATCCTAGCATTCATGAGTTTACTCATAGCTGACTGCTTGGCTGCCCTGCCCTGATGTCCAAACATCTCCCTGAGGTTGAGCATCATATCGTAGGCTGAGGTAAACAACTGATGCTGGTGTTGCAGTAGACTCAACATAGAAGTCAAGATGTAGCACCAGATCATCTTATCAGCCTTCTGCCACCTCGTATATGGCTCTCGCTGCTCAGGGGTGGCATCATCGCTGGGCTTAGGGGGGCACTCTTCAGTGAGCACGTACTTGTAACCCTCAGTGGTAAGGACAATGTCCAGGTTACGTTTCCAATCAATATAGTTTAGACCCGTGAGTTTGTTCTTGTTCAAAATGACAGCTAGCGGGTTGAATGACATATCAACTACAACTGAAAAATAAATAGTCAAGTTTCAGTATACTTTTTCGAAAATATTGAAAATCCTCAAAAAAATAATATAATCTTCTATCGACATCTCTCACACCGGGATTAATGCAGGTCACAATGGGTGAACGTCTACGCCAACCCACATTCGTTCGAGAAGAACCGAAGTTCATTAATTTCATTATCTGACCAACAATCTTATGACCACTGAAATTAATAGTCGATAATTTTAGCCGTACACAAAGAAAGCGTAACCTCGATAGGAGGAATACTAAAAACACTAAGTGTATGCCATTACATGACTTCTAAGTTTGTTACTTAGGATACTAATGCACCTCGGATGGCGAGGGTGTCGCAACTTTCTCCAATTAAACTCACTATAGTCATCCCTTTAGAAATTCATTCCGGTGATATCTGTGGTTAAAAACTTATCCGATAGGGAGGAAGGTCTAAGCCAGCACGCAAGTTTAACCACATCACCAATGAACCCGTAATGGAGGCCATGGGGATATTTACCAACCCTCTCCCACTTAGCTTTTTAAGCTTGAGGATTTTTACGTTTTAACATGCAATATCTTAACTATGGATATTCACACCCATAAAACCATTGGAGTTTTAATATGCGAATAATCTACCTTAGTTAATTGCTCGTTGCCTTATAAAAATAATTTTGGTTTGGTTTTCGTTCATGCAAAATAAAACAAAAAACACACAATCAACAAACAGTCATAAATACGGGAAATTAAAAAAATAAAATTTCCCGACTATTATGGCCTTCTCTATCGTTGATTTCTTGATGCCTGGTGACACGTCCCGTCATGTCGCTCTCACTCGTTATTTGGATTCCTCTCAATTCGCCTGGGTTTTCTCGGTTTACTATGTAATTAGGAATCACCCAAAATTACAAGAAACCAAAACCCGCGAATATAAGTTACCCAAAATAACGTCTTCGTCATAATACATAAATTCCTATATACAAAGGCGTTTCTCTAGGAATTTAAAGACGACATGATTAGATCAAATCCTACTACAAGATTTTTCTAATCCTACACGGCTTCCAGCTCGTGATTATTACTATTACAGACATTTCCATTCAAAAAATAATACGAGCCCGGACATGTCCCGGGGTTTATGAATGAAAAATAAATTTCTACCATAATAGCCGGGAAACCAATAACCACATGTTTAAACATTTTGACAAAAATAATAATGCCAAAATAAAGTCGTGTAATAAATCAAACAAGTATAAGACCAAATCCACCGCTCTGATACCAATTTGAAGGAAAACAGAACAAGCCCAGGCTAAATCGAAAACCTCACTTTCGTGCATTGCATTCCAGAATCGGAAGCTTTCGACCAAGCTCAGGCTCAAATTCATTTACCCATGAACGGATCTTGGCTTATACTTATTTAATTTATTAAAACGACATCTAACGCACAAAGATCACACCTTTAATTAAAAGCGGAAGGATTAAAGGTTATACCTTTGTAGCGAAGTCTAACGCAATAAGAAAAATCCAATCTTTATGCGAATTCCATAAGAAATCCAAAAGATAACTTCGAGAAAACTTCGAATATTGCGTGGGAAATAATCTATCGAAGTCTGCTACCAAAGCCCATGAGAAACCCGTCAAGAAAATCCCTCAATTAGATCAAATCTGCCCAAAAGATCAAACCTTTAACCCAAAAACTGTTGTCCACTACTTTTCTCGCCAATAAAATTGAACCCACTTCAACTCCGATCACGATCTGGACAACCGGGATTGTGGATCACCAACCCAAGAAAGAGATCAACACAAACCCAGCTGGATCAAGCACCCCGGAGTGAACAGTGTCTGGCGTGAACAGTGATTCCGACGTGAACAGTACCCCCGTGAACAGTAATTCCAGCAGTGGACAACTCCAAAAATCGATGGGCTATCTAAAAATTTAATCTTTCAAGCTTAATCTAAATCGAGAAGTGAGAATCCAAGTTCATTTTTGAAAGAAAACTCAAAAGGGAAGAGAGTTTCTCTCTAGAACTTTCTCACTCTAAGGAAGACATAAATGTCTTGCAAGATTTTCTTAAGTTTCTTTGGCCTTAAGCTTTCTATTTATAGGAGCTCTAATGGAGACCTAATGGGCTCTTGAGTTGGGCCTTTTAATTTGAATTTTGTTGATTGTTTAGTCTTTCCCGACTAATCAACTCCAATCGACCCATTTGAATTAATTTCTTAACCCACTTCGTTAATTTAATTTAATCAAACCCTTAGAATTAATTAATTCAAATAGAATTAATTTCTTAATTCACCTTGTCGATTAAATATTAATTAAACCTTTAGGATTAATTAATTCACCTTGTCGATTAGTCAAATGCATAATTAGTGGTACCACTATCGGACTAATTATGGAACTACCGCTCGAAAACGACTTTACATCAAGCCATTATATTTTCTTCTATCTCCCCACATTAAAGATCTAGCGCTCATCGGTTTATCAATTTACTGACAAACTAATTCACCAACTTCTTGGTATCCGAGATTAGTACCACTCGACCTTTTATTATACCGGACATAAAGTCCACCGGCTGGGTTTAGTATAATAGACCTTACGAGCTCATCTCGGGAGCACCATTAACCCGAAGAACCGGTACGTGGATTCCTCTGACTAGCAACAGCATGTAAGAAGCTAAATACCACATACACAACCTACCGAGGTATAGGCCTCAATTGACCGCACTCTTTGGCAAATCAACGCATACGATATCCAACTCTCACGCCCGTCCCAATCTCGGGATTGAGAGACTGAATAGTAGGACCGAATTGACTACGCTGATCAGTATAAGTCAATTCTATCCAAACTGGTCATGCTCAATATGCCCCGGGCATATCCGTGTGATTTAAACTAGTCTAGACAAACTAATTACCAAACCACACGATAACCTATATCGATAGTATGTTTAGACTATCTCGGTTACGAGTATACTTTTTATATATCAATACTTTAACCAATAACGGTATCTACTGTGTCTTTCCACACCCCGTTATCTAGTTCTATGATATAATAGAACAATTTTTAATACCGAAACAAAATTATATGTCATCTGTGGATATTAGTTTTTTATACAAGTCATAGCTTTTCTGTATTCAAAACTAACAGAGATGTCTTGTGTGACACAGTAGATCTCATCATTGGTTGAAAGATATAATATATAAATGAGGTTCATAACCGAGACAGCTTTGGATAAACTATCGGTTTAGGTTATTATGTAATTCAGATAATTGGTTTGTCTAAACTAATTGAATCATATAGATATGCTCAGGGCGTATTGAACTTGACCATTAAGAATGATATGTCTTATACTGATTTAATAGACAAATCGTTATTGGTATTCTATCTCTTAATCCCTAGACTCGAGCGGGCATGAGGATTAGACATAGTGTACTTTGATCTGCCATAGGGTGAGGTTAATTGTGGCCAATAGTCTCTGTAGGTTGAGTGTTCGTGTTTAGTTACTTGGTGTGCTGCTGCTTGTCAAAAGAAAACCATGTACCGGTGCGTCCGGGCTGATGGTGCTCCTGAGATGAGCTCGTAAAGTTTATTATACTAAACCCGATCGGTGGACTTATGTCCGGTATAGTAAAAAGGTCGAGTGGTACTACTCTCGGAATTAAAGAGGTTAGTTAATTAATTTATCAGTAAATTAATATATTAACGAGCACTATATCTTTGATGTGGGGAGATTATGAATATAATTTAATTAAGTTGTTCCGGAAGTAATTCTGGTGTAGGATGGTAGTGCCAAAATTAATCCGTTAGTGGTACGATTAATTTTGTAATGGGTTAATTGAATAGGTAGATTAATTAATTGATTAATTATTCCTAAGGGTTAATTGAGTAACTAACAAAGTGAAATTATTTATTTAATTAATTAAGTCTTAAGCTTCAATTAGAATTAGGAAATCCTAGAGATTAGGAAATCTAGTAGGATTTGGTTTATCCTATCAGATTGGTTACCTAATTGGATTTGGAAACTAATTAATTTCCTAAACCCATTAGGAAGACCAATCCTAAACCAACTTGGGGTCTCTCTTGTAACTCTATATATAGATAAGGGATTAGCTATTCAAGACATACAATTTCATAAGTTATCAATACAAGAAAACTAGAGAAAGAAAATCCTAGAGAGAGAAAACTCTCTCTCCAAGTCAGATTTTCAAGAGAATATTGCGGCTGGTTTTTCTTCTTGTTGGCTGAAATTTGGTCCTTGTTTTATACCAACTGCGTGTATCTTTCTCTCTCTCTCTCTCTCTCTCTCTCTCTCTCTCTCCAGGCGATGCGTTTACAGTACGTGTCAGGTGCAGCGGTGCTAGAATTTGCTAGCAGGTGGATTGTGGTGATTAGCTGATCAATTGACTTCTAGTTCGTTGCGCACACAACGTGAAGTCTAAGTCTTGAGGCATACAATAGAATCACCTGAGTGCATACTTCAAATGTACTTTTCTAAGATTCCGCTTTTAATTAGAAATTTTTGTTGCGTGGTAAATCGAATAAGTGCGAACCCAGATCCTATGTGGTAATCCTTCACCCATCTCGGATATCATTGCCTTACGCCAAGACTCTGCATCTTTATCTCAAAGAGCCTCATTGTAGTTAACCGGGTCAAGTTCAGGCACGCCTGGGACTAGGTCTGAGGCCTTTCCCACGCCAATGAACCTATCGGGCTGTCTCACAACCCTCCTACTACAACGAGGCACCACCTGTGTAGGCGCATCATCTGTGATCTTATGTGCAGTGTGTGGTGTATCTACTTGTGCAGGTGCATCAGGATCAGTTTGTCGTCCAAGCTTTTCTTTTTACTATCTTACTCTTGGGCTTGTGGTCTAAGACATAGTCCTCTTCCAAAAATCTAGCGTTGGTACTAACCACCACTTTCTGATCTTTAGGACTATGAAACAGACCACCTTTCGTTCCCCTAGGATATCCTACAAACAGCAATAATTCAGTTTTCGCATCTAACTTAGCCGTATCTGCCTTAAGCACAAGTGCTGGGCAACCCCAAATTCTGAGATGTCTTAGACTGGGCTTGCGCCCATTCTACAACTCCAATGGGGTTGAAGGCAGGGTTTTAGATGGTACAAGATTAAGAATATACATCACCGTTTCTAAGGCATATCCCCATAACGAACTTGGAAAATCACTATAGCTCATCATAGACCTAACCATTTCCATGAGAGTCCGATTCCTCCTTTCTGCTACACCATTCTGCTGTGGCCTGCCAGGTGCAGACAACTGAGACTGAATTCCGACCTCACTGAGGTATTCTCAAAATTCATGGGACAGGTACTCCTCACCACGATCTGAACGCAGTGTCTTGATACTCTTACCATGATGCTTCTCCACATCTGCCCAAAACTCTTTGAACTTGCCAAAACATTCGGACTTGTGACGCATTAGGTAAATGTACCCGTACCTTGAGTAGTCATCCGTGAACGTCATGAAATACTCGAACCCACCTCATACCTGGACCATCATTGGTCCACACAAGTCAGAATGAATCAACACTAATAATTTCTTAGCTCTATAACCTTTTGCCTTCAAAGGTCTCTTGGTCATCTTACCTTCCAAGCAAGATTCGCAAGTTGCATAACTGTCAATCTCTAATGAACCTAAAGGTCCATCATTGACCAACCTCTGAATCCTACTAAGGTTTATATGACATAGCCTGAGATGCCAAAGATAGGTTTGATTCATTTTAGAAAGTTTCTTCCTCTTATTAATGTTAGATACAGAGATATCTGTTTCTGTGTTTTGCGCAACAGGGGAATTAGAGTTAACCACAAATAAATTGTCAACCAATGAACCAAAACAAATAATTTTCCCATTTCTTCTAATAAATATAGACTCATTAGAAAAAACAAACTTATAACCGTTCTTTAAGAGTTTAGAAATCGAAATAAGGTTCTTTCTAAAACTCTGTACATAAAGACAATTAACTAACTCTAATCTACAATTTTTGAAATTTAAATTGACAACTCCCACTGCTTCTACTGACACTCTTGTAGTGTCGCCCATGTAGATGTCCAGTTCGCCCTTTCTAAGCTTCCGGGTTACTTTGAACCCCTGCAAGGAATTACAAACATGATCAGTGGCGCCTGAATCCACACACCAAGTATCTGTGGGAATCACCGCTAAACATGTCTCAGTAATTAGGGCAGAAACTATCGTACCTTTAAGCTTTGGACAATCCGCTTTCAATGTCCCATTTTACAACATTTGAATCACTTGCCTTTGGGCTTGCTCCTCTTTGCAGTCTCGGGCTTTGCATCAAGTTTCCTGGCATTCTTCTTCTTCTTATTCTTCTTGACTTTAGGCGCAGAAGAAGAACATGAAGCCTTTACTGCGACCAAGGCTTGTTTCTTCTCGTGGAAGATGCCTTGGGCCACCACCAAATCAGTTAAGAGCTCGGGTAGAGTATAGATTCTTTTGTTCATGTTATAATTGACCTGAAACTGCTCAAAACTAGAGGGTAGACTCTGGAGGATAATATCTATCTGACTTTCTGGGTCGATTTCTCCTCCCAACACCTCTATCTCATTGATGTTACTAATCATGTGTAGCACATGATCTCTCACCGATCCGCCTTCAGCCATCTTTAAGTTCATTAATTTCCTAATGGCTACTTGCCTAGCAGTCCTGCCTTGATGCGCGAACATCTCTCTCAGGTGAGCCATCATGTTGAAGGCAGAAACCATGGGATGAAGCTGATGTTGTAGCACATTTGACACAGAGGCCAAGATATAGCACCGCGCCATCTCATCTGCTTTTCTCCACCGGGCATAGGCATCCCTATCCTGTTGAGGAGAGTTCTCATCAGGCACATATAGAGATACTTCAGTGAGCACAAACTTATACTGCTCAGCCGTCAGGACAATGTCCAAGTTCTGACTCCAATCGACATAATTAGTTCCAGTTAATTTGTTGTCTTTCAAAATAGCAGCTAAGGGGTTGAATGCCTTATCGATAAAATTGTAAAATTAACAAACAGACAATATTTCAGTTATTAACCTAGAATTTCGAAAACATGAAATTCTATTAATTATTGACTTCCCTCAAAACAATAATTATATTCCACCAACATCTCATTCACTGGGATTTTCGCAAGCCACGCAGTGTGGACATCTACGCTAACCCACATTCGTTTGAGAAGAACCAAGTTCATTAACTACACCATCTGACCAAACAATCTATTGATCAATATAGCTAATAGTCAGTGCTTTCGGTCATACAAATAAGCAGCATAACCTCTTGGGAGGAATCCTGCAGATCGTACACTAAGTGTATGTAATTACGTGACTTCTGAGTTTGTTACCTCAAGATAGTGCGCCTCAGATAGAGAGAGTATCGCATTTCTCCTAGTTAAACTCGCTCTAGTCATCTTACTCAGAAATTTATAATCTAGCGATCTCGGGGCTGGACTCATCCGAATGGAGGAAGGCCCTAATGCCAACACGCAAGCCCACCCACATAGCATATGAACTCGTAATGGTGGCCATGAGAATATTAAACCAACCCACTCTCACTTAGATTTCCTAATTGAGGGTTTTTCCGGTTTTAACATGCAATTAACTAACCCTAAGTTATATGTAACCATAAAACCAACATGCTTTAAAATCATGCATCTAAAATTCAGCATAAAAATATAGCATAAAATTAAAACAATAAATACGGGAAATAAATATGAAAAATAAATTGATCGATTATTATGGTTTTAATTACTTCCATATTCTGCCTTGATCTCGTGTCCCGTCACGTCACTCGAAGGAGAGAGTCTAGAACTTCAAAAAAAAAAAACGAAGACTGGAGGAAAAACAGGCCACAATCGCAGTCCGCATGCGCGCAGCACGCCCCAAGGGGCGCGCTGCTCTCGCGCACAGCCCGCACAGGCCGTGCACGCGGCCCAGCAGCGAGCAGCAATGCTGCCGCCAGCTACTGCCGCGGCTGGTGCAGCAGCTTGCTGCTCCCCGCGACAGCGACGCTGCGTTGGTGGCGATCGCCGACGGTGACAGCTGCGGGCGGTTGGTCACCGGCGCCGCCTCCTACCGCCACCCCCTCCTTCACTTTTCCCATGCTATTTGGTCTTCTTGCAATTCATTCTGGGTTTTCTTGGGTTTCTACAAATTAACGATAACCCAAAACCCAAGAATTCAAATTGCCCACCATAACGCCTTCGATTACAAAAATTAATTCTCATACTACAAGGCTTTCTAGGAAATTAAATAATCAAAATTACATAGAAAAAATCCTACAACAGATTTAATCTAATCCTACACGGCTTCCAGCACGTGGTTATACTATTACAAATATTCATAATAAAATCAAATCCGGACATGTCCCGGAGTTTAATTAAAACCCATACAAACGTAACCATAATAGTCGGGATTTCTTAACCACCTGCAAATAAAACCATGTAATAAATCGAACAAGCACAGAACCCAAAACCAGGCTCTAATACCAATTGAAGGATTGTCACTTAGTATCTGGGTTCGCACTTATTCGATTTAACATGTAACAAAAATTTCTAATTAAAAGCGGAATCTTAGAAAAGTACCTTTGAAGCGTGCACTCAAGTGATTTTCTTGTATGCCTCAAGACTTTGACTTCACGTTGTGTGGGTAACGAACTAGAAGTTAATTGATCAGCTAATCACCACAATCCACCTGCTAGAAAATTCTAGCACCGCTGCACCTGGCACGTACTGTAAACGCATCGCCCGGAGAGAGAGAAAGATACACGCAGCTGGTATAAAACAAGGCCAAAATTTTGGCCAACAAGAAGAAAAACCAGCCGCAATATTCTCTTGAAAATTTGACTTGGAGAGAGAACTTTTTCTCTCTCTAGGATTTTCTCTCTCTAATTTTCTTGTCTTGAAAACTTATGGAATTGTATGTCTTGAATAGCTAATCCCTTGTCTATATATAGAGTTACAAGAGAGTCCCCAAATTGGTTTACATTGGTCTTCCTAATGGGTTTAGGTAATTAATTAGTTTCCAAATCCAATTAGGTAACCAATCTGATAGGATAAACCAAATCCTACTAGATTTCCTAATCTCTAGTATTTCCTAATTATAATTGAAACTTAAGACTTAATTAATTAATTAAATAATTCTACTTTGTTAATTACTCAATCAATCCTTAGGAATAATTAATCAATTAATTAATTCTACATATTCAATTAACCCATTACAAAATTAATCGTACCACTAACGGATTAATTTTGGCACTACCATCCTACACCAGAATTATTTTCGGAACAACTTAATTAAATTATATTCATAATCTCCCCACATCAAAGATATAGTGCTCGTTAATATATTAATTTACTGATAAATAAATTAATTAACCTCTTTAATTCTGAGACTAGTACCACTCTACCTTTTTACTATACCGGACATAAGTCCACCAGCCGGGTTTAGTATAATAAACTTTACGAGCTCATCTCGGGAGCACCATCACCCCGGACGCACCGGTACATGGTTTCCTTTTGACAAGCAGAAGCACACCAAGTAACTAAACACGTGCACCTTACCTACCGAGACTATTGGCCACAATTGACCTCACCATTCGGCAGATCAAAGTACACTATATCTAATCCCCATGCCCGCTCGAGTTTAGGGATTAAGAGATAGAATACCAAGAACGATTTGTCTATTAAATCAGTACATGACATATCATTCTTAATGGTCTACGCCCCGGGCATATCTATATGATTCAATTAGTTTAGACAAACCAATTATCCGAATCACATAATAACCTAAACTGACAGTTTGTCCAAAGCTGTCTCGGTTACGAACCTCATTTATATATTATGTCTTTCAACCAATGATGAGATCTATTGTGTCACACAAGACACCTCATCATCTACTTACATAATACAAACGGACAATTAATGCACAACAAGATATAACCAAAACATAAATCGATATATTACTGGGAAAAAGTACAACATAAGCATAGCTTATGTATTCAACTCCAACAGAAAGGTCGACGAGCAGAAGCACAGCAAGTAACTAAACACGCGCACCCAACCTACCGAGACTATTGGCCACAATTGACCTCACCCTTCGGCAGATCAAAGTACACTATATCTAATCCCTATGCCCGCTCGAGTTTAGGGATTAAGAGATAGAATACCAAGAACGATTTGTCAATTAAATCAGTACATGACATATCATTCTTAATCGTCTACGCCCCAGGCATATCTATATGGTTCAATTAGTTTAGACAAACCAATTATCCGAATCACACAATAACCTAAACTGACAGTTTGTCCAAAGCTGTCTCGGTTACGAACCTCATTTATATATTATGCCTTTCAACCAATGATGAGATCTATTGTGTCACACAAGACACCTCATCATCTACTTACATAATACAAATGGACAATTAATGCACAACTAGATATAACCAAAACATAAATCGATATATTACTGGGAAAAAGTACAACACAAGCATAGCTTATGTATTCAACTCCAACAGAAAGGAAACCATGTACCGGTGCGTCCGGGGTGATGGTGCTCCCGAGATGAGCTCGTTATGTTTATTATAATAAACCCAGCTGGTGGACTTATGTCCGGTATAGTAAAAAGGTCGAGTGGTACTAGTCTCGAAATTAAAAAAGTTAATTTATCAGCAAATTAATAAATTAACGAGCACTATATCTTTGATGTGGGGAGATTATGAATAAATTAATTAAGTTATTCCGGAAGCAATTATGGTGTAGGATGGTAGTGCCAAAATTAATCCGTTAGTGGTACGATTAATTTTGTAATGGGTTAATTGAATAGGTAGAATTAATTAATTGATTAATTATTCCTAAGGGTTAATTAAGTAATTAACAAATTGGAATTAATTAATTAATTAATTAATTAAGTCTTAAGTTTCAATTATAATTAGGAAATCCTAGAGATTAGGAAATCTAGTAGGATTTGGTTTATTCTATCAGATTGGTTACCTAATTGGATTTGGAAACTAATTATTTACCTAAACCCATTAGGAAGACCAATCCTAAACCAACTTGGGGTCTCTCTTGTAACTCTATATATAGACAAGGGATTAGCTATTCAAGACACACAATTCAATAGATTCATAATTCAAGAATCTAGAGAGAGAAAATCCTAGATAGAGAAATTCTTTCTCAAAGTTGGGTTTTAAGCTTTGTGGCCGGCGGTTTGCTTTCCTGGGCAGTGGCGTTGATCAGAGATATTTTTTGGTGGCGGCGTTTGGTGAGCAGAACAGGCGGCGCGTGAAAAAGCTTCTCTCGGGGCAGCCCGTGTAGTACACGCGCGACAGGAGGCGGTTGGTGATATTTTCCGACGCAATTTTTTGTGTTGATTGCTGATCAATTGGTTGCTAGATCGTTGTCCACACAACGTGCAATCAAAGTCTTGAGTCATACAAGCGATCACCTGAGTTCACGCTTCAAGAGGTATTTTTCTAAGATTCCACTTTTAATTAGAAAATTATTGTTGCGTAGTAAATCGAATGAGTACAAACCAAGATCCTGCGCAATGTTATTTCAAGCAAGGATTGGAATAACGATTGTGCTAGCATCTAGGCCTGGCCAAAAATTCCGATTCTGGAATGCGTAGCACGAAAGTGAATTTCTAGCTAGACTCGGGCAGATAATCTTTCAATCATGCTTTAGTTAATACTAGATCGTGGGCTCGTGCATTGCACGGACACCCATTATAATGATCGAATTATTTATAACACTAATAATAATTTAAATATTATTTTTATTTATTTGAATGTATAACATTCTATATAAATGTTAAATAAGTGTCATTGTTTTACAAATGGTTTGTATATAATTTTTTAGTAAATAATTATATTAATAATTTATTTGTCAGTATTATTATTATAGAATTTGGTATATAATGGAGATAATGTTAATGATTTTTTAATTATTACAAATATATGTTCAAAATTTTCACTTATTTTATTTTATGTATAATTGTTGTTCTAATATTATTATTTATTAAATTATGTATATCAAAATTGATAAATATATACATAAGTAAGTTATTAAATTTAAAATTTAAAATTAGAATTCGTGCATGATTCGTGCACTATAATTATATTAATTAAAAATTAACATAAATAATAGTTGGAAATTTAAATGATATAATAATTATTAATATATTATCATTATAGTGTTAAATTGTTAATTGAGTGATTTACACTTATATATATTTTTAATTGATTGTTTGACTAAAATAAAATGATGAATAGAAAATAAATAAAATCAAAGTTAATTAAATTAAATAATTATATATAACTTTTAAATTACGATAAACATAATGAAAAAATAATATTTTAAATTTTGAAATGAGATTAATGATAATTTTAGTAATTTATAAGTGAAATTTAAATTGGTTGATTGATTAAAAGTGTGATTTTTTATCTTATAGATAAATACATTACATTAGATTTGTTTAAAATTATAATAAATGTGAAATTTGAATTATTTTTTATTTTTTTGAGAAAATGTGAAATTTGATTTTTTTTTTGAGAAATGTGAAATTTGAATTAGATATATTTTATGTTTATTTGTTTATAATGTGAATCATATTATATCGAATTAATGATACTCTAGAATAAAATATTAGATGATAATGATTATTTTTGTTTAATTTTATTATAAATATGATATTTTAATTGAATATATATATATTATGCTTATTTGTTAATAATCATAATTATTTAAAAAACATATTAATGATGTTGTCATCAAAAATTAATGAATTTTAGATTATTAGTTTGTTATCATACAATGTTAATTTTAAAATTAAATTATGTTTAAAATAAATAAAAATAACAATATATCAATGTATTATTAATATTTAAAGAGTTATAAATTTGTAGTTATTGGAGTATACATGAAGAATATGTTGAGATCTCGTTGGGAGGTTGAAAAAGTGAATATATAAGTATTTTCAATTTGAATATGGAGAAGAGAATATATGATTAATTCAAATTATTAATGTGAAAGTAAAAATTAAACATACCAAAAAAAAATTATTTTTTCTCTTAATAATAATATTGTTACAAACTCCAAATGCATTCAAATACTTAAAATGAAGAATTGTATAGTTATTTGGGTATAAAAAATTAAATAATATTTGTACTAATTTCTTCCACATATGACAATGATAGGAAACAATGCTTAATTTAATTAAGAAAAATCGTATACGCAATTAGTAAAAATTAATTATTAACATGAATAATTAAAAAATTATTAACATAACTACATTATTGAAAATTAATTTAAAAATAATGAAAAAATAATTTGCTCAAACGAAATAAAAAAAATTATTATTATAATTAACATAAATTTTAAGAGATAATGGAAAAGAGTTGAAAAAATATCAAAATTGAAACTGATGAGAAGAATTACGGAGATGAAGAATGAGAGAGATTTGTTGATTATTTGTGACACCCATGAAGATTTTTGAAAAGAAAAACTCAAAATAACATGGTAATGAGATTGTATCATGATTAAACAAATAATAATTGAATTATTATAAAAAAAGTAGTAAAAATTTATTGAGCCACCGAAAAAATTTTATTATTATTACAAATAATAAAAATTTTAAGAGATAATGAAAAAATGGTTGGATAAAGATGAAAATTAGAATTTGTGAGAAGAGTTAGGGAGATGAAGAATGAGAGAGATTTGTTGATTTCTTGTGTAAATCATGAATATTTTGGGGAAAAAAAACATGGTAATGAATTTTTATCATAACTAAAAATATAATGAAGATATAAAATAAAATAATTAAACCAATAATAATTGAATAATGAAAAAAAGTGTAGCTATATCAAGCCACCAAAAAATAATAAAATTATTATTATTATTATTAATAAAAATTTTAAGAGATAATAAAAAATAGATAGATAAAGATTACAATTGCAATTGATGAGAAGATCTATAGAGATGAAGTGTGAGAGATTTGTTGATTTCTTGTGTAAGTGATGAACATTTCTAAAAACAAAACAAAAAAACACACAAAAACATAGTAATTGGTCTCTATAATGATTGAAAAACATAATGAAAATATAAAATAAAATAATTAAACTATGATAAAAATAAAGTAGTGAAAAAATATTGAGCGACCAAAAAAAATATTATTACAATTAATAAGAATTTTAAGAGATAATAAAAAAAGAGTTGGGGAAATATCACAATTGGAATTATGTGAGAAGATTTAGGAATATGAAGGATGAGAGAAAATTCTAGATTTATTGTGGAAGCCATGCAAATTTCTGAAAAAAAAATACAAAAAAATATTAATATCATGATAATATATATAATCATATATAATGAAGATATAAGTAAAAGAATTAAAGAAAATAAATACACATTGAAGATTTGAGATGACTGTGCTAAATTTTTTATCTTTCGAAGACAAAATAATAAACAATACTACCTTTGAGGAAGATAGAGGGATATGAATCCATGAATATTTTGGTTGAAAATTTTGACTCTGTGTGGTGTGGTTTGGTGTTGTGAGAATGGATGGTTGATTTTATAATAAGAGTTCAAGAAAATATAGGATGATATTTTATAATTTGAATTGATGATAATTGATTATTAGTTACTAATAGTAATAATAATTGATAAGTTAAATTGAGTTTATTGATATATTGAGAAGGGAACGTGAATGGAAAAAGAATTTTTTATAAGAATACTTGACATGTCAGCAAATTTATGCCACGTATTCAGGTAGGAGGGCTGTTATTCAAGGAACTATCTCAGGAGTGAATTTAGGATATCATGTTTTAGTTAATATAATGATAATGATAGTTTAAATATTATATAAATGAGGTTTTTATAATGAATGGTGGATATGATATAATATAGGTACTACCTTATAACGATTGTAGAAATCAACAGCTACATCGCCATTGCTTCCATCGGTTATTTTATGACAAATTATATAATACTCCTAGGTGTAAATATGTGAGTGTACACTTACCAAAAAAAAAAGAAAAAATTGAGCAAAAAATGAAGAAAGTGCATGTATCGAGATGCACGCCTATTATATATACCATCCACCTCTCTCTCTCTCTCCTCAAAACCTAATCCATTCAGCATCTCTCTCATATTCTCCTTTACCAGCCTATTTTCTTTCTTCTCTCACGTCGATTCCGGCTATTCCATGAAGATTTTTGAAGATATCTCACCGCCAAAATACTCCCCACCTCTCAAGCTTCAAAACCCATACCATCTTCGATCATTTCGTCATTTTTTGAGTTTGGGAGAACCCTAAATCAGCCACAAAAATTAAAGGAAAACTAGGGTTTTATATATCTGAAGTAGGGAATTCGTTTGGTTGTGTTTGCAGCCCATGATGATGAAAGAAAAACTAGGGTTTTGGAAAAAATATATTTTTTTATGTAAAATCGTATGTTTTTGTTGGCTTGTTGGTGTAAAATGGTGTTGTTGGTGTAAAATGGTATTTGTGTAAAGTCCTGCTTGTTTATGTAAAGTACTGTTGGCTTATGTAAACTACTAATTCTTTAGTCAAAATGCTGTTTCTTGGTGTAAAATACTCTTTTCTGGTTCAAAGTGGTATTTAATAGTATAAAAACATAATTCTGATTCGTTTGTGTAAAGGGCTGGTTGTTTATGTAAAGTGCTGAATGTTTGTGTAAAGTACTGTTGCTAATTTACATAAACTGCAAGTTTACATATGTAAACTATCAGTTTACATAACCTTTGCAGTAAACTTTGCAGTTTACATATGTAAATTGGTAATTTACATAAACTGCGAGTTTACATATGTAAACTGCAAAGTTTATGCAAAGTGGCGTGAAAATTCTGCAGCTGTCACCTAATTTGGAATTCCATATATCCCTCGTTTGTCATCCGTTTTGACCAAACTTTGGCTTGTTTTAAACCTCTCCTTACAAGGATTACACATAATTTTACGGATCTTTATTTGGACTTGTAAATCTCCCATAAATCAGCTCTGAAATAGAGCTGCAAGTGTTGTTATTTTCGCAAAAAAATATGAAGTAATGGTTGTACTTCAGAAATTCATATCTTCTTCATTCTTTGTCCGATTTAAGAAAACTATAGCTTGATTAAACCTCTTTGCATAAGGTTTACTCAGAAATTCATATAAGCAACTTGGGCTTTCTAGATTTTCTGAAAAACAGCAAAGAACATAGCAGCGTTCTGCAAAAGTACTGTTGGCTTATGTAAACTACTGATTCTTTGGTCAAAATGCTTTTTTTTATGTTAAATACTCTTTTCTGGTTCAAAGTGGTCTTTGTTAGTGTAAAAACATCGTTCTTTTTTCTTTGTGTAATGTGTTGGTTGTTTATGTAAATTGCTAAATGTTTGCGTAAAGTACTATTGTCAGTTTACATATGTAAACTGACAACAGTAAAGTGCGAGTTTACATATGTAAACTGAAAAATTTATGTAAAGTGGCGTAAGAATTCAATGTAAACTGCCAATTTACATAAAAGTTATGTAAAGTGGCAGTTTACACCAATACAACGCGATTTTACATAAACTTTTATGTAAACTACGAGTTTACATACTTAAACTGTCAGTTTACATAAATTTTACAGTAAACTTTGTAGTTTACATATGAAAATTGGCAGTTTACATAAACTGCGAGTTTACATATGTAAACTGCAAAGTTTATGTAAAGTGGCGTGAAAATTCTGCAGCTGTCAGCCAACTTTGGAATTCTATATCTCCCTCTTTTCTCGTCTGTTTTGACCAAACTTTGGCTTGTTTAAACCTCTCCTTACAAGGATTACACATAATTTTACGGATCTTTATTTGGACTTGTAAATCTCCCATAAATCAGCTCTGAAACAGAGCTGCAAGTGCTGTTCTTTTCGCAAAAAAATCTGAAGTAATGACTGTACTTCAGAAATTCATATCTTCTTCATTCTTTGTCCGATTGAAGCAAACTATAGCTTGATTTAAACCTATTTGCATAAGGTTTACTCAAAAATTTATATAAGCAACTTTGGCTTTCTAGATTTTCTGAAAAATAGAAAAGAACAGAGCTGCATTGTGCAAAAGTACTGTTGGCTTATGTAAACTACTGATTCTTTGGTCAAAATGCTTTTCTTTTATGTTAAATACTCTTTTCTAGTTCAAAGTGGTCTTTGTTAGTGTAAAAATATCATTCTGATTCGTTTGTGTAAAGTGTTGATTGTTTATGTAAAGTGCTGAATGTTTATGTAAAGTAATGTTGACTTATGTAAACTACTGATTCTTTGGTCAAAATACTTTTCTTTTATGTTAAATACTCTTTTTCTTGTTCAAAGTGGTCTTTGTTAGTGTAAAAACATCGTTCTGATTCGTTTGTGTAAAGTACTGGTTGTTATGTAAAGTGCTGAATTTTTAGGTAAAGTACTGTCGGCAGTTTACATAAACTGCGAGTTTACATATATAAGCTGCAAAGTTTATATAAAGTGGTGTGAGAATTGAAGTTTATGTAAAGTTACAGTTTACACAAATACAACGCGACTTTACATAAATTTCTATATAAACTAGCAGTTTACTGTAAACTGCCAATTTACATAAACTTTGAAGTAAACTTTACAGTTTATATAAACTGCGAGTTTACATATGTAAACTGCAAAGTTTATGTAAAGTAGCGTGAGAATTTATATATAAACTGTCAGTTTACATATGTAAACTGCCAGTTTACATAAACTTTTATGTAAAGTGACCTGAGAATTCAAACAAATGAGGCGCGTGAGGAGTGAGAGGGAGAGAGAAACCAATGACAGTTGGGGACATGCGCATTTAATACGCATTAAATGCGGTTGGCCCACTTCTTTTGTGTCTTTTTGACAAAAAACCCAGTTTTTACCCTATTTTTGCTCAATAAACCCGATTTTTTTAAAAAAATTGAGCCTTCCAAAATTGACTCAACGAAATTCTACTAGGCAACGAATGATCAATGACCGTGTCCGTCTACTCAATTCCTAGCGTGTGCCGGAAAACATGCCGCTATTTTTTTCATTTCAACCCAAAAACTCCTTAACACTTATATGTACAAAATCATCGAAATTTAAACGTAAACGTTTAGAATGTTAAATTTGTTTCTTACCCATTGAACTAGATTTTGAGAACTACTTGTCAACTATTGAAGGCAGCATGACGAAGACATGTTTGTGTATCTTTGTTTAAACTCTTTTTTAACTTGAAAACAAAGGTAGCAGAGCACCCCAAATGTTGAAATTTGATACGCTACAAAGTACGAACTTGTAGGAAAGGTGAAAGATTAAGCGAAATACATATTTTTTAACTAACTTAAACAAGAACTTCTCTTGTATTTACAAACTAGAATTTTTTTTATTTTGTAAGGATTGACGTGATGATATACTACAGTATTCTGCTTGCAATTATACTATATACTTAGATATATACATTATTATATTTAAAAAAATAAAGTGATGATAGTGGTATTATATTATAAAATAATGGGTATATATCTAAAATTATAAATTATTGAATTGTTATCATTTTATTTTTAAAATATAGTATAGATATATATTCTTAATGTATATGGTATAATTTACTGCTAGATTGGATCCAAGTTTATTTAGTTGCGTAATAAGTAGACAGATATGTTCTTGTTTTTGTTTACTTCCTGAGGTATTTTCAAACGGACAAAATAGGTTTCCTTACAAATTAATGGAATAAAATGTAGGGAGAAAACATTAGCAACTTAATTGTGGAAATTCATAACAAAACTAGGAGAAAGAGAATGACCTGAGTTGCTGTGAGAGAAGGTATCCCAAATACTTGGTCCCTTCCCATCCTCAAATGGAGCTCCTTCAATCTGTACAATTTTACCAAGCAAGTAAGAATATGCATTCATCAAAGACCCCATGCAGCCTGAGTATTAATCTACATGACACCTTGCATGAATATGGTGGCTTAGTTTCTGAAATGGATTTGTGCTTAGGTTGTACTAATGATGTTTTGTTAAATTTATTGATCCGAATGAGCATTCAATCTAAAATCAATTCGCAATGTGTGGAGAGATTTTGCACTATTTTTATTATATTCAGGTGTTGTGGGTTACAATGTGAAATTGGAGCGATCTTCAATATGTTTCTTTCATCCACAATATTATAAACGAGACTCAATTTGAAGAACTGGGCTGCTATTTGTAGCTCAGTTTTGCTATTTGTAGCTCAAAAAAATTGATGAAATGACAAAATTGCCCTTAAAATAGAAAATGTGAAAATGTAATGAAAAATCGGACCCAATGTGCGAAATAAACATAAAAAATCGGACCTAATTTGCGAAAAACTGAGAAAAATTCACCTACAATGTGCGAATTTTCAAGGAAAATTCGCCACACTTATGCAAAATTTCTGGAAAAATTCGCCTGCTTTAGGCGATTTTTTCCAGAAATTTCGCATAAGTGTGGCGAATTTTCTTGGAAAATTCGCCTAACACAGGCGAATTTTCCTGGAAAATTCGCCTAACACAACACAGGCGATTTTTGCCCAAGTTTTTGTTTTTATATTTGTCTGCAAACCTTACAAAATCATAAGTCATTTCAGATTTTCTAACCAAACTCTCTCAGACCAACGAAACAAATTTTCCAAAAAAATCGCACGTAATGGAAGCCGGCGGATCTCAACCACCACAGCGTACCGGGAAGGGGAAAGAATTGTTTGGACAGGTAAAAAGCGTAAAATTTCGGTTAAATTATTGAATTTCGCCAAAAAATTCGCACCTGATGTGCGAATTTTAGGGTATAATTCGCACCTGATGTGCGAAGTTTCCCAAAAAATTCGCACATCAGGTGCGAATTTTTTGGAACAATTCGCACATGAGGTGCGAATTGTACAAAACAATAGATGCTGAAATTGCCCAAGCAATAGGATCTGCGTTGGCCTCAACAAGAGCCTGTGGTAGACATGCACCGAGGAGGCGTCTGTAAGTATCCTGATGCATGAGAATCTCTCCAATAGACGCAGTTCGTACCGTCTCCCAGTCATTCTCATTGCCATGCAGTCCGAGTGCAACGGCGCGAAATCCGCAATTGCCATCTGCCTCTACGTCCGTAATGGCATTGCAGAAAGGATGGACATAATGTGGAATCATGGGGATACTCTCACTGTCCGCTCTAACTACAAATTGGAATATAAACACGTAATAGTAATTTTTGGTCTTATAAAAAAAATAAAGTAACCAATCAATATAAATTCACAAAAAGAACAAAACATAGATTACCTTCATCGAATGGCAACGATCTTTGAGAAGATCTCCTGGATGCATTACTGCGTCTTAAACCTCTCTCGCGAGCGCTCTGCTCGCGCCGCACGGATTCATGTAATCTTGGTCTACCCCTTGATGTTGACAAAATGGCTGGTTCGAACACACTGGCATTGTCAGTATTGAGGGACTCATTCATCTTGACAATCAGACCTCGCTGCACCACGCGTGGACTATTCTCGAATTGAGGAACGATTTTCTGGCGGAAGTATCTGTGAAAAACAATGAATTACAACAAATTAAAATTATTTGTATAAATGTATGTTAATGAATCAAAATATCATAAAATAAAATACATAATGTAAATCTTACTGAAGTTCTGCAGATAATGTGTTCGAATCTACTTCAGATGTCTCAATCGTCAACCGCTTCCAAAACTCGTGCACCATTTCAACGGTGATCGTGTCGTGCGATTCCCTCAACTTCCATATGTCACAGGCACAAGGAATCCCATGCGTGGCCTTGCAGACACATCCACATCTCTCGAACAAGTCATTACCCAACTTGGTAATCTTTTCAACTTGTTCGCTGATTAACTCCAAACAATAGTGAGAGACATGGCCATTCAATAATTCATACGGGAAACACAACATAGCTGTTGCTTTCTTGGAAATGCATGCCTCAAGGGTTTCCCTAAAATTACATCAATAAAGTCAAAGGTACGTAAATTAAATAAATACCGAAAAAGGCGAATTAATCTAATTAATAAACGTACCTTATCTGTGATAACTGGTAATTGACGTGGTCGTCAATCACCCCAAATAGCGTGTCAAGTGAATGTGTGCCAGCATTCATCCAATCCTTCAGTGCGGCATGCGTACTCTCCACTCTGTTACTGCTAGTATTGCCAAAGTGCAGAATCTTGTTTGTCCAAGCCCTACAAAACATCTCTTTATAGGACAGCCAAGTCCTCTCCAAGTAGACAACAACAGATCCAGCAACTACAGAATAACCATTCTTCAACCGCTGCAGTAACACTTCATACTCTTCAACTGTTGCCGCATTAACAATTCCCTTCCAAAGCTTTTTTATTGCTTTTTTCCTATCACCCTCACCAACAAGCTTTCTCAACTGATTATCAACATCGCGGTCGATATGCCACAAACACAGCAGGTGGTGTGATCCAGGAAAATGATCCCTTATAGGATCCATCAAACTCATCTCGCGATCAGAAACAATAACGCTAGGTACATTTTCAACATCCAACAACCCTCTCAATTGTTCAAAAACCCAATCATAACTAATTCTTTTCTCATCTCTCAAAAGGGCACATGCAATATTAAAATTCTTGTTGGAAGGAGTCATACCTATAATCTGAAAGAGTGGCATCTTGTACTTGTTCGTCTTGTATGTCGCGTCCACCACAATCACCCAATAATATCTGTTCAACAGCTGGATTGAAATTGGATGGGCTATGAATGCATGTGTGATAACATCTGTGCCCTCTTCTGTCAAAACTTTTACATAGTAATGTTTCTCCTCGGCGTAATGAACAAATTGCTGCGCAATATTTCTACCCTCGAACTTTGCTCTCCTGTCATCAGCTTTAAGATTGTTTAGCTGCCTCACTGTCACATTATCTTCAGGATACGTCTCGGCAAGATGATTCCTAATCAATTTTGGCTTCATATTTGCATTGTTCAAAGTCCTAGCAACCTCCCTTGCGCCAGCACTCATGCGGCTAAGCTGCCTGTGACCCTCTGGATACACTATAGCAGTGTGATTGTGCATTGAATTCGGACCTGGTGTGACTCTGACCCACCAACCATTATCCTTCACCACCTTGCAAAATAACTTGAACCTGCACTTACATCCTCGCCGGCTAGTGTTCTTCCTCTCTTGTGGGAGAGGCCCTTGTTCAACCGGATCTCTGAATCTGTTGCAACGATATGTGACTGAGTTTCCATTGTTACCCCTCCCCACTTTAATCAGCTCGAAGCGAAATGTAAGAGCCAACTCCGAATAATACGTATATGCTTGTTCTTCAGTTGGAAAAAAACCAGGACACTGAAACTCAAGACTCAAATCCCTCTGAATGTCTGGTAATCCATTTGGATCCTACGTCATTAATCAAATTAATACCAAAAATAAGTAATTACATATACAATTAAAACATATAAGTTTGAAGGAAAAATCGCCTGTAATTGGCAAAATGGCTGGAAAAAATCGCCCAACTTAGGCGATTTTTTGTGGAAAGTTCGCCAATTGCAGGTGAAATCTGGGGGAAAATTCGCCTGCAGTGTGCGAATTTTGCTGTAAAATTCGCCTGCAGTGTGCGAATTTTGCAGCAAAATTCACCTGCAGTGTGCGAATTTTGCAGCAAAATTCGCCTGCAGTGTGCGAATTTTGCAGTAAAATTCGCACATTGCAGGCGAATTTTCCCCCGGATTTCACCTGCAATTGGCGAACTTTCCACAAAAAATCACCTAAGCTGGGCAATTTTTTCCTGATACTTCGCCAATTACATGCGATTTTTCCATCAAATTTCGCAAAACATGTGCGATTTTTACACCAGTATGCAAAAAACTATACAAAAGTATTAAATTCGTACCATATTTGCGTATATTTTGGAGTAGACGCTGTCCCAAATTAACCAAAATATGTGTTCCAATTTGCTTCGACGATTTTGAACGTTTTTCGGAATGATTTCGAATGGTTTTGTTTGATTTTTGAAAGAGTTTTGTCTGTTTTGATATGTATTTTGAATTGCATGAAGTATATACCTTATTCATATGTTAAGGGCAATTTTGTCATTTCACTTTTTTTTTTGAGCTACAAATAGTAAATTTGAGCTACAAATAGTAAGATCCTTTGAAGAACAGGGATAGTCAGATCAAGTTGGCCGGAAGTTTATCTTTATGCATGAAAGCTCAACGTGGCAAAACCAAGACATTGGAGGTCATCAGGGGACACATACTTTAAAATTTTCGGAGTACGAAATTGCAGCAGTATGAGGGGTGGACATTGGCCGGAACTCGATCAGAATAACTTTACTCATAAAAATTCTGACTGTTTCGAGGGACGAACGCCCTTTCTCGCCATACTATACGTCTGCCATTCAGCATGGAACCATGATCATCATGTTTCTTCTATATTTTTATGATTCATTTAATGTAATAATTTCTTACTAGTTTGTTTCTGTAATTTTGAATGATTACTTTGATCTTAGGAGATAGTAAAAAACCAAACGGCGGACAAAAACTTTGATTTTGAGTATATATATATATATATTTATTGATTAAAATTCATTATTTATTTGTTTAGAAAAGTGATATATTTGTTGAATTAAAATAATTAATTAATTGAATCATTAAAAATAGAGTTAAAACTCATTTTTTGAGATAGAATCTCAATAATTGCATTTTAGACTTGTAAACAAAAATTTTTTAATATACATGCTCATGCATGGCAAGTTATGTCAGATTTTCTAATTTAGTCGGTGCTGAATAATTTTCAGTAAATGAATATATTTTCTTTTGATTCAAAAAAATAAGATAATACTCTAGTATATTTGAATATTAAAAAATTAAAATTAATTTAATAAATATTTTCTTTAAGGATGAAGGTAATAGTTGGAGATCTGTGGTCGTTTAACATTTTTAATTATAGTTCCATCGGGCCATGCACGATGCCTTGGTCAAATTGTTGACATTTGCTTATTATAAAATTGAAAGTATGACCAACATTCATGGTGGGGCAGTGCTAGTTTTGGTGCATATGATTTTTCATTTTTGAAATTATTGAATGATACTTTCTCTGGTTTAGAGCAATAAATATGAGGAATTTCTTAAAATATGATTAAATTGAAAATATTGGATACATTTAGGGTGTTTTGGAGTTAGGATTTCTCATGGGTTATTCGCATTTAAAAAATGTGAACTCTGCTGTGCAAACTCTCCCTTAATTATGTTATTTTTATTGGTTAGCAAATGCAAATGTAAAGTTCTCTTTTCCTTTTGCACATATTTATTTTATTAATAATTAAATTCATAAATTTTATTTTTAAGTATGTTTAAATTTTTTTGAGGAAAAATTATGTTCAAATGTCACTTATTATATTAAATTAATCGATGTTAAAGATTGAAGCAATTTCTCCTGAGAATGCGAATTCTGTCCTAATTTAAAAAAAAAAGAATATTAAATTAATATTATCTATTTTATTTTTTGTACATAATTATTTTATTAATAATTTAATTCATAAATTTTCTTGACAAATTATATTAAACTTTAAATATAACGACGTAGGCTTATTTATTGTATTTGTAAACTTTAATTCATAAATTTTATTTACAACTAGCACCACGTCTCAGAACACTAGAACAACGTCCAAAACAACTAGCACCACGTCCAGAAACGTCTATATTCATAGTGATGGTGAATTTAAACTGATTTTTTTCACAAAAATAGCTCACCACGTCACAGAACAACTAGCACCACGTCCAGAAACGTCTACATCCATGCATGTGAATTTAAGCTGATTTTTTTTACAAAGACAGTCCACCACATCTCAGAACACTAGAACCACGTCAAAAAAAAATAGCACCACATCCAGAAACGTCTGCATTAATGGTGATGGTTTATTTAAACTGATTTTTTTTTACAAAAACAGCCCACCACGTCACAGAACAACTAGTACCACGTCCAGAAATGTCTACATCCATGCATGTGAATTTAAGCTGATTTTTTTCACAAAGACAGTCCACCACGTCTCAGAACACTAGAACCACGTCAAAAACAACTAGCACCACGTCCAGAAACGTCTACATCCATGCATGTGAATTTAAGCTGATTTTTTTCATAAATACAGTCCACCACGTCTCAGAACACTATCACCACGTCCAAAACAACTAGAATCACGTCCAGAAATGTCTACATCCATACATGTGAATTTAAACTAATTTTTTTCACAAATACAGTCCACCACGTCTCATAACACTATTACCATGTCCAAAACAACTAGCACCACGTCCAAAAACATCTACCTCTATGCATGTGAATTTAAGTTGATTTTTTTCACAAATGCAGTCCACCACGTCTCAGAACACTAGCACCACGTCCAAAACAACTAGCACCACGTCCAAAAACGTTTGCATCCATGCATGTGAATTTAAGCTGATTTTGTTCACAAATACAGTCCACCACGTCTCAGAACACTAAAACCACGTCAAAAACAACTAGCACCACGTCCAGAAACGTCTACATCCATGCGTGTGAATTTAAACTAATTTTTTTTCACAAAAACAACCCACCACGTTACAGAACAACTAGCACCACGTCCAGAAACATCTACATCCATGCATGTGAATTTAAGCTAATTTTTTTCACAAAGACAATCCACCACGTCTCAGAACACTAGAACCACGTCAAAAACAACTAGCACCACATCCTGAAACATCTACATCCATTCATGTGAATTTAAACTGATTTTTTTCAAAAAAATAGCTCACCACGTCACAAAAACTAATTTTTTACAGAACATAGTCTACCACGTCTCTCTACGTCAAAAAAACTATCACCACGTCCAGTTACGTCCAACTACGTCCAGTTACGTCCAACTACGTCCCGCTACGTCCCATAAATAAAATGAAAAATGGAATGACCTAATAGTGCACACCCCTACTTTTGTATTGACGAGTAACTTTGTACTTGATAACTTTAAATCTTCATATTTTTGCCTATATTTTAATACTTTTACGATCCTAATAATTCGATCCTACCGATCCAGGGACCGATCCAATCCTGTGATTACAAAACGAATCTATATAGGATCTCGATCTTGAAAACTATGCTTACGATTAATTAAGACATAATAGCTCAATAGTTCCATGACTAAACATTTAAATCAAAACAAAGGTTAAAGTTTCAAATCAATTCCACTCTACCAATTATCTCTGTTGTGGTTTAGTTAACTTAGAATTTATTGCAATCTATTGTACATAAACAACATCTCACTTAACCTAGTGTATAATAACCTTTCAAACTCTAAACAATCCACAACTCTTTATCATGTACTCAAATCAACAATACCCTAATTTGAATCAATTGACACATCCATATTTAGTGTGATTATACAGATGTAATGATAGAATACTTATACCACTATTAACTCATGCTACGCAACAATGAGCAGGATGCTACTACCAAAATCATGTATCAAGCAAGTGATATATATGATAACACTGAAAATAAACAATGTTTTTAAAACTATTTGAATATAAATAGTGACAATGCATATAAAATTTATTTAAAAGAATTAATGTGAGTCTTTCATATTAATTATACAGGTTTTAATGAAATAAAAGAAATATAAAAAAAGCCTACGCGTTATATTTAAAGTTTAATATAATTTGTCACGAAAATTTATGAATTAATTTTATGAATTAAATTATTAATAAAATAATTATGTACAAAAAATAAAATAGAAAATATTAATATTCCTTTTTTTAAAAAATTAGGACAGAATTCGCATTCTGAGAATTCGAATTTAGGAGAAATTGCTTCAATCTTTAACATCGATTAATTTAATATAATTAGTGACATTTAAATATAATTTTCCCTCAAAAAAATTTAAACATACTTAAAAATAAAATTTATGAATTTAATTATTAATAAAATAAATAGGTGCAAAAGGAAAAGAAAACTTTGCATATGCATTTGCTAACTAATAAAAATAACATAATTAAGGGAGAGTTTGCATTTAAAAAATGCGAACTCAGCAGAATTCGCATTTTTCAAATGCAAATGCGAATACCCAATTACGGAACCCCAACTCCAAAACATCCTAAATGTATCCAATGTTTTCAATTTAATCACATTTTAAGAAATTCCTCCAATAAATATACAAGTTATCTCTCGAGTCTTAAAGTTACGATTTTCCTGATGACCCTAATATGATTCTGTGAACGATTTTGAAAGACTTGCTTTCTACTGCTTCAGTGGCATTAAAGTAATACCCTTTAAGAAGTAATGCAAAATAATTAAATTTAATACCTGAATATTCTGGTTAAACATGTTTGTAACTAAAAGGTAATATTTCCAATACTAGATATATAGAGTCATAACATATGGATATGAGCACTTCTTAAATTGTATATGAATATGAGAGTTAAGGTTCTATGTTTTTAATCTTTTATGCTAAGGTTGGGTGTTCTATATTATACAAATTTTTGGTCTCACTCTATCTCCTTGGAGGTAGATAAGGAAAAAAAAAAAAAGTAATTAACTATTTGGATTGGTTCTTACAACCTTATGCTTAAGAGGATGTGCATGTTCGGTTTGAGGTTTTATCGATTAGGTGGATATATATGTTTTGGGTCATAAGAGATTAAAGTGTAAGTGCAATTTAGTAAGTCGATCTGTTTGGAGTATAAAAAACTATAAGTTCAAATTCTGTCACCTTTATGTGATGGATGAAACACAACCTTACGAATTATAAAAACAAGCGAAAAATTTATTAACTTCTTAAAACATTTTTGTATGAACGTGTGAAATCAGCCATCTTTGTGGTTGCATCGAATTTTTCTTGATGTATGGGGGTTCTTTGAACTCTTGTAGATTAAATGTTTGTTAACCAATAAAAGCTAAAAGTGTTTCGTTGTATCAATTTCTACAACACGATGAAGTTAGTTGAGTATTGACAGTATATGAGGTGGGATCTTAAATGTTTAAATTTGGTTTTGAACGATAATTCTGGAGTGGTGCCAATAGGATAAATACAAAGCTGTAGAATATTGACAAAACATATGAATGACCAAGTATATTTAATTCATTTGTCTTTTGAATGTGCTGTCTGTTTTGGATAGCCTTATACTAATATCCAACTTATTTAAATGCAATCCTTTCTGTAGACACTTTGAGTGTCCGTTTGTTTGCTTGCTATTAACACACTGAAATTTTCATGTAGCACCTTTTTTTTTTTTTTTTTAATGTCAATCTTCATCTTGTATTTGATAAGTAATTTGTGAAGGGACTTGCTATTTGTATCATAGAATTGCTATTTGTATCATAAAAAAAAATATTTATTATGACCAAAATGCCTTTATGAACAAAATTCTTGATAAATTGACAGATTTTATGTAAAAAAAGGGGGCAAAATTGCGTTTGTTTCTCTTCAGAAACGCACTGCAAAAATGTTTTGGACATATTAAATTTATCCAAAATGACGTTTCAAGATATTTAAAACGCATAACAAGTGCGTTAATGATGTAAAAAATCGTTGAACTTTAACGTTTAAGGCTAATAAAAATGTTAAAATTGGATGTTTCCACCATGGTTCGCTCGTTAAAATGATGCGTTTTTAATCAATCAAATCGTTAAAATTGTTCGTTTTAACCATGGTTTGCTCGTAAAAATGGTGTGTTTTTGACATGTACAGAAGTCCAAATACGTTTACATACATTCATGTGAATTGGAGAAAAAAATTTATACACAACAACTATCCAAAAAATGAATTCAAACAAATTCTTTACTTAAAAAAGATTCGGTATATCATTTAGTTGACATCGAAAGAATATTTAGCACGCGAAGCATCACGATATGGTAAGTTTTCGAATCGTAAAGCTACATTTTTAAAAAAAAAAAAATGTAGGGCGAAACACGCTAAAATGACGTTTAGGAAGGGTTTAAACGCTGCTGTTTAGCAATTTCGCCATGGTATAAATGTTATTTTGCTACGTTTAATACAGTTAATATATAAAAAGTGTTGCATTTTTTACGTCCGTTATATAAAAAGTGCTGCGTTTTTGACATGCATTATATAAAAAGTGTGACGTTTTAGGTTGCAGGAAACTAAATCTTGATGCGTTTTTTGCTTAATGAATCGTGGAATTGTTGCGTTTTATTTATATATTATGTAAAATATATTACGTTTTTGATTGCAAGAATCATAAATGTGCTGTGTTTTTGGTAGAAATAATTGTAAGAATTCCTTTTTTTTGTTTTTTTTTTGTTTTTGTACGATAATGGTTACCATATTGCATGCATACTGTTTCGTATGTAATTTTGATTGTGTTTTTGTATAATTTAATATTAAATGTGTTTTGTTTTAATTTATGTGTGTATTCACATACAGGATGATGATGATGAGTACGAAGAGGAGGAGGTGTATGAAGCTGAAGAGGATGAGGACGATGACGAGGAGAAGGACGATGAAGATGAATATGAAGATGACAATGAGGCGGATCATGCTCAAGGAGAGGCGGTGGAACTTGAACCTGGCGCAGATTTGAGTGGATATTTCAAGATTGACAGAGAGTTTCACACTATTAGCAAGGCTTTGAAACATTGCCAGAAAATAGCTAAGAGGCTGAAGTTTCTCATTACAAAGAGGGGAGGTAATCAAGGATTTGCGATGTACAACTTTTCGTGCAAGCGATGGAGAGATCCTGCCAAAGCCCCTCTCCCAACAAGACGGAAGAATACAAGAAGGAGCGGCACTAATTGCCCCTTTAGGTTGACTTGTAAGAGAATTGATCTGGGACGTCACAAGGTTTATACAAATCCAGGAGCAGCGTCAACTTACAATCACACTGGTATTACATTATTTGCGCATAATAGTAATTAAGTTGATTGATGTTTTGTATGTATGAATTGTTATTATAACTAAATGGGATTTACAGGTATAAGGCATCCATATGGTCACAGACAGTTGAGCCATTTTACAAAAGAGTCAAAGGTTGTTGCTGAATTTATGCTTCGGTCGAATGTGAAGCCAAAGTGTGTTTGGGAAGCTGTTAATAAACAGTTTCCCGATTCCCAGGTACCAATCAAATCAGTGTACAATTTGAAAGGAGAGATGAAGACCACCGGATTGGCATGTAGGAAAATTGGGCAGCAATTTATGCATTTGGCTGAGGAGAAGCAGTATTATGTCAAGATTCAGAAGGATGCGAACACTAATGAGATCACACATGTCTTCTTTGCACATTCAACCTCAATTCAGATGTTCCACAGATAGTATTGGGTGGTAGGGATTGATTCTACCTACAAGACCTAAAAGTACCAAATGCCTGTCGTCGAGATGGTAGGTATATCTCCTACAAATAAGAATTTCAATATTGCATTTGCTATTGTTAGAAATGAGTCAAAGGATACATATGACTGGGTTATGAGGAACTTGAGATTTTTGCTGTCGGCTAGTTTGGCACCTAGTGTGATTGTGACAGATAGAGAGTTGGGTTTGTTACAGCCAATTAAGGATCATTTTCCCGCTTCATGTCACTTGTTATGTTTGTGGCATATTGGACGTGATGTGAATGCGTGGTTGGAAAAAAACATTGGGAGAAGAAAGAAAAACTTAGCATGTGATATTCATGACAGCTGGTGTAAGAAAATTATTAAGGCTCCGACTGTAGAGGAGTTTAATCGTTTATTGCAGAATTTCAAGGTTAAGTACACTCTAATTGAGCCATTGGCTGTTCATTATCTTGAAACTACATGGCTCATTCACAAGGAGAAATTTGTTCGTGCTTGGATGTGTGCCCAAGGTGACACGTGGGATTCCTTGTGCTTGTGACATATTCAAGGCCCAGTCATTGCCCGAATATCCCCTACTTCCACACGTGCATGAGTTTTGGAAGAGGTTGACCATTGTGCCATCACAGGGGGATGCGAATTACATTGATGAGGACATCAGGTGCATTTTAAATATATGAACTTTAATACTATTCAATTGATTTCACATTTGATAATTTTTTAAAGTAGTTTACATTTAATATATTTGTTTGTTAAAGTATTTTAACGAGACTGTCGTCCCTACAGTATCTACCAGTCCGTCTTTTTTGGCTCGTCTATTGAATAGGGCGTATATGGAGCAGATGTACCCTGACATGACCAGTGTTGGAGAGCCAGATATCTCGGGACCCCAAAGGGGCGACCACCAAGTAGATTATATCATTCTGTAATGCGCGAGTGGAGCTCACAAGAAAGAGCGACACGTGGTCGACGTGGCAGGTGTCGTTCAGGTTCATCCGGCCGCTCGACGGGTCGATCACACCGCATTCATACAGGTTTTGATGGTCATTCTCCATTACGGGCAGGTAAATAAGTCATTTTTTTTATTTTTGAATAAAATAAATTTTGAAGTTGCATATTTTTTTATAATTTTTTTACGTATATATACAGTATGCAATTATGTTTATTAAATGAAACATAATTACTTGACAGGTTCTGGTGGAGACATTCAGTGTGTGCCAGCATTTTTCCAGCCTTACTGTACAGGCTGGTCAGATGTAAATGGGGATGGCCATTGTGGTTTTCGAGTAATTTCTACTTACCTTTTTGGCCACGAGAAATATTGGAGATTAGCTCGTTGGTCATTGAGTGGAGAGATTACGAGCCATCCAGACAGGTATAGGGGGGGTGTATTCCAATCTTTGGAGTTGAGTCCCCCTGATGGTGATCACGTGGCTATGGTACTGTTGGAGTAGAATACATAAGCTATGCTTGTATTGTACAGTTTCCCAGTTTAATATCGATTTGTGTTTTAATTATATTTTGTTGTGCATGTTTATGTCCATTTATATTATGTAAGTAGATGATGAGGTGTCTGGTGCGACACAGTAGATCTCATCATTGGTTGAAAGACATAATATATAAATGAGGTTCGTAACCGAGACGGTTTTGGACAAACTATCGGTCTAGGTTATTATGTGATTCAGATAATTAGTTTGTCTAAACTAATTGAATCATATAGATATGCCCGAGGCATATTGAACTTGACTCTTAGGAATGATTTGTCTTGTACTGATTTAATAGACAAATCGATCCTTGTATTCTATCTCTAAATCCCTAGACTCGAGTGGGCATGAGGATTAGACATAGTGTACTTTGATCTGCCAATGGGTGAGGTCAAATGTGGCCAATAGTCTCGGTGGGTTGGGTGCGCGCGTTTAGTTACTTGGTGTCCTACTGCTTGTCGAAAGGAAACCATGTACCGGTGCGTCCGGGGTGATGGTGCTCCCGAGATGAGCTCGAAATGTTTATTATACTAAACCCGGCCGGTGGACTTATGTCCGGCATAGTAAAAAGGTCAAGTTGTACTAGTCTCGGAATTAAAGAAGTTGATTAATTAATTTATCAGTAAATTAATTTTAATTAACGAGCACTATATCTTTGATGTGGGGAGATTAAATGAATATAATTTAATTAAGTTGTTCCGGAAGCAATTCTGGTGTAGGATGGTAGTGCTAAAATTAATCCGTTAGTGGTACGATTAATTTTGTAATGGGTTAATTGAATAGGTAGATTTAATTAATTAATTGGTTAATTATTCCTAAGGGTTAATTCAGTAATTAACAAAGTGGAATTATTTAATTAATTCCTAAGGGTTAATTAAGTAATTAACAAAGTGGAATTATTTAATTAATTAATTAAGTCTTAAGTTTCAATTGGAATTAGGAAATCCTAGAGATTAGGAACCTAGTAGGATTTGGTTATCCTATCAGATTGGTTGCCTAATTTGATTTGGAAACTAATTCATTACCTAAACCCATTAGGAAGACCAATCCTAAACCAACTTGAAGTCTCTCTTGTAACTCTATAAATAGACAAGGGATCAGTTATTCAAGAAACACAATTAACAAAATTAATCCACAGTATTTCTAGAGACAGAAAATTCTAGAGAGAGAAAACGTTTCTCTCTCCAGGTCAAATTTTCAAGAAGTTTTGGCGGCTGGTTTTTCTTCCTAGTGGCTGAATTTTTAAGCCCTTGGTGTATACCAGCTACAAGCAACTTTCTCTCTCTCTCCGGGCAGTGCGTTTGCAGTACGTGCTAGGTGCGGAGGTGCTGGATTTTTCTGGCAGGTGGAGTTGTGGTGATAGCTGATCAATTAACTTCTAGTTCGTTGCCCACACAACGTGAAGTTATAGTCTTGAGGCATACAAGAGAATCACCAGGTGCACGCTTCAAAGGTACTTTTCTAAGATTCCGCTTTAATAGAAATTTTTGTTGCGTGGTAAATCGAGCAAGTGCAAACCCAGATCCTACCAAATTTCTTTCAAGTACTAGTGTGAGTAAGTTTTGAAGGCACAGACTGTGGTGAGCAGCATTGGATGGCTACACCTACGGATTTGTTCCCTCTCACCACTTATGCAAATGCACTGGTAATACATTTGAGCCCTACTCGTCCAGATGGAAATTATTCTGTATTACCTTTGTATTGCTCCAGTGGCGACACACAACCTGAAAGGGTTATAGTGCTTGCCCATGTAAATGGGAACCATTACGTACGTGTCGATGTGGTCGATGAGTGCCCTATCCCGCCGTTGAGCTTTGTTTGGCAACATCAGCGTTATGCTGAAAGTGTAGGAGGTTGGCCACAAAATTTGGCAGATAGATTTAATGCTTGGACTGCACTACGTGATGGCTAGGATGTATATTGTTATGTGAAATATGTTGTATTACTCTTATCCTTATACTAAAATTTTGTAAATTCCAAAGTGTTGTCATTTTTTTATTTGTTTGATTTTTTTTTAAAGTTGTTTGCTTGTTGTCAACTAAATTTGTATTACTCTTTAGGTACGTGGAATGTATGATGAAATATACGTATAAAATACAACATATGTATGAAAAAGACAATAAAATTTAATCATCAAATATACAATATAATATTTGGATCATTTATACAATAATAATAAATAATACAATAAAAAATCATATCGAACGGTCGAACTCATCCTCTAGATCTGCAGTGGAAGGTGTGAACTTCTAGTACAGATCTGGTGCACTTTCCCGCACTACATCTAATAATGCATGATGTAGCTGACCAAACCGACCCATCCACTACAAATATATAAACAATATATTAGATTCAAATAAAATGAATTGAATTTAATAAATAAAATAATTTACAAATTAACATGAATACTTACAAACTCTGAGGCGGCGCGACGTGGTCGAGGTGGCTCTATAACAGCCTGGGGATTGATGAGAAGTACTCGCGGATGTGATAGTACCCGAAACCACTCCAAATAGCCGTCGACTGCAGCACTCCGAGCAACAGCTCCACCGGTCTGCTGTCTCCCAATGAGGGAAATACCCATGGATGTCGTCCCGAACTCCTCCCAGGTAGACTCGGCATACTCCACAGCATGTCGGACCACATATGGTCTCCCAGTGTAGCCGCGGTAAGTATTCCTGCCAGGACGGATGAATCGAGCTGGAATCCACAGGACATACCCAAGCTGGCGGACGCATTGGTCTGGCATGTACAGCTCGATGTGATCCATGTACGCAATAAGTCCTCGGTACAGGGTCCTCGGTGTCCTCGATATGGCGGCGCGGCCGTATGGCATCCAACTGACCTTTGAAAATTATTTAAAAATCTTAAATAATAAACTATATAAAACTATAATAAACCAAAATATAATTGTTAAAATTTCTAAATATTTACTAACCATGTCCGCTGTCATCTCGTCAAGCGCAAGGGGTATGGAGTGCAAGCGCTGCTCTGTGCCCCAGTGGCTGTCGATGGCTCACCTCGCTGCATGCGCCTGTGTGCCATGCAATGGAAGGGACATAGGATGGGGTTTGAAATCGGGGAAATGCTCGTAAATCCACGATTGTAATAGAGTCATGCATCCAGCGAAGCTCTGCATCCCGTGACGACTGGGGCATAGAGCAAGTGTCGTTGTACCCTAGATGGTGGTACAGGAATGCAAGTGTCGTTGTACCCCATGCCTCCTGCCCAATCTGATCCAGCCCCTTCCTAACCTGTACCACAGGGGCTGGCATAAACTTATTGAAACTTTTGTCTGCAAACAGACAAGTTCTAATAAGGCTCCATACTAAAGCGGCCACATCCGAATCATCCCTCGTCCGCTGCATGCACCTCTCTATCACCCGCTGAGTAGAAAATCCACCATTCCTGTACAGACCACAGTCTAGACGCTCCTCTGGAGGAATCTCTAACAAACCCCTAGACCATAGTATAGTGGAAGACGGTGTAACCTCGGTGATAAGTCGACCATCGACCGGAATCCTCAAAATCTCCCACACATCGTGTAGGAGGATGGTCATCTCTCCGAAGGGGAGGTGGAACGAATTCGTATACGGCTGCCACCTCTCCAAAAATGCATTGAAGAGAGGCTCATCAATATTCCGGTGCATAATGCGGGGCAGGTGTCTAAGTCCTATCCCGCTCAAAATCTGCGCACCCTCAACCGTCATGGATGCGATCCACCTCTCAAACATGTCGTACATGCTACCTCTATTGTGGCATCTAAGGTGGTATCTAGTAGGCACCCCCTCCTGCCAATATCTAGATACCACATGCCCTAAAAAGCTAGGTATAAGACTATCATCTATAAGGCCCCCCTCAATGGGCCCTGTAACTATCCAACTCCGATCCTGCCTCACGCGCTTCCTATGGTGAACTATATTGACAAAAATAAATATATAAATATATAAAAATTAAATATATAAATTAAATAAACAACTTAAAAATAAACAAGTATTAACAAATTAAATTCAATTTAAACGTAAAGCAATTAATTCAATGTAGTTGTCCTGGTTTTGTGATAAGTGTTTGGTATAAGTGTTGATTGTTGATTCCGTGCGTGGTGATAGTTGTTTTTCAATTTTGTTAATCTTGTGTTTTTTTCTTTTAAACGTGGTGATCGATGTTTTTGGACGTTTGTTGATAGTTAATTTAACAAATTAAAATGAACATGTAAACAAAAATTTAATTCAATTTAAAATTAAATTAATTAATTCAATTTAGATTTCAAGGATATTGTGATAAGTGTTTGGTTAATCTTTGGCTTTTGATTTCGTACGTGGTGATCGATGTTTTTGGACGTTTGTTGATAGTTAATTTAACAAATTAAAATAAACATGTAAATAAAAATTTAATTCAATTTAAAATTAAATTAATTAATTCAATTTAGATTTCAAGGATATTGTGATAAGTGTTTGGTTAATCTTTGGTTTTTGATTTCGTACGTGGTGATCGATGTTTTTGGACATTTTTTTATAGTTAATTTAACAAATTAAAATAAACATGTAAATAAAAATTTAATTCAATTTAAAATTAAATTAATTAATTCAATTTAGATTTCAAGGATATTGTGATAAGTGTTTGGTGAAACTGTTGGTTTTTGATTTCGTACGTGGTGATCGATGTTTTTGGATTTTTTTGATAGTTAACTTAACAAATTAAAATAAACATGTAAATAAAAATTTAATTCAATTTAAAATTAAATTAATTAATTCAATTTAGATTTCAAGGATATTGTGATAAGTGTTTGGTGAAACTGTTGTTGTTTGATTTCGTGTGTGGTGATAGTTGTTTTTGGACGTTTTTGATAATTAATGTAAACAACTTAAAATAAACAACTAAATAACACTTTAATTCATTTTTAATTTAAATTAATTAAATAAATGTAATTGTTCTGGATATTGTGATAAGTGTTTCGTGGAAGTGTTAATTGTTGACTATGTGCGTGGTGTTAGGTGTTTTTAAACTTTGTTATTATTATTTTTTAAACGTGGTGATCGATGTTTTTCGACGGTTTGATAGTTATTGAAATTTATAATCTATAACAATTAAAATAAATAAGTACAAAATAAATTAATGTAATTAACAAATAAGTACAATAAGCAACTACATATGATAGGTGTTTTTCAAGGTGTTCAGAAATTTTTTTTTTTAGAACATGGTGCTAGGTGGTTTTTTACGTCATGCTAGTTTATGCAATTTGTAATCTAAATCAATTAAAATAATTAACTACAACAAACAAATAAGTCAAGCAAATACATATGCAAATTAAAATAATTACTGAACTATATAAAAAACACACAATTAAGTCAAACAATAAATTAATTTTATCAACAATTAAATTAAAACAATTACTTATTATAAATAATTATGCATATAAATTAAAACGCGTACCTGAAGCAGGATCCATCTCCTCGAACTGGCCGTCGTCCGGATTCCTATACCGGACGGTCCACTCAGCATGTGGGTGAGAAAGGTCACCTCCGTAGGTATCCCCCTCACCCTGATCCTCGAGTGGGCGTCCACTCCCACTGGCCTCCTCCTGCCGTGACTGCTCCTGATCCTTATGGTGCGGAAGCTCCTCTTCCTCCTGATGCCCAATAGGCTCGTCCTCACTATCATCAGTGTCATCGAAATCAGTAGTATCTTAATACTCATCCCTCAACTGAAATGAGGAGTCATCGCCACCTCCAACTCCTCTACCGACTCCCCGTCTACCACCTCCTCATATACCACCTCCCCGTCCTCCCTCAGATATAACAATCCCACCTCCACCACGACCCCCACCCATCCCTCTACCTCCTCCTCTCCTCACAGGTACCTTCTGCCTTCTAGCAGAAGCTGTGGGACGCTGCCTATCTACTTGTGGCTTTAACTTAGCGCTACCCTAAATAAATAAATAAATAAATAAATCAAAGCTATTATATTGTAAAATTCAATTGTGGAATTTAAATCAAATTAAATAAGTGCAAATTGTAAACCACACTAAATCAGCGTTTATAGCAAACAAAAATGCCACCTATTTACGTTTTAACTACTATGAAATGCACAAAATTAACTTTTCGATCGACTGAAAACGCCATCGGCTGGCGTTTTATATATTTCAAAACGCAACATACCTGCGTTTTTGAGCAACCAAAATGCAGTATACTTGCGTTTTGAAATATGTAAAATGCTAACCGATGGCGTTTTCAGTCTATTAAAATGCCGGCCGATGGCGTTTTAGTTCACTCAAAACGCCGGTCATTGGCGTTTCTGTCAGCAAGAAAACGCACCAAATTTGCGTTTTAATTCCCCTAAAATTCAAACCTAAATGATTATTGGAACCAAAATCCCTACCAAATTACGTTTCTACATACCTAAAACGCACCTAAACAGAGATTTCTAACAAAAATAACGCAAATAAACACTGATTCAATGCAAATAAACGTGAAGAATTGGGCCGATTATGCCCTAAAATGCAGAAATAACAAAAAATTCATAACGATTTTTACCTTGTTTATCATTAGACCTTTGCCTGCCCCGTGTCTTTGTGATGATTTGCCATCTCCTCCATCCATTTCTGCATTTTTTGCCGAAAAAATCTAACTCAATTCGCGTTTTCAAAGTTTAATTTCGAAAAAAATTTCTCAACAATGCTGTCGTTTAAAGGTTTAACCGATTTTTAGTTTGTGCTACTTAGAAACGTGCCGTTTTAGCGAGCAAACCATGGACAAAACGCCCTATTTTAACGAGCGATCCATGGCCGAAATGCACTGGTTTGACGTTTTGGTAGTGACAGAAACGTTAAGTTACTACGTTTTCAGTAATTAAAATCGTTATGTTTTGACATTTTCAATCATCCAAAAAGTCATCGTCATTAATTTTTTAATGTAGGAAATGTTTTTTCTGCATTTCCGATGATGGTCAAAACGCAATTTTGGTTCGTTTTTGTCCCGTACTTAGTAATTTCTAAAATTGTTCCATCATAAAGGTATTTTGGTCATTTTATTATTTTTTTTTGTGATACAAATAGCAAATTTGTGATACGAATAGCAATCCAGATTTGTGAATTTAGTGGATGGCAACTCCATATTTCAATCCAGTATTTGGTGGGTAAAATTTGACAAAATCAAAGTTGTGGGGCTTGAATTTAATTAGGGGGCCTCTTGTACTACTAATCAAAATATAAGACTTGAATAGAAATAAATCAGAATAATAAAAATAGTAGTAAGCAGAATATTTTGATGGAAGGGCGAGGAATCCTTTTGAGTTCCAATGTGCTTGATCATCCGAAAAAACCAGCTAAGTATCATTGACTTTGTAGTTTTTACCTGACCAACTACCTAATACTACGTTGGCTCATCAAACAACGTTTTTTAGGCCCTTAGCCCCAACGTTGATAACATATATATAATATACAGTTTGAAATAGATTAAAAATCAAAGTAAAAGAAACAATCAAAATCATAAATGTTTAAAATTAGAAGTATATTAGGATCCTTATATTATTAGTATTAGTTTACATTGTAATGTGTTCTTGACAAATGAATGAATAATATTGACTAAAAAGAAACAATGAATATTCAGAGACTATCACATAAGGGAAAAAATGTAATTTTGGTCAAACATGTTTGACCTCCGGCAAAAATACCCATTACGTTTACATTTTTAAGCGATTTTGATCCATTAATCAGCTACAACAGGTTTTTGAATTAGTCAAAACAAGTCAGAGGTAAAAATATAATTTTAAAAAGGTTTAAATCTATTTTTTGGTCCACCATAATAAGAGTTATTCCGGTTTTAGTCCATCTTTTTATTTTGTCACCAAAACTAGTCCTACTCAATTTTTTTTTACAATTATAGTAATTTTTTACAAAAATACCTTTTGACTAACGGTTGACTAACCCTCTTCCACCACCACCCCACCCCTGCTGTCACCGCCCCCGACGGTAGGGTTGGGGGTGGTGGTGGCGGGGCACCGACAACAAGGTGGTGGTTGGGCGGTGGCGTCAGCTAATTAGTCAATCGTTTGTCAAAGGGTATTTTGTCAAAAATGACTACAATTGCAAAAAAAAAAAAATAAAAAATTAAGTGGAACTAGTATTGGTGAGGAAATAAAAGGACTAAAACTGAATAACTCCTATTTTGGGGGACAAAAAATGAATTTAAAACTTTTCAAAATAACCATTTTTACGTTTGACTTGCTTTGACTAATACAAAAACCTGTTGTAGCAGGTGAATGGATTAAAATCGCTTAAAAATGTAAACGTAATGGGTACTTTTTGAAAGGATTGCCACATAGGATCTGGGCTTGCACTTGCTCGATTTACCACGCAACAAAAATTTCTAATTAAAAGTGGAATCTTAGAAAAGTACCTTTGAAGTGTGCACTCAGGTGATTCTCTTGTATGCCTCAAGACTTTGACTTCACATTGTGTGGGCAATGAACTAGAAGTCAATCGATCAGCTAATCACCCCAATCCACTTGCTAGAAAATTCTAGCACCGCAGCACCTGGCACGTACTGTAAACGCACCACCCAGAGAGAGAGAAAAACTGCACAGCTGGTAAAAAACTAGGCCAAAATTCCGGCCAACACTGTCCAAAAACCAGCCGCACTCTGTCACTAAAATCCGACTTTGAGAGTGAAAAATTAATTTCTCTCTCTAGGATTTTATCTCTCTAGTTTTCTTGTCTTGAAAACTTATGGAATTGTATATCTTGAATAGCTAGTCCCTTGTCTATATATAGAATTACAAGAGAGACCCCAAGTTGGTTTACTATTGGTCTTCCTAATGGGTTTAGGTAATTAATTAGTTTCCAAATCCAATTAGGTAACCAATCTGATAGGATAAATCAAATCCTACTAGATTTCCTAATCTCTAGGATTTCCTAATTCCAATTGAAACTTAAGACTTAATTAATTAAATAATTCCACCTTGTTAATTACTCAATTAACCCTTAGGAATAATTAATCAATTAATTAATTCTACCTATTCAATTAACCCATTACAAAATTAATCGTACCACTAACGGATTAATTTTGGCACTACCATCCTACACCAGAATTGCTTCTGGAATAACTTAATTAAATTATATTCACAATCTCCCCACATCAAAGATATAGTGATCGTTAATATATTAATTTACTGATAAATTAATTAATTAACCTCTTTAATTCCGAGACTAGTACCATTCGACCTTTTTACTATACCGGACATAAGTCCACCGGCCGGGTTTAGTATAATAAACTTTACGAGCTTATCTCGTGATGGCTCGTCAACCAATCAAAAATAATTACCTACTCGACACAGAATAAAATAGCAAGCAGTGAGTAGGATCGTCTCCACAGGAAGCAGGGTAGTGAATTAATTAAATCAAAATCTGGTAACCAAGAGGGGGGTTTTTTGAGAATTTAATCTACTTAAATAAACTTCAATTAAAATTAATGAAGAAAACGAAATAAATTAGCTTAAATCTAATTTAGGAAATGATCTAGTCAAAGGAATTGTTTCCACCCTGATGTGATAAATTGATCCTCGATGCACAAATTTTCTCAATTAACCTTGATTATATTGGTTTTCCCTGTTGGAACCTCCTAATAGTTCAGTCCTATAAATTTAACCCAGCAATTAAGGAACCTCCGTTAACTGCATCTATAACCGAATATCTATCCTGGAACCTCCTAGAACATTGATTTCGATAGTCTAGGACCCAATTCAATTTACAATTAACCAAACCTTGTTTAATTGCACGTTGACTAATTATTCCCTTCAAAATGCTAACCTACGTACCACGTGATTAGTTGAATTGAAACTCTTAGGAATACCGAACCTCGTGTATTCGAGTTGACTAGACTACCTAGGAAGAATTGAATGCTATCAGCTATTCAATTAATGCCAAATAATCTAACATACAAAACGGAGAATAATTAAATAATCAAAACTCAATTGATATTAAGAACAATTGATCTCACAATTTAATTCACATCTAGGGTGTAATTCCTCTGACTATAATTAAATATTTAGCTACTCATAATCGAATTAAAAACAAAACTAATCATAATAAACAATTTGGACATGAATAATAAATTAAAGAAAAACTAGTACTAGAAACCGCAGCGCAGGAAACCCCTTGCTCAAAGCTGCTCTCGTCCGCCAAATCTGCCCAGCCAACTAAAGTCAAAGATAGCCTCTCTCCAAACCTACGTTTGGTATATATATTCTCCTCCCCATAACGGGCCCACAATTGAATATATATAATTATCCCTAATTAAGTTTGGACAACAATTAAAATAAAACTGATTGTAAAATCCAAAATAAATCTTGGGTCTCAACCCACAGCCCACTTTAATAAATCTCCCTTTGCAGTTTCTTTTCTTCAGTCCAGCCCACTTCTTCCAAAATTTGCCAAAATCTCTTTTCTTTGCTCTCCTTTAAGAAATCTCCCCTGCAAGTAAAATTAGCCTATCAGCTCATTAAATCCCTCAAAATAGCCCTCAAATTTCATTCAATCCACCACTTAATTTCCAGCTTATCAAATTCCCCCACACCTAAACAATGCTTGTCCCCAAGCATGACTCGACACTAAACAAGAATCACAAAACAAACACACACAATAATTTGGCTTCTCAATATGCAATGTGTAACTAAGCAAGATTTGCAATCCACATAGGAGTTTTCATAGCATCAAGCATTTGTAATGACTATACCACTTCCTCATAACTTCCCAAACTCAAATAACACATAAAAGTGACAACCACCTCACCGGTAATCTCTCATGCACTCAAAAGTGTTTCAAGGACATTTAAACACTCAATTCATCACATAGCATGTTCTTGCCATAAGCTTGCAAAATTATCACATTACTATTACTCAAATAAATCAAAGTACAAATCAAAAGGTCTTCGTCAAGGGTCATCATGGGGCTCAGGACAAGGTAGGATAAACAAGGATTAAACAAAGGCTAAAGTCATGAAAGAAAGAACATACTTGATTTTTAACTTTCAACCATCTTACCGAGGATGACCCATGCAAAACACTAGTAACTCACCAAGAATTCCAAACTTTGCTCTTTCCACAATTTCCAATTTTTTTCTCTTTTTTTTTTCTAGCCACACAAATTCATTTGAATTTGTTTATACTGGCTCTTTTTCTTTCTTGTCTTCTTTTTTCCTTCATTTTTTTTTCTTTTTTCTTTTTTCTTTTTTTTTCTTTTTTCTTGGTCAGAGCACAACTTATCCTTAATGAGTTACTATTGCCTTACAATGTCCGCCTTCAAACCACAAACCCAAGTTAACAACCAAGTATATACTTCTTTCAATAACTATGGAAAAAGAGCAAGCTAAACACAGGCCTAGGTTTAATTTAGTGGCTTTAAAATCAAAGAATCAGGTCCAAGCTTCGAAAATGTTAACTAAGGGTAAAGCATTGAAGGTTGGATTTTATTTTTAGCAAGCCAAATTTGGTTATCCTATTGCCTTTATCCTTTTTGTACTTCAAATTCACAAGCAATGGTAACATGCATAACCAAGCAAGTTCTAGAATATGCAAACTATGCGTGAAACACTCTAAAAAAAACAATTTGAGCACAAGAAAGAGTTGTTGCTCGTTAAGGCCCAAAATCTCACCTAAAATGGCTTTTGGTGTCACTTCAACATGCATCGTCATTTGAGTTATCACAAAGAAGAGTTATAGTCATCCAACACCAAACACTACTAATTCTTCCTACATTTCATCCTTATCTTACCTAAATCACACATTGCCTATCAATTATCCACACAAAACATAAAACAAAACATACTTAAAACAACGCAACCAAAATAACACCCCCCACACCTAAAATCTACATTGTCCTCAATGTAGACAATAAGTATGAAGACAACAAGCAACACATAAAAAAAAAAAATAATAACTAGACACTAAATTGAATTACTAAACAAAATTAAGGTATGGAGGAAACTCCCTATGGTGGAGGAGCTGCTGGATTGAGGCCGACGCGATCACACAAGGCCTGGAGAGTGGCTTGATGGATTGCTAAAACCTCTTGAATGCTATTAAGCTGGGCTTGGAGAGCTGTGAATTGCTCCTTGGTCACGAAGGAAGAATTGTCTTGTTCATCCTCGGATTCACCTGCATGAGAAGAACTAGCATGCGTGCTCGGGAATGGTTTTCCCGGCGGAAGAAACTCATATGAATCACCTTTACAAACAATGAGTTGCATGCGTAATAAACTAGGCAAATTCAAAGGCACCACAGGACGAGCCACATGCAAAGGATTATGCTGTAAATCCAAAACCTTTAAATTAACCGCCAAATGGGTTATTAACGACCCCAAGGTTAACCCCCTGCCCTTACGGTTATGAGAAGCTCTCAATTGATGCACAAAAGTATAAGCAAAGCACACACGTTTCCACTGGATCATGCGAGTAATTAAAAACAATTCGTGTGTGGTGATTATGTTCGCTTGATCCTTCCTCCCTGCTAAACTATAGCCCAGGAATCTATGGCACAATCTTAATACAGGATCCTCAAAGAAATAATCACAGACTTTGCTTGGCTTAAAAATATCCAAAGATTTAGGAGCCAATCTTTTCCATGCAGCAAGACATTCATCAGGATAAAAACCTTGCGGGACATCTAACTCACATGACGTATAAGCTTCAGTTTTAGACTCACTCTCAGAAATAAACCCCATTGCTATATCGAATTGCACCAAAGACATTTTAAAGCACTTATTCATCAGTTGGAAACAAATAACATTTGGTGAATCCAGAGTAAAACTCTGCTTTGGAGGTTTATATTCTAAACTCGCATGAAATTCTCTCGTTAATTCAACATAAGCAGGCAAGGATAAATTGAAATATTCTTCCCAACCAATACCCTCAAACATTGCCCGCACTGCATCATAAACATTCAACTTATGCAAAGCTTCCAAATCGAAACATTTACACTCATAAATACTTTTGGAAGAAAGCAGTTTATACTTCTCCTGGTGACTGGGTTTAGCAAATTTTACCTTGAATAAACGAGAGTCGGAAGATGGCAGAGTATTGGGTCCTGAGGTGGTCTTCCTACGTCCTTTCCGCGTTTTGGCTGCTCCTTGTGATTGATCTGCCGACAACCTAGACCGTTTAGGTGGCGGCGGCTCTGGGACATCGCTGGGTGAGGATGATTCGGCGTCAGCCGAATGGGCAGTTGAATTCGCAGCAGTGGTAGTGTGGGAAGGACCTGGAGTGTCCGCCGGCCGCTTGGCTTGGGTACCTCGAACAGGAACTAGCGCCCGAGCGGACCGAACCGACAACGATGGGGATGATGGAGGCGTGTCCTCCAGCTCCAATGAAGTTGACTCCACCCGTGGTGGCCGGTTAGCTTTTGCCTTCTTGCGAACCATACTCGCTGCACCGCAGAGACGACGGGGACGGTCCGAGGAAGAGAAAAACGGGAAAGGTGGTGGGGTGGGCGCTGGGCAGAAAAGCGGCCGATGGCGTGTGGTGTGCGGCGCCGACGGAGACCCGTTGCACCCTGGACGGCACGAAGGATGGCTAAGGCGAAAAAAACTTGATGAGTCGCCGCCGCTGAACTGGAACGGCGGGCTGACTGAAACAGTGGCGCGACAGCGAACCCGTCAATCGACCGGTGGAACAATCCGGTGGAAATCGGCGAAGAACAATCCGGTGGAAGAAGCTAAATCGACGGCGGACTAGAGGATGGCGGCAGAAATAACTTGGAGTTCACTTGGCGGAAGAAAGTTGGCGGCGGAATGGACTTGGCGGATGAAGGGAGCGCCGCTACGTTGTGGTAGAAGCTGCTGGTGAAGAAAAGAAAATAAAAGTCAAACTGAACCCTAATTAAAAATGGGAAAAAAAACTGTATTAAAAAAAAACTTTTTTTTTTTTTTTTATTGAAGGAAGCACTTTAGTCGACATGCCCATGTGAGAAGGAAACTTGTATTCTGTTGGTCCGAAAAATCTTTAAGAAACACAAAAATGGTTGACATGGGCATGTCACAAGAAAACTTGTATTCTGTTGGTGAACCAAAAATTCTTTAAAAACACAACAGATTTTTGACATGGGCATGTCACAAGAAAACTTGTATTCTGTTGGTGAACCAAAAATTCTTTAAAAACACAACAGATTTTTGACATGGGCATGTCACAAGAAAACTTGTATTCTGTTGGTGAACCAAAATTTCTTTAAAAACACAACAGATTTTTGACATGGGCATGTCACAAGAAAACTTGTATTCTGTTGGTGCTCCTGCTCCTCAAACCTAAAAAAAAAAAAAATGATAAAAATTAAATCAACCTAAATGAAAAGAATGATAAAAATTTTGGGTTGCCTCCCAACAAGCGCCTTTCTTTTATGTCTTTGGCTAGACACAGTTATGCTTCTAACTAATCCACATACCATGGCTGAAATAATGTAATCTCCTCCACATGCTCAATAATATCATTATCAAGAAAAGGTTTAAGTCTATGACCATTAACACAAAACACTTTGCCTGATTTTAAACTTTGAATTTCAATCATGCCATAAGGAGAAATACTTACCACCAAATACGGGCCATGCCATCTTGACTTTAACTTACCTGGCATGAATTTCAACTTGGAATCAAATAGAAGCACCCTCTGACCAACCACAAAGTCTTTTTTTCTCAGCAGTTTATCATGTATGATTTTGGTCCTTTCCTTGTACAACTGCGAGTTGTCATACGCCTCTAATCGAATTTCTTCCAATTCTTGCAGCTGTAGTTTCCTTTCCATCCCAATCTCCTTTGCATCCATATTGAACTGTTTGACTGCCCAAAAAGCACGATGTTCTAGCTCAACAGGTAAATGACACATTTTTCCGAAAACTAACCTGTACGGAGACATTCCAATGGGCGTTTTGTATGCTGTTCGATACGCCCACAAGGCATCTTCCAACCGTAAACTCCAATCCTTCCGACTAGGATTCACTGTCTTCTCCAAAATACCCTTTATCTCACGGTTGGATATTTCAGCTTGCCCGTTGGTCTGTGGGTGGTGCGCGGTGGACACGCGATGATTTACGCCATATCTCCTCATCAATGCCTCGACTTGTCGATTGCAAAAATGTGTCCCCTGGTCACTTATGATCGCTTTTGGCACTCCAAACCGACTGAAAATGTTAGACTTAAGGAATCCTGTAACAACTTTAGCGTCATTAGTTTGGGTAGCTTTCGCTTCTACCCATTTCGATACATAATCGACAGCAAGCAAAATATACAGCTTTCCACATGAGCTTGGAAATGGTCCCATAAAATCCATGCCCCATACATCAAAAATTTCGCAAAATAACATGGGAGTCTGAGGCATCTCATTTCTAGATGATAAATTTCCTACACTCTGGCATTTATCACATCTCTTGCAAAAATCATAAGCATCCTTAAATAAAGAAGTCCAATAAAACCCACAGTCTAACACTTTCCTAGCAGTTCTTTTTGGGCCAAAATGACCACCACATGCATGAGAATGACAAAATTCAAGCACAGAATGCATTTCATGATTAGCCACACACCTCCTAACTACTTGGTCAGAACAAATTTTCCACAAGTAAGGCTCATCCCACACATAATGCTTAAATTGAGCTTTCAATTTATTTCTCTGGTAAACATTCATAGTGGGAGGAAACTTACCACTTGTCAAGTAGTTTACTATATCGGCATACCATGGTTCTTTACCTTGCAACGTCCACAGCTTCTCCTCTGGAAATAACTCTGCGATGGGTTTGGAGTCCTCCTCGCGCACTAAACGGCTGAGGTGATCAGCAACTGAGTTGTCCGCACCCTTCCTGTCCTTTATTTCCCAATCAAACTCTTGTAGTAGAAGAATCCATCGAATGAGCCTCGGCTTTGATTCCTTCTTTGACAACAAGAATTTTAAGGCTGCATGATCAGAATATACGACCACTTTAGAACCTAGGAAATAAGAACGAAATTTTTCAAAAGCAAAAACAATCGCTAAAAGTTCTTTTTCGGTGGCGGTATAATTGCACTGTGCTGAGTCAAGGGTTTTAGAGGCATAATAAATGACGTGACTCTGTCTTCCACTTCTTTGTCCAAGCACAGCCCCCACAGCATAGTGGCTGGCATCACACATCAGCTCAAAAGGCAGTTCCCAATTGGGGGGTTGAATTATTGGAGTTGACGTGAGTAACTCCTTTAATTTCTGAAAAGCCTTCTTACACTCCTCCCCAAATTCAAAGGGCACATCATTCTGCAGTAACCGTGACAAGGGTTGTGTGATCTTCGAGAAATCCTTAATAAAGCGTCTATAAAACCCTGCATGACCAAGAAAACTTCGAATTTCTCGAACGTTAGTAGGATAAGGCAAACTAGCAATCAAATCAATTTTAGCCTTATCCACTTCTATTCCTCTTGATGATACCACATGACCTAGTACAATTCCCTCTCTCACCATGAAGTGACACTTCTCATAATTCAATACCAAATCTTTTTCAATGCATCTTTGTAAAACTAATGACAAACTTTCCAAGCATTGGTCAAACGAGTCACCATATACAGTAAAATCATCCATGAAAATTTCAATGCATTTTTCAAGAAAATCTGAAAATATACTCATCATGCATCTTTGAAAAGTTCCCGGAGCATTACACAAACCAAAGGGCATGCGCCTATATGCAAATGTACCAAATGGACAAGTAAAGGTAGTCTTATCTTGGTCATCCGGAGCTACCGCTATTTGGAAATACCCGGAATACCCATCTAGAAAGCAAAAGAAATCCTTACCCGCCAAACGTTCTAACATTTGATCAATGAAAGGAAGGGGAAAGTGATCCTTCCTTGTGGCTGCATTTAACTTCCTAAAATCTATGCACATGCGCCAACCTGTCTGCAATCTCACAGGAACCAACTCATTAGCCTCATTTTTAACCAATTGAAATCCCGACTTCTTAGGTACAACATGGACTGGGCTAACCCATTTACTATCAGAAACAGAATAAATAATTCCTACATCAAGTAATTTAATTATTTCCTTCATCACTACCTCTTTCATTGCAGGATTTAATTTCCTCTGAGCTTCTCTGACAGGTTTCGAGTCTGCTTCAAGAAAAATGCGATGCATGCAGATGGAAGGACTAATTCCCTTGATATCTGCTAGTGTCCACCCTATGGCTGTTCTGTTGTCCCGCAATACTCTCAGCAACTTTTCTTCTTGCACTTCAGTGAGACCTTTTGAAATGATCACGGGCAATGTGTCAAGCTCTCCCAAGTAAACATACTTGAGATGACTCGGCAATGTCTTCAGCTCTAACTTGGGTGCCTGTACCACAGAAGGTAAAACTCTTTCAGAAAACGAAGGCAATTCCAAAAAATTATTTGCAAACCTTGGTGGCAGCTTGGGATTGGCATGAAACGCCATTATCGCCTCAATGACAGCTTCACTCATGTCTTTGTGAGTGTCTTTTTCCTGCAAACTATGCTGTAACACAAAGTTCAGCTCATCAAGCATCAGATTAAACTCTATCTCTTCTTGCACAATAGCATCAACTAAGCTAACATTAACAAAATACTCAGAGTCAGGTGGGTACTTCATAGCTTCATACATGTTAAATTGCACTTTCTCACCATCAAACTCAAAAGTAAAAATGCCAGCATCAACATCAATTTTTGTTTTGGCAGTTTTCATGAATGATCTTCCTAACAACAAAATATCAGCATTTATAACATGTTCATCATTCATGTCAATGATGTAAAAGTCAGCAGGAAAAATTAATTTATCGCATTTTACTAAGACATCCTCCACTACCCCTTCAGGATATATCATTGATCTATTTGCTAATTGCACTATTACATTTGTGTCTTTAAGAGCTCCAATCTTTAACTTCTTAAAAAGAGATAAAGACATCACATTAATTGAAGCACCTAAATCCAGCATAGCTGCTTCTATTACCCTTGACCCAATAACACATGAAATAGCAAATATACCTGGGTCGGTGCATTTTTGAGGCAATTTCTGCTGAAGTACTGAAGATACATTCTCATTAACATACACTTTACCTTTCGGTCGCCTTTTCCTAGTCAAAAGTGACTTCAAGAATTTTGCATACCTCGGGATTTGACCTATGGCTTCCATCAAGGGTATGTTGATTGTCACCTTTCGAAACACATCTAGAACCTCATCATCACTGTACTCCTTCCTCGTTGGTGCCAACCTTCCAGGAAAAGGTGGAACTAAACTTTCAGTATTTTTCTCAGGAGATTTAGAACTTACCACTTGTTCGTTCTTCTCTTCAATCTCCACTTCCTCCTTTGATTCATGTGAAGATGCTTTGGCAGCTGGAATGGGAGCTGGGAGGTCCGGTAACTCTTTCCTGCTTCTCAGGGTCATGGCACTAACATTCTCCATTGAGCTCGATCCCGCTTGAGATGGAAGTTTCCCATTTGCTCTGTCCCTCTGATTCATTTGAGTGGCCAACTGTGAGACTTGCTTCTCCAAATTCCTAATAGCTGCTTGAGACTGTTGTTCACGTGTTTGCTCTCTCTCAACCATTCCATTCACAGTCATCGTTAAATTCTTAATCATTTCTTCCATGGAAGGTCCTGAAGCATTTCCCTGTGCAGGAGCTGGGTTCCTCATTTGAAGTTGAGGCTGTGGATGTGGTTGTAAACCAGGCTGCTGAAATCCAGGTTGCTTATAACTGAAATTTGGATGATTTCTCCATCCCGGATTGTAGGAATTACGATATGGATCATACTTCCTTTGAGGAACCTGAAATCCGCCTACAGCATTTACCAATTCACCTTCCTGCATAACATGACAATCCTCTGAAGTGTGTCCTTGCATTGCACAAATACCACACACCTTAACTGACTGCAATTGTCCGACTGCTAACTGACGCACCACACTAGTCAATTCAGCAATTTGATTTTCTATACTTGGAGTACCGACCTCATTCACTCTTCTAGTGACCGGTTCCGCTCTCCTATAGAACTACTGTGAGGTCTCCGCCATTACTGAAATCAACCTGCGCGCCTCTGTAGGAGTCTTGTTCATAAGTGCTCCTCCACTCGCTGAATCAATTTTATCTCTGTCAAGCTCAGATAACCCCTCATAAAAATATTGGATCAGCAGCTGCTCTGGGATCTGATGCTGAGGACAGCTTCTGCACAAATCACTGAATCTCTCCCAATATTCGTACAAGCTCTCTCCACTGTATTGTCGGATACCACATATATCCTTCCTGATGTTAGAAGCCCGAGATGCAGGGAAAAACTTCTCCAAGAACAGCTTCTTCAGATCATTCCATGTGGTGACTGAGCCTGCGGGTAACCCAAATAACCAATGCTTTGCCTTGTCCTCCAAAGAAAAGGGAAAAGCCCGCAACTTAATCTGCTCTTCAGTGACATTTTCGTAGCTCACTGCTGAACAGACGATATGAAACTCCATCAGATGCTTGTGGGGATCCTCGCCTGTCAAACCACGAAATTTAGGAAGTAAGTGAATCGTACTAGATTTTAATTCAAATCTAGGTGTATTATCATGAAGAGCAATGCATAAAGATTGTGGGTTGGCATCAGGAGTTGCCAGCTCCCTTAAAGTGCGGTCTGCCATTGGTGTTGCAACCAACTCTTCCTCCACTTCAAGAACTTGAATTTCTTCTTGTTCGTCAACTGGTGGAGCCCCAGATGTTGACTCAGCCAGTTGCTCTCTTTGTTTCTTCTCTTTGGTGTTCCTCTTTGCAGTCTTCTCTATCTCTGGGTCAAAGACGAGTTTGCCTGTACGAGAAGAGCGAACCATAAAAAGGAACAAAAAAATTCTGATAAAATTAAAAACACTAAACCGTGCTCCCCGGCAACGGCGCCAAAATTTGATAGCTCGTCAACCAATCAAAAATAATTACCTACTCGACACAGAATAAAATAGCAAGCAGTGAGTAGGATCGTCTCCACAGGAAGCAGGGTAGTGAATTAATTAAATCAAAATCTGTTAACCAAGAGGGGGGTTTTTTGAGAATTTAATCTACTTAAATAAACTTCAATTAAAATTAATGAAGAAAACGAAATAAATTGGCTTAAATCTAATTTAGGAAATGATCTAGTCAAAGGAATTGTTTCCACCCTGATGTGATAAATTGATCCTCGATGCACAAATTTTCTCAATTAACCTTGATTATATTGGTTTTCCCTGTTGGAACCTCCTAACAGTTCAGTCCTATAAATTTAACCCAGCAATTAAGGAACCTCTGTTAACTGCATCTATAACCGAATATCTATCCTGGAACCTCCTAGAACATTGATTTCGATAGTCTAGGACCCAATTCAATTTACAATTAACCAAACCTTGTTTAATTGCACGTTGACTAATTATTCCCTTCAAAACGCTAACCTACGTACCACGTGATTAGTTGAATTGAAACTCTTAGGAATACCGAACCTCGTGTATTCGAGTTGACTAGACTACCTAGGAAGAATTGAATGCTACCAGCTATTCAATTAATGCCAAATAATCTAACATACAAAACGGAGAATAATTAAATAATCAAAACTCAATTGATATTAAGAACAATTGATCTCACAATTTAATTCACATCTAGGGTGTAATTCCTCTGACTAGAATTAAATATTTAGCTACTCATAATCGAATTAAAAACAAAACTAATCATAATAAACAATTTGGACATGAATAATAAATTAAAGAAAAACTAGTACTAGAAACCGCAGCGCAGGAAACCCCTTGCTCAAAGCTGCTCTCGTCCGCCAAATCTGCCTAGCCAACTAAAGTCAAAGATAGCCTCTCTCCAAACCTACGTTTGGTATATATATTCTCCTCCCCATAACGGGCTCACAATTGAATATATATAATTATCCCTAATTAAGTTTGGACAACAATTAAAATAAAACTGATTGTAAAATCCAAAATAAATCTTGGGTCTCAACCCACAGCCCACTTTAATAAATCTCCCTTTGCAGTTTCTTTTCTTCAGTCCAGCCCACTTCTTCCAAAATTTGCCAAAATCTCTTTTCTTTGCTCTCCTTTAAGAAATCTCCCCTGCAAGTAAAATTAGCCTATAAGCTCATTAAATCCCTCAAAATAGCCCTCAAATTTCATTCAATCCACCACTTAATTTCCAGCTTATCATCTCGGGAGCACCATCACCCCTGATGCACCGGTACATGGTTTCCTTTCGACAAGCAGCATATCAAAGTACACCCAACCTACCGAGACTATTGGCCATAATTGACCTCACCCTTTGGCAGATTAAAGTACACTATGTCTAATCCTCATGCCTGCTCGAGTCTAGGGATTAAGATATAGAATACCAAGAATGATTTGTCTATTAAATCAGTACAAGACAAAACATTCTTAAAGGTCAAGTTCAATACGCCCTGGGCATATCTATACGATTCAATTAGTTTAGACAAACCAATTATCCGAATCACATAATAACCTAAACCAACAGTTTATCCAAAGCTGTCTCTGTTATGAACCTCATTTATATATTATGTCTTTCAACAAATGATGAGATCTACTGTGTCATACAAGACACCTCATCATCTACTTACATAATGTTGGATTTAGTTTAGGTGTTTAATCTAATTAAACAGCGGAATTCCTAAACTATGAGGATCGGGTCTTACTCTAGAAGCGTAATCGGTTGTGAACGTCGCCTGGCTCCTCTAAGAAGATGGCCTTTTTGTCTCTAAAATCCTTCCTCGAAGGATTCTCTACTCTCAAGCAAGAAAGTCTTCGCAGGTTGGTGCTAGCCGATCTTGCCTACCCAAAGAATTTGGGAAAAAGTGTATTTTTCTGATATGATTTTCTAATTCAAAATCATCATACTTCTACAATTATATCCCTAGGATATTTGTAGAGAATTAATTTCCAAAATCAGTATTGTAATTATCCAATTATAACTTAACTGATTTTAGTCATATTACAAATCAGTATTATTACCAAATATTATTTAACTGATTCCAAATCAATATTTAAATAATATTTACTAATTCCAAACCAGCCTTAAATAATACCTTAATGATTTGGGTTATACACCAAGCCCATGGATCAACCCATGACCCATGGATCAGGCTGATGGGTCAAGAACTTCAATTGCAATTAAGTCCCTTGATTTATCAGCCCATCCCAATTGTTCCCAGGTAATTAATTAACTATTAATTAATACCACAAAACTTTCCAATAATATTTAATTAAACCATTTAATTAAATCTTATTTATTTAAGTATAACAATTATACTTATTGTAGGCAAGAATACTTATTCTGCATCATCGAACTTTCTTATGTGCGATCCTGTAGGCCCATTCCAAATTGGCAATGGATAACTCAATCTTATTGATTAATCCATAAGTCATTAGTGGTCTCTAGCAATACATAATGACTACCCAATTCGGAATGGAGGGTCGAATGGTGATTCAACACAACCTTTCCGAGCAAACTGCGTACGATCCTCTACATTGATATCCCGTTTAGCATAAGGCATGGAACCATCATCCTTATATAGCTAAACGTTTACTTGATCTCCTAGTGACACTGAATCCATCAAGCAAATGATATCCTTATCATTCCTTGGGCATGGTCATGCACTTTCAGTTCACTATCAAGTGGCCAAGATATAATCTCTCACTTAAGAGAGATTTGTAGTCCAATCACTTCACTTACATATCTTAGCGTGAATCATAGTGTACCTAATCATACTCGTACTTGGCAACCTGTTACGGCCCCGTTAGGCGTATGTCAAAGCACACCATAATTCACCTAAGACCATGTAGTGATTTCTGGTCTAAGGATCCTAGTACCAGTACTACTCAAAAGAATCACTCATGATCTAATTAGTCCATGGAGAGTTTCTTTTGGTGGATCGATTTCATAAATTTAAATATGCACAAGAATATTATTATCATGAAATTAACTCATTTGATAAACAATTAATCAAGCGAAAAATGTCTTATTTACATAAATACCCTCAAAGTATATTTACATAAATAGCCCTCATTAGGGCACATACACCAACAATTTCCCACTTGCCCGATGAAAGGCTATGTCCTAAACTGTTTAAGACCAAGCTCTATTACATGTCTATCAAACTTTGACTGTGGTAGAGCTTTTGTGAGAGGATCTGCTATATTGTCGTCTGACCCTATTTTGCACACTTTCACATCTCCTTGATCAATGATATCTCGGATGAGGTGAAACCTTCTGAGTATGTGTTTAGTTTTCTGGTGTGACCGAGGCTCCTTAGCTTATGCGATGGCCCCGTTATTGTCACAGAAAAGTTCTATCGGATCTTGGATACTTGGTATCACTCCGATGTATGACACGAACTTTCTCAAACAAACAACTTTCTTTGCAGCATCTGATGCAGCAATGTACTCAGACTCTGTTGTAGAATCAGCTGTTGTATCTTGCTTTGAGCTTTTCCAACTTATTGCACCGCCATTCAGACTAAACACGTAGCCTGATTGTGACTTCATGTCATCTTGATCGGTTTGGAAAGCAACATCAGCATAACCTTATACAATGAGCTGTTCTTGTCCTCCATACACTATCATTAATCCTTTAGTTCTTCATAAGTACTTCAGGATTACTTTGACTGCAGTCCAATTATCCATCCCTGGATCTTGTTGGTATCTGCTAGTCGTGCTAAGTGCATGTGCAACATCCAGACGGGTACACAACATGGCATACATGATAGATCCTATTGCCGAAGTATATGGGACTCTACTCATTGTATCCCTCTCCTCTCTTGTTGAAGGACCTTGGTTCTTCTTCAAGAGAAGGCCATGTCTAAATGGTACCTTACCATTTTTGGAGTTAGACATATTGAATCTTTTCAATATCTTGTCCATGTACCCTTCTTGACTTAGTCCCAGAAACCTTTTAGACTTATCTCTATAGATCTTGATACCTAGTATCGTTTCAGCTTCTTCTAAGTTTTTCATAGAAAATACACTCCCCGACCATTGTTTGATGTCTTTCATCAAGGGAATACCATTTCCTATGAGCTGGATGTCGTCCACATATAGGACAAGGAAAACAATCTTGTTTCCACTAACTTTCTTGTAAACACAAGGCTCATCTTCATTCTTGATGAATCCGTAACCTTTTAATTCCTCATCAAAACGAAGATTCCAACTTCGAGATGCTTGCTTTAGTCCATAGATGGACCTCTGAAGCTTACATACTCGATTAGGATGCTTTTGATTGATGTATCCATCGAGTTATTTCATATAAACATCCACGAGTAGGTTTCTATTCAGGAAAGCCGTCTTAACATCCATCTGTCATGCCTCATAGTCAAAATATGCTGCTATGGCAAGCATTGTCCTAATGGACTTGAGCATCACGACATGAGAGAAGGTTTCATCATAGTCTATACCATGAGTCTGTTTGAAACCTTTAGCCACTAGTCATGCCTTGAAGATCCCGTCAGGTTTTAACTTGAAAATCCACTTGCAATCGACAACTTTTGCCTAAACAGGAGGGTCAATCAAAGTCCACACTTTATTGAGGCTGAATACTTTTCAGCTCAAACTATCATCCTTACCGTTCATAATTATGTAAGGATATTGTTCAGCATTCATAACATTAATGCAAAGTATAAATTGGAAACTAAGGGACTGTTTGTTTTATCTCTTTTATGGGTATGGGAATGATACCCCTTCATTTTTTTTGTTTGTTTTGTGGGTTTCAATTCAGGGATTTGGGATCAAAACCCACTTGTATGGGTTTTGGGAAACTACCTCCCCATCGGGTTCAATCTCAATTTTGGGTGTGTTCCTCTCATTTTTTTCTTTTCCAGTTTGTCCTTGCATTTGAGCTCTCCGGGAAATTGAGCAGCAAAGCCACCAAGAAGCACGATTTGGTCGTAATTGGATTCTCTGTATGTGTTTATGCAAAATTGGTTATGTGATCTTTTTGGTGGATGGGTTTGAATTTTTCTGTTATCCTCTTTTATTTGTTCTTCTGTGGTTGGAACGATTACCCTATTCTTGTAAATGGGGTTGACATAGATTTCTTCTATTCTAGCAACGTCCTGAATTAGTGGGAGGGAGGGAGGAAGAAATTGGAGTTTTGGGGAGATGGAATGGGAGAAGGTGGTGCCGATGGTGGTGGTCGATGGCTAAACAAGGGAAAATGGTGATCGGACGAGAGGGTAGATCCGTTGGAGGTGATGACCTCTGTGGTGGTAGCTGACAGGAGAAGGTGGCCGGGAAGACAGTAGGGAAAGGGGAGTAGGGAGGCGGCTAGGGTTCGAATAAGGGAGGAGAGAAGAGTTGTTTTAAAAAATTTTACTTCAAAGACACAATAGATATTTTATATCATTCTAAATTCATTCTCTTAATAAACCAAATATTTTAAATGATAATAATACCAAACTCACCTTATAAACTAAATAATCTTATTAGACTCACAAAATCCATACTCATTCTCACCTCAATCATACACATATCGATTCTTATTCCAGCCAGTTCTACCAAACTGCCCTTAATCTTCAAGAAGTGAGGAATTTCTTATAAAATTGAGATGAAAGTTTTGGTATCTCTCTAGTCCATTCTGATTGTCTATAAAGACTAGACCAATTCTATGTGTGTAACCCGAATCCCACTCCCAGGTATCTAAGAATGACCATGGGTAGAACCCTTTCACATTGCTCCCTGCCCTGCAAATTGTTTTTGAAAACATTACTATCTATAAATTCGTTTTTTAATATTTTAAACAGAATTCAATTTAATAAAAAAATTCCCCATCACATCACTTCTAATGCTACAAATTGTTTTGAGAAACATTATTAACATTTCTATCCTAACATTAAAGTTATATTTACAATAGCCTTTATAATATTATTATAAACATGAGTTTAGTTTTCAGACATATTAGTTTTTTCTTTTTTGAAGAAGAAAATTTCACCCCCTTTCCATTTACAGAAGCTGATGTCGAGTCAGTAATGGGATTTCCTGGTAGGGATGTAGATGTGGAGGAATACACCAGGGAAGATAAAAAATCTCGGGTGTACATGGAAGACAAGAAAAAGTGGGATCTCAGGCACCCGGTTCCACAAAATAAGGCGATAATATCAGCAACAAGCCTACCAGATTACATCAAGAGTAACAAGAACACTGACCTTGAATTCCTTCAGGATTTTTTGATATTCATGGCGTCAACGCTCATTCACAACAACGGGACCAATACCGTTCAATACCGATATCTGAAATTATTCAGGTCGGTCGAGAATATCTTGAAACTGAATTGGAGGAAATACGTCCTTGGTCGCTTAATGGAGAGCATACAAGAATGGAGAAAGCATCCTAGAGGCCAATTCACAGGGCCTCTTACATTCGTTGTGGTATAATAATTTTCTGTCATATTATATTTGATATTTTACCTGAACAAGTTGTGTAAACTTTCAATTTACATAACTGAACAACTTATGTAAACTTTCAGTTTTCAGTTTACATAAGTTGTAAACTTTATGTAAACTTTCAGTTTACATAGCAAAACAATTTATGACAAAACTGAACAGTTTATGTAAACTGTCAGTTTACATAACTGAACAATTTATGTAAACTGAAAGTTTACAAGTTATGTAAATTGAACTTTCAGTTTACATAACTGAACAACTTATGATATAGTTCAGTTTACATAACTGCACAATTTATGACATAACTGAACAATTTATGTAAACTGAAAGTTTACATAACTTGTTCAGTTTACATAACTCGTTCAGTTATGTAAACTTAAACTTTACATCATACATTTTAGTTTGTTCGTAACAGAAAACTGATATTTTTTTTGAACTATCACAGTTATTGTATCCTGATAGGCTTGGGTATTCTGTGGTAAATACCAATAATCGCCTTGTTCCGACAATCCAAAATTGGCCCCAAAGCAAGCTGATGGAGCTTGCACAGCGAAACAAACTTTGGGGAACAGGCACAATAGAAGAACGCCCAGAAGGGGATGATGACTTGTATGAGGTTTGTATTTAAGTTGATGTAAAAATACATTACTTTTATAGCATTATGCAACATTACTTTACACATACTCTGAGCATTTTTCCACATCATGTTGGCAGGATGATGGAAGTGAATCATCCCCCGATGGAGGGGATGACACACACGGGGATGAAGCAACGGAGGTAGAATCCGTAGAGGAAGATGCGCATAAAGAATCCACAGAGGAAGAATCTGCGGAGGTAGAATCCGCAGATGAAGATCTGCAGAGGAAGAAGCTGCGGATGAAGCCTCCGAAGAGGAAGAAGCTGCGGAGGGAGAATACACTCACGAAACTTCATCTCTGTCATCCGCAGAGCAAGAAGTTGCACAGCAAGAATCCGCACAGGAAGCTGCGGATGTAGAATCATCTCAGGAAACTGAGGATAAATCAGCACAGGAAGCTGCAGAGCAATCCATTCAGAAAGCTAAAGATGAAGCTGGGAAGGCAAGTATACATAAGCTAGTTTACATAAACCTTGATGTAAAGTGCCCCTTTCCATAAATGTTTATGATAATTGTTATCTAACTTTCACTTAATATTTCTGCCATTAATACAGTTGTTGGAGGAACCAGCACACATGGAAGTGACCATTGAAGAGGGCGGGGTTGACATTGAAGAGGAAGCTGAGGTTTAAGCTGGGAAGGCAAGTATACAGGAAGCTAGTTTACATAAACTTTAATGTAAAGTTCCACTTTACATAAAGGTTTATGTACAGTGTGATTTAATTTTCACTTAATATTTCTGTCATTAATACAGTCTTCGGAGGAACCAACACACATGGAAGTGACCATTGAAGAGGAGGGAGTTGAAATTCAAAAGAAAACTGAGGATGAAGCTGGGAAGGCAAGTATACAGGGAGCTAGTTTACATGAATCTAGTTTACATAAACCTTGATGTAAAGTTCCACTTTACATAAAGGTTTATGTAAAGTGTGATCTAACTTTCACTTGATATTTCTGCCATTAATACAGTTGTTGGAGGAACTAACACACATGGAAGTGACCATTGAAGAGGAGGGAATTGAAATTCAAAAGGAATCTGAGGATGAAGCTGGGAAGGCAAGTATACAGGAAGCTAGTTTACATGAACCTAGTTTACATAAACCTTGATGTAAAGTTCCACTTTACATAAAGGTTTATGTAAAGTGTGATCTAACTTTCACTTAAAATTTTTGTCATTAATACAGTTGTTGGAGGAACCATCACACATGGAAGTGACCATTGAAGATGAGGGAGTTGAAATTCAAAAGGAATCTAAGGATGAAGCTGGGAAGGCAAGTATACAGGAAACTAGTTTACATGAATCTAGTTTACATAAACATTGATGTAAAGTTCCACTTTACATAAAGGTTTATGTAAAGTGTGATTTAAATTTCACTTAATATTTCTACCATTAATACAGTTGTTGCAGGAACCAGCACACATGGAAGTGACCATTCAAGAGGAGGGAGTTGAAATTCAAATAGAGCCAAGTGTACATGAGGTAGAAGCTCCTCTGAAAAGACATGTATCATCCGATGCAGTTATGTTTGAAGCTGCAGGCGTAGAAATGCAAGAACCTGAATCTGGAGCTCAGGATGAGGTAATTGTCATACATTATACAAGTTTACATCAATATATTGTTTTTTTTTCTAATTCTTTTGATGTTTTTACAATTTTCACAGTTGTTAGAGCCAGTAAAAGGGGATGAGGGTGAAAGATTATCTGCTCGGGCTTAGTCAGAAACTCACTTTTGTGCTATGCATTCCAGAATCGGAATCTCTGGTCAGGCTTAGACGCTAGCACAATTGCTATTCCAACCCTTTTGAAATAACATTGCGCAGGATCTGGGTTTGCACTTATTCGATTTACCACGCAACAAAATTTCTAATTAAAAGCGGAACTTTAGAAAACAACTTTGAAGCGTGCACTCAGGTGATTCCCTTGTATGTCTCAAGACTTTGATTTCACGTTGTGTGGGCAACGATCTAGAAACCAATTTGATCAGCTAATCACCACAATCCACCTGCTAGAAAATTCTAGCACCACTGCACCTGGCTGTTGGAACTAGGCATGCATAATTTCCTAAATTATGCTACGGAATAGCCTAAATTCTAAGAGGATCGGGTCTTACCCTTGAAGCGTAATCGGTTGTGTAGTCGCCTGGCTCCTCTGAGAATATGGCGTTCACCAATACTTCACGTGAATTGTCTCTACAATCTTGCACCGGAGCCTATCAGAATTGGTGCTAGCCCAAAAATGCCTGTTAAAAAGAGAAAACGTTTTTTTCTGGGGAAGAGTTTTGGAAGAGCGTCTGTTCTTTTTTTTTTTTTGGAGTCAGAGAGTCACACTTTTTTTTAAAAGAAAACTTTAAACGTGTTTTAAAACCAATTCTGTTTAAAAAAACTTAAACAGACTCCCAGATACTTCTCTGATTTTGAGAAGTATCTGTTTTTAATAATAATTAATAATAATTAATTAATTATTTACTGAGTTGGGTTTAACCAACACCATGGATCAACCTATTGACCCATGGATTAGGCTGATGGGTCAAGAACCTTAATTCACAATTAGATCCCTTGATTTGTCAGCCCAACTCAATTCTTCCCAGGTAATTAATTAACTTTTAATTAATACCATAAAACTCTTCAATAATATTTAATTAAACCATTTAATTAAATATTATCTATTTAAGCATAACTCTTATACTTATTACAGGCAATTTAATTCTGAATCTTCAACTCTCTTATGTGCGATCCTGTAGGCCCATTCCAAATTGACAATGAATAAATTAATCTTATTGTTGGAGTAGAATACATAAGCTATGCTTGTATTGTACAGTTTCCCAGTTTAATATATCGATTTGTGTTTCAGTCATATCTTGTTGTGCATTAATCATCCATTTATATTATGTAAGTAGATGATGAGGTGTCTGGTGCGACACAGTAGATCTCATCATTGGTTGAAAGACATAATATATAAATGAGGTTCGTAACCGAGACGGTTTTGGACAAACTGTCGGTCTAGGTTATTATGTGATTCAGATAATTAGTTTGTCTAAACTAATTGAATCATATAGATATGCCCGGGGCATATTGAACTTGACTCTTAGGAATGATTTGTCTTGTGCTGATTTAATAGACAAATCGATCCTTGTATTCTATCTCTAAATCCCTAGACTCGAGTGGGCATGAGGATTAGACATAGTGTACTTTGATCTGCCAATGGGTGAGGTCAAATGTGGCCAATAGTCTCGGTGGGTTGGGTGCGCGTGTTTAGTTACTTGGTGTGCTGCTGCTTGTCAAAAGGAAACCATGTACCGGTGCGTCCGGGGTGATGGTGCTCCCGAGATGAGCTCGAAATGTTTATTATACTAAACCCGGCCAGTGGACTTATGTCTGGTATAGTAAAAAGGTCGAGTGGTACTAGTCTCGAAATTTAAAGAAGTTGATGAATTAATTTATCAGTAAATTAATTAATTTACGAGCACTATATCTTTGATGTGGGGAGATTATGAATATAATTTAATTAAGTTGTTCCGGAAGCAATTCTGGTGTAGGTTGGTAGTGCCATAATTAATCCGTTAGTGGTACGATTAATTATGTACTGGGTTATTGACAAAGGTAGATTTAATTAATTGAGAAATTAATTAATCCTTGTGTCAGTTGGTTGTGAATCATCCCAGGAACTGGTTTGGAATAAGTGAATCCCTGTGTCAGTTGGGTGTGATTCATCCCAGGAACTGGATTGGGATAAGTGAATCCCTGTGATAGTTGGGAGTGTATCAGTCCAGGAACAGGATTGAAGGAAACAGAATCTGTATCAGTCCAGAAACAGGATCGAAGGAAAACAGAAACCCAGTAGGAAGACCAATCCTAAACCAACTTGGAGTCTCTCTTGTAACTCTATAAATAGACAAGGGATCAGTCATTCAGAATAAAAATAACACAATTAATCCACAGGATTTCTAGAGAGAGAAAATGTTTCTCTCTCCAAGTCGAATTTTCAAGAAAGTGTGCGGCTGGTTTTTGGGTTTCTAGTGGCTGAAATTTTGGATTTGGACTATACCAGCTGCGCGTAGCTTTCTCTCTCTGCGGGCGGTGCGTTTATAGTACGTGCCAGGTGCTGAGGGGCTAGAGTTTTCTAGCAGGTGGATTGTGGTGAGTAGCTGATCAATTGACTTCTAGTTCGTTGCCCACACAACGTGAAGTCATAGTCTTGAGGCATACAAGAGAATCACCAGGTGCACGCTTCAAAGCTGCGCGTAGCTTTCTCTCTCTGCGGGCGGTGCGTTTATAGTACGTGCCAGGTGCTGCGGGGCTAGAGTTTTCTAGCAGGTGGATTGTGGTGAGTAGCTAATCAATTGACTTCTAGTTCGTTGCCCACACAACGTGAAGTCATAGTCTTGAGGCATACAAGAGAATCACCAGGTGCACACTTCAAAGGTACTTTTCTAAGATTCCGCTTAAATAGAAATTTTTTGTTGCGTGGTAAATCGAGCAAGTGAAAACCCAGATCCTACCAAAATCTTTCAATTAATTAATCCATAAATCATTAGTGGTCTCTAGCAAGACATAATGACTACACAATTCAGAACGGAGGGTCGAATGGTGATTCAACACAACCTTCCGAGTATACTACGTAATGTCCTCTACACTGATATCCAGTTTAGCATAAGGCGTGGAACCAATCATCCTTATATAGCTAAACGTTTTACTTGATCTCTTAGTGACACTGAACTTAATCAAGCAAATGATAACCCTTATCATTTCTTGGGCACGGCCATGCACAACTCAGTTCACTATCAAGCGGCCAAGATATCATCTCTCATTTAAGAGAGACTTGTAGTCCCATCACTTCACCTACATACCTTAGCGTGACTCATAGTGTACCCAATCATACCCGTACTTGGCAACCTGTTACGGTCCCGTTAGGCATATGTCAAAGTACACTCAAAATCACCTAAGACTATGCAGTGATTTCTGGTCTAAGGATCCTCGTACGAGTACTACTCAAAAGAATCACTCATGATCTAACAGTACATGGAGTGTTTCTTTTGGCGGATCAATTTCGTAAAATTCAATATGCACAAGAATATAATTTCATGAAATTAACTCATCAGATAAATAATCAATCAAACGACAAATGTTTTATTTACATAAATAACCCTCAAAGTTTATTTACATAAATAGCCCTCAAAAGGGCACATACACCAACAATCTCCCACTTGCCCGTTGAAGGGCTATGTCCTAAACTGTTTAAGACCAAGCTCTATTACATGTCTATCAAACTTTGACTGCGGTAGAGCTTTTGTGAGAGGATCTGCTACATTGTCGTCTGACCCTATTTTGCACACTTTCACATCTTCTCGATCAATGATCTCTCGGATGAGGTGAAACCTTCTGAGTATATGTTTGGTTTTCTGGTGTGACCGAGGCTCCTTAGCTTGTGCGATGGCCCCGTTATTGTCACAGAAAAGTTCTATCGGATCTTGGATACTCGGTATCACTCTGATGTTTGACACGAACTTTCTCAACCAAACAGCTTCCTTTGCAGCATCGGATGCAGCAATGTACTCAGACTCTGTTGTAGAATCGGCTGTTGTATCTTGCTTTGAGCTTTTCCAACTTATTGCACAGCCATTCAGACTAAACACGTAGCCTGATTGTGACTTCATGTCATCTTGATCTGTTTGGAAAGCAGCATCAGCGTAACCTTGTACAATGAGCTGTTCTTGTCCTCCATAAACTAGCATTAATCCTTTAGTTCTTCGTAAGTACTTTAGGATTGCTTTGACTGCAGTCTAATGATCCATTCCAGGATCTTGTTGGTATCTGCTAGTCATGCTCAGTGCATGTGCGACATCCGGGTGGGTACACAACATGGCATACATAATTGATCCTATTACCGAAGCATATGGAACTCTACTCATTGCATCCCTCTCCTCTCTTGTTGAAGGACCTTGGTTCTTCTTCAAGAGAAGGCCATGTCTGAATGGTACCATACCATTCTTAGAGTTAGACATATTGAACCTCTTCAATATTTTGTCTATGTACCCTTCTTGACTTAGTCCTAGAAGTCTCTTTGATCTATCTCTATAGATTTTGATACCCAGTATCATTTCAGCTTCTCCTAAGTCTTTCATAGAAAATACACTCCCCAACCATTGTTTGATATCTTTCAACATGGGAATGTCATTTCCTATGAGTAGGATGTCGTCCACATATAGGACAAGGAAAACTATCTTGCTCCCACTAACCTTCTTGTAAACACAAGGCTCATCTTCGTTCTTTATGAAGCCGTAACCTTTTACTGCCTCGTCAAAACGAAGATTCCAACTCCGAGATGCTTACTTTAGTCCGTAGATGTACCTCTGAAGCTTGCATACACGATTTGGATGCTCTTGATCAATGTATCCCTAAGGTTGTTTCAAGTAAACATCATCGAGTAGGTTTCCATTTAGGAAAGCCGTCTTAACATCCATCTGCCATATCTCATAGTCATAATATGCAGCTATGGCGAGCATAGTCCGAATGGACTTGAGCATCACCACAGGGGAGAAGGTTTCATCATAGTCTATACCATGAGTCTGTCTGAAACCTTTAGCCACTAGTCGTGCCTTGAAGATCCCGCCAGGTTTTAACTTGAAAATCCACTTGCAATCGACAACCTTTGCCTGAATAGGAGGATCAATCAAAGTCCATACTTTATTGTCCCTCATGGATTGCATTTCAGATTCCATTGCTTGGAGCCATTTATCTGAATCTGGACTTTCTAAAACCTGTTTATAGTTCACGGGCTTATTAGAGTCCACCAAGATCAAATCTTGATCGTCAGTCATGAGAAATCCGTATCTCTCGGGTTCATGACGAGATCTACTAGACCTTCTAGGTTCTTGTGTTGTTGACTCAGGCTGCTCATCTTCATGAGTTCCCATGCCAACTTCCATCTGAGTTTCTGTAGATCATTCTACATTCTCTTGTGGTTCTGGAACTTCTCCGAGTTCTATTCTACTCCCACTATCTTTCTTGTAGAGAAAATTTTTCTCTAAAAAAGTGGCACCTCGAGCAACAAACACTTTGTTCTCAGTTGGATTGTATAATTGATATCCTTTTGTTTTCTTAGGATGTCCCACAAACAGGCATTTGTCAGTTTTAGGTTTAAGCTTACTACTTTGTAAACGCTTTACATGAGCTTGACAACCCCAAACTCGTAGATATGACATATAGGGTTTTTGACCCATCCACATCTCGTATGGAGTTTTATCTACTGACTTAGATGGAATACGATTTAGTAAGTAGGCTGCTGAAAGGAGGGCATAACCCCAAAAGGACATAGGGAGAGTCGCTTGGCCCATCATAGATCGAACCATATCTAATAAGGTTCGATTCCTCCTCTCGGATACACCATTCCATTGAGGTGTTCCTGGTGGAGTCAGCTGTGAAACAATTCCACACTGTTTTAGATAGCCGTCGAACTCATCACTAAGGTATTCACCTCCCCGATCGGAGCGAATAGCCTTAATTCTTCTATTTAACTGATTTTCTACTTCGTTTTTAAACTCTTTGAACTTTTTAAAAGTTTCATTTTTATACCTCATTAAGTAGACATAACCATATCTACTATAGTCATCGGTAAAAGTCAAGAAGTATTCAAATCCACCTCTGGCTTGTGTGCTCATTGGTCCACATACATCTGTATGTATTAGAGCCAATAGCTCACTAGTCCTCTCGCCTTTCTTGCTGAAAGGACTCTTCGTCATTTTGCCTTGCAAACAGGGTTCACATGTGTCATATGATTCGAAATCAAATGACCCAAGCACTCCATCCTTATGAAGTCTTTGAACTCGCTTCTCATTTGCATGGCCTAAACGACAATGCCACAGATATGTTGGACTTAAATCAGATTGAATTAATTTGGCTTTATTTTCAATGTTATAAACCGGTTTCTCTTGGGTCAAATCCAAGACATATAGGCCATTGCACAAATTTGCAACTCCGTATAAAACATCTTTTTGATATAAAGACAACAAATTATTACCAATAATAAAATGAAATCCTTTAATATCAAAACAAGAAATTGAAATAATATTCCTACTCATAGTAGGTACATAATAACAATTCTCTAAAACAATGTTTAAATCGGAAGGCAAAGACAAAATGTAATCTCCAACTTCAACGGCTGCAACTCTTGCCCCGTTGCCCACTCGGAGATCTATTTCGCCTTTCTTTGTCATCCTTCTATTTCTCAGTCCCTGCACATTAGTACAAATGTGAGCCCCACATCCGGTATCTATTACCCATGAGATGGACATAGAAAGATTAATTTCAATAACAAAGATACCTGAAGCCGAAGGATTCTGTTTCTTCTCTTCAAAAACCAACTTGCAGTTTCTTCTCCAATGCCCCTTTTGATTGCAATGGAAACATACCGCGTCCTTCTGAGCATTTTTCTTAGCAGGAGGAGTTTGAGGCTGAGCCTTAGGAGCAGTCTTACTGTGAGCTTCTTGTTTTCAGCAACTTTTGCCTTGCCTTTAAACTTTCTCTTGGTGCCCTTACCTTTTTCTACAACAAGTACTGGCGTTGCCTTCTGAAGGATTTGCTCAGTATTTTTAAGCATTCCATGGAGCTCAGGAATCGTCCTCTCCATGTTATGCATGTTGTAGTTTACCACAAAATCATTGTAATCATCAGGCAGTGAAGCCAAGATGATGTCAATGGCTAACTCTCTAGAAAGAGGTGCATTTAATCTCTCTAGGGTATCAATATACCCCTTCATCTTGATCAAATGCGTGTTTACTGACGAACCCTTCGCCATTTTGCACGAGATCAATGCTTTTATCATAACGATCCTTTCGTTACGGGCTTGTTCACGGAACATTTCCGTTAGTGACACATAAATTTAGAACGCTTCCGAATTCATGAATTGTTTCTGAAGCTCGCCCGACATAGTCGCGAGCATCAGACATGTCACGTCATCGGAATCGCTTTTCAGCTTTTTCAATGCTCGTTGAACAGCAGCCGTAGTATTTACAGGTGGTTCAGGTAAAGCAGTGTCTAAGATATTTAGCTTCCTTTCTTGTTTGAGAACAATTCTCAAGTTTCTTTCCCAATCTAAAAAGTTTGGACCAACAAGTTTTTCTTTGTCCAATATGCTTCTTAGAGTGAGATTAGATGTATTAGTGCTAGTAGATGCCATTTCTACAAAAGAAAGATGCAAAACATTAGAATGAGTTTTAAAATATTTTCCACAATAGCCAAAATTGAAATCCCAAACAATTTTGTGTTGGTGCTAGATTGTGGGCCGAAAATCCACAAAGAGTCAACCCCAGTCTGAGTCAACCCCAGTCTTGCTTTGGCAAGTATCATAGGGATTGGGCTCTTTTGGTAGGCAACGTTCAAATCACATCCCAATGTAATTTAACGATTTCCAATTGCATCACTATGCAACTTTTCGGTGATAGGATGAACATTCCAAATGTTTGACACCATCTTATCTTTGCAAAATTAATCCCTAGTCAACTTATCGGGTCAAGCTAGGATTAATTTTCCCAGGTTAAACCATCCCTCAAGGCATCATATCAATCGATACCCACACAGTTTTTCCATAACAAGTGGTAGTGATAAAGTTGAGCATCTAATACCCAAATAGTTTTTCCACTCATTAATGGTAGTGATAAAGTTGGGCACCTATTATGTGACAACTCGCCGCACGAAGAAAACCTAAGGCCCTTGGGCTCTCCAAGTCCACAGACGTTCGACGCTCTGGCGGGCCCCCAAGTATGGAAGCAAAAATCAACTCGGGTTTTTGGGATTTTAATTTGATCGGCTTAACATTCATTGTCATTTTCATTCATTCACAAAACATAAAATAAAATTGCGGAAATGCGATGAATTGGGCTCCAATCTATTACAGGGCCTTTAAAAAAAACTTCTTTTGGGCCTCCATTTTGGGCTTCCGTTCCTAGGCTCCACCATGGACTCCTTCGGAACCTCCTTTTGGGCCTAACTATTACATAATTATTTAATAGGCACGCAGGCCCAATATTAAAATGGCTCGCAGGCCCAAAAATTTAAATAATAAATTTTAAGCCCAATTCATGCATATAAAAACACACATATGCATATACTTCATACAAGCCAATTTTATTAAGTCGAATCATTTAATTAGGGATTGTGTAACTCTTACACTATTAAAATTGATTGTGTCATGATCAATTTTAATCAATCCCATGTTCATTCATTTTAATCGAATGATGCATGGTCATACCAATAATGCGTGTAATTATTTAAACATTTTAAATAAATAACACATTATTTCGGAAAATGAATAAATAAATAAAACATAATAATTAATTAACTAATCTTATTAATTAATTATTTATTTATTTATTCATTTAATTATCTAATTTTATTAAGATAATTTTTCTAATTTTAAAATTTAAATATTTCTAATTATCCTAATCTCATTAAGATAATTATTCAAAATTCAAAATTTTAAAATTCTATAGGATAAGAATTAAATCTAAATCTAATCCTATCTTATCGTAATTTAAAATCTGATAATATCTTTTAATTTATCCTAAATTATAAATTAAAATTTTATCAAATTTTAAAATTCAAAAAAATTAAGTTTTCCTAAAAATTTTAGGGCAAATCTGTAATTTACAAAACTCTCGGACTAGGGTTTTAAGGTTTAAAACTTCTAGGGTTGTCTTGAAATTTTAAAACAATTTTAAAAAACTGGCATTTTCGGGATTATGGAGTGCGGAGGGGGCAATTTGGTCATTTCACCCAATTTGGTCATTTCACCCAATTAGGGCACCCAATTTGGTCATTTCACCCAATTTGGTCATTTCACCCAACTAGGCTTCGATCGACTAAATCGAAGCCGACTTTCAAAAACTTCGTCGACACGAGGAACCCGACGAAAACGATTTCCGTCAATTCGTTTCCCCGCTGTGCGAGGAACATTTCCCGGCCTCGACGAAGCAGCTAGCGCGAGGAACATTTCCCCGGTATCCAAACCTGCAAGCAGCTTTCAAAACCCCAAAAACGGAAAAATTTTTCCCCCGGCGAAGCGGGTTTGTCAAACTCAGAAAATGTTTTCCAAAAAAAAAAAACCAAGCATTCATCAAATGTTTTGAAACGAAACAAGCCCGAAATAGTTTCCTATGAAGGAAAGAACAAAACGCACAAAAAAATTCAAGCCAAAAAACAGTTTTTGAGCACTTTCCGTTTTTCCAGAGAACTTCCGGCCGGCCGGAAAACCGCTCCGGCAACCATTCCCAGAAAACCGGTGACTTCCAAGCAGAAACATTTTTTTTATTTTTTTTCTTAAAACCGTTTTTCAAGAAAAAAAAAACTTATACCCAATTTTTTTTCAATTAAAACACTTTTAATTAAAACAAGATTAACCAGGCTCTGATACCACTGTTGGAACTAGGCATGCATAATTTCCTAAATGATGCTACGGAATAGCCTAAATTCTAAGAGGATCGGGTCTTACCCTTTAAGCGTAATCGGTTGTGCAGTCGCCTGGCTCCTCTGAGAAGATGGCGTTCACCAACAATTCACGTGAATTGTCTCTACAATCTTGCACCGGAGCCTATCAGAATTGGTGCTAGCCCAAAAATGCCTGTCAAAGAGAGAAAACGTTTTTCTCTGGGGAAGAGTTTTGGAAGAGCGTCTGTTTTTTTTTTTTTTTTGGAGTCAGAGAGTCACACTTTTTTTTAAAAGAAAACTTTAAACGTGTTTTAAAACCAATTATGTTAAAAAAAACTTTAACAGACTCCCAGATACTTCTCTGATTTGAGAAGTATCTGTTTTTAATAATAATTAATTATTTATTTATTGAGTTGGGTTTAACCAACACCATGGATCAACCCATTGACACATGGATCAGGCTGATGGGTCAAGAACCTTAATTCACAATTAGATCCCTTGATTTGTCAGCCCAACTCAATTCTTCCCAGGTAATTAATTAACTTTTAATTAATACCATAAAACTCTTCAATAATATTTAATTAAACCATTTAATTAAATATTATCTGTTTAACCATAACACTTATACTTATTACAGGCAATTTAATTATGAATCATCAACTCTCTTATGTGCGATCCTGTAGGCCCATTCCAAATTGACAATGAATAAATTAATCTCATTAATTAATCCATAAATCATTAGTGGTCTCTAGCAAGACATAATGACTACACAATTCAGAACGGAGGGTCGAATGGTGATTCAACACAACCTTCCGAGTATACTACGTAATGTCCTCTACACTGATATCCAGTTTAGCATAAGGCGTGGAACCAATCATCCTTATATAGCTAAACGTTTTATTTGATCTCTTAGTGACACTGAACTTAATCAAGCAAATGATAACCCTTATCATTTCTTGGGCACGGCCATGCACTTCTCAGTTCACTATCAAGCGGCCAAGATATCATCTCTCATTTAAGAGAGACTTGTAGTCCCATCACTTCACCTACATACCTTAGCGTGACTCATAGTGTACCCAATCATACCCCGTACTTGGCAACCTGTTACGGTCCCGTTAGGCATATGTCAAAGCACACTCTAATTCACCTAAGACTATGCAGTGATTTCTGGTCTAAAGATCCTCGTACGAGTACTACTCAAAAGAATCACTCATGATCTAACAGTCCATGGAGTGTTTCTTTTGGCGGATCGATTTCATAAAATTCAATATGCACAAGAATATAATTTCATGAAATTAACTCATCAGATAAATAATCAATCAAACGACAAATGTCTTATTTACATAAATAACCCTCAAAGTTTATTTACATAAATAGCCCTCAAAAGGGCACATACACCAACACTGGCACGTATAGTAAACGCACCGCCCAGAGAGAGAGAAAGCTACACACGCAGCTGGTATAAATAGGCCAAGAATTTTGGCCAAAAGAAAAAAAAAAAACCAGCCACAAATTTTGCTCTAAAAATCCAACTTTGAGAGAGAAATTTATTTCTCTCTCTAGGATTTTATATCTCTAATTTTCTTGTCTTGAAAACTTATGAATTGTATATTGTGGAATAGCTAATCCCTTATCCATATATAGAGTTACAAGAGAGACCCAAAGTTGGTTTAGGATTGGCCTTCCTACTGGGTTTCTGTTTCCTTCAATCCTGTTCCTGGACTGATACACATCCAACCGATACAGGGATCCACTTATCCCAATCCAATTCCTGGTATGATTCACAACCAACTGATATAGGGATTCACTTATTCCAAACTAGTTCCTGGTATGATTCACAACCAACTGACACAAGAATTAATTAATTACCTAATTAATTAAATCTCCCTTTGTCAATAACCCAATATATAATTAATCGTACCACTAACGTATTAATTATAGCACTACCATCCTACACCAAAATTGCTTCCGGAATAACTTAATTAATTTATATTCATAATCTCTCCACATCAAAGATATAGTGCTCGTTAATATATTAATTTACTGATAAATTAATTAATTAACTTCTTTAATTCCGAGACTAGTACCACTCGACATTTTTACTATACCGGACATAAGTTCACCGGCCGGGTTTAGTATAATGAACTTTACGAGCTCATCTCAGGAGCACCATCACCCCGAATACACCGGTACATGGTTTCCTTTCGACAAGCAGCAGCACACCAAGCAACTAAACATGCGCACCCAACCTACCGAGACTATTGGCCACAATTGATCTCACCCTTTGGCAGATCAAAGTACACTATGTCTAATCCTCATGCCCGCTCGAGTCTAGGGATTAAGAGATTGAATACCAAGAATGATTTGTCTATTAAATCAGTACAAGACAAATCATTCCTAATGGTCAAGTTCAATACGCCCCGGGCATATCTACATGATTCAATTAGTTTAGACAAACCAATTATCCGAATCACATAATAACCTAAACCGACAGTTTATCCAAAGCTGTCTCGGTTATGAACCTCATTTATATATTATGTATTTAACCAATGATGAGATCTATTGTGTCACACAAGACACCTCATCATCTACTTACATAATATAAATGGACATATTATGTACAACAAAATATAACCAAAACATAAATCGATATATTACTGGGAAAATGTACAATACAAGCATAGCTTATGTATTCAACTCCAACAGAGGGTGCTCTAAATATTACTCCAATTGCTTCAGATATGCTCAAATCATTTATGGAAGAGGGCAACCCTTCTACGTCAGAAAAGCAAGATGTAGAGGTAAATATCATACTCAATCTAGTTTACAGTCTTTTTGGCATCAAACACTTCATGTGAAACGTGCAATGTGTGTACAGGATGACGCGTACCTCCATTCAAATTTTATAGAAACTACATTGAATTGGGAAAATATAGTAGATAGTTCATAGACTATGTTTGTAGAATAAGGGCTTCAAAGAGTCTAGATTTGGGTACATTACAAACAATCCTGGAGGATGTTCAAGGTATGATAAATGACCTCCAAAAAACAGTGGTTAATCATGAGGAGGAAGTTGAAGAGAAAGCGGTAAGCATAATACTGATAGGTTTATGTTAAGTACTATGCGTTCTGATTTCTTTATGTAAAGTTCTGGTTGTTTATGTAAATTACTGTTGGTAGATGTAAAGTACCATTTATAGTTGTAAAATGCTCTTCCTATGTAAAGACCATTTGTGTAAAGTACTGTTATGCCTGATATGTTGGTGTTCTTAATCATTTGTATTAATGTTTTGCTTATGTTTAGAGGAAAACCAAGGTTCAAATCCCGTGGGAAGGAGGGGGAACCTGTAGAGACTGAAAAAACACAGCAAGCAAATAAAATACCAGCTGGAGAGGTATTTTATATAAAATTATGTAAATTTGTTATTTCAAATTGCACATTTTTGTGGAATAATTTTGAATTATTATATAATAACTTACAGCCAACAGACACACCGGACACTCAGTTTTTAAAACAAATGTGCCTGCTGACTGATGTTGTAGAAAAAAGCTTTGGACATGCTGCCATTCCAATGAAGAAAATGATGCCATTGACTCCAACTTTTGATCTAGGCTTTTCACAACTAACGCCAGTCCGTTTGGTTCATAAATTTCAGGAAACTGAGACAGATAAAATGGCCGATATGGATGAAGCAAATGCCTTGGTACATGTATCCTTTGAAGATGTTCAGTCCCACTTGTTTAGGAGACTTGACTTCGAGGCTCAACCATTGCTTGCGGACGAGCCTGACTTTGAGTAAGTATTCTTCTCATCTCTCATTTGATGTAATTAAACATTGAATATTGATTTAACAATTTGAATCCAACATTTCAGCGTGATCATGGGGGATCCAGACAACACAGAGAAGGTAGATGCATTTCGTCCCAACAGGGCACATCGAGCAGTTAAAAACCCAAGGAAATTGCTGTCTCCTTACATCACCAGCTGGATGAATGATACACTTGCAAGCATCTCGGAGAAGGAGAGGATAGTCAATAACTACGCACTTTTGCCTGCGGATGCAAGTAAAAGAAGGTGCAAAAGTCAGTGTTCTTGGCTTACATGTATTTTACATAAATCTATTTTACATAAGTCAGTTTTCACCAAACCTAGTTTACATAAAAGTGTACTTAAGTCATTTTACATAAAGGTGTTTTACATAACTGGGCTGCTATTTGTATAAAAAAAAAATGATAAAATGCCTAAAATGCCCTAAAAAATAGAAAATGTGAAATTTACATGAAAAATCGCGTGTAATTTGCGATTTCAGAACAAAAAATTGGACCCAATATGCAAAAAACAATCGAAAAATCGGATGCAATTTGCGAAACTGGGGCAAAAAATTGCCCCATTTATCCGATTTTTGGGGGAAAAATCGCAACACACATCCGATTTTTCCCTCAAAAATTGGATAAGTGGGGCGATTTTTTGCCCCACTTTCGCAAATTGCATCCGATTTTTTGTGAAAAAAATCGAAAAGTAGGTGCGATTTTTTCCTTTTTGTATTTTTATATAATTGTCTTGCAAGCCTTAGAAAATCAAACTTCATTTCAGATTTTCTAAGCAAAAATCTCTCAGACCTTCCAAAAAATTTTGAAAAAATCGCAAAATGGACGCAAGTGGCTCTCAACCACCACGGGCTCCCGGGAGGGGGAAAGGCTTGTACAGCAAGGTAAAAATTGTAATATTTCGTTTAAAATTATTGGAAATCGCGTAGGAAATCGCACAGATCTGTGATTTTGTTGGTAAAAATTGCACCTCATGTAAGATTTTTTTTGTTGGGAAAAATCGCACATCAGGTGCAATTTTTCTGGACAAAACCGCACCTCTTGTGCGATTTTACCCAAAATTATTATTTTATGTTCATTTTTAATTAATTTTAAATATGATTAACATTTGTCATGTTTTTAATTATTATTCGTAGTTTTAATGTTGTTTTCATGAAATTTGCTGTAGGTTGCGGGGAAGTCTCTCCCGCGACAGCGGCCCACAGCTTCTTATAGGAAAAAGAAAGCAGGGAGAGGTATCCCTATGCATGGGCTGGTAGATGAGGATAGCCTTAGGGAGGAGCAGCCTTTCATTGGCGGAGAGGAGTTTCCGTCATCCTCAGGACGCGATGAGCAACTCCCACGAGGTCAGTTTTAAATTTGCGACTAATATGATGTATATTTATTTATTTCTCGTATTACGTTTTGTTATTTGAATTATATTAGTGAATGTTATTATTTATAGAATTTGATTATATGGTTACGTTTTTGTTATTTGAATTATATTAGTGAATGTTATTATTTATGTAATTTGATTATATGATTTTGTGTTGCTATGCTATTTGAATTAAATTATTGATTTTTTAAATTATTTTTGTTAAATAAATTTATTTATAATAAATAATTTTTGAAACACATCTTGGATTGTGACTGAGCCGTGTACTGGTGGCCCTATTGATGGGTCAGTTATTCCTAGTTGGAAGGGCCATGTGGCCTATAGGTATAGACAGGACGGGGAGGATGGTGAGGAGGCTTTACCACCTAGGACGCCCTTGCGATGCCACAATAGGGCAGGGGCTTGTGAGCGACTAGTTTCTTGGTTTGCCGCCATGCCTAACGACTGTCAGACATTGTTGAGGGGGACCGGTTTGGCTCACTTGCCCTCTATCATGCACACGTACATTGATGCACCGCTTATTTGTGCATTCGTTGAGAGGTGGAAACCCGATACGAACACGTTTCATCTCCCTGTCGGTGAGATGAGTATTCTCCTGCACGATGTGTGGGAGATACTTCGTATCCCCGTAGATGGAAGTATGGTCAATGATCGTATTGACAAGAATGTGATGTGGGGACTATTCAGAGATCTGCTGCAGGTGTCAGAGAGGGATGGGGATTGGTTGGTGAATCACACAAATGGTGGGGTACTCTCTAATTACATGTTCACGAGGCGGTCGCTTTTGGCGATGGGCACTATGCACATGCCTCGTGATTTGGAGGCTTGGTTGTGGCTGGCCGTTGGTTGTACTTTATTGGTGGACAAGAGTTCCAATAAGATTAGGCCACAACATATTGTACAGCTTAGGGGCCAGTTGCACACTGTGCATCAGTATGCTTGGGGCACCTCTGCACTAGCTTACCTGTATAGACATCTAGGTAAGGTTAGTAGAGGTAGCTGCAGCGGGATGGCAGGTTGTTTGACGCTACTTCAGGCATGGATATACGAGCATTTTCTGGCGTTCAGGCCACACTTCATGCCTATGTATGATGATCCACATACGCCGCACGCTGCTTTGTGGAGTGTTGGCCCTCGACAGGGCACCAGTTCCCGTCTCCAGAGGTACCGGCATGCACTTGACCACCTGCGGCCGGAGGAGGTATGTTAAAATATATTTTTACATTTTATAATTACAGTTTTAGTTACATTGTAACTATTTAATAAATATCTGACCACAATTGTATATGTTACAGGTGACATGGACCCCATACGGTCAGTATCCACACCTACGCACCCCGATCACCACGTATAGGGGATTGATCGCATATGGTGACGAGGTTGAGCCGTACATGCCAGATAGGTGCGTGCGACAGTTGGGGTTCGTGCAGGATATCCCATTCGCCATCTTCCGACCGAAGACATCGTATAGGCCGTATAGCGGTGAGTATAGCGTGGATTTCGATTTGGAGTTCGCCAAGAGCCTATGGCAGTCTGCCACTCTCTCTAGTTTACGGTCTGATCTCCTGCAGCATTCTGAGCATCCCGGCGCTACCACACATGAGTACATCACATGGTATCGCCAGTACTCCCACCCGTACCTGTTCATTGATGGCCCCCCGATGATGATGGTGGAGTTCTGCCGCGCACCAACACAGAATATGTATGAAATCTGTGTTTTAATTTTATTTTATTTAATAATATTTTTATATTGTTTTAGAATATATAAACTTAATAATTTCATCGTGTTGACTTTGTAGTGGGTGAGCCAATTTACGCATATGTCTGAGGACTTTGTGCAGATCATGAGAGATAGTGGAGTACCACAGTCAGATGAATGTGAGGCTAGGTTGAGAGCGGAGATGAATAGGTGGCATTTAGCTGGGTGATTGTATTAGTGTACTATTTTTTGTTATTATTTTTTGAAATTTGTTTGTAATATATATTGTAGTGTTGTATTTTATTTCTTTAAGACGTTTTGGTTTTTTAGTATATCATTTAGGTATGATTTATGGTAATTTGACTAATGAAATGATAATGTGAAGTCTAAGTAACTGAGAACCATTAAAAGATGACATACTAAACATACAAATCAAAGTGAAATGTCACAAATCATTGTCCACAAATCATGTTCCATTGGTCGAGCCTACTTTTAAATTCAGGACTTCTTGCAAATCGCTCCATAACTTCATCGTAGTGAAAACTCCATAAGTACGCCAACGGAGGGACAGGGCAATCATTAGTCAAATTAACATAGACATAATGATTTCTATGTACGTGGGCAATGGCTATCTGCCGAGATGGTCTGCTACCACCCCCTAACGTCCTCAAAGGTAAAATGGAGAAACAACAACCACGAGCGATACTTAGATGGATTACCAAGGCGTTGGCATAGGTGGTGATAGCAAACAAGTCCGTGGGGGTGATCATCCAGCCAGCACCGTCACATGGTGATGCAAAATGATTCAATCGAGCAATTCCCCAAGCAATAGGATCAGTGTCCTGAGAAAGAGTATGTGGTAGACAAGCCCAGAGAAGCGGTATGTAAGTATCTAATGCACAAGAATCTCTCCAATAGGCAGTTCTAACCGTTCCCCATTCATTCTCATTGCCGTAGAGCCCAAGTGCAACAGCTCGAAATCCGCAATTGCCATCTGACTCTACGTCCGTAATGCCATTACAGAAAGGATAAACATAATGTGGTATCATGGGATTACTCTCATTGTCTCCTCTAACTGCAAATTGGAAATAAACAATTATTTTTATTTAACTCTTTTGGAAAATAAAAGTAAACAGTCAATATTAATTGACCAAAAACAATGCTTACCTTCCTCAAATAGCAACGATCTCTGTGATGATCTCCTAGACGCACTATTTCGACGCGTAGCTTTCTCTCGCACACTCAGCTCGCGCCTCACTGATGGATGTAATCTTGGGCCCTTGATGTTGACAAAATAGCTGGCTCAAACACACTTGAATTGTCAGGATTCAGTGATGCGTTCATCTTGACAATCAGATCACGCATGACCACGCGTGGACTGCTATCGAATCTAGGAACGATTTCCTAGTGGAAGAATCTGTTAAAAAAATTAATTACAACAAATAAAAGTTATACGCTAAAACTTATGTAAATAATCATAACATCGTAAAATAACATACTTAATATAAATCATACCTAAGTTCCTCAGAAATAGTGTTCGAACCAACTTTAGATGTCTCAATCGTCAATCTCTTCCAAAACTCGTGCATCATTTCAACAGTGATCGTGTCATGGGATTCCTTCAACTTCCAAATTTCACATGCACAAGGAATCCCATGTGTAGCCTTGCAGACACACCCACATCGCTCAAACAAGTCATTGCCCAACTTAGTAATCCTTTCAACTTGTTCACTGATCAACTCCAAACAATGGTGTGACACATAACCATTCAATAATTCATACGGAAAACACAGCATAGCGGTTGCTTTCTTGGAAATGCATGCTTCAAGCGTTTCCCTAAAAAATACATTAATAAAGTAAAACATACATGTATTAAATTAATAAATTAAGTATTGAATCATGTTAAATAATCAAGTTATGAGTGCATAATTTAAATAAATAAAGTAAGTATTGAATTAAACTAGGTAATAAATTTACCTTATCTGTGATAGCTGGTAATTGACATGGTCGTCAATCACACCAAACAGCGTGTCAAGTGAATGGGTGCCAGCATTCATCCAATCTTTAAGTGCAGCATGAGTACTCTCTACTCTATTACTACTAGTGTTGCCAAAATGCAGAATTTTGTTTGTCCAAGCCCTACAAAACATCTCTTTGTAGACCAGCCATGTCCTCTCCAAATAGACAACAATAGACGGCGCAACCATAGAGTAACTATCCTTCAGCAGCTTCAAGTATAGTTCATACTCTTCAACTGTTGGCGCATTAACAATTGACTTCCAAAGCTTTTTTATTTTTTTTTCCTTTGACCCTCACCAACAAGCTTTTTCAACTGATTATCGATATCACGGTCGATATGCCACAAACATAACAGGTGGTGTGATCCTGGAAAATGATCCCGTATAGGATCCATCAAACCCATCTTTCGATCAGAAACAATAGCACTAGGAACATTTTCAACATCCAACCACTCTCTCAACTGCCCAAACACCCAATCATAAGTAATTTTTTTCTCATCTCTCGAAAGGGCACATGCAATATTAAAATTCTTATTGGAAGGAGTCATACCAATTATCTAAAAGAGTGGCATCTTGTACTTGTTGGTCTTGTATGTTGCATCCACCACAATCACCCAATAATATCTGTTCAACAACTGAATTGACATTGGATGCGCTATGAATGCATGTGTGATCACATATGTGCCCTCTTCTGTCAAAACTTTAACATAATAATGCTTCTCCTCGGCGTAATGCACAAACTGCTGCCCAATATTTCTGCCCTCAAATTTCGCCTTCCTGTCATCAGATTTAAGATTGTTTAGCTGCCTCACTGTCACATTATCTACAGGATGCGTCTCAGCAAGGTGATTCTGAAATAGCTTTTGCTTCATATTTGCATTGTTCAAAGTTCTAGCAGCCTCCCTTGCATCATCACTCAACCGGCTGAGCTGTCTGTGACCCTCTGGATACACTATAGCAGTGTGATTGTGCATTGATTTCGCACCTGGTGTAACTTTAACCTACTAACCATTATCCCTCACCTCATTGCAATATAACTTGAACATACACTTACACCCTCGCCGTTTGGTGTTCTTCCTCTGTTGTGGGGGAGGCCCTTGTTCAACCGGATCTCTGAATCTGTTGCAACGATATGTGACCAATTTTCCATTATTACCCTTCCCTACTTTAATCAGCTCGAAACGAAATGTAAGAGCCAATTCCGAATAATAAGTGTATCTGCTTCTTCAGTAGGGAAAAAGCCTGGACACTTAAAATCGTGACTCATATCCCTCTGAAGGTCGGGCAATCCATTTGGATCCAGCGTCATTAATAAAATTCAAACTAATAATAAGTAATTACATAAACAATTACAAACCATACAAAATATATATTTTTCAAAAATTGGAGCAAATATGTTATTTTCATAAAAAAAATCGCACATAAAGTGTGATTTTTTAAATAAATCCCGTGCACAATGTGCAAGATTTCCATGAAAAATTGCATGCAAGGAGCGATTTTTTCTAGAAAAATCGCCTGCAAGGTGGGAATATTTGGTGAAAAATCGCCTGCAATAGGCGATTTTTCAAGGAAAAATCGCCAGCACTGTGCGATTTTCCAATGAAAAATCACCAGCAATGTGCAATTTTTCCAGTGAAAATCGCACATTGCATGCGATTAAAAATCTCCTATAATTGGCGAAATTTGTCTAAAATTCGCCAACACTGGCAATTTTTTAGTACAGACTCGCCAATTAAGGGCGATTTCACTGAATAAAATTGCAAAACATGTGCGAATTTTTATGCAGCATGATAAAAACAATACAAAAGTAGTAAATTCGTCCCATTTTTGCATAAATTTTGAAGTAGACTCTATCCCAACTTGAACGAAATATGTGTTTCAATTTGTTTCTACGATTTTGAACATTTTTTGAACGATTTGGAAGGCTTTGTAAGACTTTTGAGGGTGTTTTGTATGTTTTGAGATGTTTTTTGAATTTTGTGAAGTATATTACTTATTCATATATTAAGGGCATTTTTGTTATTTCATTTTTTTGTGCTACAAATATTAAATTTGTGCTTCAAATAGTAAGATCCTTTACATAAAGTCATTTTACATAAGTCAGTTTACATAAAAATATTCTACATAAAACCATTTTACATAAGTCAGTTTACATAAGTCTATTACATAAAGGTTTACTAAAGTCAGTTTACATAAAAGTACTTAACATAAACTCAGTTTACATAAGTCAGTTTACATAAACATATTTTACATAAAGTCAGTTTACATAAAAATATTTTACGTAAAGTCAGTTTACATAAGTCAGTTTGCATAAGTCTATTATATAAAGGTTTACCAAAGTCAGTTTACATAAAAGTACTTAACATAAACTCAGTTTACATAAACATATTTTACATAAAGTCAGTTTACATAAAAATATTTTACGTAAAGTCAGTTTACATAAGTCAGTTTGCATAAGTCTATTACATAAAGGTTTACCAAAGTCAGTTTACATAAAAGTACTTTACATAAACTAAGTTTACATAACTTAGTTTACATAAACATATTTTACATAAAGTCAGTTTACATAAGTCTATTTTACATAACAGTTGTCAGCGAGCAACTGTTTGGTGGGGATGGCAATCTTACCATAGACCGGGAACAATGGTTGGATACGACCATCATTATTGTTGGTTGCATCACTTGAGTAGAACAAAAAATTTGCCACAAAGTGAGAAACCTTCAAAGTTTTTCTGAACAGTCCAGTTTTCTATGAGTTAATAGTTACCCACTACTTTACATCACTTAGCCTGATACGGTTTATTGATAACCTCTCTATTTAACATTTAAAATTATGCAGCTCATGGTGAAAGAAATGGGAATAGCACCAGGAAAGAACAGAACATGTATACACAGATTTTTCACACAGATGACAACAGAGTTATGGTTTCTCAAGAAAAGCGAATATACGTTTCAGCAGTCCATGGTAATGAGTAGCACCATTCTCATAGTTTACATTACATTTAAGAAAAAAACTCATATTTATGTATACATATAATGTAGGTGTTCTTCCCCATCCACCTAGATGGCCATTATGTGTTGGTGTGCATCAACAACAATGTAAAATAGGTGGTACTGTTTGACAACGCAAGTGGAGATGCAGGATCCTACGGTGGTCTTCCAAAGAAAGTAGTAAGTATAATATAACATAATAATGTAGAATTTGCAACATTGTAGATGTTATTTTACACCAAATATTATGTAAAATGCTGCAGGTGTACTACTGTTGGAGTAGAATACATAAGCTATGCTTGTATTGTACAGTTTCCCAGTTTAATATATCGATTTGTGTTTCAGTCATATCTTGTTGTGCATTAATCGTCCATTTATATTATGTAAGTAGATGATGAGGTGTCTGGTGCGACACAGTAGATCTCATCATTGGTTGAAAGACATAATATATAAATGAGGTTCGTAACCGAGACAGCTTTGGACAAACTGTCGGTTTAGGTTATTATGTGATTCAGATAATTAGTTTATCTAAACTAATTGAATCATATAGATATGCCCGGGGCACATTGAACTTGACTCTTAGGAATGATTTGTCTTGTACTGATTTAATAGACAAATCGATCCTTGTATTCTATCTCTAAATCCCTAGACTCGAGTGGGCATGAGGATTAGACATAGTGTACTTTGATCTGCCAATGGGTGAGGTCAAATGTGGCCAATAATCTCGGTAGGTTGGGTGCGCGTGTTTAGTTACTTGGTGTGCTGCTGCTGCTTGTCGAAAGGAAACCATGTACCGGTGCGTCTGGGGTGATGGTGCTCCCGAGATGAGCTCGAAATGTTTATTATACTAAACCCGGCCGGTGGACTTATGTCCGGTATAGTAAAAAGGTCGAGTGGTACTAGTCTCGGAATTAAAGAAGTTGATGAATTAATTTATCAGTAAATTAATGAATTAACGAGCACTATATCTTTGATGTGGAGAGATTATGAATATAATTTAATTAAGTTGTTCCGGAAGCAATTCTGGTGTAGGTGGTAGTGCCATAATTAATCCGTTAGTGGTACGATTAATTATGTACTGGGTTAATGACAAAGGTAGATTTAATTAATTGAGAAATTAATTAATCCTTGTGTCAGTTGGTTGTGAATCATCCCATGAACTGGTTTGGGATAAGTGAATCCCTGTGTCAGTTGGGAGTGATTCATCCCAGGAACTGGATTGGGATAAGTGAATCCCTGTGACAGTTGGGAGTGTATCAGTCCAGGAACAGGATTGAAGGAAACAGAATCTGTATCAATCCAGAAACAGGATTGAAGGAAAACAGAAACCCAGTAGGAAGACCAATCCTAAACCAACTTGGAGTCTCTCTTGTAACTCTATAAATAGACAAGGGATCAGTCATTCAGAATACAACAATAACACAATTAATCCACAGGATTTCTAGAGAGGGAAAATTCTAGAGAGAGAAAACGTTTCTCTCTCCAAGTTGAATTTTCAAGAAAGTGCACAGTTGGTTTTTGGGTTTCTAGTGGCTGAAATTTTGGCCCTGGTTTATACCAGTTGCGCGTAGCTTTCTCTCTCTGTGGGCGGTGCGTTTATAGTACGTGCCAGGTGCTGCGGGGCTAGAGTTTTCTAGCAGGTGGATTGTGGTGAGTAGCTGATCAATTGACTTGTAGTTCGTTGCCCACACAACGTGAAGTCATAGTCTTGAGGCATACAAGAGAATCACCAAGTGCACGCTTCAAAGGTACTTTTCTAAGATTCCGCTTTAATAGAAATTTTTGTTGCGTGGTAAATCGAGCAAGTGCAAACCCAGATCCTACCAAAATCTTTCAACTACTTCCAAGACTAGACAACAGATACACCTTGGGCTAAACTCTATGAGGAGTGCTACCATTGGAAGTGGACCTACGCTAACCATGCATGGAAAAACCCTGACGGATTCAATTGTGGCCTCTACGTCATGCGACATATGGAGCTTTATCATGGACAACAAGTTTTCAACTATGACCATGACATGATTGCTGCGAAGGACAATCATAATATCTTGAAAATGTTAAGGGTGAAGTACATGTTTAACTTTCTAATATCACCACACAATAGCCTCCTGGTTCCGCTCAAGAGAAAGCTATCTGAATTTTACTATAAAAACTAATATTTGAATGATAACTAATTATATTTATGTAGAACGAATTTATATTTGTTGTTGCTATTTTCTACATTTCTTAATTATGAAAAAAATCATCTTCTTTCTTAATTTATGTTTGATTATTTATACAGAATCAAACAGATTTATTTTTTTGTTGTTGTTTTCTACATTGACTATTAGTTTATATAAAGACATCTGAACTATCAGTTTACATAAACAGCTCAAAACTGTCAGTTTACATAAAGAGATCAGAATTTTAGGTTTACATAATGAGATCAGAACTGTCAGTTTACATTGAAAGATTATCTGCCCAGGCCTAGCCAGAAACTCACTTTCGTGCTACGCATTCTAGAATCAGAATCTCTGGCCAGGCGTAGACGCTAGCACAATCGCTATTCCAGCCCTTGCTTGAAATAACATTGCGCAGGATCTTGGTTTGTACTTATTCGATTTATCACGCAACAAATAAATTCTTAATTTAAATCGGAAGAATAAGAATTACCGATCGAAGTGTTCACTCAGGTGATTCTCTTGTATGCCTCAAGACTTTGTTCGTATATTGTGTGGGCAACAATCCAACGAACAATTGATCAGCTAATCATCACAATCCACCTGCAATAAGAAATTCCAGCACCGCTGCACCTGGCACGCACAATCCATGCACCGCCCAGAGAGAGAGAAAGCTACACGTTGACGCCAAAATTTAGTAGAAATTTTGGCAGCCTTTAAGCTTAGGGAAATCCGAATTTTAGTGAGAGAAATTTTATCTCTCTAGGATTTTCTCTCTATAAGTTTTCTTGCCTTGAAAACTTATGAATTTATATCTTGTAATAACTAATCCCTTGTCTATATATAGAGTTACAAGAGAGACCCCAAATTGGTTTAGGATTGGCCTTCCTACTGGATTTGTGTTTCCTTCAATCCTGTTCCTAGACTGATACACATCCAACTAATACAGGGATTCAATTATCCCAATCCAGTTCCTGGTATGATTCACAACCAACTGATACAGGGATTCACTTATCCCCAATCCAGTTCCTGGTATGACTCACAACCAACTGACAGAAGAATTAATTAATTACTTAATTAATTAAATCTACCATTGTCAATAACCCAATACATAATTAATCGTACCACCAACAGATTAATTATGACACTACCATCCTACACCAGAATTGCTTCTGGAACAACTTAATCAATTTATTCTTAATCTCCCCACTTCAAAGATATAATCCTCGTTAATTTATTAATTTACTGATAAATTAATTAATTAACTTCTTTAATTCAGAGACTAGTACCACTCGACATTTGTACTATACCGGACATAAGTCCACCTGTTGGGTTTAGTATAATAAACATAACGAGCTCATCTCGGGAGCACCATCACCTCGGACGCACTGGTACATGGTTTCATATCGATAAGCAGCAGCACACCAATCAACTAAACACGTGCACCCAACCTACTGAGACTATTGGCCGCAATTGACCTCACCCATTGGCAGATCAAAGTATACTATGTCTAATCCTCATGCTCACTCAAGTCTAGGGATTAAGAGATAGAATACTAAGAAAAATTTGTCTATTAAATCAGTATAAGACAAATCATTCTATGGTCAAGTTCAATACGCCCCGGGCATATCTATATGATTCAATCAGCTTACACAAACCAATTATCTTAATCACATAATAACCTAAATCGACAGTTTGTACAAAACTGTCTCGATTACAAACCTGATTTATATATTATGTCTTTTAACCATTGATGAGATCTATCGTGTCACACAATACACCTCATTATCTAACTACATAATATCAATAGACAAATAATGCAAAACAAAATATAACCAAAACATAAATCGATATATTAACCGGGAAAATATACAATACAAGCATAGCTTATGTATTCAACTCCAACAATCTCCCACTAATACTTAAGCTGTGCTTTAAGTATACAACTACATTCAACTCCTGTACACTCTACTACTATATATCTAGAAAAACTGTCATGGCTCCCCTAAGTATCTGATTCCCATGCCCTCCACGTGAGCCTCAAAGACTTTTGAGGTCAATATCTTCGTGAACAGATCTGCAAGGTTATCCTCTGATGCTATCTTAGCCACGACCACTTCTTCCCTTTTTACGATATCTCGTATCAGGTGGTACTTGTGCTGTATATGTTTACTCGCCTTGTGGGCTCGTGGTTCCTTCGAATTTGCTACTGCACCGTTGTTATCACAATACACTGTGATAGACTTCTGCAAACCAGAAATCACATCTAAGTCCACTAGGAAGTTCTTGAGCCATACTGCTTCTTTCGCTACCTCTGATGCAATAACATATTCAGCCTCCATGGTAGAGTCTGTTGGAGTAGAATATATAAGCTATGCTTGTGTTGTACTTTTTCCTGTAATATATCGATTTATGTTTCAGTTATATCTTGTTGTGCATAATTGTCCATTTATATTATGTAAGTAGATGATGAGGTGTCTGGTGTGACACAGTAGATCTCATCATTGGTTAAAAGACATAATATATAAATGAGGTTCGTAAACAGTTTTGGACAAACTGTCAGTTTAGGTTATTATGTGATTCGGATAATTGGTTTGTCTAAACTAATTGAATCATATAGATATACCCGGGGCATATTGAACTTGACCTTTAGGATTGATTTGTCTTGTACTGATTTAATAGACAAATCGATCCTTGTATTCTATCTCTTAATCCCTAGACTCGAGCGGGCATGTGTACTTTGATCTGCCAATGGGTGAGGTCAATTGTGGCCAATAGTCTCGGTAGGTTGGGTGCGCGTGTTTAGTTACTTGGTGTGCTGCTGCTTGTAGAAAGAAAACCATGTACCGGTGCGTCCGGGGTGATGGTGCTCCCAATATGAGCTCAAAATGTTTATTATACTAAACCCGGCCGGTGGACTTATGTCCGGTATAGTAAAAAGGTCGAGTGGTACTAGTCTCGGAATTAAATAAGTTAATTAATTAATTTATCAGTAAATTAATTTAATTAACGAGCACTATATCTTTGATGTGGGGAGATTAATGAATATAATTTAATTAAGTTTTTTTGGAAGCAATTCTGGTGTAGGATGGTAGTGCCAAAATTAATCCGTTAGTGGTACGATTAATTTTGTAATGGGTTAATTGAATAGGTAGATTTAATTAATTAATTGGTTAATTATTCCTAAGGGTTAATTCAGTAATTAACAAAGTGAAATTATTTAATTAATTCCTAAGGGTTAATTAAGTAATTAACCAAGTGGAATTATTTAATTAATTAATTAAGTCATAAGTTTCAATTGGAATTAGGAAATCCTAGAGATTAGGAAATCTAGTAGGATTTGGTTTATCCTATCAGATTGGTTACCTGATTGGGTTTGGAAACTAATTCATTACCTAAACCCATTAGGAAGACCAATCCTAAACCAACTTGGGGTCTCTCTTGTAACTCTATAAATAGACAAGGGATTAGCCATTCAAGATAAACAATTCAATAGATTCATAATTCAAGAATCTAGAGAGAGAAAATGTTTCTCTCTCCAAGTCGAATTTTCAAGAAAGTGTGCGACTGGTTTTTGGGTTTCTAGTGGATGAAATTTTGGCCTCGGTTTATACCAGCTGTGCGTAACATTCTCTCTCTGCAGGCGGTGCGTTTATAGTACGTGCCAGGTACTGCGGGGCTAGAATTTTCTAGCAGGTGTATTATGGTGAGTAGCTGATCAATTGATTTCTAGTTCGTTGCCCACACAACTTGAAGTCATAGTCTTGAGACATACAAGAGAATCACCAAGTGCACGCTTCAAAGGTACTTTTCTAAGATTCCGCTTTAATAGAAATTTTTGTTGCGTGAAAAATCGAGCTAGTGCAAACCCAGATCCTATCATATTCTTTCAATTGGTATCAGAGCCTGGTTTAGGGGGTTTTGGTACTTGTTCGATTTATTACATGGTTTTATTTGCAGGTGGTTTAGAATCCCGACTATTATGGTTACGTTTGTATGGGTTTTAATTAAACTCCAGGACATGTCCGGATTTAATTTTATTATGAATGTTTGTAATAGTATAACCACGTGCTGGAAGCCATGTAGGATTAGATTAAATCTGTAGTAGGATTTTTTCTATGTAATTTCGATTATTTAATTTTCCTAGCATGCCTTGTAGTAGGAAAATTGTTTTTTTTTATGTAATCGAAGGCGTTATGGTGGGCGACTTGGATTCATGGGTTTTGGGTTATCATGAATTTGAAGAAACCCAGGAAAACCCAGAACGAATTGCAAGAAGACCAAATAGCGTGGGAAAAAGCGAAGGAGGAATTGGCGGCAGGAGGCGACGCCGGCAACGATCGCCGGCAGCAAAATCACCGCCGGCAGCTAAGAAAACGCTGCAGCAGGCAACAGCAGCTGCTGCGCACTGCTGCTGGGCGCGGGCCGTGCGCAGGGCTGTGCTTCGAGCTGTTAGTGGCCCGTTTTTCCTCCAGTTTTCATTTTTTGAAGTTCAAGACTTTCTCCATCGAGTGACGTGACGGGACACGAGATCAAGGGAAAGGATGGAAGCAATTAAAACCATAATAATCAGGAAATTTATTTTACGTATTTATTTCCCGTATTTATTGTTTTAATTTTTATGTTTTATTTTTATGCTGTATTTTAGATGCATGAATTAAAGCATGTCTGGTTTTATGGTTGCATATTACTTAGGTTAGTTAATTGCATGTTAAAACCGGAAAAACCCTCAATTTGGAAATCTAAGTGGGAGCGGGTTGGTTTATATCCCCATGACCACCATTATGGGTTCATATGCGATGTGGGTGGGCTTGCGCATTGGCATTAGGGCCTTCCTCCATTTGGATGAGTCCAGCCCCGAGATCGCTAAACTATGAGCTTCTGAGCAAGATGACTAGAGCGAGTTTAACTAGGAGAAATGCGACACCCTCTCCATCTGAGGCGCACTATCCTGAGGTAACAAACTCAAAAGTCACGTAATGGCACACACTTAGTGTACGATCTGCAGTATTAGCTACATTGATCAAAAGATCGTTGGTCAGATAGTGTAGTTAATGAACTTGGTTCTTCTCAAATGAATGTGGGTTAGCGTAAACGTCCACACTGCGTGTCTTGCGAGAATCCTGGTGGATGAGATGTTGGTGGATTAAGATTATTGTTTTGAGAGAAGTCAATAAATAATTAGAATTTTTCAAAATTCTAGCATATATATAACTGAAACATTGTTTGTTTATTTTCCAGTTTAAATCGATATGGCATTCAATCCCTTAGCTGTTATTTTGAAAAACAACAATTTAACTGGAACTAATAATGTCGATGGAAGTCATAACTTGGACATTGTACTTAGGGCTGAAAGCGCTCCTGTGAGAGATCATGTCATTGACAAGATTAGTAACATCAACAAGGTTTAGGTAGTGGGAGGTGAAATCGTTGGTGAAAGCCGATATTGTCCTCCAAAGCTTGCCTCAAAGCTATGAGCAGATTCGGTTGAACTACAACATAAGGAAGATGTTGTGGAGTTCGTCCGAGCTCTTGGCAGAGTTGGTGGTGGCTAAAAGTCTTCTTCAAGAGAAGAAGCGAGCTTTAGTCGCAGTTGAAGCTTCAGAATCTTCTTCTGAGCTTGAGGCTAGAAAGAAGAATAGGAAGCTCGAGGGAGTAGCTCAAGTGGCACAAATTGTGCCTAAGCCATGTATTGCAAAGAAGAAGTCAAAAGACAAGTGCTTCAAGTGCAATAAGACGGGACATTGGAAAGCGGATTGTCCAAAGCTTATAAGTACGACAAATTCTGCCTTAATTACTAAGACATGTTTAGCGGTGATTCCCACAGATACTTGGTGTGTAGATTCAGGTGACACTGACCATGTTTGTAATTCTTTGTAAGGTTTCCAAGTAACCTAGAAGCTTAGAGAAGGCGAATTGGATATCTACTTGGGTGACACTACAAGAGTGTCAGTAGAAGCAGTGGGAGTGGTTAAGTTGAATTTCAAAAATTCTAGCTTAGAGTTAGTTAATTGTCTTTATGTACCGTGTTTTAGAAAGAACTTGATTTCAGTTTCTAAACTCTTGAAGAAAGGGTATAAGTTTATTTTTTCTGATGACTATGATGTTATTAGAAGAAATGAAAAACTTATTTGTTCTGGTTCATTGGCGGACAATTTGTTTGTGGTTAACTCTAGCTCCCCTGTTGCGCAAAACATAGAAATAGATAGCTCAGGATCCAACATTAATAAGAGGAAGAAACCTTCTGAAATGAATCAAACCTATCTTTGGCATCTCAGGCTAGGTCATATAAACCTTAGCAGGATTCAGAGGTTGGTCAATGATGGACCTTTAGGTTCAATAGATATTGACAGTTATGCAACCTGCGAATCTTGCTTGGAAGGTAAGATGGCCAATAGACCTTTTAAGGCAAAATGTCATAGAGCTAAAGAAGTATTAGAGTTGATTCATTCTGACTTGTGTGGACCTATGACGGTCTAGGCACGAGAGGGATATGAGTATTTTGTGACGTTCACGGATGACTACTCTAGGTACGGGTACATTTACCTAATGCGCCACAAGTCCGAATGTTTTGGCAAGTTCAAAGAGTTTCGGGCAGATGTGGAGAAGCATCATGGTAAGAGTATCAAGACACTGCGTTCAGATCATGGTGGGGAGTACCTGTCCCATGAATTTCAAGATTATCTCACTGAGGTAGGAATTCAGTCTCAGTTGTCTGCACCTGGCACGTCACAGCAGAATGGTGTAGCAGAAAGGAGGAATCGAACTCTTATGGAAATGGTTAGGTCCATGATGAGCTATAGTGATTTTCCAAGTTTGTTTTGGGGATATGCCTTAGAAACGACAATGTATATTTTTAATCTTGTACCATCTAAAACCGTGCCTTCAACCCCAGTAGAGTTGTGGAATGGGCGCAAGCCAAGTCTAAGACATCTTAGAATTTGGGGGGTACCCAGCACATGTGCATAAGGCAGATACGGTTAAGTTAGATGCGAGAACAGAATTAATGCTGTTTGTAGGATATCCTAGAGGAACGAAAGGTGGTCTATTCTATAGTCCTAAAGATCAGAAGGTGGTGGTTAGTACCAACGCTAGATTTTTAGATGAGGACTATGTCTTAGACCACAAGCCCAAGAGTAAGATAGTACTAGAAGAGCTTAGACAACAAACTACTAATCCTGATGCACCAGCACAAGTAGATACACCACACACTGCACATGAGATCACAGATGATGCGCCTACACAGGTGGTGCCTCGTCGTAGTGGGAGGGTTGTGAGACCGCCCGACAGGTTCATTGGCGTGGGAGAGGCCTCAAACCTAGTCCCAGGTGTGCCTGAACCTGACCCGGTTAACTATAATGAGGCGCTTCGAGATAAAAATGCAGAATCTTGACGTAAGGCAATGATATCCGAGATGGGGTCAATGGACCACAATCAAGTCTGGGAGCTTGTGGACCTGCCCGATGGGTTTAAGCCCATTGGATGCAAGTGGGTCTACAAACGTAAGAGAGGACCTAACGGGAAGGTGGAAACCTTTAAAGCTAGGCTGGTGGCAAAGGGGTATACTCAGAAAGAGGGAATCGATTATGATGAAATCTTTTCCCCGGTAGCCATGCTTAAGTCGATCTGGATTCTTTTGGCCATAGCTGCTCATATGGATTATGAGATTTGGCAGATGGATGTTAAGACAGCTTTCCTAAACGGAAGTCTTGAGGAAACCATCTTTATACAGCAACCAGAGGGATTCATTAAAAAAGGCCAAGAGCATAAGGTTTGCTGGTTTAAGAGGTCTATTTATGGACTTAAGCAGGCATCTAAATCTTGGAACATCCGGTTTGATGAGGTAATCCAGTCCTTTGGATTTACTCAGTGTCCGGATGAGCAATGTGTGTATCGCAGACGTGATGGAAACTCAGTGGTGTTTCTTGTTCTTTACGTAGATGACATTTTATTGATTGGCAACAACAAGAAAGTGTTATCAGACGTAAAGGCATGGCTGTCCAAGCAATTTGATATGAAGGACTTAGGGGAAGCGGGACATATCCTTGGGATCAATATTATTTAAGATCGTAGGAAACGTTTGCTAACGCTCTCTCAAGCTTCGTACATAGACACGATTCTGGCCCGTTTTAACATACAGAACTCCAAGAAAGGTTTTTCTACCTTTCAAGCATGGAGTGTTTCTATCTAAGGAGCAGTCTCCTAAGACCGTTGAGGAGATAGAGACCATGAAGACAGTTCCATATACTTCGGCAGTAGGAAGTCTCATGTATGCCATGTTGTGTACGAGGCCTGATATCTGTTATGTCGTTGGCATGGTAAGCAGATATCAAAGTAGCCCCGGGAAAGCTCATTGAGAGGCACTAAAATGCATTCTCAAGTATTTGCGCAGAACGAGGGACCAAGTTCTGGTCTATCAGGCACCTGAGCTGGTACCCCGAGGTTACACAGATTCAGATTTCCAAGGCGACAGGGACAAGAGCAAGTCTACCTCAGGGTATGTGTTTACTCTAGGAGGTGGAGCCATAGTTTGGCGGAGTGTCAAGCAGAAATGCGTGGCGGACTCTACCATGGAGGTTGAATACGTTGCCGCATCAGAGGCAGCGAAAGAAGCAGTATGGCTCAAGAACTTTCTAGTGGACTTAGATGTGATTCCTGGTTTGTAGCAGTCTATCACAGTATATTGTGATAACAGCGGTGCAGTAGCAAACTCGAAGGAACCACGAGCCCACAAGGGGAGTAAACATATACAGTGCAAGTGCTACCTGATACGAGACATCGTAAAAGGGTAGACGTGGTCATGGCTAAGATAGTATCAAATGATAACCTTGCAGATCCGTTCACGAAAACATTGACTTCGAAAGTCTTTGAGGCTCACGTGGAGGGCATGGGAATCAGATACTTAGGAGAGCCTTGACAGTTTTTCTAGATAGATAGCAGCAGATTGTGTAGGGATTGTATGTAGTTGTATTCTTAAATCGCAGCTTAAGTATTAGTGGGAGATTGTTGGAGTAGAATACATAAGCTATGCTTGTGTTGTACTTTTTCCTGTAATATATCGATTTATGTTTCAGTTATATCTTGTTGTGCATAATTGTCCATTTATATTATGTAAGTAGATGATGAGGTGTCTAGTGTGACACAGTAGATCTCATCATTGGTTGAAAGACATAATATATAAATGAGGTTCGTAACCGAGACAGTTTTGGACAAACTGTCAGTTTAGGTTATTATGTGATTCGGATAATTGGTTTGTCTAAACTAATTGAATCATATAGATATGCCCGGGGCATATTGAACTTGACCTTTAGGATTGATTTGTCTTGTACTGATTTAATAGACAAATCGATCCTTGTATTCTATCTCTTAATCCCTAGACTCAAGCGGGCATGAGGATTAGACATAGTGTACTTTGATCTGCCAATGGGTGAGGTCAATTGTGCCCAATAGTCTCGGTAGGTTGGGTGCGCGAGTTTAATTACTTGGTGTGCTGCTACTTGTCGAAAGTAAACCATGTACCGGTGCGTCCGGGGTGATGGTGCTCCCGAGATGAGCTCGAAATGTTTATTATACTAAACCCGGCAGGTGGACTTATGTCCGGTATAGTAAAAAGGTCGAGTGTTACTAGTCTCGGAATTAAAGAAGTTAATTCATTAATTTATCAGAAAATTAATTTAATTAACGAGCACTATATCTTTGATGTGGGGAGATTAATGAATATAATTTAATTAAGTTGTTCCGGAAGCAATTCTGGTGTAGGATGGTAGTGCCAAAATTAATCCGTTAATGGAATAGGTAGATTTAATTAATTAATTGGTTAATTATTCCTAAGGGTTAATTCAGTAATTAACAAAGTGGAATTATTTAATTAATTCCTAAGGGTTAATTAAGTAATTAACAAAGTGGAATTATTTAATTAATTAATTAAGTCTTAAGTTTAAATTGGAATTAGGAAATCCTAGAGATTAGAAAATCTAGTAGGATTTGGTTTATGCTATCAGATTGGTTACCTAATTGGATTTGGAAACTAATTCATTACCTAAACCCATTAGGAAGACCAATCCTAAACCAACTTGGGGTCTCTCTTGTAACTCTATAAATAGACAAGAGATTAGCCATTCATGATAAACAATTCAATAGATTCATAATTCAAGAATCTAGAGAGAGAAAATTCTAGAGAAAAAAAACGTTTCTCTCTCCAAGTCGAATTTTCAAGAAAGTGTGCGGTTGGTTTTTAGGTTTCTAGTGGCTAAAATTTTGGCCTTGGTTTATACCAGCTGCGCATAGCTTTCTCTCTCTACAGGCGGTGCGTTTATAGTACGTGTCAGGTGCTGCGGGGCTAGAGTTTTCTAGCAGGTGGATTGTGGTGAGTAGCTGATCAATTGATTTCAAGTTCGTTGCCCACACAACGTGAAGTCATAGTCTTGAGGCATACAAGAGAATCACCAAGTGCACGCTTCAAAGGTACTTTTCTAAGATTCCGCTTTAATAGAAATTTTTGTTGCGTGATAAATCGAGCTAGTGCAAACCCAGATCCTATCATATTATTTCAGAGTCTGCCACGCATTTTTGCTTGACACTCCACCAAACTATGGCTCCACCTCCTAGAGTAAACACATACCCTGAGGTAGACTTGCTCTTGTCCCTGTCGCTTTGGAAATCTGGATCTGTGTAACCTTGGGGTACCAGCTCAGGCGCCTGATAGACCAACACTTGGTCTCTCGTTCTGCGCAAATACTTGAGAATGCATTTTACTGTCTCCCAATAAGCTTTCTTGGGTTTACTCTAATATCTGCTTATAATGCCAACGGCATAACAGATATCAGGCCTCGTACACAACATGGCATACATGAGACTTCCTACTGCCGAAGCATAAAGAACTGTCTTTATGGCCTCTATCTCCTCAACAGTCTTGGAAGACTGTTCTTTAGACAGATGCACTCCTTGTCTGAAAGGTAGAAAACCTTTCTTGGAGTTCTGCATGTTAAAACAGGACAGAATCATATCTATGTATGAAGTTTGGGAGAGCGTTAACAAACGTTTCCTACGATATCGAATTATCTTATCCCAAAGATATGTCTCGCTTCCTCTAAGTCCTTCATATCAAAATGCTTGGAAAACCATGCCTTTAAGTCTGATAACACTTTCTTGTTGTTGCCGATTAATAGAATGTCATCTACGTAAAGCACAATAAACACCACTGAGTTTCCATCACGTCCGCGGTACACACATTGCTCATCCAGACACTGAGTAAATCCGTAGGACTGGATTACCTCATCAAACTGGATGTTCCAAGATCTGGATACCTGCTTATGTCCGTAAATGGGCCTCTTAAGCCTGCAAACCTTATGCTCTTGGCATTTTTCAAAGAATCCCTCTGGTTGCTGCATGAAGATGGTTTTCTCAAGACTTCCGTTGAGAAAAACTGTCTTGACATCCATCTGCCATATCTCATAATCTAAATGAGCAGCTATGGCCAAGAGAATCCGGATCGACTTAAACATGGCTACCGAGGAGAAGGTTTCCTCATAATCGATTCCCTCTTTCTAAGTATAACCCTTCACCACCAGCCTAGTTTTAAAGGTTTTCACCTTTCCGTCAGGTCCTCTATTACGTTTATAGACCCACTTGCATCCAATGGGCTTAAACCCATCAGGCAGGTCTACAAACTCCCAGACTTGATTATGGTCCATTGACCTAATATCGGATATCATTGCCTTACGCCAAGATTCTGCATCTTTATCTCGGAGAGGCTCATTATAATTTACTTGGTCAGGCTCAGGGGCACCTGGGACTAAGTCTGAGGTCTCTCCCACGCCAATGAACCTGTCGGGTTGTCTTACAACCCTCCCACTATGACAAGACACCACCTGTGCAGGTGCATCATTTGTGATATCTTGTGCAGTGTATGGTATATCTACTTGTGCTGGTGCATCAGGATTATTAGTTTGTCTTCTAAGCTCTTCTAGTACTATCTTACTATTAGGCTTGTGATCTAGGATATAGTCTTCCTCCAAAAATCTAGCGTTGGTACTAACCACCACCTTCTAATCTTTAGGACTATAAAACAGACCACCTTTCGTTCCCCTAAGATATCCTAAAAACAGCATTAATTCTATTCTTGCATCTAACTTAGCCGCATCTGCCTGAAACACATGTACTGGGCAACCCCAAATTCTGAGATGTCTTAGACTAGGCTTTCGCCCGTTTCACAACTCTACTGGGGTTGAAGGCACGGTTTTAGATGGTACAAGATTAAGAATATACACCACTGTTTCTAAGGCATATCCCCAAAACAAACTCGACAAATCACTATAGCTCATCATCGACCTAACCATTTCCATGAGAGTTTGATTCCTTCTTTCAGCTACACCGTTCTGCTGTGACGTGCCACGAGCAGACAACTGAGACTGAATTCCTACCTCATTGAGGTATTCTCGAAATTCGTGGGACAGGTACTCCCCACCATGATCTGATCGCAGTGTCTTAATACTCTTACCATGATGCTTTTCCAAATCTCCCAGAAACTCTTTGAACTTGCCAAAGCACTCGGACTTGTGGCGCATTAGGTAAATATACTCGTACCTTAAGTAGTCATCCGTGATCGTCACAAAATACTCAAACCCACCTCGTTCTTGAACCGAGATTTCTCTACACAAGTTAGCATGAATCAACTCTATTACTTCTTTGGCTTTATAACCTTTTGCTTTAAAAGGTCTCTTGGTCATCTTACCCTCCAAGCAAAATTTGCAGGTTGAATAACTGTCAATCTCTAATGAACCTAAAGGTCCATCGTTAACCAACCTTTGAATCCTATTAAGGTTTATATGACCTAGCCTGAGATGCCAAATATAGGTTTGATTCATTTCAGAAGGTTTCTTTCTCTTATTAATGTTAGATAAAGAGCTATTTATTTCTATGTTTTGCACAACAGGGGAGTTAGAATTAACCACAAACAAATTATCTATCAATGAACCAGAAGAAATAAGTTTGCCATTTCTTCTAATAACAACACAATCATCAGAAAAAATAAACTTATAACCGTTCTTTAAGAGTTTAGAAACCAAAATAAGGTTCTTTCTAAAACTCGATACATAAAGACAATTAAATAATTCTAATCCAGAACTCTCAAAATTTAGAGTGACAACTCCCACTGCTTCTACGAATGTAGATGTCCAGCTCACCCTCTCTAATCTTCTGGGTTACTTGGAACCCCTGCAAAGAATTACAAACATGATCAGTGGTGCCTGAATCCACACACCAAGTATCTGTGGGAATCACCGCTAAATGTGTCTCAATAATTAGGGCAAAAACTATCGTACCTTTAGGCTTTGGACAATCCACTTTCCAGTGTCCCATTTTCCCGCATCTGAAGGACTTGCCTTTGGGCTTGCTCTTCTTTGCAATTTCCAGCTTAGCAGCAAGTTTCTTGGCATTCTTCTTCTTCTTATTCTTCTTGCCTTTAGGTGCAGAAGAAGAACTTGAAGCCTTCACTGTGACCAAAGCTTACTTCTTCTCGTGAAAGATGCCTTCAATCGACACCAAATCAGTTAAAAGCTCGTGTAGAGTGTAAACTCTTTGATTCATATTATAGTTTACCCAAAACTGCTCAAAACTAGAGGGTAAACTCTGGAGGATGATATCTATCTGACTTTCTGGGTCAATTTTCACCTCCCAACACCTCTCTAAGCTTCCGGGTTACTTGGAACCCCTGCAAAGAATTACAAACATGATCAGTGGTGCCTGAATCCACACACCAAGTATCTGTGGGAATCATCGCTAAACGTGTCTCAGTAATTAGGGCAGAAACTATCGTACCTTTAGGCTTTGGACAATCCACTTTCCAGTGTCCCATTTTCCCGCATCTGAAGGACTTGCCTTTGGGCTTGCTCTTCTTTGCAATTTCCGGCTTAGCAGCAAGTTTCATGGCATTCTTTTTATTCTTATTCTTCTTGCCTTTAGGCGCAGAAGAAGAACTCAAAGCCTTCACTGTGACCAAAGCTTGCTTCTTCTCGTGGAAGATGCCTTCGATCGACACTAAATCAGTTAAAAGCTCGTGTAGAGTGTAAACTCTTTGATTCAAGTTATAGTTTACCCAAAACTACTCAAAACTAGAGGGTAAACTCTGGAGGATGTTATCTATCTGACTTTTTGGGTCAATTTCACCTCCCAACACCTCTATCTCGTTGATGTTACTGATCATTTGAAGCACATGATCTCTCACCGATCCGCCCTCAGCCAGGTTAGTGTTCATCAACTTTGTCATAGCTGATTGCCTAGCAGTCCTGCCTTGATGAGCATACATCTCCCTCAGGTGAGCCATCATGTTGAAGGCAATGACCATGGGATGAAGCTAATGTTGCAGCACATTTGAGACAGAGGCCAAAATATAGCACCGCGCCATCTCATCCACTTTTCTCCACCTGGCATAGGCATCCCTATCCTCTTGAGACGAGTCATCGTTAGGAATATCTGGACATACTTCGGTTAGCACAAACTTATATTGCTCTGCCATCAGGACAATGTCCAAGTTACGACTCCAGTCTGTTGGAGTGGAATACATAAGCTATGCTTGTATTGTACAGTTTCCCAGATTAATATATCAATTTGTGTTTCAGTCATATCTAGTTGTGCATTTATTGTCCATTTATATTATGTAAGTAGATGATGAGGTTTCTGGTGTGACACAGTAGATCTCATCATTGGTTGAAAGACAGAATATATAAATGAGGTTCGTAACTGACACAGTAGATCTCATCAGAAGTCACGTAATGGCACACACTTAGTGTACGATCTGCAGTATTCCTCCCGCGAGATTACGCTGCTTATTTGTACGGCTGAAAGCACCGACTATTAGCTACATTGATCAAAAGATCGTTGGTCAGATAGTGTAGTTAATGAACTTGGTTTTTCTCAAATGAATGTGGGTTAGCGTAAACGTCCACACTGGGTGGCTTGCGAGAATCCCGGTGGACGAGATGTTGGTGGATTAAGATTATTGTTTTGAGGGAAGTGAATAATCAATTAGAATTTTTCAAAATTCTAGCATATATAACTGAAACATTGTTTGTTTATTTTCCAGTTTAAATCGATATGGTATTCAACCCCTTAGCTGCTATTTTGAAAAACAATAATTTAACTGGAACTAATAATGTCGATGGAAGTCGTAACTTGGACATTGTCCTTAGGGCTAAGAGCGCTCCTGTGAGAGATCATGTCATTGACATGATTAGTAACATCAACAAGGTTGAGGTAGTGGGAGGCAAAATCGTTGGTGAAACCAAAGCCGATATTGTCCTCCGAAGCTTGCCTCAAATCTATGAGCAGATTCGGTTGAACTACAACATAAGTAAGATGTTGTGGAGTTCATCCGAGCTCTTGGCAGAGTTGGTGGGGGCTAAAAGTCTTCTTTAAGAGAAGAAGCGAGCTTTAGTCGCAATCGAAGCTTCAGAATTTTCTTCTGAGCCTGAGGCTAGAAAGAAGAAGAGAAAGCTTAAGGCAATAGCTCAAGTGGCGCAAATGGCGTCTAAGCCATGTATTGCAAATAAGAAGTTGAAAGACAAGTGCTTCAAGTGCAATAAGACGGGACATTGGAAAGCGGATTGTCCAACACTTATAAGTACTATAAATTCTGCCTTAATTACTGAGACATGTTTAGTGGCGATTCCCACAGATACTTGGTGTGTGGATTGTCAAACGTTTGTGTTTTACGTTTAACCGAATGACTAACGTGTTTCCGTAGCATTTTTGCTTCGGTCAAATGTTGAAAACAAGCGTTTGACTTTAGTTTGTCTTTATATAATAATTACATTAGTTTGAGTATCTTCTCCATCTGTTTCATATTTCGTCATCACATTCACAAAATTCTTCTTTCTCATTAAAACTAGAATCAGAAGAAGTGTAGTAAAAATCATCTTCATTTTCTCAATTTATTAAAATAGACATTAGTTTATTTTTCACCAAAATCAACTAAAATTGCATGCAAATTTTAGCAACTCCGTTTCCTTAAGTAATGGCGTAGACACGGCATGTAGGCTAAAGCCCTTTTCATACTGGGCAGTGTTAGCAGGCCAAGTTTGGACTTTATGAGTTGTCATCCATTAATTATATTTTTTTAATATAATGATGTATATCCACAGGTGTAAAGTATAATTTGCGCTCACGGTTACACCCTTTTATGCTCTAATTTTTATATTATTTTTCTTTGCAAGAGTTCCAAGTAACCCGAAAGTTTAGAGAAGGCGAATTGGATATCTAATTGGGCGACACTACAAGAGTGTCAGTAGAAGCAATGGGAGTAGTTAAGTTGAATTTCGAAAATTCTAGCTTAGAGTTAGTTAATTGTCTTTATGTACTGAGTTTTAGAAAGAACTTGATTTCAGTTTCTAAACTCTTGAAGAATGGGTATAAGTTTATTTTTTCTGATAACTGTGTTGTTATTAGAAGAAATGGAAAACTTATTTGTTCTGGTTCATTGGTGGACAATTTGTTTGTGGTTAACTCAAACTCCCCTGTTGCGCAAAACATAGAAATAGATAGCTCAGGATCCAACATTAATAAGAGGAAGAAACCTTCTGAAATGAATCAAACCTATCTTTGGAATCTCAGGCTAGGTCATATAAACCTTAGTAGGATTCAGAGGTTGGTCAATGATGGACCTTTTGGGTTCATTAGATATTGACAGTTATGCAACCTGCGAATCTTACTTGGAAGGTAAGATGACCAATAGACCTTTTAAGGCAAAAGGTTATAGAGCTAAAGAAGTATTAGAGTTGATTTATTCTGACTTGTGTGGACCTATGACGGTCCAGGCATGAGGCGGATATGAGTATTTCATGACGTTCACGAATGACTACTCTAGGTACGGATACATTTACCTAATGCGCCACAAGTCCGAATGTTTTGGCAAGTTCAAAGAGTTTCGGGCAGATGTGGAGAAGCATCACGGTAAAAGTATCAAGACACTGCGTTCAGATAGTGGTGGGGAGTAGCTGTCCCATGAATTTTGAGATTACCTCACTGAGGTAGGAATTCAGTCTCAGTTGTCTGCAGAAAGGAGAAATCGAACTCTTATGGAAATGGTTAGGTCCATGATGAGCTATAGTTATTTGCCAAGTTCGTTCTGGGGATATGCCTTAGAAACAACAATGTATATTCTTAATCTTGTACCATCTAAAACCGGGCATTCAACCCCAGTAGAGTTGTGGAATGGGCGCAAGCCAAGTCTAAGACATCTCATAATTTGGGGCTGCCCAGTACATGTGTTTAAGGCAGATACGGCTAAGTTAGATGCGAGAATAGAATTAATGCTGTCTGTAGCATATTCTAGGGGTACGAAAGGTGGTCTATTCTATAGTCCTAAAGATAAGAAGGTGGTGGTAAGTACCAACACTAGATTTTTAGAAGAGGACTATGTCTTAGACCACAAGCCCAAGAGTAAGATAGTACTAGAAGAGCTTAGACAACAAACTACTAATCCTGATGCACCAGCACAAGTATATACACCACACACTGCACATGAGATCACAGATGATGTGCCTACACAGGTGGTGCCTCGTCATAGTGGGAGGGTTGTGAGATAGCCCGACAGGTTCATTGGCGTGGGAGAGGCTTCAGACCTAGTCCCAGCAGTGCCTGAACCTGACCCAGTTAAATACAATGAGGTGCTTCGAGATAAAGATGCAAAGTCTTGGCGTAAGGCAATGATATCCGAGATGGGGTCAATGGACCACAATCAAGTCTGGGAGCTTGTGGACCTTCTTGATAGGTTTAAGCCCATTGGATGCAAGTGGGTCTACAAACGTAAGAGAGGACCTGACGGGAAGGTTGAAACCTTTAAAGCTAGGCTGGTGGCGAAGGGGTATACTCAGAAAGAGGGAATCGATTATTAGGAAACCTTCTCCCCGGTAGCCATGCTTAAGTCGATCCGGATTCTCTTGGCCATAGCTGCTCAAATGGATTATGAGATTTGTCAGATGGATGTCAAGACAGCTTTCCTAAATAGAAATCTTGAGGAAACCATCTTTATGCAGCAACCAGATGGATTCATTGAAAAATGCCAAGAGCATAAGGTTTGCATGCTTAAGAGGTCTATTTATGGACTTAAGCAGGCATCCAGATCTTGAACACCCGGTTTGATGAAGTAATCTAGTCCTTTGGATTTACTCAGTGTTCGGATGAGAAATGTGTGTATCGCAGACGTGATGGAAACTCAGTGGTGTTTCTTGTGCTTTACGTAGATGACATTCTATTGATTGGAAACAACAAAAAAAGTGTTATCAGACGTAAAGGCATGGTTGTCCAAGCAATTTGATATGAAGGACTTAGGGGAAGCGGGACATATCCTTGGGATCAAGATTATTCGAGATCGTAGGAAACGTTTGTTAACGCTTTCCCAAGCTTCGTACATAGACACGATTCTGACCTCTTTTAACATACAGAACTCCAAGAAATGTTTTCTACCTTTCAGACATGGAGTGCATCTATCTAAGGAACAGTCTCCTAGGACTGTTGAGGAGATAGAGGCCATGAAGACAGATCTGTATACTTCGGTAGTAGAAAGTCTCATGTATGTCATGTTGTGTACGAGGCCTAATATCTATTATGTCATTGGCATGGTAAGCAGATATCAGAGTAACCCCGGGAAAGCTCATTGGGAGGCAGTAAAATACATTCTCAAGTATTTACGTAGAACAAGGGACCAAGTTCTGGTCTATCAGGCGCCTGAGCCAGTACCCCGAGATTACACAGATTCAGATTTCCAAGGTGACAGGACAAGAGCAAGTCTACCTCAGGGTATGTGTTTACTCTAGGAGGTGGAGCCATAGTTTGGCGGAGTGTCAAGCAGAAAAACGCGGCGGACTCTACCATGGAGGCTGAGTACGTTGCCGCATCAGAGGCAGCGAAAGAAGCAGTATGGCTCAAGAACTTCCTAGTGGACTTAGATGTGATTCATAGTTTGTAGAAGTCTATCACGGTATATTGTGATAACAACGGTGCAGTAGCAAACTCGAGGAACCATGAGCCCACAAGGCGAGTAAACATATACAGCGCAAGTACCACCTGATACGAGACATCGTAAAGAGGGTAGATGTGGTCGAGGCTAAGATAGCATCAGAGGATAACCTTGCAGATCCATTCACGAAAATATTGACTTCAAAAGTCTTTGAGGCTCACGTGAAGGGTATGGGGATCAGATGCTAAAGAGAGCCTTGACAGTTTTTCTAGATAGATAGTAGCAGATTGTATAGGGATTGTATGTAGTTGTATACTTAAAGCACAGCTTAAGTATTAGTGGGAGATTGTTGGAGTAGAATACATAAGCTATGCTTGTATTGTACAGTTTCCCAGATTAATATATCGATTTGTGTTTCAGTCATATCTAGTTGTGCATTTATTGTCCATTTATATTATGTAGGTAGCTGATGAGGTGTTTAGTGTGACACAGTAGATCTCATCATTGGTTGAAAGACATAATATATAAATGAGGTTCGTAACCGAGACAGCTTTGGACAAACTGTCGGTTTAGGTTATTATGTGATTCAGATAATTGGTTTGTCTAAACTAATTGAATCATATAGATATGCCCGGGGCATATTGAACTTGACCTTAAGGAATGATTTGTCTTTGTACTAATTTAATAGACAAATCGATTCTTGTATTCTATCTCTTAATCCCTAGACTCGAGTGGGCATGAGGATTAGACATAGTGTACTTTGATCTGCCAATGGGTGAGGTCAATTATGGCCAATAGTCTCGGTAGGTTGGGTGCGCGTGTTTAGTTACTTGGTGTGCTACTGCTTGTCGAAAGGAAACCATGAACCGGTGAATTCGGGGTGATGGTGCTCCCGAGATGAGCTCGAAATGTTTTTTATACTAAACCCGGCCGGTGGACTTATGTCCGGTATAATAAAAAGGTCGAGTGGTACTAGTCTCGGAATTAAAAAAGTTAATTAATTAATTTATCAGTAAATTAATTTTTAATTAACGAGCACTATATCTTTGATGTGGGGAGATTAATGAATATAATTTAATTAATTTGTTCCAGAAGCAATTCTGGTGTAGGATGGTAGTGCCAAAATTAATCCGTTAGTGGTACGATTAATTTTGTAATGGGTTAATTGAATAGGTAGATTTAATTAATTAATTGGTTAATTATTCCTAAGGGTTAATTCGGTAATTAACAAAGTGAAATTGTTTAATTAATTAATTAAGTCTTAAGTTTCAATTAGAATTAGGAAATCCTAGAGATTAGGAAATCTAGTAGGATTTTTGGTTTATCCTATCAGATTGGTTACCTAATTGGATTTGGAAACTAATTCATTACCTAAACCCATTAGGAAGACCAATCCTAAACCAACTTGGGGTCTCTCCAAGTCGGATTTTCAAGAAAGTGTGCGACTGGTTTTTGGGTTTCTAGTGGCTGAAATTTTGGCCTTGGTTTATACCAGCTGCGTGTTGCTTTCTCTCTCTGCGGGCGATGCGTTTATAGTACGTTCCAGGTGCTGTGGCGCTAGAGTTTTCTAGCAGGTGGATTGTGGTGATTGATTGATCAATTGGCTTCTAGTTCGTTGCCCACACAACGTGAAGTCATAGTCTTGAGGCATACAAGAGAATCACCAGGTGCACACTTCAAAGGTATTTTTCTAAGGTTCCGCTTTAATTAGAAATTTTTGTTGTGTGTTAAATCGAGCAAGTGCAAACCCAGATCTTATGTGGCAAATTCTTTCACAGTCGACATAATTAGGTCCAGTTAACTTATTGTCTTTCAATATAGTAGCTAAGGGGTTGAATGTCATATCGAAAAACTATAAAATAAATAAACAGACAATGTTTCAGTTATTAAATCTAGAATTTCGAAAACAAGGAAATTTTAACAATTATTGACTTCCCTCAAAACAATAATTTTAATCCACCAACATCTCATTCACCGGGATTCTAGCAAGCCACGATAGTGTGGACCATGTTCATTAACTACACTATCTGACCAAACGATCTATTGATCAATATAGCTAATAGTTGGTTCTTTCAGCCGTACAAATAAGAAGCGTAACCTCGATGGGAGGAATACTACAGATTGTACACTACGCGTGTGCTATTACGTGACTTTTGAGCTTGTTACCTTAGGATAGTGCGCCTCAGATAGAGAGGGTATCGCATTTCTCCAAGTTAAACTTACTCTAGTCATCTTACTCAGAAATTCATAATCTAGAGATCTCATGGTTAGACTCATCCGAATGGAGGAAGGCCCTAATGCCAACGCGCAAGTCCACCCACATCTCACATGAACTCGTAACGGTGGCCGTGGGGATATTAAACCAACCCGCTCCCACTTAGATTTCTAAATTGAGGGTTTTTCCGGTTTTAACATGCAATTAACTAACCCTAAATTATATGCAACCATAAAACCATCATGCTTTAAAATCATGCATATAAAATACAACACAAAAGACATTAAAGCATAAAATTAAAAAAATAAATACGGGAAATAAATGCAAAAATTAAATTTCCCGACTATTATGGTTTTAATCGCTTCCATCTTCTGCCTTGAGCTAGTGTCCCGTCACGTAACTAGATGGAAAAAGTATTGAACTTCAAAAAATGAAATCTGGAGGAAAAACGGGCCAAAACGTGACCCGAATGGGCCATGCGAGCGCTGCGCGGCGAGAGCTATAGCGCTACCCCTTGCCTCCGATCCCTCATTCGCTTCTTCTCATGCTATTTGGTCTTCTTGCAATTCGTTCTGGCTTTTCCTGGTTTCTACGAATTAACGATAACCCAAAACCCACGAATTCAAGTTGACCACCATAACGCATTCGATTACAAAAAATTAATTCTCCTACTACAAGGCTTTCTAGGGAAATTAAATAATCAAAATTACATAGAAAAATTCCTACTACTGATTTGATCTAATCCTACACGACTTCCAGCACGTGGTTATACTATTACAAACATTCATAATAAAATCAAATCCTGACATTTCCCGGAGTTTAATTAAACCCATACAAACATAACCATAATAGTCGGGATTTCTTAACCATCTGCAAATAAAACCATGTATTAAATCGAACAAGCACAAAACCCAAAACCTCGCTCTGATACCAATTGAAAGATTATCTGCCCGGGTCTACCCAGAAACTCACTTTCGTGCTACGCATTCAAGAATCGGAATCTCTGGCCAGGCCTAGACGCTAGCACAATCGATATTCCAGCCCTTTCTTGAAATAACATTGTGCAGAATCTTGATTTGAAGGAAAACAGAACAAGCCCGGACTAAATCGAAAACCTCACTTTCATGCAATGCATTCCAGAATCCGAAGCTTTTAAACCAAGCTCAGGCTCAAATTCATTTACCCACGAACGGATCTTGGCTTATACTTATTTAATTTATTAAAACGACATCTAACGCACAAAGATCACACCTTTAATTAAAAGCGGAAGGATTAAAGGTTATACCTTTGTAGCGAAGTCCAACGCAATAAGAAAAATCCAATCTTTATGTGAATTCCACAAGAAATCCAAAAGATAACTCTGAGAAAACTTCGAATATTGCATGGGCAATAATCTATCGAAGTCTGCTACCAAAGCCCACGAGAAAACCCGCCAAGAAAATCCCTCAATTAGATCAAATCTGCCCAAAAGATCAAACCTTTAACCCAAAAAACTGCTGCCCACAACTTTTTTCACCAATAAAATCGAACCCACTTCAACTCCAGTCACGATCCGGATAACCGGGAATGTGGATCACCAACCCAAGGAAGAGATCAACACAACCCCAGCTGGATCAAGCACCCCAGAGTGAACAGTGTCCGTGAACAGTAATCCAGTGTGAACAGTAATCCGGCGTGAACAGTAATTATGGCGTGAACAGTATCCCGTGAATAGTAATTCCAGCAGTGGGAAACTCCAAAAATCGATGGGCTATCTAAAATTTTAATCTTTCAACCTTAATCTAAATAGAGAAGTGAGAATCCAAGTTCATTTTTGAAAGAAACTCGAAAGGGAAGAGAATTTCTCTCTAGAACTTTCTCACTCTAAGGAAGACATAAATGTCTTGCAAGATTTTCTTAAGTTTCTTTGGCCTTAAGCTTTCTATTTATAGGAGCTCTAATGGATACCTAATGGGCTCTCGAGTTGGGCCTTTTAATTTGACTTTCATTGACCGCTTAGTCTTTCCCGACTAACCAACTCCAATCGACCCATTCGAATTAATTTCTTAACCCACTTCGTTAATTTAATTTAATCGAACCCTTAGAATTAATTAATTCAAATAGAATTAATTTCTTAATTCACCTTGTCGATTAAATATTAATTAAACATTTAGGATTAATTAATTCACCTTGTCGATTAGTCAAATGCATAATTAGTCGTACCACTATCGGACTAATTATGGAACTACCGCTCGAAAATGACTTTACATCGCACCATTATATTTTCTTCTTTCTCCCCACATTAAAAATCTAGCGCTCGTCGGTTTATCAATTTACTGACAAACTAATTCACCAACTTCTTGGTATCCGAGATTAGTACCTATCGACCTGTTATTATACCGGACGTAAAGTCCACCGGCCGGGTTTAGCATAATAGACCTTACGAGCTTATCTCGGGAGCACCATCAACCCGATGAACCAGTACGTGGATTCCTCTGACTAGCAATGGCACGTAAGAAGCTAAACACCGCATACCCAATCTACCGAGGTATAGGCCTCAATTGACCGCACTCTTTGGCAAATCAAAACATACGATATCCAACTCTCACGCCCGTCCTAATCTCGGGATTAAGAGATTGAATAATAGGATCGAATTGACTATGTCGATCAGTATAAATCAATTCTATCCAAACTGGTCGTGCTCAATATGCCCCGGGCATATCCGTGTGATTTAAACTAGTTTAGATAAACTAATTTCCAAACCACACGATAACCTATACCGATAGTATGTTCAGACTATCTCGGTTACGAGCATACTTTTAATATATCAATACTTTAACCAATAACGGTATCTACTGTGTCTTTCCACACCCCGTTATCTAGTTCTATGATATAAAGGAACAAATTTATACCGAAACAAAATGATATGTCAACTGTAGATATTAGTTTTTTATACAAGCCATAGCTTTTCTGTATTCAAACTAACAAGTTTGTACTTATTCGATTTATCACACCACAATTAAATTTTTAATTAAAATCGGAAGAATAAGAATAACCTATTGAAGCATTCACTCAGGTGATTCTCTTGTATGCCTCAAGACTTTGTTCGTATGTTGTGTGGGCAACAATCCAACGAACAATTGATCAGCTAATCACCACAATCCACCTGCCAGAAGAAATTCCACCACCGGTGCACCTAGCGCGTACAATCCATGCACCGCCTGGAGAGAGAGAAAGCTACACGTTACCGCCAAAATTTAGAAGAAATTTTGGCAGCCTTTAAGCTTAGGGAAATCCGAATTTTAGTGAGAGAAATTTTCTCTCTCTAGGATTTTTTCTCTTTAAGTTTTTTTGCCTTAAAAACTCATGAATTTTATATCTTGTAATAGCTAATCCCTTGTCTACATATAGAGTTACAATAGAGACCCCAAGTTGGTTTAGGATTGGCCTTCCTACTGGGTTTCTGTTTCCTTCAATCCTGTTCCTGGACTGATACACATCCAACTGATACAGGGATTCACTTATCTCAATCCAGTTCCTGGTATGATTCACAACTAACTGATATAGGGATTCACTTATCCCCAATCCAGTTCCTGGTATGATTCACAACCAACTGACACAAGGATTAATTAATTACTTAATTAATTAAATCTACCTTTGTCAATAACCCAATACATAATTAATTGTACCACTAACGAATTAATTATAGCACTACCATCCTACACCAGAATTGCTTCCTGAACAACTTAATCAATTTATTCTTAATCTCCTCACATAAAAGATATAGTGCTCGTTAATTTATTAATTTATTGATAAATTAATTAATTAACTTCTTTAATTTTGAGACTAGTACCGCTCGACCTTTTTACTATACCGGACATAAGTCCACCAACTGGGTTTAGTATAATAAACATAACGAACTCATCTCAGAAGCACATCACCCCGCACGCACCAGTATATGGTTTCCTTTCGACAAGTAGCAGCACATCAAGAAGCTAAACACGTGCACCCAACCTACCGAGACTATTGGCCACAATTGACCTCACCCATTGGTAGATCAAAGTACACTATGTCTAATCCTCATGCTCGCTCAAGTCTAGGGATTAAGAGATACAATATTAAGAACGATTTATCTATTACATCAGTACAAGACAAATTATTCTAAACGGTCAAGTTCAATACGCCCTGGGCATATCTATATGATTCAATCAGTTTAGACAAACCAATTATCCGAATCACATAATAACCTAAACCGACAGTTTATCCAAAACTGTCTCGGTTACGAACCTCATTTATATACTATATCTTTTAACCAATGATGAGATCTACTGTGTCGCACAAGACACCTCATCATCTAACTACATAATATACATGGACAAATAATGAACAACAAAATATATATCCAAAACATAAATTGATATATTAACTGGGAAAATGTACAATACAAGCATAGCTTATGTATTCAACTCCAACATACATAACGAGATCAGAACTCTTAGTTTACATAACGAGATTAGAACTATCAGTTTACATAAAGAGATCAGAACTTTCAGTTTACATAAAGAGATCAGAACTGTCAGTTTACATAATTATACCTCTCAGTTTACATACGAGATCAAAACTCTCAGTTTACATAACGAGATCAGTACTGTCAGTTTACATAAAAAGATCAGAACTGTCAGTTTACATAAAGAGATCATAACTATCAGTTTACATAAGGAGATTAGAACTGTCAGTTTACATAACGAGATCAAAACTCTCAATTTACATAACGAGATCAGAACTCTCAGTTTACATAACGAGATCAGAACTGTCAGTTTACATAAAGAGATCAGAACTGTCAGTTTACATAAACAGTTAGTTTATATAAGGATATCAGTACTGATCTAACTTGTGTAAAGTACCATTACAACGACAACTTTACACAAACAATCATCGTTTTACACAAACAAAATCTGTAAGGAACACTAGTTTACAACAACTGTAATCAGTTTACATAAATGAGCAGTTGTTTACACAAACAAGACAGCACATTACAAAAATGATTTAAACCAACCAACATCATTATAAACCAGGAAGACACTACTTTACACCAACAATCATGATTTTACATAAACAAAATAGTACTTTACACAAGCAAATTAGGAAACATCAGCACCTTATACTAAGAAAAACAACGGTTTCCAAACACGAACAGTGCTATACAAAAACATTTTACATCTAAGTTACAATCTTTTCTATTAGAAAATATCGTTAACAAAAATCCTTCTTTTTCTTTTGATGTTTCAATTTGCCTTTGTGCACCCTCTTCTCAACTGTGGGTCTCTAATCTTCTTCGACAAAGGCAATTCAAAATTCTCATCCAAAATATCAGCTTGGGCAGCAAGTGCATCTTTGGCTTTCACATAGTACTCATCCAAAATACTGTGACCAATCTCACTTGTATGCGACAATCTAATTAAATCAAAATACCTTCTACTAGCATCTGCCCTCCACAAAGATGGTGAAAAACTTTATGGCAAACACATCGACACTTCTGAAACATTAAAATTTCCACTACGGGAAACTGAAGCAGCTTTTTTCCACCTATCGAGGATATACATTTGTGGAATTTTCTGTAAAAAAGAGAAAAAAAAACCAGATATGTTATATTGTTTTACATCAGTTTTAACTAGTTTACATAATTAAAATCAGCATATAGAGAATATCGTAAAATTATTTTGAAAAAGGACACGGAAGCAATGAGAACATAGAATCCCAACTTCAGAAAATTTCTCGCATGAACACTTTACAGAATAATCATTGTCATCGTAAATAACAACGTACCGGAATATGGGATCATTCTCATCTTCTTTTGGAATCCAAAGTTCAAACACATATACACCATTTGATTGGGACTTTTGTTCCATCTTTAATTCAAGCATATTCAGATATTGCTTCTCAAAATATGTGTACATCTCAAGTGTGTACACTTCACAGGACTGCCTCACATTAGACATTGTTTAACAGGCACGTCAACGTTACCATAGAAGCACCTATGGTCTTCGCAAGAAGATTGGTATCGCCAATCCAGAACAACATCAAAAAATTGATGGTAAAAATCACATAATTTTGAAGTCTTAGACAATCTTCGAGAAATAGAGTTATTTGTACTCTCACTTCTCTGGAAAGATAATGTTCCCCAGAAAAATAATCCTTGCTAAAAGCAGGACACCACTTCTCCCTTGATTCGTAAGTTTTTTTCAACCACTCATTGTCTTTGCAACTATATTTTTCTTCCATCCTGAAAACACATCGAAATGTTGTAAAATTATGTAAAGTTATGTAATCTGACAGTTTATGTAAACTCACAGTTTATGTAAACTCACAGTTGACATAAATGTTTGTGTAAACTGTCAGTTCACAGCAGTCGTTGATGTAAAAATCAACAAGTACACACACTTACCTCTTCTAGTGGTAATTAAATTCATCAACGGTGTCCACTTTGGCGAGCAATCTACAAAACAACTCACGGAAACCTGCCTGCTGTCTTAGAAAACCAATTTTGCTCTCAGAGTATTTTGTGATATGCCAAATGCAAAGACGATGCTGTGAATGTTGGAGTAGAATACATAAGCTATGCTTGTATTGTACAGTTTCCCAGTTTATTATATCGATTTGTGTTTCAGTCATATTTTGTTGTGCATGTTTATGTCCATTTATATTATGTAAGTAGATGATGAGGTGTCTGGTGCGACACAGTAGATCTCATCATTGGTTGAAAGACATAATATATAAATGAGGTTCGTAACCGAGACAGCTTTGGACAAACTGTCGGTCTAGGTTATTATGTGATTCAGATAATTAGTTTGTCTAAACTAATTCAATCATATAGATATGCCCGGGGCATATTGAACTTGACTCTTAGGAATGATTTGTCTTGTACTGATTTAATAGACAAATTGATCCTTGTATTCTATCTCTAAATCCCTAGACTCGAGCGGGCATGAGGATTAGACATAGTGTACTTTGATCTGCCAAAGGGTGAGGTCAATTGTGGCCAATAATCTCGGTAGGTTGGGTGCGCGTGTTTAGTTACTTGGTGTGCTGCTGCTTGTCGAAAGAAACCATGTACCGGTACGTCCGGGGTGATGGTGCTCCCGAGATGAGCTCGAAATGTTTATTATACTAAACCCGGCCGGTGGACTTATGTCTGATATAGTAAAAAGGTCGAGTGGTACTAGTCTCGGAATTAAAGAAGTTGATGAATTAATTTATCAGTAAATTAATGAATTAACGAGCACTATATCTTTGATGTGGGGAGATTATGAATATAATTTAATTAAGTTGTTCCGGAAGCAATTCTGGTGTAGGTTGGTAGTGCCATAATTAATCCGTTAGTGGTACGATTAATTATGTACTGGGTTGTTGACAAAGGTAGATTTAATTAATTTAGAAATTAATTAATCCTTGTGTCAGTTGGTTGTGAATCATCCCAGGAACTGGTTTGGGATAAGTGAATCCCTGTGTCAGTTGGGAGTGATTCATCCCAGGAACTGGATTGGGATAAGTGAATCCCTGTGACAGTTGGGAGTGTATCAGTCCAGGAACAGGATTAAAGGAAACAGAATCTGTATCAGTCCAGAAATAGGATTGAAGGAAAACAGAAACCCAGTAGGAAGACCAATCCTAAACCAACTTGGAGTCTCTCTTGTAACTCTATAAATAGACAAGGGATCAGTCATTCAGAATATACAATAACACAATTAATCCACAGGATTTCTAGAGAGAGAAAACGTTTCTCTCTCCAAGTCGAATTTTCAAGAAAGTGTGCAGCTGGTTTTTGGGTTTCTAGTGGCTGAAATTTTGGCCTTGGTTCATACCAGCTGCACGTAGCTTTCTCTCTTTGCAGGCGGTGCGTTTATAGTACGTGCCAGGTGCTGCGGGGCTAGAGTTTTCTAGCAGGTGGATTGTGGTGAGTAGCTGATCAATTCACTTCTAGTTCGTTGCCCACACAACGTGAAGTCATAGTCTTTAGGCATACAAGAGAATCACCAGGTGCACGCTTCAAAGGTACTTTTCTAAGATTCCGCTTTAATAGAAATTTTTTGTTGCGTGGTAAATCGAGCAAGTGCAAACCCAGATCCTACCAAAAATCTTTCAGTGAATCAGCAAATATCTCTTGAATCGCCCTTTCCATGGATGCTGATTGATCACTCATTACAGTTATCGGATGCTTATTGTCCATCGACCTCAAGAATGTAGAAAATAACCAAACAAATGATTCAACTTTCTCGTCCCTCATAAAACCAATTCCAAACATCGTATTCTTCCTGTGGTTGTCCAATCTGATAAATGGACCACATATCAAATCATATTTATTAGTACTATACGTGGTGTCATGGATTAAAAAATCATCAAATAGCTTGTAATCAGTCTTCATTTGACCATTTCTCCAAAAAATATTTTTCAGACAAGACTCATCATCCAATTCAAAATCAAAGAAAAAACCTTTTTCGTGAGCAACCCTGTATTTCAATATCTCAATCAAAGCATTGGAATCACTGTCATCAATGTATTTTCTATTTTTTGTTTCCAACTCGTTGTATACATCCTTTTGTGTAAAACCAACGTTTGATCGACCTCCAGCCTACATAACATCAGATTTCTTTATCGTATTTAACTTGGCAGTTTACATAAACAAAAAGGTACTTTACACAAGTTATATTAGTACTGATCTGTTTTATTTATGTAAACTGGTACTTTACATAAACGTTTATGTAAACTGTTACTTTACATAAGTGTGTAAACTGGTAGTTTACATACTGGTAGTTTACATAAATGTTTATGTAAACTACCAGTTTACATAAACATTTATGTAAACTACCAGTTTTCACAAACATAACAGTACGATCATTGTATGTAAATAACAAGCATAACATTTATGTAAACTACCAGTTTTCACAAACATAACAGTACGATCATTGTATGTAAATAACAAGCATTTTACACGAACAAAACTAACCTCTTTATAAAGGAGCTTGTAACTATCACGAACAAATATCTTCACAGATTTCATTGTATGGAAAAAATCAATAGATGATCTCGACATATTTCTGTGAGAACGTAACAAATGTCTTTTATTATCCGGACACATAACGTGATTATGCTTTCGCAAATGCTTTGTGTGTTGGAGTTGAATACATGAGCTATGCTTGTATTGTATATTTTCCCAGTTAATATATCGATTAATGTTTTGGTTATATTTAGTTGTGCATTATTTGTCCATTTATATTATGTAGTTAGATGATGAGGTGTATTGTTTGACACAGTAGATCTCATCATTGGTTAAAAGACATAATATATAAATATGGTTTGTAACCGAGACAGCTTTGGACAAACTGTCAGTTTAGGTTATTATGTGATTCAGATAATTGGTTTGTCTAAACTAATTGAATCATATAGATATGCCTGGGGCGTATTGAACTTGACCATTTAGAATGATTTGTCTTGTACTGATTTAATAGACAAATCATTCTTAGTATTCTATCTATTAATCCCTAGACTCGAGCGGGAATGAGATTTAGACATAGTGTACTTTCATCTGACAATGAGTGAGGTCAATTGTGGCCAATAGTCTCGGTAGGTTGAGTGCGCGTGTTTAGTTACTTGGTGTGCTGCTGCTTGTTGAAAGGAAACCATGTACTGGTGCGTCTGGGGTGATGGTGCTCCCGAGAAGAGCTCGTTATGTTTATTATACTAAACTCGGCCGATGGACTTATGTCCGGTGTAGTAAAAATATCGAGTGGTACTAGTCTCGGAATTAAAGAAATTAATTAATTAATTTATCAGTAAATTAATAAATTAATGAGCACTAAATCTTTGATGTGGAGAGATATGAATAAATTAATTAAGTTGCTCTGGAAGCAATTCTGGTGTAGGATGGTAGTGTCATGATTAATTCGTTAGTGGTACGATTAATTATGTATTGGATTATTGACAAAGGTAGATTTAGTTAATTAAGTAATTAATTAATCCTTGTGTCAGTTGGATGTGAATCATACCAGGAACTGGATTGAGAATAAGTGAATCCCTGTATCAGTTGGTTGTGAATCATACCAGGAATTGGATTGGGAATAAGTGAATCCCTATATCAGTTAGGTGTGTATCAATTCAGGAACAGGATTGAAGGAAACAGAAACCCAGTAGGAAGGCTAATCCTAAACCAACTTGGGGTCTCTCTTGTAACTCCATATATAGACAAGGGATTAGCTATTACACAATGTACAATTCATAAGTTTTCAAGACAAGAAATCTAGAAAGAGAAAGTCTAGAGAGAGAAAACATTTTTCTCCCTCTAGCATAATCTCAGGCTGCTGGTTATTGTCCCAGGCGGCGGTCAGTGGTTAATTCCTGCAGGCGGCTGTGGCAAGAGGAATCTGACGGTGGCGGCGGTTGAAATTCAGGCGGCGACGAGCTGCAGAATTTTTTTCTGCAGGTGGATTGTGGTGATTAGCTGATCAATTATTCGTTAGATTGTTGTCTACACAACATAAGAACAAAGTCTTGAGGCATACAAGAGAATCACCTGAGTAAACGCTTCAATAGGTAATTCTTATTCTTCTGCTTTTAATTAAGAATTTATTTGTTGCGTAATAAATCGAATAAGTACAAACCAAGATTCTACGCAATGTTATTTCAAGCAAGGATTGGAATACCGATTGTTCTAGCGTCTAGGCCTGGCCAGAGATTCCGATTCTGGAATGCATAGCACGAAAGTGAGTTTCTGGCTAGGCCCGGGCAGAACAAGCCAAACAATCAGAACAACTATCAATCTTGGTGAATATTTGGTCTATCTTACAATTCTCCTTATTCTTACCATATTTACAGCAAACAATTCTCCTCCAATACCTGGTTCCGTCACTTCTCTTTCTATCTTTCTCTAAACGAACACCAAAACCAAGATCCCAAGCATATGAATTATAAAATTCATATGTTTGCTCCTCACTCCTGCATGTTCTATCAACAAGAGAATGCATTGTTTCATCATCCCCTTGTTGCGAATCTGAAACGAATAAAGAAAGACCGAAATTTGCATCAATTCCATATTCATTAAAGACAAAAAAAATATATGATCAACAATAACCTACCACAACATATTATTTGCACGGTAGAACGATATCCCGCACTTTTGCAAACACCTAAACCACCTTCAATTAAATTAGCCATTTCCCATAGAAATTATTAGAAACTATATAATTCGGTTTATGTAAACTATCAACTTTACACAAACACAAGGCGAGTTTACATAAACACAAAGTTGACTTTACACAAACACAATGCGAATCTACATAATGGATACCACAATGATCGGATTTTCAAAATTTGAAACATGCTGAAGATGAACATGATGGTATATACCAAATTTGAATCTCGAAAATCACCGCCCGTCATCATTTCTTGTCCGCTGGGCAACAAAATGGAGCAAAAAATCATCCTTTCAAGGATCCTCTCGTCTTGTCGAACGTGGGTGAAGACGGCTCCCGACAAAACACGGTTCAATAAACGCGCGTGAACTAATCCTTTCCTTCAGGCGCATTAATTGCACATTATTTAATGTGCCTGAAGGAAAAGCAAGTAAAAAGACCCAATTTTTTTGCGGTTCTTTAGGCATTAACAGGGGTTTTGGATAAAAAATCGGGTGAGTGTATAACTGCTGTTTTACACCTAGTCCTATATTATAATTTGCCTTTATATTTAACAACTAAGAAAATAATTAAATAATTATGTAATCTCTATTTCCCAAATTTCAATCATGGTATATTTCAAGTAGTGAATAAAAATAATTATTATTTAGTGAATTCAGTAACAATCCTAGTCATAGAAATAGACTAGTGCAATGTAGTCCATTATATTCATAGACGAAGTCAAAAGTTGAACTTAGAAACCTAAACATCATATTCTTCTCTAGTTTAGTAGTATTAGTTTAATATCCCACCCCCTTTGATTTCCGTCACCATTACGTTAGGTAATAAGTTTTACTAGTTACCACCCACTTCTTATCCTTTATCGCCTCAATTTGAACTAAAATACCCCTTACAATACCCTCTCTCTCCTCCTCTTTTAAGTAAAAGGGCAATTTCATCAAAATTGATGAACTATCGCCCTAAAAATTGAGACGGTAACTAATAATTCCCTTAGGTAATACATACGGATAACTTTGTGTTTGACGTGTGGATGAGAATGAGGCAATCGCCATTTGATTAATCGAATAAAAATAATTATAATATTTATATTTTTGAATTTTCAAAAAAAAAACTAGAACATTTTTATTTGATGGAATGTAGGTAGTATTGAACTCTAATCTCATTTTTTTTTTTTTTCAATTTTTTTCAACCAATGGTGCAGACAGGATCTTTTATGTGTATCCAGAAGAGCTTCGTGACATTCTTAATTATACCAAGCACAATTATCAAAATCCAACCATTTATATTTTGGAGAATGGTAAGTATAAATTAAATAATCATCATGAATTTCCACTAATTGTTGAAGTTAATTAATTTGGTATCTAATTACAAATTAACCATTTATTAATTTTAGTTTACATATGTTAATTTATGTAATTAATGATTTCAATTAAGGAATGGGAGATATCAACATCACCACAGTTAAAGAGGGGGTGAATGACACCCAAAGAGTACGTTTCTATCAAGGCCATCTTCAAGCACTTAAAGGCGCCATTGAGTATGTTGATTATTTCTTTTTCTTTTTCTTTCCTTTTTTTTTTGGGTTTGTTTCAATTTAATTATATTTTCTATTTCAGGTATTTTACAGGAAATGTCTCAATTAATAATCAAGATAATTTCTCATTAATTTACATTATTAATTTTTTAATATATAACGTACTTTTTCTTAATTTTTAATTCAATAATATTAATATAAACACAAACCAAACATTTTGCAGTGACGAAGTTCAAGCAATTCGTATACAGTACTATTATAGTAGTACCATGCTATTGTACCCGTCCTAATTTCTCACTTTCCACCAGTTGCAGCACGGGCGATAAGTAACACGCGCTTTTTTTCTTTTTTTCTCTAACCCTCGATATATATATGTATCTCTTTCCTTCACGCTGCCACCTTCCCTTCATCGGATCTCCTTCGACTCTGTCGTGACTCCTCTTCTTCGACTTTGAAATTTTTGGCTTCTCTTATTCACTTTCCTCGACGTCTCGATCGGCATCTCAATCGTCTCCTCTCCGATGACCTGTTTCGATATATGGTGCCGTAATTTTTTATTTTCTGCTATCACAAGGCTTGGTTCTTCATAATTAATGGTTGTGGTTAGTACATTATTAGAGTGATAAGGATGCTTGGAGTGATAAGGATGTATTGGAATGATAAGGTGATCATGTTCATAGTTTTATCTATATATATTTTGTGATAATGAATATCAAGTAATCCTTTTATCTACAATATCTCTTATGTTTATCACCTAGAGTAGCATTCTATAAAACGAGCACATCATGTACTCTGTCAGATGAGTTTTATGAAATACAATTCTTTACATCTTACATTTTTCATATCTTTTCACATATTCCTCAATTCTAAGTGGATAATCTTTAATAGCTTTAAATCTCTTCTGAGTGTTTTGGTTGATATAAAATACTATTGTGTAATATAATTCTTAATTTTGGTTGATATAAACACAATTTCAGTTGATATGAAACACTATTGTTTTTATCAGGAATATGGTTGATATAAAACACTACTGTATTGTATTTTTTTGTTGATATAAACTTTTTTCTGGTTGACATAAAATAATATTCTATATGATATAACTCATATTTTTGTTGATATAAACTCTACTCAAACACTATTAATCAAATTGTTACTCTTTATACATGATATTAACAATTGTTATATTGATATAAACACATATTCTACATGATATAAACTCACATTCTACTCGATATAAACTCGTATTTTTCAACGATTTATTCAAATCTTTACCCTTGCACACAAAAACAGCCCACCAAGTCTCAGAACAACTAGCACCACTTCAAAAACAACTAGCACCACGTCTAGAAACGTCTACATCCATTCATGTGAATTTAAACTGATTTTTTTACAAAAACAACCCATCACGTCTCAGAACAACTAGCACCACGTCAAAAATAACTAGCACCAAGTCGAGAAATGTCTACATCCATTCATGTGAATTTAAACTGATTTTTCACATAAACAGCCCACCACGTCTCAGAACAACTAGCACCACGTCAAAAACAACTAGCACCCCATCCAGAAATGTTTACATCCATTTATGTGAATTTAAACTGATTTTTTTCACAAAAACAGCCCACCACGTCTCAGAACAACTTGCACCACGTCAAAAACAACTAGCACCACGTCCAGAAACGTCTACATCTATGCGTGTGAATTTAACATGATTTTTTTCACAAAGACAGTACACCACGTCTCAGAACAACTAGCACCACGTCCAGAAATAACTACCACACCACGTATACATCCAAATATGCGAATTTTAGCTGAATTTTTCATAGAACATAGTCTACCACGTCTTCTTACGTCCAAAACAACTAGCACAACGTCCAGCCACGTCCCGCTATGTCTAGCTACGTCCCATAAACACATGCTCTATGTGATATATTTATATAAACACATGCTCTACGTGATATAAACTCATGTTCTACTTGATATAAACTCGTGTTTTCAATGATATAATCAAACCTATATAGACGTATAACTTCACGAAACCATTGTACACATGCTATAATCCTTTGTTATATTGATAAAAACACATGCTCTAAGTGATATAAACTCACGTTCTACTTGATATAAATTCGTGTTTTCAATGATATAATCAAATATCTACTTTATATATACATATACATATAAAATTTCATAAAACTGTCATATAAACTCATGTTTTTATTGATATAATCAAATATTTACTTTATATATACAAAATAAAAAAATCATGAAATAAAAAATTTGATATAATCTCACATTCTAAATTTGATAAAAAAAATTTTGGAAATAAATAAATAAAATTTATTTTCAAAATTAAAATTAAAGAAATTAAATGCAAAAAAAAAAAAAAATAAATATTATGATTAATTAAAAAATGAGTAAATTTGAAAAAAAATCCATGTCAGAGACAATACATAATAACTGAAGGAACACATGTGAATGTGACCCACTTACGCGCGCGTAAACTTTGAGTTGCACAAAAAGTCAACAATTGCGATTGAAAATCATTCAAATTGAAAAATAATATCAAAACTAGTAGGAGTACAATAGTATTGTACTACTATAGTAGTACGATATAAATTGCCGAGCATGGTCTTTTCTGGATACAAGGGAGTGGGGCTCAGGCTACACTCTGCGGTTTGGGTTGGTCTATGTGGACTTCAAGAATGGGCTCAAGATATACCCAAAACTTTCCGCTCTATATCTCAAGAAGTTTCTTAGTTCCTAAACTGGATTAATTAATTAATAATTTATGCCGGTGAATTTAATCCTTTATATATGTTGGAATCATTTTTTTTCTTAATATGTTGGGTTTACAATAAGGGTTTCCATCATCAGCAGTGGCTTATTTTCGCGCACCATTTATTTATTTATTTATTTATTGAGAAAAGCAGTCACATATATTGAAACTTACTGGAAAAAGTCCACTATCAGATGTTTCAGGAACTCTGGCGTACAAAGTCAGTCCTGTTCAGTGACAACGTTACATTTAGTACAACTTGCAATCCCATGTGCAAGAACATCCTGGGACCTAGGAATCCAAAACAAACTAGGCACATAGAGCTGTAATAATAAATTCCTATAGTCTTCAATAACGGGAATACAAGCATGAGAGAGAACCTTCATCAATGTACTTAACTGCCAAAATAACCTGGGAAGAGTCACCCAGGACGGAGAATGAGGTTAAATTCTGCCTTTGGCATAACAACAAAGACTCCTTAAGTGCCAACGCCTCTGTAACTTCTGAGTCCAAAATGGATGCGAAAAACTTGCCAAGCCCGCACATAAAAGATCCTGAACTAGAGATCACACATACCCCTACAGCTGCTCCTTGCCTTTGATGAGAAAGAGCCCCATCAAAGAAAACACAAGTGTTTTCAAGAATTGCAGGCCGAATTGGGAGATTATTAAATTCAAAATTCTATGAAGGTTGTAGCAATTTGCGGGTTGTTTGATAGGAGTGTAAAGTTGATGCCATAGAAAAAATCACATCCATAGGTTGAATAACAACTGAATCATGAATTATCTTATTTTTGGCAAACCATAGTGACGACATAAGCATAGCCATTCTTTCAGCATCAGCAATTGGGATACGAAGAAACATGTTCAAAACCCAAACTTCCAAAGACAAGTTCTGAAACATGAAAGGTAAACCAGGAATGGCTAACAAAGTCCAACATTCCTGGGAGAAAGGACAGAAAAAGAACAGGTGTAGGGTGGAACCATTTTTTGTTTTGCAAAACGGACATAGTGTGGAAGCAATGAGATGTTTATTCTGTATTTGAAATAAGAAAATAAAATTTTTTAAAAAAAATTTACAAGCATATGTAACAATCCCTTTATTTGTAGTTTTCTCCAATCGAACGAGGAAAAGTTTACAATATATCATAATTTTATCTCTCTTTCAAATTTTGAGCAGTTTTTACCCTTTCAATTTTTATGTAAAATATTAAAGAAAAATGTATTAGATATTTTAGATGTTTAATATAACTTTTAACTTTTTAGTCTTAAAGTACTCTTATTTAATAGTAAAATTTTAAAGATAAAGAAAGAGCTGTAATAAAAAAAAGTAAGAATAACCATATTTTTTAAATTAAATAAATATTAATTTTTATTTATGTGAATAATTCTAAACATGCTAAAAAAAAGGAAGGAGTATAATATTAAAAATGATGCTATCAACATAATTTGAATTTTGCCATACACGCATATTATGTAAATTATTTATTGAATAACCTTTGGGTTATAGTTGAATCCCCAAATCTCTCCAATTTCATGGCTTGTTGTTCATGATGTTGAAATCCACCATTAAATTCACCTAAGTACTTTGATGACTAAGTTATAAAGAGTGGATGATAAGTAGTGTGCATACGACTATAGAATAAAGAATATACCTTTAGGTTGGGTTTGTTTCGCCGAAATAAAAATGGAACAAACCTAAAATGATGTTTGTAATTAAGAAATTGGTATTGCTATTTTATGAAAGGAAAAAAATATGAAAACTTAAAGTATGAAGGAGAATAAAAATATGAATATATTGAACTTCAAAGCCACCTATGACTTATGTTTTTTATTGGTATTTATAAAGGAAAAAAATATGCATGACTCCACTAAATACTTCATGACTCAACTAATTACTCTATGATTTATTGACTCCACTACTTCATAATAGAAAATGGATAAAGATAACTAAGTCAAATTACTTAGGTAAAAAGTTACTAACAATCACCTCATTGCCTTAGTATTTGCATAAACATAACTTGTTTCATAACTCTTCAAATCTTGCTTTAGGAAGTGTTTCGGTAAAAATGTCTGCAGTTTGTTCCTCTGTTCTACAGAAAATTTAACTTGATTTCTCTATCTTTCTGCTTCTCTCTCAACTGATAGAGCCTGATGTTGAAATGCTTTGTTTTCCCATGAAAAATTGGATACTTAGATATTGCAATCACAGCTTGATTGTCAACAAAAATCTCGGTAGGCCCATTGTGCTTCATATACAAGTCTTTAAGTATGTTTCAGATCCGTATTGTTTGATTTAAAGTAGCATTTGTAGCAATGAACTCTGCTTTTGTTGTACTTTGAGCAACAACCTCTTGCTTTTCATACTGACAAGCCACACATTCCGCCAGCGTTTGTTCAAAAGATGGAACATCTTTCACAAAATTATTTTTTTGCATATACAATAATCCGCTATGGTGAATGTGTCCCAATATTTTGTGCCATAGTTCTGCATTACTGAAATGACATGCAAATGTTGTTTGGCCATCTTCTAACAAATTTAAAGCAAAACACTTAGCTTTCATTATAACCTTGAACACCTCTTCGGCTGTTGCATCCTTAATAACACACCATTTATCCTCAAAAAGGAATTTGTAGAATTTTTCAAGAATTTGTCCAACACTCAACAAGTTTTAATCAATGTCAGGTACATATAAAATGTCATAAATGTGTTTCAAACCTGTCAAACTCTCAATCGCCATTGTGCCTTCCCCTTTGACTGAAATAAGCTGGCTATTTTCAATCTTTACTTTAGAGATAAAAGTCTCATCTATATCTATAAAGAAAGCCCAATCATTAGTCATGTGATTGGTACAACCGCTATCTATAAACTAAGAATTAGATGAATTGTTCTTAGTTGCAAAACATGTCGCTACAAACAGTTGTTCTTCATCTTTCTCTGCCGTATGTACTCTTACTGCTTCAGACTATTGGGATTTGCACACTTTTTCCATGTGTCCTATGTTGCCACACTTGTTGCACTTGACATTAGGCCTCAACCAACATAACTTTGGTTGATGGTTTGACCTCTTAGAATGAGAACAAGGTGATCCTCCATTCTTGCCATTGCTAGACTTACTGCTCTTATATTTCCCTTTGAATTTTTTGTTCCTACCTCCTGAACTCTCTGACTTGGCTATCAAAGCACCTTTCGTAGTTCCTTCTTTTCTCATCATCCTTCATTGCTCCTAAGCCTGCAAAGCATTAACCAACTCTGCCAATTATATGCTTGGCACTCCTCCAATGAAGAGATTTTTTATTCATATTTCTCAGGAACAGTGACAAATTTTTTTAATAATTCTTTCATCAAAAAAAACCTTGCCTAGCAGTATCACTTTATTGAAAATATCCAGAAATTTGTCTGAATAATTCTTAATCATCTCAGACTCCTTCATCTTCATCATCTCAAATTCTCGAATCAAGTTGAGAATTTGCATGCTCTTGGTTCATTCATTGCCCTGGTACTCCTTATTGAGATAATCCCATATGGTTTTGGCTGAACCTAAGTTCATGGTCCAGGTAAAAATAGCGCTTGAAATGGCAGAGAAAAGACAAGCTATGGATTTTTATTTTCTTGTATTTCTCTGCTTATGACTTTTCATTTGTACCAACGTTGGATTTGCCGTAGTGGTAGAACGTCATAATCTTCTTATACATCCTCCTAACGGTTCATAACCTCAAAATATACTTCATTCTAATAGCACATACTTTATAATTCTACCTATCAAAAACTAGTGGAGCAGCATGATCACTAAAATTTGATGGTGTATCACTTTCCATACTCATACAAGTCCCTCAAGATAATAGCTCTGTCACCAATTCGTAGTTAAGAAATTGATATTGTAACTTTATGAAAGGAAAAAAAATATGAAAACTTAAAGTATGAAGGATAATAGAAATATGAATATATTGAACTTAAAAGCCACCTATGACTTATGTTCATAATTGGTATTTATAGAAGAAAAAAACATGCATGACTCCACTAAATACTCCATGACTCCATGACTCCATGATTTATTGACTCCACTATTTCATAATAGAAAATAGATAAAGATATCTAAGTCAAATTATTGAGGCAAAAAGTTACTAATAATGTCAATTGGTACTTTTTTTTACTCCCTACGTTTTTTTTAATTGACGTTTTAGCATTTTTCAGACAGATTAAGATCGATGTGATTATAATAAATTAACCTTATTTGTTTCAACTATAATTATCCTATAACAAATAGAAATATGAATATATTGAACTTGAAAGCCACCTATGGCTTATATTCATGATTGGTATTTACAGAAGAAAAAAAATATGCATGACTCCACTAATTACTCCATGACTCCATGATTTATTGACTCTACTATTTCATAATAGAAAATGGATAAAGATGTCTAAGTCAAATTATTTAGGCAAAAAGTTACTAAAAATGTCAATTGGTACTTTTTTTTTTTTACTACCTATGTTTTTTTAATTGACGTTTTAGCATTTTTCAGACAGATTAAGATCAATGTGGTTATAATAAATTAACCTTATTTATTTCAACTGTAATTATCCTATAACAAATAGAAATATGAATATATTGAACTTGAAAGCCTCCGATCTATTCAGGAAGAGGCAATTCATACTTAGCAGTAGTTGCTTGAATAGCAAACAAGCTTGAAAAAGTTCGAACTTGGGCAGTAGAGCTCGTAATAGAAGCTTGACTGGGAAGCGGTGGGAAGGGGTCGATTGGCGGAGGCCGAAGATCCGGTGGCTCCATCGCCAGGGTAGCTATGAACGTGGATATCTAGGGTCTACTGCAAGGCTAGAGAGGAAAATGTTCTAATATTTTTAGATGTTTATGCTTTTTTAAAAGTGTAATTAAATTTTCTTTATGTTTATAAAATTTTAAAAATATTGTTTACTATGAAAGAAAAATAAAAGTAACAAAATCGTATTTTAGAAGGTGATGTATTTTTCTGTTATAAGTGGCGTAGTTTCCTATTTTAAATGATGTATCCTTCTATTTTAAGTGACATATTTTTCTATTTTAGGTGATTTTTTAAAATATTTTTAGATTTTTATACTTTTTAAAAGTGTAATTAAATGTTTTTTAATTTTTATAAAATTTAAAAATATTTTTAATATGAAAAAAATAATAAAAGTAATATAATTATACTTTGGAATGTGACGTATTCTTTTTTTTTTTTTTTTTTTTTTGCAAACAGTCTCACATGCCCTAGCGGGCAAGGCAGACCAGCGAGATTGGCTACTCTATTATTATTATTATTCAAATATAAGGAAAAGGTACAACGGGCAGTGTCTAGTCTTACCCGAACCCCACTCTACTCTTAGTGAACCCACCTCCCTTATGAGAAGATACAAGCACCAATATGCACCAAGTGCTACTAACTATTACAGACACCAATACTGAAGGAAAACTGAACAAGCCCTGGCTAAATCGAAAATCTCACTTTCGTGCAATGCATTCCAGAATCGGAATCTTTCGACCAAGCTCAGGCTCAAATTAGTTTACCCATGAACGGATCTAGGCTTATACTTATTTAATTTATTAATCGGGACATAAAAGATTCAATCTTTAATAAAAGCGGAATTAAAGATTATACCTTTTGTAGCGAAGTCCCTTGCTTAAAGAAAAATCCAATCTTTGATTGCGATTCCAATAGAAATTCAAAGAATAACTCCGATACAAACTTCGAAATAGTGTGGGCTATTATCTACGGAGTTACCCACGGCAATACGATGAAAATCCAAGAAACTTGCTCTTCAAGATAACCCAAAAACTGTCCAAAAATGCTGCCTTTTTGTACCGCCAGACAGCTGCTGCCCTTTTGAAGTCTAGTCGATCTGCTGCCTTCTTCCCAGCCACGATCTACACCACCGTCTTCACGGATCACCCACCGAAGAGGAGATCAACGTGAAGATCGGCAGGATCAAGCACACCGGGTTGAAGAACAACCGTTGGACTGCTGCGCAAAAACCCTGCGCAAACTGGGCAGCGATTCCAGCTAGAGGAAAAATCAGGCGGCAGCAGTTCTATAAAACCGAGGGACTAATCGAAGGGACAGAGTTAATCTCGAAGAAGAAAGATCCTAGCTGACTTCGAGGAGAAGATTCAAAGAAGAAGAATTTCTCACTCTAAGCTAGACTTTCTCTTACTAGCCCTTTCTTGGCTATCAAGTTTCTTAATTGATTTCTTGCCCAATAAGTTGTATTTATAAGGAGCTTCTAAGAAGACCTAATGGGCTCTCGAGTTAGGCCTTAAAATTTGACTTTCGTTGACCGCTAAGTCTTCCCGACTAATCAACTCCAATCGACCCATTTCAATTAATTTATTTAATCCACTTTGTTAATTTAATTTAATCGAACCCTTAGAATTAATTAATTCAAAATAGAATTAATTTCTAAATTCACTTTGTCGATTAAATATTAATTAAACCTTTTGGATTAATTAATTTACCTTGTCGATTAGTCAAATGCATAATCAATCATACCACCAACGGACCAATTATGGAACTACCGCTCGAAAATAACTTTACATCGCGCCATTATATTTTATTCTATCTCTCCACATTAAAGATCTAGCGCTCGTCAGTTTATCAATTTACTGACAAATTAATTCACCGACTTATTGGTTTCCGAGATTAGTACCACTCGTCCTTTTATTATACCGAACATAAAGTTCACCGACCGGGTTTATTATAATAACCTTACGAGCTCATCTCGGGAGCACCATCAACCCGGCGAACCGGTACGTGGATTCCTCCGACTAGCAACGGCATGCAAGAAGCTAAACACCGCATACCCAACCTACCGAGGTATAGGCCTCAATCGACCGCACTCTTTGGCAAATCAAAGCACACGATATCCAACCTTCACGCCCGTCCCAATCTCGGGATTGAGAGACGGAATACTAGGACCGAATTGACTACGCCGATCAGTATAAGTCAATTCTATCCAAACTGGTCATGCTCAATATGCCCCGGGCATATCCGTGTGATTTAAACTAGTTTAGATAAACTAATTTCAAACCACACAATAACCTATACCGATAGTATGTTCAGACTATCTCGGTTACGAGCATACTTTTTATATATCAATACATTAACCAATAACGGTATCTACTGTGTCTGTCCACACCCCGTTATCTAGTTCTATGATATAAAGAAACAAATTTATACTGAAACAAAATGATATGTCAACTGTGGATATTAGTTTTTTATACAAGCCATAGCTTTTCTGTATTCAAAACTAACAAATACGCTCTTAGCGCAACTAACTATTACAAAAAAAAAAAAAAAAACCTATCTCAGGCAATTCAATCAAGATTGAGCACATAATCTAATTCCCGGAACACCTTACTGATCCAAAACAATTAAACCTCGTAGCCTCACAGGCATATCAATTACTAAATTATAGTCGACATGAGAGCCTTTAGCCCCCATGGAAGCAAGATAATCAGCTGGAACATTCCCTTCTCTGTGAATATGAATAATTGAACCCCCTATATGTGCCAAAGTAGAGCGAATTGCTGTAAGTTCTACACAGAAGCGCCACAACTGCGAACATTCGCCCAAAACCATCCGAACCAACAACAAATTATCCACCATAACAACTACGCCCTGCAGATTGAGTGAAAGGCAGAACCAAATGCCACTTAGCAAACCTAATATTTCAGCCTTAATTACTGATCCTTTCTGTTTTGAGTGACGTATTCTTCTATTTAAGATGATTTTTTTCAATATTTTTATACTTTTTAAAAGTGTAATTAATTTTTTAAATTTAAAAATATTTTTACTAAAAAATAAACGTAATGAAATCTTACTTTAGAAAGTGATGTATTCTTCTTTTTTGAGCGACATATTCTTCTATTTTAAGTGACATAGGTGATTTTTAAAATTTCAAATATATTATTTTTTGATTACTATGCTATTTATTTCTTTAATTTATATGAATTTATCATTTTTTTGTTTTAAAAGAAAAAAATCAGAATGTTAAAAAAAAAAAAGAATGCAAATAAAAGAATATGTTAAAAAAATTGTGTGCCAATTTTTTTATTTTTTTTTTGTGGGTATTGGAAGCGCGTGGAATCAATTGCGGGTTTTAGGAGTGGTGATGTAATTAGAAATTAGCATAAATATATAATAGGGATTATTCGATAGTACCTCATTTTTTTGGCAGTAATCTATAGATTTTAACAAAAATATTCTTTTACATAAAAGAAAAAAAAAGATGGTATTATAAGAAGCATTTTCGTCCAATAAAAAAAAATTACTAGTACGGTAACTAATAATTCGTATATATAATCAATGTTAGGAATTGGTGATACTGGTATCACAGCATTAAGGATGACGTCAACGATCCACAACTGATTCGGTTTGCCATTTCTCGACATTGTATGATGCCATTAAGTAAGTCCTTGTTTCTTTTGTTTTTTTCACTGTAATCATTTCTCCAAACTATTTTAATTTAATAAATAATTTTTTAAACAAAATAATAATATTTTGCAAAAATTAGATTACTTTAACATGCATTCTTGTTCCAAAACCAAAACCATATTTATAACTTTGTGTTTTTACTATAAATAAAACTCTATTTCTAACTTATGGAGATTGGCTGCCAAATTCGACGTTGCTAAATAAATCATTTAGGGTATTTTCGTAATTTCTATATTTCTTGTTACAGTTGAGTTAAGCATATTTATGTTTTGTAATTGTGTTTAACGGAGGACACATTTTGAATATTTTCTTTGTGAAAGTTTTTTCACTGTTTCTGGTGAATTTTGGAATAATTTTATAGAATTATCGTTTGTTATTTTGTTACGTATTTCTTAGAAGCTGCGCTTGCGATTTCTTATGTTTTCGACAGCGTGAATTTCAATTTTGACAGTGGGAGTAAAAGTTGTAGATTTTATTTTAACAATATTGTGAAAAATATAATGGCAGGGCTGGTGTTAAGGTCAAAGGGTTCTTCGCGTGGACATTTATGGACACATATGAATGGGGTTCAAGTTTCACTATGAGGTTTGGCCTCAACTTCGTTGACTTTAAGAATGGGTTGAAAAGGTATCCCAAACGTTCAGCACTTTGGCTGAAAAGATTTCTCTAGTAAATGTTTCTGGATTTTCGTTGTACTTTTTTTCCCTGGGGATGAGAGAACTGCCTTACTTATTTCTATAATAATTCCCGACGGGACAATTTCAATTCAATGTATTTCTCCATTTTTCCCCCCTTTAATTTTGATGCAAATTTCTTTGATTACAAGTACGGCATTAGTAGTAAAGTATAACAGTGATTTTTAATGATATGACCTAATTATTATTTTTTTCAGTACAAAAAAGGAGGCCTTAGGCCTAATTAATTCACAGCTACATATCGCATGTAAGTCTTTCCTCGATTATCATTCTCAAGCCACTTTTGCACCTCCAACGGGGATCTCGAAGTTGTGTCACTCCCTTTTGCCTAGTTGATGCCAGATAAGCAAGACAGTCTGTTGCTCATTTACTTCACGCAGAATATGTTTGAAGCGAATTGACCAATCCATCGCCCTCGTCTGTTGGATGGCCCTGTTAAGAGAACTAAATTGCCCAGCACCGTCTTGAACCTCCCCCCTTAACAGCTTTACCACTTCCTCATTATCATCTTCTACTTCCACCTCCACCAACCCTCCACCCATGCCTTCTGCAACCCACACCACACGCCCCATAGTTCTGCCCCAACCACTCCCCCTCGGCCCCTACTATACAGAAAACCTCCCTTCCATCTACCCACATGGTCACGCAGTAAACCTCCTACATGCAAACACCCATCCCCTTCGACTGCGCCATCAGAATTCAGCTGTATCCACCCAACTTCCGGCGGTCTCCATTGGACCCACCTTGCCTCCCTCGACATACCCCCAGCACCCACCTTACGTATTGATACCAAGGATTCCCTAACCTCAACCATCTTCAACCTAACCTCCTTAACAATCTCACCACTGCCCTCCAATGACCCTTAAAAATCGGTGTGTTCCGTTCCTTCCACAATTTCCATATTGTAACCCCAAAGCAGCACGACCAATCCGACAATTCTTTAGACCCTGAAGGCCCAAAGTTCGCCAACAACCAAGCACCGAAATCTACGGAGAAAAATTCCCTCCTTAAAGATGCAAGAACCAAGCAATACCACACCATCCTTGCTCTATCACAATCCCGTATGACATGTAATACCGTCTCATCATACCTTTCACACAAGCCACAAACAGCGTACTCTGTTAAGTGCCTCATTGCCCTTTCACTATTAGTCATCAACCTATTTCTGGCCACAAGCCACAAAGTCTATTTTATTCTTTGCGGCCCTTGCCAATTCGAAATCCTCCTCCAGATCCTGTTAACTCCTTGCGCTGCACTTTTTCCCAAGTACACATAAGCAGATTTGGTACTGAATTTCCCCCTAGGAGCAGCAAGCCAACACAAACGGTCCAAATTTGCCTCTAGACTTGGTGGATAAATTACTGCAATATGATCTAAAATAAATCAGGGACCAGCTGAGCCAATACTTCCCAATTCCACTCCCCACTCTGTGTAACAAAATAATATACAACTTTTTCCAACAGCTCTTCTGGAACTTGCCTTTCAACGTACTCCTCCAGCGGGTATGGTATACCAGTCCATTTATGCTTCCAGAACAATACCAATCGACCATCCCCCAGTGCCCAGCCTACTCCATCCATGAACGGCTGTCATACTTTACTAATGGCTTGAAAAACCGCTGACCCATTAGCAAAATAGGCATACCTATCTAGACCCTCAGGATTAAAACCATATTTAGCCTTAATCACCCGGGCCCAAAGGGAGTTCGACAATGCGAGCAGACCCCAACACAACTTCATGAGTAACGATTGGTTCATCCTTCTCAAATCTTTCAGTCATAATCCGCCATTCCCTTTAGGCTCGATAGTTCCCTCCATGCAACTAAACTGTTTTTATTCTGCTGCCCTTCTCCACCCCAAACAAACCGCCTACACAACCTCTCTAACTCATCACATATACTAGCCGGTAACCAAGCCGTTTGCATGGTAAACATAGGGATGGCATTAAGTACAGACTGAGCCAACGTCCAATAAGTCTGCTTAGAGACACGGCTATGGATGATAGGCATACCCAAATACCTCTCTAAATTTGACACTTCTTGAAATCCCATCCGAGTTGATAATCTCACTCTCAACTCAGGAGAGATATTATTTGAATAGTACACCTTCGTCTTATCCTCACTCACCTTTAACCCTGAACCGTCACAAAACTGTTGGAGCATACTTTTAACCACTTCCCCCTGTTCTTCAGATGCCTCAACAAATAACAGTAAGTCATGGGCAAACATAAGATAAGGCACTTCAACCTTCCCACTTCCCCTACCCACATGTATTGGTTTCCACCGTCCTTCCCCAACTCTCCTCATAATAAGATGACCCAGCCGCTCAATACACAGAACAAACAGATAATGAGATAAAGGATCTCTCTGCCTAACCCCTCGCTCTGGCAAGAAGACCCTCTCAGGTGTACCATTCCACATAACCTGCATCGCTGTTGATTCCACACAGGTCATAACACTATTCACAAACTCAACAGGACAGCCAGCCTGCATTAAAGTATCTCGAAGGAATTCCCAATTCAAGTAGCCATTGGCCTTTTCAAGATCAACCTTGACAACCATCCACCCTTTACGCCTGTTTTCACTCTCATAGTATGTACCAACTCCTGCGTAACTATTATGTTGCCCGTAATCTGTCTTCCAGGCACAAAACCCACTTGGGCAGCCCAATAATCTGTGGTAAAATTGATTTTAACCTGTTTACCAACACTTTAGTGGCCAGTTTGTAAACCGCGTTCAGCAGGCTGATTGGTCGGAATTCTTTCAACCTTGTCGGTGTATCTACCTTAGGGATTAAAACAATCATAGTTTTGTTCAAACCTTCAGGCATACTCGCATCCTGCACAATTGATCGCATCATCCTACACACAGAATGCCAACCCTCTCCCACTGACTCTGAAAAAATAACGCATTCAATCCATCAGCACCCAGTGACTTCAAAGGATACATGGATGACATTGCCTTTTTAATCTCACCATCCGTCACCACCATCCTCAACGGGTCCCACGACTGTCGCTTTAGTACAGGGAACTCACATGGCACACCCCTAGCCATATCACTAGTACCTTGCGCCGTGTATATATTCACAAAATACTGCTCCGCCATTTCCTGAAGACACACTGGATCAGTTACCCATTAGCATCCCTTAAAGATTATCTACCCGGGCCTAGCTAGAAACTCACTTTCGTGCTATGCATTCCAGAATCGGAATCTGTGGCCAGGCCTAGACGCTAGCACAATTGCCATTCCAACCCTTTTAAAATAAAATTGTGCAGGATCTGGGTTTGCACTCATTCGATTTACCACGCAACAAAAATTCTTAATTAAAACGGAATCATAAGAATTACCTATTGAAGCTTTCACTCAGGTGATTCTCTTGTATGCCTCAAGACTTTGTTTGTATGCTGTGTGGGCAGCAATCTAACTAGCAATTTGATCAGCTAATCACCACAATCCACCTATCAGAAAATTCCAGCACCGCTGCACCTGGCGCATACAATCCACGCACCGCCTGGAGAGAGAGAAAGCTACACGTTGTTGCGAAAATTTTGAAGAAACTTTTGGCAAAATTTTGGCCCCTTAAGCTTTAGAAATCCGATTCTAAGAGAGTTCTCTCTCTAGGATTTTCTCCCTCTAAGTTTTCTTGTCTTGAAAACTTATGAATTGTATTATGTGGAATAGCTAATTCCTTGTCTATATATAGAGTTACAAGTGAGACCCCAAGTTGTTTTAGGATTGGTCTTCCTAATGGGTTTAGGTAATTAGTTTCCAAATTCAATTAGGTAACCAATCTGATAGGATAAACCAAATCTTACTAGATTTCCTAATCTCTAGGATTTCCTATTTCTAATTGAAACTTAAGACTTAATTAATTAATTAAATAATTTCACTTTGTTACTTACTCAATTAACCCTTAGGAATAATTAATCAATTAATTAATTCTACCTATTCAATTAACCCATTACAAAATTAATCGTACCACTAACGGATTAATTTTGGCACTACAATCCTATACCAGAATTGCTTCCAGAACAACTTAATTAATTTATATTCATAATCTCCCCACTTCAAAGATATAGTGCTTGTTAATATATTAATTTACTGATAAATTAATTAATTAACCTCTTTAATTTCGAGACTAGTACCACTGACCTTTTTACTATACCGGACATAAGTCCATCGGCCGGGTTTAGTATAATAAACATTACGAGCTCATCTCGGGAGCACCATCACCTCAGACGCACCGGTACATGGTTTCCTTTCGACAAGCAGCATCACACCAAGCAACTAAACACGTGCACCCAACCTACCGAGACTATTGGCCACAATTGACCTCACCTATTGGCAGATCAAAGTACACTATGTCTAATCCTCATACCCGCTCGAGTCTAGGGATTAAGAGATATAATACCAAAAATGATTTGTCTATTAAATCAGTACAAGACAAATCATTCCTAATGGTCAAGTTCAATATGCCCCGGGCATATCTATATAATTCAATCAGTCTAGACAAACCAATTATCCGAATCACATAATAACCTAAACTGACAGTTTGTCCAAAGCTGTGACGGTTACGAACCTCATTTATATATTATGTCTTTTAACCAATTATGATATCTACTGTGTCACACAAGACTCCTCCTCATCTAACTAGTAATATAAATGGACAAATAATGCACAACAAAATATAACCAAAACATTAATTGATATATTAACTGGGAAAAAGTACTACACAAGCATAGCTTATGTATTAAACTCCAACAATCTCCCACTAATACTTAAGTTGTGCTTTAAGTATACATCTACATACAACCCGTAAACACTCTGCTGCTATACATCTAGAAAAACTGTCATGGCTCTCCTAAGTATTTGATTCCCATGCCCTCCACGTGAGCCTCAAAGACTTTCAAAGTCAATGTCTTCATGAATGAATCTGCAAGGTTATCTTCTGATGCTATCTTAGCCACGACCACGTCTTCCCTTTTTACGATATCCCGTATCAGGTGGTACTTGCGCTGTATATGTTTACTCGCCTTGTGGGCTCGTGGTTCCTTCGAGTTTACTACTGTACCATTGTTATCACAATACACCGTGATAGACTTCTGCAAACCAGGAATCACATCTAAGTCCACTAGGAAGTGCTTGAGCCATACTGCTTATTTCGCTGCCTTTGTTGCGGTAACGTATTCAGCCTCCATGATAGAGTCAGCCACGCATTTCTACTTGACACTCCGCCAAAATATGGCTTCACCTCCTAGAGTAAACACATACCTTGAGGTAGACTTGCTCTTGTCCCTGTCGTCTTGGAAATCTGAATCAGTGTAACCTTGAGGTACCAGCTCAGGCACCTGATAAACCAACACTTGGTCTCTCATTCTACGCAAATACTTGAGAATGCATTTTACTACCTCCCAATGAGCTTTCTCGGGGTTACTCTGATATCTGCTTACCATACCAATGACATAACAGATATCAGGCCTCGTACACAATATGACATACAAGAGACTTCCTACAGCCGAAGCATAAGGAACTGTCTTCATGGCCCCTATCTCCTCAACAGTCTTGGGAGACTGTTCCTTAGAAAGATGCACTCCGTGTCTGAAAGGTAGAAAACCTTTCTTGGAGTTCTACATGTTAAAACGGGCCAGAATCATATCGATGTATAAAACTTTAGAGAGCGTTAACGAACATTTTCTACGATCTCAAATTATCTTAATCCCAATGATATGTCCCGCTTCGCCTAAGTCCTTCATATTAAAATGCTTGGACAACCATGTCTTTACATCTGATAAAACTTTTTTGTTGTTTACAATCAATAGAATGACATCTACGTAAAGCACAAGAAACACCACTGAGTTTCCATCACGTCCGGGGTACACACATTGCTCATCCGGACACTGACTAAAACCGTAGGACTGGATTACCTCCTCAAATTGGATGTTTCAAGATCTAGATGCCTGCTTAAGTCCATAAATAGAACTCCTAAGCATGCAAACCTTATGCTCTTGTCCTTTTTCAACGAATTCCTCTGAATGCTGCATGAAGATGGTTTCCTCAAGACTTCCTTTTAGGAAGTTGTCTTGACATCCATCTGCCATATCTCATAATCTAAATGAGCAGCTATGGCCTAGAGAATCCGGATCAACTTAAGCATGGCTACAGGGAGAAGGTTTCCTCATAATCAATTCCCTCTTTCTGAGTATACCCCTTCGCCACCAGCCTAGCTTTGAAGGTTTCCACCTTTCCGTCAGGTCATCTCTTACGTTTGTAGACCCACTTGCATCCAATGGGCTTAAACCCATCAGGCAGGTCCACAAGCTCCCAGACTTGATTGTGGTCCATTGACCCCATCTCGGATATCATTGTCTTACGCCAAAATTCTGCATCTTTATCTCGGAGAGCCTCATTGTAGTTAACCGGGTCAAGTTTAGACGCACCTGGGACTAGGTCTGAGGCCTCTCCCACGCCAATGAACTTGTCGGACTATCTCACAGCCCTCCCACTATGACGAGGCACCACTTGTGTAAGCACATCATCTGTGATCTCTTGTGAAGTGTATAGTGTATCTACTTGTGCTGGTGCATCAGGATTATTAGTTTGTCTCATAAGCTTTTCTAGTACTTTCTTACTCTTGGGCTTGTGATTTAGGATATAGTCTTCCTCCAAAAATCTAGCGTTAGTACTAACCACAACCTTCTGATCTTTAGGACTATAAAAAAGACCACCTTTCGTTCCCCTATGATATCCTACAAATAGCATTAATTCTGTTCTTGCATCTAACTTAGCCACATCTACCTTAAGCACATGTGCTGGACAACCCCAAATTCTGAGATGTCTTAGACTAGGCTTTCACCCGTTCCACAACTCTACTGGGGTTAAAGGCACAGTTTTAGATGTAAAAGATTAAGAATATACACCGTTATTTCTAAGGCATATCCCCAGAATGAACTCGGAAAATCACTATAGCTCATCATCGACCTGACCATTTCCATGAGAGTTCAATTCCTTCTTTCTGCTACACCGTTCTCCTGTGGCGAGCCAGGTGCTGAGAATGAATTCTATTCACTGAGGTATTCTCAAAATTCATGGGACAGGTACTCCCCACCACGATCTGATCGCAGTGTCTTGATACTCTTACCATGATGCTTCTCCACATCAGCCCAAAACTCTTTGAACTTGCCAAAACACTCGGACTTGTGACGCATTAGGTAAATGTACCCGTACCTTGAGTAGTCATCAGTGAACGTCATGAAATACTCAAAACCATCTCGTGCTTAGACCAACATTGGTCCACACAAGTCAGAATGAATCAACTCTAGTACTTCTTTGGCTCTATAACCTTTTGCTTTAAAAGGTCTCTTGGCCATCTTACATACAAGCAAGATTCGCAGGTTGAATAACCGCCAATCACTAATGAACCTAAACGTCCATCATTAACCAACATCTAAATCCTACTAAGGTTTATATGACCTAGCCTGCGATGCCAAAGATAGGTTTGATTCATTTCAGAAGGTTTCTTCCTCTTATTAATGTTAGATAAAGAGCTATCTGTTTCTATGTTTTTCACAACAGGGGAGTTAGCATTAACCACAAACAAATTGTCAGCCAACGAACCAGAACAAATAAGTTTTTCATTTTTCTAATAAATACAGAATCATCAGAAAAATAAACTTAAAACCATTCTTTAAGAGTTTAGAAACCAAAATAATGTTCTTTCTAAAACTTGGTACATAAAGACAATTAAATAATTCTAATATAGAACTCTCAAAATTTAGAGTGATAACTCCCACTGCTTCTACTGACACTCTTGTAGTGTAGCCCATGTAGATGTCCAGCTCACCATCTCTAAGCTTCCGGGTTACTTGGAACCCTGCAAATAATTACAAACATGATCAGTGGTACATGAATCTGAAGGAAAACTGATCAAGCCCGGGCTAAATCGAAAACCTCACTTTCGTGCAATGCATTCCAGAATCGGAAGCTTTCGACCAAGCTCATGCTCAAATTAGTTTACCCATGAACGGATCTAGGCTTATACTTATTTAATTTATTAATCGGGACACAAAAAATTAAATCTTTAATTAAAACGGAATATTAAAGATTTTACCTTTTGTAGCGAAGTCCCTTGCCTAAAGAAAAAAAATCCAATCTTTACGCGAATTCCACAAGAAATCCGAAGAATATCTCCAATACGAACTCCGAGATAGTGTGGGTATCGTCTACGGAGTTACCCACGGCAATACGATCAAAAACCCAGAAACTTGTATCGGAAGAAAACTCTAAAATAAACTCAAAACTGCTGCCCGAAAAACCCTAGCCATGCTGCGCAAGCTTTCCGATTTTTTTCATAAAAGAAAACCCGCCGGAGACAACCTGATCAGTCCCGATCTGGACGAACAGGACCACGGATCACTCCTCTCGGAAGATCGGACGTGAAACCTGGTCAGTTCTGGGCACCAACCAAAATTGCCGCCGCTATTAAGCACCGGAAAATCTGCTGCGCTAAACTGATGCACGATCCGGCCGAGAAGCTGGTCGATCTGCGCAATCCAAGACGAACAAGCGGCTGGGCTACTTAGAAAATAATCTGGGTAGACTAAAGGAGTAATCTTCCGAAAGAGAAAGCTCTCTTAGTCGACTTCGAGAGAAAACTTGACGAGGAAGATACAGTTCTCTCTCTAGACTAAACTTTCTCTATCTAGTCAAAACTTGGCTGCCAAGTTTCTTAGGTTATGTGCTGCCCAATATGTTGTATTTATAGGAGCTTCTAAGGAGACCTAATGGGCTCTCGAGTTAGGCCTTTAAATTTGACTTTCGTTGACCGCTAAGTCTTCCCGACTGATCAACTCCAATCGACCCATTTAAATTAATTTATTTAATCCACTTTGTTAATTTAATTTAATCAAACTCTTAGAATTAATTAATTCAAAATTGAATTAATCTCTAAATTCACTTCGTCGATTAAATATTAATTAAACCTTTCGGATTAATTAATTTAGCTTGTCGATTAGTCAAATGCATAATCGGTCGGACCACTAACGGACCAATTATGGAACTACTGCTCGAAAACGATTTTACATCGCGCCATTATATTTTATTCTATCTCCCCACATTAAAGATCTAGTGCTCGTCGATTTAACAATTTACTGACAAATTAATTCACCGACTTCTTGGTTTCAGAGATTAGTACCACTCGTTCTTTTATTATACCGAACATAAAGTTCACCGGCCGGGTTTAGTATAATAACCTTACGAGCTCATCTCGGGAGCACCATCAACCCAGCGAACCGGTACGTGGATTCCTCCGACTAGCAACGGCACGTAAGAAGCTAAACACCGCATACCCAACTTACCGAGGTATTGGCCTCAATTGACCTCACTCTTTGGCAAATCAAAGCACACGATATCCAACCCTCACGCCCGTCCTAATCTCGGGATTGAGAGACAGAATACTAGGACCGAATTGACTACGCCGATCAGTATAAGTCAATTCTATCCAAACTGGTCGTGCTCAATATGCCCCGGGCATATCTGTGTGATTTAAACTAGTTTAGATAAACCAATTTCCAAACCACACAATAACCTATACCGATAGTATGTTCAGACTATCTCGGTTACGAGCATACTTTTTATATATCAATACTTTAACCAATAACGGTATCTACTGTGTTTGTCGACACCCCGTTATCTAGTTCTATGATATAAAGGAACAAATTTATACTGAAACAAAATGATATGTCATCTGTGGATATTAGTTTTTGATACAAGCCATAGCTTTTCTGTATTCAAAACTAGCAGAATCCACACACCAAGTATCTGTGGGAATCACCACTAAACATGTCCCAATAATTAGGGCAGAAACTATCGTACCTTTAAGCTTTGGACAATCCGCTTTCCAATGTCCCTTCTTAACGCACTTGAAGAACTTGTCTTTCGACTTCTTCTTTGCAATATCTGACTTATGCACAATTCGTGCCTTTTGAGCTATTCCCTCGAGTTTTCTCTTCTTCTTTCTTGCCTCAGGCTCAGAAGAAGATTCTGAAGCTTTGACTACGACTAAAGCTCACTTCTTCTCATGAAGAAGACTTTTAGCCGCCACCAACTCTGCTAAGAGCTCGAATGAAATACACAACAATTGATTCATGTTGTAGTTCAACCGAAACTGCTCATAGCTTTGAGGTAAGTTCTAGATGACAATATCGACTTTGGTTTCACCATCGATTTCGCCTCCCACTACCTCAACCTCGTTGATGTTACTAATGATGTCAATGACATGATCTCTCACAGGAGTAATCTCAGTCGTCAGGACAATGTCCAAATTATGACTCTAATCGACATAGTTTGAACTAATTAACTTATTGTCTTTCAATATAGCAGTTAAGGGGTTGAATGCCATATCAAAAAAATTGTAAAATAAATAAACAGACAATGTTTCAGTTATTAAATCTAGAATTTCGAAAATAAGAAAATTCTAACAATTATTGACTTCCCTCAAAACAATAATTTTAATCCACCACATCTCATTCACTGGGATTCTCGCAAGCCACGATAGTGTGGACGTTTATGCTAACCCACATTCGTTTGAGAAGAACTAAGTTTATTAACTACACTATCTGACCAAACGATCTATTGATCAATGTAGCTAATAGTCGGTGCTTTCAGCCGTACAAATAAGCAGCATAACCTTGATGGGAGGAATACTGCAGATCGTAAACTAAGTGTGTGCCATTACGTGACTTCTGAGCTTGTTACCTCAGGATAGTGCGCCTCAGATGGAGAGGGTAGTGCATTTCCCCTAGTTAAACTTACTCTAGTCATCTTACTCAGAATTTCATAATCTAATGATCTCGTGGTTAGACTCATCCGAATGGAGGAAGGACCTAATGCCAACGTGCAAGCCCACCCACATCGCATATGAACTCGTAATGGTGGCCGTGGGGATATTAAACCAACCCGCTCCCACTTAGATTTTTAAATCGAGGGTTTTTCCATTTTAACATGTAATTAACTAACCCTAAGTTATATGCAACCATAAAACCATCATACTTTAAAATCATGCATCTAAAATACAGCACAAAAAATTAAAGCATAAAAATTAAAATAATAAATACGGGAAATAAATGCGAAATTAAATTTCCCGACTTTTATGGTTTTAATCGATTCCATCTTCTGCATTGATCTCGTGTCCCATCACGTAACTGATGGAAAGAGTCTTGAACTTCAAAAAATGAAAAATAGAGGAAAAATGGGCCAAAACGTGACACGAAAGGTCCGCGCACGCACAACCAACATGGGTCGTGCGCGCGGCCCTGCTGCGCCTGCTACTGCGATTGCAGCTGTTGCCGCGTGCTTTCACAGTAATTGCTGCGCTGCACGGTGGCAGCTGCACCGCTGTCGGCCGACGATATATGCCGGCAATTTTTAGCCAGCATCGTTGTCCACCTCCGATCCCTCCTTTGCTTTTTCCTAAGCTATTTGGCCTTCTTGCAATTCGTTCTGGGTTTTCCTGGGTTTCTACGAATTAACGATAACCCAAAACCCACAAATTCAAGTTGCCCACCATAACACATTTGATTACAAAAATTAATTCTCCTACTACAAGGCTTTCAAGGAAAATTAAAGAATTGAAATTACATAGAAAAAACCCTACTACAGATTTGATCTAATCCTACAAGGCTTCCAGCACGTGGTTATACTATTACAAATATTCATGATAATATTAAATCCGAACATGTCCTGGAGTTTAATTAAAACCCATACAAACATAACCATAATAATCGGGATTTCTTAACCACCTGCAAACAAAACCATGTAATAAATCGAACAAGCACAAAACCCAAAAACCAGGCTCTGAAACCAATTGAAAGATTATCTGCCTAGGCCAAGCCAGAAACTCACTTTCATGCTATGCATTCCATAATCGGAATCTCAGGCCAGGCTTAGACGCTAACACAATCGCTATTATAACCCTTTTGAAATAACATTGCACAGGATTTTGATTTGTACTTATTCAATTTATCACGCAACAAATAAATTCTTAATTAAAAGCGAAAACATAAGAATTACCTATTGAAACGTATACTCAGGTGATTCTCTTGTATGCCTCAATAATTTGCTTGTATGCTGTGTGGGCAGCAATCTAACGAGCAATTGATCAGCTAATCACCACAATCCACTCGCCAGAAAATTCCAGCACCAAGCTGTCTAGCGTGTGATCAGCACGCGCCGCAGCCACCCCCTTTCACGTGCCGCCGCCGTCGCTGAAGGAATCCAAACGCCGCCACTGAAGGAATCCAAACGCCGCCGCTGGGAAAACAATAATCCAACGCCGCCACTGCCTAGGATTTCGCACCGCCAGCCAAGAGAAAGAAAACCCAACTCTAAGAAGAATTCATTTCCCTCTATAGCATTTTCTCTCTCTAAGTTTTCTTGTCTTGAAAACTTATGAATTGTATATTGTAGAATAGCTAATCCCTTGTCTATATATAAAGTTACAAGAGAGACCCCAAGTTGGTTTAGGATTGGTCTTCCTAATGCGTTTAGGTAATTAATTAGTTTCCAAATCCAATTAGGTAACCAATCTAATAGGATAAACCAAATCCAAATTAGATTCCTAATCTCTAGGACTTCCTAATTCTAATTGAAACTTAAGACTTAATTAATTAAATAAATAATTTCACTTTGTTAATTACTTAATTAACCCTTAAGATTAATTAATCAATTAATTAATTCTACCTATCCAATTAACCGATTACAAAATTAATCATACCACTAACGGATTAATTTTGGCACTACCATCCTACACCAGAATTGCTTCCGAAATAACTTAATTAATTTATATTCATAATCTCCCCACATCAAAGATATAGTGCTCGTTAATTTATTAATTTACTCATAAATTAATTAATTAACTTCTTTAATTCCGAAACTAGTACCACTTGACCTTTTTACTATATCGGACATATGTCCACCGGCCGGGTTTTGTATAATAAACATTATGAGCTTATCTCAGGAGCACCATCACCCCCGGACGCACCGGTACATGGTTTCCTTTCGACAAGCAGCAGCACACCAAGCAACTAAACACGCGCACCCAACCTACCGAGATTATTGGCCACAATTGACCTCAACCATTGGCAGATCAAAGTACACTATGTCTAATCCTCATGCTTGCTTAAGTCTAGGGATTAAGAGATAGAATACTAAGAACGATTTATCTATTAAATCAGTACAAGACAAATCATTCTAAATGGTCAAGTTCAATACGCCCCGGGCATATCTATATAATTCAATTAGTTTAGATAAACCAATTATCCCAATCACATAATAACCTAAACTGACAGTTTGTCCAAAGCTGTCTTGGTTACGAACCTCATTTATATATTATGTCTTTCAACTAATGTTGAGATCTACTGTGTCACACAAGACACCTCATCATCTAACTACATAATATATGTGGACAAATAATGCACAACTAAATTTAACCAAAATATTAATCGATATATTAATTGGGAAAATGTACAATACAAGCATTGCTTATGTATTCAACTCTAACAGAACATTCCAACAAATAATCTTCATTTAAAAACAAACTTATTAGATACCTGCACCAAAAATTGCACTAAAACTCAGAGAGACTCAGGGACTATCGTCCCTATCGCCACGACATCCTGCCTTTCCACATCATCCATCATCCCCACTACCCCGTCAGGTGGTTCTGAACCATGGAAACCCCCACCTCTCTCCTTCACAAACCCCCTCCCAGTACCCTCCCTTTCCGTTCTCTCACCCTTATCCTAATTATCAACAATCATGAAAACTTTATGTTGCTTAGGATTCAACTCTGAGCCCAGCTCCACTACACCACTCTGGCCCCTAAAGCTCTCAAATTATTGCCCCGCCAAATTACCCTCATTTTCCTTCTCCTTCCCTCTTTGCCCCATTTGTTCCCTAACTATATTCGTGACCTCCTTCAGCACTCCTCCATCCTCTACCTCACCCCCACCCAAAACCGCCACTGACATCTCCTTCACCGCCACGTTCCCACCATAACGAATGGGACGTCCCCTGTGAAGGAAAACTGAACAAGCCCGGGCTAAATCGAAAACCTCACTTTCGTGCTATGCATTCCAGAATCGGAAGCTTTCGACCAAGCTCAGGCTCAAATTAGTTTACCCATGAACGGATCTAGGCTTATACTTATTTAATTTATTAATCGGGACACAAAAAATTAAATCTTTAATTAAAGCGGAACTTAAAGATTATACCTTTTGTAGCGAAGTCCCTCGCCTAAAAGAAAACCCAATTCTTTAGCGCGAAATCCACAAGAAATCCGAAGAATTCTCCAATACACGCTCCGAGATAGTGTGGGCTATCGTCTACGGAGCTACCCACAGCAATTCGACTGAAAACCCAAGAAACTTGCTTCTCAAGAAACTCAAATTGAGGCTGCCCAGAATTTTTTTCTCAAAAATAAACTGCCCAGAATTTTTTTTTAACAAAATTGAAGCTGCCCAGAATTTTCTTTCTCAAATTGAAGCTGCCCAGATTTTTTTCTTTGAAAAATTGAAGCTGCCCTTTCCGCCGGACTTCACTCCACTAAGCTGCCAGTTTTCCGCTGCAATAATTCCTGCCGGAAGCTACCTTAAACCAGTCCCGATCTAGACAACTAAACCCACGGATCACTCCTCTAGGAAGATCGAACGTGGAGCTTGGTTGGTTCTGGGCACCAGTCCGCAGCAGCAACCGGACTTCACAGTCACGGCAGTAGCCGGACTTCACAACCAGGAAAACCCCGATTCCAGCAGCTCAAAAGAAAAAACCGATCTGCAGCTATCTAAGGGAGTAATCCGACCAGCAGCTGGGTTTTTCTGGAAGAACAAGAAGACCGATCAGCACTGGGCTGTTCCTTCTAAAACTCCGATCAGCAGCTGAGTTTAAAAACTGTTCGGGCAAAAAAAAAAACGGTGACTGTTTTTGTTGAAGAAAAGGACTGGGCTGCTAAATTAATTCATGGGCTGAGTTCCCTTTGGAAGAAGAAAGTTATCTTGGTCGACTTCGAGAGAAAACTTGACGAGGAAGACACGTTCTCTCTCTAGACCAAACTTTCTCTTTCTAGCCTAACTTGGCTGCCAAGTTTCATCTCTTTTAGGGTTTTCTTGCTGCCCAATATGTTGTATTTATAGGAGCTTCTAAGGAGACCTAATGGGCTCTCGAGTTAGGTCTTAAAATTTGACTTTCGTTGACCGCTAAGTCTTCCCGACTAATCAACTCCAATCGACCCTTTTAAATTAATTTATTTAATCCACTTTGTTAATTTAATTTAATCGAACCCTTAGAATTAATTAATTCAAAATAGAATTAATTTCTAAATTCACTTCGTCGATCAAATATTAATTAAACCCTTCGGATTAATTAATTTACCTTGTCGATTAGTCAAACGCATAATCGGTCGTACCACTAACGGACCAATTATGGAACTACCGCTCGAAAACGACTTTACATCGCGCCATTATTATTTCTTCTATCTCCCCACATTAAAGATCTAGTGCTCGTCGATTTATCAATTTACTGACAAATTAATTCACCGACTTCTTAGTTTCCGAGATTAGTACCACTCGACCTTTTATTATACTGAACATAAAGTTCACTGGCCAGGTTTAGTATAATAACCTTACGAGCTCATCTCGGGAGCACCATCAACCCGGCGAACCGGTACGTGGATTCCTCCGACTAGCAACGGCACGCAAGAAGCTAAACACCGCATACCCAACTTACCGAGGTATTGGCCTCAATTGACCTCACTCTTTGGCAAATCAAAGCATACGACACCCAACCCTCACGCCCGTCCCAATCTTGGGATTGAGAGACGGAATACTAGGACCGAATTGACTACGCCGATCAGTACAAGTCAATTCTATCCAAACTGGTCGTGCTCAATATGCCCCGGGCATATCTGTGTGATTTAAACTAGTCTAGATAAACCAATTTCCAAACCACACAATAACCTATACCGATAGTATGTTCAGACTATCTCGGTTACGAGCATGCTTTTTATATATCAATACTTTAACCAATAACGGTATCTACTGTGTTTGTCGACACCCCGTTATCTAGTTCTATGATATAAAGGAACAGATTTATACTGAAACAAAATGATATGTCATCTGTGGATATTAGTTTTTGATACAAGCCATAGCTTTTCTGTATTCAAAACTAACAATCTCCCACTAATACTCAAAGCTATGCTAAGAAGTACAAAAACTGTCCAACCCGCTATTACACTGCTGTCATAATGAAATCTCCAGAACACCTTTAAGCTCACTAACATGGCTCCCTCAAGAATCTGACTCCCATGCCCTCCACATGTCTCTCAAAGACCTTTAGGGTCAATGGCTTTGTGAAAGGATCTGCATGGTTGTCATCTGATACTATCTTGGCCACGGTCACGTCTCCCCTCTTTACGATCTCTCGTATCAGGTGGTACTTGCGCTCTATGTATTTACTCGCCTTATGAGCTCGTGGTTCCCTCGAGTTAGCAACTGCACTATGTTATCACAATAAACTGTGATAGACCTAGGCAACTCAGGAACCATATCTGAGTCCATCCGGAAGTTCCTGAGCCACAGAGCCTCTTTCACTGCCTCTGAAGCGGCAACGTACTCGGCCTCCATGGTAGAGTCCGCCACGCATTTCTGCTTGACACTCTTCCATATTGTGGCTCCACCTCCTAGAGTAAACACAAACCCAGAGGTAGACTTACTCCTGTCCAAATCACCTTGAAAGCCCGAATCTGTGTAACCCAATGGTACAAGCTCCTGCGCTCTATAAACTAGTACACAATCTCTCGTCCTGCGCAAGTACTTGAGAATGCATTTTACTGCCTCCCAGTGAGCCTTCCCAGGGTTACTCTGATATCTGCTAACCATGCCAACGGCAAAGCAAATATCAGGCCTCGTGCACAACATAGCATACATGAGGCTACCCACTGCAGAAGCATAGGGTACCGCCTTCATGGCATCTATCTCCTCAGCAGTCTTAGGACACTGCTCCTTAGACAAATGCACTCCATGCCTGAAAGGTAGTGAACCCTTCTTGGAGTTCTGCATGTTAAAACGGGCCAGAATCGTGTCTATGTAGGATGCCTGAGAGAGAGTTAGAGAACGTCTCCTACAATCTTGAATAATCTTGATCCCAAGGATATGTCCAGCCTCTCCCAAATCCTTCATATCGAATTGCCTGAACAGCCATGCCTTTACGTCTGACAACACCTTCTTACTGTTGCCAATAAGAAGAATGTCATCTACGTAAAGTACGAGGAACACCACTATATCACCATCACGCCTGCTATAAACACACTGCTCATCCGGACACCGAGTGAATCCATAGGACTGGATAACCTCGTCAAAACGGATGTTCCAAGATCTGGATGCTTGCATCTCTATCCTGAAGAACCTCATTGTAGTTAACTGGGTCTGGTTCACGAGCACCAGGGATAAAGTCCAAAGACTCACCCAAACCCATGTACCTCTCGGGCTGTCTCACAGCCCTCCCACTACGACGAGGCGCAGCCTGTGTAAGAGCATCATCTGTGATAGTGTGTGCAGTCTCTTGTGGTGTGTCTTCCTGTACGTGTGCATCTGGAATAGTGGACTGACTTCTAAGCTCTTCCAATACTACCTTGCTGCTTGACTTGTGATCTAAAATATAGTCCTCCTCAAGAAATCTGGCATTGATGCTGACCACCACCTTCTGATCCTGAGGACTATAAAATAAACCATCTCTCGTTCCTTTGGGGTAGCCTACAAACAGCATAACCTTAGATCTCGCCTCTAACTTGCCTGCATCTGCCTCGAGCACATGTGCTAGACAACCCCAAATCCTGAGATATATCAGACTAGGCTTACGCCCACTCCACAACTCTACTGGGGTCGTAGGCACAGACTTAGATGGCACAAGGTTGAGGATAAAACACGCTGTATCCAAGGCATAACCCCAAAACGAGATAGGCAACTCACTGTAACTCATCATCGATCTAACCATCTCCATAAGAGACCTGCTCCTCCCCTCTGCCACACCATTCTGCTGGGGTGTGCCAGGTGCAGACAACTGGGTCTGAATACCCTCCTCTGACAAATAGGTCCTAAATTCACTAGAGAGGTATTCACCACCTCTAGCCTGAACTGACATAGGTCCACACATGTCAGAATGAATCAACTCTAAAACCTCCTTGGCCCTATACCCCTTCGCCTTAAAAGGCCTCTTGGTCATTTTACCCTCCAAGCAGGACTCACAGGTCGAATAGCTGTCAATATCTAGTAAGTCCAAAGACCCACTCTTGACCAACCTTTGAATCCTACTAAGGTTGATATGACCTAGTCTCAGGTGCCAAAGATAAGTCTGATTCAAAGGGGAAGATTCCTTTCTCTTATTATGATTTGGTGATGAGTTACTAGTTTCTGTGTTTTGCATAACTGGGGAGTAAGTCTTGATTTAAAACAGATTGTCAACCAATGTACCGGAACATATAAGTTTCTGGCATTTTCTTATAAAAACCGAACCGTCAGAAAATACACACTTATAACCATCCAAAACAAGTTTTGAAACTGAAAGCAAGTTCTTTCGAAAACTAGGTACATAAAGACAATCCTTTAAAAGTAAAATAGAGTCTGAAAAATAAAGACTAATAACTCCCACTGCAGCCACAGAAACTCTGGTAGTATCCCCAAGGTAGACCTGCAACTCTCCCTCTCTAAGCAGCCGGGTCACTTGGAACCCCTGCAAAGAATTACAAACGTGATCAGTGGCTCCCGAATCCACACACCAAGTATCTGTGGGAATCGCCGCTAATCACGTCTCAGTAACTAGGGAAAATTTACTTTTAACCTCGAGGCTTTGGGCAATCCTTCTTCCGATGTCCTGCTTTGCCATACTTAAAACATTTGCCTTTCGACTTTTGCTTCTTGGCAATGCCTGCCTTGGGTCCATGATTAGTTCCTGCTTTCTGGCCTCTCTTCCTCTCTTGCTTCCTGGCTTTGGGCCCAGCAGAGGAACCTGAGGGACCAACAGTAGCAAAGGCTTGCTTCTTCTCAGCGAATAGGTCCTCGGCTGACACCAATGTAGTTATGAGCTCGGGAGTGAATATGAGAGCTTGCCCATATTATAGTTCAACCGAAACTGCTCAAAAACTGGGAGGCAAGCTCTGGAGAATGATATCGACCTGGGTCTCCCCATCAATATCACCTTCCAGTACCTCGATCTCATTGATGCAACTGATCATGTCCAGCACGTGATCCCTCACTGAAATGCCCTCAGCCATTCTAGCATTCATGAGTTTCCTCATAGCTGACTACTTGGCTACCCTGCTTAAGGGGACACTCCTCAGTAAGCACGTACTTGTAACCCTCAGCGGTAAGGACAATGTCCAGGTTACGTTTCCAGTCAATATAGTTTGGACTCATGAGTTTGTTTTGGTTCAAAAATGACAGCTAGCGGGTTGAACGACATATCAACTGAAAATAATGAAAAAACATGTCTCAGTATACTTTTCGAAAATATTGAAAAATCCTCAGAAAAGAAATATAATCTTCTACCGACATCTCTCCCACCGGGATTAACGCAGGTCACGACGGGTGAACGTCTACGCTAACCCACATTCGTTCGAGAAGGACCAAAGTCCATTAATCTCATTATCTGACCAACGATCTTATGATCAATGAAATTAATAGTCGATAATTTTAGCCGTACACGTAAATAGCGTTACCTCGTAGGAGGGATACTATAAACAGTACACTAAGTGTATGCCATTACGTGACTTCTAAGTTTGTTACTTAGGGTACTAATGCGCCTCGGACGGCGAGGGTGTCGCAACTTTTCCCAATTAAACGCACTATAGTCATCCCTTTAGAAATTCATTCCAGCGATATCTGTGATTGAAAACTCAACCGACGGGGAAGCCGTTTAACCACATCGCCAATGAACCCGTAATGGATGCCATGGGGATATTAACCAACCCGCTCCCACTTAGATTTTTAAAATAATTTTAATTCGCCCTAGTTTTCTTGGTTTTCCATTTCGGTTTTCTACGTAATTAGGATTCACCCAAAAATTACGATAAACCAAAATCTGGGTTTTCTCGGTTTTCTACGTAATTAGGAATCACCCAAAATTACGATAAACCAAAACCCCACGTAATTAGGGATCACCCAAAATTACGATTAAACCAAAACTTGCGAATATAATTAAGTTTGAGGATTTTTACGTTTTAACATGCAATATCTTAACTATGGATATTCGCACCCATAAAACCGTTGGAGTTTTAATATGCGAATAATCTACCTTAGTTAATTGCACATTACCTTTTTGGAAAAACTTTTGGTTTGAATTTCGTTCATGCAAAATAAAACGAAAATCACACAATCAACGAAAAACTCATAAATACGGGAAATTAAACAAAATAAAATTTCCCGACTATTATGGCCTTCTCTATCGTTGATTCCTTGACGCCTCGGTGACACTTCCCGTCGTGTCGCTCCCACTCGTTATTTGGATTCCTCTCGATTCGCCCGGGTTTTCTCAGTTTATTCCGTAATTAGGAATCACCCAAAATTACAATAAACCAAAACCCGCGAATATAAGTTACCCAAAATAACGTCTTCGTCATAGTACAAAAAATTCCTATATACAAAGGCGTTTTCTAGGAATTTAAAGACGACATGATTAGATCAAATCCTACTACAAGATTTTTCTAATCCTACACGGCTTCCAGCTCGTGGTTATTACTATTACAGAAATTTCCATTCAAAAATTAAAACGAGCCCGGACATGTCCCGGGGTTTATGAATGAAAATTAAATTTCTACCATAATAGCCGGGAAACCAATAACCACCTGTTTAAACATTTCGACAAAAATACTAATGCCAAAATAAAGCCGTGTAATAAATCAAACAAGTATAAGACCGAAACCAACGCTCTGATACCAATTTGAAGGAAAACTGAACAAGCCCGGGCTAAATCGAAAACCTCACTTTCGTGCTATGCATTCCAGAATCGGAAGCTTTCGACCAAGCTCAGGCTCAAATTAGTTTACCCATGAACGGATCTAGGCTTATACTTATTTAATTTATTAATCGGGACACAAAAAATTAAATCTTTAATTAAAGCGGAACTTAAAGATTATACCTTTTGTAGCGAAGTCCCTCGCCTAAAAGAAAACCCAATTCTTTAGCGCGAAATCCACAAGAAATCCGAAGAATTCTCCAATACACGCTCCGAGATAGTGTGGGCTATCGTCTACGGAGCTACCCACAGCAATTCGACTGAAAACCCAAGAAACTTGCTTCTCAAGAAACTCAAATTGAGGCTGCCCAGAATTTTTTTCTCAAAAATAAACTGCCCAGAATTTTTTTTTAACAAAATTGAAGCTGCCCAGAATTTTCTTTCTCAAATTGAAGCTGCCCAGATTTTTTTCTTTGAAAAATTGAAGCTGCCCTTTCCGCCGGACTTCACTCCACTAAGCTGCCAGTTTTCCGCTGCAATAATTCCTGCCGGAAGCTACCTTAAACCAGTCCCGATCTAGACAACTAAACCCACGGATCACTCCTCTAGGAAGATCGAACGTGGAGCTTGGTTGGTTCTGGGCACCAGTCCGCAGCAGCAACCGGACTTCACAGTCACGGCAGTAGCCGGACTTCACAACCAGGAAAACCCCGATTCCAGCAGCTCAAAAGAAAAAACCGATCTGCAGCTATCTAAGGGAGTAATCCGACCAGCAGCTGGGTTTTTCTGGAAGAACAAGAAGACCGATCAGCACTGGGCTGTTCCTTCTAAAACTCCGATCAGCAGCTGAGTTTAAAAACTGTTCGGGCAAAAAAAAAACGGTGACTGTTTTTGTTGAAGAAAAGGACTGGGCTGCTAAATTAATTCATGGGCTGAGTTCCCTTTGGAAGAAGAAAGTTATCTTGGTCGACTTCGAGAGAAAACTTGACGAGGAAGACACGTTCTCTCTCTAGACCAAACTTTCTCTTTCTAGCCTAACTTGGCTGCCAAGTTTCATCTCTTTTAGGGTTTTCTTGCTGCCCAATATGTTGTATTTATAGGAGCTTCTAAGGAGACCTAATGGGCTCTCGAGTTAGGTCTTAAAATTTGACTTTCGTTGACCGCTAAGTCTTCCCGACTAATCAACTCCAATCGACCCTTTTAAATTAATTTATTTAATCCACTTTGTTAATTTAATTTAATCGAACCCTTAGAATTAATTAATTCAAAATAGAATTAATTTCTAAATTCACTTCGTCGATCAAATATTAATTAAACCCTTCGGATTAATTAATTTACCTTGTCGATTAGTCAAACGCATAATCGGTCGTACCACTAACGGACCAATTATGGAACTACCGCTCGAAAACGACTTTACATCGCGCCATTATTATTTCTTCTATCTCCCCACATTAAAGATCTAGTGCTCGTCGATTTATCAATTTACTGACAAATTAATTCACCGACTTCTTAGTTTCCGAGATTAGTACCACTCGACCTTTTATTATACTGAACATAAAGTTCACTGGCCAGGTTTAGTATAATAACCTTACGAGCTCATCTCGGGAGCACCATCAACCCGGCGAACCGGTACGTGGATTCCTCCGACTAGCAACGGCACGCAAGAAGCTAAACACCGCATACCCAACTTACCGAGGTATTGGCCTCAATTGACCTCACTCTTTGGCAAATCAAAGCATACGACACCCAACCCTCACGCCCGTCCCAATCTTGGGATTGAGAGACGGAATACTAGGACCGAATTGACTACGCCGATCAGTACAAGTCAATTCTATCCAAACTGGTCGTGCTCAATATGCCCCGGGCATATCTGTGTGATTTAAACTAGTCTAGATAAACCAATTTCCAAACCACACAATAACCTATACCGATAGTATGTTCAGACTATCTCGGTTACGAGCATGCTTTTTATATATCAATACTTTAACCAATAACGGTATCTACTGTGTTTGTCGACACCCCGTTATCTAGTTCTATGATATAAAGGAACAGATTTATACTGAAACAAAATGATATGTCATCTGTGGATATTAGTTTTTGATACAAGCCATAGCTTTTCTGTATTCAAAACTAACACCCTGTGCCAGCGTATACCACTACTCTCCCCCACATTCTGGGCTGTACTACCTTGCCCTTGGACACCTGCAGTACTCCCTTCCCCCACTTTACTACCCCCATCAGCTTTCCTAACTTCTCCACTTCCAGGTTAGCAAACCTCGAACCTGCCTGACTTCTAGTTCGTTGCCCACACAACGTGAAGTCATAGTCTTGAGGCATACAAGAGAATCATCAAGTGCACCCTTCAAAGGTACTTTTCTAAGATTCCGCTTTAATAGAAATTATTGTTGCGTGGTAAATCGAGCAAGTGCAAACCCAGATCCTACCAAAATCTTTCAATTGGTATCAGAGCCTGGTTTAGGGGGTTCTGTGCTTGTTCGATTTATTACATGGTTTTATTTGCAGGTGGTTTAGAATCTCGACTATTATGGTTACGTTTGTATGGGTTTTAATTAAACTCCGGGACATGTCCGGATTTAATTTTATTATGAATGTTTGTAATAGTATAACCACGTGCTGGAAGCCGTGTAGGATTAGATCAAATCTGTAGTAGGATTTTTTCTATGTAATTTCAATTATTTAATTTTCCTAGAATGCCTTGTAGTAGGAAAGTTGTTTTTTTTTGTAATCGAAGGCGTTATGGTGGGCAACTTGGATTCGTGGGTTTTGGGTTATCATGAATTTGAAGAAACCCAGGAAAATCCAGAACGAATTGCAAGAAGACCAAATAGCGTGAAAAAAAGCGAAGGAGGAGTTGGCGGCAGGAGGCGACGCCGGCAACGATCGCCGGCAGCAAAAACGCCACCGGCAGCCAAAGGAGGGCAGCAGCAGGCTGCAGGCGCCGCCTTGGGCGACTGCGAGCCCGCGCGCGCGGCCCGGGCTGTGCTGCGGGCCCGGGCGGCCCGTTCGGGCTATTTTTGGCCCGTTTTTCCTCCAGTTTTCGTTTTTTGAAGTTCAAGACTCTCTCCATCGAGTGACGTGACGGGACACGAAAACAAGGCAAAGGATGGAAGCAATTAAAACCATAATAGTCGGGAAATTTATTTTACGTATTTATTTCCCATATTTATTGTTTTAATTTTTATGTTGTATTTTAGATGCATGAATTAAAGCATATCTGGTTTTATGGTTGCATATAACTTAGGTTAGTTAATTGCATGTTAAAACTGGAAAAACCCTCATTTTGGAAATCTAAGTGGGAGCGGGTTGTGTTATATCCCCATGGCCACCATTACAGGTTCATATGCGATGTGGGTGGGCTTGCGCGTTGGCATTAGGGCCTTCCTCCATTCGGATGAGTCCAGCCCTGAGATCGCTAGACTATGAGCTTCTGAGTAAGATGACTAGAGCGAGTTTAACAAGGAGAAATGCGACACCCTCTCCATCTGAGGCGCACTATCCTGAGGTAACAAACTCAGAAGTCACGTAATGGCATACACTTAGTGTACGATCTGTAGTATTCCTCCCGCGAGGTTACGCTGCTTACTTGTACGGCTGAAAGCACTGACTATTAGCTACATTGATCAAAAGATCGTTGGTCAGATAGTGTAGTTAATGAACTTGGTTCTTCTCAAACGAATGAGGGTTAGCATAAACGTCCACACTGCTTGGCTTGCGAGAATCCCGGTGGATGAGATGTTGGTGGATTAATATTATTGTTTTGAGGGAAATCAATAATTAAATTGAATTTTCATAATTTTGAAAATTCTAGCATATATAACTGAAACACTGTTTGTTTACTTTCCAGTTTAAATCGATATGGCATTCAATCCTTTAGCTGCTATTTTGAAGAACAACAATTTAACTGGAACTAATAATGTCAATGGAAGTCATAACTTGGACATTGTCCTTAGGGCTGAGAGCGCTCTTGTGAGAGATCGTGTCATTAACATGATTAGTAACATCAACAAGGTTGAGGTAGTGGGAGGCGAAATCGTTGGTGAAACCAAAGCCGGTATTGTCCTCCAGAGTTTGCCTCAAAGCTATGAGTGGATTCGGTTGAACTACAACATAAGTAAGATGTTGTGGAGTTCATCCGAGCTCTTGGCAGAGTTGATGGGGCCTCAAAGCTATGAGCGGATTCGGTTGAACTACAACATAAGTAAGATGTTGTGGAGTTCATCCGAGCTCTTGGCAGAGTTGATGGCGGCTAAAAGTGATGGGAATCAAGCTAGTTCGTGTGTGGACGAAAAGGTCATCAACTCAAGTGAAGCTCAGAAAGCTAAAGCCCAGCAAGACAAATCCATTCCACCAAGTCCAATTCAAGATATAGTTGGGCCTCTCACAAGGCTAAGGAAGCAAAAGATGGAAGAGGCTTTGTCCAAGTTAGCTACAAAATCATTAGAAGAAGCTCAGTCCAACTACACCTCATTCAAGCCCAAGCTCTATAATCTTGTGGGAGTCTTGGACCAAGCTTCTAGCTAATGATTTATGGGCTGCGCTCCACACTCTTTCACAGTCCAAATGGAGTGCAACAAAACACAAGTGCTGATTCTTATGTTCTAACCAACCCGAGAGCAAGTTTTGGGTGCAAGTCCAATTCCATTAGATGTTTTTTCGGCCCATATCAGTTCAGAATACTCAAGGAACATTCTAGAATGTTTCCACAAGTTTTTGGGGTCAATTAGAAGCATTGGATCAGCCTTGGTGGTCAAATTCATGAAGACTAGTTAATGAAGACTTTCCAAGTTCTCTAGGTGCATGAATCTTCACTTAAAGCCTTCAAAGCTCTTCATTTCGGTTCCAAGACTCAAGAAAGCAACTTTTCAGAATTCCAACATCATTGGAACATGTTCTCTTTTATGTGAAAAGGTGCAATGCTTCACATATTAAGAATTGAAGTTGGAAAGCCACCCGGGAAACCAAATGGTCACTAGTTTTCATCAAAAATAATTCTAAGTCTTTTATTTTCATTTTAGCTTAATAATTTCGTGGCTTTTGAATAGGAATCATATTATTATTAGTATTTTAAGAGTCATAAGTCAATAAGTCAAGTTAGGGACTAGTTTTGCAAAACATTATAAGTCTAAGACTTTAGTTTGTAAATTACTATTATCATGTAAGGTTCTCCTTTTTGTTATAAAAGGAGCTAAGTATTATTCAATAAGAAGATTTTGGAGAGTTATAAACTTGTTAAGGAGTTTCCTTAAGTACTAGTCTTGAACTAGATTGGGTTTTGTAAGTTTTCCTTACATAACTAACAGCTTATCATTCAAATCTTCTTCCATTTGAATGTGGCATTTTTAACTCTTCTTTCTATTCCATTGTAATTCAAAGGTGTTAGATTTGATACATCTATCATTGTTGGGTTCACTAGATTAGATTGGGGGTTGGGATCATCACTTAATATTTTGTTGTGATTCAAAGGTTTTTGGTTTCTATACCATTGATTGTTGAATTTAACATTAGAAAGGTATTGTTCTCGGAAGAATTCTTCCATTCTTCGAGGATTGCTTGTTTGACGATTTATTGGAGGTGTTCTTCTCATTGCCAATATTCTCTAAACAAGAGGTCTTAGGGTTTGTGAGAAAGTTGAACAAGAAAACGATATAAATTTGTTGAATCTATAATCGGATTCACATCAAAAAGTCTTCTTCAAGAGAAGAAGTGAGCTTTAGTCACAGTCGAAGCTTTAGAATCTTCTTCTGAGCCTGAGGCTGCAAAGAAGAAGAGAAAGCTCGAGGGAGTAGCTAAAAAGGCACTTGCTCGATTTACCACGCAACAAAAAATTTCTATTTAAAAGCAAAATCTTAGAAAAGTACCTTTGAAGCGTGACTTGGGTGATCGCTTGTATGAATCAAGACTTTGACTTCTCGTTGTGTGGGCAACGATCTATAAGCCAATGGATAAGCAATCAACACAACTGGATTCATCAGAAAATTCAACAAACTCACCGCCAAACGCGTGACCTTCACGCGCCGCCTAGGCTCGAGATCTACCAACACGCGCCGCCGCCCCAAGCCTTTAAACTGCCGCAGGAAAATAATGAAGAAAAACTGGCCAACAAGACTACTAGAGGCTGCCACAATTTTGGTCCTTAAATCTGACTGCGAGGGAGAATTTTATTTCTCTCTCTAGGATTTTATCTCTCTAGATTCTTGAATTATGAATCTATTGAATTGTGTGTCTTGAATAGCTAATCCCTTGTCTATATATAGAGTTACAAGAGAGACCCCAAGTTGGTTTAGGATTGGTCTTCCTAATGGGCTTAGGTAATTAGTTTCCAAATCCAATTAGGTAACCAATCTGATAGGATATACCAAATCCTACTAGATTCCTAATCTTTAGGATTTCCTAATTCTAATTGAAACTTAAGACTTAATTAATTAATTAAATGATTCCACTTTGTTAATTACTTAATTAACCCTTAGGAATTAATTAAATAATTCCACTTTGTTAATTACTGAATCAACCCTTATGAATAATTAACCAATTAATTAATTAAATCTACTTATTCAATTAACCTATTACAAAATTAATCGTACCACTAACGGATTAATTTTGGCACTACCATCCTACACCAGAATTGCTTCCGGAACAACTTAATTAAATTATATTCATAATCTCCCCAAATCAAAGATATAGTGCTCGTTAATTTATTAATTTACTGATACATTAATTAATTAACCTCTTTAATTCTGAGACTAGTACCACTCGACCTTTTTACTATACCGGACATAAGTCCACCGACCGTGTTTAGTATAATAAATTTTACGAGCTCATCTCAGGAGCACCATCACCCCGGACCCACCAGTACATGGTTTCCTTTCGACAAGCAGCAGCACACCAAGCAACTAAACACGCGCACCCAACCTACCGAGAGTATTGGTCACAATTGACCTCACCCATTGGCAGATCAAAGTACACTATGTCTAATCCTCATGCACGCTCAAGTCTAGGGATTAAGAGATAGAATACAAGAATGATTTGTCTATTAAATCAGTACAAGACAAATCAACCCTAAAGGTCAAGTTCAATATGCCCCGGGTATATCTATATGATTTAATTAGTTTAAACAAACCAATTATCCGAATCACATAATAACCTAAATCGACAGTTTGTCCAAAACTGTCTCGGTTACGAACCTCATTTATATATTATGTCTTTCAACCAATGATTAGATCTACTGTGTCACACAAGACACCTCATCATCTACTTACATAATACAAATGGACAATTAATGCACAACAAGATATAATCAAAACATAAATCGATATATTACTAGGAAAAAGTATAACACAAGCATAGCTTATGTATTCAACTCCAACATGGGTGTCACTAGGTTAGGTTCCAACATTCTCGGAGCTCTAGGAAATAACAATTTTACTCTTGTATAAATTATATGTTTTACCTAACTATTATGTTTTGATTTGGGCTAATCCATTTTTCTTTGGTTAACCTATTTGAAACTTTTACTTTTAAATTTTCTCCTAACTTATGTTTTTTATGTGAAATTATTTCTTTCCTTGATTCATAAACAAAAACTATTACTATCTACAACCCACTTTTTTGCTATCTACCGCCCATTTTAGGACAAAAATGCCCCCACAAAATCTATTAATTTTGTGCACGTAATTATGCCCCCTTTTACTCATCTGGCCACCTTTTTGCCATATTACCTTTCTAACTAAAAGAAATTCCTTCCTCTCCTCATTTCCTCCACCTCTTCTCTCTTCTCCTCTTCACTCTGTTCACCTCATTTCCGCCTGTTCATTTACTAAAAGAAAATCGGACATTCATGGAAGCTTGGAGAAAATGGAAAAAGAGCCATCACCATTGAAAGCAAAGGTAATTTTATTTTGAAAAATTTTTGTTATAGAAGTGAAAATGGATGAAAATAAAGTGGTGATTTTGGTTGAAAAAATGAATGAAAAAGTTGTAATTTTTTTTTTGTGGGTTGTGTTAGTTTTGATTGAACAAAGTTGTTTTTTTTTTTTTTTTTTTTTTTGCTGTCATGGTTTTGGATTGAGAGCTTGGAGGACGCCCATGGATTGAGAACTGTGATTTGAGTTGTTGTTGCTATTTGTGTTAGTTTTGAATATAGAAAAACTATGGCTTGTATCAAAAACTAATATCCACAGATGACATATCATTTTGTTTCGGTATTAAATTGTTCCATTATATTATAGAACTAGATAATAGGGTGTGGAAAGACGCAGTAGATACCGTTATTGGTTAAAGTATTGATATATAAAAAGTATACTCATAACCAAGATAGTCTGAACATATTATCGGTATAGGTTATGTGTGGTTTGGCAATTAGTTTATCTAGACTAGTTTAAAGCACAAGGATATACCCGAGGCATATTGAGCACGACCAGTTTGGATAGAATTGACTTATACTGATCGGCGTAGTCAATTCGGTCCTAGTATTCAGTCTCTCAATCTTGAGATTAGGACGGGCGTGAGAGTTGGAAATCATATGCTTTGATTTGCCAAAGAGTGCGGTCAATTGAGGCCTATACCTCGGTAGGTTGGGTATACGGTGTTTAGCTTCTTATGTGACATTGCTAGTCGGAGGAATCCTCGTACCGGTTCGTCGGGTTGATGGTGCTCCCGAGATGAGCTCGTAAGGTCTATTATACTAAACCCGGCCGGTGGACTTTATGTCCGGTATAATAAAAGGTCGAGTGGTACTAATCTCAGATACCAAGAAGTTGGTGAATTAGTTTGTCAGTAAATTGATAAACTGACGAGTGCTAGTTTTTTTAATGTGGGGAGATAGAAGAAAATATAATGGCGCTATGTAAAGTCGTTTTTGAGCGGTAGTTCCATAATTACTCCTATAGTGGTACGACTAATTATGCATTTGACTAATCGACAAGGTGAATTAATTAATCATAAAAGTTTAATTAATATTTAATCGACAAGGTGAATTAAGAAATTAATTCTATTTGAATTAATTAATTCTAAGGGTTCGATTAAATTAAATTAACTAAGTGGGTTAAGAAATTAATTTGAATGGGTCGATTGGAGTTGATTAGTCGGGAAAGTCAAATTAAAAAGGCCAACTCGAGAGCCGATTAGGTCTCCATTAGAGCTCCTATAAATAGAAAGCTTAAGGCCAAAGAAACTTAAGAAAATCTTGCTAGACATTTATGTCTTCCTTAGAGTGAGAAAGTTCTAGAGAGAAACTCTCTTCCCTTTCGAGTTTTCTTTCAAAAATGAACTTGGATTCTCACTTCTCGATTTAGATTAAGCTTGAAAGATTAAACTTTTAGATAGCCCATCAATTTTTGGAGTTGCCCACTGCTGGAATTACTGTTCACGGGGGGTACTGTTCACGGGTACTGTTCACATCGGAATCATTGTTTCACGCCGGACACTGTTCACTCCGGGGTGCTTGATCCAGTTAGGTTTGTGTTGATCTCTTCCTTGGGTTGGTGATCCACAATTCCGGTTGTCCAGATCATGACCGGAGTTGAAGTGGGTTCGATTTTATTGGTGAGAAAAGTAGTGGGCAGCAATTTTTTGGGTTAAAGGTTTGATCTGTTGGGTAGATTTGATCTAATGGAGGGATTTTCTTGGCGGGTTTCTCATGGGCTTTAGTAACAGACTTCGATAGATTATTGCCCACGCAATATTCGAAGTTTTCTCGGAGTTATCTTTTGGATTTCTTGTGGAATTCGCATAAAGATTGGATTTTTCTTATTGCGTTGGACTTCGCTACAAAGGTATAATCTTTAATCCTTCCGTTTTTAATTAAAGGTGTGATCTTTGTGCGTTAGATGTTGTTTTAATAAATTAAATAAGTATAAGCCAAGATCCATTCGTGGGTAAATGAATTTGAGCCTGAGCTTGGTCGAAAGCTTCCGATTCTGGAATGCATTGCACGAAAGTGAGATTTTCGATTTAGCCTTCTTCTGTTTTCCTTCAATTTGGATGCCCTCCCGGACGATTTTGAGATCTCGCCCAAAGTGTGACAGTGATGGGGAAAGAGAAACTGGAATAGAGGGAAAGATTTGCAGGGTTTTTGTCCTGGAGGTGTGAGAAATCTGATTAGAACGGTGGCGCGACCAAAACGAGGGAGGAGATGGCTGATTCGCTGGTGGTTGGCGGCGGGAGGTGGTGGCGGCCGGCGAATTGCAGCTGCAGGGGGGTAACCGATCGGGAAGGAAAAAAGGGACATGGAGAGTAAAATTTTTTTAAAAAAATTTATATTTATTTTAATTATTATTTTTTACTTAATGCATATTTAATATTTATTATTGAATATTTATATTTATTACCTAATTAATAGGTTTATGGATTAGATTAAGATTTAGTAATTTGTACTTATATTTTATTATATGTTTTATATTAGGATAATTAATTTTATATTAAATTAGATTGGTTTTCGTATACCATAGGCCTATGGGCCTACGGTGAATATTACTCCTAGTATAGCCCGCTCGCAACCCCAGTAGCACTAACATGCGTGTAAACACGCGACTTAATTAAACCCAAACACTTTCCTTTTTTTCGCTCTGAAACTGAAAACCTAAAACTTTTTCTTCTCGCTCTGAAAACGATTTCATCCCCACGATCTTCAACTTTCCACTAACAACATCAGATCACTACAATCTAAATTTCTAACCTCAAATACGTTCAGAGACCACTGCTTTTTGAATTTCTGCTGTTCTTCCGGTTCAGAAAGCACCATAACCATCATCTGAGCGAAGAAAAACCTGCTGTTCAACTCAAACGCTACAAAAAGTCTCCAAATCGGAAGAAAAACTTGTTGTTTTTCTCAAACCAACATTTTTTCGGCTTTGACATTTATCTATAGGTACAAAAACCCTAATTTTTTAACCATTATACATATGTTTCATAGGATTTCAATTTTATAACCGTTATTTTCTTTCAATAATTAGTGTTCTGATGTTTTTATTCTTGTAATCTGATATATGTTTTCAATTGATCTGATGTCTGTTATGTGTTGTTAATTTTGTTTTTGTTCTTTGAAATGAATTTCTATCAAAATTAATGATCTGATGTCTATATTTCCATGATCTGATCTCTGTATAATCGTGATCTGATGTCTGTTTTAGTTCAGTGAAATATGTATCTTCAATACTTTGTGATCTGATGTTTTTATTCTTATAATCTTATATATTTTTTAATTGATCTGATATCTATTATGTGCTGTTAATTTTGTTTTTGTTCTTTGAAATGAATTTTTATCAAAATTATTGATCTGATGTCTTTATTCTTTTGATCTGATGTTAATTTTGTGTTGATCTGATGTGTGTATTTACTTGATCTGATTTGTGTTTTTCGTGATCTGATATGTGTATTAAGTTGATCTGATGTGTGTATTCAGTTGATCTGATGTCTGTTATGAAGGAAAACTGAACAAGCCAGGGCTAAATCGAAAACCTCACTTTCGTGCAATGCATTCCAGAATCGGAAGCTTTCGACTAAGCTCAGGCTCAAATTAGTTTACCCATGAACGGATCTTAGCTTATACTTATTTAATTTATTAATCGGGACACAAAAAATTAAATCTTTAATTAAAGCGGAATATTAAAGATTCTACCTTTTATAGCGAAGTCCTTGCCTAAAGAAAAATCTAATCTTTGATAGCGATTCCAATAGAAATCCAAAGCATTACTCCGATCCAACTCCGAAATAGTGTGGGCTATTATCTACGGAGTTACCCACGGCAATACGAAGAAAACCCAAGAAACTTGCTTCGCAAGAAAAACCCAAAAACTGCTCGGACTAGCCCCTTTGCTGTCGCAAAACACTACCAGCCGCCGCCTAATGAAAACCAAATAAATCCCTTTGATCGGACCCCAAAAACCCGCCACGATCTGCACCACTACTGCTGCGGATCACCAAGATAATCAAGAGATCAACACAGCAATAGCAGGATCAGCGCGCAAGCCTAGAGCTCGATCGCCGGAACTGCGCGAAAATGGAGAAACCCGCGGCGGTGCTGGGAAGAAAAGACAGCGGCGAACAGCAGCAGTATATCTGGGGTTTGGGCTTGAGTTTTTTGCGAAGGAGACAGCTTTCTTAGCTGACTTCGAGAAGAAGCTTCGATAAGGAAGACGAAGTTCTCACTCTAAGCAAAACTTTCTCTCACTAGGCTTAACTTGGCCTCCAAGTTTCTTAATTTCTTTCTTGCCAAACAAGGATATTTATAAGGAGCTTCTAAGGAGACCTAATGGGCTCTCGAGTTAGGCCTTTTAATTTGACTTTCGTTGACCGCTAAGTCTTTCCCGACTAGTCAACTCCAATCGACCCATTTGAATTAATTTATTAAACCCACTTTGTTAATTTAATTTAATCGAACCCTTAGAATTAATTAATTCATATAGAATTAATTTCTTAATTCACTTTTTGATTAAATATTAATTAAACCTTTAGGATTAATTAATTCACCTTGTCGATTAGTCAAATGCATAATTAGTCGTACCACTAACGGACCAATTATGGAACTACCGCTCGAAAATGACTTTACATCGCGCCATTATATTTTATTCTATCTCCCCACATTAAATATTTAGCGCTCGTCGGTTTATCAATTTACTGACAAATTAATTCACCAACTTCTTGATATCCGAGATTAGTACCACTCGTCCTTTTATTATACCAAACATAAAGTTCACCGGCCGGGTTTAGTATAATAGACCTTACGAGCCCATCTCGGGAGCACCATCAACCGGCGAACCGGTACGTGGATTCCTCCGACTAGCAACGGCACGTAAAAAACTAAACACCGCATACCCAACCTACCGAGGTATAGGCCTCAATTGACCGCACTCTTTAGCAAATCAAAGCATACGATATCCAACCCTCACGCCCGTCCCAATCTCGGGATTGAGAGACGGAATACTAGGACCGAATTGATTACGCCGATCAGTATAAGTCAATTCTATCCAAACTGGTCGTGCTCAAAAAACCCCGGGCATATCCGTGTGATTTAAACTAGTTTAGATAAACTAATTTCCAAACCACACGATAACCTATACCGATAGTATGTTCAGACTATCTCGTTTACGAGCATACTTTTAATATATCAATACTTTAACCAAAAATGGTATCTACTGTGTCTTTCCACACCTCGTTATCTAGTTCTATGATATAAAGGAACAAATTTATACCAAAACAAAATGATGTGTCAACTGTGGATATTAGTTTTTGATACAAGTCATAGCTTTTCCGTATTCAAAACTAACAATCTCACACTAATACTCAAATCTATGCTAAAAAGTACAAAAACTGTCCAACCCGGTATTACACTGCTGTCATAATGAAATCTCCAGAACACCTTTAAGCTCACTCACATGGCTCCCTCAAGAATCTGACTCCCATGCCCTCCACATGTCTCTCAAAGACCTTTGGGGTCAAAGGCTTGGTAAAAAGATCTTTAAGGTTCTCATCTGATGCTATCTTGGCCACGATCACGCCTCCCCTCTTTATGATCTCTCGTATCAGGTGGTACTTGCGCTCTATGTGTTTACTTGCCTTATGGGCTCGTGGTTCCCTCGAGTTAGCAACTGTACCATTGTTATCACAATAAACTGTGATAGACCTAGGAAACTCAGGAACCACATCTAAGTCCATCAGGAAGCTCCGGAGCCATACAGCCTCTTTCACTGCCTCTGAAGCGGCAATGTACTCAGCCTCCATGGTGGAGTCTGCCACGCATTTCTGCTTGACACTCCTCCATACTATGGCTCCACCTCCTAGAGTAAACACAAACCCAGAGGTAGACTTACTCTTGTCCAAATCACCTTGAAAATCCGAATCTGTGTAACCCAATGGTACAAGCTCCTGCACTCTATAAACTAGGACATAATCTCTCGTCCTGCGCAAGTACTTGAGAATGCATTTTAGGACACTGACCATGCCAACGACAAAGCAAATATCAGGCCTCGTACACAACATAGCATACATGAGGCTACCCACTGCAGAAGCATAGGGTACCGCCTTCATGGAATCTATCTCCTCAGCAATCTTAGGACACTGCTCCTTAGACAAATGCACTTCATGCCTGAAAGGTAGTGAACCCTTCTTGGAGTTCTGCATGTTAAAACGAGCCAGAATCATGTCTATGTAGGATGCCTGAGAGAGAGTCAGAGAACGTCTCCTACAATCTCGAATAATCTTAATCCCAAGGATATGTCCAGCCTCTCCCAAATCCTTCATATCGAATTGACTGGACAGCCATGCCTTTACGTATGACAACACCTTCTTACTGTTGCCAATAAGAAGGATGTCATCTACGTAAAGTACGATGAACACCACCGTATCACCATCACGCCTGCGATAAACACACTGCTCATCCGGACACTGAGTAAATCCATAGGACTGGATAACCTCATCAAAATGGATGTTCCAAGATCTGGATGCTTGCTTAAGTCCATAAATGGACCTCCTAAGCATGCATACCTTGTGGTCTTGGCCCTTAACAATGAAGCCCTCTGGTTGCTGCATAAAGATGGTCTCCTCAAGACTTCCATTAAGGAAAGCTGTCTTGACGTCCATCTGCCAAATCTCATAATCCATATGAGCAACTATGGCTAAGAGAATCCGGATTGACTTAAGCATAGCTACTGGGGAAAAGGTCTCCTCATAATCGATCCCTTCTTTCTGAGTATACCCCTTCGCCACAAGCCTTGCCTTGAAGGTCTCAACCCTCCCGTCAGATCCTCTCTTTCGCTTGTAGACCCATTTGCACCAAATATGCCTAAACCCATCAAGAAGGTCTACCAGCTCCCAGACTTGATTTGAGTCCATAGAACCCATCTCAGCAATCATCTCTCTCTGCCAAGAATCTGCATCTTTATCCTGGAGAGCCTCATTGTAGTTAACTGGGTCTGGTTCATGAGCGCCAGGGATAAAGTCCAAAGACTCACCCAAACCCATGTACCTCTCGGGCTGTCTCACAACCCTCCCACTACGACGAGGCGTAGCCTGTGCAAGAGCATCATCTGTGATAGTGTGTGCAGACTCTTGTGGTGTGTCTTCCTGTACTTGTGCATCTGGAATACTGGACTGACTTCTAAGCTCTTCCAATACTACCTTGCTGCTTGACTTGTGATCTAAAATATAGTCCTCCTCAAGAAATCTGGCATTGGTGCTGATCACCACCTTCTGATCCTGAGGACTATAAAATAAACCACCTCTCATTCCTTTGGGGTAGCCTATAAACAGCATAGCCTTGAATCTCGCCTCTAACTTGCCTGCATCTGCCTCGAGCACATGTGCTGGACAACCCCATATTATGAGATGTCTCAGACTAGGCTTTCGCCCATTTCACAACTCTGATGGGGTCGAAGGCACAGACTTAGATGGCACAAGGTTGAGGATAAAACATGTTGTCTCCAAGGCATAACCCCAAAACGAGATAGGCAACTCACTGTAACTCATCATCGATCTAACCATCTCCATAAGAGTCATGTTCCTCCTTTCTGCTACACCATTCTGCTGGGGTGTGCCAGGTGCAGACAACTGGGTCTGAATACCCTCCTCTGACAAATAGGATCTAAATTCACTAGAGAGGTATTCACCACCATGATCAGATCGCAAGGCCTTGATACTTTTACCAGATGGTTCTCCACCTCTGCCTTGAATTCTCTGAACTTGCCAAAGCATTCAGACTTGTGGCGCATTAGGTATATGTATCCATATCTAGAGTAATCATCCGTGAAAGTCACGAAATACTCATAACCACCTCTAGCCTGAACTGACATAGGCCCACACACGTCAGAATGAATCAACTCTAAAACCTCCTTGGCCTTATACCCCTTTGCCTTGAAAGGCCTCTTGGTCATTTTACCCTCCAAGCAGGACTCACAGGTCGAATAGCTGTCAATATCTAGTAAGTCCAAAGACCCACTCTTGACCAACCTTTGAATCCTACTAAGGTTGATGTGACCAAGTCTCAGGTGCCAAAGATAAGTCTGATTCAAAGGGGAAGACTATTTTCTCTTTTTATGATTCGGTGATGAGCTACAAGTTTCTGTGTTTTGCATTACTGGGGAGTATGTCTTAATTAAAAACAAATTGTCAACCAATATACCGGAAGATATAATTTTCTAGCCTTTTCTAATAAATATAGATCTATCAGAAAAAACACACTTACAACCATCCAAAACAAGTTTAGAAACTGAAAGTAAGTTCTTGCGAAAACTGGATACATAAAGACAATATCTCAACAATAAAGTAGAGTCTGAAAAATAAAGACAAATAACTCCTACTGCAGCAACAGAAACTCTGGTAGTATCCCCAAGGTAGACCTGCAACTCTCCCTCTCTAAGCAGCCGGGTCACTTGGAACCCCTGCAAAGAATTACAAACATGATCAGTGGCTCCTGAATCCACACACCAAGTATTTGTGGGAATCGCCGCTAAACACGTCTCAGTGACTAGGGAAAATTTACACATACCTCGAGGCTTTGGGCAATCCTTCTTCCAATCCCGCTTTGCCCCATCTAATGTATTTGCCTTTCGGCTTCTGCTTCTTGGCAATGCCCGCATTGGGTCCATGATCAGCTCCTGCTTTCCGGCCTCTCTTCCTCTTTTACTTCCTGGCTTTGGGCCCAGTAGAGGAACCTGAGGGACCAACAGTAGCCAAGGCTTGCTTCTTCTCTGCGAATAGGCTCTCAGCAGACACCAATGCAGTCACGAGCTCGGAAAGTGAATATGAGAGATTCCCCATATTATAGTTCAACCGAAACTGCTCAAAACTAGGAGGTAAGCTCTGAAGGATGATATCGACCTGGGTTTCCCCATCAATGTCACCTCCCAATACCTCAATCTCATTGATGCAGCTAATCATTTCCAGCACGTGATCTCTCACTGAAGTGCCCTCAGCCATTCTAGCATTCATGAGTTTCCTCATAGCTGACTGATTGGCTGTCCTGCCCTGATGTCCAAACATCTCCCTGAGGTTGAGCATCACATCGTAGGCTGAGGTCATCTGCTGATGCTGGTGCTGCAGTACACTTGACATAGAAGCCAAGATGTAGCACCTGGTCATCTCATCAGCCTTCTGCCACCTCGTATATGGCTCTCGCTGCTCAGGGGTGGCATTATCGCTGGGCTTAGGGGGACACTCCTCAGTAAGAACGTACTTGTAACCCTCAGCGGTAAGGACAATGTCCAGGTTACGTTTCCAGTCAATATAGTTTGGACCGGTGAGTTTGTTTTGGTTCAAAATGACAGCTAGCAGGTTGAACGACATATCAACTGAAAAATAAACAATTCAAGCTTCAGTATACTTTTCAAAAAATATTGAAAATCCTCCAAAAACTAATATAATCTTCTACCGACATCTCTCACACCGGGATTAACGCATGTCACGATGGGTGAACGTCTATGCTAACCCACATTCATTCGAGAAGAACCGAAGTTCATTAATTTCATTATCTGACCAACGATCTTATGATCAATGAAATTAATTGTCAATAATTTTAGTCGTACCCGAAAATAGCGTAACCTCGATGGGAGGGATACTAAAAATGGTACACTATGTGTATGTCATTACGTGACTTCTAAGTTTGTTACTTAGGATACTAATATGCCTCAGATGGCGAGGGTGTCGCAACTTTCTCCAATTAAACTCACTATAGTCATCCCTTTAGAAATTCATTCCGGTGATATCCATGGTTGAAAACTCATCCGATAGGGAAAAAGGTCTAAGCCAGCACGCAAGTTTAACCACATCACTAATAAACCCGTAATGGAGGCCATGGGGATATTTACCAACCCGCTCCCACTTAGATTTTTAAGTTTGAGGATTTTTCGTTTTAACATGCAATATCTTAACTATGGATATTCGCACCCATAAAACCGTTAGAGTTTTAATATGCGAATAATCTACCTTAGTTAATTGCACGTTACCTTTTAAATAACTTTTAGTTTGGTTTTCATTCATGCAAAGAAAAAATGAAAAACACACAATCAACGAAAAGACATAAATACGGGAAATTAAATAAAATTTCCCGACTATTATGGCCTTCTCTATCGTTGATTCCTTGACACCTCGGTGACACGTCCCGTCATGTCGCTCCCACTCATTATTTGGATTTCTCTCGATTCGCCCGGGTTTTCTCGATTTACTACGTAATTAGGAATCACCCAAAATTACGAGAAACCAAAACCTGCGAATATAAGTTACCCAAAATAACGTCTTCGTCATAATACATAAATTCCTATATACAAAGGCGTTTTTCTAGGAATTTAAAGACGACATGATTAGATCAAATCCTACTACAAGATTTTTCTAATCCTACACGGCTTCCAGCTCGTGGTTTTTACTATTACAGACATTTCCATTCAAAAACAATACAAGCCCGGACATGTCCCGGTTTATGAATGAAAAATAAATTTCTACCATAATAGCCGGGAAAACAATAACCACCTGTTTAAACATTTCGACAAAAATAATAATGCCAAAATAAATCCGTGTAATAAATCAAACAAGTATAAGACCGAAACCAATGCTCTGATACCAATTTGAAGGAAAACTGAACAAGCCCGGGCTAAATCAAAAACCTCACTTTCGTGTAATACATTCCAGAATCGGAAGCTTTCGACCAAGCTCAGGCTCAAATTAGTTTACCCATGAACGGATCTTAGCTTATACTTATTTAATTTATTAATCGGGACACAAAAAATTAAATCTTTAATTAAAGCAGAATATTAAAGATTCTACCTTTTGTAGCGAAGTCCCTTGCCTAAAAAAAAATCCAATCTTTGATAGCTATTCCAATAGAAATCCAAAGAAATAGTCCGATCCAACTCTGAAATAGTGTGGGCTATTATCTATGGAGTTACCCACGGCAATACGAAGAAAACCCAAGAAACTTGCTTCGGAAGAAAAACCCAAAAACTGCCCAGACTAGCCCCTTTGCTGCCGCTAAACACTACCAGCCGCCGCCTAATGAACATGATCTGCACCACTACTGCTGCGGATCACCAAGATAATCAAGAGATCAACACATCAATAGTAGGATCACCGCGCAAGCCTGGAGCTCGATCGCCGGAACTGCGCGAAAATGGAGAAACCCGCGGCGGTGCTGGGAAGAAAAGACAGCGGCGAACATCAGCAGTATATCTGGGGTTTGGGCTTGAGTTTTTCGCGAAGGAGAAAGCTTTCTTAGCTGACTTCGAGAAGAAGCTTCGATGAGGAAGAAGAAGTTCTCACTCTAAGCTAAACTTTCTCTCACTAGGCATAACTTGGCCTCCAAGTTTCTTAATTTCTTTCTTGCCAAACAAGGATATTTATAAGGAGCTTTTAAGGAGACCTAATGGGCTCTTGAGTTAGGCCTTTTAATTTGACTTTCATTGACCGCTAAGTCTTTCCCGACTAGTCAACTCCAATCGACCCATTTGAATTAATTTATTAAACCCACTTTGTTAATTTAATTTAATCGAACACTTAGAATTAATTAATTCATATAGAATTAATTTCTTAATTCACTTTGTCGATTAAATATTAATTAAACCTTTAGGATTAATTAATTCACCTTGTCGATTAGTCAAATGCATAATTAGTCGTACCACTAATGGACCAATTATGGACTACCGCTCGAAAATGACTTTACATCGCGCCATTATATTTTATTCTATCTCCCTACATTAAAGATTTAGTGCTCGTCGGTTTATCAATTTACTGACAAATTAATTCACCAACTTCTTGGTATCCAAGATTAGTACCACTCACCCTTTTATTATACCGAACATAAAGTTCACCGTCCGGATTTAGTATAATAGACCTTATGAGCTCATCTCGGGAGCACCATCAACCCGGCGAAATGGTACGTGAATTCCTCCGACTAGCAACGGCACGTAAAAAGCTAAACACCGCATACCCAACTTATCGAGGTACAGGCCTCAATTGATCGCACTCTTTGGCAAATCAAAGCATACGATATCCAACCCTCACGCCCGTCCCAATCTCGGGATTGAGAGACGGAATACTAGGACCGAATTGACTACGCCGATCAGTATAAGTCAATTTTATCCAAACTAGTCGTGCACAAAAAGCCTCGGGCATATCCGTGCGATTTAAACTAGTTTAGATAAACTAATTTCCAAACCACACGATAACCTATACCGATAGTATGTTCAGACTAACTCGGTTACGAGCATACTTTTAATATATCAATACTTTAACCAATAACGGTATCTACTGTGTCTTTCCACATCCCGTTATCTAGTTCTATGATATAAAGGAACAAATTTATACCGAAACAAAATGATATGTCAACTGTGGATATTAGTTATTGATACAAGCCATAGCTTTTCTGTATTCAAAACTAACATGTTATATGCTAATCTGATGTGTTCATATTGTGATATGATGTTTTATATCTTCTGATCTGATATCTACTCTCTTCTAATCACATATCAACTTATTTTTTCTTACATTCTTTTACTGACATATTTCAGGAAGCAACAATACATACATAATGGCTGATAAAACCAAGCAAGTTGTTCAAGCACAAGATGATAGTTCAGATTTTCAACAACCACCTAGCAATCCCAATATGGTCGTGTTGTAATATACATACAAACGTAAAACGGACAAGAAAAGAAAACAACAAGAAGTTGTTCAACCATCACAAAAGAAGAAAACAAGTAAAAGGATTAAATTACATGCAAAGAAGAAGACAAATGAAGAAATTCTTCAACAATTGCAGAACAAAAGTGTGCAGCAGCAGCAACAACAATAGAAGAAGACTAATGTCATAGTCAACAAGGAAAAGAAACAGGGCGATGTGGATGTCCAAATCAAAAAAAAAAGAGAAAAAAGATAAGAGAAAGGATAATGATGATGATGCTAATAATGAGATGAGCAAAAGATTCAGTTGCAGTACATCTCTAAACAGTATAAGTTTTGTGGTTTCTAGACTCTCAGAACCACAAAGAAATGCTGTAAGGGATATAGGCTTTGGCAGCTTCCTCAGTATCAACTACACCAAGATGCCAAACAAATTGGGATAATATCTGCTCAAAAAATTCAACTCTCTCAAGTTGAGACTGGAGCTGGAACAAGATACAATTATTCCCATTGTTGAAGAAGATGTGGAATTGGTTTTTGGTTTCCCAAGAGGTCCAATTGAAGTTGAAGAATATACAACTGCTAAGTCAGAGGACAAAAATTATGAACAAGATGCGGAACACTACTGTCGAAGATTTAAGATGCCATCCACTAAAAGACCAACCATCAAGCAACTTGAGCAGTACATTTTTGACAATCAGGACTACAGTGACATCAACTTCGTCCAGGATTTCCTTATCTACGTGGCCATCACATTTTTGTACCATCATGGGAGCATCAACAACATCAGATATCGGCTCCTAAAATCCCTCAATAACATTGTCAAAATAAGGCAGCTGAACTGGTGTAGCTACACATTCAGAGCATTGGTAGAATGCCAAGAAAAATATTTCCACAAAGATGGCACAACATCAACAGCCTACAATGGACCACTGGCTTTTCTGATTGTAAGTCTCTAATCTGATGTCTGTATTCATTTTATCTGATATATGTTTCCTGTTGATCTGATGTCTGTTATATACTATTAATTTTTTTTTAGTTCTTTAAAATAATTTTCCTTTAAAATTACTGATATGATGTCTTTATTATTGTGATCTAATTTCTTTTATATGTTGATCTGATGTCAATATTTTGTGATCTGATGTCTGTTTTAGTCTGTAAAATGATTTGCTTTAAAAAAATTTAATTTTTTAACTCACATCTAACATATATTTTTTAGTTCTTCTATGTTGATAAGGTTGTATGGAATTCACAAAGATATTCCAAGAAACCTACCAACATTCACAAATTGGACTCAGAGTCAACTCTTTGAGATAGCAAAGCTCGAAAAGAAAAAGAGAGGACACGGTCAAGGCTGGATAAGAGAAAGGGCTACAGCCGAGGTGCATGTGGAAAATCCACAACATGCATATGCTTCTGAAAAGACCACACTGAAAGATTTTGGTAGGATCTGGGTTTGCACTTGCTCGATTTACCACGCAACAAAAATTTCTATTAAAGCGGAATCTTAGAAAAGTACCTTTGAAGCGTGCACTTGGTGATTCTCTTGTATACCTCAAGACTATGACTTCACGTTGTGTGGGCAATGAAATAGAAGTCAATTGATCAGCTACTCACCACAATCCACCTGCTAGAAAACTCTAGCCCCGCAGCACCTGGCAGGTACTATAAACGCACCGCCCGCAGAGAGAGAAAGCTACGCGCAGCTGGTATAGACCAAGGCCAAAATTTCAGCCACTAGAAACCCAAAAAACCAGCTGCACACTTTCTTGAAAATTCAACTTGGAGAGAGAAACATTTTCTCTCTCTAGAAATCCTGTGGATTAATTGTGTTATTGTTGTATCTTAATGACTGATCCCTTGTCTATTTATAGAGTTACAAGAGAGACTCCAAGTTGGTTTAGGATTGGTCTTCCTACTGGGTTTCTGTTTTCCTTCAATCCTGTTTCTGGACTGATACAGATTCTGTTTCCTTCAATCCCGTTCCTGGACTGATACACTCCCAACTGTCACAGGGATTCACTTATCCCAATCCAGTTCCTGGGATGAATCACTCCCAACTGACACAGGGATTCACTTATCCCAAACCAGTTCCTGGGATGATTCACAACCAACTGACACAAGGATTAATTAATTTCTCAATTAATTAAATCTACCTTTGTCAATAACCCAGTACATAATTAATCGTACCACTAACGGATTAATTATGGCACTACCAACCAACACCAGAATTGCTTCCGGAACAACTTAAATAAATTATATTCATAATCTCTCCACATCAAAGATATAGTGCTCGTTAATTCATTAATTTACTGATAAATTAATTCATCTATTTCTTAATATTCCGAGACTAGTACCACTCGACCTTTTTACTATACCGGACATAAGTCCACCGGCCGGGTTTAGTATAATAAACATTTCGAGTTCATCTCGGGAGCACCATCACCCCGGACGCACCGTACATGGTTTTCTTTCGACAAGCAACAGCACACCAAGTAACTAAACGCGCGCACCCAACCCACCGAGACTATTGGCCACATTTGACCTCACCCATTGGCAGATCAAAGTACACTATGTCTAATCCTCATGCCCACTCTAGTCTAGGGATTTAGAGATAGAATACAAGGATCGATTTGTCTATTAAATCAGTACAAGACAAATCATTCCTAAGAGTCAAGTTCAATATGCCCCGGGCATATCTATATGATTCAATTAGTTTAGACAAACCAATTATCTGAATCATATAATAACCTAGATCGACAGCTTGTCAAAAACTGTCTCGGTTACGAACCTCATTTATATATTATGTCTTTCAACCAATGATGAGATCTACTGTGTCACACCAGACACCTCATCATCTACTTACATAATATAAATGGACGATTAATGCAAAACTAAATATAATTGAAACACAAATCGATATATTAAACTGGGAAACTGTACAATACAAGCATAGCTTATGTATTCTACTCCAACACACACATCCAAACAAGCTCCAACCACGTCAAAGAGCAAGGTATACTTCTGATCTGATATGTTTAATATATTGATCTGATGTTTTTTTCTTGATCTGATGTCCCTTTGTTAAGTACGTTTTATTTCTATAGTATGCGTTCTTATATAATTGTGATCTGATATGTGTTATATTGTGATCTGATGTCTATTTTTTCTTGATCTGATGTCCATATAATGGTCTTTTGATCTCCATTTGTTAAGTATATTTTAGTTTTATAGTATGTTTTCTTTTATAGTTGTGATATGATGTCTTATATGTTGATCTGATATCTCTTTTATATGATAATATGAAACAAACTAACTGTAACAATTATCTTTTGCAAATAGGAATTTGAAAATGCTGATGAAATGACACAAACAGTGGTTGATTTGGCAAAGTCCAAGATGTCTTTCATCAAAGCATGGCACAATGTTAGGGTAACAAACAATCCAGAAGGTGCTGCAGCATTTACAACAATAACAAGCACAGTGGAGGGGATTATCCTTGACATGAGGGAGAAAAATACAACTCCTGAACAACAGAGTCAATCCTCCAAATCGCCAACAAAATAAAATGAACCAACATCATCACAAGATGCAAGGTTTTATGCAGCATGTGCAGAAATTATGGATAAACTACAAGAGGATTACAACAGAATGCAGAAAAAATCCGCCACTATACGCTTGGAAGATGATATGCCAAAATTCAACCTCTGTACACCTAAAGAAGATGAAGAATCTACGCCTGAAGATAGCTTTCATGAAGCAGCAGAAGAACCAGAACAAGAAAATGTGCTGGAGGAAAAAGAAATGAACCTCAGTCTACACACATCTATCCAATACCCCTGGAACAAATAGAAGTTGACCTAGAAGAAATGGAAATGGAAGAGAACAGAACAAAGCACAAGGAATATCCAATTTCAAAGCAATTGGTGTACAACATGTTAGTTAAGGAGAAAGAAAAACTAGATAATGCTGAGAAAGAAAAAGCTGAAGAGCAGAAGAAACCTGAAGAAACAGAAGCTAACAATAAGAAAGAGTTGGAGAAAGGCAAAGCTTCTATATATTTCACAAAATCACAAGATGATGAAGATATTGAAAGAATGGTGGAGGATGCAGTGCTTACTTCAAACATCAATGATATCATTTTAAAAGCAGATCAGACTCCAAAACCAGTTCAGACTTCAAAAGCAGACAACACTTCAGAAGAAGATAAAAGAGCTCAAAAGGTAAGTAAAATCACATTACTATATGATATGATATCTTTATTTGTATGATTTGATATATTATATCCACTCAATGAACTCTATTTTCAACATAATCAACAAAGAGCCAGACAATGCTGAGGAAGATGCCATCTTGACACCAAACTCAAAATATCGAGATAGACAACTCCCTGTCTGTTTGAGATCTAATTTTTACTGAAAGACGGCTAAACCATTCTTGAAGATCTCAAGGAGAGAGAAACTGTTCACGGATTATGCTTACATAATAGGGAATGCGAAAAATAAAATCAGTGAGGAGTAAGTTCTATTCTATATTTAAATATATTCTTTCAACTGATGTCTATATAATCTTGTCTTTTTGATTTGATATCTTATATACAATGATCTGATGTCTACTTTCCTTTGATCTGATGTCTATATAAGACATGATTTGATCCTTTCTAAAATGTATGATTGATTTTATATTATTTGATCTGATTTATATAGTCATCTGATCTGATGTCTATTATTCTTTGATCTGATATCTACTGTCTTGTGATATGATTTGTATAGAATGCAAGATTTCATCCCCGTTTTAAGTATATTTGAGTTGTATGATATGAACCCTTTCTGTTGTAATATGATCTGATATCTTATATATTTTGCGATTTGATATCTGTTATATGCTGATCTGATGTGTACATTTTGTGATCTGATATCTGTTATATGCTAATCTGATGTTTTCATTTTGTGATATGATATGTTTATATTCTGATCTAATGTCTTATATCTGCTAATCTGATGTGTATATTTTGGGATTTCAACATACTTTTGTTAACATTTTTTTGATATTCACATACAGAGAACAACTCTACTTTGGTGCTTCATATATTTCAGTGGACCGAACGAACTTCAAGACCATGCTTCCAGGAAATTGGATTACAATTTTAGTATTGAATACATGGATCATACATATGAACTACAAAGATCTAATAATGCTGTTTATATCTCAAGAATTTTGTGTAAGATATGAATCCCTAATTCCTTTACTATGCAATTCATTTACAAATATATAAAAAATATTATTCCATCTGATATGAATTCAATTCATTATGTTTTTAGTTTCCATTGATGGAAGATACACTAATTCAACGTCTGGAGTTCGTATCGGCCATGGATGACTACAACAATGCAAAGAAAGCAAATGCAACTGCCAAGAAGATGGGCATCCCTCCTCCTGCCTTATTACCAAAACCAGTATTTCCCCACCAAGAGCTTAAACCTGATATTCTGGCCATCATGAAAACTCAATTCATAGATGATGTCACACGAGCAAACAAAAAAATGGACACATTAAACGTAAAAATGGTAAGTACAATTTTAATACCTATATTCATTCAATTCAATATATCAATATCAACTTCTCATTAGTATTATTTGAGCATGTGTTCTTCCCAATATTTTAACATGAACACTATTATACTTGCTATAAAAATGCAATGACAATAAGAGTAGTTGTACTAAACAACAAATCTCAGATGATGAAACTTGGTATGCTACAATTCTAGAAATCATGGTAAGTACCTGTTTCATATTTGATATACTTTTTACACTGATCTGATATCTTTTTTACATTGATCTGATATCTTCTTTGCACTGATCTAATATCTATTTTCTTCATTAATGCCAGCTGCGGTATTTTGTTGAGATAGTAAGAGGGACAACAGCAGAAAAAAATTTTGGAGATCCCAAAAAGTATAAAGTGGAGTATCCAAAATTTGTCTGGCAAGATAAGAAGAATGAAGCTGATTGTGGAATTCTTACAATGAGACACATGGAGCTCTACCAAGGACAAACAACTCAAACTTGGGATCCAGAGCTCACAAGAGAAGCATGCAAGAGCAAAGCTGCTTTCAACAGAACTATACAGATTCTTAGAGTCAAGTATGGTTATACTATAATGGCTTCTCAAACAAATACAATGAAAGATGAGGTCAAGGCCAAAATTGAGAAGTTTTATAGTACAAAATTGTAATAGATACTTGTAATTGACAATATTAGAGTTTAGATTAATTGTAAATGACAATATTGAATTTTGGAATCGTATAAAATTTATATTAGTGTCTTGTTCAATATTTCCAAATTCTCTATTTTTGCATTTTCATACTTTAATTCCAAATGATATTCCAAATAACTAATATCATATCACATTATTAATATCATATCTCTAGTACTCTGATATGATCTCTATAGACATCTGATCTGATGTCTATAATCCTCTGATATGATCTCTATAGACCTCTGATCTGATGTCTATAGTCCTCTGATCTATTGTCTATTGTCCTCTGATCTATTGTCTACAGTCATCTGATCTGATATCGTAATACTCTGATCTGATGTCTATAATCCTATGATCTGATATCTTCTAGTCATTGTTATGAAACAACTAAGTACAGTAAACAGAAATCACATAAAATAACTATCAACTCACAAAAAAATCATATAACATACAATCTCTCCCAACAATAGGAAGTCATTTAATGTTTTGTATCAACTAACTAAAAGAATTCATATCAACTACAACTACAACTACAACTTCTCCACAACAGGATTGACAAAATTACCATCAACAACTCCACAATTTCCAATCCCCATAATGCGACCCGTTCTCTAATACGCAATGCAAATGCTGCTGCCTTTTTCTTCTTTCCTCTTGCTCTATTGCACATTTTCTCCACAACTCTTTTTGGACGAATGTTTTTTAATGCATTTTTCTCTTCTTCTCTTCGGATCTCTAATTTTAGCAATGTTTGAACCATCTTCTTTTTCACCAATATAGGATAGACCAACCTCTGATTTAATAGAAACTCTAGCCAAATTGAAGTGCTTATCAAGAATAGAACGTGCAACAGAACTAGACTGTGCATGTCTAATTAAATCTAAATATTTTCTGTTTGCTTCAACTCTCCAAACAGAATCTGAATCTTTCTCAAAGCTACTTGATGTCAACAAACAATCTTCTTTCGAATAATAATCACAGCTACTTGCACTCTTAGCCCACCTTTTCAATACGTACTTCTCAGGGATTCTCTACAGTATAAAGAAATTATAAAGTTAATCATATCATATCAAATAATAACTAGCATCATATCAACTATCAACTAATATTAGATCAAATTACATAGAGAATCATATCAGCAAACTAAAAAACATCAAATCACTCAAATGTAATATCAGATCAACTGGAACATAAATATCAGATCAAACTAAACCTAATATCAGATCAACTCAAACATAATATCAGATCAAACTAAACCTAATATCATATCAACTTCAACATAATATCTCTGAAGTTGCAATAAATACATACCGAGTAATTATTCAGATTTAGCACACGAAGAGCATGCGAGCATAACAATCCTGCCTCAGAAAAAATATTGCAAGTGCAGCTCATTGCATAGTCATTCTCATCAAAACGAACTACGTGTCGAAACAAATCAAGTTTGGTACGCCAAACCTGATATTCATAAACACCATTATTGCTACTGGTCTGCAAGTGGTTACATGATAACATCTTCATATATAGCTCCTGAAATCTTACAAACATCTCTATCGTATAAACCTCAGCAGCATGTTTAAGCATTAATGAATCTCCAACAACAGGATCAACCCTTCCTCTACATCTAAAATCTTCTGTAATGCCATTATTTCTCCACTCAGTCACAACATCAAGAAACTGTTGATAGAATTCACACAAAGTAGAAGTTTTTGACAACTTCATTGAAACCGAACGATTGGTTATCTCACATTTTTGAAAAGAAACTGCCCCTCCAGAAAAATATTGTTTACTAAATGTAGGGCAACATTTCTCTTTTATCTCATCTAATTTCTTCATCCAAGTGTTGCCTTTGTAATTGTAATCATTCAACAAACTGATAGAACAAAAAAGTAACAGATTAATATATCAGATCAAATCAGAACTAATATCATATCAATTCATAACTAATATCATATCAGCTTACAACTAAAAAACAATAAACTAGTAACAGAATAATATATCAAATCAACTAAAATATAATATCAGATCAATTCATAACGAATATCGGATCACCTAACAACTAGTATCATATCGCATTACATATATATAAAATACAAAAAAAAACACACACCTGTTCTAAAAGTGATTAAATTCAGCTTCTGTGCAAACTTGATTCAGTAAGAATTGAAAGGCATCTGAAAAACCTTCTTGATTCATCAAATGACTACGAGCATTCTTTGCAATGTGCCAAACGCAAAGACGATGACGAACATTTGGAAAAACCACACGCACAGCAGCTGCCATCGAAAAATCCTGGTCTGTCATAAATGTCACTATTTGCTTGTTCTCCATCGATCTCAAAAATGTACTAAACAACCAAATGAACGACTCCACCTTCTCATTTTTTATGAAACCTATACCAACATAACATTATGACAATGGTTGTCCATACCAACAAAAGGTTCGCAGATCATGTCGTATTTGTTTGTCCGATAAATTGTATCATGAACCAACAAATCACCAAATATACTATAATCCTCTTTCATCTTCTGATTCTTCAAAATACACTACATAATGAAGGCTCTTCATCCAAATCAAAATATAATAAAAATCATTCTCATCCATAGATATCTGTTTTAACATATTGATCAAAGCATTACTATCACAACCATCAATCTTTCTCATCTTCTCTTGTTCTAAATGATTATATATATCTCGCATGGTATAACCCACATTTGATGACCCTCCAGACTGAAAACATAAAATAAACACATATCAGATCAATACTAAAAACACATATCAGATCAACAGAAAAATAATATCTGATCAACAGAAACATAATATCAGATCAACGCAAACGTAATATCAGATCATAACAAATATCACATTTATGTATATTCATAAAAAATAAACTGAAAATATAACTAACCTCTTTGGACAATATATGATAATCATCGGTTAGACGAACACCTGAGCTTTTCAATTCCTCAAAATACTGTAATGCTGAATCATCAAATTTCCTCTGAGAACGTAAAAACTGCCTCTCAGCTACAGAACACAGTTCCTGATTATGTTTCCTGAAATGCTTTTGGACAATCCAACTCTCATATTCTCTTTTCTTAAATTGAATAAAAGCTTTACATCCAGATCGCATATCAACTTTCGTATAAATCTTCTTCAAATTCTCCTAGCATTGTTTAGCTCATTCTCTATTACAAAGATATCTTCTCAAATATCTGATTCCAGTAGTTTTGTTTTTACGATCTTTACCTTTCCTCACACTAAATCCTAACCTAAAAGCATAATCATTATATAAGCTGTATACTGCTTCTTCATTTTCAACCACTGATTTACACAAAGATTGCATAGATTCATCATCTGAACCTATAGAAAAAAATAATAATATCATATTAGTTTAAACATAAAATACATAACAGTATCATAACAGTCTCAGATCAACTCCAAATTAATATCAGATGAACAAAAATGTAATATCATATCATCCAGACAATGAATTTATACACCGTTAATTATCTTTGAGTTCTATTGTATTATTTTTTTTATATGTTTGATCTGATATCTATAGTCAGTTGATCTGATATCTATATTCAGTTGAATATGATATCTTTAGTCAGTTGATCTGATATCTATAGTCAGTTGATCTGATACCTATAATCAGTTGATCTGATATTTGTAGTCACTTGACCTGATATCTATAGTCAATTGATCTGATATCTATAGTCGGTTGATCTGATGTCTATAATTGTAATCCTCCTTGTTCAATATGTTTGGTTCTATTGTATTATTTGTTTAATATTATTGATATGATATCTATAGTACCTTGATTTGATGTCTACTATTATGTGATCTGATATCTATACTCCGCTGATCTGATGTCTACTATCATCTAATATATTCAGAACAATATATTGAAAACGTATCACATCAATATAGAACTAATATCAGATCAGCACATAAGCAATATCAGATCAATGAATAATTAATATTACATCAACTAAAAACTAATATCATACCACAATATACTGAAAACATATCATATCAACATAGAACTAATATCATATCAATACAAACGTAACATCAGATCAATGCATAACTAATATCACACCATGACTTACTTTCCAACATAGATACCACAGATTCTTGTTGTTTATCAAAATCAAACAATTCAGGAGCATCTTCTTTGCGAAAGAAATCAACTATATCACCAACCATATCTTCCATTGCAATTTCTTCAATCCAGAATGATCTATCAACAAAAAAAACATACGTTAAGCAACAATTTTTGATCAAAAACAAAATGCAAAGAAGAACAAAATCGTAAAAATAACAAATTCAAACACATAAATCAATCGAAATGATCAAAACACTGGAATAAATACCTTAATTATCAAATTCGAATCAACAACTCTATTGAAAGATAAAATAGAGCTCAAAAGGCAACAAAGTAAACGAAAAACGAAGACGAAAAACAGAGAAACAACAAATTCTTAAACATAAATCAATCACCATCATCAAATACATATCGTAATCAAAATTGGATCAAAATTGGAAGCAAAAGAATCCAAGCGAAAGACGAAGACAAAAAATGGCAGCAAAAGATTGGCAACAAACATGCGAAAAAAAGAAAAAAAGAAGCTTTTATAGCCTTCGGGTATGTAGGCGCGTGTTCGAGTTTTTTTAAAAAAGAAACTAGTAATACAATTGGGGGGACTAAAATAAAAACTACTACTATATTAGGGGTAGGAGTAAAATTGCATGGTAGTCCTATACATATAAATTACCATTAGATTGAATTGTATGCGAAAAAAATAGATTGAATTAAATTAAAATTAATAATTAAATATTTAAGTTTAAATTGATTAGTTCTCAAAAAAAATTTAAATTGATTAGTAAAACATATTTTAATTTATTTTATTTAATGACTTATGGAATTAATGTTTATGGAATTACATTTAGTAGTAAATATTATGTTTCGTAATATTTCGCCATGGCAATTGGGATTATGTCATTTTTCCTCAACAAATAGTTTACTTATTTATTATTATTATTTTTTTTTGGTTGTAAAGACAAGTTTTAAAGAGGATGTATAAATATAATATATATATATATATATATATATATAAAGTAAGAGGAGTGTTGTGGTTATCAAGATAGTGGATAGGAGAGAAAATTTTGAAGGATGTGTTTGTTTGTATCTTTTAAGGTATTTTTGTACGAGGGATAGAGTTTTTTTACAGAAGAGGTGAAAAAGTATATTTGGGAGTACCAAATTACAGAGAGACCCTCAGCATGATAATTAAAGAAGCAAAGGCACGCAGGATATTACAGAATCAATTAAACAGAATGATAAATTTATCAAAGCAATCTGGGCTATACGCCTAACGCCTTCAAATCATTACGGCTAACGGCAACACCCTTCTTTTCTAAATTTATCCTCTGTCTAATAATTCTAACCCATTCTTTAATTCTATATTATCATACTGAGAATTTCTCAATAACAAGGATCTAAAGTATGAATTTACATAATTACTCAGCTTTTATTCTAACCATAAGGCTTTTAGCCTTGCATCTTAAATAGAAAATAAATACAAACTTACTTGTATGATGATACCAGAATAAGAAATATATAAGAAATCCCAAAAAGCTGCTAATAATAATAAGACTGCTGCTTCTGAAAACCTCCGCTGGAGTAATATATTAAAGTAAAGATAGAAAGAGTTTTTTACAAGAGAGAAAAGAGAAAAGAAAGAGCAGAAGAAGTCTGCTGAAAACCAAAAACTAGTAGGCTATTTATACTAATTTAATCCTAACTATTACGGACTTTAAATCTATTTTTTCAAGTCCATACATTATTTCCCTATGAGGTCATTGCTTACATAGGCATCCCTATTATGTCACTGCTTACATCATAAAAGCAAAACTTTGAGTCTTGAAGTCCACTTTGACGGCTTGAAGTCCACTTTGACGGCTGCTTTATGTCTGCTTCAAATTATTTTGCTTTTCCCCTTGTCTTTGTCTTTTTCTTCTTTGTGGAGTCCTGCTATCAGCTCTTGTAATTGTTCATTCATGAACTCTTCATCAAGTTCTTCCATATCATTCGGGTCTTGAGCAAATTCATCCATATCATCTTGAGATTTGCTAGAAGAGGCCATAGAAATATCTGATTTAGTATCAGTAGAATTATGATTTTTCAAATGTTTTTTAAGCTCCACCATATAAGCTTTAATCAGATCTTGTTGAGAAACATTTTCTTTTTGTAGCTTTATCTTCATGGCAATGTGCTGGAAGGGATCAATTTCCTGACTTTGAGTATCTTGATGCTGCATATAATGCGTCACTTTTTCTTGGATTGTCATTAAAACTTCTTGACCATATAAGTCATTAGTAGTGGGATCCACTTTATTCAGATGAGCCCAAAACTGAATATAAGCAGTTTGCATAATACATGGTAATTTGGTATCAGTATAACTGATCTCTGGAGTCCATTTCCATATCCAGGGGATAGAAAATTCTATAAAGAACCACATATTAGCAATTTCTTCAGTACATCTATTAGATGCCACCAATTCTGATATCTTGGGAGAAACTTTTATCCAATTTCCATATGAGGAAAGGAATTTTTCAGGAAGAATAGATTTATAAGCACCAAATCTATACCACCATTGGATAAACCAATTGGGTATGGGATCATTATAAATGTTTCCACATACTTTAATAAACCATGAATGTTTCTTATTGGGGTTTTCATATAAGAAAACTTGGTTATGAGCCTCAATATAATCCCAATAATTATATTTATAAGTAACCCGGTTTTCAGGAACTATGAATTCCTTATCCTTCAAAGTAGAAAGTCCCCATTCCTCTGGCGAAATAATCTTTTTGATTATGATTTTGCTAAAATTATAAATTTGACTACCCTGATTAGGATAGAAATGTTTAATCTCACATGCACCAGAAACCCTCAAAATGGTCTCATAGTACATTCTAGGCTTATAAGCACCATGAGCATGAACATAAATTCCACTTGACTTTGAGCCAGTATCCAAGTATCGATTAATTATAAGCCATGGGTCTTTTCCCCACTGTAGATCTTTCTCTTCTATAAGAAAGAGAATTTCTTTATGAGGATGAGGTTTATAATTTGTGAGTGAATCTTCTTTAAGAACTGTCTCCACATATGAAGGAGTATCTGCAGAAGAAGAAGATTCTTCTTTTTTCTCTTGTTCTAAAAACTTTTGAAACTTAGTAAACAAGTTTGGATTTTTTATAAGATCCGTAGGATTATTAGAGAGGTCGGCAATATTATCCGCATATAGAGTTGTATTATAATTCTGAGAGAGCATATGTCTCCCTCTACCTCTGCCACGAGAACCAGCAGCAAGAGAAGGATAACCTCCTCTGCCACCTCTTCCTCTATAAGAGTCCCTGGGTATCATCCTGTATAAATTCACGAGAGAGAAAATCAGGAAGACTATTATCTTTCCCTTTCTTATAAACGATATCAAAATCAAAGGGAGCTAAATTAGCTTGCCATCTAGCATACATTTGTTTAGACACATCATGTTTAAAATCTTTATTAAACATATATTTTGCAGCTTGGCAATCAGTTCTGATTATAAATCGCTGATTATATAAATCATCTTGAAATTTTAAAACACATTTTAATATAGCTAGTACTTCTTTAGCTACTGTGGCATAATTTTTCTGACTATTAGTCCATTTTCCTGAATGATATCTAACTAATTTTTCTGTCTTATCATCAGGACATATTTGTTTTAATATTCCTCCATATCCTATATCAGAGGCATCTGTTTCAACAATTTTAACCCAATTTGGATTAGCTAGTATGAGACATGGCAAAGTTTTAACTTTTTCTTTAATTTTCTGTACTGTCTTAGTATGTTCTGCTGTCCAGGGCTTAGGTTTATCTTTTAGTCTATCATATAAAATAGCTGTATCATATGCAAGATTTTTATAATAAGGTAGAATATAATTCAAACTTCCTAAAAATCTTTGCAATTGAGTTTTATCCTTTATTTCATCAGGAAATTTAGTAGCAAAATCAATACTTCTATCAATAGGAATTATTTTCCCTTTTTCAATATTATGACCTAAAAATCTAATATTAGTCTGAAATAAAACCATTTTGGACTGTGATATAACAAATCCATTAGTCTTTATAATCTTCTTAAATATATCTAAATGATAAAAATGTGATTGAATATCTTTAGAAAATACTAGAATATCATCAATATAGACAATAATAAAATTACTATAAGGAATAAAAACATCATTCATAATCTGTTGAAATTCAGACGGTGCATTTTTTAATCCAAAAGGCATTACTTTCCATTCATAATGTCCTATTGGAACATTAAAAGCTGTTTTATATTGATCTGATTCCTTTATTTGAATCTGCCAATAACCTGATTTTAAATCAAACTTAGAAAATATTAATGCATCATATAACCTATCTAATAAATCCTTTTTATTAGGAATAGGATGTCTTATCCATTTTAAAACTTTATTAAGAGGCTTATAATTGATAACCAATCTAGGTCTTCCTCTTTCTATTTCACTATGTTTATTAACATAAAATCCCGTACATGACCAAGGTGATTCAGACTGTTTTATTAATCCTTTTTCTAATAACATACTTATTTCTTTTTTACATAACTCTAAATATTCAGAGTTCATTTGACATGGTCTGGCCTTAGTTTTTATCATAGTCCTTTCATTAAAATCATCTTCGTAAGGTAAACTTACAATGTGTTTCTTTCTATCCCAAAAAGCATTAGGATGTTCATTACAAATTTCATTAGAAAATGTATTATAAACACTTTTTATTTTTTCTTTTAATTTAAGATTATCTTGTAAAGTATCTTCAATAGAAAAAGAGTTAATTTCAAATTTTAAAAAATTAATTTGAGTATTTTTTCTATTAATTAAATCTTTTAATTCATTTATAAATCTAGTATTAGGTTCAGTTATAAATTGAAAACTTACATTTTTCTTATCATAAGTGCCTATAATCTTATCAGTATTGATATGTGTAATGGGAAATATCTTTTTTATAAAAGAAGTTCCTAATATCATTTGACTAGTAATATTTTTTGCTATTAAAAAACTTTCTGGAATACAAACCTTATTATTACAAATATAACCATTAGATAATTTATAATTGATATCTAAGGCTTTCCCTCCTGCATGTCTTACGATATGTGTAGATTTTTCAAAATATCTAGTAGGAATTATTCCTTCTTGTATAACACTAACATCTGCTCCACTATCAAAAAGAGCTACTAATTCAATATTAAAAGAGTGATCAATTAATAATTTGATCTTAACATGAAATTTAAAAGAAGTGATCAAATTTAATGATCCTAAGAAATTTTCATTTCCTGTATCTTCTAGTAACTTATCATAATCTAGTTTAATGTGATCTTTCTTTTCTAAATAAGAAACTCTCTCATCTAGATTTTCATTAACCTTTTTTAATATTTTAATCTCATGTTTAAGATTCTTAATCTCTGTTCCTAAATCTTCTATTGTCGTAGGAAACCTTTCTGTATGACTATGTTTCTGTTTTAATATTTTATATACTTCAGACATGGTATAAGGATTCTGATTTTCTTCTAATTTATTATTATTGAGACTAGTAGTCTGACTAGGTTCTGGAATATCATCCATTTGTTCTATTATTCTAGATCTTAATTCTTGATCTTTTATAGATTTTAAGAATTCTAAGATATGATTATTAGTTAATACATTAACATCCAAATCTATATCTTGAAATTGTGACAAAATTTTATAATATTCATCATCATCACTATTAGTATCTTTTTGCTCTAGAGTATTACAATGACATTCCTGTTCATCTTCTGAACTTTTCATATTTTCTTCATTGTCAGACTCATACTCAGAATCAGTAGTTACTATCTGAAGTAATTCTTCTTTAAGTTTCTCATCTATCTCAAGACTATTAATTTTCTTTTTCATTTTACATTTATTAGCAAAATGTCCTTTTTGTTTACACTTATAACATGTAATATTATCCATATTTTTCTTATTACGTCTTTCTAGTTTCCTAGAGTCCTTTTTATATTTTTTATCTGGAGAATATTTTCTTTTTTTATATTTAGATCGAGAATATTTTCTATAATCCTTATCCAATGTTTTAATCTTTTCTTTGGATGGTATATTCATGCCAAATTGACTACAAAACTGTCCTAATTGACGTCTTTCATTGAGTCTTTGACTTTTAATTTGTTGATTTAATTTAATTTCATTACATAAGGCTAATCCTTCCTGTATACAGATTCCTATTAATTTTCCATAAGTATAAATTTCATAGGGTATATTCATCCTATCTTTCCTTAAAACTTTTTTAATTCTTTCAGCAAATAAGTGTGGTAATCCATCTATAAATTTAGACTTCCAATGATTACTATTACTATCATTTAATTCCATAACTCTATTAAGAAATGCATCTTTATACCACCTAAAATCTGATAATGTTTTACATCGCAGATTTTGTAATAAGGTGCGGATATTTTCACTATTATCAGAAATTCTACCCGTAAAGTGTTCTAAGATAGTTACTATGAGGGTATAGACCGCATTTTCAGTAGGTTGGGAAGTAGATTCTTCCATTTTTACTGTTGTAAAAATGTCATTTTTATTTTGTGGGGTTAAATAATTATCCCACCAACCTTTTAGTTGTCCTGTAAATCCTGAAACTATCATTTTAGCTATACCTACGTCAGTATTACCATTAGTTTTACAAATGCTACTATACATGAGCATTCTATGAGCTTGATTATAAATCTGTTTTTCAGTATAACCATCTATATTCCATTCATATATGCATTTTCCATTGTAACTATTATTAAGTACATATTCTTGTTCTTCATGTAAAATATCCATAGGAGAAGGTCTATTATAGTAATAAAGTCTCTGGGCTGGTCTATCAGCAAATTTTCCTATCTTATTTATTTCATCTTTATTATTATGAGATGAATCTTTAAGTTGGTTTTCAAATTCTTCTAATTCTTCTTCTAATGTATTAATTTTTAAACCTTTAAATTTTTCATCAAGTAATTTTTCTAATTCAGACATAGATTTTAACTTGAAATCTTTTATTTCAGGAGGTGGTTGAAGAGTTGGGGCCGTGATAACCTGTTCTTTAGAAGATGATTCCTCGACAGATGACTTTTGTAATCTATTTATGATGTGATCTAGTCTATGATGTAAAGATATAATCTGTTCGCCTAAAACATTTAAATAAATGTTTGTATAATTATTTTGTTCTATAACTTTATTCATTTGTTTAACAGTTATGACTAATGTATCATTTTCAAATAATTTAGCAAAAGCAGAGAAATTTAATATATGATTTTCCTTTTCTAATTTAAAAGGTTGTTGAGGAGGAAATATTTCTCTTAAAGTATTACCATTCAGAAGTTTATAATCTCTTTCTAAAACACATATACATGGTTCAATATAATTAGAAATAAACCATGGAACAAAAGGAAATAAAATATTATGCTGTGATAGAAATGCATAAAACTGATCAGAAATATCTTTCTGTTCACTTTGAGTGAAAGTCTGAAAAAACCATGTTCTAAATGGTTGCCATCTATCCTTATTAAATTCTGCTTTAACCTGATTTCGGGCTAAAGATCCAGGACTAAAATCTATTGTATTCATATTGGAAAAGCCATTTCAGACTCAGTTATTTCTTCGTCCTTATCTGTATTATAAATACCTTTAACAATATTATGTTTATTTTTAACTAGTCTGTCAACATAATTTTCAGTATCATCACTAACCTGAGAGGTAGGAACTCTATAAGGCTGTGAAACAGAATATCTAGGAGCCACAGATATATCATCTTTGCTATCTATAGGAGATATAAAATGAGAAGAATATGATCGAGATAATTTAGATTTATTATCCAACAAAAATGGATTATTTTGCATTTTTATTTTAATCTTTCCTTCAGGAGTTTGTTCAATATAATCTATGTGACTATTAATTTGAGGTTGTTTATTACTAACCTTTTCTATTGTCCACTGCTCTGGAATAGGTATTTCATTCCATTTAATAGTTCTTCTTTTTATAATTTTAGATTTATTAAAATTAGTTTCTATAAGTATGGTTTCATCTATTTTTTTATCCATTAATCTGCAATTAGGATTCAATGTTTTTAAAGGTTTATAATAAATTCTATAACATACACAAATTAATTCAGAACCAGGCATATAATTATATCCATGAGTTTTAACATTTAATGTTAAAGCATTTAATATATTATCATCACTTAATGATAAAGATAAATTCGGATATACATTAAAATAAACAGGGCCATGAGCTAAACTCGATTGTATAATACCCATTAAAGATTGTTTCCAATTTAAATTCCTAGCATCTCTTAAACATGCTATAAAACTTTCAGGTAAACCTTCTAAGGTTAATGGTTTAAAAGCGATTTGCACTAGACAATATGTATAAATCTATATAAATCAATATATCTATTAATATCATCTGATTGTAGTAATTTAATTTCAATTTCTTCATTATCTAAAGAAACTGATTCTTCAGTTGTTTTTATAATCTGTTTGAAACCTAATTTTTCAAAGGTTCCTAACTGATAGACAGTTTTAACATCAATTCTGGGTATTGTCCACCTATTAAGGTCTTCTAGATTTTCAGGGATATCAAATTCCTGTTTCAGATTATTTTTAATAATCTGCTTTCCTTTTCCTATATTCATTAGGAAATTAAAATAACTGGTTAGAATAAAAGTAAGTAAATTCATAAATCCAGGCTCTGATACCAGTTATTTTAATTTCCTAATGAATATAGGAAAAGGAAAGCAGATTATTAAAAATAATCTGAAACAGGAATTTGATATCCCTGAAAATCTAGAAGACCTTAATAGGTGGACAATACCCAGAATTGATGTTAAAACTGTCTATCAGTTAGGAACCTTTGAAAAATTAGGTTTCAAACAGATTATAAAAACAACTGAAGAATCAGTTTCTTTAGATAATGAAGAAATTGAAATTAAATTACTACAATCAGATGATATTAATAGATATATTGATTTATATAGATTTATACATATTGGTCTAGTGCAAATCGCTTTTAAACCATTAACCTTAGAAGGTTTACCTGAAAGTTTTATAGCATGTTTAAGAGATGCTAGGAATTTAAATTGGAAACAATCTTTAATGGGTATTATACAATCGAGTTTAGCTCATGGCCCTGTTTATTTTAATGTATATCCGAATTTATCTTTATCATTAAGTGATGATAATATATTAAATGCTTTAACATTAAATGTTAAAACTCATGGATATAATTATATGCCTGGTTCTGAATTAATTTGTGTATGTTATAGAATTTATTATAAACCTTTAAAAACATTGAATCCTAATTGCAGATTAATGGATAAAAAAATAGATGAAACCATACTTATAGAAACTAATTTTAATAAATCTAAAATTATAAAAAGAAGAACTATTAAATGGAATGAAATACCTATTCCAGAGCAGTGGACAATAGAAAAGGTTAGTAATAAACAACCTCAAATTAATAGTCACATAGATTATATTGAACAAACTCCTGAAGGAAAGATTAAAATAAAAATGCAAAATAATCCATTTTTGTTGGATAATAAATCTAAATTATCTCGATCATATTCTTCTCATTTTATATCTCCTATAGATAGCAAAGATGATATATCTGTGGCTCCTAGATATTCTGTTTCACAGCCTTATAGAGTTCCTACCTCTCAGGTTAGTGATGATACTGAAAATTATGTTGACAGACTAGTTAAAAATAAACATAATATTGTTAAAGGTATTTATAATACAGATAAGGACGAAGAAATAACTGAGTCTGAAATGGCTTTTCCAATATGAATACAATAGATTTTAGTCATGGATCTTTAGCCCGAAATCAGGTTAAAGCAGAATTTAATAAGGATAGATGGCAACCATTTAGAACATGGTTTTTTCAGACTTTCACTCAAAGTGAACAGAAAGATATTTCTGATCAGTTTTATGCATTTCTATCACAGCATAATATTTTATTTCCTTTTGTTCCATGGTTTATTTCTAATTATATTGAACCATGTATATGTGTTTTAGAAAGAGATTATAAACTTCTGAATGGTAATACTTTAAGAGAAATATTTCCTCCTCAACAACCTTTTAAATTAGAAAAGGAAAATCATATATTAAATTTCTCTGCTTTTGCTAAATTATTTGAAAATGATACATTAGTCATAACTGTTAAACAAATGAATAAAGTTATAGAACAAAATAATTATACAAACATTTATTTAAATGTTTTAGGCGAACAGATTATATCTTTACATCATAGACTAGATCACATCATAAATAGATTACAAAAGTCATCTGTCGAGGAATCATCTTCTAAAGAACAGGTTATCACGGCCCCAACTCTTCAACCACCTCCTGAAATAAAAGATTTCAAGTTAAAATCTATGTCTGAATTAGAAAAATTACTTGATGAAAAATTTAAAGGTTTAAAAATTAATACATTAGAAGAAGAATTAGAAGAATTTGAAAACCAACTTAAAGATTCATCTCATAATAATAAAGATGAAATAAATAAGATAGGAAAATTTGCTGATAGACCAGCCCAGAGACTTTATTACTATAATAGACCTTCTCCTATGGATATTTTACATGAAGAACAAGAATATGTACTTAATAATAGTTACAATGGAAAATGCATATATGAATGGAATATAGATGGTTATACTGAAAAACAGATTTATAATCAAGCTCATAGAATGCTCATGTATAGTAGCATTTGTAAAACTAATGGTAATACTGACGTAGGTATAGCTAAAATGATAGTTCCAGGATTTACAGGACAACTAAAAGGTTGGTGGGATAATTATTTAACCCCACAAAATAAAAATGACATTTTTACAACAGTAAAAATGGAAGAATCTACTTCCCAACCTACTGAAAATGCGGTCTATACCCTCATAGTAACTATCTTAGAACACTTTACGGGTAGAATTTCTGATAATAGTGAAAATATCCGCACCTTATTACAAAATCTGCGATGTAAAACATTATCAGATTTTAGGTGGTATAAAGATGCATTTCTTAATAGAGTTATGGAATTAAATGATAGTAATAGTAATCATTGGAAGTCTAAATTTATAGATGGATTACCACACTTATTTGCTGAAAGAATTAAAAAAGTTTTAAGGAAAGATAGGATGAATATACCCTATGAAATTTATACTTATGGAAAATTAATAGGAATCTGTATACAGGAAGGATTAGCCTTATGTAATGAAATTAAATTAAATCAACAAATTAAAAGTCAAAGACTCAATGAAAGACGTCAATTAGGACAATTTTGTAGTCAATTTGGCATGAATATACCATCCAAAGAAAAGATTAAAACATTGGATAAGGATTATAGAAAATATTCTCGATCTAAATATAAAAAAAGAAAATATTCTCCAGATAAAAAATATAAAAAGGACTCTAGGAAACTAGAAAGACGTAATAAGAAAAATATGGATAATATTACATGTTATAAGTGTAAACAAAAAGGACATTTTGCTAATAAATGTAAAATGAAAAAGAAAATTAATAGTCTTGAGATAGATGAGAAACTTAAAGAAGAATTACTTCAGATAGTAACTACTGATTCTGAGTATGAGTCTGACAATGAAGAAAATATGAAAAGTTCAGAAGATGAATAGGAATGTCATTGTAATACTCTAGAGCAAAAAGATACTAATAGTGATGATGATGAATATTATAAAATTTTGTCACAATTTCAAGATATAGATTTGGATGTTAATGTATTAACTAATAATCATATCTTAGAATTCTTAAAATCTATAAAAGATCAAGAATTAAGATCTAGAATAATAGAACAAATGGATGATATTCCAGAACCTAGTCAGACTACTAGTCTCAATAATAATAAATTAGAAGAAAATCAGAATCCTTATACCATGTCTGAAGTATATAAAATATTAAAACAGAAACATAGTCATACAGAAAGGTTTCCTACGACAATAGAAGATTTAGGAACAGAGATTAAGAATCTTAAACATGAGATTAAAATATTAAAAAAGGTTAATGAAAATCTAGATGAGAGAGTTTCTTATTTAGAAAAGAAAGATCACATTAAACTAGATTATGATAAGTTACTAGAAGATACAGGAAATGAAAATTTCTTAGGATCATTAAATTTGATCACTTCTTTTAAATTTCATGTTAAGATCAAATTATTAATTGATCACTCTTTTAATATTGAATTAGTAGCTCTTTTTGATAGTGGAGCAGATGTTAGTGTTATACAAGAAGGAATAATTCCTACTAGATATTTTGAAAAATCTACACATATCGTAAGACATGCAGGAGGGAAAGCCTTAGATATCAATTATAAATTATCTAATGGTTATATTTGTAATAATAAGGTTTGTATTCCAGAAAGTTTTTTAATAGCAAAAAATATTACTAGTCAAATGATATTAGGAACTTCTTTTATAAAAAAGATATTTCCCATTACACATATCAATACTGATAAGATTATAGGCACTTATGATAAGAAAAATGTAAGTTTTCAATTTATAACTGAACCTAATACTAGATTTATAAATGAATTAAAAGATTTAATTAATAGAAAAAATACTCAAATTAATTTTTTAAAATTTGAAATTAACTCTTTTTCTATTGAAGATACTTTACAAGATAATCTTAAATTAAAAGAAAAAATAAAAAGTGTTTATAATACATTTTCTAATGAAATTTGTAATGAACATCCTAATGCTTTTTGGGATAGAAAGAAACACATTGTAAGTTTACCTTACGAAGATGATTTTAATGAAAGGACTATGATAAAAACTAAGGCCAGACCATGTCAAATGAACTCTGAATATTTAGAGTTATGTAAAAAAGAAATAAGTATGTTATTAGAAAAAGGATTAATAAAACAGTCTGAATCACCTTGGTCATGTACGGGATTTTATGTTAATAAACATAGTGAAATAGAAAGAGGAAGACCTAGATTGGTTATCAATTATAAGCCTCTTAATAAAGTTTTAAAATGGATAAGACATCCTATTCCTAATAAAAAGGATTTATTAGATAGGTTATATGATGCATTAATATTTTCTAAGTTTGATTTAAAATCAGGTTATTGGCAGATTCAAATAAAGGAATCAGATCAATATAAAACAGCTTTTAATGTTCCAATAGGACATTATGAATGGAAAGTAATGCCTTTTGGATTAAAAAATGCACCGTCTGAATTTCAACAGATTATGAATGATGTTTTTATTCCTTATAGTAATTTTATTATTGTCTATATTGATGATATTCTAGTATTTTCTAAAGATATTCAATCACATTTTTATCATTTAGATATATTTAAGAAGATTATAAAGACTAATGGATTTGTTATATCACAGTCCAAAATGGTTTTATTTCAGACTAATATTAGATTTTTAGGTCATAATATTGAAAAAGGGAAAATAATTCCTATTGATAGAAGTATTGATTTTGCTACTAAATTTCCTGATGAAATAAAGGATAAAACTCAATTGCAAAGATTTTTAGGAAGTTTGAATTATATTCTACCTTATTATAAAAATCTTGCATATGATACAGCTATTTTATATGATAGACTAAAAGATAAACCTAAGCCCTGGACAGCAGAACATACTAAGACAGTACAGAAAATTAAAGAAAAAGTTAAAACTTTGCCATGTCTCATACTAGCTAATCCAAATTGGGTTAAAATTGTTGAAACATATGCCTCTGATATAGGATATGGAGGAATATTAAAACAAATATGTCCTGATGATAAGACAGAAAAATTAGTTAGATATCATTCAGGAAAATGGACTAATAGTCAGAAAAATTATGCCACAGTAGCTAAAGAAGTACTAGCTATATTAAAATGTGTTTTAAAATTTCAAGATGATTTATATAATCAGCGATTTATAATCAGAACTGATTGCCAAGCTGCAAAATATATGTTTAATAAAGATTTTAAACATGATGTGTCTAAACAAATGTATGCTAGATGGCAAGCTAATTTAGCTCCCTTTGATTTTGATATCGTTTATAAGAAAGGGAAAGATAATAGTCTTCCTGATTTTCTCTCTCGTGAATTTATACAGGATGATACCCAGGGACTCTTATAGAGGAAGAGGTGGCAGAGGAGGTTATCCTTCTCTTGCTGCTGGTTCTCGTGGCAGAGGTAGAGGGAGACATATGCTCTCTCAGAATTATAATACAACTCTATATGCGGATAATATTGCCGACCTCTCTAATAATCCTACGGATCTTATAAAAAATCCAAACTTGTTTACTAAGTTTCAAAAGTTTTTAGAACAAGAGAAAAAAGAAGAATCTTCTTCTTCTGCAGATACTCCTTCATATGTGGAGACAGTTCTTAAAGAAGATTCACTCACAAATTATAAACCTCATCCTCATAAAGAAATTCTCTTTCTTATAGAAGAGAAAGATCTACAGTGGGGAAAAGACCCATGGCTTATAATTAATCGATACTTGGATACTGGCTCAAAGTCAAGTGGAATTTATGTTCATGCTCATGGTGCTTATAAGCCTAGAATGTACTATGAGACCATTTTGAGGGTTTCTGGTGCATGTGAGATTAAACATTTCTATCCTAATCAGGGTAGTCAAATTTATAATTTTAGCAAAATCATAATCAAAAAGATTATTTCGCCAGAGGAATGGGGACTTTCTACTTTGAAGGATAAGGAATTCATAGTTCCTGAAAACCGGGTTACTTATAAATATAATTATTGGGATTATATTGAAGCTCATAACCAAGTTTTCTTATATGAAAACCCCAATAAGAAACATTCATGGTTTATTAAAGTATGTGGAAACATTTATAATGATCCCATACCCAATTGGTTTATCCAATGGTGGTATAGATTTGGTGCTTATAAATCTATTCTTCCTGAAAAATTCCTTTCCTCATATGGAAATTGGATAAAAGTTTCTCCCAAGATATCAGAATTGGTGGCATCTAATAGATGTACTGAAGAAATTGCTAATATGTGGTTCTTTATAGAATTTTCTATCCCCTGGATATGGAAATGGACTCCAGAGATCAGTTATACTGATACCAAATTACCATGTATTATGCAAACTGCTTATATTCAGTTTTGGGCTCATCTGAATAAAGTGGATCCCACTACTAATGACTTATATGGTCAAGAAGTTTTAATGACAATCCAAGAAAAAGTGACGCATTATATGCAGCATCAAGATACTCAAAGTCAGGAAATTGATCCCTTCCAGCACATTGCCATGAAGATAAAGCTACAAAAAGAAAATGTTTCTCAACAAGATCTGATTAAAGCTTATATGGTGGAGCTTAAAAAAACATTTGAAAAATCATAATTCTACTGATACTAAATCAGATATTTCTATGGCCTCTTCTAGCAAATCTCAAGATGATATGGATGAATTTGCTCAAGACCCGAATGATATGGAAGAACTTGATGAAGAGTTCATGAATGAACAATTACAAGAGCTGATAGCAGGACTCCACAAAGAAGAAAAAGACAAAGACAAGGGGAAAAGCAAAATAATTTGAAGCAGACATAAAGCAGCCGTCAAAGTGGACTTCAAGCCGTCAAAGTGGACTTCAAGACTCAAAGTTTTGCTTTTATGATGTAAGCAGTGACATAATAGGGATGCCTATGTAAGCAATGACCTCATAGGGAAATAATGTATGGACTTGAAAAAATAGATTTAAAGTCCGTAATAGTTAGGATTAAATTAGTATAAATAGCCTACTAGTTTTTGGTTTTCAGCAGACTTCTTCTGCTCTTTCTTTTCTCTTTTCTCTCTTGTAAAAAACTCTTTCTATCTTTACTTTAATATATTACTCCAGCGGAGGTTTTCAGAAGCAGCAGTCTTATTATTATTAGCAGCTTTTTGGGATTTCTTATATATTTCTTATTCTGGTATCATCATACAAGTAAGTTTGTATTTATTTTCTATTTAAGATGCAAGGCTAAAAGCCTTATGGTTAGAATAAAAGCTGAGTAATTATGTAAATTCATACTTTAGATCCTTGTTATTGAGAAATTCTCAGTATGATAATATAGAATTAAAGAATGGGTTAGAATTATTAGACAGAGGATAAATTTAGAAAAGAAGGGTGTTGCCGTTAGCCGTAATGATTTGAAGGCGTTAGGCGTATAGCCCAGATTGCTTTGATAAATTTATCATTCTGTTTAATTGATTCTGTATTATCCTGCGTGCCTTTGCTTCTTTAATTATCATGCTGAGGGTCTGTAATTATCATTAAAGAAGCAAAGGCACGCAGGATATTACAGAATCAATTAAACAGAATGATAAATTTATCAAAGCAATCTGGGCTATACGCCTAACGCCTTCAAATCATTACGGCTAACGGCAACACCCTTCTTTTCTAAATTTATCCTCTGTCTAATAATTCTAACCCATTCTTTAATTCTATATTATCATACTGAGAATTTCTCAATAACAAGGATCTAAAGTATGAATTTACATAATTACTCAGCTTTTATTCTAACCATAAGGCTTTTAGCCTTGCATCTTAAATAGAAAATAAATACAAACTTACTTGTATGATGATACCAGAATAAGAAATATATAAGAAATCCCAAAAAGCTGCTAATAATAATAAGACTGCTGCTTCTGAAAACCTCCGCTGGAGTAATATATTAAAGTAAAGATAGAAAGAGTTTTTTACAAGAGAGAAAAGAGAAAAGAAAGAGCAGAAGAAGTCTGCTGAAAACCAAAAACTAGTAGGCTATTTATACTAATTTAATCCTAACTATTACGGACTTTAAATCTATTTTTTCAAGTCCATACATTATTTCCCTATGAGGTCATTGCTTACATAGGCATCCCTATTATGTCACTGCTTACATCATAAAAGCAAAACTTTGAGTCTTGAAGTCCACTTTGACGGCTTGAAGTCCACTTTGACGGCTGCTTTATGTCTGCTTCAAATTATTTTGCTTTTCCCCTTGTCTTTGTCTTTTTCTTCTTTGTGGAGTCCTGCTATCAGCTCTTGTAATTGTTCATTCATGAACTCTTCATCAAGTTCTTCCATATCATTCGGGTCTTGAGCAAATTCATCCATATCATCTTGAGATTTGCTAGAAGAGGCCATAGAAATATCTGATTTAGTATCAGTAGAATTATGATTTTTCAAATGTTTTTTAAGCTCCACCATATAAGCTTTAATCAGATCTTGTTGAGAAACATTTTCTTTTTGTAGCTTTATCTTCATGGCAATGTGCTGGAAGGGATCAATTTCCTGACTTTGAGTATCTTGATGCTGCATATAATGCGTCACTTTTTCTTGGATTGTCATTAAAACTTCTTGACCATATAAGTCATTAGTAGTGGGATCCACTTTATTCAGATGAGCCCAAAACTGAATATAAGCAGTTTGCATAATACATGGTAATTTGGTATCAGTATAACTGATCTCTGGAGTCCATTTCCATATCCAGGGGATAGAAAATTCTATAAAGAACCACATATTAGCAATTTCTTCAGTACATCTATTAGATGCCACCAATTCTGATATCTTGGGAGAAACTTTTATCCAATTTCCATATGAGGAAAGGAATTTTTCAGGAAGAATAGATTTATAAGCACCAAATCTATACCACCATTGGATAAACCAATTGGGTATGGGATCATTATAAATGTTTCCACATACTTTAATAAACCATGAATGTTTCTTATTGGGGTTTTCATATAAGAAAACTTGGTTATGAGCCTCAATATAATCCCAATAATTATATTTATAAGTAACCCGGTTTTCAGGAACTATGAATTCCTTATCCTTCAAAGTAGAAAGTCCCCATTCCTCTGGCGAAATAATCTTTTTGATTATGATTTTGCTGAAATTATAAATTTGACTACCCTGATTAGGATAGAAATGTTTAATCTCACATGCACCAGAAACCCTCAAAATGGTCTCATAGTACATTCTAGGCTTATAAGCACCATGAGCATGAACATAAATTCCACTTGACTTTGAGCCAGTATCCAAGTATCGATTAATTATAAGCCATGGGTCTTTTCCCCACTGTAGATCTTTCTCTTCTATAAGAAAGAGAATTTCTTTATGAGGATGAGGTTTATAATTTGTGAGTGAATCTTCTTTAAGAACTGTCTCCACATATGAAGGAGTATCTGCAGAAGAAGAAGATTCTTCTTTTTTCTCTTGTTCTAAAACCTTTTGAAACTTAGTAAACAAGTTTGGATTTTTTATAAGATCCGTAGGATTATTAGAGAGGTCGGCAATATTATCCGCATATAGAGTTGTATTATAATTCTGAGAGAGCATATGTCTCCCTCTACCTCTGCCACGAGAACCAGCAGCAAGAGAAGGATAACCTCCTCTGCCACCTCTTCCTCTATAAGAGTCCCTGGGTATCATCCTGTATAAATTCACGAGAGAGAAAATCAGGAAGACTATTATCTTTCCCTTTCTTATAAACGATATCAAAATCAAAGGGAGCTAAATTAGCTTGCCATCTAGCATACATTTGTTTAGACACATCATGTTTAAAATCTTTATTAAACATATATTTTGCAGCTTGGCAATCAGTTCTGATTATAAATCGCTGATTATATAAATCATCTTGAAATTTTAAAACACATTTTAATATAGCTAGTACTTCTTTAGCTACTGTGGCATAATTTTTCTGACTATTAGTCCATTTTCCTGAATGATATCTAACTAATTTTTCTGTCTTATCATCAGGACATATTTGTTTTAATATTCCTCCATATCCTATATCAGAGGCATCTGTTTCAACAATTTTAACCCAATTTGGATTAGCTAGTATGAGACATGGCAAAGTTTTAACTTTTTCTTTAATTTTCTGTACTGTCTTAGTATGTTCTGCTGTCCAGGGCTTAGGTTTATCTTTTAGTCTATCATATAAAATAGCTGTATCATATGCAAGATTTTTATAATAAGGTAGAATATAATTCAAACTTCCTAAAAATCTTTGCAATTGAGTTTTATCCTTTATTTCATCAGGAAATTTAGTAGCAAAATCAATACTTCTATCAATAGGAATTATTTTCCCTTTTTCAATATTATGACCTAAAAATCTAATATTAGTCTGAAATAAAACCATTTTGGACTGTGATATAACAAATCCATTAGTCTTTATAATCTTCTTAAATATATCTAAATGATAAAAATGTGATTGAATATCTTTAGAAAATACTAGAATATCATCAATATAGACAATAATAAAATTACTATAAGGAATAAAAACATCATTCATAATCTGTTGAAATTCAGACGGTGCATTTTTTAATCCAAAAGGCATTACTTTCCATTCATAATGTCCTATTGGAACATTAAAAGCTGTTTTATATTGATCTGATTCCTTTATTTGAATCTGCCAATAACCTGATTTTAAATCAAACTTAGAAAATATTAATGCATCATATAACCTATCTAATAAATCCTTTTTATTAGGAATAGGATGTCTTATCCATTTTAAAACTTTATTAAGAGGCTTATAATTGATAACCAATCTAGGTCTTCCTCTTTCTATTTCACTATGTTTATTAACATAAAATCCCGTACATGACCAAGGTGATTCAGACTGTTTTATTAATCCTTTTTCTAATAACATACTTATTTCTTTTTTACATAACTCTAAATATTCAGAGTTCATTTGACATGGTCTGGCCTTAGTTTTTATCATAGTCCTTTCATTAAAATCATCTTCGTAAGGTAAACTTACAATGTGTTTCTTTCTATCCCAAAAAGCATTAGGATGTTCATTACAAATTTCATTAGAAAATGTATTATAAACACTTTTTATTTTTTCTTTTAATTTAAGATTATCTTGTAAAGTATCTTCAATAGAAAAAGAGTTAATTTCAAATTTTAAAAAATTAATTTGAGTATTTTTTCTATTAATTAAATCTTTTAATTCATTTATAAATCTAGTATTAGGTTCAGTTATAAATTGAAAACTTACATTTTTCTTATCATAAGTGCCTATAATCTTATCAGTATTGATATGTGTAATGGGAAATATCTTTTTTATAAAAGAAGTTCCTAATATCATTTGACTAGTAATATTTTTTGCTATTAAAAAACTTTCTGGAATACAAACCTTATTATTACAAATATAACCATTAGATAATTTATAATTGATATCTAAGGCTTTCCCTCCTGCATGTCTTACGATATGTGTAGATTTTTCAAAATATCTAGTAGGAATTATTCCTTCTTGTATAACACTAACATCTGCTCCACTATCAAAAAGAGCTACTAATTCAATATTAAAAGAGTGATCAATTAATAATTTGATCTTAACATGAAATTTAAAAGAAGTGATCAAATTTAATGATCCTAAGAAATTTTCATTTCCTGTATCTTCTAGTAACTTATCATAATCTAGTTTAATGTGATCTTTCTTTTCTAAATAAGAAACTCTCTCATCTAGATTTTCATTAACCTTTTTTAATATTTTAATCTCATGTTTAAGATTCTTAATCTCTGTTCCTAAATCTTCTATTGTCGTAGGAAACCTTTCTGTATGACTATGTTTCTGTTTTAATATTTTATATACTTCAGACATGGTATAAGGATTCTGATTTTCTTCTAATTTATTATTATTGAGACTAGTAGTCTGACTAGGTTCTGGAATATCATCCATTTGTTCTATTATTCTAGATCTTAATTCTTGATCTTTTATAGATTTTAAGAATTCTAAGATATGATTATTAGTTAATACATTAACATCCAAATCTATATCTTGAAATTGTGACAAAATTTTATAATATTCATCATCATCACTATTAGTATCTTTTTGCTCTAGAGTATTACAATGACATTCCTGTTCATCTTCTGAACTTTTCATATTTTCTTCATTGTCAGACTCATACTCAGAATCAGTAGTTACTATCTGAAGTAATTCTTCTTTAAGTTTCTCATCTATCTCAAGACTATTAATTTTCTTTTTCATTTTACATTTATTAGCAAAATGTCCTTTTTGTTTACACTTATAACATGTAATATTATCCATATTTTTCTTATTACGTCTTTCTAGTTTCCTAGAGTCCTTTTTATATTTTTTATCTGGAGAATATTTTCTTTTTTTATATTTAGATCGAGAATATTTTCTATAATCCTTATCCAATGTTTTAATCTTTTCTTTGGATGGTATATTCATGCCAAATTGACTACAAAACTGTCCTAATTGACGTCTTTCATTGAGTCTTTGACTTTTAATTTGTTGATTTAATTTAATTTCATTACATAAGGCTAATCCTTCCTGTATACAGATTCCTATTAATTTTCCATAAGTATAAATTTCATAGGGTATATTCATCCTATCTTTCCTTAAAACTTTTTTAATTCTTTCAGCAAATAAGTGTGGTAATCCATCTATAAATTTAGACTTCCAATGATTACTATTACTATCATTTAATTCCATAACTCTATTAAGAAATGCATCTTTATACCACCTAAAATCTGATAATGTTTTACATCGCAGATTTTGTAATAAGGTGCGGATATTTTCACTATTATCAGAAATTCTACCCGTAAAGTGTTCTAAGATAGTTACTATGAGGGTATAGACCGCATTTTCAGTAGGTTGGGAAGTAGATTCTTCCATTTTTACTGTTGTAAAAATGTCATTTTTATTTTGTGGGGTTAAATAATTATCCCACCAACCTTTTAGTTGTCCTGTAAATCCTGAAACTATCATTTTAGCTATACCTACGTCAGTATTACCATTAGTTTTACAAATGCTACTATACATGAGCATTCTATGAGCTTGATTATAAATCTGTTTTTCAGTATAACCATCTATATTCCATTCATATATGCATTTTCCATTGTAACTATTATTAAGTACATATTCTTGTTCTTCATGTAAAATATCCATAGGAGAAGGTCTATTATAGTAATAAAGTCTCTGGGCTGGTCTATCAGCAAATTTTCCTATCTTATTTATTTCATCTTTATTATTATGAGATGAATCTTTAAGTTGGTTTTCAAATTCTTCTAATTCTTCTTCTAATGTATTAATTTTTAAACCTTTAAATTTTTCATCAAGTAATTTTTCTAATTCAGACATAGATTTTAACTTGAAATCTTTTATTTCAGGAGGTGGTTGAAGAGTTGGGGCCGTGATAACCTGTTCTTTAGAAGATGATTCCTCGACAGATGACTTTTGTAATCTATTTATGATGTGATCTAGTCTATGATGTAAAGATATAATCTGTTCGCCTAAAACATTTAAATAAATGTTTGTATAATTATTTTGTTCTATAACTTTATTCATTTGTTTAACAGTTATGACTAATGTATCATTTTCAAATAATTTAGCAAAAGCAGAGAAATTTAATATATGATTTTCCTTTTCTAATTTAAAAGGTTGTTGAGGAGGAAATATTTCTCTTAAAGTATTACCATTCAGAAGTTTATAATCTCTTTCTAAAACACATATACATGGTTCAATATAATTAGAAATAAACCATGGAACAAAAGGAAATAAAATATTATGCTGTGATAGAAATGCATAAAACTGATCAGAAATATCTTTCTATTCACTTTGAGTGAAAGTCTGAAAAAACCATGTTCTAAATGGTTGCCATCTATCCTTATTAAATTCTGCTTTAACCTGATTTCGGGCTAAAGATCCATGACTAAAATCTATTGTATTCATATTGGAAAAGCCATTTCAGACTCAGTTATTTCTTCGTCCTTATCTGTATTATAAATACCTTTAACAATATTATGTTTATTTTTAACTAGTCTGTCAACATAATTTTCAGTATCATCACTAACCTGAGAGGTAGGAACTCTATAAGGCTCTGATACCAAATTACAGAGAGACCCTCAGCATGATAATTAAAGAAGCAAAGGCACGCAGGATATTACAGAATCAATTAAACAGAATGATAAATTTATCAAAGCAATCTGGGCTATACGCCTAACGCCTTCAAATCATTACGGCTAACGGCAACACCCTTCTTTTCTAAATTTATCCTCTGTCTAATAATTCTAACCCATTCTTTAATTCTATATTATCATACTGAGAATTTCTCAATAACAAGGATCTAAAGTATGAATTTACATAATTACTCAGCTTTTATTCTAACCATAAGGCTTTTAGCCTTGCATCTTAAAATTTATATTTGGGAGAAAATTTATCAAAATTATGAAAAGGAGAATTTTGGATAGATTTAAAATGTATCCATCATTATTTTCCAAAACTAAAAGTAATTAATATCTACCGCCTATTTTAAACAAAAATACCCCGACCAAATCTGTTAATTTCATGGGCGGTAATTATTAAAACTAAAAATATAAATTCCTATTTTGGTCATAAAATTGATTAAAATATCCCTCATTTAAATAGATAGAGTTAGGGAAATTTTTTTTCAGGTTTAGGGCTTTCATCTAGCCGGAATGCAGTAGTGGTACTGAATTTTTCAGGAAGGAAAGAGTTTACGGAATGCAAATCTAAAAGATTTCGCATTTCGTGAATGTGAACTCATAAGAGTTCGCATTTGAGAAATACGGACTGATGACCTAATTTTTGCTTCTAAAAATAAATTATAATATTTAATTATTAGAAATAAATTAAATTAATCATAAGAATAGAGTTCGTATATGGTAGACCTATAGGACCACCGTGAATTTTACTCCTATTGTAGCGCGCTACAATTTTTTTTTGACACACATCCTTTTTAAAAAAAAATACTTTTTTTTAAAAAATAAGACAGTAGTACAATTTTTTTTGGCACACAGCTTTTTTTTTAAAAAAATACTTTTACAAAAAATATGGCAGTAGATATAGATCAATAGATTATAGATATCAGATCAAGAAATATAAAGAAATCATACAATAGAACTAAAACATACTTAACAAGGGAGATCACATCATGATTATATAGACATCAGATCAGAGAATACTAGACATCAGATCAATAGACTATAGATATCAGATCAAGAATATACAAGAAATCATACAATAGAACTAAAACATACTTAACAAGGGAAATCACATCATGATTATATAGACATCATATCAACAGACTATAGATATCAGATCAAAAATATAAAAGAAATCATACAATAGAACTAAAACATACTTAATAAGGGAGATCACATCATGATTATATGGACATCAAATCACAGAATACTAGACATCAGATCAACAGACTATAGATATCAGATCAAGAATATAAAAGAAATCACGCAATAGAACTAAAACATATTTAACACGGGAGATCACATCATGATTATATAGACATCAGATCACAGAATACTAGACATCAGATCAACAGGCTATATATATCATATCAAGAATATAAATAAATCATACAATAGAACTAAAACATACTTAACAAGGGAGATCACATCATGATTATATAGACATCAGATCAACAGACTATAGATATTAGATCAAGAATATAAAAGAAAGCATACAATAGAACTAAAACATACTTAACAAGGGGGATCAAATCATGATTATATAGACATCATATCAACAGACTATAGATATCATATTACAATATATAAAATTAAATAATTATAAAATAAAAATATTTTTTAATCATTTTTTAAAAAAAAATTCAAAAACATAGAAAAAAATGTACTGAATTGTTTAAAAAAAATGACGGAAAAAAAGTTTCAGGGAAGAAGAAAAAAAAACCCTTATAGAAATAATATAATATTAAGAAAAAGAATAAAAAGAAGAAAAATGCCTGCGGCTTGCTATTCAGCGTCATTAAGTCGCCGCACGTCTTTTTCCGCAAAAATATTAAAACATCCTAACAACTTACTATTTTTGGGGAAGGAGTAATAAATTACCATAAGAATATCAATGTTCTTAAAAAATAAATATAACATTATTTTTAAAAATAAATATGAGAAAATAAAAAAATTCTTACAAAAATGTATAAATTAAATCAATAGTAGATTAAATAAAATTAATATTTAAAAAAAAACAATGCGAACTTAGACGGAATTAAAAAAAAAATTCGAAGTTCACATTTGTGAAATACGAGCTTTTGAGAGTTCGCATTTGTGGAAAGTGAACTTTTAAGAGTTTGCATTTGTGAAATACGAATTTAGACGGAATTAAAAAAAAAGAAAAATTTGGAGTTGTGAAATGCGAACTCTTGACAAATGAAAACTGCATAGTAATTAATTTTTTTAGTAATTAACTTTTTAATTAGTAATTAAATGGTAAATTAGTAATTAATTTTTTAATTTTTATTATTTTTAATAAATTATTTTTATATTAGAAAATTATATTTATAAATAGTAATGGGTGAAGAATATTAAAAAGGTGGACAATAATTATTAAAACTATGGATATTTTTGGTAATTAGGCTGACGGTAATATTAAAAACCTTGGCGGTAGATAATTACCCCCTTATCCGAACAGTTAGTATATAGTAGGATTATGAGTAAAAAAAGAGATATACTCCTATCCTCTTTTTTTTTTTTTAAAGGGTTTATTGGGCGAAAATCGGGTAAAAATTGGGTTTTTTGTCAAAAAGACACAAAAGAAGTGAGCCAGCTGCATTTAATGCGTATGAAATGCGTCTGTCCCCAGCTGTCATTAGTTTCTCTCTCCCTCTCACTCCTCACGCACCTCATTTGTTTTAATTCTCACGCCACTTTACATAAAAGTTTATATAAACTGACAATTTACATAAATTGGTTTACGTATGTAAACTTCTAAGAAAACTGCCACTTTACATTCAATTCTCACGCCACTTTAAACTTTTATGTAAACTGCAAAGTTTACTACAAAGTTTGTAAACTGACAGTTTACATATGTAAACTGCTACTTTACATAAAAATTTATGTAAAGTCGCGTTATATTGGTGTAAACTGCCACGTTACATAAACTTTTATGTAAACTGGCAGTTTACATTGAATTCTCACGCCACTTTACATAAACTTTGCAGTTTACATATGCAAAATCGCAGTTTATGTAAACTGCCAACAATACTTTACATAAACATTCAGCACTTTACATAAACAACTAACACTTGACACAAACGAATCAGAACGATATTTTTACACTAACAAAGACCACTTTGAACCAGAAAATATTATTTAACATAAAAGAAAAGCATTTTGACCAAAGAATCAGTATTTTACATAAGCCAACAATACTTTACATAAACAACCAGCACTTTACACAAACGAATCAGAACGATGTTTTTACACTAACAAAGACCACTTTGAACCAGAAAACATTATTTTACACCGAGAAACAGCATTTTGACAAAAGAATCAGTAGTTTACATAATCAAACAGTACTTTAAACAAACATTCAACACTTTACATAAACAACCGACACTGATGTGAATCCAAGGTACGAATTCACATGAATTATAGAATCGTCCTCGATTGATCTTTTGAGCAAAACAACTAGCTCAATTGGATTCAATAATATTGAGTATTAATGAACTCAACACCTTTGAATCACACTATATTGAAAGATGTCTTGAAATCTTCCAAGCAAAAACAATCCAAACCAAAATAGACCCAACAACAATAGGATGAAACCTATCACCTTTGAATCATAAAATGGTAGTTTGAAATTACTATTCCCAACCCCTCTAATTTTCAAACCCAACAACACTAGGATAAACCTAACACCTTTGGATTATGAAATGAATTAGAAAAGAAGAGTAGAAGGCGCCACAACTAAAAGGAAGAGTTTTAGTTGATAAGCCAAATAAGTTTTGCAAGCATACTTGCAAGACTAAAACTAGCTCACTAAGAAACTAGCAAAGAAAGGAAAATTCCTTAAAGTTTATAACATCAAATCTTCCATTCTAATAGTTAACCAAGGCCCTTATTTATAGAGTTTCAAGAGGGACCAAGGTTGGAAATTACAAAAGAATAAAGGTGCAATTCTAAATCTTCTAGTCAAGACTAGCATTAACATTTCTCTTTGACCAAGAAAAACTCTTTGACCTAGAAGACTCTTGCACTTAATTCTAATATTCTAAATACTAAAAAAAATGCAGAAAACAACTTGAAAATATCACCCAAATACTGTTGAAATTCGTCCACAAATTCAGCTCATAAATGCAACTTTCAACCTTCTTTAGGCGACTTGGGCATGTCAGAGGAAAAGTTCTATCCCAACCTTCCTCAGGCGACATGGGCATGTCGGAGGAAAAGTTCTATTCTGCCCAACCTTCCTCAGGTGACATGGGCATGTCAGAGGCAAAGTTCTATTCTGCCCAACCTTCCTCAGGCGACATGGGCATGTCGGAGGAAATGTTCACTTCTGGAAGCTTCATAAAAAAAAGTACTTTCCACACCATTTGGAAGAAGATCCAAGACTTGCAAAATGTTGTAATTTTGGGCATGAATTGAGGTAGCCTTTGGATCCTCATTTGTATAGACTTCAAGAATCAAAACGTTCAAGGTTTCTTTGTTGTTTCAGCTAGATTCGCATCATTCCCCCATTCTTGAAGATGATTCGTCCTCGAATCGGAATCGATCTATAGATCCAAAAAAAAAAAAAAAAATTAGAATGGGAATCTCACATCATGGATATACTCTACTCACCTTTTCTCAAAGTCACATAAATATGTGCACGCCCAATGGCATCCTTCAAGCATATTCATGAATTCAGTCACACTAGCGCAAAAGTTTATTAAATTTAAAGACCACTAAAGAAGAAAAACCTTATTAATAAAAACTATCAAGAGAACTGTAAAAGGATGAAAATATAAAATTACTACTGAAATTATTTATCAAAATATACAAATTCTTTTCCAAGTATGAACTTAATCATATATGGAAAAGTTCTAATGAACACCAACCATAAGACATGTCTTTTTCCCAAATTATACAAAAGAGATAATTTCATGGAAAAATTGTAGAACACTTGGGTAACATAGGGTCCAAATTGTAACTCAAAGTGCAATGCATCATCTATCACATGTTCCTGAGCATACTTAAAGTCATTCTCAATCGGCAATGATTTTACAAGCTTTTTATCACACAAATGTGCCAATAGAATGTCTTGCCACTTAACAACAAAACAATCCAAACTTAAGGTAGCAAGTTCAAAATCATAAGATTTAAGAACATTATGCAATGTCACCAAATGATTAGAAGTTACAATAGGCTCGGTAGTTGGGCTCTCCTTGGATTCCAAACTTCTAAAAATAGAACCAACACGCCATTGCATTGAATCAATAGTAGCACTTAAAGAAGTAGACAAAGAATGTCTTACCTTACAACTTCTTGAATCGGGTAACCAAATAGAATTAGAATTGGTGTTGAATTTAAGCTTCCCACTTGGTATATCTCTAAAGATAGAAGTAACAAAGATAATCCAACAAAATACAATTCCTTCAAATTGAACAAACACCTCAATATTGTGTAAACAATTATCACCACACTCATTGCTAACATCAAAATTTATGATGCATAAAAGACCAAAAACATGCATATTTTGCAATAAATGATTTGTGACAACTTTTGCAACTTCACACATGATCAATGGTTCACAAAATTTTAAGAATTTTATTGCTCTCCAAAATTCTAAAATCTCCCAAAATGTAGTAACTGATGAGAAGCGCAAGTAGACTTATAACGCAATAAACCAATTAACTCCAAAACAAAATTTATGAGCAAACCAAAAACTTGAATTCCTTTATATAGGTGATCCTGAAGTGCTTGTGAGAATACAATTGATGAATCGCGTATGTTCAAGGGTTCCATAATCACCAAAAACTCACCAAATTCATATGATATCAAGAAATTGAAAACAAACCCAAATCTGGAATATGCACAAGAAATATCCAACTTATGAGAATTCACACAAAGGTCCAAAAATGGAAAAGAAATATTCAACTCATAAGAGTTCCAAAACACACAAGATTTTGAGCATATCCTAAAGAATGAAGAGTGAGATTTAAAGCAAAAAGACTCACAAAATTCTGAACATTGATGTAGCAACTCATGACAATGAAACATCCCAAATAGTGTTAAGAACTCATTCACATATTCACAAAAATATAAGGACTCTCAGGAATCAGTGGACTTACAAATCAAACACCCAGCAAGAGAAGTATGCACTTGCCTTTGCAACTTATTCTCAAAAACAGATTTCTTTACCTCAAAACATCTAGTAATGAAACTAGATGGTTTATGTGTTGCTTGGACAATTTCAATTTCAAAAGAAGTGTCCTTAGAACCTTTATCTTCAAGTCCCTGAAAAATCCCACTTTTACAAACCAAATAAGATGGAAAATTGTTAGGAGATAAAAGTACTTTGAGAGGTGGGGAAGATATTGTCCTATCTACCTCACAAACTCGTTCATGTTCATCTTTTCTCTCAATATCACCTTTTAAAATTTTCAATCCCTTAAAAATTTCTTTTTCTGTCTCTTTTGGCTTTTCTAACTCATCATAAGATTCATGCCATTTTTCACTCCTATTGCTTTTCTCCTTAAGGTCTCTTTCTTTTTCCGTTTCTCTCACTTTGCTTTTCTTCTCACTCATATGCTTCATTTTTCTTTGGAACATGAGCACCTCATAATGAGATAATGGTGCAAGAGTAACTTTGCTGCCATAGCCATTGAAAACATATTTTCCACTTGATTTGTTGTGCAAAAACATATTTTCCACTTGATCTAGAAGACTCTTGCACTTAATTCTAATATTCTAAATACTAAAAAAAATGCAGAAAACAACTTGAAAATATCACCCAAATGCTGTTGAAATTCGTCCACAAATTCAGCTCATAAATGCGACTTTCAACCTTCTTCAGGCGACATGGGCATGTCAGAGGAAAAGTTCTATCCCAACCTTCCTCAGGCAACATGGGCAGGCGACATGGGCATGTCGGAGGAAAAGTTCTATTCTGCCCAACCTTCCTCAGGTGACATGGGCATGTCAGAGGAAAAGTTCTATTCTGCCCAACCTTCCTCAGGCGACATGGGCATGTCGGAGGAAATGTTCACTTCTGGAAGCTTCATAAAAAAAAGTACTTTCCACACCATTTGGAAGAAGATCCAAGACTTGCAAAATGTTGTAATTTTGGGCATGAATTGAGGTAGCCTTTGGATCCTCATTTGTATAGACTTCAAGAATCAAAACGTTCAAGGCTTCTTTGTTGTTTCAGCTAGATTCGCATCAGACACTTTACACAAACGAATTAGAAATATATTTTTACACTAACAATGACCACTTTGAACCAGAAAATATTATTTTACACTAAGAAATAACATTTTAACCAAAGAATCAGTAGTTTACATAAGCCAACAATACTTTACATAAACATTCAGCACTTTACATAAACAACCAGCATTTTACACAAACGAATCATAACGATGTTTTTACAGTAACAAAGACCACTTTGAACCAGAAAACATTATTTAACACAAAAGAAAAGCATTTTGACTAAAGAATCAGTAGTTTACATAAGGCAACAATACTTTTAATAAACATTCAGACCTAAACAACCAGCACTTTACACAAATGAATCAGAACGATATTTTTACACTAACAAAGACCACTTTGAACCAAAAAATATTATTTTACACCAAGAAACAACATTTTGACCAAAGAATCAGTAGTTTACATAAGCCAACAGTACTTTACATAAACATTCAGCACTTTACATAAACAACCAGCATTTTACACAAACGAATAAGAACGATGGTTTTACACTAAGAAAGACTACTTTGAACCAGAAAATAGTATTTAACATAAAAGAAAAGTATTTTAACCAAAGAATCAGTAGTTTACAGAAGCCAACAGTACTTTTCATAAACATTCAGCAATTTACATAAACAACAAGCACTTTAAATAACGAATCAGAACGATGTTTTTACACTGACAAATACCATTTTGAACCAGAAAACATTATTTTATACCAAGAAACAACATTTTGACCAAAGAATCAGTAGTTTACATAAGCCAACAGTATTTTACATAAACATTCAACACTTTACATAAACAACCAGCACTTTACACAAACGAATCAGAACGATGTTTTTACACTAACAAATACAATTTTGAACCAGAAAAGAGTATTTTACACCAAGAAACAACATTTTCACCAAAGAATCAGTAGTTTACATAAGCCAACAGTACTTTACATAAACAAGCAGCACTTTACACAAACGAATCAGAACTATGTTTTTATACTAACAAAATAGTATTTTATACCAAGGAACAGCTTTTTTACCAAAGATTTCGTAGTTTACATGAACCAGTAGTACTTTACACCAACATTCAGCACTTTACACAAATAAGTATTACAGCCCAGATGCTTCAGTCTCGCGAGAAACGGATGCGGCTCATTCATAGGGGCCGGAGCCACCTCTCGATGGGTTGAAGCATCTGAGCATTTTACACTAACAAACCAACAAAAACATACGATTTTACATGAAAAACATACCTTTTGACCCAAACCCTAGTTTTCCTTTCATCTTCGTGGGCTGCAAACACAACCAAACGAATTCCCTACCTCAGATCTTCAAAATTCTAGTTTTCCTTTCATCTTCGTGGCTGATTTGTGATTCTCCCAAAACCAAGAAAGGCCAAAAAATGGTTGAAAATGGTATGAGTTTTGAAGCTTGAGAGGTGGAGAGTATTTTGGCGGTGAGATTTTTTTAAAAATTTGCCTTGAATGGCCGGAAAATGTCCAGGAGTGGCGGGAAAGAGTGTTCGGGGAGAGAAAAGAGAGAGAGAGAGAGAGAGAGAGAGAGAGAGAGAGAGAGAGAGAGGGGATTATGATTTGAGGAGAGAAAAAAAAATGATGATTTTATATACGAGGGAGGTGCGTGTGAAATACCGTCCACCTTTCCCATTTTTATTTTTTTCAGCTAAGTGTTACTCTAGTCATATATAATATAATTTTGTCCTTATCCGAATCTAGAAACGCATGCATGATGATGATCACCCCATTAATAAGCTTGTGGACTTTTGCATTTTTTGGGTTGCCTCTCTTTCAAGTTTGAAACCACAAACCGCCTCGATTTCAATAAACAAAATTTCTCACTCTCGCATCGTCATTTGTTACACTAATCCGTTCCATTTATCCACGTGTCACTTCCCACTTAAACGCCTCAACCCCACATCTCCTCGTGCCTCAACTCAACTATGTTCAAGTTTTGAACTCGATACCAAACTCCGACTTCAAGAACGATGACTAACAATATCAATCGAATTCGCGCTATGAATTTTTGTACTGTATTCCAATTTTGCGACAATCCCATTATGATTTCATGAATTTTCCACTGACCCTTTGATTGTCGTGTTGATATATTTTTTTTTTAAAGTAGTTTTAGCAGTGCAATATACAGGTACCTCTAAAGATGAGAGTTTTTGTGTACTTGTTGGAGGCGAGAGACTGGGGGGTGAAGGACTCATACGTGAAATTGAAAGTTGGCAAGTCTAAGGCTAAGACAAGGGTGCTGAAGAACACAAATAATCCTGTTTGGAATGAGGAGTTTGTGTTCAGAATTCATGACTTGGAGGATGAACTTGTTCTGTCAGTGTATGAATATGATGAAGACTCGGGAATTTTTCATGGGTTCGGCGATTCGGTGGGTCGGGTTAAGATTCCGATTTCCTCCATTGCTGCACAAGAAAATCAGAATTTGCCTCCCACTTGGTTTTCTCTTGGAAAGCACAAGAAGAGATTGAAATCAACTAAAAAAGATTATGGTATGGCTCTCTTTTTACCTGTCTTTGGTGTTTTTACTAGCTGCATTTTTTCTCATCTGCATACGCTTTACAACTTTGCTGTTCTGGGACAACTTAAATGAAGGTGATAAATTGGATGATTGATAATGGATCACCGTCTTTTTCGGGTGAATTGTTAAGAGTTGGAAAGGTATTGGGTATAGGAAAATTGGAATTAATGAATTTGCTTTTTGCCAAATTTCACCTCTTTTTTCCGCCTTTTTAAAAGATTGAAGTTTGTGCGTGTTGAATTGGTGATACTTGGATAAACGGTTTTGGTGTGGTTGTAAAATAGTGAGCTTTCTTCTGATAGTTAGGCATGCTTATTTTACCAAAGTTGTAGCCATTTTTTGTGGGTGCTGTTCTATAAGAAAATTTAAGCATTGCTTGTGATTGATGCTAATGAAATCCACTTATGATTTCAATCTAACCATGACAATGATTATTTTCAGGAATTAAATCGTTAGAACAAATCTGAGAAAGGTAATCTTTTTCTTAATGGAGTACAACTTTAAGAAAGGAATTCTGTATTAATTGATACCGAGGAACAGAATTGGGTGCTGAAAAGAAATTCTTACTGAATTCCGTATAAAAAAAGTTGGAGCTAATGAATTTGCTTTGTGCCAAATTGTGCACCTTTTTTCCCCCCCTTCAATGATGTTTCTTGCCCAAGTTATTAAAAGATTGAAGTTCATACATGTTGAATTGGTGATATTCGGATAAATTGTTTAGGGAAGTTCGTTAAATTGTGAGCTTTCCTCTGATAGTTAGGCGTGGTTATTTATTAAAGTCTTAGGCCCTTCTCTTTAGATGCCATGGTCTATGAGAAATCAAATTGTGCTTGTCATTGTGAATGAAGTCTACTTATGTAGGTCTTCTCTTTCTTAGTATAGGCCAATTTCAAGAATGAAATTCTTCCTTGATTGTTTCCGAGGAATGGAAGGTAAATTTGTCACGGGCAACTAAGTGGTTATGCACCATTCTGGAGTTTGGATGGGTGGATCTGATGATTTTAAACCTTTATACTGGACTTGTTATGCTGATGGTTTAGAACTTCTTAGGAGGACTAAATACAAACAAGTGAACAGGAGAAGTCAGTCATAGTGAGTACATAAATTAACTGTTTTAATGGTTGTCTAGTCGTAATTGCAGATTCCATTTCCTTCTCGAATATTTTAGAGATGATCCCCAGTTAACAATAGATTTTTCAAACTTCAGTTGCCTTTCAGAAGTTTATGTTGCTTCGAAGTGCCTTGTTATTTTTATTCTCTCTTGGTTGATTCGTGCCATTTAATCAAATTTTCCTGTTGCTCGAGAATAGGTGAAATTTTACCATTTTATGAGCTTCTAGGGCCTTAAACTTCCTAGGCCAGCAAGCACCTGGAAGTCGTTGGACCAGATCTAATTTCTGACAATACTCTACATAGGGCTACAAGTAATTTCTTCAATAATGTCAAATCTTGCCTAACTTTCACCAAGCTCATTAGAATGATAACTGATTGTAGCCTTTCTTGGCAGTATGCCTTTTAAGTAGATAAAATTGTTTTGGTGCAAGAAAATGATTTCATTAATTTAGTTATAATTGCCATATCATAACATGATCCATAAGTTGTTTCAAGATGTTTACTGTAGGTTCAGCATCTCTTCTTTAATGATCTATTGTAGGTGCTTAGTGAGGGTGGTCATTTGTAGTCAAAGAATCCATGGAGTAAAACTTTCATTGTATGGAGGAGAATGAGAGGGCCTGGCAGGCAGTTGGGCAAGTAGAAAAAAATGGTGATCCGTAAACATCCCAGGAACTGTTTAAGCTAAAGGTTTTTGTTAGTAGCATTTTACTTTGTTCCAATTTTTGAGAAATGCCTGAATTAAAAAAATATCTATAATTCTTGTACAGCGTAGTAGGCTGGTTGTGGCTTGATATGATTCTCCTTCATTCTTTGGATAGTTTTGTGCTTGAATTGGGACATCTTAGTTATTTGACTTCAGCTATAATTTTCTATTCTATTTGTGAATATCTTACATTTAGATTTTGAATGGGTTCTTAGAAGAGTAATGATAATCTAGTAAAATTTACAAGTAGATTTAACATCATCTCGTGAATCCAGGTAAAATTCTTCTCACTCTGTCTTTGCATGGGAAAGGCGAGGAAATACCCACTGAACATATTTTGTTTGCACATCCATGTAATGACAAAACTACTAATGAATTGGGAGATCAATGTATTTCTTCTCGAGATGTCTTTAGCAGCACTACCACGATGAAGAAGACATTAGAAGGAAAACATTTAATGAAGGCAATTGCTGGCCGCTTTGATAGGATTTTCAATAAGCATGAGGAAGTATCTGGGACTGAGGCTTCTTCTGAGGTCTCTACTACTTTATCTGATAATGAAGACAGTGTGGCTGAGGTAGCCAGTAACAGTAGCTTTGAAGAGCTGATGGAGATGGTGCAATCAAAGACTGATGAAAAGGACATGCCAGTGAATCTGCAGGGAGGCATTCTTTTGGATCAGACATATGCAATATCATCTAAAGATCTGAATATGCTCATCTTTGCTCCCAAGTCTCAGTTAATGAGAGATCTGGCGTTGTTGCAGGAAACAACTGATGTTCAAGAGGGCCCTTGGACATGGAAATCAGCAGAGAAATCGTGTATAATGCGAGTTATTACTTATACCAAAGCAGCAACCAAATTAGTTAAGGCTGTCAATGCTAGGGAAGAGCAAACTTATGTAAGGGCCAATGGGAAAGAATTTGTTGTCGCTGTGGATGTTAGTACTCCTGAAGTTCCATATGGAACCACATTCAAGGTTGAATTGCTTTACAAGATAACACCAGGGCAGAAGCTATCCTCTGGAGAAGAATCTGCCAATCTTGTGCTGTCTTGGACCGTTAACTTCCACCAGAGTACTATGATGAAAGGCATGATTGAAGGAGGAGTGAGGCAAGGATTGAGGGAGAGCTTTGATCAGTTTCAGGACTTGCTTTCCAAGAACCTGAAAGTGATGAATCCAGAAGCTATTTTAGATAAGGAGTATACTGTTGCAACTTTGCTTGCAGAGCACCAGTCAGACTGGAAAATGGCAATCACTTACTTTTTTAACTTATCGGTCATTGTATCCTTGTTTATGGTTCTGTATATTGGTTTTCATATTTGGACTTGTGGAGAAAGTGAACTTCGAGGCTTAGAAATTCACGGTATTGACCTGCCTGATAGTGTTGGGGAAATAATCACTTGCGCAATTTTAGTTATCCAACTGGAGCGTGTTTATTACATGGTGTCACATTTTGTACAAGCAAGGCTAAGAAAAGGTAGTAAGTTACTATAATCTTTAATATATGTAAGATTCAGTTGTCAATTTAATTGGAGAACCCCTAAATGACAGGAAGGGATCATAGAGTTGAAGTTCAAGGTGAAGGCTGGGCGCTTACAGTTGCTTTGATGGAGGGTGTGAGCTTAGGTTCTTTAGATTCAGCTGAGTTTCCAGACCCTTATGTGGTTTTCACTTGTAACAGTAAAACAAGGACAAGCTCTGTAAAGCTTCAAACTCATGATCCACAATGGCATGGTTAGATATTATCTTTTCTCTACGCTTGTATTTGTCAATGATAAACATGTTACAATGTGATAGCTTCATTACCATAATAAAATGCAGAAATCTTGGAGTTTGAAGCCTCAGATGAACCACCTGCAGTGCTGGATGTGGAAGTTTTTCACTTTGATGGTCCATTTGATCATGCTTCCTCTCTCGGCCATGCTGAAATTAATTTCCTAAAACACAGCTCTACTGAACTGGCAGACATTTGGGTTCCTCTTCAGGGGAAGCTTGCTCGGTCATCTCAGTCAAAGTTGCATTTGAGGATTTTTCTGGATAACAACAATGGGGTTGAAACGATTAGAGACTATTTAAGCAAGATGGAAAAGGAAGTAGGAAAAAAGGTACTTAAATTTATCTCCTTATATAGTGTGTCTTTGAGGCTTTTCACTTGGCACTTACGTACCTTGTGTATGGCAGTTGAATCTTCGATCGCCACATAGGAATTCAGCTTTCCAAAAGATTTTTGGATTACCACAAGAAGAATTCCTCATTAGTGACTTCTCATGCTCCCTTAAGAGGAAGATGCCATTGCAGGTAATTGGTTTTTGTTCATTCTTGACTAAGTTGCTTCACCTCGGCATGAAGTCTTTCTTGTAAGGTTACATTTAAATTACTAGTTGAGAGGTGTAGTCAGAAAGCATTTGCTGCTTGTAAACTTTTATTGGGACTGGTTTTAAAGTTGTCTTTGATTTTTCTGTAGTTACTATGGTAGTTTAGAGCGACTTTCTTGCCCATTATTCCTTGATGAAATACACAAAATGCGTACGTTTCTGCTTCTAATTAGTATGATAATAGCTTTAATGGATTATGAGGATAGATTCACCACTAGTGAAAGTGAGAATAGTTGTGTTTTTCGTTGGGCCATCTCGATCCTATTTTCTGTTTCTTTGTTATTGCTGCTTCTAGTCCTCTCAGAATTTAGTCTAAAATATATTATACTTCCTCCAGGGACGGCTCTTTCTGTCAGCAAGAATCGTTGGGTTTTATGCCAACTTGTTTGGGCACAAGACAAAGTTGTTCTTTTTATGGGAAGATATTGAAGATATTCATGAGCTTCCTCCATCCCTTGGAACTGTAGGGAGTCCATCACTTGTCATAATCTTGGGTAAGGGCCGTGGTACTGATGCTAGACACGGTGCAAAGTATGAGGATGAGGAAGGCAGACTACATTTCTATTTCCATTCCTTCATTTCCTTCAATGTCGCCAGCCGGTAATGGAGGAGTTAAATTAGATAATTTAGGTTTCTGTTGGATAGTTTTGATGCTACTTTGCGGCAGAATTTTTATTGTAGGGAAATTTGCTGTTATAATTGACAGGACAATTATGCCACTGTGGAGAACCAGAATGCTAACTCCTGAGCAGAGAGCAAAGATTGCCGAAGAGCAGCAGGATAGAGATGAGAAGCCAACTTTAGTTGAAGATGCTGGATCTTATTTGATTGTGGAAGATCCCAAAATGTGCAATGTTTTGTCAGTAGAAATTCCTTTGGATGTAAGTTGTTCACCATTTGGTTCCTCGTGGAAAATGTTGTTGCAACAGAATCTGGAGCTGATCTTTACGTAATTTGTGATTAACAATGCAACAGATAAGATTGTTGATGCAGAGGTTTGATGGTGAGGAATTCGAGTATAAAGTGATGAGCAAGTCTGGGTGCCTGAATTACACGACAACACCATGGGAGGCTGTAAAATCTGATGTATTTGAAAGGCGGGTATCTTACAAATTTGATCGTAGAGTTTCAATTTTTGGAGGAGTGGTGACTTGCACTCAGCAAAAACTTGGGATTGCTGATGGTAGGGGTTGGTTTATAAACGAGACAATGACCCTCCATGATGTTCCATTCAGTGACTACTTTCGAGTAAGTATTTTTATGCTTTATGCTTTGGTTGGAGATGATGATAGCATATTATCAAGTTGAAAAAATTGTGTGGCATTTATGTTTTTTTGAAGGTGCAGTTGAAATATAAGCTGGAGACCATTCCTGCTCAAGGGGTTTGCTTATATAACGTATTTGTTGGAGTCACATGGCTGAAAAGCACCAAGTTTGAGGAGAGGGTAACTCGAAATGTAGTAGAAAAGTTTACAAAATGGTCAAGGGAGTTGCTGCTGTTAATTGAGAGGGAGGTTTTGCTTGCAACTATATAATAAGTCAAAAGGAGGGTGCTGGAATTAGCTAATCGATTCTCACATGCTCTCTCATCATGGAGAAGTTGTGCTGCAATTTTCCTAGTTGAGGTTTACTTTTTTAAGACATCTTTTCTTTTGATTATTTTTGCTGACAAACTTCAAATAACATTTAATAATGGTTTTGGCAAATGATCTTCACGCAGGACTTAAAAATTTTTCTTCTGAAGTGTTCCTGGATGGAAGATTTGAGATACAAAATGAGGCCAATCATCAAAACCTCGTGTTGCTAGCATCTGTTTCGGCATCACCTAATCCAGATTCTCCAGAATTATGCAAATTTACGATCAGAGGCAATATACGAGAATCATGCTGCAGCCTCGCTCATGTTTTATAGCTTTGTTGAGATTGTACAGCAAGACATAGAAATTCTCGAAATCTCATGCAGCAAACAAAACTTTTAACTGAAATTGTGAGGTAGAAGAAGAGCCCTTGCTCACGTCTTTTTCACTTGTATAGAAGAAATCAAACCACCAAAGCCAACATTTTGTTGCTCATTTGCAGAATTATTCTTTTATCTTTTCACATTTTAAACAATCAAATTTAATGCCTGAAATTTGATTATTCTTAGTTAAGTTCGTTGATTCTTTTAACTGATTAATCCCATCTCAAGCTGCATGGAATTGGTGTTGCCGTAATTATGCATGCCTGATTGGTGTGCATCGCAACACACGTAAATATAAATATAAAATAACCTCAAATTCTATAAATAATGTAGCATTTGAAGTAGGGCTGTCAATTCGTGTCGGGTTGAAAGAGAAATTTACAGTTTTGCCTTCGACCCGAACCCGAACGGGTTGAAGAATTACCAACCCGAACCCGACCTGATTTTTATCAGGTCAACCCGAACCCGACTTTGACCAGGTTAGTTTCGGGTTGTTGACCCTTTAACTCGAACTCAACCCGAATTTAAAAAAAAAAAGGCTCAAAACAATTATTTTAAAAAGGGACTTGCTATTTGTATAACTAAATTGTTATTTGTATCACAAAAAAAATTAAAATAATTATGAAATGACAAAAATGGCCTTATGAAGGAAAAATGTAGAAAATGGCTAAGTAAATGTCGAAAACTGATTTTTTCTCTAATTGTCAAAAAAAAGCATTTTAAATTCACATGCTTGGATGTAGACATTTTTGGACGTGGTGCTAGTTGTTCTGTGACGAGGTGAGATGTTTTGTGAAAAAATCAGTTAAAATTCACATGTACGGATGTTGACGTTTTTGGACGTGGTGCTAGTTTTTTTAGACGTGTTTCAGTTGTTCTGAGACGTGGTAGACTGTCTTTGTGAAAAAAATCAGTTTAAATTCACATGAATGGATGTAGACGTTTTTGGACGTGGTTATAGTTGTTATGAGACGAGTTGAGATGCTTTGTGAAAAAATTATTTTAAATTCACATGTCTTGATGTAGACGTTTTTGGACGTGGTGCTAGTGAAGGAAAACTGAACAAGCCCGGGCTAAATCGAAAACCTCACTTTCATGCAATGCATTCCAGAATCGGAAGCTTTCGACCAAGCTCAGGCTCAAATTAGTTTACCCATGAACGGATCTAGGCTTATACTTATTTAATTTATTAATCGGGACACAAAAGATTCGATCTTCAATTAAAGCGGAATTTAAAGATTATACCTTTTGTAGCGAAGTCCCTTGCTTAAAGAAAAACCAATTCTTTGTTGCGATTCCAAAAGAAATCCAATTGATATCCCCGTAGAAACTTCGAATATTGAGTGGGCAATAATCTATCGAAGTCTACTTGCTTAGCCCACAAGGAAATCACTCAAATCGGATTCAATCCAATCTCAAAATCTGACTGAAACCCACAAAGTGCTCAACCTCTCACTTTAATTTTGCTACTGCCGCATGAAAATAGAGAACCCACAAAGCTGCTAGTGTCCAGCCCTTTTGCCCCGTCGTGATCTAGACAAGAAGAGCTTGCGGATCACCAATCCTTAGAAAGAGATCTACACCAGCCTTCTCGAATCAAACGCACGGAGTTTGGGACTGAAAACCAGCGGCTTAAAAGTGCGCCAATTGCTGCAGTTCAACCATGAAGACTGTGCGCTGCCTGGAGATAATAACCCAGCACAATTGCTGCTGCTTCCAATAAAAACCCAGCAGAATTGCTGCTGTCCACTGCGCTGTCCAGAAATAAAAAACCCAGCAGAATTGCTGCTGTCCACTGCACTGTCCGGAAATAAAAAACCCAGCAGAATTGCTGCTGTCCACTAAGCTGTCCGGAAATAAAAAACCCAGCAGAATTGCTGCTGTCCGAGCGAAAAATATAGTGAGAATCTGGTGAGCTTTGTATATAATCAACCAAAGTTTCAGTCTTGGAGATGAATCCAATTCGAAGAGCAAAAAATCTGGTTCGTTTTTGAGAAAGAATTCTTGAAGAAAAATTCTCTCTCTAGAACCTTTTTGCTCAAGAAATAGGCAAGACAAGTCTTGCAAAATTTCCTTAGTATTTCTTGGGCATCAAGTCTTCTATTTATAGGAGCTCGATTGGAGACCTAATGGGCTCTCGAGTTAGGCCTTTTAATTTGACTTTCGTTGACCGCTAAGTCTTCCCGACTAATCAACTCCAATCGACCCATTTAAATTAATTTAATTTAATCAACTTTGTTAATTTAATTTAATCGAACCCTTATAATTAATTAATTCAAATAGAATTAATTTCTAAATTCACTTTGTCGATTAAATATTAATTAAACCCTTTGAATTAATTAATTTACCTTGTCGATTAGTCAAATGCATAATCGGTCGTGCCACTATCGGACCAATTATGGAACTACTGCTCGAAAACGACTTTACATCGCGCCATTATATTTTATTCTATCTCCCCACATTAAAGATCTAGCGCTCGTCGGTTTATCAATTTACTGACAAATTAATTCACCGACTTCTTGGTTTCCGAGATTAGTACCACTCGTCCTTTTATTATACCGAACATAAAGTTCACCGGCCGGGTTTAGTATAATAACCTTACGAGCTCATCTCGGGAGCACCATCAACCCGGCGAACCGGTTCGTGGATTCCTCCGACTAGCAACGGCACGTAAGAAGCTAAACACCGCATACCCAACCTACCGAGGTATAGGCCTCAATTGACCACACTCTTTGGCAAATCAAAGCATACGATATCCAACCCTCACGTCCGTCCCAATCTCGGGATTGAGAGACGGAATACTGGGACCGAATTGACTACGCCGATCAGTATAAGTCAATTCTATCCAAACTGGTCGTGCTCAATATGCCCCGGGCATATCTGTGTGATTTAAACTAGTTTAGATAAACCAATTTCCAAACCACACAATAACCTATACCGATAGTATGTTCAGACTATCTCGGTTACGAGCATACTTTTTATATATCAATACTTTAACCAATAACGGTATCTACTGTGTTTGTCGACACCCCGTTATCTAGTTCTATGATATAAAGGAACAAATTTATACTGAAACAAAATGATATATCATCTGTGGATATTAGTTTTTGATACAAGCCATAGCTTTTCTGTATTCAAAACTAACAATCTCTCACTAATACTCAAAGCTATGCTAAGAAGTACAAAAACTGTCCAACCCGCTATTACACTGCTGTCATAATGAAATCTCCAAAACACCTTTAAGCTCACTCACATGGCTCTCTCAAGAATCTGACTCCCATGCCCTGCACATGCCTCTCAAAGACCTTTGGGGTCAATGGCTTGGTGAAAGGATCTGCAAGGTTGTCCTCTGAAGCTATCTTGGCCACGATCACGTCTCCCCTATTTACGATCTCTCGTATCAGGTGGTACTTGCGCTCTATGTGTTTACTCGCCTTATGGGCTCGTGGTTCCCTCGAGTTAGCAACTGCACCATTGTTATCACAATAAACTGTGATAGACCTAGGCAACTCAGGAACCACATCTAAGTCCATCAGGAAGCTCCTGAGCCATACAGCCTCTTTCGCTGCCTCTGAAGCGGCAACGTACTCGGCCTCCATGGTGGAGTCCTGTTAGTTTTGAATATGGAAAAGCTATGGCCTGTATCAAAAACTAATATCCACAGATGACATATCATTTTTTTTCAGTATAAATTTGTTCCTTTATATCATAGAACTAGATAACGGGGTGTGGACAGACACAGTAGATACCGTTGTTGGTTAAAGTATTGATATATAAAAAGTATGCTCGTAACCGAGATAGTCTGAACATACTATCGGTATAGGTTATTGTGTGGTTTGAAAATTAGTTTATCTAAACTAGTTTAAATCACATAGATATGCCCGGGGCATATTGAGCACGACCAGTTTGGATAGAATTGACTTATACTGATCGGCGTAGTCAATTCGGTCCTAGTATTCCGTCTGTCAATCCCGAGATTGGGACGGGCGTGAGGGTTGGATATCGTATGCTTTGATTTGCCAAAGAGTGAGGTCAATTGAGGCCAATACCTCGGTAGGTTGGGTATGCGGTGTTTAGCTTCTTACGTGCTGTTGCTAGTCGGAGGAATCCACGTACCGGTTTGCCGGGTTGATGGTGCTCCCGAGATGAGCTCGTAAGGTTATTATACTAAACCCGGCCGGTGAACTTTATGTTCGGTATAATAAAAGGACGAGTGGTACTAATCTCGGAAACCAAGAAGTCGGTGAATTAATTTATCAGTAAATTGATAAACCGACGAGCGCTAGATCTTTAATATGGGGAGATAGAATAAAATATAATGGCGCGATGTAAAGTCGTTTTCGAGCGGTAGTTCCATAATTGGTCCGATAGTGGCACGACCGATTATGCATTTGACTAATCGACAAGGTAAATTAATTAATCCAAAAGGTTTAATTAATATTTAATCGACAAAGTGAATTTAGAAATTAATTCTATTTTGAATTAATTAATTCTAAGGGTTGGATTAAATTAAATTAACAAAGTGGATTAAATAAATTAATTTAAATGGGTCGATTGGAGTTGATTAGTTGGGAAGACTTAGCGGTCAACGAAAGTCAAATTTTAAGGCCTAACTCGAGAGCCCATTAGGTCTCCAATTGAGCTCCTATAAATCGACGACTTGAAGCCCAAGAAACATAAGAGAAAATATTGCAAGACAAGTCTTGCTTCAAAAGGTGAGCAAGTTCTAGAGAGAGAACTTCTTCTTAAAGTCTTCTCGAAGTCGAACTTGAAATCTCGCTTCTCAAATTAAAATCTTACCTCGGAGATTAAACCCTGCTCACCCATTTTTATCAATTTCCGCCGGGTTTATCAACCAGTTCTGCTGGGTTTTTATAGATCCTGTCCAGCCGCTGGTAGTTTTATTTTGGGAAGTTCAAGGTGATATCTTTGGGGTGCTTGATCCAGGTCTTGTTGTGTTTTGATCTTTCCTTGGTGATCCACAGCAAGACTTGTTCAGATCGTGGCCAAAGGTTGAATCTTTCGAGCAGTCCCAAACAGTTTTTTGTGGCTGTGCAACGTGGGTTTTCTTGCAGCAGAAAAACTGGGCAGTAATCAGTTTTTGTGGCTGTGCAACGTGGGTTTTCTTGCAGCAGAAGAAACTGGGCAGCAATCAGTTTTTGTGGCTGTGCACGTGGGTTTTCTTGCAGTAGAAATACCGGGCAGTAATCAGTTTTTGTGGCTGTGCAACGTGGGTTTTCTTGCAGCAGAAGAAACTGGACAGTGACGGGTTTGATCAGTTCTTAATGAGCAGATTTTGATTTTAAACTAGACTTCGATAGATTATTGCCCACGCAATATTTGAAGTTTCTACGGAGATATCAATTGGATTTCTTTTGGAATCGCAACAAAGAATTGGTTTTTCTTTAAGCAAGGGACTTCGCTACAAAAGGTAGAATCTTTAAATTCCGCTTTAATTAAAGATTTAATTTTTTTGTGTCCCTATTAATAAATTAAATAAGTATAAGCCTAGATCCGTTCATGGGTAAACTAATTTGAGCCTGAGCTTGGTCGAAAGCTTCCGATTCTGGAATGCATTGCACGAAAGTGAGGTTTTCTATTTAGCCCGGGCTTGTTCAGTTTTCCTTCAAATTGGTATCAGAGCGTTGGTTTCGGTCTTCTACTTGTTTGATTTATTACACGGCTTTATTTTGGCATTATTATTTTTGTCGAAATGCATAAACAGGTGGTTATTGGTTTCCCGGCTATTATGGTAGAAATTTAATTTTCATTCATAAACCCCGGGACATGTCCGGGCTTGTTTTATTTTTGAATGGAAATTTCTGTAATAGTAATAACCACGAGCTGGAAGCCGTGTAGGATTAGAAAAATCTTGTAGTAGGATTTGATCCGATCATGTCGTCTTTAAATTCCTAGAAAAACGCCTTTGTATATAGGAATTTATGTACTATGACGAAGACGTTATTTTGGGTAACTTATATTCGTGGGTTTTGGTTTATCGTAATTTTGGGTGATTCCTAATTACGTAGAAAACCGAGAAAACCCAGGCGAATCGAGAGGAATCCAAATAACGAGTGGGAGCGACATGACGGGACGTGTCACCGAGGCGTCAAAGAATCAACGATAGAGAAAGCCATAATAGCCGGGAAATTTTATTTGTTTAATTTCCCGTATTTATGTCTTTTCGTTGATTGTGTGACTTTCGTTTTATTTTGCATGAACGAAAACCAAACCAAAATGTTTTTAAAAGATAATGTGCAATTAACTAAGGTAGATTATTCGCATATTAAAACTCCAACGGTTTTATGGGTGCGAATATCCATAGTTAAGATATTGCATGTTAAAACGAAAAAAAAAAATCCTCAAACTTAACTAATTAAATTCGCGGGTTTTGGTTTAATCGCAATTTTGGGTGATTCCTAATTATGTAGAAAATCGAGAAAACCTGGGCGAATCGAAATTAAAAATTTAAGTGGGAGCGGGTTGGTTAATAGCCCCATGGCCTCCATTACAGGTTCATTGGTGATGTGGTTAAACTTGCGTGCTGGCTTAGACCTTCCTCCCTATCGGATGAGTTTTCAACCACGGATATCACCGGAATGAATTTCTAAAGGGATGACTATAGTGAGTTTAATTGGAGAAAGTTGCGACACCCTCGCCATCCGAGGCGCATTAGTATCCTAAGTAACAAACATAGAAGTCACGTAAAGGCATACACTTAGTATACCGTTTTTAGTATCCCTACCATCGAGGTTACGCTATTTTCAGGTACAGCTAAAATTATCGACTATTAATTTCATTGATCATAAGATCGTTGGTCAGATAATGAAATTAATGAACTTCGGTTCTTCTCGAACGAATGTGGGTTAGCGTAGATGTTCACCCATCGTGACATGCGTTAATCCCGGTGTGAGAGATGTCGGTAGAAGATTATATTAGTTTTTGGAGGATTTTCAATATTTTCGAAAAAGTATACTGAAACTTGACTGTTTATTTTTCGGTTGATATGTCGTTCAACCCGCTAGCTGTCATTTTGAACAAAAAACAAACTCACGGGTCCAAACTATATTGACTGGAAACGTAACCTAGACATTGGAAGAAGGACTGCCCAAAGCCTCGAGGCATGTGTAAATTTTCCCTAGTTACTGAGATGTGTTTAGCGGCGATTCCCACAGATACTTGGTGTGTGGATTTAGGAGCCACGGATCACGTTTGTAATTCTTTGCAGGGGTTCCAAGTGACCCGGCTGCTTAGAGAGGGAGAGTTGCAGGTCTACATTGGGGATACTACCAGAGTTTCTGTGGCTGCAGTGGGAGTTATTTGTCTTTATTTTTCAGACTCTATTTTACATTTAAAGGATTGTTTTTTTTGTACCTAGTTTTCGAAAGAACTTGCTTTCGGTTTCGAGACTTGTTTTGGATGGTTATAAGTGTGCATTTTCTGATGGATCTATTTTTATTAGAAAATGCAAGAAACTTATATGTTCCGGTACATTGGTTGACAATTTGTTTTTAATTAAGACATACTCCCCAGTAATGCAAAACACAGAAACTAGTAGCTCATCATCGAATCATAATAAGAGAAAAGAATCTTCCCCTTTGAATCAGACTTATCTTTGGCACCTGAGACTCGGTCACATCAACCTTAGTAGGATTCAAAGGTTGGTCAAGAGTGGGTCTGTGGACTTACTAGATATTGATAGCTATTTGACCTGTGAGTCCTGCTTGGAGGGTAAAATGACCAAGAGGCCTTTCAAGGCAAAGGGGTATAGGGCCAAGGAGGTTTTAGAGCTGATTCATTCTGACGTGTGTGGGCCTATGTCAGTTCAGGCTAGAGGTGGTTATGAGTATTTCGTGACTTTCACGGATGATTACTCTAGATATGAATACATATACCTGATGCGCCACAAGTCTGAATGCTTTGGCAAGTTCAGAGAATTCAAGGCAGAGGTGGAGAACCATCTGGGTAAGAGTATCAAGTCACTGCGGTCTGATCGCGGTGGCGAATACCCCTCTAGTGAATTTAGATCCTATTTGTCAGAGGAGGGTATTCAGACCCAGTTGTCTGAACCTGGCACACCCCAGCAGAATGGTGTAGCAGAGAGGAGGAACAGGACTCTTATGGAGATGGTTAGATCGGTGATGAGTTACAGTGAGTTGCCTATCTCGTTTTGGGGATATGCCTTAGAGACAACATGTTTTATCCTCAACCTTGTGCCATCTAAGTCTGTGCCTACGACCCCAGTAGAGTTGTGGAATGGGCGAAAGCCTAGTCTGAGACATCTCAGGATTTGGGGTTGTCCAGCACATGTGCTCGAGGCAGATGCAGGCAAGTTAGAGGCGAGATCCAAGGCTATGCTGTTTATAGGCTACCCCAAAGGAACGAGAGGTGGTTTATTTTATAGTCCTCAGGATCAGAAGGTGGTGATCAGCACCAATGCCAGATTACTTGAGGAGGAATATATTTTAGATCACAAGTCAAGCAGCAAGGTATTATTGGAAGAGCTTAGAAGTCAGTTCACTTTTCCAGATGCACACGTACAGGAAGACACACCACAAGAGACTGCACACACTATCACAGATGATGCTCTTGTACAGGCTGCGCCTCATCGTAGTGGGAGGGTTGTGAGACAGCCCGAGAGGTACAAGGGTTTGGGTGAGTCTTCGGACTTTATCCCTGGCGTTCATGAACCAGACCCAGTTAACTACAATGAGGCTCTCCAGGATAAAGATGCAGATTCTTGGCAGAGAGCGATGATTGCTGAGATGGGTTCTATGGACTCAAATCAAGTCTGGGAGCTGGTAGACCTTCCTGATGGGTTTAGGCCTATTGGGTGTAAATGGGCCTACAAGCAAAAGAGAGGATCTGACGGGAGGGTTGAGACCTTCAAGGCTAGGCTTGTGGCGAAGGGGTATACTCAGAAAGAAGGGATCGATTATGAGGAGAGCTTTTCCCCAGTAGCTATGCTTAAGTCAATCCAGATTCTCTTGGCCATAGCTGCTCATATGGATTATGAGATTTGGCAGATGGACGTCAAGACAGCTTTCCTTAATGAAAGTCTTGAGGAGACCATCCTTATGCAGCAACCAGAGGGCTTCATTGTTAAAGGCCAAGAGCACAAGGTATGCAGGCTTAGGAGGTCCATTTATGGACTTAAGCAGGCATCCAGATTTTGGAACATCCGTTTTGATGAGGTTATCCAGTCCTATGGATTCACTCAGTCTCCGGATGAGCAGTGTGTTTATCGCAGGCGTGATGGTGATATGGTGGTGTTCCTCGTACTTTACGTAGATGACATTCTTCTTATTGGCAACAGTAAGAAGGTGTTGTCAGACGTAAAGGCATGGTTGTCCAGGCAATTCGATATGAAGGATTTGGGAGAGGCTGGACATATCCTTGGGATCAAGATTATTCGAGATCGTAGGAGATGTTCTCTGACTCTCTCTCAGGCATCCAACATAGACACGATTCTGGCCCGTTTTAACATGCAGAACTCCAAGACGGGTTCACTACCTTTCAGGCATGCAGTGCATTTGTCTAAGGAGCAGTATCCTAAGACTGCTGAGGAGATAGATTCCATGAAGGCGGTACCCTATGCTTCTGCAGTGGGTAGCTCATGTATGCTATGTTGTGCACGAGGCCTGATATTTGCTTTGCCGTTGGCATGGTTAGCAGATATCAGAGTAACCTTGGGAAAGCTCACTGGGAGGCAGTAAAATGCATTCTCAAGTACTTGCCCAGAATGAGAGATTATGTCCTAGTTTATAGAGCGCAGGAGCTTGTACCATTGGGTTACACAGATTCGGACTTTCAAGGAGATTTGGACAAGAGTAAGTCTACCTCTGGGTTTGTGTTTACTCTAGGAGGTGGAGCCATAGTATGGAAGAGTGTCAAGCAGAAATGCGTGGCGGACTCTACCATGGAGACCGAGTACGTTGCTGCTTCAGAGGCAGCGGAAGAGGCTGTATGGCACAGCAGCTTCCTGATGGACTTGGATGTGGTTCCTGAGTTGCCTAGGTCTATCACAGTTTATTGTGATAACAATGGTGCAGTTGCTAACTCGAGGGAACCACGAGCCCATAAGGCGAGTAAACACATGGAGCGCAAGTACCACCTGATACGAGAGATCGTAAAGAGGGGAGACGTGATCGTGGCCAAGATAGCTTCAGATGACAACCTTGCAGATCCTTTCACCAAGCCATTGACCCCAAAGGTCTTTGAGAGAAATGTGGAGGGCATGGGAGTCTGATTCTTGAGAGAGCCATGTGAGTGAGCTTAAAGGTGTTCTGGAGATTTTATTATGACAGCAGTGTAATAGCGGGTTGGACAGTTTTTGTACGTCTTAGCATAGCTTTGAGTATTAGGGGGAGATTGTTAGTTTTGAATACAAAAAAGCTATAGCTTGTATCAAAAACTAATATCCACAGATGACATATCATTTTGTTTCAGTATAAATTTGTTCCTTTATATCATAGAACTAGATAACGGGGTGTGGACAGACACAGTAGATACCGTTGTTGGTTAAAGTATTGATATATAAAAAGTATGCTCGTAACCGAGATAGTCTGAACATACTATCGGTATAGGTTATTGTGTGGTTTGGAAATTAGTTTATCTAAACTAGTTTAAATCACACAGATATGCCCGGGGCATATTGAGCACGACCAGTTTGGATAGAATTGACTTATACTGATCGGCGTAGTCAATTCGGTCATAGTATTCTATCTGTCAATCCCGAGATTGGGACGGGCGTGAGGGTTGGATATCGTATGCTTTGATTTGCCAAAGAGTGAGGTCAATTGAGGCCAATACCTCGGTAGGTTGGGTATGCGGTGTTTAGCTTCTTACTTGCTGTTGCTAGTCGGAGGAATCCACATACCGGTTTGCCGGGTTGATGGTGCTCTCGAGATCAGCTCGTAAGGTTATTATACTAAACCCGGCCGGTGAACTTTATGTTCGGTATAATAAATGGACGAGTGGTACTAATCTCGGAAACCAAGAAGTCGGTGAATTAATTTGTCAGTAAATTGATAAACCGATGAGCGCTAGATCTTTAATGTGGGGAGATAGAATAAAATATAATGGCGCGATGTAAAGTCGTTTTCGAGCGGTAGTTCCATAATTGGTCCGATAGTGGCACGACCGATTATGCATTTGACTAGTCGACAAGGTAAATTAATTAATCCAAAAGGTTTAATTAATATTTAATCGACAAAGTGAATTTAGAAATTAATTCTATTTTGAATTAATTAATTCTAAGGGTTCGATTAAATTAAATTAACAAAGTGGATTAAATAAATTAATTTAAATGGGTCGATTGGAGTTGATTAGTCGGGAAGACTTTGCGGTCAACGAAAGTCAAATTTTAAGGCCTAACTCGAGAGCCCATTAGGTCTCCAATTGAGCTCCTATAAATAGACGACTTGAAACCCAAGAAACATAAGAGAAAATATTGCAAGACAAGTCTTGCTTCAAAAGGTGAGCAAGTTCTAGAGAGAGAACTTCTTCTTAAAGTCTTCTCGAAGTCGAACTTGAAATCTCGCTTCTCAAATTAAAATCTTAGCTCGGAGATTAAACCCTGCTCACCCATTTTTATCAATTTTCGCCGGGTTTATCAACCAGTTCTGCCGGGTTTTTATAGATCCTGTCCAGCCGCTGGTAGTTTTATTTTGGGAAGTTCAAGGTGATATCTTTGGGGTGCTTGATCCAGGTCTTGTTGTGTTTTGATCTCTCCTTGGTGATCCACAGCAAGACTTGTCCAGATCGTGGCCAAAGGTTGAATCTTTCGAGCAGTCCCAAACAGTTTTTTGTGGCTGTGCAACGTGGGTTTTCTTGCAGCAGAAAAACTGGGCAGTAATCAGTTTTTGTGGCTGTGCAACGTGGGTTTTCTTGCAGCAGAAGAAACTGGGCAGCAATCAGTTTTTGTGGCTGTGCACATGGGTTTTCTTGCAGCAGAAAAACTGGGCAGTAATCAGTTTTTGTGGCTGTGCAACGTGGGTTTTCTTGCAGCAGAAGAAACTGGGCAGTGACGGGTTTGATCAGTTCTTAATGAGCAGATTTTGATTTTAAACTAGACTTCGATAGATTATTGCCCACGCAATATTCGAAGTTTCTACGGAGATATCAATTGGATTTCTTTTGGAATCGCAACAAAGAATTGGTTTTTCTTTAAGCAAGGGACTTCGCTACAAAAGGTAGAATATTTAAATTCCGCTTTAATTAAAGATTTAATTTTTTTGTGTCCCGATTAATAAATTAAATAAGTATAAGCCTAGATCCGTTCATGGGTAAACTAATTTGAGTCTGAGCTTGGTCGAAAGCTTCCGATTCTAGAATGCATTGCACGAAAGTGAGGTTTTCTATTTAGCCCGGGCTTGTTCAGTTTTCCTTCAAGTCCGCCACGCATTTCTGCTTGACACTCCTCCATACTATGGCTCCACCTCCTAGAGTAAACACAAACCCAGAGGTAGACTTACTCTTGTCCAAATCTCCTTGAAAGTACGAATCTGTGTAACCCAATGGTACAAGCTCCTGCGCTCAATAAACTAAGACATAATCTCTCGTCTTGCACAAGTACTTGAGAATGCATTTTACTGCCTCCCAGTGAGCCTTCCCAGGGTTACTCTGATATCTGCTAACCATGCCAACGGCAAAGCAAATATCAGGCCTCGTGCACAACATAGCATACATGAGGCTACCCACTGCAGAAGCATAGGGTACCGCCTTCATGGCATCTATCTCCTCAGCAGTCTTAGGACACTGCTCCTTAGACAAATGCAACCCATGCCTGAAAGGTAGTGAACCCTTCTTGGAGTTCTGCATGTTAAAAACGGGCCAGAATCTTGTCTATGTAGGATGCCTGAGAGAGCGTCAGAGAACGTCTCCTACGATCTCGAATAATCTTGATCCCAAGGATATGTCCAGCCTCTCCCAAATCCTTTATATCAAATTGCCTGGACAGCCATGTCTTTACGTCTGACAACACCTTCTTACTGTTGCCAATAAGAAGAATGTCATCTACGTAAAGTACTAGGAACACCACTGTATCACCATCACGCCTGCGATAAACACACTGCTCATCCGGACACTGAATGAATCTATAGGACTGGATAACCTCGTCAAAACGGATGTTCCAAGATCTGGATGCTTGCATCTTTATCCTGGAGAGCCTCATTGTAGTTAACTGGGTCTGGTTCATGAGCACCAGGGATAAAGTCAGAAGACTCACCCAAACCCATGTACCTCTCGGGCTGTCTCACAACCCTCCCACTACGACGAGGCACAGCCTGTGCAAGAGCATCATTTGTGATAGTGTGTGCAGTCTCTTGTGGTGTGTCTTCCTGTACGTGTGCATCTGGAATAGTGGACTAACTTCTAAGCTCTTCCAATACTACCTTGCTGCTTGACTTGTGATCTAAAATATAGTCCTCCTCAAGAAATCTGGCATTGGTGCTGACCACCACCTTCTGATCCTGAGGACTATAAAATAAACCACCTCTCGTTCCTTTGGGATAGCCTATAAACAACATAACCTTGGATCTCGCCTCTAACTTGCCTGCATCTGCCTCGAGCACATGTGCTGGACAACCTCAAATTCTGAGATGTCTCAGACTAGGCTTTCGCCCACTCCACAACTCTACTGGGGTCGTAGGCACAGACTTAGATGGCACAAGGTTGAGGATAAAACATGCTGTATCCAAGGCATAACCCTAAAACGAGATAGGCAACTCACTAGTTTCTGTGTTCTGCATTACTGGGGAGTATATCTTAAAAACCAATTGTCATGTAGAGTCTAAAAAAATAAAGACAAACTACTCCCACTGCAACAACAGAAACTCTGGTAGTATCCTCAAGGTAGACCTGCAACTCTTCCTCTCTAAGCAGCCGGGTCACTTGGAACCCTTGCAAAGAATTACAAACGTGATCAGTGGCTCCTGAATCCACACACCAAGTATCTGTGGGAATCGCCACTAATCACGTCTCAGTAACTAGGGAAAATTTACATTTACCTCGAGGCTTTGGGCAGTCCTTCTTCCAATGTCCTGCTTTGCCATACTTAAAGCATTTTCCTTTCTGCTTCTGCTTCTTGGCAATGCCTGCCTAGGGTCCATGATTAGTTCCTGCTTTCTGGCCTCTCTTCCTCTTTTGCTTCCCGGGTTTGGGCCCAGCAGAGGAACCTGAGGGACTAACAGTAGCCAAGGCTTGCTTCTTCTCTGCGAATAGGCCCTCAGCTAATACCAATGTAGTCATGAGCTCGGGAAGTGAATATGAGAGCTTGCCCATATTATAGTTCAACCGAGACTGCTCAAAACTGGGAGACAAGCTCTGGAGAATGATATCGACCTGGGTCTCCCCATCAATATCACCTCCCAGTACCTCGATCTCATTGATGCAACTGATCATGTCCAGCACGTGATCCCTCACTGAAGTGCCCTCAGCCATCCTAGCATTCATGAGTTTCCTCATAGCTGACTGCTTGGCTGCCCTGCTTAGGGAAACACTCCTCAGTAAGCATGTACTTGTAACCCTCAGCGTAAGGACAATGTCCAGGTTACGTTTCCAGTTAATATAGTTTGGACTCGTGAGTTTGTTTTGGTTCAAAATGACAGCTAGCGGGTTGAATGACATATCAACTACAACTGAAAAATAACCAGTCAAGTTCCAGTATACTTTTTCAAAAATATTGAAAAATCCTCAGAAAAGAAATATAATCTTCTACCGACATCTCTCACACCGGGATTAACGCAGGTCACGATGGGTGAACGTCTACGCCAACCCACATTCGTTCGAGAAGAACCGAAGTTCATTAATTTTATTATCTGACCAACGATCTTATGATCAATGAAATTAATAGTTGATAATTTTAGCCGTACACGTAGATAGCGTAACCTCGATGGGAGGGATACTATAAACAGTACACTAAGTGTATGCCATTACGTGACTTCTAAGTTTGTTACTTAGGGTACTAATGCGCATCGGATGGCGAGGGTGTCGCAACTTTTCCCAATTAAACGCACTATAGTCATCCCTTTAGAAATTCATTCCGGTGATATCTGTGATTGAAAACTCATCCGATAGGGAGGAAGGTCTAAGCCAGCACGCAAGTTTAACCACATCACCAATGAACCCGTAATGGAGGCCATGGGGCTATTAACCAACCCACTCCCACTTAGATTTTTAATTAATTTCAATTCGCTTTGGTTTTCTCAGTTTTCTACGTAATTAGGAATCACCCAAAATTATGATAAACCAAAACCCGGGTTTTCTACATAATTAGGAATCACCCAAAATTACTATTAAACCAAAACCCGCGAATTTAATTAAGTTTGAGGATTTTTACGTTTTAACATGCAATATCTTAACTATGGATATTTGCACCCATAAAACCGTTGGAGTTTTAATATGCGAATAATCTACCTTAGTTAATTGCACATTACCTTTTAACATGCAATATCTTAACTATGGATATTCACACCCATAAAACCGTTGGAGTTTTAATATTTGAATAATCTACCTTAGTTAATTGCACATTACCCTTTTAAAAACATTTTAGTTTGGTTTTCGTTCATACAAAATAAAACGAAAATCACACAATCAACGAAAAGACATAAATACGGGAAATTAAAAGAAATAAAATTTCCCGACTATTATGGCCTTCTCTATCGTTGATTCCTTGACGCCTTGGTGACACGTCCCGTCGTGTCGCTCCCACTCGTTATTTTGATTCCTCTCGATTCGCCTGAGTTTTCTCGGTTTACTACGTAATTAGGAATCACCCAAAATTACGATAAACCAAAACCCGCGAATATAAGTTACCCAAAATAACGTCTTCGTCATAGTACATAAATTCCTATATACAAAGGCGTTTTTCTAGGAATTTAAAGACGACATGATTAGATCAAATCCTACTACAAGATTTTTCTAATCCTACACGGCTTCCAGCTCATGGTTATTACTATTACAGAAATTTCCATTCAAAAATAAAACAGGCCCGGACATGTCTTGGGGTTTATGAATGAAAATTAAATTTCTACCATAATAGCCGGGAAACTAATAACCACCTGTTTATGCATTTCGACAAAAATAATAATGCCAAAATAAAGCCGTGTAATAAATCAAACAAGTATAAGACCGAAACCAACGCTCTGATACCAATTTGAAGGAAAACTGAACAAGCCCGGGCTAAATCGAAAACCTCACTTTCGTGCAATGCATTCCAGAATCGGAAGCTTTCGACCAAGCTCAGGCTCAAATTAGTTTACCCATGAACGGATCTAGGCTTATACTTATTTAATATATTAATCGGGACACAAAAGATTCGATCTTTAATTAAAGCGGAATTTAAAGATTATACCTTTTGTAGCGAAGTCCCTTGCTTAAAGAAAAACCAATTCTTTGTTGCGATTCCAAAAGAAATCTAATTGATATCTCCGTAGAAACTTCGAATATTGCGTGGGCAATAATCTATCGAAGTCTACTTGCTTAGCCCACAAGGAAATCACTCAAATCGGATTCAATCCAATCTCAAAATCTGACTGAAACCCACAAACTGCTCAACCTCTCTTTAATTTTGCTACTGCCGCATGAAAATAGAGAACCCACAAAGCTGCTAGTGTCCAGCCCTTTTGCCTCGTCGTGATCTAGACAAGAAGAGCTTGCGGATCACCAATCCTTAGAAAGAGATCTACACCAGCCTTCTCGAATCAAACGCATGGAGTTTGGGACTGAAAACCAGCAGCTTAAAAGTGCGCCAATTGCTGCAGTTCAACCGTGAAGACTGTGCGCTGCCTGGAGATAATAACCCAGCACAATTGCTGCTGCTTCCAATAAAAACCAAGCAGAATTGCTGCTGTCCACTGCACTGTCCGGAAATAAAAAACCCAGCAGAATTGCTGCTGTCCACTAAGCTGTCCGGAAATAAAAAACCCAGCAGAATTGCTGCTGTCCGAGCAAAAAATATAGTGAGAATCTGGTGAGCTTTGTATATAATCAACCAAAGCTTTAGTCTTTGAGATGAATCCAATTCGAAGAGCAAAAAATCTGGTTCGTTTTTGAGAAAGAATTCTTGAAGAAAAAATTCTTGAAGAAAAAATTCTCTCTCTAGAACCTTTTTGCTCAAGAAAGAGGCAAGACAAGTCTTGCAAAATTTCCTTAGTATTTTTTGGGCATCAAGTCTTCTATTTATAGGAGCTCGATTGGAGACCTAATGGGCTTTCGAGTTAGGCCTTTTAATTTGACTTTCGTTGACCGCTAAGTCTTCCCGACTAATCAACTCTAATCGACCCATTTAAATTAATTTAATTTAATCCACTTTGTTAATTTAATTTAATCGAACCCTTAGAATTAATTAATTCAAATAGAATTAATTTCTAAATTCACTTTGTCGATTAAATATTAATTAAACCCTTTGGATTAATTAATTTACCTTGTCGATTAGTCAAATGCATAATCTGTCGTGCCACTATCGGACCAATTATGGAACTACCGCTCGAAAACGACTTTACATCGCGCCATTATATTTTGTTCTATCTCCCCACATTAAAGATCCAGCGCTCGTCGGTTTATCAATTTACTGACAAATTAATTCACCGACTTCTTGGTTTCCGAGATTAGTACCACTCGTCCTTTTATTATACCGAACATAAAGTTCACGTGATTCCTAATTATGTAGAAAACCGAGAAAACTCGGGTTTTGGTTTAGCGTTTAATTGGGAAAAGTTGCGACACCCTCGCCATCCGAGGCGCATTAGTACCCTAAGTAACAAACTTAGAAGTCACGTAATGGCATACACTTAGTGTACTGTTTATAGTATCCCTCCCATCGAGGTTACGCTATCTACATGTACGGCTAAAATTATTGACTATTAATTTCATTGATCATAAGAGCGTTGGTTTCGGTCTTATACTTGTTTGATTTATTACACGGCTTTATTTTGGCATTATTATTTTTGTCGAAATGTATAAACAGGTGGTTATTGGTTTCCCGGCTATTATGGTAGAAATTTAATTGTCATTCATAAACCCCGGGACATGTCCGGGCTTGTTTTATTTTTGAATGGAAATTTCTGTAATAGTAATAACCACGAGCTGGAAGCCGTGTAGGATTAGAAAAATCTTGTAGTAGGATTTGATCTAATCATGTCGTCTTTAAATTATGGCTTGTATCAAAAACTAATAGCTAGTTGTTCTGAGACGTGGTAGACTGTCTTTGTGAAGTTTAAATTCACATGAATGGATGCAGACGTTTTTAGACGTGATTATAGTTGTTATGAGACGAGTTGAGATGCTTTGTGAAAAAATCATTTTAAATTCACATGTCTTGATGTAGACGTTTTTGGACGTGGTTCTAGTGTTTTGAGACGTGGTGCTACTTGTTCTGAGACGTGGTAGACTGTCTTTGTGAAAAAAATCAGTTTAAATTCACATGAATGGATGTAGACATTTTTTGACGTGGTTCTAGTTGTTCTGAGATGAGTTGAGATGTTGTATGGCCATTTTATTTGTTTAATCTTATTATAACACCTACTTACAAGATCATGAACATTGCTAAGAGTAATATGGTCATTTTAATTGTTTTATATTCACAAAACTCTTAGATCAGATATCATGAACATTTCTAAGAGTTGAATGGTCATTTTATTTTTTTATCTCATTACAACTCTTAGATATGAGATCATGATCATTTCTGAGAATTGTATAGCCGTTTTATTTGTTTTATCTTTTCAAAACCCTTAGATAATAGATTATGCACATTTCGGTCCACATCAGACGTTTTTGGACGTAGTTCTAGTTGTTTTGAGACGAGTTGAGATGTTTTGTGCAAAAATTAGTTTAAATTCACATACAAGGATGTAGACGTTTTTGGACGTGGTTCTTGTGTTTTGAGACGTGATGCTAGTTGTTCTGAGACGTGGTAGACTATTTTTGTGAAAAAAATCAGTTAAAATTGACATGAATGGATGTAGACGTTTTTGGACGTAATTATAGTTGTTCTGAGACGAGTTGAGATGTTTTGTGAAAAAATAAGTTTCAATTTACATGTCTGGTTGTAGACTTTTTTGGACGTGGTTCTAGTGTTTTGAGACGTTGTTCTAGTTGTTTTGAGACGTGGTGGACTGTCTTTGTGAAAAAAATCAGATTATATTCACATGAATGGATGTAGATATTTTTGGAGGTGGTTACAGTTGTTCTGAGACGAGTTGAGATGTTTTGTGAAAAAATAAGTTTCAATTGACATGTCTGGAGATGTAGACTTTTTTGGACATGGTTATAGTTTTTTGAGACGTAGTTCTAGTTGTTCTGAGACGTGGTGGACTGCGTTTGTGAAAAAAATCAGTTTAAATTCACATGAATGGATGTAGACATTTTTGGACGTGGTTATAGTTGTTCTGATACGAGTTGAGATGTTTTGTGAAAAAAATATTTTAAATTCACATGTCTTGATGTAGACGTTTTTGGACGTGGTTCTAGTGTTATGAGACGTAGTTCTAGTGTTATGAGACGTGGTAGACTGTCTTTGTGAAAAAAAATCAGTTTAAATTCACACACATGGATGTAGACGTTTATGGACGTGGTGCTAGTGTTCTGAGACGTGGTTCTAGTGTTATGAGACGTGGTAGACTGTCTTTGTGAAAAAAATCAGGGCTAACTTTTTTTTTATACCTAACCTAATATATTTTCGGGTCATCAGGTCAACCCGGAAACCCGGCGGGTTGACCTGATTCTGACCTTGTACTGTTGGACCCGACCCGGACCCGACCTGATTTTTGTTCAGGTCCAAAATCCTGACCCTAACCCGACCTGTTTCGTGTCGGGTTCGTGTCCGGTTTCCGTGTCGTGTCAGAAATTGTCAGCCCTAATTTGAAGGTCCAAAACAGGTTTTGAATTAACCAATTTATCCATGTCTATCACCCTATTGCTACCAGGCCCATCATTAAACAAGTCCAATGGTACAACCAATTTAGGCACTAAGGCACCATCTTTACATGATTTAGCCTAAAACGCATATCACATTACCAATTGGAACTAAACTAATTACAATTAAACTCGGCCTTCGTAAGATCATAGTCAACTCGCATCTCCTTTAAGATGCATATGTGTTGAGCAAGAATAATAGAATCCTATCATCTGGTGTTATTCAAGGATGTGAATGAAAAGTTTCATTTCAGTACTGATCAAGCAACATCCATATGTACAAAGATGAGGTCCTATCCTAGCATCCGAGAAAGATATAAATACTTCACACCCATAACCCAATTTATATTTTCCATTTGAACCAAAACATCATATCAACATATTAGTAAATTATTTCCAATTCCAATGGTCATTTGCCTCCCAATTTTACAGAGTCTTCAGTTTAGTTGTAAGATGAATTGGAGGAAATAATGAATAAGAGATTTGGAACATACACTTATTTTAAATTGGAGGAAATATTGAAGGTAAAATGTAAGGTTACATATCAATTTTACATTATTATTCATTCATTCGAAACTAATTCCAAAGATAATTTTTTCAAGTACAAGGTCTGATAAAGGAAATATAGAGGAAGCTACAAATATTGAACAATAAATAATGATGCAATTTAGTACCTATGGAATAGAGGACATAAAAGAAGAATAGTTCTAAATGAAACCACCAATACAATAAAGTGAAGCTTTTGCATCAAGAATGTTTTGATTGATTTTCTCCGATGGAAGACGACGGAAGAATAGACTAAGATTTCTCTATCGCTGAGCTTTGCTCCTGTTAGTTTTGAATACAGAAAAGCTATGGCTTGTATCAAAAACTAATATCCACAGTTGACATATAATTTTATTTCAGTATTAAATTGTTTCATTATATCATTGAACTAGATAACGGGGTGTGGAAAGAAACAGTAGATACCGTTATTGGTTAAAGTATTGATATATAAAAAGTATGCTCGTAACTGAGATAGTCTGAACATATTATCGGTATAGGTTATCGTGTGGTTTGGAAATTAGTTTATCTAGACTAATTAAAATCACACGGATATGCCCGGGGCATATTGAGCACGACTAGTTTGGATAGAATTGACTTATACTGATCGGCGTGGTCAATTTGGTCCTAGTATTCAGTCTCTCAATCCCGAGATTGTGACGGACGTGAGAGTTAGATATCGTATGCTTTGATGCGCCGAAGAGTGCGGTCAATTGAGGCCTATACCTAGATAGGTTGGGTATGCAGTGTTTAGCTTCTTACGTGTAGTTGCTAGTCGGAAGAATCCACATACCGGTTTGCTGGGTTGATGGTGCTCCCGAGATGAGCTCGTAAGGTTTATTATACTAAATCTGGCCAGTGGACTTTACGTCCCGTATAATAAGAAGGTTAAGTGGTACTAATCTCGGATACCAAGAAGTCGGTGAATTAGTTTGTCAGTAAATTGATAAACCGACGAGCACTAGATCTTTAATGTGGAGAGATAGAAGAAAATATAGTGGCGCGATATAAAGTCATTTTTTAGAGGTAGTTCCATAGTTAGTCCAATAGTGGTACGACTAATTATGTATTTGACTAATCGACAAAGTGAAATAATTAATCCTAAAGATTTAATTAATATTTAATTGACAAAGTGGATTAAGAAAATTAATTCTATATGAATTAATTAATCCTAAGGGTTCGATTAAATTAAATTAACGAAGTGGGTTAAGAAATTAATTCGAATGGGTCGATTGGAATTGATTAGTCTAGGGAAGACTAAGCGGTCAACGAAAGTCAAATTAAAAGACCCAATTCAAAGGTCCACTAGGTCTCCATTAGAACTCCCTATAAATAGAAAACTTGAGGCCAAGGGAAACTAAGGAAATCTTGCAAGACAACTCTTGCTTTCTTGAGTGAGAAGATTCTAGAGAGAGAACATCTTCTTCAAGAGTTATTTTTCAAAAACGAATCAGATTTTTCACTTGCCCGAGATTGGATTCGAACCAAAGATCAAACCTTTTGGGTTTATTATTTTCTTCTCGCTGGACTTCTTGCCAATCGGACTGCCTACGTGATTTTTTAGTTTCGCACAGTGCGTTTGATTCGGCCTAGGTTTTGTTTCATCTCATTTAGGTGATCTGAGGTCTAGGCTGTCTAGATCACGACCGGGCTGATTGAAATCTGGTGTTTGGTGTGGGAATTGAGGCGGTCTTGAGCGGCGAGTGGTGGCGCTGTTTTAGGTGATCAAGTTTTGGTTTTTGAGTCCGATTTTGAGAGATTTCCTTGTGGATTTTTGTGAGCTTTGCGAGTACACTTTGATAGATTATTGCCCACGCAATATTCAAAGTTTCATGGAGTAATCTTTTGGATTTTGGTGGTATTCGATTACCCTAGACTTTGGTTTTCTTTATACTGAGGACTTCGCTTCAAAGGTATAACCTTTAATCCTTCCGCTTTTAATTAAAGGTCCAATCTTTGTGCATTGTTTATGGATTTAATAAATTAAATAAGTATAAGCCTATATCCATTCAGGGGAAAATGAATTTGAGCATGAGTTTTGTCGAAAATTTCTGATTCTGGAATGCATTGCACGAAAGTTAGATTTTCAATTTGGCCAGGGCTTGTTCTGTTTTCCTTCAAATTGGTATCAGAGCGAGTGTTTTGGCTTTATACTTATTTAATTTATTACACTGCTTTATTTTGGAATTATTATTTTTGTCAAAATGTTTAAACAGGTGGTTATTAGTTTCCCGGCTATTATGGTAGTACTTATTTTTTCATTCACAAACCCCGGGACATGTCCGGGCTCGTATTATTTTTGAATAAAAATGCCTGTAATAGTAATAACCACGAGCTGGAAGCCGTGTAGGATTAGATAAATCTTGTAGTAGGATTTAATCTAATGTTGTCGTCTTTAAATTCCTAGAAAAACACCTTTGTATATAGGAATTTATGTACTATGATGAAGACGTTATTTTGGGTAACTTATATTCACGGGTTTTGGTTTCTCATAATTTTGGGCGATTCCTAATTACGTAGTAAACCGAGAAAATCCAAGCGAATCGAGAGGAATCCAAAATAACGAGTGGGAGCGACATGACGGGACGTGTCACCGAGGCGTCAAGAAATCAACGATAAAGAAGACCATAATAGTCGGGAAATTTTATTTCTTTAATTTCCTGTATTTATGTCTTTTCGTTGGTTGTGTGTTTTTGATTTATTTTGCATGAACGAAAACCAAACCATTTTAAAACTAAAGTGCAATTAACTAAGGTAGATTATTCGCATATTAAAACTCGAACGGTTTTATGGGTGCGAATATCCTTTGTTAAGATATTGCATGTTAAAACTTAAAATCCTCAAACTTAAAAATCTAAGTGGGAGCGGGTTGGTAAATATCCCCATGGCCTCCATTACGGATTCATATGTGATGTGGGTTAGACCGACGCGCTGGCCAAGGGCCTTCTTCCCTACGGATAAGTCTTCAACCCCGAGATATTACTAGATTGAATTTCTAAACGGATGACTATATCGAGTTTAATTGGAGAAAGTTGCGACACCCTCGCTAGGCGCATTAGTATCCTAAGTAACAAGTTTAGAAGTCACGTAATGGCAACACTTAGTGTACCGTCTGTAGTATTCCCCCTAAGAGGTTACGCTGCCTATTGTGTAGGGCTAAATTTATCGACTATTAATTTCATTGATCATAAGATCGTTGGTCAGATAATGGAATTAATGAACTTTGGTTCTTCTTGAACGAATGTGGGTTCGCGTAGATGTTCACCCAATGTGACCTGCGTTAATCCCAGAGTGAGAGATGTCGATAGGAGAATGTATTGTTTTGAGGATATCAATATTTTCGAAAAAAGTATATTGAAACTTGACTGTTTATTTTTCAGTTGTTGATATGTCGTTCAACCCGCTAGCTATCATACTGAATCAGAACAAACTTATGGGTCCTAATTACATTGACTGGAAATGTAACCTGGACATTATCCTTACAGCTAAGGGTTACAAATACGTGCTCACTGAGGAGTGCCCCCCTAAGCCCAGCGATGATGCCACCCCTGAGCAGCGAAAGCCATATACGAGGTGGCAGAAGGCATATGAGATGACTCAGTGCTACATCTTGGCTTCTATGTCGAGTACTGCAGCACCAACATTAGTTGTTTACCTTAGCCTCCGATATGATGCTCAACCTCAGGGAGATGTTTGGACATCAGGGCAGGGCAACTAAGTAGTCATTTATAAGGAAACTCATGAATGCTAGGATGGCTGAAGGCACCTCAGTGAGAGATCACGTATTGGACATGATGAGCTGCATCAATGAGATCGAGGTATTGAGAGGTGACATTGATGGGGAGACCCAGGTCGATATCATCCTCCAAAGCTTGCCCCCCAGTTTTGAGTAGTTTCAGCTGAATTACAATATGGGCAAGCTCTCATATTCATTTCCTGAGCTCATGACTGCATTGGTGTCTGCTAAGGGCCTCTTCACAGAGAAGAAGCAAGCCTTGGCTACTGTTGGTTCCTCAGGTTCCTCTGCTGGGCCCAAAGCCAGGAAGCACAAGAGGAAGAGAGGCCAAAAAGCAGGAGCAGCTAATCATGGACCCAAGGCGGGCATTGCCAAGAAGCATAAGCCGAAAGGCAAGTGCTTTAGATGTGGCAATGCGGGACATTGGAAGAAGCATTGCCAGAAGCCTCGAGGTATGTGCAAATTTTCCCTAGTTACTGAGACGTGTTTAGAGGCGATTCCTACGGATACTTGGTGTGTGGATTCAGGAGCCACTGATCACGTTTGTAATTCTTTGCAGGGGTTCCAAGTGACCCGCTGCTTAAAGAGGGAGAGTTGCAGGTCTACCTTGGGGATACTACCAGAGTTTCTGTTGTTGCAGTGGGAGTTTTATGTCTTTACTTTTCAGACTCTATTTTACATTTGAGAGATTTGAAAGATTTTGGTAGGATCTGGGTTTGTACCTGCTCGATTTACCACGCAACAAAAAATTCTAATAAAAGTGGAACCATAGAATAATACCTTTGAAGCGTGCACCTGGTGAATCTCTTGTATGCCTCAAAGACTATGACCTCTTGTTGTGTGGGCAACAATCTAAAAGTCAATTGATCAGCAACTCACCACAATCCACCTGCTGAAAAAATTCAGCACCTCCGCACCTAGCACGTACTGCAAACGCACTGCCCGGAGAGAGAAAGCTACACACGGGGCTGCCCAGAAGGCCAAGAATTTTCGGCCACTTCAAGGTTAAAAACCCGCCGCCCCAAGCTTGAAAATTCGTTCTTGAGAGAGAAAGAAATTTCTCTCTCTAGAATTTTATCTCTCTAGATTCTTGAATAATGAATCTCTTGAATTGTGATTTCTGAATGGCTGATCCCTTGTCTATTTATAGAGTTACAAGAGAGACTCCAAGTTGGAATAGGATTGGTCTTTCCTACTGGGTTTCTGTTTCCCTTCAATCCTGTTTCTAGATTGATACAGATTCTGTTTCCTTCAATCCTGTTCCTGGACTGAAACACTCCCAACTGTCACAGGGATTCACTTATCCCAATCCAGTTCCTGGGATGAATCACTCCCAACTGACACAGGGATTCACTTATCCCAAACCAGTTCCTGGGATGATTCACAACCAACTGACACAAGGATTAATTAATTTCTCAATTAATTAAATCTACCTTTGTCATTAACCCAGTACATAATTAATCGTACCACTAACGGATTAATTATGGCACTACCACCCTACACCAGAATTGCTTCCGGAACAACTTAATTAAATTATATTCATAATCTCCCCACATCAAAGATATAGTGCTCGTTAATTCATTAATTTACTGATAAATTAATTCATCAACTTCTTAATATTCCGAGACTAGTACCACTCGACCTTTTTACTATACCAGACATAAGTCCACCGGCCAGGTTTAGTATAATAAACATTTCGAGCTCATCTCGGGAGCACCATCACCCCGGACGCACCGGTACATGGTTTTCTTTCGACAAGCAGCAGCACACCAAGTAACTAAACACGCGCACCCAACCCACCGAGACTATTGGCCACACTTGACCTCACCCATTGGCAGATCAAAGTACACTATGTCTAATCCTCATGCCCGCTCGAGTCTAGGGATTTAGAGATAGAATACAAGGATCGATTTGTCTATTAAATCAGTACAAGACAAATCATTCCTAAGAGTCAAGTTCAATATGCCCCGGGCATATCTATATGATTCAATTAGTTTAGACAAACTAATTATCTGAATCACATAATAACCTAGACTGACAGCTTGTCCAAAGCTGTCTCGGTTACGAACCTCATTTATATATTATGTCTTTCAACCAATGATGAGATCTACTGTGTCGCACCAGACACCTCATCATCTACTTACATAATATAAATGGACGATTAATGCACAACAAGATATGACTGAAACACAAATCGATATATTAAACTGGGAAACTGTACAATACAAGCATAGCTTATATATTCTACTCCAACAATCTCCCACTAATACTTAAGCTGTGCTTTAAGTATACAACTACATACAATCCTACCCAATCTGCTGCTATCTATCTAGAAAAACTGTCAAGGCTCTCCTAAACATCTAATCCCCTTGCCCTTCACGTGAGCCTCAAAGACTTTAGAAGTCAATGTTTTCGTGAACGGATCTGCAAGGTTCTCCTCTGATGCTATCTTATCCATGACCACGTCTACCCTCTTTACGATATCTCGTATCAGGTGGTACTTGCGCTGTATATGTTTACTCGCCTTGTGGACTCGTGGTTCCTTCGAGTTTACAACTGTACCGTTGTTATCACATTAAACCGTGATAGACTTCGGCAAACCAGGAATCACATCTAAGTCCACTAGGAAGTTCTTGAGCCATATTGCTTCTTTCGCTGCCTCTGATGCGGCAACAAATTCAGCCTCCATGGTAGAGTCCGCCACGCATTTCTGCTTGACACTCCGCCAAACAATGGCTCCACCTCCTAGAGTAAACACATACCCTGAGGTAGACTTGCTCTTGTCCCTGTCGCCTTGGAAATCTGAATCTGTATAACCTCGGGGTACCAGCTCAGACGCCTGATAGACCAGAACTAGGTCCCTCGTTCTGCGTAAATACTTGAGAATGCATTTTACTGCCTCCCAATGAGCTTTCCCGGGGTTACTCTGATATCTGCTCACCATGCCAACGGCATAACAGATATCAGGCCTCGTACACAACATGGCATACATGAGACTTCCTACTGCCGAAGCATATGGAACTGTCTTCATGGTCTCTATCTCCTCAACAGTCTTAAGAGACTGTTCCTTAGATAGAAACACTCCATGCCTGAAAGGTAAAAAACCTTTCTTGGAGTTCTGCATGTTAAAACGGGCCAGAATCGTGTCTATGTATGAAGCTTGGGAGAGCGTTAGTGAACGTTTCCTACGATATCGAATAATCTTGATCCCAAGGATATGTCCCACTTCCCCTAAGTCCTTCATATCAAATTGATTGGACAGCCATGCTTTTACGTCTGATAACACTTTCTTGTTGTTGCCAATCAATAGAATGTCATCTACGTAAAGCACAAGAAACACCACTGAGTTTCCATCACGTCTGCGATATACACATTGCTCATCCGGACACTGAGTAAATCCAAAGGACTGGATTACTTCATCAAACCGGATGTTCCAAGATCTGGATGCCTGCTTAAGTCCATAAATAGACCTCTTAAGCCTGCAAACCTTATGCTCTTGGCCTTTTTCAATGAATCCCTCTGGTTGCTGTATAAAGATGGTTTCTTCAAGACTTCCGTTTAGGAAAGCTGTCTTGACATCCATCTGCCAAATCTCATAATCCGTATGAGCAGCTATGGCCAAGAGAATCCGGATCGACTTAAGCATGGCTACCGGGGAGAAGGTTTCCTTATAATCGATTCCCTCTTTCTGAGTATACCCCTTCGCCACCAGCCTAGCTTTAAAGGTTTCCACCTTCCCGTCAGATCCTCTCTTACGTTTGTAGACCCACTTGCTTCCAATGGGCTTAAACCCATCAGGCAGGTCCACAAGCTCCCAGACTTGATTGTGGTCCATTGACCCCATCTCGGATATCATTGCCTTACGCCAAGATTCTGCATCTTAATCTCGAAGCGCCTCATTGTAGTTAACTGGGTCAGGTTCAGGCATACCTGGGACTAGGTCTGAAGCCTTTCCCATGCCAACGAACCTGTCTGGCTGTCTCACAACCCTCCCACTACGACGAGGCACCACCTGTGTAGGCGCATCATCTGTGATCTCATGTGCAGTGTGTGGTGTATCTACTTGCGCTGGTGCATCAGGATTAGTAGTTTGTCGTCTAAGCTCTTCTAGTACTATCTTACTCTTGGGCTTGTGGTCTAAGACATAGTCCTCTTCTAAAAATCTAGCGTTGGTACTTACCACCACCTTCTGATCTTTAGGACTATAGAATAGACCACCTTTCGTTCTCCTAGGATATCCTACAAACAGCATTAATTCTGTTCTTGCATCTAACTTAGCCGTATCTGCCTTAAGCACATGTGCTGGGCAGCCCCAAATTCTGAGATGTCTTAGACTGGGCTTCCGCCCGTTCCACAACTCTACTGGGGTTGAAGGCACGGTTTTAGATGGTACAAGATTAAGAATATACATTGCCGTTTCCAAGGCATATCCCCAGAACGAACTTGGCAAATCACTATAGCTCATCATGGATCTAACCATTTCCATAAGAGTTCGGTTCCTCCTTTCTGCTACACCATTCTGCTGTGGCGTGCCAGGTGCAGACAACTGAGACTGAATTCCTACCTCAGTGAGGTAATCTAGAAATTCATGGGACAGGTACTCCCCACCACGATCTGAACGTAGTGTCTTGATACTCTTACCATGATGCTTCTCCACATCTGCCCGAAACTCTTTGAACTTGCCAAAACATTCGGACTTGTGGCGCATTAGGTAAATGTATCCATACCTAGAGTAATCATCCGTGAATGTCACGAAATACTCATATCCCCCTCGTGCCTGGACCATCATAGGTCCACACAAGTCAGAATGAATCAACTCTAATACTTCTTTAGCTCTATAGCCTTTTGCTTTAAAAGGTCTCTTGGTCATCTTACCTTCCAAGCAAGATTCGCAGGTTGCATAACTGTCAATATCTAATGAACCCAAAGGTCCATCATTGACCAACCTCTGAATCCTACTAAGGTTTATATGACCTAGCCTTAGATGCCAAAGATAGGTTTGATTCATTTTAGAAGGTTTCTTCCTCTTATTAATGTTAGATTCTGAGCTATCTATTTCTATGTTTTGCTCAACAGGGGAGTTAGAATTAACCACAAATAAATTGTCCACCAATGAACCAGAACAAACAAGTTTGCCATTTCTTCTAATAAAAACAGACTCATCAGAAAAAATAAACTTGTAACCGTTCTTAAAGAGTTTAGAAACCGAAATCAGGTTCTTTCTAAAACTCGGTACATAAAGACAGTTTACTAACTCTAGGTTACAATTCTCGAAATTTAACCTAAACTACTCCCACTGCTTCTACTGACACTCTTATAGTGTCGCCCAAGTAGATATCCAATTTGCCTTCTCTAAGCTTCTGGGTTACTTGGGACCCTTGCAAAGAATTACAAACATGGTCAGTGGTACCTGAATCCACACACCAAGTATCTGTGGGAATCGCCGCTAAACATGTCTCAGTAATTAAGGCATGATTTATCGTACTTATAAGCTTTGGACAATCCGCTTTCCAATGTCCCATCTTATTGCACTTGAAGCACTTGTCTTTTGACTTCTTCTTTGCAATATCTGGCTTAGGCACAATTTGTGCCTTTTTAGCTACTCCCTCGAGCTTTCTCTTCTTCTTTCCAGCCTCAGGCTCAGAAGAAGATTCTAAAGCTTCGACTGCGACTAAAGCTCGCTTCTTCTCTTGAAGAAGACTTTTAGCCGCCATCAACTCTGCTAAGAGCTCGGATGAACTCCACAACATCTTACTTATGTTGTAGTTCAACCGAATCCACTCATAGCTTTGAGGCAGGCTCTGGAGGACAATATCGGCTTTGGTTTCACCAACGATTTCGCCTCCCACTACCTCAACCTTGTTGATGTTACTAATCATGTCAATGACATGATCTCTCACAGGAGCGCTCTCAGCCCTAAGGACAATGTCCAAGTTACGACTTCCATCGACATTATTAGTTCCAGTTAAATTGTTGTTTTTCAAAATAGCAGCTAAAGGATTGAATGCCATATCGATTTAAACTGGAAAGTTAAACAAACAGTGTTTCAGTTATATATGCTAGAATTTTCGTAAAACATGAAAATTCAATTAATTATTGATTCCCTCAAAACAATAATATTAATCCACCAACATCTCATCCACCGGGATTCTCGCAAGCCACGCAGTGTGGACGTTTACGCTAACCCACATTCGTTTGAGAAGAACCAAGTTCATTAACTACACTATCTGATCAACGATCTTTTGATCAATGTAGCTAATAGTCGGTGCTTTCAGCCGTACAAGTAAGCAGCGTAACCTCGCGGGAGGAATACTACAGATCGTACACTAAGTGTATGCCATTACGTGACTTCTGAGTTTGTTACCTCAGGATAGTGCGCCTCAGATGGAGAGGGTGTCGCATTTCTCCTAGTTAAACTCGCTCTAGTCATCTTACTCAGAAGCTCATAGTCTAGCGATCTCGGGGTTGGACTCATCCGAATGGAGGAAGGCCCTAAGGCCAACGCGCAAGCCCACCCACATCGCATATGAACCCGTAATGGTGGCCATGGGGATATAACACAACCCGCTCCCACTTAGATTTCCAAATTGAGGGTTTTTCCGGTTTTAACATGCAATTAACTAACCTAAGTTATGTGCAACCATAAAACCAGACATGCTTTAATTCATGCATCTAAAATACAGCATAAAAATAAAGCATAAAAATTAAAACAATAAATACGGGAAATAAATTCGAAAAAATAAATTCCCCGACTATTATGGTTTTAATTGCTTCCATCCTTTGCCTTGATCTCGTGTCCCGTCACGTCACTCGATGGAGAGAGTCTTGAATTTCAAAAAATGAAAACTGGAGGAAAAACGGGCCAAAAACAGCCCGAACGGCCCAAACGGGCCGCCCGGGCCGCAACCAGCGCGCACCGCCCGCACGGGCCGTGCGCGCGGCCCAGCGCGCGCGGCCACTGCGCGCGCGGCCCCTGCGCGCGCGGCCCCTGCGCGCGCGGCCCCTGCGCGCGCGGCCCCTGCGCGCTGCTGCTGCCTGCTGCTGCCTTTTTGGCCTGCCGGCCGGCGATTTTGCTGCCGGCGTCGCCTCCTGCCGCCAACTCCTCTTTCGCTTTTTCCCACGCTATTTGGTCTTCTTGCAATTCGTTCTGGGTTTTCCTGGGTTTCTTCAAATTCATGATAACCCAAAACCCACGAATCCAAGTTGCCCACCATAACGCCTTCGATTACAAAAAAAAAATAATTTTCCTACTACAAGGCATTCTAGGAAAATTAAATAATCGAAATTACATAGAAAAAATCCTACTACATATTTAATCTAATCCTACACGGCTTCCAGCACGTGGTTAAACTATTACAAACATTCATAATAAAATTAAATCCGGACAAGTCCCGGAGTTTAATTAAAACCCATACAAACGTAACAATAATAGTCGGGATTCTAAACCACCTGCAAATAAAACCATGTAATAAATCGAACAAGCACAGAACCCCCTAAACCAGGCTCTGATACCAATTGAAAGATTTTGGTAGGATCTGGGTTTGTACCTGCTCGATTTACCACGCAACAAAAAATTCTAATAAAAGCGGAACCATAGAATAATACCTTTGAAGCGTGCACCTGGTGAATCTCTTGTATGCCTCAAAGACTATGACCTCTTGTTGTGTGGGCAACAATCTAGAAGTCAATTGATCAGCAACTCACCACAATCCACCTGCTGAAAAAATTCAGCACCTCCGCACCTAGCACGTACTGCAAACGCACTGCCCGGAGAGAGAAAGCTACACACGGGGCTGCCCAGAAGGCCAAGAATTTTCGGCCACTTCAAGGTTAAAAACCCGCCGCCCCAAGCTTGAAAATTCGTTCTTGAGAGAGAAAGAAATTTCTCTCTCTAGAATTTTATCTCTCTAGATTCTTGAATAATGAATCTCTTGAATTGTGATTTCTGAATGGCTGATCCCTTGTCTATTTATAGAGTTACAAGAGAGACTCCAAGTTGGAATAGGATTGGTCTTTCCTACTGGGTTTCTGTTTCCCTTCAATCCTGTTTCTAGATTGATACAGATTCTGTTTCCTTCAATCCTGTTCCTGGACTGAAACACTCCCAACTGTCACAGGGATTCACTTATCCCAATCCAGTTCCTGGGATGAATCACTCCCAACTGACACAGGGATTCACTTATCCCAAACCAGTTCCTGGGATGATTCACAACCAACTGACACAAGGATTAATTAATTTCTCAATTAATTAAATCTACCTTTGTCATTAACCCAGTACATAATTAATCGTACCACTAACGGATTAATTATGGCACTACCACCCTACACCAGAATTGCTTCCGGAACAACTTAATTAAATTATATTCATAATCTCCCCACATCAAAGATATAGTGCTCGTTAATTCATTAATTTACTGATAAATTAATTCATCAACTTCTTAATATTCCGAGACTAGTACCACTCGACCTTTTTACTATACCGGACATAAGTCCACCGGCCGGGTTTAGTATAATAAACATTTCGAGCTCATCTCGGGAGCACCATCACCCCGGACGCACCGGTACATGGTTTCCTTTCGACAAGCAGCAGCACACCAAGTAACTAAACACGCGCACCCAACCCACCGAGACTATTGGCCACACTTGACCTCACCCATTGGCAGATCAAAGTACACTATGACTAATCCTCATGCCCGCTCGAGTCTAGGGATTTAGAGATAGAATACAAGGATCGATTTGTCTATTAAATCAGTACAAGACAAATCATTCCTAAGAGTCAAGTTCAATATGCCCCGGGCATATCTATATGATTCAATTAGTTTAGACAAACTAATTATCTGAATCACATAATAACCTAGACTGACAGCTTGTCCAAAGCTGTCTCGGTTACGAACCTCATTTATATATTATGTCTTTCAACCAATGATGAGATCTACTGTGTCGCACCAGACACCTCATCATCTACTTACATAATATAAATGGACGATTAATGCACAACAAGATATGACTGAAACACAAATCGATATATTAAACTGGGAAACTGTACAATACAAGCATAGCTTATGTATTCTACTCCAACAAGATTGTCTATATGTACCCAGTTTTCGAAAGAATTTACTTTCAGTTTCTAAACTTTTATTGGATGGTTATAAGTGTGTTTTTTCTGATAATTCTGTTTTTATTAGAAAAAACCAGAGGCTTATATGTTCCGATACATTCGTTGACAATCTGTTTTTAATTAAGACAAACTCCCCAGTTGTGTAAAACACAGAAACTAGTAACTCATCACCGAATCATAGTAAGAGAAAAGAGTCTTCCCCTTTGAATCAAACTTATCTTTGGCACATAAGACTAGGTGACATTAAGCTTATTAGGATTCAAAGGTTGGTCAATGATGGGTCTTTGGATTCGTTAGATATTGACAGTTTTCCTACCTATGAGTCCTGCGGGTAAAATGACCAAGAGGCCTTTAAAGGCAAAGGGGTATAGGGTCAAAGAGGTTTTAGAGTTGATTCATTCTGACTTGTGTGGGCCTATGTCAGTTCAGGCTATAGGTGGTTATGAGTATTTCGTGACATTCACGGATGATTACTCTAGATATGGATACATATACCTGATGCGCCACAAGTCTGAATGCTTTGAAAAGTTCAAAGAGTTTAAGGCTGAGGTGGAGAACCATCTGGGTAAGAGTATCAAGACCCTGCGATCTGAATGCGGTGACGAATACCTCTCTAGTGAATTTAGGTCCTATTTGTCAAAGGTGGGTATTCAGTCCAAGTTGTCTGCACCTGGCACACCCCAGCAGAATAGTGTAGCAGAGAGGAGAAACGGGACTCTTATAGGTATGGTTAGATCGATGATGAGTTATAGTGAGTTGCCTATCTCGTTTTGGGGTTATGCCTTAGAGACAGCGGCGTCTAAGATATTTAGCTTCCTTTCTTGTTTGAGAACAATTCTCAAGTTTCTTTCCCAATCTAAGAAGTTTGGACCAACAAGTTTTTCTTTATCCAAAATACTTCTTAGAGTGAGATTAGATGTAACATTAGTGCTAGTAGATGCCATTTCTACAAAAGAAAAATGCAAAATATTAGAATGAGTTTTAAAATATTTTCCACAATAGCCAAAATTGAAATCCCAAACAATTTTGTGTTGGTGCTAGATTGTGGGCCGAAAATCCACAAAGAGTCAACCTCAGTTTTGCTTTGGCAAGTATCGTAGGGATTGGGCTCTTTTGGTAGGCAACGTTCAAATCACATCTCATGTAATTTAACGATTTCCAATTGCATCACTATGCAACTTTTCGATGATAGGATGAACATTCCAAATGTTTGACACCATCCTATCATTGCAAAATCAATCCTAGTCAACTTATCGGGTCAACTAGGACCGATTTTCCTAAGTCAAACCATCCCTTGAAGCCTCATATCAATAAAGACCCAAACAGTTTTTCACACTATAGTGGTAGTGAGTAAAGTTTGGCTAGCCCAAGCAGTTTTTCACACTATAGTGGTAGTGAGTAAAGTTGGGCTTTTATTACATGACAACTCGCCTCACGAAGAAAATCTGAGGCCATTGGGCTCTCCAAGTCCGTCAGACGTTTGACGATTTCACGGGCCCCCAAGTATGGAAGCAATTTTAGACTTAGGTATTTAGGGATTTTATTTTTGAACGGCTTAGCATCCATTGTCGTTTTTCATTCATTCACAAAACATAAAATAAAATTGCGAAAATGCGATGAATTGGGTTCTAATCTATTACAGGGCTTTTTAGGAAAAACATCTTCTTTTGGGCCTCCATGGTTGGGCTTCCGTTCCTGGGCTCTACCATGGACTCCTTTGGAACCTCCTTTTTGGGCCTAACTATTACATAATGATTTAATAGGCACGCAGGCCCAAATTTAAAATGGCTCGCAGGCCCCAAAATTTAAATAATAAATTTTAAGCCCAATTCATGCATAGAAAAACACACAAATGCATATGCTTCATACAAGCCAATTTTATTAAGTCGAATCATTTAATTAGAGATTGTGTAACTCTTACACTATTAATCAATCCCATGTTCATTCATTTTAATCGAATGATGCATGAACATACCAATAATGCGTGCAATTATTTAAACACTTTAAATAAATAACACATTATTTGGAAAATCAAATCATAATAATTAATTAACTAATCTTATTAATTAATTAATTAATTATTCATCTCATTATCTAATTTCATTAAGATAATCTTTCAAATTTTAAAATTTAAATATTTCTAATTATCCTAATCTCATTAAGATAATTATTCAAAATTCAAAATTTTAAAATTCTATAGGATAAGAATTAAATTCAAATCTAATCCTATCTTAACTATTTGATAAGATTTTATTTTATCTTAATAATTAAATCTTATCAATTAAAATCTGATAATATCTTTTAATTTATCCTAAATCATAAATTAAAATTTTATCAAATTTTAAAATTCAGAAAAATTAAGTTTTTCTGAAAATTTTAGGGCAAATATATAATTAACAAAAATTCTCGGGCTAGGGTTTTAAAGATTAAAACTGCTGGGGTTGTTTTTGCAAATTTTTAAAACAATTTTTAAAATTGGCATTTCTGGGATTATGGAGTGCGACGGGGGCAATTTGCTCATTTCACCCAATTAGGGCACCAGCCTCCCGCCGCTCCTCTCTTCTTCCCCTATCGCGCTGTCGGCGTCCGTTCCACGATTTTCGGCGAACGCTTCGCCAGCGCCGAACGTCGTCTCTTCACCCAGGTCTGACCCCGATCATATCGAAGCCCACCTCGGTGATTCATCGATCGACAAAAATCAAAGACCGTGACCGGCTGCGAAACCCCGTGCGAGGAATCCTTCCGGCAGAAAGAAAGAAGAACCCAGTTCTCCGTCGATTCGTTTCCCCGAGGCGCGAGGAACCTTTCCCCGGCCTTAACGAAACAACCGGCGCGAGGAAACTTTCCCCGATGGTTCGTTTCCAGCCGTTTTCAAAAAAAAAAAAAAAAACAAGCGACGTTGCCTTCTTCGTTTTCCCGTTTTAAAATCCGACGAAGCGGTTTTCATAAACCCAAAAAATTCTTTCCAAAAATCTTTGCAATCAAAATGTTTTTGACACCCCAATCATCACTAAATTGTTCCCCAAGGAGGATAGACCAAAACCCAAAGAAAAATTTAGGCCAAAAAAAAAAAAAAATTCGAAATGGTCATCAGTTTTCCGGTGAGATTCCGACCGGCCAGAACCATTTCGGCGGTCGGGATGCCCACCTCCGACACTCAATTCCCAGAAACCGGCCAGCCCAGTTTTTTAAAAAAAAAAACATAAAACCAAAAATTTTTTTTTTCTTGGTCAAAATTCTGATGAATTTTTTTTTCTTATACCCGATTTTCAACTTTTGTTTCAGCTAAAACACTTTTAATTAAAACAAAATTAAAGCTGGCTCTGATACCACTGTTACGATCTAGGCATGCATAATTTCCAAAATATGCTACGGAATAGCCTAAATTCATTTGAAACTGGGTCTTACTCTTGAAGCGTAATCGGTTGCGCTCGTCACCTGACTCCCTTGAAAAGATTGCGTTCACCAACAATTCACGCGAATTGTCTCTACGATCTTGCACTGTAGCCTATCAGAATTGGTGCTAGCCAAAAATCTTGCCTGCAAAAGAGAAAAACGATTTTTCTCTGGAAGAATGTTTTTTTTCTTTTTTGAAGAGAGAGAGAGAGAGTTTTCTCAAAACCTTTTCACCTGTTTCAAAAACAGAATCAGTAAAAAGAATTTTTTCCCTTCCACAGATATGTCTCTATTCTTTTATAAAAGAGTTTTAACTTATCTGTTAATAATAAATAAATTAATAATAATTAATTATTTACTGAGTTGGGTTTAACCAACACCATGGATCAACCCATTGACCCATGGATCAGGCTGATGGGTCAAGAACCTCAATTCACAATTAGGTCCCTTGATTAGTCAGCCCCATTCAATTCTTCCTAGGTAATTAATTAACTCTTAGTTAATACCATAATACTCTTCAATAATATTTAATTAAACTATTTAATTAAATATTATCAATTTAAGTATAACTCTTATACTTAATACAGGCAATTTAATTAATTCTGAATCATCGAACTCACTTATGTGCGATCCTGTAGGCCCATTCCAAATTGACAATGAATAAATTAATCTCATTAATTAATCCATAAATCATTAGTGGTCTCTAGCAAGACATAATGACTACACAATTCAGAACGGAGGGTCGAATGGTGATTCAACACAACCTTCCGAGTATACTACGTAATGTCCTCTACACTGATATCCAGTTTAGCATAAGGCATGGAACCAATCATCCTTATATAGCTAAACGTTTTACTTGATCTCTTAGTGACACTGAACTTAATCAAGCAAATGATAACCCTTATCATTTCTTGGGCACAGCCATGCACTTCTCAGTTCACTATCAAGTGGCCAAGATATCATCTCTCATTTAAGAGAGACTTGTAGTCCCATCACTTCACCTACATACCTTAGTGTGACTCATAGTGTACCCAATCATACCCGTACTTGGCAACCTGTTACGGTCCCGTTAGGCATATGTCAAAGCACACTATAATTCACCTAAGACTGTGTAGTGATTTCTGGATCCTCGTACGAGTACTACTCAAAAGAATCACTCATGATCTAAAAGTCCATGAAGTGTTTCTTTTTGGCGGATCGATTTCATGAAATTCAATATGCACAAGAATATAATTTCATGAAATTAACTCATTAGATAAATAATCAATCAAAAGACAAATGTCTTATTTACATAAATAACCCTCAAAGTGTATTTACATAAATAGCCCTCAAAAGGGCACATACACCAACAAAGATCAAAGGCTATGCTGTTTGTAGGCTACCCTAAAGGAACAAGAGGTGGTCTATTTTATAGTCCTCAGGATCAGAAGGTGGTGGTGAGCACCAATGCCAGATTTCTTGAGGAGGACTATATTTTAGATCACAAGTCAAGTAGCAAGGTAGTATTGAAAGAGCATAGGGGTCAGTCAACTATTCCAGATGCACGAGTACAGGAAGACACACCACAAGAGACTGCACACACTATCACAGATGATGCTCTTACACAGGCTGCGTCTCGTCGTAGTAGGAGGGTTGCCAGACAGCCCAAGAGGTACATGGGTTTAGGTGAGTCTTCGGACTTTATCCCTGGCGCTCATGAACCAGACCCAGCTAGCTACAATGAGGCTCTTCAGGATAAAGATGCAGATTCTTGGCAGACAGCGATGATTGCTGAGATGGGTTCTATGGACTCAAATCAGGTCTGGGAGCTGGTAGACATTCCTAATGGGTTTCATCCTATTGGGTGCAAATGGGTCTACAAGTGAAAGAGAGGATTTGACGGGAGGGTTGAGACTTTCAAAGCTAGGCTTGTGGCGAAGGGGTATACTCAGAAAGAGGGTATCGATTATAAAGAGACATTTTCCCCGGTAGCTATTCTTAAGTCGATCCGGATTTTCTTGGCCATAGCTGCTCATATGGACTATGAGATTTGGCAGATGGATGTCAATACAGCTTTCCTTAATGGAAGTCTTGAGGAGACCATCTTTATGCAGCAACCAGAGGGTTTCATTGTTCAGGGCCAAGAGCACAAGGTATGCAGGCTTAGGAGGTCCATTTATGGACTTAAGCAAGCATCCAAATCTTGGAACATCCATTTTGACGAGGTTATCCAGTCCTATGGATTCACTCAGTGTTCGGATGAGCAGTGTGTTTATCGCAGGCGTGATGAGGATACGGTGGTGTTCCTCATACTTTACGTAGATGACATCCTTTTGATTGGCAAAAGTAAGAAGGTGTTGTCAGACGTAAAGGCAAGGTTGTCTAGGAAATTTGATATGAAGGATTTGAGAGAGGCTGGATATATCCTTGGGATCAAGATTATTTGAGATCGTAGGAGACGTTCTCTGACACTCTCCCAGGCATCCTACATAGACACGATTCTGGCCCGTTTTAACATACAGAGGGGTTCACTACCTTTCAGGCATGAAGTGCATCTGTCAAAGGAGCAGTGTCCCAAGACTATTGAGGAGATAGAAGCCATACAGGCGGTACCCTATGCTTCTACAGTGGGTAGCTCCATGTATGCTATGTTATGTACGAGGCCTGATATTTACTTTGCCGTTGGCATGGTTTGTAGATATCAGAGTAACCCTGGGAAGGCTCATTGTGAGGCAGTAAATTGCATTCTCAAGTACTTGTGCAAGACGAGAGATCATGTTCTAGTTTATAGAGTGCAGGAGCTTGTACCATTGGGTTACACAGATTCGGACTTTCAAGGTGATATAGACAAGAGTAAGTCTACCTCTGGGTTTGTGTTTACTCTAGGAGGTGGAGCCATAGTATGGAAGAGTGTCAAGCAGAAATGTGTGGTGGACTCCACCATGGAGACTGAGTATGTTGCCGTATCAGAGGCAGCGAAAGAAGCTGTATGGCTCCGTAACTTCCTGGTGGACTTAGATGTGGTTCCTGAGTTGCCTAGGTCTATAACAGTTTATTGTGATAACAATGGTGCAGTTGCTAACTCGAGGGAACCACGAGCCCACAAAATGAGTAAACACATAGAGCGCAAGTACCACCTGATATGAGGATCATAAAGAGGGGAGACGTTAAAAGGTACTTGGGCCAATATATGGGTCAAGCCCTTTAAACAGGCTTGAACAGATGTCACATGACATCAATATGTATGTTCAAATTTTAGGACATGCCTAGTTACGAATTTCTCCATGGAAGTCCATGGAAACCCTTACTGTGGATCAAAATAGCCTCAAGAGAGATCCATTAGTAGATATTGTTGGACCTATGACGAAAAGTAGAGCTAAAAGTAATTTCCATTCCATGAAATTGTTGATCGACGGAGTCTAAAGGCCCAACAGTCCCGAACCCATTTACAACGCTCGAGGCCCAAGTCCATTAACACTCGAGACTGAGTGACGATGAAATCTTTGAGTTAATGTAGATGATGGTCAAAACCCTAAATAAAGGTTGAAGATTGGGTTAAAGAGTACATGCCAAGATGAGCAGAACCACTACTCTCTCTAAGGCCATTTGAGACCCTTATATCTTCCTATAGGTTTTTATCTTTTATTGTACTTAGAATTTTGAAGGTTTTAGAAGTGTATCTTATTTCCAATAGGATATATTGAATTTTCCCTTCTAGATTGGGATTATATTTCTTATTGTAATATACTTCTGAGTGGCGAAACTGTAAGCTCTTAGAACTGGAATAGGATTTTGTTTTTCAATCTCTAAATCAATAGGATTTGAGATTACCTTTAGAACTTGAAATAACATTGCGCAGGATTTTGGTTTGTACGTATTCGATTTATCACACAACAAAATAAATTCTAATTAAAAGTAGAATCATAGAAAAGTACCTCTTGAAGTGTGTTAACTCAGGTGATCGCTTGTATGACTCAAGACTATGATTGCACGTTGTGTGGGCAACGATCTAGTAACTAATTGATCAGTAATCAGCACAACTGGGTTGTCAGAAAATTTAGCAACCACCTGTCACCATAAATGTGTGAAAACCCATGCCACCTAGGCCTCGAGAGAACTCATGCACCACCAATTTTTTGGACAAAAATTAGCCACCCAAACTGAAGAAAAATCGACAGCCTTTGAGCTTTAAAAATCCGATTCTAGTGAGATAAAATATTTCTCTCTCTAAGTTTTCTTTGAAAGATTATTTACCCGGGCCTAGCCAGTAACTAACTTTCGTACTATGCATTCCAGAATCGGAATCTCTGGCCAGGCCTAGACGCTTGCACAATCGCTATTCCAACCCCTTGCTTGAAAGAACAATGCACAGGATCTAGTTTGTACTTATTCGATTTATCACCCAACAAATAAATTCTTAATTAAAAGTGGAAGAATAAGAATTACCTATTGAAGCGTTCACTCAGGTGATTCTCTTGCATGCCTCAGGACTTTGATTGCACGTTGTGCGGGCAACGATCTAGCAAACAATTGATCAGCTAATCACCACAACTGGGTTGCCTGAAAAATTCAGCAACAACCTGCCCCTAGTGCGTGAAGATCACGCGCCACCTGGGACTCCAAGAGAACTCACGCTCTGCTGGAATTTTGGAAAAAATCAGCCGCCCAAAATTGAAGAAAAATTCGACAGTCTTTGAGCTTCAAAACCCGATTTTAGAGAGAGAAAGTTTTTTCTCTCTCTAAGTTTTCTTGTCTTGAAAACTTATGAATTGTGTATGTTGTAATAGCTGATCCCTTGTCTATATATAGAGTTACAAGAGAGATCCCTAGTTGGTTTAGGATTGGCATTCCTACCGGGTTTCTGTGTCCTTCAATCCTATTCCTGGACTGATACACATCTAACTGAAACAGGGATTCACTTATCCCAATCCAGTTCCTGGTATGATTCACAACCAACTGATACAGGGATCCACGTATCCTCAATCCAGTTCCTGGTATGATTCACAACCAACTGACACAAGGATTAATTAATTACTTAATTAATTAAATCTTCCTTTGTCAATAACCCAATACATAATTAATCATACCACGAACGGATTAATTGTGGCACTACCATCCTACACCATAATTGCTTCCGGAATAACTTAATTAATTTATTCTTAATCTCCCCAAATCAAAGATATAGTGCTCGTTAATTTATTAATTTACCACCCGTGTATGCGCATCATCTGTGATCTCTTGTGCAGTGTGTTGTGTATCTACTTGTGCTGGTGCATCAGGATTATTAGTTTGTCTCCTAAGCTCTTCTAGTACTATCTTACTCATGGGCTTGTGATCTAGGATATAGTCTTCCTCAAAAAATCTAACGTTGGTACTAACCACCACCTTCTGATATTTAGGACTATAAAACAGACCACCTTTCGTTTCCCTATAACATCCTACAAACAGCATTTATTCTGTTCTTGCATCTAACTTAGCCGCATCTGTCTTAAGCACATGTGTTGGGCAACTCCAAACTCTGAGATGTCTTAGACTAGGCTTTCGCCCGTTACACAACTCTACTGGGGTTGAAGGCACGGTTTTAGATAGTACAAAATTAAGAATATACATTGTTGTTTCTAAGGCATATCCCTAGAACGATATTGGAAAATCACTGTAGCTCATCGTTGACCTAACCATTTCCATGAGAGTTCGATTTCTTCTTTTTACTACACCGTTCTGCTGTGGTGTGCCAGGTGCAGACAACTGAGACTGAATTCTGACCTCACTGAGGTATTCTCAAAATTCGTGGGACAGGTACTTCCCACCACGATCTGATCGCAGTATCTTGATACTCTTACCATGATGCTTCTCCACATCTGCTCGAAACTCTTTGAACTTGCTAAAACACTCGGACTTGTGACGCATTAGGTAAATGTACCCATACCTTGAGTAGTCATCCATGAACGTCAAGAAATACTCAAACTCACCTCGTGCTTTGACCGATATTGGTCCACACAAGTCAGAATGAATCAACTCTAGTACTTCTTTGGCTCTATAACCTTTTACTTTAAAAGGTCTCTTGGTCATCTTACCGTCCAAGCAAGATTCGCAGGTTGAATAACTGTCAATCTCTAATGAACCTAAAGGTCCATAATTGACTAACCTCTGAATCCTACTAAGGTTTATATGACCTAGCCTAAGATGCCAAAGATAGTTTTGATTCATTTCAGAAGGTTTCTTCCTCTTATTAATGATAGATAAAGAGCTATCTGTTTCTATGTTTTGCACTACAGGGGAGTTAGAATTAACCACAAACAAATTGTCAGCCAATGAACCAAAACAAATAAGTTTTCCATTTCTTCTAATAAATACAGAATCATCATAAAAAATAAACTTATAACCGTTCTTTAAGAGTTTAGAAACTGAAATAAGGTTCTTTTTAAAACTCGGTACATAAAGGCAATTAAATAATTTTACTCTAGAACTCTCGAAATTTAGAGTGACAACTCCCACTGCTTCTACTAAAACTCTTGTAGTGTCGTCCATGTAGATATCCATCTTGCATTCTCTGAGCTTCCGGGTTACTTGGAACCCTTGCAAAGAATTACAAACATGGTCAGTGGCACCTGAATCCACACACCAAGTATCTGTGGGAATCTTCGCTAAACATGTTTCAGTAATTAAGGCAGAAACTATCGTACCTCTAAGCTCTGGACAATCCAATTTCCAATGTCCCGTCTTATTGCACTTGAAGCACTTGTCTTTCGACTTCTTCTTTGCAATATTTGGCTTAGGCGCAAACTGCGCCTTTTGAGCTATTTTCTCGAGCTTTCTCTTCTTCTTTCCAGCCTCAGGCTTAAAAGAAGATTCTAAAGCTTTGACTGCGACTAAACTCACTTCTTCTCTTGAAAAAGACTTTTAGTTGCCACCAACTCTGCTAAGAGCTCGGATGAAGTACACAACAATTGATTCCTGTTGTAGTTCAACCAAAACTACTCATATCCTTAAGGCAAGTTCTAGAGGACAATATCGAATTTGGTTTCACCATCAATTTTGCCTCCCACTATATCAACCTCGTTGATGTTACTAATCATGTCAATGACATGATTTCTCATGGGAGTGCTCTCTGCTGTCAAGACAATGTCTAAATTACGACTTCAATCGACATAGTTCAGACTAGTTAATTTGTTGTTTTTGAATATAGTAGCTAAGAAGTTGAATGCCATATCGAATACTGTAAATTAAACAGACAATGTTTTAGTTATATAATCTAGAATTTTGAAAACAAAATTCTAATAATTATTGATTTCCTTCAAAACAATAATTATAATCCACCAACATCTCATTCACCGGGATTCTCACAATCCACGATAGTGTGGACGTTTACGCTAACCCACATTCGTTTGAGAAGAACCAAGTTCATTAGCTACACTATCTGACCAAACGATCTATTGATCAATGTAGCTAATAGTTGGAGCTTTCACCCGTACGAATAAGCAGAATAACCTCGATGGAAAGAATACTACAAATCATACACTAAGTGTGTGCCACTACTTGACTTCTAAGTTTGTTACCTCAGGATAGTGCGCCTCAGATGGAGAGGGTATTAATTTCTCCTAGTTAAACTTACTCTAGTCATCTTACTCATAAATTCATAAAACTTACTCTAGTCATCTTACTCAAAAATTCATAATCCGAATGGAGGAAGGCCCTAATGCCAACGCGCAAGCCCACCCATATAGCATATGAACTCATAATAGTGGTTGTGGGGATATTAAACCAACCCGCTCCCACTTAGATTTCTAAATTGAGGGTTTTTCAAGTTTTAACATGCACCCTAAGTTATATGCAACCATAAAACCATTATGCTTTAAAATCATGCATCTAAAATACAACACAAAAATTAAAGCATAAAAATTAAAACAATAAATACGGGAAATAAATGCAAAAATTAAATTTCCCAACTATTATGGTTTTAATCACTTCTATCTTCCGCCTTGATCTCGTGTCCCGCCACGTAACTTGATGGAAAAAGTCTTAAACTTCAAAAAATGAAATATGGAGGAAAAAAATGGGCCAAAATGTGACACCAAACTGGCCGGACGCCTAAAAGTGCGCGCTCACACTGCCCACATAGGCCGCGCTCGTGGCCTAGCAGTGGGCAGCAGTTGCTGCCGCGCGCTTGCACAGCACTTGCTGTGCTGCGCGGCGGCAGTTGCACTGCTGTTGGCTTGCGACTTCTGCCGGCGATTTTTTGCCGGCAGCGCGCCTTGCCTCTAATCCTTCCTTCGCTTATTCTCACGCTATTTGGTTTTCTTACAATTCGTTCTGGATTTTCTTGGGTTTCTACGAATTAACGATAACCCAAAACTCACGAATTCAAGTTGCCCACCATAACGCCTTCGATTACAAAAATTAATTCTCCTACTGTAAGGCTTTCTAGGAAAATTAAAGAATTGAAAATACATAGAGAAAATTCTACTACAGATTTGATCTAATCCTACACGGCTTCCAGCACGTGGTTATACTATTACAAACATTCATAATAAAATCCAATTCGGACATGTCCTGAAGTTTAATAAAAACCATACAAACATAACCATAATAGTCTGGATTTCTTAATCACCTCCAAATAAAACCATGAAATAAATAGAACAAGCACAAAACCCAAAACCAGACTCTGATACTAATTGAAAGATTATCTACCCGAGCCTAGCCAGAAACTCACTTTCATGCTACGTATTCCGGAATCGGAATCTCTGGCCAGGCCTCGACGCTAGCACAATTGCTCTTCCAACCCTTGTTTGAAATAACATTGTGCAGGATCTGGTTTGTAGTTATTCGATTTATCACGCAACAAATAAATTCTTAATTAAAAACGAAAGAATAAGAATTACCTATTGAAGCGTTCACTCAGGTGATTCTCATGTATGCCTCAAGACTTTGATTTCACGTTGTGTGGGCAATGATTTAGCGAACAATTGATCAGCTAATCACTACAACTGGGTTACCTGAAAAATTATACAGCCCCTAGTGCGTGAAGATCACGCGCCACCTGGGACTCCGAGAGAACTCACGCGCCACCAAAATTTTGGACAAAATCAGCTGCCCAAAATTGAAGGAAAATCCGGCAGCCTTTGAGCTTCAAAACCTGATTTTAGAGAGAGAAAGTTTTCTCTCTCTAGGATTTTCTCTCTCTACGTTTTCTTGTCTTGAAAACTTATGAATTGTGTTGGTTGTAATAGCTAATCCCTTGTCTATATATAGAGTTACAAGAGAGACCTCAAGTTGGTTTAGGATTGGCCTTCCTACTGGGTTTCTGTTTCCTTCAATCCTGTTCCTGGACTGATACACATCCAACTGAAATAGGGATTCATTTATCCCAATCCAGTTCTTGGTATGATTCACGACCAACTGATACAGGGATCCACTTTTCCTCAATCCAGTTCCTGGTATGATTCACAACCAACTGACACAAGGATTAATTAATTACTTAATGAATTAAATCTACCTTTGTCAATAACCCAATACATAATTAATCGCCACTAACGGATTAATTATGACACTACCATCGTACACCAAAATTGCTTCCTGAACAACTTAATTAATTTATTCTAAATCTCCCCAAATCAAAGATATAGTGCTCGTTAATTTATTAATTTACTAATAAATTAATTAGTTAACTTCTTTAATTCTGAGACTAGTGCCACTTAACCGTTTTACTATACCGGACAAAAGTCCACCAGCTGGGTTTAGTATAATAAACATAACAAGCTCATATCGGGAGCACCATCACCCCAGACGCACCGGTACATGGTGTCCTTTCGACAAACAACGTCACATCAAGCAACTAAACACGTGCACCCAACTTACCGAGACTATTGGCCACAATTGACCTCACCCATTGGCAGATCAATGTACACTATGTCTAATCCTCATGCCCACTCAAGTATAGAGATTAAGAGATAGAATACTAAGAATGATTTGTCTATTAAATCAGTACAAGATAAATAATTCTAAATGGTCAAGTTTAATACGTCCCGGGCATATCTATATGATTCAATCAGTTTAGACAAACCAATTATCCGAATCACATAATAACCTAAACTAACAGTTTGTCTAAAGCTGTCTCGGTTACGAACCTCATTTATGTATTATGTCTTTTAACCAATGATGAGATCTACTGTGTTACTCAAGACACCTCATCATCTAACTACATAATATAAATGGACAAATAATGCACAACATAATATAACCAGAACATAAATCGATATATTGACTGGGAAAATGTACAATACAAGCATAGCTTATATATTTTACTCCAACATTCTTGTTTGAAAACTAATGAATTGTGTGTTGTCCAATTGCTAATCCCTTGTCTGTGCATTGAGTTACAAGAGAGACCCCAAGTTGGTTTAGGATTGGTCTTCCTAATGGGTTTAGGTAATTAATTAGTTTCCAAATCCAATTAGGTAACTAATCTAATAGGACAATCCAAATCCAATTAGATTTCCTAATCTCTAGGATTTCCTAATTCTAATTGAAACTTAAGACTTAATTAACTATTTAAATAATTCCACTTTGTTAATTACTTAACTAACCCTTAAGATTAATTAATTAATTAATTAATTCTACTTATTCAATTAAACCACTACAAAATTAATCGTACCACTAACGGATTAATTTTGGCACTACTATCCTAAACCAGAACATCTTCCAGAATAACTAAATTAATTTATTCTTAATATCCCCACATAAAATATTTAGTGTTCGTTAATTTATTAATTTACTGATAAATTAATTAATTAACCTCTTTAATTCTGAGACTAGTACCACTCGACCTTTTTACTATACCGGACATAAGTCCACCGTATGGGTTTAGTATAATAAACATTACAAGCTCATCTCGGGAGCACCATCACCCCGGACGCACCTGTATATAGTTTCCTTTCGAGACTATTGATGACAAGTAACTAAACACCCATTGGCAGATCAAAGTTCACTATGTCTAATCCTCAAGCCCACTCAAGTGTAGGGATTAAGAGACATAATACTAAGAATGATTTGTCTATTAAATCAGTACAAGACAAATCATTCTAAGTGGTCAAGTTCAATACGCTCCGGGCATATCTATATGATTCAATTAGTTTAGACAAACCAATTATCTGAATCACATAATAACCTAAACTGACAGTTTGTCCAAAGTTGTCTTAGTTACGAACATCATTTATATATTATGTCTTTTAACCAATGATGAGATCTACTGTGTCACACCAGACACCTCATCATCTAACTACATAATATAAATGGACAAATAATGCACAACAAATAAACCAAAACATAAAATCGATATATTAATTGGGAAAATGTAAAATACACGCATAGCTTATTATTCAACTCTAACAATCTCCCACTAATACTTAAGTTGTGCTTTTAAGCATACAACTACATTCAACTCTATACACTCTACTACATACCTAGAAAACTGTCACGGCTCTCCTAAGTATCTGATCCCCATGCCCTCCACTAACCTAAACTGACAGTTTGTCCAAAGTTGTCTCAGTTACAAACATCATTTATATATTATGTCTTTTAACCAATGATGAGATCTATTGTGTCACACCAGACACCTCATCATCTAACTATATAATATAAATGGACAAATAATGCACAACAAATAAACCAAAACATAAAATCGATATATTAACTGGGAAAATGTATAGTACACACATAGCTTATTTATTCAACGCTAACAATCTCCCACTAATACTTAAACTGTGCTTTTAAGAATACAACTACATTCAACTCTATACACTCTACTACATTCAACTACATTGTGTCACGGCTCTCTTAAGTATCTGATCCCCATGCCCTCCACTTGAGCCTTAAAGACTTTTGAAGTCAATGTCTTCGTGAACAGATCTGCAAGGTTATCCTCCGATGCTATCTTAGCCATGACCACGTCTTTTCTCTTGACGATATCTCGTATCAGGTGGTACTTGCGCTGTATGTGTTTACTCGCCTTGTGGGCTCGTGGTTCATTCGAGTTTGTTACTGCACCATTATTATCACCATACACTGTGATAGACTTCTGCAAACCAGGAATTACATCTAAGTCTACTAGGAAGTTCTTGAGCCAAACTACTTCTTTCGCTGCTTCTGATGCGGCAACGTATTCAACCTCCATGGTAGAGTCCACCACGCATTTATGTTTGACACTCCGCCAATCTATGCTCCACCTCCCAGAGTAAACACATACCCTGAGGTAGACTTGCTCTTATCCCTGTCGCCTTAGAAATCTGAATCTGTGTAGCCTCGGGGTATCAGCTCAGGCGCCTGATAGACCAACAATTGGTCTCTCGTTCTTCGTAAATACTTTAGAATGCATTTTATTGCCTCCCAATGAGCTTTCTGGGGTTACTCTAATATCTGTATACATTGCCAATGCATAACAGATATCAGACCTCGAACACAACATAGCATACATGAGACTTCCTACTGTCGAAGCATAAGAAACTGTCTTCATGGCCTTTATCTCCTCAACAGTCTAGGGAGACTGTTCTTTAGATAGATGCACTCCTTGTCTGAAAGGTAAAAAACCTTTCTTGGAGTTCTGCATGTTAAAATGGGCCAGAATCGTATCTATGTATGAAGCTTGGGAGAGCATTAACAAACGTTTTCTACGATCTCGAATTATCTTGATCCCAAGGATATGTCCCACTTCTCCTAAATCCTTCATATCAAACTGCTTGGAAAACAATACATTTACATCTGATAACACTTTTTTGTTATTGCCAATCAAAAGAATATCATATGCGTAAAGGATAAGAAACACCACTGCGATTCCATCACGTCTGCGATATAGGCATTGCTCATCCAGACACTGAGTAAATCCGTATGACTGGATTACCTCATCAAATCGAATGTTCCAAGGTCTGGATGCCTGCTTAAGTCCGTAAGTAGACTTCTAAAGCCTGAAAACCTTATGCTCTTGGCTTTTTTCAATGAATCCCTCTGGTTTCTGCATGAATATGGTTTCCTCAAGAATTCCGTTAAGGAAAGCTGTCTTGACATCCATCTGCCATATATCATAATCTAAATGAGCAGCTATGGCCAAGAGAATCTGGATTGACTTAAGCATGGCTTCCGGGGAGATTATTTTCTTATAATCGATTCCCTTTTTCTGAGTATACCCCTTCGCCACCAGCCTAGCTTTAAAGGTTTCAACCTTTCTATTAGGTCCTCTTTTGCATTTGTAAACCCACTTATATCCAATGGGTTTAAACCCACCAGGAAGGTCCACAAGTTCCCAGACTTGATTGTGGTCCATCGACTCCATCTCGAATATCATTGCCTTTCGCCAAGATTCAACATCTTTATCTCGTTGAGCCTCATTGTAGCTTACTGGGTCAGGCTCAGGCACACCTGGGACTAGGTCTGAGGCCTCTCGCATGCCAATGTACCTATCGGGCTGTTTCACAACCCTCCCACTACGACGAGGCACCACCTGTGTAGGCGCATTATCTGTGATATCTTGTGCAGTGTGTGGTGTCTCTACTTGTGCTGGTGCATCAGGATTATCCGTTTGTCTCCTAAGCTCTTCTAGTACTATCTTGCTCTTGGGCTTGTGATCTAGAATATAGTCATCCTCTAAAAATCTAGCGTTGGTACTATCCACACCTTCTAATCTTTAGGACTATAAAACAGACCACCCTTCGTTCCCCTACTTTATCATACAAACAACATTACTTCCGTTCTTACATCTAACTTAGCCGCATCTGCCTTAAGCACATGTGCTGGGCAACCCCAAATTCTGAGATGTCTTAGACAAGGTTTACGCCAGTTCCACAACTTTACTGGGGTTAAAGGCATGGTTTTAAATGGTACAAGATTAAGGTTGTACATTGCTGTTTCTAAGGCATATCCCAGAACGAACTACGTAAATCACTATAGCTCATCATTGACCTAACCATTTCCATGAGAGTTTGGTTCCTTCTTTCTGCTACACCGTTCTGCTGTGGTGTGCAAGGTGCAGACAACTGAGATTGGATTTTGATATCACTGAGGTATTTTCGAAATTCATGGGACAGGTACTCACCACCACGATCTGATCATAGTATCTTGATACTCTTACCATGATGTTTCTCCACATCTGCTCGATACTATTTGAATTCACTAAAGTATTTGGACTTGTGGCGCATTAGGTAAATGTACCTGTACCTAGAGTAATCATCCGTGAACATCACGAAATACTCAAACCCACCTCATGCTTAGACAGACATAGGTCCACACAAGTCAGAGTGAATAAACTCTAATACTTCTTTGGATCTATAACCTTTTGCCTTAAAAGGTCTCTTGGTCGTCTTACCTTCCAAGCAAGATTCGCAGGTTGAATAACTGTCACTCTCTAATGAACTTAAAGGTCCATCATTAACCAACTTTAAATCCTACTAAGGTTTATATGATCTAGCCTGAGATGCCAAATATAGGTTTGATTCGTTTTAGAAGGTTCTTTCTTCTTATTAGTGTTAGATGATGCGCTATCTATCTCTATGTTTTGCACAACAGGGGAGTTTAATTTAATTATAAACTAATTGTCGGCTAAAACAAATAAGTTTGCCATCTTTTCTAATAACAATAGAATCATCAGAAAAAATAAACTTATAACCATTCTTTAAGAGTTTAGAAACTGAAACAAGGTTCTTTCTAAAACTCGGTACATGAAGACAACTAACTAAATCTAGCCTAGAATTTTTGAAATTTAGGCTGACTACTCCGACTGCTTCTACTGACACTCTTGTAGTGTCGCCCAATTAGATGTCCAACTCGCCTTCTCTAAGCTTCTGGGTTACTTGGAACCCTTGCAAAGAATTACAAACATGGTCAGTGGCTCCTGAATCCACACACCAAGTATCTGTGAGAATTGCCGCTAAACATGTCTCAGTAATTAAGGCAGAAACTATCTTACCTTTAAGCTTTGGACAATCTGATTTTCAATGTCCCGTCTTATTGCACATGAAGCACTTTTCTTTCGACTTCTTCTTTGCAATATCTGGCTTAGGCGCAATTCGCACCTTTTGAGCTATTCCCTTGAGCTTTCTCTTCTTCTTTCTAACCTTAGGCTTAGAAGTAGATTCTGAAGCTTTGACTGTGACTAAAGCTCGCTTCTTCTCTTGAAGAAGACTTTTAGCCGCCACCAACTCTACCAAGAGCTCGGATGAAGTACACAACATCTTACTTATGTTGTAGTTCAACCGAAATTGCTCATAGCTTTGAGGCAAGCTCCAGACGACAATATCTACTTTGGTTTCACTATTGATTTTACCTCCCACTACCTCAACCTTGTTGATATTACTAATCATGTCAATGACATGATCTCTCACAAGAGTACTCTCAGCCGTCAAGACAATGTCCAAATTATGACTCCAATCGACATAGTTCAGACTAGTTAGTTTGTTGTTTTTCAATATAGTAGCTAAGGGTTGAAAGCCATATCGAATACTGTAAATTAAACAGACAACGTTTTAGTTATCTAATTTAGAATTTCAAAAATGACAAAATTCTAATAATTATTGACTTCCCTCAAAACAATAATTTAAACCACCGACATCTCGTTCACCGGGATTCTCGCAAGCCACGATAGTGTGGACGTTTACGCTAACCCATATTCATTTGAGAAGAATATAGTTCATTAACTATACTATCTAACCAAATGATCTATTGATCAATGTAGCTAACAGTCAGTGCTTTCAGCGTTGCAAGTAAGCAGCATAACCTCGATGGGAGGAATACTACAAATCGTACACTAAGTGTGTGCTATTACGTGACTTCTAAGCTTGTTACCTCAGGATAGTGTGCCTCAGATGGAGAGGGTTTCATATTTCTCCCAGTTAAACTTAAAGGAAAATAGAACAAGCCCGGGCTAAATCGAAAATCTCACTTTCGTGCAATGCATTCCAGAATCAGAAACTTTCGATGAAGCTCATACTCAAATTCATTTTTCCATGAATGGATCTAGGCTTATACTTATTTAATTTATTAAATTGACAACTAACGCAAAAAGATTGAACCTTTAATTAAAAGCGGAAGGATTAAAGGTTATACATTTGAAGCAAAGTCTAAGCCAATAAGAAAAACCAAATCTTTGCTAGCGATTACCACCGAAATTCGAAAGATAACTCCTAGAAACTTTGAATATTGCGTGGGCAATAATCTATCTGTTAGTTTTGAATACAGAAAAGCTATGGCTTATATCAAAAACTAATATCCACAATTGACATATCATTTTGTTTCGGTATAAATTTGTTCCTTAGATAACGGGGTGTGGACAGACACAGTAGATGCCGTTATTGGTTAAAGTATTGATATATAAAAAGTATGCTCGTAACCGAGATAGTCTGAACATACTATCGGTATAGGTTATTGTGTGGTTTGGAAATTAGTTTATCTAAACTAGTTTAAATCACACGGATATGCCCGGGGCATATTGAGCACGACCAGTTTGGATAGAATTGACTTATACTGATCGATGTAGTCAATTCGGTCCTAGTATTCCGTCTCTCAATCCCGAGATTGGGATGGGCGTGAGGGTTCGATATCGTGTGCTTTGATTTGCCAAAGAGTGCGGTCGATTGAGGCCTATACCTCGGTAGGTTGGGTATGCGGTGTTTAGCTTCTTACGTGCCATTGCTAGTCCGAGGAATCCACGTACCGGTTCACCGGGTTGATGGTGCTCCCGAGATGAGCTCGTAAATTCTATTATACTAAACCCGGCCGGTGAACTTTATGTTTGGTATAATAAAAGGACGAGTGGTACTAATCTCGGAAACCAAGAAGTCGGTGAATTAATTTATCAGTAAATTGATAAACCGACGAGCAATAGATCTTTAATGTGGGGAGATAGAATAAAATATAATGGCGGGATGTAAAGTCATTTTCGAGCGGTAGTTCCATAATTGGTCCGATAGTGGCACGACCGATTATGCATTTGACTAATCGAAAAGGTGAATTAATTAATCCAAAAGGTTTAATTAATATTTAATCGACAAAGTGAATTAAGAAATTAATTCAATTTGAATTAATTAATTCTAAGGGTTCGATTAAATTAAATTAACAAAGTCAGTTTAATAAATTAATTCAAATGGGTCGATTGGAGTTGATTAGTCGAGAAGACTTAAAGGTCAACAAAAGTCAAATTAAAAGGCCTAACTCGAGAACCCATTAGGTCTCCAATTGAGCTCCTATAAATAGAAGACTTGAAGCCCAAGAAAACCTAAGGAAGTCTTGCACGACAATTTTTCTTGCTTTCTTGAGTGAGAAGGTTTAAGAGAGAGAATTTTTTTTCTTCAAGAATTATTTCTCAAAAACAAACCAGATTTCTCACTTGCTCTTGACTGGATTTTAACCAAAGATCACAGATTTATTCTTGGGTTTTATTCTGCCCAGTTTTGGTTCAGTCCGCCGGAATTCTGCTGCCCGGTTTTCTTCTTCCTCACGCCGGAATTCTGCTGCAGGTTTTCTTCAAGTTCTGGCATCGGGTTTTGTTGCTGTCCAGTGCGTTTGATTAGGCCAGGGCTTCGTTGATCTCTTCTTGGTGATCCGAAGCTTGGGCTACCTAGATCATGACTGGGCAGTTCGAATTTCGGCTGCTAGAGTGGTGTTCATATAAAAGGCAGCAGCTTTTTGGGCAGCAGTAGCAGTATTTTTGTGGGTTGAATTTTGTGATCAGTTTTTGGTTTGTTTGAGTCCAGTTTTAGAGAGATTTCCTTGTGGGCTAAGCAAGTAGACTTCGATAGATTATTTCCCACACAATAGTCGAAGTTTCTACGGAGATATCTATTGGATTTCTATTGGAATCGCAACAAATATTGGATTTTTCTTTAGGCAAGGGACTTCGCTACAAAAGGTAGAATCTTTAAATTCCGCTTTTATTGAAGATTTAATTTTTTGTGTCTCGATTAATAAATTAAATAAGTATAAGCCTAGATCCGTTCATGGGTAAACTAATTTGAGCCTGAGCTTGGTCGAAAGCTTCCGATTCAGGAATGCATTGCACGAAAGTGAGGTTTTCGATTTAGCCCGGGCTTGTTCAGTTTTCCTTCACTATCGAAGTGTGCTATCAAGACCCATGAAAACCCACTAAGAAAAACCCTTCAAAATAAACTAAATCTGCTCAAAATCCAATCTTAGTATCAGCCCATTTGATGTCCGTTGTCCAGCTTCAGCCCACAGCACAAAAACCCACAAAATCCAGCATCTTAGTCACAATCTGCACGAGCCCAAACATGAATCACCAAAAAAGAGATCAAACGTGATGAAACCGGATCAAGCACACTAAGAGAGCTGGACTTTAAGCTAATCAGAACTGAAGAATATGGAGGAACTGCTCAAGAAAATCGGCGGACAGTAGCAAAAAACTGGCAGACAGCAATTTAATCCATGGGCTTCGATAAAGCTTTGATCTTTGAGCTTAGTTTGATTCGAAAGAATGAGTATTCAAGTTCGAATTTGAGAAAAAAACTTCAAGAAAGAGAAGTTCTCTCTCTAGAACTTTCTCACTCTAAGAGGCAAGACTTGTCTTGCAAGGTTTTTCTTAAGTTTCTTTGGCCTTAAGCTTTCTATTTATAGGGAGCTCTTAAAGAAACCTAGTGGGCTTTTTAGTTGGGTCTTTTAATTTGACTTTCGTTGACCGCTTAGTCTTTCCTAGACTAATCAACTCCAATTGACCCATTCGAATTAATTTCTTAACCACTTTGTTAATTTAATTTAATCGAACCCTTAGGATTAATTAATTCAAATAGAATTAATTTCTTAATCCACTATGTCAATTAAATATTAATTAAACCTTTAGGATTAATTAGTTCACTTTGTCGATTAGTCAAATACATAATTAGTCATACCACTATCGGACTAACTATGGAACTACAGATCAAAAAATGACTTTATATCTTGCCACTATATTTTCTTCTATCTTTCTACATCAAAAATATAGTGCTCGTCGGTTTATCAATTTACTGACAAACTAATTTACCAAATTTTTGGTATCCGAGATTAGTACCACTCGACCTTCTTATTATACCAGACATAAAGTCCACTGGCCAGTTTTAGTACAATAAACCTTACGAGCTCATCTCGGGAGCACTATCAACCTGGCGAACCGATATGTTGATTCCTCCGACTAGCAACGACACGTAAGAAGCTAAACACTGCATATCCAATCTACCGAGGTATATGCCTCAATTGACCGCACTCTTTGGCACATCAAAGCATACGATATCTAACTCTCATGCAGGCCTAATCTCGAGATTGAGAGACTGAATACTATGACCAAATTGACTACGCCGATCAGTACAAGTCAATTCTATCCAAACTGGTCGTGCTCAATATGCCCCGGTATATCCGTGTGATTTAAATTGGTCTAGATAAACTAATTTTCAAATCACACGATAACCTATACCAATAGTATGTTCAGACTATCTTAGTTACGGGCATACTTTTTATATATCAATACTTTAACCAATAATGGTATCTATCGTGTCTTTTACGCACCCCGTTATCTAGTTCTATGATATAATAGAACAATTTAATACTGAAACAAAATGATATGTCATATGTGGATATTAGTTTTTGATACAAGTCATAGCTTTTCTGTATTCAAAACTAACAATCTCCCACTAATACTCAAAGCTATGCTAAGAAGTACAAAAACTGTCCAACCGCTATTACACTGCTGTCATAATGAAATCTACAGAACACCTTTAAGCTCACTTACATGCCTCCCTCAAGAATCTAACTCCCATGCCCTCAACGTGTCTCTCAAAGACCTTTGGGGTCAATGGCTTTGTGAAAGGATCTGCAAGGTTGTCATCTGATGCTATCTTGGCCACGGTCACGTCTCCCCTCTTTACGATCTCTCGTATCAGGTGGTACTTGCGCTCTATGTGTTGATTCACTTTGTGAAGTCATGGTTCCCTCGAGTTAGCAACTATACCATTGTTATCACAATAAACTCTGATTCACCTAGGCAAGCCAGGAACCACATCTAAGTCCATCAGGAAGCTACGGAGCCAAACTGCTTCTTTCGCTGCCTCTGTTGCTGGAACGTACTCAGCCTCTATGGTGGAGTCTGCCACGCATTTTTGCTTGACACTCCGCCATACTATGGCTCCACCTTCCAGAGTAAATATAAACCCAGAGGTAGACTTACTATTGTCCATATCACCTTGAAATTTCGAGTCAGTGTAACCTAACGATACAAGCTCCGGCGCTCTATAACATAATCTCTCATCCTGCGCAAGTACTTGAGAATGCGTGTTACTGCCTCCCACTGAGCTTTGCCAGGGTTAATTTGATATCTGCTAACCATGTCAACGGCAAAGCAAATATCAGGCCTCATACATAACATAACATACATGAGGCTACCCACTGCATAAGTATAGGGTACCGCCTGCATGGCATCTATCTCATCAGCAGTCTTGGGATACTGCTCCTTAAAAAAATACACCCATGCCTAAAAGGTAGTGAACTCTTCTTGGAGTTCTGCATGTTAAAACGAGCCAGAATCGTGTCCATGTAGGATGCCTGGAAGAGTGTCAGAGAACGTCTCCTACGATCTCGAATAATCTTGATCCCAAGGATATGTCCAGCCTCTCCCAAATCCTTCACATCAAAGTACCTGGATAACCATGCCTTTACGTCTGATAACACCTTCTTACTGTTGCCAATCAGAAAGATGTCATCTACGTAAAGTACGAGAAACACCACCGTATCACCATCACGCCTGCGATAAACACACTGCTCATCCGGACACTGAGTAAATCCATAGGACTGGATAACCTCATCAAAATGGATGTTCCAAGATTTGGATGCTTGCTTATGTCCATAAATGGACCTCCTAAGCCTGCATACCTGTGCTCTTGGCCCTGAACAATGAAACCCTCTGGTTGCTGCATAAAGATGGTCTCCTCAAGACTTCCATTAAGGAAAGCTGTCTTGACGTTCATCTGCCAAATCTCATAGTCCATATGAGTAGCTATGGCCAAGAGAATCTGGATCAACTTAAGTATGGCTACCAGGGAAAAGGTCTTCTCATAATCGATACCCTCTTTCTGAGTATACCCCTTCGCGACAAGCCTAGCCTTGAAGGTCTCGATCCTCCCATCAGATCCTCTCTTTCACTTGTAGACCCATTTGCACCCAATAGGCTGAAACCAATCAGGAAGGTCTACTAGCTCCCAGACCTGATTTGGGTCCATAGAACCTATCTCAGCAATCATCACTTTCTGCTAAGAATTAGTATCTTTATCCTGGAAAGCCTTATTGTAGCTAACTGGGTCTGGTTAATGAGCGCTAGGGATAAAGTCTGAAGACTCACCCAAACCCATGTACCTCTTGGGCTGTTTAACAACCCTCCCACTACCATGAGGCGCTGCCTGTGTAAGAGCATCATCTATGATAGTATGTGCAGTCTCCTGTGGTGTGTCTTCCTGTACTCGTGCATCTGGAATAGTGGACTGACCCCTAAGCTCTTCCAATATTACCTTGTTCTTTTCCTTGTGATCTAAAACATAGTCCTCCTCAAGAAACTTGGCATTGGTGCTTATCACCACATTCTGATCCCGAGGAATATAAAACAGATCACCTTTCGTTCCTTTGGGGTAGCCTACAAAAAGCATAACCTCAGACCTCAAATCTAGCTTGGTTGTGTCTGCCTTAAGCACATATGCTGGACAACCCAAAATCCTGAGATGTCTCAGACTAGACTTTTGCCCAGTCCACAGCTCTACTGGGGTCGAAGGCACAGACTTGGATAATATGAGATTAAAGAGATAACACACTGACTCTAAGGCTAAACCCCAAAATGAAATAGGCAATTCGCTATAACTCATCATCGATCTTACCATATCCATAAGAGTCCTGTTCCTCCTCTCTACTACATCATTCTGCTGGGGTGTGCCAGGTGCAGACAACTGGGTCTGAATACCCTCCTCTGACAAATAGGATCTAAATTCACTACAGAGGTATTCGCCACCACGATCAGTTTGCAAGGCCTTGATACTCTTACCCAGATGGTTCTCCACCTCAGTGAAGGAAAACTGAACAAGCCCGGGCTAAATCGAAAACCTCACTTTCGTGCTATGCATTCCAGAATCGGAAGCTTTCAACCAAGCTCAGGCTCAAATTAGTTTACCCATGAACGGATCTAGTCTTATACTTATTTAATTTATTAATCGGGACACAAAAAATTAAATCTTTAATTAAAGCGGAACTTAAAGATTATACCTTTTGTAGCGAAGTCCCTCGATTAAAGAATACCAAATAAAATATGCGATTTCCACAAGAAATCCAATCGATTCTCCGTAGAAACTTCGAATATTGCGTGGGCAATAATCTATCGAAGTTTACTCGCTTAGCCCACAAGGAAATCACAAGAAACGAATTCAATTTTGTTCCAAAATCTGACCGAAATTCCGCCTACTGCTTTTATCGAAATTACTGCTGCTGCTTATAATTTAAAACCCTCTTTTTGAGCCGCAAGAACTCAGCTTTGAATCCCGTCGTGATCTAGACAAGAAAGGCTGATGGATCACCGATCAAAATGAAAGAGATCAACATCATCTTCCTCGAATCAAACGCACGGGATAGCTAAATTCCAGCGCTAATAATATCTGAGAAAAACCAAGCAGCAGCGCTAAGGACAGCCGCGATTTGCTGGGTGAAAAACTCAAAAGGGACAGCCGCAATTTCCTGGGTTAAAACCCCAACTGGACAGCCGCAATTTCCTGGGTTAATACCCAGTGGACAGCCGCAATTTCCTGGGTTAAAACCCCAACTGGACAGCCGCAATTTCCTGGGTTAATACCCACAATGGGCAGCAGCAATTCCGATTTGTTTAAAGCTTCTTGTTCGGTCTGGGTGAAGGAATTTCCTGGGCGAAAATCCAAAAAGGGACAGCAGCAATCTGGCGGAATAATAATAAAACCCACTCGAAGGTTCGGTCTTTGAATGAATTCAATTCAAGGAGCAAAAAAAAACTGATTCATTTTTGTGAAAGAATTCTTAAAAAAATTCTCTCACTAGAATCTTTTTGCTCAAGAAAGAGGCAAGACAAGTCTTGCAAAATTTCCTTAGGGTTTCTTGGGCATCAAGTCTTCTATTTATAGGAGCTCGATTGGAGACCTAATGGGCTCTCGAGTTAGGCCTTAAAATTTGACTTTCGTTGACCGCTAAGTCTTCCCGACTAATCAACTCCAATCGACCCATTTAAATTAATTTATTTAATCCACTTTGTTAATTTAATTTAATCGAACCCTTAGAATTAATTAATTCAAAATCGAATTAATTTCTAAATTCACTTCGTCGATTAAATATTAATTAAACCCTTCGGATTAATTAATTTACCTTGTCGATTAGTCAAACGCATAATCGGTCGTACCACTATCGGACCAATTATGGAACTACCGCTCGAAAACGACTTTACATCGCGCCATTATTATTTCTTCTATCTCCCCACATTAAAGATCTAGTGCTCGTCGATTTATCAATTTACTGACAAATTAATTCACCGACTTCTTGGTTTCCGAGATTAGTACCACTCGACCTTTTATTATACCGAACGTAAAGTTCACTGGCCAGGTTTAGTATAATAACCTTACGAGCTCATCTCGGGAGCACCATCAACCCGGCGAACCGGTACGTGGATTCCTCCGACTAGCAACGACACGCAAGAAGCTAAACACCGCATACCCAACTTACCGAGGTATTGGCCTCAATTGACCTCACTCTTTGGCAAATCAAAGCACACGACACCCAACCCTCACGCCCGTCCCAATCTCGGGATTGAGAGACGGAATACTAGGACCGAATTGACTACGCCAATCAGTACAAGTCAATTCTATCCAAACTGGTCGTGCTCAATATGCCCCGGGCATATCTGTGTGATTTAAACTAGTCTAGATAAACCAATTTCCAAACCACACAATAACCTATACCGATAGTATGTTCAGACTATCTCGGTTACGAGCATACTTTTTATATATCAATACTTTAACCAATAACGGTATCTACTGTGTTTGTCGACACCCCGTTATCTAGTTCTATGATATAAAGGAACAGATTTATACTGAAACAAAATGATATGTCATCTGTGGATATTAGTTTTTGATACAAGCCATAGCTTTTCTGTATTCAAAACTAACAATCTCCCACTAATACTCAAAGCTATGCTAAGAAGTACAAAAACTGTCCAACCCGCTATTACACTGCTGTCATAATGAAGTCTCCAGAACACCTTTAAGCTCACTAACATGGCTCCCTCAAGAATCTGACTCCCATGCCCTCCACATGTCTCTCAAAGACCTTTAGGGTCAATGGCTTTGTGAAAGGATCTGCATGGTTGTCATCTGATACTATCTTGGCCACGGTCACGTCTCCCCTCTTTACGATCTCTCGTATCAGGTGGTACTTGCGCTCTATGTGTTTACTCGCCTTATGAGCTCGTGGTTCCCTCGAGTTAGCAACTGCACTATTGTTATCACAATAAACTGTGATAGACCTAGACAACTCTGGAACCACATCTAAATCCATCAGGAAGCTCCTGAGCCATACAGCTTCTTTCGCTGCCTCTGAAGCGGCAACGTACTCGGCCTCCATGGTAGAGTCCGCCACGCATTTCTGCTTGACACTCTTCCATACTATGGCTCCACCTCCTAGAGTAAACACAAATCCAGAGGTAGACTTACTCCTGTCCAAATCACCTTGAAAGTCCGAATCTGTGTAACCCAATGGTACAAGCTCCTGCGCTCTATAAACTAGGACACAATCTCTCGTCCTGCGCAAGTACTTGAGAATGCATTTTACTGCCTCCCAGTGAGCCTTCCCAGGGTTACTCTGATATCTGCTAACCATGCCAACGACAAAGCAAATATCAGGCCTCGTGCACAACATAGCATACATGAGGCTACCCATTGCAGAAGCATAGGGTACCGCCTTCATGGCATCTATCTCTTCAGCAGTCTTAGGACACTGCTCCTTAGACAAATGCACCCCATGCTTGAAAGGTAGTGAACCCTTCTTGGAGTTCTGCATGTTAAAACGGGCCAGAATCGTGTCTATGTAGGATGCCTGAGGGAGAGTCAGAGAACGTCTCCTACAATCTTGAATAATCTTGATCCCAAGGATATGTCCAGCCTCTCCCAAATCCTTCATATCGAATTGCCTGGACAGCCATGCCTTTACGTCTGACAACACCTTCTTACTGTTGCCAATAAGAAGAATGTCATCTACGTAAAGTACGAGGAACACCACTATATCACCATCACGCCTGCTATAAACACACTGCTCATCCGGACACCGAGTGAATCCATAGGACTGGATAACCTCGTCAAAACGGATGTTCCAAGATCTGGATGCTTGCATCTCTATCCTGAAGAACCTCATTGTACTTAACTGGGTCTAGTTCACGAGCACCAGGGATAAAGTCCGAAGACTCACCCAAACCCATGTACCTCTCGGGCTGTCTCACAACCCTCCCACTACTACGAGGCGCAGCCTGTGTAAGAGCATCATCTGTGATAGTGCGTGCAGTTTCCTGTGGTGTGTCTTCCTGTACGTGTGCATCTGGAATAGTGGACTGACTTCTAAGCTCTTCCAATACTACCTTGCTGCTTGACATGTGATCTAAAATATAGTCCTCCTCAAGAAATCTGGCATTGGTGCTGACCACCACCTTCTGATCCTCAGGACTATAATATAAACCACCTCTCGTTCCTTTGGGGTAGCCTACAAACAGCATAACCTTAGATCTCGCCTCTAACTTGCCTGCATCTGCCTCGAGCACATGTGCTGGACAACCCCAAATCTTGAGATGTCTCAGAGTAGGCTTACGCCCACCCCACAACTCTACTGGGGTCGTAGGCACAGACTTAGATGACACAAGGTTGAGGATAAAACATGCTGTGTCTAAGGCGTAACCCCAAAACGAGGTAGGCAACTCACTGTAACTCATCATCGATCTAACCATCTCCATAAGAGACCTGTTCTTCCTCTCTGCTACACCATTCTGCTGGGGTGTGCCAGGTGCAGACAACTGGGTCTGAATACCCTCCTCTGACAAAAAAGTCCTAAATTCACTAGAGAGGTATTCACCACCTCTAGCCTGAACTTACATAGGTCCACACACGTCAGAATGAATCAACTCTAAAACCTCCTTGGCCCTATACCCCTTCGCCTTAAAAGGCCTCTTGGTCATTTTACCCTCCAAGCAGGACTCACAGGTCGAATAGCTGTCAATATCTAGTAAGTCCAAAGACCCACTCTTGACCAACCTTTGAATCCTACTAAGGTTGATATGACCTAGTCTCAGGTGCCAAAGATAAGTCTGATTCAAAAAAGAAGATTCCTTTCTCTTACTATGATTCGGTGATGAGTTACTAGTTTCTGTGTTTTGCATAACTGGGGAGTAAGTCTTGATTAAAAACAAATTGTCAACCAATGTACCGGAACATATAAGTTTCAGGCATTTTCTTATAAAAAACCGAACCGTCAGAAAATACACACTTATAACCATCCAAAACAAGTTTCGAAACCGAAAGCAAGTTCTTTCGAAAACTAGGTACATAAAGACAATCCTTTAAATATAAAATAGAGTCTGGAAAATAAAGACTAATCACTCCCACTGCAGCCACAGAAACTCTGGTAGTATCCCCAAGGTAGACCTGCAACTTTCCCTCTCTAAGCAGCCGGGTCACTTGGAACCCCTGCAAAGAATTACAAACGTGATCAGTGGCTCCCGAATCCACACACCAAGTATCCGTGGGAATCGCCGCTAATCACGTCTCAGTAACTAGGGAAAATTTACTTTTAACCTCGAGGCTTTGGGCAATCCTTCTTCCGATGTCCTGCTTTGCCACACTTAAAACATTTGCCTTTCGGCTTTTGCTTCTTGGCAATGCCTGCCTTGGGTCCATGATTAGTTCCTGCTTTCTGGCCTCTCTTCCTCTCTTGCTTCCTGGCTTTGGGCCCAGCAGAGGAACCTGAGTGACCAACAGTAGCAAAGGCTTGCTTCTTCTCAGCGAATAGGCCCTCGGCTGACACCAATGTATTCATGAGCTCGGGAAGTGAATATGAGAGCTTGCCCATATTATAGTTCAACCGAAACTGCTCAAAACTGGGAGGCAAGCTCTGGAGAATGATATCGACCTGGGTCTCCCCATCAATATCACCTCCCAGTACCTCGATCTCATTGATGCAACTGATCATGTTCAGCACGTGATCCCTCACTGAAATGCCCTCAGCCATTCTAGCATTCATGAGTTACCTCATAGCTGAATGCTTGGCTACCCTGCTTAAGGGGACACTCCTCAGTAAGCACGTACTTGTAACCCTCAGCGGTAAGGACAATGTCCAGGTTACGTTTCCAGTCAATATAGTTTGGACTCGTGAGTTTGTTTTGGTTCAGAATGACAGCTAGCGGGTTGAACGACATATCAACTGAAAATAATGAAAAAACATGTCTCAGTATACTTTTCGAAAATATTGAAAAATCCTCAGAAAAGAAATATAATCTTCTACCGACATCTCTCTCACCGGGATTAACGCAGGTCACGATGGGTGAACGTCTACGCCAACCCACATTCGTTCGAGAAGGACCGAAGTCCATTAATCTCATTATCTGACCAACGATCTTATGATCAATGAAATTAATAGTCGATAATTTTAGCCGTACACGTAAATAGCGTTACCTCGATGGGAGGGATACTATAAACAGTACACTAAGTGTATGCCATTACGTGACTTCTAAGTTTGTTACTTAGGGTACTAATGCGCCTCGGATGGCGAGGGTGTCGCAACTTTTCCCAATTAAACGCACTATAGTCATCCCTTTAGAAATTCATTCCAGCGATATCTGTGATTGAAAACTCATCCATAGGGAAGCCGTTTAACCACATCACCAATGAACCCGTAATGGAGGCCATGGGGCTATTAACAAACCCGCTCCCACTTAGATTTTTAAAATAATTTCAATTCGCCCTAGTTTTCTCGGTTTTCCATTTTGGTTTTCTACGTAATTAGGAATCACCCAAAAATTACGATAAACCAAAATTCGGGTTTTTTCGATTTTCTACGTAATTAGGAATCACCCAAAATTACGATAAACCAAAACCCCACGTAATTAGGAATCACCCAAAATTACGATTAAACCAAAACTTGCGAATGTAATTAAGTTTGAGGATTTTTACGTTTTAACATGCAATATCTTAACTATGGATATTCGCACCCATAAAACCGTTGGAGTTTTAATATGCGAATAATCTACCTTAGTTAATTGCACATTACCTTTTGAAAAAAAACTTTTGGTTTGAATTTCGTTCATGCAAAATAAAACGAAAATCACACAATCAACGAAAAAATCATAAATACGGGAAATTAAATAAAATAAAATTTCCTGACTATTATGGCCTTCTCTATCGTTGATTCCTTGACGCCTCGGTGACACTTTCCGTCGTGTCGCTCCCACTCGTTATTTGGATTCCTCTCGATTCGCCCGGGTTTTCTCGGTTTACTCCGTAATTAGGAATCACCCAAAATTACGATAAACCAAAACCCCACGTAATTAGGAATCACCCAAAATTACGATTAAACCAAAACTTGCGAATGTAATTAAGTTTGAGGATTTTTACGTTTTAACATGCAATATCTTAACTATGGATATTCGCACCCATAAAACCGTTGGAGTTTTAATATGCGAATAATCTACCTTAGTTAATTGCACATTACCTTTTGAAAAACTTTTGGTTTGAATTTCGTTCATGCAAAATAAAACGAAAATCACACAATCAACGAAAAAATCATAAATACGGGAAATTAAATAAAATAAAATTTCCCGACTATTATGGCCTTCTCTATCGTTGATTCCTTGACGCCTCGGTGACACTTCCCGTCGTGTCGCTCCCACTCGTTATTTGGATTCCTCTCGATTCGCCCGGGTTTTCTCGGTTTATTCCGTAATTAGGAATCACCCAAAATTACAATAAACCAAAACCCGCGAATATAAGTCACCCAAAATAACGTCTTCGTCATAGTACAAAAATTCCTATATACAAAGGCGTTTTCTAGGAATTTAAAGACGACATGATTAGATCAAATCCTACTACAAGATTTTTCTAATCCTACACGGCTTCCAGCTCGTGGTTATTACTATTACAGAAATTTCCATTCAAAAATAAAACGAGCCCGGACATGTCCCGGGGTTTATGAATGAAAATTAAATTTCTACCATAATAGCCGGGAAACCAATAACCACCTGTTTATACATTTCGACAAAAATAATAATGCCAAAATAAAGCCGTGTAATAAATCAAACAAGTATAAGACCGAAACCAACGCTCTGATACCAATTTGAAGGAAAACTGAACAAGCCCGGGCTAAATCGAAAACCTCACTTTCGTGCTATGCATTCCAGAATCGGAAGCTTTCAACCAAGCTCAGGCTCAAATTAGTTTACCCATGAACGGATCTAGTCTTATACTTATTTAATTTATTAATCGGGACACAAAAAATTAAATCTTTAATTAAAGCGAAACTTAAAGATTATACCTTTTGTAGCGAAGTCCCTCGATTAAAGAATACCAAATAAAATATGCGATTTCCACAAGAAATCCAATCGATTCTCCGTAGAAACTTCGAATATTGCGTGGGCAATAATCTATCGAAGTTTACTCGCTTAGCCCACAAGGAAATCACAAGAAACGAATTCAATTTTGTTCCAAAATCTGACCGAAATTCCGCCTACTGCTATTATCGAAATTACTGCTGCTGCTTATAATTTAAAACCCTCTTTTTGAGCCGCAAGAACTCAGCTTTGAATCCCGTCGTGATCTAGACAAGAAAGGCTGATGGATCACCGATCAAAATGAAAGAGATCAACATCATCTTCCTCGAATCAAACGCACGGGATAGCTAAATTCCAGCGCTAATAATATCTGAGAAAAACCAAGCAGCAGCGCTAAGGACAGCCGCGATTTGCTGGGTGAAAAACTCAAAAGGGACAGCCGCAATTTCCTGGGTTAAAACCCCAACTGGACAGCCGCAATTTCCTGGGTTAATACCCAGTGGACAGCCGCAATTTCCTGGGTTAAAACCCCAACTGGACAGCCGCAATTTCCTGGGTTAATACCCACAATGGGCAGCAGCAATTCCGATTTGTTTAAAGCTTCTTGTTCGGTCTGGGTGAAGGAATTTCCTGGGCGAAAATCCAAAAAGGGACAGCAGCAATCTGGCGGAATAATAATAAAACCCACTCGAAGGTTCGGTCTTTGAATGAATTCAATTCAAGGAGCAAAAAAAAACTGATTCATTTTTGTGAAAGAATTCTTAAAAAAATTCTCTCACTAGAATCTTTTTGCTCAAGAAAGAGGCAAGACAAGTCTTGCAAAATTTCCTTAGGGTTTCTTGGGCATCAAGTCTTCTATTTATAGGAGCTCGATTGGAGACCTAATGGGCTCTCGAGTTAGGCCTTAAAATTTGACTTTCGTTGACCGCTAAGTCTTCCCGACTAATCAACTCCAATCGACCCATTTAAATTAATTTATTTAATCCACTTTGTTAATTTAATTTAATCGAACCCTTAGAATTAATTAATTCAAAATCGAATTAATTTCTAAATTCACTTCGTCGATTAAATATTAATTAAACCCTTCGGATTAATTAATTTACCTTGTCGATTAGTCAAACGCATAATCGGTCGTACCACTATCGGACCAATTATGGAACTACCGCTCGAAAACGACTTTACATCGCGCCATTATTATTTCTTCTATCTCCCCACATTAAAGATCTAGTGCTCGTCGATTTATCAATTTACTGACAAATTAATTCACCGACTTCTTGGTTTCCGAGATTAGTACCACTCGACCTTTTATTATACCGAACGTAAAGTTCACTGGCCAGGTTTAGTATAATAACCTTACGAGCTCATCTCGGGAGCACCATCAACCCGGCGAACCGGTACGTGGATTCCTCCGACTAGCAACGACACGCAAGAAGCTAAACACCGCATACCCAACTTACCGAGGTATTGGCCTCAATTGACCTCACTCTTTGGCAAATCAAAGCACACGACACCCAACCCTCACGCCCGTCCCAATCTCGGGATTGAGAGACAGAATACTAGGACCGAATTGACTACGCCAATCAGTACAAGTCAATTCTATCCAAACTGGTCGTGCTCAATATGCCCCGGGCATATCTGTGTGATTTAAACTAGTCTAGATAAACCAATTTCCAAACCACACAATAACCTATACCGATAGTATGTTCAGACTATCTCGGTTACGAGCATACTTTTTATATATCAATACTTTAACCAATAACGGTATCTACTGTGTTTGTCGACACCCCGTTATCTAGTTCTATGATATAAAGGAACAGATTTATACTGAAACAAAATGATATGTCATCTGTGGATATTAGTTTTTGATACAAGCCATAGCTTTTCTGTATTCAAAACTAACACTCAGCCTTAAATTCTTTGAACTTGCCAAAGCATTCAGACTTGTGGTGCATCAAGTATATGTATCCATATCTAGAGTAATCATCCGTGAAAGTCACGAAATACTCATAACCACCTATAGCCTGAACTGATATAGGCCCACACAAGTCAGAATGAATCAACTCTAAAACCTCCTTGGCCCTATACCCCTTTGCCTTGAAAGGCCTCTTGGTCATCTTACCCTCCAAGCAGGACTCACAGGTCGGATAACTGTCAATATCCAATGAGTCCAAACACCCATTATTGACCAACCTTTGAATCTTACTAAAGTTGATGTTACCAAGTCTCAGGTGCCAAAGATAAGTTTGATTCAAAGGGGAAGACTCATTTCTCTTTCTATGTTTTGAATTACTGGAGAGTATCTCTGGATTAAAAACAGATTGTCAACTAATGTATCGGAACACATAAGCTTCTGGCTTTTTCTAATAAAAGTATACTTTCAGTTTCTAAACTTATTGTGGATGGTTATAAGTGTGTTTTTTCTGATAAAAGTATAATTATCAAAAAAAACACACTTATAACCTTCCACAATAAGTTTAGAAACTGAAAGTAAATTCTTTCAAAAACTGGATACATATAAACAATCTCTCAAATGTAAAACTGAGTCTGAAAAATAAAGACAGAGCCTAGCCAGAAACCCACTTTCGTGCTATGCATTCCAGAATCGGAATCTCTGGCCAGGCCTAGCCGCTAGCACAATCGCTATTCCAACACTTTTGAAATAACATTGCACAGGACCTGGGTTTGCAATTATTCGATTTATCACGCAACAAAAATTCTTAATTAAAAGCGGAAAAATAAGAATTACCTATTGAATCGTATACTCAGGTGATACTCTTGTATGCCTCAAGACTTTGTTTGTATGCTATGTGGGCTGCAATCTAACGAGCAATTTGATCAGCTAATCACCACAACTGGGTAGCCTGAAAAATTCTGCAACCACCTGCCCCTAGTGCTTGAGGGTCAAGTGCCACCTGGGACCCGAGAGAGAGCTATACGCTCTGCCGATTTGGACAAAATTCAGCCGCCCAAATAGAATAAAATCCGGCAGCTCTTAGCCTTAAAAATCCAATTTTAGAGAGAGAAATTTTCTCTCTCTAGGATTTTCTCTCTCTAAGTTTTTTTGTCTTGAAAACTTATGAATTGTATATCGTGGAATAGCTAATCCCTTGTCTATATATAGAGTTACTACAAGAGAGACCCCAACTTGTTTTAGGATTGGTCTTCCTAATGGGTTTAGGTAATTAATTTGTTTTCAAATCCAATTAGGTAACCAAACTGATAGGATAAACCAAATCCTACTAGATTCCTAATCTCTAGGATTTCTTAATTCTAATTGAAACTTAAGACTTAATTAATTAATTAATTAATCACACTTTGTTAATTACTCAATTAACCCTTAGGAATAATTAATCAATTAATTAATTCTACCTATTCAATTAACCCATTACAAAATTAATCGTACCACTAACAGATTAATTTTGGCACTACCATCCTACACCAGAATTGCTTCCCGAACAACTTAATTAATTTTTATTCATAATCTCCCCACATCAAAGATATAGTGCTCGCTAATTTATTAATTTACTGATAAATTAATTAATTAACATCTTTAATTCCGAGACTAGTACCACTTGACCTTTTTACTATACCGGACATAAGTCCACGACCGGGTTTAGTATCATAAACATTACGAGCTTATCTCGGGAGCACCATCAACCCAGACGCACCGGTACATGGTTTCCTTTCGACAAGCAGCAGCACACCAAGCAACTAAACACGCGCACCCAACCAACAGAGACTATTGGTCACAATTGACCTCAACCATTGGCATATCAAATTACACTATGTCTAATCCTCATGCCCGCTCGAGTCTAGGGATTAAGAGATAAAATACCTAGAATGATTTGTCTATTAAATTAGTACAAGACAAAACATTCCTGTTGGTCAAGTTCAATATGCCCCGGGCATATCTATATGATTCAATCAGTTTAGACAAACCAATTATCCGAATCACATAATAACCTAAATTGACAGTTTGTCCAAAGTTGTCTCGGTTACGAACCTCATTTATATATTATGTCTTTTAACCAATGATGAGATCTACTGTGTCACACAAGACACCTTATCATCTAACTACATAATATAAATGGACAAATGATGCACAACAAAATATAACCAAAACATAAATCGATATATTAACTGGGAAAATGTACAATACAAGCATAGCTTTTGTATTCAACTCCAACAATCTCCCACTAATACTTAAGTTGTGCTTTAGGTATACAATTACATACAACCCCTATATACTCTGCTACTATATTTCTAGAAAAACTATCATGGCTCTCCTAAGTATCTGATTCCCATGGTCTCCACGTGATCCTCAAAGACATTTTGAAGTCAATGTTTTTGTGAATGGATCTGCAAGGTTATCCTCTGATGCTATCTTAGCCATGACCACATCTTCCCTCTTTACGATATCTCATATTAGGTGGTACTTGCGTTGTATATGTTTACTTGCCTTGTGGGCTCGTGGTTCCTTCGAGTTTGCTACTGCACCGTTGTTATCACAATACACCGTGATAGACATCTACAAACCTGAAAGATTTTGGCAGGATCTGGGTTTGCACTTGCTCGATTTATCACGCAACAAAAATTTCTATTAAAGCGGAATCTTAGAAAAGTACCTTTGAAGCGTGCACCTGGTGATTCTCTTGTATGCCTCAAGACTATGACTTCACGTTGTGTGGGCAATGAACTAGAAGTCAATTGATCAGCTACTCACCACAATCCACCTGCTAGAAAACTCTAGCCCCGCAGCACCTGGTGAAGGAAAACTGAACAAGCCCGGGCTAAATCGAAAACCTCACTTTCGTGCTATGCATTCCAGAATCGGAAGTTTTCGACCAAGCTCAGGGTCAAATTAGTTTACCCATGAACGGATCTAGGCTTATACTTATTTAATTTATTAATCGGGACACAAAAAATTAAATCTTTAATTAAAGCGGAATTTAAAGATTATACCTTTTGTAGCGAAGTCCCTCGCTTAAAAAAAACCAAATCTTTTAGCGCGAAATCCACAAGAAGTCCGAAGAATTCTCCAATACAAGCTCCGAGATAGTGTGGGCTATCGTCTACGGAGCTACCATCGGCAATATGACTGAAAACCCAAGAAACTTGCTTATCAAAAAACTCAAAATAAATCTGCCCAGAATTTTTTTGTGAAAAATAAGCTGCCCAGAATTTTTTTTAACAAAAATGAAGCTGCCCAGAAATTTTTCTTTCAAACTGTAGCTGCCCAGAAATTGTAAAACTGCTACACTTAAAACCCGCCTGAAAAATCCTGCGCAGCCTGCTGATTAATCGCAAAACAGTCCGCCGGAAAAGCTTAATCCACTCCCGATCTGTACAACTAATTTCATGGATCACTCATCAAGAAGATCTACATGAAATCGGTCGGCTCAGGGCAGTGAACGAAACAATCGACGGGGTTTAAAGAGACGAAAAAATTTACTGCTACAGTCCGATAGAAATCCAACAAGAGGCGGGTTTTCTTAAAGAATAATCGAGTGGGCTGAGTGAATAAAGGTCCGGGCTGCTCTATTAATTCATGGGCTGAGTTCCTTGACAAAGAAGAAAGCTTTCTTGATCGACTTCGAGAGAAAACTTGACGATGAAGACACCGTTTTCTCTCTAGACCAAACTTTCTCTTTCTAGCCTAACTTGGCTGCCAAGTTTCTTTCTTAGGGTTTTCTTGCTGCCCAAAATGTTGTATTTATATGAGCTTCTAAGGAGACCTAATGGGCTCTCGAGTTAGGCCTTAAAATTTGACTTTCGTTGACCGCTAAGCCTTCCCGACTAATCAACTCCAATCGACCCTTTTAAATTAATTTATTTAATCCACTTTGTTAATTTAATTTAATTGAACCCTTAGAATTAATTAATTCAAAATAGAATTAATTTCTAAATTCACTTCGTCGATTAAATATTAATTAAGCCCTTCGGATTAATTAATTTACCTTGTCGATTAGTCAAACGCATAATCGGTCGTACCACTAACGGACCAATTATGGAACTACCGCTCGAAAACGACTTTACATCGCGCCATTATTATTTCTTATATCTCCCCACATTAAAGATCTAGTGCTCGTCGATTTATCAATTTACTGACAAATTAATTCACCGACTTCTTGGTTTCCGAGATTAGTACCACTCGACCTTTTATTATACCGAACATAAAGTTCACTGGCCAGGTTTAGTATAATAACCTTACGAGCTCATCTCGGGAGCACCATCAACCCGGCGAACCGGTACTTGGATTCCTCCGACCAGCAACGGCACGCAAGAAGCTAAACACCGCATACCCAACTTACCGAGGTATTGGCCTCAATTGACCTCACTCTTTGGCAAATCAAAGCATACGACACCCAACCCTCACGCCCGTCCCAATCTCGGGATTGAGAGACGGAATACTAGGACCGAATTGACTACGCCGATCAGTACAAGTCAATTCTATCCAAACTGGTCATGCTCAATATGCCCCGGGCATATCTATGTGATTTAAACTAGTCTAGATAAACCAATTTCTAAACCACACAATAACCTATACCGATAGTATGTTCAGACTATCTTGGTTACGAGCATACTTTTTATATATCAATACTTCAACCAATAACGGTATCTACTGTGTTTGTCGACACCCCGTTATCTAGTTCTATGATATAAAGGAACAGATTTATACTGAAACAAAATGATATGTCATCTGTGGATATTAGTTTTTGATACAAGCCATAGCTTTTCTGTATTCAAAACTAACACCTGGCACGTACTATAAATGCACCGCCCGCAGATAGAGAAAGCTACGCGCAGCTGGTATAGACCAAGGCCAAAATTTCAGCCACTAGAAACCCAAAAACCAGCTGCACACTTTCTTGAAAATTCGACTTGGAGAGAGAAATGTTTTCTCTCTCTAGAATTTTCTCTCTCTAGAAATCCTGTGGATTAATTGTGTAATTGTGTATTCTGAATGGCTGATCCCTTGTCTATTTATAGAGTTACAAGAGAGACTCCAAGTTGGTTTAGGATTGGTCTTCCTACTGGGTTTCTGTTTTCCTTCAATCCTGTTTCTGGACTGATACAGATTCTGTTTCCTTCAATCCTGTTCCTGGACTGATACACTCCCAACTGTCACAGGGATTCACTTATCCCAATCCAGTTCCTGGGATGAAACACTCCCAACTGACACAGGGATTTACTTATCCCAAACCAGTTCCTGGGATGATTCACAACCAACTGACACAAGGATTAATTAATTTCTAAATTAATTAAATCTACCTTTGTCAACAACCCAGTACATAATTAATCGTACTGAAAGATTTTGGTAGGATCTTTGTTTGCACTTGCTCGATTTACCACGCAACGAAAATTTCTATTAAAGCGGAATCTTAGAAAAGTACCTTTGAAGCGTGCACCTAGTGATTCTCTTGTATGCCTCAAGACTATGACTTCACGTTGTGTAGGCAACGAACTAGAAATCAATTGATCAGCTATCACCACAATCCACCTGCTAGAAAACTCTAGCCCCGCAGCTCCTGGCACGTACTATAAATGCACCGCCCGCAGAGAGAGAAAGCTACGCACAGCTGGTATAGACCAAGGCCAAAATTTCAGCCACTAGAAACCCAAAAACCAGCTGCACACTTTCTTGAAAATTCAACTTGGAGAGAGAAACGTTTTCTCTCTCTAGAAATCCTGTGGATTAATTGTGTTATTGTTATTTCTGAATGACTGATCCCTTGTCTATTTATAGAGTTACAAGAGAGACTCCAAGTTGGTTTAGGATTGGTCTTCCTACTGGGTTTCTGTTTTCCTTCAATCCTGTTTCTGGACTGATACAGATTCTGTTTCCTTCAATCCTGTTCCTGGACTGATACACTCCCAACTGTCACAGGGATTCACTTATCCCAATCCAGTTCCTGGGACGAATCACTCCCAACTGACACAGGGATTCACTTATCCCAAACCAGTTCCTGGGATGATTCACAACCAACTGACACAAGGATTATTTAATTTCTCAATTAATTAAATCTACCTTTGTCAACAACCCAGTACATAATTAATCGTACCACTAACGGATTAATTATGGCACTACCAACCTACACCAGAATTGCTTCCGGAACAACATAATTAAATTATATTCATAATCTCCCCACATCAAAGATATAGTGCTCGTTAATTTATTAATTTACTGATAAATTAATTCATCAACTTCTTAATATTCCGAGACTAGTACCACTCGACCTTTTTACTATACCGGACATAAGTCCACTGGCCAGGTTTAGTATAATAAACATTTCGAGCTCATCTCGGGAGCACCATCACCCCGGACGCACCGGTACATGGTTTCCTTTTGACCAGCAGTAGCACACCAAGTAACTAAACACGCGCACCCAACCCACCGAGACTATTGGTCACATTTGACCTCACCCATTGGCAGATCAAGGTACACTATGTCTAATCCTCATGCCCACTCGAGTCTATGGATTTAGAGATAGAATACAAGGACCGATTTGTCTATTAAATCAGTACAAGACAAATCATTCCTAAGAGTTAAGTTCAATATGCCCTGGGCATATCTATATGATTCAATTAGTTTAGACAAACTAATTATCTGAATCACATAATAACCTAGACCGACAGTTTGTCCAAAGCTGTCTCGATTACGAACCTCATTTATATATTATGTCTTTCAACCAATGATGAGATCTACTGTGTCGCACCAGACACCTCATCATCTACTTACATAATATAAATGGACATAAACATGCACAACAAAATATGACTGAAACACAAATCGATATATTAAACTGGGAAACTGTACAATACAAGCATAGCTTATGTATTCTATTCCAACAATCTCCCACTAATACTTAAGTTGTGCTTTAAGTATACAACTACATACAATCCTACCCAATCTACTGCTATCTATCTAGAAAAACTGTCAAGGCTCTCCTAAGCAACTGATCCCCATGCCCTTCACGTGAGCCGCAAAGACTTTATAAGTCAATGTTTTTGTGAACGGATCTGCAAGGTTATCCTCTGATGCTATCTTAGCCATGACCACGTCTACCCTCTTTACGATGTCTCGTATCAGGTAGTACTTGCGCTGTATATGTTTACTCGCCTTGTGGGCTCGTGGTTCCTTCGAGTTTGCTACTGCACCGTTGTCATCACAATTAACCTTGATAGACTTTTGCAAACTAGGAATCATATCTAAGTCCACTAGGATGTTCTTGAGCCATACTGCTTCTTCCGCTGCCTCTGATGCTGCAACGTACTCAACCTCCATGGTAGAGTCCGCCACGCATTTCTGCTTGACACTCCACCAAACTATGACTCCACCTCCTAGAGTAAACACATACCCTGAGGTAGACTTGCTCTTGTCCCTGTCACCTTGGAAATCTGAATCAGTGTAACCTCGGGGTACCAGCTCAGACGCCTGATAGACCAGAACTTGGTCCCTCGTTCTGCGCAAATACTTGAGAATGCATTTTACTGCCTCCCAATGAGCTTTCCCGGGATTACTCTGATATCTGCTCACCATGCCAACGACATAACAGATATCAGGCCTCGTACACAACATGGCATACATGAGACTTCTTACTGCCGAAGCATATGGAACTGTCTTCATGGTCACTATCTCCTCAACAGTCTTAGAAGACTGTTCCTTAGATAGAAACACTCCATGCCTGAAAGGTAAAAAACCTTTCTTGGAGTTCTGCATGTTAAAACGGGCCAGAATCGTGTCTATGTATGAAGCTTGGGAGAGCATTAGCGAACGTTTCCTACGATCTCGAATAATCTTGATCCCAAGGATATGTCCCGCTTCCCCTAAGTCCTTCATATCAAATTACTTGGACAGCCATGCCTTTACGTCTGATAACACTTTCTTGTTGTTGCCAATCAATAGAATGTCATCTACGTAAGCACAAGAAACACCACTGAGTTTCCATCACGTCTACGATATACACATTGCTCATCCGGACACTGAGTAAATCCAAAGGACTGGATTACTTCATCAAACCAGATTTTCCAAGATCTGGATGCTTGCTTAAGTCCATAGATAGACCTCTTAAGCCTGCAAACCTTATGCTCTTGGCATTTTTCAATGAATCCCTCTGGTTGCTGCATAAAGATGGTTTCTTCAAGACTTCCGTTTAGGAAAGCTGTCTTAACATCCATCTGCCAAATCTCATAATCCATATGAGCAGCTATGGCCAAGAGAATCCGGATCGACTTAAGCATGGCTACCGGGGAGAAGGTTTCCTCATAATCGATTCCCTCTTTCTGAGTATACCCCTTCACCACCAGCCTAGCTTTAAAGGTTTTCCACCTTCCCGTTAAGTCCTCTCTTACGTTTGTAGACCCACTTGCATCCAATGGGCTTAAACCCATCAGGCAGGTCCACAAGCTCCCAGACTTGATTGTGGTCCATTGACCCCATCTCGGATGTCATTGCCTTACGCCAAGATTCTGCATCTTTATCTCGAAGTGCCTCATTGTAGTTAACTAGGTCAGGTTCAGGCATACCTGGGACTAGGTCTGAAGCCTCTCCCATGCCAACGAACCTGTCTGGCTGTCTCACAACCCTCCTACTACGACGAGGCACCGCCTGTGTAGGCGCATCATCTGTGATCTCATGTGCAGTGTGTGGTGTATCTACTTGTGCTGGTGCATCAGGATTAGTAATTTGTCGTCTAAGCTCTTCTAGTACTATCTTACTCTTGGGCTTGTGGTCTAAGACATAGTCCTCTTCTAAAAATCTAGCGTTGGTACTTACCACCACCTTCTGATCTTTAGGACTATAGAATAGACCACCTTTCGTTCCCCTAGGATATCCTACAAACAACATTAATTCTGTTCTTGTATCTAACTTAGCCGTATCTGCCTTAAGCACATGTGCTGGGCAGCCCCAAATTCTGAGATGTCTTAGACTGGGCTTCCGCCCGTTCCACAACTCTACTGGGGTTGAAGGCACGATTTTAGATGGTACAAGATTAAGAATATACATTTCCGTTTCCAAGGCATATCCCCAGAACGAACTTGGCAAATCACTATAGCTCATCATGGACCTAACCATTTCTATAAGAGTTCGGTTCCTCCTTTCTGCTACATCATTCTGCAGTGGCGTGCCAGGTGCAGACAACTGAGACTGAATTCCTACCTCAGTGAGGTAATCTCGAAATTCATGGGACAGGTACTCCCCACCACGATCTGAACGCAGTGTCTTGATACTCTTACCATGATGCTTCTCCACATCTGCCCGAAACTCTTTGAACTTGCCAAAACATTCGGACTTGTGGCGCATTAGGTAAATGCATCCGTACCTAGAGTAATCATCCGTGAATGTCACGAAATACTCATATCCCCCTCGTGCCTGGACCGTCATAGGTCCACACAAGTCAGAATGAATCAACTCTAATGCTTCTTTAGCTCTATAGCCTTTTACTTTAAAAGGTCTTTTGGTCATCTTACCTTCCAAGCAAGATTCGCAGGTTGCATAACTGTCAATATCTAATGAACCCGAAGGTCCATCATTGACCAACCTCTGAATCCTACTAAGGTTTATATGACCTAGCCTTAGATGCCAAGAATAGGTTTGATTCATTTCAGAAGGTTTCTTCCTCTTATTAATGTTAGATTCTGAGCTATCTATCTCTATGTTTTGCGCAACAGGGGAGTTAGAGTTAACCACAAACAAATTGTCCGCCAATGAACCAGAACAAATAAGTTTTCCATTTCTTCTAATAACAACACAGTCATCAGAAAAAATAAACTTATACCCGTTCTTCAAGAGTTTAGAAACCGAAATCAAGTTCTTTCTAAAACTCGGTACACAAAGACAATTAACTAACTCCAAGCTAGAATTTTCGAAATTCAACTTAACTACTCCCACTGCTTCTACTGACACTCTTGTAGTGTCGCCCAAGTAGATATCCAATTCGCCTTCTCTAAGCTTCTGGGTTACTTGGAACCCTTGAAAAGAATTACAAACATGGTCAGTGGCACCTGAATCCACACACCAAGTATCTGTGGGAATCGCCGCTAAACATGTCTCAGTAATTAAGGCATAATTTATCGTACTTATAAGCTTTGGACAATCCGCTTTCCAATGTCCCGTCTTATTGCACTTGAAGCACTTGTCTTTCGACTTCTTCTTTGCAATATTTGGCTTAGGCACAATTTGTGCCTTTTTAGCTACTCCCTCGAGCTTTCTCTTCTTCTTTCCAGCCTCAGGCTCAGAAGAAGATTCTAAAGCTTCGACTGCGATTAAAGCTTCTTGAAGAAGACTTTTAGCCACCATCAACTCTGCCAAGAGCTCGGATGAACTCCACAACATCTTACTTATGTTGTAGTTCAACCGAATCCGCTCATAGCTTTGAGCCGCCATCAACTCTGCCAAGAGCTCGGATGAACTCCACAACATCTTACTTATGTTGTAGTTCAACCGAATCCGCTCATAGCTTTGAGGCAAGCTCTGGAGGACAATATCGGCTTTGGTTTCACCAACGATTTTGCCTCCTCCTACCTCAACCTTGTTGATGTTACTAATCATGTCAATGACACGATCTCTCACAGGAGCGCTCTCAGCCCTAAGGACAATGTCCAAGTTATGACTTCCATCGACATTATTAGTTCCAGTTAAATTGTTGTTTTTCAAAATAGCAGCTAAAGGATTGAATGCCATATCGATTTAAACTGGAAAGTAAACAAACAGTGTTTCAGTTATATATGCTAGAATTTTTGAAAACATGAAAATTCAATTAATTATTGATTTCCCTTAAAACAATAATATTAATCCACCAACATCTCATCCACCGGGATTCTCGCAAGCCACGCAGTGTGAACGTTTACGCTAACCCACATTCGTTTGAGAATAACCAAGTTCATTAACTACACTATCTGACCAACGATCTTTTGATCAATGTAGCTAATAGTCGGTGCTTTCAGCCGTACAAGTAAGCAGCGTAACCTCGCGGGAGGAATACTGCAGATCATACACTAAGTGTGTGCCATTACGTGACTTCTGAGTTTGTTACCTCAGGATAGTGCGCCTCAGATGGAGAGGGTGTCGCATTTCTCCTAGTTAAACTCGCTCTAGTCATCTTACTCAGAAGCTCAAAGTCTAGCGATCTCGGGGCTGGACTCATCCGAATGGAGCCCTAATGCCAACGCGCAAGCCCACCCACATCGCATATGAACCCGTAATGGTGGCAATGGGGATATAACACAACCCGCTCCCACTTAGATTTCCAAATTGAGGGTTTTTTCAGTTTTAACATGCAATTAACTAACCTAAGTTATGTGCAACCATAAAACCAGACATGCTTTAATTCATGCATCTAAAATACAGCATAAAAATATAGCATAAAAATTAAAACAATAAATACGGGAAATAAATTCGAAAAAATAAATTCCCCGACTATTATGGTTTTAATTGCTTCCATCTTCTGCCTTGATCTCGTGTCCCGTCACGTCACTCGATGGAGAGAGTCTTGAATTTCAAAAAATGAAAACTGGAGGAAAAACGGGCCAAAAACAGCCCGAACAGCCCGAACGGGCCTGCCGGGCCGCAGCACGGCCCGAGGGCCGCGCTGCCCGCGCGCACACCCACGAATCCAAGTCGCCCACCATAACGCCTTCGATTACATAAAAAACAATTTTCCTACTACAAGGCATTCTAGGAAAATTAAATAATCAAAATTACATAGAATAAATCCTACTACAGATTTAATCTAATGCTACACGGCTTCCAGCACGTTGGTTATACTATTACAAACATTCATTATAAAATTAAATCCGGACATGTCCCGGAGTTTAATTAAAACCATACAAACGTAACCATAATAGTCGGGATTCTAAACCACCTGCAAATAAAACCATGTAATAAATCGAACAAGCATAGAACCCCCTAAACCAGGCTTTGATACCAATTGAAAGATTTTGGTAGGATCTGGGTTTGCACTTGCTCGATTTACCACGCAACAAAAATTTCTATTAAAGCGGAATCTTAGAAAAGTACATTTGAAGCGTGCACCTGGTGATTCTCTTGTATGCCTCAAGACTATGACTTCACGTTGTGTGGGCAACGAACTAGAAGTCAATTGATCAGCTATCACCACAATCCACCTGCTAGAAAACTCTAGCCCCGCAGCACCTGGCACGTACCATAAACGCACCGCCCGCAGAGAGAGAAAGCTACGCACAGCTGGTATAGACCAAGGCCGAAATTTCAGCCACTAGAAACCCAAAAACCAGCTGCACACTTTCTTGAAAATTTGACTTGGAGAGAGATACGTTTTCTCTCTCTAGAATTTTCTCTCTCTAGAAATCCTGTGGATTAATTGTGTAATTGTGTATTCTGAATGGCTGATCCCGTGTCTATTTATAGAGTTACAAGAGAGACTCCAAGTTGGTTTAGGATTGGTCTTCCTACTGGGTTTCTGTTTTCCTTCAATCCTGTTTCTGGACTGATACAGATTCTGTTTCCTTCAATCCTGTTCCTGGACTGATACACTCCCAACTGTCACAGGGATTCACTTATCCCAATCCAGTTCCTGGGATGAAACACTCCCAACTGATACAGGGATTTACTTATCCCAAACCAGTTCCTGGGATGATTCACAACCAACTGACACAAGGATTAATTAATTTATAAATTAATTAAAACTACCTTTGTCAACAACCCAGTACATAATTAATCGTACCACTAACGGATTAATTATGGCACTACCAACCTACACCAGAATTGCTTCTAGAATAACTTAATTAAATTATATTCATAATCTCCCCACATCAAAGATATAGTGCTCGTTAATTCATTAATTTACTGATAAATTAATTTATCAACTTCTTTAATTCCGAGACTAGTACCACTCGATCTTTTTACTATACCGGACATAAGTCCACCGGCTGGGTTTAGTATGATAAACATTTCGAGCTCTTCTCGGGAGCACCATCACCCCTGACGCATCGGTACATGGTTTCCTTTCGACAAGCAGTAGCACACCAAGTAACTAAACACGTGCACCCAACCCACCGAGACTATTGGCCACATTTGACCTCACCCATTGGCAGATCAAAGCACACTATGTCTAATCCTCATGCCCACTCGAGTCTAGGGATTTAGAGATAGAATACCAGGATCGATTTGTCTATTAAATCAGTACAAGTCAAATCATTCCTAAGAGTCAAGTTCAATATGCCCCGGGCATATCTATATGATTCAATTAGTTTAGACAAACTAATTATCTGAATCACATAATAACCTAAACCGATAGTTTGTCCAAAGCTGTCTCGGTTATGAACCTCATTTATATATTATGTCTTTCAACCAATGATGAGATCTACTGTGTCGCACCAGACACCTCATCATCTACTTACATAATATAAATGGACATAAACATGCACAACAAAATATGACTGAAACACAAATCGATATATTAAACTGGGAAACTGTACAATACAAGCATAGCTTATGTATTCTATTCCAACAAAACCAGGAATCACATCTAAGTCCACTAGGAAGTTCTTGAGCCATACTGTTTCTTTCGCTGCTCCTGATGCTGTAACGTATTCAGCCTCCACGGTAGGGTCCGCCACGCATTTTTGCTTGACACTCCGCCAAACTATGGCTCCACCTCCTGTCCCTGTCGTCTTGGAAATCTGAATCTATGTAACCTCGGGGTACTAGCTCAGGTGCCTGATAGACCAACAGTTGATCTCTCGTTCTACGCAAATACTTGAGAATGTATTTTACTGCCTCCCAATGAGCTTTCCTGGGGTTACTCTGATCTCTGTTTACAATGCCAACGATATAACAGATATCAGGCCTCATACACAACATGGCATACATGAGACTTCCTACTGCCGAAGCATAAGAAACTGTCTTCACGGTCTCTATCTCCTCAACAGTCTTGGGAGACTGTTCCTTAGACAGATACATTCTGTGTCTGAAAGGTAGAAAACCTTTATTAGGAGAGCGTTAACGAATGTTTCCTACGATCTCGAATTATCTTGATCCTTAGGATATGTCCAGCTTCCCCTAAGTCCTTCATATCAAACTGCGGGACAGCCATTCCTTTACGTCTGATAACACTTTCTTGTTATTTCCAATCAATAGAATGTCATCTACGTAAAGCACAAGAAACACCACTGAGTTTCCATCACGTATGCGATACACACATTGCTTATCCGGACACTGAATAAATTCGTAGGACTGGATTACCTCATCAAACCGGATGTTCCAAGATCTAGATGCCTAGTTAAGTCCGTAAATGGACCTCTTAAGCTTGCAAACCTTATGCTCTTGGCCTTTTTCAACAAATTCCTCTGGTTGCTGCATGAAGAAAGTTTCCTCAAGACTTTCGTTTACGAAAGCTGTCTTGACATCCATCAGTGATATCTCATAATCTAAGCAGCTATGGCCAAGAGAATCTAGATCGACTTAAGCATAGCTACTGGAGAGAAGGTTTCCTCATAATCGATTCCCTTTTTCTGAGTATACCCCTTCGCCACCAGCCTAGCTTTGAAGGTTTCCACCTCTTCGTCAGGTCCTCTCTTACGTTTGTAGACCCACTTGCATCCAATGGGCTTAAACCCATCAGGCAGGTCCACAAGCTCTCAGACTTGATTGTGGTCCATTGACCCCATCTCGGATATCATTGTCTTACGCTAAGATTCTGCATCTGTATCTCGGAGAGCCTCATTAAAGTTTACTGGGTCAGGTTCAGGCGCGCCTGGGACTAGGTATGAGGCCTTTCCCACGCCAATGAACCTGTCGGGCTGTCTTATAACCCTCTCACTACGACGAGGCACCACCTTTTTAGGCGCATCATTTGTGATCTCTTGTGCAGTGTGTGGTGTATCTACTTGTGCTGGTGCATTAGGATTATCAGTTTGTCTCCTAAGCTCTTCTAGTACTATCTTACTATTGGGCTTGTGATTTAGAATACAGTTTTTCTCCAAAAATCTAGCGTTGGTTCTAACCACCACCTTCTAATCTTTAGGACTATAAAATAGACCACTTTTCATTCCCCTAGGATATCCTACAAACAACACTAATTCTGTTCTTGCATCTAACTTAGCCGCATCTGTCTTAAGTACATGTTCTAGGCAACCCCAAATTCTGAGATGTCTTAGACTAGGCTTTTGCCCGTTCTACAACTCTACTGGGGTTGAAGGCACAGTTTTAGATAGTACAAGGTTAAGAATATACACCACTGTTTCTAAGGCATATCCCCAGAAATAACTTGGCAAATCACTATATCTTATCATCGACCTAACCATTTCCATGAGAGTTTGATTCCTTTTTTTTTTGCTACACCATTATGTTGTGGCGTGCCAGGTGCAGACAACTGAGACTGAATTCCTACCTCACATAGGTATTCTCAAAATTCATGGGACAGGTACTCCCCACCACGATCTGATCACAGTGTCTTGATACTCTTACCATGATGCTTCTCCACAGCTGCCTGAAACTTTTTGAACTTGCCAAAACACTCAGACTTGTGACGCATTAGTACCCGTACCTTGAGTAGTCATTCGTGAACGTCACGAAATACTCAAACCCACCTCGTGCTTGGACCGACATTGGTCCACACAAGTCAGAATGAACCAACTCTAATACTTCTTTAGCTCTATAACCTTTTGCTTTAAAAGGTCTCTTGGTCATCTTACCCTCTAAGCAAGATTCGCATGTTGAATAACTGTCAATCTCTAATGAACCTAAAGGTCCATCATTGACCAACCTCTGAATCCTACTAAGGTTTATATGACCTAGCCTGAGATGCCAAAGATAGGTTTGATTCATTTCAGAACGTTTCTTCCTTTTATTAATGTTAGATAAATAGCTATTTGTTTCTATGTTTTGTACAACAGGGGAATTATAATTAACCACAAACAAATTGTCAGCCAATGAACTAGAACAAATAAGTTTTCCATTTCTTCTAATAAATACAGAATCATCAGAAAAAATAAACTTATAACCGTTCTTTAAGAGTTTAGAAACCGAAATAAGGTTCTTTCTAAAACTCGATACATATAGACAATTAACTAACTCTAATCTAGAATTTTTGAAATTCAGAATGACTACTCCCACTGCTTCTACTAACACTCTTGTAGTGTCGCCAAGTAGATATCCAATTAGCCTTCTCTAAGTTTCGGGTTACAAGGAACCCTTACAAAGTGGCACCTAAATTCACACACCAAGTATCTGTGGGAATCGCCGCTAAACCTGTCTCAGTAATTAAGGCAGAAACTATCGTACGTTTAAGCTTTGAACAATCCAATCTCCAATGTCCCGTCTTATTGCACTTTAAGCACTTGTCTTTCAACTTCTTCTTTGCAATATCAGGCTTAGGCGCAATTTGTGCATTTTGAGCTATTCCCTCGAGCTTTCTCTTATTCCTTCTAGCCTCAGGCTCTGAAGAAGATTCTGAAGCTTTGCCTGTGACTAAAGCTCGCTTATTCTCTTGAAGAAGACTTTTAGCCACCACCAACTCTGCCAAAAGCTCGGATGAAGTACACAACATCTTACTTATATTATAGTTCAACTGAATCTGCTCATAGCTCTGAGGCAAGCTCTGGAGGACAATATCGACTTTGGTTTCACCAACGATTTCGCCTCCCACTACCTCAACCTTATTGATGTTACTAATCACGTCAATGACATAGTTTCTCACAGGAGTGCTCTCGGCCATAAGGACAATATCCAAGTTACGACTTCAATCGACATAATTAGGACCAGTTAATTTGTTATTTTTTCAATATAGTAGCTAAGAAGTTGAATGCCATATCGAATACTGTAAATTAAACAGACAATGTTTTAGTTATCTAATCTAGAATTTTGAAAACAAAATCATAATAATTATTGACTTCCCTCAAAATAATAATTATACTCCACCAACATCTCATTCACCAGGATTCTTACAAGCCACGATAGTGTGGACGTTTACGCTAACCCACATTCGTTTGAGAAGAACTAAGTTCATTAACTACACTATCTGCCAAACGATCTATTGATCAATGTAGCTAATAGTTGGTGCTTTCAGCCATACAAATAAGCAGCGTAACCTCGATGGGAGGGATACTGTAGATCATACACTAAGTGTGTACCATTATGTATCTTCTGAGTTTGTTACCTCAGGATAGTGCGCCTCAGATGGAGAGGGTGTGACATTTCTCCTAGTTAAACCTACTCTAGTCATCTTACTCAGAAATTCATAATCTAGCGATCTCGTGGTTGGACTCATCCGAATGGAGGAAGACCCTAATGACAACGCGCAAGCCCACCCACATCACATATGAACTCGTAATGGTGGCCGCGAGGATATTTGTTGGTGTATGTGCCCTAATGAGGGCTATTTATGTAAATAAACTTTGAGGGTATTTATGCAAATAAGACATTTGTCGCTTGATTGATTGTTTATCAAATGAGTTAATTTCATGATAATTATATTCTTGTGCATATCTAATTTCATGAAATCAATTCGCTAAAAGAAAAACTCCATGGACTAATAGATCATGAGTGATTCTTTTGAGCATACTCGTACGAGGATCCTTAGACCAGAAATCACTGCATGGTCTTAGGTGAATTATGGTGTACTTTGACATACGCCTAACAGGACTGTAACAGGTTGCCAAGTATGGGTATGATTGGGTACACTATGAGTCACGCTAAGATATGTAGGTGAAGTGATGGGACTACAAATCTCTCTTAAGTGAGAGATGATATCCGGGTCACTTGATAGTGAACTGAGAAGTGCATAGCCATGCCCGAGAAATGATAATTGTTATTATTTGCTCGAATAGAATCAGTGTCACTGAGAGATCAAGTAAATTGTTTAGCTTAATAAGGATGATGGTTCCATGCCTTATGCTAAACGGTATATCGATGTAGAGGACCGTGCATAGTATGCTTAGAAAGGTTGCGTTGAATCACCATTCGACCATCCATTCTAAATTGAGTAGTCATCATGTCTTGCTAGAGGCCACTGATGATTTATGGATTCATCTATGAGATTAATTTATCCATTGTCAATTTGGAATGGACCTACAGGATTGCACGTAAGTGAGTTCGAAGATTCTTGACGGTACTAGGTATAATTGTTATACTTAGAAGAATAATATTAAATTAAATAGTTTAATTAAATATTATTGAGAAGTTTTGTGGTATTAATTAATAGGTAATTAATTACTCAGGAAGAATTGAGAGAGACTGACAAATCAAGGGACCTAGTTGCAATTGAGGTTCGTGACCCATCAGTCTGATCCATGGGTAAATGGTTTGATCCATGGGTCAAGTAAAACCCAACCAGTAAAAATAAAATATTATATTATATAATATATATTTTAATAAAACAACCCTGGGGGTTGTGGGATTGGAGAATTAGAATTTCCTTTTTAAAAGGAATTCTCTGGGAGAGAAAAATTTGACAGAATTTTTCAAATAGAAAAATAGTTTTCTGAAGAAAATTTTCTCCCTCTCTCTCATCAAAAACTTCTTCACAGGAATCTACTAGCATCGAAGAACTCTGGTGCCTGAGAGTAGAGGACGCTTCAAGGAAGTGTTAAAAGGAAAGACGACGAAACGCCATCTTCTAAGAGGAGCCAGGTGACGAGCGCAACCAATTACGCTTCAAGGGTAAGACCCGATCCTTATAGTTTAGGATTCCGCCGTTTAATTAGATTAAACGCCTAAACTTAAATCCAACAGTTGTGTCAAAGCGAGGTTAATTTTAATTTAATTAGAATTAAATTAAAATAAAATTAAGTTGGAAAGAAATTTTTTTTTCTTTCTCGTCAAAGACTTTTACCAAAACGATTTTCTGGTTGTTTTTTGTTTTGGAAACATTAATCAAAATCGGGAAAGGGGTTTTTGGTCGGGTAGCCATATTTCTTCACCAAAACAGTTCGTCGGACGGATTTTTTTTTTTGGTTTTGAACGGTGGTTAACAACATGCCATGAAGTCCGGGTTTTGCTTTTCTAATTTTTCTCCGTTTTTCTGTTTGGTCTAAAAATTTGTTGAAAACTTTGGTATTTTCCTCACTGAAAAATTTTGCTGCTTTTCTGGGTTGTAAAATTCACCGGAAAAACCGATTTGAGAATTTTTGGGCTTTGTGCAAAGTTCTTTGGCCGGTTTTCCAAAAACAAAAAGGAAGGGAAAGTTTTGGCTCTTCGGTCGGAAATTGAAACTGGGAGTCGGGGTGGGGGCTGCCGTTTGGAAACGGCTTGGAATTTGCTGTCTGAATTTTGAAAAGGGTTTTCTTATATACGCTGGGGTTTTTTGTTTGACTTCAAAACTCCTCGCCGGAAAATTAGATTTCGCCGGGGAAGGTGATCGACAAGGATGCCAGGGAAGAAGAACAGTGGCGGCGGGGGTGATGAAGCCCTAGGGGCTGAAAAGACTAAAATGCCCCGCTGCACCATTAAACCCCAAAGATGCCCCTGTTTCAAAATTGTTTAAAAATTACAAAAAAAAGGACCCCAACAAGTTTTATTCCTTGAAACCCTAGCCAGAAAATTTTGGTTATTTACGAAATAACCCCAAGAATTTCAGAAAATTAAAATTTTAAAATTTTCTGAATTTTATTTAATAAGATTTTAATTAAATAATCTTATTAGATAAAGATAGGATTAATTTAGAATTTTATCCTATAAGTTTAAATTTAAAATTTTGAAATAAATTATCTTAATTAGATTAGGATAATTAGAATTATTTAAATTTTAAATTTGAAAATTTATCTTAATTAGATAATAAGATAAATTTTAAATAATTATTTTAATTAGATTAAAATAATTAGAAAATATAAATAAATAAATAAATAATTAGATTAATTAATTTGTTTAAATTTTGAAATGTTATTTATTTTACTTTATTTAATTTTGATGCTTAATTTAAATTGTTTAAATTTTAATTGAAGCATCATAATTATGCAAGCATGTTCATGCATCATTTTGGATAAATGTAAAATGAACAAAAGGATTGATTAAAATTGATCATGACACGATCAATTTTAATTCTGTAATAGTTACACAATCCTTAAAATTAATCGGCTTAAATTAAAACCGGCTTATATGAGCATATGCATTTTGTTTGTTTCAAAGCATGAATTGGGCTTTTAATTTTAACATTTTAAAAGTTGGGGTCTGCGAGCCAATTTTGAATTTGGGCCTGCGTGCTTATAAAAATCATCATGTAATAGTTAGGCCTAAAAAGGAGGTTCCAAGAGGAGTCCATGGTGGAGCCCAGGAGCGGAGGCCCAAACATGAAGTTTTTTTTTTTAGTTTAAAGGCCTGTAATAGATTAGAGTCCAGTTCATCGCTTTAATTCATTATTTTATTTATGCAAATGGATGATAAATGAAAATGCATGTTAAGCCGATCAAACTGAAATCCCAAAAACCCGAGTTGATTTTGCTTCCATACTTGGGGGCTCGCCAGAGCGTCGAACGTCTGTGGACTTGGAGAGCCCAAGGGCCTCAGGTTTTCCTCGTGCGGCGAGTTGTCACATAATAGGTGCCCAACTTTATCACTACCATTAATGAGTGAAAAAACTGTTTGGGTATTAGATGCTCAACTTTATCACTACCACTTGTTATGGAAAAACCGTGTGGGTATCGATTGATGTGATGCCTTGAGGGATGGTTTAACTTGGGAAAATTAATCCTAGCTTGACCCGATAAGTTGACTAGGGATTAATTTTGCAAAGATAGGATAGTGCCAAACATTTAAAATGTTCATCCTATCACTGAAAAGTTGCATGGTATGCAATTGGAAAGCGTTAGATTACATGGAATGTAATTTGAACGTTGCCTACCAGAAGAGCCCGATCCCTACAATACTTGCCAAAGTAAGACTGGGGTTGACTCTTTGTGGATTTTCGGACCACAATCTAGCACCAACACAAAATTGTTAGGGATTTCAAGTTTGGCTGTTGTGGAAAATTAATTTTAAAACTCGTTCTAATAATTTGCATTTATTCATTGTAGAAATGGCATCATCTAGCACAAATGTTATCTCAAACTTTACTCTAAGAAGTATATTGGATAAAGATAAATTGGTTGGACCAAACTTCTTAGATTGGGAACGAAACTTGAGAATAGTTCTCAAACAAGAAAGGAAGCTACATGTCTTAGAGACCGCTTTACCTGAACCACCACAAAATGCTTCGGCGGCTGTTCAATGAGCCTGGGATAAGATGAAAAGTGACTCCGATGATGTGACTTACTTGATGCTCGCGTCTATGACGGATGAGCTTCAAAAGAAGTTCATGAATTCGGAAGCGTTCCAGATTTATGAGTCACTGACGGAGATGTTTCGTGAACAAGCCCGTAACGAAAGGTTCGTTAAGATAAAAGCTTTAATTTCGTGCAAAATGGCGAAGGGTTCGTCAGTAAGCACGCATTTGATCAAGATGAAAGGGTACATTGATACCCTAGAGCGATGGAATGCACCTCTTCCTAGGGAATTGGCCATTGATATCATATTGGCATCATTGTCTGATTAATACAATGATTTTGTGGTGAACTACAATATGCACAACATGGATAGGAGCATTCCTGAGCTCCATGGTATGTTGAAGAACACTGAGCAGACCCTTTGGAAGACAACACCAGTGTTGGTAGTAGAGCAATGTAAAGGGAAGAGGAAGTTTAAAGCAAGGCCAAAGTTGGGCAGAACAAGAAAGCTCGCAGTAAGACTGCTTCCCAACAACAAACTCCTCTAGCTAAGACAAGATCCAAAAAGGATGATACATGTCTCTTCTGCAAACAGAAGGGTCATTGGAAGAGAGACTGCAAAAAGTTTCTCGAAAGCAATCCTTCAGCTTCAGGTATCTTTGTTATAGAAATTAATCTTTCTATATCCACCTCATGGGTATTAGATACTGGTTGTGGGGCTCACATTTGTACTAATGTGCCGGGACCTAGAAATAGAAGGATGACAAAGAAAGGTGAAGTGGATCTCCAAGTGGGGCAACGGGGCAAGAGTTGCTACTGTTGAAGTTGGAGATTACACTCTGTCATTACTTTTTGGTTTAAATATCGAACTTGAAAATTGTTATTATGTACCTGCTTTGAGCAGAAATATTATTTCAGTTTCGAGTTTAAATAATAAAGGATTTCGATTTATTATAAAGAATAATTCGTTATCTTTATATCGAAATGATATTTTATACGGAGTTGCAAATATGTGTAACGGTCTGTATGTCTTGGATTGGACCCAAGAAAAACCAGTCTATAACATAGAAAAGAAAGCTAAATCAACTAAAAATGATTTAAGTTCAACATATCTTTGGCATTGTCGATTCGGCCATGCAAATGAAAAGCGAGTTCAAAGACTTCACAAGGATGGAGTGCTAGGGTCATTTGATTTTGAATCTTATGATACCTGTGAACCCTGCTTACAAGGCAAAATGACAAAGAGTCCTTTCAACAAGAAAGGGGAAAGAACAAGTGGGCTATTGGATCTAATACATACGGATGTATGTGGACCAATGAGCACACAAGCCAGAGGTGGATTTGAATACTTCGTGACTTTTACTGATGACTATAGTAGATATGGGTATGTCTACTTAATGAGGTATAAAAGTGAAACTTTTGAAAAGTTCAAAGAGTTTAAAAACGAAGTAGAGAATCAGTTGGATAGAAAGATTAAGGCTATTCGCTCCGATCGGGGAGGTGAATACCTTAGTGATGAGTTTGATGGCTATCTAAAACAGTGTGGAATTGTTTCACAGCTGACTCCACCGGAACAACTCAATGGAATGGTGTATCCGAAAGGAGAAATCGGACCTCATTAGATATGGTTCGATCAATGATGGGCCAAGCGACTCTCCCTACATCCTTTTAGGGTTATGCTCTCCTTTCTGCTGCCTACTTATTAAATCGTAGTCCATCTAAGGCAGTAAATAAGACTCCATATGAGATATGGATGGATCGAAAGCCCTATATGTCCTATCTACGAGTTTCGGGTTGTCAAGCTCATGTAAAACATTTACAAAGTGATAAGCTTGAACCTAAAACTGACAAATACCGATTTGTAGGATATCCTAAGGAAACCAAAGGATATCAATTCTACAACCCAACTGAGAACAAAGTGTTCGTTGCTCGAGGAGCTACTTTCTTAGAGAAAGAATTTCTGTACAAGAAAGACAGTGGGAGTAGAATAGAACTCGGAGAAGTTCCAGAACCACAAGAGAATGTAGAACGATCTACAGAAACTGATATGGAAGTTGACATTGAAACTCATGAACATGAGCAGCCTGAGTCAACAACACAAGAACTTAGAAGGTTTAGTAGATCTCGTCATGAACCCGAGAGATACGGATTTCTCGTGACTGACGATCAAGATTTGATCTTGGTGAACTCTAATGAGCCTGGGAACTACAAACAGGTTTTAGAAAGTCCAGATTCAGATAAATGGATACTAGCAATGGAATCTGAAATGCAATCCATGAGGGACAATAAAATATGGACTTTGATTGATCCTCCTGTTCAGGGAAAGGTTGTCGATTGCAAGTGAATTTTCAAGTTAAAACCTGGCGGGATCTTCAAGGCACGACTAGTGCCTAAAGGTTTCAAAAAGACTCATGGTATAAACTATGATGAAACCTTATCCCCTATCGTGATGCTCAAGTCCATTCGGACTATGCTTGCCATAGCAACATATTTTGACTATGAGGTATGGCAGATGGATGTTAAAACGGCTTTCCTGAATGGAAACCTACTCGAGGATGTTTATATGAAAAAACCCGAGGGATACATCGATTAAAAGCATCCTAATCGAGCATCTCGAAGTTGGAATCTTCATTTTGATGAGGAAGTAAAAGGTTACGGGTTCATCAAGAATGAAAATGAGCCTTGTGTTTACAAGAAGGTTAATGGGAGCAAGATAGTTTTCCTTGTCCTATATGTGGACGACATCCTACTCATAGGAAATGACATTCCCATGATGAAAGACAACAAACAATGGTTGGGGACTGTATTTCTATGAAAGACTTAGGACAAGCCGAAATGATACTAAGTATCAAGATCTATAGAGATAGGTCTAAAAGGCTTTTGGGACTAAGTCAAGAAGGGTACACAGGCAAGATATTGAAAAGATTCAATATGTCTAACTCGAAAAATGGTAAGGTACCATTTAGACATGGCCTTCTCTTGAAGAAGAACCAGGGTCCTTCAACAAGAGAGGAGAGGGATACAATGAGTAGAGTCCCATATGCTTCGGTAATAGGATCTATCATGTATGCCATGTTATGTACCCGTCTGGATGTCGCACATGCACTTAGCATGACTAGCAGATACCAACAAGATCCAGGGATGGATCATTGGAGTGCAGTCAAAGCAATCCTGAAGTACTTGCGAAGAACTAAAGGATTAATGCTAGTGTATGGAGGACAATAACAGCTCGTTGTACAAGGTTACGCTGATGCTGCTTTCCAAACAGATCAAGATGACATGAAGTCACAATCAGGCTATGTGTTTAGTCTGAATGGCGGTGCAATAAGTTGGAAAAGCTCAAAGCAAGATACAACAGCCAATTCTACAATAGAGTCTGAGTACATTGCTGCATCAGATGCTGCAAAGGAAGCTGTTTGCTTGAGAAAGTTCGTGTCAGACATCGAAGTGATACCGAGTATCCAAGATCCGATAGAACTTTTCTGTGACAATAACGGGGCCATCGCACAAGCTAAGGAGCCTCAGTCACACCAGAAAACCAACACATACTCAGAAGGTTTCACCTCATCCGAGAGATCATTGATCGAGGAGATGTGAAAGTGTGCAAAATAGGGTCAGACGACAATGTAGCAGATCCTCTCACAAAAGCTCTACCACAGTCAAAGTTTGATAGACATGTAATAGAGTTTGGTCTTAAACAGTTTAGAACATAGCCCTTCATCGGGCAAGTGGGAGATTGTTGGTGTATGTGCCCTAATGAGGGCTATTTATGTAAATAAACTTTGAGGTTATTTATATAAATAAGACATTTTTCGCTTGATTGATTGTTTATTAAATGAGTTAATTTCATGATAATTATATTCTTGTGCATATCTAATTTCATGAAATCAATCCGCTAAAAGAAACACTCCATGGACTAATAGATCATGAGTGATTCTTTTGAGCATACTCGTACGAGGATTCTTAGACCAGAAATCACTGCATGGTCTTAGGTGAATTATGGTGTACTTTGACATACGCCTAACGGGACTGTAACAGGTTGCCAAGTATGGGTATGATTGGGTACACTATGAGTCACGCTAAGATATGTAGGTGAAGTGATGGGACTACAAATCTCTCTTAAGTGAGAGATGATATCCGGGCCACTTGATAGTGAACTGAGAAGTGCATGGCCATGCCCGAGAAATGATAATTGTTATTATTTGCTCGAATAGAATCAGTGTCACTGAGAGATCAAGTAAATTGTTTAGCTTAATAAGGATGATGGTTCCATGCCTTATGCTAAACGGGATATCGATGTAGAGGACCGTGCATAGTATGCTTAGAAAGGTTGCGTTGAATCACCGTTCGACCATCCATTCTAAATTGAGTAGTCATCATGTCTTGCTGGAGGCCACTAATGATTTATGGATTAATCTATGAGATTAATTTATCCATTGTCAATTTGGAATGGACCTACAGGATTGCACGTAAGTGAGTTCGAAGATTCTTGAAGGTACTAGGTATAATTAAATATTATTGAGAAGTTTTTGGGTATTAATTAATAGTTAATTAATTACTCAAGAAGAATTGAGTGAGGCTGACAAATCAAGGGACCTAGTTGCAATTGAAGTTCTTGACCCATCAGTCTGATCCATGGGTAAATGGTTTGATCCATGGGTCAAGTAAAACCCAACCAGTAAAAATAAAATATTATACTATATAATATATATTTTAATAAAACAACCCCGGGGGTTGTGAGATTGGAGAATCAAAATTTCCTTTTTAAAAGGAATTCTCTGGGAGAGAAAATTTTGACAGAATTTTTCAAACGAAAAATAGTTTTCTGAAGAAAATTTTCTCCCTCTCTCTCATCAAAAACTTCTTCACAGGAATCTACTAGTATCGAAGAACTCCGGTGCCTAAGGGTAGAGGACGCTTCAAGGAAGTGTTAAAAGGAAAGACGATGAAACGCCATCTTCTCAGAGGAGCCAGGCGACGAGCGCAACCAATTACGCTTCAAGGGTATGACCCAATCCTTATAGTTTAGGATTCCCCCATTTAATTAGATTAAACGCCTAAACTTAAATCCAACAATATTAAATCCAACAATATTAAACGCCTAAACTTATAGTTTAGGATTCCACCATTTCTAAATTGAGGGTTTTTCCGGTTTTAACAAGTAATTAACTAACTCTAAGTTATATGCAACCATAAAACCAACATGTTTTGAAATCATGCATCTAAAATACAGCATAAAAATTAAAGCACAAAAATTAAAACAATAAATATGGGAAATAAATGGGAAAAATAAATTTCCCGACTATTATGGTTTTAATCGCTTTCATCTTCTGCCTTGATCTTGTGTCCCGCCACCTAACTCGATGGATAGAATCTTGAACTTCAAAAAAAAAAAAAATTGGAGGAAAAAAAAGGGCCAGAACGCGACCCGAATGGGCCGCACGTGCAAGGCGCTGCTGCCGCGCACTAGCGCAGCAGCTTGCAGTGACACGTGGCAGTGGTGCTGCCGCTTCCCGGCGGTTGCCAGTGACTCGTCGCCGCCCCCTGCCTCCTATCCCTCATTCGCTTCTTCTACGCTATTTGGTCTTCTTACAATTCGTTCTTGGCTTCTACGAATTAACGATAACCCAAAACACATGAATTCAAGTTCCCAACCATAACGCATTCGATTACAAAAAATTAATTCTCCTACAACAAGGCTTTCTAGAAAAATTAAATAATCGAAATCACATAGAAAAAATCCTACTACAGATTTGATCTAATCCTACACGGCTTCCAGCACGTGGTTATACTATTACAAACATTCATAATAAAATCAAATCCAGGCATGTCCCGGAGCTTAATTAAAACCCATACAAACGTAACCATAATACTCGGGATTTCCTAACTACCTGCAAATAAAACCATGTAATAAATAAAGCGTATACTCAGGTGATTCTCTTGTATGCCTAAACACTTTGCTTGTATGCTATGTGGGCAACAATCTAACGAACAATTTGATAAGGTAATCACCACAGTTGGGTCGCCTGAAAAATTCTGCAACCACCTGCCCCTAGTGCGTGAGGATCACGTGCCACCTGGGACCTGAGAGAGGAGTTACACGCATGGCCGATTTGGACAAAATTCAGCCGCCCAAATAGAATAAAATCCGGCAGCTCTTAGCCTTAAAAATCCAATTTTAGAGAGAGAAATTTTCTCTCTCTAAGTTTTATTGTCTTGAAAACTTATGAATTATATATTGTAGAATAGCTAATCCCTTGTCTATGTATAGAGTTACAAGAGAGACCCCAAGTTGGTTTAGGATTTGTCTTCCTAATGGGTTTAGGTAATTAATTAGTTTTCAAATCCAATTAGGTAACCAATCTGATAGGATAAACCAAATCCTACTAGATTCCTAATTTCTAGGATTGCCTAATTCTAATTGAATTTAAGACTTAATTAATTAATTAAATATTTCCACTTTGTTAATTACTCAATTAACCCTTAGGAATAATTAATCAATTAATTAATTCTACCTATTCAATTAACGCATTACAAAATTAATCGTACCACTAACGGATTAATTTTGGCACTACTATCCTACACCAGAATTACTTTCGGAACAACTTAATTAATTTATATTCATAATCTCCCCACATCAAAGATATAGTGCTCGTTAATTTATTAATTTACTGATAAATTAATTAATTAACTTCTTTAATTCTGAGACTAGTGCCACTCGACCTTTTTACTATACCAGACATAAGTTCACTGGCCGGGTTTAGTATAATAAACATTACGAGCTTATTTCGGGAGCACCATCACCCCGGACGCACCGAAACATGGTTTCCTTTCGACAAGCAGCAGCACACCAAACAACTAAACACGCGCACCCAACCTACCGAGACTATTGGCCACAATTGACCTCACCCATTGGCAGATCAAAGTATACTATGTCTAATCCTCATGCCCGCTCGAGTCTAGGGATTAAGAGATAGAATACCAAGAACGATTTGTCTATTAAATCAGTACAAGACAAAACATTCCTATTGGTCAAGTTCAATATGCCCCGGCATATCTATATGATTCAATCAGTTTAGACAACCCAATTATTCGAATCACGTAATAACCTAAACCGACAGTTTGTCCAAAGCTGTCTCGCTTATGAACCTCATTTATATATTATGTCTTTTAACCAATGATGAGATCTAATGTGTCACACAAGACACCTCATCATCTAACTACATAATATAAATGGACAAATGATGCACAACAAAATATAACCAAAACATAAATCGATATATTAACTGGGAAAATGTACAATACAAGTATAGCTTATGTATTCAACTCCAACAATAAAACTCCCACTGCAACAACAGAAACTTTGGTAGTATCCCCAAGGTAGACCTGCAACTCTCCCTATCTAAGCAGTCGGGTTACTTAGAACCCCTGCAAAGAATTACAAACATGATCAGTGAGTTCTGAATCCACATAACAAATATCTGTGGGAATCGCCGCTAAACAAGTCTCAGTAAATAGGGAAAATTTACACATACCTCGAGGCTTTGGGCAATCCTTTTTCCAATGTTCTGCTTTGCCACATCTAAAGCACTTGCCTTTCAGCTTATGCTTCTTGGCAATGCCTGCCTTGGTCCATGATCAGTAGCTCTTCCTTTCTGGTCTCTCTTCCTCTTTTTTTTACTGGCTTTGGGCCCAGCAGAGGTGTTGGTGTATATGCCCTAATGAGGGCTATTTATGTAAATAAACTTTGAGGGTTATTTATGTAAATAAGACATTTGTCGTTTGATTGATTATTTATCTGATGAGTTAATTTCATGAAATTATATTCTTGTGCATATTGAATTTTATGAAATCGATCCGCCAAAAGAAACACTCCATGGACTGTTAGATCATGAGTGATTCTTTTGAGTAGTACTCGTACGAGGATCCTTAGACCAGAAATCACTGCATAGTCTTAGGTGAATTAGAGTGTGCTTTGACATATGCCTAACGGGACCGTAACAGGTTGCCAAGTACGGGTATAATTGGGTACACTATGAGTCACGCTAAGGTATGTAGGTGAAGTGATGGGACTACAAGTCTCTCTTAAATGAGAGATGATATCTTGGCCGCTTGATAGTGAACTGAGAAGTGCATGGCCGTGCCCAAGAAATGATAAGGGTTATCATTTGCTTGATTAAGTTCAGTGTCACTAAGAGATCAAGTAAAACGTTTAGCTATATAAGGATGATTGGTTCCATGCCTTATGCTAAACTGGATATCAGTGTAGAGGACATTACGTAGTATACTCGGAAGGTTGTGTTGAATCACCATTCGACCCTCCGTTCTGAATTGTGTAGTCATTATGTCTTGCTAGAGACCACTAATGATTTATGGATTAATTAATGAGATTAATTTATTCATTGTCAATTTGGAATGGACCTACAGGATCGCACATAAGTGAGTTCGATGAGTCAGAATTAATTAAATTGCCTGTTCTAAGTATAAGAGTTATACTTAAATAGATAATATTTAATTAAATGGTTTAATTAAATATTATTGAAGAGTTTTACGGTATTAATTAAAAGTTAATTAATTACCTGGGAAGAATTGAGTTGAGCTGATAAATCAAGGGACCTAATTGTGAATTAAGGTTCTTGACCCATCAGCCTGATCCATGGATCAATGGGTTGATCCATGGTGTTGGTAAAACCCAACTCAGTAAATAATTAATTAATTATTATTAATTATTATTTATAATTATTAAAACAGATACTTCTCAAATCAGAGAAGTATCTGGAGTCTGTTAAAAACGTTTTAACAGACTCAGTTTTAAAATAAACGTTTGAAAAAAATTCTTTTTTAACAGACAATCAGACTTTACAAAAACAACGTTCTTCCAGAAAATTATTCTTCCCAGAGAGAAAAAGGTTTTCTCTAAAACAGGAAAAGTTTGGGGCTAGCACCGTTTCTGAGAGAACTCCAGTGCAAGAACGTAGAGACAATTCGCTTGAATTGTTCTGTGGTGGTGAACGCAATCTTCCCAAAGGATCCAGGCGTCTGCACAACCGATTACGCTTCGAGGGTAAGACCCGAATCCTCTTAGAATTTAGGCTATTCCGTAGCATAATTTAGGAAATTATGCATGCCTAGTTCCTACAGTGGTATCAGAGCCATAGGTTGAAAAAAAAAATCGGGTATAAGAATTTTTTTTTTTTTGCAAAATCGTTTTGAAAAGAAAAAAAAAAATTCTGCTTGAAGGTCGCCGGATTCTGGGAAATCTTCGCCGGAAATTTTTCCGGCCGGCCGGAAGTTCGCCGGAAAAACGTATACTGCTCAAAAAATTGGATTTTTGGCCTGAATTTTCTGTGCGTTCTGTTCTTTTCTTCATGGGAAACTATTTCGGACTTGTTTCGTTTCAAAAACATTTGTTGAATGGTTGATTTTTGAAGAAGTTTTCTGGGTTTACAAAAACCCGCTTCGCCGGGAAAATTTATTTTTTTCGTTTGGGGTTTTTGAAAGCCACTGGTTTGGTTTAGATTGTTTGCTGGGTTGATGTTGTTTTCACTGGCTGCTTCGTCGAGGTCGGGGAAATGTTCCTCGCACCGGGGGGCAGAGAAAACGAAATGACCGAAATCGCGCCGACGGAGTTTCCGAAGTTCGGTCGCGGGTTTTTCCTTCGTCGTTCGATGAGTCGCCAAGGTCGACTTCGATTCGATCGGGGTCAGACCGGGGCGAAGAGGCGACGTCCGGTGCTGTGAGCAGCGCCGGAATAGGCGAATTGTTCGCCGGAAAAACCAGGGCGACGCCGGCAGCAAATCGGGGAAGAAGAAAGGAGGCGGCGGGGGCTGGTGCCCTAATTGGGCTGAAATGACCAGTTTGCCCCCGCCGCACTCCAAAATCCCGAAAATGCCTGCGTTTAAAAATTGTTTTAAAATTTGCAAAATAACCCCAGAAGTTTTAATCTTTAAAACCCTAAGCCCAGAATTTTGGTTATTTACGAAATGACCCAAGAGTTTCAGAAAATTAAAATTTTAAAAATTTTCTGAATTTTATTTAATAAGATTTTAATTAAATAATCTTATTAGATAAAGATAGGATTAATTTAGAATTTTATCCTATAATTTTAAATTTTGAAATAAATTATCTTAATTAGATTAGGATAATTAGAAAAGATAAATAAATAAATAATAAATTAGATTAATTAATTGTTATTTATTTATTTTAGTTTACTTATGATGCTTAAATTTAAATTGTTTAAATTTTATGTGAAACATCATAATTATGCTAGCATGTTCATGCATCATTCGATTAAAATGAATGAACATGGGATTGATTAAAATTGATCATGACACGATCAATTTTAATAGTGTAAGAGTTACACAATCCCTAATTAAATGATTCGGCCTAATAAAATTGGCTTGTATGAAGCATATGCAATTGTATGTTTTTCTATGCATGAATTGGGCTTAAAATTTATTATTTAAATTTTTGGGCCTGTGAGCCATTTTAAAATTGGGCCTGCGTGCCTATTAAAAAAAAAAATTATGTAATAGTTAGGCCCAAAAGGAGGTTCCAAAGGAGTCCATGGTGGAGCCCAGGAACGGAAGCCCAAAATGGAGGCCCAAAAGAAGTTTTTTTGTTAAAAGGCCCTGTAATAGATTAGAGCCCAATTCATCGCATTTCCGAAATTTTATGTTTTATGAATGAATGAAAACGACAATGCATGTTAAGCCGATCAAACTTAAATCCCAAAAACCCAAGATTTTGCTTCCATACTTGAGGGCCCGCTTAAGCGTTGAACGTCTGGTGGACTTGGAGAGCCCAAGGGCCTCAGGTTTTCTTCGTGCGGCGGGTTATTGCATAATAGTGCCCAACTTTATCACTACCATTAATGAGTGGAAAAACTGTTTGGGTATTAGATGCCCGACTTTATCACTACCACTTGTTATGGAAAAACTGTGTGGGTGTCTATTGATGTGATGCCTTGAGGGATGGTTTAACTTGGGAAAATTAATCCTAGCTTGACCCGATAAGTTGACTAGGGATTAATTTTGCAAAGATAGGATGGTGTCAAACATTTGGAATGTTCATCCTATCACCGAAAAGTTGCATAGTGATGCAATTGGAAATCGTTAAATTACATAGGGATGTGATTTGAACGTTGCCTACCAAAAGAGCCCAATCCCTACGATACTTGCCAAAGCAAGACTGGGGTTGATTCTTTGTGGATTTTCGGCCCACAATCTAGCACCAACACAAAATTGTTTGGGATTTCAATTTTGGCTATTGTGGAAAATATTTTAAAACTCATTCTAATATTTTGCATTTTCTTTTGTAGAAATGGCATCTACTAGCACTAATACATCTAATCTCACTCTAAGAAGTATTTTGGACAAAGAAAAGCTTATTGGTCCAAACTTCTTAGATTGGGAAAGAAACTTGAGAATCGTTCTCAAACAAGAAAGGAAGCTAAATATCTTAGACGCTGCTTTACCTGAACCACCAGTAAATGCTACGGCTGCGGTTCAACGAGCATGGGAAAAGCTGAAAAGCGATTCTGATGACGTGACATGTCTGATGCTCGCGACTATGTCAGGCGAGCTTCAGAAACAATTCATGAATTCGGAAGCGTTCCAAATTTATGTGTCACTAACGGAAATGTTCCGTGAACAAGCCCGTAACGAAGGTTCGTTACGATAAAAGCATTGATCTCGTGCAAGATGGCGAAGGGTTCGTCAGTAAGCACGCATTTGATCAAGATGAAGGGGTATATTGATACCCTAGAGAGATTAAATGCACCTCTTTCTAGAGAGTTAGCCATTGACATCATCTTGGCTTCACTGCCTGATGATTACAATGACTTTGTGGTGAACTACAACATGCATAACATGGAGAGGACAATTCCTGAGCTCCATGGAATGCTTAAAAATACTGAGCAAACCCTTCGGAAGGCAACGCCAGTACTTGTTGTGGAAAAGGGTAAGGGCAACAAGAGAAAGTTTAAAGGCAAGGCAAAAGTTGCTGAAAACAAGAAGCCTCGCAGTAAGACTGCTCCTAAGGCTCAGCCTCAAACTCCTCCTGCTAAGAAAAATGCTCAGAATGACGCAGTATGTTTCCATTGCAATCAGAAGGGGCATTGGAGAAGAAACTGCAAGCTGTTTCTTGAAGAGAAGAAACAGAATCCTTCGGCTTCAGGTATCTTTGTTATTGAGATTAATCTTTCTATGTCCACGTCATGGGTATTAGATACCGGTTGTGGGGCTCACATTTGTACTGATGTGCAGGGACTGAGCAATAGAAGGATGACAAAGAAAGGCGAAGTAGATCTCCGAGTAGGCAACGGGGCAAGAGTTGCAGCCGTTGAAGTTGGAGATTACATTTTGTCTTTGCCTTCCGGTTTAAACATTGTTTTAGAGAATTGTTATTATGTACCTACTATGAGTAGGAATATTATTTCAATTTCTTGCTTGGATATCAAAGGATTTCGTTTTATTATTGGTAATAAATCGTTGTCTTTATATCAAAAAGATGTTTTATATGGAGTTGCAAATTTGTGCAATGGCCTATATATCTTGGATTTGACCCAAGAGAAACCGGTATATAACATTGAAAAGAAAGCCAAATTAATTCAATCTGATTTAAGTCCAACATATCTATGGCACTGTCGTCTAGGCCATGCAAATGAGAAGCGAGTTCAAAGACTTCATAAGGATGGAGTGCTTGGTTCATTTGATTTTGAATCATATGACACATGTGAACCCTGTTTGCAAGGCAAAATGACGAAGAGTCCTTTCAGCAAGAAAGGCGAGAGGACTAGTGAGCTATTGGCACTAATACATACAGATGTATGTGGACCGATGAGCACACAAGCCAGAGGTGGATTTGAATACTTCGTGACTTTTACCGATGACTATAGTAGATATGGTTATGTCTACGTAATGAGGTATAAAAGTGAAACTTTTGAAAAGTTCAAAGAGTTTAAAAATGAAGTAGAAAATCAGTTAAATAGAAGGATTAAGGCTATTCGCTCCGATCGGGGAGGTGAATACCTTAATGATGAGTTCGATGGCTATCTAAAACAGTGTGGAATTGTTTCACAGCTGACTCCGCCAGGAACACCTCAATGGAATGGTGTATCCGAGAGGAGGAATCGGACCTTATTAGATATGGTTCGATCTATGATGGGCCAAGCGACTCTCCCTATGTCCTTTTGGGGTTATGCCCTCCTTTCAGCTGCCTACTTACTAAATCGTATTCCATCTAAGGCAGTAGATAAGACTCCATATGAGATGTGGACGGGTCAAAAACCCTATATGTCATATCTACGAGTTTGGGGTTGTCAAGCTCATGTAAAGCGTTTACAAAGTAGTAAGCTTGAACCTAAAACTGACAAATGCCTGTTTGTGGGATATCCTAAGGAAACTAAAGGATATCAATTCTACAATCCAACTGAGAACAAAGTGTTTGTTGCTCGGGGAGCCACTTTCTTAGAGAAAGATTTTCTCTACAAGAAAGATAGTGGGAGTAGAATAGAACTCGGAGAAGTTCCAGAACCACAAGAGAATGTAGAACGATCTACAGAAACTGAGATGGAAGTTGACATGGGAACTCATGAAGATGAGCAGCCTGAGTCAGCAACACAAGAACCTAGAAGGTCTAGTAGATCTCGTCATGAACCTGAGAGATACGGATTTCTCGTAACTGACGATCAAGATTTGATCTTGGTGGACTCTAATGAGCCCGTGAACTACAAACAGGTTTTAGAAAGTCCAGATTCAGATAAATGGCTACAAGCAATGGAATCTGAAATGCAATCCATGAGGGACAATAAAGTTTGGACTTTGATTGATCCTCCTGTTCAGACAAAGGTTGTCGATTGCAAGTGGATTTTCAAGTTAAAACCTGGCGGGATCTTCAAGGCACGACTAGTGGCTAAAGGTTTCAGACAGACTCATGGTATAGACTATGATGAAACCTTCTCCCCTGTCGTGATGCTCAAGTCCATTCGGACTATGCTCGCCATAGCTGCATATTATGACTATGAGATATGGCAGATGGATGTTAAGACGGCTTTCCTGAATGGAAACCTACTCGAGGATGTTTATATGAAACAACCCGAGGGATACATCGATCAAGAGCATCCAAATCGTGTATGCAAGCTTCAGAGGTCCATCTACGGACTAAAGCAAGCATCTCGGAGTTGGAATCTTCGTTTTGACGAGGCAGTAAAAGGTTACGGCTTCATAAAGAACAAAGATGAGCCTTGTGTTTACAAGAAGGTTAGTGGGAGAAAGATAGTTTTCCTTGTCCTATATGTGGACGACATCCTACTCATAGGAAATGACATTCCCATGATGAAAGACATCAAACAATGGTTGGGGACTGTATTTTCAATGAAAGACTTAGGAGAAGCCGAAATGATACTAGGTATCAAGATCTATAGAGATAGGTCAAAAAGGCTTCTAGGACTAAGTCAAGAAGGGTACATAGACAAAATATTGAAGAGGTTCAATATGTCTAACTCCAAAAATGGTAAGGTACCATTTAGACATGGCCTTCTCTTGAAGAAGAACCAAGGTCCTTCAACAAGAGAGGAGAGGGATACAATGAGTAGAGTACCATATGCTTCGGCAATAGGATCTATCATGTATGCCATGTTATGTACCCGCCCGGATGTCGCACATGCACTGAGCATGACTAGCAGATACCAACAAGATCCAGGAACAGATCATTGGACTGCAGTCAAAGCAATCCTAAAGTACTTGCGAAGGACTAAAGGATTGATGCTAGTGTATGGAGGACAAGAACAGCTCATCGTACAAGGTTACGCTGATGCTGCTTTCCAAACAGATCAAGATGACATGAAGTCACAATCAGGCTACGTGTTTAGTCTGAATGGTGGTGCAATAAGTTGGAAAAGCTCAAAGCAAGATACAACAGCCGATTCTACAACAGAGTCTGAGTACATTGCTGCATCCGATGCTGCAAAGGAAGCTGTTTGGTTAAGAAAGTTCGTGTCAGACATCGGAGTGATACCGAGTATCCAAGATCCGATAGAACTTTTCTGTGACAATAACGGGGCCATCGCACAAGCTAAGGAGCTTCGGTCACACCAGAAAACCAAACATATACTCAGAAGGTTTCACCTCATCCGAGAGATCATTGATCGAGGAGATGTGAAAGTGTGCAAAATAGGGTCAGACGACAATGTAGCAGATCCTCTCACAAAAGCTCTACCACAGTCAAAATTTGATAGACATGTAATAGAGCTTGGTCTTAAACAGTTTAGGACATAGCCCTTCAACGGGCAAGTGGGAGATTGTTGGTGTATATGCCCTAATGAGGGCTATTTATGTAAATAAACTTTGAGGGTTATTTATGTAAATAAGACATTTGTCGTTTGATTGATTATTTATCTGATGAGTTAATTTCATGAAATTATATTCTTGTGCATATTGAATTTTATGAAATCGATCCGCCAAAAGAAACACTCCATGGACTGTTAGATCATGAGTGATTCTTTTGAGTAGTACTCGTACGAGGATCCTTAGACCAGAAATCACTGCATAGTCTTAGGTGAATTAGAGTGTGCTTTGACATATGCCTAACGGGACCGTAACAGGTTGCCAAGTACGGGTATGATTGGTTACACTATGAGTCACGCTAAGGTATGTAGGTGAAGTGATGGGACTACAAGTCTCTCTTAAATGAGAGATGATATCTTGGCCGCTTGATAGTGAACTGAGAAGTGCATGGCCGTGCCCAAGAAATGATAAGGGTTATCATTTGCTTGATTAAGTTCAGTGTCACTAAGAGATCAAGTAAAACGTTTAGCTATATAAGGATGATTGGTTCCATGCCTTATGCTAAACTGGATATCAGTGTAGAGGACATTACGTAGTATACTCGGAAGGTTGTGTTGAATCACCATTCGACCCTCCGTTCTGAATTGTGTAGTCATTATGTCTTGCTAGAGACCACTAATGATTTATGGATTAATTAATGAGATTAATTTATTCATTGTCAATTTGGAATGGACCTACAGGATCGCACATAAGTGAGTTCGATGAGTCAGAATTAATTAAATTGCCTGTTCTAAGTATAAGAGTTATACTTAAATAGATAATATTTAATTAAATGGTTTAATTAAATATTATTGAAGAGTTTTACGGTATTAATTAAAAGTTAATTAATTACCTGGGAAGAATTGAGTTGAGCTGATAAATCAAGGGACCTAATTGTGAATTAAGGTTCTTGACCCATCAGCCTGATCCATGGATCAATGCGTTGATCCATGGTGTTGGTAAAACCCAACTCAGTAAATAATTAATTAATTATTATTAATTATTATTTATAATTATTAAAACAGATACTTCTCAAATCAGAGAAGTATCTAGAGTCTGTTAAAAACGTTTTAACAGACTCAGTTTTAAAATAAACGTTTGAAAAAAATTCTTTTTTAACAGACAATCAGACTTTACAAAAACAACGTTCTTCCAGAAAATTATTCTTCCCAGAGAGAAAAATGTTTTCTCTAAAACAGGTAAAGTTTGGGGCTAGCACCGTTTCTGAGAGAACTCCAGTGCAAGAACGTAGAGACAATTCGCTTGAATTGTTCTGTGGTGGTGAGCGCAATCTTCCCAAAGGATCATCATCATCATTATTCTTGATGTCTTTGGAATGCTGGTCTTGAGCTGCTTTCAATCTAGCTTCAGCTTCCCGTTGTACTTCACCAGTTTCAACTTTTTGCAATTCTATAAAAGTTTTTAAACTGGTTTTAATAAATTCTTGGAATGCAGGAGTATTAATAATATCCACTGGATTAGTCGAAGTGGAAGGTGTCTGCTGATGAGTCTGAGAAGGAGTCTGTTGAGGAGTCAAAGTAGTAGTCACAATTTTCTTGGGTAAAGGAATTTTGCTTTTGTCCGGTGTTTTAGGAGTCATTGGGTCAGTCACCACCGGAATTTGTCTTGAAACTTCAGAAATTATATGTTTATATTTTTCACCACTGTCAAGGAATTTATTAACCGTTTGGGCACAGCACTGTTGCTCATTGAACTGAACCCACCATTTCACATTAATCTGACGTAGGAGACTGCAGGGATAGCCTTGCTGAGTAGACTTGATTTGGAAACTCCAGGCCATAATATATGGGACCCGGAACTCGGCATGAAACAGGAAGGAGGCTTGATAATCTTCTAACCTACATCTTTTCTTGTAGGTTTGAAAACCAATAGTAGCTTGAGGAGGCAAGATTGCCGGGATGGCACCTAGTAATTTCCACCAGTCATAGACCCACATGGGGACATTTTTATTAAAGGTAGTGGAAAAACTAATGAACCAGGAGTGATTAAACGATCGGTAGTATAGACACCGATAAAAAGCTAAAATATAGTCAGCATAATTAAATCCGTCGGGAATATAAGGAATGGAAAAAGAATTTCTAGCATGAATGGAGGGAAAGTCACGAGGACTCATGATTTTCTGAATTATGAATTTAGAATAAGCAATACGAGATTTATCTTTTTTATCTGGATAATGAGTGATTTCAACTGAATTAGTGTCAACAAGAATTAGTTCATAATAAGCTTGAGTCTTACAGATATCATCTGTAAGCCATTGATTATTAGGCAGAAAGAGTCTAGAACAGAAATTTTTGACATCATTATTTTCAGGAGTGGTTTTATAATGAGTCAACATGAGGTACTCAAATTCTGTTTTAGGAATGTATGGGGTAGCATTAGTCGAGGAAGAGGATGATGAGGCAGAAACATTAATCGGAGTGTTTTGGAGTCTGGCTGAAGGAGACAAAACAGCATTAGTGTAGGTAAGTGGAGGAAAATCATTAGACGGTACTGAAGGAGTCAAAGGCTTAGGAGGATTAGACATAAGATAATCGGCAGGAGTTTTTGGTTTTCCTGGATCCTTAGACATTGGTACGACCTGTAAGAAATTCACGGGTAAGGAAGTCAGGAAGAGAATTATCATCGCCTTTAATGAATTCAATATCAAAATCGAAAACAGAAAGTATAGCTTGCCAACGGGCAAAAATCTGTTTGGAAACCAAATTTTTCACATCCTTTTGTAAAATTTCTTTAGCTGACTTACAGTCAACTCTTAATAAAAACTTTTTATTATACAAATCATCTTGGAATTTAGAAATACATAAAACAATTGATAAAATCTCTTTTTTCACAGTAGAATAATTTTTCTGTGGCCCTGCCCATATGCCCGAATGATATCTTACTAACTCTTCTAATGCAGATGATGCAGATGAATGCATTTTCTGTTTTAGAATGCCTCCATACCCTATATCTGATGCATCAGTCTCAATGATCATGAATGCATCGGGATGAGGAATGCCTAAACAAGGAAGAGTCTTAATTTTTTCTTTAATTTGTTTAATTAAATTAGTATGAGTCTCTGTCCAAGCAGGAGGATTTTTCTGTAATCTCTCATACAAAGGACCACACATGGTTCTCAAGTTAGGAAAGAAATCTGCAATATAATTTAAACAACCAAGAAAGCGTTGTAATTGATTTTTATCTGTTATTTCATCTGGAAATTTACTAGCAAATTCAATTGTTCTTTGAATTGGTTTCATTTTTCCTTGATGAATATCATGACCTAAAAATCTGATTTTAGTTTGAAACAATTTCATCTTTTTAGCTGAAATTACTAAGCCATTAGTCTGAATAACATGTAGCATGAGATTAAGATGTTTAAAGTGCTGAGAAACATTATCCGAAAATACTAAAATGTCATCAATATAAACAATTACAAAATTAGAATAATCATTAAAAATATCATTCATTATACGCTGAAATTCAGAAGGAGCATTTTTCAAACCAAAAGGCATAACATTCCATTCATAGTGTCCGAAAGGAACAGTAAAAGCTGTTTTATACCTATCATTTTCATTAATCTGTATTTGCCAATATCCTGATTTTAAATCAAATTTGGAAAATACTTTAGCACTATGAAGTCGCTTTAGTAGATCCTTTTTATTAGGAATTGGATATCTAATCCACTGTAATACCTTATTTAAAGGTTTATAATTAATCACTAAACGAGGAACACCGCGTTCCTTTTCAGCTTGATTATTCACATAAAATGCTGCACAACTCCAAGGAGATTGTGATTTCCTGATTAATTTTTTATCCATTAAACTCTGAATTTCCTGTTTACAAAATTTAAGTAATTCCTCATTCATTTGAATGGGTCTAGCCTTAGTCGGAATGTCTCTTTCATTAAATTCCTTGATATATGGTAATGATACAACATGCTTTTTCCTATTCCAAAACGCATTAGGATGTTCTGAACACACTAATGTTTGGAATTTCTTATCTAAATTATCAATTTTTAATTTAATATCTGCTTTCCTTAATTGTTCGTCTATTCTAGTAAAATCTAATTCATTCTGTAAAAACATTAAACTTTTCTTTTTCTTATTCATTAAACAGATTTGTTTATATATGGAATTAGTCTGAAGTAATTCTAACTCTTTTTTCTGAATAGGATTAATAAAAGGAAACATTAATTCATTTCCTAAAAGATTAACAGAAATATGATCAGTGTGTTTAGTAAACGGAGTAATCTGATATAAAAAAGGATTACCTAATACCACATCAGTAGTAAAATTTTCAAGTATTAGAAAAGAATGTTTAAAACAATATCCATTATTACAGATATAACCATTATTCAATTCAGCATAAATATCTATTTCTAATCCATTAGCAGCATACAATTTTTCTTTAGTTCTTGATAAATACTTATCTGGAATTATTCCGCGACTGATGCAGGATTGATCGGCGCCACTATCAAGCATGGCGACACAAGTAGTCGTCCAATCCTCTACACCTATTGTAACTAGAACATACCATTTTTCAATTTTTACTCTATTAATTAAATTTAAGAAATTTTTATCGTCAGGTATATCATTAGCTATAGTAATTTCATCATCTTTTATTATACCAGATGTAGATGCTATATTAGACTGGTCTTTTAATAATATTTTTGCTTCTAATTCTAAATCCTTTAATTTTAATTCATTTAATTGATTATTAATTTCTCGAATTTCATCTTTTAATATTTTTATTTCTTCTTTAATATTACTACTTTTACGAAAACCAAAATTATCTTCATGTTTATATTTATCTATTAAATTATTTAGACTAAATGGTTCTTTTATATCAAACATATGATTATTTTCTTGTAAAACTAAGTTTTTTAATTTTTCTAAATAATCTTTTCTAATATTATCATCTTTTATATCTTTTATTATATCAAATAATAATTCTTTATTTAAACTATTTTTACTAGAATTATTCATCATATTAATTGTCTTTTTACATTCACAAAAATCATCATTATCTGAAAAACTAGATGAATCAGAGGAATAATAATTATCTTCTTCTTTTTCAGAATTAATTAGAATAGACATTAATTTATTTTTTAATTCAGATTCTTCAGAAAATAAAGCATTAATCTTTTTCTCTAATTTACAATTAGGAGCTATATGACCTAATTTACCACATTTATAACACTTAATAGGTTTTTTACTTCTTTTATCTTTCTTTTTCCTATAAAAGTTATTCTTATTAGACCAATCAGGATTATATTTATTCTTTCGCTGATATTTATTATATTTACTAGGATACTGTCTAACCTTTTTAGACCTTTTGTCTTGTGTAGAGGGCGGATGAGGACTTGCGATGCCAAATGCTTGACAGAAGGACCCCAATTCCTGTTTCTCAAGACCATATTTTCTCTGCAATTTAAAATCTTGACAGATTGATAAAGCTTCTTTTTTGAGAAATGCAAATAATTGACCATAAGTAATATTAGATAAATCCAAATTTTCCGTACCCATTTCTTTCATTAAACTAGTAATTAATTTTTGCGAAAATAAAGGAGGTAAACCAGTAATAAATTTTTCTTTCCAGAAAGACTGATTACAATCTGGTCTACGTAACACATTAGTAAGAAAAGTAGTTTTGTACCAGAAATAGTCTTTAAACAAAGGACATTTAAGATTAGTCAATGAAATCTTTAAACTAGTTAATTCTTCTTTTGGATTACCAATAAAATGCATAGAAAGAACATAAATTAAATAACTAGCACCGTCAGATTCATAATCAGTAGTTCTAATTACTTCATCATTAATAGTAACATCACGATGAACAACAGTTTGATGAGTCAAAATTTCCATTTGTTGCATTGGAGTAAACATATTATCCCACCAATTTTTTAATTGACCAGTAAATCCAGAAACAAAACACGAAGCGATTTGTCTTTCACTAATCTGAGGATACTTAGATTTATAAGCTATTTTAGCAGTACCCATTTCATGCAAAGTATTTGTTATTTCATATTCAGATTTACCATCAATATTCCATTCATATAAAGCACTTCCATCATATGATTTAGTATTAAACCTATTACGTTCTTCAAATTGAATATCAGTTGGAGTAGGTCTACTATGATAATTCATTACATTTCTATTATTAGACCATCTATTACTATATGATTTTCGATATGGACGTCTAGAGATACGATTAAGTTCTAAAGGTTCTAAAGGAGGAGTAGTTTCATAGAATTGGTTTTCTATGTCTTCTATATTATCTATGTCATCATTTTCTTGTTCAGATTCAGAATTATGTGAACTGCTAGATGATTCTTCACGAGGGGCAGTACGATTAATGGCATTAAGTCGAAGACCACTAAATTGTTTCTCAATCTGATGCAAAGCAGAAGAGGAAGATGGATTATTAGTATTACCTTCAATAGCTAAATTAATACGTTGTACTAACGAAATTTCTCTTTCTAATTCTCTAGGGAGAGAAGGAGACACTAGCGGTTTAGACACTTCATTAGGAAAATTACCACTTTTATTATCCAATTTTACCGAAATTAAATCCACTTGTTGAGCAATAGTTTGTAAAATCTGATTAGAATAATTATTCTGTTGATAAACCTTTTTAATATCTTCAGAATCAACTGCTTCTTTATTATCTTTACCTTTTTTAAAAGGGGAAGCAATTATTTCGCCTTCTTTAGTATTAATCTTTATAGACTGTAAAGGAGGATGAATAGCTGATAAGATAGCATTATAATCTACCAATTGCCATTTTTTATATAAATTAGTCTGAACATTAATAGTAGATAGATTTTTATACATTATTTTTTCTTTTTGAAAATAATAATCTAACCATTGAAAGAAAGGAAAATTAAATTGTTTTTTATTGATATCATTAACCCATTCATCTTTTAATTTTGAAATAATTGGTTTATCAAATTTTTCAAACCATATTCTTTTATCATTATTTTCTAATGAAAAATAATTTTTATTAAGAAAATCTTTATCTATCGAAAAAGGTTTTCTTAACATATTAATTTCCGAAAATTTCATTTGAGACTGAGTAGGAGAACCTACGGAGGAACTAGAATCGGGGATGACTTCAGGAAGAGGAGAAGTAAACTTAATCTTAGGATCAGTATAGGAATACCTGGAGGGTTCATATGAAGTACTAGGAAGATCGACTGAATATCTGGGTCGAGATTCTAAAGGATACCTGCAGGAGGAAGACTTAGACAACATATTATCAAATTTTAATAGTATTTTATTATCAGGGAGTTCTTCAATATTAGCCTGTGTTCTAACTGGATGTCTTTGAGCTATTATAGGTCTATCAATTAGAAGTTCATTAGGAATTGTAATTTCATTTCGAGACAATAATCTAGGTGTCTGAGTTTGAGTATTATCAGAATCAGTAATTACTAACACAGAATCACCTTCATTAGTAGGTTTTAATTTTAAAGCTGCAGGAATAATAGACTTCATTAATTTAAAATAAATACGATAAATTAACACAAATTTATCAGATTTAGGATCCATTTTTTTATTAGTAACATGTATGTCTAATAACAAAGATTGCATAATAGTAGGATCAATTAAACTGACAGAAAAATTAGGAGCACAATTAAAACGTATAGTACCATTACATAAATTAGTCTGTACTAAAGCAAGAATTGAATCATTGTAATGAAGTAAACGATCATCACGTAAAGCCATGAAGACAGGAGTATCAACCCCACGCTTCATTAAAGGATGTAAAGCAATTTGTATTAAACCAAAGTGCATAAAACGATAGCCTTGAGACAAGTAATAAGCAATAGCAGTATTAGTCAATAAAGAAATTGTTTTCTTATCCTCTTCCATGGGATGAATCTCCTCATGGATTTTAATTGAATAAGCTTTATTAAACTCAAGTAGTCCTTGAGAGTATACAGTAGAAATACTTCTACTTGGCAGAGCTTCTTGAATTAATTCATGAGAATTAAGAATGGATGAATATGATGAAGATGCAGACGATGATGCCATTATGGATGCAGGTCTAGATGAACTAGATTCTCCAAAGAGAAATCTTCTAACTTTTTCAGCCATTTTAATTAAATCTAACCTTACATATCTAAATGTAAAACTGAGAGATGCATAAACCTATATGGAACAAGGGGATCAAGCCGGGAACACCTATCTTCTAAGGCTTACCAACGGTCTTACTGATGCAAACAACCTCTTACCAACTATAGATGCATGCAGATGCTCACCCTTACCTTCAGATTTGTAAAATTATATTTAATCAAAATTTTTGAAAATGTTTGAAAATATTTTCTTTGAAAATTCTTTGAAAAATCCAGGCTTTGATACCAAAATGAAGCAGGATCGGTTTGCAGAAGAGATGGAGATGAGAAAGAAGGTGAAGTAGGCGGTAAACTAGTAATAAATTTTTCTTTCCAGAAAGACTGATTACAATCTGGTCTACGTAACACATTAGTAAGAAAAGTAGTTTTGTACCAGAAATAGTCTTTAAACAAAGGACATTTAAGATTAGTCAATGAAATCTTTAAACTAGTTAATTCTTCTTTTGGATTACCAATAAAATGCATAGAAAGAACATAAATTAAATAACTAGCACCGTCAGATTCATAATCAGTAGTTCTAACTACTTCATCATTAATAGTAACATCACGATGAATAACAGTTTGAAATGGTATCAGAGCTTGGTGTCCTTACCTGAGGTCGCGGGTTCGATTCCGAGTCTAATTCGCTCTCCGGATGAAAGACTTCGAAGACCCGGGTGGGATAACTAGAAGTGAGATCCGTTCCCTACCAGGATATCCTTTTAGGTCAAATGAGGGAATGACGCATGCACTTACGTCATTGTACAATTATTACCGATTCTATTACATTATTCCTATCTAAAAATCATATGGGTCCTGAGAAAAGGGCCCGCCAAAAGGATCATCATCATCATTATTCTGATGTCTTTGGAATGCTGGTCTTGAGCTGCTTTCAATCTAGCTTCAGCTTCCCGTTGTACTTCACCAGTTTCAACTTTTTGCAATTCTATAAAAGTTTTTAAACCGGTTTTAATAAATTCTTGGAATGCAGGAGTATTAATAATATCCACTGGATTAGTCGAAGTGGAAGGAGTCTGCTGATGAGTCTGAGAAGGAGTCTGTTGAGGAGTCAAAGTAGTAGTCACAATTTTCTTGGGTAAAGGAATTTTGCTTTTGTCCGGTGTTTTAGGAGTCATTGGGTCAGTCACCACCGGAATTTGTCTTGAAACTTCAGAAATTATATGTTTATATTTTTCACCACTGTCAAGGAATTTATTAACCGTTTGGGCACAGCACTGTTGCTCATTGAACTGAACCCACCATTTCACATTAATCTGACGTAGGAGACTGCAGGGATAGCCTTGCTGAGTAGACTTGATTTGGAAACTCCAGGCCATAATATATGGGACCCGGAACTCGGCATGAAACAGGAAGGAGGCTTGATAATCTTCTAACCTACATCTTTTCTTGTAGGTTTGAAAACCAATAGTAGCTTGAGGAGGCAAGATTGCCGGGATGGCACCTAGTAATTTCCACCAGTCATAGACCCACATAGGGACATTTTTATTAAAAGTAGTGGAAAAACTAATGAACCAGGAGTGATTAAACGATCGGTAGTAAAGACACCGATAAAAAGCTAAAATATAGTCAGCATAATTAAATCCGTCGGGAATATAAGGAATGGAAAAAGAATTTCTAGCATGAATGGAGAGAAAGTCACGAGGACTCATGATTTTCTGAATTATGAATTTAGAATAAGCAATACGAGATTTATCTTTTTTATCTGGATAATGAGTGATTTCAACTGAATTAGTGTCAACAAGAATTAGTTCATAATAAGCTTGAGTCTTACAGATATCATCTGTAAGCCATTGATTATTAGACAGAAAGAGTCGAGAACAGAAATTTTTGACATCATTATTTTCAGGAGTGGTTTTATAATGTGTCAACATTTGATACTCAAATTCTGTTTTAGGAATGTATGGGGCGGCATTAGACGTGGAAGATGATGAGGAGGCAGAAGTATTAATCGGAGTGGTTTGAAGTCTGGCAGAAGGAGACAATACAACATTAGTATAGGTAAGTGGAGGAAAATCATTAGACGGGACTGAAGGAGTCAAAGGTTTGGGTGGATTAGTCATGATATAATCGGCAGGAGTTTTTGGTTTTCCTGGATCCTTAGACATTGGTACGACCTGTAAGAAATTCACGGGTAAGGAAGTCAGGAAGAGAATTATCATCGGCTTTAATGAATTCAATATCAAAATCGAAAACAGATAATATAGCTTGCCAACGGGCAAAAATCTGTTTGGAAACCAAATTTTTCACATCCTTTTGTAAAATTTCTTTAGCTGACTTACAGTCAACTCTCAATAAAAACTTTTTATTATACAAATCATCTTGGAATTTAGAAATACATAAAACAATTGATAAAATCTCTTTTTTCACAGTAGAATAATTTTTTTGTGGCCCTGCCCATATGCCCGAATGATATCTTACTAACTCTTCTAATGCAGATGGTGCAGATGAATGCAATTTTTGTTTGAGAATGCCGCCATAACCAATATCTGATGCATCTGTTTCAATGATCATGAATGCATCTGGATGAGGAATGCCTAAACAAGGAAGAGTCTTGATCTTTTCTTTAATTTGTCTAATTAAATTAGTATGAATCTCTGTCCAAGCAGGAGGATTTTTCTGTAATCTCTCATATAAAGGACCACACATGGTTCTCAAATTAGGAAAGAAATCTGCAATATAATTCAAACAACCAAGAAAGCGTTGTAATTGATTTTTATCTCTTATTTCATCTGGAAATTTACTAGCAAATTCAATTGTTCTTTGAATTGGTTTCATTTTTCCTTGATGAATATCATGACCTAAAAATCTGATTTTAGTTTGAAACAATTTCATCTTTTTAGCTGAAATTACTAAGCCATTAGTCTGAATAACATGTAGCATGAGATTAAGATGTTTAAAGTGCTGAGAAACATTATCCGAAAATACTAAAATGTCATCAATATAAACAATTACAAAATTAGAATAATCATTAAAAATATCATTCATTATACGCTGAAATTCAGAAGGAGCATTTTTCAAACCAAAAGGCATAACATTCCATTCATAGTGTCCGAAAGGAACAGTAAAAGCTGTTTTATACCTATCGTTTTCATTAATCTGTATTTGCCAATATCCTGATTTTAAATCAAATTTGGAAAATACTTTAGCACTATGAAGTCGCTTTAGTAGATCCTTTTTATTAGGAATTGGATATCTAATCCACTGTAATACCTTATTTAAAGGTTTATAATTAATCACTAAACGAGGAACACCGCGTTCCTTTTCAGCTTGATTATTCACATAAAATGCTGCACAACTCCAAGGAGATTGTGATTTCCTGATTAATTTTTTATCCATTAAACTCTGAATTTCCTGTTTACAAAATTTAAGTAATTCCTCATTCATTTGAATGGGTCTAGCCTTAGTCGGAATGTCTCTTTCATTAAATTCCTTGATATATGGTAATGATACAACATGCTTTTTCCTATTCCAAAACGCATTAGGATGTTCTGAACACACTAATGTTTGGAATTTCTTATCTAAATTATCAATTTTTAATTTAATATCTGCTTTCATTAATTGTTCGTCTATTCTAGTAAAATCTAATTCATTCTGTAAAAACATTAAACTTTTCTTTTTCTTATTCATTACACAGATTTGTTTATATATCGAATTAGTCTGGAGTAATGCTAACTCTTTTTCTTGTATAGGATTAATAAATGGAAAAACCAATTTATTTCCTAAAATATTAACAGAAATATGATCAGTATGTTTAGTAAATGGAGTAATCTGATATAGAAAAGGATTACCTAAAACCACATCAGTAGTAAAATTTTCAAGTATTAGAAAAGAATGTTTAAAACAATATCCATTATTACAGATATAACCATTATTCAATTCAGCATAAATATCTATTTCTAATCCATTAGCAGCATACAATTTTTCTTTAGTTCTTGATAAATACTTATCTGGAATTATTCCGCGACTGATGCAGGATTGATCGGCGCCACTATCAAGCATGGCGACACAAGTAGTCGTCCAATCCTCTACACCTATTGTAACTAGAACATACCATTTTTCAATTTTTACTCTATTAATTAAATTTAAGAAATTTTTATCGTCAGGTATATCATTAGCTATAGTAATTTCATCATCTTTTATTATACCAGATGTAGATGCTATATTAGACTGGTCTTTTAATAATATTTTTGCTTCTAATTCTAAATCCTTTAATTTTAATTCATTTAATTGATTATTAATTTCTCGAATTTCATCTTTCAATATTTTTATTTCTTCTTTAATATTACTACTTTTACGAAAACCAAAATTATCTTCATGTTTATATTTATCTATTAAATTATTTAGACTAAATGGTTCTTTTATATCAAACATATGATTATTTTCTTGTAAAACTAAGTTTTTTAATTTTTCTAAATAATCTTTTCTAATATTATCATCTTTTATATCTTTTATTATATCAAATAATAATTCTTTATTTAAACTATTTTTACTAGAATTATTCATCATATTAATTGTCTTTTTACATTCACAAAAATCATCATTATCTGAAAAACTAGATGAATCAGAGGAATAATAATTATCTTCTTCTTTTTCAGAATTAATTAGAATAGACATTAATTTATTTTTTAATTCAGATTCTTCAGAAAATAAAGCATTAATCTTTTTCTCTAATTTACAATTAGGAGCTATATGACCTAATTTACCACATTTATAACACTTAATAGGTTTTTTACTTCTTTTATCTTTCTTTTTCCTATAAAAGTTATTCTTATTAGACCAATCAGGATTATATTTATTCTTTCGCTGATATTTATTATATTTACTAGGATACTGTCTAACCTTTTTAGACCTTTTGTCTTGTGTAGAGGGCGGATGAGGACTTGCGATGCCAAATGCTTGACAGAAGGACCCCAATTCCTGTTTCTCAAGACCATATTTTCTCTGCAATTTAAAATCTTGACAGATTGATAAAGCTTCTTTTTTGAGAAATGCAAATAATTGACCATAAGTAATATTAGATAAATCCAAATTTTCCGTACCCATTTCTTTCATTAAACTAGTAATTAATTTTTGCGAAAATAAAGGAGGTAAACCAGTAATAAATTTTTCTTTCCAGAAAGACTGATTACAATCTGGTCTACGTAACACATTAGTAAGAAAAGTAGTTTTGTACCAGAAATAGTCTTTAAACAAAGGACATTTAAGATTAGTCAATGAAATCTTTAAACTAGTTAATTCTTCTTTTGGATTACCAATAAAATGCATAGAAAGAACATAAATTAAATAACTAGCACCGTCAGATTCATAATCAGTAGTTCTAACTACTTCATCATTAATAGTAACATCACGATGAATAACAGTTTGATGAGTCAAAATTTCCATTTGTTGCATTGGAGTAAACATATTATCCCACCAATTTTTTAATTGACCAGTAAATCCAGAAACAAAACACGAAGCGATTTGTCTTTCACTAATCTGAGGATACTTAGATTTATAAGCTATTTTAGCAGTACCCATTTCATGCAAAGTATTTGTTATTTCATATTCAGATTTACCATCAATATTCCATTCATATAAAGCACTTCCATCATATGATTTAGTATTAAACCTATTACGTTCTTCAAATTGAATATCAGGGGGAGTAGGTCTACTATGATAATTCATTACATTTCTATTATTAGACCATCTATTACTATATGATTTTCGATATGGACGTCTAGAGATACGATTAAGTTCTAAAGGTTCTAAAGGAGGAGTAGTTTCATAGAATTGGTTTTCTATGTCTTCTATATTATCTATGTCATCATTTTCTTGTTCAGATTCAGAATTATGTGAACTGCTAGATGATTCTTCACGAGGGGCAGTACGATTAATGGCATTAAGTCGAAGACCACTAAATTGTTTCTCAATCTGATGCAAAGCAGAAGAGGAAGATGGATTATTAGTATTACCTTCAATAGCTAAATTAATACGTTGTACTAACGAAATTTCTCTTTCTAATTCTCTAGGGAGAGAAGGAGACACTAGCGGTTTAGACACTTCATTAGGAAAATTACCACTTTTATTATCCAATTTTACCGAAATTAAATCCACTTGTTGAGCAATAGTTTGTAAAATCTGATTAGAATAATTATTCTGTTGATAAACCTTTTTAATATCTTCAGAATCAACTGCTTCTTTATTATCTTTACCTTTTTTAAAAGGGGAAGCAATTATTTCGCCTTCTTTAGTATTAATCTTTATAGACTGTAAAGGAGGATGAATAGCTGATAATATAGCATTATTATCTACCAATTGCCATTTTTTATATGAATTAGTCTGAACATTAATAGTAGATAGATTTTTATACATTATTTTTTCTTTTTGAAAATAATAATCCAACCATTGAAAGAAAGGAAAATTAAATTGTTTTTTATTGATATCATTAACCCATTCGTCTTTTAATTTTGAAATAATTTGTTTATCAAATTTTTCAAACCATATTCTTTTTTCATTATTTTCTGATGAAAAATAATTTTTATTAAGAAAATCTTTATCTATCGAAAAAGGTTTTCTTAACATATTAATTTCCGAAAATTTCATTTGAGACTGAGTAGGAGAACCTACGGAGGAACTAGAATCGGGGATGACTTCAGGAAGAGGAGAAGTAAACTTAATCTTAGGATCAGTATAGGAATACCTGGATGGTTCATATGAAGTACTAGGAAGATCGACTGAATATCTGGGTCGAGATTCTAAAGGATACCTGCAGGAGGAAGACTTAGACAACATATTATCAAATTTTAATAGTATTTTATTATCAGGGAGTTCTTCAATATTAGCCTGTGTTCTAACTGGATGTCTTTGAGCTATTATAGGTCTATCAATTAGAAGTTCATTAGGAAGTGTAATTTCATTTCGAGACAATAATCTAGGTGTCTGAGTTTGAGTATTATCAGAATCAGTAATTACTAACACAGAATCACCTTCATTAGTAGGTTTTAATTTTAAAGCTGCAGGAATAATAGACTTCATTAATTTAAAATAAATACGATAAATTAACACAAATTTATCCGATTTAGGATCCATTTTCTTATTAGTAACATGTATGTCTAACAACAAAGATTGCATAATAGTAGGATCAATTAAACTGACAGAAAAATTAGGAGCACAATTAAAACGTATAGTACCATTACATAAATTAGTCTGTACTAAAGCAAGAACAGAATCATTATAATGAAGTAAACGATCATCACGTAAAGCCATGAAGACAGGAGTATCAACCCCACGCTTCATTAACGGATGTAAAGCAATTTGTATTAAACCAAAATGCATAAAACGATAGCCTTGAGACAAGTAATAAGCAATAGCAGTATTAGTCAATAAAGAAATTGTTTTCTTGTCTTCTTCCATGGGATGAATCTCCTCATGGATTTTAATTGAATAAGCTTTATTAAACTCAAGTAGTCCTTGAGAGTATACAGTAGAAATACTTCTACTTGGCAGAGCTTCATGAATTAACTCATGTGAATTAAGAATGGATGAATATGATGAAGATGCAGACGATGATGCCATTATGGATGCAGGTCTAGTTGAACTAGATTCTCCAAAGAGAAATCTTCTAACTTTTTCAGCCATTTTAATTAAATCTAACCTTACATATCTAAATGTAAAAATGAGAGATGCATAGACCTATATGGAACAAGGGGATCAAGCCGGGAACACCTAACTTCTAAGGCTTACCAACGGTCTTACTGATGCAAACAACCTCTTACCAACTATAGATGAATGCAGATGCTCACCCTTACCTTCAGATTTGTAAAATTATATTTAATCAAAATTTTTGAAAATGTTTGAAAATATTTTCTTTGAAAATTCTTTGAAAAACCAGGCTCTGATACCAAAATGGAAAATGGAGCAGGATCGGTTTGCAGAAGAGATGGAGATGATGAGAAAGAAGGTGAAGTAGGCGGTAAACTAAAGTAAGAGTATAAAATTAAGACGCAGGACTTACGATTAGATGAAAGCACGGGAAGTTTGAAAGATGATTGAAAGCTTGAAAGAGATTTTGAAAATCGGAGAAAAGTAAATGTAAGTCCTGCGTAATATTTTTTATTTCTTTTAGACTTCGAATTTCATCTTTTAATATTTTTTATTTCTTCTTTTAATAAAAATTATTTTTATTAAAAATAATTTTTATTTTCTAATGAACTTCTAATTGATAGACCTATAATAGCTCAAAGACATCCAGTTAGAACACAGGCTAATATTGAAGAACTCCCTGATAATAAAATACTATTAAAATTTGATAATATGTTGTCTAAGTCTTCCTCCTGCAGGTATCCTTTAGAATCTCGACCCAGATATTCAGTCGATCTTCCTAGTACTTCATATGAACCCTCCAGGTATTCCTATACTGATCCTAAGATTAAGTTTACTTCTCCTCTTCCTGAAGTCATCCCCGATTCTAGTTCCTCCGTAGGTTCTCCTACTCAGTCTCAAATGAAATTTTCGGAAATTAATATGTTAAGAAAACCTTTTTCGATAGATAAAGATTTTCTTAATAAAAATTATTTTTCATTAGAAAATAATGATAAAAGAATATGGTTTGAAAAATTCATTTGACCTAAAAGGATATCCTGGTAGGGAACGGATCTCACTTCTAGTTATCCCACCCGGGTCTTCGAAGTCTTTCATCCGGAGAGCGAATTTACTAAACTTTTCTCTGATTTTCAAATTCTCTTTCAAGTTTTCAAGCATCTTTCAAACTTCTTTAATCCTTTCCCGTGCTTTCATCTAGTCGTAAGTCCTGCGTCTTAATTTTACCGCCTACTTCACCTACTTGTGTCGCCATGTTTGATAGTGGCGCCGATCAATCCTGCTTCATTTTGGTATCAGAGCCTGGATTTTTCAAAGAATTTTCAAAGAAAATATTTTCAAACATTTTCAAAAATTTTGATTAAATATAATTTTACAAATCTGAAGGTAAGGGTGAGCATCTGCATGCATCTATAGTTGGTAAGAGGTTGTTTGCATCAGTAAGACCGTTGGTAAGCCTTAGAAGATAGGTGTTCCCGGCTTGATCCCCTTGTTCCATATAGGTTTATGCATCTCTCAGTTTTACATTTAGATATGTAAGGTTAGATTTAATTAAAATGGCTGAAAAAGTTAGAAGATTTCTCTTTGGAGAATCTAGTTCATCTAGACCTGCATCCATAATGGCATCATCGTCTGCATCTTCATCATATTCATCCATTCTTAATTCTCATGAATTAATTCAAGAAGCTCTGCCAAGTAGAAGTATTTCTACTGTATACTCTCAAGGACTACTTGAGTTTAATAAAGCTTATTCAATTAAAATCCATGAGGAGATTCATCCCATGGAAGAAGACAAGAAAACAATTTCTTTATTGACTAATATTGCTATTGCTTATTACTTGTCTGAAGGCTATCGTTTTATGCATTTTGGTTTAATACAAATTGCTTTACATCCGTTAATGAAGCGTGGGGTTGATACTCCTGTCTTCATGGCTTTACGTGATGATCGTTTACTTCATTATAATGATTCTGTTCTTGCTTTAGTACAGACTAATTTATGTAATGGTACTATACGTTTTAATTGTGCTCCTAATTTTTATGTCAGTTTAATTGATCCTACTATTATGCAATCTTTGTTGTTAGACATACATGTTACTAATAAGAAAATGGATCCTAAATCGGATAAATTTGTGTTAATTTATCGTATTTATTTTAAATTAATGAAGTCTATTATTCCTGCAGCTTTAAAATTAAAACCTACTAATGAAGGTGATTCTGTGTTAGTAATTACTGATTCTGATAATACTCAAACTCAGACACCTAGATTATTGTCTCGAAATGAAATTACAATTCCTAATGAACTTCTAATTGATAGACCTATAATAGCTCAAAGACATCCAGTTAGAACACAGGCTAATATTGAAGAACTCCCTGATAATAAAATACTATTAAAAAAAAATTGAAAAATGGTATGTTCTAATTTACAATTAGGAGCTATATGACCTAATTTACCACATTTATAACACTTAATAGGTTTTTTACTTCTTTTATCTTTCTTTTTCCTATAAAAGTTATTCTTATTAGACCAATCAGGATTATATTTATTCTTTCGCTGATATTTATTATATTTACTAGGATACTGTCTAACCTTTTTAGACCTTTTGTCTTGTGTAGAGGGCGGATGAGGACTTGCGATGCCAAATGCTTGACAGAAGGACCCCAATTCCTGTTTCTCAAGACCATATTTTCTCTGCAATTTAAAATCTTGACAAATTGATAAAGCTTCTTTTTTGAGAAATGCAAATAATTGACCATAAGTAATATTAGATAAATCCAAATTTTCCGTACCCATTTCTTTCATTAAACTAGTAATTAATTTTTGCGAAAATAAAGGAGGTAAACCAGTAATAAATTTTTCTTTCCAGAAAGACTGATTACAATCTGGTCTACGTAACACATTAGTAAGAAAAGTAGTTTTGTACCAGAAATAGTCTTTAAACAAAGGACATTTAAGATTAGTCAATGAAATCTTTAAACTAGTTAATTCTTCTTTTGGATTACCAATAAAATGCATAGAAAGAACATAAATTAAATAACTAGCACCGTCAGATTCATAATCAGTAGTTCTAACTACTTCATCATTAATAGTAACATCACGATGAATAACAGTTTGATGAGTCAAAATTTCCATTTGTTGCATTGGAGTAAACATATTATCCCACCAATTTTTTAATTGACCAGTAAATCCAGAAACAAAACACGAAGCGATTTGTCTTTCACTAATCTGAGGATACTTAGATTTATAAGCTATTTTAGCAGTACCCATTTCATGCAAAGTATTTGTTATTTCATATTCAGATTTACCATCAATATTCCATTCATATAAAGCACTTCCATCATATGATTTAGTATTAAACCTATTACGTTCTTCAAATTGAATATCAGGGGGAGTAGGTCTACTATGATAATTCATTACATTTCTATTATTAGACCATCTATTACTATATGATTTTCGATATGGACGTCTAGAGATACGATTAAGTTCTAAAGGTTCTAAAGGAGGAGTAGTTTCATAGAATTGGTTTTCTATGTCTTCTATATTATCTATGTCATCATTTTCTTGTTCAGATTCAGAATTATGTGAACTACTAGATGAGTCTTCACGAGGGGCAGTACGATTAATGGCATTAAGTCGAAGACCACTAAATTGTTTCTCAATCTGATGCAAAGCAGAAGAGGAAGATGGATTATTAGTATTACCTTCAATAGCTAAATTAATACGTTGTACTAACGAAATTTCTCTTTCTAATTCTCTAGGGATAGAAGGAGACACTAGCGGTTTAGACACTTCATTAGGAAAATTACCACTTTTATTATCCAATTTTACCGAAATTAAATCCACTTGTTGAGCAATAGTTTGTAAAATCTGATTAGAATAATTATTCTGTTGATAAACCTTTTTAATATCTTCAGAATCAACTGCTTCTTTATTATCTTTACCTTTTTTAAAAGGGGAAGCAATTATTTCGCCTTCTTTAGTATTAATCTTTATAGACTGTAAAGGAGGATGAATAGCTGATAAGATAGCATTATTATCTACCAATTGCCATTTTTTATACAAATTAGTCTGAACATTAATTGTAGATAAATTTTTATAATTAATTTTTTCTTTCTGAAAATAATAATCTAACCATTGAAAGAAAGGAAAATTAATCTGTTTTTTATTGATATCATTAACCCATTCATCTTTTAATTTTGAAATAATTGGTTTATCAAATTTTTCAAACCATATTCTTTTATCATTATTTTCTAATGAAAAATAATTTTTATTAAGAAAATCTTTATCTATCGAAAAAGGTTTTCTTAACATATTAATTTCCGAAAATTTCATTTGAGACTGAGTAGGAGAACCTACGGAGGAACTAGAATCGGGGATGACTTCAGGAAGAGGAGAAGTAAACTTAATCTTAGGATCAGTATAGGAATACCTGGAGGGTTCATATGAAGTACTAGGAAGATCGACTGAATATCTGGGTCGAGATTCTAAAGGATACCTGCAGGAGGAAGACTTAGACAACATATTATCAAATTTTAATAGTATTTTATTATCAGGGAGTTCTTCAATATTAGCCTGTGTTCTAACTGGATGTCTTTGAGCTATTATAGGTCTATCAATTAGAAGTTCATTAGGAATTGTAATTTCATTTCGAGACAATAATCTAGGTGTCTGAGTTTGAGTATTATCAGAATCAGTAATTACTAACACAGAATCACCTTCATTAGTAGGTTTTAATTTTAAAGCTGCAGGAATAATAGACTTCATTAATTTAAAATAAATACGATAAATTAACACAAATTTATCAGATTTAGGATCCATTTTTTTATTAGTAACATGTATGTCTAATAACAAAGATTGCATAATAGTAGGATCAATTAAACTGACAGAAAAATTAGGAGCACAATTAAAACGTATAGTACCATTACATAAATTAGTCTGTACTAAAGCAAGAATTGAATCATTGTAATGAAGTAAACGATCATCACGTAAAGCCATGAAGACAGGAGTATCAACCCCACGCTTCATTAAATGATGTAAAGCAATTTGTATTAAACCAAAGTGCATAAAACGATAGCCTTGAGACAAGTAATAAGCAATAGCAGTATTAGTCAATAAAGAAATTGTTTTCTTATCCTCTTCCATGGGATGAATCTCCTCATGGATTTTAATTGAATAAGCTTTATTAAACTCAAGTAGTCCTTGAGAGTATACAGTAGAAATACTTCTACTTGGCAGAGCTTCTTGAATTAATTCATGAGAATTAAGAATGGATGAATATGATGAAGATGCAGACGATGATGCCATTATGGATGCAGGTCTAGATGAACTAGATTCTCCAAAGAGAAATCTTCTAACTTTTTCAGCCATTTTAATTAAATCTAACCTTACATATCTAAATGTAAAACTGAGAGATGCATAAACCTATATGGAACAAGGGGATCAAGCCGGGAACACCTATCTTCTAAGGCTTACCAACGGTCTTACTGATGCAAACAACCTCTTACCAACTATAGATGCATGCAGATGCTCACCCTTACCTTCAGATTTGTAAAATTATATTTAATCAAAATTTTTGAAAATGTTTGAAAATATTTTCTTTGAAAATTCTTTGAAAAATCCAGGCTCTGATACCAAAATGAAGCAGGATTAGTTACCCGGGTGGGATAACTAGAAGTGAGATCCGTTCCCTACCGGAATATAATAAATTTATTATATTCTTTCGCTGATATTTATTATATTTCTATGTCTTCTATATTATCTATGTCATCATTTTCTTGTTCAGATTCAGAATTATGTGAACTACTAGATGAGTCTTCACGAGGGGCAGTACGATTAATGGCATTAAGTCGAAGACCACTAAATTGTTTCTCAATCTGATGCAAAGCAGAAGAGGAAGATGGATTATTAGTATTACCTTCAATAGCTAGATTAATACGTTGTACTAACGAAATTTCTCTTTCTAATTCTCTAGGGAGAGAAGGAGACACTAGCGGTTTAGACACTTCATTAGGAAAATTACCACTTTTATTATCCAATTTTACCGAAATTAAATCCACTTGTTGAGCAATAGTTTGTAAAATCTGATTAGAATAATTATTCTGTTGATAAACCTTTTTAATATCTTCAGAATCAACTGCTTCTTTATTATCTTTACCTTTTTTAAAAGGGGAAGCAATTATTTCGCCTTCTTTAGTATTAATCTTTATAGACTGTAAAGGAGGATGAATAGCTGATAAGATAGCATTATTATCTACCAATTGCCATTTTTTATACAAATTAGTCTGAACATTAATTGTAGATAAATTTTTATAATTAATTTTTTCTTTCTGAAAATAATAATCTAACCATTGAAAGAAAGGAAAATTAATCTGTTTTTTATTGATATCATTAACCCATTCATCTTTTAATTTTGAAATAATTGGTTTATCAAATTTTTCAAACCATATTCTTTTATCATTATTTTCTAATGAAAAATAATTTTTATTAAGAAAATCTTTATCTATCGAAAAAGGTTTTCTTAACATATTAATTTCTGAAAATTTCATTTGAGACTGAGTAGGAGAACCTACGGAGGAACTAGAATCGGGGATGACTTCAGGAAGAGGAGAAGTAAACTTAATCTTAGGATCAGTATAGGAATACCTGGAGGGTTCATATGAAGTACTAGGAAGATCGACTGAATATCTGGGTCGAGATTCTAAAGGATACCTGCAGGAGGAAGACTTAGACAACATATTATCAAATTTTAATAGTATTTTATTATCAGGGAGTTCTTCAATATTAGCCTGTGTTCTAACTGTTGAGCCATTGGAGCTGCTACAATGAAGCTTTCTTAGCCTTTATTAAAGTCCAATGTTGTGTTGTAATTGTTGCAACCACATTGTGACAAATCTGTGAATTACTAAGGCAATAATGGACTGAGTTCATGAGGATTGTCTGGACAAAATCTCAGCAAGAAGCCGATGAATAAACTGAAGTGCCAAAATGAGAAGGAAGTGTACTGTTGGCACATCAGATCAAAGGCTACACAGATCAGATCAAGTTACGCGCACATCAGATCAAGTTACGCGCACATCAGATCAAAGGCTGCACAGACAAGTTACGCGCACATCAGATCAAAGGCTGCACAGACAAGTTACGCGCATATCAGATCAAAGGCTGCACAGATCAGATCAAGTTACGCGCACATCAGATCAAAGGCTGCACAGACAAGTTACGCGCACATCAGATCAAAGGCCACACAGATCAGATCAAGGGAAGTGAAGATCAGATCAAATGCAGTGCGCATCAGATCAAAGGATGCACACATCAGATCACATGCAGCACAAATCAGATCAAAGGAAGTGAAGATCAGATCAAATGCAGTGCGCATCAGATCAAAGGATACACATATCAGATCACATGCAGCACAAATCAGATCAACGGAAGTAAAGATCAGATCAAATTCTCAAGGGATTGCTCAGCAGCTTAGTTTCACAGAAGCAAGGCAAGTCAGCAACAAAACATATTTGCAGCAGAAGAGAACAACTCAAGGCTGGAGAGCTAGAGCAGACACCTAAGAAGCTGAAGTCAAGGACGGCTAGTGAATCACACCTCAAACGCGCGACTCTAAAAGTCTCCCAAAGATTCAGAAGACGCAGGAGCATCATGTTGAAGTATCTAGCAATCCGGTGAGCGAGCAGAAATACAAAAGAATCAAGAAGTGCCGATCAGAAGAACTGCAGGAGCTACATGGATGGTTCTGAGTTGCTGGACAGAACGTTGTGACATGAAGCTAACATCAGATCAACCGGAGGCTAACATCAGATCAACTGCAAGCTAACATCAGATCAACCAGAGGCTAACATCAGATCAACTGCAAGCTAACATCAGATCAACCGGAGGCTAACATCAGATCAACTGCAAGCTAACATCAGATCAACCGAAGGCTAACATCAGATCAACTGCATGCTAACATCAGATCAACCGAAGCGTGACATCAGATCAAATGCCGGGCACATCAGATCAGCTATAAGCTAAGATCAGATCACTTCTGCTGTTTCAACATATCTAAGACAAGCTACTCGAGAAAGTCTGAAGGAGTACAGTCAACAATATGACATGGCAAGCAAGTTGCAACTTAAAAAGGTTGAAAATGGATTATATGAATCTTGAGCCGCCTTCCGTGTAAGATATGCTGACACACCGCACGTAGGGCACAGTTTTTCTTCTGGGAAAAGAAACGGGCAGATGAGTAGGTGTGGTAGGCACAACAACTGCAGAATGCAGGATAAACCACATTGGGAGGAAAAACCCAAAGAGAGAGAAGGCACGAAAAGAAAGAAAAAGAGAGAGAGAGGAGCAGCAGCCAAGGTGAGTGCTGAACAGAACGAAACCGAGAAAAGGGAGGAGAAAAAGAGTGAGAGCAGAAAAAGATGATATGAGAAACACAAGAGAGAAAGAAACAGTCTGCTGCACAAGGAGAAGCTGAAGCGCTGGAGAGGCAGAAGTCAAGGAGAAGAAGAAGCTGAGGAGGAGCAGAATCGGGAGAACTGACCCTGAGATTGCAGCTTCAGGTGGTAAGCCTAGAACACTATCAAACGTCTTTCATTAAGTGATTTTGAAAGATATTTGTGTAGAAAAGGCAGCACAACAGAGATTTACATGTTATTGTTTTAGTTGATGAACTTGTAGAGGTAGTGAACCTCAATGTGTTGAGCAGTGAGCTCTTGTTTATGTTGCTTATGGTCAGTGAGGCCAGAGCTGAATGATTCTGTGATAGTGAAGATTGACAGGAGTGAATCTGTCCGTGGATGTAGATCATTTGATCGAACCACGTAAAAATCCCCCTTGCACATTTACTGCTTTGAGTGTGTCTTGACTGGTGTGGTATTATCAAACTGTAAGCTTGAACAGGAGAGTCATGGTTGTGTAAGTAAACCCTCCTTGAGTGATTGAATTGATCTGATGTCTTCCTTGGTTGATCTGATGTCTTCCTTGGTTGATCTGATCTGCCAACAGTCCATCTAAGCCAAAACGTGAGTTCAACAATAAGCTCTAACTGAGCTAACATTTGAGAGGGAATCCTTTAGTTGAAAGAAAAATTGATAGAGTGTTGATTCACCCCCCCCTCTCAACACTTGACACGATCCAACACTAACTGGATGTCTTTGAGCTATTATAGGTCTATCAATTAGAAGTTCATTAGGAATTGTAATTTCATTTCGAGACAATAATCTAGGTGTCTGAGTTTGAGTATTATCAGAATCAGTAATTACTAACACAGAATCACCTTCATTAGTAGGTTTTAATTTTAAAGCTGCAGGAATAATAGACTTCATTAATTTAAAATAAATACGATAAATTAACACAAATTTATCAGATTTAGGATCCATTTTTTTATTAGTAACATGTATGTCTAATAACAAAGATTGCATAATAGTAGGATCAATTAAACTGACAGAAAAATTAGGAGCACAATTAAAACGTATAGTACCATTACATAAATTAGTCTGTACTAAAGTAAGAACAGAATCATTATAATGAAGTAAACGATCATCACGTAAAGCCATGAAGACAGGAGTATCAACCCCACGCTTCATTAACGGATGTAAAGCAATTTGTATTAAACCAAAATGCATAAAACGATAGCCTTGAGACAAGTAATAAGCAATAGCAGTATTAGTCAATAAAGAAATTGTTTTCTTGTCTTCTTCCATGGGATGAATCTCCTCATGGATTTTAATTGAATAAGCTTTATTAAACTCAAGTAGTCCTTGAGAGTATACAGTAGAAATACTTCTACTTGGCAGAGCTTCATGAATTAACTCATGTGAATTAAGAATGGATGAATATGATGAAGATGCAGACGATGATGCCATTATGGATGCAGGTCTAGTTGAACTAGATTCTCCAAAGAGAAATCTTCTAACTTTTTCAGCCATTTTAATTAAATCTAACCTTACATATCTAAATGTAAAAATGAGAGATGCATAGACCTATATGGAACAAGGGGATCAAGCCGGGAACACCTAACTTCTAAGGCTTACCAACGGTCTTACTGATGCAAACAACCTCTTACCAACTATAGATGAATGCAGATGCTCACCCTTACCTTCAGATTTGTAAAATTATATTTAATCAAAATTTTTGAAAATGTTTGAAAATATTTTCTTTGAAAATTCTTTGAAAAACCAGGCTCTGATACCATAAATAGAATCGGTAATAATTGTACAATGACGTAAGTGCATGCGTCATTCCCTGAATAATTGTTAGGTGACGTAAGTGCATATGTCATTAGGCACTTACCTTTAATTTGTCTTTCATTTACCTTTAATTTCGGACTCCATTTCCGGATTCCACGCTTGTATAATGTCTCCTCCTTTGCCTATTTAAAGGCTGATTAATCAATAGAAGCCTCAGAGCGAATTTACTAAACTTTTCTCTGATTTTCAAAATCTCTTTCAAGTTTTCAAGCATCTTTCAAACTTCTTTAATCCTTTCCCGTGCTTTCATCTAATCGTAAGTCCTGCGTCTTAATTTTATACTCTTACTTTAGTTTACCGCCTACTTCACCTTCTTTCTCATCTCCATCTCTTCTGCAAACCGATCCTGCTTCATTTTGGTATCAGAGCTTCTTGAATTAATTCATGAGAATTAAGAATGGATGAATATGATGAAGATGCAGACGATGATGCCATAATGGATGCAGGTCTAGATGAAATAGATTCTCCAAAGAGAAATCTTCTAACTTTTTCAGCCATTTTAATTAAATCTAACCTTACATATCTAAATGTAAAAATGAGAGATGCATAGACCTATATGGAACAAGGGGATCAAGCCGGGAACACCTAACTTCTAAGGCTTACCAACGGTCTTACTGATGCAAACAACCTCTTACCAACTATAGATGAATGCAGATGCTCACCCTTACCTTCAGATTTGTAAAATTATATTTAATCAAAATTTTTGAAAATGTTTGAAAATATTTTCTTTGAAAATTCTTTGAAAAACCAGGCTCTGATACCATAAATAGAATCGGTAATAATTGTACAATGACGTAAGTGCATGCGTCATTCCCTGAATAATTGTTAGGTGACGTAAGTGCATATGTCATTAGGCACTTACCTTTAATTTGTCTTTCATTTACCTTTAATTTCGGACTCCATTTCCGGATTCCACGCTTGTATAATGTCTCCTCCTTTGCCTATTTAAAGGCTGATTAATCAATAGAAGCCTCAGAGCGAATTTACTAAACTTTTCTCTGATTTTCAAAATCTCTTTCAAGTTTTCAAGCATCTTTCAAACTTCTTTAATCCTTTCCCGTGCTTTCATCTAATCGTAAGTCCTGCGTCTTAATTTTATACTCTTACTTTAGTTTACCGCCTACTTCACCTTCTTTCTCATCTCCATCTCTTCTGCAAACCGATCCTGCTTCATTTTGGTATCAGAGCTTCTTGAATTAATTCATGAGAATTAAGAATGGATGAATATGATGAAGATGCAGACGATGATGCCATAATGGATGCAGGTCTAGATGAAATAGATTCTCCAAAGAGAAATCTTCTAACTTTTTCAGCCATTTTAATTAAATCTAACCTTACATATCTAAATGTAAAAATGAGAGATGCATAGACCTATATGGAACAAGGGGATCAAGCCGGGAACACCTAACTTCTAAGGCTTACCAACGGTCTTACTGATGCAAACAACCTCTTACCAACTATAGATGAATGCAGATGCTCACCCTTACCTTCAGATTTGTAAAATTATATTTAATCAAAATTTTTGAAAATGTTTGAAAATATTTTCTTTGAAAATTCTTTGAAAAACCAGGCTCTGATACCATAAATAGAATCGGTAATAATTGTACAATGACGTAAGTGCATGCGTCATTCCCTGAATAATTGTTAGGTGACGTAAGTGCATATGTCATTAGGCACTTACCTTTAATTTGTCTTTCATTTACCTTTAATTTCGGACTCCATTTCCGGATTCCACGCTTGTATAATGTCTCCTCCTTTGCCTATTTAAAGGCTGATTAATCAATAGAAGCCTCAGAGCGAATTTACTAAACTTTTCTCTGATTTTCAAAATCTCTTTCAAGTTTTCAAGCATCTTTCAAACTTCTTTAATCCTTTCCCGTGCTTTCATCTAATCGTAAGTCCTGCGTCTTAATTTTATACTCTTACTTTAGTTTACCGCCTACTTCACCTTCTTTCTCATCTCCATCTCTTCTGCAAACCGATCCTGCTTCATTTTGGTATCAGAGCTTCTTGAATTAATTCATGAGAATTAAGAATGGATGAATATGATGAAGATGCAGACGATGATGCCATTATGGATGCAGGTCTAGATGAAATAGATTCTCCAAAGAGAAATCTTCTAACTTTTTCAGCCATTTTAATTAAATCTAACCTTACATATCTAAATGTAAAACTGAGAGATGCATAAACCTATATGGAACAAGGGGATCAAGCCGGGAACACCTATCTTCTAAGGCTTACCAACGGTCTTACTGATGCAAACAACCTCTTACCAACTATAGATGCATGCAGATGCTCACCCTTACCTTCAGATTTGTAAAATTATATTTAATCAAAATTTTTGAAAATGTTTGAAAATATTTTCTTTGAAAATTCTTTGAAAAATCCAGGCTTTGATACCAAAATGAAGCACTAGGAAGATCGACTGAATATCTGGGTCGAGATTCTAAAGGATACCTGCAGGAGGAAGACTTAGACAACATATTATCAAATTTTAATAGTATTTTATTATCAGGGAGTTCTTCAATATTAGCCTGTGTTCTAACTGGATGTCTTTGAGCTATTATAGGTCTATCAATTAGAAGTTCATTAGGAATTGTAATTTCATTTCGAGACAATAATCTAGGTGTCTGAGTTTGAGTATTATCAGAATCAGTAATTACTAACACAGAATCACCTTCATTAGTAGGTTTTAATTTTAAAGCTGCAGGAATAATAGACTTCATTAATTTAAAATAAATACGATAAATTAACACAAATTTATCAGATTTAGGATCCATTTTTTTATTAGTAACATGTATGTCTAATAACAAAGATTGCATAATAGTAGGATCAATTAAACTGACAGAAAAATTAGAAGCAGCACAATTAAAACGTATAGTACCATTACATAAATTAGTCTGTACTAAAGCAAGAATTGAATCATTGTAATGAAGTAAACGATCATCACGTAAAGCCATGAAGACAGGAGTATCAACCCCACGCTTCATTAAAGGATGTAAAGCAATTTGTATTAAACCAAAGTGCATAAAACGATAGCCTTGAGACAAGTAATAAGCAATAGCAGTATTAGTCAATAAAGAAATTGTTTTCTTATCATAAAATGAAGCAGGATCGGTTTGCAGAAGAGATGGAGATGAGAAAGAAGGTGAAGTAGGCGGTAAACTAAAGTAAGAGTATAAAATTAAGACGCAGGACTTACGATTAGATGAAAGCACGGGAAAGGATTAAAGAAGTTTGAAAGATGCTTGAAAACTTGAAAGAGATTTTGAAAATCAGAGAAAAGTTTAGTAAATTCGCTCTGAGGCTTCTATTGATTAATCAGCCTTTAAATAGGCAAAGGAGGAGACATTATACAAGCGTGGAATCCGGAAATGGAGTCCGAAATTAAAGGTAAATGAAAGACAAATTAAAGGTAAGTGCCTAATGACATATGCACTTACGTCACCTAACAATTATTCAGGGAATGACGCATGCACTTACGTCATTGTACAATTATTACCGATTCTATTACATTATTCCTATCTAAAAATCATATGGGTCCTGAGAAAAGGGCCCGCCAAAAGGATCATCATCATCATTATTCTTGATGTCTTTGGAATGCTGGTCTTGAGCTGCTTTCAATCTAGCTTCAGCTTCCCTTTGTACTTCACCAGTTTCAACTTTTTGCAATTCTATAAAAGTTTTTAAACCGGTTTTAATAAATTCTTGGAATGCAGGAGTATTAATAATATCCACTGGATTAGTCGAAGTGGAAGGAGTCTGCTGATGAGTCTGAGGAGGAGTCTGTGGAGGAGTCAAAGTAGTAGTCACAATTTTCTTGGGTAAAGGAATTTTGCTTTTGTCCGGTGTTTTAGGAGTCATTGGGTCAGTCACCACCGGAATTTGTCTTGAAACTTCAGAAATTATATGTTTATATTTTTCACCACTGTCAAGGAATTTATTAACCGTTTGGGCACAACACTGTTGCTCATTGAACTGAACCCACCATTTCACATTAATCTGACGTAGGAGACTGCAGGGATAGCCTTGCTGAGTAGACTTGATTTGGAAACTCCAGGCCATAATATATGGGACCCGGAACTCGGCATGAAACAGGAAGGAGGCTTGATAATCTTCTAACCTACATCTTTTCTTGTAGGTTTGAAAACCAATAGTAGCTTGAGGAGGCAAGATTGCCGGGATGGCACCTAGTAATTTCCACCAGTCATAGACCCACATAGGGACATTTTTATTAAAAGTAGTGGAAAAACTAATGAACCAGGAGTGATTAAACGATCGGTAGTAAAGACACCGATAAAAAGCTAAAATATAGTCAGCATAATTAAATCCGTCGGGAATATAAGGAATGGAAAAAGAATTTCTAGCATGAATGGAGGGAAAGTCACGAGGACTCATGATTTTCTGAATTATGAATTTAGAATAAGCAATACGAGATTTATCTTTTTTATCTGGATAATGAGTGATTTCAACTGAATTAGTGTCAACAAGAATTAGTTCATAATAAGCTTGAGTCTTACAGATATCATCTGTAAGCCATTGATTATTAGACAGAAAGAGTTGAGAACAGAAATTTTTGACATCATTATTTTCAGGAGTGGTTTTATAATGTGTCAACATTAGATACTCAAATTCTGTTTTAGGAATGTATGGGGCGGCATTAGACGTGGAAGATGATGAGGAGGCAGAAGTATTAATCGGAGTGGTTTGAAGTCTGGCAGAAGGAGACAATACAGCATTAGTATAGGTAAGTGGAGGAAAATCATTAGACGGGACTGAAGGAGTCAAAGGTTTGGGTGGATTAGTCATGATATAATCGGCAGGAGTTTTTGGTTTTCCTGGATCCTTAGACATTGGTACGACCTGTAAGAAATTCACGGGTAAGGAAGTCAGGAAGAGAATTATCATCGCCTTTAATGAATTCAATATCAAAATCGAAAACAGATAATATAGCTTGCCAACGGGCAAAAATCTGTTTGGAAACCAAATTTTTCACATCCTTTTGTAAAATTTCTTTAGCTGACTTACAGTCAACTCTCAATAAAAACTTTTTATTATACAAATCATCTTGGAATTTAGAAATATATAAAACAATTGATAAAATCTCTTTTTTCACAGTAGAATAATTTTTCTGTGGCCCTGCCCATATGCCCGAATGATATCTTACTAACTCTTCTAATGCAGATGATGCAGATGAATGCAATTTTTGTTTGAGAATGCCGCCATAACCAATATCTGATGCATCTGTTTCAATGATCATGAATGCATCTGGATGAGGAATGCCTAAACAAGGAAGAGTCTTGATCTTTTCTTTAATTTGTCTAATTAAATTAGTATGAATCTCTGTCCAAGCAGGAGGATTTTTCTGTAATCTCTCATATAAAGGACCACACATGGTTCTCAAATTAGGAAAGAAATCTGCAATATAATTCAAACAACCAAGAAAGCGTTGTAATTGATTTTTATCTCTTATTTCATCTGGAAATTTACTAGCAAATTCAATTGTTCTTTGAATTGGTTTCATTTTTCCTTGATGAATATCATGACCTAAAAATCTGATTTTAGTTTGAAACAATTTCATCTTTTTAGCTGAAATTACTAAGCCATTAGTCTGAATAACATGTAGCATGAGATTAAGATGTTTAAAGTGCTGAGAAACATTATCCGAAAATACTAAAATGTCATCAATATAAACAATTACAAAATTAGAATAATCATTAAAAATATCATTCATTATACGCTGAAATTCAGAAGGAGCACAATTAAAACGTATAGTACCATTACATAAATTAGTCTGTACTAAAGCAAGAATTGAATCATTGTAATGAAGTAAACGATCATCACGTAAAGCCATGAAGACAGGAGTATCAACCCCACGCTTCATTAAAGGATGTAAAGCAATTTGTATTAAACCAAAGTGCATAAAACGATAGCCTTGAGACAAGTAATAAGCAATAGCAGTATTAGTCAATAAAGAAATTGTTTTCTTATCCTCTTCCATGGGATGAATCTCCTAATGGATTTTAATTGAATAAGCTTTATTAAACTCAAGTAGTCCTTGAGAGTATACAGTAGAAATACTTCTACTTGGCATAGCTTCTTTTTTGAGAAATGCAAATAATTGACCATAAGTAATATTAGATAAATCCAAATTTTCCGTACCCATTTCTTTCATTAAACTAGTAATTAATTTTTGCGAAAATAAAGGAGGTAAACCAGTAATAAATTTTTCTTTCCAGAAAGACTGATTATAAAGGAGGTAAACCAGTAAGACGGCCGTATGTGGTGGCCAATGGCGTTGACAAAGTTCCCCTTGGCGTAAATCCCCTTGTTCCATATAGGTCTATGCATCTCTCATTTTTACATTTAGATATGTAAGGTTAGATTTAATTAAAATGGCTGAAAAAGTTAGAAGATTTCTCTTTGGAGAATCTAGTTCAACTAGACCTGCATCCATAATGGCATCATCGTCTGCATCTTCATCATATTCATCCATTCTTAATTCACATGAGTTAATTCATGAAGCTCTGCCAAGTAGAAGTATTTCTACTGTATACTCTCAAGGACTACTTGAGTTTAATAAAGCTTATTCAATTAAAATCCATGAGGAGATTCATCCCATGGAAGAGGATAAGAAAACAATTTCTTTATTGACTAATACTGCTATTGCTTATTACTTGTCTCAAGGCTATCGTTTTATGCACTTTGGTTTAATACAAATTGCTTTACATCCTTTAATGAAGCGTGGGGTTGATACTCCTGTCTTCATGGCTTTACGTGATGATCGTTTACTTCATTACAATGATTCAATTCTTGCTTTAGTACAGACTAATTTATGTAATGGTACTATACGTTTTAATTGTGCTCCTAATTTTTCTGTCAGTTTAATTGATCCTACTATTATGCAATCTTTGTTATTAGACATACATGTTACTAATAAAAAAATGGATCCTAAATCTGATAAATTTGTGTTAATTTATCGTATTTATTTTAAATTAATGAAGTCTATTATTCCTGCAGCTTTAAAATTAAAACCTACTAATGAAGGTGATTCTGTGTTAGTAATTACTGATTCTGATAATACTCAAACTCAGACACCTAGATTATTGTCTCGAAATGAAATTACAATTCCTAATGAACTTCTAATTGATAGACCTATAATAGCTCAAAGACATCCAGTTAGAACACAGGCTAATATTGAAGAACTCCCTGATAATAAAATACTATTAAAATTTGATAATAGGTTGTCTAAGTCTTCCTCCTGCAGGTATCCTTTAGAATCTCGACCCAGATATTCAGTCGATCTTCCTAGTACTTCATATGAACCCTCCAGGTATTCCTATACTGATCCTAAGATTAAGTTTACTTCTCCTCTTCCTGAAGTCATCCCCGATTCTAGTTCCTCCGTAGGTTCTCCTACTCAGTCTCAAATGAAATTTTCGGAAATTAATATGTTAAAAAAACCCTTTTCTATAGATAAAGATTTTCTTAATAAAAATTACTTTTCATCAGAAAATAATGAAAAAAGAATATGGTTTGAAAATTTTGATAAACAAATTATTTCAAAATTAAAAGACGAATGGGTTAATGATATCAATAAAAAACAATTTAATTTTCCTTTCTTTCAATGGTTAGATTATTATTTTCAAAAAGAAAAAATAATGTATAAAAATCTATCTACTATTAATGTTCAGACTAATTTATATAAAAAATGGCAATTGGTAGATAATAATGCTATCTTATCAGCTATTCATCCTCCTTTACAGTCTATAAAGATTAATACTAAAGAAGGCGAAATAATTGCTTCCCCTTTTAAAAAAGGTAAAGATAATAAAGAAGCAGTTGATTCTGAAGATATTAAAAAGGTTTATCAACAGAATAATTATTCTAATCAGATTTTACAAACTATTGCTCAACAAGTGGATTTAATTTCGGTAAAATTGGATAATAAAAGTGGTAATTTTCCTAATGAAGTGTCTAAACCGCTAGTGTCTCCTTCTCTCCCTAGAGAATTAGAAAGAGAAATTTCGTTAGTACAACGTATTAATTTAGCTATTGAAGGTAATACTAATAATCCATCTTCCTCTTCTGCTTTGCATCAGATTGAGAAACAATTTAGTGGTCTTCGACTTAATGCCATTAATCGTACTGCCCCTCGTGAAGAATCATCTAGCAGTTCACATAATTCTGAATCTGAACAAGAAAATGATGACATAGATAATATAGAAGACATAGAAAACCAATTCTATGAAACTACTCCTCCTTTAGAACCTTTAGAACTTAATCGTATCTCTAGACGTCCATATCGAAAATCATATAGTAATAGATGGTCTAATAATAGAAATGTAATGAATTATCATAGTAGACCTACTCCCCCTGATATTCAATTTGAAGAACGTAATAGGTTTAATACTAAATCATACGATGGAAGTGCTTTATATGAATGGAATATTGATGGTAAATCTGAATATGAAATAACAAATACTTTGCATGAAATGGGTACTGCTAAAATAGCTTATAAATCTAAGTATCCTCAGATTAGTGAAAGACAAATCGCTTCGTGTTTTGTTTCTGGATTTACTGGTCAATTAAAAAATTGGTGGGATAATATGTTTACTCCAATGCAACAAATGGAAATTTTGACTCATCAAACTGTTGTTCATCGTGATGTTACTATTAATGATGAAGTAGTTAGAACTACTGATTATGAATCTGACGGTGCTAGTTATTTAATTTATATTCTTTCTATGCATTTTATTGGTAATCCAAAAGAAGAATTAACTAGTTTAAAGATTTCATTGACTAATCTTAAATGTCCTTTGTTTAAAGACTATTTCTGGTACAAAACTACTTTTCTTACTAATGTGTTACGTAGACCAGATTGTAATCAGTCTTTCTGGAAAGAAAAATTTATTACTGGTTTACCTCCTTTATTTTCGCAAAAATTAATTACTAGTTTAATGAAAGAAATGGGTACGGAAAATTTGGATTTATCTAATATTACTTATGGTCAATTATTTGCATTTCTCAAAAAAGAAGCTTTATCGATCTGTCAAGATTTTAAATTGCAGAGAAAATATGGTCTTGAGAAACAGGAATTGGGGTCCTTCTGTCAAGCATTTGGCATCGCAAGTCCTCATCCGCCCTCTACACAAGACAAAAGGTCTAAAAAGGTTAGACAGTATCCTAGTAAATATAATAAATATCAGCGAAAGAATAAATATAATCCTGATTGGTCTAATAAGAATAACTTTTATAGGAAAAAGAAAGATAAAAGAAGTAAAAAACCTATTAAGTGTTATAAATGTGGTAAATTAGGTCATATAGCTCCTAATTGTAAATTAGAGAAAAAGATTAATACTTTATTTTCTGAAGAATCTGAATTAAAAAATAAATTAATGTCTATTCTAATTAATTCTGAAAAAGAAGAAGATAATTATTATTCCTCTGATTCATCTAGTTTTTCAGATAATGATGATTTTTGTGAATGTAAAAAGACAATTAATATGATGAATAATTCTAGTAAAAATAGTTTAAATAAAGAATTATTATTTGATATAATAAAAGATATAAAAGATGATAATATTAGAAAAGATTATTTAGAAAAATTAAAAAACTTAGTTTTACAAGAAAATAATCATATGTTTGATATAAAAGAACCATTTAGTCTAAATAATTTAATAGATAAATATAAACATGAAGATAATTTTGGTTTTCGTAAAAGTAGTAATATTAAAGAAGAAATAAAAATATTGAAAGATGAAATTCGAGAAATTAATAATCAATTAAATGAATTAAAATTAAAGGATTTAGAATTAGAAGCAAAAATATTATTAAAAGACCAGTCTAATATAGCATCTACATCTGGTATAATAAAAGATGATGAAATTACTATAGCTAATGATATACCTGACGATAAAAATTTCTTAAATTTAATTAATAGAGTAAAAATTGAAAAATGGTATGTTCTAGTTACAATAGGTGTAGAGGATTGGACGACTACTTGTGTCGCCATGCTTGATAGTGGCGCCGATCAATCCTGCATCAGTCGCGGAATAATTCCAGATAAGTATTTATCAAGAACTAAAGAAAAATTGTATGCTGCTAATGGATTAGAAATAGATATTTATGCTGAATTGAATAATGGTTATATCTGTAATAATGGATATTGTTTTAAACATTCTTTTCTAATACTTGAAAATTTTACTACTGATGTGGTTTTAGGTAATCCTTTTCTATATCAGATTACTCCATTTACTAAACATACTGATCATATTTCTGTTAATATTTTAGGAAATAAATTGGTTTTTCCATTTATTAATCCTATACAAGAAAAAGAGTTAGCATTACTCCAGACTAATTCGATATATAAACAAATCTGTGTAATGAATAAGAAAAAGAAAAGTTTAATGTTTTTACAGAATGAATTAGATTTTACTAGAATAGACGAACAATTAATGAAAGCAGATATTAAATTAAAAATTGATAATTTAGATAAGAAATTCCAAACATTAGTGTGTTCAGAACATCCTAATGCGTTTTGGAATAGGAAAAAGCATGTTGTATCATTACCATATATCAAGGAATTTAATGAAAGAGACATTCCGACTAAGGCTAGACCCATTCAAATGAATGAGGAATTACTTAAATTTTGTAAACAGGAAATTCAGAGTTTAATGGATAAAAAATTAATCAGGAAATCACAATCTCCTTGGAGTTGTGCAGCATTTTATGTGAATAATCAAGCTGAAAAGGAACGCGGTGTTCCTCGTTTAGTGATTAATTATAAACCTTTAAATAAGGTATTACAGTGGAATAGATATCCAATTCCTAATAAAAAGGATCTACTAAAGCGACTTCATAGTGCTAAAGTATTTTCCAAATTTGATTTAAAATCAGGATATTGGCAAATACAGATTAATGAAAATGATAGGTATAAAACAGCTTTTACTGTTCCTTTCGGACACTATGAATGGAATGTTATGCCTTTTGGTTTGAAAAATGCTCCTTCTGAATTTCAGCGTATAATGAATGATATTTTTAATGATTATTCTAATTTTGTAATTGTTTATATTGATGACATTTTAGTATTTTCGGATAATGTTTCTCAGCACTTTAAACATCTTAATCTCATGCTACATGTTATTCAGACTAATGGCTTAGTAATTTCAGCTAAAAAGATGAAATTGTTTCAAACTAAAATAAGATTTTTAGGTCATGATATTCATCAAGGAAAAATGAAACCAATTCAAAGAACAATTGAATTTGCTAGTAAATTTCCAGATGAAATAAGAGATAAAAATCAATTACAACGCTTTCTTGGTTGTTTAAATTATATTGCAGATTTCTTTCCTAATTTGAGAACCATGTGTGGTCCTTTGTATGAGAGATTACAGAAAAATCCTCCTGCTTGGACAGAGACTCATACTAATTTAATTAAACAAATTAAAGAAAAAATTAAGACTCTTCCTTGTTTAGGCATTCCTCATCCCGATGCATTCATGATCATTGAGACTGATGCATCAGATATAGGGTATGGAGGCATTCTAAAACAAAAAATGCATTCATCTGCATCATCTGCATTAGAAGAGTTAGTAAGATATCATTCGGGCATATGGGCAGGGCCACAGAAAAATTATTCTACTGTGAAAAAAGAGATTTTATCAATTGTTTTATGTATTTCTAAATTCCAAGATGATTTGTATAATAAAAAGTTTTTATTAAGAGTTGACTGTAAGTCAGCTAAAGAAATTTTACTAAAGGATGTGAAAAATTTGGTTTCCAAACAGATTTTTGCCCGTTGGCAAGCTATACTTTCTGTTTTCGATTTTGATATTGAATTCATTAAAGGCGATGATAATTCTCTTCCTGACTTCCTTACCCGTGAATTTCTTACAGGTCGTACCAATGTCTAAGGATCCAGGAAAACCAAAAACTCCTGCCGATTATCTTATGTCTAATCCTCCTAAGCCTTTGACTCCTTCAGTACCGTCTAATGATTTTCCTCCACTTACCTACACTAATGCTGTTTTGTCTCCTTCAGCCAGACTCCAAACCACTCCGATTAATGTTTCTGCCTCATCATCCTCTTCCTCGACTAATGCTGCCCCATACATTCCTAAAACAGAATTTGAGTACCTCATGTTGACTCATTATAAAACCACTCCTGAAAATAATGATGTCAAAAATTTCTGTTCTAGACTCTTTCTGCCTAATAATCAATGGCTTACAGATGATATCTGTAAGACTCAAGCTTATTATGAACTAATTCTTGTTGACACTAATTCAGTTGAAATCACTCATTATCCAGATAAAAAAGATAAATCTCGTATTGCTTATTCTAAATTCATAATTCAGAAAATCATGAGTCCTCGTGACTTTCCCTCCATTCATGCTAGAAATTCTTTTTCCATTCCTTATATTCCCGACGGATTTAATTATGCTGACTATATTTTAGCTTTTTATCGGTGTCTATACTACCGATCGTTTAATCACTCCTGGTTCATTAGTTTTTCCACTACCTTTAATAAAAATGTCCCCATGTGGGTCTATGACTGGTGGAAATTACTAGGTGCCATCCCGGCAATCTTGCCTCCTCAAGCTACTATTGGTTTTCAAACCTACAAGAAAAGATGTAGGTTAGAAGATTATCAAGCCTCCTTCCTGTTTCATGCCGAGTTCCGGGTCCCATATATTATGGCCTGGAGTTTCCAAATCAAGTCTACTCAGCAAGGATATCCCTGCAGTCTCATACGTCAGATTAATGTGAAATGGTGGGTCCAGTTCAATGAGCAACAGTGCTGTGCCCAGACGGTTAATAAATTCCTTGACAGTGGTGAAAAATATAAACATATAATTTCTGAAGTTTCAAGACAAATTCCGGTGGTGACTGACCCAATGACTCCTAAAACACCGGACAAAAGCAAAATTCCTTTACCAAAGAAAATTGTGACTACTACTTTGACTCCTCAACAGACTCCTTCTCAGACTCATCAGCAGACTCCTTCCACTTCGACTAATCCAGTGGATATTATTAATACTCCTGCATTCCAAGAATTTATTAAAACTGGTTTAAAAACTTTTATAGAATTGCAAAAAGTTGAAACTGGTGAAGTACAACGGGAAGCTGAAGCTAGATTGAAAGCAGCTCAAGACCAGCATTCCAAAGACATCAAGAATAATGATGATGATGATCCTTTTGGCGGGCCCTTTTCTCAGGACCCATATGATTTTTAGATAGGAATAATGTAATAGAATCGGTAATAATTGTACAATGACGTAAGTGCATGCGTCATTCCCTGAATAATTGTTAGATGACGTAAGTGCATATGTCATTAGGCACTTACCTTTAATTTGTCTTTCATTTACCTTTAATTTCGGACTCTATTTCTGGATTCCACGCTTGTATAATGTCTCCTCCTTTGCCTATTTAAAGGCTGATTAATCAATAGAAGCCTCAGAGCGAATTTACTAAACTTTTCTCTGATTTTCAAAATCTCTTTCAAGCTTTCAATCATCTTTCAAACTTCTTTAATCTTTTCCCGTGCTTTCATCTAATCGTAAGTCCTGCGTCTTAATTTTATACTCTTACTTTAGTTTACCGCCTACTTCACCTTCTTTCTCATCTCCATCTCTTCTGCGACCTAAAAGGATATCCTGGTAGGGAACGGATCTCACTTCTAGTTATCCCACCCGGGTCTTCGAAGTCTTTCATCCGGAGAGCGAATTAGACTCGGAATCGAACCCGCGACCTCAGGTAAGGACACCAAGCTCTGATACCATTTGACCTAAAAGGATATCCTGGTAGGGAACGGATCTCACTTCTAGTTATCCATCTAGTAGTTCACATACTTCTGAATCTGAACAAGAAAATGATGACATAGATAATATAGAAGACATAGAAAACCAATTCTATGAAACTACTCCTCCTTTAGAACCTTTAGAACTTAATCGTATCTCTAGACGTCCATATCGAAAATCATATAGTAATAGATGGTCTAATAATAGAAATGTAATGAATTATCATAGTAGACCTACTCCCCCTGATATTCAATTTGAAGAACGTAATAGGTTTAATACTAAATCATATGATGGAAGTGCTTTATATGAATGGAATATTGATGGTAAATCTGAATATGAAATAACAAATACTTTGCATGAAATGGGTACTGCTAAAATAGCTTATAAATCTAAGTATCCTCAGATTAGTGAAAGACAAATCGCTTCGTGTTTTGTTTCTGGATTTACTGGTCAATTAAAAAATTGGTGGGATAATATGTTTACTCCAATGCAACAAATGGAAATTTTGACTCATCAAACTGTTGTTCATCGTGATGTTACTATTAATGATGAAGTAATTAGAACTACTGATTATGAATCTGACGGTGCTAGTTATTTAATTTATGTTCTTTCTATGCATTTTATTGGTAATCCAAAAGAAGAATTAACTAGTTTAAAGATTTCATTGACTAATCTTAAATGTCCTTTGTTTAAAGACTATTTCTGGTACAAAACTACTTTTCTTACTAATGTGTTACGTAGACCAGATTGTAATCAGTCTTTCTGGAAAGAAAAATTTATTACTAGTTTACCGCCTACTTCACCTTCTTTCTCATCTCCATCTCTTCTGCAAACCGATCCTGCTCCATTTTCCATTTTGGTATCAGAGCCTGGTTTTTCAAAGAATTTTCAAAGAAAATATTTTCAAACATTTTCAAAAATTTTGATTAAATATAATTTTACAAATCTGAAGGTAAGGGTGAGCATCTGCATTCATCTATAGTTGGTAAGAGGTTGTTTGCATCAGTAAGACCGTTGGTAAGCCTTAGAAGTTAGGTGTTCCCGGCTTGATCCCCTTGTTCCATATAGGTCTATGCATCTCTCATTTTTACATTTAGATATGTAAGGTTAGATTTAATTAAAATGGCTGAAAAAGTTAGAAGATTTCTCTTTGGAGAATCTAGTTCAACTAGACCTGCATCCATAATGGCATCATCGTCTGCATCTTCATCATATTCATCCATTCTTAATTCACATGAGTTAATTCATGAAGCTCTGCCAAGTAGAAGTATTTCTACTGTATACTCTCAAGGACTACTTGAGTTTAATAAAGCTTATTCAATTAAAATCCATGAGGAGATTCATTCCATGGAAGAAGACAAGAAAACAATTTCTTTATTGACTAATACTGCTATTGCTTATTACTTGTCTCAAGGCTATCGTTTTATGCATTTTGGTTTAATACAAATTGCTTTACATCCGTTAATGAAGCGTGGGGTTGATACTCCTGTCTTCATGGCTTTACGTGATGATCGTTTACTTCATTATAATGATTCTGTTCTTGCTTTAGTACAGACTAATTTATGTAATGGTACTATACGTTTTAATTGTGCTCCTAATTTTTCTGTCAGTTTAATTGATCCTACTATTATGCAATCTTTGTTGTTAGACATACATGTTACTAATAAGAAAATGGATCCTAAATCGGATAAATTTGTGTTAATTTATCGTATTTATTTTAAATTAATGAAGTCTATTATTCCTGCAGCTTTAAAATTAAAACCTACTAATGAAGGTGATTCTGTGTTAGTAATTACTGATTCTGATAATACTCAAACTCAGACACCTAGATTATTGTCTCGAAATGAAATTACAATTCCTAATGAACTTCTAATTGATAGACCTATAATAGCTCAAAGACATCCAGTTAGAACACAGGCTAATATTGAAGAACTCCCTGATAATAAAATACTATTAAAATTTGATAATAGGTTGTCTAAGTCTTCCTCCTGCAGGTATCCTTTAGAATCTCGACCCAGATATTCAGTCGATCTTCCTAGTACTTCATATGAACCCTCCAGGTATTCCTATACTGATCCTAAGATTAAGTTTACTTCTTCTCTTCCTGAAGTCATCCCCGATTCTAGTTCCTCCGTAGGTTCTCCTACTCAGTCTCAAATGAAATTTTCGGAAATTAATATGTTAAAAAAACCCTTTTCTATAGATAAAGATTTTCTTAATAAAAATTACTTTTCATCAGAAAATAATGAAAAAAGAATATGGTTTGAAAAATTTGATAAACAAATTATTTCAAAATTAAAAGACGAATGGGTTAATGATATCAATAAAAAACAATTTAATTTTCCTTTCTTTCAATGGTTAGATTATTATTTTCAAAAAGAAAAAATAATGTATAAAAATCTATCTACTATTAATGTTCAGACTAATTTATATAAAAAATGGCAATTGGTAGATAATAATGCTATCTTATCAGCTATTCATCCTCCGTTACAGTCTATAAAGATTAATACTAAAGAAGGCGAAATAATTGCTTCCCCTTTTAAAAAAGGTAAAGATAATAAAGAAGCAGTTGATTCTGAAGATATTAAAAAGGTTTATCAACAGAATAATTATTCTATTCAGATTTTACAAACTATTGCTCAACAAGTGGATTTAATTTCGGTAAAATTGGATAATAAAAGTGGTAATTTTCCTAATGAAGTGTCTAAACCGCTAGTGTCTCCTTCTCTCCCTAGAGAATTAGAAAGAGAAATTTCGTTAGTACAACGTATTAATTTAGCTATTGAAGGTAATACTAATAATCCATCTTCCTCTTTTGCTTTGCATCAGATTGAGAAACAATTTAGTGGTCTTCGACTTAATGCCATTAATCGTACTGCCCCTCGTGAAGAATCATCTAGCAGTTCACATAATTCTGAATCTGAACAAGAAAATGATGACATAGATAATATAGAAGACATAGAAAACCAATTCTATGAAACTACTCCTCCTTTAGAACCTTTAGAACTTAATCGTATCTCTAGACGTCCATATCGAAAATCATATAGTAATAGATGGTCTAATAATAGAAATGTAATGAATTATCATAGTAGACCTACTCCCCCTGATATTCAATTTGAAGAACGTAATAGGTTTAATACTAAATCATATGATGGAAGTGCTTTATATGAATGGAATATTGATGGTAAATCTGAATATGAAATAACAAATACTTTGCATGAAATGGGTACTGCTAAAATAGCTTATAAATCTAAGTATCCTCAGATTAGTGAAAGATAAATCGCTTCGTGTTTTGTTTCTGGATTTACTGGTCAATTAAAAAATTGGTGGGATAATATGTTTACTCCAATGCAACAAATGGAAATTTTGACTCATCAAACTGTTATTCATCGTGATGTTACTATTAATGATGAAGTAGTTAGAACTACTGATTATGAATCTGACGGTGCTAGTTATTTAATTTATGTTCTTTCTATGCATTTTATTGGTAATCCAAAAGAAGAATTAACTAGTTTAAAGATTTCATTGACTAATCTTAAATGTCCTTTGTTTAAAGACTATTTCTGGTACAAAACTACTTTTCTTACTAATGTGTTACGTAGACCAGATTGTAATCAGTCTTTCTGGAAAGAAAAATTTATTACTAGTTTACCGCCTACTTCACCTTCTTTCTCATCTCCATCTCTTCTGCAAACCGATCCTGCTCCATTTTCCATTTTGGTATCAGAGCCTGGTTTTTCAAAGAATTTTCAAAGAAAATATTTTCTTTGAAAATTCTTTGAAAAACCAGGCTCTGATAAGATAAACCAAATTTTGGTATCAGAGCCTGCTTCATTTTGGTATCAGAGCCTGGTTTTTCAAAGAATTTTCAAAGAAAATATTTTCAAACATTTTCAAAAATTTTGATTAAATATAATTTTACAAATCTGAAGGTAAGGGTGAGCATCTGCATTCATCTATAGTTGGTAAGAGGTTGTTTGCATCAGTAAGACCGTTGGTAAGCCTTAGAAGTTAGGTGTTCCCGGCTTGATCCCCTTGTTCCATATAGGTCTATGCATCTCTCATTTTTACATTTAGATATGTAAGGTTAGATTTAATTAAAATGGCTGAAAAAGTTAGAAGATTTCTCTTTGGAGAATCTAGTTCAACTAGACCTGCATCCATAATGGCATCATCGTCTGCATCTTCATCATATTCATCCATTCTTAATTCACATGAGTTAATTCATGAAGCTCTGCCAAGTAGAAGTATTTCTACTGTATACTCTCAAGGACTACTTGAGTTTAATAAAGCTTATTCAATTAAAATCCATGAGGAGATTCATCCCATGGAAGAAGACAAGAAAACAATTTCTTTATTGACTAATACTGCTATTGCTTATTACTTGTCTCAAGGCTATCGTTTTATGCATTTTGGTTTAATACAAATTGCTTTACATCCGTTAATGAAGCGTGGGGTTGATACTCCTGTCTTCATGGCTTTACGTGATGATCGTTTACTTCATTATAATGATTCTGTTCTTACTTTAGTACAGACTAATTTATGTAATGGTACTATACGTTTTAATTGTGCTCCTAATTTTTCTGTCAGTTTAATTGATCCTACTATTATGCAATCTTTGTTGTTAGACATACATGTTACTAATAAGAAAATGGATCCTAAATCGGATAAATTTGTGTTAATTTATCGTATTTATTTTAAATTAATGAAGTCTATTATTCCTGCAGCTTTAAAATTAAAACCTACTAATGAAGGTGATTCTGTGTTAGTAATTACTGATTCTGATAATACTCAAACTCAGACACCTAGATTATTGTCTCGAAATGAAATTACAATTCCTAATGAACTTCTAATTGATAGACCTATAATAGCTCAAAGACATCCAGTTAGAACACAGGCTAATATTGAAGAACTCCCTGATAATAAAATACTATTAAAATTTGATAATATGTTGTCTAAGTCTTCCTCCTGCAGGTATCCTTTAGAATCTCGACCCAGATATTCAGTCGATCTTCCTAGTACTTCATATGAACCCTCCAGGTATTCCTATACTGATCCTAAGATTAAGTTTACTTCTCCTCTTCCTGAAGTCATCCCCGATTCTAGTTCCTCCGTTGGTTCTCCTACTCAGTCTCAAATGAAATTTTTGGAAATTAATATGTTAAAAAAACCCTTTTCTATAGATAAAGATTTTCTTAATAAAAATTACTTTTCATCAGAAAATAATGAAAAAAGAATATGGTTTGAAAAATTTGATAAACCAATTATTTCAAAATTAAAAGATGAATGGGTTAATGATATCAATAAAAAACAGATTAATTTTTCTTTCTTTCAATGGTTAGATTATTATTTTCAGAAAGAAAAAATTAATTATAAAAATTTATCTACAATTAATGTTCAGACTAATTTGTATAAAAAATGGCAATTGGTAGATAATAATGCTATCTTATCAGCTATTCATCCTCCGTTACAGTCTATAAAGATTAATACTAAAGAAGGCGAAATAATTGCTTCCCCTTTTAAAAAAGGTAAAGATAATAAAGAAGCAGTTGATTCTGAAGATATTAAAAAGGTTTATCAATAGAATAATTATTCTAATCAGATTTTACAAACTATTGCTCAACAAGTGGATTTAATTTCGGTAAAATTGGATAATAAAAGTGGTAATTTTCCTAATGAAGTGTCTAAACCGCTAGTGTCTCCTTCTCTCCCTAGAGAATTAGAAAGAGAAATTTCGTTAGTACAACGTATTAATTTAGCTATTGAAGGTAATACTAATAATCCATCTTCCTCTTCTGCTTTGCATCAGATTGAGAAACAATTTAGTGGTCTTCGACTTAATGCCATTAATCGTACTGCCCCTCGTGAAGACTCATCTAGTAGTTCACATAATTCTGAATCTGAACAAGAAAATGATGACATAGATAATATAGAAGACATAGAAAACCAATTCTATGAAACTACTCCTCCTTTAGAACCTTTAGAACTTAATCGTATCTCTAGACGTCCATATCGAAAATCATATAGTAATAGATGGTCTAATAATAGAAATGTAATGAATTATCATAGTAGACCTACTCCCCCTGATATTCAATTTGAAGAACGTAATAGGTTTAATACTAAATCATATGATGGAAGTGCTTTATATGAATGGAATATTGATGGTAAATCTGAATATGAAATAACAAATACTTTGCATGAAATGGGTACTGCTAAAATAGCTTATAAATCTAAGTATCCTCAGATTAGTGAAAGACAAATCGCTTCGTGTTTTGTTTCTGGATTTACTGGTCAATTAAAAAATTGGTGGGATAATATGTTTACTCCAATGCAACAAATGGAAATTTTGACTCATCAAACTGTTGTTCATCGTGATGTTGCTATTAATGATGAAGTAATTAGAACTACTGATTATGAATCTGACGGTGCTAGTTATTTAATTTATGTTCTTTCTATGCATTTTATTGGTAATCCAAAAGAAGAATTAACTAGTTTAAAGATTTCATTGACTAATCTTAAATGTCCTTTGTTTAAAGACTATTTCTGGTACAAAACTACTTTTCTTACTAATGTGTTACGTAGACCAGATTGTAATCAGTCTTTCTGGAAAGAAAAATTTATTACTGGTTTACCTCCTTTATTTTCGCAAAAATTAATTACTAGTTTAATGAAAGAAATGGGTACGGAAAATTTGGATTTATCTAATATTACTTATGGTCAATTATTTGCATTTCTCAAAAAAGAAGCTTTATCAATCTGTCAAGATTTTAAATTGCAGAGAAAATATGGTCTTGAGAAACAGGAATTGGGGTCCTTCTGTCAAGCATTTGGCATCGCAAGTCCTCATCCGCCCTCTACACAAGACAAAAGGTCTAAAAAGGTTAGACAGTATCCTAGTAAATATAATAAATATCAGCGAAAGAATAAATATAATCCTGATTGGTCTAATAAGAATAACTTTTATAGGAAAAAGAAAGATAAAAGAAGTAAAAAACCTATTAAGTGTTATAAATGTGGTAAATTAGGTCATATAGCTCCTAATTGTAAATTAGAGAAAAAGATTAATGCTTTATTTTCTGAAGAATCTGAATTAAAAAATAAATTAATGTCTATTCTAATTAATTCTGAAAAAAGAAGAAGATAATTATTATTCCTCTGATTCATCTAGTTTTTCAGATAATGATGATTTTTGTGAATGTAAAAAGACAATTAATATGATGAATAATTCTAGTAAAAATAGTTTAAATAAAGAATTATTATTTGATATAATAAAAGATATAAAAGATGATAATATTAGAAAAGATTATTTAGAAAAATTAAAAAACTTAGTTTTACAAGAAAATAATCATATGTTTGATATAAAAGAACCATTTAGTCTAAATAATTTAATAGATAAATATAAACATGAAGATAATTTTGGTTTTCGTAAAAGTAGTAATATTAAAGAAGAAATAAAAATATTGAAAGATGAAATTCGAGAAATTAATAATCAATTAAATGAATTAAAATTAAAGGATTTAGAATTAGAAGCAAAAATATTATTAAAAGACCAGTCTAATATAGCATCTACACTGGTATAATAAAAGATGATGAAATTACTATAGCTAATGATATACCTGACGATAAAAATTTCTTAAATTTAATTAATAGAGTAAAAATTGAAAAATGGTATGTTCTAGTTAAAATAGGTGTAGAGGATTGGACGACTACTTGTGTCGCCATGCTTGATAGTGGCGCCGATCAATCCTGCATCAGTCGCGGAATAATTCCAGATAAGTATTTATCAAGAACTAAAGAAAAATTGTATGCTGCTAATGGATTAGAAATAGATATTTATGCTGAATTGAATAATGGTTATATCTGTAATAATGGATATTGTTTTAAACATTCTTTTCTAATACTTGAAAATTTTACTACTGATGTGGTTTTAGGTAATCCTTTTCTATATCAGATTACTCCATTTACTAAACATACTGATCATATTTCTGTTAATATTTTAGGAAATAAATTGGTTTTTCCATTTATTAATCCTATACAAGAAAAAGAGTTAGCATTACTCCAGACTAATTCGATATATAAACAAATCTGTGTAATGAATAAGAAAAAGAAAAGTTTAATGTTTTTACAGAATGAATTAGATTTTACTAGAATAGACGAACAATTAATGAAAGCAGATATTAAATTAAAAATTGATAATTTAGATAAGAAATTCCAAACATTAGTGTGTTCAGAACATCCTAATGCGTTTTGGAATAGGAAAAAGCATGTTGTATCATTACCATATATCAAGGAATTTAATGAAAGAGACATTCCGACTAAGGCTAGACCCATTCAAATGAATGAGGAATTACTTAAATTTTGTAAACAGGAAATTCAGAGTTTAATGGATAAAAAATTAATCAGGAAATCACAATCTCCTTGGAGTTGTGCAGCATTTTATGTGAATAATCAAGATGAAAAGGAACGCGGTGTTCCTCGTTTAGTGATTAATTATAAACCTTTAAATAAGGTATTACAGTGGATTAGATATCCAATTCCTAATAAAAAGGATCTACTAAAGCGACTTCATAGTGCTAAAGTATTTTCCAAATTTGATTTAAAATCAGGATATTGGCAAATACAGATTAATGAAAACGATAGGTATAAAACAGCTTTTACTGTTCCTTTCGGACACTATGAATGGAATGTTATGCCTTTTGGTTTGAAAAATGCTCCTTCTGAATTTCAGCGTATAATGAATGATATTTTTAATGATTATTCTAATTTTGTAATTGTTTATATTGATGACATTTTAATATTTTCGGATAATGTTTCTCAGCACTTTAAACATCTTAATCTCATGCTACATGTTATTCAGACTAATGGCTTAGTAATTTCAGCTAAAAAGATGAAATTGTTTCAAACTAAAATAAGATTTTTAGGTCATGATATTCATCAAGGAAAAATGAAACCAATTCAAAGAACAATTGAATTTGCTAGTAAATTTCCAGATGAAATAAGAGATAAAAATCAATTACAACGCTTTCTTGGTTGTTTAAATTATATTGCAGATTTCTTTCCTAATTTGAGAACCATGTGTGGTCCTTTGTATGAGAGATTACAGAAAAATCCTCCTGCTTGGACAGAGACTCATACTAATTTAATTAAACAAATAAAAGAAAAAATTAAGACTCTTCCTTGTTTAGGCATTCCTCATCCCGATGCATTCATGATCATTGAGACTGATGCATCAGATATAGGGTATGGAGGCATTCTAAAACAGAAAATGCATTCATCTGCATCATCTGCATTAGAAGAGTTAGTAAGATATCATTCGGGCATATGGGCAGGGCCACAGAAAAATTATTCTACTGTGAAAAAAAGAGATTTTATCAATTGTTTTATGTATTTCAAAATTCCAAGATGATTTGTATAATAAAAAGTTTTTATTAAGAGTTGACTGTAAGTCAGCTAAAGAAATTTTACAAAAGGATGTGAAAAATTTGGTTTCCAAACAGATTTTTGCCCTTTGGCAAGCTATACTTTCTGTTTTCGATTTTGATATTGAATTCGTTAAAGGCGATGATAATTCTCTTCCTGACTTCCTTACCCGTGAATTTCTTACAGGTCGTACCAATGTCTAAGGATCCAGGAAAACCAAAAACTCCTGCCGATTATCTTATGTCTAATCCTCCTAAGCCTTTGACTCCTTCAGTACCGTCTAATGATTTTCCTCCACTTACCTACACTAATGCTGTTTTGTCTCCTTCAGCAAGACTCCAAACCACTCCGATTAATGTTTCTGCCTCATCATCCTCTTCCTCGACTAATGCTGCCCCATACATTCCTAAAACAGAATTTGAGTACCTCATGTTGACTCATTATAAAACCACTCCTGAAAATAATGATGTCAAAAATTTCTGTTCTAGACTCTTTCTGCCTAATAATCAATGGCTTACAGATGATATCTGTAAGACTCAAGCTTATTATGAACTAATTCTTGTTGACACTAATTCAGTTGAAATCACTCATTATCCAGATAAAAAAGATAAATCTCGTATTGCTTATTCTAAATTCATAATTCAGAAAATCATGAGTCCTCGTGACTTTCCCTCCATTCATGCTAGAAATTCTTTTTCCATTCCTTATATTCCCGACGGATTTAATTATGCTGACTATATTTTAGCTTTTTATCGGTGTCTATACTACCGATCGTTTAATCACTCCTGGTTCATTAGTTTTTCCACTACCTTTAATAAAAATGTCCCCATGTGGGTCTATGACTGGTGGAAATTACTAGGTGCCATCCCGGCAATCTTGCCTCCTCAAGCTACTATTGGTTTTCAAACCTACAAGAAAAGATGTAGGTTAGAAGATTATCAAGCCTCCTTCCTGTTTCATGCCGAGTTCCGGGTCCCATATATTATGGCCTGGAGTTTCCAAATCAAGTCTACTCAGCAAGGATATCCCTGCAGTCTCATACGTCAGATTAATGTGAAATGGTGGGTCCAGTTCAATGAGCAACAGTGCTGTGCCCAGACGGTTAATAAATTCCTTGACAGTGGTGAAAAATATAAACATATAATTTCTGAAGTTTCAAGACAAATTCCGGTGGTGACTGACCCAATGACTCCTAAAACACCGGACAAAAGCAAAATTCCTTTACCAAAGAAAATTGTGACTACTACTTTGACTCCTCAACAGACTCCTTCTCAGACTCATCAGCAGACTCCTTCCACTTCGACTAATCCAGTGGATATTATTAATACTCCTGCATTCCAAGAATTTATTAAAACTGGTTTAAAAACTTTTATAGAATTGCAAAAAGTTGAAACTGGTGAAGTACAACGGGAAGCTGAAGCTAGATTGAAAGCAGCTCAAGACCAGCATTCCAAAGACGTCAAGAATAATGATGATGACGATCCTTTTGGCAGGCCCTTTTCTCAGGACCCATATGATTTTTAGATCGGAATAATGTAATAGAATAGGTAATAATTGTACAATGACGTAAGTGCATGCGTCATTCCCTGAATAATTGTTAGGTGACGTAAGTGCATATGTCATTAGGCACTTACATTTAATTTGTCTTTCATTTACCTTTAATTTCGGACTCCATTTCCGGATTCCACTCTTGTATAATGTCTCCCCCTTTGCCTATTTAAAGGCTGATTAATCAATAGAAGCCTCAGAGCGAATTTACTAAACTTTTCTCTGATTTTCAAAATCTCTTTCAAGCTTTCAATCATCTTTCAAACTTCTTTAATCTTTTCCCGTGCTTTCATCTAATCGTAAGTCCTGCGTCTTAATTTTATACTCTTACTTTAGTTTACCGCCTACTTCACCTTCTTTCTCATCTCCATCTCTTCTGCAAACCGATCCTGCTCCATTTAGGATAACTAGAAGTGAGATCCGTTCCCTACCAGGATATCCTTTTAGGTCAAATGGTATCAGAGCTTGGTGTCCTTACCTGAGGTCGCGGGTTCGATTCCGAGTCTAATTCGCTCTCCGGATGAAAGACTTCGAAGACCCGGGTGGGATAACTAGAAGTGAGATCCGTTCCCTACCAGGATATCCTTTTAGGTATATCATTTGACCTAAAAGGATACCATTTAAGAACACATCTGTTTAATATGATGAATATCCTGCTTAATATGATGAATATGATGAATATCCTGCTCCATTTAAGGATATCCTGCTTCATTTTGGTATCAAAGCCTGGTTTTTCAAAGAATTTTCAAAGAAAATATTTTCAAACATTTTCAAAAATTTTGATTAAATATAATTTTACAAATCTGAATGTAAGGGTGAGCATCTGCATTCATCTATAGTTGGTAAGAGGTTGTTTGCATCAGTAAGACCGTTGGTAAGCCTTAGAAGTTAGGTGTTCCCGGCTTGATCCCCTTGTTCCATATAGGTCTATGCATCTCTCATTTTTACATTTAGATATGTAAGGTTAGATTTAATTAAAATGGCTGAAAAAGTTAGAAGATTTCTCTTTGGAGAATCTAGTTCAACTAGACCTGCATCCATAATGGCATCATCGTCTGCATCTTCATCATATTCATTCATTCTTAATTCTCATGAATTAATTCAAGAAGCTCTGCCAAGTAGAAGTATTTCTACTGTATACTCTCAAGGACTACTTGAGTTTAATAAAGCTTATTCAATTAAAATCCATGAGGAGATTCATCCCATGGAAGAGGATAAGAAAACAATTTCTTTATTGACTAATACTGCTATTGCTTATTACTTGTCTCAAGGCTATCGTTTTATGCACTTTGGTTTAATACAAATTGCTTTACATCCTTTAATGAAGCGTGGGGTTGATACTCCTGTCTTCATGGCTTTACGTGATGATCGTTTACTTCATTATAATGATTCTGTTCTTACTTTAGTACAGACTAATTTATGTAATGGTACTATACGTTTTAATTGTGCTCCTAATTTTTCTGTCAGTTTAATTGATCCTACTATTATGCAATCTTTGTTGTTAGACATACATGTTACTAATAAGAAAATGGATCCTAAATCGGATAAATTTGTGTTAATTTATCGTATTTATTTTAAATTAATGAAGTCTATTATTCCTGCAGCTTTAAAATTAAAACCTACTAATGAAGGTGATTCTGTGTTAGTAATTACTGATTCTGATAATACTCAAACTCAGACACCTAGATTATTGTCTCGAAATGAAATTACAATTCCTAATGAACTTCTAATTGATAGACCTATAATAGCTCAAAGACATCCAGTTAGAACACAGGCTAATATTGAAGAACTCCCTGATAATAAAATACTATTAAAATTTGATAATATGTTGTCTAAGTCTTCCTCCTGCAGGTATCCTTTAGAATCTCGACCCAGATATTCAGTCGATCTTCCTAGTACTTCATATGAACCCTCCAGGTATTCCTATACTGATCCTAAGATTAAGTTTACTTCTCCTCTTCCTGAAGTCATCCCCGATTCTAGTTCCTCCGTAGGTTCTCCTACTCAGTCTCAAATGAAATTTTCGGAAATTAATATGTTAAAAAAAACCCTTTTCTATAGATAAAGATTTTCTTAATAAAAATTACTTTTCATCAGAAAATAATGAAAAAAGAATATGGTTTGAAAAATTTGATAAACAAATTATTTCAAAATTAAAAGACGAATGGGTTAATGATATCAATAAAAAACAATTTAATTTTCCTTTCTTTCAATGGTTAGATTATTATTTTCAAAAAGAAAAAATAATGTATAAAAATCTATCTACTATTAATGTTCAGACTAATTTATATAAAAAATGGCAATTGGTAGATAATAATGCTATCTTATCAGCTATTCATCCTCCTTTACAGTCTATAAAGATTAATACTAAAGAAGGCGAAATAATTGCTTCCCCTTTTAAAAAAGGTAAAGATAATAAAGAAGCAGTTGATTCTGAAGATATTAAAAAGGTTTATCAACAGAATAATTATTCTAATCAGATTTTACAAACTATTGCTCAACAAGTGGATTTAATTTCGATAAAATTGGATAATAAAAGTGGTAATTTTCCTAATGAAGTGTCTAAACCGCTAGTGTCTCCTTCTCTCCCTAGAGAATTAGAAAGAGAAATTTCGTTAGTACAACGTATTAATTTAGCTATTGAAGGTAATACTAATAATCCATCTTCCTCTTCTGCTTTGCATCAGATTGAGAAACAATTTAGTGGTCTTCGACTTAATGCCATTAATCGTACTGCCCCTCGTGAAGAATCATCTAGCAGTTCACATAATTCTGAATCTGAACAAGAAAATGATGACATAGATAATATAGAAGACATAGAAAACCAATTCTATGAAACTACTCCTCCTTTAGAACCTTTAGAACTTAATCGTATCTCTAGACGTCCATATCGAAAATCATATAGTAATAGATGGTCTAATAATAGAAATGTAATGAATTATCATAGTAGACCTACTCCCCCTGATATTCAATTTGAAGAACGTAATAGGTTTAATACTAAATCATACGATGGAAGTGCTTTATATGAATGGAATATTGATGGTAAATCTGAATATGAAATAACAAATACTTTGCATGAAATGGGTACTGCTAAAATAGCTTATAAATCTAAGTATCCTCAGATTAGTGAAAGACAAATCGCTTCGTGTTTTGTTTCTGGATTTACTGGTCAATTAAAAAATTGGTGGGATAATATGTTTACTCCAATGCAACAAATGGAAATTTTGACTCATCAAACTGTTGTTCATCGTGATGTTACTATTAATGATGAAGTAGTTAGAACTACTGATTATGAATCTGACGGTGCTAGTTATTTAATTTATATTCTTTCTATGCATTTTATTGGTAATCCAAAAGAAGAATTAACTAGTTTAAAGATTTCATTGACTAATCTTAAATGTCCTTTGTTTAAAGACTATTTCTGGTACAAAACTACTTTTCTTACTAATGTGTTACGTAGACCAGATTGTAATCAGTCTTTCTGGAAAGAAAAATTTATTACTGGTTTACCTCCTTTATTTTCGCAAAAATTAATTACTAGTTTAATGAAAGAAATGGGTACGGAAAATTTGGATTTATCTAATATTACTTATGGTCAATTATTTGCATTTCTCAAAAAAAAAGCTTTATCAATCTGTCAAGATTTTAAATTGCAGAGAAAATATGGTCTTGAGAAACAGGAATTGGGGTCCTTCTGTCAAGCATTTGGCATCGCAAGTCCTCATCCGCCCTCTACACAAGACAAAAGGTCTAAAAAGGTTAGACAGTATCCTAGTAAATATATTAAATATCAGCGAAAGAATAAATATAATCCTGATTGGTCTAATAAGAATAACTTTTATAGGAAAAAGAAAGATAAAAGAAGTAAAAAACCTATTAAGTGTTATAAATGTGGTAAATTAGGTCATATAGCTCCTAATTGTAAATTAGAGCGAATTTACTAAACTTTTCTCTGATTTTCAAAATCTCTTTCAAGTTTTCAAGCATCTTTCAAACTTCTTTAATCCTTTCCCGTGCTTTCATCTAATCGTAAGTCCTGCGTCTTAATTTTATACTCTTACTTTAGTTTACCGCCTACTTCACCTTCTTTCTCATCTCCATCTCTTCTGCAAACCGATCCTGCTTCATTTTGGTATCAGAGCCTGGTTTTTCAAAGAATTTTCAAAGAAAATATTTTCAAACATTTTCAAAAATTTTGATTAAATATAATTTTACAAATCTGAAGGTAAGGGTGAGCATCTGCATTCATCTATAGTTGGTAAGAGGTTGTTTGCATCAGTAAGACCGTTGGTAAGCCTTAGAAGTTAGGTGTTCCCGGCTTGATTATTCACATAAAATGCTGCACAACTCCAAGGAGATTGTGATTTCCTGATTAATTTTTTATCCATTAAACTCTGAATTTCCTGTTTACAAAATTTAAGTAATTCCTCATTCATTTGAATGGGTTTAGCCTTAGTCGGAATGTCTCTTTCATTAAATTCCTTGATATATGGTAATGATACAACATGTTTTTTCCTATTCCAAAACGCATTAGGATGTTCTGAACACACTAATGTTTGGAATTTCTTATCTAAATTATCAATTTTTAATTTAATATCTGCTTTCATTAATTGTTCGTCTATTCTAGTAAAATCTAATTCATTCTGTAAAAACATTAAACTTTTCTTTTTCTTATTCATTAAACAGATTTGTTTATATATGGAATTAGTCTGAAGTAATTCTAACTCTTTTTTCTGAATAGGATTAATAAAAGGAAACATTAATTCATTTCCTAAAAGATTAACAGAAATATGATCAGTGTGTTTAGTAAACGGAGTAATCTGATATAAAAAAGGATTACCTAATACCACATCAGTAGTAAAATTTTCAAGTATTAGAAAAGAATGTTTAAAACAATATCCATTATTACAGATATAACCATTATTCAATTCAGCATAAATATCTATTTCTAATCCATTAGCAGCATACAATTTTTCTTTAGTTCTTGATAAATACTTATCTGGAATTATTCCGCGACTGATGCAGGATTGATCGGCGCCACTATCAAGCATGGCGACACAAGTAGTCGTCCAATCCTCTACACCTATTGTAACTAGAACATACCAGATTAGTTCTTGAATGGAATAAAGTGTCGCCATGCTTGTTAATTCTTCAAGAACTAAAGTGTCGCCATGCTTGTGTCGCCATGCTTGATAGTGGCGCCGATCAATCCTGCATCAGTCGCGGAATAATTCCAGATAAGTATTTATCAAGAACTAAAGAAAAATTGTATGCTGTGTCGCCATGGAATAAACTCAAGAACTAAAGTGTCGCCATGCTTGTGTCGCCATGGAATAAACTAGTTAATTCTTCAAGAACTAAAGTGTCGCCATGCTTGTGTCGCCATGCTTGATAGTGGCGCCGATCAATCCTGCATCAGTCGCGGAATAATTCCAGATAAGTATTTATCAAGAACTAAAGAAAAATTGTATGCTGCTAATGGATTAGAAATAGATATTTATGCTGAATTGAATAATGGTTATATCTGTAATAATGGATATTGTTTTAAACATTCTTTTCTAATACTTGAAAATTTTACTACTGATGTGGTATTAGGTAATCCTTTTTTATATCAGATTACTCCGTTTACTAAACACACTGATCATAGGATAACTAGAAGTGAGATCCGTTCCCTACCAGGATATCCTTTTAGGTCAAATGGTATCAGAGCTTGGTGTCCTTACCTGAGGTCGCGGGTTCGATTCCGAGTCTAATTCGCTCTCCGGATGAAAGACTTCGAAGACCCGGGTGGGATAACTAGAAGTGAGATCCGTTCCCTACCAGGATATCCTTTTAGGTCAAATGTTTTCCATTTTCCATTTTGGAATATGTGCTCCATTTTCATAATCAGTATTTTCCATTTTCCTTTTAGGTCAAACGTTGTGCTCCATTTCCATTTTTAATATCTTCAGAATCTGAATTAAAAAATAAATTAATGTCTATTCTAATTAATTCTGAAAAAGAAGAAGATAATTATTATTCCTCTGATTCATCTAGTTTTTCAGATAATGATGATTTTTGTGAATGTAAAAAGACAATTAATATGATGAATAATTCTAGTAAAAATAGTTTAAATAAAGAATTATTATTTGATATAATAAAAGATATAAAAGATGATAATATTAGAAAAGATTATTTAGAAAAATTAAAAAACTTAGTTTTACAAGAAAATAATCATATGTTTGATATAAAAGAACCATTTAGTCTAAATAATTTAATAGATAAATATAAACATGAAGATAATTTTGGTTTTCGTAAAAGTAGTAATATTAAAGAAGAAATAAAAATATTAAAAGATGAAATTCGAGAAATTAATAATCAATTAAATGAATTAAAATTAAAGGATTTAGAATTAGAAGCAAAAATATTATTAAAAGACCAGTCTAATATAGCATCTACATCTGGTATAATAAAAGATGATGAAATTACTATAGCTAATGATATACCTGACGATAAAAATTTCTTAAATTTAATTAATAGAGTAAAAATTGAAAAATGGTATGTTCTAGTTACAATAGGTGTAGAGGATTGGACGACTACTTGTGTCGCCATGCTTGATAGTGGCGCCGATCAATCCTGCATCAGTCGCGGAATAATTCCAGATAAGTATTTATCAAGAACTAAAGAAAAATTGTATGCTGCTAATGGATTAGAAATAGATATTTATGCTGAATTGAATAATGGTTATATCTGTAATAATGGATATTGTTTTAAACATTCTTTTCTAATACTTGAAAATTTTACTACTGATGTGGTATTAGGTAATCCTTTTTTATATCAGATTACTCCGTTTACTAAACACACTGATCATAGGATAACTAGAAGTGAGATCCGTTCCCTACCAGGATATCCTTTTAGGTCAAATGGTATCAGAGCTTGGTGTCCTTACCTGAGGTCGCGGGTTCGATTCCGAGTCTAATTCGCTCTCCGGATGAAAGACTTCGAAGACCCGGGTGGGATAACTAGAAGTGAGATCCGTTCCCTACCAGGATATCCTTTTAGGTCAAATGTTTTCCATTTTCCATTTTGGAATATGTGCTCCATTTTCATAATCAGTATTTTCCATTTTCCTTTTAGGTCAAACGTTGTGCTCCATTTCCATTTTTAATATCTTCAGAATCTGAATTAAAAAATAAATTAATGTCTATTCTAATTAATTCTGAAAAAGAAGAAGATAATTATTATTCCTCTGATTCATCTAGTTTTTCAGATAATGATGATTTTTGTGAATGTAAAAAGACAATTAATATGATGAATAATTCTAGTAAAAATAGTTTAAATAAAGAATTATTATTTGATATAATAAAAGATATAAAAGATGATAATATTAGAAAAGATTATTTAGAAAAATTAAAAAACTTAGTTTTACAAGAAAATAATCATATGTTTGATATAAAAGAACCATTTAGTCTAAATAATTTAATAGATAAATATAAACATGAAGATAATTTTGGTTTTCGTAAAAGTAGTAATATTAAAGAAGAAATAAAAATATTAAAAGATGAAATTCGAGAAATTAATAATCAATTAAATGAATTAAAATTAAAGGATTTAGAATTAGAAGCAAAAATATTATTAAAAGACCAGTCTAATATAGCATCTACATCTGGTATAATAAAAGATGATGAAATTACTATAGCTAATGATATACCTGACGATAAAAATTTCTTAAATTTAATTAATAGAGTAAAAATTGAAAAATGGTATGTTCTAGTTACAATAGGTGTAGAGGATTGGACGACTACTTGTGTCGCCATGCTTGATAGTGGCGCCGATCAATCCTGCATCAGTCGCGGAATAATTCCAGATAAGTATTTATCAAGAACTAAAGAAAAATTGTATGCTGCTAATGGATTAGAAATAGATATTTATGCTGAATTGAATAATGGTTATATCTGTAATAATGGATATTGTTTTAAACATTCTTTTCTAATACTTGAAAATTTTACTACTGATGTGGTATTAGGTAATCCTTTTTTATATCAGATTATTCCGTTTACTAAACACACTGATCATATTTCTGTTAATCTTTTAGGAAATGAATTAATGTTTCCTTTTATTAATCCTATTCAGAAAAAAGAGTTAGAATTACTTCAGACTAATTCCATATATAAACAAATCTGTTTAATGAATAAGAAAAAGAAAAGTTTAATGTTTTTACAGAATGAATTAGATTTTACTAGAATAGACGAACAATTAATGAAAGCAGATATTAAATTAAAAATTGATAATTTAGATAAGAAATTCCAAACATTAGTGTGTTCAGAACATCCTAATGCGTTTTGGAATAGGAAAAAACATGTTGTATCATTACCATATATCAAGGAATTTAATGAAAGAGACATTCCGACTAAGGCTAGACCCATTCAAATGAATGAGGAATTACTTAAATTTTGTAAACAGGAAATTCAGAGTTTAATGGATAAAAAATTAATCAGGAAATCACAATCTCCTTGGAGTTGTGCAGCATTTTATGTGAATAATCAAGCCGGGAACACCTAACTTCTAAGGCTTACCAACGGTCTTACTGATGCAAACAACCTCTTACCAACTATAGATGAATGCAGATGCTCACCCTTACCTTCAGATTTGTAAAATTATATTTAATCAAAATTTTTGAAAATGTTTGAAAATATTTTCTTTGAAAATTCTTTGAAAAACCAGGCTCTGATACCAAAATGAAGCAGGATCGGTTTGCAGAAGAGATGGAGATGAGAAAGAAGGTGAAGTAGGCGGTAAACTAAAGTAAGAGTATAAAATTAAGACGCAGGACTTACGATTAGATGAAAGCACGGGAAAGGATTAAAGAAGTTTGAAAGATGCTTGAAAACTTGAAAGAGATTTTGAAAATCAGAGAAAAGTTTAGTAAATTCGCTCTAATTTACAATTAGGAGCTATATGACCTAATTTACCACATTTATAACACTTAATAGGTCTTTTACTTCTTTTATCTTTCTTTTTCCTATAAAAGTTATTCTTATTAGACCAATCAGGATTATATTTATTCTTTCGCTGATATTTATTATATTTACTAGGATACTGTCTAACCTTTTTAGACCTTTTGTCTTGTGTAGAGGGCGGATGAGGACTTGCGATGCCAAATGCTTGACAGAAGGACCCCAATTCCTGTTTCTCAAGACCATATTTTCTCTGCAATTTAAAATCTTGACAGATTGATAAAGCTTCTTTTTTGAGAAATGCAAATAATTGACCATAAGTAATATTAGATAAATCCAAATTTTCCGTACCCATTTCTTTCATTAAACTAGTAATTAATTTTTGCGAAAATAAAGGAGGTAAACCAGTAATAAATTTTTCTTTCCAGAAAGACTGATTACAATCTGGTCTACGTAACACATTAGTAAGAAAAGTAGTTTTGTACCAGAAATAGTCTTTAAACAAAGGACATTTAAGATTAGTCAATGAAATCTTTAAACTAGTTAATTCTTCTTTTGGATTACCAATAAAATGCATAGAAAGAACATAAATTAAATAACTAGCACCGTCAGATTCATAATCAGTAGTTCTAATTACTTCATCATTAATAGTAACATCACGATGAACAACAGTTTGATGAGTCAAAATTTCCATTTGTTGCATTGGAGTAAACATATTATCCCACCAATTTTTTAATTGACCAGTAAATCCAGAAACAAAACACGAAGCGATTTGTCTTTCACTAATCTGAGGATACTTAGATTTATAAGCTATTTTAGCAGTACCCATTTCATGCAAAGTATTTGTTATTTCATATTCAGATTTACCATCAATATTCCATTCATATAAAGCACTTCCATCATATGATTTAGTATTAAACCTATTACGTTCTTCAAATTGAATATCAGGGGGAGTAGGTCTACTATGATAATTCATTACATTTCTATTATTAGACCATCTATTACTATATGATTTTCGATATGGACGTCTAGAGATACGATTAAGTTCTAAAGGTTCTAAAGGAGGAGTAGTTTCATAGAATTGGTTTTCTATGTCTTCTATATTATCTATGTCATCATTTTCTTGTTCAGATTCAGAATTATGTGAACTACTAGATGAGTCTTCACGAGGGGCAGTACGATTAATGGCATTAAGTCGAAGACCACTAAATTGTTTCTCAATCTGATGCAAAGCAGAAGAGGAAGATGGATTATTAGTATTACCTTCAATAGCTAAATTAATACGTTGTACTAACGAAATTTCTCTTTCTAATTCTCTAGGGAAAATGGAGCACATATTCCAAAATGGAAAATGTTATTTTGGTATCAGAGCACATATTCCAAAATGTTATTTTGGTATTCCAAAATGAAAAATCCAGGCTTCATTTTCCATTTTCCAAAATGGAAAATGGAGCACATATTCATCGTGATGTTACTTTGGTATCAGAGCACATATTCCAAAATGTTATTTTGGTATTCCAAAATGAAAAATCCAGGCTTCATTTTCCATTTTCCAAAATGGAAAATGGAGCACATATTCCAAAAGTGAAAATTCTCTAGGGAAGATGGATTATTAGTATTACCTTCAATAGCTAAATTAATACGTTGTACTAACATAAATTAAATAACTAGCACCGTCAGATTCATAATCAGTAGTTCTAACTACTTCATCATTAATAGTAACATCACGATGAATAACAGTTTGATGAGTCAAAATTTCCATTTGTTGCATTGGAGTAAACATATTATCCCACCAATTTTTTAATTGACCAGTAAATCCAGAAACAAAACACGAAGCGATTTGTCTTTCACTAATCTGAGGATACTTAGATTTATAAGCTATTTTAGCAGTACCCATTTCATGCAAAGTATTTTAGCAGTACCCATTTCTTTGAAAATGGTATCAAATGCTCTGATACCATTTGACCTAAAAGGATATCCTGGTAGGGAACGGATCTCACTTCTAGTTATCCCACCCGGGTCTTCGAAGTCTTTCATCCGGAGAGCGAATTAGACTCGGAATCGAACCCGCGATCTCAGGTAAGGACACCAAGCTCTGATACCAAAATGAAGCAGGATCGGTTTGCAGAAGAGATGGAGATGAGAAAGAAGGTGAAGTAGGCGGTAAACTAAAGTAAGAGTATAAAATTAAGACGCAGGACTTACGATTAGATGAAAGCACGGGAAAGGATTAAAGAAGTTTGAAAGATGCTTGAAAACTTGAAAGAGATTTTGAAAATCAGAGAAAAGTTTAGTAAATTCGCTCTGAGGCTTCTATTGATTAATCAGCCTTTAAATAGGCAAAGGGGGAGACATTATACAAGAGTGGAATCCGGAAATGGAGTCCGAAATTAAAGGTAAATGAAAGGCAAATTAAATGTAAGTGCCTAATGACATATGCACTTACGTCACCTAACAATTATTCAGGGAATGACGCATGCACTTACGTCATTGTACAATTATTACCTATTCTATTACATTATTCCGATCTAAAAATCATATGGGTCCTGAGAAAAGGGCCCGCCAAAAGGATCATCATCATCATTATTCTTGACGTCTTTGGAATGCTGGTCTTGAGCTGCTTTCAATCTAGCTTCAGCTTCCCGTTGTACTTCACCAGTTTCAACTTTTTGCAATTCTATAAAAGTTTTTAAACCAGTTTTAATAAATTCTTGGAATGCAGGAGTATTAATAATATCCACTGGATTAGTCGAAGTGGAAGGAGTCTGCTGATGAGTCTGAGAAGGAGTCTGTTGAGGAGTCAAAGTAGTAGTCACAATTTTCTTTGGTAAAGGAATTTTGCTTTTGTCCGGTGTTTTAGGAGTCATTGGGTCAGTCACCACCGGAATTTGTCTTGAAACTTCAGAAATTATATGTTTATATTTTTCACCACTGTCAAGGAATTTATTAACCGTCTGGGCACAGCACTGTTGCTCATTGAACTGGACCCACCATTTCACATTAATCTGACGTATGAGACTGCAGGGATATCCTTGCTGAGTAGACTTGATTTGGAAACTCCAGGCCATAATATATGGGACCCGGAACTCGGCATGAAACAGGAAGGAGGCTTGATAATCTTCTAACCTACATCTTTTCTTGTAGGTTTGAAAACCAATAGTAGCTTGAGGAGGCAAGATTGCCGGGATGGCACCTAGTAATTTCCACCAGTCATAGACCCACATGGGGACATTTTTATTAAAGGTAGTGGAAAAACTAATGAACCAGGAGTGATTAAACGATCGGTAGTATAGACACCGATAAAAAGCTAAAATATAGTCAGCATAATTAAATCCGTCGGGAATATAAGGAATGGAAAAAGAATTTCTAGCATGAATGGAGGGAAAGTCACGGGGACTCATGATTTTCTGAATTATGAATTTAGAATAAGCAATACGAGATTTATCTTTTTTATCTGGATAATGAGTGATTTCAACTGAATTAGTGTCAACAAGAATTAGTTCATAATAAGCTTGAGTCTTACAGATATCATCTGTAAGCCATTGATTATTAGACAGAAAGAGTCGAGAACAGAAATTTTTGACATCATTATTTTCAGGAGTGGTTTTATAATGTGTCAACATTAGATACTCAAATTCTGTTTTAGGAATGTATGGGGCGGCATTAGACGTGGAAGATGATGAGGAGGCAGAAGTATTAATCGGAGTGGTTTGAAGTCTGGCAGAAGGAGACAATACAGCATTAGTATAGGTAAGTGGAGGAAAATCATTAGACGGACTGAAGGAGTCAAAGGTTTGGGTGGATTAGTCATGATATAATCGGCAGGAGTTTTTGGTTTTCCTGGATCCTTAGACATTGGTACGACCTGTAAGAAATTCACGGGTAAGGAAGTCAGGAAGAGAATTATCATCGCCTTTAATGAATTCAATATCAAAATCGAAAACAGAAAGTATAGCTTGCCAACGGGCAAAAATCTGTTTGGAAACAAAATTTTTCACATCCTTTTGTAAAATTTCTTTAGCTGACTTACAGTCAACTCTTAATAAAAACTTTTTATTATACAAATCATCTTGGAATTTAGAAATACATAAAACAATTGATAAAATCTCTTTTTTCACAGTAAAATAATTTTTCTGTGGCCCTGCCCATATGCCCGAATGATATCTTACTAACTCTTCTAATGCAGATGATGCAGATGAATGCATTTTCTGTTTTAGAATGCCGCCATAACCAATATCTGATGCATCTGTTTCAATGATCATGAATGCATCTGGATGAGGAATGCCTAAACAAGGAAGAGTCTTGATCTTTTCTTTAATTTGTCTAATTAAATTAGTATGAATCTCTGTCCAAGCAGGAGGATTTTTCTGTAATCTCTCATATAAAGGACCACACATGGTTCTCAAATTAGGAAAGAAATCTGCAATATAATTCAAACAACCAAGAAAGCGTTGTAATTGATTTTTATCTCTTATTTCATCTGGAAATTTACTAGCAAATTCAATTGTTCTTTGAATTGGTTTCATTTTTCCTTGATGAATATCATGACCTAAAAATCTGATTTTAGTTTGAAACAATTTCATCTTTTTAGCTGAAATTACTAAGCCATTAGTCTGAATAACATGTAGCATGAGATTAAGATGTTTAAAGTGCTGAGAAACATTATCCGAAAATACTAAAATGTCATCAATATAAACAATTACAAAATTAGAATAATCATTAAAAATATCATTCATTATACGCTGAAATTCAGAAGGAGCATTTTTCAAACCAAAAGGCATAACTATCCATTCATAGTGTCCGAAAGGAACAGTAAAAGCTGTTTTATACCTATCGTTTTCATTAATCTGTATTTGCCAATATCCTGATTTTAAATCAAATTTGGAAAATACTTTAGCACTATGAAGTCGCTTTAGTAGATCCTTTTTATTAGGAATTGGATATCTAATCCACTGTAATACCTTATTTAAAGGTTTATAATTAATCACTAAACGAGGAACACCGCGTTCCTTTTCAGCTTGATTATTCACATAAAATGCTGCACAACTCCAAGGAGATTGTGATTTCCTGATTAATTTTTTATCCATTAAACTCTGAATTTCCTGTTTACAAAATTTAAGTAATTCCTCATTCATTTGAATGGGTCTAGCCTTAGTCGGAATGTCTCTTTCATTAAATTCCTTGATATATGGTAATGATACAACATGCTTTTTCCTATTCCAAAACGCATTAGGATGTTCTGAACACACTAATGTTTGGAATTTCTTATCTAAATTATCAATTTTTAATTTAATATCTGCTTTCATTAATTGTTCGTCTATTCTAGTAAAATCTAATTCATTCTGTAAAAACATTAAACTTTTCTTTTTCTTATTCATTACACAGATTTGTTTATATATCGAATTAGTCTGGAGTAATGCTAACTCTTTTTCTTGTATAGGATTAATAAATGGAAAAACCAATTTATTTCCTAAAATATTAACAGAAATATGATCAGTATGTTTAGTAAATGGAGTAATCTGATATAGAAAAGGATTACCTAAAACCACATCAGTAGTAAAATTTTCAAGTATTAGAAAAGAATGTTTAAAACAATATCCATTATTACAGATATAACCATTATTCAATTCAGCATAAATATCTATTTCTAATCCATTAGCAGCATACAATTTTTCTTTAGTTCTTGATAAATACTTATCTGGAATTATTCCGCGACTGATGCAGGATTGATCGGCGCCACTATCAAGCATGGCGACACAAGTAGTCGTCCAATCCTCTACACCTATTGTAACTAGAACATACCATTTTTCAATTTTTACTCTATTAATTAAATTTAAGAAATTTTTATCGTCAGGTATATCATTAGCTATAGTAATTTCATCATCTTTTATTATACCAGATGTAGATGCTATATTAGACTGGTCTTTTAATAATATTTTTGCTTCTAATTCTAAATCCTTTAATTTTAATTCATTTAATTGATTATTAATTTCTCGAATTTCATCTTTCAATATTTTTATTTCTTCTTTAATATTACTACTTTTACGAAAACCAAAATTATCTTCATGTTTATATTTATCTATTAAATTATTTAGACTAAATGGTTCTTTTATATCAAACATATGATTATTTTCTTGTAAAACTAAGTTTTTTAATTTTTCTAAATAATCTTTTCTAATATTATCATCTTTTATATCTTTTATTATATCAAATAATAATTCTTTATTTAAACTATTTTTACTAGAATTATTCATCATATTAATTGTCTTTTTACATTCACAAAAATCATCATTATCTGAAAAACTAGATGAATCAGAGGAATAATAATTATCTTCTTCTTTTTCAGAATTAATTAGAATAGACATTAATTTATTTTTTAATTCAGATTCTTCAGAAAATAAAGCATTAATCTTTTTCTCTAATTTACAATTAGGAGCTATATGACCTAATTTACCACATTTATAACACTTAATAGGTTTTTTACTTCTTTTATCTTTCTTTTTCCTATAAAAGTTATTCTTATTAGACCAATCAGGATTATATTTATTCTTTCGCTGATATTTATTATATTTACTAGGATACTGTCTAACCTTTTTAGACCTTTTGTCTTGTGTAGAGGGCGGATGAGGACTTGCGATGCCAAATGCTTGACAGAAGGACCCCAATTCCTGTTTCTCAAGACCATATTTTCTCTGCAATTTAAAATCTTGACAGATTGATAAAGCTTCTTTTTTGAGAAATGCAAATAATTGACCATAAGTAATATTAGATAAATCCAAATTTTCCGTACCCATTTCTTTCATTAAACTAGTAATTAATTTTTGCGAAAAAAAAGGAGGTAAACCAGTAATAAATTTTTCTTTCCAGAAAGACTGATTACAATCTGGTCTACGTAACACATTAGTAAGAAAAGTAGTTTTGTACCAGAAATAGTCTTTAAACAAAGGACATTTAAGATTAGTCAATGAAATCTTTAAACTAGTTAATTCTTCTTTTGGATTACCAATAAAATGCATAGAAAGAACATAAATTAAATAACTAGCACCGTCAGATTCATAATCAGTAGTTCTAATTACTTCATCATTAATAGTAACATCACGATGAACAACAGTTTGATGAGTCAAAATTTCCATTTGTTGCATTGGAGTAAACATATTATCCCACCAATTTTTTAATTGACCAGTAAATCCAGAAACAAAACACAAAGCGATTTGTCTTTCACTAATCTGAGGATACTTAGATTTATAAGCTATTTTAGCAGTACCCATTTCATGCAATGTATTTGTTATTTCATATTCAGATTTACCATCAATATTCCATTCATATAAAGCACTTCCATCATATGATTTAGTATTAAACCTATTACGTTCTTCAAATTGAATATCAGGGGGAGTAGGTCTACTATGATAATTCATTACATTTCTATTATTAGACCATCTATTACTATATGATTTTCGATATGGACGTCTAGAGATACGATTAAGTTCTAAAGGTTCTAAAGGAGGAGTAGTTTCATAGAATTGGTTTTCTATGTCTTCTATATTATCTATGTCATCATTTTCTTGTTCAGATTCAGAATTATGTGAACTACTAGATGAGTCTTCACGAGGGGCAGTACGATTAATGGCATTAAGTCGAAGACCACTAAATTGTTTCTCAATCTGATGCAAAGCAGAAGAGGAAGATGGATTATTAGTATTACCTTCAATAGCTAAATTAATACGTTGTACTAACGAAATTTCTCTTTCTAATTCTCTAGGGAGAGAAGGAGACACTAGCGGTTTAGACACTTCATTAGGAAAATTACCACTTTTATTATCCAATTTTACCGAAATTAAATCCACTTGTTGAGCAATAGTTTGTAAAATCTGATTAGAATAATTATTCTGTTGATAAACCTTTTTAATATCTTCAGAATCAACTGCTTCTTTATTATCTTTACCTTTTTTAAAAGGGGAAGCAATTATTTCGCCTTCTTTAGTATTAATCTTTATAGACTGTAAAGGAGGATGAATAGCTGATAAGATAGCATTATTATCTACCAATTGCCATTTTTTATACAAATTAGTCTGAACATTAATTGTAGATAAATTTTTATAATTAATTTTTTCTTTCTGAAAATAATAATCTAACCATTGAAAGAAAGGAAAATTAATCTGTTTTTTATTGATATCATTAACCCATTCATCTTTTAATTTTGAAATAATTGGTTTATCAAATTTTTCAAACCATATTCTTTTATCATTATTTTCTAATGAAAAATAATTTTTATTAAGAAAATCTTTATCTATCGAAAAAGGTTTTCTTAACATATTAATTTCCGAAAATTTCATTTGAGACTGAGTAGGAGAACCTACGGAGGAACTAGAATCGGGGATGACTTCAGGAAGAGGAGAAGTAAACTTAATCTTAGGATCAGTATAGGAATACCTGGAGGGTTCATATGAAGTACTAGGAAGATCGACTGAATATCTGGGTCGAGATTCTAAAGGATACCTGCAGGAGGAAGACTTAGACAACATATTATCAAATTTTAATAGTATTTTATTATCAGGGAGTTCTTCAATATTAGCCTGTGTTCTAACTGGATGTCTTTGAGCTATTATAGGTCTATCAATTAGAAGTTCATTAGGAATTGTAATTTCATTTCGAGACAATAATCTAGGTGTCTGAGTTTGAGTATTATCAGAATCAGTAATTACTAACACAGAATCACCTTCATTAGTAGGTTTTAATTTTAAAGCTGCAGGAATAATAGACTTCATTAATTTAAAATAAATACGATAAATTAACACAAATTTATCAGATTTAGGATCCATTTTTTTATTAGTAACATGTATGTCTAAAAACAAAGATTGCATAATAGTAGGATCAATTAAACTGACAGAAAAATTAGGAGCACAATTAAAACGTATAGTACCATTACATAAATTAGTCTGTACTAAAGCAAGAATTGAATCATTGTAATGAAGTAAACGATCATCACGTAAAGCCATGAAGACAGGAGTATCAACCCCACGCTTCATTAAAGGATGTAAAGCAATTTGTATTAAACCAAAGTGCATAAAACGATAGCCTTGAGACAAGTAATAAGCAATAGCAGTATTAGTCAATAAAGAAATTGTTTTCTTATCCTCTTCCATGGGATGAATCTCCTCATGGATTTTAATTGAATAAGCTTTATTAAACTCAAGTAGTCCTTGAGAGTATACAGTAGAAATACTTCTACTTGGCAGAGCTTCTTGAATTAATTCATGAGAATTAAGAATGGATGAATATGATGAAGATGCAGACGATGATGCCATTATGGATGCAGGTCTAGTTGAACTAGATTCTCCAAAGAGAAATCTTCTAACTTTTTCAGCCATTTTAATTAAATCTAACCTTACATATCTAAATGTAAAAATGAGAGATGCATAGACCTATATGGAACAAGGGGATCAAGCCGGGAACACCTAACTTCTAAGGCTTACCAACGGTCTTACTGATGCAAACAACCTCTTACCAACTATAGATGAATGCAGATGCTCACCCTTACCTTCAGATTTGTAAAATTATATTTAATCAAAATTTTTGAAAATGTTTGAAAATATTTTCTTTGAAAATTCTTTGAAAAACCAGGCTCTGATACCAAAATGCATAACATTCCATTCATAGTGTCCGAAAGGAACAGTAAAAGCTGTTTTATACCTATCATTTTCATTAATCTGTATTTGCCAATATCCTGATTTTAAATCAAATTTGGAAAATACTTTAGCACTATGAAGTCGCTTTAGTAGATCCTTTTTATTAGGAATTGGATATCTAATCCACTGTAATACCTTATTTAAAGGTTTATAATTAATCACTAAACGAGGAACACCACGTTCCTTTTCAGCTTGATTATTCACATAAAATGCTGCACAACTCCAAGGAGATTGTGATTTCCTGATTAATTTTTTATCCATTAAACTCTGAATTTCCTGTTTACAAAATTTAAGTAATTCCTCATTCATTTGAATGGGTCTAGCCTTAGTCGGAATGTCTCTTTCATTAAATTCCTTGATATATGGTAATGATACAACATGCTTTTTCCTATTCCAAAACGCATTAGGATGTTCTGAACACACTAATGTTTGGAATTTCTTATCTAAATTATCAATTTTTAATTTAATATCTGCTTTCATTAATTGTTCGTCTATTCTAGTAAAATCTAATTCATTCTGTAAAAACATTAAACTTTTCTTTTTCTTATTCATTACACAGATTTGTTTATATATCGAATTAGTCTGGAGTAATGCTAACTCTTTTTCTTGTATAGGATTAATAAATGGAAAAACCAATTTATTTCCTAAAATATTAACAGAAATATGATCAGTATGTTTAGTAAATGGAGTAATCTGATATAGAAAAGGATTACCTAAAACCACATCAGTAGTAAAATTTTCAAGTATTAGAAAAGAATGTTTAAAACAATATCCATTATTACAGATATAACCATTATTCAATTCAGCATAAATATCTATTTCTAATCCATTAGCAGCATACAATTTTTCTTTAGTTCTTGATAAATACTTATCTGGAATTATTCCGCGACTGATGCAGGATTGATCGGCGCCACTATCAAGCATGGCGACACAAGTAGTCGTCCAATCCTCTACACCTATTGTAACTAGAACATACCATTTTTCAATTTTTACTCTATTAATTAAATTTAAGAAATTTTTATCGTCAGGTATATCATTAGCTATAGTAATTTCATCATCTTTTATTATACCAGATGTAGATGCTATATTAGACTGGTCTTTTAATAATATTTTTGCTTCTAATTCTAAATCCTTTAATTTTAATTCATTTAATTGATTATTAATTTCTCGAATTTCATCTTTTAATATTTTTATTTCTTCTTTAATATTACTACTTTTACGAAAACCAAAATTATCTTCATGTTTATATTTATCTATTAAATTATTTAGACTAAATGGTTCTTTTATATCAAACATATGATTATTTTCTTGTAAAACTAAGTTTTTTAATTTTTCTAAATAATCTTTTCTAATATTATCATCTTTTATATCTTTTATTATATCAAATAATAATTCTTTATTTAAACTATTTTTACTAGAATTATTCATCATATTAATTGTCTTTTTACATTCACAAAAATCATCATTATCTGAAAAACTAGATGAATCAGAGGAATAATAATTATCTTCTTCTTTTTCAGAATTAATTAGAATAGACATTAATTTATTTTTTAATTCAGATTCTTCAGAAAATAAAGCATTAATCTTTTTCTCTAATTTACAATTAGGAGCTATATGACCTAATTTACCACATTTATAACACTTAATAGGTTTTTTACTTCTTTTATCTTTCTTTTTCCTATAAAAGTTATTCTTATTAGACCAATCAGGATTATATTTATTCTTTCGCTGATATTTATTATATTTACTAGGATACTGTCTAACCTTTTTAGACCTTTTGTCTTGTGTAGAGGGCGGATGAGGACTTGCGATGCCAAATGCTTGACAGAAGGACCCCAATTCCTGTTTCTCAAGACCATATTTTCTCTGCAATTTAAAATCTTGACAGATTGATAAAGCTTCTTTTTTGAGAAATGCAAATAATTGACCATAAGTAATATTAGATAAATCCAAATTTTCCGTACCCATTTCTTTCATTAAACTAGTAATTAATTTTTGCGAAAATAAAGGAGGTAAACCAGTAATAAATTTTTCTTTCCAGAAAGACTGATTACAATCTGGTCTACGTAACACATTAGTAAGAAAAGTAGTTTTGTACCAGAAATAGTCTTTAAACAAAGGACATTTAAGATTAGTCAATGAAATCTTTAAACTAGTTAATTCTTCTTTTGGATTACCAATAAAATGCATAGAAAGAACATAAATTAAATAACTAGCACCGTCAGATTCATAATCAGTAGTTCTAACTACTTCATCATTAATAGTAACATCACGATGAATAACAGTTTGATGAGTCAAAATTTCCATTTGTTGCATTGGAGTAAACATATTATCCCACCAATTTTTTTAATCTAACCGATCCTGCTTCATTTTGGTATCAGAGCCTGGATTTTTCAAAGAATTTTCAAAGAAAATATTTTCAAACATTTTCAAAAATTTTGATTAAATATAATTTTACAAATCTGAAGGTAAGGGTGAGCATCTGCATGCATCTATAGTTGGTAAGAGGTTGTTTGCATCAGTAAGACCGTTGGTAAGCCTTAGAAGATAGGTGTTCCCGGCTTGATCCCCTTGTTCCATATAGGTTTATGCATCTCTCAGTTTTACATTTAGATATGTAAGGTTAGATTTAATTAAAATGACTGAAAAAGTTAGAAGATTTCTCTTTGGAGAATCTAGTTCATCTAGACCTGCATCCATAATGGCATCATCATCTGCATCTTCATCATATTCATCCATTCTTAATTCTCATGAATTAATTCAAGAAGCTCTGCCAAGTAGAAGTATTTCTACTGTATACTCTCAAGGACTACTTGAGTTTAATAAAGCTTATTCAATGAAAATCCATGAGGAGATTCATCCCATGGAAGAAGACAAGAAAACAATTTCTTTATTGACTAATACTGCTATTGCTTATTACTTGTCTCAAGGCTATCGTTTTATGCATTTTGGTTTAATACAAATTGCTTTACATCCGTTAATGAAGCGTGGGGTTGATACTCCTGTCTTCATGGCTTTACGTGATTATCGTTTACTTCATTATAATGATTCTGTTCTTGCTTTAGTACAGACTAATTTATGTAATGGTACTATACGTTTTAATTGTGCTCCTAATTTTTCTGTCAGTTTAATTGATCCTACTATTATGCAATCTTTGTTGTTAGACATACATGTTACTAATAAGAAAATGGATCCTAAATCGGATAAATTTGTGTTAATTTATCGTATTTATTTTAAATTAATGAAGTCTATTATTCCTGCAGCTTTAAAATTAAAACCTACTAATGAAGGTGATTCTGTGTTAGTAATTACTGATTCTGATAATACTCAAACTCAGACACCTAGATTATTGTCTCGAAATGAAATTACAATTCCTAATGAACTTCTAATTGATAGACCTATAATAGCTCAAAGACATCCAGTTAGAACACAGGCTAATATTGAAGAACTCCCTGATAATAAAATACTATTAAAATTTGATAATATGTTGTCTAAGTCTTCCTCCTGCAGGTATCCTTTAGAATCTCGACCCAGATATTCAGTCGATCTTCCTAGTACTTCATATGAACCCTCCAGGTATTCCTATACTGATCCTAAGATTAAGTTTACTTCTCCTCTTCCTGAAGTCATCCCCGATTCTAGTTCCTCCGTAGGTTCTCCTACTCAGTCTCAAATGAAATTTTTGGAAATTAATATGTTAAGAAAACCTTTTTCGATAGATAAAGATTTTCTTAATAAAAATTATTTTTCATTAGAAAATAATGATAAAAGAATATGGTTTGAAAAATTTGATAAACCAATTATTTCAAAATTAAAAGATGAATGGGTTAATGATATCAATAAAAAACAGATTAATTTTCCTTTCTTTCAATGGTTAGATTATTATTTTCAGAAAGAAAAAATTAATTATAAAAATTTATCTACAATTAATGTTCAGACTAATTTGTATAAAAAATGGCAATTGGTAGATAATAATGCTATCTTATCAGCTATTCATCCTCCTTTACAGTCTATAAAGATTAATACTAAAGAAGGCGAAATAATTGCTTCCCCTTTTAAAAAAGGTAAAGATAATAAAGAAGCAGTTGATTCTGAAGATATTAAAAAGGTTTATCAACAGAATAATTATTCTAATCAGATTTTACAAACTATTGCTCAACAAGTGGATTTAATTTCGGTAAAATTGGATAATAAAAGTGGTAATTTTCCTAATGAAGTGTCTAAACCGCTAGTGTCTCCTTCTCTCCCTAGAGAATTAGAAAGAGAAATTTCGTTAGTACAACGTATTAATTTAGCTATTGAAGGTAATACTAATAATCCATCTTCCTCTTCTGCTTTGCATCAGATTGAGAAACAATTTAGTGGTCTTCGACTTAATGCCATTAATCGTACTGCCCCTCGTGAAGACTCATCTAGTAGTTCACATAATTCTGAATCTGAACAAGAAAATGATGACATAGATAATATAGAAGACATAGAAAACCAATTCTATGAAACTACTCCTCCTTTAGAACCTTTAGAACTTAATCGTATCTCTAGACGTCCATATCGAAAATCATATAGTAATAGATGGTCTAATAATAGAAATGTAATGAATTTTCATAGTAGACTTACTCCCCCTGATATTCAATTTGAAGAACGTAATAGGTTTAATACTAAATCATATGATGGAAGTGCTTTATATGAATGGAATATTGATGGTAAATCTGAATATGAAATAACAAATACTTTGCATGAAATGGGTACTGCTAAAATAGCTTATAAATCTAAGTATCCTCAGATTAGTGAAAGACAAATCGCTTCGTGTTTTGTTTCTGGATTTACTGGTCAATTAAAAAATTGGTGGGATAATATGTTTACTCCAATGCAACAAATGGAAATTTTGACTCATCAAACTGTTGTTCATCGTGATGTTACTATTAATGATGAAGTAATTAGAACTACTGATTATGAATCTGACGGTGCTAGTTATTTAATTTATGTTCTTTCTATGCATTTTATTGGTAATCCAAAAGAAGAATTAACTAGTTTAAAGATTTCATTGACTAATCTTAAATGTCCTTTGTTTAAAGACTATTTCTGGTACAAAACTACTTTTCTTACTAATGTGTTACGTAGACCAGATTGTAATCAGTCTTTCTGGAAAGAAAAATTTATTACTGGTTTACCTCCTTTATTTTCGCAAAAATTAATTACTAGTTTAATGAAAGAAATGGGTACGGAAAATTTGGATTTATCTAATATTACTTATGGTCAATTATTTGCATTTCTCAAAAAAGAAGCTTTATCAATCTGTCAAGATTTTAAATTGCAGAGAAAATATGGTCTTGAGAAACAGGAATTGGGGTCCTTCTGTCAAGCATTTGGCATCGCAAGTCCTCATCCGCCCTCTACACAAGACAAAAGGTCTAAAAAGGTTAGACAGTATCCTAGTAAATATAATAAATATCAGCGAAAGAATAAATATAATCCTGATTGGTCTAATAAGAATAACTTTTATAGGAAAAAGAAAGATAAAAGAAGTAAAAAACCTATTAAGTGTTATAAATGTGGTAAATTAGGTCATATAGCTCCTAATTGTAAATTAGAGAAAAAGATTAATGCTTTATTTTCTGAAGAATCTGAATTAAAAAATAAATTAATGTCTATTCTAATTAATTCTGAAAAAGAAGAAGATAATTATTATTCCTCTGATTCATCTAGTTTTTCAGATAATGATGATTTTTGTGAATGTAAAAAGACAATTAATATGATGAATAATTATAGTAAAAATAGTTTAAATAAAGAATTATTATTTGATATAATAAAAGATATAAAAGATGATAATATTAGAAAAGATTATTTAGAAAAATTAAAAAACTTAGTTTTACAAGAAAATAATCATATGTTTGATATAAAAGAACCATTTAGTCTAAATAATTTAATAGATAAATATAAACATGAAGATAATTTTGGTTTTCGTAAAAGTAGTAATATTAAAGAAGAAATAAAAATATTGAAAGATGAAATTCGAGAAATTAATAATCAATTAAATGAATTAAAATTAAAGGATTTAGAATTAGAAGCAAAAATATTATTAAAAGACCAGTCTAATATAGCATCTACATCTGGTATAATAAAAGATGATGAAATTACTATAGCTAATGATATACCTGACGATAAAAATTTCTTAAATTTAATTAATAGAGTAAAAATTGAAAAATGGTATGTTCTAGTTACAATAGGTGTAGAGGATTGGACGACTACTTGTGTCGCCATGCTTGATAGTGGCGCCGATCAATCCTGCATCAGTCGCGGAATAATTCCAGATAAGTATTTATCAAGAACTAAAGAAAAATTGTATGCTGCTAATGGATTAGAAATAGATATTTATGCTGAATTGAATAATGGTTATATCTGTAATAATGGATATTGTTTTAAACATTCTTTTCTAATACTTGAAAATTTTACTACTGATGTGGTTTTAGGTAATCCTTTTCTATATCAGATTACTCCATTTACTAAACATACTGATCATATTTCTGTTAATATTTTAGGAAATAAATTGGTTTTTCCATTTATTAATCCTATACAAGAAAAAGAGTTAGCATTACTCCAGACTAATTCGATATATAAACAAATCTGTGTAATGAATAAGAAAAAGAAAAGTTTAATGTTTTTACAGAATGAATTAGATTTTACTAGAATAGACGAACAATTAATGAAAGCAGATATTAAATTAAAAATTGATAATTTAGATAAGAAATTCCAAACATTAGTGTGTTCAGAACATCCTAATGCGTTTTGGAATAGGAAAAAGCATGTTGTATCATTACCATATATCAAGGAATTTAATGAAAGAGACATTCCGACTAAGGCTAGACCCATTCAAATGAATGAGGAATTACTTAAATTTTGTAAACAGGAAATTCAGAGTTTAATGGATAAAAAATTAATCAGGAAATCACAATCTCCTTGGAGTTGTGCAGCATTTTATGTGAATAATCAAGCTGAAAAGGAACGCGGTGTTCCTCGTTTAGTGATTAATTATAAACCTTTAAATAAGGTATTACAGTGGATTAGATATCCAATTCCTAATAAAAAGGATCTACTAAAGCGACTTCATAGTGCTAAAGTATTTTCCAAATTTGATTTAAAATCAGGATATTGGCAAATACAGATTAATGAAAACGATAGGTATAAAACAGCTTTTACTGTTCCTTTCGGACACTATGAATGGATAGTTATGCCTTTTGGTTTGAAAAATGCTCCTTCTGAATTTCAGCGTATAATGAATGATATTTTTAATGATTATTCTAATTTTGTAATTGTTTATATTGATGACATTTTAGTATTTTCGGATAATGTTTCTCAGCACTTTAAACATCTTAATCTCAGGCTACATGTTATTCAGACTAATGGCTTAGTAATTTCAGCTAAAAAGATGAAATTGTTTCAAACTAAAATAAGATTTTTAGGTCATGATATTCATCAAGGAAAAATGAAACCAATTCAAAGAACAATTGAATTTGCTAGTAAATTTCCAGATGAAATAAGAGATAAAAATCAATTACAACGCTTTCTTGGTTGTTTAAATTATATTGCAGATTTCTTTCCTAATTTGAGAACCATGTGTGGTCCTTTGTATGAGAGATTACAGAAAAATCCTCCTGCTTGGACAGAGACTCATACTAATTTAATTAAACAAATTAAAGAAAAAATTAAGACTCTTCCTTGTTTAGGCATTCCTCATCCCGATGCATTCATGATCATTGAGACTGATGCATCAGATATAGGGTATGGAGGCATTCTAAAACGGAAAATGCATTCATCTGCATCATCTGCATTAGAAGAGTTAGTAAGATATCATTCGGGCATATGGGCAGGGCCACAGAAAAATTATTCTACTGTGAAAAAAGAGATTTTATCAATTGTTTTATGTATTTCTAAATTCCAAGATGATTTGTATAATAAAAAGTTTTTATTAAGAGTTGACTGTAAGTCAGCTAAAGAAATTTTACAAAAGGATGTGAAAAATTTGGTTTCCAAACAGATTTTTGCCCGTTGGCAAGCTATACTTTCTGTTTTCGATTTTGATATTGAATTCATTAAAGGCGATGATAATTCTCTTCCTGACTTCCTTACCCGTGAATTTCTTACAGGTCGTACCAATGTCTAAGGATCCAGGAAAACCGAAAACTCCTGCCGATTATATCATGACTAATCCACCCAAACCTTTGACTCCTTCAGTCCCGTCTAATGATTTTCCTCCACTTACCTATACTAATGTTGTATTGTCTCCTTCTGCCAGACTTCAAACCACTCCGATTAATACTTCTGCCTCCTCATCATCTTCCACGTCTAATGCCGCCCCATACATTCCTAAAACAGAATTTGAGTATCTAATGTTGACACATTATAAAACCACTCCTGAAAATAATGATGTCAAAAATTTCTGTTCTCGACTCTTTCTGTCTAATAATCAATGGCTTACAGATGATATCTGTAAGACTCAAGCTTATTATGAACTAATTCTTGTTGACACTAATTCAGTTGAAATCACTCATTATCCAGATAAAAAAGATAAATCTCGTATTGCTTATTCTATTCTGTTGATAAACCTTTTTAATATCTTCAGAATCAACTGCTTCTTTATTATCTTTACCTTTTTTAAAAGGGGAAGCAATTATTTCGCCTTCTTTAGTATTAATCTTTATAGACTGTAAAGGAGGATGAATAGCTGATAAGATAGCATTATTATCTACCAATTGCCATTTTTTATACAAATTAGTCTGAACATTAATTGTAGATAAATTTTTATAATTAATTTTTTCTTTCTGAAAATAATAATCTAACCATTGGAGTAAACATATTATCCCACCAATTTGGTAAACAAAATGGAAAATGGAGCAGGATCGGTTTGCAGAAGAGATGGAGATGAGAAAGAAGGTGAAGTAGGCGGTAAACTAAAGTAAGAGTATAAAATTAAGACGCAGGACTTACGATTAGATGAAAGCACGGGAAAAGATTAAAGAAGTTTGAAAGATGATTGAAAGCTTGAAAGAGATTTTGAAAATTAGAGAAAAGTTTAGTAAATTCGCTCTGAGGCTTCTATTGATTAATCAGCCTTTAAATAGGCAAAGGGGGAGACATTATACAAGAGTGGAATCCGGAAATGGAGTCCGAAATTAAAGGTAAATGAAAGAAAAATTAAATGTAAGTGCCTAATGACATATGCACTTACGTCACCTAACAATTATTCAGGGAATGACGCATGCACTTACGTCATTGTACAATTATTACCTATTCTATTACATTATTCCGATCTAAAAATCATATGGGTCCTGAGAAAAGGGCCCGCCAAAAGGATCATCATCATCATTATTCTTGATGTCTTTGGAATGCTGGTCTTGAGCTGCTTTCAATCTAGCTTCAGCTTCCCGTTGTACTTCACCAGTTTCAACTTTTTGCAATTCTATAAAAGTTTTTAAACCGGTTTTAATAAATTCTTGGAATGCAGGAGTATTAATAATATCCACTGGATTAGTCGAAGTGGAAGGAGTCTGCTGATGAGTCTGAGAAGGAGTCTGTTGAGGAGTCAAAGTAGTAGTCACAATTTTCTTGGGTAAAGGAATTTTGCTTTTGTCCGGTGTTTTAGGAGTCATTGGGTCAGTCACCACCGGAATTTGTCTTGAAACTTCAGAAATTATATGTTTATATTTTTCACCACTGTCAAGGAATTTATTAACCGTTTGGGCACAGCACTGTTGCTCATTGAACTGAACCCACCATTTCACATTAATCTGACGTAGGAGACTGCAAGGATAGCCTTGCTGAGTAGACTTGATTTGGAAACTCCAGGCCATAATATATGGGACCCGGAACTCGGCATGAAACAGGAAGGAGGCTTGATAATCTTCTAACCTACATCTTTTCTTGTAGGTTTGAAAACCAATAGTAGCTTGAGGAGGCAAGATTGCCGGGATGGCACCTAGTAATTTCCACCAGTCATAGACCCACATAGGGACATTTTTATTAAAAGTAGTGGAAAAACTAATGAACCAGGAGTGATTAAACGATCGGTAGTAAAGGCACCGATAAAAAGCTAAAATATAGTCAGCATAATTAAATCCGTCGGGAATATAAGGAATGGAAAAAGAATTTCTAGCATGAATGGAGGGAAAGTCACGAGGACTCATGATTTTCTGAATTATGAATTTAGAATAAGCAATACGAGATTTATCTTTTTTATCTGGATAATGAGTGATTTCAACTGAATTAGTGTCAACAAGAATTAGTTCATAATAGGCTTGAGTCTTACAGATATCATCTGTAAGCCATTGATTATTAGACAGAAAGAGTCGAGAACAGAAATTTTTGACATCATTATTTTCAGGAGTGGTTTTATAATGTGTCAACATTAGATACTCAAATTCTGTTTTAGGAATGTATGGGGCGGCATTAGACGTGGAAGATGATGAGGAGGCAGAAGTATTAATCGGAGTGGTTTGAAGTCTGGCAGAAGGAGACAATACAGCATTAGTATAGGTAAGTGGAGGAAAATCATTAGACGGGACTGAAGGAGTCAAAGGTTTGGGTGGATTAGTCATGATATAATCGGCAGGAGTTTTTGGTTTTCCTGGATCCTTAGACATTGGTACGACCTGTAAGAAATTCACGGGTAAGGAAGTCAGGAAGAGAATTATCATCGCCTTTAATGAATTCAATATCAAAATCGAAAACAGATAATATAGCTTGCCAACGGGCAAAAATCTGTTTGGAAACCAAATTTTTCACATCCTTTTGTAAAATTTCTTTAGCTGACTTACAGTCAACTCTCAATAAAAACTTTTTATTATACAAATCATCTTGGAATTTAGAAATACATAAAACAATTGATAAAATCTCTTTTTTCACAGTAGAATAATTTTTCTGTGGCCCTGCCCATATGCCCGAATGATATCTTACTAACTCTTCTAATGCAGATGATGCAGATGAATGCAATTTTTGTTTGAGAATGCCGCCATAACCAATATCTGATGCATCTGTTTCAATGATCATGAATGCATCTGGATGAGGAATGCCTAAACAAGGAAGAGTCTTGATCTTTTCTTTAATTTGTCTAATTAAATTAGTATGAATCTCTGTCCAAGCAGGAGGATTTTTCTGTAATCTCTCATATAAAGGACCACACATGGTTCTCAAATTAGGAAAGAAATCTGCAATATAATTCAAACAACCAAGAAAGCGTTGTAATTGATTTTTATCTCTTATTTCATCTGGAAATTTACTAGCAAATTCAATTGTTCTTTGAATTGGTTTCATTTTTCCTTGATGAATATCATGACCTAAAAATCTGATTTTAGTTTGAAACAATTTCATCTTTTTAGCTGAAATTACTAAGCCATTAGTCTGAATAACATGTAGCATGAGATTAAGATGTTTAAAGTGCTGAGAAACATTATCCGAAAATACTAAAATGTCATCAATATAAACAATTACAAAATTAGAATAATCATTAAAAATATCATTCATTATACGCTGAAATTCAGAAGGAGCATTTTTCAAACCAAAAGGCATAACATTCCATTCATAGTGTCCGAAAGGAACAGTAAAAGCTGTTTTATACCTATCGTTTTCATTAATCTGTATTTGCCAATATCCTGATTTTAAATCAAATTTGGAAAATACTTTAGCACTATGAAGTCGCTTTAGTAGATCCTTTTTATTAGGAATTGGATATCTAATCCACTGTAATACCTTATTTAAAGGTTTATAATTAATCACTAAACGAGGAACACCACGTTCCTTTTCAGCTTGATTATTCACATAAAATGCTGCACAACTCCAAGGAGATTGTGATTTCCTGATTAATTTTTTATCCATTAAACTCTGAATTTCCTGTTTACAAAATTTAAGTAATTCCTCATTCATTTGAATGGGTCTAGCCTTAGTCGGAATGTCTCTTTCATTAAATTCCTTGATATATGGTAATGATACAACATGCTTTTTCCTATTCCAAAACGCATTAGGATGTTCTGAACACACTAATGTTTGGAATTTCTTATCTAAATTATCAATTTTTAATTTAATATCTGCTTTCCTTAATTGTTCGTCTATTCTAGTAAAATCTAATTCATTCTGTAAAAACATAATATGTTTACTCCAATGCAACAAATGGAAATTTTGACTCATCAAACTGTTATTCATCGTGATGTTACTATTAATGATGACATTTGACCTAAAAGGATATCCTGGTAGGGAACGGATCTCACTTCTAGTTATTGAAGGAAAACTGAACAAGCCCGGGCTAAATCGAAAACCTCACTTTCGTGCTATGCATTCCAGAATCGGAAGCTTTCGACCAAGCTCAGGCTCAAATTAGTTTACCCATGAACGGATCTAGGCTTATACTTATTTAATTTATTAATCGGGACACAAAAAATTAAATCTTTAATTAAAGCGGAATTTAAAGATTATACCTTTTGTAGCGAAGTCCCTCGCTTAAAGAAAACCAAATCTTTTAGCGCAAATTCCACAAGAAATCCGAAGAATTCTCCAATACAAACTCCGAGATAGTGTGGGCTATCGTCTACGGAGCTACCCTCGGCAATACGACTGAAAACCCAAGAAACTTGCTTCTCAAGAAACTCAAATTGAGGCTGCCCAGAATTTTTTTTTCAAAATTATAGCTGCCCAGAATTTTTTTTTATCAAAATTGAAGCTGCCCAGAATTTTTCTTCACAAATTGAAGCTGCCCAGATTTTTTTTCTTTGAAAAATTGAAGCTGCCCTTTCCGCCGGACTTCACTCCACTAAGCTGCCAGTTTTCCGCTGCAATAATTCCTGCCGGAAGCTACCTTAAACCAGTCCCGATCTAGACAACTAAACCCACGAATCACTCCTCTAGGAAGATCGAACGTGGAGCTTGGTTGGTTCTGGGCACCAGTCCGCAGCAGCAACCGGACTTCACAGTCACGGCAGTAGCCGGACTTCACAACCAGGAAAACCCCGATTCCAGCAGCTCAAAAGAAAAACCGATCTGCAGCTATCTAAGGGAGTAATCCGACCAGCAGCTGGGTTTTTCTGGAAGAACAAGAAGACCGATCAGCACTGGGCTGTTCCTTCTAAAACTCCGATCAGCAGCTGAGTTTAAAAACTGTTCGGGCAAAAAAAAACGGTGACTGTTTTTTTTTTTGAAGAAAAGGACTGGGCTGCTAAATTAATTCATGGGCTGAGTTCCCTTTGGAAGAAGAAAGTTATCTTGGTCGACTTCGAGAGAAAATTTGACGAGGAAGACACGTTCTCTCTCTAGACCAAACTTTCTCTTTCTAGCCTAACTTGGCTGCCAAGTTTCATCTTAGGGTTTTCTTGCTGCCCAATATGTTGTATTTATAGGAGCTTCTAAGGAGACCTAATGGGCTCTCGAGTTAGGTCTTAAAATTTGACTTTCGTTGACCGCTAAGTCTTCCCGACTAATCAACTCCAATCGACCCTTTTAAATTAATTTATTTAATCCACTTTGTTAATTTAATTTAATCGAACCCTTAGAATTAATTAATTCAAAATAGAATTAATTTCTAAATTCACTTCGTCGATCAAATATTAATTAAACCCTTCGGATTAATTAATTTACCTTGTCGATTAGTCAAATGCATAATCGGTCGTACCACTAACGGACCAATTATGGAACTACCGCTCGAAAACGACTTTACATCGCGCCATTACTATTTCTTCTATCTCCCCACATTAAAGATCTAGTGCTCGTCGATTTATCAATTTACTGACAAATTAATTCACCGACTTCTTGGTTTCCGAGATTAGTACCACTCGACCTTTTATTATACCGAACATAAAGTTCACTGGCCAGGTTTAGTATAATAACCTTACGAGCTCATCTCGGGAGCACCATCAACCCGGCGAACCGGTACGTGGATTCCTCCGACTAGCAACGGCACGCAAGAAGCTAAACACCGCATACCCAACTTACCGAGGTATTGGCCTCAATTGACCTCACTCTTTGGCAAATCAAAGCATACAACACCCAACCCTCACGCCCGTCCCAATCTCGGGATTGAGAGACGGAATACTAGGATCGAATTGACTACGCCGATCAGTACAAGTCAATTCTATCCAAACTGGTCGTGCTCAATATGCCCCGGGCATATCTGTGTGATTTAAACTAGTCTAGATAAACCAATTTCCAAACCACACAATAACCTATACCGATAGTATGTTCAGACTATCTCGGTTACGAGCATACTTTTTATATATCAATACTTTAACCAATAACGGTATCTACTGTGTTTGTCGACACCCCGTTATCTAGTTCTATGATATAAAGGAACAGATTTATACTGAAACAAAATGATATGTCATCTGTGGATATTAGTTTTTGATACAAGCCATAGCTTTTCTGTATTCAAAACTAACAATCTCCCACTAATACTCAAAGCTATGCTAAGAAGTACAAAAACTGTCCAACCCGCTATTACACTGCTGTCATAATGAAATCTCCAAAACACCTTTAAGCTCACTAACATGGCTCCCTCAAGAATCTGACTCCCATGCCCTCCACATGTCTCTCAAAAACCTTTAGGGTCAATGGCTTTGTGAAAGGATCTGCATGGTTGTCATCTGATACTATCTTGGCCACGGTCACGTCTACCCTCTTTACGATCTCTCGTATCAGGTGGTACTTGCGCTCTATGTGTTTACTCGCCTTATGAGCTCGTGGTTCCCTTGAGTTAGCAACTGCACCATTGTTATCACAATAAACTGTGATAGACCTAGGCAACTCTGGAACCACATCTAAGTCCATCAGGAAGCTCCTGAGCCACACAGCCTCTTTTGTTGCCTCTGAAGCGGCAACGTACTCGGCCTCCATGGTAGAGTCCGCCACGCATTTCTGCTTGACACTCTTCCATACTATGACTCCACCTCCTAGAGTAAACACAAACCCAGAGGTAGACTTACTCCTGTCCAAATCACCTTGAAAGTCCGAATCTGTGTAACCCAAAGGTACAAGCTCCTGCGCTCTATAAACTTGGACATAATCTCTCGTCCTGCGCAAGTACTTGAGAATGCATTTTACTGCCTCCCAATGAGCCTTCCCAGGATTACTCTGATATCTGCTAACCATGCCAACGGCAAAGCAAATATCAGGCCTCGTGCACAACATAGCATACATGAGGCTACCCATTGCAGAAGCATAGGGTACCGCCTTCATGGCATCTATCTCCTCAGCAGCCTTAGGACACTGCTCCTTAGACAAATGCACCCCATGTCTGAAAGGTAGTGAACCGTTCTTGGAGTTCTGCATGTTAAAACGGGCCAGAATCGTGTCTATGTAGGATGCCTGAGAGAGAGTCAGAGAACGTCTCCTACGATCTCGAATAATTTTAATCCCAAGGATATGTCCAGCCTCTCTCAAATCCTTCATATCGAATTGCCTGGACAGTCATGCCTTTACGTCTGACAACACCTTCTTACTGTTGCCAATAAGAAGAATGTCATCTACGTAAAGTACGAGGAACACCACTATATCACCATCACGCCTGCTATAAACACACTGCTCATCCGGACACCGAGTGAATCCATAGGACTGGATAACCTCGTCAAAACGGATATTCCAAGATCTGGATGCTTGCATCTCTATCCTGAAGAACCTCATTGTAGTTAACTGGGTCTGGTTCACGAGCACCAGGGATAAAGTCCAAAGACTCACCCAAACCCATGTACCTCTCGGGCTGTCTCACAGCCCTCCCACTACGACGAGGTGCAGCCTGTGTAAGAGCATCATCTGTGATAGTGTGTGCAGTCTCTTGTGGTGTGTCTTCCTGTACGTGTGCATCTGGAATAGTGGACTGACTTCTAAGCTCTTCCAATACTACCTTGCTGCTTGACTTGTGATCTAAAATATAGTCCTCCTCAAGAAATCTGGCATTGATGCTGACCACCACCTTCTGATCCTGAGGACTATAAAATAAACCACCTCTCGTTCCTTTGGGGTAGCCTACAAACAGCATAACCTTAGATCTCGCCTCTAACTTGCCTGCATCTGCCTCGAGCACATGTGCTAGACAACCCCAAATCCTGAGATATATCAGACTAGGCTTACGCCCACTCCACAACTCTACTGGGGTCGTAGGCACAGACTTAGATGGCACAAGGTTGAGGATAAAACACGCTGTATCCAAGGCATAACCCCAAAACGAGGTAGGCAACTCACTGTAACTCATCATCGATCTAACCATTTCCATAAGAGACCTGTTCCTCCTCTCTGCCACACCATTCTGCTAGGGTGTGCCAGGTGCAGACAACTGGGTCTGAATACCCTCCTCTGACAAATAGGTCCTAAATTCACTAGAGAGGTATTCACCACCTCTAGCCTGAACTGACATAGGTCCACATACGTCAGAATGAATCGACTCTAAAACCTCCTTGGCCCTATACCCCTTCGCCTTAAAAGGCCTCTTGGTCATTTTACCCTCCAAGCAGGACTCACAGGTTGAATAGCTGTCAATATCTAGTAAGTCCAAAGACCCACTCTTGACCAACCTTTGAATCCTACTAAGGTTGATATGACCTAGTCTCAGGTGCCAAAGATAAGTCTGATTCAAAGGGGAAGATTCCTTTCTCTTATTATGATTCGGTGATGAGTTACTAGTTTCTGTGTTTTGCATAACTGGGGAGTAAGTCTTGATTAAAAACAGATTGTCAACCAATGTACCGGAACATATAAGTTTCTGGCATTTTCTTATAAAAACCGAACCGTCAGAAAATACACACTTATAACCATCCAAAACAATTTTCGAAACCGAAAGCAAGTTCTTTCGAAAACTAGGTACATAAAGACAATCCTTTAAAAGTAAAATAGAGTCTGAAAAATAAAGACTAATAACTCCCACTGCAGCCACAGAAACTCTGGTAGTATCCCCAAGGTAGACCTGCAACTCTCCCTCTCTAAGCAGCCGGGTCACTTGGAACCCCTGCAAAGAATTACAAACGTGATCAGTGGCTCCCGAATCCACACACCAAGTATCTGTGGGAATCGCCGCTAATCACGTCTCAGTAACTAGGGAAAATTTACTTTTAACCTCGAGGCTTTGGGCAATCCTTCTTCCGATGTCCTGCTTTGCCATACTTAAAACATTTGCCTTTCGGCTTTTGCTTCTTGGCAATGCCTGCCTTGGGTCCATGATTAGTTCCTGCTTTCTGGCCTCTCTTCCTCTCTTGCTTCCTGGCTTTGGGCCCAGCAGAGGAACCTGAGGGACCAACAGTAGCAAAGGTTTGCTTCTTCTCAGCGAATAGGCCCTCGGCTGACACCAATGTAGTCATGAGCTCGGGGAGTGAATATGAGAGCTTGCCCATATTACAGTTCAACCGAAACTGCTCAAAACTGGGAGGCAAGCTCTGGAGAATGATATCGAGCTGGGTCTCCCCATCAATATCACCTCCCAGTACCTCGATCTCATTGATGCAACTGATCATGTCCAGCATGTGATCCCTCACTGAAGTGCCCTCAGCCATTCTAGCATTCATGAGTTTCCTCATAGCTGACTGCTTGGCTGCCCTGCTTAAGGGGACACTCCTCAGTAAGCACGTACTTATAACCCTCAGCGGTAAGGACAATGTCCAGGTTACGTTTCCAGTCAATATAGTTTGGACTCGTGAGTTTGTTTTGGTTCAAAATGACAGCTAGCGGGTTGAACGACATATCAACTGAAAATAATGAAAAAAAACATGTCTCAGTATACTTTTCGAAAATATTGAAAAATCCTCAGAAAAGAAATATAATCTTCTACCGACATCTCTCCCACCGGGATTAACGCAGGTCACGATGGGTGAACGTCTACGCCAACCCACATTCGTTCGAGAAGGACAAAAGTCCATTAATCTCATTATCTGACCAACGATCTTATGATCAATGAAATTAATAGTCGATAATTTTAGCCGTACACGTAAATAGCGTTACCTCGATGGGAGGGATACTATAAACAGTACACTAAGTGTATGCCATTACGTGACTTCTAAGTTTGTTACTTAGGGTACTAATGCGCCTCGGATGGCGAGGGTGTCGCAACTTTTCCCAATTAAACGCACTATAGTCATCCCTTTAGAAATTCATTCCAGCGATATCTGTGATTGAAAACTCATCCGATGGGGAAGCCGTTTAACCACATCGCCAATGAACCCGTAATGGAGGCCATGGGGCTATTAACCAACCCGCTCCCACTTAGATTTTTAAAATAATTTAAATTCGCCTTAGTTTTCTCGGTTTTCCATTTCGATTTTCCACGTAATTAGGAATCACCCAAAAATTACGAAAAACCAAAATCCGGGTTTTCTTGGTTTTCTACGTAATTAGGAATCACCCAAAATTACGATAAACCAAAACCCCACGTAATTAGGAATCACCCAAAATTACGATTAAACCAAAACTTGCGAATATAATTAAGTTTGAGGATTTTTACGTTTTAACATGCAATATCTTAACTATGGATATTCGTACCCATAAAACCGTTGGAGTTTTAATATGTGAATAATCTACCTTAGTTAATTGCACATTACCTTTTGAAAAAACTTTTGGTTTGAATTTCGTTCATGCAAAATAAAACGAAAATCACACAATCAACGAAAAAATCATAAATACGGGAAATTAAATAAAATAAAATTTCCCGACTATTATGGCCTTCTCTATCGTTGATTCCTTGACGCCTCGGTGACACTTCCCGTCGTGTCGCTCCCACTCGTTATTTGGATTCCTCTCGATTCGCCCGGGTTTTCTCGGTTTATTCCGTAATTAGGAATCACCCAAAATTACAATAAACCAAAACCCGCGAATATAAGTTACCCAAAATAACGTCTTCGTCATAGTACAAAAATTCCTATATACAAAGGCGTTTTTCTAGGAATTTAAAGACGACATGATTAGATCAAATCCTACTACAAGATTTTTCTAATCCTACACGGCTTCCAGCTCGTGGTTATTACTATTACAGAAATTTCCATTCAAAAATAAAACGAGCCCGGACATGTCCCGGGGTTTATGAATGAAAATTAAATTTCTACCATAATAGCCGGGAAACCAATAACCACCTGTTTATACATTTTGACAAAAATAATAATGCCAAAATAAAGCCGTGTAATAAATCAAACAAGTATAAGACCGAAACCAACGCTCTGATACCAATTTGAAGGAAAACTGAACAAGCCCGGGCTAAATCGAAAACCTCACTTTCGTGCTATGCATTCCAGAATCGGAAGCTTTCGACCAAGCTCAGGCTCAAATTAGTTTACCCATGAACGGATCTAGGCTTATACTTATTTAATTTATTAATCGGGACACAAAAAATTAAATCTTTAATTAAAGCGGAATTTAAAGATTATACCTTTTGTAGCGAAGTCCCTCGCTTAAAGAAAACCAAATCTTTTAGCGCAAATTCCACAAGAAATCCGAAGAATTCTCCAATACAAACTCCGAGATAGTGTGGGCTATCGTCTACGGAGCTACCCTCGGCAATACGACTGAAAACCCAAGAAACTTGCTTCTCAAGAAACTCAAATTGAGGCTGCCCAGAATTTTTTTTCAAAATTATAGCTGCCCAGAATTTTTTTTTATCAAAATTGAAGCTGCCCAGAATTTTTCTTCACAAATTGAAGCTGCCCAGATTTTTTTTCTTTGAAAAATTGAAGCTGCCCTTTCCGCCGGACTTCACTCCACTAAGCTGCCAGTTTTCCGCTGCAATAATTCCTGCCGGAAGCTACCTTAAACCAGTCCCGATCTAGACAACTAAACCCACGGATCACTCCTCTAGGAAGATCGAACGTGGAGCTTGGTTGGTTCTGGGCACCAGTCCGCAGCAGCAACCGGACTTCACAGTCACGGCAGTAGCCGGACTTCACAACCAGGAAAACCCCGATTCCAGCAGCTCAAAAGAAAAACCGATCTGCAGCTATCTAAGGGAGTAATCCGACCAGCAGCTGGGTTTTTCTGGAAGAACAAGAAGACCGATCAGCACTGGGCTGTTCCTTCTAAAACTCCGATCAGCAGCTGAGTTTAAAAACTGTTCGGGCAAAAAAAAACGGTGACTGTTTTTTTTTTTTGAAGAAAAGGACTGGGCTGCTAAATTAATTCATGGGCTGAGTTCCCTTTGGAAGAAGAAAGTTATCTTGGTCGACTTCGAGAGAAAATTTGACGAGGAAGACACGTTCTCTCTCTAGACCAAACTTTCTCTTTCTAGCCTAACTTGGCTGCCAAGTTTCATCTTAGGGTTTTCTTGCTGCCCAATATGTTGTATTTATAGGAGCTTCTAAGGAGACCTAATGGGCTCTCGAGTTAGGTCTTAAAATTTGACTTTCGTTGACCGCTAAGTCTTCCCGACTAATCAACTCCAATCGACCCTTTTAAATTAATTTATTTAATCCACTTTGTTAATTTAATTTAATCGAACCCTTAGAATTAATTAATTCAAAATAGAATTAATTTCTAAATTCACTTCGTCGATCAAATATTAATTAAACCCTTCGGATTAATTAATTTACCTTGTCGATTAGTCAAATGCATAATCGGTCGTACCACTAACGGACCAATTATGGAACTACCGCTCGAAAACGACTTTACATCGCGCCATTACTATTTCTTCTATCTCCCCACATTAAAGATCTAGTGCTCGTCGATTTATCAATTTACTGACAAATTAATTCACCGACTTCTTGGTTTCCGAGATTAGTACCACTCGACCTTTTATTATACCGAACATAAAGTTCACTGGCCAGGTTTAGTATAATAACCTTACGAGCTCATCTCGGGAGCACCATCAACCCGGCGAACCGGTACGTGGATTCCTCCGACTAGCAACGGCACGCAAGAAGCTAAACACCGCATACCCAACTTACCGAGGTATTGGCCTCAATTGACCTCACTCTTTGGCAAATCAAAGCATACAACACCCAACCCTCACGCCCGTCCCAATCTCGGGATTGAGAGACGGAATACTAGGACCGAATTGACTACGCCGATCAGTACAAGTCAATTCTATCCAAACTGGTCGTGCTCAATATGCCCCGGGCATATCTGTGTGATTTAAACTAGTCTAGATAAACCAATTTCCAAACCACACAATAACCTATACCGATAGTATGTTCAGACTATCTCGGTTACGAGCATACTTTTTATATATCAATACTTTAACCAATAACGGTATCTACTGTGTTTGTCGACACCCCGTTATCTAGTTCTATGATATAAAGGAACAGATTTATACTGAAACAAAATGATATGTCATCTGTGGATATTAGTTTTTGATACAAGCCATAGCTTTTCTGTATTCAAAACTAACAGTTATCCCACCCGGGTCTTCGAAGTCTTTCATCCGGAGAGCGAATTAGACTCGGAATCGAACCCGCGACCTCAGGTAAGGACACCAAGCTCTGATATCATTTGAGATAACTAGAAGTGAGATCCGTTCCCTACCAGGATATCCTTTTAGGTCAAATGGTATCAGAGCTTGGTGTCCTTACCTGAGGTCGCGGGTTCGATTCCGAGTCTAATTCGCTCTCCGGATGAAAGACTTCAAAGACCCGGGTGGGATAACTAGAAGTGAGATCCGTTCCCTACCAGGATATCCTTTTAGGTCAAATGAATGATATTTTCTTGTCTTCTTTTTAGTATTAGTCAATAAAGAAATTGTTTTCTTGTCTTCTTCCATGGGATGAATCTCCTCATGGATTTTAATTGAATAAGCTTTATTAAACTCAAGTAGTCCTTGAGAGTATACAGTAGAAATACTTCTACTTGGCAGAGCTTCTTGAATTAATTCATGAGAATTAAGAATGGATGAATATGATGAAGATGCAGACGATGATGCCATTATGGATGCAGGTCTAGATGAACTAGATTCTCCAAAGAGAAATCTTCAAACTTTTTCAGCCATTTTAATTAAATCTAACCTTACATATCTAAATGTAAAACTGAGAGATGCATAAACCTATATGGAACAAGGGGATCAAGCCGGGAACACCTATCTTCTAAGGCTTACCAACGGTCTTACTGATGCAAACAACCTCTTACCAACTATAGATGCATGCAGATGCTCACCCTTACCTTCAGATTTGTAAAATTATATTTAATCAAAATTTTTGAAAATGTTTGAAAATATTTTCTTTGAAAATTCTTTGAAAATCCAGGCTCTGATACCAAAATGAAGCAGGATCGGTTTGCAGAAGAGATGGAGATGAGAAAGAAGGTGAAGTAGGCGGTAAACTAAAGTAAGAGTATAAAATTAAGACGCAGGACTTACGATTAGATGAAAGCACGGGAAAGGATTAAAGAAGTTTGAAAGATGATTGAAAGCTTGAAAGAGATTTTGAAAATCAGAGAAAAGTTTAGTAAATTCGCTCTGAGGCTTCTATTGATTAATCAGCCTTTAAATAGGCAAAGGGGGAGACATTATACAAGAGTGGAATCCGGAAATGGAGTCCGAAATTAAAGGTAAATGAAAGACAAATTAAATGTAAGTGCCTAATGACATATGCACTTACGTCACCTAACAATTATTCAGGGAATGACGCATGCACTTACGTCATTGTACAATTATTACCTATTCTATTACATTATTCCGATCTAAAAATCATATGGGTCCTGAGAAAAGGGCCCGCCAAAAGGATCATCATCATCATTATTCTTGACGTCTTTGGAATGCTGGTCTTGAGCTGCTTTCAATCTAGCTTCAGCTTCCCGTTGTACTTCACCAGTTTCAACTTTTTGCAATTCTATAAAAGTTTTTAAACCAGTTTTAATAAATTCTTGGAATGCAGGAGTATTAATAATATCCACTGGATTAGTCGAAGTGGAAGGAGTCTGCTGATGAGTCTGAGAAGGAGTCTGTTGAGGAGTCAAAGTAGTAGTCACAATTTTCTTTGGTAAAGGAATTTTGCTTTTGTCCGGTGTTTTAGGAGTCATTGGGTCAGTCACCACCGGAATTTGTCTTGAAACTTCAGAAATTATATGTTTATATTTTTCACCACTGTCAAGGAATTTATTAACCGTCTGGGCACAGCACTGTTGCTCATTGAACTGGACCCACCATTTCACATTAATCTGACGTATGAGACTGCAGGGATATCCTTGCTGAGTAGACTTGATTTGGAAACTCCAGGCCATAATATATGGGACCCGGAACTCGGCATGAAACAGGAAGGAGGCTTGATAATCTTCTAACCTACATCTTTTCTTGTAGGTTTGAAAACCAATAGTAGCTTGAGGAGGCAAGATTGTCGGGATGGCACCTAGTAATTTCCACCAGTCATAGACCCACATGGGGACATTTTTATTAAAGGTAGTGGAAAAACTAATGAACCAGGAGTGATTAAACGATCGGTAGTATAGACACCGATAAAAAGCTAAAATATAGTCAGCATAATTAAATCCGTCGGGAATATAAGGAATGGAAAAAGAATTTCTAGCATGAATGGAGGGAAAGTCACGAGGACTCATGATTTTCTGAATTATGAATTTAGAATAAGCAATACGAGATTTATCTTTTTTATCTGGATAATGAGTGATTTCAACTGAATTAGTGTCAACAAGAATTAGTTCATAATAAGCTTGAGTCTTACAGATATCATCTGTAAGCCATTGATTATTAGACAGAAAGAGTCGAGAACAGAAATTTTTGACATCATTATTTTCAGGAGTGGTTTTATAATGTGTCAACATTAGATACTCAAATTCTGTTTTAGGAATGTATGGGGCGGCATTAGACGTGGAAGATGATGAGGAGGCAGAAGTATTAATCGGAGTGGTTTGAAGTCTGGCAGAAGGAGACAATACAGCATTAGTATAGGTAAGTGGAGGAAAATCATTAGACGGGACTGAAGGAGTCAAAGGTTTGGGTGGATTAGTCATGATATAATCGGCAGGAGTTTTTGGTTTTCCTGGATCCTTAGACATTGGTACGACCTGTAAGAAATTCACGGGTAAGGAAGTCAGGAAGAGAATTATCATCGCCTTTAATGAATTCAATATCAAAATCGAAAACAGATAATATAGCTTGCCAACGGGCAAAAATCTGTTTGGAAACCAAATTTTTCACATCCTTTTGTAAAATTTCTTTAGCTGACTTACAGTCAACTCTCAATAAAAACTTTTTATTATACAAATCATCTTGGAATTTAGAAATATCAATTGATAAAACTCTTTTTCACAGTAGAATAATTTTTCTGTGGCCCTGCCCATATGCCCGAATGATATCTTACTAACTCTTCTAAAGCAGATGATGCAGATGAATGCAATTTTTGTTTGAGAATGCCGCCATAACCAATATCTGATGCATCTGTTTCAATGATCATGAATGCATCTGGATGAGGAATGCCTAAACAAGGAAGAGTCTTGATCTTTTCTTTAATTTGTCTAATTAAATTAGTATGAATCTCTGTCCAAGCAGGAGGATTTTTCTGTAATCTCTCATATAAAGGACCACACATGGTTCTCAAATTAGGAAAGAAATCTGCAATATAATTCAAATAACCAAGAAAGCGTTGTAATTGATTTTTATCTCTTATTTCATCTGGAAATTTACTAGCAAATTCAATTGTTCTTTGAATTGGTTTCATTTTTCCTTGATGAATATCATGACCTAAAAATCTGATTTTAGTTTGAAACAATTTCATCTTTTTAGCTGAAATTACTAAGCCATTAGTCTGAATAACATGTAGCATGAGATTAAGATGTTTAAAGTGCTGAGAAACATTATCCGAAAATACTAAAATGTCATCAATATAAACAATTACAAAATTAGAATAATCATTAAAAATATCATTCATTATACGCTGAAATTCAGAAGGAGCATTTTTCAAACCAAAAGGCATAACATTCCATTCATAGTGTCCGAAAGGAACAGTAAAAGCTGTTTTATACTTTTTCAAACCAAAAGGCATAACATTCCATTCATAGTGTCCGAAAGGAACAGTAAAAGCTGTTTTATACCTATCATTTTCATTAATCTGTATTTGCCAATATCCTGATTTTAAATCAAATTTGGAAAATACTTTAGCACTATGAAGTCGCTTTAGTAGATCCTTTTTATTAGGAATTGGATATCTAATCCACTGTAATACCTTATTTAAAGGTTTATAATTAATCACTAAATGAGGAACACCACGTTCCTTTTCAGCTTGATTATTCACATAAAATGCTGCACAACTCCAAGGAGATTGTGATTTCCTGATTAATTTTTTATCCATTAAACTCTGAATTTCCTGTTTACAAAATTTAAGTAATTCCTCATTCATTTGAATGGGTCTAGCCTTAGACGGAATGTCTCTTTCATTTAATTCCTTGATATATGGTAATGATACAACATGCTTTTTCCTATTCCAAAACGCATTAGGATGTTCTGAACACACTAATGTTTGGAATTTCTTATCTAAATTATCAATTTTTAATTTAATATCTGCTTTCATTAATTGTTCGTCTATTCTAGTAAAATCTAATTCATTCTGTAAAAACATTAAACTTTTCTTTTTCTTATTCATTACACAGATTTGTTTATATATCGAATTAGTCTGGAGTAATGCTAACTCTTTTTCTTGTATAGGATTAATAAATGGAAAAACCAATTTATTTCCTAAAATATTAACAGAAATATGATCAGTGTGTTTAGTAAACGGAGTAATCTGATATAAAAAAGGATTACCTAATACCACATCAGTAGTAAAATTTTCAAGTATTAGAAAAGAATGTTTAAAACAATATCCATTATTACAGATATAACCATTATTCAATTCAGCATAAATATCTATTTCTAATCCATTAGCAGCATACAATTTTTCTTTAGTTCTTGATAAATACTTATCTGGAATTATTCCGCGACTGATGCAGGATTGATCGGCGCCACTATCAAGCATGGCGACACAAGTAGTCGTCCAATCCTCTACACCTATTGTAACTAGAACATACCATTTTTCAATTTTTGCTCTATTAATTAAATTTAAGAAATTTTTATCGTCAGGTATATCATTAGCTATAGTAATTTCATCATCTTTTATTATACCAGATGTAGATGCTATATTAGACTGGTCTTTTAATAATATTTTTGCTTCTAATTCTAAATCCTTTAATTTTAATTCATTTAATTGATTATTAATTTCTCGAATTTCATCTTTCAATATTTTTATTTCTTCTTTAATATTACTACTTTTACGAAAACCAAAATTATCTTCATGTTTATATTTATCTATTAAATTATTTAGACTAAATGGTTCTTTTATATCAAACATATGATTATTTTCTTGTAAAACTAAGTTTTTTAATTTTTCTAAATATTCTTTTCTAATATTATCATCTTTTATATCTTTTATTATATCAAATAATAATTCTTTATTTAAACTATTTTTACTAGAATTATTCATCATATTAATTGTCTTTTTACATTCACAAAAATCATCATTATCTGAAAAACTAGATGAATCAGAGGAATAATAATTATCTTCTTCTTTTTCAGAATTAATTAGAATAGACATTAATTTATTTTTTAATTCAGATTCTTCAGAAAATAAAGCATTAATCTTTTTCTCTAATTTACAATTAGGAGCTATATGACCTAATTTACCACATTTATAACACTTAATAGGTTTTTTACTTCTTTTATCTTTCTTTTTCCTATAAAAGTTATTCTTATTAGACCAATCAGGATTATATTTATTCTTTCGCTGATATTTATTATATTTACTAGGATACTGTCTAACCTTTTTAGACCTTTTGTCTTGTGTAGAGGGCGGATGAGGACTTGCGATGCCAAATGCTTGACAGAAGGACCCCAATTCCTGTTTCTCAAGACCATATTTTCTCTGCAATTTAAAATCTTGACAGATTGATAAAGCTTCTTTTTTGAGAAATGCAAATAATTGACCATAAGTAATATTAGATAAATCCAAATTTTCCGTACCCATTTCTTTCATTAAACTAGTAATTAATTTTTGCGAAAATAAAGGAGGTAAACCAGTAATAAATTTTTCTTTCCAGAAAGACTGATTACAATCTGGTCTACGTAACACATTAGTAAGAAAAGTAGTTTTGTACCAGAAATAGTCTTTAAACAAAGGACATTTAAGATTAGTCAATGAAATCTTTAAACTAGTTAATTCTTCTTTTGGATTACCAATAAAATGCATAGAAAGAACATAAATTAAATAACTAGCACCGTCAGATTCATAATCAGTAGTTCTAATTACTTCATCATTAATAGTAACATCACGATGAACAACAGTTTGATGAGTCAAAATTTCCATTTGTTGCATTGGAGTAAACATATTATCCCACCAATTTTTTAATTGACCAGTAAATCCAGAAACAAAACACGAAGCGATTTGTCTTTAACTAATCTGAGGATACTTAGATTTATAAGCTATTTTAGCAGTACCCATTTCATGCAAAGTATTTGTTATTTCATATTCAGATTTACCATCAATATTCCATTCATATAAAGCACTTCCATCATATGATTTAGTATTAAACCTATTACGTTCTTCAAATTGAATATCAGGGGGAGTAGGTCTACTATGATAATTCATTACATTTCTATTATTAGACCATCTATTACTATATGATTTTCGATATGGACGTCTAGAGATACGATTAAGTTCTAAAGGTTCTAAAGGAGGAGTAGTTTCATAGAATTGGTTTTCTATGTCTTCTATATTATCTATGTCATCATTTTCTTGTTCAGATTCAGAATTATGTGAACTGCTAGATGATTCTTCACGAGGGGCAGTACGATTAATGGCATTAAGTCGAAGACCACTAAATTCTTTCTCAATCTGATGCAAAGCAGAAGAGGAAGATGGATTATTAGTATTACCTTCAATAGCTAAATTAATACGTTGTACTAACGAAATTTCTCTTTCTAATTCTCTAGGGAGAGAAGGAGACACTAGCGGTTTAGACACTTCATTAGGAAAATTACCACTTTTATTATCCAATTTTACCGAAATTAAATCCACTTGTTGAGCAATAGTTTGTAAAATCTGATTAGAATAATTATTCTGTTGATAAACCTTTTTAATATCTTCAGAATCAACTGCTTCTTTATTATCTTTACCTTTTTTAAAAGGGGAAGCAATTATTTCGCCTTCTTTAGTATTAATCTTTATAGACTGTAAAGGAGGATGAATAGCTGATAAGATAGCATTATTATCTACCAATTGCCATTTTTTATATAAATTAGTCTGAACATTAATAGTAGATAGATTTTTATACATTATTTTTTCTTTTTGAAAATAATAATCTAACCATTGAAAGAAAGGAAAATTAAATTGTTTTTTATTGATATCATTAACCCATTCGTCTTTTAATTTTGAAATAATTTGTTTATCAAATTTTTCAAACCATATTCTTTTTTCATTATTTTCTGATGAAAAGTAATTTTTATTAAGAAAATCTTTATCTATAGAAAAGGGTTTTTTTAACATATTAATTTCCGAAAATTTCATTTGAGACTGAGTAGGAGAACCTACGGAGGAACTAGAATCGGGGATGACTTCAGGAAGAGGAGAAGTAAACTTAATCTTAGGATCAGTATAGGAATACCTGGAGGGTTCATATGAAGTACTAGGAAGATCGACTGAATATCTGGGTCGAGATTCTAAAGGATACCTGCAGGAGGAAGACTTAGACAACATATTATCAAATTTTAATAGTATTTTATTATCAGGGAGTTCTTCAATATTAGCCTGTGTTCTAACTGGATGTCTTTGAGCTATTATAGGTCTATCAATTAGAAGTTCATTAGGAATTGTAATTTCATTTCGAGACAATAATCTAGGTGTCTGAGTTTGAGTATTATCAGAATCAGTAATTACTAACACAGAATCACCTTCATTAGTAGGTTTTAATTTTAAAGCTGCAGGAATAATAGACTTCATTAATTTAAAATAAATACGATAAATTAACACAAATTTATCCGATTTAGGATCCATTTTCTTATTAGTAACATGTATGTCTAACAACAAAGATTGCATAATAGTAGGATCAATTAAACTGACAGAAAAATTAGGAGCACAATTAAAACGTATAGTACCATTACATAAATTAGTCTGTACTAAAGCAAGAACAGAATCATTATAATGAAGTAAACGATCATCACGTAAAGCCATGAAGACAGGAGTATCAACCCCACGCTTCATTAACGGATGTAAAGCAATTTGTATTAAACCAAAATGCATAAAACGATAGCCTTGAGACAAGTAATAAGCAATAGCAGTATTAGTCAATAAAGAAATTGTTTTCTTGTCTTCTTCCATGGGATGAATCTCCTCATGGATTTTAATTGAATAAGCTTTATTAAACTCAAGTAGTCCTTGAGAGTATACAGTAGAAATACTTCTACTTGGCAGAGCTTCATGAATTAACTCATGTGAATTAAGAATGGATGAATATGATGAAGATGCAGACGATGATGCCATTATGGATGCAGGTCTAGTTGAACTAGATTCTCCAAAGAGAAATCTTCAAACTTTTTCAGCCATTTTAATTAAATCTAACCTTACATATCTAAATGTAAAAATGAGAGATGCATAGACCTATATGGAACAAGGGGATCAAGCCGGGAACACCTAACTTCTAAGGCTTACCAACGGTCTTACTGATGCAAACAACCTTTTACCAACTATAGATGAATGCAGATGCTCACCTTTACCTTCAGATTTGTAAAATTATATTTAATCAAAATTTTTGAAAATGTTTGAAAATATTTTCTTTGAAAATTCTTTGAAAAACCAGGCTCTGAACTTCAAAACAAAAATATGAACTTCAAAACATAATATAACTCATCAAAACATAATATAACTCATCAAAACATAAATTCTTTGAAAATTCTTTGAAAATTCTACCTATTCCATATAACAAAACATAATATAACTCATCAAAACAAAAATATGAACTTCAAAATCACAATTCTACCTATCCCATATACCAAAACATCAATAACTCATCAAAACACAAATATGAACTTCAAAACACGATTTCTATCTATTCCATATACCAAAACAATCAATAACTCATCAAAACACAAATATGAACTTCAGAATCACAATTCTACCTATCCTATATACCAAAACATTAATAACTCATCAAAACACAAATATGAACTTCAAAATCACAATTCTACCTATTCCATATACCAAAACATCAATAAATCATCAAAACACAAATATGAACTTCAAAATCACAATTCTACCTATTCCATATAACAAAACATAATATAACTCATCAAAACACAAATATGAACTTCAAAATCACAATTCTACCTATTCCACATACCAAAACATCAATAACTCATCAAAACACAAATATGAACTTCAAAATCACAATTCTACCTATCCCATATACCAAAACATCAATAACTCATTAAAACACAAATATGAACTTCAAAATGACAATTCTACCTATTCCATATAACAAAACATAATATAACTCATCAAAACACAAATATGAACTTCAAAATCACAATTCTACCTATTCCATATATCAAAACATAATATAACTCATCAAAACACAAATATGAACTTCAAAATCACAATTCTACCTATTCCATATAACAAAACATAATATAACTAATCAAAACACAAATATGAACTTCAAAATCACAATTCTACCTATTCCATATACCAAAACATCAATAACTCATCAAAACACAAATATGAACTTCAAAATCTCAATTCTACCTATTCCATATACCAAAACATCAATGAATAACTCATCGAAACACAAATATGAACTTCAAAATCACAATTCTACCTATCCCATATACCAAAACATCAATAACTCATCAAAACACAAATATGAACTTCAAAATCTCAATTGTACCTATTCCATATACCAAAACATCAATGAATAACTCATCCAAAAACAAATATGAACTTCAAAATCACAATTCTACCTATTCCCATATACCAAAACATAAATGAATAACTCATCAAAACACAAATATGAACTGCAAAATCACAATTCTACCTATTCCATATACCAAAACATCAATAACTTATCAAAACACAAATATGAACTTCAAAAAACAATTTCAACCTATTCCATATACCAAAACATCAATTAATAACTCATTAAAACACAAATATGAACTTCAAAATCACAATTCTACCTATCCTATATACCAAAACATTAATAACTCATCAAAACACAAATATGAACTGCAAAATCATAATTCTACCTATTCCATATACCAAAACATCAATAACTTATCAAAACACAAATATGAACTTCAAAAAACAATTTCAACCTATTCCATATACCAAAACATCAATTAATAACTCATTAAAACACAAATATGAACTTCAAAATCACAATTCTACCTATTCCATATACCAAAACATCAATAACTTATCAAAACACAAATATGAACTTCAAAATCACAATTCTACCTATTCCATATACCAAAACATCAATAACTCATCAAAACACAAATATGAACTTCAAAATCTCAATTCTACCTATTCCATATACCAAAACATCAATGAATAACTCATCGAAACACAAATATGAACTTCAAAATCACAATTCTACCTATCCCATATACCAAAACATCAATAACTCATCAAAACACAAATATGAACTTCAAAATCTCAATTGTACCTATTCCATATACCAAAACATCAATGAATAACTCATCCAAAAACAAATATGAACTTCAAAATCACAATTCTACCTATTCCCATATACCAAAACATAAATGAATAACTCATCAAAACACAAATATGAACTGCAAAATCACAATTCTACCTATTCCATATACCAAAACATCAATAACTTATCAAAACACAAATATGAACTTCAAAAAACAATTTCAACCTATTCCATATACCAAAACATCAATTAATAACTCATTAAAACACAAATATGAACTTCAAAATCACAATTCTACCTATCCTATATACCAAAACATTAATAACTCATCAAAACACAAATATGAACTGCAAAATCATAATTCTACCTATTCCATATACCAAAACATCAATAACTTATCAAAACACAAATATGAACTTCAAAAAACAATTTCAACCTATTCCATATACCAAAACATCAATTAATAACTCATTAAAACACAAATATGAACTTCAAAATCACAATTCTACCTATTCCATATACCAAAACATCAATAACTTATCAAAACACAAATATGAACTTCAAAAAACAATTTCAACCTATTCCATATACCAAAACATCAATTAATAACTCATTAAAACACAAATATGAACTTCAAAATCACAATTCTACCTATCCTATATACCAAAACATTAATAACTCATCAAAACACAAATATGAACTGCAAAATCATAATTCTACCTATTCCATATACCAAAACATCAATAACTTATCAAAACACAAATATGAACTTCAAAAAACAATTTCAACCTATTCCATATACCAAAACATCAATTAATAACTCATTAAAACACAAATATGAACTTCAAAATCACAATTCTACCTATTCTATATACCAAAACATCAATAACTTATCAAAACACAAATATGAACTTCAAAAAACAATTTCAACCTATTCCATATACCAAAACATCAATTAATAACTCATTAAAACACAAATATGAACTTCAAAATCACAATTCTACCTATCCCATATACCAAAACATCAATAACTCATCAAAACACAAATATGAACTTCAAAACACGATTTCTATCTATTCCATATACCAAAACAATCAATAACTCATCAAAACACAAATATGAACTTCAGAATCACAATTCTACCTATCCTATATACCAAAACATTAATAACTCATCAAAACACAAATATGAACTTCAAAATCACAATTCTACCTATTCCATATACCAAAACATCAATAACTCATCAAAACACAAATATGAACTTCAAAATCACAATTCTACCTATTCCATATAACAAAACATAATATAACTCATCAAAACACAAATATGAACTTCAAAATCACAATTCTACCTATTCCACATACCAAAACATCAATAACTCATCAAAACACAAATATGAACTTCAAAATCACAATTCTACCTATCCCATATACCAAAACATCAATAACTCATTAAAACACAAATATGAACTTCAAAATGACAATTCTACCTATTCCATATAACAAAACATAATATAACTCATCAAAACACAAATATGAACTTCAAAATCACAATTCTACCTATTCCATATATCAAAACATAATATAACTCATCAAAACACAAATATGAACTTCAAAATCACAATTCTACCTATTCCATATAACAAAACATAATATAACTAATCAAAACACAAATATGAACTTCAAAATCACAATTCTACCTATTCCATATACCAAAACATCAATAACTCATCAAAACACAAATATGAACTTCAAAATCTCAATTCTACCTATTCCATATACCAAAACATCAATGAATAACTCATCGAAACACAAATATGAACTTCAAAATCACAATTCTACCTATCCCATATACCAAAACATCAATAACTCATCAAAACACAAATATGAACTTCAAAATCTCAATTCTACCTATTCCATATACCAAAACATCAATGAATAACTCATCAAAAAACAAATATGAACTTCAAAATCACAATTCTACCTATTCCCATATACCAAAACATAAATGAATAACTCATCAAAACACAAATATGAACTTCAAAATCACAATTCTACCTATTCCATATACCAAAACATCAATAACTTATTAAAACACAAATATGAACTTCAAAAAACAATTTCAACCTATTCCATATACCAAAACATCAATTAATAACTCATTAAAACACAAATATGAACTTCAAAATCACAATTCTACCTATCCTATATACCAAAACATTAATAACTCATCAAAACACAAATATGAACTGCAAAATCATAATTCTACCTATTCCATATACCAAAACATCAATAACTTATCAAAACACAAATATGAACTTCAAAAAACAATTTCAACCTATTCCATATACCAAAACATCAATTAATAACTCATTAAAACACAAATATGAACTTCAAAATCACAATTCTACCTATTCCATATACCAAAACATCAACAACTTATCAAAACACAAATATGAACTTCAAAAAACAATTTCAACCTATTCCATATACCAAAACATCAATTAATAACTCATTAAAACACAAATATGAACTTCAAAATCACAATTCTACCTATCCTATATACCAAAACATTAATAACTCATCAAAACACAAATATGAACTGCAAAATCATAATTCTACCTATTCCATATACCAAAACATCAATAACTTATCAAAACACAAATATGAACTTCAAAAAACAATTTCAACCTATTCCATATACCAAAACATCAATTAATAACTCATTAAAACACAAATATGAACTTCAAAATCACAATTCTACCTATTCCATATACCAAAACATCAATAACTTATCAAAACACAAATATGAACTTCAAAAAACAATTTCAACCTATTCCATATACCAAAACATCAATTAATAACTCATTAAAACACAAATATGAACTTCAAAATCACAATTCTACCTATCCTATATACCAAAACATTAATAACTCATCAAAACACAAATATGAACTTCAAAATCACAATTCTACCTATTCCATATACCAAAACATCAATAACTCATCAAAATACAAATATGAACTTCAAAATCACAATTCTACCTATTCCATATAACAAAACATAATATAACTAATCAAAACACAAATATGAACTTCAAAATCACAATTCTACCTATTACATATACCAAAACATCAATAACTCATCAAAACACAAATATGAACTTCAAAATCACAATTCTACCTATCCTATATACCAAAAACATCAATAACTCATCAAAGCACAAATATGAACTTCAAAATCTCAATTCTTCCTATTCCATATACCAAAACATCAATGAATAACTCATCAAAAAAAAAATATGAACTTCAAAATCACAATTCTACCTATTCCCATATACCAAAACATAAATGAATAACTCTTCAAAACACAAATATGAACTGCAAAATCACAATTCTACCTATTCCATATACCAAAACATCAATAACTTATTAAAACACAAATATGAACTTCAAAAAACAATTTCAACCTATTCCATATACCAAAACATCAATTAATAACTCATTAAAACACAAATATGAACTTCAAAATCACAATTCTACCTATCCTATATACCAAAACATTAATAACTCATCAAAACACAAATATGAACTGCAAAATCATAATTCTACCTATTCCATATACCAAAACATCAATAACTTATCAAAACACAAATATGAACTTCAAAAAACAATTTCAACCTATTCCATATACCAAAACATCAATTAATAACTCATTAAAACACAAATATGAACTTCAAAATCACAATTCTACCTATTCCATATACCAAAACATCAACAACTTATCAAAACACAAATATGAACTTCAAAAAACAATTTCAACCTATTCCATATACCAAAACATCAATTAATAACTCATTAAAACACAAATATGAACTTCAAAATCACAATTCTACCTATCCTATATACCAAAACATTAATAACTCATCAAAACACAAATATGAACTGCAAAATCATAATTCTACCTATTCCATATACCAAAACATCAATAACTTATCAAAACACAAATATGAACTTCAAAAAACAATTTCAACCTATTCCATATACCAAAACATCAATTAATAACTCATTAAAACACAAATATGAACTTCAAAATCACAATTCTACCTATTCCATATACCAAAACATCAATAACTTATCAAAACACAAATATGAACTTCAAAAAACAATTTCAACCTATTCCATATACCAAAACATCAATTAATAACTCATTAAAACACAAATATGAACTTCAAAATCACAATTCTACCTATCCTATATACCAAAACATTAATAACTCATCAAAACACAAATATGAACTTCAAAATCACAATTCTACCTATTCCATGTACCAAAACATCAATAACTCATCAAAATACAAATATGAACTTCAAAATCACAATTCTACCTATTCCATATAACAAAACATAATATAACTAATCAAAACACAAATATGAACTTCAAAATCACAATTCTACCTATTCCATATACCAAAACATCAATAACTCATCAAAACACAAATATGAACTTCAAAATCACAATTCTACCTATCCTATATACCAAAAACATCAATAACTCATCAAAGCACAAATATGAACTTCAAAATCTCAATTCTTCCTATTCCATATACCAAAACATCAATGAATAACTCATCAAAAAAAAAATATGAACTTCAAAATCACAATTCTACCTATTCCCATATACCAAAACATAAATGAATAACTCATCAAAACACAAATATGAACTGCAAAATCACAATTCTACCTATTCCCTATACCAAAACATCAATAACTTATCAAAACACAAATATGAACTTCAAAAAACAATTCTACCTATTCCCATATACCAAAACATCAATTAATAACTCATCAAAACACAAATATGAACTTCAAAATCACAATTCTACCTATCCTATATACCAAAAACATCAATAACTCATCAAAGCACAAATATGAACTTCAAAATCTCAATTCTTCCTATTCCATATACCAAAACATCAATGAATAACTCATCAAAAAAAAAATATGAACTTCAAAATCACAATTCTACCTATTCCCATATACCAAAACATAAATGAATAACTCTTCAAAACACAAATATGAACTGCAAAATCACAATTCGACCTATTCCATATACCAAAACATCAATAACTTATTAAAACACAAATATGAACTTCAAAAAACAATTTCAACCTATTCCATATACCAAAACATCAATTAATAACTCATTAAAACACAAATATGAACTTCAAAATCACAATTCTACCTATCCTATATACCAAAACATTAATAACTCATCAAAACACAAATATGAACTGCAAAATCATAATTCTACCTATTCCATATACCAAAACATCAATAACTTATCAAAACACAAATATGAACTTCAAAAAACAATTTCAACCTATTCCATATACCAAAACATCAATTAATAACTCATTAAAACACAAATATGAACTTCAAAATCACAATTCTACCTATTCCATATACCAAAACATCAACAACTTATCAAAACACAAATATGAACTTCAAAAAACAATTTCAACCTATTCCATATACCAAAACATCAATTAATAACTCATTAAAACACAAATATGAACTTCAAAATCACAATTCTACCTATCCTATATACCAAAACATTAATAACTCATCAAAACACAAATATGAACTGCAAAATCATAATTCTACCTATTCCATATACCAAAACATCAATAACTTATCAAAACACAAATATGAACTTCAAAAAACAATTTCAACCTATTCCATATACCAAAACATCAATTAATAACTCATTAAAACACAAATATGAACTTCAAAATCACAATTCTACCTATTCCATATACCAAAACATCAATAACTTATCAAAACACAAATATGAACTTCAAAAAACAATTTCAACCTATTCCATATACCAAAACATCAATTAATAACTCATTAAAACACAAATATGACCTTCAAAATCACAATTCTACCTATCCTATATACCAAAACATTAATAAGTCATCAAAACACAAATATGAACTGCAAAATCACAATTCTACCTATTCCATATACCAAAACATAATATAACTAATCAAAACACAAATATGAACTTCAAAATCACAATTCTACCTATTCCATATACCAAAATATCAATAACTCATCAAAACACAAAGATGAACTTCAAAATCTCAATTCTACCTATTCCATATAACAAAACATAATATAACTAATCAAAACACAAATATGAACTTCAAAATCACAATTCTACCTATTCCATATACCAAAATATCAATAACTCATCAAAACACAAATATGAACTTCAAAATCTCAATTTTACCTATTCCATATACCAAAACATCAATGAATAACTCATCGAAACACAAATATGAACTTCAAAATCACAATTCTACCTATCCCATATACCAAAACATCAATAACTCATCAAAACACAAATATGAACTTGAAAATCGCAATTCTACCTATTCCATATACCAAAACATCAATGAATAACTCATCAAAAAACAAATATGAACTTCAAAATCACAATTCTACCTATTCCCATATACCAAAACATAAATGAATAACTCATCAAAACACAAATATGAACTGCAAAATCACAATTCTACCTATTCCATATACCAAAACATCAATAACTTATCAAAACACAAATATGAACTTCAAAAAAAAAATTCAACCTATTCCATATACCAAAACATCAATTAATAACTCATTAAAACACAAATATGAACTTCAAAATCTCAATTCCACCTATTCCATATACCAAAACATCAATGAATAACTCATCGAAACACAAATATGAACTTCAAAATCACAATTCTACCTATTCCATATAACAAAACATAATATAATTAATCAAAACACAAATATGAACTTCAAAATCACAATTCTACCTATTCCATATACCAAAACATCAATGAATAACTCATCGAAACACAAATATGAACTTCAAAATCTCAATTCTACCTATTCCATATAACAAAACATAATATAACTAATCAAAACACAAATATGAACTTCAAAATCACAATTCTACCTATTCCATATACCAAAATATCAATAACTCCTCAAAACACAAATATGAACTTCAAAATCTCAATTCTACCTATTCCATATACCAAAACATCAATGAATAACTCATCGAAACACAAATATGAATTTCAAAATCACAATTCTACCTATCCCATATTCCAAAACATCAATAACTCATCAAAACACAAATATGAACTTCAAAATCTCAATTCTACCTATTCCATATACCAAAACATCAATGAATAACTCATCAAAAAACAAATATGAACTTCAAAATCACAATTCTACTTATTCCATATAACAAAACATAATATAACTCATCAAAACAAAAATATGAACTTCAAAATCACAATTCTACCTATCCCATATACCAAAACATCAATAACTCATCAAAACACAAATATGAACTTCAAAACACGATTTCTACCTATTCCATATACCAAAACATCAATGAATAACTCATCGAAACACAAATATGAACTTCAAAATCTCAATTCTACCTATTCCATATAACAAAACATAATATAACTAATCAAAACACAAATATGAACTTCAAAATCACAATTCTACCTATTCCATGTACCAAAATATCAATAACTCATCAAAACACAAATATGAACTTCAAAATCTCAATTCTACCTATTCCATATACCAAAACATCAATGAATAACTCATCGAAACACAAATATGAACTTCAAAATCACAATTCTACCTATCCCATATTCCAAAACATCAATAACTCATCAAAACACAAATATGAACTTCAAAATCTCAATTCTACCTATTCCATATACCAAAACATCAATGAATAACTCATCAAAAAACAAATATGAACTTCAAAATCACAATTCTACCTATTCCATATAACAAAACATAATATAACTCATCAAAACAAAAATATGAACTTCAAAATCACAATTCTACCTATCACATATACCAAAACATCAATAACTCATCAAAACACAAATATGAACTTCAAAACACGATTTCTATCTATTCCATATACCAAAACAATCAATAACTCATCAAAACACAAATATGAACTTCAGAATCACAATTCTACCTATCCGATATACCAAAACATTAATAACTCATCAAAACACAAATATCAATTTCAAAATCACAATTCTACCTATCCTATATACCAAAACATTAATAACTCATCAAAACACAAATATGAACTTCAAAAAACAATTTCAACCTATTCCATATACCAAAACATCAATTAATAACTCATTAAAACACAAATATGAACTTCAAAATCACAATTCTACCTATCCTATATACCAAAACATTAATAACTCATCAAAACACAAATATGAACTGCAACATCACAATTCTACCTATTCCATATACCAAAACATAATATAACTAATCAAAACACAAATATGAACTTCAAAATCACAATTCTACCTATTCCATATACCAAAATATCAATAACTCATCAAAACACAAATATGAACTTCAAAATATCAATTCTACCTATTCCATATAACAAAACATAATATAACTAATCAAAACACAAATATGAACTTCAAAATCACAATTCTACCTATTCCATATACCAAAACATCAATGAATAACTCATCGAAACACAAATATGAACTTCAAAATCACAATTCTACCTATCCCATATTCCAAAACATCAATAACTCATCAAAACACAAATATGAACTTCAAAATCTCAATTCTACCTATTCCATATACCAAAACATCAATGAATAACTCATCAAAAAACAAATATGAACTTCAAAATCACAATTCTACCTATTCCATATAACAAAACATAATATAACTCATCAAAACAAAAATATGAACTTCAAAATCACAATTCTACCTATCACATATACCAAAACATCAATAACTCATCAAAACACAAATATGAACTTCAAAACACGATTTCTATCTATTCCATATACCAAAACAATCAATAACTCATCAAAACACAAATATGAACTTCAGAATCACAATTCTACCTATCCGATATACCAAAACATTAATAACTCATCAAAACACAAATATGAATTTCAAAATCACAATTCTACCTATCCTATATACCAAAACATTAATAACTCATCAAAACACAAATATGAACTTCAAAAAACAATTTCAACCTATTCCATATACCAAAACATCAATTAATAACCCATTAAAACACAAATATGAACTTCAAAATCACAATTCTACCTATCCTATATACCAAAACATTAATAACTCATCAAAACACAAATATGAACTGCAAAATCACAATTCTACCTATTCCATATACCAAAACATAATATAACTAATCAAAACACAAATATGAACTTCAAAATCACAATTCTACCTATTCCATATACCAAAATATCAATAACTCATCAAAACACAAATATGAACTTCAAAATCTCAATTCTACCTATTCCATATAACAAAACATAATATAACTAATCAAAACACAAATATGAACTTCAAAATCGCAATTCTACCTATTCCATATACCAAAACATCAATGAATAACTCATCAAAAAACAAATATGAACTTCAAAATCACAATTCTACCTATTCCCATATACCAAAACATAAATGAATAACTCATCAAAACACAAATATGAACTGCAAAATCACAATTCTACCTATTCCATATACCAAAACATCAATAACTTATCAAAACACAAATATGAACTTCAAAAAAAAAAATTCAACCTATTCCATATACCAAAACATCAATTAATAACTCATTAAAACACAAATATGAACTTCAAAATCTCAATTCCACCTATTCCATATACCAAAACATCAATGAATAACTCATCGAAACACAAATATGAACTTCAAAATCACAATTCTACCTATTCCATATAACAAAACATAATATAACTAATCAAAACACAAATATGAACTTCAAAATCACAATTCTACCTATTCCATATACCAAAACATCAATGAATAACTCATCGAAACACAAATATGAACTTCAAAATCTCAATTCTACCTATTCCATATAACAAAACATAATATAACTAATCAAAACACAAATATGAACTTCAAAATCACAATTCTACCTATTCCATATACCAAAATATCAATAACTCATCAAAACACAAATATGAACTTCAAAATCTCAATTCTACCTATTCCTTATACCAAAACATCAATGAATAACTCATCGAAACACAAATATGAACTTCAAAATCACAATTCTACCTATCCCATATTCCAAAACATCAATAACTCATCAAAACACAAATATGAAATTCAAAATCTCAATTCTACCTATTCCATATACCAAAACATCAATGAATAACTCATCAAAAAACAAATATGAACTTCAAAATCACAATTCTACCTATTCCATATAACAAAACATAATATAACTCATCAAAACAAAAATATGAACTTCAAAATCACAATTCTACCTATCCCATATACCAAAACATCAATAACTCATCAAAACACAAATATGAACTTCAAAACACGATTTCTACCTATTCCATATACCAAAACATCAATGAATAACTCATCGAAACACAAATATGAACTTCGAAATCTCAATTCTACCTATTCCATATAACAAAACATAATATAACTAATCAAAACACAAATATGAACTTCAAAATCACAATTCTACCTATTCCATATACCAAAATATCAATAACTCATCAAAACACAAATATGAACTTCAAAATCTCAATTCTACCTATTCCATATACCAAAACATCAATGAATAACTCATCGAAACACAAATATGAACTTCAAAATCACAATTCTACCTATCCCATATTCGAAAACATCAATAACTCATCAAAACACAAATATGAACTTCAAAATCTCAATTCTACCTATTCCATATACCAAAACATCAATGAATAACTCATCAAAAAACAAATATGAACTTCAAAATCTCAATTCTACCTATTCCATATAACAAAACATAATATAACTAATCAAAACACAAATATGAACTTCAAAATCTCAATTCTACCTATTCCATATACCAAAACATCAATGAATAACTCATCGAAACACAAATATGAACTTCAAAATCACAATTCTACCTATCCCATATTCCAAAACATCAATAACTCATCAAAACACAAATATGAACTTCAAAATCTCAATTCTACCTATTCCATATACCAAAACATCAATGAATAACTCATCAAAAAACAAATATGAACTTCAAAATCACAATTCTACCTATTCCATATAACAAAACATAATATAACTCATCAAAACAAAAATATGAACTTCAAAATCACAATTCTACCTATCCCATATACCAAAACATCAATAACTCATCAAAACACAAATATGAACTTCAAAACACGATTTCTACCTATTCCATATACCAAAACATCAATGAATAACTCATCGAAACACAAATATGAACTTCAAAATCACAATTCTACCTATCCCATATACCAAAACATCAATAACTCATCAAAACACAAATATGAACTTGAAAATCGCAATTCTACCTATTCCATATACCAAAACATCAATGAATAACTCATCAAAAAACAAATATGAACTTCAAAATCACAATTCTACCTATTCCCATATACCAAAACATAAATGAATAACTCATCAAAACACAAATATGAACTGCAAAATCACAATTCTACCTATCCCATATTCCAAAACATCAATAACTCATCAAAACACAAATATGAACTTCAAAATCTCTATTCTACCTATTCCATATACCAAAACATCAATGAATAACTCATCAAAAAACAAATATGAACTTCAAAATCACAATTCTACCTATTCCATATAACAAAACATAATATAACTCATCAAAACAAAAATATGAACTTCAAAATCACAATTCTTCCTATCACATATACCAAAACATCAATAACTCATCAAAACACAAATATGAACTTCAAAACACGATTTCTATCTATTCCATATACCAAAACAATCAATAACTCATCAAAACACAAATATGAACTTCAGAATCACAATTCTACCTATCCGATATACCAAAACATTAATAACTCATCAAAACACAAATATGAATTTCAAAATCACAATTCTACCTATCCTATATACCAAAACATTAATAACTCATCAAAACACAAATATGAACTTCAAAAAACAATTTCAACCTATTCCATATACCAAAACATCAATTAATAACTCATTAAAACACAAATATGAACTTCAAAATCACAATTCTACCTATCCTATATACCAAAACATTAATAACTCATCAAAACACAAATATGAACTGCAAAATCACAATTCTACCTATTCCATATACCAAAACATAATATAACTAATCAAAACACAAATATGAACTTCAAAATCACAATTCTACCTATTCCATATACCAAAATATCAATAACTCATCAAAACACAAATATGAACTTCAAAATCTCAATTCTACCTATTCCATATAACAAAACATAATATAACTAATCAAAACACAAATATGAACTTCAAAATCACAATTCTACCTATTCCATATACCAAAATATCAATAACTCATCAAAACACAAATATGAACTTCAAAATCTCAATTCTACCTATTCCATATACCAAAACATCAATGAATAACTCATCGAAACACAAATATGAACTTCAAAATCACAATTCTACCTATCCCATATACCAAAACATCAATAACTCATCAAAACACAAATATGAACTTGAAAATCGCAATTCTACCTATTCCATATACCAAAACATCAATGAATAACTCATCAAAAAACAAATATGAACTGCAAAATCATAATTCTACCTATTCCATATACCAAAACATCAATAACTTATCAAAACACAAATATGAACTTCAAAAAACAATTTCAACCTATTCCATATACCAAAACATCAATTAATAACTCATTAAAACACAAATATGAACTTCAAAATCACAATTCTACCTATTCCATATACCAAAACATCAACAACTTATCAAAACACAAATATGAACTTCAAAAAACAATTTCAACCTATTCCATATACCAAAACATCAATTAATAACTCATTAAAACACAAATATGAACTTCAAAATCACAATTCTACCTATCCTATATACCAAAACATTAATAACTCATCAAAACACAAATATGAACTGCAAAATCATAATTCTACCTATTCCATATACCAAAACATCAATAACTTATCAAAACACAAATATGAACTTCAAAAAACAATTTCAACCTATTCCATATACCAAAACATCAATTAATAACTCATTAAAACACAAATATGAACTTCAAAATCACAATTCTACCTATTCCATATACCAAAACATCAACAACTTATCAAAACACAAATATGAACTTCAAAAAACAATTTCAACCTATTCCATATACCAAAACATCAATTAATAACTCATTAAAACACAAATATGAACTTCAAAATCACAATTCTACCTATCCTATATACCAAAACATTAATAACTCATCAAAACACAAATATGAACTGCAAAATCATAATTCTACCTATTCCATATACCAAAACATCAATAACTTATCAAAACACAAATATGAACTTCAAAAAACAATTTCAACCTATTCCATATACCAAAACATCAATTAATAACTCATTAAAACACAAATATGAACTTCAAAATCACAATTCTACCTATTCCATATACCAAAACATCAATAACTTATCAAAACACAAATATGAACTTCAAAAAACAATTTCAACCTATTCCATATACCAAAACATCAATTAATAACTCATTAAAACACAAATATGAACTTCAAAATCACAATTCTACCTATCCTATATACAAAAACATTAATAACTCATCAAAACACAAATATGAACTGCAAAATCACAATTCTACCTATTCCATATACCAAAACATAATATAACTAATCAAAACACAAATATGAACTTCAAAATCACAATTCTACCTATTCCATATACCAAAATATCAATAACTCATCAAAACACAAATATGAACTTCAAAATCTCAATTCTACCTATTCCATATACCAAAACATCAATGAATAACTCATCAAAAAACAAATATGAACTTCAAAATCACAATTCTACCTATTCCATATAACAAAACATAATATAACTCATCAAAACAAAAATATGAACTTCAAAATCACAATTCTACCTATCCCATATACCAAAACATCAATAACTCATCAAAACACAAATATGAACTTCAAAACACGATTTCTATCTATTCCATATACCAAAACAATCAATAACTCATCAAAACACAAATATGAACTTCAGAATCACAATTCTACCTATCCGATATACCAAAACATTAATAACTCATCAAAACACAAATATGAACTTCAAAATCACAATTCTACCTATCCTATATACCAAAACATTAATAACTCATCAAAACACAAATATGAACTTCAAAATCACAATTCTACCTATTCCATATACCAAAACATCAATAACTTATCAAAACACAAATATGAACTTCAAAAAACAATTTCAACCTATTCCATATACCAAAACATCAATTAATAACTCATTAAAACACAAATATGAACTTCAAAATCACAATTCTACCTATCCCATATACCAAAACATCAATAACTCATCAAAACACAAATATGAACTTCAAAACACGATTTCTATCTATTCCATATACCAAAACAATCAATAACTCATCAAAACACAAATATGAACTTCAGAATCACAATTCTACCTATCCTATATACCAAAACATTAATAACTCATCAAAACACAAATATGAACTTGAAAATCACAATTCTACCTATTCCATATACCAAAACATCAATAACTCACCAAAACACAAATATGAACTTCAAAATCACAATTCTACCTATTCCATATAACAAAACATAATATAACTCATCAAAACACAAATATGAACTTCAAAATCACAATTCTACCTATTCCACATATCAAAACATCAATAACTCATCAAAACACAAATATGAACTTCAAAATCACAATTCTACCTATCCCATATACCAAAACATCAATAACTCATTAAAACACAAATATGAACTTCAAAATGACAATTCTACCTATTCCATATAACAAAACATAATATAACTCATCAAAACACAAATATGAACTTCAAAATCACAATTCTACCTATTCCATATATCAAAACATAATATAACTCATCAAAACACAAATATGAACTTCAAAATCACAATTCTACCTATTCCATATAACAAAACATAATATAACTCATCAAAACACAAATATGAACTTCAAAATCACAATTCTACCTATTCCATATACCAGAACATCAATAACTCATCAAAACACAAATATGAACTTCAAAATCTCAATTCTACCTATTCCATATACCAAAACATCAATGAATAACTCATCGAAACACAAATATGAACTTCAAAATCACAATTCTACCTATCCCATATACCAAAACATCAATAACTCATCAAAACACAAATATGAACTTCAAAATCTCAATTCTACCTATTCCAAATACCAAAACATCAATGAATAACTCATCAAAAAACAAATATGAACTTCAAAATCACAATTCTACCTATTCCCATATACCAAAACATAAATGAATAACTCATCAAAACACAAATATGAACTGCAAAATCACAATTCTACCTATTCCATATACCAAAACATCAATAACTTATTAAAACACAAATATGAACTTCAAAAAACAATTTCAACCTATTCCATATACCAAAACATCAATTAATAACTCATTAAAACACAAATATGAACTTCAAAATCACAATTCTACCTATCCTATATACCAAAACATTAATAACTCATCAAAACACAAATATGAACTGCAAAATCATAATTCTACCTATTCCATATACCAAAACATCAATAACTTATCAAAACACAAATATGAACTGCAAAATCATAATTCTACCTATTCCATATACCAAAACATCAATTAATAACTCATTAAAACACAAATATGAACTTCAAAATCACAATTCTACCTATTCCATATACCAAAACATCAATAACTTATCAAAACACAAATATGAACTTCAAAAAACAATTTCAACCTATTCCATATACCAAAACATCAATTAATAACTCATTAAAACACAAATATGAACTTCAAAATCACAATTCTACCTATTCCATATACCAAAACATCAATAACTTATCAAAACACAAATATGAACTTCAAAAAACAATTTCAACCTATTCCATATACCAAAACATCAATTAATAACTCATTAAAACACAAATATGAACTTCAAAATCACAATTCTACCTATTCCATATACCAAAACATCAATAACTTATCAAAACACAAATATGAACTTCAAAAAACAATTTCAACCTATTCCATATACCAAAACATCAATTAATAACTCATTAAAACACAAATATGAACTTCAAAATCACAATTCTACCTATCCTATATACCAAAACATTAATAACTCATCAAAACACAAATATGAACTTCAAAATCACAATTCTACCTATTCCATATACCAAAACATCAATAACTCATCAAAATACAAATATGAACTTCAAAATCACAATTCTACCTATTCCATATAACAAAACATAATATAACTAATCAAAACACAAATATGAACTTCAAAATCACAATTCTACCTATTCCATATACCAAAACATCAATAACTCATCAAAACACAAATATGAACTTCAAAATCACAATTCTACCTATCCTATATACCAAAAACATCAATAACTCATCAAAACACAAATATGAACTTCAAAATCTCAATTCTTCCTATTCCATATACCAAAACATCAATGAATAACTCATAAAAAAAAAAATATGAACTTCAAAATCACAATTCTACCTATTCCCATATACCAAAACATAAATGAATAACTCATCAAAACACAAATATGAACTGCAAAATCACAATTCTACCTATTCCATATACCAAAACATCAATAACTTATCAAAACACAAATATGAACTTCAAAAAACAATTCTACCTATTCCCATATACCAAAACATCAATTAATAACTCATCAAAACACAAATATGAACTTCAAAATCACAATTCTACCTATCCTATATACCAAAAACATCAATAACTCATCAAAGCACAAATATGAACTTCAAAATCTCAATTCTTCCTATTCCATATACCAAAACATCAATGAATAACTCATCAAAAAAAAAATATGAACTTCAAAATCACAATTCTACCTATTCCCATATACCAAAACATAAATGAATAACTCATCAAAACACAAATATGAACTGCAAAATCACAATTCTACCTATTCCATATACCAAAACATCAATAACTTATTAAAACACAAATATGAACTTCAAAAAACAATTTCAACCTATTCCATATACCAAAACATCAATTAATAACTCATTAAAACACAAATATGAACTTCAAAATCACAATTCTACCTATCCTATATACCAAAACATTAATAACTCATCAAAACACAAATATGAACTGCAAAATCATAATTCTACCTATTCCATATACCAAAACATCAATAACTTATCAAAACACAAATATGAACTTCAAAAAACAATTTCAACCTATTACATATACCAAAACATCAATTAATAACTCATTAAAACACAAATATGAACTTCAAAATCACAATTCTACCTATTCCATATACCAGAACATCAATAACTCATCAAAACACAAATATGAACTTCAAAATCTCAATTCTACCTATTCCATATACCAAAACATCAATGAATAACTCATCGAAACACAAATATGAACTTCAAAATCACAATTCTACCTATCCCATATACCAAAACATCAATAACTCATCAAAACACAAATATGAACTTCAAAATCTCAATTCTACCTATTCCAAATACCAAAACATCAATGAATAACTCATCAAAAAACAAATATGAACTTCAAAATCACAATTCTACCTATTCCCATATACCAAAACATAAATGAATAACTCATCAAAACACAAATATGAACTGCAAAATCACAATTCTACCTATTCCATATACCAAAACATCAATAACTTATTAAAACACAAATATGAACTTCAAAAAACAATTTCAACCTATTCCATATACCAAAACATCAATTAATAACTCATTAAAACACAAATATGAACTTCAAAATCACAATTCTACCTATCCTATATACCAAAACATTAATAACTCATCAAAACACAAATATGAACTGCAAAATCATAATTCTACCTATTCCATATACCAAAACATCAATAACTTATCAAAACACAAATATGAACTGCAAAATCATAATTCTACCTATTCCATATACCAAAACATCAATTAATAACTCATTAAAACACAAATATGAACTTCAAAATCACAATTCTACCTATTCCATATACCAAAACATCAATAACTTATCAAAACACAAATATGAACTTCAAAAAACAATTTCAACCTATTCCATATACCAAAACATCAATTAATAACTCATTAAAACACAAATATGAACTTCAAAATCACAATTCTACCTATTCCATATACCAAAACATCAATAACTTATCAAAACACAAATATGAACTTCAAAAAACAATTTCAACCTATTCCATATACCAAAACATCAATTAATAACTCATTAAAACACAAATATGAACTTCAAAATCACAATTCTACCTATTCCATATACCAAAACATCAATAACTTATCAAAACACAAATATGAACTTCAAAAAACAATTTCAACCTATTCCATATACCAAAACATCAATTAATAACTCATTAAAACACAAATATGAACTTCAAAATCACAATTCTACCTATCCTATATACCAAAACATTAATAACTCATCAAAACACAAATATGAACTTCAAAATCACAATTCTACCTATTCCATATACCAAAACATCAATAACTCATCAAAATACAAATATGAACTTCAAAATCACAATTCTACCTATTCCATATAACAAAACATAATATAACTAATCAAAACACAAATATGAACTTCAAAATCACAATTCTACCTATTCCATATACCAAAACATCAATAACTCATCAAAACACAAATATGAACTTCAAAATCACAATTCTACCTATCCTATATACCAAAAACATCAATAACTCATCAAAGCACAAATATGAACTTCAAAATCTCAATTCTTCCTATTCCATATACCAAAACATCAATGAATAACTCATCAAAAAAAAAAATATGAACTTCAAAATCACAATTCTACCTATTCCCATATACCAAAACATAAATGAATAACTCATCAAAACACAAATATGAACTGCAAAATCACAATTCTACCTATTCCATATACCAAAACATCAATAACTTATTAAAACACAAATATGAACTTCAAAAAACAATTTCAACCTATTCCATATACCAAAACATCAATTAATAACTCATTAAAACACAAATATGAACTTCAAAATCACAATTCTACCTATCCTATATACCAAAACATTAATAACTCATCAAAACACAAATATGAACTGCAAAATCATAATTCTACCTATTCCATATACCAAAACATCAATAACTTATCAAAACACAAATATGAACTTCAAAAAACAATTTCAACCTATTACATATACCAAAACATCAATTAATAACTCATTAAAACACAAATATGAACTTCAAAATCACAATTCTACCTATTCCATATACCAGAACATCAATAACTCATCAAAACACAAATATGAACTTCAAAATCTCAATTCTACCTATTCCATATACCAAAACATCAATGAATAACTCATCGAAACACAAATATGAACTTCAAAATCACAATTCTACCTATCCCATATACCAAAACATCAATAACTCATCAAAACACAAATATGAACTTCAAAATCTCAATTCTACCTATTCCAAATACCAAAACATCAATGAATAACTCATCAAAAAACAAATATGAACTTCAAAATCACAATTCTACCTATTCCCATATACCAAAACATAAATGAATAACTCATCAAAACACAAATATGAACTGCAAAATCACAATTCTACCTATTCCATATACCAAAACATCAATAACTTATTAAAACACAAATATGAACTTCAAAAAACAATTTCAACCTATTCCATATACCAAAACATCAATTAATAACTCATTAAAACACAAATATGAACTTCAAAATCACAATTCTACCTATCCTATATACCAAAACATTAATAACTCATCAAAACACAAATATGAACTGCAAAATCATAATTCTACCTATTCCATATACCAAAACATCAATAACTTATCAAAACACAAATATGAACTGCAAAATCATAATTCTACCTATTCCATATACCAAAACATCAATTAATAACTCATTAAAACACAAATATGAACTTCAAAATCACAATTCTACCTATTCCATATACCAAAACATCAATAACTTATCAAAACACAAATATGAACTTCAAAAAACAATTTCAACCTATTCCATATACCAAAACATCAATTAATAACTCATTAAAACACAAATATGAACTTCAAAATCACAATTCTACCTATTCCATATACCAAAACATCAATAACTTATCAAAACACAAATATGAACTTCAAAAAACAATTTCAACCTATTCCATATACCAAAACATCAATTAATAACTCATTAAAACACAAATATGAACTTCAAAATCACAATTCTACCTATTCCATATACCAAAACATCAATAACTTATCAAAACACAAATATGAACTTCAAAAAACAATTTCAACCTATTCCATATACCAAAACATCAATTAATAACTCATTAAAACACAAATATGAACTTCAAAATCACAATTCTACCTATCCTATATACCAAAACATTAATAACTCATCAAAACACAAATATGAACTTCAAAATCACAATTCTACCTATTCCATATACCAAAACATCAATAACTCATCAAAATACAAATATGAACTTCAAAATCACAATTCTACCTATTCCATATAACAAAACATAATATAACTAATCAAAACACAAATATGAACTTCAAAATCACAATTCTACCTATTCCATATACCAAAACATCAATAACTCATCAAAACACAAATATGAACTTCAAAATCACAATTCTACCTATCCTATATACCAAAAACATCAATAACTCATCAAAGCACAAATATGAACTTCAAAATCTCAATTCTTCCTATTCCATATACCAAAACATCAATGAATAACTCATAAAAAAAAAAATATGAACTTCAAAATCACAATTCTACCTATTCCCATATACCAAAACATAAATGAATAACTCATCAAAACACAAATATGAACTGCAAAATCACAATTCTACCTATTCCATATACCAAAACATCAATAACTTATCAAAACACAAATATGAACTTCAAAAAACAATTCTACCTATTCCCATATACCAAAACATCAATTAATAACTCATCAAAACACAAATATGAACTTCAAAATCACAATTCTACCTATCCTATATACCAAAAACATCAATAACTCATCAAAGCACAAATATGAACTTCAAAATCTCAATTCTTCCTATTCCATATACCAAAACATCAATGAATAACTCATCAAAAAAAAAATATGAACTTCAAAATCACAATTCTACCTATTCCCATATACCAAAACATAAATGAATAACTCATCAAAACACAAATATGAACTGCAAAATCACAATTCTACCTATTCCATATACCAAAACATCAATAACTTATTAAAACACAAATATGAACTTCAAAAAACAATTTCAACCTATTCCATATACCAAAACATCAATTAATAACTCATTAAAACACAAATATGAACTTCAAAATCACAATTCTACCTATCCTATATACCAAAACATTAATAACTCATCAAAACACAAATATGAACTGCAAAATCATAATTCTACCTATTCATATACCAAAACATCAATAACTTATCAAAACACAAATATGAACTTCAAAAAACAATTTCAACCTATTCCATATACCAAAACATCAATTAATAACTCATTAAAACACAAATATGAACTTCAAAATCACAATTCTACCTATTCCATATACCAAAACATCAACAACTTATCAAAACACAAATATGAACTTCAAAAAACAATTTCAACCTATTCCATATACCAAAACATCAATTAATAACTCATTAAAACACAAATATGAACTTCAAAATCACAATTCTACCTATCCTATATACCAAAACATTAATAACTCATCAAAACACAAATATGAACTGCAAAATCATAATTCTACCTATTCCATATACCAAAACATCAATAACTTATCAAAACACAAATATGAACTTCAAAAAACAATTTCAACCTATTCCATATACCAAAACATCAATTAATAACTCATTAAAACACAAATATGAACTTCAAAATCACAATTCTACCTATTCCATATACCAAAACATCAATAACTTATCAAAACACAAATATGAACTTCAAAAAACAATTTCAACCTATTCCATATACCAAAACATCAATTAATAACTCATTAAAACACAAATATGAACTTCAAAATCACAATTCTACCTATCCTATATACCAAAACATTAATAACTCATCAAAACACAAATATGAACTGCAAAATCACAATTCTACCTATTCCAGATACCAAAACATAATATAACTAATCAAAACACAAATATGAACTTCAAAATCACAATTCTACCTATTCCATATACCAAAATATCAATAACTCATCAAAACACAAATATGAACTTCAAAATCTCAATTCTACCTATTCCATATAACAAAACATAATATAACTAATCAAAACACAAATATGAACTTCAAAATCACAATTCTACCTATTCCATATACCAAAATATCAATAACTCATCAAAACACAAATATGAACTTCAAAATCTCAATTCTACCTATTCCATATACCAAAACATCAATGAATAACTCATCGAAACACAAATATGAACTTCAAAATCACAATTCTACCTATCCCATATACCAAAACATCAATAACTCATCAAAACACAAATATGAACTTGAAAATCGCAATTCTACCTATTCCATATACCAAAACATCAATGAATAACTCATCAAAAAACAAATATGAACTTCAAAATCACAATTCTACCTATTCCCATATACCAAAACATAAATGAATAACTCATCAAAACACAAATATGAACTGCAAAATCACAATTCTACCTATTCCATATACCAAAACATCAATAACTTATCAAAACACAAATATGAACTTCAAAAAAAAAAATTCAACCTATTCCATATACCAAAACATCAATTAATAACTCATTAAAACACAAATATGAACTTCAAAATCTCAATTCCACCTATTCCATATACCAAAACATCAATGAATAACTCATCGAAACACAAATATGAACTTCAAAATCACAATTCTACCTATTCCATATAACAAAACATAATATAACTAATCAAAACACAAATATGAACTTCAAAATCACAATTCTACCTATTCCATATACCAAAACATCAATGAATAACTCATCGAAACACAAATATGAACTTCAAAATCTCAATTCTACCTATTCCATATAACAAAACATAATATAACTAATCAAAACACAAATATGAACTTCAAAATCACAATTCTACCTATTCCATATACCAAAATATCAATAACTCATCAAAACACAAATATGAACTTCAAAATCTCAATTCTACCTATTCCATATACCAAAACATCAATGAATAACTCATCGAAACACAAATATGAACTTCAAAATCACAATTCAACCTATCCCATATTCCAAAACATCAATAACTCATCAAAACACAAATATGAACTTCAAAATCTCAATTCTACCTATTCCATATACCAAAACATCAATGAATAACTCATCAAAAAACAAATATGAACTTCAAAATCACAATTCTACCTATTCCATATAACAAAACATAATATAACTCATCAAAACAAAAATATGAACTTCAAAATCACAATTCTACCTATCCCATATACCAAAACATCAATAACTCATCAAAACACAAATATGAACTTCAAAACACGATTTCTACCTATTCCATATACCAAAACATCAATGAATAACTCATCGAAACACAAATATGAACTTCAAAATCTCAATTCTACCTATTCCATATAACAAAACATAATATAACTAATCAAAACACAAATATGAACTTCAAAATCACAATTCTACCTATTCCATATACCAAAATATCAATAACTCATCAAAACACAAATATGAACTTCAAAATCTCAATTCTACCTATTCCATATACCAAAACATCAATGAATAACTCATCGAAACACAAATATGAACTTCAAAATCACAATTCTACCTATCCCATATTCCAAAACATCAATAACTCATCAAAACACAAATATGAACTTCAAAATCTCAATTCTACCTATTCCATATACCAAAACATCAATGAATAACTCATCAAAAAACAAATATGAACTTCAAAATCACAATTCTACCTATTCCATATAACAAAACATAATATAACTCATCAAAACAAAAATATGAACTTCAAAATCACAATTCTACCTATCCCATAAACCAAAACATCAATAACTCATCAAAACACAAATATGAACTTCAAAACACGATTTCTATCTATTCCATATACCAAAACAATCAATAACTCATCAAAACACAAATATGAACTTCAGAATCACAATTCTACCTATCTGATATACCAAAACATTAATAACTCATCAAAACACAAATATGAACTTCAAAATCACAATTCTACCTATTCCATATAACAAAACATCAATAACTCATCAAAACACAAATATGAACTTCAAAATCACAATTCTACCTATTCCATATAACAAAACATAATATAACTCATCAAAACACAAATATGAACTTCAAAATCACAATTCTACCTATTCCACATACCAAAACATCAATAACTCATCAAAACACAAATATGAACTTCAAAATCACAATTCTACCTATCCCATATACCAAACCATCAATAACTCATTAAAACACAAATATGAACTTCAAAATGACAATTCTACCTATTCCATATAACAAAACATAATATAACTCATCAAAACACAAATATGAACTTCAAAATCACAATTCTACTGATTCCATATAACAAAACATAATATAACTCATCAAAACACAAATATGAACTTCAAAATCACAATTCTACCGATTCCATATACCAAAACATCAATAACTCATCAAAACACAAATATGAACTTCAAAATCTCAATTCTACCTATTCCATATACCAAAACATCAATGAATAACTCATCGAAACACAAATATGAACTTCAAAATCACAATTCTACCTATCCCATATACCAAAACATCAATAACTCATCAAAACACAAATATGAACTTCAAAATCTCAATTCTACCTATTCCATATACCAAAACATCAATGAATAACTCATCAAAAAACAAATATGAACTTCAAAATCACAATTCTACCTATTCCCATATACCAAAACATAAATGAATAACTCATCAAAACACAAATATGAACTGCAAAATCACAATTCTACCTATTCCATATACCAAAACATCAATAACTTATCAAAAGACAAATATGAACTTCAAAAAACAATTTCAACCTATTCCATATACCAAAACATCAATTAATAACTCATTAAAACACAAATATGAACTTCAAAATCACAATTCTACCTATCCTATATACCAAAACATTAATAACTCATCAAAACACAAATATGAACTGCAAAATCATAATTCTACCTATTCCATATACCAAAACATCAATAACTTATCAAAACACAAATATGAAGTTCAAAAAACAATTTCAACCTATTCCATATACCAAAACATCAATTAATAACTCATTAAAAAACAAATATGAACTTCAAAATCACAATTCTACCTATTCCATATACCAAAACATCAATAACTTATCAAAACACAAATATGAACTTCAAAAAACAATTTCAACCTATTCCATATACCAAAACATCAATTAATAACTCATTAAAACACAAATATGAACTTCAAAATCACAATTCTACCTATCCTATATACCAAAACATTAATAACTCATCAAAACACAAATATGAACTTCAAAATCACAATTCTACCTATTCCATATACCAAAACATCTATAACTCATCAAAATACAAATATGAACTTCAAAATCACAATTCTACCTATTCCATATAACAAAACATAATATAACTAATCAAAACACAAATATGAACTTCAAAATCACAACTCTACCTATGCCATATACCAAAACATCAATAACTCATCAAAACACAAATATGAACTTCAAAATCTCAATTCTACCTATTCCTTATACCAAAACATCAATGAATAACTCATCGAAACACAAATATGAACTTCAAAATCACAATTCTACCTATCCCATATACCAAAACATCAATAACTCATCAAAACACAAATATGAACTTCAAAATCTCAATTCTACCTATTCCATATACCAAAACATCAATGAATAACTCATCAAAAAAAAAATATGAACTTCAAAATCACAATTCTACCTATTCCCATATACCAAAACATAAATGAATAACTCATCAAAACACAAATATGAACTGCAAAATCACAATTCTACCTATTCCATATACCAAAACATCAATAACTTATCAAAACACAAATATGAACTTCAAAAAACAATTTCAACCTATTCCATATACCAAAACATCAATTAATAACTCATTAAAACACAAATATGAACTTCAAAATCACAATTCTACCTATCCTATATACCAAAACATTAATAACTCATCAAAACACAAATATGAACTGCAAAATCACAATTCTACCTATTCCATATACCAAAACATCAATAACTTATCAAAACACAAATATGAACTTCAAAAAACAATTTCAACCTATTCCATATACCAAAACATCAATTAATAACTCATTAAAACACAAATATGAACTTCAAAATCACAATTCTACCTATTCCATATACCAAAACATCAATAACTCATCAAAACACAAATATGAACTTCAAAATCTCAATTCTACCTATTCCTTATACCAAAACATCAATGAATAACTCATCGAAACACAAATATGAACTTCAAAATCACAATTCTACCTATCCCATATACCAAAACATCAATAACTCATCAAAACACAAATATGAACTTCAAAATCACAATTCTACCTATTCCATATAACAAAACATAATATAACTCATCAAAACACAAATATGAACTTCAAAATCACAATTCTACCTATTCCATATACCAAAACATCAATAACTCATCAAAACACAAATATGAACTTCAAAATCACAATTCTACCTATCCCATATACCAAACCATCAATAACTCATTAAAACACAAATATGAACTTCAAAATGACAATTCTACCTATTCCATATAACAAAACATAATATAACTCATCAAAACACAAATATGAACTTCAAAATCACAATTCTACCTATTCCATATATCAAAACATAATATAACTCATCAAAACACAAATATGAACTGCAAAATCATAATTCTACCTATTCCATATACCAAAACATCAATAACTTATCAAAACACAAATATGAACTTCAAAAAACAATTTCAACCTATTCCATATACCAAAACATCAATTAATAACTCATTAAAACACAAATATGAACTTCAAAATCACAATTTTACCTATTCCATATACCAAAACATCAATAACTTATCAAAACACAAATATGAACTTCAAAAAACAATTTCAACCTATTCCATATACCAAAACATCAATTAATAACTCATTAAAACACAAATATGAACTTCAAAATCACAATTCTACCTATCCTATATACCAAAACATTAATAACTCATCAAAACACAAATATGAACTGCAAAATCACAATTCTACCTATTCCATATACCAAAACATAATATAACTAATCAAAACACAAATATGAACTTCAAAATCACAATTCTACCTATTCCATATACCAAAATATCAATAACTCATCAAAACACAAATATGAACTTCAAAATCTCAATTCTACCTATTCCATATAACAAAAGATAATATAACTAATCAAAACACAAATATGAACTTCAAAATCACAATTCTACCTATTCCATATACCAAAATATCAATAACTCATCAAAACACAAATATGAACTTCAAAATCTCAATTCTACCTATTCCATATACCAAAACATCAATGAATAACTCATCGAAACACAAATATGAACTTCAAAATCACAATTCTACCTATCCCATATACCAAAACATCAATAACTCATCAAAACACAAATATGAACTTGAAAATCGCAATTCTACCTATTCCATATACCAAAACATCAATGAATAACTCATCAAAAAACAAATATGAACTTCAAAATCACAATTCTACCTATTCCCATATACCAAAACATAAATGAATAACTCATCAAAACACAAATATGAACTGCAAAATCACAATTCTACCTATTCCATATACCAAAACATCAATAACTCATCAAAACACAAATATGAACTTCAAAATCTCAATTCTACCTATTCCTTATACCAAAACATCAATGAATAACTCATCGAAACACAAATATGAACTTCAAAATCACAATTCTACCTATCCCATATACCAAAACATCAATAACTCATCAAAACACAAATATGAACTTCAAAATCACAATTCTACCTATTCCATATAACAAAACATAATATAACTCATCAAAACACAAATATGAACTTCAAAATCACAATTCTACCTATTCCATATACCAAAACATCAATAACTCATCAAAACACAAATATGAACTTCAAAATCACAATTCTACCTATCCCATATACCAAACCATCAATAACTCATTAAAACACAAATATGAACTTCAAAATGACAATTCTACCTATTCCATATAACAAAACATAATATAACTCATCAAAACACAAATATGAACTTCAAAATCACAATTCTACCTATTCCATATATCAAAACATAATATAACTCATCAAAACACAAATATGAACTGCAAAATCATAATTCTACCTATTCCATATACCAAAACATCAATAACTTATCAAAACACAAATATGAACTTCAAAAAACAATTTCAACCTATTCCATATACCAAAACATCAATTAATAACTCATTAAAACACAAATATGAACTTCAAAATCACAATTTTACCTATTCCATATACCAAAACATCAATAACTTATCAAAACACAAATATGAACTTCAAAAAACAATTTCAACCTATTCCATATACCAAAACATCAATTAATAACTCATTAAAACACAAATATGAACTTCAAAATCACAATTCTACCTATCCTATATACCAAAACATTAATAACTCATCAAAACACAAATATGAACTGCAAAATCACAATTCTACCTATTCCATATACCAAAACATAATATAACTAATCAAAACACAAATATGAACTTCAAAATCACAATTCTACCTATTCCATATACCAAAATATCAATAACTCATCAAAACACAAATATGAACTTCAAAATCTCAATTCTACCTATTCCATATAACAAAAGATAATATAACTAATCAAAACACAAATATGAACTTCAAAATCACAATTCTACCTATTCCATATACCAAAATATCAATAACTCATCAAAACACAAATATGAACTTCAAAATCTCAATTCTACCTATTCCATATACCAAAACATCAATGAATAACTCATCGAAACACAAATATGAACTTCAAAATCACAATTCTACCTATCCCATATACCAAAACATCAATAACTCATCAAAACACAAATATGAACTTGAAAATCGCAATTCTACCTATTCCATATACCAAAACATCAATGAATAACTCATCAAAAAACAAATATGAACTTCAAAATCACAATTCTACCTATTCCCATATACCAAAACATAAATGAATAACTCATCAAAACACAAATATGAACTGCAAAATCACAATTCTACCTATTCCATATACCAAAACATCAATAACTTATCAAAACACAAATATGAACTTCAAAAAAAAAATTCAACCTATTCCATATACCAAAACATCAATTAATAACTCATTAAAACACAAATATGAACTTCAAAATCTCAATTCCACCTATTCCATATACCAAAACATCAATGAATAACTCATCGAAACACAAATATGAACTTCAAAATCACAATTCTACCTATTCCATATAACAAAACATAATATAACTAATCAAAACACAAATATGAACTTCAAAATCACAATTCTACCTATTCCATATACCAAAACATCAATGAATAACTCATCGAAACACAAATATGAACTTCAAAATCTCAATTCTACCTATTCCATATAACAAAACATAATATAACTAATCAAAACACAAATATGAACTTCAAAATCACAATTCTACCTATTCCATATACCAAAATATCAATAACTCATCAAAACACAAATATGAACTTCAAAATCTCAATTCTACCTATTCCATATACCAAAACATCAATGAATAACTCATCGAAACACAAATATGAACTTCAAAATCACAATTCTACCTATCCCATATTCCAAAACATCAATAACTCATCAAAACACAAATATGAACTTCAAAATCTCAATTCTACCTATTCCATATACCAAAACATCAATGAATAACTCATCAAAAAACAAATATGAACTTCAAAATCACAATTCTACCTATTCCATATAACAAAACATAATATAACTCATCAAAACAAAAATATGAACTTCAAAATCACAATTCTACCTATCCCATATACCAAAACATCAATAACTCATCAAAACACAAATATGAACTTCAAAACACGATTTCTACCTATTCCATATACCAAAACATCAATGAATAACTCATCGAAACACAAATATGAACTTCAAAATCTCAATTCTACCTATTCCATATAACAAAACATAATATAACTAATCAAAACACAAATATGAACTTCAAAATCACAATTCTACCTATTCCATATACCAAAATATCAATAACTCATCAAAACACAAATATGAACTTCAAAATCTCAATTCTACCTATTCCATATACCAAAACATCAATGAATAACTCATCGAAACACAAATATGAACTTCAAAATCACAATTCTACCTATCCCATATTCCAAAACATCAATAACTCATCAAAACACAAATATGAACTTCAAAATCTCAATTCTACCTATTCCATATACCAAAACATCAATGAATAACTCATCAAAAAACAAATATGAACTTCAAAATCACAATTCTACCTATTCCATATAACAAAACATAATATAACTCATCAAAACAAAAATATGAACTTCAAAATCACAATTCTACCTATCCCATATACCAAAACATCAATAACTCATCAAAACACAAATATGAACTTCAAAACACGATTTCTATCTATTCCATATACCAAAACAATCAATAACTCATCAAAACACAAATATGAACTTCAGAATCACAATTCTACCTATCTGATATACCAAAACATTAATAACTCATCAAAACACAAATATGAACTTCAAAATCACAATTCTACCTATTCCATATAACAAAACATCAATAACTCATCAAAACACAAATATGAACTTCAAAATCACAATTCTACCTATTCCATATAACAAAACATAATATAACTCATCAAAACACAAATATGAACTTCAAAATCACAATTCTACCTATTCCACATACCAAAACATCAATAACTCATCAAAACACAAATATGAACTTCAAAATCACAATTCTACCTATCCCATATACCAAACCATCAATAACTCATTAAAACACAAATATGAACTTCAAAATGACAATTCTACCTATTCCATATAACAAAACATAATATAACTCATCAAAACACAAATATGAACTTCAAAATCACAATTCTACCGATTCCATATAACAAAACATAATATAACTCATCAAAACACAAATATGAACTTCAAAATCACAATTCTACCGATTCCATATACCAAAACATCAATAACTCATCAAAACACAAATATGAACTTCAAAATCTCAATTCTACCTATTCCATATACCAAAACATCAATGAATAACTCATCGAAACACAAATATGAACTTCAAAATCACAATTCTACCTATCCCATATACCAAAACATCAATAACTCATCAAAACACAAATATGAACTTCAAAATCTCAATTCTACCTATTCCATATACCAAAACATCAATGAATAACTCATCAAAAAACAAATATGAACTTCAAAATCACAATTCTACCTATTCCCATATACCAAAACATAAATGAATAACTCATCAAAACACAAATATGAACTGCAAAATCACAATTCTACCTATCCCATATACCAAACCATCAATAACTCATTAAAACACAAATATGAACTTCAAAATGACAATTCTACCTATTCCATATAACAAAACATAATATAACTCATCAAAACACAAATATGAACTTCAAAATCACAATTCTACCGATTCCATATAACAAAACATAATATAACTCATCAAAACACAAATATGAACTTCAAAATCACAATTCTACCTATTCCATATACCAAAACATCATTGAATAATTCATCAAAACACAAATATGAACTTCAAAAAACAATTTCAACCTATTCCATATACCAAAACATCAATTAATAACTCATTAAAACACAAATATGAACTTCAAAATCACAATTCTACCTATCCTATATACCAAAACATTAATAACTCATCAAAACACAAATATGAACTGCAAAATCATAATTCTACCTATTCCATATACCAAAACATCAATAACTTATCAAAACACAAATATGAACTTCAAAAAACAATTTCAACCTATTCCATATACCAAAACATCAATTAATAACTCATTAAAACACAAATATGAACTTCAAAATCACAATTCTACCTATTCCATATACCAAAACATCAATAACTTATCAAAACACAAATATGAACTTCAAAAAACAATTTCAACCTATTCCATATACCAAAACATCAATTAATAACTCATTAAAACACAAATATGAACTTCAAAATCACAATTCTACCTATCCTATATACCAAAACATTAATAACTCATCAAAACACAAATATGAACTGCAAAATCACAATTCTACCTATTCCAGATACCAAAACATAATATAACTAATCAAAACACAAATATGAACTTCAAAATCACAATTCTACCTATTCCATATACCAAAATATCAATAACTCATCAAAACACAAATATGAACTTCAAAATCTCAATTCTACCTATTCCATATAACAAAACATAATATAACTAATCAAAACACAAATATGAACTTCAAAATCACAATTCTACCTATTCCATATACCAAAATATCAATAACTCATCAAAACACAAATATGAACTTCAAAATCTCAATTCTACCTATTCCATATACCAAAACATCAATGAATAACTCATCGAAACACAAATATGAACTTCAAAATCACAATTCTACCTATCCCATATACCAAAACATCAATAACTCATCAAAACACAAATATGAACTTGAAAATCGCAATTCTACCTATTCCATATACCAAAACATCAATGAATAACTCATCAAAAAACAAATATGAACTTCAAAATCACAATTCTACCTATTCCCATATACCAAAACATAAATGAATAACTCATCAAAACACAAATATGAACTGCAAAATCACAATTCTACCTATTCCATATACCAAAACATCAATAACTTATCAAAACACAAATATGAACTTCAAAAAAAAAAATTCAACCTATTCCATATACCAAAACATCAATTAATAACTCATTAAAACACAAATATGAACTTCAAAATCTCAATTCCACCTATTCCATATACCAAAACATCAATGAATAACTCATCGAAACACAAATATGAACTTCAAAATCACAATTCTACCTATTCCATATAACAAAACATAATATAACTAATCAAAACACAAATATGAACTTCAAAATCACAATTCTACCTATTCCATATACCAAAACATCAATGAATAACTCATCGAAACACAAATATGAACTTCAAAATCTCAATTCTACCTATTCCATATAACAAAACATAATATAACTAATCAAAACACAAATATGAACTTCAAAATCACAATTCTACCTATTCCATATACCAAAATATCAATAACTCATCAAAACACAAATATGAACTTCAAAATCTCAATTCTACCTATTCCATATACCAAAACATCAATGAATAACTCATCGAAACACAAATATGAACTTCAAAATCACAATTCAACCTATCCCATATTCCAAAACATCAATAACTCATCAAAACACAAATATGAACTTCAAAATCTCAATTCTACCTATTCCATATACCAAAACATCAATGAATAACTCATCAAAAAACAAATATGAACTTCAAAATCACAATTCTACCTATTCCATATAACAAAACATAATATAACTCATCAAAACAAAAATATGAACTTCAAAATCACAATTCTACCTATCCCATATACCAAAACATCAATAACTCATCAAAACACAAATATGAACTTCAAAACACGATTTCTACCTATTCCATATACCAAAACATCAATGAATAACTCATCGAAACACAAATATGAACTTCAAAATCTCAATTCTACCTATTCCATATAACAAAACATAATATAACTAATCAAAACACAAATATGAACTTCAAAATCACAATTCTACCTATTCCATATACCAAAATATCAATAACTCATCAAAACACAAATATGAACTTCAAAATCTCAATTCTACCTATTCCATATACCAAAACATCAATGAATAACTCATCGAAACACAAATATGAACTTCAAAATCACAATTCTACCTATCCCATATACCAAAACATCAATAACTCATCAAAACACAAATATGAACTTGAAAATCGCAATTCTACCTATTCCATATACCAAAACATCAATGAATAACTCATCAAAAAACAAATATGAACTTCAAAATCACAATTCTACCTATTCCCATATACCAAAACATAAATGAATAACTCATCAAAACACAAATATGAACTGCAAAATCACAATTCTACCTATTCCATATACCAAAACATCAATAACTTATCAAAACACAAATATGAACTTCAAAAAAAAAAATTCAACCTATTCCATATACCAAAACATCAATTAATAACTCATTAAAACACAAATATGAACTTCAAAATCTCAATTCCACCTATTCCATATACCAAAACATCAATGAATAACTCATCGAAACACAAATATGAACTTCAAAATCACAATTCTACCTATTCCATATAACAAAACATAATATAACTAATCAAAACACAAATATGAACTTCAAAATCACAATTCTACCTATTCCATATACCAAAACATCAATGAATAACTCATCGAAACACAAATATGAACTTCAAAATCTCAATTCTACCTATTCCATATAACAAAACATAATATAACTAATCAAAACACAAATATGAACTTCAAAATCACAATTCTACCTATTCCATATACCAAAATATCAATAACTCATCAAAACACAAATATGAACTTCAAAATCTCAATTCTACCTATTCCATATACCAAAACATCAATGAATAACTCATCGAAACACAAATATGAACTTCAAAATCACAATTCAACCTATCCCATATTCCAAAACATCAATAACTCATCAAAACACAAATATGAACTTCAAAATCTCAATTCTACCTATTCCATATACCAAAACATCAATGAATAACTCATCAAAAAACAAATATGAACTTCAAAATCACAATTCTACCTATTCCATATAACAAAACATAATATAACTCATCAAAACAAAAATATGAACTTCAAAATCACAATTCTACCTATCCCATATACCAAAACATCAATAACTCATCAAAACACAAATATGAACTTCAAAACACGATTTCTACCTATTCCATATACCAAAACATCAATGAATAACTCATCGAAACACAAATATGAACTTCAAAATCTCAATTCTACCTATTCCATATAACAAAACATAATATAACTAATCAAAACACAAATATGAACTTCAAAATCACAATTCTACCTATTCCATATACCAAAATATCAATAACTCATCAAAACACAAATATGAACTTCAAAATCTCAATTCTACCTATTCCATATACCAAAACATCAATGAATAACTCATCGAAACACAAATATGAACTTCAAAATCACAATTCTACCTATCCCATATTCCAAAACATCAATAACTCATCAAAACACAAATATGAACTTCAAAATCTCAATTCTACCTATTCCATATACCAAAACATCAATGAATAACTCATCAAAAAACAAATATGAACTTCAAAATCACAATTCTACCTATTCCATATAACAAAACATAATATAACTCATCAAAACAAAAATATGAACTTCAAAATCACAATTCTACCTATCCCATAAACCAAAACATCAATAACTCATCAAAACACAAATATGAACTTCAAAACACGATTTCTATCTATTCCATATACCAAAACAATCAATAACTCATCAAAACACAAATATGAACTTCAGAATCACAATTCTACCTATCTGATATACCAAAACATTAATAACTCATCAAAACACAAATATGAACTTCAAAATCACAATTCTACCTATTCCATATAACAAAACATCAATAACTCATCAAAACACAAATATGAACTTCAAAATCACAATTCTACCTATTCCATATAACAAAACATAATATAACTCATCAAAACACAAATATGAACTTCAAAATCACAATTCTACCTATTCCACATACCAAAACATCAATAACTCATCAAAACACAAATATGAACTTCAAAATCACAATTCTACCTATCCCATATACCAAACCATCAATAACTCATTAAAACACAAATATGAACTTCAAAATGACAATTCTACCTATTCCATATAACAAAACATAATATAACTCATCAAAACACAAATATGAACTTCAAAATCACAATTCTACTGATTCCATATAACAAAACATAATATAACTCATCAAAACACAAATATGAACTTCAAAATCACAATTCTACCGATTCCATATACCAAAACATCAATAACTCATCAAAACACAAATATGAACTTCAAAATCTCAATTCTACCTATTCCATATACCAAAACATCAATGAATAACTCATCGAAACACAAATATGAACTTCAAAATCACAATTCTACCTATCCCATATACCAAAACATCAATAACTCATCAAAACACAAATATGAACTTCAAAATCTCAATTCTACCTATTCCATATACCAAAACATCAATGAATAACTCATCAAAAAACAAATATGAACTTCAAAATCACAATTCTACCTATTCCCATATACCAAAACATAAATGAATAACTCATCAAAACACAAATATGAACTGCAAAATCACAATTCTACCTATTCCATATACCAAAACATCAATAACTTATCAAAAGACAAATATGAACTTCAAAAAACAATTTCAACCTATTCCATATACCAAAACATCAATTAATAACTCATTAAAACACAAATATGAACTTCAAAATCACAATTCTACCTATCCTATATACCAAAACATTAATAACTCATCAAAACACAAATATGAACTGCAAAATCATAATTCTACCTATTCCATATACCAAAACATCAATAACTTATCAAAACACAAATATGAAGTTCAAAAAACAATTTCAACCTATTCCATATACCAAAACATCAATTAATAACTCATTAAAAAACAAATATGAACTTCAAAATCACAATTCTACCTATTCCATATACCAAAACATCAATAACTTATCAAAACACAAATATGAACTTCAAAAAACAATTTCAACCTATTCCATATACCAAAACATCAATTAATAACTCATTAAAACACAAATATGAACTTCAAAATCACAATTCTACCTATCCTATATACCAAAACATTAATAACTCATCAAAACACAAATATGAACTTCAAAATCACAATTCTACCTATTCCATATACCAAAACATCTATAACTCATCAAAATACAAATATGAACTTCAAAATCACAATTCTACCTATTCCATATAACAAAACATAATATAACTAATCAAAACACAAATATGAACTTCAAAATCACAACTCTACCTATGCCATATACCAAAACATCAATAACTCATCAAAACACAAATATGAACTTCAAAATCTCAATTCTACCTATTCCTTATACCAAAACATCAATGAATAACTCATCGAAACACAAATATGAACTTCAAAATCACAATTCTACCTATCCCATATACCAAAACATCAATAACTCATCAAAACACAAATATGAACTTCAAAATCTCAATTCTACCTATTCCATATACCAAAACATCAATGAATAACTCATCAAAAAAAAAATATGAACTTCAAAATCACAATTCTACCTATTCCCATATACCAAAACATAAATGAATAACTCATCAAAACACAAATATGAACTGCAAAATCACAATTCTACCTATTCCATATACCAAAACATCAATAACTTATCAAAACACAAATATGAACTTCAAAAAACAATTTCAACCTATTCCATATACCAAAACATCAATTAATAACTCATTAAAACACAAATATGAACTTCAAAATCACAATTCTACCTATCCTATATACCAAAACATTAATAACTCATCAAAACACAAATATGAACTGCAAAATCACAATTCTACCTATTCCATATACCAAAACATCAATAACTTATCAAAACACAAATATGAACTTCAAAAAACAATTTCAACCTATTCCATATACCAAAACATCAATTAATAACTCATTAAAACACAAATATGAACTTCAAAATCACAATTCTACCTATTCCATATACCAAAACATCAATAACTCATCAAAACACAAATATGAACTTCAAAATCTCAATTCTACCTATTCCTTATACCAAAACATCAATGAATAACTCATCGAAACACAAATATGAACTTCAAAATCACAATTCTACCTATCCCATATACCAAAACATCAATAACTCATCAAAACACAAATATGAACTTCAAAATCACAATTCTACCTATTCCATATAACAAAACATAATATAACTCATCAAAACACAAATATGAACTTCAAAATCACAATTCTACCTATTCCATATACCAAAACATCAATAACTCATCAAAACACAAATATGAACTTCAAAATCACAATTCTACCTATCCCATATACCAAACCATCAATAACTCATTAAAACACAAATATGAACTTCAAAATGACAATTCTACCTATTCCATATAACAAAACATAATATAACTCATCAAAACACAAATATGAACTTCAAAATCACAATTCTACCTATTCCATATATCAAAACATAATATAACTCATCAAAACACAAATATGAACTGCAAAATCATAATTCTACCTATTCCATATACCAAAACATCAATAACTTATCAAAACACAAATATGAACTTCAAAAAACAATTTCAACCTATTCCATATACCAAAACATCAATTAATAACTCATTAAAACACAAATATGAACTTCAAAATCACAATTTTACCTATTCCATATACCAAAACATCAATAACTTATCAAAACACAAATATGAACTTCAAAAAACAATTTCAACCTATTCCATATACCAAAACATCAATTAATAACTCATTAAAACACAAATATGAACTTCAAAATCACAATTCTACCTATCCTATATACCAAAACATTAATAACTCATCAAAACACAAATATGAACTGCAAAATCACAATTCTACCTATTCCATATACCAAAACATAATATAACTAATCAAAACACAAATATGAACTTCAAAATCACAATTCTACCTATTCCATATACCAAAATATCAATAACTCATCAAAACACAAATATGAACTTCAAAATCTCAATTCTACCTATTCCATATAACAAAAGATAATATAACTAATCAAAACACAAATATGAACTTCAAAATCACAATTCTACCTATTCCATATACCAAAATATCAATAACTCATCAAAACACAAATATGAACTTCAAAATCTCAATTCTACCTATTCCATATACCAAAACATCAATGAATAACTCATCGAAACACAAATATGAACTTCAAAATCACAATTCTACCTATCCCATATACCAAAACATCAATAACTCATCAAAACACAAATATGAACTTGAAAATCGCAATTCTACCTATTCCATATACCAAAACATCAATGAATAACTCATCAAAAAACAAATATGAACTTCAAAATCACAATTCTACCTATTCCCATATACCAAAACATAAATGAATAACTCATCAAAACACAAATATGAACTGCAAAATCACAATTCTACCTATTCCATATACCAAAACATCAATAACTTATCAAAACACAAATATGAACTTCAAAAAAAAAATTCAACCTATTCCATATACCAAAACATCAATTAATAACTCATTAAAACACAAATATGAACTTCAAAATCTCAATTCCACCTATTCCATATACCAAAACATCAATGAATAACTCATCGAAACACAAATATGAACTTCAAAATCACAATTCTACCTATTCCATATAACAAAACATAATATAACTAATCAAAACACAAATATGAACTTCAAAATCACAATTCTACCTATTCCATATACCAAAACATCAATGAATAACTCATCGAAACACAAATATGAACTTCAAAATCTCAATTCTACCTATTCCATATAACAAAACATAATATAACTAATCAAAACACAAATATGAACTTCAAAATCACAATTCTACCTATTCCATATACCAAAATATCAATAACTCATCAAAACACAAATATGAACTTCAAAATCTCAATTCTACCTATTCCATATACCAAAACATCAATGAATAACTCATCGAAACACAAATATGAACTTCAAAATCACAATTCTACCTATCCCATATTCCAAAACATCAATAACTCATCAAAACACAAATATGAACTTCAAAATCTCAATTCTACCTATTCCATATACCAAAACATCAATGAATAACTCATCAAAAAACAAATATGAACTTCAAAATCACAATTCTACCTATTCCATATAACAAAACATAATATAACTCATCAAAACAAAAATATGAACTTCAAAATCACAATTCTACCTATCCCATATACCAAAACATCAATAACTCATCAAAACACAAATATGAACTTCAAAACACGATTTCTACCTATTCCATATACCAAAACATCAATGAATAACTCATCGAAACACAAATATGAACTTCAAAATCTCAATTCTACCTATTCCATATAACAAAACATAATATAACTAATCAAAACACAAATATGAACTTCAAAATCACAATTCTACCTATTCCATATACCAAAATATCAATAACTCATCAAAACACAAATATGAACTTCAAAATCTCAATTCTACCTATTCCATATACCAAAACATCAATGAATAACTCATCGAAACACAAATATGAACTTCAAAATCACAATTCTACCTATCCCATATTCCAAAACATCAATAACTCATCAAAACACAAATATGAACTTCAAAATCTCAATTCTACCTATTCCATATACCAAAACATCAATGAATAACTCATCAAAAAACAAATATGAACTTCAAAATCACAATTCTACCTATTCCATATAACAAAACATAATATAACTCATCAAAACAAAAATATGAACTTCAAAATCACAATTCTACCTATCCCATATACCAAAACATCAATAACTCATCAAAACACAAATATGAACTTCAAAACACGATTTCTATCTATTCCATATACCAAAACAATCAATAACTCATCAAAACACAAATATGAACTTCAGAATCACAATTCTACCTATCTGATATACCAAAACATTAATAACTCATCAAAACACAAATATGAACTTCAAAATCACAATTCTACCTATTCCATATAACAAAACATCAATAACTCATCAAAACACAAATATGAACTTCAAAATCACAATTCTACCTATTCCATATAACAAAACATAATATAACTCATCAAAACACAAATATGAACTTCAAAATCACAATTCTACCTATTCCACATACCAAAACATCAATAACTCATCAAAACACAAATATGAACTTCAAAATCACAATTCTACCTATCCCATATACCAAACCATCAATAACTCATTAAAACACAAATATGAACTTCAAAATGACAATTCTACCTATTCCATATAACAAAACATAATATAACTCATCAAAACACAAATATGAACTTCAAAATCACAATTCTACCGATTCCATATAACAAAACATAATATAACTCATCAAAACACAAATATGAACTTCAAAATCACAATTCTACCGATTCCATATACCAAAACATCAATAACTCATCAAAACACAAATATGAACTTCAAAATCTCAATTCTACCTATTCCATATACCAAAACATCAATGAATAACTCATCGAAACACAAATATGAACTTCAAAATCACAATTCTACCTATCCCATATACCAAAACATCAATAACTCATCAAAACACAAATATGAACTTCAAAATCTCAATTCTACCTATTCCATATACCAAAACATCAATGAATAACTCATCAAAAAACAAATATGAACTTCAAAATCACAATTCTACCTATTCCCATATACCAAAACATAAATGAATAACTCATCAAAACACAAATATGAACTGCAAAATCACAATTCTACCTATCCCATATACCAAACCATCAATAACTCATTAAAACACAAATATGAACTTCAAAATGACAATTCTACCTATTCCATATAACAAAACATAATATAACTCATCAAAACACAAATATGAACTTCAAAATCACAATTCTACCGATTCCATATAACAAAACATAATATAACTCATCAAAACACAAATATGAACTTCAAAATCACAATTCTACCGATTCCATATACCAAAACATCAATAACTCATCAAAACACAAATATGAACTTCAAAATCTCAATTCTACCTATTCCATATACCAAAACATCAATGAATAACTCATCGAAACACAAATATGAACTTCAAAATCACAATTCTACCTATCCCATATACCAAAACATCAATAACTCATCAAAACACAAATATGAACTTCAAAATCTCAATTCTACCTATTCCATATACCAAAACATCAATGAATAACTCATCAAAAAACAAATATGAACTTCAAAATCACAATTCTACCTATTCCCATATACCAAAACATAAATGAATAACTCATCAAAACACAAATATGAACTGCAAAATCACAATTCTACCTATTCCATATACCATAACATCAATAACTTATCAAAAGACAAATATGAACTTCAAAAAACAATTTCAACCTATTCCATATACCAAAACATCAATTAATAACTCATTAAAACACAAATATGAACTTCAAAATCACAATTCTACCTATCCTATATACCAAAACATTAATAACTCATCAAAACACAAATATGAACTGCAAAATCATAATTCTACCTATTCCATATACCAAAACATCAATAACTTATCAAAACACAAATATGAACTTCAAAAAACAATTTCAACCTATTCCATATACCAAAACATCAATTAATAACTCATTAAAACACAAATATGAACTTCAAAATCACAATTCTACCTATTCCATATACCAAAACATCAATAACTTATCAAAACACAAATATGAACTTCAAAAAACAATTTCAACCTATTCCATATACCAAAACATCAATTAATAACTCATTAAAACACAAATATGAACTTCAAAATCACAATTCTACCTATCCTATATACCAAAACATTAATAACTCATCAAAACACAAATATGAACTTCAAAATCACAATTCTACCTATTCCATATACCAAAACATCAATAACTCATCAAAATACAAATATGAACTTCAAAATCACAATTCTACCTATTCCATATAACAAAACATAATATAACTAATCAAAACACAAATATGAACTTCAAAATCACAACTCTACCTATTCCATATACCAAAACATCAATAACTCATCAAAACACAAATATGAACTTCAAAATCTCAATTCTACCTATTCCTTATACCAAAACATCAATGAATAACTCATCGAAACACAAATATGAACTTCATAATCACAATTCTACCTATCCCATATACCAAAACATCAATAACTCATCAAAACACAAATATGAACTTCAAAATCTCAATTCTACCTATTCCATATACCAAAACATCAATGAATAACTCATCGAAACACAAATATGAACTTCAAAATCACAATTCTACCTATTCCCATATACCAAAACATAAATGAATAACTCATCAAAACACAAATATGAACTGCAAAATCACAATTCTACCTATTCCATATACCAAAACATCAATGAATAACTCATCGAAACACAAATATGAACTTCAAAATCTCAATTCTACCTATTCCATATAACAAAACATAATATAACTAATCAAAACACAAATATGAACTTCAAAATCACAATTCTACCTATTCCATATACCAAAATATCAATAACTCATCAAAACACAAATATGAACTTCAAAACACGATTTCTATCTATTCCATATACCAAAACAATCAATAACTCATCAAAACACAAATATGAACTTCAGAATCACAATTCTACCTATCTGATATACCAAAACATTAATAACTCATCAAAACACAAATATGAACTTCAAAATCACAATTCTACCTATTCCATATAACAAAACATAATATAACTCATCAAAACACAAATATGAACTTCAAAATCACAATTCTACCTATTCCACATACCAAAACATCAATAACTCGTCAAAACACAAATATGAACTTCAAAATCACAATTCTACCTATCCCATATACCAAACCATCAATAACTCATTAAAACACAAATATGAACTTCAAAATGACAATTCTACCTATTCCATATAACAAAACATAATATAACTCATCAAAACACAAATATGAACTTCAAAATCACAATTCTACCGATTCCATATAACAAAACATAATATAACTCATCAAAACACAAATATGAACTTCAAAATCACAATTCTACCGATTCCATATACCAAAACATCAATAACTCATCCAAACACAAATATGAACTTCAAAATCTCAATTCTACCTATTCCATATACCAAAACATCAATGAATAACTCATCGAAACACAAATATGAACTTCAAAATCACAATTCTACCTATCCCATATACCAAAACATCAATAACTCATCAAAACACAAATATGAACTTCAAAATCTCAATTCTACCTATTCCATATACCAAAACATCAATGAATAACTCATCAAAAAACAAATATGAACTTCAAAATCACAATTCTACCTATTCCCATATACCAAAACATAAATGAATAACTCATCAAAACACAAATATGAACTGCAAAATCACAATTCTACCTATTCCATATACCATAACATCAATAACTTATCAAAAGACAAATATGAACTTCAAAAAACAATTTCAACCTATTCCATATACCAAAACATCAATTAATAACTCATTAAAACACAAATATGAACTTCAAAATCACAATTCTACCTATCCTATATACCAAAACATTAATAACTCATCAAAACACAAATATGAACTGCAAAATCATAATTCTACCTATTCCATATACCAAAACATCAATAACTTATCAAAACACAAATATGAACTTCAAAAAAGAATTTCAACCTATTCCATATACCAAAACATCAATTAATAACTCATTAAAACACAAATATGAACTTCAAAATCACAATTCTACCTATTCCATATACCAAAACATCAATAACTTATCAAAACACAAATATGAACTTCAAAAAACAATTTCAACCTATTCCATATACCAAAACATCAATTAATAACTCATTAAAACACAAATATGAACTTCAAAATCACAATTCTACCTATCCTATATACCAAAACATTAATAACTCATCAAAACACAAATATGAACTTCAAAATCACAATTCTACCTATTCCATATACCAAAACATCAATAACTCATCAAAATACAAATATGAACTTCAAAATCACAATTCTACCTATTCCATATAACAAAACATAATATAACTAATCAAAACACAAATATGAACTTCAAAATCACAACTCTACCTATTCCATATACCAAAACATCAATAACTCATCAAAACACAAATATGAACTTCAAAATCTCAATTCTACCTATTCCTTATACCAAAACATCAATGAATAACTCATCGAAACACAAATATGAACTTCAAAATCACAATTCTACCTATCCCATATACCAAAACATCAATAACTCATCAAAACACAAATATGAACTTCAAAATCTCAATTCTACCTATTCCATATACCAAAACATCAATGAATAACTCATCAAAAAAAAAATATGAACTTCAAAATCACAATTCTACCTATTCCCATATACCAAAACATAAATGAATAACTCATCAAAACACAAATATGAACTGCAAAATCACAATTCTACCTATTCCATATACCAAAACATCAATAACTTATCAAAACACAAATATGAACTTCAAAAAACAATTTCAACCTATTCCATATACCAAAACATCAATTAATAACTCATTAAAACACAAATATGAACTTCAAAATGACAATTCTACCTATTCCATATAACAAAACATAATATAACTCATCAAAACACAAATATGAACTTCAAAATCACAATTCTACCTATTCCATATATCAAAACATAATATAACTCATCAAAACACAAATATGAACTTCAAAATCACAATTCTACCGATTCCATATAACAAAACATAATATAACTAATCAAAACACAAATATGAACTTCAAAATCACAATTCTACCTATTCCATATACCAAAACATCAATAACTCATCAAAACACAAATATGAACTTCAAAATCTCAATTCTACCTATTCCATATACCAAAACATCAATGAATAACTCATCGAAACACAAATATGAACTTCAAAATCACAATTCTACCTATCCCATATACCAAAACATCAATAACTCATCAAAACACAAATACGAACTTCAAAATCTCAATTCTACCTATTCCATATACCAAAACATCAATGAATAACTCATCAAAAAACAAATATGAACTTCAAAATCACAATTCTACCTATTCCCATATACCAAAACATAAATGAATAACTCATCAAAACACAAATATGAACTGCAAAATCACAATTCTACCTATTCCATATACCAAAACATCAATAACTTATCAAAAGACAAATATGACCTTCAAAAAACAATTTCAACCTATTCCATATACCATAACATCAATTCATAACTCATTAAAACACAAATATGAACTTCAAAATCACAATTCTACCTATCCTATATACCAAAACATTAATAACTCATCAAAACACAAATATGAACTGCAAAATCATAATTCTACCTATTCCATATACCAAAACATCAATAACTTATCAAAACACAAATATGAACTTCAAAAAACAATTTCAACCTATTCCATATACCAAAACATCAATTAATAACTCATTAAAACACAAATATGAACTTCAAAATCACAATTCTACCTATTCCATATACCAAAACATCAATAACTTATCAAAACACAAATATGAACTTCAAAAAACAATTTCAACCTATTCCATATACCAAAACATCAATTAATAACTCATTAAAACACAAATATGAACTTCAAAATCACAATTCTACCTATCCTATATACCAAAACATTAATAACTCATCAAAACACAAATATGAACTTCAAAATCACAATTCTACCTATTCCATATACCAAAACATCAATAACTCATCAAAATACAAATATGAACTTCAAAATCACAATTCTACCTATTCCATATAACAAAACATAATATAACTAATCAAAACACAAATATGAACTTCAAAATCACAATTCTACCTATTCCATATACCAAAACATCAATAACTCATCAAAACACAAATATGAACTTCAAAATCTCAATTCTACCTATTCCTTATACCAAAACATCAATGAATAACTCATCGAAACACAAATATGAACTTCAAAATCACAATTCTACCTATCCCATATACCAAAACATCAATAACTCATCAAAACACAAATATGAACTTCAAAATCTCAATTCTACCTATTCCATATACCAAAACATCAATGAATAACTCATCAAAAAAAAAATATGAACTTCAAAATCACAATTCTACCTATTCCCATATACCAAAACATAAATGAATAACTCATCAAAACACAAATATGAACTGCAAAATCACAATTCTACCTATTCCATATACCAAAACATCAATAACTTATCAAAACACAAATATGAACTTCAAAAAACAATTTCAACCTATTCCATATACCAAAACATCAATTAATAACTCATTAAAACACAAATATGAACTTCAAAATCACAATTCTACCTATCCTATATACCAAAACATTAATAACTCATCAAAACACAAATATGAACTGCAAAATCACAATTCTACCTATTCCATATACCAAAACATCAATAACTTATCAAAACACAAACATGAACTTCAAAAAACAATTTCAACCTATTCCATATACCAAAACATCAATTAATAACTCATTAAAACACAAATATGAACTTCAAAATCACAATTCTACCTATTCCATATACCAAAACATCAATAACTCATCAAAACACAAATATGAACTTCAAAATCTCAAATCTACCTATTCCATATACCAAAACATCAATGAATAACTCATCTAAACACAAATATGAACTTCAAAATCTCAATTCTACCTATTCCATATAACAAAACATAATATAGCCAATCAAAACACAAATATGAACTTCAAAATCACAATTCTACCTATTCCATATACCAAAATATCAATAACTCATCAAAACACAAATATGAACTTCAAAATCTCAATTCTACCTATTCCATATACCAAAACATCAATGAATAACTCATCGAAACACAAATATGAACTTCAAAATCACAATTCTACCTATCCCATATTCCAAAACATCAATAACTCATCAAAACACAAATATGAACTTCAAAATCTCAATTCTACCTATTCCATATACCAAAACATCAATGAATAACTCATCAAAAAACAAATATGAACTTCAAAATCACAATTCTACCTATTCCATATAACAAAACATAATATAACTCATCAAAACAAAAATATGAACTTCAAAATCACAATTCTACCTATCCCATATACCAAAACATCAATAACTCATCAAAACACAAATATGAACTTCAAAACACGATTTCTATCTATTCCATATACCAAAACAATCAATAACTATCAAAACACAAATATGAACTTCAGAATCACAATTCTACCTATCCTATATACCAACACATTAATAACTCATCAAAACACAAATATGAACTTCAAAATCACAATTCTACCTATTCCATATAACAAAACATCAATAACTCATCAAAACACAAATATGAACTTCAAAATCACAATTCTACCTATTCCATATAACAAAACATAATATAACTCAACAAAACACAAATATGAACTTCAAAATCACAATTCTACCTATTCCATATACCAAAACATCAATAACTTATCAAAACACAAATATGAACTTCAAAAAACAATTTCAACCTATTCCATATACCAAAACATCAATTAATAACTCATTAAAACACAAATATGAACTTCAAAATCACAATTCTACCTATCCTATATACCAAAACATTAATAACTCATCAAAACACAAATATGAACTTCAAAATCACAATTCTACCTATTCCATATACCAAAACATCAATAACTCATCAAAATACAAATATGAACTTCAAAATCACAATTCTACCTATTCCATATAACAAAACATAATATAACTAATCAAAACACAAATATGAACTTCAAAATCACAACTCTACCTATTCCATATACCAAAACATCAATAACTCATCAAAACACAAATATGAACTTCAAAATCTCAATTCTACCTATTCCTTATACCAAAACATCAATGAATAACTCATCGAAACACAAATATGAACTTCAAAATCACAATTCTACCTATCCCATATACCAAAACATCAATAACTCATCAAAACACAAATATGAACTTCAAAATCTCAATTCTACCTATTCCATATACCAAAACATCAATGAATAACTCATCGAAACACAAATATGAACTTCAAAATCACAATTCTACCTATTCCCATATACCAAAACATAAATGAATAACTCATCAAAACACAAATATGAACTGCAAAATCACAATTCTACCTATTCCATATACCAAAACATCAATGAATAACTCATCGAAACACAAATATGAACTTCAAAATCTCAATTCTACCTATTCCATATAACAAAACATAATATAACTAATCAAAACACAAATATGAACTTCAAAATCACAATTCTACCTATTCCATATACCAAAATATCAATAACTCATCAAAACACAAATATGAACTTCAAAACACGATTTCTATCTATTCCATATACCAAAACAATCAATAACTCATCAAAACACAAATATGAACTTCAGAATCACAATTCTACCTATCTGATATACCAAAACATTAATAACTCATCAAAACACAAATATGAACTTCAAAATCACAATTCTACCTATTCCATATAACAAAACATAATATAACTCATCAAAACACAAATATGAACTTCAAAATCACAATTCTACCTATTCCACATACCAAAACATCAATAACTCGTCAAAACACAAATATGAACTTCAAAATCACAATTCTACCTATCCCATATACCAAACCATCAATAACTCATTAAAACACAAATATGAACTTCAAAATGACAATTCTACCTATTCCATATAACAAAACATAATATAACTCATCAAAACACAAATATGAACTTCAAAATCACAATTCTACCGATTCCATATAACAAAACATAATATAACTCATCAAAACACAAATATGAACTTCAAAATCACAATTCTACCGATTCCATATACCAAAACATCAATAACTCATCCAAACACAAATATGAACTTCAAAATCTCAATTCTACCTATTCCATATACCAAAACATCAATGAATAACTCATCGAAACACAAATATGAACTTCAAAATCACAATTCTACCTATCCCATATACCAAAACATCAATAACTCATCAAAACACAAATATGAACTTCAAAATCTCAATTCTACCTATTCCATATACCAAAACATCAATGAATAACTCATCAAAAAACAAATATGAACTTCAAAATCACAATTCTACCTATTCCCATATACCAAAACATAAATGAATAACTCATCAAAACACAAATATGAACTGCAAAATCACAATTCTACCTATTCCATATACCATAACATCAATAACTTATCAAAAGACAAATATGAACTTCAAAAAACAATTTCAACCTATTCCATATACCAAAACATCAATTAATAACTCATTAAAACACAAATATGAACTTCAAAATCACAATTCTACCTATCCTATATACCAAAACATTAATAACTCATCAAAACACAAATATGAACTTCAAAATCACAATTCTACCTATTCCATATACCAAAACATAATATAACTAATCAAAACACAAATATGAACTTCAAAATCACAACTCTACCTATTCCATATACCAAAACATCAATAACTCATCAAAACACAAATATGAACTTCAAAATCTCAATTCTACCTATTCCTTATACCAAAACATCAATGAATAACTCATCGAAACACAAATATGAACTTCAAAATCACAATTCTACCTATCCCATATACCAAAACATCAATAACTCATCAAAACACAAATATGAACTTCAAAATCTCAATTCTACCTATTCCATATACCAAAACATCAATGAATAACTCATCGAAACACAAATATGAACTTCAAAATCACAATTCTACCTATTCCCATATACCAAAACATAAATGAATAACTCATCAAAACACAAATATGAACTGCAAAATCACAATTCTACCTATTCCATATACCAAAACATCAATGAATAACTCATCGAAACACAAATATGAACTTCAAAATCTCAATTCTACCTATTCCATATAACAAAACATAATATAACTAATCAAAACACAAATATGAACTTCAAAATCACAATTCTACCTATTCCATATACCAAAATATCAATAACTCATCAAAACACAAATATGAACTTCAAAACACGATTTCTATCTATTCCATATACCAAAACAATCAATAACTCATCAAAACACAAATATGAACTTCAGAATCACAATTCTACCTATCTGATATACCAAAACATTAATAACTCATCAAAACACAAATATGAACTTCAAAATCACAATTCTACCTATTCCATATAACAAAACATAATATAACTCATCAAAACACAAATATGAACTTCAAAATCACAATTCTACCTATTCCACATACCAAAACATCAATAACTCGTCAAAACACAAATATGAACTTCAAAATCACAATTCTACCTATCCCATATACCAAACCATCAATAACTCATTAAAACACAAATATGAACTTCAAAATGACAATTCTACCTATTCCATATAACAAAACATAATATAACTCATCAAAACACAAATATGAACTTCAAAATCACAATTCTACCGATTCCATATAACAAAACATAATATAACTCATCAAAACACAAATATGAACTTCAAAATCACAATTCTACCGATTCCATATACCAAAACATCAATAACTCATCCAAACACAAATATGAACTTCAAAATCTCAATTCTACCTATTCCATATACCAAAACATCAATGAATAACTCATCGAAACACAAATATGAACTTCAAAATCACAATTCTACCTATCCCATATACCAAAACATCAATAACTCATCAAAACACAAATATGAACTTCAAAATCTCAATTCTACCTATTCCATATACCAAAACATCAATGAATAACTCATCAAAAAACAAATATGAACTTCAAAATCACAATTCTACCTATTCCCATATACCAAAACATAAATGAATAACTCATCAAAACACAAATATGAACTGCAAAATCACAATTCTACCTATTCCATATACCATAACATCAATAACTTATCAAAACACAAATATGAACTTCAAAATCACAATTCTACCTATCCTATATACCAAAACATTAATAACTCATCAAAACACAAATATGAACTGCAAAATCACAATTCTACCTATTCCATATACCAAAACATCAATAACTTATCAAAACACAAATATGAACTTCAAAAAACAATTTCAACCTATTCCATATACCAAAACATCAATTAATAACTCATTAAAACACAAATATGAACTTCAAAATCACAATTCTACCTATCCTATATACCAAAACATTAATAACTCATCAAAACACAAATATGAACTTCAAAATCACAATTCTACCTATTCCATATACCAAAACATCAATAACTCATCAAAATACAAATATGAACTTCAAAATCACAATTCTACCTATTCCATATAACAAAACATAATATAACTAATCAAAACACAAATATGAACTTCAAAATCACAACTCTACCTATTCCATATACCAAAACATCAATAACTCATCAAAACACAAATATGAACTTCAAAATCTCAATTCTACCTATTCCTTATACCAAAACATCAATGAATAACTCATCGAAACACAAATATGAACTTCAAAATCACAATTCTACCTATCCCATATACCAAAACATCAATAACTCATCAAAACACAAATATGAACTTCAAAATCTCAATTCTACCTATTCCATATACCAAAACATCAATGAATAACTCATCAAAAAACAAATATGAACTTCAAAATCACAATTCTACCTATTCCATATAACAAAACATAATATAACTCATCAAAACAAAAATATGAACTTCAAAATCACAATTCTACCTATCCCATATACCAAAACATCAATAACTCATCAAAACACAAATATGAACTTCAAAACACGATTTCTATCTATTCCATATACCAAAACAATCAATAACTCATCAAAACACAAATATGAACTTCACAATCACAATTCTACCTATCTGATATACCAAAACATTAATAACTCATCAAAACACAAATATGAACTTCAAAATCACAATTCTACCTATTCCATATAACAAAACATCAATAACTCATCAAAACACAAATATGAACTTCAAAATCACAATTCTACCTATTCCATATAACAAAACATAATATAACTCATCAAAACACAAATATGAACTTCAAAATCACAATTCTACCTATTCCACATACCAAAACATTAATAACTCATCAAAACACAAATATGAACTGCAAAATCATAATTCTACCTATTCCATATACCAAAACATCAATAACTTATCAAAACACAAATATGAACTTCAAAAAACAATTTCAACCTATTCCATATACCAAAACATCAATTAATAACTCATTAAAACACAAATATGAACTTCAAAATGACAATTCTACCTATTCCATATAACAAAACATAATATAACTCATCAAAACACAAATATGAACTTCAAAATCACAATTCTACCTATTCCATATATCAAAACATAATATAACTCATCAAAACACAAATATGAACTTCAAAATCACAATTCTACCGATTCCATATAACAAAACATAATATAACTAATCAAAACACAAATATGAACTTCAAAATCACAATTCTACCTATTCCATATACCAAAACATCAATAACTCATCAAAACACAAATATGAACTTCAAAATCTCAATTCTACCTATTCCATATACCAAAACATCAATGAATAACTCATCGAAACACAAATATGAACTTCAAAATCACAATTCTACCTATCCCATATACCAAAACATCAATAACTCATCAAAACACAAATACGAACTTCAAAATCTCAATTCTACCTATTCCATATACCAAAACATCAATGAATAACTCATCAAAAAACAAATATGAACTTCAAAATCACAATTCTACCTATTCCCATATACCAAAACATAAATGAATAACTCATCAAAACACAAATATGAACTGCAAAATCACAATTCTACCTATTCCATATACCAAAACATCAATAACTTATCAAAAGACAAATATGACCTTCAAAAAACAATTTCAACCTATTCCATATACCATAACATCAATTAATAACTCATTAAAACACAAATATGAACTTCAAAATCACAATTCTACCTATCCTATATACCAAAACATTAATAACTCATCAAAACACAAATATGAACTGCAAAATCATAATTCTACCTATTCCATATACCAAAACATCAATAACTTATCAAAACACAAATATGAACTTCAAAAAACAATTTCAACCTATTCCATATACCAAAACATCAATTAATAACTCATTAAAACACAAATATGAACTTCAAAATCACAATTCTACCTATTCCATATACCAAAACATCAATAACTTATCAAAACACAAATATGAACTTCAAAAAACAATTTCAACCTATTCCATATACCAAAACATCAATTAATAACTCATTAAAACACAAATATGAACTTCAAAATCACAATTCTACCTATCCTATATACCAAAACATTAATAACTCATCAAAACACAAATATGAACTTCAAAATCACAATTCTACCTATTCCATATACCAAAACATCAATAACTCATCAAAATACAAATATGAACTTCAAAATCACAATTCTACCTATTCCATATAACAAAACATAATATAACTAATCAAAACACAAATATAAACTTCAAAATCACAATTCTACCTATTCCATATACCAAAACATCAATAACTCATCAAAACACAAATATGAACTTCAAAATCTCAATTCTACCTATTCCTTATACCAAAACATCAATGAATAACTCATCGAAACACAAATATGAACTTCAAAATCACAATTCTACCTATCCCATATACCAAAACATCAATAACTCATCAAAACACAAATATGAACTTCAAAATCTCAATTCTACCTATTCCATATACCAAAACATCAATGAATAACTCATCAAAAAAAAAATATGAACTTCAAAATCACAATTCTACCTATTCCCATATACCAAAACATAAATGAATAACTCATCAAAACACAAATATGAACTGCAAAATCACAATTCTACCTATTCCATATACCAAAACATCAATAACTTATCAAAACACAAATATGAACTTCAAAAAACAATTTCAACCTATTCCATATACCAAAACATCAATTAATAACTCATTAAAACACAAATATGAACTTCAAAATCACAATTCTACCTATCCTATATACCAAAACATTAATAACTCATCAAAACACAAATATGAACTGCAAAATCACAATTCTACCTATTCCATATACCAAAACATCAATAACTTATCAAAACACAAACATGAACTTCAAAAAACAATTTCAACCTATTCCATATACCAAAACATCAATTAATAACTCATTAAAACACAAATATGAACTTCAAAATCACAATTCTACCTATTCCATATACCAAAACATCAATAACTCATCAAAACACAAATATGAACTTCAAAATCTCAAATCTACCTATTCCATATACCAAAACATCAATGAATAACTCATCTAAACACAAATATGAACTTCAAAATCTCAATTCTACCTATTCCATATAACAAAACATAATATAGCCAATCAAAACACAAATATGAACTTCAAAATCACAATTCTACCTATTCCATATACCAAAATATCAATAACTCATCAAAACACAAATATGAACTTCAAAATCTCAATTCTACCTATTCCATATACCAAAACATCAATGAATAACTCATCGAAACACAAATATGAACTTCAAAATCACAATTCTACCTATCCCATATTCCAAAACATCAATAACTCATCAAAACACAAATATGAACTTCAAAATCTCAATTCTACCTATTCCATATACCAAAACATCAATGAATAACTCATCAAAAAACAAATATGAACTTCAAAATCACAATTCTACCTATTCCATATAACAAAACATAATATAACTCATCAAAACAAAAATATGAACTTCAAAATCACAATTCTACCTATCCCATATACCAAAACATCAATAACTCATCAAAACACAAATATGAACTTCAAAACACGATTTCTATCTATTCCATATACCAAAACAATCAATAACTATCAAAACACAAATATGAACTTCAGAATCACAATTCTACCTATCCTATATACCAACACATTAATAACTCATCAAAACACAAATATGAACTTCAAAATCACAATTCTACCTATTCCGTATAACAAAACATCAATAACTCATCAAAACACAAATATGAACTTCAAAATCACAATTCTACCTATTCCATATAACAAAACATAATATAACTCAACAAAACACAAATATGAACTTCAAAATCACAATTCTACCTATTCCACATACCAAAACATCAATAACTCATCAAAACACAAATATGAACTTCAAAATCACAATTCTACCTATCCCATATACCAAACCATCAATAACTCATTAAAACACAAATATGAACTTCAAAATGACAATTCTACCTATTCCATATAACAAAACATAATATAACTCATCAAAACACAAATATGAACTTCAAAATCACAATTCTACCTATTCCATATATCAAAACATAATATAACTCATCAAAACACAAATATGAACTTCAAAATCACAATTCTACCGATTCCATATAACAAAACATAATATAACTAATCAAAACACAAATATGAACTGCAAAATCATAATTCTACCTATTCCATATACCAAAACATCAATAACTTATCAAAACACAAATATGAACTTCAAAAAACAATTTCAACCTATTCCATATACCAAAACATCAATTAATAACTCATTAAAACACAAATATGAACTTCAAAATCACAATTCTACCTATCCGATATACCAAAACATTAATAACTCATCAAAACACAAATATGAACTTCAAAATCACAATTCTACCTATTCCATATACCAAAACATCAATAACTCATCAAAATACAAATATGAACTTCAAAATCACAATTCTACCTATTCCATATAACAAAACATAATATAACTAATCAAAACACAAATATGAACTTCAAAATCACAATTCTACCTATTCCATATACCAAAACATCAATAACTCATCAAAACACAAATATGAACTTCAAAATCTCAATTCTACCTATTCCTTATACCAAAACATCAATGAATAACTCATCGAAACACAAATATGAACTTCAAAATCACAATTCTACCTATCCCATATACCAAAACATCAATAACTCATCAAAACACAAATATGAACTTCAAAATCTCAATTCTACCTATTCCATATACCAAAACATCAATGAATAACTCATCAAAAAAAAATATGAACTTCAAAATCACAATTCTACCTATTCCCATATACCAAAACATAAATGAATAACTCATCAAAACACAAATATGAATTGCAAAATCACAATTCTACCTATTCCATATACCAAAACATCAATAACTTATCAAAACACAAATATGAACTTCAAAAAACAATTTCAACCTATTCCATATACCAAAACATCAATTAATAACTCATTAAAACACAAATATGAACTTCAAAATCACAATTCTACCTATCCTATATACCAAAACATTAATAACTCATCAAAACACAAATATGAACTGCAAAATCACAATTCTACCTATTCCATATACCAAAACATCAATAACTTATCAAAACACAAATATGAACTTCAAAAAACAATTTCAACCTATTCCATATACCAAAACATCAATTAATAACTCATCCAAAATGGAGCATTTTTCAAACCAAAAGGCATAACATTCCATTCATAGTGTCCGAAAGGAACAGTAAAAGCTGTTTTATATCTGTCCTTTTCATTAATCTGTATTTGCCAATATCCTGATTTCAAATCAAATTTGGAAAAGACTTTAGCACTCTGAAGTCGCTTTAATAAGTCTTTTTTATTAGGAATCGGATATCTAATCCATTGTAAAACCTTATTTAAAGGTTTATAATTAATTACTAATCTAGGAACACCGCGTTCCTTTTCAGCCTGATTATTCACATAAAATGCTGCACAACTCCAAGGAGATTGTGATTTCCTGATTAAATTTTTATCCATTAAACTCTGAATTTCCTGTTTACAAAAATTAAGTAATTCCTCATTCATTTGAATGGGTCTAGCCTTAGTCGGAATGTCTCTTTCATTAAACTCTTTTATATAGGGTAATGATACGACATGTTTTTTCCTATTCCAAAATTATCTTCGTGCTTATATTTATCTATTAAACTGTTTAGACTAAATGGTTCTTTTATATCAAACATATGATTATTTTCCTGTAAAACTAAAGTTTTTAATTTTTCTAAATAATCTTTTCTAACATTATCATCTTTTATATCTTTTATTATATCAAATAATAATTCTTTATTTAAACTATTTTTATTCGAATTATTCATCATATTAATTGTCTTTTTACATTCACAAAAATCATCATTATCTGAAAAACTAGATGAATCATAGGAATAATAATTATCTTCTTCTTCTTTTTCAGAATTAATTAAAATAGACATTAATTTATTCTTTAATTCAGATTCTTCAGAAAATATAGTATTAATCTTCTTTTCTAATTTACAATTAGGAGCTATATGCCCTAACTTACCACATTTATAACATTTAACAGGTTTTTTACCTCTAGTATATTTCTTTTTTCTATAATTATCATTTTTCTTATACCATTCAGGATTATATTTATTTTTTCGTTTATATTTATTTTTACTAGAATGATACTGGCTAACCTTTTTATGCCTTTTTTCTTGTGTAGAGGGCGCGGATGAGGACTTGCGATGCCAAATGCTTGACAGAAGGACCCCAATTCCTCTCTTTCTAGACCATATTTTCTCTGCAACTTAAAATCTTGACAAATTGATAAAGCTTCTTTTTTAAGGAAAGCAAATAATTGACCATAAGTAATATTAGATAAATCCAAATTTTCCGTACCCATTTCTTTCATTGAACTAGTAATTAACTTTTGTGAAAACAAAGGAGGTAAACCAGTAATAAATTTTTCTTTCCAAAACGATTGATTACAGTCTGGCCTACGCAACACATTAGTAAGAAAAGTAGTCTTATACCAGAAATAATCTTTAAACAAAGGACATTTAAGATTAGTCAATGAAATCTTTAGACTGGTTAATTCTTCTCTTGGATTACCAACAAAATGCATCGAAAGAGCATAAATTAAATAGCTAGCACCATCTGATTCATAATCAGTAGTTCTAACTACTTCATCATTAATAGTAACTTCGTGATGAACAACAGTTTGATGAGTCAAAATTTCCATTCGTTGAGCTGGAGTAAACATATTATCCCACCAATTTTTTAACTGACCAGTAAAACCAGAAACAAAACAGGAAGCAATTTGCCTTTCAGTCATCTGTGGATATTTAGACTTATATGCAAGTTTTGCAGTTCCCATTTCATGCAAAGTATTAGTGATTTCATATTCCGATTTACCATCTATATTCCATTCATAGATAGCACTACCATCATAAGATTTAGTAGTAAACCTATTACGTTCTTCAAATTGAATATCAAAACACAAATATGAACTTCAAAAAACAATTTCAACCTATTCCATATACCAAAACATCAATTAATAACTCATCAAAACACAAATATGAACTTCAAAATCACAATTCTACCTATTCCATATATCAAAACATAATATAACTCATCAAAACACAAATATGAACTTCAAAATCACAATTCTACCTATCCCATATACCAAAACATCAATAACTCATCAAAACACAAATATGAACTTCAAAATGACAATTCTACCTATTCCATATAACAAAACATAATATAACTCATCAAAACACAAATATGAACTTCAAAATCACAATTCTACCTATTCCACATACCAAAACATCAATAACTCATCAAAACACAAATATGAACTTCAAAACACGATTTCTATCTATTCCATATACCAAAACATCAATAACTCATCAAAACACAAATATGAACTTCAAAATCACAATTCTACCTATTCCATATAACAAAACATAATATAACTCATCAAAACACAAATATGAACTTCAAAATCACAATTCTACCTATTTCATATACCAAAACATCAATAACTCATCAAAACACATTTATGAACTTCAAAATCTCAATTCTACCTATTCCATATAACAAAACATCAATGAATAATTCATCAAAACACAAATATAAACTTCAAAATAACAATTCTACCTATTCCATATACCAAAACATCAATAACTCATCAAAACACAAATATGAACTTCAAAATCTCAATTCTACCTATTCCATATACCAAAACATCAATGAATAACTCATCAAAAAACAAATATGAACTTCAAAATCACAATTCTACCTATTCCATATAACAAAACATAATATAACTCATCAAAACAAAAATATGAACTTCAAAATCACAATTCTACCTATCCCATATACCAAAACATCAATAACTCATCAAAACACAAATATGAACTTCAAAACACGATTTCTATCTATTCCATATACCAAAACAATCAATAACTCATCAAAACACAAATATGAACTTCAAAACACAATTTCTATCTATTCCATTTACCAAAACATCAATAACTCATCAAAACACAAATATGAACTTCAAAACACAATTTCTATCTATTCCATTTACCAAAACATCAATAACTCATCAAAACACAAATATTACCTTCAAAATCACAATTCTACCTATTCCATATAACAAAACATAATATAACTCATCAAAACACAAATATGAACTTCAAAATCACAATTCTCCCTATTCCATATACCAAAACATCAATAACTCATCAAAACACAAATATGAACTTCAAAATCTCAATTCTACCTATTCCATATAACAAAACATAATATAACTAATCAAAACACAAATATGAACTTCAAAATCACAATTCTACCTATTTCATATACCAAAATATCAATAACTCATCAAAACACAAATATGAACTTCAAAATCTCAATTCTACCTATTCCATATACCAAAACATCAATAACTCATCGAAACACAAATATGAACTTCAAAATCACAATTCTACCTATCCCATATACCAAAACATCAATAACTCATCAAAACACAAATATGAACTTCAAAATCTCAATTCTACCTATTCCATATACCAAAACATCAATGAATAACTCATCAAAAAACAAATATGAACTTCAAAATCACAATTCTACCTATTCCCATATACCAAAACATAAATGAATAACTCATCAAAACACAAATATGAACTGCAAAATCACAATTCTACCTATTCCATATACCAAAACATCAATAACTTATCAAAACACAAATATGAACTTCAAAAAACAATTTCAACCTATTCCATATACCAAAACATCAATTAATAACTCATTAAAACACAAATATGAACTTCAAAATCACAATTCTACCTATTCCATACACCAAAACATCAATAACTTATCAAAACACAAATATGAACTTCAAAAAACAATTTCAACCTATTCCATATACCAAAACATCAATTAATAACTCATCAAAACACAAATATGAACTTCAAAATCACAATTCTACCTATTCCATATATCAAAACATAATATAACTCATCAATGTTGAGCCATTGGAGCTGCTACAATGAAGCTTTCTTAGCCTTTATTAAAGTCCAATGTTGTGTTGTAATTGTTGCAACCACATTGTGACAAATCTGTGAATTACTAAGGCAATAATGGACTGAGTTCATGAGGATTGTCTGGACAAAATCTCAGCAAGAAGCCGATGAATAAACTGAAGTGCCAAAATGAGAAGGAAGTGTACTGTTGGCACATCAGATCAAAGGCTACACAGATCAGATCAAGTTACGCGCACATCAGATCAAGTTACGCGCACATCAGATCAAAGGCTGCACAGACAAGTTACGCGCATATCAGATCAAAGGCTGCACAGATCAGATCAAGTTACGCGCACATCAGATCAAAGGCTGCACAGACAAGTTACGCGCACATCAGATCAAAGGCTGCACAGATCAGATCAAGTTACGCGCACATCAGATCAAAGGCTGCACAGATCAGATCAAGTTACGCGCACAGCAGATCAAAGGCTGCACAGACAAGTTACGCGCACATCAGATCAAAGGCCACACAGATCAGATCAAGGGAAGTAAAGATCAGATCAAATTCTCAAGGGATTGCTCAGCAGCTTAGTTTCACAGAAGCAAGGCAAGTCAGCAACAAAACATATTTGCAGCAGAAGAGAACAACTCAAGGCTGGAGAGCTAGAGCAGACACCTAAGAAGCTGAAGTCAAGGACGGCTAGTGAATCACACCTCAAACGCGCGACTCTAAAAGTCTCCCAAAGATTCAGAAGACGCAGGAGCATCATGTTGAAGTATCTAGCAATCCGGTGAGCGAGCAGAAATACAAAAGAATCAAGAAGTGCCGATCAGAAGAACTGCAGGAGCTACATGGATGGTTCTGAGTTGCTGGACAGAACGTTGTGACATGAAGCTAACATCAGATCAACTGCAAGCAAACATCAGATCAACCGGAGGCTAACATCAGATCAACTGCAAGCTAACATCAGATCAACCGAAGGCTAACATCAGATCAACTGCAAGCTAACATCAGATCAACCGAAGGCTAACATCAGATCAACTGCATGCTAACATCAGATCAACCGAAGCGTGACATCAGATCAAATGCCGGGCACATCAGATCAGCTATAAGCTAAGATCAGATCACTTCTGCTGTTTCAACATATCTAAGACAAGCTACTCGAGAAAGTCTGAAGGAGTACAGTCAACAATATGACATGGCAAGCAAGTTGCAACTTAAAAAGGTTGAAAATGGATTATATGAATCTTGAGCCGCCTTCCGTGTAAGATATGCTGACACACCGCACGTAGGGCACAGTTTTTCTTCTGGGAAAAGAAACGGGCAGATGAGTAGGTGTGGTAGGCACAACAACTGCAGAATGCAGGATAAACCACATTGGGAGGAAAAACCCAAAAGAGAGAGAAGGCACGAAAAGAAAGAAAAAGAGAGAGAGAGGAGCAGCAGCCAAGGTGAGTGCTGAACAGAACGAAACCGAGAAAAGGGAGGAGAAAAAGAGTGAGAGCAGAAAAAGATGATATGAGAAACACAAGAGAGAAAGAAACAGTCTGCTGCACAAGGAGAAGCTGAAGCGCTGGAGAGGCAGAAGTCAAGGAGAAGAAGAAGCTGAGGAGGAGCAGAATCGGGAGAACTGACCCTGAGATTGCAGCTTCAGGTGGTAAGCCTAGAACACTATCAAACGTCTTTCATTAAGTGATTTTGAAAGATATTTGTGTAGAAAAGGCAGCACAACAGAGATTTACATGTTATTGTTTTAGTTGATGAACTTGTAGAGGTAGTGAACCTCAATGTGTTGAGCAGTGAGCTCTTGTTTATGTTGCTTATGGTCAGTGAGGCCAGAGCTGAATGATTCTGTGATAGTGAAGATTGACAGGAGTGAATCTGTCCGTGGATGTAGATCATTTGATCGAACCACGTAAAAATCCCCCTTGCACATTTACTGCTTTGAGTGTGTCTTGACTGGTGTGGTATTATCAAACTGTAAGCTTGAACAGGAGTGTCATGGTTGTGTAAGTAAACCCTCCTTGAGTGATTGAATTGATCTGATGTCTTCCTTGGTTGATCTGATGTCTTCCTTGGTTGATCTGATCTGCCAACAGTCCATCTAAGCCAAAACGTGAGTTCAACAATAAGCTCTAACTGAGCTAACATTTGAGAGGGAATCCTTTAGTTGAAAGAAAAATTGATAGAGTGTTGATTCACCCCCCCCTCTCAACACTTGACACGATCCAACAATTGGTATCAGAGCGAGGTTTGCTTTTGTCAAGTGATTGTTGAAACTTAAAACCAGCAGTAGAAATGGAGAATCAAGCAACAACTGTTAAGGGAGTTCCTTATTTCAGTGGCCAAAATTTCCAGTTATGGAAAAAGAGAATGAGTGCTTATCTCTTAGCACAAGGTCTACAAGTACAAAGAGTAGTCTTGCATGGATTTACACCAACCGTAGATGAGGAGAATCCTACAGCTGCAGAAATTAGAAACTTAGAAGCTGATGGAAAGGCAAGGAATGCTCTATATGCAGCTCTGTCAGAAAAAGAGAACTTTAAAGTTATAGACTGTGTTACTGCTCATGAAATATGGATTAAACTGATTAATATTCATGAGGGAGACATCAAGGTTAAGGAGGCAAAATTGCAGGTTCTTAGAAGTAAGTTTGAAGGTCTTAAGATGGGAGAAGGTGAAAACATTGAGGACTTTCTAAACAGAGTTGTTGAATTAGTTAGCTCAATGAGGGGTCTGGGTGAGAGTGTTGGAGATTCCAATATAGTTAAAAAGGTTCTTAGATCCCTACCAGCAAGATATGATTCTAAGGTCTCTGCTATAGAGGAGAGGGACCTAGATAGAGTGACATTAGATGAGCTGCAAAGCACCCTTGTAGCATATGAAATGAGGATTTCAAATTCAAAGGAGGAGACTTCAAAGGCAGTCAAGGAGATAGCATTTAAAACAAAACACTCAAGGAAGCTAAAGGAGGAAAGCAGTGAAGATGAAGCAGCAGACAGTGATCTTGAAAGAATGATGGTGCTGATTTCAAGGAGTTTCAGAGGCCAGACTGGAAAGTACAAGGGAAAGTTGCCCTTAAAATGCTTCAATTGTGGCAAAATAGGCCACTTTGCAAGCAAGTGCTTCATGAAGAACAAGAGAACAGAAGATGAGGAAGCTGACAAGCCATCAGACAGGTGGCCTGAGCAGAAAGGAAAGAAGAAGATGAGCTTCAAATCAAGAAAAGGGAAAGCTTACAGAAAACGGAGCTACCTGAGCAAGAAGAAGAATGATAGCTCTGAGGAGGATGAAGAGACTGATGTCTCAGACAGTGAAGATGAGTCTGAAGCTGAAGAGGAGACTCTCATGGTAATGAAATCTTCAACTGTTTCATTAAAGGAGGATGCTGAACTAGAGAACCAATCAGCTGATGATGAAGAAGTGGATCTAGAGGAAGAACTGGAGTTTGCATACAACAAGATAGAGGAGCAGAAGAGATTGCACAAGAAGACAATGAAGACAATGAAGGAGATGGAAAAGGTCATCTTGAGCAGTCAAGAAGAAAACTCAATACTGGAGAATAGAGTAACTGAATTGGAGCAGGAACTGATTCTCATGCAAAATGAAGCTGAGGTTCACAAAAATTGTACAAGAGAAAAGATGGAACTTCAAAAGACATGTGAAACCTTGGTAGAAAAGCTAGATGCCACCACTGCCGAACTAGAGGATGCAACAAGAAAGATAGAAGATCTGCTGTCTCAACAAACTGTGATCAAAGCTGAAGAAATGACTGATGGAACTACTGTAGAATCAAAATTGAAAGGAAAGCTGGAGTTTCAGTCAAGCAAAACTGAGCCTGGTGAATTCTCAAGGAGCAAAGAAGTGGCTGCAAAAACTGAAGAAGCCACAAGGAAGTTAGATGAGTGCCTCAGCAAGCAGAGATCTTATTCAGAAGGGAAGAAAGGTCTTGGTTATGAAGGAAATCAAAAATTAGAAGGACAACCAGCTGCAACAACCAAGAAGACTGTTACCTTTGTCAAAGAAGGTTCAATTTGTGTTGCTGGTGTAAAGGCAGGAACTAGTTTTGTTGATGCTAAGAAGATGGAAATTTCTAATGGATCAAGAAAGTCTACTGAGCAAAATGAAAGATTGCACGAGCTGAGGGGGAGACAATCTATGTATCAAAGAAGCCTGCTCAAAAGTAGAAGGCTGATTGCTGGAGTATGTTTCACCTGTGGAGAATCAGGTCACTATGCAGCAAATTGCTGGAGGAAGGCATTCTGGAGATTTGGAGGAAGAACAATGCAGTCAAGAGGATGGAATAGAAAAGAGTATTATCATCAAAGAAGCCTAAGTACTTCAAGAAGGATCCCTGAAGCTGAAATCAGAAAAGGCCATATCATACAACCTGGAGAAGTGTATCAGAAATTGAATGTCTGGTGCAGATGCAGATTGCCAAATAAGAGAAGCAAGTGGTTTGAAGGAGTGAATAGCAGGAGAGCCCAGCCACTGCAACAAGCTACAAATAGAAGAAACTTTGCAGCAGAAACAAGAAGAAACCAAGCAGATTACACAAGAAGAAATCAGTCTCTAATGCAGCCACTTAATCTGAGAAACAGATTTCAAATTTTTGAAGGGTTAGAAGAGAATGATCACTGGAGCTGCAGCAGGAGCAATCAGAGATTGAATGAACAGCAAGGCATACCAGCAGCAAGAAAAATTTGGAGGAAGAAACACAGATTTGAAGAAGCTTGCATTGCTGAAGTTGCACTGAAAACAAAAGCTAAGGAAGCCCAATGGATCATTGACAGTGGGTGCACAAGCCATATGACTGGAGACAAAACTCTACTGAGAAACACAAAAGAAGTTGAAAGAGGGTTTGTCAAGTTTGCAGATAAGAGTGGGTTAAAGATCAAGGCTGTTGGAGAAGCCACCATTGGATCAGAAAAGTTCAAATCTAAGGAGGTGCTGTTTGTAGAAGGGCTGAAGTACAACTTGCTGAGTGTAAGACAACTGTGTGACAATGGTTTCAAAGTAGACTTCTCAAAAAATGGCTGTTTCATCAAAGACTGCAAGACTGGAGAAATCATGGCCAAAGGAATAAGAGACAACAAGGATTTATACCTCATAGATGTGAAGGAAAAGTTGTGCATGCTAAGCAAAATGGATGAAAATACGCTTTGGCATTGCAGGCTTGGACATTTAAATCAAAAGAGCATGAGAAGCCTGGTGAAGTGCAATGCAGTGTTAAACCTCCCTGTACTAAAGAGGGACAACAGCACTTGTGACTCATGCCAAAAAGGGAAATTTGCAAAGCTTTCTCACAAGTCCAAGGAGCATAGAACCTCTAAGCCATTGGAGCTAGTTCACACTGATGTATGTGGACCAATGAAAAGAAAAGGTACAGGTAAAGAGATGTATTTCATTCTTTTTGTGGATGACTTCACTAGGATGATGTGCATCATGCACATGAAGCAAAAGAGTGAAGCCTTCAACTGCTTCAAAAGATTTCAGAAACTGGCAGAAAACCAGCATGGGAGGAAGATCAAAGTTTTGAGATCAGATAATGGAGGAGAGTTTACCTCACAGGAATTTGAAGAATACGTGGAGGAAATGGGAATCAAACATCAAGTCTCAAGTCCTCACACTCCCCAGCAAAATGGAGTTGTAGAGAGGAAAAATAGAAGTGTGATTGAGATGGCAAGAACTATGCTGTTGGAGCACAATACTCCAAAGCACTTCTGGAAGGAAGCCACAATGGCAGCTGTGCATGTACAAAATAGAACCATGTTGAGGCCAAACACTGAAAAGACACCATATGAACTTTGGTATGGTCACAAGCCAAATGTGAAGTATTTTAGAGTTTTTGGCAGCAAATGCTTCATCAAGAACAAGGAGCAAAGCCTTGGAAAATTTGAAGAGAGGGCTGATGAGGGCATTTTCCTTGGTTACTCAAATAAGAGCAAGGCTTACAAGGTTTATAACAAGAGGCTGGATAAGATTATGGAAAGCTATGATGTGAAAGTGGTTGAGGAAGTCAAGATGAAAGCCACTGATCCTGAAAATTTTCTGGATCACTTAGATGACTTAGAGAGCCAAGATGAGGCAGACCTGGAGCTGAAATCAGCTACTGAGGAGACTGATGCAGAAGGATCAGAGACAGAAGTTACAGAAGGCCAGGAAAAAGCAAAAAGAAAGTACAACAAGAGAATTGACAAGATGCCTATCATTGGAGACCCCAAAGCTCCAGTAAGAACAAGAAGGCAACTGAAAAGTATGGTTGCAACTGCCCTACTGTCTCAAGTTGAGCCAAGGTCAATAGAGGAAGCCCTGGAGGACCAGTCATGGCTGCAAGCCATGAATGAAGAGCTGGACCAAATTGAGAAAAACCAAACTTGGGAGCTCGTGGATAGGCCAGCAAACAAGAATGTGATAGGCACAAAATGGGTGTTCAGGAACAAGTTGAATGAGGAAGGAAAGGTTGTAAAGAATAAGGCAAGGCTTGTGTGCAAAGGATACTCTCAAATTGAAGGAGTAGATGTGGATGAAACCTTTGCCCCAGTAGCAAGGCTTGAAGCCATAAGAATGTTTTTGGCAGTGGCTTCAGCAAGGAGTTACAAGGTCTTCCAAATGGATGTTAAATCTGCCTTCTTGAATGGAAATCTGGAGGAAGAAGTGTACATTGAGCAACCAGATGGTTTTCTAGTTTGTGAAGATGAAAACAAGGTGTGCAGGCTCAAAAAGGCACTGTATGGATTAAAACAAGCCCCAAGAGCATGGTACTCAAGGCTGGACAGCTACCTGAAGAATCTGAATTTCAGAAAAAGTTGCATAAATAGCAATTTATATGTTCTTGATGGAAAGGGTGGACAGTTAATAGCCATAGTCTATGTTGATGACATAATATTTGGAGGAGATAAGGAGCAGCTGTGCCATGAATTTGCTAGAAAGATGCAAGAAGAGTTTGAAATGTCCATGATAGGAGAGCTCTCATTTTTCCTTGGACTGCAGATTCATCAAAAAGCAACTGGAATTTTTATCTCTCAAACCAAGTATACCAAAGAAGTGCTGAAGAAATTTGGTATGACTGATGCTAAGCCAATGTCTACACCCATGGCAACTAACTGCAAGCTGAGCAAGGATGAAAAAGGAGCTGAAGCTGATCAAAGTCTATACAGAAGCATGATAGGAAGCTTATTGTACTTAACAGCAACAAGGCCTGATATTACCTTTGCTGTCTGCCAAGCTGCTAGATACCAGGCAAATCCAAAGAGTTCTCATATGATTGCACTAAAGAGGGTGCTAAGATATTTGCAAGGGACAGTAGATTATGGTCTGTGGTATGCAAGGAAAGGAAGCTTGGGATTAAGAAGCTTCACTGATGCTGATTGGGCAGGAAATGTTGATGACAGGAGATCCACTTCAGGAGGAGTATTCTTTCTTGGAAATAGATGTGTGAGCTGGTTAAGCAAGAAGCAAGAAAGTATAGCCTTAAGCACTGCTGAAGCTGAGTACATAGCAGCAACCAAGGCATGCACTCAAGCTATATGGATGAGATCTGAACTGCAAAATCTTAAAGAAGAAGTTCTCTTGCCACTGATAATTCTTTGTGACAACAAAAGTGCCATTGATTTGTCAAAGAATTCAGTCCAGCACTCGAGAGCCAAACATATAGAAATCAAGTATCACTTCATAAAGGACAAGGTTGAGAAAGGAGAAATTATGCTAGAGTATGTTCCCACAGCTAAACAAATAGCTGATGTAATGACAAAGCCTCTTCCAGCCGAGGTGTTTGAAACTTTGAGGATGCAAATGGGAGTGCAGTCCTCCTTCTCATGCTGAATCAGTTGAGCATCCCCAAATCCCTTTGAAATTGGTTGTCAAAGGGGGAGAGATAGCCGCAGCAGGCCGGCCAGACGCAGCAGTATTGTCCTTGGGAGAGAAGGACGTTGGAAAAGCTCTATGCAGGGGGAGCTTACTATGTAGAAGAATAAGGTTCAGGGGGAGCTGGTTCAGGGGGAATAAGGTTCAGGGGGAGCTTAGCACTGAGTTGACTGATTGGCTGCAAATGTGGTTGCCAACAATTCCAAAGGGGGAGATTGTTGAGCCATTGGAGCTGCTACAATGAAGCTTTCTTAGCCTTTATTAAAGTCCAATGTTGTGTTGTAATTGTTGCAACCACATTGTGACAAATCTGTGAATTACTAAGGCAATAATGGACTGAGTTCATGAGGATTGTCTGGACAAAATCTCAGCAAGAAGCCGATGAATAAACTGAAGTGCCAAAATGAGAAGGAAGTGTACTGTTGGCACATCAGATCAAAGGCTACACAGATCAGATCAAGTTACGCGCACATCAGATCAAGTTACGCGCACATCAGATCAAAGGCTGCACAGACAAGTTACGCGCATATCAGATCAAAGGCTGCACAGATCAGATCAAGTTACGCGCACATCAGATCAAAGGCTGCACAGACAAGTTACGCGCACATCAGATCAAAGGCTGCACAGATCAGATCAAGTTACGCGCACATCAGATCAAAGGCTGCACAGATCAGATCAAGTTACGCGCACAGCAGATCAAAGGCTGCACAGACAAGTTACGCGCACATCAGATCAAAGGCCACACAGATCAGATCAAGGGAAGTAAAGATCAGATCAAATTCTCAAGGGATTGCTCAGCAGCTTAGTTTCACAGAAGCAAGGCAAGTCAGCAACAAAACATATTTGCAGCAGAAGAGAACAACTCAAGGCTGGAGAGCTAGAGCAGACACCTAAGAAGCTGAAGTCAAGGACGGCTAGTGAATCACACCTCAAACGCGCGACTCTAAAAGTCTCCCAAAGATTCAGAAGACGCAGGAGCATCATGTTGAAGTATCTAGCAATCCGGTGAGCGAGCAGAAATACAAAAGAATCAAGAAGTGCCGATCAGAAGAACTGCAGGAGCTACATGGATGGTTCTGAGTTGCTGGACAGAACGTTGTGACATGAAGCTAACATCAGATCAACTGCAAGCAAACATCAGATCAACCGGAGGCTAACATCAGATCAACTGCAAGCTAACATCAGATCAACCGAAGGCTAACATCAGATCAACTGCAAGCTAACATCAGATCAACCGAAGGCTAACATCAGATCAACTGCATGCTAACATCAGATCAACCGAAGCGTGACATCAGATCAAATGCCGGGCACATCAGATCAGCTATAAGCTAAGATCAGATCACTTCTGCTGTTTCAACATATCTAAGACAAGCTACTCGAGAAAGTCTGAAGGAGTACAGTCAACAATATGACATGGCAAGCAAGTTGCAACTTAAAAAGGTTGAAAATGGATTATATGAATCTTGAGCCGCCTTCCGTGTAAGATATGCTGACACACCGCACGTAGGGCACAGTTTTTCTTCTGGGAAAAGAAACGGGCAGATGAGTAGGTGTGGTAGGCACAACAACTGCAGAATGCAGGATAAACCACATTGGGAGGAAAAACCCAAAAGAGAGAGAAGGCACGAAAAGAAAGAAAAAGAGAGAGAGAGGAGCAGCAGCCAAGGTGAGTGCTGAACAGAACGAAACCGAGAAAAGGGAGGAGAAAAAGAGTGAGAGCAGAAAAAGATGATATGAGAAACACAAGAGAGAAAGAAACAGTCTGCTGCACAAGGAGAAGCTGAAGCGCTGGAGAGGCAGAAGTCAAGGAGAAGAAGAAGCTGAGGAGGAGCAGAATCGGGAGAACTGACCCTGAGATTGCAGCTTCAGGTGGTAAGCCTAGAACACTATCAAACGTCTTTCATTAAGTGATTTTGAAAGATATTTGTGTAGAAAAGGCAGCACAACAGAGATTTACATGTTATTGTTTTAGTTGATGAACTTGTAGAGGTAGTGAACCTCAATGTGTTGAGCAGTGAGCTCTTGTTTATGTTGCTTATGGTCAGTGAGGCCAGAGCTGAATGATTCTGTGATAGTGAAGATTGACAGGAGTGAATCTGTCCGTGGATGTAGATCATTTGATCGAACCACGTAAAAATCCCCCTTGCACATTTACTGCTTTGAGTGTGTCTTGACTGGTGTGGTATTATCAAACTGTAAGCTTGAACAGGAGTGTCATGGTTGTGTAAGTAAACCCTCCTTGAGTGATTGAATTGATCTGATGTCTTCCTTGGTTGATCTGATGTCTTCCTTGGTTGATCTGATCTGCCAACAGTCCATCTAAGCCAAAACGTGAGTTCAACAATAAGCTCTAACTGAGCTAACATTTGAGAGGGAATCCTTTAGTTGAAAGAAAAATTGATAGAGTGTTGATTCACCCCCCCTCTCAACACTTGACACGATCCAACAATCAAAACACAAATAAGAACTTCAAAATCACAATTCTACCTATCCCATATACCAAAACATCAATAACTCATCAAAACACAAATATGAACTTCAAAATGACAATTCTACCTATTCCATATAACAAAACATAATATAACTCATCAAAACACAAATATGAACTTCAAAATCACAATTCTACCTATTCCACATACCAAAATATCAATAACTCATCAAAACACAAATATGAACTTCAAAACACGATTTCTATCTATTCCATATACCAACACATCAATAACTCATCAAAACACAAATATGAACTTCAAAATCACAATTCTACCTATTCCATATAACAAAACATAATATAACTCATCAAAACACAAATATGAACTTCAAAATCACAATTCTACCTATTTCATATACCAAAACATCAATAACTCATCAAAACACATTTATGAACTTCAAAATCTCAATTCTACCTATTCCATATAACAAAACATCAATGAATAATTCATCAAAACACAAATATAAACTTCAAAATCACAATTCTACCTATTCCACATACCAAAACATCAATAACTCATCAAAACACAAATATGAACTTCAAAATCTCAATTCTACCTATTCCATATACCAAAACATCAATGAATAACTCATCAAAACACAAATATGAACTTCAAAATCACAATTCTACCTATTCCATATACCAAAACATCAATAACTCATCAAAACACAAATATGAACTTCAAAACACAATTTCTATCTATTCCATTTACCAAAACATCAATAACTCATCAAAACACAAATATGAACTTCAAAATCACAATTCTACCTATTCCATATAACAAAACATAATATAACTCATCAAAACACAAATATGAACTTCAAAATCACAATTCTACCTATTTCATATACCAAAACATCAATAACTCATCAAAACACAAATATGAACTTCAAAATCTCAATTCTACCTATTCCATATAACAAAACATAATATAACTAATCAAAACACAAATATGAACTTCAAAATCACAATTCTACCTATTCAATATACCAAAATATCAATAACTCATCAAAACACAAATATGAACTTTAAAATCTCAATTCTACCTATTCCATATACCAAAACTTCAATAACTCATCAAAACACAAATATGAACTTCAAAATCACAATTCTACCTATTCCATATAACAAAACATAATATAACTCATCAAAACACAAATATGAACTTCAAAATCAAAATTCTACCTATTTCATATACCGAAACATCAATAACTCATCAAAACACAAATATGAACTTCAAAATCTCAATTCTACCTATTCCATATAACAAAACATAATATAACTAATCAAAACACAAATATGAACTTCAAAATCACAATTCTACCTATTCCATATACCAAAACATCAATAACTCATCAAAACACAAATATGAACTTCAAAATCTCAATTCTACCTATTCCTTATACCAAAACATCAATAACTCATCAAAACACAAATATGAACTTCAAAATCTCAATTCTACCTATTCCATATAACAAAACATAATATAACTAATCAAAACACAAATATGAACTTCAAAATCACAATTCTACCTATTTCATATACCAAAATATCAATAACTCATCAAAACACAAATATGAACTTCAAAATCTCAATTCTACCTATTCCATATACCAAAACATCAATGAATAACTCATCGAAACACAAATATGAACTTCAAAATCACAATTCTACCTATCCCATATACCAAAACATCAATAACTCATCAAAACACAAATATGAACTTCAAAATCTCAATTCTACCTATTCCATATACCAAAACATCAATGAATAACTCATCAAAAAACAAATATGAACTTCAAAATCACAATTCTACCTATTCCCATATACCAAAACATAAATGAATAACTCATCAAAACACAAATATGAACTGCAAAATCACAATTCTACCTATTCCATATACCAAAACATCAATAACTTATCAAAACACAAATATGAACTTCAAAAAACAATTTCAACCTATTCCATATACCAAAACATCAATTAATAACTCATTAAAACACAAATATGAACTTCAAAATCACAATTCTACCTATTCCATACACCAAAACATCAATAACTTATCAAAACACAAATATGAACTTCAAAAAACAATTTCAACCTATTCCATATACCAAAACATCAATTAATAACTCATCAAAACACAAATATGAACTTCAAAATCACAATTCTACCTATTCCATATATCAAAACATAATATAACTCATCAAAACACAAATATGAACTTCAAAATCACAATTCTACCTATTCCACATACCAAAATATCAATAACTCATCAAAACACAAATATGAACTTCAAAACACGATTTCTATCTATTCCATATACCAACACATCAATAACTCATCAAAACACAAATATGAACTTCAAAATCACAATTCTACCTATTCCATATAACAAAACATAATATAACTCATCAAAACACAAATATGAACTTCAAAATCACAATTCTACCTATTTCATATACCAAAACATCAATAACTCATCAAAACACATTTATGAACTTCAAAATCTCAATTCTACCTATTCCATATAACAAAACATCAATGAATAATTCATCAAAACACAAATATAAACTTCAAAATTACAATTCTACCTATTCCATATACCAAAACATCAATAACTCATAAAACACAAATATGAACTTCAAAATCTCAATTCTACCTATTCCATATACCAAAACATCAATGAATAACTCATCAAAACACAAATATGAACTTCAAAATCACAATTCTACCTATTCCATATACCAAAACATCAATAACTCATCAAAACACAAATATGAACTTCAAAACACAATTTCTATCTATTCCATTTACCAAAACATCAATAACTCATCAAAACACAAATATGAACTTCAAAATCACAATTCTACCTATTCCATATAACAAAACATAATATAACTCATCAAAACACAAATATGAACTTCAAAATCACAATTCTACCTATTTCATATACCAAAACATCAATAACTCATCAAAACACAAATATGAACTTCAAAATCTCAATTCTACCTATTCCATATAACAAAACATAATATAACTAATCAAAACACAAATATGAACTTCAAAATCACAATTCTACCTATTCAATATACCAAAATATCAATAACTCATCAAAACACAAATATGAACTTTAAAATCTCAATTCTACCTATTCCATATACCAAAACTTCAATAACTCATCAAAACACAAATATGAACTTCAAAATCACAATTCTACCTATTCCATATAACAAAACATAATATAACTCATCAAAACACAAATATGAACTTCAAAATCAAAATTCTACCTATTTCATATACCGAAACATCAATAACTCATCAAAACACAAATATGAACTTCAAAATCTCAATTCTACCTATTCCATATAACAAAACATAATATAACTAATCAAAACACAAATATGAACTTCAAAATCACAATTCTACCTATTCCATATACCAAAACATCAATAACTCATCAAAACACAAATATGAACTTCAAAATCTCAATTCTACCTATTCCTTATACCAAAACATCAATAACTCATCAAAACACAAATATGAACTTCAAAATCTCAATTCTACCTATTCCATATAACAAAACATAATATAACTAATCAAAACACAAATATGAACTTCAAAATCACAATTCTACCTATTCAATATACCAAAATATCAATAACTCATCAAAACACAAATATGAACTTTAAAATCTCAATTCTACCTATTCCATATACCAAAACTTCAATAACTCATCAAAACACAAATATGAACTTCAAAATCACAATTCTACCTATTCCATATAACAAAACATAATATAACTCATCAAAACACAAATATGAACTTCAAAATCAAAATTCTACCTATTTCATATACTGAAACATCAATAACTCTTCAAAACACAAATATGAACTTCAAAATCTCAATTCTACCTATTCCATATAACAAAACATAATATAACTAATCAAAACACAAATATGAACTTCAAAATCACAATTCTACCTATTCCATATACCAAAACATCAATAACTCATCAAAACACAATTATGAACTTCAAAATGTCAATTCTACCTATTCCTTATACCAAAACATCAATGAATAACTCATCGAAACACAAATATGAACTTCAAAATCACAATTCTACCTATCCCATATACCAAAACATCAATAACTCATCAAAACACAAATATGAACTTCAAAATCTCAATTCTACCTATTCCATATACCAAAACATCAATGAATAACTCATCAAAAAAAAAAATATGAACTTCACAATCACAATTCTACCTATTCCATATAACAAAACATAATATAACTCATCAAAACAAAAATATGAACTTCAAAATCACAATTCTACCTATCCCATATACCAAAACATCAATAACTCATCAAAACACAAATATGAACTTCAAAACACGATTTCTATCTATTCCATATACCAAAACAATCAATAACTCATCAAAACACAAATATGAACTTCAAAACACAATTTCTAACTATTCCATTTACCAAAACATCAATAACTCATCAAAACACAAATATGAACTTCAAAACACAATTTCTATCTATTCCATTTACCAAAACATCAATAACTCATCAAAACACAAATATTACCTTCAAAATCACAATTCTACCTATTCCATATAACAAAACATAATATAACTCATCAAAACACAAATATGAACTTCAAAATCACAATTCTACCTATTCTATATACCAAAACATCAATAACTCATCAAAACACAAATATGAACTTCAAAATCTCAATTCTACCTATTCCATATAACAAAACATAATATAACTAATCAAAACACAAATATGAACTTCAAAATCACAATTCTACCTATTCCATATACCAAAATATCAATAACTCATCAAAACACAAATATGAACTTCAAAATCTCAATTCTACCTATTCCATATACCAAAACATCAATGAATAACTCATCGAAACACAAATATGAACTTCAAAATCACAATTCTACCTATCCCATATACCAAAACATCAATAACTCATCAAAACACAAATATGAACTTCAAAATCTCAATTCTACCTATTCCATATACCAAAACATCAATGAATAACTCATCAAAAAACAAATATGAACTTCAAAATCACAATTCTACCTATTCCCATATACCAAAACATAAATGAATAACTCATCAAAACACAAATATGAACTGCAAAATCACAATTCTACCTATTCCATATACCAAAACATCAATAACTTATCAAAACACAAATATGGACTTCAAAAAACAATTTCAACCTATTCCATATACCAAAACATCAATTAATAACTCATTAAAACACAAATATGAACTTCAAAATCACAATTCTACCTATTCCATACACCAAAACATCAATAACTTATCAAAACACAAATATAACTTCAAAAAACAATTTCAACAAGAATTCCGTCTTTTTTTTCTTAACAATATTCAATTACGATTCAATAAATGAAGAAGGGTAAAATTCTTGAGTAGTCTACCTCCCTTCTAATGATAAATACCTTAATTCTTAGTAGAAGAGCTCGCCCCACCCATGAGTAAATATTTCATAGTCGCCTCATTAGACCGTACATCTTTCTTGGTATATCCAGATAATAGGTAGGAGCATAAACTGAAACATTCTGGAGCTACAAAGATAGTTATGAAATCGTTAGCACCGCATAAAAACATTCCTCCTAGAGTAGCTGTTAATACGAATAAGAGAAACTCTGTTATAGCCAATGGAAAGGGCCACTGGTTTATCTCTCCAGCGAATCAAATTGGCTAAAGGTGTTCGTTTACAAATGTTTGGAAAAGTTCTATTGCTATTTCTCGAGGCAATCCACATCGATGTAATGAAAGTGAAGGTCCCATAACTCATCAAAACACAAATATGAACTTCAAAATCACAATTCTACCTATTCCATATATCAAAACATAATATAACTCATCAAAACACAAATATGAACTTCAAAATCACAATTCTACCTATCCCATATACCAAAACATCAATAACTCATCAAAACACAAATATGAACTTCAAAATGACAATTCTACCTATTCCATATAACAAAACATAATATAACTCATCAAAACACAAATATGAACTTGAAAATCACAATTCTACCTATTCCACATACCAAAACATCAATAACTCATCAAAACACAAATATGAACTTCAAAACACGATTTCTATCTATTCCATATACCAAAACATCAATAACTCATCAAAACACAAATATGAACTTCAAAATCACAATTCTACCTATTCCATATAACAAAACATAATATAACTCATCAAAACACAAATATGAACTTCAAAATCACAATTCTACCTATTTCATATACCAAAACATCAATAACTCATCAAAACACATTTATGAACTTCAAAATCTCAATTCTACCTATTCCATATAACAAAACATCAATGAATAATTCATCAAAACACAAATATAAACTTCAAAATCACAATTCTACCTATTCCATATACCAAAACATCAATAACTCATCAAAACACAAATATGAACTTCAAAATCTCAATTCTACCTATTCCATATACCAAAACATCAATGAATAACTCATCAAAAAACAAATATGAACTTCAAAATCACAATTCTACCTATTCCATATAACAAAACATAATATAACTCATCAAAACAAAAATATGAACTTCAAAATCACAATTCTACCTATCCCATATACCAAAACATCAATAACTCATCAAAACACAAATATGAACTTCAAAACACGATTTCTATCTATTCCATATACCAAAACAATCAATAACTCATCAAAACACAAATATGAACTTCAAAACACAATTTCTATCTATTCCATTTACCAAAACATCAATAACTCATCAAAACACAAATATGAACTTCAAAACACAATTTCTATCTATTCCATTTACCAAAACATCAATAACTCATCAAAACACAAATATTACCTTCAAAATCACAATTCTACCTATTCCATATAACAAAACATAATATAACTCATCAAAACACAAATATGAACTTCAAAATCACAATTCTCCCTATTCCATATACCAAAACATCAATAACTCATCAAAACACAAATATGAACTTCAAAATCTCAATTCTACCTATTCCATATAACAAAACATAATATAACTAATCAAAACACAAATATGAACTTCAAAATCACAATTCTACCTATTCCATATACCAAAATATCAATAACTCATCAAAACACAAATATGAACTTCAAAATCTCAATTCTACCTATTCCATATACCAAAACATCAATGAATAACTCATCGAAACACAAATATGAACTTCAAAATCACAATTCTACCTATCCCATATACCAAAACATCAATAACTCATCAAAACACAAATATGAACTTCAAAATCTCAATTCTACCTATTCCATATACCAAAACATCAATGAATAACTCATCAAAAAACAAATATGAACTTCAAAATCACAATTCTACCTATTCCCATATACCAAAACATAAATGAATAACTCATCAAAACACAAATATGAACTGCAAAATCACAATTCTACCTATTCCATATACCAAAACATCAATAACTTATCAAAACACAAATATGAACTTCAAAAAACAATTTCAACCTATTCCATATACCAAAACATCAATTAATAACTCATTAAAACACAAATATGAACTTCAAAATCACAATTCTACCTATTCCATACACCAAAACATCAATAACTTATCAAAACACAAATATGAACTTCAAAAAACAATTTCAACCTATTCCATATACCAAAACATCAATTAATAACTCATCAAAACACAAATATGAACTTCAAAATCACAATTCTACCTATTCCATATATCAAAACATAATATAACTCATCAAAACACAAATATGAACTTCAAAATCACAATTCTACCTATCCCATATACCAAAACATCAATAACTCATCAAAACACAAATATGAACTTCAAAATGACAATTCTACCTATTCCATATAACAAAACATAATATAACTCATCAAAACACAAATATGAACTTCAAAATCACAATTCTACCTATTCCACATACCAAAACATCAATAACTCATCAAAACACAAATATGAACTTCAAAACACGATTTCTATCTATTCCATATACCAACACATCAATAACTCTTCAAAACACAAATATGAACTTCAAAATCACAATTCTACCTATTCCATATAACAAAACATAATATAACTCATCAAAACACAAATATGAACTTCAAAATCACAATTCTACCTATTTCATATACCAAAACATCAATAACTCATCAAAACACATTTATGAACTTCAAAATCTCAATTCTACCTATTCCATATAACAAAACATCAATGAATAATTCATCAAAACACAAATATAAACTTCAAAATCACAATTCTACCTATTCCATATACCAAAACATCAATAACTCATCAAAACACAAATATGAACTTCAAAATCACAATTCTACCTATTCCATATACCAAAACATCAATGAATAACTCATCAAAACACAAATATGAACTTCAAAATCACAATTCTACCTATCCCATATACCAAAACATCAATAACTCATCAAAACACAAATATGAACTTCAAAATGACAATTCTACCTATTCCATATAACAAAACATAATATAACTCATCAAAACACAAATATGAACTTCAAAATCACAATTCTACCTATTCCACATACCAAAACATCAATAACTCATCAAAACACAAATATGAACTTCAAAACACGATTTCTATCTATTCCATATACCAACAATTCAATAACTCATCAAAACACAAATATGAACTTCAAAATCACAATTCTACCTATTCCATATAACAAAACATAATATAACTCATCAAAACACAAATATGAACTTCAAAATCACAATTCTACCTATTTCATATACCAAAACATCAATAACTCATCAAAACACATTTATGAACTTCAAAATCTCAATTCTACCTATTCCATATAACAAAACATCAATGAATAATTCATCAAAACACAAATATAAACTTCAAAATCACAATTCTACCTATTCCATATACCAAAACATCAATAACTCATCAAAACACAAATATGAACTTCAAAATCTCAATTCTACCTATTCCATATACCAAAACATCAATGAATAACTCATCAAAACACAAATATGAACTTCAAAATCACAATTCTACCTATTCCATATACCAAAACATCAATAACTCATCAAAACACAAATATGAACTTCAAAACACAATTTCTATCTATTCCATTTACCAAAACATCAATAACTCATCAAAACACAAATATGAACTTCAAAATCACAATTCTACCTATTCCATATAACAAAACATAATATAACTCATCAAAACACAAATATGAACTTCAAAATCACAATTCTACCTATTTCATATACCAAAACATCAATAACTCATCAAAACACAAATATGAACTTCAAAATCTCAATTCTACCTATTCCATATAACAAAACATAATATAACTAATCAAAACACAAATATGAACTTAAAAATCACAATTCTACCAATTCAATATACCAAAATATCAATAACTCATCAAAACACAAATATGAACTTTAAAATCTCAATTCTACCTATTCTATATACCAAAACATCAATAACTCATCAAAACACAAATATGAACTTCAAAATCACAATTCTACCTATTCCATATAACAAAACATAATATAACTCATCAAAACACAAATATGAACTTCAAAATCACAATTCTACCTATTTCATATACCAAAACATCAATAACTCATCAAAACACAAATATGAACTTCAAAATCTCAATTCTACCTATTCCATATAACAAAACATAATATAACTAATCAAAACACAAATATGAACTTCAAAATCACAATTCTACCTATTCCATATACCAAAACATCAATAACTCATCAAAACACAAATATGAACTTCAAAATCTCAATTCTACCTATTCCTTATACCAAAACATCAATGAATAACTCATCGAAACACAAATATGAACTTCAAAATAACAATTCTACCTATCCCATATACCAAAACATCAATAACTCATCAAAACACAAATATGAACTTCAAAATCTCAATTCTACCTATTCCATATACCAAAACATCAATGAATAACTCATCAAAAAAAAAATATGAACTTCAAAATCACAATTCTACCTATTCCATAAAACAAAACATAATATAACTCATCAAAACAAAAATATGAACTTCAAAATCACAATTCTACCTATCCCATATACCAAAACATCAATAACTCATCAAAACACAAATATGAACTTCAAAACACGATTTCTATCTATTCCATATACCAAAACAATCAATAACTCATCAAAACACAAATATGAACTTCAAAACACAATTTCTAACTATTCCATTTACCAAAACATCAATAACTCATCAAAACACAAATATGAACTTCAAAACACAATTTCTATCTATTCCATTTACCAAAACATCAATAACTCATCAAAACACAAATATTACCTTCAAAATCACAATTCTACCTATTCCATATAACAAAACATAATATAACTCATCAAAACACAAATATGAACTTCAAAATCACAATTCTACCTATTCTATATACCAAAACATCAATAACTCATCAAAACACAAATATGAACTTCAAAATCTCAATTCTACCTATTCCATTTAACAAAACATAATATAACTAATCAAAACACAAATATGAACTTCAAAATCACAATTCTACCTATTCCATATACCAAAATATCAATAACTCATCAAAACACAAATATGAACTTCAAAATCTCAATTCTACCTATTCCATATACCAAAACATCAATGAATAACTCATCGAAACACAAATATGAACTTCAAAATCACAATTCTACCTATCCCATATACCAAAACATCAATAACTCATCAAAACACAAATATGAACTTCAAAATCTCAATTCTACCTATTCCATATACCAAAACATCAATGAATAACTCATCAAAAAACAAATATGAACTTCAAAATCTCAAATCTACCTATTCCATATAACAAAACATAATATAACTAATCAAAACACAAATATGAACTTCAAAATCACAATTCTACCTATTCCATATACCAAAACATCAATAACTCATCAAAACACAAATATGAACTTCAAAATCTCAATTCTACCTATTCCATATACCAAAACATCAATGAATAACTCATCAAAAAACAAATATGAACTTCAAAATCACAATTCTACCTATTCCCATATACCAAAACATAAATGAATAACTCATCAAAACACAAATATGAACTGCAAAATCACAATTCTACCTATTCCATATACCAAAACATCAATAACTTATCAAAACACAAATATGGACTTCAAAAAACAATTTCAACCTATTCCATATACCAAAACATCAATTAATAACTCATTAAAACACAAATATGAACTTCAAAATCACAATTCTACCTATCCCATATACCAAAACATCAATAACTCATCAAAACACAAATATGAACTTCAAAATCTCAATTCTACCTATTCCATATACCAAAACATCAATGAATAACTCATCAAAAAACAAATATGAACTTCAAAATCTCAATTCTACCTATTCCATATAACAAAACATAATATAACTAATCAAAACACAAATATGAACTTCAAAATCACAATTCTACCTATTCCATATACCAAAACATCAATAACTCATCAAAACACAAATATGAACTTCAAAATCTCAATTCTACCTATTCCATATACCAAAACATCAATGAATAACTCATCAAAAAACAAATATGAACTTCAAAATCACAATTCTACCTATTCCCATATACCAAAACATAAATGAATAACTCATCAAAACACAAATATGAACTGCAAAATCACAATTCTACCTATTCCATATACCAAAACATCAATAACTTATCAAAACACAAATATGGACTTCAAAAAACAATTTCAACCTATTCCATATACCAAAACATCAATTAATAACTCATTAAAACACAAATATGAACTTCAAAATCACAATTCTACCTATTCCATACACCAAAACATCAATAACTTATCAAAACACAAATATGAACTTCAAAAAACAATTTAAACCTATTCCATATACCAAAACATCAATTAATAACTCATCAAAACACAAATATGAACTTCAAAATCACAATTCTACCTATTCCATATATCAAAACATAATATAACTCATCAAAACACAAATATGAACTTCAAAATCACAATTCTACCTATCCCATATACCAAAACATCAATAACTCATCAAAACACAAATATGAACTTCAAAATGATAATTCTACCTATTCCATATAACAAAACATAATATAACTCATCAAAACACAAATATGAACTTCAAAACACGATTTCTATCTATTCCATATACCAAAACATCAATAACTCATCAAAACACAAATATGAACTTCAAAATCACAATTCTACCTATTCCATATAACAAAACATAATATAACTCATCAAAACACAAATATGAACTTCAAAATCACAATTCTACCAATTTCATATACCAAAACATCAATAACTCATCAAAACACATTTATGAACTTCAAAATCTCAATTCTACCTATTCCATATACCAAAACATCAATGAATAACTCATCAAAACACAAATATGAACTTCAAAATCACAATTCTACCTATTCCATATACCAAAACATCAATAACTCATCAAAACACAAATATGAACTTCAAAACACAATTTCTATCTATTCCATTTACCAAAACATCAATAACTCATCAAAACACAAATATGAACTTCAAAATCACAATTCTACCTATTCCATATAACAAAACATAATATAACTCATCAAAACACAAATATGAACTTCAAAATCACAATTCCACCTATTTCATATACCAAAACATCAATAACTCATCAAAACACAAATATGAACTTCAAAATCTCAATTCTACCTATTTCATATAACAAAACATAATATAACTAATCAAAACACAAATATGAACTTCAAAATCACAATTCTACCTATTCCATATACCAAAATATCAATAACTCATCAAAACACAAATATGAACTTTAAAATCTCAATTCTACCTATTCCATATACCAAAACATCAATAACTCATCAAAACACAAATATGAACTTCAAAATCACAATTCTACCTATTCCATATAACAAAACATAATATAACTCATCAAAACACAAATATGAACTTCAAAATCACTATTCTACCTATTTCATATACCAAAACATCAATAACTCATCAAAACACAAATATGAACTTCAAAATCTCAATTCTACCTATTCCATATAACAAAACATAATATAACTAATCAAAACACAAATATGAACTTCAAAATCACAATTCTACCTATTCCATATACCAAAACATCAATAACTCATCAAAACACAAATATGAACTTCAAAATCTCAATTCTACCTATTCCTTATACCAAAACATCAATGAATAACTCATCGAAACACAAATATGAACTTCAAAATCACAATTTTACCTATCCCATATACCAAAACATCAATAACTCATCAAAACACAAATATGAACTTCAAAATCTCAATTCTACCTATTCCATATAACAAAACATAATATAACTAATCAAAACACAAATATGAACTTCAAAATCACAATTCTACCTATTCCATATACCAAAACATCAATAACTCATCAAAACACAAATATGAACTTCAAAATCTCAATTCTACCTATTCCTTATACCAAAACATCAATGAATAACTCATCGAAACACAAATATGAACTTCAAAATAACAATTCTACCTATCCCATATACCAAAACATCAATAACTCATCAAAACACAAATATGAACTTCAAAATCTCAATTCTACCTATTCCATATACCAAAACATCAATGAATAACTCATCAAAAAAAAAATATGAACTTCAAAATCACAATTCTACCTATTCCATAAAACAAAACATAATATAACTCATCAAAACAAAAATATGAACTTCAAAATCACAATTCTACCTATCCCATATACCAAAACATCAATAACTCATCAAAACACAAATATGAACTTCAAAACACGATTTCTATCTATTCCATATACCAAAACAATCAATAACTCATCAAAACACAAATATGAACTTCAAAACACAATTTCTAACTATTCCATTTACCAAAACATCAATAACTCATCAAAACACAAATATGAACTTCAAAACACAATTTCTATCTATTCCATTTACCAAAACATCAATAACTCATCAAAACACAAATATTACCTTCAAAATCACAATTCTACCTATTCCATATAACAAAACATAATATAACTCATCAAAACACAAATATGAACTTCAAAATCACAATTCTACCTATTCTATATACCAAAACATCAATAACTCATCAAAACACAAATATGAACTTCAAAATCTCAATTCTACCTATTCCATTTAACAAAACATAATATAACTAATCAAAACACAAATATGAACTTCAAAATCACAATTCTACCTATTCCATATACCAAAATATCAATAACTCATCAAAACACAAATATGAACTTCAAAATCTCAATTCTACCTATTCCATATACCAAAACATCAATGAATAACTCATCGAAACACAAATATGAACTTCAAAATCACAATTCTACCTATCCCATATACCAAAACATCAATAACTCATCAAAACACAAATATGAACTTCAAAATCTCAATTCTACCTATTCCATATACCAAAACATCAATGAATAACTCATCAAAAAACAAATATGAACTTCAAAATCTCAAATCTACCTATTCCATATAACAAAACATAATATAACTAATCAAAACACAAATATGAACTTCAAAATCACAATTCTACCTATTCCATATACCAAAACATCAATAACTCATCAAAACACAAATATGAACTTCAAAATCTCAATTCTACCTATTCCATATACCAAAACATCAATGAATAACTCATCAAAAAACAAATATGAACTTCAAAATCACAATTCTACCTATTCCCATATACCAAAACATAAATGAATAACTCATCAAAACACAAATATGAACTGCAAAATCACAATTCTACCTATTCCATATACCAAAACATCAATAACTTATCAAAACACAAATATGGACTTCAAAAAACAATTTCAACCTATTCCATATACCAAAACATCAATTAATAACTCATTAAAACACAAATATGAACTTCAAAATCACAATTCTACCTATCCCATATACCAAAACATCAATAACTCATCAAAACACAAATATGAACTTCAAAATCTCAATTCTACCTATTCCATATACCAAAACATCAATGAATAACTCATCAAAAAACAAATATGAACTTCAAAATCTCAATTCTACCTATTCCATATAACAAAACATAATATAACTAATCAAAACACAAATATGAACTTCAAAATCACAATTCTACCTATTCCATATACCAAAACATCAATAACTCATCAAAACACAAATATGAACTTCAAAATCTCAATTCTACCTATTCCATATACCAAAACATCAATGAATAACTCATCAAAAAACAAATATGAACTTCAAAATCACAATTCTACCTATTCCCATATACCAAAACATAAATGAATAACTCATCAAAACACAAATATGAACTGCAAAATCACAATTCTACCTATTCCATATACCAAAACATCAATAACTTATCAAAACACAAATATGGACTTCAAAAAACAATTTCAACCTATTCCATATACCAAAACATCAATTAATAACTCATTAAAACACAAATATGAACTTCAAAATCACAATTCTACCTATTCCATACACCAAAACATCAATAACTTATCAAAACACAAATATGAACTTCAAAAAACAATTTAAACCTATTCCATATACCAAAACATCAATTAATAACTCATCAAAACACAAATATGAACTTCAAAATCACAATTCTACCTATTCCATATATCAAAACATAATATAACTCATCAAAACACAAATATGAACTTCAAAATCACAATTCTACCTATCCCATATACCAAAACATCAATAACTCATCAAAACACAAATATGAACTTCAAAATGATAATTCTACCTATTCCATATAACAAAACATAATATAACTCATCAAAACACAAATATGAACTTCAAAACACGATTTCTATCTATTCCATATACCAAAACATCAATAACTCATCAAAACACAAATATGAACTTCAAAATCACAATTCTACCTATTCCATATAACAAAACATAATATAACTCATCAAAACACAAATATGAACTTCAAAATCACAATTCTACCAATTTCATATACCAAAACATCAATAACTCATCAAAACACATTTATGAACTTCAAAATCTCAATTCTACCTATTCCATATACCAAAACATCAATGAATAACTCATCAAAACACAAATATGAACTTCAAAATCACAATTCTACCTATTCCATATACCAAAACATCAATAACTCATCAAAACACAAATATGAACTTCAAAACACAATTTCTATCTATTCCATTTACCAAAACATCAATAACTCATCAAAACACAAATATGAACTTCAAAATCACAATTCTACCTATTCCATATAACAAAACATAATATAACTCATCAAAACACAAATATGAACTTCAAAATCACAATTCCACCTATTTCATATACCAAAACATCAATAACTCATCAAAACACAAATATGAACTTCAAAATCTCAATTCTACCTATTTCATATAACAAAACATAATATAACTAATCAAAACACAAATATGAACTTCAAAATCACAATTCTACCTATTCCATATACCAAAATATCAATAACTCATCAAAACACAAATATGAACTTTAAAATCTCAATTCTACCTATTCCATATACCAAAACATCAATAACTCATCAAAACACAAATATGAACTTCAAAATCACAATTCTACCTATTCCATATAACAAAACATAATATAACTCATCAAAACACAAATATGAACTTCAAAATCACAATTCTACCTATTTCATATACCAAAACATCAATAACTCATCAAAACACAAATATGAACTTCAAAATCTCAATTCTACCTATTCCATATAACAAAACATAATATAACTAATCAAAACACAAATATGAACTTCAAAATCACAATTCTACCTATTCCATATACCAAAACATCAATAACTCATCAAAACACAAATATGAACTTCAAAATCTCAATTCTACCTATTCCTTATACCAAAACATCAATGAATAACTCATCGAAACACAAATATGAACTTCAAAATCACAATTTTACCTATCCCATATACCAAAACATCAATAACTCATCAAAACACAAATATGAACTTCAAAATCTCAATTCTACCTATTCCATATACCAAAACATCAATGAATAACTCATCAAAAAAAAAATATGAACTTCAAAATCTCAATTCTACCTATTCCATATAACAAAACATAATATAACTCATCAAAACAAAAATATGAACTTCAAAATCACAATTCTACCTATCCCATATACCAAAACATCAATAACTCATCAAAACACAAATATGAACTTCAAAACACGATTTCTATCTATTCCATATACCAAAACATCAATAACTCATCGAAACACAAATATAAACTTCAAAATCACAATTCTACCTATCCCATATACCAAAACATCAATAACTCATCAAAACACAAATATGAACTTCAAAATCTCAATTCTACCTATTCCATATACCAAAACATCAATGAATAACTCATCAAAAAACAAATATGAACTTCAAAATCACAATTCTACCTATTCCCATATACCAAAACATAAATGAATAACTCATCAAAACACAAATATGAACTGCAAAATCACAATTCTACCTATTCCATATACCAAAACATCAATAACTTATCAAAACACAAATATGAACTTCAAAAAAAAATTCAACCTATTCCATATACCAAAACATCAATTAATAACTCATTAAAACACAAATATGAACTTCAAAATCTCAATTCCACCTATTCCATATACCAAAACATCAATGAATAACTCATCGAAACACAAATATGAACTTCAAAATCACAATTCTACCTATTCCATATAACAAAACATAATATAACTAATCAAAACACAAATATGAACTTCAAAATCACAATTCTACCTATTCCATATACCAAAACATCAATGAATAACTCATCGAAACACAAATATGAACTTCAAAATCTCAATTCTACCTATTTCATATACCAAAACATCAATAACTCATCAAAACACAAATATGAACTTCAAAATCTCAATTCTACCTATTCCATATAACAAAACATAATATAACTAATCAAAACACAAATATGAACTTCAAAATCACAATTCTACCTATTCCATATACCAAAATATCAATAACTCATCAAAACACAAATATGAACTTCAAAATCTCAATTCTACCTATTCCATATACCAAAACATCAATGAATAACTCATCGAAACACAAATATGAACTTCAAAATCACAATTCTACCCATCCCATATTCCAAAACATCAATAACTCATCAAAACACAAATATGAACTTCAAAATCTCAATTCTACCTATCCCATATACCAAAACATCAATGAATAACTCATCAAAAAACAAATATGAACTTCAAAATCACAATTCTACCTATTCCATATAACAAAACATAATATAACTCATCAAAACAAAAATATGAACTTCAAAATCACAATTCTACCTATCCCATATACCAAAACATCAATAACTCATCAAAACACAAATATGAACTTCAAAACACGATTTCTATCTATTCCATATACCAAAACAATCAATAACTCATCAAAACACAAATATGAACTTCAGAATCACAATTCTACCTATTCCATATACCAAAACATCAATAACTCATCAAAACACAAATATGAACTTCAAAATCACAATTCTACCTATCCCATATACCAAAACATCAATAACTCATTAAAACACAAATATGAACTTCAAAATGACAATTCTACCTATTCCATATAACAAAACATAATATAACTCATCAAAACACAAATATGAACTTCAAAATCACAATTCTACCTATTCCATATATCAAAACATAATATAACTCATCAAAACACAAATATGAACTTCAAAATCACAATTCTACATATTCCATATAACAAAACATAATATAACTAATCAAAACACAAATATGAACTTCAAAATCACAATTCTACCTATTCCATATACCAAAACATCAATAACTCATCAAAACACAAATATGAACTTCAAAATCTCAATTCTACCTATTCCATATACCAAAACATCAATGAATAACTCATCGAAACACAAATATGAACTTCAAAATTACAATTCTACCAATCCCATATACCAAAACATCAATAACTCATCAAAACACAAATATGAACTTCAAAATCTCAATTCTACCTATTCCATATACCAAAACATCAATGAATAACTCATCAAAAAACAAATATGAACTTCAAAATCACAATTCTACCTATTCCCATATACCAAAACATAAATGAATAACTCATCAAAACACAAATATGAACTGCAAAATCACAATTCTACCTATTCCATATACCAAAACATCAATAACTTATCAAAACACAAATATGAACTTCAAAAAACAATTTCAACCTATTCCATATACCAAAACATCAATTAATAACTCATTAAAACACAAATATGAACTTCAAAATCACAATTCTACCTATCCTATATACCAAAACATTAATAACTCATCAAAACACAAATATGAACTGCAAAATCATAATTCTACCTATTCCATATACCAAAACATCAATAACTTATCAAAACACAAATATGAACTTCAAAAAACAATTTCAACCTATTCCATATACCAAAACATCAATTAATAACTCATTAAAACACAAATATGAACTTCAAAATCACAATTCTACCTATTCCATATACCAAAACATCAATAACTTATCAAAACACAAATATGAACTTCAAAAAACAATTTCAACCTATTCCATATACCAAAACATCAATTAATAACTCATTAAAACACAAATATGAACTTCAAAATCACAATTCTACCTATCCTATATACCAAAACATTAATAACTCATCAAAACACAAATATGAACTTCAAAATCACAATTCTACCTATTCCATATACCAAAACATCAATAACTCATCAAAATACAAATATGAACTTCAAAATCACAATTCTACCTATTCCATATAACAAAACATAATATAACTAATCAAAACACAAATATGAACTTCAAAATCACAATTCTACCTATTCCATATACCAAAACATCAATAACTCATCAAAACACAAATATGAACTTCAAAATCTCAATTCTACCTATTCCTTATACCAAAACATCAATGAATAACTCATCGAAACACAAATATGAACTTCAAAATCACAATTCTACCTATCCCATATACCAAAACATCAATAACTCATCAAAACACAAATATGAACTTCAAAATCTCAATTCTACCTATTCCATATACCAAAACATCAATGAATAACTCATCAAAAAAAAAATATGAACTTCAAAATCACAATTCTACCTATTCCCATATACCAAAACATAAATGAATAACTCATCAAAACACAAATATGAACTGCAAAGTCACAATTCTACCTATTCCATATACCAAAACATCAATAACTTATCAAAACACAAATATGAACTTCAAAAAACAATTTCAACCTATTCCATATACCAAAACTGTTGGGAATAGTCTAGGTGTTTAATCCAATTAAACAGCGGAATCCTAAACTATGAGGATCGGGTCTTACCCTTGAAGCGTAATCGGTTGCGCACGTCGCCTGGCTCCTCTGAGAAGATGGCGTTTTGTTGTCTCCAAAATCCTTCCTCGAAGAATCCTCTACTCTCAAGCACGAAAGCCTTCGCAGGTTGGTGCTAGCCAATCTTGCCTACACGGAGAATTTGGGAAAATCTGTGTATTTTTCTGATGAGAATCAAAAATCCTCTACTCTACAATTATATCCCTAGGATATTTGTAGAGAATTAATTTCCAAAATCAGTATTGTAATTTATCCAATTATAACTTAACTGATTTTAGTAATTTCCAAATCAGTATTATTACCAAATATTATTTAACTGATTCCAAGTCAGTATTTAAATAATATTTACTAATTCCAAATCAGCCTTAAATAACACTTTAATGATTTGGGTTATACACCAAGCCCATGGATCAACCCATGACCCATGGATCAGGCTGATGGGTCAAGAACTTCAATTGCAATTAAGTCCCTTGATTTATCAGCCCATCCCAATTGTTCCCAGGTAATTAATTAACTATTAATTAATACCACCGAACTTTCCAATAATATTCAATTAAACCATTTAATTAAATCTTATTTATTTAAGTATAACAATTATACTTATTTTAGGCAATAATTCTTATTCTGCATCATCGAACTTTCTTATGTGCGATCCTGTAGGCCCATTCCAAATTGGCAATGGATAACTCAAACCCATTGATTAATCCATAAGTCATTAGTGGTCTCTAGCAAGACATAATGACTACCCAATTTGGAATGGAGGGTCGAATGGAGATTCAACACAACCTTTCCAAGCAAACTGCGTACGATCCTCTACATCGATATCCAGTTTAGCATAAGGCATGGAACCATCATCCTTATGTAGCTAAACGTTTACTTGATCTCTTAGTGACACTGAATCCTTCAAGCAAATGATATCCTATCATTCCTTGGGCATGGCCATGCACTTTTCAGTTCACTATCAAGTGGCCAAGATATCATCTCTCACTTAAGAGAGATTTGTAGTCCCATCACTTCACCTACATACCTTAGCGTGTCTCATAGTGTACCCAATCATACCCGTACTTGGCAACCTGTTACGGCCCCGTTAGACGTATGTCAAAGCACACTACAATTCACCTAAGACCATGTAGTGATTTCTGGTCTAAGGATCCTAGTACCAGTACTACTCAAAAGAATCACTCATGATCTAATTAGTCCATGGAGTGTTTCTTTTGGCGGATCGATTTCATGAATTTAAATATGCACAAGGATATTACTATCATGAAATTAACTCATTTGATAAACAATCAATCAAGCGACAAATATCTTATTTACATAAATACCCTCAAAGTATATTTACATAAATAGCCCTCATTAGGGCACATTCACCAACAATCTCCCACTTGCCCGATGAAGGGCTATGTCCTAAACTGTTTAAGACCAAGCTCTATTACATGTCTATCAAACTTTGACTGTGGTAGAGCTTTTATGAGAGGATCTGCTATATTGTCGTCTGACCCTATTTTGCACACTTTCATATCTCCTCGATCAATGATCTCTCGGATGAGGTGAAACCTTCTGAGTATGTGTTTGGTTTTCTGGTGTGACCGAGGCTCCTTAGCTTGTGCGATGGCCCCGTTATTGTCACAGAAAAGTTCTATCGGATCTTGGATACTCGGTATCACTCCGATGTCTGACACGAACTTTCTCAGCCAAACAGCTTCCTTTGCAGCATCTGATGCAGCAATGTACTCAGACTCTGTTGTAGAATCGGCTGTTGTATCTTGCTTTGAGCTTTTCCAACTTATTGCACCGCCATTCAGACTAAACACGTAGCCTGATTGTGACTTCATGTCATCTTGATCTGTTTGGAAAGCAGCATCAGTGTAACCTTGTACAATGAGTTGTTCTTGTCCTCCATACACTAGCATTAATCCTTTAGTTCTTCGTAAGTACTTCAGGATTGCTTTGACTGCAGTCCAATGATCCATCCCTGGATCTTGTTGGTATCTACTAGTCATGCTAAGTGCATGTGCAACATCCGGACGGGTACACAACATGGCATACATGATAGATCCTATTGCCGAGGCATATGGGACTCTACTCATTATATCCCTCTCCTCTCTTGTTGAAGGACCTTGGTTCTTCTTTAAGAGAAGGCCATGTCTAAATGGTACCTTACCATTTTTGGAGTTAGACATATTGAATCTTTTCAATATCTTGTCTATGTACCCTTCTTGACTTAGTCCTAGAAGCCTTTTAGATCTATCCCTATAGATCTTGATACCTAGTATCGTCTCAGCTTCTCCTAAGTCTTTCATAGAAAATACACTCCCCAACCATTGTTTGATGTCCTTCATCAAGGGAATGTCATTTCCTATGAGCAGGATGTCGTCCACATATAGGACAAGGAAAACAATCTTGCTCCCACTAACTTTCTTGTAAACACAAGGCTCATCTTCGTTCTTGATGAATCCGTAACCTTTTACCTCCTCATCAAAACGAAGATTCCAACTTCGAGATGCTTGCTTTAGTCCATAGATGGACCTTTGAAGCTTACATACTCGATTAGGATGCTTTTGATCGATGTATCCCTCGGGTTGTTTCATATAAACATCCTCGAGTAGGTTTCCATTCAGGAAAGCCGTCTTAACTGTTAGTTTTGAATACTGAAAAGCTATGGCTTGTATCAAAAACTAATATCCACAGTTGACATATCATTTTGTTTCAGTATAAATCTGTTCCTTTATATCATAGAACTAGATAACGGGGTGTCGACAAACACAGTAGATACCGTTATTGGTTAAAGTATTGATATATAAAAAGTATGCTCGTAACCGAGATAGTCTGAACATACTATCGGTATAGGTTATTGTGTGGTTTGGAAATTGGTTTATCTAGACTACTTTAAATCACACAGATATGCCCGGGCCATATTGAGCACGACCAGTTTGGATAGAATTGACTTGTACTGATCGGTGTAGTCAATTCGGTCCTAGTATTCCGTCTCTCAATCCCGAGATTGGGACGGGCGTGAGGGTTGGATGTCGTATGCTTTGATTTGCCAAAGAGTGAGGTCAATTGAGGCCAATACCTCGGTAAGTTGGGTATGCGGTGTTTAGCTTCTTGCGTGCCGTTGCTAGTCGGAGGAATCCACGTACCGGTTCGCCGGGTTGATGGTGCTCCCGAGATGAGCTCGTAAGGTTATTATACTAAACCCGGCCGGTGAACTTTATGTTCGGTATAATAAAAGGTCGAGTGGTACTAATCTCGGAAACCAAGAAGTCGGTGAATTAATTTGTCAGTAAATTGATAAATCGACGAGCACTAGATCTTTAATGTGGGGAGATAGAAGAAATAATAATGGCGCGATGTAAAGTCGTTTTCGAGCGGTAGTTCCATAATTGGTCCGTTAGTGGTACGACCGATTATGCGTTTGACTAATCGGCAAGGTAAATTAATTAATCCAAAGGGTTTAATTAATATTTAATCGACGAAGTGAATTTAGAAATTAATTCGATTTTGAATTAATTAATTCTAAGGGTTCGATTAAATTAAATTAACAAAGTGGATTAAATAAATTAATTTAAAAGGGTCGATTGGAGTTGATTAGTCGGGAAGACTTAGCGGTCAACGAAAGTCAAATTTTAAGACCTAACTCGAGAGCCCATTAGGTCTCCTTAGAAGCTCCTATAAATACAACATATTGGGCAGCAAGAAAACCCTAAGAAGAAACTTGGCAGCCAAGTTTGGCTAGAAAGAGAAAGTTTGGTCTAGAGAGAGAACGTGTCTTCCTCGTCAAGTTTTCTCTCGAAGTCGACCAAGATAGCTTTCTTCTTTGTCAAGAAACTCAGCCCATTGTTTTTCGAGAGCAGCCCATGGGATTTTGAGCAGCCCGGATCATTTTTCAGCCCCGTTTTACTATCACTGTTCGCTGCTGTTCATTATTCATTATTGCCGCCGCGGGTTCTTCTTGTTCAGCAGCTCCGGCGATCGGTCTTCAGGATTGCGCGCAGAACCGCCGCTGCAGCGTTGATCTCTGATCAGTCCAGGTGATCCGCTGCGGCTGGTGTCCAGATCGCGGTGATCTTTGGGCGACCGATCAAAGGGGTTCGCTCGATTTTAGGCAGCAGCATCAAGGAAGCAGCGGACTGCTCCGGGCAACTTCAACTTGAAAAGGGAAAATTTTGGGCAGCTTCATTTTTGTTAAAAAAAATTCTGGGCAGCTCAATTTTCATAAGAAAATTCCGGGCAGCTTAATTTTGAGTTTCTTGATAGGCAAGTTTCTTGGGTTTTCAGTCGGATTGCCGTGGGTAGCTCCGTAGACGATAGCCCACACTATCTCGGAGCTCGTATTGGAGAATTCTTCGGATTTCTTGTGGATTTCGCGCTAAAGAATTGGGTTTTCTTTTAGGCGAGGGACTTCGCTACAAAAGGTATAATCTTTAAGTTCCGCTTTAATTAAAGATTTAATTTTTTGTGTCCCGATTAATAAATTAAATAAGTATAAGCCTAGATCCGTTCATGGGTAAACTAATTTGAGCCTGAGCTTGGTCGAAAGCTTCCGATTCTGGAATGCATAGCACGAAAGTGAGGTTTTCGATTTAGCCCGGGCTTGTTCAGTTTTCCTTCAAATTGGTATCAGAGCGTTGGTTTCGGTCTTATACTTGTTTGATTTATTACACGGCTTTATTTTGGCATTATTATTTTTGTCGAAATGTATAAACAGGTGGTTATTGGTTTCCCGGCTATTATGGTAGAAATTTAATTTTCATTCATAAACCCCGGGACATGTCCGGGCTCGTTTTATTTTTGAATGGAAATTTCTGTAATAGTAATAACCACGAGCTGGAAGCCGTGTAGGATTAGAAAAATCTTGTAGTAGGATTTGATCTAATCATGTCGTCTTTAAATTCCTAGAAAACGCCTTTGTATATAGGAATTTTTGTACTATGATGAAGACGTTATTTTGGGTGATTCCTAATTACGGAATAAACCGAGAAAACCCGGGCGAATCGAGAGGAATCCAAATAACGAGTGGGAGCGACACGACGGGAAGTGTCACCGAGGCGTCAAGGAATCAACGATAGAGAAGGCCATAATAGTCGGGAAATTTTATTTTGTTTAATTTCCCGTATTTATGAGTTTTTCGTTGATTGTGTGATTTTCGTTTTATTTTGCATGAACGAAATTCAAACCAAAAGTTTTTCCAAAAAGGTAATGTGCAATTAACTAAGGTAGATTATTCGCATATTAAAACTCCAACGGTTTTATGGGTGCGAATATCCATAGTTAAGATATTGCATGTTAAAACGTAAAAATCCTCAAACTTAATTACATTCGCAAGTTTTGGTTTAATCGTAATTTTGGGTGATACCTAATTACGTGGGGTTTTGGTTTATCGTAATTTTGGGTGATTCCTAATTACGTAGAAAATCGAGAAAACCCGGATTTTGGTTTTTCGTAATTTTTGGGTGATTCCTAATTACGTAGAAAACCGAAATGGAAAACCTAGAAAACTAGGGCGAATTGAAATTATTTTAAAAATCTAAGTGGGAGCGGGTTGGTTAATATCCCCATGGCCTCCATTACGGGTTCATTGGCGATGTGGTTAAACGGCTTCCCCGTCGGTTGAGTTTTCAATCACAGATATCGCTGGAATGAATTTCTAAAGGGATGACTATAGTGCGTTTAATTGGGAAAAGTTGCGACACCCTCGCCGTCCGAGGCGCATTAGTACCCTAAGTAACAAACTTAGAAGTCACGTAATGGCATACACTTAGTGTACTGTTTATAGTATCCCTCCTACGAGGTAACGCTATTTACGTGTACGGCTAAAATTATCGACTATTAATTTCATTGATCATAAGATCGTTGGTCAGATAATGAGATTAATGGACTTTGGTCCTTCTCGAACGAATGTGGGTTAGCGTAGACGTTCACCCGTCGTGACCTGCGTTAATCCCGGTGGGAGAGATGTCGGTAGAAGATTATATTTATTTTCTGAGGATTTTTCAATATTTTCGAAAAGTATACTGAGACATGTTTTTTCATTATTTTCAGTTGATATGTCGTTCAACCCGCTAGCTGTCATTCTGAACCAAAACAAACTCACCGGTCCTAATTACATTGATTGGAAACGGAACCTGGACATTGTCCTAACCGCCGAGGGTTATAAGTATGTGCTCACTGAGGAGTGCCCCCCTAAGCCCAGTGAGGATGCCACACCTGAGCAGCGAGAGCCATATACGAGGTGGCAGAAAGCTGATGAGATGACCAGGTGCTACATCTTGGCTTCCATGTCAAGTGTGCTGCAGCACCAGCATCAGTTGATGACCTCAGCCTACGATATGATGCTCAACCTCAGGGAGATGTTTGGACATCAGGGCAGGGCAGCCAAGCAGTCAGCTATGAGGAAACTCATGAATGCTAAGATGGCTGAGGGCACTTCAGTGAGAGATCACGTACTGGACATGATTGGTTGCATCAATGAGATCGAGGTATTGGGAGGTGAGATTGATGGGGAAACCCAGGTCGATATCATCCTTCAGAGCTTGCCTCCCAGTTTTGAGCAGTTTCGATTGAACTATAATATGGGGAATCTCTCATATTCACTTTCTGAGCTCATGACTGCATTGGTGTCTGCTGAGAGCCTCTTCGCTGAGAAGAAGCAAGCCTTGGCTACTGTTGGTCCCTCAGGTTCCTCTGCTGGGTCCAAAGCCAGGAAGCAAAAGAGGAAGAGAGGCCAGAAAGCAGGAGCCAGTCATGGACCCAAGGCGGGCATTGCCAAGAAGCAGAAGCCGAGAGGCAAATGCTTCAGATGTGGCAAAGCGGGACATTGGAAGAAGGACTACCCAAAGCCTCGAGGTACGTGTAAATTTTCCCTAGTCACTGAGACGTGTTTAGCGGCGATTCCCACGGATACTTGGTGTGTGGATTCGGGAGCCACTGATCACGTTTGTAATTCTTTGCAGGGGTTCCAAGTGACCCGGCTGCTTAGAGAGGGAGAGTTGCAGGTCTACCTTGGGGATACTACCAGAGTTTCTGTGGCTGCAGTGGGAGTTATTAGTCTTTATTTTTCAGACTCTATTTTATATTTGAAGGATTGTCTTTATGTACCTAGTTTTCGAAAGAACTTGCTTTCAGTTTCGAAACTTGTTTTGGATGGTTATAAGTGTGTATTTTCTGATGGTTCGGTTTTTATAAGAAAATGCCAGAAACTTATATGTTCCGGTACATTGGTTGACAATCTGTTTTTAATCAAGACTTACTCCCCAGTTATGCAAAACACAGAAACTAGTAACTCATCACCGAATCATAATAAGAGAAAGGAATCTTCCCCTTTGAATCAGACTTATCTTTGGCACCTGAGACTAGGTCATATCAACCTTAGTAGGATTCAAAGGTTGGTCAAGAGTGGGTCTTTGGACTTACTAGATATTGACAGCTATTCAACCTGTGAGTCCTGCTTGGAGGGTAAAATGACCAAGAGGCCTTTTAAGGCAAAGGGGTATAGGGCCAAAGAGGTTTTAGAGCTGATTCATTCTGACGTGTGTGGGCCTATGTCAGTTCAGGCTAGAGGTGGTTATGAGTATTTCGTGACTTTCACGGATGATTACTCTAGATATGGATGCATATACCTGATGCGCCACAAGTCTGAATGCTTTGGCAAGTTCAAAGAATTCAAGGCAGAAGTGGAGAACCATCTGGGTAAGAGTATCAAGTCACTGCGGTCTGATCGTGGTGACGAATACCTCTCTAGTGAATTTAGGACCTATTTATCAGAGGTGGGTATTCAGACCCAGTTGTCTGCACCTGGCACACCCCAGCAGAATGGTGTAGCAGAGAGGAGGAACAGGACTCTTATGGAGATGGTTAGATTGATGATGAGTTACAGTGAGTTGCCTACCTCGTTTTGGGGTTATGCCTTAGATACAGCATGTTATATCCTCAACCTTGTGCCATCTAAGTCTGTGCCTACGACTCCAGTAGAGTTGTGGAATGGGCACAAGCCTACTCTAAGACATCTCAGGATTTGGGGTTGTCCAGCACATGTGCTCGAGGCAGATGCAGGCAAGTTAGAGGCGAGATCTAAGGTTATGCTGTTTGTAGGCTACCCCAAAGGAACGAGAGGTGGTTTATTTTATAGTCCTCAGGATCAGAAGGTGGTGGTCAGCACCAATGCCAGATTTCTTGAGGAGGACTATATTTTAGATCACAAGTCAAGCAGCAAGGTAGTATTGGAAGAGCTTAGAAGTCAGTCCACTATTCCAGATGCACACGTACAGGAAGACACACCACAAGAAACTGCACGCACTATCACAGATGATGCTCTTACACAGGCTGCGCCTCGTCGTAGTGGGAGGGCTGTGAGACAGCCCGAGAGGTACATGGGTTTGGGTGAGTCTTCGGACTTTATCCCTGGTGCTCATGAACCAGACCCAGTTAACTACAATGAGGCTCTCCAGGATAAAGATGCAGATTCTTGGCAGAGAGCGATGATTGCTGAGATGGGTTCTATGGACTCAAATCAAGTCTGGGAGCTGGTAGACCTTCCTGATGGGTTTAGGCCTATTGGGTGCAAATGGGTCTACAAGCGAAAGAGAGGATCTGACGGGAGGGTTGAGACCTTCAAGGCTAGGCTTGTGGCGAAGGGGTATACTCAGAAAGAAGGGATCGATTATGAGGAGACCTTTTCCCCGGTAGCTATGCTTAAGTCGATCCGGATTCTCTTGGCCATAGCTGCTCATATGGATTATGAGATATGGCAGATGGACGTCAAGACAGCTTTCCTTAATGGAAGTCTTGAGGAGACCATCTTTATGCAGCAACCAGAGGGCTTCATTGTTAAGGGCCAAGAGCACAAGGTATGCAGGCTTAGGAGGTCCATTTATGGACTTAAGCAAGCATCCAGATCTTGGAACATTCGTTTTGATGAGGTTATCCAGTCCTATGGATTCACTCAGTCTCCGGATGAGCAGTGTGTTTATTGCAGGCGTGATGGTGAGATAGTGGTGTTCCTCGTACTTTATGTAGATGACATTCTTCTTATTGGCAACAGTAAGAAGGTGTTGTCAGACGTAAAGGCATGGCTGTCCAGGCAATTCGATATGAAGGATTTGGGAGAGGCTGGACATATCCTTGGGATCAAGATTATTCGAGATCGTAGGAAACGTTCTCTGACTCTCTCACAGGCATCCTACATAGACACGATTCTGGCTCGTTTTAACATGCAGAACTCCAAGAAGGGTTCACTACCTTTCAGGCATGAAGTGCATTTGTCTAAGGAGCAGTGTCCTAAGACTGCTGAGGAGATAGATGCCATGAAGGCGGTACCCTATGCTTCTGCAGTGGGTAGCCTCATGTATGCTATGTTGTGCACGAGGCCTGATATTTGCTTTGCCGTTGGCATGGTTAGCAGATATCAGAGTAACCCTGGGAAGGCTCACTGGGAGGCAGTCAAATGCATTCTCAAGTACTTGCGCAGGACGAGAGATTATGTCCTAGTTTATAGAGCGCAGGAGCTTGTACCATTGGGTTATACAGATTCGGACTTTCAAGGAGATATGGACAAGAGTAAGTCTACCTCTGGGTTTGTGTTTACTCTGGGAGGTGGAGCCATAGTATGGAAGAGTGTCAAGCAGAAATGCGTGGCGGACTCTACCATGGAGGCCGAGTACGTTGCCGCTTCAGAGGCAGCGAAAGAGGCTGTATGGCTCAGGAGCTTCCTGATGGACTTAGATGTGGTTCCAGAGTTGCCTAGGTCTATCACAGTTTATTGTGATAACAATGGTGCAGTTGCTAACTCAAGGGAACCACGAGCCCATAAGGCGAGTAAACACATAGAGCGCAAGTACCACCTGATACGAGAGATCGTAAAGAGGGGAGACGTGATCGTGGCCAAGATAGCTTCAGAGGACAACCTTGCAGATCCTTTCACCAAGCCATTGACCCCAAAGGTCTTTGAGAGGCATGTGGAGGGCATGGGAGTCAGATTCTTGAGAGAGCCATGTCAGTGAGCTTAAAGGTGTTTTGGAGATTTCATTATGACAGCAGGGTAATAGCGGGTTGGACAGTTTTTTGTACTTATTAGCATAGCTTTGAGTATTAGTGGGAGATTGTTAGTTTTGAATACTGAAAAGCTATGGCTTGTATCAAAAACTAATATCCACAGTTGACATATCATTTTGTTTCAGTATAAATCTGTTCCTTTATATCATAGAACTAGATAACGGGGTGTCGACAAACACAGTAGATACCGTTATTGGTTAAAGTATTGATATATAAAAAGTATGCTCGTAACCGAGATAGTCTGAACATACTATCGGTATAGGTTATTGTGTGGTTTGGAAATTGGTTTATCTAGACTAGTTTAAATCACACAGATATGCCCGGGGCATATTGAGCACGACCAGTTTGGATAGAATTGACTTGTACTGATCGGTGTAGTCAATTCGGTCCTAGTATTCCGTCTCTCAATCCCGAGATTGGGACGGGCGTGAGGGTTGGATGTCGTATGCTTTGATTTGCCAAAGAGTGAGGTCAATTGAGGCCAATACCTCGGTAAGTTGGGTATGCGGTGTTTAGCTTCTTGCGTGCCGTTGCTAGTCGGAGGAATCCACGTACCGGTTCGCCGGGTTGATGGTGCTCCCGAGATGAGCTCGTAAGGTTATTATACTAAACCCGGCCGGTGAACTTTATGTTCGGTATAATAAAAGGTCGAGTGGTACTAATCTCGGAAACCAAGAAGTCGGTGAATTAATTTGTCAGTAAATTGATAAATCGACGAGTACTAGATCTTTAATGTGGGGAGATAGAAGAAATAATAATGGCGCGATGTAAAGTCGTTTTCGAGCGGTAGTTCCATAATTGGTCCGTTAGTGGTACGACCGATTATGCTTTTGACTAATCGGCAAGGTAAATTAATTAATCCGAAGGGTTTAATTAATATTTAATCGACGAAGTGAATTTAGAAATTAATTCGATTTTGAATTAATTAATTCTAAGGGTTCGATTAAATTAAATTAACAAAGTGGATTAAATAAATTAATTTAAAAGGGTCGATTGGAGTTGATTAGTCGGGAAGACTTAGCGGTCAACGAAAGTCAAATTTTAAGACCTAACTCGAGAGCCCATTAGGTCTCCTTAGAAGCTCCTATAAATACAACATATTGGGCAGCAAGAAAACCCTAAGAAGAAACTTGGCAGCCAAGTTTGGCTAGAAAGAGAAAGTTTGGTCTAGAGAGAGAACGTGTCTTCCTCGTCAAGTTTTCTCTCGAAGTCGACCAAGATAGCTTTCTTCTTTGTCAAGAAACTCAGCCCATTGTTTTTCGAGAGCAGCCCATGGGATTTTGAGCAGCCCGGATCATTTTTCAGCCCCGTTTTACTATCACTGTTCGCTGCTGTTCATTATTCATTATTGCCGCCGCGGGTTCTTCTTGTTCAGCAGCTCCGGCGATCGGTCTTCAGGATTGCGCGCAGAACCGCCGCTGCAGCGTTGATCTCTGATCAGTCCAGGTGATCCGCTGCGGCTGGTGTCCAGATCGCGGTGATCTTTGGGCGACCGATCAAAGGGGTTCGCTCGATTTTAGGCAGCAGCATCAAGGAAGCAGCGGACTGCTCCGGGCAACTTCAACTTGAAAAGGGAAAATTTTGGGCAGCTTCATTTTTGTTAAAAAAAATTCTGGGCAGCTCAATTTTCATAAGAAAATTCCGGGCAGCTTAATTTTGAGTTTCTTGATAGGCAAGTTTCTTGGGTTTTCAGTCGGATTGCCGTGGGTAGCTCCGTAGACGATAGCCCACACTATCTCGGAGCTCGTATTGGAGAATTCTTCGGATTTCTTGTGGATTTCGCGCTAAAGAATTGGGTTTTCTTTTAGGCGAGGGACTTCGCTACAAAAGGTATAATCTTTAAGTTCCGCTTTAATTAAAGATTTAATTTTTTGTGTCCCGATTAATAAATTAAATAAGTATAAGCCTAGATCCGTTCATGGGTAAACTAATTTGAGCCTGAGCTTGGTCGAAAGCTTCCGATTCTGGAATGCATAGCACGAAAGTGAGGTTTTCGATTTAGCCCGGGCTTGTTCAGTTTTCCTTCATTAACATCCATCTGCCATACCTCATAGTCAAAATATGCTGCTATGGCAAGCATTGTCCTAATGGACTTGAGCATTACGACAGGGGAGAAGGTTTCATCATAGTCTATACCATGAGTCTGTCTGAAACCTTTAGCCACTAGTCGTGCATTGAAGATCCCGCCAGGTTTTACCTTGAAAATCCACTTGCAATCGACAACCTTTGCCTGAACAGGAGGGTCAATCAAAGTCCACACTTTATTGTCCCTCATGGATTGCATTTCAGATTCCATAGCTTCTAGCCATTTATCGGAATCTGGACTTTCTAAAACCTGTTTGTAGTTCGCGGGCTCATTAGAGTCCACCAAGATCAAATCTTGATCGTCAGTCACGAGAAATCCGTATCTCTCGGGTTGGTGACGAGATCTACTAGACCTTCTAGGTTCTTGTGCTGTTGACTCAGGTTGCTCATCTTCATGAGTTTCCATGTCAACTTCCATCTGAGTTTCTGTAGATCGTTCTACATCCTCTTGTGGTTCTTGAACTTCTCCGAGTTCTATTCTACTCCCACTGTCTTTCTTGTACACAAATTCTTTCTCTAAGAAAGTAGCTCCTCGAGCAACGAACACTTTGTTCTCAGTTGGGTTGTAGAATTGATATCCTTTGGTTTCCTTAGGATATCCCACAAATAGGCATTTGTCAGTTTTGGGTTCAAGCTTATTACTTTGTAAACGCTTTACATGAGCTTGACAACCCCAAACTCGTAGATAGGACATATAGGGCTTCCGACCCATCCATATCTCATATGGAGTCTTATCTACTGCCTTAGATGGAATACGATTCAATAAGTAGGCAGCAGAAAGGAGAGCATAACCCCAAAAGGATATAGGGAGAGTTGCTAGGCCCATCATTGATCGAACCATATCTAATAAGGTCCGATTTCTCCTCTCGGATACACCATTCCATTGAGGTGTTCCTGGTGGAGTCAGTTGTGAAACAATTCCACACTGTTTTAGATAGCCATCGAACTCATCACTAAGGTATTCACCTCCCCGATCGGAGCGAATAACCTTAATCCTTCGATCCAACTGATTCTCTACTTCGTTTTTAAACTCTTTGAACTTTTCAAAAGTTTCACTTTTATACCTCATTAAGTAGACATACCCATATCTACTAAAGTCATCAGTAAAAGTTACGAAGTATTTGTTAGTTTTGAATACAGAAAAGCTATGGCTTGTATCAAAAACTAATATCCACAGATGACATATCATTTTGTTTCAGTATAAATCTGTTCCTTTATATCATAGAACTAGATAACGGGGTGTCGACAAACACAGTAGATACCGTTATTGGTTAAAGTATTGATATATAAAAAGTATGCTCGTAACCGAGATAGTCTGAACATACTATCGGTATAGGTTATTGTGTGGTTTGGAAATTGGTTTATCTAGACTAGTTTAAATCACACAGATATGCCCGGGGCATATTGAGCACGACCAGTTTGGATAGAATTGACTTGTACTGATCGGCGTAGTCAATTCGGTCCTAGTATTCCGTCTCTCAATCCCGAGATTGGGACGGGCGTGAGGGTTGGGTGTTGTATGCTTTGATTTGCCAAAGAGTGAGGTCAATTGAGGCCAATACCTCGGTAAGTTGGGTATGCGGTGTTTAGCTTCTTGCGTGCCGTTGCTAGTCGGAGGAATCCACGTACCGGTTCGCCGGGTTGATGGTGCTCCCGAGATGAGCTCGTAAGGTTATTATACTAAACCTGGCCAGTGAACTTTATGTTCGGTAAAATAAAAGGTCGAGTGGTACTAATCTCGGAAACCAAGAAGTCGGTGAATTAATTTGTCAGTAAATTGATAAATCGACGAGCACTAGATCTTTAATGTGGGGAGATAGAAGAAATAGTAATGGCGCGATGTAAAGTCGTTTTCGAGCGGTAGTTCCATAATTGGTCCGTTAGTGGTACGACCGATTATGCATTTGACTAATCGACAAGGTAAATTAATTAATCCGAAGGGTTTAATTAATATTTGATCGACGAAGTGAATTTAGAAATTAATTCTGTTTTGAATTAATTAATTCTAAGGGTTCGATTAAATTAAATTAACAAAGTGGATTAAATAAATTAATTTAAAAGGGTCGATTGGAGTTGATTAGTCGGGAAGACTTAGCGGTCAACGAAAGTCAAATTTTAAGACCTAACTCGAGAGCCCATTAGGTCTCCTTAGAAGCTCCTATAAATACAACATATTGGGCAGCAAGAAAACCCTAAGATGAAACTTGGCAGCCAAGTTAGGCTAGAAAGAGAAAGTTTGGTCTAGAGAGAGAACGTGTCTTCCTCGTCAAATTTTCTCTCGAAGTCGACCAAGATAACTTTCTTCTTCCAAAGGGAACTCAGCCCATGAATTAATTTAGCAGCCCAGTCCTTTTCTTCAAAAAAAAACAGCCACCGTTTTTTTTTGCCCGAACAGTTTTTAAACTCAGCTGCTGATCGGAGTTTTAGAAGGAACAGCCCAGTGCTGATCGGTCTTCTTGTTCTTCCAGAAAAACCCAGCTGCTGGTCGGATTACTCCCTTAGATAGCTGCAGATCGGTTTTTCTTTTGAGCTGCTGGAATCGGGGTTTTCCTGGTTGTGAAGTCCGGCTACTGCCGTGACTGTGAAGTCCGGTTGCTGCTGCGGACTGGTGCCCAGAACCAACCAAGCTCCACGTTTGATCTTCCTAGAGGAGTGATCCGTGGGTTTAGTTGTCTAGATCGGGACTGGTTTAAGGTAGCTTCCGGCAGGAATTATTGCAGCGGAAAACTGGCAGCTTAGTGGAGTGAAGTCCGGCGGAAAGGGCAGCTTCAATTTTTCAAAGAAAAAAAATCTGGGCAGCTTCAATTTGTGAAGAAAAATTCTGGGCAGCTTCAATTTTGATAAAAAAAAATTCTGGGCAGCTATAATTTTGAAAAAAAATTCTGGGCAGCCTCAATTTGAGTTTCTTGAGAAGCAAGTTTCTTGGGTTTTCAGTCGTATTGCCGAGGGTAGCTCCGTAGACGATAGCCCACACTATCTCGGAGTTTGTATTGGAGAATTCTTCGGATTTCTTGTGGAATTTGCGCTAAAAGATTTGGTTTTCTTTAAGCGAGGGACTTCGCTACAAAAGGTATAATCTTTAAATTCCGCTTTAATTAAAGATTTAATTTTTTGTGTCCCGATTAATAAATTAAATAAGTATAAGCCTAGATCCGTTCATGGGTAAACTAATTTGAGCCTGAGCTTGGTCGAAAGCTTCCGATTCTGGAATGCATAGCACGAAAGTGAGGTTTTCGATTTAGCCCGGGCTTGTTCAGTTTTCCTTCAAATTGGTATCAGAGCGTTGGTTTCGGTCTTATACTTGTTTGATTTATTACACGGCTTTATTTTGGCATTATTATTTTTGTCAAAATGTATAAACAGGTGGTTATTGGTTTCCCGGCTATTATGGTAGAAATTTAATTTTCATTCATAAACCCCGGGACATGTCCGGGCTCGTTTTATTTTTGAATGGAAATTTCTGTAATAGTAATAACCACGAGCTGGAAGCCGTGTAGGATTAGAAAAATCTTGTAGTAGGATTTGATCTAATCATGTCGTCTTTAAATTCCTAGAAAAACGCCTTTGTATATAGGAATTTTTGTACTATGACGAAGACGTTATTTTGGGTAACTTATATTCGCGGGTTTTGGTTTATTGTAATTTTGGGTGATTCCTAATTACGGAATAAACCGAGAAAACCCGGGCGAATCGAGAGGAATCCAAATAACGAGTGGGAGCGACACGACGGGAAGTGTCACCGAGGCGTCAAGGAATCAACGATAGAGAAGGCCATAATAGTCGGGAAATTTTATTTTATTTAATTTCCCGTATTTATGATTTTTTCGTTGATTGTGTGATTTTCGTTTTATTTTGCATGAACGAAATTCAAACCAAAAGTTTTTTCAAAAGGTAATGTGCAATTAACTAAGGTAGATTATTCGCATATTAAAACTCCAACGGTTTTATGGGTACGAATATCCATAGTTAAGATATTGCATGTTAAAACGTAAAAATCCTCAAACTTAATTATATTCGCAAGTTTTGGTTTAATCGTAATTTTGGGTGATTCCTAATTACGTGGGGTTTTGGTTTATCGTAATTTTGGGTGATTCCTAATTACGTAGAAAACCGAGAAAACCCGGATTTTGGTTTTTCGTAATTTTTGGGTGATTCCTAATTACGTGGAAAATCGAAATGGAAAACCGAGAAAACTAAGGCGAATTTAAATTATTTTAAAAATCTAAGTGGGAGCGGGTTGGTTAATAGCCCCATGGCCTCCATTACGGGTTCATTGGCGATGCGGTTAAACGGCTTCCCCATCGGATGAGTTTTCAATCACAGATATCGCTGGAATGAATTTCTAAAGGGATGACTATAGTGCGTTTAATTGGGAAAAGTTGCGACACCCTCGCCATCCGAGGCGCATTAGTACCCTAAGTAACAAACTTAGAAGTCACGTAATGGCATACACTTAGTGTACTGTTTATAGTATCCCTCCCATCGAGGTAACGCTATTTACGTGTACGGCTAAAATTATCGACTATTAATTTCATTGATCATAAGATCGTTGGTCAGATAATGAGATTAATGGACTTTTGTCCTTCTCGAACGAATGTGGGTTGGCGTAGACGTTCACCCATCGTGACCTGCGTTAATCCCGGTGGGAGAGATGTCGGTAGAAGATTATATTTCTTTTCTGAGGATTTTTCAATATTTTCGAAAAGTATACTGAGACATGTTTTTTTTCATTATTTTCAGTTGATATGTCGTTCAACCCGCTAGCTGTCATTTTGAACCAAAACAAACTCACGAGTCCAAACTATATTGACTGGAAACGTAACCTGGACATTGTCCTTACCGCTGAGGGTTATAAGTACGTGCTTACTGAGGAGTGTCCCCTTAAGCAGGGCAGCCAAGCAGTCAGCTATGAGGAAACTCATGAATGCTAGAATGGCTTAGGGCACTTCAGTGAGGGATCACATGCTGGACATGATCAGTTGCATCAATGAGATCGAGGTACTGGGAGGTGATATTGATGGGGAGACCCAGCTCGATATCATTCTCCAGAGCTTGCCTCCCAGTTTTGAGCAGTTTCGGTTGAACTGTAATATGGGCAAGCTCTCATATTCACTCCCCGAGCTCATGACTACATTGGTGTCAGCCGAGGGCCTATTCGCTGAGAAGAAGCAAACCTTTGCTACTGTTGGTCCCTCAGGTTCCTCTGCTGGGCCCAAAGCCAGGAAGCAAGAGAGGAAGAGAGGCCAGAAAGCAGGAACTAATCATGGACCCAAGGCAGGCATTGCCAAGAAGCAAAAGCCGAAAGGCAAATGTTTTAAGTATGGCAAAGCAGGACATCGGAAGAAGGATTGCCCAAAGCCTCGAGGTTAAAAGTAAATTTTCCCTAGTTACTGAGACGTGATTAGCGGCGATTCCCACAGATACTTGGTGTGTGGATTCGGGAGCCACTGATCACGTTTGTAATTCTTTGCAGGGGTTCCAAGTGACCCGGCTGCTTAGAGAGGGAGAGTTGCAGGTCTACCTTGGGGATACTACCAGAGTTTCTGTGGCTGCAGTGGGAGTTATTAGTCTTTATTTTTCAGACTCTATTTTACTTTTAAAGGATTGTCTTTATGTACCTAGTTTTCGAAAGAACTTGCTTTCGGTTTCGAAAATTGTTTTGGATGGTTATAAGTGTGTATTTTCTGACGGTTCGGTTTTTATAAGAAAATGCCAGAAACTTATATGTTCCGGTACATTGGTTGACAATCTGTTTTTAATCAAGACTTACTCCCCAGTTATGCAAAACACAGAAACTAGTAACTCATCACCGAATCATAATAAGAGAAAGGAATCTTCCCCTTTGAATCAGACTTATCTTTGGCACCTGAGACTAGGTCATATCAACCTTAGTAGGATTCAAAGGTTGGTCAAGAGTGGGTCTTTGGACTTACTAGATATTGACAGCTATTCAACCTGTGAGTCCTGCTTGGAGGGTAAAATGACCAAGAGGCCTTTTAAGGCGAAGGGGTATAGGGCCAAGGAGGTTTTAGAGTCGATTCATTGTGACGTATGTGGACCTATGTCAGTTCAGGCTAGAGGTGGTGAATACCTCTCTAGTGAATTTAGGACCTATTTGTCAGAGGAGGGTATTCAGACCCAGTTGTCTGCACCTGGCACACCCCAGCAGAATGGTGTGGCAGAGAGGAGGAACAGGTCTCTTATGGAAATGGTTAGATCGATGATGAGTTACAGTGAGTTGCCTACCTCGTTTTGGGGTTATGCCTTGGATACAGCGTGTTTTATCCTCAACCTTGTGCCATCTAAGTCTGTGCCTACGACCCCAGTAGAGTTGTGGAGTGGGCGTAAGCCTAGTCTGATATATCTCAGGATTTGGGGTTGTCTAGCACATGTGCTCGAGGCAGATGCAGGCAAGTTAGAGGCGAGATCTAAGGTTATGCTGTTTGTAGGCTACCCCAAAGGAACGAGAGGTGGTTTATTTTATAGTCCTCAGGATCAGAAGGTGGTGGTCAGCATCAATGCCAGATTTCTTGAGGAGGACTATATTTTAGATCACAAGTCAAGCAGCAAGGTAGTATTGGAAGAGCTTACAAATCAGTCCACTATTCAAGATGCACACGTACAGGAAGACACACCACAAGAGACTGCACACACTATCACAGATGATGCTCTTACACAGGCTGCGCCTCGTCGTAGTGGGAGGGCTGTGAGACAGCCCGAGAGGTACATGGGTTTGGGTGAGTATTTGGACTTTATCCCTGGTGCTCGTGAACCAGACCCAGTTAACTACAATGAGGTTCTTCAGGATAGAGATGCAAGCATCCAGATCTTGGAACATCCGTTTTGACGAGGTTATCCAGTCCTATGGATTCACTCGGTGTCCGGATGAGCAGTGTGTTTATAGCAGGCGTGATGGTGATATAGTGGTGTTCCTCGTACTTTACGTAGATGACATTCTTCTTATTGGCAACAGTAAGAAGGTGTTGTCAGACGTAAAGGCATGACTGTCCAGGCAATTCGATATGAAGGATTTGAGAGAGGCTGGACATATCCTTGGGATTAAAATTATTCGAGATCGTAGGAGACGTTCTCTGACTCTCTCTCAGGCATCCTACATAGACACGATTCTGGCCCGTTTTAACATGCAGAACTCCAAGAACGGTTCACTACCTTTCAGACATGGGGTGCATTTGTCTAAGGAGCAGTGTCCTAAGGCTGCTGAGGAGATAGATGCCATGAAGGCGGTACCCTATGCTTCTGCAATGGGTAGCCTCATGTATGCTATGTTGTGCACGAGGCCTGATATTTGCTTTGCCGTTGGCATGGTTAGCAGATATCAGAGTAATCCTGGGAAGGCTCATTGGGAGGCAGTAAAATGCATTCTCAAGTACTTGCGCAGGACGAGAGATTATGTCCAAGTTTATAGAGCGCAGGAGCTTGTACCTTTGGGTTACAAAGATTCGGACTTTCAAGGTGATTTGGACAGGAGTAAGTCTACCTCTGGGTTTGTGTTTACTCTAGGAGGTGGAGTCATAGTATGGAAGAGTGTCAAGCAGAAATGCGTGGCGGACTCTACCATGGAGGCCGAGTACGTTGCCGCTTCAGAGGCAACAAAAGAGGCTGTGTGGCTCAGGAGCTTCCTGATGGACTTAGATGTGGTTCCAGAGTTGCCTAGGTCTATCACGGTTTATTGTGATAACAATGGTGCAGTTGCTAACTCAAGGGAACCACGAGCTCATAAGGCGAGTAAACACATAGAGCGCAAGTACCACCTGATACGAGAGATCGTAAAGAGGGTAGACGTGACCGTGGCCAAGATAGTATCAGATGACAACCATGCAGATCCTTTCACAAAGCCATTGACCCTAAAGGTTTTTGAGAGACATGTGGAGGGCATGGGAGTCAGATTCTTGAGGGAGCCATGTTAGTGAGCTTAAAGGTGTTTTGGAGATTTCATTATGACAGCAGTGTAATAGCGGGTTGGACAGTTTTTCTACTTCTTAGCATAGCTTTGAGTATTAGTGGGAGATTGTTAGTTTTGAATACAGAAAAGCTATGGCTTGTATCAAAAACTAATATCCACAGATGACATATCATTTTGTTTCAGTATAAATCTGTTCCTTTATATCATAGAACTAGATAACGGGGTGTCGACAAACACAGTAGATACCGTTATTGGTTAAAGTATTGATATATAAAAAGTATGCTCGTAACCGAGATAGTTTGAACATACTATCGGTATAGGTTATTGTGTGGTTTGGAAATTGGTTTATCTAGACTAGTTTAAATCACACAGATATGCCCGGGGCATATTGAGCACGACCAGTTTGGATAGAATTGACTTGTACTGATCGGCGTAGTCAATTCGGTCCTAGTATTCCGTCTCTCAATCCCGAGATTGGGACGGGCGTGAGGGTTGGGTGTTGTATGCTTTGATTTGCCAAAGAGTGAGGTCAATTGAGGCCAATACCTCGGTAAGTTGGGTATGCGGTGTTTAGCTTCTTGCGTGCCGTTGCTAGTCGGAGGAATCCACGTACCGGTTCGCCGGGTTGATGGTGCTCCCGAGATGAGCTCGTAAGGTTATTATACTAAACCTGGCCAGTGAACTTTATGTTCGGTATAATAAAAGGTCGAGTGGTACTAATCTCGGAAACCAAGAAGTCGGTGAATTAATTTGTCAGTAAATTGATAAATCGACGAGCACTAGATCTTTAATGTGGGGAGATAGAAGAAATAGTAATGGCGCGATGTAAAGTCGTTTTCGAGCGGTAGTTCCATAATTGGTCCGTTAGTGGTACGACCGATTATGCATTTGACTAATCGACAAGGTAAATTAATTAATCCGAAGGGTTTAATTAATATTTGATCGACGAAGTGAATTTAGAAATTAATTCTATTTTGAATTAATTAATTCTAAGGGTTCGATTAAATTAAATTAACAAAGTGGATTAAATAAATTAATTTAAAAGGGTCGATTGGAGTTGATTAGTCGGGAAGACTTAGCGGTCAACGAAAGTCAAATTTTAAGACCTAACTCGAGAGCCCATTAGGTCTCCTTAGAAGCTCCTATAAATACAACATATTGGGCAGCAAGAAAACCCTAAGATGAAACTTGGCAGCCAAGTTAGGCTAGAAAGAGAAAGTTTGGTCTAGAGAGAGAACGTGTCTTCCTCGTCAAATTTTCTCTCGAAGTCGACCAAGATAACTTTCTTCTTCCAAAGGGAACTCAGCCCATGAATTAATTTAGCAGCCCAGTCCTTTTCTTCAAAAAAAAACAGTCACCGTTTTTTTTTGCCCGAACAGTTTTTAAACTCAGCTGCTGATCGGAGTTTTAGAAGGAACAGCCCAGTGCTGATCGGTCTTCTTGTTCTTCTAGAAAAACCCAGCTGCTGGTCGGATTACTCCCTTAGATAGCTGCAGATCGGTTTTTCTTTTGAGCTGCTGGAATCGGGGTTTTCCTGGTTGTGAAGTCCGGCTACTGCCGTGACTGTGAAGTCCGGTTGCTGCTGCGGACTGGTGCCCAGAACCAACCAAGCTCCACGTTCGATCTTCCTAGAGGAGTGATCCGTGGGTTTAGTTGTCTAGATCGGGACTGGTTTAAGGTAGCTTCCGGCAGGAATTATTGCAGCGGAAAACTGGCAGCTTAGTGGAGTGAAGTCCGGCGGAAAGGGCAGCTTCAATTTTTCAAAGAAAAAAAATCTGGGCAGCTTCAATTTGTGAAGAAAAATTCTGGGCAGCTTCAATTTTGATAAAAAAAAATTCTGGGCAGCTATAATTTTGAAAAAAAATTCTGGGCAGCCTCAATTTGAGTTTCTTGAGAAGCAAGTTTCTTGGGTTTTCAGTCGTATTGCCGAGGGTAGCTCCGTAGACGATAGCCCACACTATCTCGGAGTTTGTATTGGAGAATTCTTCGGATTTCTTGTGGAATTTGCGCTAAAAGATTTGGTTTTCTTTAAGCGAGGGACTTCGCTACAAAAGGTATAATCTTTAAATTCCGCTTTAATTAAAGATTTAATTTTTTGTGTCCCGATTAATAAATTAAATAAGTATAAGCCTAGATCCGTTCATGGGTAAACTAATTTGAGCCTGAGCTTGGTCGAAAGCTTCCGATTCTGGAATGCATAGCACGAAAGTGAGGTTTTCGATTTAGCCCGGGCTTGTTCAGTTTTCCTTCAGTATTCAAATCCACCTCTGGCTTGTGTGCTCATTGGTCCACATACATCCGTATGTATTAGGGCCAATAGCTCACTTGTTCTTTCACCTTTCTTGTTGAAAAGACTCTTTGTCATTTTGCCTTGCAAGCAGGGTTCGCAGGTATCATATGATTCAAAATTGTTGGGAACCTTGCTCTGATACCACTGTTGGGAATAGTCTAGGTGTTTAATCCAATTAAACAGCGGAATCCTAAACTATGAGGATCGGGTCTTACCCTTGAAGCGTAATCGGTTGCGCACGTCGCCTGGCTCCTCTGAGAAGATGGCGTTTTGTTGTCTCCAAAATCCTTCCTCGAAGAATCCTCTACTCTCAAGCACGAAAGCCTTCGCAGGTTGGTGCTAGCCAATCTTGCCTACACGGAGAATTTGGGAAAATCTGTGTATTTTTCTGATGAGAATCAAAAATCCTCTACTCTACAATTATATCCCTAGGATATTTGTAGAGAATTAATTTCCAAAATCAGTATTGTAATTTATCCAATTATAACTTAACTGATTTTAGTAATTTCCAAATCAGTATTATTACCAAATATTATTTAACTGATTCCAAGTCAGTATTTAAATAATATTTACTAATTCCAAATCAGCCTTAAATAACACTTTAATGATTTGGGTTATACACCAAGCCCATGGATCAACCCATGACCCATGGATCAGGCTGATGGGTCAAGAACTTCAATTGCAATTAAGTCCCTTGATTTATCAGCCCATCCCAATTGTTCCCAGGTAATTAATTAACTATTAATTAATACCACCGAACTTTCCAATAATATTCAATTAAACCATTTAATTAAATCTTATTTATTTAAGTATAACAATTATACTTATTTTAGGCAATAATTCTTATTCTGCATCATCGAACTTTCTTATGTGCGATCCTGTAGGCCCATTCCAAATTGGCAATGGATAACTCAAACCCATTGATTAATCCATAAGTCATTAGTGGTCTCTAGCAAGACATAATGACTACCCAATTTGGAATGGAGGGTCGAATGGAGATTCAACACAACCTTTCCAAGCAAACTGCGTACGATCCTCTACATCGATATCCAGTTTAGCATAAGGCATGGAACCATCATCCTTATGTAGCTAAACGTTTACTTGATCTCTTAGTGACACTGAATCCTTCAAGCAAATGATATCCTATCATTCCTTGGGCATGGCCATGCACTTTTCAGTTCACTATCAAGTGGCCAAGATATCATCTCTCACTTAAGAGAGATTTGTAGTCCCATCACTTCACCTACATACCTTAGCGTGTCTCATAGTGTACCCAATCATACCCGTACTTGGCAACCTGTTACGGCCCCGTTAGACGTATGTCAAAGCACACTACAATTCACCTAAGACCATGTAGTGATTTCTGGTCTAAGGATCCTAGTACTAGTACTACTCAAAAGAATCACTCATGATCTAATTAGTCCATGGAGTGTTTCTTTTGGCGGATCGATTTCATGAATTTAAATATGCACAAGGATATTACTATCATGAAATTAACTCATTTGATAAACAATCAATCAAGCGACAAATATCTTATTTACATAAATACCCTCAAAGTATATTTACATAAATAGCCCTCATTAGGGCACATTCACCAACAAAAACATCAATTAATAACTCATTAAAACACAAATATGAACTTCAAAATCACAATTCTACCTATCCTATATACCAAAACATTAATAACTCATCAAAACACAAATATGAACTGCAAAATCACAATTCTACCTATTCCATATACCAAAACATCAATAACTTATCAAAACACAAATATGAACTTCAAAAAACAATTTCAACCTATTCCATATACCAAAACATCAATTAATAACTCATTAAAACACAAATATGAACTTCAAAATCACAATTCTACCTATTCCATACACCAAAACATCAATAACTTATCAAAACACAAATATGAACTTCAAAAAACAATTTCAACCTATTCCATATACCAAAACATCAATTAATAACTCATCAAAACACAAATATGAACTTCAAAATCACAATTCTACCTATTCCATATACCAAAACATCAATAACTCATCAAAACACAAATATGAACTTCAAAACACAATTTCTATCTATTCCATTTACCAAAACATCAATAACTCATCAAAACACAAATATGAACTTCAAAATCACAATTCTACCTATTCCATATAACAAAACATAATATAACTCATCAAAACACAAATATGAACTTCAAAATCACAATTCTACCTATTTCATATACCAAAACATCAATAACTCATCAAAACACAAATATGAACTTCAAAATCTCAATTCTACCTATTCCATATAACAAAACATAATATAACTAATCAAAACACAAATATGAACTTCAAAATCACAATTCTACCTATTCCATATACCAAATATCAATAACTCATCAAAACACAAATATGAACTTTAAAATCTCAATTCTACCTATTCCATATAACAAAACATCAATAACTCATCAAAACACAAATATGAACTTCAAAATCACAATTCTACCTATTCCATATAACAAAACATAATATAACTCATCAAAACACAAATATGAACTTCAAAATCACAATTCTACCTATTTCATATACCAAAACATCAATAACTCATCAAAACACAAATATGAACTTCAAAATCTCAATTCTACCTATTCCATATAACAAAACATAATATAACTAATCAAAACACAAATATGAACTTCAAAATCACAATTCTACCTATTCCATATACCAAAACATCAATAACTCATCAAAACACAAATATGAACTTCAAAATCTCAATTCTACCTATTCCTTATACCAAAACATCAATGAATAACTCATCGAAACACAAATATGAACTTCAAAATCACAATTCTACCTATCCCATATACCAAAACATCAATAACTCATCAAAACACAAATATGAACTTCAAAATCTCAATTCTACCTATTCCATATACCAAAACATCAATGAATAACTCATCAAAAAAAAAAAATATGAACTTCAAAATCACAATTCTACCTATTCCATATAACAAAACATAATATAACTCATCAAAACAAAAATATGAACTTCAAAATCACAATTCTACCTATCCCATATACCAAAACATCAATAACTCATCAAAACACAAATATGAACTTCAAAACACGATTTCTATCTATTCCATATACCAAAACAATCAATAACTCATCAAAACACAAATATGAACTTCAAAACACAATTTCTATCTATTCCATTTACCAAAACATCAATAACTCATCAAAACACAAATATGAACTTCAAAACACAATTTCTATCTATTCCATTTACCAAAACATCAATAACTCATCAAAACACAAATATTACCTTCAAAATCACAATTCTACCTATTCCATATAACAAAACATAATATAACTCATCAAAACACAAATATGAACTTCAAAATCACAATTCTACCTATTCCATATACCAAAACATCAATAACTCATCAAAACACAAATATGAACTTCAAAATCTCAATTCTACCTATTCCATATAACAAAACATAATATAACTAATCAAAACACAAATATGAACTTCAAAATCACAATTCTACCTATTCCATATACCAAAACATCAATTAATAACTCATTAAAACACAAATATGAACTTCAAAATCACAATTCTACCTATCCTATATACCAAAACATTAATAACTCATCAAAACACAAATATGAACTTCAAAATCACAATTCTACCTATTCCATATACCAAAACATCAATAACTCATCAAAATACAAATATGAACTTCAAAATCACAATTCTACCTATTCCATATAACAAAACATAATATAACTAATCAAAACACAAATATGAACTTCAAAATCACAATTCTACCTATTCCATATACCAAAACAACAATAACTCATCAAAACACAAATATGAACTTCAAAATCTCAATTCTACCTATTCCTTACACCAAAACATCAATGAATAACTCATCGAAACACAAATATGAACTTCAAAATCACAATTCTACCTATCCCATATACCAAAACATCAATAACTCATCAAAACACAAATATGAACTTCAAAATCTCAATTCTACCTATTCCATATACCAAAACATCAATGAATAACTCATCAAAAAAAAAATATGAACTTCAAAATCACAATTCTACCTATTCCCATATACCAAAACATAAATGAATAACTCATCAAAACACAAATATGAACTGCAAAATCACAATTCTACCTATTCCATATACCAAAACATCAATAACTTATCAAAATACAAATATGAACTTCAAAAAACAATTTCAACCTATTCCATATACCAAAACATCAATTAATAACTCATTAAAACACAAATATGAACTTCAAAATCACAATTCTACCTATCCTATATACCAAAACATTAATAACTCATCAAAACACAAATATGAACTGCAAAATCACAATTCTACCTATTCCATATACCCAAACATCAATAACTTATCAAAACACAAATATGAACTTCAAAAAACAATTTCAACCTATTCCATATACCAAAACATCAATTAATAACTCATTAAAACACAAATATGAACTTCAAAATCACAATTCTACCTATTCCATACACCACAACATCAATAACTTATCAAAACACAAATATGAACTTCAAAAAACAATTTCAACCTATTCCATATACCAAAACATCAATTAATAACTCATTAAAACACAAATATGAACTTCAAAATCACAATTCTACCTATCCTATATACCAAAACATTAATAACTCATCAAAACACAAATATGAACTGCAAAATCATAATTCTACCTATTCCATATACCAAAACATCAATAACTTATCAAAACACAAATATGAACTTCAAAAAACAATTTCAACCTATTCCATATACCAAAACATCAATTAATAACTCATCAAAAAACAAATATGAACTTCAAAATCACAATTCTACCTATTCCCATATACCAAAACATAAATGAATAACTCATCAAAACACAAATATGAACTGCAAAATCACAATTCTACCTATTCCATATACCAAAACATCAATAACTTATCAAAACACAAATATGAACTTCAAAAAAAAAATTCAACCTATTCCATATACCAAAACATCAATTAATAACTCATTAAAACACAAATATGAACTTCAAAATCTCAATTCCACCTATTCCATATACCAAAACATCAATGAATAACTCATCGAAACACAAATATGAACTTCAAAATCACAATTCTACCTATTCCATATAACAAAACATAATATAACTAATCAAAACACAAATATGAACTTCAAAATCACAATTCTACCTATTCCATATACCAAAACATCAATGAATAACTCATCGAAACACAAATATGAACTTCAAAATCTCAATTCTACCTATTTCATATACCAAAACATCAATAACTCATCAAAACACAAATATGAACTTCAAAATCTCAATTCTACCTATTCCATATAACAAAACATAATATAACTAATCAAAACACAAATATGAACTTCAAAATCACAATTCTACCTATTCCATATACCAAAATATCAATAACTCATCAAAACACAAATATGAACTTCAAAATCTCAATTCTACCTATTCCATATACCAAAACATCAATGAATAACTCATCGAAACACAAATATGAACTTCAAAATCACAATTCTACCTATCCCATATTCCAAAACATCAATAACTCATCAAAACACAAATATGAACTTCAAAATCTCAATTCTACCTATTCCATATACCAAAACATCAATGAATAACTCATCAAAAAACAAATATGAACTTCAAAATCACAATTCTACCTATTCCATATAACAAAACATAATATAACTCATCAAAACAAAAATATGAACTTCAAAATCACAATTCTACCTATCCCATATACCAAAACATCAATAACTCATCAAAACACAAATATGAACTTCAAAACACGATTTCTATCTATTCCATATACCAAAACAATCAATAACTCATCAAAACACAAATATGAACTTCAGAATCACAATTCTACCTATCCCATATACCAAAACATCAATAACTTATCAAAACACAAATATGAACTTCAAAACACGATTTCTATCTATTCCATATACCAAAACATCAATAACTCATCAAAACACAAATATGAACTTCAAAATCACAATTCTACCTATTCCATATAACAAAACATAATATAACTCATCAAAACACAAATATGAACTTCAAAATCACAATTCTACCTATTCCACATACCAAAACATCAATAACTCATCAAAACACAAATATGAACTTCAAAATCACAATTCTACCTATCCCATACACCAAAACATCAATAACTCATTAAAACACAAATATGAACTTCAAAATGACAATTCTACCTATTCCATATAACAAAACATAATATAACTCATCAAAACACAAATATGAACTTCAAAATCACAATTTTACCTATTCCATATATCAAAACATAATATAACTCATCAAAACACAAATATGAACTTCAAAATCACAATTCTACCTATTCCATATAACAAAACATAATATAACTAATCAAAACACAAATATGAACTTCAAAATCACAATTCTACCTATTCCACATACCAAAACATCAATAACTCATCAAAACACAAATATGAACTTCAAAATCTCAATTCTACCTATTCCATATACCAAAACATCAATGAATAACTCATCGAAACACAAATATGAACTTCAAAATTACAATTCTACCTATCCCATATACCAAAACATCAATAACTCATCAAAACACAAATATGAACTTCAAAATCTCAATTCTACCTATTCCATATCCCAAAACATCAATGAATAACTCATCAAAAAACAAATATGAACTTCAAAATCACAATTCTACCTATTCCATATACCAAAACATCAATAACTTATCAAAACACAAATATGAACTTCAAAAAACAATTTCAACCTATTCCATATACCAAAACATCAATTAATAACTCATTAAAACACAAATATGAACTTCAAAATCACAATTCTACCTATCCTATATACCAAAACATTAATAACTCATCAAAACACAAATATGAACTGCAAAATCATAATTCTACCTATTCCATATACCAAAACATCAATAACTTATCAAAACACAAATATGAACTTCAAAAAACAATTTCAACCTATTCCATATACCAAAACATCAATTAATAACTCATTAAAACACAAATATGAACTTCAAAATCACAATTCTACCTATTCCATAAACCAAAACATCAATAACTTATCAAAACACAAATATGAACTTCAAAAAACAATTTCAACCTATTCCATATACCAAAACATCAATTAATAACTCATTAAAACACAAATATGAACTTCAAAATCACAATTCTACCTATCCTATATACCAAAACATTAATAACTCATCAAAACACAAATATGAACTTCAAAATCACTATTCAACCTATTCCATATACCAAAACATCAATAACTCATCAAAATACAAATAGGAACTTCAAAATCACAATTCTACCTATTCCATATAACAAAACATAATATAACTAATCAAAACACAAATATGAACTTCAAAATCACAATTCTACCTATTCCATATACCAAAACATCAATAACTTATCAAAACACAAATATGAACTTCAAAAAACAATTTCAACCTATTCCATATACCAAAACATCAATTAATAACTCATTAAAACACAAATATGAACTTCAAAATCACAATTCTACCTATCCTATATACCAAAACATCAATAACTTATCAAAACACAAATATGAACTTCAAAAAACAATTTCAACCTATTCCATATACCAAAACATCAATTAATAACTCATCAAAACACAAATATGAACTTCAAAATCACAATTCTACCTATCCTATATACCAAAACATTAATAACTCATCAAAACACAAATAGGAACTGCAAAATCACAATTCTACCTATTCCATATACCAAAACATCAATAACTTATCAAAACACAAATATGAACTTCAAAAAACAATTTCAACCTATTCCATATACCAAAACATCAATTAATAACTCATTAAAACACAAATATGAACTTCAAAATCACTATTCTACCTATTCCATACACCACAACATCAATAACTTATCAAAACACAAATATGAACTTCAAAAAACAATTTCAACCTATTCCATATACCAAAACATCAATTAATAACTCATCAAAACACAAATATGAACTTCAAAATCACAATTCTACCTATTCCATATATCAAAACATAATATAACTCATCAAAACACAAATATGAACTTCAAAATCACAATTCTACCTATCCCATATACCAAAACATCAATAACTCATCAAAACACAAATATGAACTTCAAAATGACAATTCTACCTATTCCATATAACAAAACATAATATAACTCATCAAAACACAAATATGAACTTCAAAATCACAATTCTACCTATTCCACATACCAAAACATCAATAACTCATCAAAACACAAATATGAACTTCAAAATCACAATTCTACCTATCTCATATACCAAAACATCAATAACTCATTAAAACACAAATATGAACTTCAAAATGACAATTCTACCTATTCCATATAACAAAACATAATATAACTCATCAAAACACAAATATGAACTTCAAAATCACAATTCTACCTATTCCATATATCAAAACATAATATAACTCATCAAAACACAAATATGAACTTCAAAATCACAATTCTACCTATTCCATATAACAAAACATAATATAACTAATCAAAACACAAATATGAACTTCAAAATCACAATTCTACCTATTCCATATACCAAAACATCAATAACTCATCAAAACACAAATATGAACTTCAAAATCTCAATTCTACCTATTCCATATACCAAAACATCAATGAATAACTCATCGAAACACAAATATGAACTTCAAAATCACAATTCTACCTATTCCATACACCACAACATCAATAACTTATCAAAACACAAATATGAACTTCAAAAAACAATTTCAACCTATTCCATATACCAAAACATCAATTAATAACTCATTAAAACACAAATATGAACTTCAAAATCACAATTCTACCTATCCTATATACCAAAACATTAATAACTCATCAAAACACAAATAGGAACTGCAAAATCACAATTCTACCTATTCCATATACCAAAACATCAATAACTTATCAAAACACAAATATGAACTTCAAAAAACAATTTCAACCAATTCCATATACCAAAACATCAATTAATAACTCATTAAAACACAAATATGAACTTCAAAATCACAATTCTACCTATTCCATACACCACAACATCAATAACTTATCAAAACACAAATATGAACTTCAAAAAACAATTTCAACCTATTCCATATACCAAAACATCAATTAATAACTCATTAAAACACAAATATGAACTTCAAAATCACAATTCTACCTATCCTATATACCAAAACATTAATAACTCATCAAAACACAAATATGAACTGCAAAATCATAATTCTACCTATTCCATATACCAAAACATCAATAACTTATCAAAACACAAATATGAACTTCAAAAAACAATTTCAACCTATTCCATATACCAAAACAACAATTAATAACTCATTAAAACACAAATATGAACTTCAAAATCACAATTCTACCTATTCCATATACCAAAACATCAATAACTTATCAAAACACAAATATGAACTTCAAAAAACAATTTCAACCTATTCCATATACCAAAACATCAATTAATAACTCATTAAAACACAAATATGAACTTCAAAATCACAATTCTACCTATCCTATATACCAAAACATTAATAACTCATCAAAACACAAATATGAACTTCAAAATCACAATTCTACCTATTCCATATACCAAAACATCAATAACTCATCAAAATACAAATATGAACTTCAAAATCACAATTCTACCTATTCCATATAACAAAACATAATATAACTAATCAAAACACAAATATGAACTTCAAAATCACAATTCTACCTATTCCATATACCAAAACAACAATAACTCATCAAAACACAAATATGAACTTCAAAATCTCAATTCTACCTATTCCTTATACCAAAACATCAATGAATAACTCATCGAAACACAAATATGAACTTCAAAATCACAATTCTACCTATCCCATATACCAAGACATCAATAACTCATCAAAACACAAATATGAACTTCAAAATCTCAATTCTACCTATTCCATAAACCAAAACATCAATGAATAACTCATCAAAAAAAAAAATATGAACTTCAAAATCACAATTCTACCTATTCCCATATACCAAAACATAAATGAATAACTCATCAAAACACAAATATGAACTGCAAAATCACAATTCTACCTATTCCATATACCAAAACATCAATAACTTATCAAAACACAAATATGAACTTCAAAAAACAATTTCAACCTATTCCATATACCAAAACATCAATTAATAACTCATTAAAACACAAATATGAACTTCAAAATCACAATTCTACCTATCCTATATACCAAAACATTAATAACTCATCAAAACACAAATAGGAACTGCAAAATCACAATTCTACCTATTCCATATACCAAAACATCAATAACTTATCAAAACACAAATATGAACTTCAAAAAACAATTTCAACCTAGTCCATATACCAAAACATCAATTAATAACTCATTAAAACACAAATATGAACTTCAAAATCACAATTCTACCTATTCCATACACCACAACATCAATAACTTATCAAAACACAAATATGAACTTCAAAAAACAATTTCAACCTATTCCATATACCAAAACATCAATTAATAACTCATTAAAACACAAATATGAACTTCAAAATCACAATTCTACCTATCCTATATACCAAAACATTAATAACTCATCAAAACACAAATATGAACTGCAAAATCATAATTCTACCTATTCCATATACCAAAACATCAATAACTTATCAAAACACAAATATGAACTTCAAAAAACAATTTCAACCTATTCCATATACCAAAACAACAATTAATAACTCATTAAAACACAAATATGAACTTCAAAATCACAATTCTACCTATTCCATATACCAAAACATCAATAACTTATCAAAACACAAATATGAACTTCAAAAAACAATTTCAACCTATTCCATATACCAAAACATCAATTAATAACTCATTAAAACACAAATATGAACTTCAAAATCACAATTCTACCTATCCTATATACCAAAACATCAATAACTTATCAAAACACAAATATGAACTTCAAAAAACAATTTCAACCTATTCCATATACCAAAACATCAATTAATAACTCATCAAAACACAAATATGAACTTCAAAATCACAATTCTACCTATCCTATATAGCAAAACATTAATAACTCATCAAAACACAAATAGGAACTGCAAAATCACAATTCTACCTATTCCATATACCAAAACATCAATAACTTATCAAAACACAAATATGAACTTCAAAAAACAATTTCAACCTATTCCATATACCAAAACATCAATTAATAACTCATTAAAACACAAATATGAACTTCAAAATCACTATTCTACCTATTCCATACACCACAACATCAATAACTTATCAAAACACAAATATGAACTTCAAAAAACAATTTCAACCTATTCCATATACCAAAACATCAATTAATAACTCATCAAAACACAAATATGAACTTCAAAATCACAATTCTACCTATTCCATATATCAAAACATAATATAACTCATCAAAACACAAATATGAACTTCAAAATCACAATTCTACCTATCCCATATACCAAAACATCAATAACTCATCAAAACACAAATATGAACTTCAAAATGACAATTCTACCTATTCCATATAACAAAACATAATATAACTCATCAAAACACAAATATGAACTTCAAAATCACAATTCTACCTATTCCACATACCAAAACATCAATAACTCATCAAAACACAAATATGAACTTCAAAATCACAATTCTACCTATCTCATATACCAAAACATCAATAACTCATTAAAACACAAATATGAACTTCAAAATGACAATTCTACCTATTCCATATAACAAAACATAATATAACTCATCAAAACACAAATATGAACTTCAAAATCACAATTCTACCTATTCCATATATCAAAACATAATATAACTCATCAAAACACAAATATGAACTTCAAAATCACAATTCTACCTATTCCATATAACAAAACATAATATAACTAATCAAAACACAAATATGAACTTCAAAATCACAATTCTACCTATTCCATATACCAAAACATCAATAACTCATCAAAACACAAATATGAACTTCAAAATCTCAATTCTACCTATTCCATATACCAAAACATCAATGAATAACTCATCGAAACACAAATATGAACTTCAAAATCACAATTCTACCTATTCCATACACCACAACATCAATAACTTATCAAAACACAAATATGAACTTCAAAAAACAATTTCAACCTATTCCATATACCAAAACATCAATTAATAACTCATTAAAACACAAATATGAACTTCAAAATCACAATTCTACCTATCCTATATACCAAAACATTAATAACTCATCAAAACACAAATAGGAACTGCAAAATCACAATTCTACCTATTCCATATACCAAAACATCAATAACTTATCAAAACACAAATATGAACTTCAAAAAACAATTTCAACCAATTCCATATACCAAAACATCAATTAATAACTCATTAAAACACAAATATGAACTTCAAAATCACAATTCTACCTATTCCATACACCACAACATCAATAACTTATCAAAACACAAATATGAACTTCAAAAAACAATTTCAACCTATTCCATATACCAAAACATCAATTAATAACTCATTAAAACACAAATATGAACTTCAAAATCACAATTCTACCTATCCTATATACCAAAACATTAATAACTCATCAAAACACAAATATGAACTGCAAAATCATAATTCTACCTATTCCATATACCAAAACATCAATAACTTATCAAAACACAAATATGAACTTCAAAAAACAATTTCAACCTATTCCATATACCAAAACAACAATTAATAACTCATTAAAACACAAATATGAACTTCAAAATCACAATTCTACCTATTCCATATACCAAAACATCAATAACTTATCGAAACACAAATATGAACTTCAAAAAACAATTTCAACCTATTCCATATACCAAAACATCAATTAATAACTCATTAAAACACAAATATGAACTTCAAAATCACAATTCTACCTATCCTATATACCAAAACATTAATAACTCATCAAAACACAAATATGAACTTCAAAATCACAATTCTACCTATTCCATATACCAAAACATCAATAACTCATCAAAATACAAATATGAACTTCAAAATCACAATTCTACCTATTCCATATAACAAAACATAATATAACTAATCAAAACACAAATATGAACTTCAAAATCACAATTCTACCTATTCCATATACCAAAACATCAATAACTCATCAAAACACAAATATGAACTTCAAAATCACAATTCTACCTATCTCATATACCAAAACATCAATAACTCATTAAAACACAAATATGAACTTCAAAATGACAATTCTACCTATTCCATATACCAAAACATCAATAACTTATCAAAACACAAATATGAACTTCAAAAAACAATTTCAACCTATTCCATATACCAAAACATCAATTAATAACTCATCAAAACACAAATATGAACTTCAAAATCACAATTCTACCTATCCTATATACCAAAACATTAATAACTCATCAAAACACAAATAGGAACTGCAAAATCACAATTCTACCTATTCCATATACCAAAACATCAATAACTTATCAAAACACAAATATGAACTTCAAAAAACAATTTCAACCTATTCCATATACCAAAACATCAATTAATAACTCATTAAAACACAAATATGAACTTCAAAATCACTATTCTACCTATTCCATACACCACAACATCAATAACTTATCAAAACACAAATATGAACTTCAAAAAACAATTTCAACCTATTCCATATACCAAAACATCAATTAATAACTCATCAAAACACAAATATGAACTTCAAAATCACAATTCTACCTATTCCATATATCAAAACATAATATAACTCATCAAAACACAAATATGAACTTCAAAATCACAATTCTACCTATCCCATATACCAAAACATCAATAACTCATCAAAACACAAATATGAACTTCAAAATGACAATTCTACCTATTCCATATAACAAAACATAATATAACTCATCAAAACACAAATATGAACTTCAAAATCACAATTCTACCTATTCCACATACCAAAACATCAATAACTCATCAAAACACAAATATGAACTTCAAAATCACAATTCTACCTATCTCATATACCAAAACATCAATAACTCATTAAAACACAAATATGAACTTCAAAATGACAATTCTACCTATTCCATATAACAAAACATAATATAACTCATCAAAACACAAATATGAACTTCAAAATCACAATTCTACCTATTCCATATATCAAAACATAATATAACTCATCAAAACACAAATATGAACTTCAAAATCACAATTCTACCTATTCCATATAACAAAACATAATATAACTAATCAAAACACAAATATGAACTTCAAAATCACAATTCTACCTATTCCATATACCAAAACATCAATAACTCATCAAAACACAAATATGAACTTCAAAATCACAATTCTACCTATTCCATATAACAAAACATAATATAACTAATCAAAACACAAATATGAACTTCAAAATCTCAATTCTACCTATTCCATATACCAAAACATCAATGAATAACTCATCGAAACACAAATATGAACTTCAAAATCACAATTCTACCTATTCCATACACCACAACATCAATAACTTATCAAAACACAAATATGAACTTCAAAAAACAATTTCAACCTATTCCATATACCAAAACATCAATTAATAACTCATTAAAACACAAATATGAACTTCAAAATCACAATTCTACCTATCCTATATACCAAAACATTAATAACTCATCAAAACACAAATAGGAACTGCAAAATCACAATTCTACCTATTCCATATACCAAAACATCAATAACTTATCAAAACACAAATATGAACTTCAAAAAACAATTTCAACCAATTCCATATACCAAAACATCAATTAATAACTCATTAAAACACAAATATGAACTTCAAAATCACAATTCTACCTATTCCATACACCACAACATCAATAACTTATCAAAACACAAATATGAACTTCAAAAAACAATTTCAACCTATTCCATATACCAAAACATCAATTAATAACTCATTAAAACACAAATATGAACTTCAAAATCACAATTCTACCTATCCTATATACCAAAACATTAATAACTCATCAAAACACAAATATGAACTGCAAAATCATAATTCTACCTATTCCATATACCAAAACATCAATAACTTATCAAAACACAAATATGAACTTCAAAAAACAATTTCAACCTATTCCATATACCAAAACAACAATTAATAACTCATTAAAACACAAATATGAACTTCAAAATCACAATTCTACCTATTCCATATACCAAAACATCAATAACTTATCAAAACACAAATATGAACTTCAAAAAACAATTTCAACCTATTCCATATACCAAAACATCAATTAATAACTCATTAAAACACAAATATGAACTTCAAAATCACAATTCTACCTATCCTATATACCAAAACATTAATAACTCATCAAAACACAAATATGAACTTCAAAATCACAATTCTACCTATTCCATATACCAAAACATCAATAACTCATCAAAATACAAATATGAACTTCAAAATCACAATTCTACCTATTCCATATAACAAAACATAATATAACTAATCAAAACACAAATATGAACTTCAAAATCACAATTCTACCTATTCCATATACCAAAACAACAATAACTCATCAAAACACAAATATGAACTTCAAAATCTCAATTCTACCTATTCCTTATACCAAAACATCAATGAATAACTCATCGAAACACAAATATGAACTTCAAAATCACAATTCTACCTATCCCATATACCAAGACATCAATAACTCATCAAAACACAAATATGAACTTCAAAATCTCAATTCTACCTATTCCATAAACCAAAACATCAATGAATAACTCATCAAAAAAAAAAATATGAACTTCAAAATCACAATTCTACCTATTCCCATATACCAAAACATAAATGAATAACTCATCAAAACACAAATATGAACTGCAAAATCACAATTCTACCTATTCCATATACCAAAACATCAATAACTTATCAAAACACAAATATGAACTTCAAAAAACAATTTCAACCTATTCCATATACCAAAACATCAATTAATAACTCATTAAAACACAAATATGAACTTCAAAATCACAATTCTACCTATCCTATATACCAAAACATTAATAACTCATCAAAACACAAATAGGAACTGCAAAATCACAATTCTACCTATTCCATATACCAAAACATCAATAACTTATCAAAACACAAATATGAACTTCAAAAAACAATTTCAACCTAGTCCATATACCAAAACATCAATTAATAACTCATTAAAACACAAATATGAACTTCAAAATCACAATTCTACCTATTCCATACACCACAACATCAATAACTTATCAAAACACAAATATGAACTTCAAAAAACAATTTCAACCTATTCCATATACCAAAACATCAATTAATAACTCATTAAAACACAAATATGAACTTCAAAATCACAATTCTACCTATCCTATATACCAAAACATTAATAACTCATCAAAACACAAATATGAACTGCAAAATCACAATTCTACCTATTCCATATACCCAAACATCAATAACTTATCAAAACACAAATATGAACTTCAAAAAACAATTTCAACCTATTCCATATACCAAAACATCAATTAATAACTCATTAAAACACAAATATGAACTTCAAAATCACAATTCTACCTATTCCATACACCACAACATCAATAACTTATCAAAACACAAATATGAACTTCAAAAAACAATTTCAACCTATTCCATATACCAAAACATCAATTAATAACTCATTAAAACACAAATATGAACTTCAAAATCACAATTCTACCTATCCTATATACCAAAACATTAATAACTCATCAAAACACAAATATGAACTGCAAAATCATAATTCTACCTATTCCATATACCAAAACATCAATAACTTATCAAAACACAAATATGAACTTCAAAAAACAATTTCAACCTATTCCATATACCAAAACATCAATTAATAACTCATTAAAACACAAATATGAACTTCAAAATCACAATTCTACCTATTCCATATACCAAAACATCAATAACTTATCAAAACACAAATATGAACTTCAAAAAACAATTTCAACCTATTCCATATACCAAAACATCAATTAATAACTCATTAAAACACAAATATGAACTTCAAAATCACAATTCTACCTATCCTATATACCAAAACATTAATAACTCATCAAAACACAAATAGGAACTGCAAAATCACAATTCTACCTATTCCATATACCAAAACATCAATAACTTATCAAAACACAAATATGAACTTCAAAAAACAATTTCAACCAATTCCATATACCAAAACATCAATTAATAACTCATTAAAACACAAATATGAACTTCAAAATCACAATTCTACCTATTCCATACACCACAACATCAATAACTTATCAAAACACAAATATGAACTTCAAAAATCAATTTCAACCTATTCCATATACCAAAACATCAATTAATAACTCATTAAAACACAAATATGAACTTCAAAATCACAATTCTACCTATCCTATATACCAAAACATTAATAACTCATCAAAACACAAATATGAACTGCAAAATCATAATTCTACCTATTCCATATACCAAAACATCAATAACTTATCAAAACACAAATATGAACTTCAAAAAACAATTTCAACCTATTCCATATACCAAAACATCAATTAATAACTCATTAAAACACAAATATGAACTTCAAAATCACAATTCTACCTATTCCATATACCAAAACATCAATAACTTATCAAAACACAAATATGAACTTCAAAAAACAATTTCAACCTATTCCATATACCAAAACATCAATTAATAACTCATTAAAACACAAATATGAACTTCAAAATCACAATTCTACCTATCCTATATACCAAAACATTAATAACTCATCAAAACACAAATATGAACTTCAAAATCACAATTCTACCTATTCCATATACCAAAACATCAATAACTCATCAAAATACAAATATGAACTTCAAAATCACAATTCTACCTATTCCATATAACAAAACATAATATAACTAATCAAAACACAAATATGAACTTCAAAATCACAATTCTACCTATTCCATATACCAAAACAACAATAACTCATCAAAACACAAATATGAACTTCAAAATCTCAATTCTACCTATTCCTTATACCAAAACATCAATGAATAACTCATCGAAACACAAATATGAACTTCAAAATCACAATTCTACCTATCCCATATACCAAAACATCAATAACTCATCAAAACACAAATATGAACTTCAAAATCTCAATTCTACCTATTCCATATACCAAAACATCAATGAATAACTCATCAAAAAAAAAAATATGAACTTCAAAATCACAATTCTACCTATTCCCATATACCAAAACATAAATGAATAACTCATCAAAACACAAATATGAACTGCAAAATCACAATTCTACCTATTCCATATACCAAAACATCAATAACTTATCAAAACACAAATATGAACTTCAAAAAACAATTTCAACCTATTCCATATACCAAAACATCAATTAATAACTCATTAAAACACAAATATGAACTTCAAAATCCCAATTCTACCTATCCTATATACCAAAACATTAATAACTCATCAAAACACAAATAGGAACTGCAAAATCACAATTCTACCTATTCCATATACCAAAACATCAATAACTTATCAAAACACAAATATGAACTTCAAAAAACAATTTCAACCTAGTCCATATACCAAAACATCAATTAATAACTCATTAAAACACAAATATGAACTTCAAAATCACAATTCTACCTATTCCATACACCACAACATCAATAACTTATCAAAACACAAATATGAACTTCAAAAAACAATTTCAACCTATTCCATATACCAAAACATCAATTAATAACTCATTAAAACACAAATATGAACTTCAAAATCACAATTCTACCTATCCTATATACCAAAACATTAATAACTCATCAAAACACAAATATGAACTGCAAAATCACAATTCTACCTATTCCATATACCCAAACATCAATAACTTATCAAAACACAAATATGAACTTCAAAAAACAATTTCAACCTATTCCATATACCAAAACATCAATTAATAACTCATTAAAACACAAATATGAACTTCAAAATCACAATTCTACCTATTCCATACACCACAACATCAATAACTTATCAAAACACAAATATGAACTTCAAAAAACAATTTCAACCTATTCCATATACCAAAACATCAATTAATAACTCATTAAAACACAAATATGAACTTCAAAATCACAATTCTACCTATCCTATATACCAAAACATTAATAACTCATCAAAACACAAATATGAACTGCAAAATCATAATTCTACCTATTCCATATACCAAAACATCAATAACTTATCAAAACACAAATATGAACTTCAAAAAACAATTTCAACCTATTCCATATACCAAAACATCAATTAATAACTCATTAAAACACAAATATGAACTTCAAAATCACAATTCTACCTATTCCATATACCAAAACATCAATAACTTATCAAAACACAAATATGAACTTCAAAAAACAATTTCAACCTATTCCATATACCAAAACATCAATTAATAACTCATTAAAACACAAATATGAACTTCAAAATCACAATTCTACCTATCCTATATACCAAAACATTAATAACTCATCAAAACACAAATATGAACTTCAAAATCACAATTCTACCTATTCCATATACCAAAACATCAATAACTCATCAAAATACAAATATGAACTTCAAAATCACAATTCTACCTATTCCATATAACAAAACATAATATAACTAATCAAAACACAAATATGAACTTCAAAATCACAATTCTACCTATTCCATATACCAAAACAACAATAACTCATCAAAACACAAATATGAACTTCAAAATCTCAATTCTACCTATTCCTTATACCAAAACATCAATGAATAACTCATCGAAACACAAATATGAACTTCAAAATCACAATTCTACCTATCCCATATACCAAAACATCAATAACTCATCAAAACACAAATATGAACTTCAAAATCTCAATTCTACCTATTCCATATACCAAAACATCAATGAATAACTCATCCAAAAAAAAATATGAACTTCAAAATCACAATTCTACCTATTCCCATATACCAAAACATAAATGAATAACTCATCAAAACACAAATATGAACTGCAAAATCACAATTCTACCTATTCCATATACCAAAACATCAATAACTTATCAAAACACAAATATGAACTTCAAAAAACAATTTCAACCTATTCCATATACCAAAACATCAATTAATAACTCATTAAAACACAAATATGAACTTCAAAATCACAATTCTACCTATCCTATATACCAAAACATTAATAACTCATCAAAACACAAATAGGAACTGCAAAATCACAATTCTACCTATTCCATATACCAAAACATCAATAACTTATCAAAACACAAATATGAACTTCAAAAAACAATTTCAACCTATTCCATATACCAAAACATCAATTAATAACTCATTAAAACACAAATATGAACTTCAAAATCACAATTCTACCTATTCCATACACCACAACATCAATAACTTATCAAAACACAAATATGAACTTCAAAAAACAATTTCAACCTATTCCATATACCAAAACATCAATTAATAACTCATTAAAACACAAATATGAACTTCAAAATCACAATTCTACCTATCCTATATACCAAAACATTAATAACTCATCAAAACACAAATAGGAACTGCAAAATCACAATTCTACCTATTCCATATACCAAAACATCAATAACTTATCAAAACACAAATATGAACTTCAAAAAACAATTTCAACCTATTCCATATACCAAAACATCAATTAATAACTCATTAAAACACAAATATGAACTTCAAAATCACAATTCTACCTATTCCATACACCACAACATCAATAACTTATCAAAACACAAATATGAACTTCAAAAAACAATTTCAACCTATTCCATATACCAAAACATCAATTAATAACTCATTAAAACACAAATATGAACTTCAAAATCACAATTCTACCTATCCTATATACCAAAACATTAATAACTCATCAAAACACAAATATGAACTGCAAAATCATAATTCTACCTATTCCATATACCAAAACATCAATAACTTATCAAAACACAAATATGAACTTCAAAAAACAATTTCAACCTATTCCATATACCAAAACATCAATTAATAACTCATTAAAACACAAATATGAACTTCAAAATCACAATTCTACCTATTCCATACACCACAACATCAATAACTTATCAAAACACAAATATGAACTTCAAAAAACAATTTCAACCTATTCCATATACCAAAACATCAATTAATAACTCATTAAAACACAAATATGAACTTCAAAATCACAATTCTACCTATCCTATATACCAAAACATTAATAACTCATCAAAACACAAATATGAACTGCAAAATCATAATTCTACCTATTCCATATACCAAAACATCAATAACTTATCAAAACACAAATATGAACTTCAAAAAACAATTTCAACCTATTCCATATACCAAAACATCAATTAATAACTCATTAAAACACAAATATGAACTTCAAAATCACAATTCTACCTATTCCATATACCAAAACATCAATAACTTATCAAAACACAAATATGAACTTCAAAAAACAATTTCAACCTATTCCATATACCAAAACATCAATTAATAACTCATTAAAACACAAATATGAACTTCAAAATCACAATTCTACCTATCCTATATACCAAAACATTAATAACTCATCAAAACACAAATATGAACTTCAAAATCACAATTCTACCTATTCCATATACCAAAACATCAATAACTCATCAAAATACAAATATGAACTTCAAAATCACAATTCTACCTATTCCATATAACAAAACATAATATAACTAATCAAAACACAAATATGAACTTCAAAATCACAATTCTACCTATTCCATATACCAAAACAACAATAACTCATCAAAACACAAATATGAACTTCAAAATCTCAATTCTACCTATTCCTTATACCAAAACATCAATGAATAACTCATCGAAACACAAATATGAACTTCAAAATCACAATTCTACCTATCCCATATACCAAAACATCAATAACTCATCAAAACACAAATATGAACTTCAAAATCTCAATTCTACCTATTCCATATACCAAAACATCAATGAATAACTCATCCAAAAAAAAATATGAACTTCAAAATCACAATTCTACCTATTCCCATATACCAAAACATAAATGAATAACTCATCAAAACACAAATATGAACTGCAAAATCACAATTCTACCTATTCCATATACCAAAACATCAATAACTTATCAAAACACAAATATGAACTTCAAAAAACAATTTCAACCTATTCCATATACCAAAACATCAATTAATAACTCATTAAAACACAAATATGAACTTCAAAATCACAATTCTACCTATCCTATATACCAAAACATTAATAACTCATCAAAACACAAATAGGAACTGCAAAATCACAATTCTACCTATTCCATATACCAAAACATCAATAACTTATCAAAACACAAATATGAACTTCAAAAAACAATTTCAACCTATTCCATATACCAAAACATCAATTAATATCTCATTAAAACACAAATATGAACTTCAAAATCACAATTCTACCTATTCCATACACCACAACATCAATAACTTATCAAAACACAAATATGAACTTCAAAAAACAATTTCAACCTATTCCATATACCAAAACATAATATAACTCATCAAAACACAAATATGAACTTCAAAATCACAATTCTACCTATTCCATATATCAAAACATAATATAACTCATCAAAACACAAATATGAACTTCAAAATCACAATTCTACCTATCCCATATACCAAAACATGAATAACTCATCAAAACAAAAATATGAACTTCAAAATGACAATTCTACCTATTCCATATAACAAAACATAATATAACTCATCAAAACACAAATATGAACTTCAAAATCACAATTCTACCTATTCCACATACCAAAACATCAATAACTCATCAAAACACAAATATGAACTTCAAAATCACAATTCTACCTATCTCATATACCAAAACATCAATAACTCATTAAAACACAAATATGAACTTCAAAATGACAATTCTACCTATTCCATATAACAAAACATAATATAACTCATCAAAACACAAATATGAACTTCAAAATCACAATTCTACCTATTCCATATATCAAAACATAATATAACTCATCAAAACACAAATATGAACTTCAAAATCACAATTCTACCTATTCCATATAACAAAACATAATATAACTAATCAAAACACAAATATGAACTTCAAAATCACAATTCTACCTATTCCATATACCAAAACATCAATAACTCATCAAAACACAAATATGAAATTCAAAATCTCAATTCTACCTATTCCATATACCAAAACATCAATGAATAACTCATCGAAACAGAAATATGAACTTCAAAATCACAATTCTACCTATTCCATACACCACAACATCAATAACTTATCAAAACACAAATATGAACTTCAAAAAACAATTTCAACCTATTCCATATACCAAAACATCAATTAATAACTCATTAAAGCACAAATATGAACTTCAAAATCACAATTCTACCTATCCTATATACCAAAACATTAATAACTCATCAAAACACAAATAGGAACTGCAAAATCACAATTCTACCTATTCCATATACCAAAACATCAATAACTTATCAAAACACAAATATGAACTTCAAAAAACAATTTCAACCTATTCCATATACCAAAACATCAATTAATAACTCATTAAAACACAAATATGAACTTCAAAATCACAATTCTACCTATTCCATACACCACAACATCAATAACTTATCAAAACACAAATATGAACTTCAAAAAACAATTTCAACCTATTCCATATACCAAAACATCAATTAATAACTCATTAAAACACAAATATGAACTTCAAAATCAGAATTCTACCTATCCTATATACCAAAACATTAATAACTCATCAAAACACAAATATGAACTGCAAAATCATAATTCTACCTATTCCATATACCAAAACATCAATAACTTATCAAAACACAAATATGAACTTCAAAAAACAATTTCAACCTATTCCATATACCAAAACATCAATTAATATCTCATTAAAACACAAATATGAACTTCAAAATCACAATTCTACCTATTCCATACACCACAACATCAATAACTTATCAAAACACAAATATGAACTTCAAAAAACAATTTCAACCTATTCCATATACCAAAACATAATATAACTCATCAAAACACAAATATGAACTTCAAAATCACAATTCTACCTATTCCATATATCAAAACATAATATAACTCATCAAAACACAAATATGAACTTCAAAATCACAATTCTACCTATCCCATATACCAAAACATGAATAACTCATCAAAACACAAATATGAACTTCAAAATGACAATTCTACCTATTCCATATAACAAAACATAATATAACTCATCAAAACACAAATATGAACTTCAAAATCACAATTCTACCTATTCCATATATCAAAACATAATATAACTCATCAAAACACAAATATGAACTTCAAAATCACAATTCTACCTATTCCATATAACAAAACATAATATAACTAATCAAAACACAAATATGAACTTCAAAATCACAATTCTACCTATTCCATATACCAAAACATCAATAACTCATCAAAACACAAATATGAACTTCAAAATCTCAATTCTACCTATTCCATATACCAAAACATCAATGAATAACTCATCGAAACAGAAATATGAACTTCAAAATCACAATTCTACCTATTCCATACACCACAACATCAATAACTTATCAAAACACAAATATGAACTTCAAAAAACAATTTCAACCTATTCCATATACCAAAACATCAATTAATAACTCATTAAAGCACAAATATGAACTTCAAAATCACAATTCTACCTATCCTATATACCAAAACATTAATAACTCATCAAAACACAAATAGGAACTGCAAAATCACAATTCTACCTATTCCATATACCAAAACATCAATAACTTATCAAAACACAAATATGAACTTCAAAAAACAATTTCAACCTATTCCATATACCAAAACATCAATTAATAACTCATTAAAACACAAATATGAACTTCAAAATCACAATTCTACCTATTCCATACACCACAACATCAATAACTTATCAAAACACAAATATGAACTTCAAAAAACAATTTCAACCTATTCCATATACCAAAACATCAATTAATAACTCATTAAAACACAAATATGAACTTCAAAATCAGAATTCTACCTATCCTATATACCAAAACATTAATAACTCATCAAAACACAAATATGAACTGCAAAATCATAATTCTACCTATTCCATATACCAAAACATCAATAACTTATCAAAACACAAATATGAACTTCAAAAAACAATTTCAACCTATTCCATATACCAAAACATCAATTAATAACTCATTAAAACACAAATATGAACTTCAAAATCACAATTCTACCTATTCCATATACCAAAACATCAATAACTTATCAAAACACAAATATGAACTTCAAAAAACAATTTCAACCTATTCCATATACCAAAACATCAATTAATAACTCATTAAAACACAAATATGAACTTCAAAATCACAATTCTACCTATCCTATATACCAAAACATTAATAACTCATCAAAACACAAATATGAACTTCAAAATCACAATTCTACCTATTCCATATACCAAAACATCAATAACTCATCAAAATACAAATATGAACTTCAAAATCACAATTCTACCTATTCCATATAACAAAACATAATATAACTAATCAAAACACAAATATGAACTTCAAAATCACAATTCTACCTATTCCATATACCAAAACAACAATAACTCATCAAAACACAAATATGAACTTCAAAATCCCAATTCTACCTATTCCTTATACCAAAACATCAATGAATAACTCATCGAAACACAAATATGAACTTCAAAATCACAATTCTACCTATCCCATATACCAAAACATCAATAACTCATCAAAACACAAATATGAACTTCAAAATCTCAATTCTACCTATTCCATATACCAAAACATCAATGAATAACTCATCAAAAAAAAAATATGAACTTCAAAATCACAATTCTACCTATTCCCATATACCAAAACATAAATGAATAACTCATCAAAACACAAATATGAACTGCAAAATCACAATTCTACCTATTCCATATACCAAAACATCAATAACTTATCAAAACACAAATATGAACTTCAAAAAACAATTTCAACCTATTCCATATAACAAAACATCAATTAATAACTCATTAAAACACAAATATGAACTTCAAAATCACAATTCTACCTATCCTATATACCAAAACATTAATAACTCATCAAAACACAAATAGGAACTGCAAAATCACAATTCTACCTATTCCATATACCAAAACATCAATAACATATCAAAACACAAATATGAACTTCAAAAAACAATTTCAACCTATTCCATATACCAAAACATCAATTAATAACTCATTAAAACACAAATATGAACTTCAAAATCACAATTCTACCTATTCCATACACCACAACATCAATAACTTATCAAAACACAAATATGAACTTCAAAAAACAATTTCAACCTATTCCATATACCAAAACATCAATTAATAACTCATCAAAACACAAATATGAACTTCAAAATCACAATTCTACCTATTCCATATATCAAAACATAATATAACTCATCAAAACACAAATATGAACTTCAAAATCACAATTCTACCTATCCCATATACCAAAACATCAATAACTCATCAAAACACAAATATGAACTTCAAAATGACAATTCTACCTATTCCATATAACAAAACATAATATAACTCATCAAAACACAAATATGAACTTCAAAATCACAATTCTACCTATTCCACATACCAAAACATCAATAACTCATCAAAACACAAATATGAACTTCAAAACACGATTTCTATCTATTCCATATACCAAAACATCAATAACTCATCAAAACACAAATATGAACTTCAAAATCACAATTCTTCCTATTCCATATAACGAAACATAATATAACTCATCAAAACACAAATATGAACTTCAAAATCACAATTCTACCTATTTCATATACCAAAACATCAATAACTCATCAAAACACATTTATGAACTTCAAAATCTCAATTCTACCTATTCCATATAACAAAACATCAATGAATAATTCATCAAAACACAAATATAAACTTCAAAATCACAATTCTACCTATTCCATATACCAAAACATCAATAACTCATCAAAACACAAATATGAACTTCAAAATCTCAATTCTACCTATTCCATATACCAAAACATCAATAACTCATCAAAACACAAATATGAACTTCAAAACACAATTTCTATCTATTCCATTTACCAAAACATCAATAACTCATCAAAACACAAATATGAACTTCAAAATCACAATTCTACCTATTCCATATAACAAAACATAATATAACTCATCAAAACACAAATATGAACTTCAAAATCACAATTCTACCTATTTCATATACCAAAACATCAATAACTCATCAAAACACAAATATGAACTTCAAAATCTCAATTCTACCTATTCCATATAACAAAACATAATATAACTAATCAAAACACAAATATGAACTTCAAAATCACAATTCTACCTATTCCATATACCAAAATATCCATAACTCATCAAAACACAAATATGAACTTCAAAATCTCAATTCTACCTATTCCATATACCAAAACATCAATGAATAACTCATCGAAACACAAATATGAACTTCAAAATCACAATTCTACCTATTCCATATAACAAAACATAATATAACTCATCAAAACACAAATATGAACTTCAAAATCACAATTCTACCTATTCCACATACCAAAACATCAATAACTCATCAGAACACAAATATGAACTTCAAAATCACAATTCTACCTATCTCATATACCAAAACATCAATAACTCATTAAAACACAAATATGAACTTCAAAATGACAATTCTACCTATTCCATATAACAAAACATAATATAACTCATCAAAACACCCATATGAACTTCAAAATCACAATTCTACCTATTCCATATATCAAAACATAATATAACTCATCAAAACACAAATATGAACTTCAAAATCACAATTCTACCTATTCCATATAACAAAACATAATATAACTAATCAAAACACAAATATGAACTTCAAAATCACAATTCTACCTATTCCATATACCAAAACATCAATAACTCATCAAAACACAAATATGAACTTCAAAATCTCAATTCTACCTATTCCATATACCAAAACATCAATGAATAACTCATCGAAACACAAATATGAACTTCAAAATTACAATTCTACCTATCCCATATACCAAAACATCAATAACTCATCAAAACACAAATATGAACATCAAAATCTCAATTCTACCTATTCCATATACCAAAACATCAATGAATAACTCATCAAAAAACAAATATGAACTTCAAAATCACAATTCTACCTATTCCCATATACCAAAACATAAATGAATAACTCATCAAAACACAAATATGAACTGCAAAATCACAATTCTACCAATTCCATATACCAAAACATCAATAACTTATCAAAACACAAATATGAACTTCAAAAAACAATTTCAACCTATTCCATATACCAAAACATCAATTAATAACTCATTAAAACACAAATATGAACTTCAAAATCACAATTCTACCTATCCTATATACCAAAACATTAATAACTCAACAAAACACAAATATGAACTGCAAAATCATAATTCTACCTATTCCATATACCAAAACATCAATAACTTATCAAAACACAAATATGAACTTCAAAAAACAATTTCAACCTATTCCATATACCAAAACATCAATTAATAACTCATTAAAACACAAATATGAACTTCAAAATCACAATTCTACCTATTCCATACACCACAACATCAATAACTTATCAAAACACAAATATGAACTTCAAAAACAATTTCAACCTATTCCATATACCAAAACATCAATTAATAACTCATCAAAACACAAATATGAACTTCAAAATCACAATTCTACCTATTCCATATATCAAAACATAATATAACTCATCAAAACACAAATATGAACTTCAAAATCACAATTCTACCTATCCCATATACCAAAACATCAATAACTCATCAAAACACAAATATGAACTTCAAAATGACAATTCTACCTATTCCATATAACAAAACATAATATAACTCATCAAAACACAAATATGAACTTCAAAATCACAATTCTACCTATTCCACATACCAAAATATCAATAACTCATCAAAACACAAATATGAACTTCAAAACACGATTTCTATCTATTCCATATACCAAAACATCAATAACTCATCAAAACACAAATATGAACTTCAAAATCACAATTCTACCTATTCCATATAACGAAACATAATATAACTCATCAAAACACAAATATGAACTTCAAAATCACAATTCTACCTATTTCATATACCAAAACATCAATAACTCATCAAAACACATTTATGAACTTCAAAATCTCAATTCTACCTATTCCATATAACAAAACATCAATGAATAATTCATCAAAACACAAATATAAACTTCAAAATCACAATTCTACCTATTCCATATACCAAAACATCAATAACTCATCAAAACACAAATATGAACTTCAAAATCTCAATTCTACCTATTCCATATACCAAAACATCAATGAATAACTCATCAAAACACAAATATGAACTTCAAAATCACAATTCTACCTATTCCATATACCAAAACATCAATAACTCATCAAAACACAAATATGAACTTCAAAACACAATTTCTATCTATTCCATTTACCAAAACATCAATAACTCATCAAAACACAAATATGAACTTCAAAATCACAATTCTACCTATTCCATATAACAAAACATAATATAACTCATCAAAACACAAATATGAACTTCAAAATCTCAATTCTACCTATCCCATATACCAAAACATCAATTAATAACTCATTAAAACACAAATATGAACTTCAAAATCACAATTCTACCTATCCTATATACCAAAACATTAATAACTCATCAAAACACAAATATGAACTTCAAAATCACAATTCTACCTATTTCATATACCAAAACATCAATAACTCATCAAAACACAAATATGAACTTCAAAATCTCAATTCTACCTATTCCATATAACAAAACATAATATAACTAATCAAAACACAAATATGAACTTCAAAATCACAATTCTACCTATTCCATATACCAAAATATCAATAACTCATCAAAACACAAATATGAACTTCAAAATCTCAATTCTACCTATTCCATATACCAAAACATCAATGAATAACTCATCGAAACACAAATATGAACTTCAAAATCACAATTCTACCTATTCCATATAACAAAACATAATATAACTCATCAAAACACAAATATGAACTTCAAAATCACAATTCTACCTATTCCACATACCAAAACATCAATAACTCATCAAAACACAAATATGAACTTCAAAATCACAATTCTACCTATCTCATATACCAAAACATCAATAACTCATTAAAACACAAATATGAACTTCAAAATGACAATTCTACCTATTCCATATAACAAAACATAATATAACTCATCAAAACACAAATATGAACTTCAAAATCACAATTCTACCTATTCCATATATCAAAACATAATATAACTCATCAAAACACAAATATGAACTTCAAAATCACAATTCTACCTATTCCATATAACAAAACATAATATAACTAATCAAAACACAAATATGAACTTCAAAATCACAATTCTACCTATTCCATATACCAAAACATCAATAACTCATCAAAACACAAATATGAACTTCAAAATCTCAATTCTACCTATTCCATATACCAAAACATCAATGAATAACTCATCGAAACACAAATATGAACTTCAAAATTACAATTCTACCTATCCCATATACCAAAACATCAATAACTCATCAAAACACAAATATGAACTTCAAAATCTCAATTCTACCTATTCCATATACCAAAACATCAATGAATAACTCATCAAAAAACAAATATGAACTTCAAAATCACAATTCTACCTATTCCCATATACCAAAACATAAATGAATAACTCATCAAAACACAAATATGAACTGCAAAATCACAATTCTACCAATTCCATATACCAAAACATCAATAACTTATCAAAACACAAATATGAACTTCAAAAAACAATTTCAACCTATTCCATATACCAAAACATCAATTAATAACTCATTAAAACACAAATATGAACTTCAAAACACAATTTCTATCTATTCCATTTACCAAAACATCAATAACTCATCAAAACACAAATATGAACTTCAAAATGACAATTCTACCTATTCCATATAACAAAACATAATATAACTCATCAAAACACAAATATGAACTTCAAAATCACAATTCTACCTATTCCACATACCAAAATATCAATAACTCATCAAAACACAAATATGAACTTCAAAACACGATTTCTATCTATTCCATATACCAAAACATCAATAACTCATCAAAACACAAATATGAACTTCAAAATCACAATTCTACCTATTCCATATAACGAAACATAATATAACTCATCAAAACACAAATATGAACTTCAAAATCACAATTCTACCTATTTCATATACCAAAACATCAATAACTCATCAAAACACATTTATGAACTTCAAAATCTCAATTCTACCTATTCCATATAACAAAACATCAATGAATAATTCATCAAAACACAAATATAAACTTCAAAATCACAATTCTACCTATTCCATATACCAAAACATCAATAACTCATCAAAACACAAATATGAACTTCAAAATCTCAATTCTACCTATTCCATATACCAAAACATCAATGAATAACTCATCAAAACACAAATATGAACTTCAAAATCACAATTCTACCTATTCCATATACCAAAACATCAATAACTCATCAAAACACAAATATGAACTTCAAAACACAATTTCTATCTATTCCATTTACCAAAACATCAATAACTCATCAAAACACAAATATGAACTTCAAAATCACAATTCTACCTATTCCATATAACAAAACATAATATAACTCATCAAAACACAAATATGAACTTCAAAATCTCAATTCTACCTATCCCATATACCAAAACATCAATTAATAACTCATTAAAACACAAATATGAACTTCAAAATCACAATTCTACCTATCCTATATACCAAAACATTAATAACTCATCAAAACACAAATATGAACTTCAAAATCACAATTCTACCTATTTCATATACCAAAACATCAATAACTCATCAAAACACAAATATGAACTTCAAAATCTCAATTCTACCTATTCCATATAACAAAACATAATATAACTAATCAAAACACAAATATGAACTTCAAAATCACAATTCTACCTATTCCATATACCAAAATATCAATAACTCATCAAAACACAAATATGAACTTCAAAATCTCAATTCTACCTATTCCATATACCAAAACATCAATGAATAACTCATCGAAACACAAATATGAACTTCAAAATCACAATTCTACCTATTCCATATAACAAAACATAATATAACTCATCAAAACACAAATATGAACTTCAAAATCACAATTCTACCTATTCCACATACCAAAACATCAATAACTCATCAAAACACAAATATGAACTTCAAAATCACAATTCTACCTATCTCATATACCAAAACATCAATAACTCATTAAAACACAAATATGAACTTCAAAATGACAATTCTACCTATTCCATATAACAAAACATAATATAACTCATCAAAACACAAATATGAACTTCAAAATCACAATTCTACCTATTCCATATATCAAAACATAATATAACTCATCAAAACACAAATATGAACTTCAAAATCACAATTCTACCTATTCCATATAACAAAACATAATATAACTAATCAAAACACAAATATGAACTTCAAAATCACAATTCTACCTATTCCATATACCAAAACATCAATAACTCATCAAAACACAAATATGAACTTCAAAATCTCAATTCTACCTATTCCATATACCAAAACATCAATGAATAACTCATCGAAACACAAATATGAACTTCAAAATTACAATTCTACCTATCCCATATACCAAAACATCAATAACTCATCAAAACACAAATATGAACTTCAAAATCTCAATTCTACCTATTCCATATACCAAAACATCAATGAATAACTCATCAAAAAACAAATATGAACTTCAAAATCACAATTCTACCTATTCCCATATACCAAAACATAAATGAATAACTCATCAAAACACAAATATGAACTGCAAAATCACAATTCTACCAATTCCATATACCAAAACATCAATAACTTATCAAAACACAAATATGAACTTCAAAAAACAATTTCAACCTATTCCATATACCAAAACATCAATTAATAACTCATTAAAACACAAATATGAACTTCAAAATCACAATTCTACCTATCCTATATACCAAAACATTAATAACTCATCAAAACACAAATATGAACTGCAAAATCACAATTCTACCTATTCCATATAACAAAACATAATATAACTAATCAAAACACAAATATGAACTTCAAAATCACAATTCTACCTATTCCATATACCAAAACATCAATAACTCATCAAAACACTAATATGAACTTCAAAATCTCAATTCTACCTATTCCATATACCAAAACATCAATGAATAACTCATCGAAACACAAATATGAACTTCAAAATTACAATTCTACCTATCCCATATACCAAAACATCAATAACTCATCAAAACACAAATATGAACTTCAAAATCTCAATTCTACCTATTCCATATACCAAAACATCAATGAATAACTCATCAAAAAACAAATATGAACTTCAAAATCACAATTCTACCTATTCCCATATACCAAAACATAAATGAATAACTCATCAAAACACAAATATGAACTGCAAAATCACAATTCTACCAATTCCATATACCAAAACATCAATAACTTATCAAAACACAAATATGAACTTCAAAAAACAATTTCAACCTATTCCATATACCAAAACATCAATTAATAACTCATTAAAACACAAATATGAACTTCAAAATCACAATTCTACCTATCCTATATACCAAAACATTAATAACTCATCAAAACACAAATATGAACTGCAAAATCACAATTCTACCTATTCCATATACCAAAACATCAATAACTCATCAAAACACAAATATGAACTTCAAAATCTCAATTCTACCTATTCCATATACCAAAACATCAATGAATAACTCATCAAAACACAAATATGAACTTCAAAATCACAATTCTACCTATTCCATATAACAAAACATAATATAACTAATCAAAACACAAATATGAACTTCAAAATCACAATTCTACCTATTCCATATACCAAAACATCAATAACTCATCAAAACACAAATATGAACTTCAAAATCACAATTCTACCTATTCCATATAACAAAACATAATATAACTCATCAAAACACAAATATGAACTTCAAAATCTCAATTCTACCTATCCCATATACCAAAACATCAATTAATAACTCATTAAACCACAAATATGAACTTCAAAATCACAATTCTACCTATCCTATATACCAAAACATTAATAACTCATCAAAACACAAATATGAACTTCAAAATCACAATTCTACCTATTTCATATACCAAAACATCAATAACTCATCAAAACACAAATATGAACTTCAAAATCTCAATTCTACCTATTCCATATAACAAAACATAATATAACTAATCAAAACACAAATATGAACTTCAAAATCACAATTCTACCTATTCCATATACCAAAATATCAATAACTCATCAAAACACAAATATGAACTTCAAAATCTCAATTCTACCTATTCCATATACCAAAACATCAATGAATAACTCATCGAAACACAAATATGAACTTCAAAATCACAATTCTACCTATTCCATATAACAAAACATAATATAACTCATCAAAACACAAATATGAACTTCAAAATCACAATTCTACCTATTCCACATACCAAAACATCAATAACTCATCAAAACACAAATATGAACTTCAAAATCACAATTCTACCTATCTCATATACCAAAACATCAATAACTCATTAAAACACAAATATGAACTTCAAAATGACAATTCTACCTATTCCATATAACAAAACATAATATAACTCATCAAAACACAAATATGAACTTCAAAATCACAATTCTACCTATTCCATATATCAAAACATAATATAACTCATCAAAACACAAATATGAACTTCAAAATCACAATTCTACCTATTCCATATAACAAAACATAATATAACTAATCAAAACACAAATATGAACTTCAAAATCACAATTCTACCTATTCCATATACCAAAACATCAATAACTCATCAAAACACAAATATGAACTTCAAAATCTCAATTCTACCTATTCCATATACCAAAACATCAATGAATAACTCATCGAAACACAAATATGAACTTCAAAATTACAATTCTACCTATCCCATATACCAAAACATCAATAACTCATCAAAACACAAATATGAACTTCAAAATCTCAATTCTACCTATTCCATATACCAAAACATCAATGAATAACTCATCAAAAAACAAATATGAACTTCAAAATCACAATTCTACCTATTCCCATATACCAAAACATAAATGAATAACTCATCAAAACACAAATATGAACTGCAAAATCACAATTCTACCAATTCCATATACCAAAACATCAATAACTTATCAAAACACAAATATGAACTTCAAAAAACAATTTCAACCTATTCCATATACCAAAACATCAATTAATAACTCATTAAAACACAAATATGAACTTCAAAATCACAATTCTACCTATCCTATATACCAAAACATTAATAACTCATCAAAACACAAATATGAACTGCAAAATCACAATTCTACCTATTCCATATAACAAAACATAATATAACTAATCAAAACACAAATATGAACTTCAAAATCACAATTCTACCTATTCCATATACCAAAACATCAATAACTCATCAAAACACTAATATGAACTTCAAAATCTCAATTCTACCTATTCCATATACCAAAACATCAATGAATAACTCATCGAAACACAAATATGAACTTCAAAATTACAATTCTACCTATCCCATATACCAAAACATCAATAACTCATCAAAACACAAATATGAACTTCAAAATCTCAATTCTACCTATTCCATATACCAAAACATCAATGAATAACTCATCAAAAAACAAATATGAACTTCAAAATCACAATTCTACCTATTCCCATATACCAAAACATAAATGAATAACTCATCAAAACACAAATATGAACTGCAAAATCACAATTCTACCAATTCCATATACCAAAACATCAATAACTTATCAAAACACAAATATGAACTTCAAAAAACAATTTCAACCTATTCCATATACCAAAACATCAATTAATAACTCATTAAAACACAAATATGAACTTCAAAATCACAATTCTACCTATCCTATATACCAAAACATTAATAACTCATCAAAACACAAATATGAACTGCAAAATCACAATTCTACCTATTCCATATACCAAAACATCAATAACTCATCAAAACACAAATATGAACTTCAAAATCTCAATTCTACCTATTCCATATACCAAAACATCAATGAATAACTCATCAAAACACAAATATGAACTTCAAAATCACAATTCTACCTATTCCATATAACAAAACATAATATAACTAATCAAAACACAAATATGAACTTCAAAATCACAATTCTACCTATTCCATATACCAAAACATCAATAACTCATCAAAACACAAATATGAACTTCAAAATCTCAATTCTACCTATTCCATATACCAAAACATCAATGAATAACTCATCGAAACACAAATATGAACTTCAAAATTACAATTCTACCTATCCCATATACCAAAACATCAATAACTCATCAAAACACAAATATGAACTTCAAAATCTCAATTCTACCTATTCCATATACCAAAACATCAATGAATAACTCATCAAAAAACAAATATGAACTTCAAAATCACAATTCTACCTATTCCCATATACCAAAACATAAATGAATAACTCATCAAAACACAAATATGAACTGCAAAATCACAATTCTACCAATTCCATATACCAAAACATCAATAACTTATCAAAACACAAATATGAACTTCAAAAAACAATTTCAACCTATTCCATATACCAAAACATCAATTAATAACTCATTAAAACACAAATATGAACTTCAAAATCACAATTCTACCTATCCTATATACCAAAACATTAATAACTCATCAAAACACAAATATGAACTGCAAAATCACAATTCTACCTATTCCATATAACAAAACATAATATAACTAATCAAAACACAAATATGAACTTCAAAATCACAATTCTACCTATTCCATATACCAAAACATCAATAACTCATCAAAACACAAATATGAACTTCAAAATCTCAATTCTACCTATTCCATATACCAAAACATCAATGAATAACTCATCGAAACACAAATATGAACTTCAAAATTACAATTCTACCTATCCCATATACCAAAACATCAATAACTCATCAAAACACAAATATGAACTTCAAAATCTCAATTCTACCTATTCCATATACCAAAACATCAATGAATAACTCATCAAAAAACAAATATGAACTTCAAAATCACAATTCTACCTATTCCCATATAGCAAAACATAAATGAATAACTCATCAAAACACAAATATGAACTGCAAAATCACAATTCTACCAATTCCATATACCAAAACATCAATAACTTATCAAAACACAAATATGAACTTCAAAAAACAATTTCAACCTATTCCATATACCAAAACATCAATTAATAACTCATTAAAACACAAATATGAACTTCAAAATCACAATTCTACCTATCCTATATACCAAAACATTAATAACTCATCAAAACACAAATATGAACTGCAAAATCACAATTCTACCTATTCCATATACCAAAACATCAATAACTCATCAAAACACAAATATGAACTTCAAAATCTCAATTCTACCTATTCCATATACCAAAACATCAATGAATAACTCATCAAAACACAAATATGAACTTCAAAATCACAATTCTACCTATTCCATATAACAAAACATAATATAACTAATCAAAACACAAATATGAACTTCAAAATCACAATTCTACCTATTCCATATACCAAAACATCAATAACTCATCAAAACACAAATATGAACTTCAAAATCTCAATTCTACCTATTCCATATACCAAAACATCAATGAATAACTCATCGAAACACAAATATGAACTTCAAAATTACAATTCTACCTATCCCATATACCAAAACATCAATAACTCATCAAAACACAAATATGAACTTCAAAATCTCAATTCTACCTATTCCATATACCAAAACATCAATGAATAACTCATCAAAAAACAAATATGAACTTCAAAATCACAATTCTACCTATTCCCATATACCAAAACATAAATGAATAACTCATCAAAACACAAATATGAACTGCAAAATCACAATTCTACCAATTCCATATACCAAAACATCAATAACTTATCAAAACACAAATATGAACTTCAAAAAACAATTTCAACCTATTCCATATACCAAAACATCAATTAATAACTCATTAAAACACAAATATGAACTGCAAAATCACAATTCTACCTATTCCATATACCAAAACATCAATAACTCATCAAAACACAAATATGAACTTCAAAATCTCAATTCTACCTATTCCATATACCAAAACATCAATGAATAACTCATCAAAACACAAATATGAACTTCAAAATCACAATTCTACCTATTCCATATAACAAAACATAATATAACTAATCAAAACACAAATATGAACTTCAAAATCACAATTCTACCTATTCCATATACCAAAACATCAATAACTCATCAAAACACAAATATGAACTTCAAAATCTCAATTCTACCTATTCCATATACCAAAACATCAATGAATAACTCATCGAAACACAAATATGAACTTCAAAATTACAATTCTACCTATCCCATATACCAAAACATCAATAACTCATCAAAACACAAATATGAACTTCAAAATCTCAATTCTACCTATTCCATATACCAAAACATCAATGAATAACTCATCAAAAAACAAATATGAACTTCAAAATCACAATTCTACCTATTCCCATATACCAAAACATAAATGAATAACTCATCAAAACACAAATATGAACTGCAAAATCACAATTCTACCAATTCCATATACCAAAACATCAATAACTTATCAAAACACAAATATGAACTTCAAAAAACAATTTCAACCTATTCCATATACCAAAACATCAATTAATAACTCATCAAAACACAAATATGAACTGCAAAATCACAATTCTACCTATTCCATATAACAAAACATAATATAACTAATCAAAACACAAATATGAACTTCAAAATCACAATTCTACCTATTCCATATACCAAAACATCAATAACTCATCAAAACACAAATATGAACTTCAAAATCTCAATTCTACCTATTCCATATACCAAAACATCAATGAATAACTCATCGAAACACAAATATGAACTTCAAAATTACAATTCTACCTATCCCATATACCAAAACATCAATAACTCATCAAAACACAAATATGAACTTCAAAATCTCAATTCTACCTATTCCATATACCAAAACATCAATGAATAACTCATCAAAAAACAAATATGAACTTCAAAATCACAATTCTACCTATTCCCATATACCAAAACATAAATGAATAACTCATCAAAACACAAATATGAACTGCAAAATCACAATTCTACCAATTCCATATACCAAAACATCAATAACTTATCAAAACACAAATATGAACTTCAAAAAACAATTTCAACCTATTCCATATACCAAAACATCAATTAATAACTCATTAAAACACAAATATGAACTTCAAAATCACAATTCTACCTATCCTATATACCAAAACATTAATAACTCATCAAAACACAAATATGAACTGCAAAATCACAATTCTACCTATTCCATATACCAAAACATCAATAACTCATCAAAACACAAATATGAACTTCAAAATCTCAATTCTACCTATTCCATATACCAAAACATCAATGAATAACTCATCAAAACACAAATATGAACTTCAAAATCACAATTCTACCTATTCCATATACCAAAACATCAATAACTCATCAAAACACAAATATGAACTTCAAAACACAATTTCTATCTATTCCATTTACCAAAACATCAATAACTCATCAAAACACAAATATGAACTTCAAAATCACAATTCTACCTATTCCATATAACAAAACATAATATAACTCATCAAAACACAAATATGAACTTCAAAATCTCAATTCTACCTATCCCATATACCAAAACATCAATTAATAACTCATTAAAACACAAATATGAACTTCAAAATCACAATTCTACCTATCCTATATACCAAAACATTAATAACTCATCAAAACACAAATATGAACTTCAAAATCACAATTCTACCTATTTCATATACCAAAACATCAATAACTCATCAAAACACAAATATGAACTTCAAAATCTCAATTCTACCTATTCCATATAACAAAACATAATATAACTAATCAAAACACAAATATGAACTTCAAAATCACAATTCTACCTATTCCATATACCAAAATATCAATAACTCATCAAAACACAAATATGAACTTCAAAATCTCAATTCTACCTATTCCATATACCAAAACATCAATGAATAACTCATCGAAACACAAATATGAACTTCAAAATCACAATTCTACCTATTCCATATAACAAAACATAATATAACTCATCAAAACACAAATATGAACTTCAAAATCACAATTCTACCTATTCCACATACCAAAACATCAATAACTCATCAAAACACAAATATGAACTTCAAAATCACAATTCTACCTATCTCATATACCAAAACATCAATAACTCATTAAAACACAAATATGAACTTCAAAATGACAATTCTACCTATTCCATATAACAAAACATAATATAACTCATCAAAACACAAATATGAACTTCAAAATCACAATTCTACCTATTCCATATATCAAAACATAATATAACTCATCAAAACACAAATATGAACTTCAAAATCACAATTCTACCTATTCCATATAGCAAAACATAATATAACTAATCAAAACACAAATATGAACTTCAAAATCACAATTCTACCTATTCCATATACCAAAACATCAATAACTCATCAAAACACAAATATGAACTTCAAAATCTCAATTCTACCTATTCCATATACCAAAACATCAATGAATAACTCATCGAAACACAAATATGAACTTCAAAATTACAATTCTACCTATCCCATATACCAAAACATCAATAACTCATCAAAACACAAATATGAACTTCAAAATCTCAATTCTACCTATTCCATATACCAAAACATCAATGAATAACTCATCAAAAAACAAATATGAACTTCAAAATCACAATTCTACCTATTCCCATATACCAAAACATAAATGAATAACTCATCAAAACACAAATATGAACTGCAAAATCACAATTCTACCAATTCCATATACCAAAACATCAATAACTTATCAAAACACAAATATGAACTTCAAAAAACAATTTCAACCTATTCCATATACCAAAACATCAATTAATAACTCATTAAAACACAAATATGAACTTCAAAATCACAATTCTACCTATCCTATATACCAAAACATTAATAACTCATCAAAACACAAATATGAACTGCAAAATCACAATTCTACCTATTCCATATACCAAAACATCAATAACTCATCAAAACACAAATATGAACTTCAAAATCTCAATTCTACCTATTCCATATACCAAAACATCAATGAATAACTCATCAAAACACAAATATGAACTTCAAAATCACAATTCTACCTATTCCATATACCAAAACATCAATAACTCATCAAAACACAAATATGAACTTCAAAACACAATTTCTATCTATTCCATTTACCAAAACATCAATAACTCATCAAAACACAAATATGAACTTCAAAATCACAATTCTACCTATTCCATATAACAAAACATAATATAACTCATCAAAACACAAATATGAACTTCAAAATCTCAATTCTACCTATCCCATATACCAAAACATCAATTAATAACTCATTAAAACACAAATATGAACTTCAAAATCACAATTCTACCTATCCTATATACCAAAACATTAATAACTCATCAAAACACAAATATGAACTGCAAAATCACAATTCTACCTATTCCATATACCAAAACATCAATAACTCATCAAAACACAAATATGAACTTCAAAATCTCAATTCTACCTATTCCATATACCAAAACATCAATGAATAACTCATCAAAACACAAATATGAACTTCAAAATCACAATTCTACCTATTCCATATACCAAAACATCAATAACTCATCAAAACACAAATATGAACTTCAAAACACAATTTCTATCTATTCCATTTACCAAAACATCAATAACTCATCAAAACACAAATATGAACTTCAAAATCACAATTCTACCTATTCCATATAACAAAACATAATATAACTCATCAAAACACAAATATGAACTTCAAAATCTCAATTCTACCTATCCCATATACCAAAACATCAATTAATAACTCATTAAAACACAAATATGAACTTCAAAATCACAATTCTACCTATCCTATATACCAAAACATTAATAACTCATCAAAACACAAATATGAACTTCAAAATCACAATTCTACCTATTTCATATACCAAAACATCAATAACTCATCAAAACACAAATATGAACTTCAAAATCTCAATTCTACCTATTCCATATAACAAAACATAATATAACTAATCAAAACACAAATATGAACTTCAAAATCACAATTCTACCTATTCCATATACCAAAATATCAATAACTCATCAAAACACAAATATGAACTTCAAAATCTCAATTCTACCTATTCCATATACCAAAACATCAATGAATAACTCATCGAAACACAAATATGAACTTCAAAATCACAATTCTACCTATTCCATATAACAAAACATAATATAACTCATCAAAACACAAATATGAACTTCAAAATCACAATTCTACCTATTCCACATACCAAAACATCAATAACTCATCAAAACACAAATATGAACTTCAAAATCACAATTCTACCTATCTCATATACCAAAACATCAATAACTCATTAAAACACAAATATGAACTTCAAAATGACAATTCTACCTATTCCATATAACAAAACATAATATAACTCATCAAAACACAAATATGAACTTCAAAATCACAATTCTACCTATTCCATATATCAAAACATAATATAACTCATCAAAACACAAATATGAACTTCAAAATCACAATTCTACCTATTCCATATAGCAAAACATAATATAACTAATCAAAACACAAATATGAACTTCAAAATCACAATTCTACCTATTCCATATACCAAAACATCAATAACTCATCAAAACACAAATATGAACTTCAAAATCTCAATTCTACCTATTCCATATACCAAAACATCAATGAATAACTCATCGAAACACAAATATGAACTTCAAAATTACAATTCTACCTATCCCATATACCAAAACATCAATAACTCATCAAAACACAAATATGAACTTCAAAATCTCAATTCTACCTATTCCATATACCAAAACATCAATGAATAACTCATCAAAAAACAAATATGAACTTCAAAATCACAATTCTACCTATTCCCATATACCAAAACATAAATGAATAACTCATCAAAACACAAATATGAACTGCAAAATCACAATTCTACCAATTCCATATACCAAAACATCAATAACTTATCAAAACACAAATATGAACTTCAAAAAACAATTTCAACCTATTCCATATACCAAAACATCAATTAATAACTCATTAAAACACAAATATGAACTTCAAAATCACAATTCTACCTATCCTATATACCAAAACATTAATAACTCATCAAAACACAAATATGAACTGCAAAATCATAATTCTACCTATTCCATATACCAAAACATCAATAACTTATCAAAACACAAATATGAACTTCAAAAAACAATTTCAACCTATTCCATATACCAAAACATCAATTAATAACTCATTAAAACACAAATATGAACTTCAAAATCACAATTCTACCTATTCCATATACCAAAACATCAATAACTCATTAAAACACAAATATGAACTTCAAAATCACAATTCTACCAATTCCATATACCAAAACATCAATAACTCATCAAAATACAAATATGAACTTCAAAATCACAATTCTACCTATTCCATATAACAAAACATAATATAACTAATCAAAACACAAATATGAACTTCAAAATCACAATTCTACCTATTCCATATACCAAAACATCAATGAATAACTCATCAAAACACAAATATGAACTTCAAAATCTCAATTCTACCTATTCCTTATACCAAAACATCAATGAATAACTCATCGAAACACAAATATGAACTTCAAAATCACAATTCTACCTATCCCATATACCAAACATCAATAACTCATCAAAACACAAATATGAACTTCAAAATCTCAATTCTACCTATTCCATATACCAAAACATCAATGAATAACTCATCAAAAAACAAATATGAACTTCAAAATCACAATTCTACCTATTCCCATATACCAAAACATAAATGAATAACTCATCAAAACACAAATATGAACTGCAAAATCACAATTCTACCTATTCCATATACCAAAACATCAATAACTTATCAAAACACAAATATGAACTTCAAAAAACAATTTCAACCTATTCCATATACCAAAACATCAATTAATAACTCATTAAAACACAAATATGAACTTCAAAATCACAATTCTACCTATCCTATATACCAAAACATTAATAACTCATCAAAACACAAATATGAACTGCAAAATCATAATTCTACCTATTCCATATACCAAAACATCAATAACTTATCAAAACACAAATATGAACTTCAAAAAACAATTTCAACCTATTCCATATACCAAGACATCAATTAATAACTCATTAAAACACAAATATGAACTTCAAAATCACAATTCTACCTATTCCATATACCAAAACATCAATAACTTATCAAAACACAAATATGAACTTCAAAAAACAATTTCAACCTATTCCATATACCAAAACATCAATTAATAACTCATTAAAACACAAATATGAACTTCAAAATCACAATTCTACCTATCCTATATACCAAAACATTAATAACTCATCAAAACACAAATATGAACTTCAAAATCACAATTCTACCTATTCCATATACCAAAACATCAATAACTCATCAAAATACAAATATGAACTTCAAAATCACAATTCTACCTATTCCATATAACAAAACATAATATAACTAATCAAAACACAAATATGAACTTCAAAATCACAATTCTACCTATTCCATATACCAAAACATCAATAACTCATCAAAACACAAATATGAACTTCAAAATCTCAATTCTACCTATTCCTTATACCAAAACATCAATGAATAACTCATCGAAACACAAATATGAACTTCAAAATCACAATTCTACCTATCCCATATACCAAAACATCAATAACTCATCAAAACACAAATATGAACTTCAAAATCTCAATTCTACCTATTCCATATACCAAAACATCAATGAATAACTCATAAAAAAAAAAAATATGAACTTGAAAATCACAATTCTACCTATTCCCATATACCAAAACATAAATGAATAACTCATCAAAACACAAATATGAACTGCAAAATCACAATTCTACCTATTCCATATACCAAAACATCAATAACTTATCAAAACACAAATATGAACTTCAAAAAACAATTTCAACCTATTCCATATACCAAAACATCAATTAATAACTCATTAAAACACAAATATGAACTTCAAAATCACAATTCTACCTATCCTATATACCAAAACATTAATAACTCATCAAAACACAAATATGAACTGCAAAATCACAATTCTACCTATTCCATATCCCAAAACATCAATAACTTATCAAAACACAAATATGAACTTCAAAAAACAATTTCAACCTATTCCATATACCAAAACATCAATTAATAACTCATTAAAACACAAATATGAACTTCAAAATCACAATTCTACCTATTCCATACACCAAAACATCAATAACTTATCAAAACACAAATATGAACTTCAAAAAACAATTTCAACCTATTCCATATACCAAAACATCAATTAATAACTCATCAAAACACAAATATGAACTTCAAAATCACAATTCTACCTATTCCATATATCAAAACATAATATAACTCATCAAAACACAAATATGAACTTCAAAATCACAATTCTACCTATCCCATATAACAAAACATAATATAACTCATCAAAACACAAATATGAACTTCAAAATCACAATTCTACCTATTCCACATACCAAAACATCAATAACTCATCAAAACACAAATATGAACTTCAAAACACGATTTCTATCTATTCCATATACCAAAACATCAATAACTCATCAAAACACAAATATGAACTTCAAAATCACAATTCTACCTATTCCATATAACGAAACATAATATAACTCATCAAAACACAAATATGAACTTCAAAATCACAATTCTACCTATTTCATATACCAAAACATCAATAACTCATCAAAACACATTTATGAACTTCAAAATCTCAATTCTACCTATTCCATATAACAAAACATCAATGAATAATTCATCAAAACACAAATATAAACTTCAAAATCACAATTCTACCTATTCCATATACCAAAACATCAATAACTCATCAAAACACAAATATGAACTTCAAAATCTCAATTCTACCTATTCCATATACCAAAACATCAATGAATAACTCATCAAAACACAAATATGAACTTCAAAATCACAATTCTACCTATTCCATATACCAAAACATCAATAACTCATCAAAACACAAATATGAACTTCAAAACACAATTTCTATCTATTCCATTTACCAAAACATCAATAACTCATCAAAACACAAATATGAACTTCAAAATCACAATTCTACCTATTCCATATAACAAAACATAATATAACTCATCAAAACACAAATATGAACTTCAAAATCACAATTCTACCTATTTCATATACCAAAACATCAATAACTCATCAAAACACAAATATGAACTTCAAAATCACAATTCTACCTATTCCATATACCAAAACATCAATAACTCATCAAAATACAAATATGAACTTCAAAATCACAATTCTACCTATTCCATATAACAAAACATAATATAACTAATCAAAACACAAATATGAACTTCAAAATCACAATTCTACCTATTCCATATACGAAAACATCAATGAATAACTCATCAAAACACAAATATGAACTTCAAAATCTCAATTCTACCTATTCCTTATACCAAAACATCAATGAATAACTCATCGAAACACAAATATGAACTTCAAAATCACAATTCTACTTATCCCATATACCAAACATCAATAACTCATCAAAACACAAATATGAACTTCAAAATCTCAATTCTACCTATTCCATATACCAAAACATCAATGAATAACTCATCAAAAAACAAATATGAACTTCAAAATCACAATTCTACCTATTCCCATATACCAAAACATAAATGAATAACTCATCAAAACACAAATATGAACTGCAAAATCACAATTCTACCTATTCCATATACCAAAACATCAATAACTTATCAAAACACAAATATGAACTTCAAAAAACAATTTCAACCTATTCCATATACCAAAACATCAATTAATAACTCATTAAAACACAAATATGAACTTCAAAATCACAATTCTACCTATCCTATATACCAAAACATTAATAACTCATCAAAACACAAATATGAACTGCAAAATCATAATTCTACCTATTCCATATACCAAAACATCAATAACTTATCAAAACACAAATATGAACTTCAAAAAACAATTTCAACCTATTCCATATACCAAAACATCAATTAATAACTCATTAAAACACAAATATGAACTTCAAAATCACAATTCTACCTATTCCATATACCAAAACATCAATAACTTATCAAAACACAAATATGAACTTCAAAAAACAATTTCAACCTATTCCATATACCAAAACATCAATTAATAACTCATTAAAACACAAATATGAACTTCAAAATCACAATTCTACCTATCCTATATACCAAAACATTAATAACTCATCAAAACACAAATATGAACTTCAAAATCACAATTCTACCTATTCCATATACCAAAACATCAATAACTCATCAAAATACAAATATGAACTTCAAAATCACAATTCTACCTATTCCATATAACAAAACATAATATAACTAATCAAAACACAAATATGAACTTCAAAATCACAATTCTACCTATTCCATATACCAAAACATCAATAACTCATCAAAACACAAATATGAACTTCAAAAAACAATTTCAACCTATTCCATATACCAAAACATCAATTAATAACTCATTAAAACACAAATATGAACTTCAAAATCACAATTCTACCTATTCCACACACCAAAACATCAATAACTTATCAAAACACAAATATGAACTTCAAAAAACAATTTCAACCTATTCCATATACCAAAACATCAATTAATAACTCATCAAAACACAAATATGAACTTCAAAATCACAATTCTACCTATTCCATATATCAAAACATAATATAACTCATCAAAACACAAATATGAACTTCAAAACACGATTTCTATCTATTCCATATACCAAAACATCAATAACTCATCAAAACACAAATATGAACTTCAAAATCACAATTCTACCTATTCCATATAACGAAACATAATATAACTCATCAAAACACAAATATGAACTTCAAAATCACAATTCTACCTATTTCATATACCAAAACATCAATAACTCATCAAAACACATTTATGAACTTCAAAATCTCAATTCTACCTATTCCATATAACAAAACATCAATGAATAATTCATCAAAACACAAATATAAACTTCAAAATCACAATTCTACCTATTCCATATAACAAAACATAATATAACTAATCAAAACACAAATATGAACTTCAAAATCACAATTCTACCTATTCCATATACGAAAACATCAATGAATAACTCATCAAAACACAAATATGAACTTCAAAATCTCAATTCTACCTATTCCTTATACCAAAACATCAATGAATAACTCATCGAAACACAAATATGAACTTCAAAATCACAATTCTACCTATCCCATATACCAAACATCAATAACTCATCAAAACACAAATATGAACTTCAAAATCTCAATTCTACCTATTCCATATACCAAAACATCAATGAATAACTCATCAAAAAACAAATATGACCTTCAAAATCACAATTCTACCTATTCCCATATACCAAAACATAAATGAATAACTCATCAAAACACAAATATGAACTGCAAAATCACAATTCTACCTATTCCATATACCAAAACATCAATAACTTATCAAAACACAAATATGAACTTCAAAAAACAATTTCAACCTATTCCATATACCAAAACATCAATTAATAACTCATTAAAACACAAATATGAACTTCAAAATCACAATTCTACCTATCCTATATACCAAAACATTAATAACTCATCAAAACACAAATATGAACTGCAAAATCATAATTCTACCTATTCCATATACCAAAACATCAATAACTTATCAAAACACAAATATGAACTTCAAAAAACAATTTCAACCTATTCCATATACCAAAACATCAATTAATAACTCATTAAAACACAAATATGAACTTCAAAATCACAATTCTACCTATTCCATATACCAAAACATCAATAACTTATCAAAACACAAATATGAACTTCAAAATCACAATTCTACCTATTCCATATACCAAAACATCAATTAATAACTCATTAAAACACAAATATGAACTTCAAAATCACAATTCTACCTATCCTATATACCAAAACATTAATAACTCATCAAAACACAAATATGAACTTCAAAATCACAATTCTACCTATTCCATATACCAAAACATCAATAACTCATCAAAATACAAATATGAACTTCAAAATCACAATTCTACCTATTCCATATAACAAAACATAATATAACTAATCAAAACACAAATATGAACTTCAAAATCACAATTCTACCTATTCCATATACCAAAACATCAATAACTCATCAAAACACAAATATGAACTTCAAAATCTCAATTCTACCTATTCCTTATACCAAAACATCAATGAATAACTCATCGAAACACAAATATGAACTTCAAACTCACAATTCTACCTATCCCATATACCAAAACATCAATAACTCATCAAAACACAAATATGAACTTCAAAATCTCAATTCCACCTATTCCATATACCAAAACATCAATGAATAACTCATCAAAAAAAAAATATGAACTTCAAAATCACAATTCTACCTATTCCCATATACCAAAACATAAATGAATAACTCATCAAAACACAAATATGAACTGCAAAATCACAATTCTACCTATTCCATATACCAAAACATCAATAACTTATCAAAACACAAATATGAACTTCAAAAAACAATTTCAACCTATTCCATATACCAAAACATCAATTAATAACTCATTAAAACACAAATATGAACTTCAAAATCACAATTCTACCTATCCTATATACCAAAACATTAATAACTCATCAAAACACAAATATGAACTGCAAAATCACAATTCTACCTATTCCATATACCAAAACATCAATTAATAACTCATCAAAACACAAATATGAACTTCAAAAAACAATTTCAACCTATTCCATATACCAAAACATCAATTAATAACTCATTAAAACACAAATATGAACTTCAAAATCACAATTCTACCTATTCCATACACCAAAACATCAATAACTTATCAAAACACAAATATGAACTTCAAAAAACAATTTCAACCTATTCCATATACCAAAACATCAATTAATAACTCATCAAAACACTAATATGAACTTCAAAATCACAATTCTACCTATTCCATATATCAAAACATAATATAACTCATCAAAACACAAATATGAACTTCAAAATCACAATTCTACCTATCCCATATACCAAAACATCAATAACTCATCAAAACACAAATATGAACTTCAAAATGACAATTCTACCTATTCCATATAACAAAACATAATATAACTCATCAAAACACAAATATGAACTGCAAAATCACAATTCTACCAATTCCATATACCAAAACATCAATAACTTATCAAAACACAAATATGAACTTCAAAAAACAATTTCAACCTATTCCATATACCAAAACATCAATTAATAACTCATTAAAACACAAATATGAACTTCAAAATCACAATTCTACCTATCCTATATACCAAAACATTAATAACTCATCAAAACACAAATATGAACTGCAAAATCACAATTCTACCTATTCCATATACCAAAACATCAATTAATAACTCATCAAAACACAAATATGAACTTCAAAAAACAATTTCAACCTATTCCATATACCAAAACATCAATTAATAACTCATTAAAACACAAATATGAACTTCAAAATCACAATTCTACCTATTCCATACACCAAAACATCAATAACTTATCAAAACACAAATATGAACTTCAAAAAACAATTTCAACCTATTCCATATACCAAAACATCAATTAATAACTCATCAAAACACTAATATGAACTTCAAAATCACAATTCTACCTATTCCATATATCAAAACATAATATAACTCATCAAAACACAAATATGAACTTCAAAATCACAATTCTACCTATCCCATATACCAAAACATCAATAACTCATCAAAACACAAATATGAACTTCAAAATGACAATTCTACCTATTCCATATAACAAAACATAATATAACTCATCAAAACACAAATATGAACTTCAAAATCACAATTCTACCTATTCCACATACCAAAACATCAATAACTCATCAAAACACAAATATGAACTTCAAAACACGATTTCTATCTATTCCATATACCAAAACATCAATAACTCATCAAAACACATTTATGAACTTCAAAATCTCAATTCTACCTATTCCATATAACAAAACATCAATGAATAATTCATCAAAACACAAATATAAACTTCAAAATCACAATTCTACCTATTCCATATACCAAAACATCAATAACTCATCAAAACACAAATATGAACTTCAAAATCTCAATTCTACCTATTCCATATACCAAAACATCAATGAATAACTCATCAAAACACAAATATGAACTTCAAAATCACAATTCTACCTATTCCATATACCAAAACATCAATAACTCATCAAAACACAAATATGAACTTCAAAACACAATTTCTATCTATTCCATTTACCAAAACATCAATAACTCATCAAAACACAAATATGAACTTCAAAATCACAATTCTACCTATTCCATAAAACAAAACATAATATAACTCATCAAAACACAAATATGAACTTCAAAATCACAATACTACCTATTTCATATACCAAAACATCAATAACTCATCAAAACACAAATATGAACTTCAAAATCTCAATTCTACCTATTCCATATAACAAAACATAATATAACTAATCAAAACACAAATATGAACTTCAAAATCACAATTCTACCTATTCCATATACCAAAATATCAATAACTCATCAAAACACAAATATGAACTTCAAAATCTCAATTCTACCTATTCCATATACCAAAACATCAATGAATAACTCATCGAAACACAAATATGAACTTCAAAATCACAATTCTACCTATTCCATATAACAAAACATAATATAACTCATCAAAACACAAATATGAACTTCAAAATCACAATTCTACCTATTCCACATACCAAAACATCAATAACTCATCAAAACACAAATATGAACTTCAAAATCACAATTCTACCTATCTCATATACCAAAACATCAATAACTCATTAAAACACAAATATGAACTTCAAAATGACAATTCTACCTATTCCATATAACAAAACATAATATAACTCATCAAAACACAAATATGAACTTCAAAATCACAATTCTACCTATTCCATATATCAAAACATAATATAACTCATCAAAACACAAATATGAACTTCAAAATCACAATTCTACCTATTCCATATAACAAAACATAATATAACTAATCAAAACACAAATATGAACTTCAAAATCACAATTCTACCTATTCCATATACCAAAACATCAATAACTCATCAAAACACAAATATGAACTTCAAAATCTCAATTCTACCTATTCCATATACCAAAACATCAATGAATAACTCATCGAAACACAAATATGAACTTCAAAATTACAATTCTACCTATCCCATATACCAAAACATCAATAACTCATCAAAACACAAATATGAACTTCAAAATCTCAATTCTACCTATTCCATATACCAAAACATCAATGAATAACTCATCAAAAAACAAATATGAACTTCAAAATCACAATTCTACCTATTCCCATATACCAAAACATAAATGAATAACTTATCAAAACACAAATATGAACTGCAAAATCACAATTCTACCAATTCCATATACCAAAACATCAATAACTTATCAAAACACAAATATGAACTTCAAAAAACAATTTCAACCTATTCCATATACCAAAACATCAATTAATAACTCATTAAAACACAAATATGAACTTCAAAATCACAATTCTACCTATCCTATATACCAAAACATTAATAACTCATCAAAACACAAATATGAACTGCAAAATCATAATTCTACCTATTCCATATACCAAAACATCAATAACTTATCAAAACACAAATATGAACTTCAAAAAACAATTTCAACCTATTCCATATACCAAAACATCAATTAATAACTCATTAAAACACAAATATGAACTTCAAAATCACAATTCTACCTATTCCATATACCAAAACATCAATAACTTATCAAAACACAAATATGAACTTCAAAAAACAATTTCAACCTATTCCATATACCAAAACATCAGTTAATAACTCATTAAAACACAAATATGAACTTCAAAATCACAATTCTACCTATCCTATATACCAAAACATTAATAACTCATCAAAACACAAATATGAACTTCAAAATCACAATTCTACCTATTCCATATACCAAAACATCAATAACTCATCAAAATACAAATATGAACTTCAAAATCACAATTCTACCTATTCCATATAACAAAACATAATATAACTAATCAAAACACAAATATGAACTTCAAAATCACAATTCTACCTATTCCATATACCAAAACATCAATGAATAACTCATCAAAACACAAATATGAACTTCAAAATCTCAATTCTACCTATTCCTTATACCAAAACATCAATGAATAACTCATCGAAACACAAATATGAACTTCAAAATCACAATTCTACCTATCCCATATACCAAACATCAATAACTCATCAAAACACAAATATGAACTTCAAAATCTCAATTCTACCTATTCCATATACCAAAACATCAATGAATAACTCATCAAAAAACAAATATGAACTTCAAAATCACAATTCTACCTATTCCCATATACCAAAACATAAATGAATAACTCATCAAAACACAAATATGAACTGCAAAATCACAATTCTACCTATTCCATATACCAAAACATCAATAACTTATCAAAACACAAATATGAACTTCAAAAAACAATTTCAACCTATTCCATATACCAAAACATCAATTAATAACTCATTAAAACACAAATATGAACTTCAAAATCACAATTCTACCTATCCTATATACCAAAACATTAATAACTCATCAAAACACAAATATGAACTGCAAAATCATAATTCTACCTATTCCATATACCAAAACATCAATAACTTATCAAAACACAAATATGAACTTCAAAAAACAATTTCAACCTATTCCATATACCAAAACATCAATTAATAACTCATTAAAACACAAATATGAACTTCAAAATCACAATTCTACCTATTCCATATACCAAAACATCAATAACTTATCAAAACACAAATATGAACTTCAAAAAACAATTTCAACCTATTCCATATACCAAAACATCAATTAATAACTCATTAAAACACAAATATGAACTTCAAAATCACAATTCTACCTATCCCATATACCAAAACATCAATTAATAACTCATTAAAACACAAATATGAACTTCAAAATCACAATTCTACCTATTCCATATACCAAAACATCAATAACTTATCAAAACACAAATATGAACTTCAAAAAACAATTTCAACCTATTCCATATAACAAAACATCAATGAATAATTCATCAAAACACAAATATAAACTTCAAAATCACAATTCTACCTATTCCATATACCAAAACATCAATAACTCATCAAAACACAAATATGAACTTCAAAATCTCAATTCTACCTATTCCTTATACCAAAACATCAATGAATAACTCATCGAAACACAAATATGAACTTCAAAATCACAATTCTACCTATCCCATATACCAAAACATCAATAACTCATCAAAACACAAATATGAACTTCAAAATCTCAATTCTACCTATTCCATATAACAAAACATAATATAACTCATCAAAACACAAATATGAACTTCAAAATCACAATTCTACCTATTTCTTATACCAAAACATCAATAACTCATCAAAACACAAATATGAACTTCAAAATCACAATTCTACCTATTCCATATACCAAAACATCAATAACTCATCAAAATACAAATATGAACTTCAAAATCACAATTCTACCTATTCCATATAACAAAACATAATATAACTAATCAAAACACAAATATGAACTTCAAAATCACAATTCTACCTATTCCATATACCAAAACATCAATGAATAACTCATCAAAACACAAATATGAACTTCAAAATCTCAATTCTACCTATTCCTTATACCAAAACATCAATGAATAACTCATCGAAACACAAATATGAACTTCAAAATCACAATTCTACCTATCCCATATACCAAACATCAATAACTCATCAAAACACAAATATGAACTTCAAAATCTCAATTCTACCTATTCCATATACCAAAACATCAATGAATAACTCATCAAAAAACAAATATGACCTTCAAAATCACAATTCTACCTATTCCCATATACCAAAACATAAATGAATAACTCATCAAAACACAAATATGAACTGCAAAATCACAATTCTACCTATTCCATATACCAAAACATCAATAACTTATCAAAACACAAATATGAACTTCAAAAAACAATTTCAACCTATTCCATATACCAAAACATCAATTAATAACTCATTAAAACACAAATATGAACTTCAAAATCACAATTCTACCTATTCCACATACCAAAACATCAATAACTCATCAAAACACAAATATGAACTTCAAAATCACAATTCTACCTATCTCATATACCAAACCATCAATAACTCATTAAAACACAAATATGAACTTCAAAATGACAATTCTACCTATTCCATATAACAAAACATAATATAACTCATCAAAACACAAATATGAACTTCAAAATCACAATTCTACCTATTCCATATATCAAAACATAATATAACTCATCAAAACACAAATATGAACTTCAAAATCACAATTCTACCTATTCCATATAACAAAACATAATATAACTAATCAAAACACAAATATGAACTTCAAAATCACAATTCTACCTATTCCATATACCAAAACATCAATAACTCATCAAAACACAAATATGAACTTCAAAATCTCAATTCTACCTATTCCATATACCAAAACATCAATGAATAACTCATCGAAACGCAAATATGAACTTCAAAATTACAATTCTACCTATCCCATATACCAAAACATCAATAACTCATCAAAACACAAATATGAACTTCAAAATCTCAATTCTACCTATTCCATATACCAAAACATCAATGAATAACTCATCAAAAAACAAATATGAACTTCAAAATCACAATTCTACCTATTCCCATATACCAAAACATAAATGAATAACTCATCAAACCACAAATATGAACTGCAAAATCACAATTCTACCAATTCCATATACCAAAACATCAATAACTTATCAAAACACAAATATGAACTTCAAAAAACAATTTCAACCTATTCCATATACCAAAACATCAATTAATAACTCATTAAAACACAAATATGAACTTCAAAATCACAATTCTACCTATCCTATATACCAAAACATTAATAACTCATCAAAACACAAATATGAACTGCAAAATCATAATTCTACCTATTCCATATACCAAAACATCAATAACTTATCAAAACACAAATATGAACTTCAAAAAACAATTTCAACCTATTCCATATACCAAAACATCAATTAATAACTCATTAAAACACAAATATGAACTTCAAAATCACAATTCTACCTATTCCATATACCAAAACATCAATAACTTATCAAAACACAAATATGAACTTCAAAAAACAATTTCAACCTATTCCATATACCAAAACATCAGTTAATAACTCATTAAAACACAAATATGAACTTCAAAATCACAATTCTACCTATCCTATATACCAAAACATTAATAACTCATCAAAACACAAATATGAACTTCAAAATCACAATTCTACCTATTCCATATACCAAAACATCAATAACTCATCAAAATACAAATATGAACTTCAAAATCACAATTCTACCTATTCCATATAACAAAACATAATATAACTAATCAAAACACAAATATGAACTTCAAAATCACAATTCTACCTATTCCATATACCAAAACATCAATAACTCATCAAAACACAAATATGAACTTCAAAATCTCAATTCTACCTATTCCATATACCAAAACATCAATGAATAACTCATCGAAACACAAATATGAACTTCAAAATTACAATTCTACCTATCCCATATACCAAAACATCAATAACTCATCAAAACACAAATATGAACTTCAAAATCTCAATTCTACCTATTCCATATACCAAAACATCAATGAATAACTCATCAAAAAACAAATATGAACTTCAAAATCACAATTCTACCTATTCCCATATACCAAAACATAAATGAATAACTCATCAAAACACAAATATGAACTGCAAAATCACAATTCTACCAATTCCATATACCAAAACATCAATAACTTATCAAAACACAAATATGAACTTCAAAAAACAATTTCAACCTATTCCATATACCAAAACATCAATTAATAACTCATTAAAACACAAATATGAACTTCAAAATCACAATTCTACCTATCCTATATACCAAAACATTAATAACTCATCAAAACACAAATATGAACTGCAAAATCATAATTCTACCTATTCCATATACCAAAACATCAATAACTTATCAAAACACAAATATGAACTTCAAAAAACAATTTCAACCTATTCCATATACCAAAACATCAATTAATAACTCATTAAAACACAAATATGAACTTCAAAATCACAATTCTACCTATTCCATATACCAAAACATCAATAACTTATCAAAACACAAATATGAACTTCAAAAAACAATTTCAACCTATTCCATATACCAAAACATCAGTTAATAACTCATTAAAACACAAATATGAACTTCAAAATCACAATTCTACCTATCCTATATACCAAAACATTAATAACTCATCAAAACACAAATATGAACTTCAAAATCACAATTCTACCTATTCCATATACCAAAACATCAATAACTCATCAAAATACAAATATGAACTTCAAAATCACAATTCTACCTATTCCATATAACAAAACATAATATAACTAATCAAAACACAAATATGAACTTCAAAATCACAATTCTACCTATTCCATATACCAAAACATCAATGAATAACTCATCAAAACACAAATATGAACTTCAAAATCTCAATTCTACCTATTCCTTATACCAAAACATCAATGAATAACTCATCGAAACACAAATATGAACTTCAAAATCACAATTCTACCTATCCCATATACCAAACATCAATAACTCATCAAAACACAAATATGAACTTCAAAATCTCAATTCTACCTATTCCATATACCAAAACATCAATGAATAACTCATCAAAAAACAAATATGAACTTCAAAATCACAATTCTACCTATTCCCATATACCAAAACATAAATGAATAACTCATCAAAACACAAATATGAACTGCAAAATCACAATTCTACCTATTCCATATACCAAAACATCAATAACTTATCAAAACACAAATATGAACTTCAAAAAACAATTTCAACCTATTCCATATACCAAAACATCAATTAATAACTCATTAAAACACAAATATGAACTTCAAAATCACAATTCTACCTATCCTATATACCAAAACATTAATAACTCATCAAAACACAAATATGAACTGCAAAATCATAATTCTACCTATTCCATATACCAAAACATCAATAACTTATCAAAACACAAATATGAACTTCAAAAAACAATTTCAACCTATTCCATATACCAAAACATCAATTAATAACTCATTAAAACACAAATATGAACTTCAAAATCACAATTCTACCTATTCCATATACCAAAACATCAATAACTTATCAAAACACAAATATGAACTTCAAAAAACAATTTCAACCTATTCCATATACCAAAACATCAATTAATAACTCATTAAAACACAAATATGAACTTCAAAATCACAATTCTACCTATCCCATATACCAAAACATCAATTAATAACTCATTAAAACACAAATATGAACTTCAAAATCACAATTCTACCTATTCCATATACCAAAACATCAATAACTTATCAAAACACAAATATGAACTTCAAAAAACAATTTCAACCTATTCCATATAACAAAACATCAATGAATAATTCATCAAAACACAAATATAAACTTCAAAATCACAATTCTACCTATTCCATATACCAAAACATCAATAACTCATCAAAACACAAATATGAACTTCAAAATCTCAATTCTACCTATTCCTTATACCAAAACATCAATGAATAACTCATCGAAACACAAATATGAACTTCAAAATCACAATTCTACCTATCCCATATACCAAAACATCAATAACTCATCAAAACACAAATATGAACTTCAAAATCTCAATTCTACCTATTCCATATAACAAAACATAATATAACTCATCAAAACACAAATATGAACTTCAAAATCACAATTCTACCTATTTCTTATACCAAAACATCAATAACTCATCAAAACACAAATATGAACTTCAAAATCACAATTCTACCTATTCCATATACCAAAACATCAATAACTCATCAAAATACAAATATGAACTTCAAAATCACAATTCTACCTATTCCATATAACAAAACATAATATAACTAATCAAAACACAAATATGAACTTTAAAATCACAATTCTACCTATTCCATATACCAAAACATCAATGAATAACTCATCAAAACACAAATATGAACTTCAAAATCTCAATTCTACCTATTCCTTATACCAAAACATCAATGAATAACTCATCGAAACACAAATATGAACTTCAAAATCACAATTCTACCTATCCCATATACCAAACATCAATAACTCATCAAAACACAAATATGAACTTCAAAATCTCAATTCTACCTATTCCATATACCAAAACATCAATGAATAACTCATCAAAAAACAAATATGACCTTCAAAATCACAATTCTACCTATTCCCATATACCAAAACATAAATGAATAACTCATCAAAACACAAATATGAACTGCAAAATCACAATTCTACCTATTCCATATACCAAAACATCAATAACTTATCAAAACACAAATATGAACTTCAAAAAACAATTTCAACCTATTCCATATACCAAAACATCAATTAATAACTCATTAAAACACAAATATGAACTTCAAAATCACAATTCTACCTATTCCACATACCAAAACATCAATAACTCATCAAAACACAAATATGAACTTCAAAATCACAATTCTACCTATCTCATATACCAAACCATCAATAACTCATTAAAACACAAATATGAACTTCAAAATGACAATTCTACCTATTCCATATAACAAAACATAATATAACTCATCAAAACACAAATATGAACTTCAAAATCACAATTCTACCTATTCCATATATCAAAACATAATATAACTCATCAAAACACAAATATGAACTTCAAAATCACAATTCTACCTATTCCATATAACAAAACATAATATAACTAATCAAAACACAAATATGAACTTCAAAATCACAATTCTACCTATTCCATATACCAAAACATCAATAACTCATCAAAACACAAATATGAACTTCAAAATCTCAATTCTACCTATTCCATATACCAAAACATCAATGAATAACTCATCGAAACGCAAATATGAACTTCAAAATTACAATTCTACCTATCCCATATACCAAAACATCAATAACTCATCAAAACACAAATATGAACTTCAAAATCTCAATTCTACCTATTCCATATACCAAAACATCAATGAATAACTCATCAAAAAACAAATATGAACTTCAAAATCACAATTCTACCTATTCCCATATACCAAAACATAAATGAATAACTCATCAAACCACAAATATGAACTGCAAAATCACAATTCTACCAATTCCATATACCAAAACATCAATAACTTATCAAAACACAAATATGAACTTCAAAAAACAATTTCAACCTATTCCATATACCAAAACATCAATTAATAACTCATTAAAACACAAATATGAACTTCAAAATCACAATTCTACCTATCCTATATACCAAAACATTAATAACTCATCAAAACACAAATATGAACTGCAAAATCATAATTCTACCTATTCCATATACCAAAACATCAATAACTTATCAAAACACAAATATGAACTTCAAAAAACAATTTCAACCTATTCCATATACCAAAACATCAATTAATAACTCATTAAAACACAAATATGAACTTCAAAATCACAATTCTACCTATTCCATATACCAAAACATCAATAACTTATCAAAACACAAATATGAACTTCAAAAAACAATTTCAACCTATTCCATATACCAAAACATCAGTTAATAACTCATTAAAACACAAATATGAACTTCAAAATCACAATTCTACCTATCCTATATACCAAAACATTAATAACTCATCAAAACACAAATATGAACTTCAAAATCACAATTCTACCTATTCCATATACCAAAACATCAATAACTCATCAAAATACAAATATGAACTTCAAAATCACAATTCTACCTATTCCATATAACAAAACATAATATAACTAATCAAAACACAAATATGAACTTCAAAATCACAATTCTACCTATTCCATATACCAAAACATCAATGAATAACTCATCAAAACACAAATATGAACTTCAAAATCTCAATTCTACCTATTCCTTATACCAAAACATCAATGAATAACTCATCGAAACACAAATATGAACTTCAAAATCACAATTCTACCTATCCCATATACCAAACATCAATAACTCATCAAAACACAAATATGAACTTCAAAATCTCAATTCTACCTATTCCATATACCAAAACATCAATGAATAACTCATCAAAAAACAAATATGAACTTCAAAATCACAATTCTACCTATTCCCATATACCAAAACATAAATGAATAACTCATCAAAACACAAATATGAACTGCAAAATCACAATTCTACCTATTCCATATACCAAAACATCAATAACTTATCAAAACACAAATATGAACTTCAAAAAACAATTTCAACCTATTCCATATACCAAAACATCAATTAATAACTCATTAAAACACAAATATGAACTTCAAAATCACAATTCTACCTATCCTATATACCAAAACATTAATAACTCATCAAAACACAAATATGAACTGCAAAATCATAATTCTACCTATTCCATATACCAAAACATCAATAACTTATCAAAACACAAATATGAACTTCAAAAAACAATTTCAACCTATTCCATATACCAAAACATCAATTAATAACTCATTAAAACACAAATATGAACTTCAAAATCACAATTCTACCTATTCCATATACCAAAACATCAATAACTTATCAAAACACAAATATGAACTTCAAAAAACAATTTCAACCTATTCCATATACCAAAACATCAATTAATAACTCATTAAAACACAAATATGAACTTCAAAATCACAATTCTACCTATCCTATATACCAAAACATTAATAACTCATCAAAACACAAATATGAACTTCAAAATCACAATTCTACCTATTCCATATACCAAAACATCAATAACTCATCAAAATACAAATATGAACTTCAAAATCACAATTCTACCTATTCCATATAACAAAACATAATATAACTAATCAAAACACAAATATGAACTTCAAAATCACAATTCTACCTATTCCATATACCAAAACATCAATAACTCATCAAAACACAAATATGAACTTCAAAATCTCAATTCTACCTATTCCTTATACCAAAACATCAATGAATAACTCATCGAAACACAAATATGAACTTCAAAATCACAATTCTACCTATCCCATATACCAAAACATCAATAACTCATCAAAACACAAATATGAACTTCAAAATCTCAATTCTACCTATTCCATATAACAAAACATAATATAACTCATCAAAACACAAATATGAACTTCAAAATCACAATTCTACCTATTTCTTATACCAAAACATCAATAACTCATCAAAACACAAATATGAACTTCAAAATCACAATTCTACCTATTCCATATACCAAAACATCAATAACTCATCAAAATACAAATATGAACTTCAAAATCACAATTCTACCTATTCCATATAACAAAACATAATATAACTAATCAAAACACAAATATGAACTTCAAAATCACAATTCTACCTATTCCATATACCAAAACATCAATGAATAACTCATCAAAACACAAATATGAACTTCAAAATCTCAATTCTACCTATTCCTTATACCAAAACATCAATGAATAACTCATCGAAACACAAATATGAACTTCAAAATCACAATTCTACCTATCCCATATACCAAACATCAATAACTCATCAAAACACAAATATGAACTTCAAAATCTCAATTCTACCTATTCCATATACCAAAACATCAATGAATAACTCATCAAAAAACAAATATGACCTTCAAAATCACAATTCTACATATTCCCATATACCAAAACATAAATGAATAACTCATCAAAACACAAATATGAACTGCAAAATCACAATTCTACCTATTCCATATACCAAAACATCAATAACTTATCAAAACACAAATATGAACTTCAAAAAACAATTTCAACCTATTCCATATACCAAAACATCAATTAATAACTCATTAAAACACAAATATGAACTTCAAAATCACAATTCTACCTATCCTATATACCAAAACATTAATAACTCATCAAAACACAAATATGAACTGCAAAATCATAATTCTACCTATTCCATATACCAAAACATCAATAACTTATCAAAACACAAATATGAACTTCAAAAAACAATTTCAACCTATTCCATATACCAAAACATCAATTAATAACTCATTAAAACACAAATATGAACTTCAAAATCACAATTCTACCTATTCCATATACCAAAACATCAATAACTTATCAAAACACAAATATGAACTTCAAAAAACAATTTCAACCTATTCCATATACCAAAACATCAATTAATAACTCATTAAAACACAAATATGAACTTCAAAATCACAATTCTACCTATCCTATATACCAAAACATTAATAACTCATCAAAACACAAATATGAACTTCAAAATCACAATTCTACCTATTCCATATACCAAAACATCAATAACTCATCAAAATACAAATATGAACTTCAAAATCACAATTCTACCTATTCCATATAACAAAACATAATATAACTAATCAAAACACAAATATGAACTTCAAAATCACAATTCTACCTATTCCATATACCAAAACATCAATAACTCATCAAAACACAAATATGAACTTCAAAATCTCAATTCTACATATTCCTTATACCAAAACATCAATGAATAACTCATCGAAACACAAATATGAACTTCAAAATCACAATTCTACCTATCCCATATACCAAACATCAATAACTCATCAAAACACAAATATGAACTTCAAAATCTCAATTCTACCTATTCCATATACCAAAACATCAATGAATAACTCATCAAAAAACAAATATGAACTTCAAAATCACAATTCTACCTATTCCCATATACCAAAACATAAATGAATAACTCATCAAAACACAAATATGAACTGCAAAATCACAATTCTACCTATTCCATATACCAAAACATCAATAACTTATCAAAACACAAATATGAACTTCAAAAAACAATTTCAACCTATTCCATATACCAAAACATCAATTAATAACTCATTAAAACACAAATATGAACTTCAAAATCACAATTCTACCTATCCTATATACCAAAACATTAATAACTCATCAAAACACAAATATGAACTGCAAAATCATAATTCTACCTATTCCATATACCAAAACATCAATAACTTATCAAAACACAAATATGAACTTCAAAAAACAATTTCAACCTATTCCATATACCAAAACATCAATTAATAACTCATTAAAACACAAATATGAACTTCAAAATCACAATTCTACCTATTCCATATACCAAAACATCAATAACTTATCAAAACACAAATATGAACTTCAAAAAACAATTTCAACCTATTCCATATACCAAAACATCAATTAATAACTCATTAAAACACAAATATGAACTTCAAAATCACAATTCTACCTATCCTATATACCAAAACATTAATAACTCATCAAAACACAAATATGAACTTCAAAATCACAATTCTACCTATTCCATATACCAAAACATCAATAACTCATCAAAATACAAATATGAACTTCAAAATCACAATTCTACCTATTCCATATAACAAAACATAATATAACTAATCAAAACACAAATATGAACTTCAAAATCACAATTCTACCTATTCCATATACCAAAACATCAATAACTCATCAAAACACAAATATGAACTTCAAAATCTCAATTCTACCTATTCCTTATACCAAAACATCAATGAATAACTCATCGAAACACAAATATGAACTTCAAAATCACAATTCTACCTATCCCATATACCAAAACATCAATAACTCATCAAAACACAAATATGAACTTCAAAATCTCAATTCTACCTATTCCATATAACAAAACATAATATAACTCATCAAAACACAAATATGAACTTCAAAATCACAATTCTACCTATTTCTTATACCAAAACATCAATAACTCATCAAAACACAAATATGAACTTCAAAATCACAATTCTACCTATTCCATATACCAAAACATCAATAACTCATCAAAATACAAATATGAACTTCAAAATCACAATTCTACCTATTCCATATAACAAAACATAATATAACTAATCAAAACACAAATATGAACTTCAAAATCACAATTCTACCTATTCCATATACCAAAACATCAATGAATAACTCATCAAAACACAAATATGAACTTCAAAATCTCAATTCTACCTATTCCTTATACCAAAACATCAATGAATAACTCATCGAAACACAAATATGAACTTCAAAATCACAATTCTACCTATCCCATATACCAAACATCAATAACTCATCAAAACACAAATATGAACTTCAAAATCTCAATTCTACCTATTCCATATACCAAAACATCAATGAATAACTCATCAAAAAACAAATATGACCTTCAAAATCACAATTCTACCTATTCCCATATACCAAAACATAAATGAATAACTCATCAAAACACAAATATGAACTGCAAAATCACAATTCTACCTATTCCATATACCAAAACATCAATAACTTATCAAAACACAAAAATGAACTTCAAAAAACAATTTCAACCTATTCCATATACCAAACCATCAATTAATAACTCATTAAAACACAAATATGAACTTCAAAATCACAATTCTACCTATCCTATATACCAAAACATTAATAACTCATCAAAACACAAATATGAACTGCAAAATCATAATTCTACCTATTCCATATACCAAAACATCAATAACTTATCAAAACACAAATATGAACTTCAAAAAACAATTTCAACCTATTCCATATACCAAAACATCAATTAATAACTCATTAAAACACAAATATGAACTTCAAAATCACAATTCTACCTATTCCATATACCAAAACATCAATAACTTATCAAAACACAAATATGAACTTCAAAAAACAATTTCAACCTATTCCATATACCAAAACATCAATTAATAACTCATTAAAACACAAATATGAACTTCAAAATCACAATTCTACCTATCCTATATACCAAAACATTAATAACTCATCAAAACACAAATATGAACTTCAAAATCACAATTCTACCTATTCCATATACCAAAACATCAATAACTCATCAAAATACAAATATGAACTTCAAAATCACAATTCTACCTATTCCATATAACAAAACATAATATAACTAATCAAAACACAAATATGAACTTCAAAATCACAATTCTACCTATTCCATATACCAAAACATCAATAACTCATCAAAACACAAATATGAACTTCAAAATCTCAATTCTACCTATTCCTTATACCAAAACATCAATGAATAACTCATCGAAACACAAATATGAACTTCAAAATCACAATTCTACCTATCCCATATACCAAAACATCAATAACTCATCAAAACACAAATATGAACTTCAAAATCTCAATTCTACCTATTCCATATACCAAAACATCAATGAATAACTCATCAAAAAAAAAATATGAACTTCAAAATCAAAATTCTACCTATTCCCATATACCAAAACATCAATAACTTATCAAAACACAAATATGAACTTCAAAAAACAATTTCAACCTATTCCATATACCAAAACATCAATTAATAACTCATTAAAACACAAATATGAACTTCAAAATCACAATTCTACCTATCCTATATACCAAAACATTAATAACTCATCAAAACACAAATATGAACTGCAAAATCACAATTCTACCTATTCCATATACCAAAACATCAATAACTTATCAAAACACAAATATGAACTTCAAAAAACAATTTCAACCTATTCCATATACCAAAACATCAATTAATAACTCATTAAAACACAAATATGAACTTCAAAATCACAATTCTACCTATTCCATACACCAAAACATCAATAACTTATCAAAACACAAATATGAACTTCAAAAAACAATTTCAACCTATTCCATATACCAAAACATCAATTAATAACTCATCAAAACACAAATATGAACTTCAAAATCACAATTCTACCTATCCTATATACCAAAACATTAATAACTCATCAAAACACAAATATGAACTGCAAAATCATAATTCTACCTATTCCATATACCAAAACATCAATAACTTATCAAAACACAAATATGAACTTCAAAAAACAATTTCAACCTATTCCATATACCAAAACATCAATTAATAACTCATTAAAACACAAATATGAACTTCAAAATCACAATTCTACCTATTCCATATACCAAAACATCAATAACTTATCAAAACACAAATATGAACTTCAAAAAACAATTTCAACCTATTCCATATACCAAAACATCAATTAATAACTCATCAAAACACAAATATGAACTTCAAAATCACAATTCTACCTATCCTATATACCAAAACATTAATAACTCATCAAAACACAAATATGAACTGCAAAATCATAATTCTACCTATTCCATATACCAAAACATCAATAACTTATCAAAACACAAATATGAACTTCAAAAAACAATTTCAACCTATTCCATATACCAAAACATCAATTAATAACTCATTAAAACACAAATATGAACTTCAAAATCACAATTCTACCTATTCCATATACCAAAACATCAATAACTTATCAAAACACAAATATGAACTTCAAAAAACAATTTCAACCTATTCCATATACCAAAACATCAATTAATAACTCATTAAAACACAAATATGAACTTCAAAATCACAATTCTACCTATCCTATATACCAAAACATTAATAACTCATCAAAACACAAATATGAACTTCAAAATCACAATTCTACCTATTCCATATACCAAAACATCAATAACTCATCAAAATACAAATATGAACTTCAAAATCACAATTCTACCTATTCCATATAACAAAACATAATATAACTAATCAAAACACAAATATGAACTTCAAAATCACAATTCTACCTATTCCATATACCAAAACATCAATAACTCATCAAAACACAAATATGAACTTCAAAATCTCAATTCTACCTATTCCTTATACCAAAACATCAATGAATAACTCATCGAAACACAAATATGAACTTCAAAATCACAATTCTACCTATCCCATATACCAAAACATCAATAACTCATCAAAACACAAATATGAACTTCAAAATCTCAATTCTACCTATTCCATATACCAAAACATCAATGAATAACTCATCAAAAAAAAAATATGAACTTCAAAATCAAAATTCTACCTATTCCCATATACCAAAACATCAATAACTTATCAAAACACAAATATGAACTTCAAAAAACAATTTCAACCTATTCCATATACCAAAACATCAATTAATAACTCATTAAAACACAAATATGAACTTCAAAATCACAATTCTACCTATCCTATATACCAAAACATTAATAACTCATCAAAACACAAATATGAACTGCAAAATCACAATTCTACCTATTCCATATACCAAAACATCAATAACTTATCAAAACACAAATATGAACTTCAAAAAACAATTTCAACCTATTCCATATACCAAAACATCAATTAATAACTCATTAAAACACAAATATGAACTTCAAAATCACAATTCTACCTATTCCATACACCAAAACATCAATAACTTATCAAAACACAAATATGAACTTCAAAAAACAATTTCAACCTATTCCATATACCAAAACATCAATTAATAACTCATCAAAACACAAATATGAACTTCAAAATCACAATTCTACCTATTCCATATATCAAAACATAATATAACTCATCAAAACACAAATATGAACTTCAAAATCACAATTCTACCTATCCCATATACCAAAACATCAATAACTCATCAAAACACAAATATGAACTTCAAAATGACAATTCTACCTATTCCATATAACAAAACATAATATAACTCATCAAAACACAAATATGAACTTCAAAATCACAATTCTACCTATTCCACATACCAAAACATCAATAACTCATCAAAACACAAATATGAACTTCAAAACACGATTTCTATCTATTCCATATACCAAAACATCAATAACTCATCAAAACACATTTATGAACTTCAAAATCTCAATTCTACCTATTCCATATAACAAAACATCAATGAATAATTCATCAAAACACAAATATAAACTTCAAAATCACAATTCTACCTATTCCATATACCAAAACATCAATAACTCATCAAAACACAAATATGAACTTCAAAATCTCAATTCTACCTATTCCATATACCAAAACATCAATGAATAACTCATCAAAACACAAATATGAACTTCAAAATCACAATTCTACCTATTCCATATACCAAAACATCAATAACTCATCAAAACACAAATATGAACTTCAAAACACAATTTCTATCTATTCCATTTACCAAAACATCAATAACTCATCAAAACACAAATATGAACTTCAAAATCACAATTCTACCTATTCCATATAACAAAACATAATATAACTCATCAAAACACAAATATGAACTTCAAAATCACAATTCTACCTATTCCACATACCAAAACATCAATAACTCATCAAAACACAAATATGAACTTCAAAATCACAATTCTACCTATCTCATATACCAAAACATCAATAACTCATTAAAACACAAATATGAACTTCAAAATGACAATTCTACCTATTCCATATAACAAAACATAATATAACTCATCAAAACACAAATATGAACTTCAAAATCACAATTCTACCTATTCCATATATCAAAACATAATATAACTCATCAAAACACAAATATGAACTTCAAAATCACAATTCTACCTATTCCATATAACAAAACATAATATAACTAATCAAAACACAAATATGAACTTCAAAATCACAATTCTACCTATTCCATATACCAAAACATCAATAACTCATCAAAACACAAATATGAACTTCAAAATCTCAATTCTACCTATTCCATATACCAAAACATCAATGAATAACTCATCGAAACACAAATATGAACTTCAAAATTACAATTCTACCTATCCCATATACCAAAACAACAATAACTCATCAAAACACAAATATGAACTTCAAAATCTCAATTCTACCTATTCCATATACCAAAACATCAATGAATAACTCATCAAAAAACAAATATGAACTTCAAAATCACAATTCTACCTATTCCCATATACCAAAACATAAATGAATAACTCATCAAAACACAAATATGAACTGCAAAATCACAATTCTACCAATTCCATATACCAAAACATCAATAACTTATCAAAACACAAATACGAACTTCAAAAAACAATTTCAACCTATTCCATATACCAAAACATCAATTAATAACTCATTAAAACACAAATATGAACTTCAAAATCACAATTCTACCTATCCTATATACCAAAACATTAATAACTCATCAAAACACAAATATGAACTGCAAAATCATAATTCTACCTATTCCATATACCAAAACATCAATAACTTATCAAAACACTGTTGGATCGTGTCAAGTGTTGAGAGGGGGGGTGAATCAACACTTTATCAATTTTTCTTTCAACTAAAGGATTCCCTCTCAAATGTTAGCTCAGTTAGAGCTTATTGTTGAACTCACGTTCTTGGCTTAGATGGACTCACTCAAGGAGGGTTCACTTACACAACCACAACACTCCTGTTCAAGCTTACAGTTTGAGAACACCACACCAGTCAAGACACACTCAAAGCAGTAAATGTGCACGGGGGATTTTTACGTGGTTCGATCAAATGATCTACATCCACGGACAGATTCACTCCTGTCAATCTTCACTATCACGGAATCATTCAGCTCTGGCCTCACTGACCGTAAGCAACATAAACAAGAGCTCACTGCTCAACACATTGAAGTTCACTACCTCTACAAGTTCATCAACTAAAACAACAACATATAAACCTCTATTGTACTGCCTTTTCTACACAAATATCTTTCAAAATCACTTAATGAAAGACGTTTGATAGTGTTCTAGGCTTACCACCTGAAGCTGCAACCTCAGGGTCAGTTCTCCCGATTCTGCATCATCTTTGATCTTAGTTTCAGTCTTCCCTTTTTGTGCTCCTCCTCAGCTTCTTCTTCTCCTTGACTTCTGCTTCTCCGAAGCTTCAGCTTCTCCTTGTGCAGCTGACTGTTTCTTTCTCTCTTGTATATTTCATATCATCTTTTTACAGCTCTCACTCTTTTACTTCTCCCTTTTCTCGGTTTCGTTCGGTTCAGCACGCTTCTTTTCTGTTGCTCATCTCTCTCTGTATTTCTCTTCTCGTGCCTTCCCCTTTTTAGGTTTTTCTTCCGTTCTGCAGTTGTTGTACCTACCACGCCTACTCATATGCCCGTTTTTTCTTTATTATCTTCCGCACTCTATCTTCTTTTTCCCAGAAGAAAAACTGTGCCCTACCGTGTAGTGTGTCAGCACATCATACACGAAAGGCGGCTCAAGATTCAAATAATCCATTTTCAACCTTTTGAGTTGCAACTTGCTTGCCATGTCATATTGCTGACTGTACTCCTTCATACTTCTCGAGTAGCTTGTCTTAGATATTTTGAAACAGCAGAAGTGATCTGATCTTAGCTTATAGCTGATCTGATGTGTGCGGCATTTGATCTGATGTCGCGCTTCGGTTGATCTGATGTTAGCTTGCAGTTGATCTGATGTTAGCCTTCGGTTGATCTGATGTTAGCTTGCAGTTGATCTGATGTTAGCCTTCGGTTGATCTGATGTTAGCTTGCAGTTGATCTGATGTTAGCCTTCGGTTGATCTGATGTTAGCTTGCAGTTGATCTGATGTTAGCCTTCGGTTGATCTGATGTTAGCTTCATGTCACAACGTTCTGTCCAGCAACTCAGAACCATCCATGTAGCTCCTGCAGTTCTTCTGATCGGGCACTGCTTGATTCTTTTGTATTTCTGCTCGCTCACAGGATTGCTAGATACTTCAACATGATGCTCCTGCGTCTTCTGAATCTTTGAGAGACTTTTAGAGTCGCGCGTTTGAGGTGTGATTCACTAGCTGTCCTTGACTTCAGCTTCTTAGGTGTCTGCTCTAGCTCTCCAGCCTTGAGTTGTTCTCTTCTGCTGCAAATATGTTTTGTTGCTGACTTGCCTTGCTTCTGTGAAACCAAGCTGCTGAGCAATCCCTTGAGAATTTGATCTGATCTTTACTTCCGTTGATCTGATCTGTGCTGCATGTGATCTGATGTGTGCATCCTTTGATCTGATGCGCACTGCATTTGATCTGATCTTCACTTCCTTTGATCTGATACGCACTGCCTTTGATCTGATCTTCACTTCCTTTGATCTGATACGCACTGCCTTTGATCTGATCTTCACTTCCTTTGATCTGATACGCACTGCCTTTGATCTGATCTTCACTTCCTTTGATCTGATATGCCAACAGTACACTTCCTTCTCATTTTGGCACTTCAGTTTATTCATCGGCTTCTTGCTGAGATTTTGTCTAGATAAAATGCTTTCAAACCTCATGAACTCAGTCCATTATTGCCTTAGTAATTCACAGATTTGTCACAATGTGGTTGCAACAATTACAACAAAACATTGGACTTTAACAAAGGCTAAGAAAGCTTCATTGTAGCGGCTCCAATGGCTCAACAATCTCCCCCTTTGGAATTGTTGGCAACCACATTTGCAGCCAATCAGTCAACTCAGTGCTAAGCTCCCCCTGAGCCTTATTCTTCTTCATAGTAAGCTCCCCCTGCATAGAGCTTTTTCCAACGTCCTTCTCTCCCAAGGATAATACTGCTGCGTCTGGCCGGCTGCTGCGGCTATCTCTCCCCCTTTGACAACCAATTTCAAAGGGATTTGGGGATGCTCAACTAATTCAGCATGAGAAGGAGGACTGCACTCCCATTTGCATCCTCAAAGTTTCAAACATCTCGGCTGGAAGAGGCTTTGTCATTACATCAGCTATTTGTTTAGCTGTGGGAACATACTCTAGCATAATTTCTCCTTTCTCAACCTTGTCCTTTATGAAGTGATACTTGATTTCTATATGTTTGGCTCTCGAGTGCTGCACTGTATTCTTTGACAAATCAATGGCACTTTTGTTGTCACAAAGAATTATCAGTGGCAGGGGAACTTCTTCTTTAAGATTTTGCAGTTCAGATCTCATCCATATAGCTTGAGTGCATGCCTTGGTTGCTGCTATGTACTCGGCTTCAGCAGTGCTTAAGGCTATACTTTCTTACTTCTTGCTTAACCAGCTCACACATCTATTACCAAGAAAGAATACTCCTCCTGAAGTGGATCTCCTGTCATCAACATTTCCTGCCCAATCAGCATCAGTGAAGCTTCTTAATCCCAAGCTTCCTTTCCTTGCATACCACAGACCATAATCTACTGTCCCTTGCAAGTATCTTAGCACCCTCTTTAGTGCAATCATATGAGAACTCTTTGGATTTGCCTGGTATCTAGCAGCTTGGCAGACAGCAAAGGTAATATCAGGCCTTGTTGCTGTTAAGTACAATAAGCTTCCTATCATGCTTCTGTATAGACTTTGATCAGCTTCAGCTCCTTTTTCATCCTTGCTCAGCTTGCAGTTAGTTGCCATGGGTGTAGACATTGGCTTAGCATCAGTCATACCAAATTTCTTCAGCACTTCTTTGGTATACTTGGTTTGAGAGATAAAAATTCCAGTTGCTTTTTGATGAATCTGTAGTCCAAGGAAAAATGATAGCTCTCCTATCATGGACATTTCAAACTCTTCTTGCATCTTTCTAGCAAATTCATGGCACAGCTGCTCCTTATCTCCTCCAAATATTATGTCATCAACATAGACTATGGCTATTAACTGTCCACCCTTTCCATCAAGGACATATAAATTGCTATTTATGCAACTTTTTCTGAAATTCAGATTCTTCAGGTAACTGTCCAGCCTTGAGTACCATGCTCTTGGGGCTTGTTTTAATCCATAGAGTGCCTTTTTGAGCTTGCACACCTTGTTTTCATCTTCACAAACTAGAAAACCATCCGGTTGCTCAATGTACACTTCTTCTTCCAGATTTCCATTCAAGAAGGCAGATTTAACATCCATTTGGAAGACCTTGTAGCTTCTTGCTGATGCCACTGCCAAAAACATTCTTATGGCTTCAAGCCTTGCTACTGGGGCAAAGGTTTCATCCACATCTATTCCTTCAATTTGAGAGTATCCTTTGCACACAAGCCTTGCCTTATTCTTTACAACTTTTCCTTCCTCATTCAACTTGTTCCTGAACACCCATTTTGTGCCTATCACATTTTTGTTTGCTGGCCTATCCACGAGCTCCCAAGTTTGGTTTTTCTCAATTTGGTTCAGCTCTTCATTCATGGCTTGCAGCCATGACTGGTCCTCCAGGGCTTCCTCTATTGACCTTGGCTCAACTTGAGACAGTAGGGCAGTTGCAACCATACTTTTCAGTTGCCTTCTTGTTCTTACTGGAGCTTTGGGGTCTCCAATGATAGGCATCTTGTCAATTCTCTTGTTGTATCTTCTTTTTGCTATTTCCAGGCCTTCTGTAACTTCTGTCTCTGATCCTTCTGCATCAGTCTCCTCAGTAGCTGATTTCAGCTCCAGGTCTGCCTCATCTTGGCTCTCTAAGTCATCTAAGTGATCCAGAAAATTTTCAGGATCAGTGGCTTTCATCTTGACTTCCTCAACCACTTTCACATCATAGCTTTCCATAATCTTATCCAGCCTCTTGTTATAAACCTTGTAAGCCTTGCTCTTATTTGAGTAACCAAGGAAAATGCCCTCATCAGCCCTCTCTTCAAATTTTCCAAGGCTTTGCTCCTTGTTCTTGATGAAGCATTTGCTGCCAAAAACTCTAAAGTACTTCACGTTTGGCTTGTGACCATACCAAAGTTCATATGGTGTCTTTTCAGTGTTTGGCCTCAACATGGTTCTATTTTGTACATGCACAGCTGCCATTGTGGCTTCCTTCCAGAAGTGCTTTGGAGTATTGTGCTCCAACAGCATGGTTCTTGCCATCTCAATTACACTTCTATTTTTCCTCTCTACAACTCCATTTTGCTGGGGAGTGTGAGGACTTGAGACTTGATGTTTGATTCCCATTTCCTCCAAGTATTCTTCAAATTCCTGCGAGGTAAACTCTCCTCCATTATCTGATCTCAAAACTTTGATCTTCCTTCCATGCTGGTTTTCTGCCAGTTTTTGAAATCTTTTGAAACAGTTGAAGGCTTCACTCTTTTGCTTCATGTGCATGATGCACATCATCCTAGTGAAGTCATCCACAAAAAGAATAAAATACATCTCTTTACCTGTACCTTTTCTTTTCATTGGTCCACATACATCAGTGTGAACTAGCTCCAATGGCTTAGAGGTTCTATGCTCCTTGGACTTGTGAGAAAGCTTTGCAAATTTCCCTTTTTGGCATGAGTCACAAGTGCTGTTGTCCCTCTTCAGTACAGGGAGGTTTAACACTGCATTGCACTTCACCAGGCTTCTCATGCTCTTTTGATTTAAGTGTCCAAGCCTGCAATGCCAAAGCGTATTTTCATCCATTTTGCTTAGCATGCACAACTTTTCCTTCACATCTATGAGATATAAATCCTTGTTGTCTCTTATTCCTTTGGCCATGATTTCTCCAGTCTTGCAGTCTTTGATGAAACAGCCATTTTTTGAGAAGTCTACTTTGAAACCATTGTCACACAGTTGTCTTACACTCAGCAAGTTGTACTTCAGCCCTTCTACAAACAGCACCTCCTTAGATTTGAACTTTTCTGATCCAATGGTGGCTTCTCCAACAGCCTTGATCTTTAACCCACTCTTATCTGCAAACTTGACAAACCCTCTTTCAACTTCTTTTGTGTTTCTCAGTAGAGTTTTGTCTCCAGTCATATGGCTTGTGCACCCACTGTCAATGATCCATTGGGCTTCCTTAGCTTTTGTTTTCAGTGCAACTTCAGCAATGCAAGCTTCTTCAAATCTGTGTTTCTTCCTCCAAATTTTTCTTGCTGCTGGTATGCCTTGCTGTTCATTCAATCTCTGATTGCTCCTGCTGCAGCTCCAGTGATCATTCTCTTCTAACCCTTCAAAAATTTGAAATCTGTTTCTCAGATTAAGTGGCTGCATTAGAGACTGATTTCTTCTTGTGTAATCTGCTTGGTTTCTTCTTGTTCCTGCTGCAAAGTTTCTTCTATTTGTAGCTTGTTGCAGTGGCTGGGCTCTCCTGCTATTCACTTCTTCCGACCACTTGCTTCTCTTATTTGGCAATCTGCATCTGCACCAGACATTCAATTTCTGATACACTTCTCCAGGTTGTATGATATGGCCTTTTCTGATTTCAGCTTCAGGGATCCTTCTTGAAGTACTTAGGCTTCTTTGATGATAATACTCTTTTCTATTCCATCCTCTTGACTGCATTGTTCTTCCTCCAAATCTCCAGAATACCTTCCTCCAGCAATTTGCTGCATAGTGACCTGATTCTCCACAGGTGAAACATACTCCAGCAATCAGCCTTCTACTTTTGAGCAGGCTTCTTTGATACATAGATTGCCTCCCCCTCAGCTCGTGCAGTCTTTCATTTTGCTCAGTAGACTTTCTTGATCCATTAGAAATTTCCATCTTCTTAGAATCAACAAAACTAGTTCCTGCCTTTACACCAGCAACACAAATTGAACCTTCTTTGACAAAGGTAACAGTCTTCTTGGTTGTTGCAGCTGGTTGTCCTTCTGATTTTTTATCTCCTTCATAACCAAGACCTTTCTTCCCTTCTGAATGAGATCTCTGCTTGCTGAGGCACTCATCTAACTTCCTGGTGGCTTCTTCAGTTTTTGCAGCCACTTCTTTGCTCCTTGAGGATTCACCAGGCTCAGTTTTGCTTGACTGAAACTCCAGCTTTCCTTTCAATTTTGATTCTACAGTAGTTCCATCAGTCATTTCTTCAGCTTTGATCACAGTTTGTTGAGACAGCAGATCTTCTATCTTTCTTGTTGCATCCTCTAGTTCGACAGTGGTGGCATCTAGCTTTTCTACCAAGGTTTCACATGTCTTTTGAAGTTCCATCTTTTCTCTTGTACAATTTTTGTGAACCTCAGCTTCATTTTGTATGAGAATCAGTTCCTGCTCCAATTCAATTACTCTATTCTCCAGTATTGAGTTTTCTTCTTGACTGCTCAAGATGACCTTTTCCATCTCCTTCATTGTCTTCATTGTCTTCTTGTGCAATCTCTTCTGCTCCTCTATCTTGTTGTATGCAAACTCCAGTTCTTCCTCTAGATCCACTTCTTCAGCATCAGCTGATTGGTTCTCTAGTTCAGCATCCTCCTTTAATGAAACAGTTGAAGATTTCATCACCATGAGAGTCTCCTCTTCAGCTTCAGACTCATCTTCACTGTCTGAGACATCAGTCTCTTCATCCTCCTCAGAGCTATCATTTTTCTTCTTGCTCAGGTAGCTCCGTTTTCTGTAAGCTTTCCCTTTTCTTGATTTGAAGCTCATCTTCTTCTTTCCTTTCTGCTCAGGCCACCTGTCTGATGGCTTGTCAGCTTCCTCATCTTCTGTTCTCTTATTCTTCATGAAGCACTTGCTTGCAAAGTGGCCTATTTTGCCACAATTGAAGCATTTTAAGGGCAACTTTCCCTTGTACTTTCCAGTCTGGCCTCTGAAACTCCTTGAAATCAACACCATCATTCTTTCAAGATCACTGTCTGCTGCTTCATCTTCACTGCTTTCCTCCTTTAGCTTCCTTGAGTGTTTTGTTTTAAATGCTATCTCCTTGACTGCCTTTGACGTCTCCTCCTTTGAATTTGAAATCCTCATTTCATATGCTACAAAGGTGCTTTGTAGCTCATCTAATGTCACTTTATCTAGGTCCCTCTCCTCTATAGCAGAAACCTTAGAATCATATCTTGCTGGTAGGGATCTAAGAACCTTTTTAACTATATTGGAATCTCCAACACTCTCACCCAGACCCCTCATTGAGCTAACTAATTCAACAACTCTGTTTAGGAAGTCCTCAATGTTTTCACCTTCTCCCATCTTAAGACCTTCAAACTTACTTCTAAGAACCTGCAATTTTGCCTCCTTAACCTTGATGTCTCCCTCATGAATATTAATCAGTTTAATCCATATTTCATGAGCAGTAACACAGTCTATAACTTTAAAGTTCTCTTTTTCCGACAGAGCTGCATATAGAGCATTCCTTGCCTTTCCATCAGCTTCTAAGTTTTTAGTTTCTGCAGCTGTAGGATTCTCCTCATCTACGATTGGTATAAATCCATGCAAGACTACTCTTTGTACTTGTAGGCCTTGTGCTAAGAGATAAGCACTCATTCTCTTTTTCCATAACTGGAAATTTTGGCCACCGAAATAAGGAACTCCCTTAACAGTCGTTGCTTGATTCTCCATTTCTACTGCTGGTTCTAAGTTTCAACAATCACTTGACAAAAGCGAACCTTGCTCTGATACCAATTGTTGGATCGTGTCAAGTGTTGAGAGGGGGGGTGAATCAACACTTTATCAATTTTTCTTTCAACTAAAGGATTCCCTCTCAAATGTTAGCTCAGTTAGAGCTTATTGTTGAACTCACGTTCTTGGCTTAGATGGACTCACTCAAGGAGGGTTCACTTACACAACCACAACACTCCTGTTCAAGCTTACAGTTTGAGAACACCACACCAGTCAAGACACACTCAAAGCAGTAAATGTGCACGGGGGATTTTTACGTGGTTCGATCAAATGATCTACATCCACGGACAGATTCACTCCTGTCAATCTTCACTATCACGGAATCATTCAGCTCTGGCCTCACTGACCGTAAGCAACATAAACAAGAGCTCACTGCTCAACACATTGAAGTTCACTACCTCTACAAGTTCATCAACTAAAACAACAACATATAAACCTCTATTGTACTGCCTTTTCTACACAAATATCTTTCAAAATCACTTAATGAAAGACGTTTGATAGTGTTCTAGGCTTACCACCTGAAGCTGCAACCTCAGGGTCAGTTCTCCCGATTCTGCATCATCTTTGATCTTAGTTTCAGTCTTCCCTTTTTGTGCTCCTCCTCAGCTTCTTCTTCTCCTTGACTTCTGCTTCTCCGAAGCTTCAGCTTCTCCTTGTGCAGCTGACTGTTTCTTTCTCTCTTGTATATTTCATATCATCTTTTTACAGCTCTCACTCTTTTACTTCTCCCTTTTCTCGGTTTCGTTCGGTTCAGCACGCTTCTTTTCTGTTGCTCATCTCTCTCTGTATTTCTCTTCTCGTGCCTTCCCCTTTTTAGGTTTTTCTTCCGTTCTGCAGTTGTTGTACCTACCACGCCTACTCATATGCCCGTTTTTTCTTTATTATCTTCCGCACTCTATCTTCTTTTTCCCAGAAGAAAAACTGTGCCCTACCGTGTAGTGTGTCAGCACATCATACACGAAAGGCGGCTCAAGATTCAAATAATCCATTTTCAACCTTTTGAGTTGCAACTTGCTTGCCATGTCATATTGCTGACTGTACTCCTTCATACTTCTCGAGTAGCTTGTCTTAGATATTTTGAAACAGCAGAAGTGATCTGATCTTAGCTTATAGCTGATCTGATGTGTGCGGCATTTGATCTGATGTCGCGCTTCGGTTGATCTGATGTTAGCTTGCAGTTGATCTGATGTTAGCCTTCGGTTGATCTGATGTTAGCTTGCAGTTGATCTGATGTTAGCCTTCGGTTGATCTGATGTTAGCTTGCAGTTGATCTGATGTTAGCCTTCGGTTGATCTGATGTTAGCTTGCAGTTGATCTGATGTTAGCCTTCGGTTGATCTGATGTTAGCTTCATGTCACAACGTTCTGTCCAGCAACTCAGAACCATCCATGTAGCTCCTGCAGTTCTTCTGATCGGGCACTGCTTGATTCTTTTGTATTTCTGCTCGCTCACAGGATTGCTAGATACTTCAACATGATGCTCCTGCGTCTTCTGAATCTTTGAGAGACTTTTAGAGTCGCGCGTTTGAGGTGTGATTCACTAGCTGTCCTTGACTTCAGCTTCTTAGGTGTCTGCTCTAGCTCTCCAGCCTTGAGTTGTTCTCTTCTGCTGCAAATATGTTTTGTTGCTGACTTGCCTTGCTTCTGTGAAACCAAGCTGCTGAGCAATCCCTTGAGAATTTGATCTGATCTTTACTTCCGTTGATCTGATCTGTGCTGCATGTGATCTGATGTGTGCATCCTTTGATCTGATGCGCACTGCATTTGATCTGATCTTCACTTCCTTTGATCTGATACGCACTGCCTTTGATCTGATCTTCACTTCCTTTGATCTGATACGCACTGCCTTTGATCTGATCTTCACTTCCTTTGATCTGATACGCACTGCCTTTGATCTGATCTTCACTTCCTTTGATCTGATATGCCAACAGTACACTTCCTTCTCATTTTGGCACTTCAGTTTATTCATCGGCTTCTTGCTGAGATTTTGTCTAGATAAAATGCTTTCAAACCTCATGAACTCAGTCCATTATTGCCTTAGTAATTCACAGATTTGTCACAATGTGGTTGCAACAATTACAACAAAACATTGGACTTTAACAAAGGCTAAGAAAGCTTCATTGTAGCGGCTCCAATGGCTCAACAAACACAAATATGAACTTCAAAAAACAATTTCAACCTATTCCATATACCAAAACATCAATTAATAACTCATTAAAACACAAATATGAACTTCAAAATCACAATTCTACCTATTCCATATACCAAAACATCAATAACTTATCAAAACACAAATATGAACTTCAAAAAACAATTTCAACCTATTCCATATACCAAAACATCAGTTAATAACTCATTAAAACACAAATATGAACTTCAAAATCACAATTCTACCTATCCTATATACCAAAACATTAATAACTCATCAAAACACAAATATGAACTTCAAAATCACAATTCTACCTATTCCATATACCAAAACATCAATAACTCATCAAAATACAAATATGAACTTCAAAATCACAATTCTACCTATTCCATATAACAAAACATAATATAACTAATCAAAACACAAATATGAACTTCAAAATCACAATTCTACCTATTCCATATACCAAAACATCAATGAATAACTCATCAAAACACAAATATGAACTTCAAAATCTCAATTCTACCTATTCCTTATACCAAAACATCAATGAATAACTCATCGAAACACAAATATGAACTTCAAAATCACAATTCTACCTATCCCATATACCAAACATCAATAACTCATCAAAACACAAATATGAACTTCAAAATCTCAATTCTACCTATTCCATATACCAAAACATCAATGAATAACTCATCAAAAAACAAATATGAACTTCAAAATCACAATTCTACCTATTCCCATATACCAAAACATAAATGAATAACTCATCAAAACACAAATATGAACTGCAAAATCACAATTCTACCTATTCCATATACCAAAACATCAATAACTTATCAAAACACAAATATGAACTTCAAAAAACAATTTCAACCTATTCCATATACCAAAACATCAATTAATAACTCATTAAAACACAAATATGAACTTCAAAATCACAATTCTACCTATCCTATATACCAAAACATTAATAACTCATCAAAACACAAATATGAACTGCAAAATCATAATTCTACCTATTCCATATACCAAAACATCAATAACTTATCAAAACACAAATATGAACTTCAAAAAACAATTTCAACCTATTCCATATACCAAAACATCAATTAATAACTCATTAAAACACAAATATGAACTTCAAAATCACACTTCTACCTATTCCATATACCAAAACATCAATAACTTATCAAAACACAAATATGAACTTCAAAAAACAATTTCAACCTATTCCATATACCAAAACATCAATTAATAACTCATTAAAACACAAATATGAACTTCAAAATCACAATTCTACCTATCCTATATACCAAAACATTAATAACTCATCAAAACACAAATATGAACTTCAAAATCACAATTCTACCTATTCCATATACCAAAACATCAATAACTCATCAAAATACAAATATGAACTTCAAAATCACAATTCTACCTATTCCATATAACAAAACATAATATAACTAATCAAAACACAAATATGAACTTCAAAATCACAATTCTACCTATTCCATATACCAAAACATCAATAACTCATCAAAACACAAATATGAACTTCAAAATCTCAATTCTACCTATTCCTTATACCAAAACATCAATGAATAACTCATCGAAACACAAATATGAACTTCAAAATCACAATTCTACCTATCCCATATACCAAAACATCAATAACTCATCAAAACACAAATATGAACTTCAAAATCTCAATTCTACCTATTCCATATACCAAAACATCAATGAATAACTCATCAAAAAAAAAATATGAACTTCAAAATCACAATTCTACCTATTCCCATATACCAAAACATAAATGAATAACTCATCAAAACACAAATATGAACTGCAAAATCACAATTCTACCTATTCCATATACCAAAACATCAATAACTTATCAAAACACAAATATGAACTTCAAAAAACAATTTCAACCTATTCCATATACCAAAACATCAATTAATAACTCATTAAAACACAAATATGAACTTCAAAATCACAATTCTACCTATCCTATATACCAAAACATTAATAACTCATCAAAACACAAATATGAACTGCAAAATCACAATTCTACCTATTCCATATACCAAAACATCAATAACTTATCAAAACACAAATATGAACTTCAAAAAACAATTTCAACCTATTCCATATACCAAAACATCAATTAATAACTCATTAAAACACAAATATGAACTTCAAAATCACAATTCTACCTATTCCATACACCAAAACATCAATAACTTATCAAAACACAAATATGAACTTCAAAAAACAATTTCAACCTATTCCATATACCAAAACATCAATTAATAACTCATCAAAACACAAATATAAACTTCAAAATCACAATTCTACCTATTCCATATATCAAAACATAATATAACTCATCAAAACACAAATATGAACTTCAAAATCACAATTCTACCTATCCCATATACCAAAACATCAATAACTCATCAAAACACAAATATGAACTTCAAAATGACAATTCTACCTATTCCATATAACAAAACATAATATAACTCATCAAAACACAAATATGAACTTCAAAATCACAATTCTACCTATTCCACATACCAAAACATCAATAACTCATCAAAACACAAATATGAACTTCAAAACACGATTTCTATCTATTCCATATACCAAAACATCAATAACTCATCAAAACACAAATATGAACTTCAAAATCACAATTCTACCTATTCCATATAACGAAACATAATATAACTCATCAAAACACAAATATGAACTTCAAAATCACAATTCTACCTATTTCATATACCAAAACATCAATAACTCATCAAAACACATTTATGAACTTCAAAATCTCAATTCTACCTATTCCATATAACAAAACATCAAAGAATAATTCATCAAAACACAAATATAAACTTCAAAATCACAATTCTACCTATTCCATATACCAAAACATCAATAACTCATCAAAACACAAATATGAACTTCAAAATCTCAATTCTACCTATTCCATATACCAAAACATCAATGAATAACTCATCAAAACACAAATATGAACTTCAAAATCACAATTCTACCTATTCCATATACCAAAACATCAATAACTCATTAAAACACAAATATGAACTTCAAAACACAATTTCTATCTATTCCATTTACCAAAACATCAATAACTCATCAAAAAACAAATATGAACTTCAAAATCACAATTCTACCTATTCCACATAACAAAACATAATATAACTCATCAAAACACAAATATGAACTTCAAAATCACAATTCTACCTATTTCATATACCAAAACATCAATAACTCATCAAAAAACAAATATGAACTTCAAAATCACAATTCTACCTATTCCCCTATACCAAAACATAAATCAATAACTCATCAAAACACAAATATGAACTGCAAAATCACAATTCTACCTATTCCATATACCAAAACATCAATAACTCATCTAAACACAAATATGAACTTCAAAATCTCAATTCTACCTATTCCATATACCAAAACATCAATGAATAACTCATCAAAACACAAATATGAACTTCAAAATCACAATTCTACCTATTCCATATACCAAAACATCAATAACTCATCAAAACACAAATATGAACTTCAAAACACAATTTCTATCTATTCCATTTACCAAAACATCAATAACTCATCAAAACACAAATATGAACTTCAAAATCACAATTCTACCTATTTCATATACCAAAACATCAATAACTCATCAAAACACATTTATGAACTTCAAAATCTCAATTCTACCTATTCCATATAACAAAACATCAAAGAATAATTCATCAAAACACAAATATAAACTTCAAAATCACAATTCTACCTATTCCATATACCAAAACATCAATAACTCATCAAAACACAAATATGAACTTCAAAATCTCAATTCTACCTATTCCATATACCAAAACATCAATGAATAACTCATCAAAACACAAATATGAACTTCAAAATCACAATTCTACCTATTCCATATACCAAAACATCAATAACTCATCAAAACACAAATATGAACTTCAAAACACAATTTCTATCTATTCCATTTACCAAAACATCAATAACTCATCAAAACACAAATATGAACTTCAAAATCACAATTCTACCTATTTCATATACCAAAACATCAATAACTCATCAAAACACATTTATGAACTTCAAAATCTCAATTCTACCTATTCCATATAACAAAACATCAAAGAATAATTCATCAAAACACAAATATAAACTTCAAAATCACAATTCTACCTATTCCATATACCAAAACATCAATAACTCATCAAAACACAAATATGAACTTCAAAATCTCAATTCTACCTATTCCATATACCAAAACATCAATGAATAACTCATCAAAACACAAATATGAACTTCAAAATCACAATTCTACCTATTCCATATACCAAAACATCAAAGAATAATTCATCAAAACACAAATATAAACTTCAAAATCACAATTCTACCTATTCCATATACCAAAACATCAATAACTCATCAAAACACATTTATGAACTTCAAAATCTCAATTCTACCTATTCCATATAACAAAACATCAAAGAATAATTCATCAAAACACAAATATAAACTTCAAAATCACAATTCTACCTATTCCATATACCAAAACATCAATAACTCATCAAAAAACAAATATGAACTTCAAAATCACAATTCTACCTATTCCCATATACCAAAACATAAATGAATAACTCATCAAAACACAAATATGAACTGCAAAATCACAATTCTACCTATTCCATATACCAAAACATCAATAACTTATCAAAACACAAATATGAACTTCAAAAAACAATTTCAACCTATTCCATATACCAAAACATCAATTAATAACTCATTAAAACACAAATATGAACTTCAAAATCACAATTCTACCTATCCTATATACCAAAACATTAATAACTCATCAAAACACAAATATGAACTGCAAAATCACAATTCTACCTATTCCATATACCAAAACATCAATAACTTATCAAAACACAAATATGAACTTCAAAAAACAATTTCAACCTATTCCATATACCAAAACATCAATTAATAACTCATTAAAACACAAATATGAACTTCAAAATCACAATTCTACCTATTCCATACACCAAAACATCAATAACTTATCAAAACACAAATATGAACTTCAAAAAACAATTTCAACCTATTCCATATACCAAAACATCAATTAATAACTCATCAAAACACAAATATAAACTTCAAAATCACAATTCTACCTATTCCATATATCAAAACATAATATAACTCATCAAAACACAAATATGAACTTCAAAATCACAATTCTACCTATCCCATATACCAAAACATCAATAACTCATCAAAACACAAATATGAACTTCAAAATGACAATTCTACCTATTCCATATAACAAAACATAATATAACTCATCAAAACACAAATATGAACTTCAAAATCACAATTCTACCTATTCCACATACCAAAACATCAATAACTCATCAAAACACAAATATGAACTTCAAAACACGATTTCTATCTATTCCATATACCAAAACATCAATAACTCATCAAAACACAAATATGAACTTCAAAATCACAATTCTACCTATTCCATATAACGAAACATAATATAACTCATCAAAACACAAATATGAACTTCAAAATCACAATTCTACCTATTTCATATACCAAAACATCAATAACTCATCAAAACACATTTATGAACTTCAAAATCTCAATTCTACCTATTCCATATAACAAAACATCAAAGAATAATTCATCAAAACACAAATATAAACTTCAAAATCACAATTCTACCTATTCCATATACCAAAACATCAATAACTCATCAAAACACAAATATGAACTTCAAAATCTCAATTCTACCTATTCCATATACCAAAACATCAATGAATAACTCATCAAAACACAAATATGAACTTCAAAATCACAATTCTACCTATTCCATATACCAAAACATCAATAACTCATCAAAACACAAATATGAACTTCAAAACACAGTTTCTATCTATTCCATTTACCAAAACATCAATAACTCATCAAAACACAAATATGAACTTCAAAATCACAATTCTACCTATTCCATATAACAAAACATAATATAACTCATCAAAACACAAATATGAACTTCAAAATCACAATTCTACCTATTTCATATACCAAAACATCAATAACTCATCAAAACACAAATATGAACTTCAAAATCTCAATTCTACCTATTCCATATAACAAAACATAATATAACTAATCAAAACACAAATATGAACTTCAAAATCACAATTCTACCTATTCCATATACCAAAATATCAATAACTCATCAAAACACAAATATGAACTTCAAAATCTCAATTCTACCTATTCCATATACCAAAACATCAATGAATAACTCATCGAAACACAAATATGAACTTCAAAATCACAATTCTACCTATTCCATATAACAAAACATAATATAACTCATCAAAACACAAATATGAACTTCAAAATCACAATTCTACCTATTCCACATACCAAAACATCAATAACTCATCAAAACACAAATATGAACTTCAAAATCACAATTCTACCTATCTCATATACCAAAACATCAATAACTCATTAAAACACAAATATGAACTTCAAAATGACAATTCTACCTATTCCATATAACAAAACATAATATAACTCATCAAAACACAAATATGAACTTCAAAATCACAATTCTACCTATTCCATATATCAAAACATAATATAACTTATCAAAACACAAATATGAACTTCAAAATCACAATTCTACCTATTCCATATAACAAAACATAATATAACTAATCAAAGCACAAATATGAACTTCAAAATCACAATTCTACCTATTCCATATACCAAAACATCAATAACTCATCAAAACACAAATATGAACTTCAAAATCTCAATTCTACCTATTCCATATACCAAAACATCAATGAATAACTCATCGAAACACAAATATGAACTTCAAAATTACAATTCTACCTATCCCATATACCAAAACATCAATAACTCATCAAAACACAAATATGAACTTCAAAATCTCAATTCTACCTATTCCATATACCAAAACATCAATGAATAACTCATCAAAAAACAAATATGAACTTCAAAATCACAATTCTACCTATCCTATATACCAAACCATTAATAACTCATCAAAACACAAATATGAACTTCAAAATCACAATTCTACCTATTCCATATACCAAAACATCAATAACTCATCAAAATACAAATATGAACTTCAAAATCACAATTCTACCTATTCCATATAACAAAACATAATATAACTAATCAAAACACAAATATGAACTTCAAAATCACAATTCTACCTATTCCATATACCAAAACATCAATAACTCATCAAAACACAAATATGAACTTCAAAATCTCAATTCTACCTATTCCTTATACCAAAACATCAATGAATAACTCATCGAAACACAAATGTGAACTTCAAAATCACAATTCTACCTATCCCATATACCAAAACATCAATAACTCATCAAAACACAAATATGAACTTCAAAATCTCAATTCTACCTATTCCATATACCAAAACATCAATGAATAACTCATCAAAAAAAAATATGAACTTCAAAATCACAATTCTACCTATTCCCATATACCAAAACATAAATGAATAACTCATCAAAACACAAATATGAACTGCAAAATCACAATTCTACCTATTCCATATACCAAAACATCAATAACTTATCAAAACACAAATATGAACTTCAAAAAACAATTTCAACCTATTCCATATACCAAAACATCAATTAATAACTCATTAAAACACAAATATGAACTTCAAAATCACAATTCTACCTATTCCATACACCAAAACATCAATAACTTATCAAAACACAAATATGAACTTCAAAAAACAATTTCAACCTATTCCATATACCAAAACATCAATTAATAACTCATCAAAACACAAATATGAACTTCAAAATCACAATTCTACCTATTCCATATATCAAAACATAATATAACTCATCAAAACACAAATATGAACTTCAAAATCACAATTCTACCTATCCCATATACCAAAACATCAATAACTCATCAAAACACAAATATGAACTTCAAAATGACAATTCTACCTATTCCATATAACAAAACATAATATAACTCATCAAAACACAAATATGAACTTCAAAATCACAATTCTACCTATTCTACATACCAAAACATCAATAACTCATCAAAACACAAATATGAACTTCAAAACACGATTTCTATCTATTCCATATACCAAAACATCAATAACTCATCAAAACACAAATATGAACTTCAAAATCACAATTCTACCTATTCCATATAACGAAACATAATATAACTCATCAAAACACAAATATGAACTTCAAAATCACAATTCTACCTATTTCATATACGAAAACATCAATAACTCATCAAAACACATTTATGAACTTCAAAATCTCAATTCTACCTATTCCATATAACAAAACATCAATGAATAATTCATCAAAACACAAATATAAACTTCAAAATCACAATTCTACCTATCCCATATACCAAAACATCAATAACTCATCAAAACACAAATATGAACTTCAAAATCTCAATTCTACCTATTCCATATACCAAAACATCAATGAATAACTCATCAAAAAACAAATATGAACTTCAAAATCACAATTCTACCTATCCTATATACCAAAACATTAATAACTCATCAAAACACAAATATGAACTTCAAAATCACAATTCTACCTATTCCATATACCAAAACATCAATAACTCATCAAAATACAAATATGAACTTCAAAATCACAATTCTACCTATTCCATATAACAAAACATAATATAACTAATCAAAACACAAATATGAACATCAAAATCACAATTCTACCTATTCCATATACCAAAACATAATATAACTCATCAAAACACAAATATGAACTTCAAAATCACAATTCTACCTATTCCATATAACAAAACATAATATAACTAATCAAAACACAAATATGAACTTCAAAATCACAATTCTACCTATTCCATATAACAAAACATAATATAACTCATCAAAACACAAATATGAACTTCAAAATCACAATTCTATCTATTCCATATAACAAAACATAATATAACTAATCAAAACACAAATATGAAGTTCAAAATCACAATTCTACCTATTCCATATAACAAAACATAATATAACTCATCAAAACACAAATATGAACTTCAAAATCACAATTCTACCTATTCCATATATCAAAACATAATATAACTCATCAAAACACAAATATGAACTTCAAAATCACAATTCTACCTATTCCATATAACAAAACATAATATAACTAATCAAAACACAAATATGAACTTCAAAATCACAATTCTACCTATTCCATATACCAAAATATCAATAACTCATCAAAACACAAATATGAACTTCAAAATCTCAATTCTACCTATTCCATATACCAAAACATCAATGAATAACTCATCGAAACACAAATATGAACTTCAAAATCACAATTCTACCTATTCCATATAACAAAACATAATATAACTCATCAAAACACAAATATGAACTTCAAAATCACAATTCTACCTATCCCATACACCAAAACATCAATAACTCATTAAAACACAAATATGAACTTCAAAATCACAATTCTACCTATTCCATATAACAAAACATAATATAACTAATCAAAACACAAATATGAACTTCAAAATCACAATTCTACCTATTCCATATAACAAAACATAATATAACTCATCAAAACACAAATATGAACTTCAAAATCACAATTCTACCTATTCCATATATCAAAACACAATATAACTCATCAAAACACAAATATGAACTTCAAAATCACAATTCTACCTATTCCATATAACAAAACATAATATAACTAATCAAAACACAAATATGAACTTCAAAATCACAATTCTACCTATTCCATATACCAAAACATCAATAACTCATCAAAACACAAATATGAACTTCAAAATCTCAATTCTACCTATTCCATATACCAAAACATCAATGAATAACTCATCGAAACACAAATATGAACTTCAAAATTACAATTCTACCTATCCCATATACCAAAACATCAATAACTCATCAAAACACAAATATGAACTTCAAAATCTCAATTCTACCTATTCCATATACCAAAACATCAATGAATAACTCATCAAAAAACAAATATGAACTTCAAAATCACAATTCTACCTATCCTATATACCAAAACATTAATAACTCATCAAAACACAAATATGAACTTCAAAATCACAATTCTACCTATTCCATATACCAAAACATCAATAACTCATCAAAATACAAATATGAACTTCAAAATCACAATTCTACCTATTCCATATAACAAAACATAATATAACTAATCAAAACACAAATATGAACTTCAAAATCACAATTCTACCTATTCCATATACCAAAACATCAATAACTCATCAAAACACAAATATGAACTTCAAAATCTCAATTCTACCTATTCCTTATACCAAAACATCAATGAATAACTCATCGAAACACAAATATGAACTTCAAAATCACAATTCTACCTATCCCATATACCAAAACATCAATAACTCATCAAAACACAAATATGAACTTCAAAATCTCAATTCTACCTATTCCATATACCAAAACATCAATGAATAACTCATCAAAAAAAAATATGAACTTCAAAATCACAATTCTACCTATTCCCATATACCAAAACATAAATGAATAACTCATCAAAACACAAATATGAACTGCAAAATCACAATTCTACCTATTCCATATACCAAAACATCAATAACTTATCAAAACACAAATATGAACTTCAAAAAACAATTTCAACCTATTCCATATACCAAAACATCAATTAATAACTCTTTAAAACACAAATATGAACTTCAAAATCACAATTCTACCTATCCTATATACCAAAACATTAATAACTCATCAAAACACAAATATGAACTGCAAAATCACAATTCTACCTATTCCATATACCAAAACATCAATAACTTATCAAAACACAAATATGAACTTCAAAAAACAATTTCAACCTATTTCATATACCAAAACATCAATTAATAACTCATTAAAACACAAATATGAACTTCAAAATCACAATTCTACCTATTCCATACACCAAAACATCAATAACTTATCAAAACACAAATATGAACTTCAAAAAACAATTTCAACCTATTCCATATACCAAAACATCAATTAATAACTCATCAAAACACAAATATGAACTTCAAAATCACAATTCTACCTATTCCATATATCAAAACATAATATAACTCATCAAAACACAAATATGAACTTCAAAATCACAATTCTACCTATCCCATATACCAAAACATCAATAACTCATCAAAACACAAATATGAACTTCAAAATGACAATTCTACCTATTCCATATAACAAAACATAATATAACTCATCAAAACACAAATATGAACTTCAAAATCACAATTCTACCTATTCCACATACCAAAACATCAATAACTTATCAAAACACAAATATGAACTTCAAAACACGATTTCTATCTATTCCATATACCAAAACATCAATAACTCATCAAAACACAAATATGAACTTCAAAATCACAATTCTACCTATTCCATATAACGAAACATAATATAACTCATCAAAACACAAATATGAACTTCAAAATCACAATTCTACCTATTTCATATACCAAAACATCAATAACTCATCAAAACACATTTATGAACTTCAAAATCTCAATTCTACCTATTCCATATAACAAAACATCAATGAATAATTCATCAAAACACAAATATAAACTTCAAAATCACAATTCTACCTATTCCATATACCAAAACATCAATAACTCATCAAAACACAAATATGAACTTCAAAATCTCAATTCTACCTATTCCATATACCAAAACATCAATGAATAACTCATCAAAACACAAATATGAACTTCAAAATCACAATTCTACCTATTCCATATACCAAAACATCAATAACTCATCAAAACACAAATATGAACTTCAAAACACAATTTCTATCTATTCCATTTACACATCAATAACTCATCAAAACACAAATATGAACTTCAAAATCACAATTCTACCTATTCCATATAACAAAACATAATATAACTCATCAAAACACAAATATGAACTTCAAAATCACAATTCTACCTATTTCATATACCAAAACATCAATAACTCATCAAAACACAAATATGAACTTCAAAATCTCAATTCTACCTATTCCATATAACAAAACATAATATAACTAATCAAAACACAAATATGAACTTCAAAATGACAATTCTACCTATTCCATATAACAAAACATAATATAACTCATCAAAACACAAATATGAACTTCAAAATCACAATTCTACCTATTCCACATACCAAAACATCAATAACTTATCAAAACACAAATATGAACTTCAAAACACGATTTCTATCTATTCCATATACCAAAACATCAATAACTCATCAAAACACAAATATGAACTTCAAAATCACAATTCTACCTATTCCATATAACGAAACATAATATAACTCATCAAAACACAAATATGAACTTCAAAATCACAATTCTACCTATTTCATATACCAAAACATCAATAACTCATCAAAACACATTTATGAACTTCAAAATCTCAATTCTACCTATTCCATATAACAAAACATCAATGAATAATTCATCAAAACACAAATATAAACTTCAAAATCACAATTCTACCTATTCCATATACCAAAACATCAATAACTCATCAAAACACAAATATGAACTTCAAAATCTCAATTCTACCTATTCCATATACCAAAACATCAATGAATAACTCATCAAAACACAAATATGAACTTCAAAATCACAATTCTACCTATTCCATATACCAAAACATCAATAACTCATCAAAACACAAATATGAACTTCAAAACACAATTTCTATCTATTCCATTTACACATCAATAACTCATCAAAACACAAATATGAACTTCAAAATCACAATTCTACCTATTCCATATAACAAAACATAATATAACTCATCAAAACACAAATATGAACTTCAAAATCACAATTCTACCTATTTCATATACCAAAACATCAATAACTCATCAAAACACAAATATGAACTTCAAAATCTCAATTCTACCTATTCCATATAACAAAACATAATATAACTAATCAAAACACAAATATGAACTTCAAAATCACAATTCTACCTATCTCATATACCAAAACATCAATAACTCATTAAAACACAAATATGAACTTCAAAATGACAATTCTACCTATTCCATATAACAAAACATAATATAACTCATCAAAACACAAATATGAACTTCAAAATCACAATTCTACCTATTCCATATATCAAAACATAATATAACTCATCAAAACACAAATATGAACTTCAAAATCACAATTCTACCTATTCCATATAACAAAACATAATATAACTAATCAAAACACAAATATGAACTTCAAAATCACAATTCTACCTATTCCATATACCAAAACATCAATAACTCATCAAAACACAAATATGAACTTCAAAATCTCAATTCTACCTATTCCATATACCAAAACATCAATGAATAACTCATCGAAACACAAATATGAACTTCAAAATTACAATTCTACCTATCCCATATACCAAAACATCAATAACTCATCAAAACACAAATATGAACTTCAAAATCTCAATTCTACCTATTCCATATACCAAAACATCAATGAATAACTCATCAAAAAACAAATATGAACTTCAAAATCACAATTCTACCTATTCCCATATACCAAAACATAAATGAATAACTCATCAAAACACAAATATGAACTGCAAAATCACAATTCTACCTATTCCATATACCAAAACATCAATAACTTATCAAAACACAAATATGAACTTCAAAAAACAATTCTAACCTATTCCATATACCAAAACATCAATTAATAACTCATTAAAACACAAATATGAACTTCAAAATCACAATTCTACCTATCCTATATACCAAAACATTAATAACTCATCAAAACACAAATATGAACTGCAAAATCACAATTCTACCTATTCCATATACCAAAACATCAATAACTTATCAAAACACAAATATGAACTTCAAAAAACAATTTCAACCTATTCCATATACCAAAACATCAATTAATAACTCATTAAAACACAAATATGAACTTCAAAATCACAATTCTACCTATTCCATACACCAAAACATCAATAACTTATCAAAACACAAATATGAACTTCAAAAAACAATTTCAACCTATTCCATATACCAAAACATCAATTAATAACTCATCAAAACACAAATATGAACTTCAAAATCACAATTCTACCTATTCCATATATCAAAACATAATATAACTCATCAAAACACAAATATGAACTTCAAAATCACAATTCTACCTATCCCATATACCAAAACATCAATAACTCATCAAAACACAAATATGAACTTCAAAATGACAATTCTACCTATTCCATATAACAAAACATAATATAACTCATCAAAACACAAATATGAACTTCAAAATCACAATTCTACCTATTCCACATACCAAAACATCAATAACTCATCAAAACACAAATATGAACTTCAAAACACGATTTCTATCTATTCCATATACCAAAACATCAATAACTCATCAAAACACAAATATGAACTTCAAAATCACAATTCTACCTATTCCATATAACGAAACATAATATAACTCATCAAAACACAAATATGAACTTCAAAATCACAATTCTACCTATTTCATATACCAAAACATCAATAACTCATCAAAACACATTTATGAACTTCAAAATCTCAATTCTACCTATTCCATATAACAAAACATCAATGAATAATTCATCAAAACACAAATATAAACTTCAAAATCACAATTCTACCTATTCCATATACCAAAACATCAATAACTCATCAAAACACAAATATGAACTTCAAAATCTCAATTCTACCTATTCCATATACCAAAACATCAATGAATAACTCATCAAAACACAAATATGAACTTCAAAATCACAATTCTACCTATTCCATATACCAAAACATCAATAACTCATCAAAACACAAATATGAACTTCAAAACACAATTTCTATCTATTCCATTTACACATCAATAACTCATCAAAACACAAATATGAACTTCAAAATCTCAATTCTACCTATTCCATATACCAAAACATCAATGAATAACTCATCGAAACACAAATATGAACTTCAAATTCACAATTCTACCTATTCCATATAACAAAACATAATATAACTCATCGAAACACAAATATGAACTTCAAAATTACAATTCTACCTATCCCATATACCAAAACATCAATAACTCATCAAAACACAAATATGAACTTCAAAATCTCAATTCTACCTATTCCATATACCAAAACATCAATGAATAACTCATCAAAAAACAAATATGAACTTCAAAATCACAATTCTACCTATCCTATATACCAAAACATTAATAACTCATCAAAACACAAATATGAACTTCAAAATCACAATTCTACCTATTCCATATACCAAAACATCAATAACTCATCAAAATACAAATATGAACTTCAAAATCACAATTCTACCTATTCCATATAACAAAACATAATATAACTAATCAAAAAACAAATATGAACTTCAAAATCACAATTCTACCTATTCCATATACCAAAACATCAATAACTCATCAAAACACAAATATGAACTTCAAAATCTCAATTCTACCTATTCCTTATACCAAAACATCAATGAATAACTCATCGAAACACAAATATGAACTTCAAAATCACAATTCTACCTATCCCATATACCAAAACATCAGTAACTCATCAAAACACAAATATGAACTTCAAAATCTCAATTCTACCTATTCCATATACCAAAACATCAATGAATAACTCATCAAAAAAAAATATGAACTTCAAAATCACAATTCTACCTATTCCCATATACCAAAACATAAATGAATAACTCATCAAAACACAAATATGAACTGCAAAATCACAATTCTACCTATTCCATATACCAAAACATCAATAACTTATCAAAACACAAATATGAACTTCAAAAAACAATTTCAACCTATTCCATATACCAAAACATCAATTAATAACTCATTAAAACACAAATATGAACTTCAAAATCACAATTCTACCTATCCTATATACCAAAACATTAATAACTCATCAAAACACAAATATGAACTGCAAAATCACAATTCTACCTATTCCATATACCAAAACATCAATAACTTATCAAAACACAAATATGAACTTCAAAAAACAATTTCAACCTATTCCATATACCAAAACATCAATTAATAACTCATTAAAACACAAATATGAACTTCAAAATCACAATTCTACCTATTCCATACACCAAAACATCAATAACTTATCAAAACACAAATATGAACTTCAAAAAACAATTTCAACCTATTCCATATACCAAAACATCAATTAATAACTCATCAAAACACAAATATGAACTTCAAAATCACAATTCTACCTATTCCATATATCAAAACATAATATAACTCATCAAAACACAAATATGAACTTCAAAATCACAATTCTACCTATCCCATATACCAAAACATCAATAACTCATCAAAACACAAATATGAACTTCAAAATGACAATTCTACCTATTCCATATAACAAAACATAATATAACTCATCAAAACACAAATATGAACTTCAAAATCACAATTCTACCTATTCCACATACCAAAACATCAATAACTCATCAAAACACAAATATGAACTTCAAAATACGATTTCTATCTATTCCATATACCAAAACATCAATAACTCATCAAAACACAAATATGAACTTCAAAATCACAATTCTACCTATTCCATATAACGAAACATAATATAACTCATCAAAACACAAATATGAACTTCAAAATCACAATTCTACCTATTTCATATACCAAAACATCAATAACTCATCAAAACACATTTATGAACTTCAAAATCTCAATTCTACCTATTCCATATAACAAAACATCAATGAATAATTCATCAAAACACAAATATAAACTTCAAAATCACAATTCTACCTATTCCATATACCAAAACATCAATAACTCATCAAAACACAGATATGAACTTCAAAATCTCAATTCTACCTATTCCATATACCAAAACATCAATGAATAACTCATCAAAACACAAATATGAACTTCAAAATCACAATTCTACCTATTCCATATACCAAAACATCAATAACTCATCAAAACACAAATATGAACTTCAAAACACAATTTCTATCTATTCCATTTACACATCAATAACACATCAAAACACAAATATGAACTTCAAAATCACAATTCTACCTATTCCATATAACAAAACATAATATAACTCATCAAAACACAAATATGAACTTCAAAATCACAATTCTACCTATTTCATATACCAAAACATCAATAACTCATCAAAACACAAATATGAACTTCAAAATCTCAATTCTACCTATTCCATATAACAAAACATAATATAACTAATCAAAACACAAATATGAACTTCAAAATCACAAGTCTACCTATTCCATATACCAAAATATCAATAACTCATCAAAACACAAATATGAACTTCAAAATCTCAATTCTACCTATTCCATATACCAAAACATCAATGAATAACTCATCGAAACACAAATATGAACTTCAAAATCACAATTCTACCTATTCCATATAACAAAACATAATATAACTCATCAAAACACAAATATGAACTTCAAAATCACAATTCTACCTATTCCACATACCAAAACATCAATAACTCATCAAAACACAAATATGAACTTCAAAATCACAATTCTACCTATCTCATATACCAAAACATCAATAACTCATTAAAACACAAATATGAACTTCAAAATGACAATTCTACCTATTCCGTATAACAAAACATAATATAACTCATCAAAACACAAATATGAACTTCAAAATCACAATTCTACCTATTCCATATATCAAAACATAATATAACTCATCAAAACACAAATATGAACTTCAAAATCACAATTCTACCTATTCCATATAACAAAACATAATATAACTAATCAAAACACAAATATGAACTTCAAAATCACAATTCTACCTATTCCATATACCAAAACATCAATAACTCATCAAAACACAAATATGAACTTCAAAATCTCAATTCTACCTATTCCATATACCAAAACATCAATGAATAACTCATCGAAACACAAATATGAACTTCAAAATTACAATTCTACCTATCCCATATACCAAAACATCAATAACTCATCAAAACACAAATATGAACTTCAAAATCTCAATTCTACCTATTCCATATACCAAAACATCAATGAATAACTCATCAAAAAACAAATATGAACTTCAAAATCACAATTCTACCTATTCCCATATACCAAAACATAAATGAATAACTCATCAAAACACAAATATGAACTGCAAAATCACAATTCTACCTATTCCATATACCAAAACATCAATAACTTATCAAAACACAAATATGAACTTCAAAAAACAATTTCAACCTATTCCATATACCAAAACATCAATTAATAACTCATTAAAACACAAATATGAACTTCAAAATCACAATTCTACCTATCCTATATACCAAAACATTAATAACTCATCAAAACACAAATATGAACTGCAAAATCACAATTCTACCTATTCCATATACCAAAACATCAATAACTTATCAAAACACAAATATGAACTTCAAAAAACAATTTCAACCTATTCCATATACCAAAACATCAATTAATAACTCATTAAAACACAAATATGAACTTCAAAATCACAATTCTACCTATTCCATACACCAAAACATCAATAACTTATCAAAACACAAATATGAACTTCAAAAAACAATTTCAACCTATTCCATATACCAAAACATCAATTAATAACTCATCAAAACACAAATATGAACTTCAAAATCACAATTCTACCTATTCCATATATCAAAACATAATATAACTCATCAAAACACAAATATGAACTTCAAAATCACAATTCTACCTATCCCATATACCAAAACATCAATAACTCATCAAAACACAAATATGAACTTCAAAATGACAATTCTACCTATTCCATATAACAAAACATAATATAACTCATCAAAACACAAATATGAACTTCAAAATCACAATTCTACCTATTCCACATACCAAAACATCAATAACTCATCAAAACACAAATATGAACTTCAAAATACGATTTCTATCTATTCCATATACCAAAACATCAATAACTCATCAAAACACAAATATGAACTTCAAAATCACAATTCTACCTATTCCATATAACGAAACATAATATAACTCATCAAAACACAAATATGAACTTCAAAATCACAATTCTACCTATTTCATATACCAAAACATCAATAACTCATCAAAACACATTTATGAACTTCAAAATCTCAATTCTACCTATTCCATATAACAAAACATCAATGAATAATTCATCAAAACACAAATATAAACTTCAAAATCACAATTCTACCTATTCCATATACCAAAACATCAATAACTCATCAAAACACAGATATGAACTTCAAAATCTCAATTCTACCTATTCCATATACCAAAACATCAATGAATAACTCATCAAAACACAAATATGAACTTCAAAATCACAATTCTACCTATTCCATATACCAAAACATCAATAACTCATCAAAACACAAATATGAACTTCAAAACACAATTTCTATCTATTCCATTTACACATCAATAACACATCAAAACACAAATATGAACTTCAAAATCACAATTCTACCTATTCCATATAACAAAACATAATATAACTCATCAAAACACAAATATGAACTTCAAAATCACAATTCTACCTATTTCATATACCAAAACATCAATAACTCATCAAAACACAAATATGAACTTCAAAATCTCAATTCTACCTATTCCATATAACAAAACATAATATAACTAATCAAAACACAAATATGAACTTCAAAATCACAAGTCTACCTATTCCATATACCAAAATATCAATAACTCATCAAAACACAAATATGAACTTCAAAATCTCAATTCTACCTATTCCATATACCAAAACATCAATGAATAACTCATCGAAACACAAATATGAACTTCAAAATCACAATTCTACCTATTCCATATAACAAAACATAATATAACTCATCAAAACACAAATATGAACTTCAAAATCACAATTCTACCTATTCCACATACCAAAACATCAATAACTCATCAAAACACAAATATGAACTTCAAAATCACAATTCTACCTATCTCATATACCAAAACATCAATAACTCATTAAAACACAAATATGAACTTCAAAATGACAATTCTACCTATTCCGTATAACAAAACATAATATAACTCATCAAAACACAAATATGAACTTCAAAATCACAATTCTACCTATTCCATATATCAAAACATAATATAACTCATCAAAACACAAATATGAACTTCAAAATCACAATTCTACCTATTCCATATAACAAAACATAATATAACTAATCAAAACACAAATATGAACTTCAAAATCACAATTCTACCTATTCCATATACCAAAACATCAATAACTCATCAAAACACAAATATGAACTTCAAAATCTCAATTCTACCTATTCCATATACCAAAACATCAATGAATAACTCATCGAAACACAAATATGAACTTCAAAATTACAATTCTACCTATCCCATATACCAAAACATCAATAACTCATCAAAACACAAATATGAACTTCAAAATCTCAATTCTACCTATTCCATATACCAAAACATCAATGAATAACTCATCAAAAAACAAATATGAACTTCAAAATCACAATTCTACCTATTCCCATATACCAAAACATAAATGAATAACTCATCAAAACACAAATATGAACTGCAAAATCACAATTCTACCTATTCCATATACCAAAACATCAATAACTTATCAAAACACAAATATGAACTTCAAAAAACAATTTCAACCTATTCCATATACCAAAACATCAATTAATAACTCATTAAAACACAAATATGAACTTCAAAATCACAATTCTACCTATCCTATATACCAAAACATTAATAACTCATAAAAACACAAATATGAACTGCAAAATTATAATTATACCTATTCCATATACCAAAACATCAATAACTTATCAAAACACAAATATGAACTTCAAAAAACAATTTCAACCTATTCCATATACCAAAACATCAATTAATAACTCATTAAAACACAAATATGAACTTCAAAATCACAATTCTACCTATTCCATATACCAAAACATCAATAACTTATCAAAACACAAATATGAACTTCAAAAAACAATTTCAACCTATTCCATATACCAAAACATCAATTAATAACTCATTAAAACACAAATATGAACTTCAAAATCACAATTCTACCTATCCTATATACCAAAACATTAATAACTCATCAAAACACAAATATGAACTTCAAAATCACAATTCTACCTATTCCATATACCAAAACATCAATAACTCATCAAAATACAAATATGAACTTCAAAATCACAATTCTACCTATTCCATATAACAAAACATAATATAACTAATCAAAACACAAATATGAACTTCAAAATCACAATTCTACCTATTCCATAAACCAAAACATCAATAACTCATCAAAACACAAATATGAACTTCAAAATCTCAATTCTACCTATTCCTTATACCAAAACATCAATGAATAACTCATCGAAACACAAATATGAACTTCAAAATCACAATTCTACCTATCCCATATACCAAAACATCAATAACTCATCAAAACACAAATATGAACTTCAAAATCACAATTCTACCTATTCCATATACCAAAACATCAATAACTCATCAAAACACAAATATGAACTTCAAAAAACAATTTCAACCTATTCCATATTCCAAAACATAAATGAATAACTCATCAAAACACAAATATGAACTGCAAAATCACAATTCTACCTATTCCATATACCAAAACATCAATAACTTATCAAAACACAAATATGAACTTCAAAAAACAATTTCAACCCATTCCATATACCAAAACATCAATTAATAACTCATCAAAACACAAATATGAACTTCAAAATCACAATTCTACCTATTCCATATATCAAAACATAATATAACTCATCAAAACACAAATATGAACTTCAAAATCACAATTCTACCTATTCCATATACCAAAACATCAATAACTCATCAAAACACAAATATGAACTTCAAAATCTCAATTCTACCTATTCCTTATACCAAAACATCAATGAATAACTCATCGAAACACAAATATGAACTTCAAAATCACAATTCTACCTATCCCATATACCAAAACATCAATAACTCATCAAAACACAAATATGAACTTCAAAATCTCAATTCTACCTATTCCATATACCAAAACATCAATGAATAACTAATCAAAAAAAAATATGAACTTCAAAATCACAATTCTACCTATTCCCATATACCAAAACATAAATGAATAACTCATCAAAACACAAATATGAACTGCAAAATCACAATTCTACCTATTCCATATACCAAAACATCAATAACTTATCAAAACACAAATATGAACTTCAAAAAACAATTTCAACCTATTCCATATACCAAAACATCAATTAATAACTCATTAAAACACAAATATGAACTTCAAAATCACAATTCTACCTATCCTATATACCAAAACATTAATAACTCATCAAAACACAAATATGAACTGCAAAATCACAATTCTACCTATTCCATATACCAAAACATCAATAACTTATCAAAACACAAATATGAACTTCAAAAAACAATTTCAACCTATTCCATTTACCAAAACATCAATTAATAACTCATTAAAACACAAATATGAACTTCAAAATCACAATTCTACCTATTCCATACACCAAAACATCAATAACTTATCAAAACACAAATATGAACTTCAAAAAACAATTTCAACCTATTCCATATACCAAAACATCAATTAATAACTCATTAAAACACAAATATGAACTTCAAAATCACAATTCTACCTATCCTATATACCAAAACATTAATAACTCATCAAAACACAAATATGAACTGCAAAATCACAATTCTACCTATTCCATATACCAAAACATCAATAACTTATCAAAACACAAATATGAACTTCAAAAAACAATTTCAACCTATTCCATATACCAAAACATCAATTAATAACTCATCAAAACACAAATATGAACTTCAAAATCACAATTCTACCTATTCCATATATCAAAACATAATATAACTCATCAAAACACAAATATGAACTTCAAAATCACAATTCTACCTATCCCATATACCAAAACATCAATAACTCATCAAAACACAAATATGAACTTCAAAATGACAATTCTACCTATTCCATATAACAAAACATAATATAACTCATCAAAACACAAATATGAACTTCTAAATCACAATTCTACCTATTCCACATACCAAAACATCAATAACTCATCAAAACACAAATATGAACTTCAAAACACGATTTCTATCTATTCCATATACCAAAACATCAATAACTCATCAAAACACAAATATGAACTTCAAAATCACAATTCTACCTATTCCATATAACGAAACATAATATAACTCATCAAAACACAAATATGAACTTCAAAATCACAATTCTACCTATTTCATATACCAAAACATCAATAACTCATCAAAACACATTTATGAACTTCAAAATCTCAATTCTACCTATTCCATATAACAAAACATCAATGAATAATTCATCAAAACACAAATATAAACTTCAAAATCACAATTCTACCTATTCCATATACCAAAACATCAATAACTCATCAAAACACAGATATGAACTTCAAAATCTCAATTCTACCTATTCCATATACCAAAACATCAATGAATAACTCATCAAAACACAAATATGAACTTCAAAATCACAATTCTACCTATTCCATATACCAAAACATCAATAACTCATCAAAACACAAATATGAACTTCAAAACACAATTTCTATCTATTCCATTTACACATCAATAACACATCAAAACACAAATATGAACTTCAAAATCACAATTCTACCTATTCCATATAACAAAACATAATATAACTCATCAAAACACAAATATGAACTTCAAAATCACAATTCTACCTATTTCATATACCAAAACATCAATAACTCATCAAAACACAAATATGAACTTCAAAATCTCAATTCTACCTATTCCATATAACAAAACATAATATAACTAATCAAAACACAAATATGAACTTCAAAATCACAAGTCTACCTATTCCATATACCAAAATATCAATAACTCATCAAAACACAAATATGAACTTCAAAATCTCAATTCTACCTATTCCATATACCAAAACATCAATGAATAACTCATCGAAACACAAATATGAACTTCAAAATCACAATTCTACCTATTCCATATAACAAAACATAATATAACTCATCAAAACACAAATATGAACTTCAAAATCACAATTCTACCTATTCCACATACCAAAACATCAATAACTCATCAAAACACAAATATGAACTTCAAAATCACAATTCTACCTATCTCATATACCAAAACATCAATAACTCATTAAAACACAAATATGAACTTCAAAATGACAATTCTACCTATTCCGTATAACAAAACATAATATAACTCATCAAAACACAAATATGAACTTCAAAATCACAATTCTACCTATTCCATATATCAAAACATAATATAACTCATCAAAACACAAATATGAACTTCAAAATCACAATTCTACCTATTCCATATAACAAAACATAATATAACTAATCAAAACACAAATATGAACTTCAAAATCACAATTCTACCTATTCCATATACCAAAACATCAATAACTCATCAAAACACAAATATGAACTTCAAAATCTCAATTCTACCTATTCCATATATCAAAACATAATATAACTCATCAAAACACAAATATGAACTTCAAAATCACAATTCTACCTATTCCATATAACAAAACATAATATAACTAATCAAAACACAAATATGAACTTCAAAATTACAATTCTACCTATCTCATATACCAAAACATCAATAACTCATCAAAACACAAATATGAACTTCAAAATCTCAATTCTACCTATTCCATATACCAAAACATCAATGAATAACTCATCAAAAAACAAATATGAACTTCAAAATCACAATTCTACCTATTCCCATATACCAAAACATAAATGAATAACTCATCAAAACACAAATATGAACTGCAAAATCACAATTCTACCTATTCCATATACCAAAACATCAATAACTTATCAAAACACAAATATGAACTTCAAAAAACAATTTCAACCTATTCCATATACCAAAACATCAATTAATAACTCATTAAAACACAAATATGAACTTCAAAATCACAATTCTACCTATCCTATATACCAAAACATTAATAACTCATAAAAACACAAATATGAACTGCAAAATTATAATTATACCTATTCCATATACCAAAACATCAATAACTTATCAAAACACAAATATGAACTTCAAAAAACAATTTCAACCTATTCCATATACCAAAACATCAATTAATAACTCATTAAAACACAAATATGAACTTCAAAATCACAATTCTACCTATTCCATATACCAAAACATCAATAACTTATCAAAACACAAATATGAACTTCAAAAAACAATTTCAACCTATTCCATATACCAAAACATCAATTAATAACTCATTAAAACACAAATATGAACTTCAAAATCACAATTCTACCTATCCTATATACCAAAACATTAATAACTCATCAAAACACAAATATGAACTTCAAAATCACAATTCTACCTATTCCATATACCAAAACATCAATAACTCATCAAAATACAAATATGAACTTCAAAATCACAATTCTACCTATTCCATATAACAAAACATAATATAACTAATCAAAACACAAATATGAACTTCAAAATCACAATTCTACCTATTCCATAAACCAAAACATCAATAACTCATAAAAACACAAATATGAACTTCAAAATCTCAATTCTACCTATTCCTTATACCAAAACATCAATGAATAACTCATCGAAACACAAATATGAACTTCACAATCACAATTCTACCTATCCCATATACCAAAACATCAATAACTCATCAAAACACAAATATGAACTTCAAAATCACAATTCTACCTATTCCATATACCAAAACATCAATAACTCATCAAAACACAAATATGAACTTCAAAAAACAATTTCAACCTATTCCATATTCCAAAACATAAATGAATAACTCATCAAAACACAAATATGAACTGCAAAATCACAATTCTACCTATTCCATATACCAAAACATCAATAACTTATCAAAACACAAATATGAACTTCAAAAAACAATTTCAACCCATTCCATATACCAAAACATCAATTAATAACTCATCAAAACACAAATATGAACTTCAAAATCACAATTCTACCTATTCCATATATCAAAACATAATATAACTCATCAAAACACAAATATGAACTTCAAAATCACAATTCTACCTATTCCATATACCAAAACATCAATAACTCATCAAAACACAAATATGAACTTCAAAATCTCAATTCTACCTATTCCTTATACCAAAACATCAATGAATAACTCATCGAAACACAAATATGAACTTCAAAATCACAATTCTACCTATCCCATATACCAAAACATCAATAACTCATCAAAACACAAATATGAACTTCAAAATCTCAATTCTACCTATTCCATATACCAAAACTTCAATGAATAACTAATCAAAAAAAAATATGAACTTCAAAATCACAATTCTACCTATTCCCATATACCAAAACATAAATGAATAACTCATCAAAACACAAATATGAACTGCAAAATCACAATTCTACCTATTCCATATACCAAAACATCAATAACTTATCAAAACACAAATATGAACTTCAAAAAACAATTTCAACCTATTCCATATACCAAAACATCAATTAATAACTCATTAAAACACAAATATGAACTTCAAAATCACAATTCTACCTATCCTATATACCAAAACATTAATAACTCATCAAAACACAAATATGAACTGCAAAATCACAATTCTACCTATTCCATATACCAAAACATCAATAACTTATCAAAACACAAATATGAACTTCAAAAAACAATTTCAACCTATTCCATTTACCAAAACATCAATTAATAACTCATTAAAACACAAATATGAACTTCAAAATCACAATTCTACCTATTCCATACACCAAAACATCAATAACTTATCAAAACACAAATATGAACTTCAAAAAACAATTTCAACCTATTCCATATACCAAAACCTCAATTAATAACTCATTAAAACACAAATATGAACTTCAAAATCACAATTCTACCTATCCTATATACCAAAACATTAATAACTCATCAAAACACAAATATGAACTGCAAAATCACAATTCTACCTATTCCATATACCAAAACATCAATAACTTATCAAAACACAAATATGAACTTCAAAAAACAATTTCAACCTATTCCATATACCAAAACATCAATTAATAACTCATTCAAACACAAATATGAACTTCAAAATCACAATTCTACCTATCCTATATACCAAAACATTAATAACTCATCAAAACACAAATATGAACTTCAAAAAACAATTTCAACCTATTCCATATACCAAAACATCAATTAATAACTCATTAAAACACAAATATGAACTTCAAAATCACAATTCTACCTATCCTATATACCAAAACATCAATAACTTATCAAAACACAAATATGAACTTCAAAAAACAATTTCAACCTATTCCATATACCAAAACATCAATTAATAACTCATTAAAACACAAATATGAACTTCAAAATCACAATTCTACCTATCCTATATACCAAAACATTAATAACTCATCAAATCACAAATATGAACTGCAAAATCATAATTATACCTATTCCATATACCAAAACATCAATAACTTATCAAAACACAAATATGAACTTCAAAAAACAATTTCAACCTATTCCATATACCAAAACATCAATTAATAACTCATTAAAACACAAATATGAACTTCAAAATCAAAATTCTACCTATTCCATATACCAAAACATCAATAACTTATCAAAACACAAATATGAACTTCAAAAAACAATTTCAACCTATTCCATATACCAAAACATCAATTAATAACTCATTAAAACACAAATATGAACTTCAAAATCACAATTCTACCTATCCTATATACCAAAACATTAATAACTCATCAAAACACAAATATGAACTTCAAAATCACAATTCTACCTATTCCATATACCAAAACATCAATAACTCATCAAAATACAAATATGAACTTCAAAATCACAATTCTACCTATTCCATATAACAAAACATAATATAACTAATCAAAACACAAATATGAACTTCAAAATCACAATTCTACCTATTCCATAAACCAAAACATCAATAACTCATCAAAACACAAATATGAACTTCAAAATCTCAATTCTACCTATTCCTTATACCAAAACATCAATGAATAACTCATCGAAACACAAATATGAACTTCAAAATCACAATTCTACCTATCCCATATACCAAAACATCAATAACTCATCAAAACACAAATATGAACTTCAAAATCACAATTCTACCTATTCCATATACCAAAACATCAATAACTCATCAAAACACAAATATGAACTTCAAAAAACAATTTCAACCTATTCCATATTCCAAAACATAAATGAATAACTCATCAAAACACAAATATGAACTGCAAAATCACAATTCTACCTATTCCATATACCAAAACATCAATAACTTATCAAAACACAAATATGAACTTCAAAAAACAATTTCAACCTATTCCATATACCAAAACATCAATTAATAACTCATCAAAACACAAATATGAACTTCAAAATCACAATTCTACCTATTCCATATATCAAAACATAATATAACTCATCAAAACACAAATATGAACTTCAAAATCACAATTCTACCTATTCCATATACCAAAACATCAATAACTCATCAAAACACAAATATGAACTTCAAAATCTCAATTCTACCTATTCCTTATACCAAAACATCAATGAATAACTCATCGAAACACAAATATGAACTTCAAAATCACAATTCTACCTATCCCATATACCAAAACATCAATAACTCATCAAAACACAAATATGAACTTCAAAATCACAATTCTACCTATTCCATATACCAAAACATCAATGAATAACTCATCGAAACACAAATATGAACTTCAAAATTACAATTCTACCTATCCCATATACCAAAACATCAATAACTCATCAAAACACAAATATGAACTTCAAAATCTCAATTCTACCTATTCCATATACCAAAACATCAATGAATAACTCATCAAAAAACAAATATGAACTTCAAAATCACAATTCTACCTGTTCCCATATACCAAAACATAAATGAATAACTCATCAAAACACAAATATGAACTGCAAAATCACAATTCTACCTATTCCATATACCAAAACATCAATAACTTATCAAAACACAAATATGAACTTCAAAAAACAATTTCAACCTATTCCATATACCAAAACATCAATTAATAACTCATTAAAACACAAATATGAACTTCAAAATCACAATTCTACCTATCCTATATACCAAAACATTAATAACTCATCAAAACACAAATATGAACTGCAAAATCGTAATTATACCTATTCCATATACCAAAACATCAATAACTTATCAAAACACAAATATGAACTTCAAAAAACAATTTCAACCTATTCCATATACCAAAACATCAATTAATAACTCATTAAAACACAAATATGAACTTCAAAATCACAATTCTACCTATCCTATATACCAAAACATTAATAACTCATCAAAACACAAATATGAACTGCAAAATCATAATTATACCTATTCCATATACCAAAACATCAATAACTTATCAAAACACAAATATGAACTTCAAAAAACAATTTCAACCTATTCCATATACCAAAACATCAATTAATAACTCATTAAAACACAAATATGAACTTCAAAATCACAATTCTACCTATTCTATATACCAAAACATCAATAACTTATCAAAACACAAATATGAACTTCAAAAAACAATTTCAACCTATTCCATATACCAAAACATCAATTAATAACTCATTAAAACACAAATATGAACTTCAAAATCACAATTCTACCTATCCTATATACCAAAACATTAATAACTCATCAAAACACAAATATGAACTTCAAAATCACAATTCTACCTATTCCATATACCAAAACATCAATAACTCATCAAAATACAAATATGAACTTCAAAATCACAATTCTACCTATTCCATATAACAAAACATAATATAACTAATCAAAACACAAATATGAACTTCAAAATCACAATTCTACCTATTCCATAAACCAAAACATCAATAACTCATCAAAACACAAATATGAACTTCAAAATCTCAATTCTACCTATTCCTTATACCAAAACATCAATGAATAACTCATCGAAACACAAATATGAACTTCAAAATCACAATTCTACCTATCCCATATACCAAAACATCAATAACTCATCAAAACACAAATATGAACTTCAAAATCACAATTCTACCTATTCCATATACCAAAACATCAATAACTTATCAAAACACAAATATGAACTTCAAAAAACAATTTCAACCTATTCCATATACCAAAACATCAATTAATAACTCATCAAAACACAAATATGAACTTCAAAATCACAATTCTACCTATTCCATATATCAAAACATAATATAACTCATCAAAACACAAATATGAACTTCAAAATCACAATTCTACCTATTCCATATACCAAAACATCAATAACTCATCAAAACACAAATATGAACTTCAAAATCTCAATTCTACCTATTCCTTATACCAAAACATCAATGAATAACTCATCGAAACACAAATATGAACTTCAAAATCACAATTCTACCTATCCCATATACCAAAACATCAATAACTCATCAAAACACAAATATGAACTTCAAAATCTCAATTCTACCTATTCCATATACCAAAACATCAATGAATAACTCATCAAAAAAAAATATGAACTTCAAAATCACAATTCTACCTATTCCCATATACCAAAACATAAATGAATAACTCATCAAAACACAAATATGAACTGCAAAATCACAATTCTACCTATTCCATATACCAAAACATCAATAACTTATCAAAACACAAATATGAACTTCAAAAAACAATTTCAACCTATTCCATATACCAAAACATCAATTAATAACTCATTAAAACACAAATATGAACTTCAAAATCACAATTCTACCTATCCTATATACCAAAACATTAATAACTCATAAAAACACAAATATGAACTGCAAAATCATAATTATACCTATTCCATATACCAAAACATCAATAACTTATCAAAACACAAATATGAACTTCAAAAAACAATTTCAACCTATTCCATATACCAAAACATCAATTAATAACTCATTAAAACACAAATATGAACTTCAAAATCACAATTCTACCTATTCCATATACCAAAACATCAATAACTTATCAAAACACAAATATGAACTTCAAAAAACAATTTCAACCTATTCCATATACCAAAACATCAATTAATAACTCATTAAAACACAAATATGAACTTCAAAATCACAATTCTACCTATCCTATATACCAAAACATTAATAACTCATCAAAACACAAATATGAACTTCAAAATCACAATTCTACCTATTCCATATACCAAAACATCAATAACTCATCAAAATACAAATATGAACTTCAAAATCACAATTCTACCTATTCCATATAACAAAACATAATATAACTAATCAAAACACAAATATGAACTTCAAAATCACAATTCTACCTATTCCATAAACCAAAACATCAATAACTCATCAAAACACAAATATGAACTTCAAAATCTCAATTCTACCTATTCCTTATACCAAAACATCAATGAATAACTCATCGAAACACAAATATGAACTTCAAAATCACAATTCTACCTATCCCATATACCAAAACATCAATAACTCATCAAAACACAAATATGAACTTCAAAATCACAATTCTACCTATTCCATATACCAAAACATCAATAACTCATCAAAACACAAATATGAACTTCAAAAAACAATTTCAACCTATTCCATATTCCAAAACATAAATGAATAACTCATCAAAACACAAATATGAACTGCAAAATCACAATTCTACCTATTCCATATACCAAAACATCAATAACTTATCAAAACACAAATATGAACTTCAAAAAACAATTTCAACCCATTCCATATACCAAAACATCAATTAATAACTCATCAAAACACAAATATGAACTTCAAAATCACAATTCTACCTATTCCATATATCAAAACATAATATAACTCATCAAAACACAAATATGAACTTCAAAATCACAATTCTACCTATTCCATATACCAAAACATCAATAACTCATCAAAACACAAATATGAACTTCAAAATCTCAATTCTACCTATTCCTTATACCAAAACATCAATGAATAACTCATCGAAACACAAATATGAACTTCAAAATCACAATTCTACCTATCCCATATACCAAAACATCAATAACTCATCAAAACACAAATATGAACTTCAAAATCTCAATTCTACCTATTCCATATACCAAAACATCAATGAATAACTCATCAAAAAAAAATATGAACTTCAAAATCACAATTCTACCTATTCCTATATACCAAAACATAAATGAATAACTCATCAAAACACAAATATGAACTGCAAAATCACAATTCTACCTATTCCATATACCAAAACATCAATAACTTATCAAAACACAAATATGAACTTCAAAAAACAATTTCAACCTATTCCATATACCAAAACATCAATTAATAACTCATTAAAACACAAATATGAACTTCAAAATCACAATTCTACCTATCCTATATACCAAAACATTAATAACTCATCAAAACACAAATATGAACTGCAAAATCACAATTCTACCTATTCCATATACCAAAACATCAATAACTTATCAAAACACAAATATGAACTTCAAAAAACAATTTCAACCTATTCCATTTACCAAAACATCAATTAATAACTCATTAAAACACAAATATGAACTTCAAAATCACAATTCTACCTATTCCATACACCAAAACATCAATAACTTATCAAAACACAAATATGAACTTCAAAAAACAATTTCAACCTATTCCATATACCAAAACATCAATTAATAACTCATTAAAACACAAATATGAACTTCAAAATCACAATTCTACCTATCCTATATACCAAAACATTAATAACTCATCAAAACACAAATATGAACTGCAAAATCACAATTCTACCTATTCCATATACCAAAACATCAATAACTTATCAAAACACAAATATGAACTTCAAAAAACAATTTCAACCTATTCCATATACCAAAACATCAATTAATAACTCATTAAAACACAAATATGAACTTCAAAATCACAATTCTACCTATCCTATATACCAAAACATTAATAACTCATCAAAACACAAATATGAACTTCAAAAAACAATTTCAACCTATTCCATATACCAAAACATCAATTAATAACTCATTAAAACACAAATATGAACTTCAAAATCACAATTCTACCTATCCTATATACCAAAACATCAATAACTTATCAAAACACAAATATGAACTTCAAAAAACAATTTCAACCTATTCCATATACCAAAACATCAATTAATAACTCATTAAAACACAAATATGAACTTCAAAATCACAATTCTACCTATCCTATATACCAAAACATTAATAACTCATCAAAACACAAATATGAACTGCAAAATCATAATTATACCTATTCCATATACCAAAACATCAATAACTTATCAAAACACAAATATGAACTTCAAAAAACAATTTCAACCTATTCCATATACCAAAACATCAATTAATAACTCATTAAAACACAAATATGAACTTCAAAATCACAATTCTACCTATTCCATATACCAAAACATCAATAACTTATCAAAACACAAATATGAACTTCAAAAAACAATTTCAACCTATTCCATATACCAAAACATCAATTAATAACTCATTAAAACACAAATATGAACTTCAAAATCACAATTCTACCTATCCTATATACCAAAACATTAATAACTCATCAAAACACAAATATGAACTTCAAAATCACAATTCTACCTATTCCATATACCAAAACATCAATAACTCATCAAAATACAAATATGAACTTCAAAATCACAATTCTACCTATTCCATATAACAAAACATAATATAACTAATCAAAACACAAATATGAACTTCAAAATCACAATTCTACCTATTCCATAAACCAAAACATCAATAACTCATCAAAACACAAATATGAACTTCAAAATCTCAATTCTACCTATTCCTTATACCAAAACATCAATGAATAACTCATCGAAACACAAATATGAACTTCAAAATCACAATTCTACCTATCCCATATACCAAAACATCAATAACTCATCAAAACACAAATATGAACTTCAAAATCACAATTCTACCTATTCCATATACCAAAACATCAATAACTCATCAAAACACAAATATGAACTTCAAAAAACAATTTCAACCTATTCCATATTCCAAAACATAAATGAATAACTCATCAAAACACAAATATGAACTGCAAAATCACAATTCTACCTATTCCATATACCAAAACATCAATAACTTATCAAAACACAAATATGAACTTCAAAAAACAATTTCAACCTATTCCATATACCAAAACATCAATTAATAACTCATCAAAACACAAATATGAACTTCAAAATCACAATTCTACCTATTCCATATATCAAAACATAATATAACTCATCAAAACACAAATATGAACTTCAAAATCACAATTCTACCTATTCCATATACCAAAACATCAATAACTCATCAAAACACAAATATGAACTTCAAAATCTCAATTCTACCTATTCCTTATACCAAAACATCAATGAATAACTCATCGAAACACAAATATGAACTTCAAAATCACAATTCTACCTATCCCATATACCAAAACATCAATAACTCATCAAAACACAAATATGAACTTCAAAATCACAATTCTACCTATTCCATATACCAAAACATCAATGAATAACTCATCGAAACACAAATATGAACTTCAAAATTACAATTCTACCTATCCCATATACCAAAACATCAATAACTCATCAAAACACAAATATGAACTTCAAAATCTCAATTCTACCTATTCCATATACCAAAACATCAATGAATAACTCATCAAAAAACAAATATGAACTTCAAAATCACAATTCTACCTGTTCCCATATACCAAAACATAAATGAATAACTCATCAAAACACAAATATGAACTGCAAAATCACAATTCTACCTATTCCATATACCAAAACATCAATAACTTATCAAAACACAAATATGAACTTCAAAAAACAATTTCAACCTATTCCATATACCAAAACATCAATTAATAACTCATTAAAACACAAATATGAACTTCAAAATCACAATTCTACCTATCCTATATACCAAAACATTAATAACTCATCAAAACACAAATATGAACTGCAAAATCATAATTATACCTATTCCATATACCAAAACATCAATAACTTATCAAAACACAAATATGAACTTCAAAAAACAATTTCAACCTATTCCATATACCAAAACATCAATTAATAACTCATTAAAACACAAATATGAACTTCAAAATCACAATTCTACCTATCCTATATACCAAAACATTAATAACTCATCAAAACACAAATATGAACTTCAAAAAACAATTTCAACCTATTCCATATACCAAAACATCAATTAATAACTCATTAAAACACAAATATGAACTTCAAAATCACAATTCTACCTATCCTATATACCAAAACATCAATAACTTATCAAAACACAAATATGAACTTCAAAAAACAATTTCAACCTATTCCATATACCAAAACATCAATTAATAACTCATTAAAACACAAATATGAACTTCAAAATCACAATTCTACCTATCCTATATACCAAAACATTAATAACTCATCAAAACACAAATATGAACTGCAAAATCATAATTATACCTATTCCATATACCAAAACATCAATAACTTATCAAAACACAAATATGAACTTCAAAAAACAATTTCAACCTATTCCATATACCAAAACATCAATTAATAACTCATTAAAACACAAATATGAACTTCAAAATCACAATTCTACCTATTCCATATACCAAAACATCAATAACTTATCAAAACACAAATATGAACTTCAAAAAACAATTTCAACCTATTCCATATACCAAAACATCAATTAATAACTCATTAAAACACAAATATGAACTTCAAAATCACAATTCTACCTATCCTATATACCAAAACATTAATAACTCATCAAAACACAAATATGAACTTCAAAATCACAATTCTACCTATTCCATATACCAAAACATCAATAACTCATCAAAATACAAATATGAACTTCAAAATCACAATTCTACCTATTCCATATAACAAAACATAATATAACTAATCAAAACACAAATATGAACTTCAAAATCACAATTCTACCTATTCCATAAACCAAAACATCAATAACTCATCAAAACACAAATATGAACTTCAAAATCTCAATTCTACCTATTCCTTATACCAAAACATCAATGAATAACTCATCGAAACACAAATATGAACTTCAAAATCACAATTCTACCTATCCCATATACCAAAACATCAATAACTCATCAAAACACAAATATGAACTTCAAAATCACAATTCTACCTATTCCATATACCAAAACATCAATAACTCATCAAAACACAAATATGAACTTCAAAAAACAATTTCAACCTATTCCATATTCCAAAACATAAATGAATAACTCATCAAAACACAAATATGAACTGCAAAATCACAATTCTACCTATTCCATATACCAAAACATCAATAACTTATCAAAACACAAATATGAACTTCAAAAAACAATTTCAACCTATTCCATATACCAAAACATCAATTAATAACTCATCAAAACACAAATATGAACTTCAAAATCACAATTCTACCTATTCCATATATCAAAACATAATATAACTCATCAAAACACAAATATGAACTTCAAAATCACAATTCTACCTATTCCATATACCAAAACATCAATAACTCATCAAAACACAAATATGAACTTCAAAATCTCAATTCTACCTATTCCTTATACCAAAACATCAATGAATAACTCATCGAAACACAAATATGAACTTCAAAATCACAATTCTACCTATCCCATATACCAAAACATCAATAACTCATCAAAACACAAATATGAACTTCAAAATCACAATTCTACCTATTCCGTATACCAAAACATCAATGAATAACTCATCGAAACACAAATATGAACTTCAAAATTACAATTCTACCTATCCCATATACCAAAACATCAATAACTCATCAAAACACAAATATGAACTTCAAAATCTCAATTCTACCTATTCCATATACCAAAACATCAATGAATAACTCATCAAAAAACAAATATGAACTTCAAAATCACAATTCTACCTGTTCCCATATACCAAAACATAAATGAATAACTCATCAAAACACAAATATGAACTGCAAAATCACAATTCTACCTATTCCATATACCAAAACATCAATAACTTATCAAAACACAAATATGAACTTCAAAAAACAATTTCAACCTATTCCATATACCAAAACATCAATTAATAACTCATTAAAACACAAATATGAACTTCAAAATCACAATTCTACCTATCCTATATACCAAAACATTAATAACTCATCAAAACACAAATATGAACTGCAAAATCATAATTATACCTATTCCATATACCAAAACATCAATAACTTATCAAAACACAAATATGAACTTCAAAAAACAATTTCAACCTATTCCATATACCAAAACATCAATTAATAACTCATTAAAACACAAATATGAACTTCAAAATCACAATTCTACCTATTCCATATACCAAAATATCAATAACTAATCAAAACACAAATATGAACTTCAAAAAACAATTTCAACCTATTCCATATACCAAAACATCAATTAATAACTCATTAAAACACAAATATGAACTTCAAAATCACAATTCTACCTATCCTATATACCAAAACATTAATAACTCATCAAAACACAAATATGAACTTCAAAATCACAATTCTACCTATTCCATATACCAAAACATCAATAACTCATCAAAATACAAATATGAACTTCAAAATCACAATTCTACCTATTCCATATAACAAAACATAATATAACTAATCAAAACACAAATATGAACTTCAAAATCAGAATTCTACCTATTCCATAAACCAAAACATCAATAACTCATCAAAACACAAATATGAACTTCAAAATCTCAATTCTACTTATTCCTTATACCAAAACATCAATGAATAACTCATCGAAACACAAATATGAACTTCAAAATCACAATTCTACCTATCCCATATACCAAAACATCAATAACTCCTCAAAACACAAATATGAACTTCAAAATCACAATTCTACCTATTCCATATACCAAAACATCAATAACTTATCAAAACACAAATATGAACTTCAAAAAACAATTTCAACCTATTCCATATACCAAAACATCAATTAATAACTCATCAAAACACAAATATGAACTTCAAAATCACAATTCTACCTATTCCATATATCAAAACATAATATAACTCATCAAAACACAAATATGAACTTCAAAATCACAATTCTACCTATTCCATATACCAAAACATCAATAACTCATCAAAACACAAATATGAACTTCAAAATCTCAATTCTACCTATTCCTTATACCAAAACATCAATGAATAACTCATCGAAACACAAATATGAACTTCAAAATCACAATTCTACCTATCCCATATACCAAAACATCAATAACTCATCAAAACACAAATATGAACTTCAAAATCTCAATTCTACCTATTCCATATACCAAAACATCAATGAATAACTCATCAAAAAAAAATATGAACTTCAAAATCACAATTCTACCTATTCCCATATACCAAAACATAAATGAATAACTCATCAAAACACAAATATGAACTGCAAAATCACAATTCTACCTATTCCATATACCAAAACATCAATAACTTATCAAAACACAAATATGAACTTCAAAAAACAATTTCAACCTATTCCATATACCAAAACATCAATTAATAACTCATTAAAACACAAATATGAACTTCAAAATCACAATTCTACCTATCCTATATACCAAAACATTAATAACTCATCAAAACACAAATATGAACTGCAAAATCACAATTCTACCTATTCCATATACCAAAACATCAATAACTTATCAAAACACAAATATGAACTTCAAAAAACAATTTCAACCTATTCCATATACCAAAACATCAATTAATAACTCATTAAAACACAAATATGAACTTCAAAATCACAATTCTACCTATTCCATACACCAAAACATCAATAACTTATCAAAACACAAATATGAACTTCAAAAAACAATTTCAACCTATTCCATATACCAAAACATCAATTAATAACTCATTAAAACACAAATATGAACTTCAAAATCACAATTCTACCTATCCTATATACCAAAACATTAATAACTCATCAAAACACAAATATGAACTGCAAAATCACAATTCTACCTATTCCATATACCAAAACATCAATAACTTATCAAAACACAAATATGAACTTCAAAAAACAATTTCAACCTATTCCATATACCAAAACATCAATTAATAACTCATTAAAACACAAATATGAACTTCAAAATCACAATTCTACCTATTCCATACACCAAAACATCAATAACTTATCAAAACACAAATATGAACTTCAAAAAACAATTTCAACCTATTCCATATACCAAAACATCAATTAATAACTCATTAAAACACAAATATGAACTTCAAAATCACAATTCTACCTATTCCATACACCAAAACATCAATAACTTATCAAAACACAAATATGAACTTCAAAAAACAATTTCAACCTATTCCATATACCAAAACATCAATTAATAACTCATCAAAACACAAATATGAACTTCAAAATCACAATTCTACCTATTCCATATATCAAAACATAATATAACTCATCAAAACACAAATATGAACTTCAAAATCACAATTCTACCTATCCCAGATACCAAAACATCAATAACTCATCAAAACACAAATATGAACTTCAAAATGACAATTCTACCTATTCCATATAACAAAACATAATATAACTCATCAAAACACAAATATGAACTTCAAAATCACAATTCTACCTATTCCACATACCAAAACATCAATAACTCATCAAAACACAAATATGAACTTCAAAACACAATTTCTATCTATTCCATATACCAAAACATCAATAACTCATCAAAACACAAATATGAACTTCAAAATCACAATTCTACCTATTCCATATAACAAAACATAATATAACTCATCAAAACACAAATATGAACTTCAAAATCACAATTCTACCTATTTCATATACCAAAACATCAATAACTCATCAAAACACATTTATGAACTTCAAAATCTCAATTCTACCTATTCCATATAACAAAACATCAATGAATAATTCATCAAAACACAAATATAAACTTCAAAATCACAATTCTACCTATCCTATATACCAAAACATTAATAACTCATCAAAACACAAATATGAACTTCAAAATCACAATTCTACCTATTCCATATACCAAAACATCAATAACTCATCAAAATACAAATATGAACTTCAAAATCACAATTCTACCTATTCCATATAACAAAACATAATATAACTAATCAAAACACAAATATGAACTTCAAAATCACAATTCTACCTATTCCATATACCAAAACATCAATAACTCATCAAAACACAAATATGAACTTCAAAATCTCAATTCTACCTATTCCTTATACCAAAACATCAATGAATAACTCATCGAAACACAAATATGAACTTCAAAATCACAATTCTACCTATCCCATATACCAAAACATCAATAACTCATCAAAACACAAATATGAACTTCAAAATCACAATTCTACCTATTCCATATACCAAAACATCAATAACTCATCAAAACACAAATATGAACTTCAAAAAACAATTTCAACCTATTCCATATACCAAAACATAAATGAATAACTCATCAAAACACAAATATGAACTGCAAAATCACAATTCTACCTATTCCATATACCAAAACATCAATAACTTATCAAAACACAAATATGAACTTCAAAAAACAATTTCAACCTATTCCATATACCAAAACATCAATTAATAACTCATTAAAACACAAATATGAACTTCAAAATCACAATTCTACCTATCCTATATACCAAAACATTAATAACTCATCAAAACACAAATATGAACTACAAAATCACAATTCTACCTATTCCATATACCAAAACATCAATAACTTATCAAAACACAAATATGAACTTCAAAAAACAATTTCAACCTATTCCATATACCAAAACATCAATTAATAACTCATTAAAACACAAATATGAACTTCAAAATCACAATTCTACCTATTCCATACACCAAAACATCAATAACTTATCAAAACACAAATATGAACTTCAAAAAACAATTTCAACCTATTCCATATACCAAAACATCAATTAATAACTCATCAAAACACAAATATGAACTTCAAAATCACAATTCTACCTATTCCATATATCAAAACATAATATAACTCATCAAAACACAAATATGAACTTCAAAATCACAATTCTACCTATCCCAGATACCAAAACATCAATAACTCATCAAAACACAAATATGAACTTCAAAATGACAATTCTACCTATTCCATATAACAAAACATAAATAACTCATCAAAACACAAATATGAACTTCAAAATCACAATTCTACCTATTCCACATACCAAAACATCAATAACTCATCAAAACACAAATATGAACTTCAAAACACGATTTCTATCTATTCCATATACCAAAACATCAATAACTCATCAAAACACAAATATGAACTTCAAAATCACAATTCTACCTATTCCATATAACAAAACATAATATAACTCATCAAAACACAAATATGAACTTCAAAATCACAATTCTACCTATTTCATATACCAAAACATCAATAACTCATCAAAACACATTTATGAACTTCAAAATCTCAATTCTACCTATTCCATATAACAAAACATCAATGAATAATTCATCAAAACACAAATATAAACTTCAAAATCACAATTCTACCTATTCCATATACCAAAACATCAATAACTCATCAAAACACAAATATGAACTTCAAAATCTCAATTCTACCTATTCCATATACCAAAACATCAATGAATAACTCATCAAAACACAAATATGAACTTCAAAATCACAATTCTACCTATCCCATATACCAAAACATCAATAACTCATCAAAACACAAATATGAACTTCAAAATCACAATTCTACCTATTCCATATACCAAAACATAATATAACTCATCAAAACACAAATATGAACTTCAAAATCACAATTCTACCTATTTCATATACCAAAACATCAATAACTCATCAAAACACATTTATGAACTTCAAAATCTCAATTCTACCTATTCCATATAACAAAACATCAATGAATAATTCATCAAAACACAAATATAAACTTCAAAATCACAATTCTACCTATTCCATATACCAAAACATCAATAACTCATCAAAACACAAATATGAACTTCAAAATCTCAATTCTACCTATTCCATATACCAAAACATCAATGAATAACTCATCAAAACACAAATATGAACTTCAAAATCACAATTCTACCTATCCCATATACCAAAACATTAATAACTCATCAAAACACAAATATGAACTTCAAAATCACAATTCTACCTATTCCATATACCAAAACATCAATAACTTATCAAAACACAAATATGAACTTCAAAAAACAATTTCAACCTATTCCATATACCAAAACATCAATTAATAACTCATTAAAACACAAATATGAACTTCAAAATCACAATTCTACCTATTCCATACACCAAAACATCAATAACTTATCAAAACACAAATATGAACTTCAAAAAACAATTTCAACCTATTCCATATACCAAAACATCAATTAATAACTCATTAAAACACAAATATGAACTTCAAAATCACAATTCTACCTATTCCATACACCAAAACATCAATAACTTATCAAAACACAAATATGAACTTCAAAAAACAATTTCAACCTATTCCATATACCAAAACATCAATTAATAACTCATCAAAACACAAATATGAACTTCAAAATCACAATTCTACCTATTCCATATATCAAAACATAATATAACTCATCAAAACACAAATATGAACTTCAAAATCACAATTCTACCTATCCCAGATACCAAAACATCAATAACTCATCAAAACACAAATATGAACTTCAAAATGACAATTCTACCTATTCCATATAACAAAACATAATATAACTCATCAAAACACAAATATGAACTTCAAAATCACAATTCTACCTATTCCACATACCAAAACATCAATAACTCATCAAAACACAAATATGAACTTCAAAACACAATTTCTATCTATTCCATATACCAAAACATCAATAACTCATCAAAACACAAATATGAACTTCAAAATCACAATTCTACCTATTCCATATAACAAAACATAATATAACTCATCAAAACACAAATATGAACTTCAAAATCACAATTCTACCTATTTCATATAACAAAACATAATATAACTCATCAAAACACAAATATGAACTTCAAAATCACAATTCTACCTATTCCACATACCAAAACATCAATAACTCATCAAAACACAAATATGAACTTCAAAACACAATTTCTATCTATTCCATATACCAAAACATCAATAACTCATCAAAACACAAATATGAACTTCAAAATCTCAATTCTACCTATTCCATATAACAAAACATAATATAACTCATCAAAACACAAATATGAACTTCAAAATCACAATTCTACCTATTTCATATACCAAAACATCAATAACTCATCAAAACACATTTATGAACTTCAAAATCTCAATTCTACCTATTCCATATAACAAAACATCAATGAATAATTCATCAAAACACAAATATAAACTTCAAAATCACAATTCTACCTATCCTATATACCAAAACATTAATAACTCATCAAAACACAAATATGAACTTCAAAATCACAATTCTACCTATTCCATATACCAAAACATCAATAACTCATCAAAATACAAATATGAACTTCAAAATCACAATTCTACCTATTCCATATAACAAAACATAATATAACTAATCAAAACACAAATATGAACTTCAAAATCACAATTCTACCTATTCCATATACCAAAACATCAATAACTCATCAAAACACAAATATGAACTTCAAAATCTCAATTCTACCTATTCCTTATACCAAAACATCAATGAATAACTCATCGAAACACAAATATGAACTTCAAAATCACAATTCTACCTATCCCATATACCAAAACATCAATAACTCATCAAAACACAAATATGAACTTCAAAATCACAATTCTACCTATTCCATATACCAAAACATCAATAACTCATCAAAACACAAATATGAACTTCAAAAAACAATTTCAACCTATTCCATATACCAAAACATAAATGAATAACTCATCAAAACACAAATATGAACTGCAAAATCACAATTCTACCTATTCCATATACCAAAACATCAATAACTTATCAAAACACAAATATGAACTTCAAAAAACAATTTCAACCTATTCCATATACCAAAACATCAATTAATAACTCATTAAAACACAAATATGAACTTCAAAATCACAATTCTACCTATCCTATATACCAAAACATTAATAACTCATCAAAACACAAATATGAACTTCAAAATCACAATTCTACCTATTCCATATACCAAAACATCAATAACTTATCAAAACACAAATATGAACTTCAAAAAACAATTTCAACCTATTCCATATACCAAAACATCAATTAATAACTCATTAAAACACAAATATGAACTTCAAAATCACAATTCTACCTATTCCATACACCAAAACATCAATAACTTATCAAAACACAAATATGAACTTCAAAAAACAATTTCAACCTATTCCATATACCAAAACATCAATTAATAACTCATCAAAACACAAATATGAACTTCAAAATCACAATTCTACCTATTCCATATATCAAAACATAATATAACTCATCAAAACACAAATATGAACTTCAAAATCACAATTCTACCTATCCCAGATACCAAAACATCAATAACTCATCAAAACACAAATATGAACTTCAAAATGACAATTCTACCTATTCCATATAACAAAACATAAATAACTCATCAAAACACAAATATGAACTTCAAAATCACAATTCTACCTATTCCACATACCAAAACATCAATAACTCATCAAAACACAAATATGAACTTCAAAACACGATTTCTATCTATTCCATATACCAAAACATCAATAACTCATCAAAACACAAATATGAACTTCAAAATCACAATTCTACCTATTCCATATAACAAAACATAATATAACTCATCAAAACACAAATATGAACTTCAAAATCACAATTCTACCTATTTCATATACCAAAACATCAATAACTCATCAAAACACATTTATGAACTTCAAAATCTCAATTCTACCTATTCCATATAACAAAACATCAATGAATAATTCATCAAAACACAAATATAAACTTCAAAATCACAATTCTACCTATTCCATATACCAAAACATCAATAACTCATCAAAACACAAATATGAACTTCAAAATCTCAATTCTACCTATTCCATATACCAAAACATCAATGAATAACTCATCAAAACACAAATATGAACTTCAAAATCACAATTCTACCTATCCCATATACCAAAACATCAATAACTCATCAAAACACAAATATGAACTTCAAAATCACAATTCTACCTATTCCATATACCAAAACATCAATAACTTATCAAAACACAAATATGAACTTCAAAAAACAATTTCAACCTATTCCATATACCAAAACATCAATTAATAACTCATTAAAACACAAATATGAACTTCAAAATCACAATTCTACCTATCCTATATACCAAAACATTAATAACTCATCAAAACACAAATATGAACTTCAAAATCACAATTCTACCTATTCCATATACCAAAACATCAATAACTCATCAAAATACAAATATGAACTTCAAAATCACAATTCTACCTATTCCATATAACAAAACATAATATAACTAATCAAAACACAAATATGAACTTCAAAATCACAATTCTACCTATTCCATAAACCAAAACATCAATAACTCATCAAAACACAAATATGAACTTCAAAATCTCAATTCTACCTATTCCTTATACCAAAACATCAATGAATAACTCATCGAAACACAAATATGAACTTCAAAATCACAATTCTACCTATCCCATATACCAAAACATCAATAACTCATCAAAACACAAATATGAACTTCAAAACACGATTTCTATCTATTCCATATACCAAAACATCAATAACTCATCAAAACACAAATATGAACTTCAAAATCACAATTCTACCTATTCCATATAACAAAACATAATATAACTCATCAAAACACAAATATGAACTTCAAAATCACAATTCTACCTATTTCATATACCAAAACATCAATAACTCATCAAAACACATTTATGAACTTCAAAATCTCAATTCTACCTATTCCATATAACAAAACATCAATGAATAATTCATCAAAACACAAATATAAACTTCAAAATCACAATTCTACCTATTCCATATACCAAAACATCAATAACTCATCAAAACACAAATATGAACTTCAAAATCTCAATTCTACCTATTCCATATACCAAAACATCAATGAATAACTCATCAAAACACAAATATGAACTTCAAAATCACAATTCTACCTATCCCATATACCAAAACATCAATAACTCATCAAAACACAAATATGAACTTCAAAATCACAATTCTACCTATTCCATATACCAAAACATAATATAACTCATCAAAACACAAATATGAACTTCAAAATCACAATTCTACCTATTTCATATACCAAAACATCAATAACTCATCAAAACACATTTATGAACTTCAAAATCTCAATTCTACCTATTCCATATAACAAAACATCAATGAATAATTCATCAAAACACAAATATAAACTTCAAAATCACAATTCTACCTATTCCATATACCAAAACATCAATAACTCATCAAAACACAAATATGAACTTCAAAATCTCAATTCTACCTATTCCATATACCAAAACATCAATGAATAACTCATCAAAACACAAATATGAACTTCAAAATCACAATTCTACCTATCCCATATACCAAAACATCAATAACTCATCAAAACACAAATATGAACTTCAAAATCACAATTCTACCTATTCCATATACCAAAACATCAATAACTTATCAAAACACAAATATGAACTTCAAAAAACAATTTCAACCTATTCCATATACCAAAACATCAATTAATAACTCATTAAAACACAAATATGAACTTCAAAATCACAATTCTACCTATTCCATATACCAAAACATCAATAACTCATCAAAACACAAATATGAACTTCAAAATCTCAATTCTACCTATTCCATATACCAAAACATCAATAACTCATCAAAATACAAATATGAACTTCAAAATCTCAATTCTACCTATTCCATATACCAAAACATCAATGAATAACTCATCAAAACACAAATATGAACTTCAAAATCACAATTCTACCTATCCCATATACCAAAACATCAATAACTCATCAAAACACAAATATGAACTTCAAAATCACAATTCTACCTATTCCATATACCAAAACATAATATAACTCATCAAAACACAAATATGAACTTCAAAATCACAATTCTACCTATTTCATATACCAAAACATCAATAACTCATCAAAACACATTTATGAACTTCAAAATCTCAATTCTACCTATTCCATATAACAAAACATAATATAACTCATCAAAACACAAATATGAACTTCAAAATCACAATTCTACCTATTTCATATACCAAAACATCAATAACTCATCAAAACACATTTATGAACTTCAAAATCTCAATTCTACCTATTCCATATAACAAAACATCAATGAATAATTCATCAAAACACAAATATAAACTTCAAAATCACAATTCTACCTATTCCATATACCAAAACATCAATAACTCATCAAAACACAAATATGAACTTCAAAACACGATTTCTATCTATTCCATATACCAAAACATCAATAACTCATCAAAACACAAATATGAACTTCAAAATCACAATTCTACCTATTCCATATAACAAAACATAATATAACTCATCAAAACACAAATATGAACTTCAAAATCACAATTCTACCTATTTCATATACCAAAACATCAATAACTCATCAAAACACATTTATGAACTTCAAAATCTCAATTCTACCTATTCCATATAACAAAACATAATATAACTCATCAAAACACAAATATGAACTTCAAAATCACAATTCTACCTATTTCATATACCAACACATCAATAACTCATCAAAACATATTTATGAACTTCAAAATCACAATTCTACCTATTCCACATACCAAAACATCAATAACTCATCAAAACACAAATATGAACTTCAAAACACGATTTCTATCTATTCCATATACCAAAACATCAATAACTCATCAAAACACAAATATGAACTTCAAAATCACAATTCTACCTATTCCATATAACAAAACATAATATAACTCATCAAAACACAAATATGAACTTCAAAATCACAATTCTACCTATTTCATATACCAAAACATCAATAACTCATCAAAACACATTTATGAACTTCAAAATCTCAATTCTACCTATTCCATATAACAAAACATCAATGAATAATTCATCAAAACACAAATATAAACTTCAAAATCACAATTCTACCTATTCCATATACCAAAACATCAATAACTCATCAAAACACAAATATGAACTTCAAAATCTCAATTCTACCTATTCCATATACCAAAACATCAATGAATAACTCATCAAAACACAAATATGAACTTCAAAATCACAATTCTACCTATTCCATATACCAAAACATCAATAAATCATCAAAACACAAATATGAACTTCAAAACACAATTTCTATCTATTCCATTTACCAAAACATCAATAACTCATCAAAACACAAATATGAATTTCAAAATCACAATTCTACCTATTCCATATAACAAAACATAATATAACTAATCAAAACACAAATATGAACTTCAAAATCACAATTCTACCTATTCCATACACCAAAATATCAATAACTCATCAAAACACAAATATGAACTTCAAAATCTCAATTCTACCTATTCCATATACCAAAACATCAATGAATAACTCATCGAAACACAAATATGAACTTCAAAATCACAATTCTACCTATCCCATATACCAAAACATCAATAACTCATCACAACACAAATATGAACTTCAAAATCACAATTCTACCTATTCCATATAACAAAACATAATATAACTCATCAAAACAAAAATATGAACTTCAAAATCACAATTCTACTTATCCCATATACCAAAACATCAATAACTCATCAAAACACAAATATGAACTTCAAAACACGATTTCTATCTATTCCATATACCAAAACAATCAATAACTCATCAAAACACAAATATGAACTTCAAAATCACAATTCTACCTATTCCATATATCAAAACATAATATAACTCATCAAAACACAAATATGAACTTCAAAATCACAATTCTACCTATCCCATATACCAAAACTTCAATAACTCATCAAAACACAAATATGAACTTCAAAATGACAATTCTACCTATTCCATATAACAAAACATAATATAACTCATCAAAACACAAATATGAACTTCAAAATCACAATTCTACCTATTCCACATACCAAAACATCAATAACTCATCAAAACACAAATATGAACTTCAAAATCACAATTCTACCTATCCCATATACCAAAACATCAATAACTCATCAAAACACAAATATGAACTTCAAAATGACAATTCTACCTATTCCATATAAAAAAACATAATATAACTCATCAAAACACAAATATGAACTTCAAAATCACAATTCTACCTATTCCAATATACCAAAACATAAATGAATAACTCATCAAAACAGAAATATGAACTGCAAAATCACAATTCTACCTATTCCATATACCAAAACATCAATAACTTATCAAAACACAAATATGAACTTCAAAAAACAATTTCAACCTATTCCATATACCAAAACATCAATTAATAACTCATTAAAACACAAATATGAACTTCAAAATCACAATTCTACCTATCGTATATACCAAAACATTAATAACTCATCAAAACACAAATATGAACTGCTAAATCACAATTCTACCTATTCCATATACCAAAACATCAATAACTCATCAAAACACAAATATGAACTTCAAAATCTCAATTCTACCTATTCCATATACCAAAACATCAATGAATAACTCATCAAAAAACAAATATGAACTTCAAAATCACAATTCTACCTATTCCATATAACAAAACATAATATAACTCATCAAAACAAAAATATGAACTTCAAAATCACAATTCTACTTATCCCATATACCAAAACATCAATAACTCATCAAAACACAAATATGAACTTCAAAACACGATTTCTATCTATTCCATATACCAAAACAATCAATAACTCATCAAAACACATATATGAACTTCAAAATCACAATTCTACCTATTCCATATATCAAAACATAATATAACTCATCAAAACACAAATATGAACTTCAAAATCACAATTCTACCTATTCCATATAACAAAACATAATATAACTCATCAAAACACAAATATGAACTTCAAAATCACAATTCTACCTATTCCCATATACCAAAACATAAATGAATAACTCATCAAAACACAAATATGAACTGCAAAATCACAATTCTACCTATTCCATATACCAAAACATCAATAACTTATCAAAACACAAATATGAACTTCAAAAAACAATTTCAACCTATTCCATATACCAAAACATCAATTAATAACTCATTAAAACACAAATATGAACTTCAAAATCACAATTCTACCTATCCTATATACCAAAACATTAATAACTCATCAAAACACAAATATGAACTGCAAAATCACAATTCTACCTATTCCATATACCAAAACATCAATAACTTATCAAAACACAAATATGAACTTCAAAAAACAATTTCAACCTATTCCATATACCAAAACATCAATTAATAACTCATTAAAACACAAATATGAACTTCAAAATCACAATTCTACCTATTCCATACACCAAAACATCAATAACTTATCAAAACACAAATATGAACTTCAAAAAACAATTTCAACCTATTCCATATACCAAAACATCAATTAATAACTCATCAAAACACAAATATGAACTTCAAAATCACAATTCTACCTATTCCATATATCAAAACATAATATAACTCATCAAAACACAAATATGAACTTCAAAATCACAATTCTACCTATCCCAGATACCAAAACATCAATAACTCATCAAAACACAAATATGAACTTCAAAATGACAATTCTACCTATTCCATATAACAAAACATAATATAACTCATCAAAACACAAATATGAACTTCAAAATCACAATTCTACCTATTCCACATACCAAAACATCAATAACTCATCAAAACACAAATATGAACTTCAAAACACGATTTCTATCTATTCCATATACCAAAACATCAATAACTCATCAAAACACAAATATGAACTTCAAAATCACAATTCTACCTATTCCATATAACAAAACATAATATAACTAATCAAAACACAAATATGAACTTCAAAATCACAATTCTACCTATCCCATATACCAAAACATCAATAACTCATCAAAACACAAATATGAACTTCAAAATCTCAATTCTACCTATTCCATATACCAAAACATCAATGAATAACTCATCAAAAAAAAAAAATGAACTTCAAAATCACAATTCTACCTATTCCCATATACCAAAACATAAATGAATAACTCATCAAAACACAAATATGAACTGCAAAATCACAATTCTACCTATTCCATATACCAAAACATCAATAACTTATCAAAACACAAATATGAACTTCAAAAAACAATTTCAACCTATTCCATATACCAAAACATCAATTAATAACTCATTAAAACACAAATATGAACTTCAAAATCAGAATTCTACCTATCCTATATACCAAAACATTAATAACTCATCAAAACACAAATATGAACTGCAAAATCACAATTCTACCTATTCCATATACCAAAACATCAATAACTTATCAAAACACAAATATGAACTTCAAAAAACAATTTCAACCTATTCCATATACCAAAACATCAATTAATAACTCATTAAAACACAAATATGAACTTCAAAATCACAATTCTACCTATTCCATACACCAAAACATCAATAACTTATCAAAACACAAATATGAACTTCAAAAAACAATTTCAACCTATTCCATATACCAAAACATCAATTAATAACTCATCAAAACACAAATATGAACTTCAAAATCACAATTCTACCTATTCCATATATCAAAACATAATATAACTCATCAAAACACAAATATGAACTTCAAAATCACAATTCTACCTATCCCAGATACCAAAACATCAATAACTCATCAAAACACAAATATGAACTTCAAAATGACAATTCTACCTATTCAATATAACAAAACATAATATAACTCATCAAAACACAAATATGAACTTCAAAATCACAATTCTACCTATTCCACATACCAAAACATCAATAACTCATCAAAACACAAATATGAACTTCAAAACACGATTTCTATCTATTCCATATACCAAAACATCAATAACTCATCAAAACACAAATATGAACTTCAAAATCACAATTCTACCTATTCCATATAACAAAACATAATATAACTCATCAAAACACAAATATGAACTTCAAAATCACAATTCTACCTATTTCATATACCAAAACATCAATAACTTATCAAAACACATTTATGAACTTCAAAATCTCAATTCTACCTATTCCATATAACAAAACATCAATGAATAATTCATCAAAACACAAATATAAACTTCAAAATCACAATTCTACCTATTCCATATACCAAAACATCAATAACTCATCAAAACACAAATATGAACTTCAAAATCTCAATTCTACCTATTCCATATACCAAAACATCAATGAATAACTCATCAAAACACAAATATGAACTTCAAAATCACAATTCTACCTATTCCATATACCAAAACATCAATAACTCATAAAAACACAAATATGAACTTCAAAACACGATTTCTATCTATTTCATATACCAAAACAATCAATAACTCATCAAAACACAAATATGAACTTCAAAATCAAAATTCTACCTATTCCATATATCAAAACATAATATAACTCATCAAAACACAAATATGAACTTCAAAATCACAATTCTACCTATTCCATATACCAAAACATCAATAACTTATCAAAACACAAATATGAACTTCAAAAAACAATTTCAACCTATTCCATATACCAAAACATCAATTAATAACTCATTAAAACACAAATATGAACTTCAAAATCACAATTCTACCTATTCCATACACCAAAACATCAATAACTTATCAAAACACAAATATGAACTTCAAAAAACAATTTCAACCTATTCCATATACCAAAACATCAATTAATAACTCATCAAAACACAAATATGAACTTCAAAATCACAATTCTACCTATTCCATATATCAAAACATAATATAACTCATCAAAACACAAATATGAACTTCAAAATCACAATTCTACCTATCCCAGATACCAAAACATCAATAACTCATCAAAACACAAATATGAACTTCAAAATGACAATTCTACCTATTCAATATAACAAAACATAATATAACTCATCAAAACACAAATATGAACTTCAAAATCACAATTCTACCTATTCCACATACCAAAACATCAATAACTCATCAAAACACAAATATGAACTTCAAAACACGATTTCTATCTATTCCATATACCAAAACATCAATAACTCATCAAAACACAAATATGAACTTCAAAATCACAATTCTACCTATTCCATATAACAAAACATAATATAACTCATCAAAACACAAATATGAACTTCAAAATCACAATTCTACCTATTTCATATACCAAAACATCAATAACTTATCAAAACACATTTATGAACTTCAAAATCTCAATTCTACCTATTCCATATAACAAAACATCAATGAATAATTCATCAAAACACAAATATAAACTTCAAAATCACAATTCTACCTATTCCATATACCAAAACATCAATAACTCATCAAAACACAAATATGAACTTCAAAATCTCAATTCTACCTATTCCATATACCAAAACATCAATGAATAACTCATCAAAACACAAATATGAACTTCAAAATCACAATTCTACCTATTCCATATACCAAAACATCAATAACTCATAAAAACACAAATATGAACTTCAAAACACGATTTCTATCTATTTCATATACCAAAACAATCAATAACTCATCAAAACACAAATATGAACTTCAAAATCAAAATTCTACCTATTCCATATATCAAAACATAATATAACTCATCAAAACACAAATATGAACTTCAAAATCACAATTCTACCTATTCCATATACCAAAACATCAATAACTCATCAAAACACAAATATGAACTTCAAAATCTCAATTCTACCTATTCCATATACCAAAACATCAATGAATAACTCATCAAAAAAAAAATATGAACTTCAAAATCACAATTCTACCTATTCCCATATACCAAAACATCAATAACTTATAAAAACACAAATATGAACTTCAAAAAACAATTTCAACCTATTCCATATACCAAAACATCAATTAATAACTCATTAAAACACAAATATGAACTTCAAAATCACAATTCTACCTATCCTATATACCAAAACATTAATAACTCATCAAAACACAAATATGAACTGCAAAATCACAATTCTACCTATTCCATATACCAAAACATCAATAACTTATCAAAACACAAATATGAACTTCAAAAAACAATTTCAACCTATTCCATATACCAAAACATCAATTAATAACTCATTAAAACACAAATATGAACTTCAAAATCACAATTCTACCTATTCCATATACCAAAACATCAATAACTCATCAAAACACAAATATGAACTTCAAAAAACAATTTCAACCTATTCCATATACCAAAACATAAATGAATAACTCATCAAAACACAAATATGAACTGCAAAATCACAATTCTACCTATTCCATATACCAAAACATCAATAACTTATCAAAACACAAATATGAACTTCAAAAAACAATTTCAACCTATTCCATATACCAAAACATCAATTAATAACTCATTAAAACACAAATATGAACTTCAAAATCACAATTCTACCTATCCTATATACCAAAACATTAATAACTCATCAAAACACAAATATGAACTGCAAAATCACAATTCTACCTATTCCATATACCAAAACATCAATAACTTATCAAAACACAAATATGAACTTCAAAAAACAATTTCAACCTATTCCATATACCAAAACATCAATTAATAACTCATTAAAACACAAATATGAACTTCAAAATCACAATTCTACCTATTCCATACACCAAAACATCAATAACTTATCAAAACACAAATATGAACTTCAAAAAACAATTTCAACCTATTCCATATACCAAAACATCAATTAATAACTCATCAAAACACAAATATGAACTTCAAAATCACAATTCTACCTATTCCATATATCAAAACATAATATAACTCATCAAAACACAAATATGAACTTCAAAATCACAATTCTACCTATCCCAGATACCAAAACATCAATAACTCATCAAAACACAAATATGAACTTCAAAATGACAATTCTACCTATTCCATATAACAAAACATAAATAACTCATCAAAACACAAATATGAACTTCAAAATCACAATTCTACCTATTCCACATACCAAAACATCAATAACTCATCAAAACACAAATATGAACTTCAAAACACGATTTCTATCTATTCCATATACCAAAACATCAATAACTCATCAAAACACAAATATGAACTTCAAAATCACAATTCTACCTATTCCATATAACAAAACATAATATAACTCATCAAAACACAAATATGAACTTCAAAATCACAATTCTACCTATTTCATATACCAAAACATCAATAACTCATCAAAACACATTTATGAACTTCAAAATCTCAATTCTACCTATTCCATATAACAAAACATCAATGAATAATTCATCAAAACACAAATATAAACTTCAAAATCACAATTCTACCTATTCCATATACCAAAACATCAATAACTCATCAAAACACAAATATGAACTTCAAAATCTCAATTCTACCTATTCCATATACCAAAACATCAATGAATAACTCATCAAAACACAAATATGAACTTCAAAATCACAATTCTACCTATCCCATATACCAAAACATCAATAACTCATCAAAACACAAATATGAACTTCAAAATCACAATTCTACCTATTCCATATACCAAAACATAATATAACTCATCAAAACACAAATATGAACTTCAAAATCACAATTCTACATATTTCATATACCAAAACATCAATAACTCATCAAAACACATTTATGAACTTCAAAATCTCAATTCTACCTATTCCATATAACAAAACATCAATGAATAATTCATCAAAACACAAATATAAACTTCAAAATCACAATTCTACCTATTCCATATACCAAAACATCAATAACTCATCAAAACACAAATATGAACTTCAAAATCTCAATTCTACCTATTCCATATACCAAAACATCAATGAATAACTCATCAAAACACAAATATGAACTTCAAAATCACAATTCTACCTATCCCATATACCAAAACATCAATAACTCATCAAAACACAAATATGAACTTCAAAATCACAATTCTACCTATTCCATATACCAAAACATCAATAACTTATCAAAACACAAATATGAACTTCAAAAAACAATTTCAACCTATTCCATATACCAAAACATCAATTAATAACTCATTAAAACACAAATATGAACTTCAAAATCACAATTCTACCTATCCTATATACCAAAACATTAATAACTCATCAAAACACAAATATGAACTTCAAAATCACAATTCTACCTATTCCATATACCAAAACATCAATAACTCATCAAAATACAAATATGAACTTCAAAATCACAATTCTACCTATTCCATATAACAAAACATAATATAACTAATCAAAACACAAATATGAACTTCAAAATCACAATTCTACCTATTCCATAAACCAAAACATCAATAACTCATCAAAACACAAATATGAACTTCAAAATCTCAATTCTACCTATTCCTTATACCAAAACATCAATGAATAACTCATCGAAACACAAATATGAACTTCAAAATCACAATTCTACCTATCCCATATACCAAAACATCAATAACTCATCAAAACACAAATATGAACTTCAAAACACGATTTCTATCTATTCCATATACCAAAACATCAATAACTCATCAAAACACAAATATGAACTTCAAAATCACAATTCTACCTATTCCATATAACAAAACATAATATAACTCATCAAAACACAAATATGAACTTCAAAATCACAATTCTACCTATTTCATATACCAAAACATCAATAACTCATCAAAACACATTTATGAACTTCAAAATCTCAATTCTACCTATTCCATATAACAAAACATCAATGAATAATTCATCAAAACACAAATATAAACTTCAAAATCACAATTCTACCTATTCCATATACCAAAACATCAATAACTCATCAAAACACAAATATGAACTTCAAAATCTCAATTCTACCTATTCCATATACCAAAACATCAATGAATAACTCATCAAAACACAAATATGAACTTCAAAATCACAATTCTACCTATCCCATATACCAAAACATCAATAACTCATCAAAACACAAATATGAACTTCAAAATCTCAATTCTACCTATTCCATATACCAAAACATAATATAACTCATCAAAACACAAATATGAACTTCAAAATCACAATTCTACCTATTTCATATACCAAAACATCAATAACTCATCAAAACACATTTATGAACTTCAAAATCTCAATTCTACCTATTCCATATAACAAAACATCAATGAATAATTCATCAAAACACAAATATAAACTTCAAAATCACAATTCTACCTATTCCATATACCAAAACATCAATAACTCATCAAAACACAAATATGAACTTCAAAATCTCAATTCTACCTATTCCATATACCAAAACATCAATGAATAACTCATCAAAACACAAATATGAACTTCAAAATCACAATTCTACCTATCCCATATACCAAAACATCAATAACTCATCAAAACACAAATATGAACTTCAAAATCACAATTCTACCTATTCCATATACCAAAACATCAATAACTTATCAAAACACAAATATGAACTTCAAAAAACAATTTCAACCTATTCCATATACCAAAACATCAATTAATAACTCATTAAAACACAAATATGAACTTCAAAATCACAATTCTACCTATTCCATATACCAAAACATCAATAACTCATCAAAACACAAATATGAACTTCAAAATCTCAATTCTACCTATTCCATATACCAAAACATCAATAACTCATCAAAATACAAATATGAACTTCAAAATCTCAATTCTACCTATTCCATATACCAAAACATCAATGAATAACTCATCAAAACACAAATATGAACTTCAAAAAACAATTTCAACCTATTCCATATACCAAAACATCAATTAATAACTCATTAAAACACAAATATGAACTTCAAAATCACAATTCTACCTATTCCATATACCAAAACATCAATAACTCATCAAAACACAAATATGAACTTCAAAATCTCAATTCTACCTATTCCATATACCAAAACATCAATAACTCATCAAAATACAAATATGAACTTCAAAATCTCAATTCTACCTATTCCATATACCAAAACATCAATGAATAACTCATCAAAACACAAATATGAACTTCAAAATCACAATTCTACCTATTCCATAAACCAAAACATCAATAACTCATCAAAACACAAATATGAACTTCAAAATCTCAATTCTACCTATTCCTTATACCAAAACATCAATGAATAACTCATCGAAACACAAATATGAACTTCAAAATCACAATTCTACCTATCCCATATACCAAAACATCAATAACTCATCAAAACACAAATATGAACTTCAAAACACGATTTCTATCTATTCCATATACCAAAACATCAATAACTCATCAAAACACAAATATGAACTTCAAAATCACAATTCTACCTATTCCATATAACAAAACATAATATAACTCATCAAAACACAAATATGAACTTCAAAATCACAATTCTACCTATTTCATATACCAAAACATCAATAACTCATCAAAACACATTTATGAACTTCAAAATCTCAATTCTACCTATTCCATATAACAAAACATCAATGAATAATTCATCAAAACACAAATATAAACTTCAAAATCACAATTCTACCTATTCCATATACCAAAACATCAATAACTCATCAAAACACAAATATGAACTTCAAAATCTCAATTCTACCTATTCCATATACCAAAACATCAATGAATAACTCATCAAAACACAAATATGAACTTCAAAATCACAATTCTACCTATCCCATATACCAAAACATCAATAACTCATCAAAACACAAATATGAACTTCAAAATCTCAATTCTACCTATTCCATATACCAAAACATAATATAACTCATCAAAACACAAATATGAACTTCAAAATCACAATTCTACCTATTTCATATACCAAAACATCAATAACTCATCAAAACACATTTATGAACTTCAAAATCTCAATTCTACCTATTCCATATAACAAAACATCAATGAATAATTCATCAAAACACAAATATAAACTTCAAAATCACAATTCTACCTATTCCATATACCAAAACATCAATAACTCATCAAAACACAAATATGAACTTCAAAATCTCAATTCTACCTATTCCATATACCAAAACATCAATGAATAACTCATCAAAACACAAATATGAACTTCAAAATCACAATTCTACCTATCCCATATACCAAAACATCAATAACTCATCAAAACACAAATATGAACTTCAAAATCACAATTCTACCTATTCCATATACCAAAACATCAATAACTTATCAAAACACAAATATGAACTTCAAAAAACAATTTCAACCTATTCCATATACCAAAACATCAATTAATAACTCATTAAAACACAAATATGAACTTCAAAATCACAATTCTACCTATTCCATATACCAAAACATCAATAACTCATCAAAACACAAATATGAACTTCAAAATCTCAATTCTACCTATTCCATATACCAAAACATCAATAACTCATCAAAATACAAATATGAACTTCAAAATCTCAATTCTACCTATTCCATATACCAAAACATCAATGAATAACTCATCAAAACACAAATATGAACTTCAAAATCACAATTCTACCTATCCCATATACCAAAACATCAATAACTCATCAAAACACAAATATGAACTTCAAAATCACAATTCTACCTATTCAATATACCAAAACATAATATAACTCATCAAAACACAAATATGAACTTCAAAATCACAATTCTACCTATTTCATATACCAAAACATCAATAACTCATCAAAACAAATTTATGAACTTCAAAATCTCAATTCTACCTATTCCATATAACAAAACATAATATAACTCATCAAAACACAAATATGAACTTCAAAATCACAATTCTACCTATTTCATATACCAAAACATCAATAACTCATCAAAACACATTTATGAACTTCAAAATCTCAATTCTACCTATTCCATATAACAAAACATCAATGAATAATTCATCAAAACACAAATATAAACTTCAAAATCACAATTCTACCTATTCCATATACCAAAACATCAATAACTCATCAAAACACAAATATGAACTTCAAAACACGATTTCTATCTATTCCATATACCAAAACATCAATAACTCATCAAAACACAAATATGAACTTCAAAATCACAATTCTACCTATTCCATATAACAAAACATAATATAACTCATCAAAACACAAATATGAACTTCAAAATCACAATTCTACCTATTTCATATACCAAAACATCAATAACTCATCAAAACACATTTATGAACTTCAAAATCTCAATTCTACCTATTCCATATAACAAAACATAATATAACTCATCAAAACACAAATATGAACTTCAAAATCACAATTCTACCTATTTCATATACCAACACATCAATAACTCATCAAAACATATTTATGAACTTCAAAATCACAATTCTACCTATTCCACATACCAAAACATCAATAACTCATCAAAACACAAATATGAACTTCAAAACACGATTTCTATCTATTCCATATACCAAAACATCAATAACTCATCAAAACACAAATATGAACTTCAAAATCACAATTCTACCTATTCCATATAACAAAACATAATATAACTCATCAAAACACAAATATGAACTTCAAAATCACAATTCTACCTATTTCATATACCAAAACATCAATAACTCATCAAAACACATTTATGAACTTCAAAATCTCAATTCTACCTATTCCATATAACAAAACATCAATGAATAATTCATCAAAACACAAATATAAACTTCAAAATCACAATTCTACCTATTCCATATACCAAAACATCAATAACTCATCAAAACACAAATATGAACTTCAAAATCTCAATTCTACCTATTCCATATACCAAAACATCAATGAATAACTCATCAAAACACAAATATGAACTTCAAAATCACAATTCTACCTATTCCATATACCAAAACATCAATAAATCATCAAAACACAAATATGAACTTCAAAACACAATTTCTATCTATTCCATTTACCAAAACATCAATAACTCATCAAAACACAAATATGAATTTCAAAATCACAATTCTACCTATTCCATATAACAAAACATAATATAACTAATCAAAACACAAATATGAACTTCAAAATCACAATTCTACCTATTCCATACACCTAAATATCAATAACTCATCAAAACACAAATATGAACTTCAAAATCTCAATTCTACCTATTCCATATACCAAAACATCAATGAATAACTCATCGAAACACAAATATGAACTTCAAAATCACAATTCTACCTATCCCATATACCAAAACATCAATAACTCATCACAACACAAATATGAACTTCAAAATCACAATTCTACCTATTCCATATAACAAAACATAATATAACTCATCAAAACAAAAATATGAACTTCAAAATCACAATTCTACTTATCCCATATACCAAAACATCAATAACTCATCAAAACACAAATATGAACTTCAAAACACGATTTCTATCTATTCCATATACCAAAACAATCAATAACTCATCAAAACACAAATATGAACTTCAAAATCACAATTCTACCTATTCCATATATCAAAACATAATATAACTCATCAAAACACAAATATGAACTTCAAAATCACAATTCTACCTATCCCATATACCAAAACTTCAATAACTCATCAAAACACAAATATGAACTTCAAAATGACAATTCTACCTATTCCATATAACAAAACATAATATAACTCATCAAAACACAAATATGAACTTCAAAATCACAATTCTACCTATTCCACATACCAAAACATCAATAACTCATCAAAACACAAATATGAACTTCAAAATCACAATTCTACCTATCCCATATACCAAAACATCAATAACTCATCAAAACACAAATATGAACTTCAAAATGACAATTCTACCTATTCCATATAAAAAAACATAATATAACTCATCAAAACACAAATATGAACTTCAAAATCACAATTCTACCTATTCCAATATACCAAAACATAAATGAATAACTCATCAAAACACAAATATGAACTGCAAAATCACAATTCTACCTATTCCATATACCAAAACATCAATAACTTATCAAAACACAAATATGAACTTCAAAAAACAATTTCAACCTATTCCATATACCAAAACATCAATTAATAACTCATTAAAACACAAATATGAACTTCAAAATCACAATTCTACCTATCGTATATACCAAAACATTAATAACTCATCAAAACACAAATATGAACTGCTAAATCACAATTCTACCTATTCCATATACCAAAACATCAATAACTCATCAAAACACAAATATGAACTTCAAAATCTCAATTCTACCTATTCCATATACCAAAACATCAATGAATAACTCATCAAAAAACAAATATGAACTTCAAAATCACAATTCTACCTATTCCATATAACAAAACATAATATAACTCATCAAAACAAAAATATGAACTTCAAAATCACAATTCTACTTATCCCATATACCAAAACATCAATAACTCATCAAAACACAAATATGAACTTCAAAACACGATTTCTATCTATTCCATATACCAAAACAATCAATAACTCATCAAAACACAAATATGAACTTCAAAATCACAATTCTACCTATTCCATATATCAAAACATAATATAACTCATCAAAACACAAATATGAACTTCAAAATCACAATTCTACCTATTCCATATAACAAAACATAATATAACTCATCAAAACACAAATATGAACTTCAAAATCACAATTCTACCTATTCCCATATACCAAAACATAAATGAATAACTCATCAAAACACAAATATGAACTGCAAAATCACAATTCTACCTATTCCATATACCAAAACATCAATAACTTATCAAAACACAAATATGAACTTCAAAAAACAATTTCAACCTATTCCATATACCAAAACATCAATTAATAACTCATTAAAACACAAATATGAACTTCAAAATCACAATTCTACCTATCCTATATACCAAAACATTAATAACTCATCAAAACACAAATATGAACTGCAAAATCACAATTCTACCTATTCCATATACCAAAACATCAATAACTTATCAAAACACAAATATGAACTTCAAAAAACAATTTCAACCTATTCCATATACCAAAACATCAATTAATAACTCATTAAAACACAAATATGAACTTCAAAATCACAATTCTACCTATTCCATACACCAAAACATCAATAACTTATCAAAACACAAATATGAACTTCAAAAAACAATTTCAACCTATTCCATATACCAAAACATCAATTAATAACTCATCAAAACACAAATATGAACTTCAAAATCACAATTCTACCTATTCCATATATCAAAACATAATATAACTCATCAAAACACAAATATGAACTTCAAAATCACAATTCTACCTATCCCAGATACCAAAACATCAATAACTCATCAAAACACAAATATGAACTTCAAAATGACAATTCTACCTATTCCATATAACAAAACATAATATAACTCATCAAAACACAAATATGAACTTCAAAATCACAATTCTACCTATTCCACATACCAAAACATCAATAACTCATCAAAACACAAATATGAACTTCAAAACACGATTTCTATCTATTCCATATACCAAAACATCAATAACTCATCAAAACACAAATATGAACTTCAAAATCACAATTCTACCTATTCCATATAACAAAACATAATATAACTAATCAAAACACAAATATGAACTTCAAAATCACAATTCTACCTATCCCATATACCAAAACATCAATAACTCATCAAAACACAAATATGAACTTCAAAATCTCAATTCTACCTATTCCATATACCAAAACATCAATGAATAACTCATCAAAAAAAAAATATGAACTTCAAAATCACAATTCTACCTATTCCCATATACCAAAACATAAATGAATAACTCATCAAAACACAAATATGAACTGCAAAATCACAATTCTACCTATTCCATATACCAAAACATCAATAACTTATCAAAACACAAATATGAACTTCAAAAAACAATTTCAACCTATTCCATATACCAAAACATCAATTAATAACTCATTAAAACACAAATATGAACTTCAAAATCACAATTCTACCTATCCTATATACCAAAACATTAATAACTCATCAAAACACAAATATGAACTGCAAAATCACAATTCTACCTATTCCATATACCAAAACATCAATAACTTATCAAAACACAAATATGAACTTCAAAAAACAATTTCAACCTATTCCATATACCAAAACATCAATTAATAACTCATCAAAACACAAATATGAACTTCAAAATCACAATTCTACCTATTCCATATATCAAAACATAATATAACTCATCAAAACACAAATATGAACTTCAAAATCACAATTCTACCTATCCCAGATACCAAAACATCAATAACTCATCAAAACACAAATATGAACTTCAAAATGACAATTCTACCTATTCAATATAACAAAACATAATATAACTCATCAAAACACAAATATGAACTTCAAAATCACAATTCTACCTATTCCACATACCAAAACATCAATAACTCATCAAAACACAAATATGAACTTCAAAACACGATTTCTATCTATTCCATATACCAAAACATCAATAACTCATCAAAACACAAATATGAACTTCAAAATCACAATTCTACCTATTCCATATAACAAAACATAATATAACTCATCAAAACACAAATATGAACTTCAAAATCACAATTCTACCTATTTCATATACCAAAACATCAATAACTTATCAAAACACATTTATGAACTTCAAAATCTCAATTCTACCTATTCCATATAACAAAACATCAATGAATAATTCATCAAAACACAAATATAAACTTCAAAATCACAATTCTACCTATTCCATATACCAAAACATCAATAACTCATCAAAACACAAATATGAACTTCAAAATCTCAATTCTACCTATTCCATATACCAAAACATCAATGAATAACTCATCAAAACACAAATATGAACTTCAAAATCACAATTCTACCTATTCCATATACCAAAACATCAATAACTCATAAAAACACAAATATGAACTTCAAAACACGATTTCTATCTATTTCATATACCAAAACAATCAATAACTCATCAAAACACAAATATGAACTTCAAAATCAAAATTCTACCTATTCCATATATCAAAACATAATATAACTCATCAAAACACAAATATGAACTTCAAAATCACAATTCTACCTATTCCACATACCAAAACATCAATAACTCATCAAAACACAAATATGAACTTCAAAATCACAATTCTACCTATCCCATATACCAAAACATCAATAACTCATCAAAACACAAATATGAACTTCAAAATGACAATTCTACCTATTCCATATAACAAAACATAATATAACTCATCAAAACACAAATATGAACTTCAAAATCACAATTCTACCTATTCCACAAACCAAAACATCAATAACTCATCAAAACACAAATATGAACTTCAAAACACGATTTCTATCTATTCCATATACCAAAACATCAATAACTCATCAAAACACAAATATGAACTTCAAAATCACAATTCTACCTATTCCATATAACAAAACATAATATAACTCATCAAAACACAAATATGAACTTCAAAATCACAATTCTACCTATTCCATATACCCAAACATCAATGAATAACTCATCAAAACACAAATATGAACTTCAAAATCACAATTCTACCTATTCCACATACCAAACCATCAATAACTCATCAAAACACAAATATGAACTTCAAAATCACAATTCTACCTATCCCATATACCAAAACATCAATAACTCATCAAAACACAAATATGAACTTCAAAATGACAATTCTACCTATTCCATATAACAAAACATAATATAACTCATCAAAACACAAATATGAACTTAAAAATCACAATTCTACCTATTCCACATACCAAAACATCAATAACTCATCAAAACACAAATATGAACTTCAAAACACGATTTCTATCTATTCCATATACCAAAACATCAATAACTCATCAAAACACAAATATGAACTTCAAAATCACAATTCTACCTATTCCATATAACAAAACATAATATAACTAATCAAAACACAAATATGAACTTCAAAATCACAATTCTACCTATTTCATATACCAAAACATCAATAACTCATCAAAACACAAATATGAACTTCAAAATCTCAATTCTACCTATTCCATATAACAAAACATCAATGAATAATTCATCAAAACACAAATATAAACTTCAAAATCACAATTCTACCTATTCCATATACCAAAACATCAATGAATAACTCATCAAAACACAAATATGAACTTCAAAATCTCAATTCTACCTATTCCATATACCAAAACATCAATGAATAACTCATCAAAACACAAATATGAACTTCAAAATCACAATTCTACCTATTCCATATACCAAAACATCAATAAATCATCAAAACACAAATATGAACTTCAAAACACAATTTCTATCTATTCCATTTACCAAAACATCAATAACTCATCAAAACACAAATATGAATTTCAAAATCACAATTCTACCTATTCCATATAACAAAACATAATATAACTAATCAAAACACAAATATGAACTTTAAAATCACAATTCTACCTATTCCATATACCAAAATATTAATAACTCATCAAAACACAAATATGAACTTCAAAATCTCAATTCTACCTATTCCATATACCAAAACATCAATGAATAACTCATCGAAACACAAATATGAACTTCAAAATCACAATTCTACCTATCCCATATACCAAAACATCAATAACTCATCAAAACACAAATATGAACTTCAAAATCTCAATTCTACATATTCCATATACCAAAACATCAATGAATAACTCATCAAAAAACAAATATGAACTTCAAAATCACAATTCTACCTATTCCATATAACAAAACATAATATAACTCATCAAAACAAAAATATGAACTTCAAAATCACAATTCTACTTATCCCATATACCAAAACATCAATAACTCATCAAAACACAAATATGAACTTCAAAATGACAATTCTACCTATTCCATATAACAAAACATAATATAACTCATCAAAACACAAATATGAACTTCAAAATCACAATTCTACCTATTCCACAAACCAAAACATCAATAACTCATCAAAACACAAATATGAACTTCAAAACACGATTTCTATCTATTCCATATACCAAAACATCAATAACTCATCAAAACACAAATATGAACTTCAAAATCACAATTCTACCTATTCCATATAACAAAACATAATATAACTCATCAAAACACAAATATGAACTTCAAAATCACAATTCTACCTATTCCATATACCCAAACATCAATGAATAACTCATCAAAACACAAATATGAACTTCAAAATCACAATTCTACCTATTCCACATACCAAAACATCAATAACTCATCAAAACACAAATATGAACTTCAAAATCACAATTCTACCTATCCCATATACCAAAACATCAATAACTCATCAAAACACAAATATGAACTTCAAAATGACAATTCTACCTATTCCATATAACAAAACATAATATAACTCATCAAAACACAAATATGAACTTAAAAATCACAATTCTACCTATTCCACATACCAAAACATCAATAACTCATCAAAACACAAATATGAACTTCAAAACACGATTTCTATCTATTCCATATACCAAAACATCAATAACTCATCAAAACACAAATATGAACTTCAAAATCACAATTCTACCTATTCCATATAACAAAACATAATATAACTAATCAAAACACAAATATGAACTTCAAAATCACAATTCTACCTATTTCATATACCAAAACATCAATAACTCATCAAAACACAAATATGAACTTCAAAATCTCAATTCTACCTATTCCATATAACAAAACATCAATGAATAATTCATCAAAACACAAATATAAACTTCAAAATCACAATTCTACCTATTCCATATACCAAAACATCAATGAATAACTCATCAAAACACAAATATGAACTTCAAAATCTCAATTCTACCTATTCCATATACCAAAACATCAATGAATAACTCATCAAAACACAAATATGAACTTCAAAATCACAATTCTACCTATTCCATATACCAAAACATCAATAAATCATCAAAACACAAATATGAACTTCAAAACACAATTTCTATCTATTCCATTTACCAAAACATCAATAACTCATCAAAACACAAATATGAATTTCAAAATCACAATTCTACCTATTCCATATAACAAAACATAATATAACTAATCAAAACACAAATATGAACTTTAAAATCACAATTCTACCTATTCCATATACCAAAATATTAATAACTCATCAAAACACAAATATGAACTTCAAAATCTCAATTCTACCTATTCCATATACCAAAACATCAATGAATAACTCATCGAAACACAAATATGAACTTCAAAATCACAATTCTACCTATCCCATATACCAAAACATCAATAACTCATCAAAACACAAATATGAACTTCAAAATCTCAATTCTACATATTCCATATACCAAAACATCAATGAATAACTCATCAAAAAACAAATATGAACTTCAAAATCACAATTCTACCTATTCCATATAACAAAACATAATATAACTCATCAAAACAAAAATATGAACTTCAAAATCACAATTCTACTTATCCCATATACCAAAACATCAATAACTCATCAAAACACAAATATGAACTTCAAAACACGATTTCTATCTATTCCATATACCAAAACAATCAATAACTCATCAAAACACAAATATGAACTTCAAAATCACAATTCTACCTATTCCATATATCAAAACATAATATAACTCATCAAAACACAAATATGAACTTCAAAATCATAATTCTACCTATCCCATATACCAAAACTTCAATAACTCATCAAAACACAAATATGAACTTCAAAATGACAATTCTACCTATTCCATATAACAAAACATCAATAACTCATCAAAACACAAATATGAACTTCAAAATCACAATTCTACCTATTCCATATATCAAAACATAATATAACTCATCAAAACACAAATATGAACTTCAAAATCACAATTCTACCTATTCCACATACCAAAACATCAATAACTCATCAAAACACAAATATGAACTTCAAAATCACAATTCTACCTATCCCATATACCAAAACATCAATAACTCATCAAAACACAAATATGAACTTCAAAATGACAATTCTACCTATTCCATATAACAAAACATAATATAACTCATCAAAACACAAATATGAACTTCAAAATCACAATTCTACCTATTCCCATATACCAAAACATAAATGAATAACTCATCAAAACACAAATATGAACTGCAAAATCACAATTCTACCTATTCCATATACCAAAACATCAATAACTTATCAAAACACAAATATGAACTTCAAAAAACAATTTCAACCTATTCCATATACCAAAACATCAATTAATAACTCATTAAAACACAAACATGAACTTCAAAATCACAATTCTACCTATCCTATATACCAAAACATTAATAACTCATCAAAACACAAATATGAACTGCAAAATCACAATTCTACCTATTCCATATACCAAAACATCAATAACTTATCAAAACACAAATATGAACTTCAAAAAACAATTTCAACCTATTCCATATACCAAAACATCAATTAATAACTCATTAAAACACAAATATGAACTTCAAAATCACAATTCTACCTATCCTATATACCAAAGGATTAATAACTCATCAAAACACAAATAGGAACTGCAAAATCACAATTCTACCTATTCCATATAACAAAACATAATATAACTAATCAAAACACAAATATGAACTTCAAAATCACAATTCTACCTATTTCATATACCAAAACATCAATAACTCATCAAAACACAAATATGAACTTCAAAATCTCAATTCTACCTATTCCATATAACAAAACATCAATGAATAATTCATCAAAACACAAATATAAACTTCAAAATCACAATTCTACCTATTCCATATACCAAAACATCAATGAATAACTCATCAAAACACAAATATGAACTTCAAAATCTCAATTCTACCTATTCCATATACCAAAACATCAATGAATAACTCATCAAAACACAAATATGAAGTTCAAAATCACAATTCTACCTATTCCATATACCAAAACATCAATAAATCATCAAAACACAAATATGAACTTCAAAACACAATTTCTATCTATTCCATTTACCAAAACATCAATAACTCATCAAAACACAAATATGAATTTCAAAATCACAATTCTACCTATTCCATATAACAAAACATAATATAACTAATCAAAACACAAATATGAACTTTAAAATCACAATTCTACCTATTCCATATACCAAAATATTAATAACTCATCAAAACACAAATATGAACTTCAAAATCTCAATTCTACCTATTCCATATACCAAAACATCAATGAATAACTCATCGAAACACAAATATGAACTTCAAAATCACAATTCTACCTATCCCATATACCAAAACATCAATAACTCATCAAAACACAAATATGAACTTCAAAATCTCAATTCTACATATTCCATATACCAAAACATCAATGAATAACTCATCAAAAAACAAATATGAACTTCAAAATCACAATTCTACCTATTCCATATAACAAAACATAATATAACTCATCAAAACAAAAATATGAACTTCAAAATCACAATTCTACTTATCCCATATACCAAAACATCAATAACTCATCAAAACACAAATATGAACTTCAAAATGACAATTCTACCTATTCCATATAACAAAACATAATATAACTCATCAAAACACAAATATGAACTTCAAAATCACAATTCTACCTATTCCACAAACCAAAACATCAATAACTCATCAAAACACAAATATGAACTTCAAAACACGATTTCTATCGAGATCACCATTACTGGCTGCTCGAGATCACCATTTGGACTTAGTATTAGCTGGAGTTTGCTCGTGTTTGTGTCGAAATTAACGCCGGTCAGGCTCTACCTAGCGAGATCACCATTACTGGTCCAAATGGAAGAACTTTCTCACAGGAGGTGCACTATGAATGGAAGCCCGCCAAATGTTCTCATTGTAGGGTATTTGGTCATTCGGATGCAAAGTGCCAGAGTAAGCCGCGTCAAGTTTGGGTTCCAAAGGTGCCAATTGCTACAGAAGCCGAACCTACTGTGGAAGTAGAGGACAGCACGAAGCAATCTGCAAATACAACAGAGGACTCTTCTCCTGTGACTGATATTTCGACAGAGGTGATGCCAATTCAAACTGTACCCATTCAGGCAATCCAAATCGATCTCCCTGCACAACCGGTAAATGTTTCTCATCCAACTAATAGCGGTTGTACTTTGGTTTCTGGAAATAGTTTTCAATGCTTGGATGTTGATACGGAATTTCCGCTCCTAATGGGTAGTCCTGATGTTAATCGCCCTAGTACCTCTGGTAAAAGTAATGATCAGGGTGGCTATACTGTGATGAAGTTGCGCAAACGAGGCTTGGCTCCACAACCTAATACTAAGTCCAAATGATATTAGGTCACTGGAATATACGAGGGGGTTGTTCCTCTCATAAACAATCTAGTATTAGGAAACTTCTGCGTGAATATCAGTTTGAGCTGTTTGGTATTCTGGAATCTAAACTCAATTCTGGTAATGTTAATTCTGTGGTAGATATAATTGCTTCTGGGTGGTCTTTTGATCATAACTTTGATTTTGGAGGTAATGGGCGCATCTTAGTCATATGGAATCCTGCCCGTGTTTCTGTTCAGTGTCTGTTTAAATCTGATCAGCTTATCCATTGTCTTGTTGATATTCGAGATAAGGGTGTTTCAATTTTTGTGTCGTTTGTGTATGCACATAATTCTGCCTGTTTGAGAAGTCATCTGTGGAGTTCACTATTGCAACTAGGGTCTGCTCTTATTGGTCCTTGGATCCTTATTGGCGATTATAACTGTTTACTTAATAGAGATGATCGGCAAAATGGTTCCCGGGTTAAAAAGAAGGACACTAAGGAATTGCAACATCTTGTATCTATGTTGGATCTATTTGATTTACCTCATTCTGGTGAGCGATTTACATGGAATAATCGGAGTAAGAATCTCCCTCGAGTGATGTGCAAGCTTGATAGAGCTTTGGTAAATAATGATTGGGTTAACACATTTGACTCTTCAAATGCGGTTTTCCTGCCTCCTGATCTATCAGACCATAGTCCGGTGGTTGTTAAAACACATAACGCTACTTCTATTCATCCACCTTTCAAATTCCTCAGGTGTTGGTCCTATCATGATAAGTATTTGGAAGTTGTTCAACGTGCTTGGTCTACACATGTGGTTGGCTCCCCTATGTTTGTGGTACAGAAGAAGTTACAGGCAACAAAAATGGCTCTGAAGGAGTTCCATAAGTCTCATTTTTCGAATATGTATGACAGGGTCAAAAAGGTTCAAGCTCAGCTGCATCACACTCAATCCAGGTTAATTCAGGATCCGTCTAATGTTTCTCTTTTAGCCATTGAACATCAACAGTTATTATCATATCACAAGGTTCTTCATTCAGAGAAACTTTTTTATGCCCAGCGTGCTAAGGTAAATTGGATTCAATTAGGTGATACTAATTCGGCTTTCTTTCATGCTTATGTTAAGGCCAAGAAAGGTTCATCCAATATTGGCTCTATACAAGATGAAAATGGTGTTATTCAGACAGAAAGGGACTCAATCCGTGGTATTTTCTCATCCTATTATAGAAACTTGTTGGGAGTGGCTGGTGACTCTGCACCTTTGAACCCTGAAATAATCCGATTGGGCCCTATGGTAAATCCAGATGAATGCATAGCCCTGATGTCTGAAATCTCGGATCTGGAAATAAAAGAGGCGATATTCTGTATCGGTGAAAATAAGGCTCCAGGCCCAGATGGTTTTTCTTCGTCCTTTTTCAAATCAGCTTGGAGTATCATTAGTAGGGATATTATTTGTTCCATTAGGCATTTTTTTGCTCATGATTATCTGCTCAAGGAAATAAACTCCACAATTATTGCTCTCATCCCTAAGTCACCATGTCCTACTGGCCCAGGAGATTACAGGCCTATCTCATGCTGCAATACTCTCTATAAAGCTATTTCCAATATTCTGACAAAGCGTCTCCGAAAGGTTATGCAACGTCTGATTGGTCCTCAACAAGGTGCTTTCATTCCAGGGCGAAATATCTCACATAATGTGCTCCTCACTCAAGAATTGCTCTATGGTTATAATAGGAGCCGAATATCACCACGTTGTGCAATTAAGGTTGACTTGCAAAAGGCGTATGATTCTGTGCAGTGGCCTTTCTTGAGAAGCTTACTTTCCCACTTTGGATTTCCTGATCGATTTGTGGAATGGATAATGCAATGTGTATCTTCAGCCAGTTTCTCGTTGCAAATTAATGGGGAATTACATGACTATTTTAAAGGCAAAAGAGGTCTAAGACAGGGGGATCCTATTTCTCCACTTCTCTTCACCCTGGTTATGGAGTATTTCTCTAGGCTTCTCTCTCATAATTGCGCCGGTCCTAATTTTCACTTTCATCCTAAGTGCAAGAGGCTCGATATTACTCACCTTTCATATGCTGATGATCTTATCCTATTTGCAAAGGCGGACAGAGAATCTATCCTTACCATTAAAAATTGTTTGGATGATTTTGCAAGGATCTCGGGTTTAAATATCAATCAGGGTAAAAGTCAAGCATTTTTCGGAGGTATCTCTCAACATCTGAGGACTGAACTGCTACGGATTCTACAAATCCAGGCAGGTATCTTACCTGTAAAGTACCTTGGGGTTCCTCTTACAACAAAGAAACCAAAGCTGACAGAATGGCAACCACTTATTGATAGAGTCACCAGGCGAATGTCCATGTGGTCTTCTAAACTTCTCAGCTATGCAGGTAGACTAGAACTCATTAAATCTGTCATACGTAGTCTGGAGGTTTATTGGTCTTCTATTTTTGTTATTCCATCTGTGGTTATTAAAAGAATAGAAGGACTAGCTCGTAACTTCTTGTGGAAAGGAGCGCACAATGTTACTTCTCATGCTCCTGTCAAATGGTCTGTAGTCTGTTTGCCCACACTAATGGGAGGTTTAGGTATTCGGAACCTCAAATTGCTGAATCAGTCACTTATTCTTAAGCTCTTATGGAATATTGCACACTCCTCACAGTCCCTATGGGTTAAATGGATCCATGAATATTATATACGAGGGGATACCTTTTGGAATGTTCCTATTAGAGACAGATTCTCTTGGAGCTTTAAATCTCTGTTGCATCTCCGGGACGCTATGCATCCATTCCCCACCATTCTAGTGTCCTTGAGTTCTGGTCCTAGTTGCTTCTCTTCTAAAGCAGCTTATGAGGTATTAATTGGTAATTCAATTATCCCATGGTGGTCACGCATGTTATGGTCTCGGTTCTCAACAAATAGGTCCTCTTTTATTGCATGGATGATTTTACATGGTCGCCTACAAACTAAGGATCGCATCAACCAATGGGCACACACTCAGGATTTGCTATGCCCCCTATGCACCTTAGCTCAGGAAAATATCCAACACCTATTCTTTGAATGCCAATTCTCTAGCCAGGTTTGGAGAGATGTTTGTTCTTTTAATGGTTTCTTTTTGCCATCCAAGCATGAGGATGTTATGCGATGTATGCGGAGATGGAAAAGTGATCTATTGAGCTCAGCTAAGAAAGCTATGTGGACCTCGTCGGTGTACCATATATGGAAAGCAAGGAATGCCCGAGTTTTCAAACAACAGAATTGCTCAACGACATCAGTGTCTAAATTGGTCATCAATGAACTCAAAATCTCATATTCTAGAATCCAGCATGTACCCCGCTCTTCAAAAGCGCGTCTTTGGTGTCAGAAGTTAAGGCTAGTCTCGTAGTGAATATGATGTGTGACAAATGTTGTACTCTTAAAATATTCAAAGTTTGGTAATATATTTAAACTTTTTACCAAAAAAAAAAACACGATTTCTATCTATTCCATATACCAAAACATCAATAACTCATCAAAACACAAATATGAACTTCAAAATCACAATTCTACCTATTCCATATAACAAAACATAATATAACTCATCAAAACACAAATATGAACTTCACAATCACAATTCTACCTATTCCATATACCCAAACATCAATGAATAACTCATCAAAACACAAATATGAACTTCAAAATCACAATTCTACCTATTCCACATACCAAAACATCAATAACTCATCAAAACACAAATATGAACTTCAAAATCACAATTCTACCTATCCCATATACCAAAACATCAATAACTCATCAAAACACAAATATGAACTTCAAAATGACAATTCTACCTATTCCATATAACAAAACATAATATAACTCATCAAAACACAAATATGAACTTAAAAATCACAATTCTACCTATTCCACATACCAAAACATCAATAACTCATCAAAACACAAATATGAACTTCAAAACACGATTTCTATCTATTCCATATACCAAAACATCAATAACTCATCAAAACACAAATATGAACTTCAAAATCACAATTCTACCTATTCCATATAACAAAACATTATATAACTAATCAAAACACAAATATGAACTTCAAAATCACAATTCTACCTATTTCATATACCAAAACATCAATAACTCATCAAAACACAAATATGAACTTCAAAATCTCAATTCTACCTATTCCATATAACAAAACATCAATGAATAATTCATCAAAACACAAATATAAACTTCAAAATCACAATTCTACCTATTCCATATACCAAAACATCAATGAATAACTCATCAAAACACAAATATGAACTTCAAAATCTCAATTCTACCTATTCCATATACCAAAACATCAATGAATAACTCATCAAAACACAAATATGAACTTCAAAATCACAATTCTACCTATTCCATATACCAAAACATCAATAAATCATCAAAACACAAATATGAACTTCAAAACACAATTTCTATCTATTCCATTTACCAAAACATCAATAACTCATCAAAACACAAATATGAATTTCAAAATCACAATTCTACCTATTCCATATAACAAAACATAATATAACTAATCAAAACACAAATATGAACTTTAAAATCACAATTCTACCTATTCCATATACCAAAATATTAATAACTCATCAAAACACAAATATGAACTTCAAAATCTCAATTCTACCTATTCCATATACCAAAACATCAATGAATAACTCATCGAAACACAAATATGAACTTCAAAATCACAATTCTACCTATCCCATATACCAAAACATCAATAACTCATCAAAACACAAATATGAACTTCAAAATCTCAATTCTACATATTCCATATACCAAAACATCAATGAATAACTCATCAAAAAACAAATATGAACTTCAAAATCACAATTCTACCTATTCCATATAACAAAACATAATATAACTCATCAAAACAAAAATATGAACTTCAAAATCACAATTCTACTTATCCCATATACCAAAACATCAATAACTCATCAAAACACAAATATGAACTTCAAAATGACAATTCTACCTATTCCATATAACAAAACATAATATAACTCATCAAAACACAAATATGAACTTCAAAATCACAATTCTACCTATTCCACAAACCAAAACATCAATAACTCATCAAAACACAAATATGAACTTCAAAACACGATTTCTATCTATTCCATATACCAAAACATCAATAACTCATCAAAACACAAATATGAACTTCAAAATCACAATTCTACCTATTCCATATAACAAAACATAATATAACTCATCAAAACACAAATATGAACTTCAAAATCACAATTCTACCTATTCCATATACCCAAACATCAATGAATAACTCATCAAAACACAAATATGAACTTCAAAATCACAATTCTACCTATTCCACATACCAAAACATCAATAACTCATCAAAACACAAATATGAACTTCAAAATCACAATTCTACCTATCCCATATACCAAAACATCAATAACTCATCAAAACACAAATATGAACTTCAAAATGACAATTCTACCTATTCCATATAACAAAACATAATATAACTCATCAAAACACAAATATGAACTTAAAAATCACAATTCTACCTATTCCACATACCAAAACATCAATAACTCATCAAAACACAAATATGAACTTCAAAACACGATTTCTATCTATTCCATATACCAAAACATCAATAACTCATCAAAACACAAATATGAACTTCAAAATCACAATTCTACCTATTCCATATAACAAAACATAATATAACTAATCAAAACACAAATATGAACTTCAAAATCACAATTCTACCTATTTCATATACCAAAACATCAATAACTCATCAAAACACAAATATGAACTTCAAAATCTCAATTCTACCTATTCCATATAACAAAACATCAATGACTCATCAAAACACAAATATGAACTTCAAAACACGATTTCTATCTATTCCATATACCAAAACATCAATAACTCATCAAAACACAAATATGAACTTCAAAATCACAATTCTACCTATTCCATATAACAAAACATAATATAACTAATCAAAACACAAATATGAACTTCAAAATCACAATTCTACCTATCCCATATACCAAAACATCAATAACTCATCAAAACACAAATATGAACTTCAAAATCTCAATTCTACCTATTCCATATACCAAAACATCAATGAATAACTCATCAAAAAAAAAATATGAACTTCAAAATCACAATTCTACCTATTCCCATATACCAAAACATAAATGAATAACCATCAAAACACAAATATGAACTGCAAAATCACAATTCTACCTATTCCATATACCAAAACATCAATAACTTATCAAAACACAAATATGAACTTCAAAAAACAATTTCAACCTATTCCATATACCAAAACATCAATTAATAACTCATTAAAACACAAATATGAACTTCAAAATCACAATTCTACCTATCCTATATACCAAAACATTAATAACTCATCAAAACACAAATATGAACTGCAAAATCACAATTCTACCTATTCCATATACCAAAACATCAATAACTTATCAAAACACAAATATGAACTTCAAAAAACAATTTCAACCTATTCCATATACCAAAACATCAATTAATAACTCATTAAAACACAAATATGAACTTCAAAATCACAATTCTACCTATTCCATACACCAAAACATCAATAACTTATCAAAACACAAATATGAACTTCAAAAAACAATTTCAACCTATTCCATATACCAAAACATCAATTAATAACTCATCAAAACACAAATATGAACTTCAAAATCACAATTCTACCTATTCCATATATCAAAACATAATATAACTCATCAAAACACAAATATGAACTTCAAAATCACAATTCTACCTATCCCAGATACCAAAACATCAATAACTCATCAAAACACAAATATGAACTTCAAAATGACAATTCTACCTATTCAATATAACAAAACATAATATAACTCATCAAAACACAAATATGAACTTCAAAATCACAATTCTACCTATTCCACATACCAAAACATCAATAACTCATCAAAACACAAATATGAACTTCAAAACACGATTTCTATCTATTCCATATACCAAAACATCAATAACTCATCAAAACACAAATATGAACTTCAAAATCACAATTCTACCTATTCCATATAACAAAACATAATATAACTCATCAAAACACAAATATGAACTTCAAAATCACAATTCTACCTATTTCATATACCAAAACATCAATAACTTATCAAAACACATTTATGAACTTCAAAATCTCAATTCTACCTATTCCATATAACAAAACATCAATGAATAATTCATCAAAACACAAATATAAACTTCAAAATCACAATTCTACCTATTCCATATACCAAAACATCAATAACTCATCAAAACACAAATATGAACTTCAAAATCTCAATTCTACCTATTCCATATACCAAAACATCAATGAATAACTCATCAAAACACAAATATGAACTTCAAAATCACAATTCTACCTATTCCATATACCAAAACATCAATAACTCATAAAAACACAAATATGAACTTCAAAACACGATTTCTATCTATTTCATATACCAAAACAATCAATAACTCATCAAAACACAAATATGAACTTCAAAATCAAAATTCTATCTATTCCATATATCAAAACATAATATAACTCATCAAAACACAAATATGAACTTCAAAATCACAATTCTACCTATTCCACATACCAAAACATCAATAACTCATCAAAACACAAATATGAACTTCAAAATCACAATTCTACCTATCCCATATACCAAAACATCAATAACTCATCAAAACACAAATATGAACTTCAAAATGACAATTCTACCTATTCCATATAACAAAACATAATATAACTCATCAAAACACAAATATGAACTTCAAAATCACAATTCTACCTATTCCACAAACCAAAACATCAATAACTCATCAAAACACAAATATGAACTTCAAAACACGATTTCTATCTATTCCATATACCAAAACATCAATAACTCATCAAAACACAAATATGAACTTCAAAATCACAATTCTACCTATTCCATATAACAAAACATAATATAACTCATCAAAACACAAATATGAACTTCAAAATCACAATTCTACCTATTCCATATACCCAAACATCAATGAATAACTCATCAAAACACAAATATGAACTTCAAAATCACAATTCTACCTATTCCACATACCAAAACATCAATAACTCATCAAAACACAAATATGAACTTCAAAATCACAATTCTACCTATCCCATATACCAAAACATCAATAACTCATCAAAACACAAATATGAACTTCAAAATGACAATTCTACCTATTCCATATAACAAAACATAATATAACTCATCAAAACACAAATATGAACTTAAAAATCACAATTCTACCTATTCCACATACCAAAACATCAATAACTCATCAAAACACAAATATGAACTTCAAAACACGATTTCTATCTATTCCATATACCAAAACATCAATAACTCATCAAAACACAAATATGAACTTCAAAATCACAATTCTACCTATTCCATATAACAAAACATAATATAACTAATCAAAACACAAATATGAACTTCAAAATCACAATTCTACCTATTTCATATACCAAAACATCAATAACTCATCAAAACACAAATATGAACTTCAAAATCTCAATTCTACCTATTCCATATACCAAAACATCAATGAATAACTCATCGAAACACAAATATGAACTTCAAAATCACAATTCTACCTATCCCATATACCAAAACATCAATAACTCATCAAAACACAAATATGAACTTCAAAATCTCAATTCTACATATTCCATATACCAAAACATCAATGAATAACTCATCAAAAAACAAATATGAACTTCAAAATCACAATTCTACCTATTCCATATAACAAAACATAATATAACTCATCAAAACAAAAATATGAACTTCAAAATCACAATTCTACTTATCCCATATACCAAAACATCAATAACTCATCAAAACACAAATATGAACTTCAAAATGACAATTCTACCTATTCCATATAACAAAACATAATATAACTCATCAAAACACAAATATGAACTTCAAAATCACAATTCTACCTATTCCACAAACCAAAACATCAATAACTCATCAAAACACAAATATGAACTTCAAAACACGATTTCTATCTATTCCATATACCAAAACATCAATAACTCATCAAAACACAAATATGAACTTCAAAATCACAATTCTACCTATTCCATATAACAAAACATAATATAACTCATCAAAACACAAATATGAACTTCAAAATCACAATTCTACCTATTCCATATACCCAAACATCAATGAATAACTCATCAAAACACAAATATGAACTTCAAAATCACAATTCTACCTATTCCACATACCAAAACATCAATAACTCATCAAAACACAAATATGAACTTCAAAATCACAATTCTACCTATCCCATATACCAAAACATCAATAACTCATCAAAACACAAATATGAACTTCAAAATGACAATTCTACCTATTCCATATAACAAAACATAATATAACTCATCAAAACACAAATATGAACTTAAAAATCACAATTCTACCTATTCCACATACCAAAACATCAATAACTCATCAAAACACAAATATGAACTTCAAAACACGATTTCTATCTATTCCATATACCAAAACATCAATAACTCATCAAAACACAAATATGAACTTCAAAATCACAATTCTACCTATTCCATATAACAAAACATTATATAACTAATCAAAACACAAATATGAACTTCAAAATCACAATTCTACCTATTTCATATACCAAAACATCAATAACTCATCAAAACACAAATATGAACTTCAAAATCTCAATTCTACCTATTCCATATAACAAAACATCAATGAATAATTCATCAAAACACAAATATAAACTTCAAAATCACAATTCTACCTATTCCATATACCAAAACATCAATGAATAACTCATCAAAACACAAATATGAACTTCAAAATCTCAATTCTACCTATTCCATATACCAAAACATCAATGAATAACTCATCAAAACACAAATATGAACTTCAAAATCACAATTCTACCTATTCCATATACCAAAACATCAATAAATCATCAAAACACAAATATGAACTTCAAAACACAATTTCTATCTATTCCATTTACCAAAACATCAATAACTCATCAAAACACAAATATGAATTTCAAAATCACAATTCTACCTATTCCATATAACAAAACATAATATAACTAATCAAAACACAAATATGAACTTTAAAATCACAATTCTACCTATTCCATATACCAAAATATTAATAACTCATCAAAACACAAATATGAACTTCAAAATCTCAATTCTACCTATTCCATATACCAAAACATCAATGAATAACTCATCGAAACACAAATATGAACTTCAAAATCACAATTCTACCTATCCCATATACCAAAACATCAATAACTCATCAAAACACAAATATGAACTTCAAAATCTCAATTCTACATATTCCATATACCAAAACATCAATGAATAACTCATCAAAAAACAAATATGAACTTCAAAATCACAATTCTACCTATTCCATATAACAAAACATAATATAACTCATCAAAACAAAAATATGAACTTCAAAATCACAATTCTACTTATCCCATATACCAAAACATCAATAACTCATCAAAACACAAATATGAACTTCAAAATGACAATTCTACCTATTCCATATAACAAAACATAATATAACTCATCAAAACACAAATATGAACTTCAAAATCACAATTCTACCTATTCCACAAACCAAAACATCAATAACTCATCAAAACACAAATATGAACTTCAAAACACGATTTCTATCTATTCCATATACCAAAACATCAATAACTCATCAAAACACAAATATGAACTTCAAAATCACAATTCTACCTATTCCATATAACAAAACATAATATAACTCATCAAAACACAAATATGAACTTCAAAATCACAATTCTACCTATTCCATATACCCAAACATCAATGAATAACTCATCAAAACACAAATATGAACTTCAAAATCACAATTCTACCTATTCCACATACCAAAACATCAATAACTCATCAAAACACAAATATGAACTTCAAAATCACAATTCTACCTATCCCATATACCAAAACATCAATAACTCATCAAAACACAAATATGAACTTCAAAATGACAATTCTACCTATTCCATATAACAAAACATAATATAACTCATCAAAACACAAATATGAACTTAAAAATCACAATTCTACCTATTCCACATACCAAAACATCAATAACTCATCAAAACACAAATATGAACTTCAAAACACGATTTCTATCTATTCCATATACCAAAACATCAATAACTCATCAAAACACAAATATGAACTTCAAAATCACAATTCTACCTATTCCATATAACAAAACATAATATAACTAATCAAAACACAAATATGAACTTCAAAATCACAATTCTACCTATTTCATATACCAAAACATCAATAACTCATCAAAACACAAATATGAACTTCAAAATCTCAATTCTACCTATTCCATATAACAAAACATCAATGACTCATCAAAACACAAATATGAACTTCAAAACACGATTTCTATCTATTCCATATACCAAAACATCAATAACTCATCAAAACACAAATATGAACTTCAAAATCACAATTCTACCTATTCCATATAACAAAACATAATATAACTAATCAAAACACAAATATGAACTTCAAAATCACAATTCTACCTATCCCATATACCAAAACATCAATAACTCATCAAAACACAAATATGAACTTCAAAATCTCAATTCTACCTATTCCATATACCAAAACATCAATGAATAACTCATCAAAAAAAAAATATGAACTTCAAAATCACAATTCTACCTATTCCCATATACCAAAACATAAATGAATAACCATCAAAACACAAATATGAACTGCAAAATCACAATTCTACCTATTCCATATACCAAAACATCAATAACTTATCAAAACACAAATATGAACTTCAAAAAACAATTTCAACCTATTCCATATACCAAAACATCAATTAATAACTCATTAAAACACAAATATGAACTTCAAAATCACAATTCTACCTATCCTATATACCAAAACATTAATAACTCATCAAAACACAAATATGAACTGCAAAATCACAATTCTACCTATTCCATATACCAAAACATCAATAACTTATCAAAACACAAATATGAACTTCAAAAAACAATTTCAACCTATTCCATATACCAAAACATCAATTAATAACTCATTAAAACACAAATATGAACTTCAAAATCACAATTCTACCTATTCCATACACCAAAACATCAATAACTTATCAAAACACAAATATGAACTTCAAAAAACAATTTCAACCTATTCCATATACCAAAACATCAATTAATAACTCATCAAAACACAAATATGAACTTCAAAATCACAATTCTACCTATTCCATATATCAAAACATAATATAACTCATCAAAACACAAATATGAACTTCAAAATCACAATTCTACCTATCCCAGATACCAAAACATCAATAACTCATCAAAACACAAATATGAACTTCAAAATGACAATTCTACCTATTCAATATAACAAAACATAATATAACTCATCAAAACACAAATATGAACTTCAAAATCACAATTCTACCTATTCCACATACCAAAACATCAATAACTCATCAAAACACAAATATGAACTTCAAAACACGATTTCTATCTATTCCATATACCAAAACATCAATAACTCATCAAAACACAAATATGAACTTCAAAATCACAATTCTACCTATTCCATATAACAAAACATAATATAACTCATCAAAACACAAATATGAACTTCAAAATCACAATTCTACCTATTTCATATACCAAAACATCAATAACTTATCAAAACACATTTATGAACTTCAAAATCTCAATTCTACCTATTCCATATAACAAAACATCAATGAATAATTCATCAAAACACAAATATAAACTTCAAAATCACAATTCTACCTATTCCATATACCAAAACATCAATAACTCATCAAAACACAAATATGAACTTCAAAATCTCAATTCTACCTATTCCATATACCAAAACATCAATGAATAACTCATCAAAACACAAATATGAACTTCAAAATCACAATTCTACCTATTCCATATACCAAAACATCAATAACTCATAAAAACACAAATATGAACTTCAAAACACGATTTCTATCTATTTCATATACCAAAACAATCAATAACTCATCAAAACACAAATATGAACTTCAAAATCAAAATTCTATCTATTCCATATATCAAAACATAATATAACTCATCAAAACACAAATATGAACTTCAAAATCACAATTCTACCTATTCCACATACCAAAACATCAATAACTCATCAAAACACAAATATGAACTTCAAAATCACAATTCTACCTATCCCATATACCAAAACATCAATAACTCATCAAAACACAAATATGAACTTCAAAATGACAATTCTACCTATTCCATATAACAAAACATAATATAACTCATCAAAACACAAATATGAACTTCAAAATCACAATTCTACCTATTCCACAAACCAAAACATCAATAACTCATCAAAACACAAATATGAACTTCAAAACACGATTTCTATCTATTCCATATACCAAAACATCAATAACTCATCAAAACACAAATATGAACTTCAAAATCACAATTCTACCTATTCCATATAACAAAACATAATATAACTCATCAAAACACAAATATGAACTTCAAAATCACAATTCTACCTATTCCATATACCCAAACATCAATGAATAACTCATCAAAACACAAATATGAACTTCAAAATCACAATTCTACCTATTCCACATACCAAAACATCAATAACTCATCAAAACACAAATATGAACTTCAAAATCACAATTCTACCTATCCCATATACCAAAACATCAATAACTCATCAAAACACAAATATGAACTTCAAAATGACAATTCTACCTATTCCATATAACAAAACATAATATAACTCATCAAAACACAAATATGAACTTAAAAATCACAATTCTACCTATTCCACATACCAAAACATCAATAACTCATCAAAACACAAATATGAACTTCAAAACACGATTTCTATCTATTCCATATACCAAAACATCAATAACTCATCAAAACACAAATATGAACTTCAAAATCACAATTCTACCTATTCCATATAACAAAACATAATATAACTAATCAAAACACAAATATGAACTTCAAAATCACAATTCTACCTATTTCATATACCAAAACATCAATAACTCATCAAAACACAAATATGAACTTCAAAATCTCAATTCTACCTATTCCATATAACAAAACATCAATGAATAATTCATCAAAACACAAATATAAACTTCAAAATCACAATTCTACCTATTCCATATACCAAAACATCAATGAATAACTCATCAAAACACAAATATGAACTTCAAAATCTCAATTCTACCTATTCCATATACCAAAACATCAATGAATAACTCATCAAAACACAAATATGAACTTCAAAATCACAATTCTACCTATTCCATATACCAAAACATCAATAAATCATCAAAACACAAATATGAACTTCAAAACACAATTTCTATCTATTCCATTTACCAAAACATCAATAACTCATCAAAACACAAATATGAATTTCAAAATCACAATTCTACCTATTCCATATAACAAAACATAATATAACTAATCAAAACACAAATATGAACTTTAAAATCACAATTCTACCTATTCCATATACCAAAATATTAATAACTCATCAAAACACAAATATGAACTTCAAAATCTCAATTCTACCTATTCCATATACCAAAACATCAATGAATAACTCATCGAAACACAAATATGAACTTCAAAATCACAATTCTACCTATCCCATATACCAAAACATCAATAACTCATCAAAACACAAATATGAACTTCAAAATCTCAATTCTACATATTCCATATACCAAAACATCAATGAATAACTCATCAAAAAACAAATATGAACTTCAAAATCACAATTCTACCTATTCCATATAACAAAACATAATATAACTCATCAAAACAAAAATATGAACTTCAAAATCACAATTCTACTTATCCCATATACCAAAACATCAATAACTCATCAAAACACAAATATGAACTTCAAAATGACAATTCTACCTATTCCATATAACAAAACATAATATAACTCATCAAAACACAAATATGAACTTCAAAATCACAATTCTACCTATTCCACAAACCAAAACATCAATAACTCATCAAAACACAAATATGAACTTCAAAACACGATTTCTATCTATTCCATATACCAAAACATCAATAACTCATCAAAACACAAATATGAACTTCAAAATCACAATTCTACCTATTCCATATAACAAAACATAATATAACTCATCAAAACACAAATATGAACTTCAAAATCACAATTCTACCTATTCCATATACCCAAACATCAATGAATAACTCATCAAAACACAAATATGAACTTCAAAATCACAATTCTACCTATTCCACATACCAAAACATCAATAACTCATCAAAACACAAATATGAACTTCAAAATCACAATTCTACCTATCCCATATACCAAAACATCAATAACTCATCAAAACACAAATATGAACTTCAAAATGACAATTCTACCTATTCCATATAACAAAACATAATATAACTCATCAAAACACAAATATGAACTTAAAAATCACAATTCTACCTATTCCACATACCAAAACATCAATAACTCATCAAAACACAAATATGAACTTCAAAACACGATTTCTATCTATTCCATATACCAAAACATCAATAACTCATCAAAACACAAATATGAACTTCAAAATCACAATTCTACCTATTCCATATAACAAAACATAATATAACTAATCAAAACACAAATATGAACTTCAAAATCACAATTCTACCTATTTCATATACCAAAACATCAATAACTCATCAAAACACAAATATGAACTTCAAAATCTCAATTCTACCTATTCCATATAACAAAACATCAATGAATAATTCATCAAAACACAAATATAAACTTCAAAATCACAATTCTACCTATTCCATATACCAAAACATCAATGAATAACTCATCAAAACACAAATATGAACTTCAAAATCTCAATTCTACCTATTCCATATACCAAAACATCAATGAATAACTCATCAAAACACAAATATGAACTTCAAAATCACAATTCTACCTATTCCATATACCAAAACATCAATAAATCATCAAAACACAAATATGAACTTCAAAACACAATTTCTATCTATTCCATTTACCAAAACATCAATAACTCATCAAAACACAAATATGAATTTCAAAATCACAATTCTACCTATTCCATATAACAAAACATAATATAACTAATCAAAACACAAATATGAACTTTAAAATCACAATTCTACCTATTCCATATACCAAAATATTAATAACTCATCAAAACACAAATATGAACTTCAAAATCTCAATTCTACCTATTCCATATACCAAAACATCAATGAATAACTCATCGAAACACAAATATGAACTTCAAAATCACAATTCTACCTATCCCATATACCAAAACATCAATAACTCATCAAAACACAAATATGAACTTCAAAATCTCAATTCTACATATTCCATATACCAAAACATCAATGAATAACTCATCAAAAAACAAATATGAACTTCAAAATCACAATTCTACCTATTCCATATAACAAAACATAATATAACTCATCAAAACAAAAATATGAACTTCAAAATCACAATTCTACTTATCCCATATACCAAAACATCAATAACTCATCAAAACACAAATATGAACTTCAAAACACGATTTCTATCTATTCCATATACCAAAACAATCAATAACTCATCAAAACACAAATATGAACTTCAAAATCACAATTCTACCTATTCCATATATCAAAACATAATATAACTCATCAAAACACAAATATGAACTTCAAAATCATAATTCTACCTATCCCATATACCAAAACTTCAATAACTCATCAAAACACAAATATGAACTTCAAAATGACAATTCTACCTATTCCATATAACAAAACATAATATAACTCATCAAAACACAAATATGAACTTCAAAATCACAATTCTACCTATTCCACATACCAAAACATCAATAACTCATCAAAACACAAATATGAACTTCAAAATCACAATTCTACCTATCCCATATACCAAAACATCAATAACTCATCAAAACACAAATATGAACTTCAAAATGACAATTCTACCTATTCCATATAACAAAACATAATATAACTCATCAAAACACAAATATGAACTTCAAAATCACAATTCTACCTATTCCCATATACCAAAACATAAATGAATAACTCATCAAAACACAAATATGAACTGCAAAATCACAATTCTACCTATTCCATATACCAAAACATCAATAACTTATCAAAACACAAATATGAACTTCAAAAAACAATTTCAACCTATTCCATATACCAAAACATCAATTAATAACTCATTAAAACACAAACATGAACTTCAAAATCACAATTCTACCTATCCTATATACCAAAACATTAATAACTCATCAAAACACAAATATGAACTGCAAAATCACAATTCTACCTATTCCATATACCAAAACATCAATAACTTATCAAAACACAAATATGAACTTCAAAATACAATTTCAACCTATTCCATATACCAAAACATCAATTAATAACTCATTAAAACACAAATATGAACTTCAAAATCACAATTCTACCTATCCTATATACCAAAGGATTAATAACTCATCAAAACACAAATAGGAACTGCAAAATCACAATTCTACCTATTCCATATACCAAAACATCAATAACTTATCAAAACACAAATATGAACTTCAAAAAACAATTTCAACCTATTCCATATACCAAAACATCAATTAATAACTCATTAAAACACAAATATGAACTTCAAAATCACAATTCTACCTATCCTATATACCAAAGGATTAATAACTCATCAAAACACAAATAGGAACTGCAAAATCACAATTCTACCTATTCCATATACCAAAACATCAATAACTTATCAAAACACAAATATGAACTTCAAAAAACAATTTCAACCTATTCCATATACCAAAACATCAATTAATAACTCATTAAAACACAAATATGAACTTCAAAATCACAATTCTACCTATTCCATACACCAAAACATCAATAACTTATCAAAACACGAATATGAACTTCAAAAAACAATTTCAACCTATTCCATATACCAAAACATCAATTAATAACTCATCAAAACACAAATATGAACTTCAAAATCACAATTCTACCTATTCCATATATCAAAACATAATATAACTCATCAAAACACAAATATGAACTTCAAAATCACAATTCTACCTATCCCAGATACCAAAACATCAATAACTCATCAAAACACAAATATGAACTTCAAAATGACAATTCTACCTATTCCATATAACAAAACATAATATAACTCATCAAAACACAAATATGAACTTCAAAATCACAATTCTACCTATTCCACATACCAAAACATCAATAATTCATCAAAACACAAATATGAACTTCAAAACACGATTTCTATCTATTCCATATACCAAAACATCAATAACTCATCAAAACACAAATATGAACTTCAAAATCACAATTCTACCTATTCCATATAACAAAACATAATATAACTCATCAAAACACAAATATGAACTTCAAAATCACAATTCTACCTATTTCATATACCAAAACATCAATAACTCATCAAAACACATTTATGAACTTCAAAATCTCAATTCTACCTATTCCATATAACAAAACATCAATGAATAATTCATCAAAACACAAATATAAACTTCAAAATCACAATTCTACCTATTCCATATACCAAAACATCAATAACTCATCAAAACACAAATATGAACTTCAAAATCTCAATTCTACCTATTCCATATACCAAAACATCAATGAATAACTCATCAAAACACAAATTTGAACTTCAAAATCACAATTCTACCTATTCCATATACCAAAACATCAATAACTCATCAAAACACAAATATGAACTTCAAAACACGATTTCTATCTATTCCATATACCAAAACAATCAATAACTCATCAAAACACAAATATGAAATTCAAAATCACAATTCTACCTATTCCATATATCAAAACATAATATAACTCATCAAAACACAAATATGAACTTCAAAATCACAATTCTACCTATTCCACATACCAAAACATCAATAACTCATCAAAACACAAATATGAACTTCAAAATCACAATTCTACCTATCCCATATACCAAAACATCAATAACTCATCAAAACACAAATATGAACTTCAAAATGACAATTCTACCTATTCCATATAACAAAACATAATATAACTCATCAAAACACAAATATGAACTTCAAAATCACAATTCTACCTATTCCACATACCAAAACATCAATAACTCATCAAAACACAAATATGAACTTCAAAACATGATTTCTATCTATTCCATATACCAAAACATCAATAACTCATCAAAACACAAATATGAACTTCAAAATCACAATTCTACCTATTCCATATAACAAAACATAATATAACTCATCAAAACACAAATATGAACTTCAAAATCACAATTCTACCTATTTCATATACCAAAACATCAATAACTCATCAAAACACAAATATGAACTTCAAAATCTCAATTCTACCTATTCCATATAACAAAACATCAATGAATAATTCATCAAAACACAAATATAAACTTCAAAATCACAATTCTACCTATTCCATATACCAAAACATCAATGAATAACTCATCAAAACACAAATATGAACTTCAAAATCTCAATTCTACCTATTCCATATACCAAAACATCAATGAATAACTCATCAAAACACAAATATGAACTTCAAAATCACAATTCTACCTATTCCATATACCAAAACATCAATAACTCATCAAAACACAAATATGAACTTCAAATCACAATTTCTATCTATTCCATTTACCAAAACATCAATAACTCATCAAAACACAAATATGAACTTCAAAATCACAATTCTACCTATTCCATATAACAAAACATAATATAACTCATCAAAACTCAAATATGAACTTCAAAATCACAATTCTACCTATTTCATATACCAAAACATCAATAACTCATCAAAACACAAATATGAACTTCAAAATCTCAATTCTACCTATTCCATATAACAAAACATAATATAACTAATCAAAACACAAATATGAACTTCAAAATCACAATTCTACCTATTCCATATACCAAAATATCAATAACTAATCAAAACACAAATATGAACTTCAAAATCTCAATTCTACCTATTCCATATACCAAAACATCAATGAATAACTCATCGAAACACAAATATGAACTTCAAAATCACAATTCTACCTATCCCATATACCAAAACATCAATAACTCATCAAAACACAAATATGAACTTCAAAATCTCAATTCTACCTATTCCATATACCAAAACATCAATGAATAACTCATCAAAAAACAAATATGAACTTCAAAATCAAAATTCTACCTATTCCATATAACAAAACATAATATAACTCATCAAAACAAAAATATGAACTTCAAAATCACAATTCTACCTATCCCATATACCAAAACATCAATAACTCATCAAAACACAAATATGAACTTCAAAACACGATTTCTATCTATTCCATATACCAAAACAATCAATAACTCATCAAAACACAAATATGAACTTCAAAATCACAATTCTACCTATTCCATATATGAAAACATAATATAACTCATCAAAACACAAATATGAACTTCAAAATCACAATTCTACCTATCCCATATACCAAAACTTCAATAACTCATCAAAACACAAATATGAACTTCAAAATGATAATTCTACCTATTCCATATAACAAAACATAATATAACTCATCAAAACACAAATATGAACTTCAAAATCACAATTCTACCTATCCCATATACCAAAACATCAATAACTCATCAAAACACAAATATGAACTTCACAATAAAAATTCTACCTATTCCATATACCAAAACATCGATAACTCATCAAAATACAAATATGAACTTCAAAATCACAATTATACCTATTCCATATAACAAAACATAATATAACTAATCAAAACACAAATATGAACTTCAAAATCACAATTCTACCTATTCCATATACCAAAACATCAATAACTCATCAAAACACAAATGTGAACTTCAAAATCTCAATTCTACCTATTCCATATACCAAAACATCAATGAATAACTCATCAAAAAACAAATATGAACTTCAAAATCACAATTCTACCAATTCCCATATACCAAACCATAAATGAATAACTCATCAAAACACAAATATGAACTGCAAAATCACAATTCTAAATATTCCATATACCAAAACATCAATAACTTATCAAAACACAAATATGAACTTCAAAAAACAATTTCAACCTATTCCATATACCAAAACATCAATTAATAACTCATTAAAACACAAATATGAACTTCAAAATCACAATTCTACCTATCCTATATACCAAAACATTAATAACTCATCAAAACACAAATATGAACTGCAAAATCACAATTCTACCTATTCCATATACCAAAACATCAATAACTTATCAAAACACAAATATGAACTTCAAAAAATAATTTCAACCTATTCCATATACCAAAACATCAATTAATAACTCATTAAAACACAAATATGAACTTCAAAATCACAATTCTACCTATCCTATATACCAAAACATTAATAACTCATCAAAACACAAATATGAACTGCAAAATCACAATTCTACCTATTCCATATACCAAAACATCAATAACTCATCAAAACACAAATATGAACTTCAAAATCACAATTCTACCTATTCCATATAACAAAACATAATATAACTCATCAAAACACAAATATGAACTTCAAAATCACAATTCTACCTATTCCAAATACCAAAACATCAATAACTCATCAAAACACAAATATGAACTTCAAAATCACAATTCTACCTATTCCATATACCAAAACATCAATAACTCATCAAAACACAAATATGAACTTCAAAACACAATTTCTATCTATTCCATTTACCAAAACATCAATAACTCATCAAAACACAAATATGAACTTCAAAATCACAATTCTACCTATTCCATATAACAAAACATAATATAACTCATCAAAACACAAATATGAACTTCAAAATCACAATTCTACCTATCCCATATACCAAAACATCAATAACTCATCAAAACACAAATATGAACTTCAAAATCTCAATTCTACCGATTCCATATAACAAAACATAATATAACTCATCAAAACACAAATATGAACTTCAAAATCACAATTCTACCTATTCCATATACCAAAAGATCAATAACTCATCAAAACACAAATATGAACTTCAAAATCACAATTCTACCTATTCCATATAACAAAACATAATATAACTCATCAAAACACAAATATGAACTTCAAAATCTCAATTCTACCTATTCCATATACCAAAACATCAATGAATAACTCATCAAAACACAAATATGAACTTCAAAATCACAATTCTACCTATTCCATATACCAAAACATCAATAACTCATCAAAACACAAATATGAACTTCAAAACACAATTTCTATCTATTTCATTTACCAAAACATCAATAACTCATCAAAACACAAATATGAACTTCAAAATCACAATTCTACCTATTCCATATAACAAAACATAATATAACTCATCAAAACACAAATATAAACTTCAAATTCACAATTCTACCTATTCCATATACCAAAACATCAATAACTCATCAAAACACAAATATGAACTTCAAAATCTCAATTCTACCTATTCCATATACCAAAACATCAATGAATACCTCATCAAAACACAAATATGAACTTCAAAATCACAATTCTACCTATTCCATAAACCAAAACATCAATAACTCATCAAAACACAAATATGAAAACACAAATATGAACTTCAAAATCAAAATTCTACCTATTCCATATACCAAAACATCAATAACTCATCAAAACACAAATATGAACTTCAAAATCTCAATTCTACCTATTCCAAATACCAAAACATCAATAACTCATCAAAACACAAATATGAACTTCAAAATCACAATTCTACCTATTCCATATACCAAAACATCAATAACTCATCAAAACACAAATATGAACTTCAAAATCTCAATTCTACCTATTCCATATACCAAAACATCAATGAATAACTCATCAAAACACAAATATGAACTTCAAAATCTCAATTCTACCTATTCCATATACCAAAACATCCATCAATAACTCATTAAAACACAAATATGAACTTCAAAATCACAATTCTACCTATCCTATATACCAAAGGATTAATAACTCATCAAAACACAAATAGGAACTGCAAAATCACAATTCTACCTATTCCATATACCAAAACATCAATAACTTATCAAAACACAAATATGAACTTCAAAAAACAATTTCAACCTATTCCATATACCAAAACATCAATTAATAACTCATTAAAACACAAATATGAACTTCAAAATCACAATTCTACCTATCCTATATACCAAAGGATTAATAACTCATCAAAACACAAATAGGAACTGCAAAATCACAATTCTACCTATTCCATATACCAAAACATCAATAACTTATCAAAACACAAATATGAACTTCAAAAAACAATTTCAACCTATTCCATATACCAAAACATCAATTAATAACTCATTAAAACACAAATATGAACTTCAAAATCACAATTCTACCTATTCCATACACCAAAACATCAATAACTTATCAAAACACGAATATGAACTTCAAAAAACAATTTCAACCTATTCCATATACCAAAACATCAATTAATAACTCATCAAAACACAAATATGAACTTCAAAATCACAATTCTACCTATTCCATATATCAAAACATAATATAACTCATCAAAACACAAATATGAACTTCAAAATCACAATTCTACCTATCCCAGATACCAAAACATCAATAACTCATCAAAACACAAATATGAACTTCAAAATGACAATTCTACCTATTCCATATAACAAAACATAATATAACTCATCAAAACACAAATATGAACTTCAAAATCACAATTCTACCTATTCCACATACCAAAACATCAATAATTCATCAAAACACAAATATGAACTTCAAAACACGATTTCTATCTATTCCATATACCAAAACATCAATAACTCATCAAAACACAAATATGAACTTCAAAATCACAATTCTACCTATTCCATATAACAAAACATAATATAACTCATCAAAACACAAATATGAACTTCAAAATCACAATTCTACCTATTTCATATACCAAAACATCAATAACTCATCAAAACACATTTATGAACTTCAAAATCTCAATTCTACCTATTCCATATAACAAAACATCAATGAATAATTCATCAAAACACAAATATAAACTTCAAAATCACAATTCTACCTATTCCATATACCAAAACATCAATAACTCATCAAAACACAAATATGAACTTCAAAATCTCAATTCTACCTATTCCATATACCAAAACATCAATGAATAACTCATCAAAACACAAATATGAACTTCAAAATCACAATTCTACCTATTCCATATACCAAAACATCAATAACTCATCAAAACACAAATATGAACTTCAAAACACGATTTCTATCTATTCCATATACCAAAACAATCAATAACTCATCAAAACACAAATATGAAATTCAAAATCACAATTCTACCTATTCCATATATGAAAACATAATATAACTCATCAAAACACAAATATGAACTTCAAAATCACAATTCTACCTATCCCATATACCAAAACTTCAATAACTCATCAAAACACAAATATGAACTTCAAAATGATAATTCTACCTATTCCATATAACAAAACATAATATAACTCATCAAAACACAAATATGAACTTCAAAATCACAATTCTACCTATCCCATATACCAAAACATCAATAACTCATCAAAACACAAATATGAACTTCACAATAAAAATTCTACCTATTCCATATACCAAAACATCGATAACTCATCAAAATACAAATATGAACTTCAAAATCACAATTATACCTATTCCATATAACAAAACATAATATAACTAATCAAAACACAAATATGAACTTCAAAATCACAATTCTACCTATTCCATATACCAAAACATCAATAACTCATCAAAACACAAATGTGAACTTCAAAATCTCAATTCTACCTATTCCATATACCAAAACATCAATGAATAACTCATCAAAAAACAAATATGAACTTCAAAATCACAATTCTACCAATTCCCATATACCAAACCATAAATGAATAACTCATCAAAACACAAATATGAACTGCAAAATCACAATTCTAAATATTCCATATACCAAAACATCAATAACTTATCAAAACACAAATATGAACTTCAAAAAACAATTTCAACCTATTCCATATACCAAAACATCAATTAATAACTCATTAAAACACAAATATGAACTTCAAAATCACAATTCTACCTATCCTATATACCAAAACATTAATAACTCATCAAAACACAAATATGAACTGCAAAATCACAATTCTACCTATTCCATATACCAAAACATCAATAACTTATCAAAACACAAATATGAACTTCAAAAAACAATTTCAACCTATTCCATATACCAAAACATCAATTAATAACTCATTAAAACACAAATATGAACTTCAAAATCACAATTCTACCTATCCTATATACCAAAACATTAATAACTCATCAAAACACAAATATGAACTGCAAAATCACAATTCTACCTATTCCATATACCAAAACATCAATAACTCATCAAAACACAAATATGAACTTCAAAATCACAATTCTACCTATTCCATATAACAAAACATAATATAACTCATCAAAACACAAATATGAACTTCAAAATCACAATTCTACCTATTCCAAATACCAAAACATCAATAACTCATCAAAACACAAATATGAACTTCAAAATCACAATTCTACCTATTCCATATACCAAAACATCAATAACTCATCAAAACACAAATATGAACTTCAAAACACAATTTCTATCTATTCCATTTACCAAAACATCAATAACTCATCAAAACACAAATATGAACTTCAAAATCACAATTCTACCTATTCCATATAACAAAACATAATATAACTCATCAAAACACAAATATGAACTTCAAAATCACAATTCTACCTATCCCATATACCAAAACATCAATAACTCATCAAAACACAAATATGAACTTCAAAATCTCAATTCTACCGATTCCATATAACAAAACATAATATAACTCATCAAAACACAAATATGAACTTCAAAATCACAATTCTACCTATTCCATATACCAAAAGATCAATAACTCATCAAAACACAAATATGAACTTCAAAATCACAATTCTACCTATTCCATATAACAAAACATAATATAACTCATCAAAACACAAATATGAACTTCAAAATCTCAATTCTACCTATTCCATATACCAAAACATCAATGAATAACTCATCAAAACACAAATATGAACTTCAAAATCACAATTCTACCTATTCCATATACCAAAACATCAATAACTCATCAAAACACAAATATGAACTTCAAAACACAATTTCTATCTATTTCATTTACCAAAACATCAATAACTCATCAAAACACAAATATGAACTTCAAAATCACAATTCTACCTATTCCATATAACAAAACATAATATAACTCATCAAAACACAAATATAAACTTCAAATTCACAATTCTACCTATTCCATATACCAAAACATCAATAACTCATCAAAACACAAATATGAACTTCAAAATCTCAATTCTACCTATTCCATATACCAAAACATCAATGAATACCTCATCAAAACACAAATATGAACTTCAAAATCACAATTCTACCTATTCCATAAACCAAAACATCAATAACTCATCAAAACACAAATATGAAAACACAAATATGAACTTCAAAATCAAAATTCTACCTATTCCATATACCAAAACATCAATAACTCATCAAAACACAAATATGAACTTCAAAATCTCAATTCTACCTATTCCAAATACCAAAACATCAATAACTCATCAAAACACAAATATGAACTTCAAAATCACAATTCTACCTATTCCATATACCAAAACATCAATAACTCATCAAAACACAAATATGAACTTCAAAATCTCAATTCTACCTATTCCATATACCAAAACATCAATGAATAACTCATCAAAACACAAATATGAACTTCAAAATCTCAATTCTACCTATTCCATATACCAAAACATCCATCAATAACTCATTAAAACACAAATATGAACTTCAAAATCACAATTCTACCTATCCTATATACCAAAGGATTAATAACTCATCAAAACACAAATAGGAACTGCAAAATCACAATTCTACCTATTCCATATACCAAAACATCAATAACTTATCAAAACACAAATATGAACTTCAAAAAACAATTTCAACCTATTCCATATACCAAAACATCAATTAATAACTCATTAAAACACAAATATGAACTTCAAAATCACAATTCTACCTATCCTATATACCAAAGGATTAATAACTCATCAAAACACAAATAGGAACTGCAAAATCACAATTCTACCTATTCCATATACCAAAACATCAATAACTTATCAAAACACAAATATGAACTTCAAAAAACAATTTCAACCTATTCCATATACCAAAACATCAATTAATAACTCATTAAAACACAAATATGAACTTCAAAATCACAATTCTACCTATTCCATACACCAAAACATCAATAACTTATCAAAACACGAATATGAACTTCAAAAAACAATTTCAACCTATTCCATATACCAAAACATCAATTAATAACTCATCAAAACACAAATATGAACTTCAAAATCACAATTCTACCTATTCCATATATCAAAACATAATATAACTCATCAAAACACAAATATGAACTTCAAAATCACAATTCTACCTATCCCAGATACCAAAACATCAATAACTCATCAAAACACAAATATGAACTTCAAAATGACAATTCTACCTATTCCATATAACAAAACATAATGTAACTCATCAAAACACAAATATGAACTTCAAAATCACAATTCTACCTATTCCACATACCAAAACATCAATAATTCATCAAAACACAAATATGAACTTCAAAACACGATTTCTATCTATTCCATATACCAAAACATCAATAACTCATCAAAACACAAATATGAACTTCAAAATCACAATTCTACCTATTCCATATAACAAAACATAATATAACTCATCAAAACACAAATATGAACTTCAAAATCACAATTCTACCTATTTCATATACCAAAACATCAATAACTCATCAAAACACATTTATGAACTTCAAAATCTCAATTCTACCTATTCCATATAACAAAACATCAATGAATAATTCATCAAAACACAAATATAAACTTCAAAATCACAATTCTACCTATTCCATATACCAAAACATCAATAACTCATCAAAACACAAATATGAACTTCAAAATCTCAATTCTACCTATTCCATATACCAAAACATCAATGAATAACTCATCAAAACACAAATATGAACTTCAAAATCACAATTCTACCTATTCCATATACCAAAACATCAATAACTCATCAAAACACAAATATGAACTTCAAAACACGATTTCTATCTATTCCATATACCAAAACAATCAATAACTCATCAAAACACAAATATGAAATTCAAAATCACAATTCTACCTATTCCATATATCAAAACATAATATAACTCATCAAAACACAAATATGAACTTCAAAATCACAATTCTACCTATTCCACATACCAAAACATCAATAACTCATCAAAACACAAATATGAACTTCAAAATCACAATTCTACCTATCCCATATACCAAAACATCAATAACTCATCAAAACACAAATATGAACTTCAAAATGACAATTCTACCTATTCCATATAACAAAACATAATATAACTCATCAAAACACAAATATGAACTTCAAAATCACAATTCTACCTATTCCACATACCAAAACATCAATAACTCATCAAAACACAAATATGAACTTCAAAACACGATTTCTATCTATTCCATATACCAAAACATCAATAACTCATCAAAACACAAATATGAACTTCAAAATCACAATTCTACCTATTCCATATAACAAAACATAATATAACTCATCAAAACACAAATATGAACTTCAAAATCACAATTCTACCTATTTCATATACCAAAACATCAATAACTCATCAAAACACAAATATGAACTTCAAAATCTCAATTCTACCTATTCCATATAACAAAACATCAATGAATAATTCATCAAAACACAAATATAAACTTCAAAATCACAATTCTACCTATTCCATATACCAAAACATCAATGAATAACTCATCAAAACACAAATATGAACTTCAAAATCTCAATTCTACCTATTCCATATACCAAAACATCAATGAATAACTCATCAAAACACAAATATGAACTTCAAAATCACAATTCTACCTATTCCATATACCAAAACATCAATAACTCATCAAAACACAAATATGAACTTCAAATCACAATTTCTATCTATTCCATTTACCAAAACATCAATAACTCATCAAAACACAAATATGAACTTCAAAATCACAATTCTACCTATTCCATATAACAAAACATAATATAACTCATCAAAACTCAAATATGAACTTCAAAATCACAATTCTACCTATTTCATATACCAAAACATCAATAACTCATCAAAACACAAATATGAACTTCAAAATCTCAATTCTACCTATTCCATATAACAAAACATTATATAACTAATCAAAACACAAATATGAACTTCAAAATCACAATTCTACCTATTCCATATACCAAAATATCAATAACTAATCAAAACACAAATATGAACTTCAAAATCTCAATTCTACCTATTCCATATACCAAAACATCAATGAATAACTCATCGAAACACAAATATGAACTTCAAAATCACAATTCTACCTATCCCATATACCAAAACATCAATAACTCATCAAAACACAAATATGAACTTCAAAATCTCAATTCTACCTATTCCATATACCAAAACATCAATGAATAACTCATCAAAAAACAAATATGAACTTCAAAATCAAAATTCTACCTATTCCATATAACAAAACATAATATAACTCATCAAAACAAAAATATGAACTTCAAAATCACAATTCTACCTATCCCATATACCAAAACATCAATAACTCATCAAAACACAAATATGAACTTCAAAACACGATTTCTATCTATTCCATATACCAAAACAATCAATAACTCATCAAAACACAAATATGAACTTCAAAATCACAATTCTACCTATTCCATATATGAAAACATAATATAACTCATCAAAACACAAATATGAACTTCAAAATCACAATTCTACCTATCCCATATACCAAAACTTCAATAACTCATCAAAACACAAATATGAACTTCAAAATGACAATTCTACCTATTCCATATAACAAAACATAATATAACTCATCAAAACACAAATATGAACTTCAAAATCACAATTCTACCTATCCCATATACCAAAACATCAATAACTCATCAAAACACAAATATGAACTTCACAATAAAAATTCTACCTATTCCATATACCAAAACATCGATAACTCATCAAAATACAAATATGAACTTCAAAATCACAATTATACCTATTCCATATAACAAAACATAATATAACTAATCAAAACACAAATATGAACTTCAAAATCACAATTCTACCTATTCCATATACCAAAACATCAATAACTCATCAAAACACAAATGTGAACTTCAAAATCTCAATTCTACCTATTCCATATACCAAAACATCAATGAATAACTCATCGAAACACAAATATGAACTTCAAAATCACAATTCTACCTATCCCATATACCAAAACATCAATAACTCATCAAAACACAAATATGAACTTCAAAATCTCAATTCTACCTATTCCATATACCAAAACATCAATGAATAACTCATCAAAAAACAAATATGAACTTCAAAATCTCAATTCTACCTATTCCATATACCAAAACATCAATGAATAACTCATCAAAAAACAAATATGAACTTCAAAATCACAATTCTACCAATTCCCATATACCAAACCATAAATGAATAACTCATCAAAACACAAATATGAACTGCAAAATCACAATTCTAAATATTCCATATACCAAAACATCAATAACTTATCAAAACACAAATATGAACTTCAAAAAACAATTTCAACCTATTCCATATACCAAAACATCAATTAATAACTCATTAAAACACAAATATGAACTTCAAAATCACAATTCTACCTATCCTATATACCAAAACATTAATAACTCATCAAAACACAAATATGAACTGCAAAATCACAATTCTACCTATTCCATATACCAAAACATCAATAACTTATCAAAACACAAATATGAACTTCAAAAAACAATTTCAACCTATTCCATATACCAAAACATCAATTAATAACTCATTAAAACACAAATATGAACTTCAAAATCACAATTCTACCTATCCTATATACCAAAACATTAATAACTCATCAAAACACAAATATGAACTGCAAAATCACAATTCTACCTATTCCATATACCAAAACATCAATAACTCATCAAAACACAAAAATGAACTTCAAAATCACAATTCTACCTATTCCATATAACAAAACATAATATAACTCATCAAAACACAAATATGAACTTCAAAATCACAATTCTACCTATTCCAAATACCAAAACATCAATAACTCATCAAAACACAAATATGAACTTCAAAATCACAATTCTACCTATTCCATATACCAAAACATCAATAACTCATCAAAACACAAATATGAACTTCAAAACACAATTTCTATCTATTCCATTTACCAAAACATCAATAACTCATCAAAACACAAATATGAACTTCAAAATCACAATTCTACCTATTCCATATAACAAAACATAATATAACTCATCAAAACACAAATATGAACTTCAAAATCACAATTCTACCTATCCCATATACCAAAACATCAATAACTCATCAAAACACAAATATGAACTTCAAAATCACAATTCTACCTATTCCATATACCAAAACATCAATAACTCATCAAAACACAAATATGAACTTCAAAATCACAATTCTACCTATTCCATATAACAAAACATAATATAACTCATCAAAACACAAATATGAACTTCAAAATCACAATTCTACCTATTCCATATAACAAAACATAATATAACTCATCAAAACACAAATATGAACTTCAAAATCACAATTCTACCTATCCCATATACCAAAACATCAATAACTCATCAAAACACAAATATGAACTTCAAAATCTCAATTCTACCGATTCCATATAACAAAACATAATATAACTCATCAAAACACAAATATGAACTTCAAAATCACAATTCTACCTATCCCATATACCAAAAGATCAATAACTCTTCAAAACACAAATATGAACTTCAAAATCACAATTCTACCTATTCCATATAACAAAACATAATATAACTCATCAAAACACAAATATGAACTTCAAAATCTCAATTCTACCTATTCCATATACCAAAACATCAATGAATAACTCATCAAAACACAAATATGAACTTCAAAATCACAATTCTACCTATTCCATATACCAAAACATCAATAACTCATCAAAACACAAATATGAACTTCAAAACACAATTTCTATCTATTTCATTTACCAAAACATCAATAACTCATCAAAACACAAATATGAACTTCAAAATCACAATTCTACCTATTCCATATAACAAAACATAATATAACTCATCAAAACACAAATATAAACTTCAAATTCACAATTCTACCTATTCCATATACCAAAACATCAATAACTCATCAAAACACAAATATGAACTTCAAAATCTCAATTCTACCTATTCCATATACCAAAACATCAATGAATACCTCATCAAAACACAAATATGAACTTCAAAATCACAATTCTACCTATTCCATAAACCAAAACATCAATAACTCATCAAAACACAAATATGAAAACACAAATATGAACTTCAAAATCAAAATTCTACCTATTCCATATACCAAAACATCAATAACTCATCAAAACACAAATATGAACTTCAAAATCTCAATTCTACCTATTCCATATACCAAAACATCAATGAATAACTCATCAAAACACAAATATGAACTTCAAAATCTCAATTCTACCTATTCCATATACCAAAACATCCATCAATAACTCATCAAAACACAAATATGAACTTCAAAATCACAATTCTACCTATTCCATATACCGAAAGATCAATAACTCATCAAAACACAAATATGAACTTCAAAATCTCAATTCTACCTATTCCATATAACAAAACATAATATAACCAATCAAAACACAAATATGAACTTCAAAATCTCAATTCTACCTATTCCATATACCAAAACATCAATGAATAACTCATCAAAACACAAATATGAACTTCAAAATCACAATTCTACCTATTCCATATAACAAAACATAATATAACTAATCAAAACACAAATATGAACTTCAAATTCTCAATTCTACCTATTCCATATACCAAAACATCAATGAATAACTCATCAAAACACAAATATGAACTTCAAAACCCAATTTCTATCTATTTCATTTACCAAAACATTAATAACTCATCAAAACACAAATATGAACTTCAAAATCTCAATTCTACCTATTCCATATAACAAAACATAATATAACTAATCAAAACACAAATATGAACTTCAAAATCTCAATTCTACCTATTCCATATACCAAAACATCAATGAATAACTCATCAAAACACAAATATGAACTTCAAAATCACAATTCTACCTATTCCATATAACAAAACATAATATAACTAATCAAAACACAAATATGAACTTCAAAATCTCAATTCTACCTATTCCATATAACAAAACATCAATGAATAATTCATCAAAACACAAATATGAACTTCAAAATCAAAATTCTACCTATTCCATATACCAAAACATCAATAACTCATCAAAACACAAATATGAACTTCAAAATCTCAATTCTACCTATTCCATATACCAAAACATCAATGAATAACTCATCAAAACACAAATATGAACTTCAAAATCTCAATTCTACCTATTCCATATACCAAAACATCAATGAATAACTCATCAAAACACAAATATGAACTTCAAAATCACAATTCTACCTATTCCATATAACTAAACATAATATAACTAATCAAAACACAAATATGAACTTCAAAATCACAATTCTACCTATTCCATATACCAAAACATCAATAACTCATCAAAACACAAATATGAACTTCAAAACCCAATTTCTATCTATTTCATTTACCAAAACATCAATAACTCATCAAAACACAAATATGAACTTCAAAATCACAATTCTACCTATTCCATATAACAAAACATAATATAACTCATCAAAACACAAATATGAACTTCAAAATCACAATTCTACCTATTCCATATACCAAAACATCAATAACTCATCAAAACACAAATATGAACTTCAAAATCTCAATTCTACCTATTCCATATAACAAAACATCAATGAATAATTCATCAAAACACAAATATGAACTTCAAAATCTCAATTCTACCTATTCCATATACCAAAACATAATATAACTCATCAAAACACAAATATAAACTTCAAATTCACAATTCTACCTATTCCATATACCAAAACATCAATAACTCATCAAAACACAAATATGAACTTCAAAATCTCAATTCTACCTATTCCATATACCAAAACATAATATAACTCATCAAAACACAAATATAAACTTCAAATTCACAATTTCTATCTATTTCATTTACCAAAACATCAATAACTCATCAAAACACAAATATGAACTTCAAAATCACAATTCTACCTATTCCATATAACAAAACATAATATAACTCATCAAAACACAAATATAAACTTCAAATTCACAATTCTACCTATTCCATATACCAAAACATCAATAACTCATCAAAACACAAATATGAACTTCAAAATCTCAATTCTACCTATTCCATATACCAAAACATCAATGAATACCTCATCAAAACACAAATATGAACTTCAAAATCACAATTCTACCTATTCCATAAACCAAAACATCAATAACTCATCAAAACACAAATATGAAAACACAAATATGAACTTCAAAATCAAAATTCTACCTATTCCATATACCAAAACATCAATAACTCATCAAAACACAAATATGAACTTCAAAATCTCAATTCTACCTATTCCATATACCAAAACATCAATGAATAACTCATCAAAACACAAATATGAACTTCAAAATCTCAATTCTACCTATTCCATATACCAAAACATCCATCAATAACTCATCAAAACACAAATATGAACTTCAAAATCACAATTCTACCTATTCCATATACCGAAAGATCAATAACTCATCAAAACACAAATATGAACTTCAAAATCTCAATTCTACCTATTCCATATAACAAAACATAATATAACTAATCAAAACACAAATATGAACTTCAAAATCTCAATTCTACCTATTCCATATACCAAAACATCAATGAATAACTCATCAAAACACAAATATGAACTTCAAAATCACAATTCTACCTATTCCATATAACAAAACATAATATAACTAATCAAAACACAAATATGAACTTCAAATTCTCAATTCTACCTATTCCATATACCAAAACATCAATGAATAACTCATCAAAACACAAATATGAACTTCAAAACCCAATTTCTATCTATTTCATTTACCAAAACATTAATAACTCATCAAAACACAAATATGAACTTCAAAATCTCAATTCTACCTATTCCATATAACAAAACATAATATAACTAATCAAAACACAAATATGAACTTCAAAATCTCAATTCTACCTATTCCATATACCAAAACATCAATGAATAACTCATCAAAACACAAATATGAACTTCAAAATCACAATTCTACCTATTCCATATAACAAAACATAATATAACTAATCAAAACACAAATATGAACTTCAAAATCTCAATTCTACCTATTCCATATAACAAAACATCAATGAATAATTCATCAAAACACAAATATGAACTTCAAAATCAAAATTCTACCTATTCCATATACCAAAACATCAATAACTCATCAAAACACAAATATGAACTTCAAAATCTCAATTCTACCTATTCCATATACCAAAACATCAATGAATAACTCATCAAAACACAAATATGAACTTCAAAATCTCAATTCTACCTATTCCATATACCAAAACATCAATGAATAACTCATCAAAACACAAATATGAACTTCAAAATCACAATTCTACCTATTCCATATAACTAAACATAATATAACTAATCAAAACACAAATATGAACTTCAAAATCACAATTCTACCTATTCCATATACCAAAACATCAATAACTCATCAAAACACAAATATGAACTTCAAAACCCAATTTCTATCTATTTCATTTACCAAAACATCAATAACTCATCAAAACACAAATATGAACTTCAAAATCACAATTCTACCTATTCCATATAACAAAACATAATATAACTCATCAAAACACAAATATGAACTTCAAAATCACAATTCTACCTATTCCATATACCAAAACATCAATAACTCATCAAAACACAAATATGAACTTCAAAATCTCAATTCTACCTATTCCATATAACAAAACATCAATGAATAATTCATCAAAACACAAATATGAACTTCAAAATCAAAATTCTACCTATTCCATATACCAAAACATCAATAACTCATCAAAACACAAATATGAACTTCAAAATCTCAATTCTACCTATTCCATATAACAAAACATAATATAACTAATCAAAACACAAATATGAACTTCAAAATCTCAATTCTACCTATTCCATATACCAAAACATCAATGAATAACTCATCAAAACACAAATATGAACTTCAAAATCACAATTCTACCTATTCCATATAACAAAACATAATATAACTAATCAAAACACAAATATGAACTTCAAAATCTCAATTCTACCTATTCCATATAACAAAACATCAATGAATAATTCATCAAAACACAAATATGAACTTCAAAATCAAAATTCTACCTATTCCATATACCAAAACATCAATAACTCATCAAAACACAAATATGAACTTCAAAATCTCAATTCTACCTATTCCATATACCAAAACATCAATGAATAACTCATCAAAACACAAATATGAACTTCAAAATCTCAATTCTACCTATTCCATATACCAAAACATCAATGAATAACTCATCAAAACACAAATATGAACTTCAAAATCACAATTCTACCTATTCCATATAACAAAACATAATATAACTAATCAAAACACAAATATGAACTTCAAAATCACAATTCTACCTATTCCATATACCAAAACATCAATAACTCATCAAAACACAAATATGAACTTCAAACCCCAATTTCTATCTATTTCATTTACCAAAACATCAATAACTCATCAAAACACAAATATGAACTTCAAAATCACAATTCTACCTATTCCATATAACAAAACATAATATAACTCATCAAAACACAAATATGAACTTCAAAATCACAATTCTACCTATTCCATATACCAAAACATCAATAACTCATCAAAACACAAATATGAACTTCAAAATCTCAATTCTACCTATTCCATATAACAAAACATCAATGAATAATTCATCAAAACACAAATATGAACTTCAAAATCAAAATTCTACCTATTCCATATACCAAAACATCAATAACTCATCAAAACACAAATATGAACTTCAAAATCTCAATTCTACCTATTCCATATACCAAAACATCAATGAATAACTCATCAAAACACAAATATGAACTTCAAAATCACAATTCTACCTATTCCACAAACCAAAACATCAATAACTCATCAAAACACAAATATGAACTTCAAAATCTCAATTCTACCTATTCCATATACCAAAACATCAATGAATAACTCATCAAAACACAAATATGAACTTCAAAACCCAATTTCTATCTATTTCATTTACGAAAACATTAATAACTCATCAAAACACAAATATGAACTTCAAAATCTCAATTCTACCTATTCCATATAACAAAACATAATATAACTAATCAAAACACAAATATGAACTTCAAAATCTCAATTCTACCTATTCCATATACCAAAACATCAATGAATAACTCATCAAAACACAAATATGAACTTCAAAATCACAATTCTACCTATTCCATATAACAAAACATAATATAACTAATCAAAACACAAATATGAACTTCAAAATCTCAATTCTACCTATTCCATATAACAAAACATCAATGAATAATTCATCAAAACACAAATATGAACTTCAAAATCAAAATTCTACCTATTCCATATACCAAAACATCAATAACTCATCAAAACACAAATATGAACTTCAAAATCTCAATTCTACCTATTCCATATACCAAAACATCAATGAATAACTCATCAAAACACAAATATGAACTTCAAAATCTCAATTCTACCTATTCCATATACCAAAACATCAATGAATAACTCATCAAAACACAAATATGAACTTCAAAATCACAATTCTACCTATTCCATATAACAAAACATAATATAACTAATCAAAACACAAATATGAACTTCAAAATCACAATTCTACCTATTCCATATACCAAAACATCAATAACTCATCAAAACACAAATATGAACTTCAAAACCCAATTTCTATCTATTTCATTTACCAAAACATCAATAACTCATCAAAACACAAATATGAACTTCAAAATCACAATTCTACCTATTCCATATAACAAAACATAATATAACTCATCAAAACACAAATATGAACTTCAAAATCACAATTCTACCTATTCCATATACCAAAACATCAATAACTCATCAAAACACAAATATGAACTTCAAAATCTCAATTCTACCTATTCCATATAACAAAACATCAATGAATAATTCATCAAAACACAAATATGAACTTCAAAATCAAAATTCTACCTATTCCATATACCAAAACATCAATAACTCATCAAAACACAAATATGAACTTCAAAATCTCAATTCTACCTATTCCATATACCAAAACATCAATGAATAACTCATCAAAACACAAATATGAACTTCAAAATCACAATTCTACCTATTCCACATACCAAAACATCAATAACTCATCAAAACACAAATATGAACTTTGAAACACAATTTCTACCTATTCCATTTACCAAAACATGAATAACTCATCAAAACACAAATATGAACTTCAAAATCACAATTCTACCTATTCCATATAACAAAACATAATATAACTCATCAAAACACAAATATGAACTTCAAAATCACAATTCTACCTATTTCATATACCAAAACATCAATAACTCATCAAAACACAAATATGAACTTCAAAATCTCAATTCTACCTATTCCATATAACAAAACATTATATAACTCATCAAAACACAAATATGAACTTCAAAATCACAATTCTACCTATTCCATATACCAAAACATCAATAACTCATCAAAACACAAATATGAACTTCAAAATCTCAATTCTACCTATTCCATATAACAAAACATAATATAACTAATCAAAACACAAATATGAACTTCAAAATCACAATTCTACCCATTCCATATACCAAAACATCAATGAATAACTCATCAAAACACAAATATGAACTTCAAAATCACAATTCTACCTATTCCATATACCAAAACATCAATAACTCATCAAAACACAAATATGAACTTCAAAATCTCAATTCTACCTATTCCATATACCAAAACATCAATGAATAACTCATCAAAACACAAATATGAACTTCAAAACCCAATTTCTATCTATTTCATTTACCAAAACATTAATAACTCATCAAAACACAAATATGAAATTCAAAATCTCAATTCTACCTATTCCATATAACAAAACATAATATAACTAATCAAAACACAAATATGAACTTCAAAATCTCAATTCTACCTATTCCATATACCAAAACATCAATGAATAACTCATCAAAACACAAATATGAACTTCAAAATCACAATTCTACCTATTCCATATGACAAAACATAATATAACTAATCAAAAACAAATATGAACTTCAAAATCTCAATTCTACCTATTCCATATAACAAAACATCAATGAATAATTCATCAAAACACAAATATGAACTTCAAAATCAAAATTCTACCTATTCCATATACCAAAACATCAATAACTCATCAAAACACAAATATGAACTTCAAAATCTCAATTCTACCTATTCCATATACCAAAACATCAATGAATAACTCATCAAAACACAAATATGAACTTCAAAATCTCAATTCTACCTATTCCATATACCAAAACATCAATGAATAACTCATCAAAACACAAATATGAACTTCAAAATCACAATTCTACCTATTCCATATAACAAAACATAATATAACTAATCAAAACACAAATATGAACTTCAAAATCACAATTCTACCTATTCCATATACCAAAACATCAATAACTCATCAAAACACAAATATGAACTTCAAACCCCAATTTCTATCTATTTCATTTACCAAAACATCAATAACTCATCAAAACACAAATATGAACTTCAAAATCACAATTCTACCTATTCCATATAACAAAACATAATATAACTCATCAAAACACAAATATGAACTTCAAAATCACAATTCTACCTATTCCATATACCAAAACATCAATAACTCATCAAAACACAAATATGAACTTCAAAATCTCAATTCTACCTATTCCATATAACAAAACATCAATGAATAATTCATCAAAACACAAATATGAACTTCAAAATCAAAATTCTACCTATTCCATATACCAAAACATCAATAACTCATCAAAACACAAATATGAACTTCAAAATCTCAATTCTACCTATTCCATATACCAAAACATCAATGAATAACTCATCAAAACACAAATATGAACTTCAAAATCACAATTCTACCTATTCCACAAACCAAAACATCAATAACTCATCAAAACACAAATATGAACTTCAAAATCTCAATTCTACCTATTCCATATACCAAAACATCAATGAATAACTCATCAAAACACAAATATGAACTTCAAAACCCAATTTCTATCTATTTCATTTACGAAAACATTAATAACTCATCAAAACACAAATATGAACTTCAAAATCTCAATTCTACCTATTCCATATAACAAAACATAATATAACTAATCAAAACACAAATATGAACTTCAAAATCACAATTCTACCCATTCCATATACCAAAACATCAATGAATAACTCATCAAAACACAAATATGAACTTCAAAATCACAATTCTACCTATTCCATATACCAAAACATCAATAACTCATCAAAACACAAATATGAACTTCAAAATCTCAATTCTACCTATTCCATATACCAAAACATCAATGAATAACTCATCAAAACACAAATATGAACTTCAAAACCCAATTTCTATCTATTTCATTTACCAAAACATTAATAACTCATCAAAACACAAATATGAACTTCAAAATCTCAATTCTACCTATTCCATATAACAAAACATAATATAACTAATCAAAACACAAATATGAACTTCAAAATCTCAATTCTACCTATTCCATATACCAAAACATCAATGAATAACTCATCAAAACACAAACATGAACTTCAAAATCACAATTCTACCTATTCCATATAACAAAACATAATATAACTAATCAAAACACAAATATGAACTTCAAAATCTCAATTCTACCTATTCCATATAACAAAACATCAATGAATAATTCATCAAAACACAAATATGAACTTCAAAATCAAAATTCTACCTATTCCATATACCAAAACATCAATAACTCATCAAAACACAAATATGAACTTCAAAATCTCAATTCTACCTATTCCATATACCAAAACATCAATGAATAACTCATCAAAACACAAATATGAACTTCAAAATCTCAATTCTACCTATTCCATATACCAAAACATCAATGAATAACTCATCAAAACACAAATATGAACTTCAAAATCACAATTCTACCTATTCCATATAACAAAACATAATATAACTAATCAAAACACAAATATGAACTTCAAAATCACAATTCTACCTATTCCATATACCAAAACATCAATAACTCATCAAAACACAAATATGAACTTCAAACCCCAATTTCTATCTATTTCATTTACCAAAACATCAATAACTCATCAAAACACAAATATGAACTTCAAAATCACAATTCTACCTATTCCATATAACAAAACATAATATAACTCATCAAAACACAAATATGAACTTCAAAATCACAATTCTACCTATTCCATATACCAAAACATCAATAACTCATCAAAACACAAATATGAACTTCAAAATCTCAATTCTACCTATTCCATATAACAAAACATCAATGAATAATTCATCAAAACACAAATATGAACTTCAAAATCAAAATTCTACCTATTCCATATACCAAAACATCAATAACTCATCAAAACACAAATATGAACTTCAAAATCTCAATTCTACCTATTCCATATACCAAAACATCAATGAATAACTCATCAAAACACAAATATGAACTTCAAAATCACAATTCTACCTATTCCATATAACAAAACATAATATAACTAATCAAAACACAAATATGAACTTCAAAATCACAATTCTACCTATTCCATATACCAAAACATCAATAACTCATCAAAACACAAATATGAACTTCAAAATCTCAATTCTACCTATTCCATGTAACAAAACATAATATAACTAATCAAAACACAAATATGAACTTCAAAATCACAATTCTACCCATTCCATATACCAAAACATCAATGAATAACTCATCAAAACACAAATATGAACTTAAAAATCAAAATTCTACCTATTCCATATACCAAAACATCAATAACTCATCAAAACACAAATATGAACTTCAAAATCACAATTCTACCTATTCCATTTACCAAAACATCAATAACTCATCAAAACACAAATATGAACTTCAAAACCCAATTTCTATCTATTTCGTTTACCAAAACATCAATAACTCATCAAAACACAAATATGAACTTCAAAATCACAATTCTACCTATTCCATATAACAAAACATAATATAACTCATCAAAACACAATTATGAACTTCAAAATCACAATTCTACCTATTCCATATACCAAAACATCAATAACTCATCAAAACACAAATATGAACTTCAAAATCTCAATTCTACCTATTCCATATAACAAAACATCAATGAATAATTCATCAAAACACAAATATGAACTTCAAAATCAAAATTCTACCTATTCCATATACCAAAACATCAATAACTCATCAAAACACAAATATGAACTTCAAAATCTCAATTCTACCTATTCCATATACCAAAACATCAATGAATAACTCATCAAAACACAAATATGAACTTCAAAATCACAATTCTACGTATTCCACATACAAAACCATCAATAACTCATCAAAACACAAATATGAACTTTGAAACACAATTTCTCCCTATTCCATTTACCAAAACATCAATAACTCATCAAAACACAAATATGAACTTCAAAATCACAATTCTACCTATTCCATATAACAAAACATAATATAACTCATCAAAACACAAATATGAACTTCAAAATCACAATTCTACCTATTTCATATACCAAAACATCAATAACTCATCAAAACACAAATATGAACTTCAAAATCTCAATTCTACCTATTCCATATAACAAAACATTATATAACTCATCAAAACACAAATATGAACTTCAAAATCACAATTCTACCTATTCCATTTACCAAAACATCAATAACTCATCAAAACACAAATATGAACTTCAAAATCTCAATTCTACCTATTCCACATACCAAAACATCAATAACTCATCAAAACACAAATATGAACTTTGAAACACAATTTCTACCTATTCCATTTACCAAAACATCAATAACTCATCAAAACACAAATATGAACTTCAAAATCTCAATTCTACCTATTCCATATAACAAAACATAATATAACTCATCAAAACACAAATATGAACTTCAAAATCACAATTCTACCTATTCCATATACCAAAACATCAATAACTCATCAAAACACAAATATGAACTTCAAAATCTCAATTCTACCTATTCCACATACCAAAACATCACTGAATAATTCATCAAAACACAAATATGAACTTCAAAATCAAAATTCTACCTATTCCATTTACCAAAACATCAATAACTCATCAAAACACAAATATGAACTTCAAAATCACAATTCTACATATTCCATATAACAAAACATAATATAACTCATCAAAACACAAATATGAACTTCAAAATCACAATTCTACCTATTTCATATACCAAAACATCAATAACTCATCAAAACACAAATATGAACTTCAAAATCTCAATTCTACCTATTCCATATAACAAAACATTATATAACTCATCAAAACACAAATATGAACTTCAAAATCACAATTCTACCTATTCCATATACCAAAACATCAATAACTCATCAAAACACAAATATGAACTTCAAAATCACAATTCTACCTATTCCATATAACAAAACATAATATAACTCATCAAAACACAAATATGAACTTCAAAATCACAATTCTACCTATTTCATATACCAAAACATCAATAACTCATCAAAACACAAATATGAACTTCAAAATCTCAATTCTACCTATTCCATATAACAAAACATTATATAACTCATCAAAACACAAATATGAACTTCAAAATCACAATTCTACCTATTCCATATACCAAAACATCAATAACTCATCAAAACACAAATATGAACTTCAAAATCTCAATTCTACCTATTCCATATAACAAAACATAATATAACTAATCAAAACACAAATATGAACTTCAAAATCACAATTCTACCCATTCCATATACCAAAACATCAATGAATAACTCATCAAAACACAAATATGAACTTCAAAATCACAATTCTACCTATTCCATATACCAAAACATCAATAACTCATCAAAACACAAATATGAACTTCAAAATCTCAATTCTACCTATTCCATATAACAAAACATCAATGAATAATTCATCAAAACACAAATATGAACTTCAAAATCAAAATTCTACCTATTCCTTATACCAAAACATCAATAACTCATCAAAACACAAATATGAACTTCAAAATCTCAATTCTACCTATTCCATATACCAAAACATCAATGAATAACTCATCAAAACACAAATATGAACTTCAAAATCTCAATTCTACCTATTCCATATACCAAAACATCAATGAATAACTCATCAAAACACAAATATGAACTTCAAAATCACAATTCTACCTATTCCATATAACAAAACATAATATAACTAATCAAAACACAAATATGAACTTCAAAATCACAATTCTACCTATTCCATATACCCAAACATCAATAACTCATCAAAACACAAATATGAACTTCAAAACCCAATTTCTATCTATTTCATTTACCAAAACATCAATAACTCATCAAAACACAAATATGAACTTCAAAATCAAAATTCTACCTATTCCATATACCAAAACATCAATAACTCATCAAAACACAAATATGAACTTCAAAATCACAATTCTACCTATTCCATATACCAAAACATCAATAACTCATCAAAACACAAATATGAACTTCAAAATCACAATTCTACCTATTCCATATACCAAAACATCAATAACTCATCAAAACACAAATATGAACTTCAAAATCTCAATTCTACCTATTCCATATAACAAAACATCAATGAATAATTCATCAAAACACAAATATGAACTTCAAAATCAAAATTCTACCTATTCCATATACCAAAACATCAATAACTCATCAAAACACAAATATGAACTTCAAAATCTCAATTCTACCTATTCCATATACCAAAACATCAATGAATAACTCATCAAAACACAAATATGAACTTCAAAATCACAATTCTACCTATTCCACATACCAAAACATCAATAACTCATCAAAACACAAATATGAACTTTGAAACACAATTTCTACCTATTCCATTTACCAAAACATCAATGAATAACTCATCAAAACACAAATATGAACTTCAAAATCTCAATTCTACCTATTCCATATACCAAAACATCAATGAATAACTCATCAAAACACAAATATGAATTTCAAAATCACAATTCTACCTATTCCATATAACAAAACATAATATAACTAATCAAAACACAAATATGAACTTCAAAATCACAATTCTACCTATTCCATATACCAAAACATCAATAACTCATCAAAACACAAATATGAACTTCAAAACCCAATTTCTATCTATTTCATTTACCAAAACATCAATAACTCATCAAAACACAAATATGAACTTCAAAATCACAATTCTACCTATTCCATATAACAAAACATAATATAACTCATCAAAACACAAATATGAACTTCAAAATCACAATTCTACCTATTCCATATACCAAAACATCAATAACTCATCAAAACACAAATATGAACTTCAAAATCTCAATTCTACCTATTCCATATAACAAAACATCAATGAATAATTCATCAAAACACAAATATGAACTTCAAAATCAAAATTCTACCAATTCCATATACCAAAAAATCAATAACTCATCAAAACACAAATATGAACTTCAAAATCTCAATTCTACCTATTCCATATACCAAAACATCAATGAATAACTCATCAAAACACAAATACGAACTTCAAAATCACAATTCTACCTATTCCACATACCAAAACATCAATAACTCATCAAAACACAAATATGAACTTTGAAACACAATTTCTACCTATTCCATTTACCAAAACATCAATAACTCATCAAAACACAAATATGAACTTCAAAATCACAATTCTACCTATTCCATATAACAAAACATAATATAACTCATCAAAACACAAATATGAACTTCAAAATCACAATTCTACCTATTTCATATACCAAAACATCAATAACTCATCAAAACACAAATATGAACTTCAAAATCTCAATTCTACCTATTCCATATAACAAAACATTATATAACTCATCAAAACACAAATATGAACTTCAAAATCACAATTCTACCTATTCCATATACCAAAACATCAATAACTCATCAAAACACAAATATGAACTTCAAAATCTCAATTCTACCTATTCCATATAACAAAACATAATATAACTAATCAAAACACAAATATGAACTTCAAAATCACAATTCTACCCATTCCATATACCAAAACATCAATGAATAACTCATCAAAACACAAATATGAACTTAAAAATCAAAATTCTACCTATTCCATATACCAAAACATCAATAACTCATCAAAACACAAATATGAACTTCAAAATCACAATTCTACCTATTCCATATACCAAAACATCAATAACTCATCAAAACACAAATATGAACTTCAAAACCCAATTTCTATCTATTTCGTTTACCAAAACATCAATAACTCATGAAAACACAAATATGAACTTCAAAATCACAATTCTACCTATTCCATATAACAAAACATAATATAACTCATCAAAACACAATTATGAACTTCAAAATCACAATTCTACCTATTCCATATACCAAAACATCAATAACTCATCAAAACACAAATATGAACTTCAAAATCTCAATTCTACCTATTCCATATAACAAAACATCAATGAATAATTCATCAAAACACAAATATGAACTTCAAAATCAAAATTCTACCTATTCCATATACCAAAACATCAATAACTCATCAAAACACAAATATGAACTTCAAAATCTCAATTCTACCTATTCCATATACCAAAACATCAATGAATAACTCATCAAAACACAAATATGAACTTCAAAATCACAATTCTACGTATTCCACATACAAAACCATCAATAACTCATCAAAACACAAATATGAACTTTGAAACACAATTTCTCCCTATTCCATTTACCAAAACATCAATAACTCATCAAAACACAAATATGAACTTCAAAATCACAATTCTACCTATTCCATATAACAAAACATAATATAACTCATCAAAACACAAATATGAACTTCAAAATCACAATTCTACCTATTTCATATACCAAAACATCAATAACTCATCAAAACACAAATATGAACTTCAAAATCTCAATTCTACCTATTCCATATAACAAAACATTATATAACTCATCAAAACACAAATATGAACTTCAAAATCACAATTCTACCTATTCCATATACCAAAACATCAATAACTCATCAAAACACAAATATGAACTTCAAAATCTCAATTCTACCTATTCCATATAACAAAACATAATATAACTAATCAAAACACAAATATGAACTTCAAAATCACAATTCTACCCATTCCATATACCAAAACATCAATGAATAACTCATCAAAACACAAATATGAACTTCAAAATCACAATTCTACCTATTCCATATACCAAAACATCAATAACTCATCAAAACACAAATATGAACTTCAAAATCTCAATTCTACCTATTCCATATACCAAAACATCAATGAATAACTCATCAAAACACAAATATGAACTTCAAAACCCAATTTCTATCTATTTCATTTACCAAAACATTAATAACTCATCAAAACACAAATATGAACTTCAAAATCTCAATTCTACCTATTCCATATAACAAAACATAATATAACTAATCAAAACACAAATATGAACTTCAAAATCTCAATTCTACCTATTCCATATAAGAAAACATCAATGAATAATTCATCAAAACACAAATATGAACTTCAAAATCAAAATTCTACCTATTCCATATACCAAAACATCAATAACTCATCAAAACACAAATATGAACTTCAAAATCTCAATTCTACCTATTCCATATACCAAAACATCAATGAATAACTCATCAAAACACAAATATGAACTTCAAAATCTCAATTCTACCTATTCCATATACCAAAACATCAATGAATAACTCATCAAAACACAAATATGAACTTCAAAATCACAATTCTACCTATTCCATATAACAAAACATAATATAACTAATCAAAACACAAATATGAACTTCAAAATCACAATTCTACCTATTCCATATACCAAAACATCAATAACTCATCAAAACACAAATATGAACTTCAAAACCCAATTTCTATCTATTTCATTTACCAAAACATCAATAACTCATCAAAACACAAATATGAACTTCAAAATCACAATTCTACCTATTCCATATAACAAAACATAATATAACTCATCAAAACACAAATATGAACTTCAAAATCACAATTCTACCTATTCCATATACCAAAACATCAATAACTCATCAAAACACAAATATGAACTTCAAAATCTCAATTCTACCTATTCCATATAACAAAACATCAATGAATAATTAATCAAAACACAAATATGAACTTCAAAATCAAAATTCTACCTATTCCATCTACCAAAACATCAATAACTCATCAAAACACAAATATGAACTTCAAAATCTCAATTCTACCTATTCCATATACCAAAACATTAATGAATAACTCATCAAAACACAAATATGAACTTCAAAATCACAATTCTACCTATTCCACATACCAAAACATCAATAACTCATCAAAACACAAATATGAACTTTGAAACACAATTTCTACCTATTCCATTTACCAAAACATCAATGAATAACTCATCAAAACACAAATATGAACTTCAAAATCTCAATTCTACCTATTCCATATACCAAAACATCAATGAATAACTCATCAAAACACAAATATGAACTTCAAAATCACAATTCTACCTATTCCATATAACAAAACATTATATAACTCATCAAAACACAAATATGAACTTCAAAATCACAATTCTACCTATTCCATATACCAAAACATCAATAACTCATCAAAACACAAATATGAACTTCAAAATCACAATTCTACCTATTCCATATAACAAAACATAATATAACTCATCAAAACACAAATATGAACTTCAAAATCACAATTCTACCTATTTCATATACCAAAACATCAATAACTCATCAAAACACAAATATGAACTTCAAAATCTCAATTCTACCTATTCCATATAACAAAACATTATATAACTCATCAAAACACAAATATGAACTTCAAAATCACAATTCTACCTATTCCATATACCAAAACATCAATAACTCATCAAAACACAAATATGAACTTCAAAATCTCAATTCTACCTATTCCATATAACAAAACATAATATAACTAATCAAAACACAAATATGAACTTCAAAATCACAATTCTACCCATTCCATATACCAAAACATCAATGAATAACTCATCAAAACACAAATATGAACTTCAAAATCACAATTCTACCTATTCCATATACCAAAACATCAATAACTCATCAAAACACAAATATGAACTTCAAAATCTCAATTCTACCTATTCCATATAACAAAACATCAATGAATAATTCATCAAAACACAAATATGAACTTCAAAATCAAAATTCTACCTATTCCTTATACCAAAACATCAATAACTCATCAAAACACAAATATGAACTTCAAAATCTCAATTCTACCTATTCCATATACCAAAACATCAATGAATAACTCATCAAAACACAAATATGAACTTCAAAATCTCAATTCTACCTATTCCATATACCAAAACATCAATGAATAACTCATCAAAACACAAATATGAACTTCAAAATCACAATTCTACCTATTCCATATAACAAAACATAATATAACTAATCAAAACACAAATATGAACTTCAAAATCACAATTCTACCTATTCCATATACCCAAACATCAATAACTCATCAAAACACAAATATGAACTTCAAAACCCAATTTCTATCTATTTCATTTACCAAAACATCAATAACTCATCAAAACACAAATATGAACTTCAAAATCAAAATTCTACCTATTCCATATACCAAAACATCAATAACTCATCAAAACACAAATATGAACTTCAAAATCACAATTCTACCTATTCCATATACCAAAACATCAATAACTCATCAAAACACAAATATGAACTTCAAAATCACAATTCTACCTATTCCATATACCAAAACATCAATAACTCATCAAAACACAAATATGAACTTCAAAATCTCAATTCTACCTATTCCATATAACAAAACATCAATGAATAATTCATCAAAACACAAATATGAACTTCAAAATCAAAATTCTACCTATTCCATATACCAAAACATCAATAACTCATCAAAACACAAATATGAACTTCAAAATCTCAATTCTACCTATTCCATATACCAAAACATCAATGAATAACTCATCAAAACACAAATATGAACTTCAAAATCACAATTCTACCTATTCCACATACCAAAACATCAATAACTCATCAAAACACAAATATGAACTTTGAAACACAATTTCTACCTATTCCATTTACCAAAACATCAATGAATAACTCATCAAAACACAAATATGAACTTCAAAATCTCAATTCTACCTATTCCATATACCAAAACATCAATGAATAACTCATCAAAACACAAATATGAATTTCAAAATCACAATTCTACCTATTCCATATAACAAAACATAATATAACTAATCAAAACACAAATATGAACTTCAAAATCACAATTCTACCTATTCCATATACCAAAACATCAATAACTCATCAAAACACAAATATGAACTTCAAAACCCAATTTCTATCTATTTCATTTACCAAAACATCAATAACTCATCAAAACACAAATATGAACTTCAAAATCACAATTCTACCTATTCCATATAACAAAACATAATATAACTCATCAAAACACAAATACGAACTTCAAAATCACAATTCTACCTATTCCATATACCAAAACATCAATAACTCATCAAAACACAAATATGAACTTCAAAATCTCAATTCTACCTATTCCATATAACAAAACATCAATGAATAATTCATCAAAACACAAATATGAACTTCAAAATCAAAATTCTACCTATTCCATATACCAAAAAATCAATAACTCATCAAAACACAAATATGAACTTCAAAATCTCAATTCTACCTATTCCATATACCAAAACATCAATGAATAACTCATCAAAACACAAATATGAACTTCAAAATCACAATTCTACCTATTCCACATACCAAAACATCAATAACTCATCAAAACACAAATATGAACTTTGAAACACAATTTCTACCTATTCCATTTACCAAAACATCAATAACTCATCAAAACACAAATATGAACTTCAAAATCACAATTCTACCTATTCCATATAACAAAACATAATATAACTCATCAAAACACAAATATGAACTTCAAAATCACAATTCTACCTATTTCATATACCAAAACATCAATAACTCATCAAAACACAAATATGAACTTCAAAATCTCAATTCTACCTATTCCATATAACAAAACATTATATAACTCATCAAAACACAAATATGAACTTCAAAATCACAATTCTACCTATTCCATATACCAAAACATCAATAACTCATCAAAACACAAATATGAACTTCAAAATCTCAATTCTACCTATTCCATATAACAAAACATAATATAACTAATCAAAACACAAATATGAACTTCAAAATCACAATTCTACCCATTCCATATACCAAAACATCAATGAATAACTCATCAAAACACAAATATGAACTTAAAAATCAAAATTCTACCTATTCCATATACCAAAACATCAATAACTCATCAAAACACAAATATGAACTTCAAAATCACAATTCTACCTATTCCATATACCAAAACATCAATAACTCATCAAAACACAAATATGAACTTCAAAACCCAATTTCTATCTATTTCGTTTACCAAAACATCAATAACTCATGAAAACACAAATATGAACTTCAAAATCACAATTCTACCTATTCCATATAACAAAACATAATATAACTCATCAAAACACAATTATGAACTTCAAAATCACAATTCTACCTATTCCATATACCAAAACATCAATAACTCATCAAAACACAAATATGAACTTCAAAATCTCAATTCTACCTATTCCATATAACAAAACATCAATGAATAATTCATCAAAACACAAATATGAACTTCAAAATCAAAATTCTACCTATTCCATATACCAAAACATCAATAACTCATCAAAACACAAATATGAACTTCAAAATCTCAATTCTACCTATTCCATATACCAAAACATCAATGAATAACTCATCAAAACACAAATATGAACTTCAAAATCACAATTCTACGTATTCCACATACAAAACCATCAATAACTCATCAAAACACAAATATGAACTTTGAAACACAATTTCTCCCTATTCCATTTACCAAAACATCAATAACTCATCAAAACACAAATATGAACTTCAAAATCACAATTCTACCTATTCCATATAACAAAACATAATATAACTCATCAAAACACAAATATGAACTTCAAAATCACAATTCTACCTATTTCATATACCAAAACATCAATAACTCATCAAAACACAAATATGAACTTCAAAATCTCAATTCTACCTATTCCATATAACAAAACATTATATAACTCATCAAAACACAAATATGAACTTCAAAATCACAATTCTACCTATTCCATATACCAAAACATCAATAACTCATCAAAACACAAATATGAACTTCAAAATCTCAATTCTACCTATTCCATATAACAAAACATAATATAACTAATCAAAACACAAATATGAACTTCAAAATCACAATTCTACCCATTCCATATACCAAAACATCAATGAATAACTCATCAAAACACAAATATGAACTTCAAAATCACAATTCTACCTATTCCATATACCAAAACATCAATAACTCATCAAAACACAAATATGAACTTCAAAATCTCAATTCTACCTATTCCATATACCAAAACATCAATGAATAACTCATCAAAACACAAATATGAACTTCAAAACCCAATTTCTATCTATTTCATTTACCAAAACATTAATAACTCATCAAAACACAAATATGAACTTCAAAATCTCAATTCTACCTATTCCATATAACAAAACATAATATAACTAATCAAAACACAAATATGAACTTCAAAATCTCAATTCTACCTATTCCATATAAGAAAACATCAATGAATAATTCATCAAAACACAAATATGAACTTCAAAATCAAAATTCTACCTATTCCATATACCAAAACATCAATAACTCATCAAAACACAAATATGAACTTCAAAATCTCAATTCTACCTATTCCATATACCAAAACATCAATGAATAACTCATCAAAACACAAATATGAACTTCAAAATCTCAATTCTACCTATTCCATATACCAAAACATCAATGAATAACTCATCAAAACACAAATATGAACTTCAAAATCACAATTCTACCTATTCCATATAACAAAACATAATATAACTAATCAAAACACAAATATGAACTTCAAAATCACAATTCTACCTATTCCATATACCAAAACATCAATAACTCATCAAAACACAAATATGAACTTCAAAACCCAATTTCTATCTATTTCATTTACCAAAACATCAATAACTCATCAAAACACAAATATGAACTTCAAAATCACAATTCTACCTATTCCATATAACAAAACATAATATAACTCATCAAAACACAAATATGAACTTCAAAATCACAATTCTACCTATTCCATATACCAAAACATCAATAACTCATCAAAACACAAATATGAACTTCAAAATCTCAATTCTACCTATTCCATATAACAAAACATCAATGAATAATTAATCAAAACACAAATATGAACTTCAAAATCAAAATTCTACCTATTCCATATACCAAAACATCAATAACTCATCAAAACACAAATATGAACTTCAAAACCCAATTTCTATCTATTTCATTTACCAAAACATCAATAACTCATCAAAACACAAATATGAACTTCAAAATCAAAATTCTACCTATTCCATATACCAAAACATCAATAACTCAACAAAACACAAATATGAACTTCAAAATCACAATTCTACCTATTCCATATACCAAAACATCAATAACTCATCAAAACACAAATATGAACTTCAAAACCCAATTTCTATCTATTTCATTTACCAAAACATCAATAACTCATCAAAACACAAATATGAACTTCAAAATCTCAATTCTACCTATTCCATATACCAAAACATCAATGAATAACTCATCAAAACACAAATATGAACTTCAAAATCACAATTCTACCTATTCCATATAACAAAACATAATATAACTAATCAAAACACAAATATGAACTTCAAAATCACAATTCTACCTATTCCATATACCAAAACATCAATAACTCATCAAAACACAAATATGAACTTCAAAACCCAATTTCTATCTATTTCATTTACCAAAACATCAATAACTCATCAAAACACAAATATGAACTTCAAAATCACAATTCTACCTATTCCATATAACAAAACATAATATAACTCATCAAAACACAAATATGAACTTCAAAATCACAATTCTACCTATTCCATATACCAAAACATCAATAACTCATCAAAACACAAATATGAACTTCAAAATCTCAATTCTACCTATTCCATATAACAAAACATCAATGAATAATTAATCAAAACACAAATATGAACTTCAAAATCAAAATTCTACCTATTCCATATACCAAAACATCAATAACTCATCAAAACACAAATATGAACTTCAAAATCTCAATTCTACCTATTCCATATAACAAAACATCAATGAATAATTAATCAAAACACAAATATGAACTTCAAAATCAAAATTCTACCTATTCCATATACCCAAACATCAATAACTCATCAAAACACAAATATGAACTTCAAAACCCAATTTCTATCTATTTCATTTACCAAAACATCAATAACTCATCAAAACACAAATATGAACTTCAAAATCAAAATTCTACCTATTCCATATACCAAAACATCAATAACTCATCAAAACACAAATATGAACTTCAAAATCACAATTCTACCTATTCCATATACCAAAACATCAATAACTCATCAAAACACAAATATGAACTTCAAAATCACAATTCTACCTATTCCATATACCAAAACATCAATAACTCATCAAAACACAAATATGAACTTCAAAATCTCAATTCTACCTATTCCATATAACAAAACATCAATGAATAATTCATCAAAACACAAATATGAACTTCAAAATCAAAATTCTACCTATTCCATATACCAAAACATCAATAACTCATCAAAACACAAATATGAACTTCAAAATCTCAATTCTACCTATTCCATATACCAAAACATCAATGAATAACTCATCAAAACACAAATATGAACTTCAAAATCACAATTCTACCTATTCCACATACCAAAACATCAATAACTCATCAAAACACAAATATGAACTTTGAAACACAATTTCTACCTATTCCATTTACCAAAACATCAATGAATAACTCATCAAAACACAAATATGAACTTCAAAATCTCAATTCTACCTATTCCATATACCAAAACATCAATGAATAACTCATCAAAACACAAATATGAATTTCAAAATCACAATTCTACCTATTCCATATAACAAAACATAATATAACTAATCAAAACACAAATATGAACTTCAAAATCACAATTCTACCTATTCCATATACCAAAACATCAATAACTCATCAAAACACAAATATGAACTTCAAAACCCAATTTCTATCTATTTCATTTACCAAAACATCAATAACTCATCAAAACACAAATATGAACTTCAAAATCACAATTCTACCTATTCCATATAACAAAACATAATATAACTCATCAAAACACAAATACGAACTTCAAAATCACAATTCTACCTATTCCATATACCAAAACATCAATAACTCATCAAAACACAAATATGAACTTCAAAATCTCAATTCTACCTATTCCATATAACAAAACATCAATGAATAATTCATCAAAACACAAATATGAACTTCAAAATCAAAATTCTACCTATTCCATATACCAAAAAATCAATAACTCATCAAAACACAAATATGAACTTCAAAATCTCAATTCTACCTATTCCATATACCAAAACATCAATGAATAACTCATCAAAACACAAATATGAACTTCAAAATCACAATTCTACCTATTCCACATACCAAAACATCAATAACTCATCAAAACACAAATATGAACTTTGAAACACAATTTCTACCTATTCCATTTACCAAAACATCAATAACTCATCAAAACACAAATATGAACTTCAAAATCACAATTCTACCTATTCCATATAACAAAACATAATATAACTCATCAAAACACAAATATGAACTTCAAAATCACAATTCTACCTATTTCATATACCAAAACATCAATAACTCATCAAAACACAAATATGAACTTCAAAATCTCAATTCTACCTATTCCATATAACAAAACATTATATAACTCATCAAAACACAAATATGAACTTCAAAATCACAATTCTACCTATTCCATATACCAAAACATCAATAACTCATCAAAACACAAATATGAACTTCAAAATCTCAATTCTACCTATTCCATATAACAAAACATAATATAACTAATCAAAACACAAATATGAACTTCAAAATCACAATTCTACCCATTCCATATACCAAAACATCAATGAATAACTCATCAAAACACAAATATGAACTTAAAAATCAAAATTCTACCTATTCCATATACCAAAACATCAATAACTCATCAAAACACAAATATGAACTTCAAAATCACAATTCTACCTATTCCATATACCAAAACATCAATAACTCATCAAAACACAAATATGAACTTCAAAACCCAATTTCTATCTATTTCGTTTACCAAAACATCAATAACTCATGAAAACACAAATATGAACTTCAAAATCACAATTCTACCTATTCCATATAACAAAACATAATATAACTCATCAAAACACAATTATGAACTTCAAAATCACAATTCTACCTATTCCATATACCAAAACATCAATAACTCATCAAAACACAAATATGAACTTCAAAATCTCAATTCTACCTATTCCATATAACAAAACATCAATGAATAATTCATCAAAACACAAATATGAACTTCAAAATCAAAATTCTACCTATTCCATATACCAAAACATCAATAACTCATCAAAACACAAATATGAACTTCAAAATCTCAATTCTACCTATTCCATATACCAAAACATCAATGAATAACTCATCAAAACACAAATATGAACTTCAAAATCACAATTCTACGTATTCCACATACAAAACCATCAATAACTCATCAAAACACAAATATGAACTTTGAAACACAATTTCTCCCTATTCCATTTACCAAAACATCAATAACTCATCAAAACACAAATATGAACTTCAAAATCACAATTCTACCTATTCCATATAACAAAACATAATATAACTCATCAAAACACAAATATGAACTTCAAAATCACAATTCTACCTATTTCATATACCAAAACATCAATAACTCATCAAAACACAAATATGAACTTCAAAATCTCAATTCTACCTATTCCATATAACAAAACATTATATAACTCATCAAAACACAAATATGAACTTCAAAATCACAATTCTACCTATTCCATATACCAAAACATCAATAACTCATCAAAACACAAATATGAACTTCAAAATCTCAATTCTACCTATTCCATATAACAAAACATAATATAACTAATCAAAACACAAATATGAACTTCAAAATCACAATTCTACCCATTCCATATACCAAAACATCAATGAATAACTCATCAAAACACAAATATGAACTTCAAAATCACAATTCTACCTATTCCATATACCAAAACATCAATAACTCATCAAAACACAAATATGAACTTCAAAATCTCAATTCTACCTATTCCATATACCAAAACATCAATGAATAACTCATCAAAACACAAATATGAACTTCAAAACCCAATTTCTATCTATTTCATTTACCAAAACATTAATAACTCATCAAAACACAAATATGAACTTCAAAATCTCAATTCTACCTATTCCATATAACAAAACATAATATAACTAATCAAAACACAAATATGAACTTCAAAATCTCAATTCTACCTATTCCATATAAGAAAACATCAATGAATAATTCATCAAAACACAAATATGAACTTCAAAATCAAAATTCTACCTATTCCATATACCAAAACATCAATAACTCATCAAAACACAAATATGAACTTCAAAATCTCAATTCTACCTATTCCATATACCAAAACATCAATGAATAACTCATCAAAACACAAATATGAACTTCAAAATCTCAATTCTACCTATTCCATATACCAAAACATCAATGAATAACTCATCAAAACACAAATATGAACTTCAAAATCACAATTCTACCTATTCCATATAACAAAACATAATATAACTAATCAAAACACAAATATGAACTTCAAAATCACAATTCTACCTATTCCATATACCAAAACATCAATAACTCATCAAAACACAAATATGAACTTCAAAACCCAATTTCTATCTATTTCATTTACCAAAACATCAATAACTCATCAAAACACAAATATGAACTTCAAAATCACAATTCTACCTATTCCATATAACAAAACATAATATAACTCATCAAAACACAAATATGAACTTCAAAATCACAATTCTACCTATTCCATATACCAAAACATCAATAACTCATCAAAACACAAATATGAACTTCAAAATCTCAATTCTACCTATTCCATATAACAAAACATCAATGAATAATTAATCAAAACACAAATATGAACTTCAAAATCAAAATTCTACCTATTCCATATACCAAAACATCAATAACTCATCAAAACACAAATATGAACTTCAAAATCTCAATTCTACCTATTCCATATACCAAAACATTAATGAATAACTCATCAAAACACAAATATGAACTTCAAAATCACAATTCTACCTATTCCACATACCAAAACATCAATAACTCATCAAAACACAAATATGAACTTTGAAACACAATTTCTACCTATTCCATTTACCAAAACATCAATGAATAACTCATCAAAACACAAATATGAACTTCAAAATCTCAATTCTACCTATTCCATATACCAAAACATCAATGAATAACTCATCAAAACACAAATATGAACTTCAAAATCACAATTCTACCTATTCCATATAACAAAACATAATATAACTAATCAAAACACAAATATGAACTTCAAAATCACAATTCTACCTATTCCATATACCAAAACATCAATAACTCATCAAAACACAAATATGAACTTCAAAACCCAATTTCTATCTATTTCATTCACCAAAACATCAATAACTCATCAAAACACAAATATGAACTTCAAAATCACAATTCTACCTATTCCATATAACAAAACATAATATAACTCATCAAAACACAAATATGAACTTCAAAATCACAATTCTACCTATTCCATATACCAAAACATCAATAACTCATCAAAACACAAATATGAACTTCAAAATCTCAATTCTACCTATTCCATATAACAAAACATCAATGAATAATTCATCAAAACACAAATATGAACTTCAAAATCAAAATTGTACCTATTCCATATACCAAAACATCAATAACTCATCAAAACACAAATATGAACTTCAAAATCTCAATTCTACCTATTCCATATACCAAAACATAATATAACTAATCAAAACACAAATATGAACTTCAAAATCTCAATTCTACCTATTCCATATACCAAAACATCAATGAATAACTCATCAAAACACAAATATGAACTTCAAAATCACAATTCTACCTATTCCATATAACAAAACATAATATAACTAATCAAAACACAAATATGAACTTCAAAATCTCAATTCTACCTATTCCATATAACAAAACATCAATGAATAATTCATCAAAACACAAATATGAACTTCAAAATCAAAATTCTACCTATTCCATATACCAAAACATCAATAACTCATCAAAACACAAATATGAACTTCAAAATCTCAATTCTACCTATTCCATATACCAAAACATCAATGAATAACTCATCAAAACACAAATATGAACTTCAAAATCTCAATTCTACCTATTCCATATACCAAAACATCAATGAATAACTCATCAAAACACAAATATGAACTTCAAAATCACAATTCTACCTATTCCATATAACAAAACATAATATAACTAATCAAAACACAAATATGAACTTCAAAATCACAATTCTACCTATTCCATATACCAAAACATCAATAACTCATCAAAACACAAATATGAACTTCAAAACCCAATTTCTATCTATTTCATTTACCAAAACATCAATAACTCATCAAAACACAAATATGAACTTCAAAATCACAATTCTACCTATTCCATATAACAAAACATAATATAACTCATCAAAACACAAATATGAACTTCAAAATCACAATTCTACCTATTCCATATACCAAAACATCAATAACTCATCAAAACACAAATATGAACTTCAAAATCTCAATTCTACCTATTCCATATAACAAAACATCAATGAATAATTCATCAAAACACAAATATGAACTTCAAAATCAAAATTCTACCTATTCCATATACCAAAACATCAATAACTCATCAAAACACAAATATGAACTTCAAAATCTCAATTCTACCTATTCCATATACCAAAACATCAATGAATAACTCATCAAAACACAAATATGAACTTCAAAATCACAATTCTACCTATTCCATATACCAAAACATCAATAACTCATCAAAACACAAATATGAACTTCAAAATCTCAATTCTACCTATTCCATATACCAAAACATCAATGAATAACTCATCAAAACACAAATATGAACTTCAAAATCTCAATTCTACCTATTCCATATACCAAAACATCAATGAATAACTCATCAAAACACAAATATGAACTTCAAAATCACAATTCTACCTATTCCATATAACAAAACATAATATAACTAATCAAAACACAAATATGAACTTCAAAATCACAATTCTACCTATTCCATATACCAAAACATCAATAACTCATCAAAACACAAATATGAACTTCAAAACCCAATTTCTATCTATTTCATTTACCAAAACATCAATAACTCATCAAAACACAAATATGAACTTCAAAATCGCAATTCTACCTATTCCATATAACAAAACATAATATAACTCATCAAAACACAAATATGAACTTCAAAATCACAATTCTACCTATTCCATATACCAAAACATCAATAACTCATCAAAACACAAATATGAACTTCAAAATCTCAATTCTACCTATTCCATATAACAAAACATCAATGAATAATTCATCAAAAGACAAATATGAACTTCAAAATCAAAATTCTACCTATTCCATATACCAAAACATCAATAACTCATCAAAACACAAATATGAACTTCAAAATCTCAATTCTACCTATTCCATATACCAAAACTTCAATGAATAACTCATCAAAACACAAATATGAACTTCAAAATCACAATTCTACCTATTCCACATACCAAAACATCAATAACTCATCAAAACACAAATATGAACTTTGAAACACAATTTCTACCTATTCCATTAACCAAAACATCAATAACTCATCAAAACACAAATATGAACTTCAAAATCACAATTCTACCTATTCCATATAACAAAACATAATATAACTCATCAAAACACAAATATGAACTTCAAAATCACAATTCTACCTATTTCATATACCAAAACATCAATAACTCATCAAAACACAAATATGAACTTCAAAATCTCAATTCTACCTATTCCATATAACAAAACATAATATAACTCATCAAAACACAAATATGGACTTCAAAATCACAATTCTACCTATTCCATATACCAAAACATCAATAACTCATCAAAACACAAATATGAACTTGAAAATCTCAATTCTACCTATTCCATATAACAAAACATAATATAACTAATCAAAACACAAATATGAACTTCAAAATCTCAATTCTACCTATTCCATATACCAAAACATCAATGAATAACTCATCAAAGCACAAATATGAACTTCAAAATCAAAATTCTACCTATTCCATATACCAAAACATCAATAACTCATCAAAACACAAATATGAACTTCAAAATCACAATTCTACCTATTCCATATACCAAAACATCAATAACTCATCAAAACACAAATATGAACTTCAAAATCTCAATTCTACCTATTCCATATAACAAAACATCAATGAATAATTCATCAAAACACAAATATGAACTTCAAAATCAAAATTCTACCTATTCCATATACCAAAACATCAATAACTCATCAAAACACAAATATGAACTTCAAAATCTCAATTCTACCTATTTCATATACCAAAACATCAATGAATAACTCATCAAAACACAAATATGAACTTCAAAATCACAATTCTACCTATTCCACATACCAAAACATCAATAACTCATCAAAACACAAATATGAACTTTGAAACACAATTTCTACCTATTCCATTTACCAAAACATCAATAACTCATCAAAACACAAATATGAACTTCAAAATCACAATTCTACCTATTCCATATAACAAAACATAATATAACTCATCAAAACACAAATATGAACTTCAAAATCACAATTCTACCTATTTCATATACCAAAACATCAATAACTCATCAAAACACAAATATGAACTTCAAAATCTCAATTCTACCTATTCCATATAACAAAACATAATATAACTCATCAAAACACAAATATGAACTTCAAAATCACAATTCTACCTATTCCATATACCAAAACATCAATAACTCATCAAAACACAAATATGAACTTCAAAATCTCAATTCTACCTATTCCATATACCAAAACATCAATGAATAACTCATCAAAACACAAATATGAACTTCAAAATCACAATTCTACCTATTCCACATACCAAAACATCAATAACTCATCAAAACACAAATATGAACTTTGAAACACAATTTCTACCTATTCCATTAACCAAAACATCAATAACTCATCAAAACACAAATATGAACTTCAAAATCACAATTCTACCTATTCCATATAACAAAACATAATATAACTCATCAAAACACAAATATGAACATCAAAATCACAATTCTACCTATTTCATATACCAAAACATCAATAACTCATCAAAACACAAATATGAACTTCAAAATCTCAATTCTACCTATTCCATATAACAAAACATAATATAACTCATCAAAACACAAATATGAACTTCAAAATCACAATTCTACCTATTCCATATACCAAAACATCAATAACTCATCAAAACACAAATATGAACTTCAAAATCTCAATTCTACCTATTCCATATACCAAAACATCAATGAATAACTCATCAAAACACAAATATGAACTTCAAAATCACAATTCTACCTATTCCATATAACAAAACATAATATAACTCATCAAAACACAAATATGGACTTCAAAATCCCAATTCTACCTATTCCATATACCAAAACATCAATAACTCATCAAAACACAAATATGAACTTGAAAATCTCAATTCTACCTATTCCATATAACAAAACATAATATAACTAATCAAAACACAAATATGAACTTCAAAATCTCAATTCTACCTATTCCATATACCAAAACATCAATGAATAACTCATCAAAGCACAAATATGAACTTCAAAATCAAAATTCTACCTATTCCATATACCAAAACATCAATAACTCATCAAAACACAAATATGAACTTCAAAATCACAATTCTACCTATTCCATATACCAAAACATCAATAACTCATCAAAACACAAATATGAACTTCAAAATCTCAATTCTACCTATTCCATATAACAAAACATCAATGAATAATTCATCAAAACACAAATATGAACTTCAAAATCAAAATTCTACCTATTCCATATACCAAAACATCAATAACTCATCAAAACACAAATATGAACTTCAAAATCTCAATTCTACCTATTCCATATACCAAAACATCAATGAATAACTCATCAAAACACAAATATGAACTTCAAAATCACAATTCTACCTATTCCACATACCAAAACATCAATAACTCATCAAAACACAAATATGAACTTTGAAACACAATTTCTACCTATTCCATTTACCAAAACATCAATAACTCATCAAAACACAAATATGAACTTCAAAATCACAATTCTACCTATTCCATATAACAAAACATAATATAACTCATCAAAACACAAATATGAACTTCAAAATCACAATTCTACCTATTTCATATACCAAAACATCAATAACTCATCAAAACACAAATATGAACTTCAAAATCTCAATTCTACCTATTCCATATAACAAAACATAATATAACTCATCAAAACACAAATATGAACTTCAAAATCACAATTCTACCTATTCCATATACCAAAACATCAATAACTCATCAAAACACAAATATGAACTTCAAAATCTCAATTCTACCTATTCCATATACCAAAACATCAATGAATAACTCATCAAAACACAAATATGAACTTCAAAATCTCAATTCTACCTATTCCATATACCAAAACATCAATGAATAACTCATCAAAACACAAATATGAACTTCAAAATCACAATTCTACCTATTCCATATAACAAAACATAATATAACTAATCAAAACACAAATATGAACTTCAAAATCACAATTCTACCTATTCCATATACCAAAACTTCAATAACTCATCAAAACACAAATATGAACTTCAAAACCCAATTTCTATATATTTCATTTACCAAAACATCAATAACTCATCAAAACACAAATATGAACTTCAAAATCACAATTCTACCTATTCCATATAACAAAACATAATATAACTCATCAAAACACAAATATGAACTTCAAAATCACAATTCTACCTATTCCATATACCAAAACATCAATAACTCATCAAAACACAAATATGAACTTCAAAATCTCAATTCTACCTATTCCATATAACAAAACATCAATGAATAATTCATCAAAACACAAATATGAACTTCAAAATCAAAATTCTACCTATTCCATATACCAAAACATCAATAACTCATCAAAACACAAATATGAACTTCAAAATCTCAATTCTACCTATTCCATATACCAAAACATCAATGAATAACTCATCAAAACACAAATATGAACTTCAAAATCACAATTCTACCTATTCCACATACCAAAACATCAATAACTCATCAAACACAAATATGAACTTTGAAACACAATTTCTACCTATTCCATTTACCAAAACATCAATAACTCATCAAAACACAAATATGAACTTCAAAATCTCAATTCTACCTATTCCATATACCAAAACATCAATGAATAACTCATCAAAACACAAATATGAACTTCAAAATCACAATTCTACCTATTCCACATACCAAAACATCAATAACTCATCAAACACAAATATGAACTTTGAAACACAATTTCTACCTATTCCATTTACCAAAACATCAATAACTCATCAAAACACAAATATGAACTTCAAAATCACAATTCTACCTATTCCATATAACAAAACATAATATAACTCATCAAAACACAAATATGAACTTCAAAATCACAATTGTACCTATTTCATATACCAAAACATCAATAACTCATCAAAACACAAATATGAACTTCAAAATCTCAATTCTACCTATTCCATATAACAAAACATAATATAACTCATCAAAACACAAATATGAACTTCAAAATCACAATTCTACCTATTCCATATACCAAAACATCAATAACTCATCAAAACACAAATATGAACTTCAAAATCTCAATTCTACCTATTCCATATAACAAAACATAATATAACTAATCAAAACACAAATATGAACTTCAAAATCACAATTCTACCCATTCCATATACCAAAACATCAATGAATAACTCATCAAAACACAAATATGAACTTCAAAATCAAAATTCTACCTATTCCATATACCAAAACATCAATAACTCATCAAAACACAAATATGAACTTCAAAATCACAATTCTACCTATTCCATATACCAAAACATCAATAACTCATCAAAACACAAATTTGAACTTCAAAATCTCAATTCTACCTATTCCATATAACAAAACATCAATGAATAATTCATCAAAACACAAATATGAACTTCAAAATCAAAATTCTACCTATTCCATATACCAAAACATCAATAACTCATCAAAACACAAATATGAACTTCAAAATCTCAATTCTACCTATTCCATATACCAAAACATCAATGAATAACTCATCAAAACACAAATATGAACTTCAAAATCACAATTCTACCTATTCCACATACCAAAACATCAATAACTCATCAAAACACAAATATGAACTTTGAAACACAATTTCTACCTATTCCATTTACCAAAACATCAATAACTCATCAAAACACAAATATGAACTTTGAAACACAATTTCTACCTATTCCATTTACCAAAACATCAATAACTCATCAAAACACAAATATGAACTTCAAAATCACAATTCTACCTATTCCATATAACAAAACATAATATAACTCATCAAAACACAAATATGAACTTCAAAATCACAATTCTACCTATTTCATATACCAAAACATCAATAACTCATCAAAACACAAATATGAACTTCAAAATCTCAATTCTACCTATTCCATATAACAAAACATAATATAACTCATCAAAACACAAATATGAACTTCAAAATCACAATTCTACCTATTCCATATACCAAAACATCAATAACTCATCAAAACAAAAATATGAACTTCAAAATCTCAATTCTACCTATTCCATATACCAAAACATCAATGAATAACTCATCAAAACACAAATATAAACTTCAAAATCTCAATTCTACCTATTCCATATACCAAAACATCAATGAATAACTCATCAAAACACAAATATGAACTTCAAAATCACAATTCTACCTATTCCATATAACAAAACATAATATAACTAATCAAAACACAAATATGAACTTCAAAATCACAATTCTACCTATTCCATATACCAAAACATCAATAACTCATCAAAACACAAATATGAACTTCAAAACCCAATTTCTATATATTTCATTTACCAAAACATCAATAACTCATCAAAACACAAATATGAACTTCAAAATCACAATTCTACCTATTCCATATAACAAAACATAATATAACTCATCAAAACACAAATATGAACTTCAAAATCACAATTCTACCTATTCCATATACCAAAACATCAATAACTCATCAAAACACAAATATGAACTTCAAAATCTCAATTCTACCTATTCCATATAACAAAACATCAATGAATAATTCATCAAAACACAAATATAAACTTCAAAATCAAAATTCTACCTATTCCATATACCAAAACATCAATAACTCATCAAAACACAAATATGAACTTCAAAATCTCAATTCTACCTATTCCATATACCAAAACATCAATGAATAACTCATCAAAACACAAATATGAACTTCAAAATCACAATTCTACCTATTCCACATACCAAAACATCAATAACTCATCAAATACAAATATGAACTTTGAAACACAATTTCTACCTATTCCATTTACCAAAACATCAATAACTCATCAAAACACAAATATGAACTTCAAAATCACAATTCTACCTATTCCATATAACAAAACATAATATAACTCATCAAAACACAAATATGAACTTCAAAATCACAATTCTACCTATTTCATATACCAAAACATCAATAACTCATCAAAACACAAATATGAACTTCAAAATCTCAATTCTACCTATTCCATATAACAAAACATAATATAACTCATCAAAACACAAATATGAACTTCAAAATCACAATTCTACCTATTCCATATACCAAAACATCAATAACTCATCAAAACACAAATATGAACTTCAAAATCTCAATTCTACCTATTCCATATAACAAAACATAATATAACTAATCAAAACACAAATATGAACTTCAAAATCACAATTCTACCCATTCCATATACCAAAACATCAATGAATAACTCATCAAAACACAAATATGAACTTCAAAATCAAAATTCTACCTATTCCATATACCAAAACATCAATAACTCATCAAAACACAAATATGAACTTCAAAATCACAATTCTACCTATTCCATATACCAAAACATCAATAACTCATCAAAACACAAATTTGAACTTCAAAATCTCAATTCTACCTATTCCATATAACAAAACATCAATGAATAATTCATCAAAACACAAATATGAACTTCAAAATCAAAATTCTACCTATTCCATATACCAAAACATCAATAACTCATCAAAACACAAATATGAACTTCAAAATCTCAATTCTACCTATTCCATATACCAAAACATCAATGAATAACTCATCAAAACACAAATATGAACTTCAAAATCACAATTCTACCTATTCCACATACCAAAACATCAATAACTCATCAAAACACAAATATGAACTTTGAAACACAATTTCTACCTATTCCATTTACCAAAACATCAATAACTCATCAAAACACAAATATGAACTTTGAAACACAATTTCTACCTATTCCATTTACCAAAACATCAATAACTCATCAAAACACAAATATGAACTTCAAAATCACAATTCTACCTATTTCATATACCAAAACATCAATAACTCATCAAAACACAAATATGAACTTCAAAATCTCAATTCTACCTATTCCATATAACAAAACATAATATAACTCATCAAAACACAAATATGAACTTCAAAATCACAATTCTACCTATTCCATATACCAAAACATCAATAACTCATCAAAACACAAATATGAACTTCAAAATCTCAATTCTACCTATTCCATATACCAAAACATCAATGAATAACTCATCAAAACACAAATATGAACTTCAAAATCTCAATTCTACCTATTCCATATACCAAAACATCAATGAATAACTCATCAAAACACAAATATGAACTTCAAAATCACAATTCTACCTATTCCATATAACAAAACATAATATAACTAATCAAAACACAAATATGAACTTCAAAATCACAATTCTACCTATTCCATATACCAAAACATCAATAACTCATCAAAACACAAATATGAACTTCAAAACCCAATTTCTATCTATTTCATTTACCAAAACATCAATAACTCATCAAAACACAAATATGAACTCCAAAATCACAATTCTACCTATTCCATATAACAAAACATAATATAACTCATCAAAACACAAATATGAACTTCAAAATCACAATTCTACCTATTCCATATACCAAAACATCAATAACTCATCAAAACACAAATATGAACTTCAAAATCTCAATTCTACCTATTCCATATAACAAAACATCAATGAATAATTCATCAAAACACAAATATGAACTTCAAAATCAAAATTCTACCTATTCCATATACCAAAACATCAATAACTCATCAAAACACAAATATGAACTTCAAAATCTCAATTCTACCTATTCCATATACCAAAACATCAATGAATAACTCATCAAAACACAAATATGAACTTCAAAATCACAATTCTACCTATTCCACATACCAAAACATCAATAACTCATCAAAACACAAATATGAACTTTGAAACACAATTTCTACCTATTCCATTTACCAAAACATCAATAACTCATCAAAACACAAATATGAACTTCAAAATCTCAATTCTACCTATTCCATATAACAAAACATAATATAACTCATCAAAACACAAATATGAACTTCAAAATCACAATTCTACCTATTCCATATACCAAAACATCAATAACTCATCAAAACACAAATATGAACTTCAAAATCTCAATTCTACCTATTCCATATAACAAAACATAATATAACTAATCAAAACACAAATATGAACTTCAAAATCACAATTCTACCCATTCCATATACCAAAACATCAATGAATAACTCATCAAAACACAAATATGAACTTCAAAATCAAAATTCTACCTATTCCATATACCAAAACATCAATAACTCATCAAAACACAAATATGAACTTCAAAATCACAATTCTACCTATTCCATATACCAAAACATCAATAACTCATCAAAACACAAATTTGAACTTCAAAATCTCAATTCTACCTATTCCATATAACAAAACATCAATGAATAATTCATCAAAACAAAAATATGAACTTCAAAATCAAAATTCTACCTATTCCATATACCAAAACATCAATAACTCATCAAAACACAAATATGAACTTCAAAATCTCAATTCTACCTATTCCATATACCAAAACATCAATGAATAACTCATCAAAACACAAATATGAACTTCAAAATCACAATTCTACCTATTCCACATACCAAAACATCAATAACTCATCAAAACACAAATATGAACTTTGAAACACAATTTCTACCTATTCCATTTACCAAAACATCAATAACTCATCAAAACACAAATATGAACTTCAAAATCACAATTCTACCTATTCCATATAACAAAACATAATATAACTCATCAAAACACAAATATGAACTTCAAAATCACAATTCTACCTATTTCAAATACCAAAACATCAATAACTCATCAAAACACAAATATGAACTTCAAAATCTCAATTCTACCTATTCCATATAACAAAACATAATATAACTCATCAAAACACAAATATGGACTTCAAAATCACAATTCTACCTATTCCATATACCAAAACATCAATAACTCATCAAAACACAAATATGAACTTGAAAATCTCAATTCTACCTATTCCATATAACAAAACATAATATAACTAATCAAAACACAAATATGAACTTCAAAATCTCAATTCTACCTATTCCATATACCAAAACATCAATGAATAACTCATCAAAACACAAATATGAACTTCAAAATCAAAATTCTACCTATTCCATATACCAAAACATCAATAACTCATCAAAACACAAATATGAACTTCAAAATCTCAATTCTACCTATTCCATATAACAAAACATAATATAACTCATCAAAACACAAATATGAACTTCAAAATCTCAATTCTACCTATTCCATATAACAAAACATCAATGAATAATTCATCAAAACACAAATATGAACTTCAAAATCAAAATTCTACCTATTCCATATACCAAAACATCAATAACTCATCAAAACACAAATATGAACTTCAAAATCTCAATTCTACCTATTCCATATACCAAAACATCAATGAATAACTCATCAAAACACAAATATGAACTTCAAAATCACAATTCTACCTATTCCACATACCAAAACATCAATAACTCATCAAAACACAAATATGAACTTTGAAACACAATTTCTACCTATTCCATTTACCAAAACATCAATAACTCATCAAAACACAAATATGAACTTCAAAATCACAATTCTACCTATTCCATATAACAAAACATAATATAACTCATCAAAACACAAATATGAACTTCAAAATCTCAATTCTACCTATTCCATATAACAAAACATCAATGAATAATTCATCAAAACACAAATATGAACTTCAAAATCAAAATTCTACCTATTCCATATACCAAAACATCAATAACTCATCAAAACACAAATATGAACTTCAAAATCTCAATTCTACCTATTCCATATACCAAAACATCAATGAATAACTCATCAAAACACAAATATGAACTTCAAAATCACAATTCTACCTATTCCACATACCAAAACATCAATAACTCATCAAAACACAAATATGAACTTTGAAACACAATTTCTACCTATTCCATTTACCAAAACATCAATAACTCATCAAAACACAAATATGAACTTCAAAATCACAATTCTACCTATTCCATATAACAAAACATAATATAACTCATCAAAACTCAAATATGAACTTCAAAATCACAATTCTACCTATTCCATATACCAAAACATCAATAACTCATCAAAACACAAATATGAACTTCAAAATCTCAATTCTACCTATTCCATATACCAAAACATCAATGAATAACTCATCAAAACACAAATATGAACTTCAAAATCTCAATTCTACCTATTCCATATACCAAAACATCAATGAATAACTCATCAAAACACAAATATGAACTTCAAAATCACAATTCTACCTATTCCATATAACAAAACATAATATAACTAATCAAAACACAAATATGAACTTCAAAATCACAATTCTACCTATTCCATATACCAAAACATCAATAACTCATCAAAACACAAATATGAACTTCAAAACCCAATTTCTATATATTTCATTTACCAAAACATCAATAACTCATCAAAACACAAATATGAACTTCAAAATCACAATTCTACCTATTCCATATAACAAAACATAATATAACTCATCAAAACACAAATATGAACTTCAAAATCACAATTCTACCTATTCCATATACCAAAACATCAATAACTCATCAAAACACAAATATGAACTTCAAAATCTCAATTCTACCTATTCCATATAACAAAACATCAATGAATAATTCATCAAAACACAAATATAAACTTCAAAATCAAAATTCTACCTATTCCATATACCAAAACATCAATAACTCATCAAAACACAAATATGAACTTCAAAATCTCAATTCTACCTATTCCATATACCAAAACATCAATGAATAACTCATCAAAACACAAATATGAACTTCAAAATCACAATTCTACCTATTCCACATACCAAAACATCAATAACTCATCAAACACAATTATGAACTTTGAAACACAATTTCTACCTATTCCATTTACCAAAACATCAATAACTCATCAAAACACAAATATGAACTTCAAAATCACAATTCTACCTATTCCATATAACAAAACATAATATAACTCATCAAAACACAAATATGAACTTCAAAATCACAATTCTACCTATTTCATATACCAAAACATCAATAACTCATCAAAACACAAATATGAACTTCAAAATCACAATTCTACCTATTTCATATACCAAAACATCAATAACTCATCAAAACACAAATATGAACTTCAAAATCTCAATTCTACCTATTCCATATAACAAAACATAATATAACTCATCAAAACACAAATATGAACTTCAAAATCACAATTCTACCTATTCCATATACCAAAACATCAATAACTCATCAAAACACAAATATGAACTTCAAAATCTCAATTCTACCTATTCCATATACCAAAACATCAATGAATAACTCATCAAAACACAAATATGAACTTCAAAATCTCAATTCTACCTATTCCATATACCAAAACATCAATGAATAACTCATCAAAACACAAATATGAACTTCAAAATCACAATTCTACCTATTCCATATAACAAAACATAATATAACTAATCAAAACACAAATATGAACTTCAAAATCACAATTCTACCTATTCCATATACCAAAACATCAATAACTCATCAAAACACAAATATGAACTTCAAAACCCAATTTCTATCTATTTCATTTACCAAAACATCAATAACTCATCAAAACACAAATATGAACTCCAAAATCACAATTCTACCTATTCCATATAACAAAACATAATATAACTCATCAAAACACAAATATGAACTTCAAAATCACAATTCTACCTATTCCATATACCAAAACATCAATAACTCATCAAAACACAAATATGAACTTCAAAATCTCAATTCTACCTATTCCATATAACAAAACATCAATGAATAATTCATCAAAACACAAATATGAACTTCAAAATCAAAATTCTACCTATTCCATATACCAAAACATCAATAACTCATCAAAACACAAATATGAACTTCAAAATCTCAATTCTACCTATTCCATATACCAAAACATCAATGAATAACTCATCAAAACACAAATATGAACTTCAAAATCACAATTCTACCTATTCCACATACCAAAACATCAATAACTCATCAAAACACAAATATGAACTTTGAAACACAATTTCTACCTATTCCATTTACCAAAACATCAATAACTCATCAAAACACAAATATGAACTTCAAAATCTCAATTCTACCTATTCCATATAACAAAACATAATATAACTCATCAAAACACAAATATGAACTTCAAAATCACAATTCTACCTATTCCATATACCAAAACATCAATAACTCATCAAAACACAAATATGAACTTCAAAATCTCAATTCTACCTATTCCATATAACAAAACATAATATAACTAATCAAAACACAAATATGAACTTCAAAATCACAATTCTACCCATTCCATATACCAAAACATCAATGAATAACTCATCAAAACACAAATATGAACTTCAAAATCAAAATTCTACCTATTCCATATACCAAAACATCAATAACTCATCAAAACACAAATATGAACTTCAAAATCACAATTCTACCTATTCCATATACCAAAACATCAATAACTCATCAAAACACAAATTTGAACTTCAAAATCTCAATTCTACCTATTCCATATAACAAAACATCAATGAATAATTCATCAAAACAAAAATATGAACTTCAAAATCAAAATTCTACCTATTCCATATACCAAAACATCAATAACTCATCAAAACACAAATATGAACTTCAAAATCTCAATTCTACCTATTCCATATACCAAAACATCAATGAATAACTCATCAAAACACAAATATGAACTTCAAAATCACAATTCTACCTATTCCACATACCAAAACATCAATAACTCATCAAAACACAAATATGAACTTTGAAACACAATTTCTACCTATTCCATTTACCAAAACATCAATAACTCATCAAAACACAAATATGAACTTCAAAATCACAATTCTACCTATTCCATATAACAAAACATAATATAACTCATCAAAACACAAATATGAACTTCAAAATCACAATTCTACCTATTTCAAATACCAAAACATCAATAACTCATCAAAACACAAATATGAACTTCAAAATCTCAATTCTACCTATTCCATATAACAAAACATAATATAACTCATCAAAACACAAATATGGACTTCAAAATCACAATTCTACCTATTCCATATACCAAAACATCAATAACTCATCAAAACACAAATATGAACTTGAAAATCTCAATTCTACCTATTCCATATAACAAAACATAATATAACTAATCAAAACACAAATATGAACTTCAAAATCTCAATTCTACCTATTCCATATACCAAAACATCAATGAATAACTCATCAAAACACAAATATGAACTTCAAAATCAAAATTCTACCTATTCCATATACCAAAACATCAATAACTCATCAAAACACAAATATGAACTTCAAAATCTCAATTCTACCTATTCCATATAACAAAACATAATATAACTCATCAAAACACAAATATGAACTTCAAAATCTCAATTCTACCTATTCCATATAACAAAACATCAATGAATAATTCATCAAAACACAAATATGAACTTCAAAATCAAAATTCTACCTATTCCATATACCAAAACATCAATAACTCATCAAAACACAAATATGAACTTCAAAATCTCAATTCTACCTATTCCATATACCAAAACATCAATGAATAACTCATCAAAACACAAATATGAACTTCAAAATCACAATTCTACCTATTCCACATACCAAAACATCAATAACTCATCAAAACACAAATATGAACTTTGAAACACAATTTCTACCTATTCCATTTACCAAAACATCAATAACTCATCAAAACACAAATATGAACTTCAAAATCACAATTCTACCTATTCCATATAACAAAACATAATATAACTCATCAAAACACAAATATGAACTTCAAAATCTCAATTCTACCTATTCCATATAACAAAACATCAATGAATAATTCATCAAAACACAAATATGAACTTCAAAATCAAAATTCTACCTATTCCATATACCAAAACATCAATAACTCATCAAAACACAAATATGAACTTCAAAATCTCAATTCTACCTATTCCATATACCAAAACATCAATGAATAACTCATCAAAACACAAATATGAACTTCAAAATCACAATTCTACCTATTCCACATACCAAAACATCAATAACTCATCAAAACACAAATATGAACTTTGAAACACAATTTCTACCTATTCCATTTACCAAAACATCAATAACTCATCAAAACACAAATATGAACTTCAAAATCACAATTCTACCTATTCCATATAACAAAACATAATATAACTCATCAAAACTCAAATATGAACTTCAAAATCACAATTCTACCTATTCCATATACCAAAACATCAATAACTCATCAAAACACAAATATGAACTTCAAAATCTCAATTCTACCTATTCCATATACCAAAACATCAATGAATAACTCATCAAAACACAAATATGAACTTCAAAATCTCAATTCTACCTATTCCATATACCAAAACATCAATGAATAACTCATCAAAACACAAATATGAACTTCAAAATCACAATTCTACCTATTCCATATAACAAAACATAATATAACTAATCAAAACACAAATATGAACTTCAAAATCACAATTCTACCTATTCCATATACCAAAACATCAATAACTCATCAAAACACAAATATGAACTTCAAAACCCAATTTCTATATATTTCATTTACCAAAACATCAATAACTCATCAAAACACAAATATGAACTTCAAAATCACAATTCTACCTATTCCATATAACAAAACATAATATAACTCATCAAAACACAAATATGAACTTCAAAATCACAATTCTACCTATTCCATATACCAAAACATCAATAACTCATCAAAACACAAATATGAACTTCAAAATCTCAATTCTACCTATTCCATATAACAAAACATCAATGAATAATTCATCAAAACACAAATATAAACTTCAAAATCAAAATTCTACCTATTCCATATACCAAAACATCAATAACTCATCAAAACACAAATATGAACTTCAAAATCTCAATTCTACCTATTCCATATACCAAAACATCAATGAATAACTCATCAAAACACAAATATGAACTTCAAAATCACAATTCTACCTATTCCACATACCAAAACATCAATAACTCATCAAACACAATTATGAACTTTGAAACACAATTTCTACCTATTCCATTTACCAAAACATCAATAACTCATCAAAACACAAATATGAACTTCAAAATCACAATTCTACCTATTCCATATAACAAAACATAATATAACTCATCAAAACACAAATATGAACTTCAAAATCACAATTCTACCTATTTCATATACCAAAACATCAATAACTCATCAAAACACAAATATGAACTTCAAAATCTCAATTCTACCTATTCCATATAACAAAACATAATATAACTCATCAAAACACAAATATGAACTTCAAAATCACAATTCTACCTATTCCATATACCAAAACATCAATAACTCATCAAAACACAAATATGAACTTCAAAATCTCAATTCTACCTATTCCATATAACAAAACATAATATAACTCATCAAAACACAAATATGAACTTCAAAATCACAATTCTACCTATTCCATATACCAAAACATCAATAACTCATCAAAACACAAATATGAACTTCAAAATCTCAATTCTACCTATTCCATATAACAAAACATAATATAACTAATCAAAACACAAATATGAACTTCAAAATCACAATTCTACCCATTCCATATACCAAAACATCAATGAATAACTCATCAAAACACAAATATGAACTTCAAAATCAAAATTCTACCTATTCCATATACCAAAACATCAATAACTCATCAAAACACAAATATGAACTTCAAAATCACAATTCTACCTATTCCATATACCAAAACATCAATAACTCATCAAAACACAAATTTGAACTTCAAAATCTCAATTCTACCTATTCCATATAACAAAACATCAATGAATAATTCATCAAAACACAAATATGAACTTCAAAATCAAAATTCTACCTATTCCATATACCAAAACATCAATAACTCATCAAAACACAAATATGAACTTCAAAATCTCAATTCTACCTATTCCATATACCAAAACATCAATGAATAACTCATCAAAACACAAATATGAACTTCAAAATCACAATTCTACCTATTCCACATACCAAAACATCAATAACTCATCAAAACACAAATATGAACTTTGAAACACAATTTCTACCTATTCCATTTACCAAAACATCAATAACTCATCAAAACACAAATATGAACTTTGAAACACAATTTCTACCTATTCCATTTACCAAAACATCAATAACTCATCAAAACACAAATATGAACTTCAAAATCACAATTCTACCTATTTCATATACCAAAACATCAATAACTCATCAAAACACAAATATGAACTTCAAAATCTCAATTCTACCTATTCCTTATAACAAAACATAATATAACTCATCAAAACACAAATATGAACTTCAAAATCACAATTCTACCTATTCCATATACCAAAACATCAATAACTCATCAATACACAAATATGAACTTCAAAATCTCAATTCTACCTATTCCATATACCAAAACATCAATGAATAACTCATCAAAACACAAATATGAACTTCAAAATCTCAATTCTACCTATTCCATATACCAAAACATCAATAACTCATCAAAACACAAATATGAACTTGAAAATCTCAATTCTACCTATTCCATATAACAAAACATAATATAACTAATCAAAACACAAATATGAACTTCAAAATCACAATTCTACCTATTCCATATACCAAAACATCAATAACTCATCAAAACACAAATATGAACTTCAAAATCTCAATTCTACCTATTCCATATAACAAAACATAATATAACTAATCAAAACACAAATATGAACTTCAAAATCACAATTCTACCCATTCCATATACCAAAACATCAATGAATAACTCATCAAAACACAAATATGAACTTCAAAATCAAAATTCTACCTATTCCATATACCAAAACATCAATAACTCATCAAAACACAAATATGAACTTCAAAATCACAATTCTACCTATTCCATATACCAAAACATCAATAACTCATCAAAACACAAATTTGAACTTCAAAATCTCAATTCTACCTATTCCATATAACAAAACATCAATGAATAATTCATCAAAACACAAATATGAACTTCAAAATCAAAATTCTACCTATTCCATATACCAAAACATCAATAACTCATCAAAACACAAATATGAACTTCAAAATCTCAATTCTACCTATTCCATATACCAAAACATCAATGAATAACTCATCAAAACACAAATATGAACTTCAAAATCACAATTCTACCTATTCCACATACCAAAACATCAATAACTCATCAAAACACAAATATGAACTTTGAAACACAATTTCTACCTATTCCATTTACCAAAACATCAATAACTCATCAAAACACAAATATGAACTTTGAAACACAATTTCTACCTATTCCATTTACCAAAACATCAATAACTCATCAAAACACAAATATGAACTTCAAAATCACAATTCTACCTATTTCATATACCAAAACATCAATAACTCATCAAAACACAAATATGAACTTCAAAATCTCAATTCTACCTATTCCTTATAACAAAACATAATATAACTCATCAAAACACAAATATGAACTTCAAAATCACAATTCTACCTATTCCATATACCAAAACATCAATAACTCATCAATACACAAATATGAACTTCAAAATCTCAATTCTACCTATTCCATATACCAAAACATCAATGAATAACTCATCAAAACACAAATATGAACTTCAAAATCTCAATTCTACCTATTCCATATACCAAAACATCAATAACTCATCAAAACACAAATATGAACTTGAAAATCTCAATTCTACCTATTCCATATAACAAAACATAATATAACTAATCAAAACACAAATATGAACTTCAAAATCTCAATTCTACCTATTCCATATACCAAAACATCAATGAATAACTCATCAAAGCACAAATATGAACTTCAAAATCAAAATTCTACCTATTCCATATACCAAAACATCAATAACTCATCAAAACACAAATATGAACTTCAAAATCACAATTCTACCTATTCCATATACCAAAACATCAATAACTCATCAAAACACAAATATGAACTTCAAAATCTCAATTCTACCTATTCCATATAACAAAACATCAATGAATAATTCATCAAAACACAAATATGAACTTCAAAATCAAAATTCTGCCTATTCCATATACCAAAACATCAATAACTCATCAAAACACAAATATGAACTTCAAAATCTCAATTCTACCTATTCCATATACCAAAACATCAATGAATAACTCATCAAAACACAAATATGAACTTCAAAATCACAATTCTACCTATTCCACATACCAAAACATCAATAACTCATCAAAACACAAATATGAACTTTGAAACACAATTTCTACCTATTCCATTTACCAAAACATCAATAACTCATCAAAACACAAATATGAACTTCAAAATCACAATTCTACCTATTCCATATAACAAAACATAATATAACTCATCAAAACACAAATATGAACTTCAAAATCACAATTCTACCTATTTCATATACCAAAACATCAATAACTCATCAAAACACAAATATGAACTTCAAAATCTCAATTCTACCTATTCCATATAACAAAACATAATATAACTCATCAAAACACAAATATGAACTTCAAAATCACAATTCTACCTATTCCATATACCAAAACATCAATAACTCATCAAAACACAAATATGAACTTCAAAATCTCAATTCTACCTATTCCATATACCAAAACATCAATGAATAACTCATCAAAACACAAATATGAACTTCAAAATCTCAATTCTACCTATTCCATATACCAAAACATCAATGAATAACTCATCAAAACACAAATATGAACTTCAAAATCACAATTCTACCTATTCCATATAACAAAACATAATATAACTAATCAAAACACAAATATGAACTTCAAAATCACAATTCTACCTATTCCATATACCAAAACATCAATAACTCATCAAAACACAAATATGAACTTCAAAACCCAATTTCTATATATTTCATTTACCAAAACATCAATAACTCATCAAAACACAAATATGAACTTCAAAATCACAATTCTACCTATTCCATATAACAAAACATAATATAACTCATCAAAACACAAATATGAACTTCAAAATCACAATTCTACCTATTCCATATACCAAAACATCAATAACTCATCAAAACACAAATATGAACTTCAAAATCTCAATTCTACCTATTCCATATACCAAAACATCATATAACTCATCAAAACACAAATATGGACTTCAAAATCACAATTCTACCTATTCCATATACCAAAACATCAATAACTCATCAAAACACAAATATGAACTTCAAAATCTCAATTCTACCTATTCCATATACCAAAACATCAATGAATAACTCATCAAAACACAAATATGAACTTCAAAATCACAATTCTACCTATTCCACATACCAAAACATCAATAACTCATCAAACACAAATATGAACTTTGAAACACAATTTCTACCTATTCCATTTACCAAAACATCAATAACTCATCAAAACACAAATATGAACTTCAAAATCACAATTCTACCTATTCCATATAACAAAACATAATATAACTCATCAAAACACAAATATGAACTTCAAAATCACAATTCTACCTATTTCATATACCAAAACATCAATAACTCATCAAAACACAAATATGAACTTCAAAATCTCAATTCTACCTATTCCATATAACAAAACATAATATAACTCATCAAAACACAAATATGAACTTCAAAATCACAATTCTACCTATTCCATATACCAAAACATCAATAACTCATCAAAACACAAATATGAACTTCAAAATGTCAATTCTACCTATTCCATATAACAAAACATAATATAACTAATCAAAACACAAATATGAACTTCAAAATCACAATTCTACCCATTCCATATACCAAAACATCAATGAATAACTCATCAAAACACAAATATGAACTTCAAAATCAAAATTCTACCTATTCCATATACCAAAACATCAATAACTCATCAAAACACAAATATGAACTTCAAAATCACAATTCTACCTATTCCATATACCAAAACATCAATAACTCATCAAAACACAAATTTGAACTTCAAAATCTCAATTCTACCTATTCCATATAACAAAACATCAATGAATAATTCATCAAAACACAAATATGAACTTCAAAATCAAAATTCTACCTATTCCATATACCAAAACATCAATAACTCATCAAAACACAAATATGAACTTCAAAATCTCAATTCTACCTATTCCATATACCAAAACATCAATGAATAACTCATCAAAACACAAATATGAACTTCAAAATCACAATTCTACCTATTCCACATACCAAAACATCAATAACTCATCAAAACACAAATATGAACTTTGAAACACAATTTCTACCTATTCCATTTACCAAAACATCAATAACTCATCAAAACACAAATATGAACTTTGAAACACAATTTCTACCTATTCCATTTACCAAAACATCAATAACTCATCAAAACACAAATATGAACTTCAAAATCACAATTCTACCTATTTCATATACCAAAACATCAATAACTCATCAAAACACAAATATGAACTTCAAAATCTCAATTCTACCTATTCCATATAACAAAACATAATATAACTCATCAAAACACAAATATGAACTTCAAAATCACAATTCTACCTATTCCATATACCAAAACATCAATAACTCATCAAAACACAAATATGAACTTCAAAATCTCAATTCTACCTATTCCATATACCAAAACATCAATGAATAACTCATCAAAACACAAATATGAACTTCAAAATCTCAATTCTACCTATTCCATATACCAAAACATCAATGAATAACTCATCAAAACACAAATATGAACTTCAAAATCACAATTCTACCTATTCCATATAACAAAACATAATATAACTAATCAAAACACAAATATGAACTTCAAAATCACAATTCTACCTATTCCATATACCAAAACATCAATAACTCATCAAAACACAAATATGAACTTCAAAACCCAATTTCTATCTATTTCATTTACCAAAACATCAATAACTCATCAAAACACAAATATGAACTCCAAAATCACAATTCTACCTATTCCATATAACAAAACATAATATAACTCATCAAAACACAAATATGAACTTCAAAATCACAATTCTACCTATTCCATATACCAAAACATCAATAACTCATCAAAACACAAATATGAACTTCAAAATCTCAATTCTACCTATTCCATATAACAAAACATCAATGAATAATTCATCAAAACACAAATATGAACTTCAAAATCAAAATTCTACCTATTCCATATACCAAAACATCAATAACTCATCAAAACACAAATATGAACTTCAAAATCTCAATTCTACCTATTCCATATACCAAAACATCAATGAATAACTCATCAAAACACAAATATGAACTTCAAAATCACAATTCTACCTATTCCACATACCAAAACATCAATAACTCATCAAACACAAATATGAACTTTGAAACACAATTTCTACCTATTCCATTTACCAAAACATCAATAACTCATCAAAACACAAATATGAACTTCAAAATCACAATTCTACCTATTCCATATACCAAAACATCAATAACTCATCAAAACACAAATATGAACTTCAAAATGTCAATTCTACCTATTCCATATACAAAACATAATATAACTAATCAAAACACAAATATGAACTTCAAAATCACAATTCTACCCATTCCATATACCAAAACATCAATGAATAACTCATCAAAACACAAATATGAACTTCAAAATCACAATTCTACCTATTCCATATACCAAAACATCAATAACTCATCAAAACACAAATATGAACTTCAAAATGTCAATTCTACCTATTCCATATAACAAAACATAATATAACTAATCAAAACACAAATATGAACTTCAAAATCACAATTCTACCCATTCCATATACCAAAACATCAATGAATAACTCATCAAAACACAAATATGAACTTCAAAATCAAAATTCTACCTATTCCATATACCAAAACATCAATAACTCATCAAAACACAAATATGAACTTCAAAATCACAATTCTACCTATTCCATATACCAAAACATCAATAACTCATCAAAACACAAATTTGAACTTCAAAATCTCAATTCTACCTATTCCATATAACAAAACATCAATGAATAATTCATCAAAACACAAATATGAACTTCAAAATCAAAATTCTACCTATTCCATATACCAAAACATCAATAACTCATCAAAACACAAATATGAACTTCAAAATCTCAATTCTACCTATTCCATATACCAAAACATCAATGAATAACTCATCAAAACACAAATATGAACTTCAAAATCACAATTCTACCTATTCCACATACCAAAACATCAATAACTCATCAAAACACAAATATGAACTTTGAAACACAATTTCTACCTATTCCATTTACCAAAACATCAATAACTCATCAAAACACAAATATGAACTTTGAAACACAATTTCTACCTATTCCATTTACCAAAACATCAATAACTCATCAAAACACAAATATGAACTTCAAAATCACAATTCTACCTATTTCATATACCAAAACATCAATAACTCATCAAAACACAAATATGAACTTCAAAATCTCAATTCTACCTATTCCATATAACAAAACATAATATAACTCATCAAAACACAAATATGAACTTCAAAATCACAATTCTACCTATTCCATATACCAAAACATCAATAACTCATCAAAACACAAATATGAACTTCAAAATCTCAATTCTACCTATTCCATATACCAAAACATCAATGAATAACTCATCAAAACACAAATATGAACTTCAAAATCTCAATTCTACCTATTCCATATACCAAAACATCAATGAATAACTCATCAAAACACAAATATGAACTTCAAAATCACAATTCTACCTATTCCATATAACAAAACATAATATAACTAATCAAAACACAAATATGAACTTCAAAATCACAATTCTACCTATTCCATATACCAAAACATCAATAACTCATCAAAACACAAATATGAACTTCAAAACCCAATTTCTATCTATTTCATTTACCAAAACATCAATAACTCATCAAAACACAAATATGAACTCCAAAATCACAATTCTACCTATTCCATATAACAAAACATAATATAACTCATCAAAACACAAATATGAACTTCAAAATCACAATTCTACCTATTCCATATACCAAAACATCAATAACTCATCAAAACACAAATATGAACTTCAAAATCTCAAATCTACCTATTCCATATAACAAAACATCAATGAATAATTCATCAAAACACAAATATGAACTTCAAAATCAAAATTCTACCTATTCCATATACCAAAACATCAATAACTCATCAAAACACAAATATGAACTTCAAAATCTCAATTCTACCTATTCCATATACCAAAACATCAATGAATAACTCATCAAAACACAAATATGAACTTCAAAATCACAATTCTACCTATTCCACATACCAAAACATCAATAACTCATCAAAACACAAATATGAACTTTGAAACACAATTTCTACCTATTCCATTTACCAAAACATCAATAACTCATCAAAACACAAATATGAACTTCAAAATCTCAATTCTACCTATTCCATATAACAAAACATAATATAACTCATCAAAACACAAATATGAACTTCAAAATCACAATTCTACCTATTCCATATACCAAAACATCAATAACTCATCAAAACACAAATATGAACTTCAAAATCTCAATTCTACCTATTCCATATAACAAAACATAATATAACTAATCAAAACACAAATATGAACTTCAAAATCACAATTCTACCCATTCCATATACCAAAACATCAATGAATAACTCATCAAAACACAAATATGAACTTCAAAATCAAAATTCTACCTATTCCATATACCAAAACATGAATAACTCATCAAAACACAAATATGAACTTCAAAATCACAATTCTACCTATTCCATATACCAAAACATCAATAACTCATCAAAACACAAATTTGAACTTCAAAATCTCAATTCTACCTATTCCATATAACAAAACATCAATGAATAATTCATCAAAACACAAATATGAACTTCAAAATCAAAATTCTACCTATTCCATATACCAAAACATCAATAACTCATCAAAACACAAATATGAACTTCAAAATCTCAATTCTACCTATTCCATATACCAAAACATCAATGAATAACTCATCAAAACACAAATATGAACTTCAAAATCACAATTCTACCTATTTCAAATACCAAAACATCAATAACTCATCAAAACACAAATATGAACTTCAAAATCTCAATTCTACCTATTCCATATAACAAAACATAATATAACTCATCAAAACACAAATATGGACTTCAAAATCACAATTCTACCTATTCCATATACCAAAACATCAATAACTCATCAAAACACAAATATGAACTTGAAAATCTCAATTCTACCTATTCCATATAACAAAACATAATATAACTAATCAAAACACAAATATGAACTTCAAAATCTCAATTCTACCTATTCCATATACCAAAACATCAATGAATAACTCATCAAAACACAAATATGAACTTCAAAATCAAAATTCTACCTATTCCATATACCAAAACATCAATAACTCATCAAAACACAAATATGAACTTCAAAATCTCAATTCTACCTATTCCATATAACAAAACATAATATAACTCATCAAATCACAAATATGAACTTCAAAATCTCAATTCTACCTATTCCATATAACAAAACATCAATGAATAATTCATCAAAACACAAATATGAACTTCAAAATCAAAATTCTACCTATTCCATATACCAAAACATCAATAACTCATCAAAACACAAATATGAACTTCAAAATCTCAATTCTACCTATTCCATATACCAAAACATCAATGAATAACTCATCAAAACACAAATATGAACTTCAAAATCACAATTCTACCTATTCCACATACCAAAACATCAATAACTCATCAAAACACAAATATGAACTTTGAAACACAATTTCTACCTATTCCATTTACCAAAACATCAATAACTCATCAAAACACAAATATGAACTTCAAAATCACAATTCTACCTATTCCATATAACAAAACATAATATAACTCATCAAAACACAAATATGAACTTCAAAATCACAATTCTACCTATTCCATTTACCAAAACATCAATAACTCATCAAAACACAAATATGAACTTCAAAATCACAATTCTACCTATTCCATATAACAAAACATAATATAACTCATCAAAACACAAATATGAACTTCAAAATCACAATTCTACCTATTTCAAATACCAAAACATCAATAACTCATCAAAACACAAATATGAACTTCAAAATCTCAATTCTACCTATTCCATATAACAAAACATAATATAACTCATCAAAACACAAATATGGACTTCAAAATCACAATTCTACCTATTCCATATACCAAAACATCAATAACTCATCAAAACACAAATATGAACTTGAAAATCTCAATTCTACCTATTCCATATAACAAAACATAATATAACTAATCAAAACACAAATATGAACTTCAAAATCTCAATTCTACCTATTCCATATACCAAAACATCAATGAATAACTCATCAAAACACAAATATGAACTTCAAAATCAAAATTCTACCTATTCCATATACCAAAACATCAATAACTCATCAAAACACAAATATGAACTTCAAAATCTCAATTCTACCTATTCCATATAACAAAACATAATATAACTCATCAAAACACAAATATGAACTTCAAAATCTCAATTCTACCTATTCCATATAACAAAACATCAATGAATAATTCATCAAAACACAAATATGAACTTCAAAATCAAAATTCTACCTATTCCATATACCAAAACATCAATAACTCATCAAAACACAAATATGAACTTCAAAATCTCAATTCTACCTATTCCATATACCAAAACATCAATGAATAACTCATCAAAACACAAATATGAACTTCAAAATCACAATTCTACCTATTCCACATACCAAAACATCAATAACTCATCAAAACACAAATATGAACTTTGAAACACAATTTCTACCTATTCCATTTACCAAAACATCAATAACTCATCAAAACACAAATATGAACTTCAAAATCACAATTCTACCTATTCCATATAACAAAACATAATATAACTCATCAAAACACAAATATGAACTTCAAAATCACAATTCTACCTATTTCATATACCAAAACATCAATAACTCATCAAAACACAAATATGAACTTCAAAATCACAATTCTACCTATTCCATATAACAAAACATAATATAACTCATCAAAACACAAATATGAACTTCAAAATCACAATTCTACCTATTTCATATACCAAAACATCAATAACTCATCAAAACACAAATATGAACTTCAAAATCTCAATTCTACCTATTCCATATAACAAAACATCAATGAATAATTCATCAAAACACAAATATGAACTTCAAAATCAAAATTCTACCTATTCCATATACCAAAACATCAATAACTCATCAAAACACAAATATGAACTTCAAAATCTCAATTCTACCTATTCGATATACCAAAACATCAATGAATAACTCATCAAAACACAAATATGAACTTCAAAATCACAATTCTACCTATTCCACATACCAAAACATCAATAACTCATCAAAACACAAATATGAACTTTGAAACACAATTTCTACCTATTCCATTTACCAAAACATCAATAACTCATCAAAACACAAATATGAACTTCAAAATCACAATTCTACCTATTCCATATAACAAAACATAATATAACTCATCAAAACACAAATATGAACTTCAAAATCACAATTCTACCTATTCCATTTACCAAAACATCAATAACTCATCAAAACACAAATATGAACTTCAAAATCACAATTCTACCTATTCCATATAACAAAACATAATATAACTCATCAAAACACAAATATGAACTTCAAAATCACAATTCTACCTATTTCAAATACCAAAACATCAATAACTCATCAAAACACAAATATGAACTTCAAAATCTCAATTCTACCTATTCCATATAACAAAACATAATATAACTCATCAAAACACAAATATGGACTTCAAAATCACAATTCTACCTATTCCATATACCAAAACATCAATAACTCATCAAAACACAAATATGAACTTGAAAATCTCAATTCTACCTATTCCATATAACAAAACATAATATAACTAATCAAAACACAAATATGAACTTCAAAATCTCAATTCTACCTATTCCATATACCAAAACATCAATGAATAACTCATCAAAACACAAATATGAACTTCAAAATCAAAATTCTACCTATTCCATATACCAAAACATCAATAACTCATCAAAACACAAATATGAACTTCAAAATCTCAATTCTACCTATTCCATATAACAAAACATAATATAACTCATCAAAACACAAATATGAACTTCAAAATCTCAATTCTACCTATTCCATATAACAAAACATCAATGAATAATTCATCAAAACACAAATATGAACTTCAAAATCAAAATTCTACCTATTCCATATACCAAAACATCAATAACTCATCAAAACACAAATATGAACTTCAAAATCTCAATTCTACCTATTCCATATACCAAAACATCAATGAATAACTCATCAAAACACAAATATGAACTTCAAAATCACAATTCTACCTATTCCACATACCAAAACATCAATAACTCATCAAAACACAAATATGAACTTTGAAACACAATTTCTACCTATTCCATTTACCAAAACATCAATAACTCATCAAAACACAAATATGAACTTCAAAATCACAATTCTACCTATTCCATATAACAAAACATAATATAACTCATCAAAACACAAATATGAACTTCAAAATCACAATTCTACCTATTTCATATACCAAAACATCAATAACTCATCAAAACACAAATATGAACTTCAAAATCACAATTCTACCTATTCCATATAACAAAACATAATATAACTCATCAAAACACAAATATGAACTTCAAAATCACAATTCTACCTATTTCATATACCAAAACATCAATAACTCATCGAAACACAAATATGAACTTCAAAATCTCAATTCTACCTATTCCATATAACAAAACATAATATAACTCATCAAAACACAAATATGAACTTCAAAATCACAATTCTACCTATTCCATATACCAAAACATCAATAACTCATCAAAACACAAATATGAACTTCAAAATCACAATTCTACCTATTCCACATACCAAAACATCAATAACTCATCAAAACACAAATATGAACTTTGAAACACAATTTCTACCTATTCCATTTACCAAAACATCAATAACTCATCAAAACACAAATATGAACTTCAAAATCACAATTCTACCTATTCCATATAACAAAACATAATATAACTCATCAAAACACAAATATGAACTTCAAAATCACAATTCTACCTATTTCATATACCAAAACATCAATAACTCATCAAAACACAAATATGAACTTCAAAATCTCAATTCTACCTATTCCATATAACAAAACATAATATAACTCATCAAAACACAAATATGGACTTCAAAATCACAATTCTACCTATTCCATGTACCAAAACATCAATAACTCATCAAAACACAAATATGAACTTGAAAATCTCAATTCTACCTATTCCATATAACAAAACATAATATAACTAATCAAAACACAAATATGAACTTCAAAATCTCAATTCTACCTATTCCATATACCAAAACATCAATGAATAACTCATCAAAACACAAATATGAACTTCAAAATCAAAATTCTACCTATTCCATATACCAAAACATCAATAACTCATCAAAACACAAATATGAACTTCAAAATCTCAATTCTACCTATTCCATATAACAAAACATAATATAACTCATCAAAACACAAATATGAACTTCAAAATCTCAATTCTACCTATTCCATATAACAAAACATCAATGAATAATTCATCAAAACACAAATATGAACTTCAAAATCAAAATTCTACCTATTCCATATACCAAAACATCAATAACTTATCAAAACACAAATATGAACTTCAAAATCTCAATTCTACCTATTCCATATACCAAAACATCAATGAATAACTCATCAAAACACAAATATGAACTTCAAAATCACAATTCTACCTATTCCACATACCAAAACATCAATAACTCATCAAAACACAAATATGAACTTTGAAACACAATTTCTACCTATTCCATTTACCAAAACATCAATAACTCATCAAAACACAAATATGAACTTCAAAATCACAATTCTACCTATTCCATATAACAAAACATAATATAACTCATCAAAACACAAATATGAACTTCAAAATCACAATTCTACCTATTTCATATACCAAAACATCAATAACTCATCAAAACACAAATATGAACTTCAAAATCTCAATTCTACCTATTCCATATAACAAAACATAAATAACTCATCAAAACACAAATATGAACTTTGAAACACAATTTCTACCTATTCCATTTACCAAAACATCAATAACTCATCAAAACACAAATATGAACTTCAAAATCACAATTCTACCTATTCCATATAACAAAACATAATATAACTCATCAAAACACAAATATGAACTTCAAAATCACAATTCTACCTATTTCAAATACCAAAACATCAATAACTCATCAAAACACAAATATGAACTTCAAAATCTCAATTCTACCTATTCCATATAACAAAACATAATATAACTCATCAAAACACAAATATGGACTTCAAAATCACAATTCTACCTATTCCATATACCAAAACATCAATAACTCATCAAAACACAAATATGAACTTGAAAATCTCAATTCTACCTATTCCATATAACAAAACATAATATAACTAATCAAAACACAAATATGAACTTCAAAATCTCAATTCTACCTATTCCATATACCAAAACATCAATGAATAACTCATCAAAACACAAATATGAACTTCAAAATCAAAATTCTACCTATTCCATATACCAAAACATCAATAACTCATCAAAACACAAATATGAACTTCAAAATCTCAATTCTACCTATTCCATATAACAAAACATAATATAACTCATCAAAACACAAATATGAACTTCAAAATCTCAATTCTACCTATTCCATATAACAAAACATCAATGAATAATTCATCAAAACACAAATATGAACTTCAAAATCAAAATTCTACCTATTCCATATACCAAAACATCAATAACTCATCAAAACACAAATATGAACTTCAAAATCTCAATTCTACCTATTCCATATACCAAAACATCAATGAATAACTCATCAAAACACAAATATGAACTTCAAAATCACAATTCTACCTATTCCACATACCAAAACATCAATAACTCATCAAAACACAAATATGAACTTTGAAACACAATTTCTACCTATTCCATTTACCAAAACATCAATAACTCATCAAAACACAAATATGAACTTCAAAATCACAATTCTACCTATTCCATATAACAAAACATAATATAACTCATCAAAACACAAATATGAACTTCAAAATCACAATTCTACCTATTTCATATACCAAAACATCAATAACTCATCAAAACACAAATATGAACTTCAAAATCACAATTCTACCTATTCCATATAACAAAACATAATATAACTCATCAAAACACAAATATGAACTTCAAAATCACAATTCTACCTATTTCATATACCAAAACATCAATAACTCATCGAAACACAAATATGAACTTCAAAATCTCAATTCTACCTATTCCATATAACAAAACATAATATAACTCATCAAAACACAAATATGAACTTCAAAATCACAATTCTACCTATTCCATATACCAAAACATCAATAACTCATCAAAACACAAATATGAACTTCAAAATCACAATTCTACCTATTCCACATACCAAAACATCAATGAATAATTCATCAAAACACAAATATGAACTTCAAAATCAAAATTCTACCTATTCCATATACCAAAACATCAATAACTCATCAAAACACAAATATGAACTTCAAAATCTCAATTCTACCTATTCCATATACCAAAACATCAATGAATAACTCATCAAAACACAAATATGAACTTCAAAATCACAATTCTACCTATTCCACATACCAAAACATCAATAACTCATCAAAACACAAATATGAACTTTGAAACACAATTTCTACCTATTCCATTTACCAAAACATCAATAACTCATCAAAACACAAATATGAACTTCAAAATCACAATTCTACCTATTCCATATAACAAAACATAATATAACTCATCAAAACACAAATATGAACTTCAAAATCACAATTCTACCTATTTCATATACCAAAACATCAATAACTCATCAAAACACAAATATGAACTTCAAAATCACAATTCTACCTATTCCATATAACAAAACATAATATAACTCATCAAAACACAAATATGAACTTCAAAATCACAATTCTACCTATTTCATATACCAAAACATCAATAACTCATCGAAACACAAATATGAACTTCAAAATCTCAATTCTACCTATTCCATATAACAAAACATAATATAACTCATCAAAACACAAATATGAACTTCAAAATCACAATTCTACCTATTCCATATACCAAAACATCAATAACTCATCAAAACACAAATATGAACTTCAAAATCACAATTCTACCTATTCCACATACCAAAACATCAATAACTCATCAAAACACAAATATGAACTTTGAAACACAATTTCTACCTATTCCATTTACCAAAACATCAATAACTCATCAAAACACAAATATGAACTTCAAAATCACAATTCTACCTATTCCATATAACAAAACATAATATAACTCATCAAAACACAAATATGAACTTCAAAATCACAATTCTACCTATTTCATATACCAAAACATCAATAACTCATCAAAACACAAATATGAACTTCAAAATCTCAATTCTACCTATTCCATATAACAAAACATAATATAACTCATCAAAACACAAATATGGACTTCAAAATCACAATTCTACCTATTCCATGTACCAAAACATCAATAACTCATCAAAACACAAATATGAACTTGAAAATCTCAATTCTACCTATTCCATATAACAAAACATAATATAACTAATCAAAACACAAATATGAACTTCAAAATCTCAATTCTACCTATTCCATATACCAAAACATCAATGAATAACTCATCAAAACACAAATATGAACTTCAAAATCAAAATTCTACCTATTCCATATACCAAAACATCAATAACTCATCAAAACACAAATATGAACTTCAAAATCTCAATTCTACCTATTCCATATAACAAAACATAATATAACTCATCAAAACACAAATATGAACTTCAAAATCTCAATTCTACCTATTCCATATAACAAAACATCAATGAATAATTCATCAAAACACAAATATGAACTTCAAAATCAAAATTCTACCTATTCCATATACCAAAACATCAATAACTTATCAAAACACAAATATGAACTTCAAAATCTCAATTCTACCTATTCCATATACCAAAACATCAATGAATAACTCATCAAAACACAAATATGAACTTCAAAATCACAATTCTACCTATTCCACATACCAAAACATCAATAACTCATCAAAACACAAATATGAACTTTGAAACACAATTTCTACCTATTCCATTTACCAAAACATCAATAACTCATCAAAACACAAATATGAACTTCAAAATCACAATTCTACCTATTCCATATAACAAAACATAATATAACTCATCAAAACACAAATATGAACTTCAAAATCACAATTCTACCTATTTCATATACCAAAACATCAATAACTCATCAAAACACAAATATGAACTTCAAAATCTCAATTCTACCTATTCCATATAACAAAACATAAATAACTCATCAAAACACAAATATGAACTTTGAAACACAATTTCTACCTATTCCATTTACCAAAACATCAATAACTCATCAAAACACAAATATGAACTTCAAAATCACAATTCTACCTATTCCATATAACAAAACATAATATAACTCATCAAAACACAAATATGAACTTCAAAATCACAATTCTACCTATTCCATATACCAAAACATCAATAACTCATCGAAACACAAATATGAACTTCAAAATCTCAATTCTACCTATTCCATATACCAAAACATAATATAACTAATCAAAACACAAATATGAACTTCAAAATCACAATTCTACCCATTCCATATACCAAAACATCAATGAATAACTCATCAAAACACAAATATGAACTTCAAAATCAAAATTCTACCTATTCCATATACCAAAACATCAATAACTCATCAAAACACAAATATGAACTTCAAAATCACAATTCTACCTATTCCATATACCAAAACATCAATAACTCATCAAAACACAAATTTGAACTTCAAAATCTCAATTCTACCTATTCCATATAACAAAACATCAATGAATAATTCATCAAAACACAAATATGAACTTCAAAATCAAAATTCTACCTATTCCATATACCAAAACATCAATAACTCATCAAAACACAAATATGAACTTCAAAATCTCAATTCTACCTATTCCATATACCAAAACATCAATGAATAACTCATCAAAACACAAATATGAACTTCAAAATCACAATTCTACCTATTCCACATACCAAAACATCAATAACTCATCAAAACACAAATATGAACTTTGAAACACAATTTCTACCTATTCCATTTACCAAAACATCAATAACTCATCAAAACACAAATATGAACTTTGAAACACAATTTCTACCTATTCCATTTACCAAAACATCAATAACTCATCAAAACACAAATATGAACTTCAAAATCACAATTCTACCTATTTCATATACCAAAACATCAATAACTCATCAAAACAAAAAAATGAACTTCAAAATCTCAATTCTACCTATTCCATATAACAAAACATAATATAACTCATCAAAACACAAATATGAACTTCAAAATCACAATTCTACCTATTCCATATACCAAAACATCAATAACTCATCAAAACACAAATATGAACTTCAAAATCTCAATTCTACCTATTCCATATACCAAAACATCAATGAATAACTCATCAAAACACAAATATGAACTTCAAAATCTCAATTCTACCTATTCCATATACCAAAACATCAATGAATAACTCATCAAAACACAAATATGAACTTCAAAATCACAATTCTACCTATTCCATATAACAAAACATAATATAACTAATCAAAACACAAATATGAACTTCAAAATCACAATTCTACCTATTCCATATACCAAAACATCAATAACTCATCAAAACACAAATATGAACTTCAAAACCCAATTTCTATCTATTTCATTTACCAAAACATCAATAACTCATCAAAACACAAATATGAACTCCAAAATCACAATTCTACCTATTCCATATAACAAAACATAATATAACTCATCAAAACACAAATATGAACTTCAAAATCACAATTCTACCTATTCCATATACCAAAACATCAATAACTCATCAAAACACAAATATGAACTTCAAAATCACAATTCTACCTATTCCATATAACAAAACATAATATAACTCATCAAAACACAAATATGAACTTCAAAATCACAATTCTACCTATTTCATATACCAAAACATCAATTGTTAGTTTTGAATACAGAAAAGCTATGGCTTGTATCAAAAACTAATATCCACAGATGACATATTATTTTGTTTCAGTATAAATCTGTTCCTTTATATCATAGAACTAGATAACGGGGTGTCGACAAACACAGTAGATACCGTTATTGGTTAAAGTATTGATATATAAAAAGTATGCTCGTAACCGAGATAGTCTGAACATACTATCAGTATAGGTTATTGTGTGGTTTGGAAATTGGTTTATCTAGACTAGTTTAAATCACACAGATATGCCCGGGGCATATTGAGCACGACCAGTTTGGATATAATTGACTTGTACTGATCGGCGTAGTCAATTCGGTCCTAGTATTCCGTCTCTCAATCCCGAGATTGGGACGGGCGTGAGGGTTGGGTGTCGTGTGCTTTGATTTGCCAAAGAGTGAGGTCAATTGAGGCCAATACCTCGGTAAGTTGGGTATGCGGTGTTTAGCTTCTTGCGTGCCGTTGCTAGTCGGAGGAATCCACGTACCGGTTCGCCGGGTTGATGGTGCTCCCGAGATGAGCTTGTAAGGTTATTATACTAAACCTGGCCAGTGAACTTTATGTTCGGTATAATAAAAGGTCGAGTGGTACTAATCTCGGAAACCAAGAAGTCGGTGAATTAATTTGTCAGTAAATTGATAAATCGACGAGCACTAGATCTTTAATGTGGGGAGATAGAAGAAATAATAATGGCGCGATGTAAAGTCGTTTTCGAGCGGTAGTTCCATAATTGGTCCGTTAGTGGTACGACCGATTATGAGTTTGACTAATCGACAAGGTAAAATTAATTAATCCGAAGGGTTTAATTAATATTTAATCGACGAAGTGAATTTAGAAATTAATTCGATTTTGAATTAATTAATTCTAAGGGTTTGATTAAATTAAATTAACAAAGTGGATTAAATAAATTAATTTAAATGGGTCGATTGGAGTTGATTAGTCGGGAAGACTTAGCGGTCAACGAAAGTCAAATTTTAAGGCCTAACTCGAGAGCCCATTAGGTCTCCAATCGAGCTACTATAAATAGAATAACTTGAGACCAAAGAAAAAAATAGAAATCTAGTAAGACATTTTGTCTTGCCCTTTCTTGAGCAAGAAGGTTCTAGAGAGACAATTTTTCTTCAAGAATTCTTTCTCAAAAACGAGCCAGATTTTTTGCTCTTCGAATTGGACTCAACCAAAAGATCGAACCTTCTTAGTCGGATTAAATTTTTCCACCAGATTTCTGCTGGGTTATTTCTTGATTTTCCTTGCTGTCCGATTTTTTCCTGGGTTGCGGTTTTCCTGGGTCGTTGTTTCCTGGGTAGAAAAATCAATCGGCGGTTTTCCTGGGTCGTTGTTTCCTGGGTAGAAAAACCAGTCGTTGGTTTTCCTGGGTTGCGGTCTTCTTGGGTAGAAAAACCAGTTGCTGTTTTTCCTGGGTCGCTGCTACTGCAGCAAATTATTTTTGTCCGGCAGCAGTTACTTGTTCCTCAAGCTTGCGCAGTTGATTCGAGGATGACCTGGGTTGATCTCCTTCTGATGATGGGTGATCCTTGGGTTGTTCTTGTCTAGATCCTGGCAAGTCTTTGGGGCTGGGTACTGGTGCGGATCGGACTGGACAGCAGGATTTTTGAGCAGGAGGTTGGAGCAAGTTGAGGGTTTTTTTTTTTGTTCGGTCAGATTTTTGGTTTTTCTTAGAGTCCGATTAGATAGATTTCTTGGTGGGTTTTCGTGGGTTAATCGAGTAAGCTCCGATAGATTATTGCCCACGCAATATTCGGAGTGTTCTTGTAGAATCGATTGGATTTCTTGTGGAAATCGCAGCAATTTATTTGGTATTCTTTAATCGAGGGACTTCGCTACAAAAGGTATAATCTTTAAGTTCCGCTTTAATTAAAGATTTAATTTTTGTGTCCCGATTAATAAATTAAATAAGTATAAGCCTAGATCCGTTCATGGGTAAACTAATTTGAGCCTGAGCTTGGTCGAAAGCTTCCGATTCTGGAATGCATAGCACGAAAGTGAGGTTTTCGATTTAGCCCGGGCTTGTTCAGTTTTCCTTCAAATTGGTATCAGAGCGTTGGTTTCGGTCTTATACTTGTTTGATTTATTACACGGCTTTATTTTGGCATTATTATTTTTTGTCGAAATGTATAAACAGGTGGTTATTGGTTTCCCAGCTATTATGGTAGAAATTTAATTTTCATTCATAAACCCCGGGACATGTCCGGGCTCGTTTTATTTTTGAATGGAAATTTCTGTAATAGTAATAACCACGAGCTGGAAGCCGTGTAGGATTAGAAAAATCTTGTAGTAGGATTTGATCTAATCATGTCGTCTTTAAATTCCTAGAAAAACGTCTTTGTATATAGGAATTTTTGTACTATGACGAAGACGTTATTTTGGGTAACTTATATTCGAGGGTTTTGGTTTATTGTAATTTTGGGTGATTCCTAATTACGGAATAAACCGAGAAAACCCGGGCGAATCGAGAGGAATCCAAATAACGAGTGGGAGCGACACGACGGGAAGTGTCACCGAGGCGTCAAGGAATCAACGATAGAGAAGGCCATAATAGTCGGGAAATTTTATTTTATTTAATTTCCCGTATTTATGATTTTTTCGTTGATTGTGTGATTTTCGTTTTATTTTGCATGAACGAAATTCAAACCAAAAGTTTTTTCAAAAGGTAATGTGCAATTAACTAAGGTAGATTATTCGCATATTAAAACTCCAACGGTTTTATGGGTGCGAATATCCATAGTTAAGATATTGCATGTTAAAACGTAAAAATCCTCAAACTTAATTACATTCGCAAGTTTTGGTTTAATCGTAATTTTGGGTGATTCCTAATTACGTGGGGTTTTGGTTTATCGTAATTTTGGGTGATTCCTAATTACGTAGAAAATCGAGAAAACCCGGATTTTGGTTTTTCGTAATTTTTGGGTGATTCCTAATTACGTAGAAAACCGAAATGGAAAACCGAGAAAATTAAGGCGAATTTAAATTATTTTAAAAATCTAAGTGGGAGCGGGTTGGTTAATATCCCCATGGCCTCCATTACGGGTTCATTGGCGATGTGGTTAAACGGCTTCCCCGTCGGTTGAGTTTTCAATCACAGATATCGCTGGAATGAATTTCTAAAGGGATGACTATAGTGCGTTTAATTGGGAAAAGTTGCGACACCCTCGCCGTCCGAGGCGCATTAGTACCCTAAGTAACAAACTTAGAAGTCACGTAATGGCATACACTTAGTGTACTGTTTATAGTATCCCTCCTACGAGGTAACGCTATTTACGTGTACGGCTAAAATTGTCGACTATTAATTTCATTGATCATAAGATCGTTGGTCAGATAATGAGATTAATGGACTTTGGTCCTTCTCGAACGAATGTGGGTTAGCGTAGACGTTCACCCGTCGTGACCTGCGTTAATCCCGGTGGGAGAGATGTCGGTAGAAGATTATATTTCTTTTCTGAGGATTTTTCAATATTTTCGAAAAGTATACTGAGACATGTTTTTTCATTATTTTCAGTTGATATGTCGTTCAACCCGCTAGCTGTCATTTTTGAACCAAAACAAACTCACGAGTCCAAACTATATTGACTGGAAATGTAACCTGGACATTGTCCTTACCGCTGAGGGTTACAAGTACGTGCTTACTGAGGAGTGTCCCCTTAAGCAGGGTAGCCAAGCAGTCAGCTATGAGGAAACTCATGAATGATAGAATGGCAGAGGGCATTTCAGTGAGGGATCACGTGCTGGACATGATCAGTTGCATCAATGAGATCGAGGTACTGGGAGGTGATATTGATGGGGAGACCCAGGTCGATATCATTCTCCAGAGCTTGCCTCCCAGTTTTTGAGCAGTTTCGGTTGAACTATAATATGGGCAAGCTCTCATATTCACTCCCCGAGCTCATGACTACATTGGTGTCAGCCGAGGGCCTATTCGCTGAGAAGAAGCAAGCCTTTGCTACTGTTGGTCCCTCAGGTTCCTCTACTGGGCCCAAAGCCAGGAAGCAAGAGAGGAAGAGAGGCCAGAAAGCAGGAACTAATCATGGACCCAAGGCAGGCATTGCCAAGAAGCAAAAGCCGAAAGGCAACTGTTTTAAGTGTGGCAAAGCAGGACATCGGAAGAAGGATTGCCCAAAGCCTCGAGGTTAAAAGTAAATTTTCCCTAGTTACTGAGTCGTGATTAGCGGCGATTCCCACGGATACTTGGTGTGTGGATTCGGGAGCCACTGATCACGTTTGTAATTCTTTGCAGGGGTTACAAGTGACCCGGCTGCTTAGAGAGGGAAAGTTACAGGTCTACCTTGGGGATACTACCAGAGTTTCTGTGGCTGCAGTGGGAGTGATTAGTCTTTATTTTCCAGACTCTATTTTATATTTAAAAGGATTGTCTTTATGTACCTAGTTTTCAAAAGAACTTGCTTTCGGTTTTGAAACTTGTTTTGGATGGTTATAAGTGTGTATTTTCTGACGGTTCGGTTTTTTATAAGAAAATGCCAGAAACTTATATGTTCCGGTACATTGATTGACAATTTGTTTTTAATCAAGACTTACTCCCCAGTTATGCAAAACACAGAAACTAGTAACTCATCACCGAATCATAATAAGAGAAAGGAATCTTCCTCTTTGAATCAGACTTATCTTTGGCACCTGAGACTAGGTCATATCAACCTTAGTAGGATTCAAAGGTTGGTCAAGAGTGGGTCTTTGGACTTACTAGATATTGACAGCTATTCGACCTGTGAGTCCTGCTTGGAGGGTAAAATGACCAAGAGGCCTTTTAAGGCGAAGGGGTATAGGGCCAAGGAGGTTTTAGAGTTGATTCATTCTGACGTGTGTGGACCTATGTCAGTTCAGGCTAGAGGTGGTGAATACCTCTCTAGTGAATTTAGGACCTATTTGTCAGAGGAGGGTATTCAGACCCAGTTGTCTGCACCTGGCACACCCCAGCAGAATGGTGTGGCAGAGAGGAGGAACAGGTCTCTTATGGACATGGTTAGATCGATGATGAGTTACAGTTAGTTGCCTACCTCGTTTTGGGGTTATGCCTTAGATACAACATGTTTTATCCTCAACCTTGTGCCATCTAAGTCTGTGCCTACGACCCCAGTAGAGTTGTGGAGTGGGCGGAAGCCTAGTCTGAGACATCTCAGGGTTTGGGGTTGTCCAGCATATGTGCTCGAGGCAGATGCAGGCAAGTTAGAGGCGAGATCCAAGGTTATGCTGTTTATAGGCTACCCCAAAGGAACGAGATGTGGTTTATTTTATAGTCCTCAGGATCAGAAGGTGGTGGTCAGCACCAATGCCAGATTTCTTGAGGAGGACTATATTTTAGATCACAAGTCAAGCAGCAAGGTAGTATTGGAAGAGCTTAGAAGTCAGTCCATTATTCCAGATGCACACGTACAGGAAGATACACCACAGGAGACTGCACACACTATCACAGATGATGCTCTTACACAGGCTGCGCCTCGTTGTAGTGAGAGGGTTGTGAGACAGCCCGAGAGGTACATGGGTTTGGGTGAGTCTTCGGACTTTATCCCTGGTGCTCGTGAACTAGACCCAGTTAACTACAATGAGGTTCTTCAGGATAGAGATGCAAGCATCCAGATCTTGGAACATCCGTTTTGATGAGGTTATCCAGTCCCATGGATTCACTCGGTGTCCGGATGAGCAGTGTGTTTATAGCAGGCGTGATGGTGATATAGTGGTGTTCCTCGTACTTTACGTAGATGACATTATTCTTATTGGCAACAGTAAGAAGGTGTTGTCAGACGTAAAGGCATGGCTGTCCAGGCAATTCGATATGAAGGATTTGGGAGAGGCTGGACATATCCTTGGGATCAAGATTATTCAAGATTGTAGGAGACGTTCTCTGACTCTCCCTCAGGCATCCTACATAGACACGATTCTGGCCCGTTTTAACATGCAGAACTCCAAGAAGGGTTCACTACCTTTCAAGCATGGGGTGCATTTGTCTAAGGAGCAGTGTCCTAAGACTGCTGAGGAGATAGATGCCATGAAGGCGGTACCCTATGCTTCTGCAATGGGTAGCCTCATGTATGCTATGTTGTGCACGAGGCCTGATATTTGCTTTGTCGTTGGCATGGTTAGCAGATATCAGAGTAACCCTGGGAAGGCTCACTGGGAGGCAGTAAAATGCATTCTCAAGTACTTGCGCAGGACGCGAGATTGTGTCCTTGTTTATAGAGCGCAGGAGCTTGTACCATTGGGTTACACAGATTCGGACTTTCAAGGTGATTTGGACATGAGTAAGTCTACCTCTGGGTTTGTGTTTACTCTAGGAGGTGGAGCCACAATATGGAAGAGTGTCAAGCAGAAATTCGTGGCGGACTCTACCATGGAGGTCGAGTACGTTGCCGCTTCAGAGGCAGCGAAAGAGACTGTGTGGCTCAGGAACTTCCGGATGGACTCAGATGTGGTTCCTGAGTTGCCTAGGTCTATCACAGTTTATTGTGATAACAATAGTGCAGTTGCTAACTCGAGGGAACCACGAGCTCATAAGGTGAGTAAACACATAGAGCGCAAGTACCACCTGATACGAGAGATCGTAAAGAGGGGAGACGTGACCGTGGCCAAGATAGTATCAGATGACAACCATGCAGATCCTTTCACAAAGCCATTGACCCTAAAGGTCTTTGAAAGGCATGTGGAGGGCATGGGAGTCAGATTCTTGAGAGAGCCAAGTCAGTGAGCTTAAAGGTGTTTTGGAGATTTCATTATAACAGCAGTGTAATAGCGGGTTGGACAGTTTTTGTACTTCTTAGCATAGCTTTGAGTATTAGTGGGAGATTGTTAGTTTTGAATACAGAAAAGCTATGGCTTGTATCAAAAACTAATATCCACAGATGACATATTATTTTGTTTCAGTATAAATCTGTTCCTTTATATCATAGAACTAGATAACGGGGTGTCGACAAACACAGTAGATACCGTTATTGGTTAAAGTATTGATATATAAAAAGTATGCTCGTAACCGAGATAGTCTGAACATACTATCAGTATAGGTTATTGTGTGGTTTGGAAATTGGTTTATCTAGACTAGTTTAAATCACACAGATATGCCCGGGGCATATTGAGCACGACCAGTTTGGATATAATTGACTTGTACTGATCGGCGTAGTCAATTCGGTCCTAGTATTCCGTCTCTCAATCCCGAGATTGGGACGGGCGTGAGGGTTGGGTGTCGTGTGCTTTGATTTGCCAAAGAGTGAGGTCAATTGAGGCCAATACCTCGGTAAGTTGGGTATGCGGTGTTTAGCTTCTTGCGTGCCGTTGCTAGTCGGAGGAATCCACGTACCGGTTCGCCGGGTTGATGGTGCTCCCGAGATGAGCTTGTAAGGTTATTATACTAAACCTGGCCAGTGAACTTTATGTTCGGTATAATAAAAGGTCGAGTGGTACTAATCTCGGAAACCAAGAAGTCGGTGAATTAATTTGTCAGTAAATTGATAAATCGACGAGCACTAGATCTTTAATGTGGGGAGATAGAAGAAATAATAATGGCGCGATGTAAAGTCGTTTTCGAGCGGTAGTTCCATAATTGGTCCGTTAGTGGTACGACCGATTATGAGTTTGACTAATCGACAAGGTAAAATTAATTAATCCGAAGGGTTTAATTAATATTTAATCGACGAAGTGAATTTAGAAATTAATTCGATTTTGAATTAATTAATTCTAAGGGTTTGATTAAATTAAATTAACAAAGTGGATTAAATAAATTAATTTAAATGGGTCGATTGGAGTTGATTAGTCGGGAAGACTTAGCGGTCAACGAAAGTCAAATTTTAAGGCCTAACTCGAGAGCCCATTAGGTCTCCAATCGAGCTACTATAAATAGAATAACTTGAGACCAAAGAAAAAAATAGAAATCTAGTAAGACATTTTGTCTTGCCCTTTCTTGAGCAAGAAGGTTCTAGAGAGACAATTTTTCTTCAAGAATTCTTTCTCAAAAACGAGCCAGATTTTTTGCTCTTCGAATTGGACTCAACCAAAAGATCGAACCTTCTTAGTCGGATTAAATTTTTCCACCAGATTTCTGCTGGGTTATTTCTTGATTTTCCTTGCTGTCCGATTTTTTCCTGGGTTGCGGTTTTCCTGGGTCGTTGTTTCCTGGGTAGAAAAATCAATCGGCGGTTTTCCTGGGTCGTTGTTTCCTGGGTAGAAAAACCAGTCGTTGGTTTTCCTGGGTTGCGGTCTTCTTGGGTAGAAAAACCAGTTGCTGTTTTTCCTGGGTCGCTGCTACTGCAGCAAATTATTTTTGTCCGGCAGCAGTTACTTGTTCCTCAAGCTTGCGCAGTTGATTCGAGGATGACCTGGGTTGATCTCCTTCTGATGATGGGTGATCCTTGGGTTGTTCTTGTCTAGATCCTGGCAAGTCTTTGGGGCTGGGTACTGGTGCGGATCGGACTGGACAGCAGGATTTTTGAGCAGGAGGTTGGAGCAAGTTGAGGGTTTTTTTTTTTGTTCGGTCAGATTTTTGGTTTTTCTTAGAGTCCGATTAGATAGATTTCTTGGTGGGTTTTCGTGGGTTAATCGAGTAAGCTCCGATAGATTATTGCCCACGCAATATTCGGAGTGTTCTTGTAGAATCGATTGGATTTCTTGTGGAAATCGCAGCAATTTATTTGGTATTCTTTAATCGAGGGACTTCGCTACAAAAGGTATAATCTTTAAGTTCCGCTTTAATTAAAGATTTAATTTTTGTGTCCCGATTAATAAATTAAATAAGTATAAGCCTAGATCCGTTCATGGGTAAACTAATTTGAGCCTGAGCTTGGTCGAAAGCTTCCGATTCTGGAATGCATAGCACGAAAGTGAGGTTTTCGATTTAGCCCGGGCTTGTTCAGTTTTCCTTCATCAATAACTCATCGAAACACAAATATGAACTTCAAAATCTCAATTCTACCTATTCCATATAACAAAACATAATATAACTCATCAAAACACAAATATGAACTTCAAAATCACAATTCTACCTATTCCATATACCAAAACATCAATAACTCATCAAAACACAAATATGAACTTCAAAATCACAATTCTACCTATTCCACATACCAAAACATCAATAACTCATCAAAACACAAATATGAACTTTGAAACACAATTTCTACCTATTCCATTTACCAAAACATCAATAACTCATCAAAACACAAATATGAACTTCAAAATCACAATTCTACCTATTCCATATAACAAAACATAATATAACTCATCAAAACACAAATATGAACTTCAAAATCACAATTCTACCTATTTCATATACCAAAACATCAATAACTCATCAAAACACAAATATGAACTTCAAAATCTCAATTCTACCTATTCCATATAACAAAACATAATATAACTCATCAAAACACAAATATGAACTCCAAAATCACAATTCTACCTATTCCATATAACAAAACATAATATAACTCATCAAAACACAAATATGAACTTCAAAATCACAATTCTACCTATTCCATATACCAAAACATCAATAACTCATCAAAACACAAATATGAACTTCAAAATCACAATTCTACCTATTTCATATACCAAAACATCAATAACTCATCAAAACACAAATATGAACTTCAAAATCACAATTCTACCTATTCCATATAACAAAACATAATATAACTCATCAAAACACAAATATGAACTTCAAAATCACAATTCTACCTATTTCATATACCAAAACATCAATAACTCATCGAAACACAAATATGAACTTCAAAATCTCAATTCTACCTATTCCATATAACAAAACATAATATAACTCATCAAAACACAAATATGAACTTCAAAATCACAATTTCTATCTATTTCATTTACCAAAACATCAATAACTCATCAAAACACAAATATGAACTCCAAAATCACAATTCTACCTATTCCATATAACAAAACATAATATAACTCATCAAAACACAAATATGAACTTCAAAATCACAATTCTACCTATTCCATATACCAAAACATCAATAACTCATCAAAACACAAATATGAACTTCAAAATCACAATTCTACCTATTCCATATAACAAAACATAATATAACTCATCAAAACACAAATATGAACTTCAAAATCACAATTCTACCTATTTCATATACCAAAACATCAATAACTCATCGAAACACAAATATGAACTTCAAAATCTCAATTCTACCTATTCCATATAACAAAACATAATATAACTCATCAAAACACAAATATGAACTTCAAAATCACAATTCTACCTATTCCATATACCAAAACATCAATAACTCATCAAAACACAAATATGAACTTCAAAATCACAATTCTACCTATTCCACATACCAAAACATCAATAACTCATCAAAACACAAATATGAACTTTGAAACACAATTTCTACCTATTCCATTTACCAAAACATCAATAACTCATCAAAACACAAATATGAACTTCAAAATCACAATTCTACCTATTCCATATAACAAAACATAATATAACTCATCAAAACACAAATATGAACTTCAAAATCACAATTCTACCTATTTCATATACCAAAACATCAATAACTCATCAAAACACAAATATGAACTTCAAAATCTCAATTCTACCTATTCCATATAACAAAACATAATATAACTCATCAAAACACAAATATGGACTTCAAAATCACAATTCTACCTATTCCATGTACCAAAACATCAATAACTCATCAAAACACAAATATGAACTTGAAAATCTCAATTCTACCTATTCCATATAACAAAACATAATATAACTAATCAAAACACAAATATGAACTTCAAAATCTCAATTCTACCTATTCCATATACCAAAACATCAATGAATAACTCATCAAAACACAAATATGAACTTCAAAATCAAAATTCTACCTATTCCATATACCAAAACATCAATAACTCATCAAAACACAAATATGAACTTCAAAATCTCAATTCTACCTATTCCATATAACAAAACATAATATAACTCATCAAAACACAAATATGAACTTCAAAATCTCAATTCTACCTATTCCATATAACAAAACATCAATGAATAATTCATCAAAACACAAATATGAACTTCAAAATCAAAATTCTACCTATTCCATATACCAAAACATCAATAACTTATCAAAACACAAATATGAACTTCAAAATCTCAATTCTACCTATTCCATATACCAAAACATCAATGAATAACTCATCAAAACACAAATATGAACTTCAAAATCACAATTCTACCTATTCCACATACCAAAACATCAATAACTCATCAAAACACAAATATGAACTTTGAAACACAATTTCTACCTATTCCATTTACCAAAACATCAATAACTCATCAAAACACAAATATGAACTTCAAAATCACAATTCTACCTATTCCATATAACAAAACATAATATAACTCATCAAAACACAAATATGAACTTCAAAATCACAATTCTACCTATTTCATATACCAAAACATCAATAACTCATCAAAACACAAATATGAACTTCAAAATCTCAATTCTACCTATTCCATATAACAAAACATAAATAACTCATCAAAACACAAATATGAACTTTGAAACACAATTTCTACCTATTCCATTTACCAAAACATCAATAACTCATCAAAACACAAATATGAACTTCAAAATCACAATTCTACCTATTCCATATAACAAAACATAATATAACTCATCAAAACACAAATATGAACTTCAAAATCACAATTCTACCTATTCCATATACCAAAACATCAATAACTCATCGAAACACAAATATGAACTTCAAAATCTCAATTCTACCTATTCCATATACCAAAACATAATATAACTAATCAAAACACAAATATGAACTTCAAAATCACAATTCTACCCATTCCATATACCAAAACATCAATGAATAACTCATCAAAACACAAATATGAACTTCAAAATCAAAATTCTACCTATTCCATATACCAAAACATCAATAACTCATCAAAACACAAATATGAACTTCAAAATCACAATTCTACCTATTCCATATACCAAAACATCAATAACTCATCAAAACACAAATTTGAACTTCAAAATCTCAATTCTACCTATTCCATATAACAAAACATCAATGAATAATTCATCAAAACACAAATATGAACTTCAAAATCAAAATTCTACCTATTCCATATACCAAAACATCAATAACTCATCAAAACACAAATATGAACTTCAAAATCTCAATTCTACCTATTCCATATACCAAAACATCAATGAATAACTCATCAAAACACAAATATGAACTTCAAAATCACAATTCTACCTATTCCACATACCAAAACATCAATAACTCATCAAAACACAAATATGAACTTTGAAACACAATTTCTACCTATTCCATTTACCAAAACATCAATAACTCATCAAAACACAAATATGAACTTTGAAACACAATTTCTACCTATTCCATTTACCAAAACATCAATAACTCATCAAAACACAAATATGAACTTCAAAATCACAATTCTACCTATTTCATATACCAAAACATCAATAACTCATCAAAACACAAATATGAACTTCAAAATCTCAATTCTACCTATTCCATATAACAAAACATAATATAACTCATCAAAACACAAATATGAACTTCAAAATCACAATTCTACCTATTCCATATACCAAAACATCAATAACTCATCAAAACACAAATATGAACTTCAAAATCTCAATTCTACCTATTCCATATACCAAAACATCAATGAATAACTCATCAAAACACAAATATGAACTTCAAAATCTCAATTCTACCTATTCCATATACCAAAACATCAATGAATAACTCATCAAAACACAAATATGAACTTCAAAATCACAATTCTACCTATTCCATATAACAAAACATAATATAACTAATCAAAACACAAATATGAACTTCAAAATCACAATTCTACCTATTCCATATACCAAAACATCAATAACTCATCAAAACACAAATATGAACTTCAAAACCCAATTTCTATCTATTTCATTTACCAAAACATCAATAACTCATCAAAACACAAATATGAACTCCAAAATCACAATTCTACCTATTCCATATAACAAAACATAATATAACTCATCAAAACACAAATATGAACTTCAAAATCACAATTCTACCTATTCCATATACCAAAACATCAATAACTCATCAAAACACAAATATGAACTTCAAAATCTCAATTCTACCTATTCCATATAACAAAACATCAATGAATAATTCATCAAAACACAAATATGAACTTCAAAATCAAAATTCTACCTATTCCATATACCAAAACATCAATAACTCATCAAAACACAAATATGAACTTCAAAATCTCAATTCTACCTATTCCATATACCAAAACATCAATGAATAACTCATCAAAACACAAATATGAACTTCAAAATCACAATTCTACCTATTCCACATACCAAAACATCAATAACTCATCAAAACACAAATATGAACTTTGAAACACAATTTCTACCTATTCCATTTACCAAAACATCAATAACTCATCAAAACACAAATATGAACTTCAAAATCTCAATTCTACCTATTCCATATAACAAAACATAATATAACTCATCAAAACACAAATATGAACTTCAAAATCACAATTCTACCTATTCCATATACCAAAACATCAATAACTCATCAAAACACAAATATGAACTTCAAAATCTCAATTCTACCTATTCCATATAACAAAACATAATATAACTAATCAAAACACAAATATGAACTTCAAAATCACAATTCTACCCATTCCATATACCAAAACATCAATGAATAACTCATCAAAACACAAATATGAACTTCAAAATCAAAATTCTACCTATTCCATATACCAAAACATGAATAACTCATCAAAACACAAATATGAACTTCAAAATCACAATTCTACCTATTCCATATACCAAAACATCAATAACTCATCAAAACACAAATTTGAACTTCAAAATCTCAATTCTACCTATTCCATATAACAAAACATCAATGAATAATTCATCAAAACACAAATATGAACTTCAAAATCAAAATTCTACCTATTCCATATACCAAAACATCAATAACTCATCAAAACACAAATATGAACTTCAAAATCTCAATTCTACCTATTCCATATACCAAAACATCAATGAATAACTCATCAAAACACAAATATGAACTTCAAAATCACAATTCTACCTATTCCACATACCAAAACATCAATAACTCATCAAAACACAAATATGAACTTTGAAACACAATTTCTACCTATTCCATTTACCAAAACATCAATAACTCATCAAAACACAAATATGAACTTCAAAATCACAATTCTACCTATTCCATATAACAAAACATAATATAACTCATCAAAACACAAATATGAACTTCAAAATCACAATTCTACCTATTTCAAATACCAAAACATCAATAACTCATCAAAACACAAATATGAACTTCAAAATCTCAATTCTACCTATTCCATATAACAAAACATAATATAACTCATCAAAACACAAATATGGACTTCAAAATCACAATTCTACCTATTCCATATACCAAAACATCAATAACTCATCAAAACACAAATATGAACTTGAAAATCTCAATTCTACCTATTCCATATAACAAAACATAATATAACTAATCAAAACACAAATATGAACTTCAAAATCTCAATTCTACCTATTCCATATACCAAAACATCAATGAATAACTCATCAAAACACAAATATGAACTTCAAAATCAAAATTCTACCTATTCCATATACCAAAACATCAATAACTCATCAAAACACAAATATGAACTTCAAAATCTCAATTCTACCTATTCCATATAACAAAACATAATATAACTCATCAAATCACAAATATGAACTTCAAAATCTCAATTCTACCTATTCCATATAACAAAACATCAATGAATAATTCATCAAAACACAAATATGAACTTCAAAATCAAAATTCTACCTATTCCATATACCAAAACATCAATAACTCATCAAAACACAAATATGAACTTCAAAATCTCAATTCTACCTATTCCATATACCAAAACATCAATGAATAACTCATCAAAACACAAATATGAACTTCAAAATCACAATTCTACCTATTCCACATACCAAAACATCAATAACTCATCAAAACACAAATATGAACTTTGAAACACAATTTCTACCTATTCCATTTACCAAAACATCAATAACTCATCAAAACACAAATATGAACTTCAAAATCACAATTCTACCTATTCCATATAACAAAACATAATATAACTCATCAAAACACAAATATGAACTTCAAAATCACAATTCTACCTATTCCATTTACCAAAACATCAATAACTCATCAAAACACAAATATGAACTTCAAAATCACAATTCTACCTATTCCATATAACAAAACATAATATAACTCATCAAAACACAAATATGAACTTCAAAATCACAATTCTACCTATTTCAAATACCAAAACATAATATAACTCATCAAAACACAAATATGGACTTCAAAATCACAATTCTACCTATTCCATATACCAAAACATCAATAACTCATCAAAACACAAATATGAACTTGAAAATCTCAATTCTACCTATTCCATATAACAAAACATAATATAACTAATCAAAACACAAATATGAACTTCAAAATCTCAATTCTACCTATTCCATATACCAAAACATCAATGAATAACTCATCAAAACACAAATATGAACTTCAAAATCTCAATTCTACCTATTCCATATACCAAAACATCAATAAATAACTCATCAAAACACAAATATGAACTTCAAAATCACAATTCTACCTATTCCACATACCAAAACATCAATAACTCATCAAAACACAAATATGAACTTTGAAACACAATTTCTACCTATTCCATTTACCAAAACATCAATAACTCATCAAAACACAAATATGAACTTTGAAACACAATTTCTACCTATTCCATTTACCAAAACATCAATAACTCATCAAAACACAAATATGAACTTCAAAATCACAATTCTACCTATTTCATATACCAAAACATCAATAACTCATCAAAACACAAATATGAACTTCAAAATCTCAATTCTACCTATTCCATATAACAAAACATAATATAACTCATCAAAACACAAATATGAACTTCAAAATCACAATTCTACCTATTCCATATACCAAAACATCAATAACTCATCAAAACACAAATATGAACTTCAAAATCTCAATTCTACCTATTCCATATACCAAAACATCAATGAATAACTCATCAAAACACAAATATGAACTTCAAAATCTCAATTCTACCTATTCCATATACCAAAACATCAATGAATAACTCATCAAAACACAAATATGAACTTCAAAATCACAATTCTACCTATTCCATATAACAAAACATAATATAACTAATCAAAACACAAATATGAACTTCAAAATCACAATTCTACCTATTCCATATACCAAAACATCAATAACTCATCAAAACACAAATATGAACTTCAAAACCCAATTTCTATCTATTTCATTTACCAAAACATCAATAACTCATCAAAACACAAATATGAACTCCAAAATCACAATTCTACCTATTCCATATAACAAAACATAATATAACTCATCAAAACACAAATATGAACTTCAAAATCACAATTCTACCTATTCCATATACCAAAACATCAATAACTCATCAAAACACAAATATGAACTTCAAAATCTCAATTCTACCTATTCCATATAACAAAACATCAATGAATAATTCATCAAAACACAAATATGAACTTCAAAATCAAAATTCTACCTATTCCATATACCAAAACATCAATAACTCATCAAAACACAAATATGAACTTCAAAATCTCAATTCTACCTATTCCATATACCAAAACATCAATGAATAACTCATCAAAACACAAATATGAACTTCAAAATCACAATTCTACCTATTCCACATACCAAAACATCAATAACTCATCAAAACACAAATATGAACTTTGAAACACAATTTCTACCTATTCCATTTACCAAAACATCAATAACTCATCAAAACACAAATATGAACTTCAAAATCTCAATTCTACCTATTCCATATAACAAAACATAATATAACTCATCAAAACACAAATATGAACTTCAAAATCACAATTCTACCTATTCCATATACCAAAACATCAATAACTCATCAAAACACAAATATGAACTTCAAAATCTCAATTCTACCTATTCCATATAACAAAACATAATATAACTAATCAAAACACAAATATGAACTTCAAAATCACAATTCTACCCATTCCATATACCAAAACATCAATGAATAACTCATCAAAACACAAATATGAACTTCAAAATCAAAATTCTACCTATTCCATATACCAAAACATGAATAACTCATCAAAACACAAATATGAACTTCAAAATCACAATTCTACCTATTCCATATACCAAAACATCAATAACTCATCAAAACACAAATTTGAACTTCAAAATCTCAATTCTACCTATTCCATATAACAAAACATCAATGAATAATTCATCAAAACACAAATATGAACTTCAAAATCAAAATTCTACCTATTCCATATACCAAAACATCAATAACTCATCAAAACACAAATATGAACTTCAAAATCTCAATTCTACCTATTCCATATACCAAAACATCAATGAATAACTCATCAAAACACAAATATGAACTTCAAAATCACAATTCTACCTATTCCACATACCAAAACATCAATAACTCATCAAAACACAAATATGAACTTTGAAACACAATTTCTACCTATTCCATTTACCAAAACATCAATAACTCATCAAAACACAAATATGAACTTCAAAATCACAATTCTACCTATTCCATATAACAAAACATAATATAACTCATCAAAACACAAATATGAACTTCAAAATCACAATTCTACCTATTTCAAATACCAAAACATCAATAACTCATCAAAACACAAATATGAACTTCAAAATCTCAATTCTACCTATTCCATATAACAAAACATAATATAACTCATCAAAACACAAATATGGACTTCAAAATCACAATTCTACCTATTCCATATACCAAAACATCAATAACTCATCAAAACACAAATATGAACTTGAAAATCTCAATTCTACCTATTCCATATAACAAAACATAATATAACTAATCAAAACACAAATATGAACTTCAAAATCTCAATTCTACCTATTCCATATACCAAAACATCAATGAATAACTCATCAAAACACAAATATGAACTTCAAAATCAAAATTCTACCTATTCCATATACCAAAACATCAATAACTCATCAAAACACAAATATGAACTTCAAAATCTCAATTCTACCTATTCCATATAACAAAACATAATATAACTCATCAAATCACAAATATGAACTTCAAAATCTCAATTCTACCTATTCCATATAACAAAACATCAATGAATAATTCATCAAAACACAAATATGAACTTCAAAATCAAAATTCTACCTATTCCATATACCAAAACATCAATAACTCATCAAAACACAAATATGAACTTCAAAATCTCAATTCTACCTATTCCATATACCAAAACATCAATGAATAACTCATCAAAACACAAATATGAACTTCAAAATCACAATTCTACCTATTCCACATACCAAAACATCAATAACTCATCAAAACACAAATATGAACTTTGATACACAATTTCTACCTATTCCATTTACCAAAACATCAATAACTCATCAAAACACAAATATGAACTTCAAAATCACAATTCTACCTATTCCATATAACAAAACATAATATAACTCATCAAAACACAAATATGAACTTCAAAATCACAATTCTACCTATTCCATTTACCAAAACATCAATAACTCATCAAAACACAAATATGAACTTCAAAATCACAATTCTACCTATTCCATATAACAAAACATAATATAACTCATCAAAACACAAATATGAACTTCAAAATCACAATTCTACCTATTTCAAATACCAAAACATCAATAACTCATCAAAACACAAATATGAACTTCAAAATCTCAATTCTACCTATTCCATATAACAAAACATAATATAACTCATCAAAACACAAATATGGACTTCAAAATCACAATTCTACCTATTCCATATACCAAAACATCAATAACTCATCAAAACACAAATATGAACTTGAAAATCTCAATTCTACCTATTCCATATAACAAAACATAATATAACTAATCAAAACACAAATATGAACTTCAAAATCTCAATTCTACCTATTCCATATACCAAAACATCAATGAATAACTCATCAAAACACAAATATGAACTTCAAAATCAAAATTCTACCTATTCCATATACCAAAACATCAATAACTCATCAAAACACAAATATGAACTTCAAAATCTCAATTCTACCTATTCCATATAACAAAACATAATATAACTCATCAAAACACAAATATGAACTTCAAAATCTCAATTCTACCTATTCCATATAACAAAACATCAATGAATAATTCATCAAAACACAAATATGAACTTCAAAATCAAAATTCTACCTATTCCATATACCAAAACATCAATAACTCATCAAAACACAAATATGAACTTCAAAATCTCAATTCTACCTATTCCATATACCAAAACATCAATGAATAACTCATCAAAACACAAATATGAACTTCAAAATCACAATTCTACCTATTCCACATACCAAAACATCAATAACTCATCAAAACACAAATATGAACTTTGAAACACAATTTCTACCTATTCCATTTACCAAAACATCAATAACTAATCAAAACACAAATATGAACTTCAAAATCACAATTCTACCTATTCCATATAACAAAACATAATATAACTCATCAAAACACAAATATGAACTTCAAAATCACAATTCTACCTATTTCATATACCAAAACATCAATAACTCATCAAAACACAAATATGAACTTCAAAATCACAATTCTACCTATTCCATATAACAAAACATAATATAACTCATCAAAACACAAATATGAACTTCAAAATCACAATTCTACCTATTTCATATACCAAAACATCAATAACTCATCGAAACACAAATATGAACTTCAAAATCTCAATTCTACCTATTCCATATAACAAAACATAATATAACTCATCAAAACACAAATATGAACTTCAAAATCACAAATCTACCTATTCCATATACCAAAACATCAATAACTCATCAAAACACAAATATGAACTTCAAAATCACAATTCTACCTATTCCACATACCAAAACATCAATAACTCATCAAAACACAAATATGAACTTTGAAACACAATTTCTACCTATTCCATTTACCAAAACATCAATAACTCATCAAAACACAAATATGAACTTCAAAATCACAATTCTACCTATTCCATATAACAAAACATAATATAACTCATCAAAACACAAATATGAACTTCAAAATCACAATTCTACCTATTTCATATACCAAAACATCAATAACTCATCAAAACACAAATATGAACTTCAAAATCTCAATTCTACCTATTCCATATAACAAAACATAATATAACTCATCAAAACACAAATATGGACTTCAAAATCACAATTCTACCTATTCCATATACCAAAACATCAATAACTCATCAAAACACAAATATGAACTTGAAAATCTCAATTCTACCTATTCCATATAACAAAACATAATATAACTAATCAAAACACAAATATGAACTTCAAAATCTCAATTCTACCTATTCCATATACCAAAACATCAATGAATAACTCATCAAAACACAAATATGAACTTCAAAATCAAAATTCTACCTATTCCATATACCAAAACATCAATAACTCATCAAAACACAAATATGAACTTCAAAATCTCAATTCTACCTATTCCATATAACAAAACATAATATAACTCATCAAAACACAAATATGAACTTCAAAATCTCAATTCTACCTATTCCATATAACAAAACATCAATGAATAATTCATCAAAACACAAATATGAACTTCAAAATCAAAATTCTACCTATTCCATATACCAAAACATCAATAACTTATCAAAACACAAATATGAACTTCAAAATCTCAATTCTACCTATTCCATATACCAAAACATCAATGAATAACTCATCAAAACACAAATATGAACTTCAAAATCACAATTCTACCTATTCCACATACCAAAACATCAATAACTCATCAAAACACAAATATGAACTTTGAAACACAATTTCTACCTATTCCATTTACCAAAACATCAATAACTCATCAAAACACAAATATGAACTTCAAAATCACAATTCTACCTATTCCATATAACAAAACATAATATAACTCATCAAAACACAAATATGAACTTCAAAATCACAATTCTACCTATTTCATATACCAAAACATCAATAACTCATCGAAACACAAATATGAACTTCAAAATCTCAATTCTACCTATTCCATATAACAAAACATAATATAACTCATCAAAACACAAATATGAACTTCAAAATCACAATTCTACCTATTCCATATACCAAAACATCAATAACTCATCAAAACACAAATATGAACTTCAAAATCTCAATTCTACCTATTCCATATACCAAAACATCAATGAATAACTCATCAAAACACAAATATGAACTTCAAAATCACAATTCTACCTATTCCACATACCAAAACATCAATAACTCATCAAAACACAAATATGAACTTTGAAACACAATTTCTACCTATTCCATTTACCAAAACATCAATAACTCATCAAAACACAAATATGAACTTTGAAACACAATTTCTACCTATTCCATTTACCAAAACATCAATAACTCATCAAAACACAAATATGAACTTCAAAATCACAATTCTACCTATTTCATATACCAAAACATCAATAACTCATCAAAACACAAATATGAACTTCAAAATCTCAATTCTACCTATTCCATATAACAAAACATAATATAACTCATCAAAACACAAATATGAACTTCAAAATCACAATTCTACCTATTCCATATACCAAAACATCAATAACTCATCAAAACACAAATATGAACTTCAAAATCTCAATTCTACCTATTCCATATACCAAAACATCAATGAATAACTCATCAAAACACAAATATGAACTTCAAAATCTCAATTCTACCTATTCCATATACCAAAACATCAATGAATAACTCATCAAAACACAAATATGAACTTCAAAATCACAATTCTACCTATTCCATATAACAAAACATAATATAACTAATCAAAACACAAATATGAACTTCAAAATCACAATTCTACCTATTCCATATACCAAAACATCAATAACTCATCAAAACACAAATATGAACTTCAAAACCCAATTTCTATCTATTTCATTTACCAAAACATCAATAACTCATCAAAACACAAATATGAACTCCAATATCACAATTCTACCTATTCCATATAACAAAACATAATATAACTCATCAAAACACAAATATGAACTTCAAAATCACAATTCTACCTATTCCATATACCAAAACATCAATAACTCATCAAAACACAAATATGAACTTCAAAATCTCAATTCTACCTATTCCATATAACAAAACATCAATGAATAATTCATCAAAACACAAATATGAACTTCAAAATCAAAATTCTACCTATTCCATATACCAAAACATCAATAACTCATCAAAACACAAATATGAACTTCAAAATCTCAATTCTACCTATTCCATATACCAAAACATCAATGAATAACTCATCAAAACACAAATATGAACTTCAAAATCACAATTCTACCTATTCCACATACCAAAACATCAATAACTCATCAAAACACAAATATGAACTTTGAAACACAATTTCTACCTATTCCATTTACCAAAACATCAATAACTCATCAAAACACAAATATGAACTTCAAAATCTCAATTCTACCTATTCCATATAACAAAACATCAATGAATAATTCATCAAAACACAAATATGAACTTCAAAATCAAAATTCTACCTATTCCATATACCAAAACATCAATAACTCATCAAAACACAAATATGAACTTCAAAATCTCAATTCTACCTATTCCATATACCAAAACATCAATGAATAACTCATCAAAACACAAATATGAACTTCAAAATCACAATTCTACCTATTCCACATACCAAAACATCAATAACTCATCAAAACACAAATATGAACTTCAAAATCACAATTCTACCTATTCCATATAACAAAACATAATATAACTCATCAAAACACAAATATGAACTTCAAAATCACAATTCTACCTATTCCATATACCAAAACATCAATAACTCATCAAAACACAAATATGAACTTCAAAACCCAATTTCTATCTATTTCATTTACCAAAACATCAATAACTCATCAAAACACAAATATGAACTCCAAAATCACAATTCTACCTATTCCATATAACAAAACATAATATAACTCATCAAAACACAAATATGAACTTCAAAATCACAATTCTACCTATTCCATATACCAAAACATCAATAACTCATCAAAACACAAATATGAGCTTCAAAATCTCAATTCTACCTATTCCATATAACAAAACATCAATGAATAATTCATCAAAACACAAATATGAACTTCAAAATCAAAATTCTACCTATTCCATATACCAAAACATCAATAACTCATCAAAACACAAATATGAACTTCAAAATCTCAATTCTACCTATTCCATATACCAAAACATCAATGAATAACTCATCAAAACACAAATATGAATTCAAAATCACAATTCTACCTATTCCACATACCAAAACATCAATAACTCATCAAAACACAAATATGAACTTCAAAATCACAATTCTACCTATTCCATATAACAAAACATAATATAACTTATCAAAACACAAATATGAACTTCAAAATCACAATTCTACCTATTTCATATAACAAAACATAATATAACTTATCAAAACACAAATATGAACTTCAAAATCACAATTCTACCTATTCCATATAACAAAACATAATATAACTAATCAAAACACAAATATGAACTTCAAAATCACAATTCTACCCATTCCATATAACAAAACATAATATAACTCATCAAAACACAAATATGAACTTCAAAATCACAATTCTACCTATTCCATATAACAAAACATAATATAACTCATCAAAACACAAATATGAACTTCAAAATCACAATTCTACCTATTCCATATACCAAAACATCAATAACTCATCAAAACACAAATATGAACTTCAAAATCTCAATTCTACCTATTCCATATAACAAAACATAATATAACTAATCAAAACACAAATATGAACTTCAAAATCACAATTCTACCTATTCCATATACCAAAACATCAATAACTCATCAAAACACAAATATAAACTTCAAAATCACAATTCTACCTATTCCATATACCAAAACATCAATAACTCATCAAAACACAAATTTGAACTTCAAAATCTCAATTCTACCTATTCCATATAACAAAACATAATATAACTCATCAAAACACAAATATGAACTTCAAAATCACAATTCTACCTATTCCATATACCAAAACATCAATAACTCATCAAAACACAAATATGAGCTTCAAAATCTCAATTCTACCTATTCCATATAACAAAACATCAATGAATAATTCATCAAAACACAAATATGAACTTCAAAATCAAAATTCTACCTATTCCATATACCAAAACATCAATAACTCATCAAAACACAAATATGAACTTCAAAATCTCAATTCTACCTATTCCATATACCAAAACATCAATGAATAACTCATCAAAACACAAATATGAATTCAAAATCACAATTCTACCTATTCCACATACCAAAACATCAATAACTCATCAAAACACAAATATGAACTTCAAAATCACAATTCTACCTATTCCATATAACAAAACATAATATAACTTATCAAAACACAAATATGAACTTCAAAATCACAATTCTACCTATTCCATATACCAAAACATCAATAACTCATCAAAACACAAATATGAGCTTCAAAATCTCAATTCTACCTATTCCATATAACAAAACATCAATGAATAATTCATCAAAACACAAATATGAACTTCAAAATCAAAATTCTACCTATTCCATATACCAAAACATCAATAACTCATCAAAACACAAATATGAACTTCAAAATCTCAATTCTACCTATTCCATATACCAAAACATCAATGAATAACTCATCAAAACACAAATATGAATTCAAAATCACAATTCTACCTATTCCACATACCAAAACATCAATAACTCATCAAAACACAAATATGAACTTCAAAATCACAATTCTACCTATTCCATATAACAAAACATAATATAACTTATCAAAACACAAATATGAACTTCAAAATCACAATTCTACCTATTTCATATAACAAAACATAATATAACTTATCAAAACACAAATATGAACTTCAAAATCACAATTCTACCTATTCCATATAACAAAACATAATATAACTAATCAAAACACAAATATGAACTTCAAAATCACAATTCTACCCATTCCATATAACAAAACATAATATAACTCATCAAAACACAAATATGAACTTCAAAATCACAATTCTACCTATTCCATATAACAAAACATAATATAACTCATCAAAACACAAATATGAACTTCAAAATCACAATTCTACCTATTCCATATACCAAAACATCAATAACTCATCAAAACACAAATATGAACTTCAAAATCTCAATTCTACCTATTCCATATAACAAAACATAATATAACTAATCAAAACACAAATATGAACTTCAAAATCACAATTCTACCTATTCCATATACCAAAACATCAATAACTCATCAAAACACAAATATAAACTTCAAAATCACAATTCTACCTATTCCATATACCAAAACATCAATAACTCATCAAAACACAAATTTGAACTTCAAAATCTCAATTCTACCTATTCCATATAACAAAACATCAATGAATAATTCATCAAAACACAAATATGAACTTCAAAATCAAAATTCTACCTATTCCATATACCAAAACATCAATAACTCATCAAAACACAAATATGAACTTCAAAATCTCAATTCTACCTATTCCATATAACAAAACATAATATAACTAATCAAAACACAAATATGAACTTCAAAATCTCAATTCTACCTATTCCATATGCCAAAACATCAATGAATAACTGATCAAAACACAAATATGAACTTCAAAATCACAATTCTACCTATTCCATATACCAAAACATCAATAACTCATCAAAACACAAATATGAACTTCAAAACACAATTTCTATCTATTTCATTTACCAAAACATCAATAACTCATCAAAACACAAATATGAACTTCAAAATCACAATTCTACCTATTCCATATAACAAAACATAATATAACTCATCAAAACACAAATATGAACTTCAAAATCACAATTCTACCTATTCCATATACCAAAACATCAATAACTCATCAAAACACAAATATGAACTTCAAAATCTCAATTCTACCTATTCCATATAACAAAACATCAATGAATAATTCATCAAAACACAAATATGAACTTCAAAATCAAAATTCTACCTATTCCATATACCAAAACATCAATAACTCATCAAAACACAAATATGAACTTCAAAATCTCAATTCTACCTATTCCATATACCAAAACATCAATGAATAACTCATCAAAACACAAATATGAATTCAAAATCACAATTCTACCTATTCCACATACCAAAACATCAATAACTCATCAAAACACAAATATGAACTTTGAAACACAATTTCTACCTATTCCATTTACCAAAACATCAATAACTCATCAAAACACAAATATGAACTTCAAAATCACAATTCTACCTATTCCATATAACAAAACATAATATAACTTATCAAAACACAAATATGAACTTCAAAATCACAATTCTACCTATTTCATATACCAAAACATCAATAACTCATCAAAACACAAATATGAACTTCAAAATCACAATTCTACCTATTCCATATAACAAAACATAATATAACTCATCAAAACACAAATATGAACTTCAAAATCACAATTCTACCTATTCCATATAACAAAACATAATATAACTCATCAAAACACAAATATGAACTTCAAAATCACAATTCTACCTATTCCATATACCAAAACATCAATAACTCACCAAAACACAAATATGAACTTCAAAATCTCAATTCTACCTATTCCATATAACAAAACATAATATAACTCATCAAAACACAAATATGAACTTCAAAATCACAATTCTACCTATTCCATATACCAAAACATCAATAACTCATCAAAACACAAATATGAACTTCAAAATCTCAATTCTACCTATTCCATATAACAAAACATAATATAACTAATCAAAACACAAATATGAACTTCAAAATCACAATTCTACCCATTCCATATACCAAAACATCAATGAATAACTCATCAAAACACAAATATGAACTTCAAAATCAAAATTCTACCTATTCCATATACCAAAACATCAATAACTCATCAAAACACAAATATGAACTTCAAAATCACAATTCTACCTATTCCATATACCAAAACATCAATAACTCATCAAAACACAAATTTGAACTTCAAAATCTCAATTCTACCTATTCCATATAACAAAACATCAATGAATAATTCATCAAAACACAAATATGAACTTCAAAATCAAAATTCTACCTATTCCATATACCAAAACATCAATAACTCATCAAAACACAAATATGAACTTCAAAATCTCAATTCTACCTATTCCATATACCAAAACATCAATGAATAACTCATCAAAACACAAATATGAATTCAAAATCACAATTCTACCTATTCCACATACCAAAACATCAATAACTCATCAAAACACAAATATGAACTTTGAAACACAATTTCTACCTATTCCATTTACCAAAACATCAATAACTCATCAAAACACAAATATGAACTTCAAAATCACAATTCTACCTATTCCATATAACAAAACATAATATAACTTATCAAAACACAAATATGAACTTCAAAATCACAATTCTACCTATTTCATATACCAAAACATCAATAACTCATCAAAACACAAATATGAACTTCAAAATCACAATTCTACCTATTCCATATAACAAAACATAATATAACTCATCAAAACACAAATATGAACTTCAAAATCACAATTCTACCTATTCCATATACCAAAACATCAATAACTCATCAAAACACAAATATGAACTTCAAAATCTCAATTCTACCTATTCCATATAACAAAACATAATATAACTAATCAAAACACAAATATGAACTTCAAAATCACAATTCTACCCATTCCATATACCAAAACATCAATGAATAACTCATCAAAACACAAATATGAACTTCAAAATCAAAATTCTACCTATTCCATATACCAAAACATCAATAACTCATCAAAACACAAATATGAACTTCAAAATCACAATTCTACCTATTCCATATACCAAAACATCAATAACTCATCAAAACACAAATTTGAACTTCAAAATCTCAATTCTACCTATTCCATATAACAAAACATCAATGAATAATTCATCAAAACACAAATATGAACTTCAAAATCAAAATTCTACCTATTCCATATACCAAAACATCAATAACTCATCAAAACACAAATATGAACTTCAAAATCTCAATTCTACCTATTCCATATAACAAAACATAATATAACTCATCAAAACACAAATATGAACTTCAAAATCTCAATTCTACCTATTCCATATAACAAACCATCAATGAATAATTCATCAAAACACAAATATGAACTTCAAAATAAAAATTCTACCTATTCCATATACCAAAACATCAATAACTTATCAAAACACAAATATGAACTTCAAAATCTCAATTCTACCTATTCCATATACCAAAACATCAATGAATAACTCATCAAAACACAAATATGAACTTCAAAATCACAATTCTACCTATTCCACATACCAAAACATCAATAACTCATCAAAACACAAATATGAACTTTGAAACACAATTTCTACCTATTCCATTTACCAAAACATCAATAACTCATCAAAACACAAATATGAACTTCAAAATCACAATTCTACCTATTCCATATACCAAAACATCAATAACTCATCAAAACACAAATATGAGCTTCAAAATCTCAATTCTACCTATTCCATATAACAAAACATCAATGAATAATTCATCAAAACACAAATATGAACTTCAAAATCAAAATTCTACCTATTCCATATACCAAAACATCAATAACTCATCAAAACACAAATATGAACTTCAAAATCACAATTCTACCTATTTCATATACCAAAACATCAATAACTCATCGAAACACAAATATGAACTTCAAAATCTCAATTCTACCTATTCCATATAACAAAACATAATATAACTCATCAAAACACAAATATGAACTTCAAAATCACAATTCTACCTATTCCATATACCAAAACATCAATAACTCATCAAAACACAAATATGAACTTCAAAATCTCAATTCTACCTATTCCATATACCAAAACATCAATGAATAACTCATCCAAACACAAATATGAACTTCAAAATCACAATTCTACCTATTCCACATACCAAAACATCAATAACTCATCAAAACACAAATATGAACTTTGAAACACAATTTCTACCTATTCCATTTACCAAAACATCAATAACTCATCAAAACACAAATATGAACTTTGAAACACAATTTCTACCTATTCCATTTACCAAAACATCAATAACTCATCAAAACACAAATATGAACTTCAAAATCACAATTCTACCTATTTCATATACCAAAACATCAATAACTCATCAAAACACAAATATGAACTTCAAAATCTCAATTCTACCTATTCCATATAACAAAACATAATATAACTCATCAAAACACAAATATGAACTTCAAAATCACAATTCTACCTATTCCATATACCAAAACATCAATAACTCATCAAAACACAAATATGAACTTCAAAATCTCAATTCTACCTATTCCATATACCAAAACATCAATGAATAACTCATCAAAACACAAATATGAACTTCAAAATCTCAATTCTACCTATTCCATATACCAAAACATCAATGAATAACTCATCAAAACACAAATATGAACTTCAAAATCACAATTCTACCTATTCCATATAACAAAACATAATATAACTAATCAAAACACAAATATGAACTTCAAAATCACAATTCTACCTATTCCATATACCAAAACATCAATAACTCATCAAAACACAAATATGAACTTCAAAACCCAATTTCTATCTATTTCATTTACCAAAACATCAATAACTCATCAAAACACAAATATGAACTCCAATATCACAATTCTACCTATTCCATATAACAAAACATAATATAACTCATCAAAACACAAATATGAACTTCAAAATCACAATTCTACCTATTCCATATACCAAAACATCAATAACTCATCAAAACACAAATATGAACTTCAAAATCTCAATTCTACCTATTCCATATAACAAAACATCAATGAATAATTCATCAAAACACAAATATGAACTTCAAAATCAAAATTCTACCTATTCCATATACCAAAACATCAATAACTCATCAAAACACAAATATGAACTTCAAAATCTCAATTCTACCTATTCCATATACCAAAACATCAATGAATAACTCATCAAAACACAAATATGAACTTCAAAATCTCAATTCTACCTATTCCATATACCAAAACATCAATGAATAACTCATCAAAACACAAATATGAACTTCAAAATCACAATTCTACCTATTCCATATAACAAAACATAATATAACTAATCAAAACACAAATATGAACTTCAAAATCACAATTCTACCTATTCCATATACCAAAACATCAATAACTCATCAAAACACAAATATGAACTTCAAAACCCAATTTCTATCTATTTCATTTACCAAAACATCAATAACTCATCAAAACACAAATATGAACTCCAATATCACAATTCTACCTATTCCATATAACAAAACATAATATAACTCATCAAAACACAAATATGAACTTCAAAATCACAATTCTACCTATTCCATATACCAAAACATCAATAACTCATCAAAACACAAATATGAACTTCAAAATCTCAATTCTACCTATTCCATATAACAAAACATCAATGAATAATTCATCAAAACACAAATATGAACTTCAAAATCAAAATTCTACCTATTCCATATACCAAAACATCAATAACTCATCAAAACACAAATATGAACTTCAAAATCTCAATTCTACCTATTCCATATACCAAAACATCAATGAATAACTCATCAAAACACAAATATGAACTTCAAAATCACAATTCTACCTATTCCACATACCAAAACATCAATAACTCATCAAAACACAAATATGAACTTTGAAACACAATTTCTACCTATTCCATTTACCAAAACATCAATAACTCATCAAAACACAAATATGAACTTCAAAATCACAATTCTACCTATTCCATATAACAAAACATAATATAACTCATCAAAACACAAATATGAAATTCAAAATCACAATTCTACCTATTCCATATACCAAAACATCAATAACTCATCAAAACACAAATATGAACTTCAAAACCCAATTTCTATCTATTTCATTTACCAAAACATCAATAACTCATCAAAACACAAATATGAACTCCAAAATCACAATTCTACCTATTCCATATAACAAAACATAATATAACTCATCAAAACACAAATATGAACTTCAAAATCACAATTCTACCTATTCCATATACCAAAACATCAATAACTCATCAAAACACAAATATGAACTTCAAAATCTCAATTCTACCTATTCCATATAACAAAACATCAATGAATAATTCATCAAAACACAAATATGAACTTCAAAATCAAAATTCTACCTATTCCATATACCAAAACATCAATAACTCATCAAAACACAAATATGAACTTCAAAATCTCAATTCTACCTATTCCATATACCAAAACATCAATGAATAACTCATCAAAACACAAATATGAATTCAAAATCACAATTCTACCTATTCCACATACCAAAACATCAATAACTCATCAAAACACAAATATGAACTTTGAAACACAATTTCTACCTATTCCATTTACCAAAACATCAATAACTCATCAAAACACAAATATGAACTTCAAAATCACAATTCTACCTATTCCATATAACAAAACATAATATAACTTATCAAAACACAAATATGAACTTCAAAATCACAATTCTACCTATTTCATATACCAAAACATCAATAACTCATCAAAACACAAATATGAACTTCAAAATCACAATTCTACCTATTCCATATAACAAAACATAATATAACTCATCAAAACACAAATATGAACTTCAAAATCACAATTCTGCCTATTCCATATACCAAAACATCAATAACTCATCAAAACACAAATATGAACTTCAAAATCTCAATTCTACCTATTCCATATAACAAAACATAATATAACTAATCAAAACACAAATATGAACTTCAAAATCACAATTCTACCCATTCCATATACCAAAACATCAATGAATAACTCATCAAAACACAAATATGAACTTCAAAATCAAAATTCTACCTATTCCATATACCAAAACATCAATAACTCATCAAAACACAAATATGAACTTCAAAATCACAATTCTACCTATTCCATATACCAAAACATCAATAACTCATCAAAACACAAATTTGAACTTCAAAATCTCAATTCTACCTATTCCATATAACAAAACATCAATGAATAATTCATCAAAACACAAATATGAACTTCAAAATCAAAATTCTACCTATTCCATATACCAAAACATCAATAACTCATCAAAACACAAATATGAACTTCAAAATCTCAATTCTACCTATTCCATATACCAAAACATCAATGAATAACTCATCAAAACACAAATATGAACTTCAAAATCACAATTCTACCTATTCCACATACCAAAACATCAATAACTCATCAAAACACAAATATGAACTTTGAAACACAATTTCTACCTATTCCATTTACCAAAACATCAATAACTCATCAAAACACAAATATGAACTTTGAAACACAATTTCTACCTATTCCATTTACCAAAACATCAATAACTCATCAAAACACAAATATGAACTTCAAAATCACAATTCTACCTATTCCATATAACAAAACATAATATAACTCATCAAAACACAAATATGAACTTCAAAATCACAATTCTACCTATTTCATATACCAAAACATCAATAACTCATCAAAACACAAATATGAACTTCAAAATCTCAATTCTACCTATTCCATATAACAAAACATAATATAACTCATCAAAACACAAATATGGACTTCAAAATCACAATTCTACCTATTCCATATACCAAAACATCAATAACTCATCAAAACACAAATATGAACTTGAAAATCTCAATTCTACCTATTCCATATAACAAAACATAATATAACTAATCAAAACACAAATATGAACTTCAAAATCTCAATTCTACCTATTCCATATACCAAAACATCAATGAATAACTCATCAAAACACAAATATGAACTTCAAAATAAAAATTCTACCTATTCCATATACCAAAACATCAATAACTCATCAAAACACAAATATGAACTTCAAAATCACAATTCTACCTATTCCATATACCAAAACATCAATAACTCATCAAAACACAAATATGAACTTCAAAATCTCAATTCTACCTATTCCATATAACAAAACATCAATGAATAATTCATCAAAACACAAATATGAACTTCAAAATCAAAATTCTACCTATTCCATATACCAAAACATCAATAACTCATCAAAACACAAATATGAACTTCAAAATCTCAATTCTACCTATTCCATATACCAAAACATCAATGAATAACTCATCAAAACACAAATATGAACTTCAAAATCACAATTCTACCTATTCCACATACCAAAACATCAATAACTCATCAAAACACAAATATGAACTTTGAAACACAATTTCTACCTATTCCATTTACCAAAACATCAATAACTCATCAAAACCCAAATATGAACTTCAAAATCACAATTCTACCTATTCCATATAACAAAACATAATATAACTCATCAAAACACAAATATGAACTTCAAAATCACAATTCTACCTATTTCATATACCAAAACATCAATAACTCATCAAAACACAAATATGAACTTCAAAATCTCAATTCTACCTATTCCATATAACAAAACATAATATAACTCATCAAAACACAAATATGAACTTCAAAATCACAATTCTACCTATTCCATATACCAAAACATCAATAACTCATCAAAACACAAATATGAACTTCAAAACACAATTTCTATCTATTTCATTTACCAAAACATCAATAACTCATCAAAACACAAATATGAACTTCAAAATCACAATTCTACCTATTCCATATAACAAAACATAATATAACTCATCAAAACACAAATATGAACTTCAAAATCACAATTCTACCTATTCCATATACCAAAACATCAATAACTCATCAAAACACAAATATGAACTTCAAAATCTCAATTCTACCTATACTATATAACAAAACATCAATGAATAATTCATCAAAACACAAATATGAACTTCAAAATCAAAATTCTACCTATTCCATATACCAAAACATCAATAACTCATCAAAACACAAATATGAACTTCAAAATCTCAATTCTACCTATTCCATATACCAAAACATCAATGAATAACTCATCAAAACACAAATATGAACTTCAAAATCACAATTCTACCTATTCCATATACCAAAACATCAATGAATAACTCATCAAAACACAAATATGAACTTCAAAATCAAAATTCTACCTATTCCATATACCAAAACATCAATAACTCATCAAAACACAAATATGAACTTCAAAATCTCAATTCTACCTATACTATATAACAAAACATCAATGAATAATTCATCAAAACACAAATATGAACTTCAAAATCAAAATTCTACCTATTCCATATACCAAAACATCAATAACTCATCAAAACACAAATATGAACTTCAAAATCTCAATTCTACCTATTCCATATACCAAAACATCAATGAATAACTCATCAAAACACAAATATGAACTTCAAAATCACAATTCTACCTATTCCATATACCAAAACATCAATGAATAACTCATCAAAACACAAATATGAACTTCAAAATCAAAATTCTACATATTCCATATACCAAAACATCAATAACTCATCAAAACACAAATATGAACTTCAAAATCTCAATTCTACCTATTCCATATACCAAAACATCAATGAATAACTCATCAAAACACAAATATGAACTTCAAAATCAAAATTCTACCTATTCCATATACCAAAACATCAATAACTCATCAAAACACAAATATGAACTTCAAAATCTCAATTCTACCTATTCCATATACCAAAACATCAATGAATAACTCATCAAAACACAAATATGAACTTCAAAATCAAAATTCTACCTATTCCATATACCAAAACATCAATAACTCATCAAAACACAAATATGAACTTCAAAATCTCAATTCTACCTATACTATATAACAAAACATCAATGAATAATTCATCAAAACACAAATATGAACTTCAAAATCAAAATTCTACCTATTCCATATACCAAAACATCAATAACTCATCAAAACACAAATATGAACTTCAAAATCTCAATTCTACCTATTCCATATACCAAAACATCAATGAATAACTCATCAAAACACAAATATGAACTTCAAAATCACAATTCTACCTATTCCACAAACCAAAACATCAATAACTCATCAAAACACAAATATGAACTTTGAAACACAATTTCTACCTATTCCATTTACCAAAACATCAATAACTCATTAAAACACAAATATGAACTTCAAAATCACAATTCTACCTATTCCATATAACAAAACATAATATAACTCATCAAAACACAAATATGAACTTCAAAATCACAATTCTACCTATTTCATATACCAAAACATCAATAACTCAGCAAAACACAAATATGAACTTCAAAATCTCAATTCTACCTATTCCATATAACAAAACATAATATAACTCATCAAAACACAAATATGAACTTCAAAATCACAATTCTACCTATTCCATATACCAAAACATCAATAACTCATCAAAACACAAATATGAACTTCAAAATCTCAATTCTACCTATTCCATATAACCAAACATCAATGAATAACTCATCAAAACACAAATATGAACTTCAAAATCTCAATTCTACCTATTCCATATACCAAAATATCAATGAATAACTCATCAAAACACAAATATGAACTTCAAAATCAAAATTCTACCTATTCTATATACCAAAACATCAATAACTCATCAAAACACAAATATGAACTTCAAAATCACAATTCTACCTATTCCACATACCAAAACATCAATAACTCATCAAAACACAAATATGAACTTTGAAACACAATTTCTACCTATTCCATTTACCAAAACATCAATAACTCATCAAAACACAAATATGAACTTCAAAATCACAATTCTACCTATTCCATATAACAAAACATAATATAACTCATCAAAACACAAATATGAACTTCAAAATCACAATTCTACCTATTCCATATACCAAAACATCAATAACTCATCAAAACACAAATATGAACTTCAAAATCACAATTCTACCTATTCCATATACCAAAACATCAATAACTCATCAAAACACAAATATGAACTTCAAAATCTCAATTCTACCTATTCCATATAACAAAACATCAATGAATAATTCATCAAAACACAAATATAAACTTCAAATTCACAATTCTACCTATTCCATATACCAAAACATCAATAACTCATCAAAACACAAATATGAACTTCAAAATCTCAATTCTACCTATTCCATATACCAAAACATCTATGAATAACTCATCAAAACTCAAATATGAACTTCAAAATCACAATTCTACCTATTCCATATACCAAAACATCAATAACTCATCAAAACACAAATATGAACTTCAAAACACAATTTCTATCTATTTCATTTACCAAAACATCAATAACTCATCAAAACACAAATATGAACTTCAAAATCAAAATTCTACCTATTCCATATACCAAAACATCAATAACTCATCAAAACACAAATATGAACTTCAAAACACAATTTCTATCTATTTCATTTTCCAAAACATCAATAACTCATCAAAACACAAATATGAACTTCAAAATCACAATTCTACCTATTCCATATAACAAAACCTAATATAACTCATCAAAACACAAATATGAACTTCAAAATCACAATTCTACCTATTCCATATACCAAAACATCAATAACTCATCAAAACACAAATATGAACTTCAAAATCACAATTCTACCTATTCCATATACCAAAACATCAATAACTCATCAAAACACAAATATGAACTTCAAAATCTCAATTCTACCTATTCCATATAACAAAACATCAATGAATAATTCATCAAAACACAAATATAAACTTCAAATTCACAATTCTACCTATTCCATATACCAAAACATCAATAACTCATCAAAACACAAATATGAACTTCAAAATCTCAATTCTACCTATTCCATATACCAAAACATCTATGAATAACTCATCAAAACACAAATATGAACTTCAAAATCACAATTCTACCTATTCCATATACCAAAACATCAATAACTCATCAAAACACAAATATGAACTTCAAAACACAATTTCTATCTATTTCATTTACCAAAACATCAATAACTCATCAAAACACAAATATGAACTTCAAAATCACAATTCTACCTATTCCATATAACAAAACATAATATAACTCATCAAAACACAAATATGAACTTCAAAATCACAATTCTACCAATTCCATATACCAAAACATCAATAACTCATCAAAACACGAATATGAACTTCAAAATCACAATTCTACCTATTCCATATACCAAAACATCAATAACTCATCAAAACACAAATATGAACTTCAAAATCACAATTCTACCTATTCCATATACCAAAACATCAATAACTCATCAAAACACAAATATGAACTTCAAAATCTCAATTCTACCTATTCCATATACCAAAACATCAATGAATAACTCATCAAAACACAAATATGAACTTCAAAATCACAATTCTACCTATTCCATATACCAAAACATCAATAACTCATCAAAACACAAATATGAACTTCAAAACACAATTTCTATCTATTTCATTTACCAAAACATCAATAACTCATCAAAACACAAATATGAACTTCAAAATCACAATTCTACCTATTTCATATAACAAAACATAATATAACTAATCAAAACACAAATATGAACTTCAAAATCTCAATTCTACCTATTCCATATAACAAAACATCAATGAATAATTCATCAAGACACAAATATAAACTTCAAATTCACAATTCTACCTATTCCATATACCAAAACATCAATAACTCATCAAAACACAAATATGAACTTCAAAATCTCAATTCTACCTATTCCATATACCAAAACATCAATGAATAACTCATCAAAACACAAATATGAACTTCAAAATCACAATTCTACCTATTCCATATACCAAAACATCAATAACTCATCAAAACACAAATATGAACTTCAAAACACAATTTCTATCTATTTCATTTACCAAAACATCAATAACTCATCAAAACACAAATATGAACTTCAAAATCACAATTCTACCTATTTCATATACCAAAACATCAATAACTCATCAAAACACAAATATGAACTTCAAAATCTCAATTCTACCTATTCCATATAACAAAACATCAATGAATAATTCATCAAAACACAAATATAAACTTCAAATTCACAATTCTACCTATTCCATATACCAAAACATCAATAACTCATCAAAACACAAATATGAACTTCAAAATCTCAATTCTACCTATTCCATATACCAAAACATCAATGAAAAACTCATCAAAACACAAATATGAACTTCAAAATCACAATTCTACCTATTCCATATACCAAAACATCAATAACTCATCAAAACACAAATATGAAAACACAAATATGAACTTCAAAATCAAAATTCTACCTATTCCATATACCAAAACATCAATAACTCATCAAAACACAAATATGAACTTCAAAATCACAATTCTACCTATTCCATATACCAAAACATCAATGAATAACTCATCAAAACACAAATATGAACTTCAAAATCACAATTCTACCTATTCATATACCAAAAGATCAATAACTCATCAAAACACAAATATGAACTTCAAAATCTCAATTCTACCTATTCCATATAACAAAACATAATATAACTAATCAACACACAAATATGAACTTCAAAATCTCAATTCTACCTATTCCATATACCAAAACATCAATGAATAACTCATCAAAACACAAATATGAACTTCAAAATCACAATTCTTCCTATTCCATATACCAAAACATCAATAACTCATCAAAACACAAATATGAACTTCAAAACACAATTTCTATCTATTTCATTTACCAAAACATCAATAACTCATCAAAACACAAATATGAACTTCAAAATCACAATTCTACCTATTCCATATAACAAAACATAATATAACTCATCAAAACACAAATATGAACTTCAAAATCACAATTCTACCTATTCCATATTCCAAAACATCAATAACTCATCAAAACACAAATATGAACTTCAAAACACAATTTCTATCTATTTCATTTACCAAAACATCAATAACTCATCAAAACACAAATATGAACTTCAAAATCACAATTCTACCTATTCCATATAACAAAACATAATATAACTCATCAAAACACAAATATGAACTTCAAAATCACAATTCTACCTATTCCATATACCAAAACATCAATAACTCATCAAAACACAAATATGAACTTCAAAATCTCAATTCTACCTATTCCATATAACAAAACATCAATGAATAATTCATCAAAACACAAATATGAACTTCAAAATCAAAATTCTACCTATTCCATATACCAAAACATCAATAACTCATCAAAACACAAATATGAACTTCAAAATCTCAATTCTACCTATTCCATATACCAAAACATCAATGAATAACTCATCAAAACACAAATATGAACTTCAAAATCACAATTCTACCTATTCCACATACCAAAACATCAATAACTCATCAAAACACAAATATGAACTTTGAAACACAATTTCTACCTATTCCATTTACCAAAACATCAATAACGCATTAAAACACAAATATGAACTTCAAAATCACAATTCTACCTATTCCATATAACAAAACATAATATAACTCATCAAAACACAAATATGAACTTCAAAATCACAATTCTACCTATTTCATATACCAAAACATCAATAACTCAGCAAAACACAAATATGAACTTCAAAATCTCAATTCTACCTATTCCATATAACAAAACATAATATAACTCATCAAAACACAAATATGAACTTCAAAATCACAATTCTACCTATTCCATATACCAAAACATCAATAACTCATCAAAACACAAATATGAACTTCAAAATCTCAATTCTACCTATTCCATATAACAAAACATCAATGAATAACTCATCAAAACACAAATATGAACTTCAAAATCTCAATTCTACCTATTCCATATACCAAAATATCAATGAATAACTCATCAAAACACAAATATGAACTTCAAAATCAAAACTCTACCTATTCTATATACCAAAACATCAATAACTCATCAAAACACAAATATGAACTTCAAAATCACAATTCTACCTATTCCACATACCAAAACATCAATAACTCATCAAAACACAAATATGAACTTTGAAACACAATTTCTACCTATTCCATTTACCAAAACATCAATAACTCATCAAAACACAAATATGAACTTCAAAATCACAATTCTACCTATTCCATATACCAAAACATCAATGAATAACTCATCAAAACACAAATATGAACTTCAAAATCACAATTCTACCTATTCATATACCAAAAGATCAATAACTCATCAAAACACAAATATGAACTTCAAAATCTCAATTCTACCTATTCCATATAACAAAACATAATATAACTAATCAAAACACAAATATGAACTTCAAAATCTCAATTCTACCTATTCCATATACCAAAACATCAATGAATAACTCATCAAAACACAAATATGAACTTCAAAATCACAATTCTTCCTATTCCATATACCAAAACATCAATAACTCATCAAAACACAAATATGAACTTCAAAACACAATTTCTATCTATTTCATTTACCAAAACATCAATAACTCATCAAAACACAAATATGAACTTCAAAATCACAATTCTACCTATTCCATATAACAAAACATAATATAACTCATCAAAACACAAATATGAACTTCAAAATCACAATTCTACCTATTCCATATACCAAAACATCAATAACTCATCAAAACACAAATATGAACTTCAAAACACAATTTCTATCTATTTCATTTACCAAAACATCAATAACTCATCAAAACACAAATATGAACTTCAAAATCACAATTCTACCTATTCCATATAACAAAACATAATATTGTTAGTTTTGAATACAGAAAAGCTATGGCTTGTATCAAAAACTAATATCCACAGATGACATATCATTTTGTTTCAGTATAAATCTGTTCCTTTATATCATAGAACTAGATAACGGGGTGTCGACAAACACAGTAGATACCGTTATTGGTTAAAGTATTGATATATAAAAAGCATGCTCGTAACCGAGATAGTCTGAACATACTATCGGTATAGGTTATTGTGTGGTTTGGAAATTGGTTTATCTAGACTAGTTTAAATCACACAGATATGCCCGGGGCATATTGAGCACGACCAGTTTGGATAGAATTGACTTGTACTGATCGGCGTAGTCAATTCGGTCCTAGTATTCCGTCTCTCAATCCCAAGATTGGGACGGGCGTGAGGGTTGGGTGTCGTATGCTTTGATTTGCCAAAGAGTGAGGTCAATTGAGGCCAATACCTCGGTAAGTTGGGTATGCGGTGTTTAGCTTCTTGCGTGCCGTTGCTAGTCGGAGGAATCCACGTACCGGTTCGCCGGGTTGATGGTGCTCCCGAGATGAGCTCGTAAGGTTATTATACTAAACCTGGCCAGTGAACTTTATGTTCAGTATAATAAAAGGTCGAGTGGTACTAATCTCGGAAACTAAGAAGTCGGTGAATTAATTTGTCAGTAAATTGATAAATCGACGAGCACTAGATCTTTAATGTGGGGAGATAGAAGAAATAATAATGGCGCGATGTAAAGTCGTTTTCGAGCGGTAGTTCCATAATTGGTCCGTTAGTGGTACGACCGATTATGCGTTTGACTAATCGACAAGGTAAATTAATTAATCCGAAGGGTTTAATTAATATTTGATCGACGAAGTGAATTTAGAAATTAATTCTATTTTGAATTAATTAATTCTAAGGGTTCGATTAAATTAAATTAACAAAGTGGATTAAATAAATTAATTTAAAAGGGTCGATTGGAGTTGATTAGTCGGGAAGACTTAGCGGTCAACGAAAGTCAAATTTTAAGACCTAACTCGAGAGCCCATTAGGTCTCCTTAGAAGCTCCTATAAATACAACATATTGGGCAGCAAGAAAACCCTAAGAGAGATGAAACTTGGCAGCCAAGTTAGGCTAGAAAGAGAAAGTTTGGTCTAGAGAGAGAACGTGTCTTCCTCGTCAAGTTTTCTCTCGAAGTCGACCAAGATAACTTTCTTCTTCCAAAGGGAACTCAGCCCATGAATTAATTTAGCAGCCCAGTCCTTTTCTTCAACAAAAACAGTCACCGTTTTTTTTGCCCGAACAGTTTTTAAACTCAGCTGCTGATCGGAGTTTTAGAAGGAACAGCCCAGTGCTGATCGGTCTTCTTGTTCTTCCAGAAAAACCTAGCTGCTGGTCGGATTACTCCCTTAGATAGCTGCAGATCGGTTTTTTTTCTTTTGAGCTGCTGGTATCGGGGTTTTCCTGGTTGTGAAGTCCGGCTACTGCCGTGACTGTGAAGTCCGGTTGCTGCTGCGGACTGGTGCCCAGAACCAACCAAGCTCCACGTTCGATCTTCCTAGAGGAGTGATCCGTGGGTTTAGTTGTCTAGATCGGGACTGGTTTAAGGTAGCTTCCGGCAGGAATTATTGCAGCGGAAAACTGGCAGCTTAGTGGAGTGAAGTCCGGCGGAAAGGGCAGCTTCAATTTTTCAAAGAAAAAAAATCTGGGCAGCTTCAATTTGAGAAAGAAAATTCTGGGCAGCTTCAATTTTGTTAAAAAAAATTCTGGGCAGTTTATTTTTGAGAAAAAAATTCTGGGCAGCCTCAATTTGAGTTTCTTGAGAAGCAAGTTTCTTGGGTTTTCAGTCGAATTGCTGTGGGTAGCTCCGTAGACGATAGCCCACACTATCTCGGAGCGTGTATTGGAGAATTCTTCGGATTTCTTGTGGATTTCGCGCTAAAGAATTGGGTTTTCTTTTAGGCGAGGGACTTCGCTACAAAAGGTATAATCTTTAAGTTCCGCTTTAATTAAAGATTTAATTTTTTGTGTCCCGATTAATAAATTAAATAAGTATAAGCCTAGATCCGTTCATGGGTAAACTAATTTGAGCCTGAGCTTGGTCGAAAGCTTCCGATTCTGGAATGCATAGCACGAAAGTGAGGTTTTCGATTTAGCCCGGGCTTGTTCAGTTTTCCTTCAAATTGGTATCAGAGCGTTGGTTTCGGTCTTATACTTGTTTGATTTATTACACGGCTTTATTTTGGCATTAGTATTTTTTGTCGAAATGTATAAACAGGTGGTTATTGGTTTCCCGGCTATTATGGTAGAAATTTAATTTTCATTCATAAACCCCGGGACATGTCCGGGCTCGTTTTATTTTTGAATGGAAATTTCTGTAATAGTAATAACCACGAGCTGGAAGCCGTGTAGGATTAGAAAAATCTTGTAGTAGGATTTGATCTAATCATGTCGTCTTTAAATTCCTAGAAAAACGCCTTTGTATATAGGAATTTTTGTACTATGACGAAGACGTTATTTTGGGTAACTTATATTCGAGGGTTTTGGTTTATTGTAATTTTGGGTGATTCCTAATTACGGAATAAACCGAGAAAACCCGGGCGAATCGAGAGGAATCCAAATAACGAGTGGGAGCGACACGACGGGAAGTGTCACCGAGGCGTCAAGGAATCAACGATAGAGAAGGCCATAATAGTCGGGAAATTTTATTTTATTTAATTTCCCGTATTTATGATTTTTTCGTTGATTGTGTGATTTTCGTTTTATTTTGCATGAACGAAATTCAAACCAAAAGTTTTTCCAAAAAGGTAATGTGCAATTAACTAAGGTAGATTATTCGCATATTAAAACTCCAACGGTTTTATGGGTGCGAATATCCATAGTTAAGATATTGCATGTTAAAACGTAAAAATCCTCAAACTTAATTACATTCGCAAGTTTTGGTTTAATCGTAATTTTGGGTGATTCCTAATTACGTGGGGTTTTGGTTTATCGTAATTTTGGGTGATTCCTAATTACGTAGAAAATCGAGAAAACCCGGATTTTGGTTTTTCGTAATTTTTGGGTGATTCCTATTTACGTAGAAAACCGAAATGGAAAACCGAGAAAATTAAGGCGAATTTAAATTATTTTAAAAATCTAAGTGGGAGCGGGTTGGTTAATATCCCCATGGCCTCCATTACGGGTTCATTGGCGATGTGGTTAAACGGCTTCCCCGTCGGTTGAGTTTTCAATCACAGATATCGCTGGAATGAATTTCTAAAGGGATGACTATAGTGTGTTTAATTGGGAAAAGTTGCGACACCCTCGCCGTCCGAGGCGCATTAGTACCCTAAGTAACAAACTTAGAAGTCACGTAATGGCATACACTTAGTGTACTGTTTATAGTATCCCTCCTACGAGGTAACGCTATTTACGTGTACGGCTAAAATTATCGACTATTAATTTCATTGATCATAAGATCGTTGGTCAGATAATGAGATTAATGGACTTTGGTCCTTCTCGAACGAATGTGGGTTAGCGTAGACGTTCACCCGTCGTGACCTGCGTTAATCCCGGTGGGAGAGATGTCGGTAGAAGATTATATTTCTTTTCTGAGGATTTTTCAATATTTTCGAAAAGTATACTGAGACATGTTTTTTCATTATTTTCAGTTGATATGTCGTTCAACCCGCTAGCTGTCATTTTTGAACCAAAACAAACTCATGAGTCCAAACTATATTGACTGGAAACGTAACCTGGACATTGTCCTTACCGCTGAGGGTTACAAGTACGTGCTTACTGAGGAGTGTCCCCTTAAGCAGGGTAGCCAAGTAGTCAGCTATGAGGAAACTCATGAATGCTAGAATGGCTGAGGGCATTTCAGTGAGGGATCACGTGCTGGACATGATCAGTTGCATCAATGAGATCGAGGTACTGGAAGGTGATATTGATGGGGAGACCCAGGTCGATATCATTCTCCAGAGCTTGCCTCCCAGTTTTTGAGCAGTTTCGGTTGAACTATAATATGGGCAAGCTCTCATATTCACTCCCGAGCTCATAACTACATTGGTGTCAGCCGAGGACCTATTCGCTGAGAAGAAGCAAGCCTTTGCTACTGTTGGTCCCTCAGGTTCCTCTGCTGGGCCCAAAGCCAGGAAGCAAGAGAGGAAGAGAGGCCAGAAAGCAGGAACTAATCATGGACCCAAGGCAGGCATTGCCAAGAAGCAAAAGTCGAAAGGCAAATGTTTTAAGTATGGCAAAGCAGGACATCGGAAGAAGGATTGCCCAAAGCCTCGAGGTTAAAAGTAAATTTTCCCTAGTTACTGAGACGTGATTAGCGGCGATTCCCACAGATACTTGGTGTGTGGATTCGGGAGCCACTGATCACGTTTGTAATTCTTTGCAGGGGTTCCAAGTGACCCGGCTGCTTAGAGAGGGAGAGTTGCAGGTCTACCTTGGGGATACTACCAGAGTTTCTGTGGCTGCAGTGGGAGTTATTAGTCTTTATTTTTCAGACTCTATTTTACTTTTAAAGGATTGTCTTTATGTACCTAGTTTTCGAAAGAACTTGCTTTCAGTTTCAAAACTTGTTTTGGATGGTTATAAGTGTGTATTTTCTGACGGTTCGGTTTTTATAAGAAAATGCCAGAAACTTATATGTTCCGGTACATTGGTTGACAATCTGTTTTAAATCAAGACTTACTCCCCAGTTATGCAAAACACAGAAACTAGTAACTCATCACCAAATCATAATAAGAGAAAGGAATCTTCCCCTTTGAATCAGACTTATCTTTGGCACCTGAGACTAGGTCATATCAACCTTAGTAGGATTCAAAGGTTGGTCAAGAGTGGGTCTTTGGACTTACTAGATATTGACAGCTATTCGACCTGTGAGTCCTGCTTGGAGGGTAAAATGACCAAGAGGCCTTTTAAGGCGAAGGGGTATAGGGCCAAGGAGGTTTTAGAGTTGATTCATTCTGACATGTGTGGACCTATGTCAGTTCAGGCTAGAGGTGGTGAATACCTCTCTAGTGAATTTAGGACCTATTTGTCAGAGGAGGGTATTCAGACCCAGTTGTCTGCACCTGGCACACCCCAGCAGAATGGTGTGGCAGAGGGGAGGAGCAGGTCTCTTATGGAGATGGTTAGATCGATGATGAGTTACAGTGAGTTGCCTATCTCGTTTTGGGGTTATGCCTTGGATACAGCGTGTTTTATCCTCAACCTTGTGCCATCTAAGTCTGTGCCTACGACCCCAGTAGAGTTGTGGAGTGGGCGTAAGCCTAGTCTGATATATCTCAGGATTTGGGGTTGTCTAGCACATGTGCTCGAGGCAGATGCAGGCAAGTTAGAGGCGAGATCTAAGGTTATGCTGTTTGTAGGCTACCCCAAAGGAACGAGAGATGGTTTATTTTATAGTCCTCAGGATCAGAAGGTGGTGGTCAGCATCAATGCCAGATTTCTTGAGGAGGACTATATTTTAGATCACAAGTCAAGCAGCAAGGTAGTATTGGAAGAGCTTAGAAGTCAGTCCACTATTCCAGATGCACACGTACAGGAAGACACACCACAAGAGACTGCACACACTATCACAGATGATGCTCTTACACAGGCTGCGCCTCGTCGTAGTGGGAGGGCTGTGAGACAGCCCGAGAGGTACATGGGTTTGGGTGAGTCTTTGGACTTTATCCCTGGTGCTCGTGAACCAGACCCAGTTAACTACAATGAGGTTCTTCAGGATAGAGATGCAAGCATCCAGATCTTGGAACATCCGTTTTGACGAGGTTATCCAGTCCTATGGATTCACTCGGTGTCCGGATGAGCAGTGTGTTTATAGCAGGCGTGATGGTGATATAGTGGTGTTCCTCGTACTTTACGTAGATGACATTCTTCTTATTGGCAACAGTAAGAAGGTGTTGTCAGACGTAAAGGCATGGCTGTTCAGAATTCGATATGAAGGATTTGGGAGAGGCTGGACATATCCTTGGGATCAAGATTATTCAAGATTGTAGGAGACGTTCTCTAACTCTCTCTCAGGCATCCTACATAGACACGATTCTGGCCCGTTTTAACATGCAGAACTCCAAGAAGGGTTCACTACCTTTCAGGCATGGAGTGCATTTGTCTAAGGAGCAGTGTCCTAAGACTGCTGAGGAGATAGATGCCATGAAGGCGGTACCCTATGCTTCTGCAGTGGGTAGCCTCATGTATGCTATGTTGTGCACGAGGCCTGATATTTGCTTTGCCGTTGGCATGGTTAGCAGATATCAGAGTAACCCTGGGAAGGCTCACTGGGAGGCAGTAAAATGCATTCTCAAGTACTTGCGCAGGACGAGAGATTGTGTACTAGTTTATAGAGCGCAGGAGCTTGTACCATTGGGTTACACAGATTCGGGCTTTCAAGGTGATTTGGACAGGAGTAAGTCTACCTCTGGGTTTGTGTTTACTCTAGGAGGTGGAGCCACAATATGGAAGAGTGTCAAGCAGAAATGCGTGGCGGACTCTACCATGGAGGCCGAGTACGTTGCCGCTTCAGAGGCAGTGAAAGAGGCTGTGTGGCTCAGGAACTTCCGGATGGACTCAGATATGGTTCCTGAGTTGCCTAGGTCTATCACAGTTTATTGTGATAACATAGTGCAGTTGCTAACTCGAGGGAACCACGAGCTCATAAGGCGAGTAAATACATAGAGCGCAAGTACCACCTGATACGAGAGATCGTAAAGAGGGGAGACGTGACCGTGGCCAAGATAGTATCAGATGACAACCATGCAGATCCTTTCACAAAGCCATTGACCCTAAAGGTCTTTGAGAGACATGTGGAGGGCATGGGAGTCAGATTCTTGAGGGAGCCATGTTAGTGAGCTTAAAGGTGTTCTGGAGATTTCATTATGACAGCAGTGTAATAGCGGGTTGGACAGTTTTTGTACTTCTTAGCATAGCTTTGAGTATTAGTGGGAGATTGTTAGTTTTGAATACAGAAAAGCTATGGCTTGTATCAAAAACTAATATCCACAGATGACATATCATTTTGTTTCAGTATAAATCTGTTCCTTTATATCATAGAACTAGATAACGGGGTGTCGACAAACACAGTAGATACCGTTATTGGTTAAAGTATTGATATATAAAAAGCATGCTCGTAACCGAGATAGTCTGAACATACTATCGGTATAGGTTATTGTGTGGTTTGGAAATTGGTTTATCTAGACTAGTTTAAATCACACAGATATGCCCGGGGCATATTGAGCACGACCAGTTTGGATAGAATTGACTTGTACTGATCGGCGTAGTCAATTCGGTCCTAGTATTCCGTCTCTCAATCCCAAGATTGGGACGGGCGTGAGGGTTGGGTGTCGTATGCTTTGATTTGCCAAAGAGTGAGGTCAATTGAGGCCAATACCTCGGTAAGTTGGGTATGCGGTGTTTAGCTTCTTGCGTGCCGTTGCTAGTCGGAGGAATCCACGTACCGGTTCGCCGGGTTGATGGTGCTCCCGAGATGAGCTCGTAAGGTTATTATACTAAACCTGGCCAGTGAACTTTATGTTCAGTATAATAAAAGGTCGAGTGGTACTAATCTCGGAAACTAAGAAGTCGGTGAATTAATTTGTCAGTAAATTGATAAATCGACGAGCACTAGATCTTTAATGTGGGGAGATAGAAGAAATAATAATGGCGCGATGTAAAGTCGTTTTCGAGCGGTAGTTCCATAATTGGTCCGTTAGTGGTACGACCGATTATGCGTTTGACTAATCGACAAGGTAAATTAATTAATCCGAAGGGTTTAATTAATATTTGATCGACGAAGTGAATTTAGAAATTAATTCTATTTTGAATTAATTAATTCTAAGGGTTCGATTAAATTAAATTAACAAAGTGGATTAAATAAATTAATTTAAAAGGGTCGATTGGAGTTGATTAGTCGGGAAGACTTAGCGGTCAACGAAAGTCAAATTTTAAGACCTAACTCGAGAGCCCATTAGGTCTCCTTAGAAGCTCCTATAAATACAACATATTGGGCAGCAAGAAAACCCTAAGAGAGATGAAACTTGGCAGCCAAGTTAGGCTAGAAAGAGAAAGTTTGGTCTAGAGAGAGAACGTGTCTTCCTCGTCAAGTTTTCTCTCGAAGTCGACCAAGATAACTTTCTTCTTCCAAAGGGAACTCAGCCCATGAATTAATTTAGCAGCCCAGTCCTTTTCTTCAACAAAAACAGTCACCGTTTTTTTTGCCCGAACAGTTTTTAAACTCAGCTGCTGATCGGAGTTTTAGAAGGAACAGCCCAGTGCTGATCGGTCTTCTTGTTCTTCCAGAAAAACCTAGCTGCTGGTCGGATTACTCCCTTAGATAGCTGCAGATCGGTTTTTTTTCTTTTGAGCTGCTGGTATCGGGGTTTTCCTGGTTGTGAAGTCCGGCTACTGCCGTGACTGTGAAGTCCGGTTGCTGCTGCGGACTGGTGCCCAGAACCAACCAAGCTCCACGTTCGATCTTCCTAGAGGAGTGATCCGTGGGTTTAGTTGTCTAGATCGGGACTGGTTTAAGGTAGCTTCCGGCAGGAATTATTGCAGCGGAAAACTGGCAGCTTAGTGGAGTGAAGTCCGGCGGAAAGGGCAGCTTCAATTTTTCAAAGAAAAAAAATCTGGGCAGCTTCAATTTGAGAAAGAAAATTCTGGGCAGCTTCAATTTTGTTAAAAAAAATTCTGGGCAGTTTATTTTTGAGAAAAAAATTCTGGGCAGCCTCAATTTGAGTTTCTTGAGAAGCAAGTTTCTTGGGTTTTCAGTCGAATTGCTGTGGGTAGCTCCGTAGACGATAGCCCACACTATCTCGGAGCGTGTATTGGAGAATTCTTCGGATTTCTTGTGGATTTCGCGCTAAAGAATTGGGTTTTCTTTTAGGCGAGGGACTTCGCTACAAAAGGTATAATCTTTAAGTTCCGCTTTAATTAAAGATTTAATTTTTTGTGTCCCGATTAATAAATTAAATAAGTATAAGCCTAGATCCGTTCATGGGTAAACTAATTTGAGCCTGAGCTTGGTCGAAAGCTTCCGATTCTGGAATGCATAGCACGAAAGTGAGGTTTTCGATTTAGCCCGGGCTTGTTCAGTTTTCCTTCAAATATAACTCATCAAAACACAAATATGAACTTCAAAATCACAATTCTACCTATTCCATATACCAAAACATCAATAACTCATCAAAACACAAATATGAACTTCAAAATCTCAATTCTACCTATTCCATATAACAAAACATCAATGAATAATTCATCAAAACACAAATATGAACTTCAAAATCAAAATTCTACCTATTCCATATACCAAAACATCAATAACTCATCAAAACACAAATATGAACTTCAAAATCTCAATTCTACCTATTCCATATAACAAAACATAATATAACTAATCAAAACACAAATATGAACTTCAAAATCTCAATTCTACCTATTCCATATACCAAAACATCAATGAATAACTCATCAAAACACAAATATGAACTTCAAAATCACAATTCTTCCTATTCCATATACCAAAACATCAATAAATCATCAAAACACAAATATGAACTTCAAAACACAATTTCTATCTATTTCATTTACCAAAACATCAATAACTCATCAAAACACAAATATGAACTTCAAAATCACAATTCTACCTATTCCATATAACAAAACATAATATAACTCATCAAAACACAAATATGAACTTCAAAATCACAATTCTACCTATTCCATATACCAAAACATCAATAACTCATCAAAACACAAATATGAACTTCAAAATCACAATTCTACCTATTCCATATACCAAAACATCAATGAATAACTCATCAAAACACAAATATGAACTTCAAAATCACAATTCTACCTATTCATATACCAAAAGATCAATAACTCATCAAAACACAAATATGAACTTCAAAATCTCAATTCTACCTATTCCATATAACAAAACATAATATAACTAATCAAAACACAAATATGAACTTCAAAATCTCAATTCTACCTATTCCATATACCAAAACATCAATGAATAACTCATCAAAACACAAATATGAACTTCAAAATCACAATTCTTCCTATTCCATATACCAAAACATCAATAACTCATCAAAACACAAATATGAACTTCAAAACCCAATTTCTATCTATTTCATTTACCAAAACATCAATAACTCATCAAAACACAAATATGAACTTCAAAATCACAATTCTACCTATTCCATATAACAAAACATAATATAACTCATCAAAACACAAATATGAACTTCAAAATCACAATTCTACCTATTCCATATAACAAAACATAATATAACTCATCAAAACACAAATATGAACTTCAAAATCACAATTCTACCTATTTCATATACCAAAACATCAATAACTCAGCAAAACACAAATATGAACTTCAAAATCTCAATTCTACCTATTCCATATAACAAAACATAATATAACTCATCAAAACACAAATATGAACTTCAAAATCACAATTCTACCTATTCCATATACCAAAACATCAATAACTCAGCAAAACACAAATATGAACTTCAAAATCTCAATTCTACCTATTCCATATAACAAAACATAATATAACTCATCAAAACACAAATATGAACTTCAAAATCACAATTCTACCTATTCCATATACCAAAACATCAATAACTCATCAAAACACAAATATGAACTTCAAAATCTCAATTCTACCTATTCCATATAACAAAACATCAATGAATAACTCATCAAAACACAAATATGAACTTCAAAATCTCAATTCTACCTATTCCATATACCAAAATATCAATGAATAACTCATCAAAACACAAATATGAACTTCAAAATCAAAACTCTACCTATTCTATATACCAAAACATCAATAACTCATCAAAACACAAATATGAACTTCAAAATCACAATTCTACCTATTCCACATACCAAAACATCAATAACTCATCAAAACACAAATATGAACTTTGAAACACAATTTCTACCTATTCCATTTACCAAAACATCAATAACTCATCAAAACACAAATATGAACTTCAAAATCACAATTCTACCTATTCCATATACCAAAACATCAATAATAACTCATCAAAACACAAATATGAACTTCAAAATCACAATTCTACCTATTCATATACCAAAAGATCAATAACTCATCAAAACACAAATATGAACTTCAAAATCTCAATTCTACCTATTCCATATAACAAAACATAATATAACTAATCAAAACACAAATATGAACTTCAAAATCTCAATTCTACCTATTCCATATACCAAAACATCAATGAATAACTCATCAAAACACAAATATGAACTTCAAAATCACAATTCTTCCTATTCCATATACCAAAACATCAATAACTCATCAAAACACAAATATGAACTTCAAAACACAATTTCTATCTATTTCATTTACCAAAACATCAATAACTCATCAAAACACAAATATGAACTTCAAAATCACAATTCTACCTATTCCATATAACAAAACATAATATAACTCATCAAAACACAAATATGAACTTCAAAATCACAATTCTACCTATTCCATATACCAAAACATCAATAACTCATCAAAACACAAATATGAACTTCAAAACACAATTTCTATCTATTTCATTTACCAAAACATCAATAACTCATCAAAACACAAATATGAACTTCAAAATCACAATTCTACCTATTCCATATAACAAAACATAATATAACTCATCAAAACACAAATATGAACTTCAAAATCACAATTCTACCTATTCCATATACCAAAACATCAATAACTCATCAAAACACAAATATGAACTTCAAAATCTCAATTCTACCTATTCCATATAACAAAACATCAATGAATAATTCATCAAAACACAAATATGAACTTCAAAATCAAAATTCTACCTATTCCATATACCAAAACATCAATAACTCATCAAAACACAAATATGAACTTCAAAATCTCAATTCTACCTATTCCATATAACAAAACATAATATAACTAATCAAAACACAAATATGAACTTCAAAATCTCAATTCTACCTATTCCATATACCAAAACATCAATGAATAACTCATCAAAACACAAATATGAACTTCAAAATCACAATTCTTCCTATTCCATATACCAAAACATCAATAACTCATCAAAACACAAATATGAACTTCAAAACACAATTTCTATCTATTTCATTTACCAAAACATCAATAACTCATCAAAACACAAATATGAACTTCAAAATCACAATTCTACCTATTCCATATAACAAAACATAATATAACTCATCAAAACACAAATATGAACTTCAAAATCACAATTCTACCTATTCCATATACCAAAACATCAATAACTCATCAAAACACAAATATGAACTTCAAAATCACAATTCTACCTATTCCATATACCAAAACATCAATGAATAACTCATCAAAACACAAATATGAACTTCAAAATCACAATTCTACCTATTCATATACCAAAAGATCAATAACTCATCAAAACACAAATATGAACTTCAAAATCTCAATTCTACCTATTCCATATAACAAAACATAATATAACTAATCAAAACACAAATATGAACTTCAAAATCTCAATTCTACCTATTCCATATACCAAAACATCAATGAATAACTCATCAAAACACAAATATGAACTTCAAAATCACAATTCTTCCTATTCCATATACCAAAACATCAATAACTCATCAAAACACAAATATGAACTTCAAAACCCAATTTCTATCTATTTCATTTACCAAAACATCAATAACTCATCAAAACACAAATATGAACTTCAAAATCACAATTCTACCTATTCCATATAACAAAACATAATATAACTCATCAAAACACAAATATGAACTTCAAAATCACAATTCTACCTATTCCATATAACAAAACATAATATAACTCATCAAAACACAAATATGAACTTCAAAATCACAATTCTACCTATTTCATATACCAAAACATCAATAACTCAGCAAAACACAAATATGAACTTCAAAATCTCAATTCTACCTATTCCATATAACAAAACATAATATAACTCATCAAAACACAAATATGAACTTCAAAATCACAATTCTACCTATTCCATATACCAAAACATCAATAACTCATCAAAACACAAATATGAACTTCAAAATCTCAATTCTACCTATTCCATATAACAAAACATCAATGAATAACTCATCAAAACACAAATATGAACTTCAAAATCTCAATTCTACCTATTCCATATACCAAAATATCAATGAATAACTCATCAAAACACAAATATGAACTTCAAAATCAAAACTCTACCTATTCTATATACCAAAACATCAATAACTCATCAAAACACAAATATGAACTTCAAAATCACAATTCTACCTATTCCACATACCAAAACATCAATAACTCATCAAAACACAAATATGAACTTTGAAACACAATTTCTACCTATTCCATTTACCAAAACATCAATAACTCATCAAAACACAAATATGAACTTCAAAATCACAATTCTACCTATTCCATATACCAAAACATCAATGAATAACTCATCAAAACACAAATATGAACTTCAAAATCACAATTCTACCTATTCATATACCAAAAGATCAATAACTCATCAAAACACAAATATGAACTTCAAAATCTCAATTCTACCTATTCCATATAACAAAACATAATATAACTAATCAAAACACAAATATGAACTTCAAAATCTCAATTCTACCTATTCCATATACCAAAACATCAATGAATAACTCATCAAAACACAAATATGAACTTCAAAATCACAATTCTTCCTATTCCATATACCAAAACATCAATAACTCATCAAAACACAAATATGAACTTCAAAACACAATTTCTATCTATTTCATTTACCAAAACATCAATAACTCATCAAAACACAAATATGAACTTCAAAATCACAATTCTACCTATTCCATATAACAAAACATAATATAACTCATCAAAACACAAATATGAACTTCAAAATCACAATTCTACCTATTCCATATACCAAAACATCAATAACTCATCAAAACACAAATATGAACTTCAAAACACAATTTCTATCTATTTCATTTACCAAAACATCAATAACTCATCAAAACACAAATATGAACTTCAAAATCACAATTCTACCTATTCCATATAACAAAACATAATATAACTCATCAAAACACAAATATGAACTTCAAAATCACAATTCTACCTATTCCATATACCAAAACATCAATAACTCATCAAAACACAAATATGAACTTCAAAATCTCAATTCTACCTATTCCATATAACAAAACATCAATGAATAATTCATCAAAACACAAATATGAACTTCAAAATCAAAATTCTACCTATTCCATATACCAAAACATCAATAACTCATCAAAACACAAATATGAACTTCAAAATCTCAATTCTACCTATTCCATATAACAAAACATAATATAACTAATCAAAACACAAATATGAACTTCAAAATCTCAATTCTACCTATTCCATATACCAAAACATCAATGAATAACTCATCAAAACACAAATATGAACTTCAAAATCACAATTCTTCCTATTCCATATACCAAAACATCAATAACTCATCAAAACACAAATATGAACTTCAAAACACAATTTCTATCTATTTCATTTACCAAAACATCAATAACTCATCAAAACACAAATATGAACTTCAAAATCACAATTCTACCTATTCCATATAACAAAACATAATATAACTCATCAAAACACAAATATGAACTTCAAAATCACAATTCTACCTATTCCATATACCAAAACATCAATAACTCATCAAAACACAAATATGAACTTCAAAATCACAATTCTACCTATTCCATATACCAAAACATCAATGAATAACTCATCAAAACACAAATATGAACTTCAAAATCACAATTCTACCTATTCATATACCAAAAGATCAATAACTCATCAAAACACAAATATGAACTTCAAAATCTCAATTCTACCTATTCCATATAACAAAACATAATATAACTAATCAAAACACAAATATGAACTTCAAAATCTCAATTCTACCTATTCCATATACCAAAACATCAATGAATAACTCATCAAAACACAAATATGAACTTCAAAATCACAATTCTTCCTATTCCATATACCAAAACATCAATAACTCATCAAAACACAAATATGAACTTCAAAACACAATTTCTATCTATTTCATTTACCAAAACATCAATAACTCATCAAAACACAAATATGAACTTCAAAATCACAATTCTACCTATTCCATATAACAAAACATAATATAACTCATCAAAACACAAATATGAACTTCAAAATCACAATTCTACCTATTCCATATACCAAAACATCAATAACTCATCAAAACACAAATATGAACTTCAAAACACAATTTCTATCTATTTCATTTACCAAAACATCAATAACTCATCGAAACACAAATATGAACTTCAAAATCACAATTCTACCTATTCCATATAACAAAACATAATATAACTCATCAAAACACAAATATGAACTTCAAAATCACAATTCTACCTATTCCATATACCAAAACATCAATAACTCATCAAAACACAAATATGAACTTCAAAATCTCAATTCTACCTATTCCATATAACAAAACATCAATGAATAATTCATCAAAACACAAATATGAACTTCAAAATCAAAATTCTACCTATTCCATATACCAAAACATCAATAACTCATCAAAACACAAATATGAACTTCAAAATCACAATTCTACCTATTCCATATACCAAAACATCAATAACTCATCAAAACACAAATATGAACTTCGAAATCTCAATTCTACCTATTCCATATAACAAAACATCAATGAATAACTCATCAAAACACAAATATGAACTTCAAAATCTCAATTCTACCTATTCCATATACCAAAATATCAATGAATAACTCATCAAAACACAAATATGAACTTCAAAATCAAAATTCTACCTATTCTATATACCAAAACATCAATAACTCATCAAAACACAAATATGAACTTCAAAATCACAATTCTACCTATTCCACATACCAAAACATCAATAACTCATCAAAACACAAATATGAACTTTGAAACACAATTTCTACCTATTCCATTTACCAAAACATCAATAACTCATCAAAACACAAATATGAACTTCAAAATCACAATTCTACCTATTCCATATACCAAAACATCAATGAATAACTCATCAAAACACAAATATGAACTTCAAAATCACAATTCTACCTATTCATATACCAAAAGATCAATAACTCATCAAAACACAAATATGAACTTCAAAATCTCAATTCTACCTATTCCATATAACAAAACATAATATAACTAATCAAAACACAAATATGAACTTCAAAATCTCAATTCTACCTATTCCATATACCAAAACATCAATGAATAACTCATCAAAACACAAATATGAACTTCAAAATCACAATTCTTCCTATTCCATATACCAAAACATCAATAACTCATCAAAACACAAATATGAACTTCAAAACACAATTTCTATCTATTTCATTTACCAAAACATCAATAACTCATCAAAACACAAATATGAACTTCAAAATCACAATTCTACCTATTCCATATAACAAAACATAATATAACTCATCAAAACACAAATATGAACTTCAAAATCACAATTCTACCTATTCCATATACCAAAACATCAATAACTCATCAAAACACAAATATGAACTTCAAAACACAATTTCTATCTATTTCATTTACCAAAACATCAATAACTCATCAAAACACAAATATGAACTTCAAAATCACAATTCTACCTATTCCATATAACAAAACATAATATAACTCATCAAAACACAAATATGAACTTCAAAATCACAATTCTACCTATTCCATATACCAAAACATCAATAACTCATCAAAACACAAATATGAACTTCAAAATCTCAATTCTACCTATTCCATATAACAAAACATCAATGAATAATTCATCAAAACACAAATATGAACTTCAAAATCAAAATTCTACCTATTCCATATACCAAAACATCAATAACTCATCAAAACACAAATATGAACTTCAAAATCACAATTCTACCTATTCCATATAGCAAAACATAATATAACTCATCAAAACACAAATATGAACTTCAAAATCACAATTCTACCTATTCCATATAGCAAAACATAATATAACTCATCAAAACACAAATATGAATTTCAAAATCACAATTCTACCTATTCCATATACCAAAACATCAATAACTCATCAAAACACAAATATGAACTTCAAAATCTCATTTCTACCTATTCCATATAACAAAACATAATATAACTAATCAAAACACAAATATGAACTTCAAAATCTCAATTCTACCTATTCCATATACCAAAACATCAATGAATAACTCATCAAAACACAAATATGAACTTCAAAATCAAAATTCTACCTATTCCATATACCAAAACATCAATAACTCATCAAAACACAAATATGAACTTCAAAACACAATTTCTATCTATTTCATTTTCCAAAACATCAATAACTCATCAAAACACAAATATGAACTTCAAAATCACAATTCTACCTATTCCATATAACAAAACATAATATAACTCATCAAAACACAAATATGAACTTCAAAATCACAATTCTACCTATTCCATATACCAAAACATCAATAACTCATCAAAACACAAATATGAACTTCAAAATCTCAATTCTACCTATTCCATATAACCAAACATCAATGAATAACTCATCAAAACACAAATATGAACTTCAAAATCTCAATTCTACCTATTCCATATACCAAAATATCAATGAATAACTCATCAAAACACAAATATGAACTTCAAAATCAAAATTCTACCTATTCTATATACCAAAACATCAATAACTCATCAAAACACAAATATGAACTTCAAAATCACAATTCTACCTATTCCACATACCAAAACATCAATAACTCATCAAAACACAAATATGAACTTTGAAACACAATTTCTACCTATTCCATTTACCAAAACATCAATAACTCATCAAAACACAAATATGAACTTCAAAATCACAATTCTACCTATTCCATATAACAAAACATAATATAACTCATCAAAACACAAATATGAACTTCAAAATCACAATTCTACCTATTTCATATACCAAAACATCAATAACTCATCAAAACACAAATATGAACTTCAAAATCTCAAATCTACCTATTCCATATAACAAAACATAATATAACTCATCAAAACACAAATATGAACTTCAAAATCACAATTCTACCTATTCCGTATACCAAAACATCAATAACTCATCAAAACACAAATATGAACTTCAAAATCTCAATTCTACCTATTCCATATACCAAAATATCAATGAATAACTCATCAAAACACAAATATGAACTTCAAAATCAAAATTCTACCTATTTTATATACCAAAACATCAATAACTCATCAAAACACAAATATGAACTTCAAAATCACAATTCTACCTATTTCATATACCAAAACATCAATAACTCATCAAAACACAAATATGAACTTCAAAATCTCAATTCTACCTATTCCATATAACAAAACATCAATGAATAATTCATCAAAACACAAATATAAACTTCAAATTCACAATTCTACCTATTCCATATACCAAAACATCAATAACTCATCAAAACACAAATATGAACTTCAAAATCTCAATTCTACCTATTCCATATACCAAAACATCAATGAATAACTCATCAAAACACAAATATGAACTTCAAAATCACAATTCTACCTATTCCATATACCAAAACATCAATAACTCATCAAAACACAAATATGAAAACACAAATATGAACTTCAAAATCAAAATTCTACCTATTCCATATACCAAAACATCAATAACTCATCAAAACACAAATATGAACTTCAAAATCACAATTCTACCTATTCCATATAACAAAACATAATATAACTCATCAAAACACAAATATGAACTTCAAAATCACAATTCTACCTATTTCATATACCAAAACATCAATAACTCATCAAAACACAAATATGAACTTCAAAATCACAATTCTACCTATTCCATATAACAAAACATAATATAACTCATCAAAACACAAATATGAACTTCAAAATCACAATTCTACCTATTCCATATACCAAAACATCAATAACTCATCAAAACACAAATATGAACTTCAAAATCACAATTCTACCTATTCCATATACCAAAACATCAATAACTCATCAAAACACAAATATGAACTTCAAAATCACAATTCTACCTATTCCATATACCAAAACATCAATAACTCATCAAAACACAAATATGAACTTCAAAATCTCAATTCTACCTATTCCATATAACAAAACATCAATGAATAATTCATCAAAACACAAATATAAACTTCAAATTCACAATTCTACCTATTCCATATACCAAAACATCAATAACTCATCAAAACACAAATATGAACTTCAAAATCTCAATTCTACCTATTCCATATACCAAAACATCAATGAATAACTCATCAAAACACAAATATGAACTTCAAAATCACAATTCTACCTATTCCATATACCAAAACATCAATAACTCATCAAAACACAAATATGAACTTCAAAACACAATTTCTATCTATTTCATTAACCAAAACATCAATAACTCATCAAAACACAAATATGAACTTCAAAATCACAATTCTACCTATTTCATATACCAAAACATCAATAACTCATCAAAACACAAATATGAACTTCAAAATCTCAATTCTACCTATTCCATATAACAAAACATCAATGAATAATTCATCAAAACACAAATATAAACTTCAAATTCACAATTCTACCTATTCCATATACCAAAACATCAATAACTCATCAAAACACAAATATGAACTTCAAAATCTCAATTCTACCTATTCCATATACCAAAACATCAATGAATAACTCATCAAAACACAAATATGAACTTCAAAATCACAATTCTACCTATTCCATATACCAAAACATCAATAACTCATCAAAACACAAATATGAAAACACAAATATGAACTTCAAAATCAAAATTCTACCTATTCCATATACCAAAACATCAATAACTCATCAAAACACAAATATGAACTTCAAAATCACAATTCTACCTATTCCATATAACAAAACATAATATAACTCATCAAAACACAAATATGAACTTCAAAATCACAATTCTACCTATTTCATATACCAAAACATCAATAACTCAGCAAAACACAAATATGAACTTCAAAATCTCAATTCTACCTATTCCATATAACAAAACATAATATAACTCATCAAAACACAAATATGAACTTCAAAATCACAATTCTACCTATTCCATATACCAAAACATCAATAACTCATCAAAACACAAATATGAACTTCAAAATCTCAATTCTACCTATTCCATATAACAAAACATCAATGAATAACTCATCAAAACACAAATATGAACTTCAAAATCTCAATTCTACCTATTCCATATACCAAAATATCAATGAATAACTCATCAAAACACAAATATGAACTTCAAAATCAAAATTCTACCTATTCTATATACCAAAACATCAATAACTCATCAAAACACAAATATGAACTTCAAAATCACAATTCTACCTATTCCACATACCAAAACATCAATAACTCATCAAAACACAAATATGAACTTTGAAACACAATTTCTACCTATTCCATTTACCAAAACATCAATAACTCATCAAAACACAAATATGAACTTCAAAATCACAATTCTACCTATTCCATATAACAAAACATAATATAACTCATCAAAACACAAATATGAACTTCAAAATCACAATTCTACCTATTTCATATACCAAAACATCAATAACTCATCAAAACACAAATATGAACTTCAAAATCTCAAATCTACCTATTCCATATAACAAAACATAATATAACTCATCAAAACACAAATATGAACTTCAAAATCACAATTCTACCTATTCCATATACCAAAACATCAATAACTCATCAAAACACAAATATGAACTTCAAAATCTCAATTCTACCTATTCCATATAACAAAACATAATATAACTAATCAAAACACAAATATGAACTTCAAAATCTCAATTCTACCTATTCCATATACCAAAACATCAATGAATAACTCATCAAAACACAAATATGAACTTCAAAATCAAAATTCTACCTATTCCATATACCAAAACATCAATAACTCATCAAAACACAAATATGAACTTCAAAACACAATTTCTATCTATTTCATTTTCCAAAACATCAATAACTCATCAAAACACAAATATGAACTTCAAAATCACAATTCTACCTATTCCATATAACAAAACATAATATAACTCATCAAAACACAAATATGAACTTCAAAATCACAATTCTACCTATTCCATGTACCAAAACATCAATAACTCATCAAAACACAAACATGAACTTCAAAATCACAATTCTACCTATTCCATATACCAAAACATCAATAACTCATCAAAACACAAATATGAACTTCAAAATCTCAATTCTACCTATTCCATATAACAAAACATCAATGAATAATTCATCAAAACACAAATATAAACTTCAAATTCACAATTCTACCTATTCCATATACCAAAACATCAATAACTCATCAAAACACAAATATGAACTTCAAAATCTCAATTCTACCTATTCCATATACCAAAACATCAATGAATAACTCATCAAAACACAAATATGAACTTCAAAATCAAAATTCTACCTATTCCATATACCAAAACATCAATAACTCATCAAAACACAAATATGAACTTCAAAACACAATTTCTATCTATTTCATTTTCCAAAACATCAATAACTCATCAAAACACAAATATGAACTTCAAAATCACAATTCTACCTATTCCATATAACAAAACATAATATAACTCATCAAAACACAAATATGAACTTCAAAATCACAATTCTACCTATTCCATGTACCAAAACATCAATAACTCATCAAAACACAAACATGAACTTCAAAATCACAATTCTACCTATTCCATATACCAAAACATCAATAACTCATCAAAACACAAATATGAACTTCAAAATCTCAATTCTACCTATTCCATATAACAAAACATCAATGAATAATTCATCAAAACACAAATATAAACTTCAAATTCACAATTCTACCTATTCCATATACCAAAACATCAATAACTCATCAAAACACAAATATGAACTTCAAAATCTCAATTCTACCTATTCCATATACCAAAACATCAATGAATAACTCATCAAAACACAAATATGAACTTCAAAATCACAATTCTACCTATTCCATATACCAAAACATCAATAACTCATCAAAACACAAATATGAACTTCAAAACACAATTTCTATCTATTTCATTTACCAAAACATCAATAACTCATCAAAACACAAATATGAACTTCAAAATCACAATTCTACCTATTTCATATACCAAAACATCAATAACTCATCAAAACACAAATATGAACTTCAAAATCTCAATTCTACCTATTCCATATAACAAAACATCAATGAATAATTCATCAAAACACAAATATAAACTTCAAATTCACAATTCTACCTATTCCATATACCAAAACATCAATAACTCATCAAAACACAAATATGAACTTCAAAATCTCAATTCTACCTATTCCATATACCAAAACATCAATGAATAACTCATCAAAACACAAATATGAACTTCAAAATCGCAATTCTACCTATTCCATATACCAAAACATCAATAACTCATCAAAACACAAATATGAAAACACAAATATGAACTTCAAAATCAAAATTCTACCTATTCCATATACCAAAACATCAATAACTCATCAAAACACAAATATGAACTTCAAAATCACAATTCTACCTATTCCATATACCAAAACATCAATGAATAACTCATCAAAACACAAATATGAACTTCAAAATCACAATTCTACCTATTCATATACCAAAAGATCAATAACTCATCAAAACACAAATATGAACTTCAAAATCTCAATTCTACCTATTCCATATAACAAAACATAATATAACTAATCAAAACACAAATATGAACTTCAAAATCTCAATTCTACCTATTCCATATACCAAAACATCAATGAATAACTCATCAAAACACAAATATGAACTTCAAAATCACAATTCTTCCTATTCCATATACCAAAACATCAATAACTCATCAAAACACAAATATGAACTTCAAAACACAATTTCTATCTATTTCATTTACCAAAACATCAATAACTCATCAAAACACAAATATGAACTTCAAAATCACAATTCTACCTATTCCATATAACAAAACATAATATAACTCATCAAAACACAAATATGAACTTCAAAATCACAATTCTACCTATTCCATATACCAAAACATCAATAACTCATCAAAACACAAATATGAACTTCAAAACACAATTTCTATCTATTTCATTTACCAAAACATCAATAACTCATCAAAACACAAATATGAACTTCAAAATCTCAATTCTACCTATTCCATATACCAAAACATCAATGAATAACTCATCAAAACACAAATATGAACTTCAAAATCACAATTCTACCTATTCCATATAACAAAACATAATATAACTCATCAAAACACAAATATGAACTTCAAAATCAAAATTCTACCTATTCCATATACCAAAACATCAATAACTCATCAAAACACAAATAAGAACTTCAAAATCTCAATTCTACCTATTCCATATACCAAAACATCAATGAATAACTCATCAAAACACAAATATGAACTTCAAAATCACAATTCTACCTATTCCACATACCAAAACATCAATAACTCATCAAAACACAAATATGAACATTGAAACACAATTTCTACCTATTCCATTTACCAAAACATCAATAACTCATCAAAACACAAATATGAACTTCAAAATCTCAATTCTACCTATTCCATATAACAAAACATAATATAACTAATCAAAACACAAATATGAACTTCAAAATCTCAATTCTACCTATTCCATATACCAAAACATCAATGAATAACTCATCAAAACACAAATATGAACTTCAAAATCACAATTCTTCCTATTCCATATACCAAAACATCAATAACTCATCAAAACACAAATATGAACTTCAAAACACAATTTCTATCTATTTCATTTACCAAAACATCAATAACTCATCAAAACACAAATATGAACTTCAAAATCACAATTCTACCTATTCCATATAACAAAACATAATATAACTCATCAAAACACAAATATGAACTTCAAAATCACAATTCTACCTATTCCATATACCAAAACATCAATAACTCATCAAAACACAAATATGAACTTCAAAATCTCAATTCTACCTATTCCATATAACAAAACATCAATGAATAATTCATCAAAACACAAATATGAACTTCAAAATCAAAATTCTACCTATTCCATATACCAAAACATCAATAACTCATCAAAACACAAATATGAACTTCAAAATCTCAATTCTACCTATTCCATATAACAAAACATAATATAACTAATCAAAACACAAATATGAACTTCAAAATCTCAATTCTACCTATTCCATATGCCAAAACATCAATGAATAACTGATCAAAACACAAATATGAACTTCAAAATCACAATTCTACCTATTCCATATACCAAAACATCAATAACTCATCAAAACACAAATATGAACTTCAAAACACAATTTCTATCTATTTCATTTACCAAAACATCAATAACTCATCAAAACACAAATATGAACTTCAAAATCACAATTCTACCTATTCCATATAACAAAACATAATATAACTCATCAAAACACAAATATGAACTTCAAAATCACAATTCTACCTATTCCATATACCAAAACATCAATAACTCATCAAAACACAAATATGAACTTCAAAATCTCAATTCTACCTATTCCATATAACAAAACATCAATGAATAATTCATCAAAACACAAATATGAACTTCAAAATCAAAATTCTACCTATTCCATATACCAAAACATCAATAACTCATCAAAACACAAATATGAACTTCAAAATCTCAATTCTACCTATTCCATATACCAAAACATCAATGAATAACTCATCAAAACACAAATATGAACTTCAAAATCACAATTCTACCTATTCCACATACCAAAACATCAATAACTCATCAAAACACAAATATGAACATTGAAACACAATTTCTACCTATTCCATTTACCAAAACATCAATAACTCATCAAAACACAAATATGAACTTCAAAATCACAATTCTACCTATTCCATATAACAAAACATCAATGAATAATTCATCAAAACACAAATATAAACTTCAAAATCAAAATTCTACCTATTCCATATACCAAAACATCAATAACTCATCAAAACACAAATATGAACTTCAAAATCTCAATTCTACCTATTCCATATACCAAAACATCAATGAATAACTCATCAAAACACAAATATGAACTTCAAAATCACAATTCTACCTATTCCATATACCAAAACATCAATACATCATCAAAATACAAATATGAAAACACAAATATGAACTTCAAAATCAAAATTCTACCTATTCCATATACCAAAACATCAATAACTCATCAAAACACAAATATGAACTTCAAAATCTCAATTCTACCTATTCCATATACCAAAACATCAATGAATAACTCATCAAAACACAAATATGAACTTCAAAATCACAATTCTACCTATTCATATACCAAAAGATCAATAACTCATCAAAACACAAATATGAACTTCAAAATCTCAATTCTACCTATTCCATATAACAAAACATAATATAACTAATCAAAACACAAATATGAACTTCAAAATCTCAATTCTACCTATTCCATATACCAAAACATCAATGAATAACTCATCAAAACACAAATATGAACTTCAAAATCACAATTCTTCCTATTCCATATACCAAAACATCAATAACTCATCAAAACACAAATATGAACTTCAAAACACAATTTCTATCTATTTCATTTACCAAAACATCAATAACTCATCAAAACACAAATATGAACTTCAAAATCACAATTCTACCTATTCCATATAACAAAACATAATATAACTCATCAAAACACAAATATGAACTTCAAAATCACAATTCTACCTATTCCATATACCAAAACATCAATAACTCATCAAAACACAAATATGAACTTCAAAATCTCAATTCTACCTATTCCATATAACAAAACATCAATGAATAATTCATCAAAACACAAATATGAACTTCAAAATCAAAATTCTACCTATTCCATATACCAAAACATCAATAACTCATCAAAACACAAATATGAACTTCAAAATCTCAATTCTACCTATTCCATATAACAAAACATAATATAACTAATCAAAACACAAATATGAACTTCAAAATCTCAATTCTACCTATTCCATATGCCAAAACATCAATGAATAACTGATCAAAACACAAATATGAACTTCAAAATCACAATTCTACCTATTCCATATACCAAAACATCAATAACTCATCAAAACACAAATATGAACTTCAAAACACAATTTCTATCTATTTCATTTACCAAAACATCAATAACTCATCAAAACACAAATATGAACTTCAAAATCACAATTCTACCTATTCCATATAACAAAACATAATATAACTCATCAAAACACAAATATGAACTTCAAAATCACAATTCTACCTATTCCATATACCAAAACATCAATAACTCATCAAAACACAAATATGAACTTCAAAATCTCAATTCTACCTATTCCATATAACAAAACATCAATGAATAATTCATCAAAACACAAATATGAACTTCAAAATCAAAATTCTACCTATTCCATATACCAAAACATCAATAACTCATCAAAACACAAATATGAACTTCAAAATCTCAATTCTACCTATTCCATATACCAAAACATCAATGAATAACTCATCAAAACACAAATATGAACTTCAAAATCACAATTCTACCTATTCCACATACCAAAACATCAATAACTCATCAAAACACAAATATGAACATTGAAACACAATTTCTACCTATTCCATTTACCAAAACATCAATAACTCATCAAAACACAAATATGAACTTAAACATCACAATTCTACCTATTCCATATAACAAAACATAATATAACTCATCAAAACACAACTATGAACTTCAAAATCACAATTCTACCTATTTCATATACCAAAACATCAATAACTCATCAAAACACAAATATGAACGTCAAAATCTCAATTCTACCTATTCCATATACCAAAACATCAATGAATAACTCATCAAAACACAAATATCAACTTCAAAATCACAATTCTACCTATTCCATATAACAAAACATAATATAACTCATCAAAACACAAATATGAACTTCAAAATCAAAATTCTACCTATTCCATATACCAAAACATCAATAACTCATCAAAACACAAATATGAACTTCAAAATCTCAATTCTACCTATTCCATATACCAAAACATCAATGAATAACTCATCAAAACACAAATATGAACTTCAAAATCACAATTCTACCTATTCCACATACCAAAACATCAATAACTCATCAAAACACAAATATGAACATTGAAACACAATTTCTACCTATTCCATTTACCAAAACATCAATAACTCATCAAAACACAAATATGAACTTCAAAATCTCAATTCTACCTATTCCATATAACAAAACATAATATAACTAATCAAAACACAAATATGAACTTCAAAATCTCAATTCTACCTATTCCATATACCAAAACATCAATGAATAACTCATCAAAACACAAATATGAACTTCAAAATCACAATTCTTCCTATTCCATATACCAAAACATCAATAACTCATCAAAACACAAATATGAACTTCAAAACACAATTTCTATCTATTTCATTTACCAAAACATCAATAACTCATCAAAACACAAATATGAACTTCAAAATCACAATTCTACCTATTCCATATAACAAAACATAATATAACTCATCAAAACACAAATATGAACTTCAAAATCACAATTCTACCTATTCCATATACCAAAACATCAATAACTCATCAAAACACAAATATGAACTTCAAAATCTCAATTCTACCTATTCCATATAACAAAACATCAATGAATAATTCATCAAAACACAAATATGAACTTCAAAATCAAAAATCTACCTATTCCATATACCAAAACATCAATAACTCATCAAAACACAAATATGAACTTCAAAATCTCAATTCTACCTATTCCATATAACAAAACATAATATAACTAATCAAAACACAAATATGAACTTCAAAATCTCAATTCTACCTATTCCATATGCCAAAACATCAATGAATAACTGATCAAAACACAAATATGAACTTCAAAATCACAATTCTACCTATTCCATATACCAAAACATCAATAACTCATCAAAACACAAATATGAACTTCAAAACACAATTTCTATCTATTTCATTTACCAAAACATCAATAACTCATCAAAACACAAATATGAACTTCAAAATCACAATTCTACCTATTCCATATAACAAAACATAATATAACTCATCAAAACACAAATATGAACTTCAAAATCACAATTCTACCTATTCCATATACCAAAACATCAATAACTCATCAAAACACAAATATGAACTTCAAAATCTCAATTCTACCTATTCCATATAACAAAACATCAATGAATAATTCATCAAAACACAAATATGAACTTCAAAATCAAAATTCTACCTATTCCATATACCAAAACATCAATAACTCATCAAAACACAAATATGAACTTCAAAATCTCAATTCTACCTATTCCATATACCAAAACATCAATGAATAACTCATCAAAACACAAATATGAACTTCAAAATCACAATTCTACATATTCCACATACCAAAACATCAATAACTCATCAAAACACAAATATGAACATTGAAACACAATTTCTACCTATTCCATTTACCAAAACATCAATAACTCATCAAAACACAAATATGAACTTCAAAATCACAATTCTACCTATTCCATATAACAAAACATAATATAACTCATCAAAACACAACTATGAACTTCAAAATCACAATTCTACCTATTTCATATACCAAAACATCAATAACTCATCAAAACACAAATATGAACTTCAAAATCTCAATTCTACCTATTCCATATACCAAAACATCAATGAATAACTCATCAAAACACAAATATGAACTTCAAAATCACAATTCTACCTATTCCATATAACAAAACATAATATAACTCATCAAAACACAAATATGAACTTCAAAATCAAAATTCTACCTATTCCATATACCAAAACATCAATAACTCATCAAAACACAAATATGAACTTCAAAATCTCAATTCTACCTATTCCATATACCAAAACATCAATGAATAACTCATCAAAACACAAATATGAACTTCAAAATCACAATTCTACCTATTCCACATACCAAAACATCAATAACTCATCAAAACACAAATATGAACATTGAAACACAATTTCTACCTATTCCATTTACCAAAACATCAATAACTCATCAAAACACAAATATGAACTTCAAAATCTCAATTCTACCTATTCCATATAACAAAACATAATATAACTAATCAAAACACAAATATGAACTTCAAAATCTCAATTCTACCTATTCCATATACCAAAACATCAATGAATAACTCATCAAAACACAAATATGAACTTCAAAATCACAATTCTTCCTATTCCATATACCAAAACATCAATAACTCATCAAAACACAAATATGAACTTCAAAACACAATTTCTATCTATTTCATTTACCAAAACATCAATAACTCATCAAAACACAAATATGAACTTCAAAATCACAATTCTACCTATTCCATATAACAAAACATAATATAACTCATCAAAACACAAATATGAACTTCAAAATCACAATTCTACCTATTCCATATACCAAAACATCAATAACTCATCAAAACACAAATATGAACTTCAAAATCTCAATTCTACCTATTCCATATAACAAAACATCAATGAATAATTCATCAAAACACAAATATGAACTTCAAAATCAAAATTCTACCTATTCCATATACCAAAACATCAATAACTCATCAAAACACAAATATGAACTTCAAAATCTCAATTCTACCTATTCCATATAACAAAACATAATATAACTAATCAAAACACAAATATGAACTTCAAAATCTCAATTCTACCTATTCCATATGCCAAAACATCAATGAATAACTGATCAAAACACAAATATGAACTTCAAAATCACAATTCTACGTATTCCATATACCAAAACATCAATAACTCATCAAAACACAAATATGAACTTCAAAACACAATTTCTATCTATTTCATTTACCAAAACATCAATAACTCATCAAAACACAAATATGAACTTCAAAATCACAATTCTACCTATTCCATATAACAAAACATAATATAACTCATCAAAACACAAATATGAACTTCAAAATCACAATTCTACCTATTCCATATACCAAAACATCAATAACTCATCAAAACACAAATATGAACTTCAAAATCTCAATTCTACCTATTCCATATAACAAAACATCAATGAATAATTCATCAAAACACAAATATGAACTTCAAAATCAAAATTCTACCTATTCCATATACCAAAACATCAATAACTCATCAAAACACAAATATGAACTTCAAAATCTCAATTCTACCTATTCCATATACCAAAACATCAATGAATAACTCATCAAAACACAAATATGAACTTCAAAATCACAATTCTACCTATTCCACATACCAAAACATCAATAACTCATCAAAACACAAATATGAACATTGAAACACAATTTCTACCTATTCCATTTACCAAAACATCAATAACTCATCAAAACACAAATATGAACTTCAAAATCACAATTCTACCTATTCCATATAACAAAACATCAATGAATAATTCATCAAAACACAAATATAAACTTCAAAATCAAAATTCTACCTATTCCATATACCAAAACATCAATAACTCATCAAAACACAAATATGAACTTCAAAATCTCAATTCTACCTATTCCATATACCAAAACATCAATGAATAACTCATCAAAACACAAATATGAACTTCAAAATCACAATTCTACCTATTCCATATACCAAAACATCAATAACTCATCAAAACACAAATATGAAAACACAAATATGAACTTCAAAATCAAAATTCTACCTATTCCATATACCAAAACATCAATAACTCATCAAAACACAAATATGAACTTCAAAATCTCAATTCTACCTATTCCATATAACAAAACATCAATGAATAATTCATCAAAACACAAATATGAACTTCAAAATCAAAATTCTACCTATTCCATATACCAAAACATCAATAACTCATCAAAACACAAATATGAACTTCAAAATCTCAATTCTACCTATTCCATATACCAAAACATCAATGAATAACTCATCAAAACACAAATATGAACTTCAAAATCACAATTCTACATATTCCACATACCAAAACATCAATAACTCATCAAAACACAAATATGAACATTGAAACACAATTTCTACCTATTCCATTTACCAAAACATCAATAACTCATCAAAACACAAATATGAACTTCAAAATCACAATTCTACCTATTCCATATAACAAAACATAATATAACTCATCAAAACACAACTATGAACTTCAAAATCACAATTCTACCTATTTCATATACCAAAACATCAATAACTCATCAAAACACAAATATGAACTTCAAAATCTCAATTCTACCTATTCCATATACCAAAACATCAATGAATAACTCATCAAAACACAAATATGAACTTCAAAATCACAATTCTACCTATTCCATATAACAAAACATAATATAACTCATCAAAACACAAATATGAACTTCAAAATCTCAATTCTACCTATTCCATATACCAAAACATCAATGAATAACTCATCAAAACACAAATATGAACTTCAAAATCAAAATTCTACCTATTCCATATACCAAAACATCAATAACTCATCAAAACACAAATATGAACTTCAAAATCTCAATTCTACCTATTCCATATAACAAAACATCAATGAATAATTCATCAAAACACAAATATGAACTTCAAAATCAAAATTCTACCTATTCCATATACCAAAACATCAATAACTCATCAAAACACAAATATGAACTTCAAAATCTCAATTCTACCTATTCCATATACCAAAACATCAATGAATAACTCATCAAAACACAAATATGAACTTCAAAATCACAATTCTACATATTCCACATACCAAAACATCAATAACTCATCAAAACACAAATATGAACATTGAAACACAATTTCTACCTATTCCATTTACCAAAACATCAATAACTCATCAAAACACAAATATGAACTTCAAAATCACAATTCTACCTATTCCATATAACAAAACATAATATAACTCATCAAAACACAACTATGAACTTCAAAATCACAATTCTACCTATTTCATATACCAAAACATCAATAACTCATCAAAACACAAATATGAACTTCAAAATCTCAATTCTACCTATTCCATATACCAAAACATCAATGAATAACTCATCAAAACACAAATATGAACTTCAAAATCACAATTCTACCTATTCCATATAACAAAACATAATATAACTCATCAAAACACAAATATGAACTTCAAAATCAAAATTCTACCTATTCCATATACCAAAACATCAATAACTCATCAAAACACAAATATGAACTTCAAAATCTCAATTCTACCTATTCCATATACCAAAACATCAATGAATAACTCATCAAAACACAAATATGAACTTCAAAATCACAATTCTACCTATTCCACATACCAAAACATCAATAACTCATCAAAACACAAATATGAACATTGAAACACAATTTCTACCTATTCCATTTACCAAAACATCAATAACTCATCAAAACACAAATATGAACTTCAAAATCTCAATTCTACCTATTCCATATAACAAAACATAATATAACTAATCAAAACACAAATATGAACTTCAAAATCTCAATTCTACCTATTCCATATACCAAAACATCAATGAATAACTCATCAAAACACAAATATGAACTTCAAAATCACAATTCTTCCTATTCCATATACCAAAACATCAATAACTCATCAAAACACAAATATGAACTTCAAAACACAATTTCTATCTATTTCATTTACCAAAACATCAATAACTCATCAAAACACAAATATGAACTTCAAAATCACAATTCTACCTATTCCATATAACAAAACATAATATAACTCATCAAAACACAAATATGAACTTCAAAATCACAATTCTACCTATTCCATATACCAAAACATCAATAACTCATCAAAACACAAATATGAACTTCAAAATCTCAATTCTACCTATTCCATATAACAAAACATCAATGAATAATTCATCAAAACACAAATATGAACTTCAAAATCAAAATTCTACCTATTCCATATACCAAAACATCAATAACTCATCAAAACACAAATATGAACTTCAAAATCTCAATTCTACCTATTCCATATAACAAAACATAATATAACTAATCAAAACACAAATATGAACTTCAAAATCTCAATTCTACCTATTCCATATGCCAAAACATCAATGAATAACTGATCAAAACACAAATATGAACTTCAAAATCACAATTCTACGTATTCCATATACCAAAACATCAATAACTCATCAAAACACAAATATGAACTTCAAAACACAATTTCTATCTATTTCATTTACCAAAACATCAATAACTCATCAAAACACAAATATGAACTTCAAAATCACAATTCTACCTATTCCATATAACAAAACATAATATAACTCATCAAAACACAAATATGAACTTCAAAATCACAATTCTACCTATTCCATATACCAAAACATCAATAACTCATCAAAACACAAATATGAACTTCAAAATCTCAATTCTACCTATTCCATATAACAAAACATCAATGAATAATTCATCAAAACACAAATATGAACTTCAAAATCAAAATTCTACCTATTCCATATACCAAAACATCAATAACTCATCAAAACACAAATATGAACTTCAAAATCTCAATTCTACCTATTCCATATACCAAAACATCAATGAATAACTCATCAAAACACAAATATGAACTTCAAAATCACAATTCTACCTATTCCACATACCAAAACATCAATAACTCATCAAAACACAAATATGAACATTGAAACACAATTTCTACCTATTCCATTTACCAAAACATCAATAACTCATCAAAACACAAATATGAACTTCAAAATCACAATTCTACCTATTCCATATAACAAAACATCAATGAATAATTCATCAAAACACAAATATAAACTTCAAAATCAAAATTCTACCTATTCCATATACCAAAACATCAATAACTCAACAAAACACAAATATGAACTTCAAAATCTCAATTCTACCTATTCCATATACCAAAACATCAATGAATAACTCATCAAAACACAAATATGAACTTCAAAATCACAATTCTACCTATTCCATATACCAAAACATCAATAACTCATCAAAACACAAATATGAAAACACAAATATGAACTTCAAAATCAAAATTCTACCTATTCCATATACCAAAACATCAATAACTCATCAAAACACAAATATGAACTTCAAAATCTCAATTCTACCTATTCCATATACCAAAACATCAATGAATAACTCATCAAAACACAAATATGAACTTCAAAATCACAATTCTACCTATTCATATACCAAAAGATCAATAACTCATCAAAACACAAATATGAACTTCAAAATCTCAATTCTACCTATTCCATATAACAAAACATAATATAACTAATCAAAACACAAATATGAACTTCAAAATCTCAATTCTACGTATTCCATATACCAAAACATCAATGAATAACTCATCAAAACACAAATATGAACTTCAAAATCACAATTCTTCCTATTCCATATACCAAAACATCAATAACTCATCAAAACACAAATATGAACTTCAAAACACAATTTCTATCTATTTCATTTACCAAAACATCAATAACTCATCAAAACACAAATATGAACTTCAAAATCACAATTCTACCTATTCCATATAACAAAACATAATATAACTCATCAAAACACAAATATGAACTTCAAAATCACAATTCTACCTATTCCATATACCAAAACATCAATAACTCATCAAAACACAAATATGAACTTCAAAATCTCAATTCTACCTATTCCATATAACAAAACATCAATGAATAATTCATCAAAACACAAATATGAACTTCAAAATCAAAATTCTACCTATTCCATATACCAAAACATCAATAACTCATCAAAACACAAATATGAACTTCAAAATCTCAATTCTACCTATTCCATATAACAAAACATAATATAACTAATCAAAACACAAATATGAACTTCAAAATCTCAATTCTACCTATTCCATATGCCAAAACATCAATGAATAACTGATTAAAACACAAATATGAACTTCAAAATCACAATTCTACCTATTCCATATACCAAAACATCAATAACTCATCAAAACACAAATATGAACTTCAAAACACAATTTCTATCTATTTCATTTACCAAAACATCAATAACTCATCAAAACACAAATATGAACTTCAAAATCACAATTCTACCTATTCCATATAACAAAACATAATATAACTCATCAAAACACAAATATGAACTTCAAAATCACAATTCTACCTATTCCATATACCAAAACATCAATAACTCATCAAAACACAAATATGAACTTCAAAATCTCAATTCTACCTATTCCATATAACAAAACATCAATGAATAATTCATCAAAACACAAATATGAACTTCAAAATCAAAATTCTACCTATTCCATATACCAAAACATCAATAACTCATCAAAACACAAATATGAACTTCAAAATCTCAATTCTACCTATTCCATATAACAAAACATCAATGAATAATTCATCAAAACACAAATATGAACTTCAAAATCAAAATTCTACCTATTCCATATACCAAAACATCAATAACTCATCAAAACACAAATATGAACTTCAAAATCTCAATTCTACCTATTCCATATACCAAAACATCAATGAATAACTCATCAAAACACAAATATGAACTTCAAAATCACAATTCTACCTATTCCACATACCAAAACATCAATAACTCATCAAAACACAAATATGAACATTGAAACACAATTTCTACCTATTCCATTTACCAAAACATCAATAACTCATCAAAACACAAATATGAACTTCAAAATCACAATTCTACCTATTCCATATAACAAAACATCAATGAATAATTCATCAAAACACAAATATAAACTTCAAAATCAAAATTCTACCTATTCCATATACCAAAACATCAATAACTCAACAAAACACAAATATGAACTTCAAAATCTCAATTCTACCTATTCCATATACCAAAACATCAATGAATAACTCATCAAAACACAAATATGAACTTCAAAATCACAATTCTACCTATTCCATATACCAAAACATCAATAACTCATCAAAACACAAATATGAAAACACAAATATGAACTTCAAAATCAAAATTCTACCTATTCCATATACCAAAACATCAATAACTCATCAAAACACAAATATGAACTTCAAAATCTCAATTCTACCTATTCCATATACCAAAACATCAATGAATAACTCATCAAAACACAAATATGAACTTCAAAATCACAATTCTACCTATTCATATACCAAAAGATCAATAACTCATCAAAACACAAATATGAACTTCAAAATCTCAATTCTACCTATTCCATATAACAAAACATAATATAACTAATCAAAACACAAATATGAACTTCAAAATCTCAATTCTACGTATTCCATATACCAAAACATCAATGAATAACTCATCAAAACACAAATATGAACTTCAAAATCACAATTCTTCCTATTCCATATACCAAAACATCAATAACTCATCAAAACACAAATATGAACTTCAAAACACAATTTCTATCTATTTCATTTACCAAAACATCAATAACTCATCAAAACACAAATATGAACTTCAAAATCACAATTCTACCTATTCCATATAACAAAACATAATATAACTCATCAAAACACAAATATGAACTTCAAAATCACAATTCTACCTATTCCATATACCAAAACATCAATAACTCATCAAAACACAAATATGAACTTCAAAATCTCAATTCTACCTATTCCATATAACAAAACATCAATGAATAATTCATCAAAACACAAATATGAACTTCAAAATCAAAATTCTACCTATTCCATATACCAAAACATCAATAACTCATCAAAACACAAATATGAACTTCAAAATCTCAATTCTACCTATTCCATATAACAAAACATAATATAACTAATCAAAACACAAATATGAACTTCAAAATCTCAATTCTACCTATTCCATATGCCAAAACTGTTAGTTTTGAATACAGAAAAGCTATGGCTTGTATCAAAAACTAATATCCACAGATGACATATCATTTTGTTTCAGTATAAATCTGTTCCTTTATATCATAGAACTAGATAACGGGGTGTCGACAAACACAGTAGATACCGTTATTGGTTAAAGTATTGATATATAAAAAGCATGCTCGTAACCGAGATAGTCTGAACATACTATCGGTATAGGTTATTGTGTGGTTTGGAAATTGGTTTATCTAGACTAGTTTAAATCACACAGATATGCCCGGGGCATATTGAGCACGACCAGTTTGGATAGAATTGACTTGTACTGATCGGCGTAGTCAATTCGGTCCTAGTATTCCGTCTCTCAATCCCAAGATTGGGACGGGCGTGAGGGTTGGGTGTCGTATGCTTTGATTTGCCAAAGAGTGAGGTCAATTGAGGCCAATACCTCGGTAAGTTGGGTATGCGGTGTTTAGCTTCTTGCGTGCCGTTGCTAGTCGGAGGAATCCACGTACCGGTTCGCCGGGTTGATGGTGCTCCCGAGATGAGCTCGTAAGGTTATTATACTAAACCTGGCCAGTGAACTTTATGTTCAGTATAATAAAAGGTCGAGTGGTACTAATCTCGGAAACTAAGAAGTCGGTGAATTAATTTGTCAGTAAATTGATAAATCGACGAGCACTAGATCTTTAATGTGGGGAGATAGAAGAAATAATAATGGCGCGATGTAAAGTCGTTTTCGAGCGGTAGTTCCATAATTGGTCCGTTAGTGGTACGACCGATTATGCGTTTGACTAATCGACAAGGTAAATTAATTAATCCGAAGGGTTTAATTAATATTTGATCGACGAAGTGAATTTAGAAATTAATTCTATTTTGAATTAATTAATTCTAAGGGTTCGATTAAATTAAATTAACAAAGTGGATTAAATAAATTAATTTAAAAGGGTCGATTGGAGTTGATTAGTCGGGAAGACTTAGCGGTCAACGAAAGTCAAATTTTAAGACCTAACTCGAGAGCCCATTAGGTCTCCTTAGAAGCTCCTATAAATACAACATATTGGGCAGCAAGAAAACCCGAAGAGATGAAACTTGGCAGCCAAGTTAGGCTAGAAAGAGAAAGTTTGGTCTAGAGAGAGAACGTGTCTTCCTCGTCAAGTTTTCTCTCGAAGTCGACCAAGATAACTTTCTTCTTCCAAAGGGAACTCAGCCCATGAATTACTATAGCAGCCCAGTCCATTTCTTCAACAAAAAGAGTCACCGTTTTTGCCCAGAATAATTTTAGATCGCTGGTCGGGCAGATTTTAAATATGGCACTGTTTCTTCAAGAAAACCGTGTGGCTGATCGGACAGTTCTTAAGAGGTAGTGTTGTCCAGTGCAGATCGAATTTTCTGTTTGGAAAATCTCGGCATTGCTTCAGCAAGAAAAGCCCAGGACTGATCAGCCTTCGCTGGTTGGATTGCGCGATAAGATAGCCCAGTGCTGATCGGATTATCGCTGTTGCATTTCCAGGACTTCCGGTGTTGTCGTGCAGTCCGGTGCCCTGAGCCGACCAACTCTTCATGTTGATCTTCTTCTTGAGTGATCCATGAGGTTGGTTGTACAGATCGGGACTGGGCTTGACAATTCTGGTGGTCGGCTTTTGCAGAATTTCCGGCGAGTGCAGCGGGTGAAGAAAACGTGCGCAGCAAAGGGTTTTTCTAAAAGGAAAAAATCCGGGCAGCTTCAATTTGAGAAAGAAAATTCTGGGCAGCTTCAATTTTGTTAAAAAAAATTCTGGGCAGTTTATTTTTGAGAAAAAAATTCTGGGCAGCCTCAATTTGAGTTTCTTGAGAAGCAAGTTTCTTGGGTTTTCAGTCGTATTGCCGTGGGTAGCTCCGTAGACGATAGCCCACACTATCTCGGAGTTCGTATTGGAGAATTCTTCGGATTTCTTTTGGAAATTGCGCTAAAGAATTGGGTTTTCTTTTAGGCAAGGGACTTCGCTACAAAAGGTATAATCTTTAAATTCCGCTTTTATTAAAGATTTAATTTTTTGTGTCCCGATTAATAAATTAAATAAGTATAAGCCTAGATCCGTTCATGGGTAAACTAATTTGAGCCTGAGCTTGGTCGAAAGCTTCCGATTCTGGAATGCATAGCACGAAAGTGAGGTTTTCGATTTAGCCCGGGCTTGTTCAGTTTTCCTTCAAAAACATCAATGAATAACTGATTAAAACACAAATATGAACTTCAAAATCACAATTCTACCTATTCCATATACCAAAACATCAATAACTCATCAAAACACAAATATGAACTTCAAAACACAATTTCTATCTATTTCATTTACCAAAACATCAATAACTCATCAAAACACAAATATGAACTTCAAAATCACAATTCTACCTATTCCATATAACAAAACATAATATAACTCATCAAAACACAAATATGAACTTCAAAATCACAATTCTACCTATTCCATATACCAAAACATCAATAACTCATCAAAACACAAATATGAACTTCAAAATCTCAATTCTACCTATTCCATATAACAAAACATCAATGAATAATTCATCAAAACACAAATATGAACTTCAAAATCAAAATTCTACCTATTCCATATACCAAAACATCAATAACTCATCAAAACACAAATATGAACTTCAAAATCTCAATTCTACCTATTCCATATACCAAAACATCAATGAATAACTCATCAAAACACAAATATGAACTTCAAAATCACAATTCTACCTATTCCACATACCAAAACATCAATAACTCATCAAAACACAAATATGAACATTGAAACACAATTTCTACCTATTCCATTTACCAAAACATCAATAACTCATCAAAACACAAATATGAACTTCAAAATCACAATTCTACCTATTCCATATAACAAAACATAATATAACTCATCAAAACACAACTATGAACTTCAAAATCACAATTCTACCTATTTCATATACCAAAACATCAATAACTCATCAAAACACAAATATGAACGTCAAAATCTCAATTCTACCTATTCCATATACCAAAACATCAATGAATAACTCATCAAAACACAAATATCAACTTCAAAATCACAATTCTACCTATTCCATATAACAAAACATAATATAACTCATCAAAACACAAATATGAACTTCAAAATCAAAATTCTACCTATTCCATATACCAAAACATCAATAACTCATCAAAACACAAATATGAACTTCAAAATCTCAATTCTACCTATTCCATATACCAAAACATCAATGAATAACTCATCAAAACACAAATATGAACTTCAAAATCACAATTCTACCTATTCCACATACCAAAACATCAATAACTCATCAAAACACAAATATGAACATTGAAACACAATTTCTACCTATTCCATTTACCAAAACATCAATAACTCATCAAAACACAAATATGAACTTCAAAATCTCAATTCTACCTATTCCATATAACAAAACATAATATAACTAATCAAAACACAAATATGAACTTCAAAATCTCAATTCTACCTATTCCATATACCAAAACATCAATGAATAACTCATCAAAACACAAATATGAACTTCAAAATCACAATTCTTCCTATTCCATATACCAAAACATCAATAACTCATCAAAACACAAATATGAACTTCAAAACACAATTTCTATCTATTTCATTTACCAAAACATCAATAACTCATCAAAACACAAATATGAACTTCAAAATCACAATTCTACCTATTCCATATAACAAAACATAATATAACTCATCAAAACACAAATATGAACTTCAAAATCACAATTCTACCTATTCCATATACCAAAACATCAATAACTCATCAAAACACAAATATGAACTTCAAAATCTCAATTCTACCTATTCCATATAACAAAACATCAATGAATAATTCATCAAAACACAAATATGAACTTCAAAATCAAAATTCTACCTATTCCATATACCAAAACATCAATAACTCATCAAAACACAAATATGAACTTCAAAATCTCAATTCTACCTATTCCATATAACAAAACATAATATAGCTAATCAAAACACAAATATGAACTTCAAAATCTCAATTCTACCTATTCCATATGCCAAAACATCAATGAATAACTGATCAAAACACAAATATGAACTTCAAAATCACAATTCTACCTATTCCATATACCAAAACATCATTAACTCATCAAAACACAAATATGAACTTCAAAACACAATTTCTATCTATTTCATTTACCAAAACATCAATAACTCATCAAAACACAAATATGAACTTCAAAATCACAATTCTACCTATTCCATATAACAAAACATAATATAACTCATCAAAACACAAATATGAACTTCAAAATCACAATTCTACCTATTTCATATACCAAAACATCAATAACTCATCAAAACACAAATATCAACTTCAAAATCACAATTCTACCTATTCCATATACCAAAACATCAATAACTCATCAAAACACAAATATGAACTTCAAAACACAATTTCTATCTATTTCATTTACCAAAACATCAATAACTCATCAAAACACAAATATGAACTTCAAAATCACAATTCTACCTATTCCATATAACAAAACATAATATAACTCATCAAAACACAACTATGAACTTCAAAATCACAATTCTACCTATTTCATATACCAAAACATCAATAACTCATCAAAACACAAATATGAACGTCAAAATCTCAATTCTACCTATTCCATATACCAAAACATCAATGAATAACTCATCAAAACACAAATATCAACTTCAAAATCACAATTCTACCTATTCCATATAACAAAACATAATATAACTCATCAAAACACAAATATGAACTTCAAAATCAAAATTCTACCTATTCCATATACCAAAACATCAATAACTCATCAAAACACAAATATGAACTTCAAAATCTCAATTCTACCTATTCCATATACCAAAACATCAATGAATAACTCATCAAAACACAAATATGAACTTCAAAATCACAATTCTACCTATTCCACATACCAAAACATCAATAACTCATCAAAACACAAATATGAACATTGAAACACAATTTCTACCTATTCCATTTACCAAAACATCAATAACTCATCAAAACACAAATATGAACTTCAAAATCACAATTCTACCTATTCCATATACCAAAACATCAATAACTCATCAAAACACAAATATGAACTTCAAAATCTCAATTCTACCTATTCCATATAACAAAACATCAATGAATAATTCATCAAAACACAAATATGAACTTCAAAATCAAAATTCTACCTATTCCATATACCAAAACATCAATAACTCATCAAAACACAAATATGAACTTCAAAATCTCAATTCTACCTATTCCATATACCAAAACATCAATGAATAACTCATCAAAACACAAATATGAACTTCAAAATCACAATTCTACCTATTCATATACCAAAAGATCAATAACTCATCAAAACACAAATATGAACTTCAAAATCTCAATTCTACCTATTCCATATAACAAAACATAATATAACTAATCAAAACACAAATATGAACTTCAAAATCTCAATTCTACGTATTCCATATACCAAAACATCAATGAATAACTCATCAAAACACAAATATGAACTTCAAAATCACAATTCTTCCTATTCCATATACCAAAACATCAATAACTCATCAAAACACAAATATGAACTTCAAAACACAATTTCTATCTATTTCATTTACCAAAACATCAATAACTCATCAAAACACAAATATGAACTTCAAAATCACAATTCTACCTATTCCATATAACAAAACATAATATAACTCATCAAAACACAAATATGAACTTCAAAATCACAATTCTACCTATTCCATATACCAAAACATCAATAACTCATCAAAACACAAATATGAACTTCAAAATCTCAATTCTACCTATTCCATATAACAAAACATCAATGAATAATTCATCAAAACACAAATATGAACTTCAAAATCAAAATTCTACCTATTCCATATACCAAAACATCAATAACTCATCAAAACACAAATATGAACTTCAAAATCTCAATTCTACCTATTCCATATAACAAAACATAATATAACTAATCAAAACACAAATATGAACTTCAAAATCTCAATTCTACCTATTCCATATGCCAAAACATCAATGAATAACTGATCAAAACACAAATATGAACTTCAAAATCACAATTCTACCTATTCCATATACCAAAACATCAATAACTCATCAAAACACAAATATGAACTTCAAAACACAATTTCTATCTATTTCATTTACCAAAACATCAATAACTCATCAAAACACAAATATGAACTTCAAAATCACAATTCTACCTATTCCATATAACAAAACATAATATAACTCATCAAAACACAAATATGAACTTCAAAATCACAATTCTACCTATTCCATATACCAAAACATCAATAACTCATCAAAACACAAATATGAACTTCAAAATCTCAATTCTACCTATTCCATATAACAAAACATCAATGAATAATTCATCAAAACACAAATATGAACTTCAAAATCAAAATTCTACCTATTCCATATACCAAAACATCAATAACTCATCAAAACACAAATATGAACTTCAAAATCTCAATTCTACCTATTCCATATACCAAAACATCAATGAATAACTCATCAAAACACAAATATGAACTTCAAAATCACAATTCTACCTATTCCACATACCAAAACATCAATAACTCATCAAAACACAAATATGAACATTGAAACACAATTTCTACCTATTCCATTTACCAAAACATCAATAACTCATCAAAACACAAATATGAACTTCAAAATCACAATTCTACCTATTCCATATAACAAAACATAATATAACTCATCAAAACACAACTATGAACTTCAAAATCACAATTCTACCTATTTCATATACCAAAACATCAATAACTCATCAAAACACAAATATGAACGTCAAAATCTCAATTCTACCTATTCCATATACCAAAACATCAATGAATAACTCATCAAAACACAAATATCAACTTCAAAATCACAATTCTACCTATTCCATATAACAAAACATAATATAACTCATCAAAACACAAATATGAACTTCAAAATCAAAATTCTACCTATTCCATATACCAAAACATCAATAACTCATCAAAACACAAATATGAACTTCAAAATCTCAATTCTACCTATTCCATATACCAAAACATCAATGAATAACTCATCAAAACACAAATATGAACTTCAAAATCACAATTCTACCTATTCCACATACCAAAACATCAATAACTCATCAAAACACAAATATGAACATTGAAACACAATTTCTACCTATTCCATTTACCAAAACATCAATAACTCATCAAAACACAAATATGAACTTCAAAATCTCAATTCTACCTATTCCATATAACAAAACATAATATAACTAATCAAAACACAAATATGAACTTCAAAATCTCAATTCTACCTATTCCATATACCAAAACATCAATGAATAACTCATCAAAACACAAATATGAACTTCAAAATCACAATTCTTCCTATTCCATATACCAAAACATCAATAACTCATCAAAACACAAATATGAACTTCAAAACACAATTTCTATCTATTTCATTTACCAAAACATCAATAACTCATCAAAACACAAATATGAACTTCAAAATCACAATTCTACCTATTCCATATAACAAAACATAATATAACTCATCAAAACACAAATATGAACTTCAAAATCACAATTCTACCTATTCCATATACCAAAACATCAATAACTCATCAAAACACAAATATGAACTTCAAAATCTCAATTCTACCTATTCCATATAACAAAACATCAATGAATAATTCATCAAAACACAAATATGAACTTCAAAATCAAAATTCTACCTATTCCATATACCAAAACATCAATAACTCATCAAAACACAAATATGAACTTCAAAATCTCAATTCTACCTATTCCATATAACAAAACATAATATAGCTAATCAAAACACAAATATGAACTTCAAAATCTCAATTCTACCTATTCCATATGCCAAAACATCAATGAATAACTGATCAAAACACAAATATGAACTTCAAAATCACAATTCTACCTATTCCATATACCAAAACATCATTAACTCATCAAAACACAAATATGAACTTCAAAACACAATTTCTATCTATTTCATTTACCAAAACATCAATAACTCATCAAAACACAAATATGAACTTCAAAATCACAATTCTACCTATTCCATATAACAAAACATAATATAACTCATCAAAACACAAATATGAACTTCAAAATCACAATTCTACCTATTTCATATACCAAAACATCAATAACTCATCAAAACACAAATATCAACTTCAAAATCACAATTCTACCTATTCCATATACCAAAACATCAATAACTCATCAAAACACAAATATGAACTTCAAAACACAATTTCTATCTATTTCATTTACCAAAACATCAATAACTCATCAAAACACAAATATGAACTTCAAAATCACAATTCTACCTATTCCATATAACAAAACATAATATAACTCATCAAAACACAACTATGAACTTCAAAATCACAATTCTACCTATTTCATATACCAAAACATCAATAACTCATCAAAACACAAATATGAACGTCAAAATCTCAATTCTACCTATTCCATATACCAAAACATCAATGAATAACTCATCAAAACACAAATATCAACTTCAAAATCACAATTCTACCTATTCCATATAACAAAACATAATATAACTCATCAAAACACAAATATGAACTTCAAAATCAAAATTCTACCTATTCCATATACCAAAACATCAATAACTCATCAAAACACAAATATGAACTTCAAAATCTCAATTCTACCTATTCCATATACCAAAACATCAATGAATAACTCATCAAAACACAAATATGAACTTCAAAATCACAATTCTACCTATTCCACATACCAAAACATCAATAACTCATCAAAACACAAATATGAACATTGAAACACAATTTCTACCTATTCCATTTACCAAAACATCAATAACTCATCAAAACACAAATATGAACTTCAAAATCACAATTCTACCTATTCCATATAACAAAACATAATATAACTCATCAAAACACAACTATGAACTTCAAAATCACAATTCTACCTATTTCATATACCAAAACATCAATAACTCATCAAAACACAAATATGAACGTCAAAATCTCAATTCTACCTATTCCATATACCAAAACATCAATGAATAACTCATCAAAACACAAATATCAACTTCAAAATCACAATTCTACCTATTCCATATAACAAAACATAATATAACTCATCAAAACACAAATATGAACTTCAAAATCAAAATTCTACCTATTCCATATACCAAAACATCAATAACTCATCAAAACACAAATATGAACTTCAAAATCTCAATTCTACCTATTCCATATACCAAAACATCAATGAATAACTCATCAAAACACAAATATGAACTTCAAAATCACAATTCTACCTATTCCACATACCAAAACATCAATAACTCATCAAAACACAAATATGAACATTGAAACACAATTTCTACCTATTCCATTTACCAAAACATCAATAACTCATCAAAACACAAATATGAACTTCAAAATCTCAATTCTACCTATTCCATATAACAAAACATAATATAACTAATCAAAACACAAATATGAACTTCAAAATCTCAATTCTACCTATTCCATATACCAAAACATCAATGAATAACTCATCAAAACACAAATATGAACTTCAAAATCACAATTCTTCCTATTCCATATACCAAAACATCAATAACTCATCAAAACACAAATATGAACTTCAAAACACAATTTCTATCTATTTCATTTACCAAAACATCAATAACTCATCAAAACACAAATATGAACTTCAAAATCACAATTCTACCTATTCCATATAACAAAACATAATATAACTCATCAAAACACAAATATGAACTTCAAAATCACAATTCTACCTATTCCATATACCAAAACATCAATAACTCATCAAAACACAAATATGAACTTCAAAATCTCAATTCTACCTATTCCATATAACAAAACATCAATGAATAATTCATCAAAACACAAATATGAACTTCAAAATCAAAATTCTACCTATTCCATATACCAAAACATCAATAACTCATCAAAACACAAATATGAACTTCAAAATCTCAATTCTACCTATTCCATATAACAAAACATAATATAGCTAATCAAAACACAAATATGAACTTCAAAATCTCAATTCTACCTATTCCATATGCCAAAACATCAATGAATAACTGATCAAAACACAAATATGAACTTCAAAATCACAATTCTACCTATTCCATATACCAAAACATCAATAACTCATCAAAACACAAATATGAACTTCAAAACACAATTTCTATCTATTTCATTTACCAAAACATCAATAACTCATCAAAACACAAATATGAACTTCAAAATCACAATTCTACCTATTCCATATAACAAAACATAATATAACTCATCAAAACACAAATATGAACTTCAAAATCACAATTCTACCTATTTCATATACCAAAACATCAATAACTCATCAAAACACAAATATCAACTTCAAAATCACAATTCTACCTATTCCATATACCAAAACATCAATAACTCATCAAAACACAAATATGAACTTCAAAACACAATTTCTATCTATTTCATTTACCAAAACATCAATAACTCATCAAAACACAAATATGAACTTCAAAATCACAATTCTACCTATTCCATATAACAAAACATAATATAACTCATCAAAACACAAATATGAACTTCAAAATCACAATTCTACCTATTCCATATACCAAAACATCAATAACTCATCAAAACACAAATATGAACTTCAAAATCACAATTCTACCTATTTCATATACCAAAACATCAATAACTCATCAAAACACAAATATGAACTTCAAAATCTCAATTCTACCTATTCCATATAACAAAACATCAATGAATAATTCATCAAAACACAAATATGAACTTCAAAATCAAAATTCTACCTATTCCATATACCAAAACATCAATAACTCATCAAAACACAAATATGAACTTCAAAATCTCAATTCTACCTATTCCATATACCAAAACATCAATGAATAACTCATCAAAACACAAATATGAACTTCAAAATCACAATTCTACCTATTCCACATACCAAAACATCAATAACTCATCAAAACACAAATATGAACATTGAAACACAATTTCTACCTATTCCATTTACCAAAACATCAATAACTCATCAAAACACAAATATGAACTTCAAAATCACAATTCTACCTATTCCATATAACAAAACATAATATAACTCATCAAAACACAACTATGAACTTCAAAATCACAATTCTACCTATTTCATATACCAAAACATCAATAACTCATCAAAACACAAATATGAACTTCAAAATCTCAATTCTACCTATTCCATATACCAAAACATCAATGAATAACTCATCAAAACACAAATATGAACTTCAAAATCACAATTCTACCTATTCCATATATCAAAACACAAATATGAACTTCAAAATCACAATTCTACCTATTCCATATAACAAAACATAATATAACTCATCAAAACACAAATATGAACTTCAAAATCACAATTCTACCTATTCCATATACCAAAACATCAATAACTCATCAAAACACAAATATGAACTTCAAAATCACAATTCTACCTATTCCATATACCAAAACATCAATAACTCATCAAAACACAAATATGAACTTCAAAATCTCAATTCTACCTATTCCATATAACAAAACATCAATGAATAATTCATCAAAACACAAATATGAACTTCAAAATCAAAATTCTACCTATTCCATATACCAAAACATCAATAACTCATCAAAACACAAATATGAACTTCAAAATCTCAATTCTACCTATTCCATATAACAAAACATAATATAACTAATCAAAACACAAATATGAACTTCAAAATCTCAATTCTACCTATTCCATATGCCAAAACATCAATGAATAACTGATCAAAACACAAATATGAACTTCAAAATCACAATTCTACCTATTCCATATACCAAAACATCAATAACTCATCAAAACACAAATATGAACTTCAAAACACAATTTCTATCTATTTCATTTACCAAAACATCAATAACTCATCAAAACACAAATATGAACTTCAAAATCACAATTCTACCTATTCCATATAACAAAACATAATATAACTCATCAAAACACAAATATGAACTTCAAAATCACAATTCTACCTATTCCATATACCAAAACATCAATAACTCATCAAAACACAAATATGAACTTCAAAATCACAATTCTACCTATTTCATATACCAAAACATCAATAACTCATCAAAACACAAATATGAACTTCAAAATCACAATTCTACCTATTCCATATACCAAAACATCAATAACTCATCAAAACACAAATATGAACTTCAAAACACAATTTCTATCTATTTCATTTACCAAAACATCAATAACTCATCAAAACACAAATATGAACTTCAAAATCACAATTCTACCTATTCCATATAACAAAACATAATATAACTCATCAAAACACAAATATGAACTTCAAAATCACAATTCTACCTATTCCATATACCAAAACATCAACAACTCATCAAAACACAAATATGAACTTCAAAATCACAATTCTACCTATTTCATATACCAAAACATCAATAACTCATCAAAACACAAATATGAACTTCAAAATCTCAATTCTACCTATTCCATATAACAAAACATCAATGAATAATTCATCAAAACACAAATATGAACTTCAAAATCAAAATTCTACCTATTCCATATACCAAAACATCAATAACTCATCAAAACACAAATATGAACTTCAAAATCTCAATTCTACCTATTCCATATACCAAAACATCAATGAATAACTCATCAAAACACAAATATGAACTTCAAAATCACAATTCTACCTATTCCACATACCAAAACATCAATAACTCATCAAAACACAAATATGAACATTGAAACACAATTTCTACCTATTCCATTTACCAAAACATCAATAACTCATCAAAACACAAATATGAACTTCAAAATCACAATTCTACCTATTCCATATAACAAAACATAATATAACTCATCAAAACACAACTATGAACTTCAAAATCACAATTCTACCTATTTCATATACCAAAACATCAATAACTCATCAAAACACAAATATGAACTTCAAAATCTCAATTCTACCTATTCCATATACCAAAACATCAATGAATAACTCATCAAAACACAAATATGAACTTCAAAATCACAATTCTACCTATTCCATATATCAAAACACAAATATGAACTTCAAAATCACAATTCTACCTATTCCATATAACAAAACATAATATAACTCATCAAAACACAAATATGAACTTCAAAATCACAATTCTACCTATTCCATATACCAAAACATCAATAACTCATCAAAACACAAATATGAACTTCAAAATCTCAATTCTACCTATTCCATATACCAAAACATCAATGAATAATTCATCAAAACACAAATATGAACTTCAAAATCACAATTCTACCTATTCCATATACCAAAACATCAATGAATAACTCATCAAAACACAAATATGAACTTCAAAATCACAATTCTACCTATTCCACATACCAAAACATCAATAACTCATCAAAACACAAATATGAACATTGAAACACAATTTCTACCTATTCCATTTACCAAAACATCAATAACTCATCAAAACACAAATATGAACTTCAAAATCACAATTCTACCTATTCCATATAACAAAACATAATATAACTCATCAAAACACAACTATGAACTTCAAAATCACAATTCTACCTATTTCATATACCAAAACATCAATAACTCATCAAAACACAAATATGAACTTCAAAATCTCAATTCTACCTATTCCATATACCAAAACATCAATGAATAACTCATCAAAACACAAATATGAACTTCAAAATCACAATTCTACCTATTCCATATATCAAAACACAAATATGAACTTCAAAATCACAATTCTACCTATTCCATATAACAAAACATAATATAACTCATCAAAACACAAATATGAACTTCAAAATCTCAATTCTACCTATTCCATATACCAAAACATCAATGAATAATTCATCAAAACACAAATATGAACTTCAAAATCACAATTCTACCTATTCCATATACCAAAACATCAATGAATAACTCATCAAAACACAAATATGAACTTCAAAATCACAATTCTACCTATTTCATATACCAAAACATCAATAACTCATCAAAACACAAATATCAACTTCAAAATCACAATTCTACCTATTCCATATACCAAAACATCAATAACTCATCAAAACACAAATATGAACTTCAAAACACAATTTCTATCTATTTCATTTACCAAAACATCAATAACTCATCAAAACACAAATATGAACTTCAAAATCACAATTCTACCTATTCCATATAACAAAACATAATATAACTCATCAAAACACAAATATGAACTTCAAAATCACAATTCTACCTATTCCATATACCAAAACATCAATAACTCATCAAAACACAAATATGAACTTCAAAATCACAATTCTACCTATTTCATATACCAAAACATCAATAACTCATCAAAACACAAATATGAACTTCAAAATCTCAATTCTACCTATTCCATATAACAAAACATCAATGAATAATTCATCAAAACACAAATATGAACTTCAAAATCAAAATTCTACCTATTCCATATACCAAAACATCAATAACTCATCAAAACACAAATATGAACTTCAAAATCTCAATTCTACCTATTCCATATACCAAAACATCAATGAATAACTCATCAAAACACAAATATGAACTTCAAAATCACAATTCTACCTATTCCACATACCAAAACATCAATAACTCATCAAAACACAAATATGAACATTGAAACACAATTTCTACCTATTCCATTTACCAAAACATCAATAACTCATCAAAACACAAATATGAACTTCAAAATCACAATTCTACCTATTCCATATAACAAAACATAATATAACTCATCAAAACACAACTATGAACTTCAAAATCACAATTCTACCTATTTCATATACCAAAACATCAATAACTCATCAAAACACAAATATGAACTTCAAAATCTCAATTCTACCTATTCCATATACCAAAACATCAATGAATAACTCATCAAAACACAAATATGAACTTCAAAATCACAATTCTACCTATTCCATATATCAAAACACAAATATGAACTTCAAAATCACAATTCTACCTATTCCATATAACAAAACATAATATAACTCATCAAAACACAAATATGAACTTCAAAATCACAATTCTACCTATTCCATATACCAAAACATCAATAACTCATCAAAACACAAATATGAACTTCAAAATCACAATTCTACCTATTCCATATACCAAAACATCAATAACTCATCAAAACACAAATATGAACTTCAAAATCTCAATTCTACCTATTCCATATAACAAAACATCAATGAATAATTCATCAAAACACAAATATGAACTTCAAAATCAAAATTCTACCTATTCCATATACCAAAACATCAATAACTCATCAAAACACAAATATGAACTTCAAAATCTCAATTCTACCTATTCCATATAACAAAACATAATATAACTAATCAAAACACAAATATGAACTTCAAAATCTCAATTCTACCTATTCCATATGCCAAAACATCAATGAATAACTGATCAAAACACAAATATGAACTTCAAAATCACAATTCTACCTATTCCATATACCAAAACATCAATAACTCATCAAAACACAAATATGAACTTCAAAACACAATTTCTATCTATTTCATTTACCAAAACATCAATAACTCATCAAAACACAAATATGAACTTCAAAATCACAATTCTACCTATTCCATATAACAAAACATAATATAACTCATCAAAATACAAATATGAACTTCAAAATCACAATTCTACCTATTCCATATACCAAAACATCAATAACTCATCAAAACACAAATATGAACTTCAAAATCACAATTCTACCTATTTCATATACCAAAACATCAATAACTCATCAAAACACAAATATGAACTTCAAAATCACAATTCTACCTATTCCATATACCAAAACATCAATAACTCATCAAAACACAAATATGAACTTCAAAACACAATTTCTATCTATTTCATTTACCAAAACATCAATAACTCATCAAAACACAAATATGAACTTCAAAATCACAATTCTACCTATTCCATATAACAAAACATAATATAACTCATCAAAACACAAATATGAACTTCAAAATCACAATTCTACCTATTCCATATACCAAAACATCAACAACTCATCAAAACACAAATATGAACTTCAAAATCACAATTCTACCTATTTCATATACCAAAACATCAATAACTCATCAAAACACAAATATGAACTTCAAAATCTCAATTCTACCTATTCCATATAACAAAACATCAATGAATAATTCATCAAAACACAAATATGAACTTCAAAATCAAAATTCTACCTATTCCATATACCAAAACATCAATAACTCATCAAAACACAAATATGAACTTCAAAATCTCAATTCTACCTATTCCATATACCAAAACATCAATGAATAACTCATCAAAACACAAATATGAACTTCAAAATCACAATTCTACCTATTTCACATACCAAAACATCAATAACTCATCAAAACACAAATATGAACATTGAAACACAATTTCTACCTATTCCATTTACCAAAACATCAATAACTCATCAAAACACAAATATGAACTTCAAAATCACAATTCTACCTATTCCATATAACAAAACATAATATAACTCATCAAAACACAACTATGAACTTCAAAATCACAATTCTTCCTATTTCATATACCAAAACATCAATAACTCATCAAAACACAAATATGAACTTCAAAATCTCAATTCTACCTATTCCATATACCAAAACATCAATGAATAACTCATCAAAACACAAATATGAACTTCAAAATCACAATTCTACCTATTCCATATATCAAAACACAAATATGAACTTCAAAATCACAATTCTACCTATTCCATATAACAAAACATAATATAACTCATCAAAACACAAATATGAACTTCAAAATCACAATTCTACCTATTCCATATACCAAAACATCAATAACTCATCAAAACACAAATATGAACTTCAAAATCTCAATTCTACCTATTCCATATACCAAAACATCAATGAATAATTCATCAAAACACAAATATGAACTTCAAAACCACAATTCTACCTATTCCATATACCAAAACATCAATGAATAACTCATCAAAACACAAATATGAACTTCAAAATCACAATTCTACCTATTCCACATACCAAAACATCAATAACTCATCAAAACACAAATATGAACATTGAAACACAATTTCTACCTATTCCATTTACCAAAACATCAATAACTCATCAAAACACAAATATGAACTTCAAAATCACAATTCTACCTATTCCATATAACAAAACATAATATAACTCATCAAAACACAAATATGAACTTCAAAATCTCAATTCTACCTATTCCATATAACAAAACATCAATGAATAATTCATCAAAACACAAATATGAACTTCAAAATCAAAATTCTACCTATTCCATATACCAAAACATCAATAACTCATCAAAACACAAATATGAACTGCAAAATCTCAATTCTACCTATTCCATATACCAAAACATCAATGAATAACTCATCAAAACACAAATATGAACTTCAAAATCACAATTCTACCTATTCCACATACCAAAACATCAATAACTCATCAAAACACAAATATGAACATTGAAACACAATTTCTACCTATTCCATTTACCAAAACATCAATAACTCATCAAAACACAAATATGAACTTCAAAATCACAATTCTACCTATTCCATATAACAAAACATAATATAACTCATCAAAACACAACTATGAACTTCAAAATCACAATTCTACCTATTTCATATACCAAAACATCAATAACTCATCAAAACACAAATATGAACTTCAAAATCTCAATTCTACCTATTCCATATACCAAAACATCAATGAATAACTCATCAAAACACAAATATGAACTTCAAAATCACAATTCTACCTATTCCATATATCAAAACACAAATATGAACTTCAAAATCACAATTCTACCTATTCCATATAACAAAACATAATATAACTCATCAAAACACAAATATGAACTTCAAAATCACAATTCTACCTATTCCATATACCAAAACATCAATAACTCATCAAAACACAAATATGAACTTCAAAATCTCAATTCTACCTATTCCATATACCAAAACATCAATGAATAATTCATCAAAACACAAATATGAACTTCAAAATCACAATTCTACCTATTCCATATACCAAAACATCAATGAATAACTCATCAAAACACAAATATGAACTTCAAAATCACAATTCTACCTATTCCACATACCAAAACATCAATAACTCATCAAAACACAAATATGAACATTGAAACACAATTTCTACCTATTCCATTTACCAAAACATCAATAACTCATCAAAACACAAATATGAACTTCAAAATCACAATTCTACCTATTCCATATAACAAAACATAATATAACTCATCAAAACACAACTATGAACTTCAAAATCACAATTCTACCTATTTCATATACCAAAACATCAATAACTCATCAAAACACAAATATGAACTTCAAAATCTCAATTCTACCTATTCCATATACCAAAACATCAATGAATAACTCATCAAAACACAAATATGAACTTCAAAATCACAATTCTACCTATTCCATATATCAAAACACAAATATGAACTTCAAAATCACAATTCTACCTATTCCATATAACAAAACATAATATAACTCATCAAAACACAAATATGAACTTCAAAATCAAAATTCTACCTATTCCATATACCAAAACATCAATAACTCATCAAAACACAAATATGAACTTCAAAATCTCAATTCTACCTATTCCATATAACAAAACATAATATAACTAATCAAAACACAAATATGAACTTCAAAATCTCAATTCTACCTATTCCATATGCCAAAACATCAATGAATAACTGATCAAAACACAAATATGAACTTCAAAATCACAATTCTACCTATTCCATATACCAAAACATCAATAACTCATCAAAACACAAATATGAACTTCAAAACACAATTTCTATCTATTTCATTTACCAAAACATCAATAACTCATCAAAACACAAATATGAACTTCAAAATCACAATTCTACCTATTCCATATAACAAAACATAATATAACTCATCAAAACACAATATGAACTTCAAAATCACAATTCTACCTATTCCATATACCAAAACATCAATAACTCATCAAAACACAAATATGAACTTCAAAATCTCAATTCTACCTATTCCATATAACAAAACATCAATGAATAATTCATCAAAACACAAATATGAACTTCAAAATCAAAATTCTACCTATTCCATATACCAAAACATCAATAACTCATCAAAACACAAATATGAACTTCAAAATCTCAATTCTACCTATTCCATATACCAAAACATCAATGAATAACTCATCAAAACACAAATATGAACTTCAAAATCACAATTCTACATATTCCACATACCAAAACATCAATAACTCATCAAAACACAAATATGAACATTGAAACACAATTTCTACCTATTCCATTTACCAAAACATCAATAACTCATCAAAACACAAATATGAACTTCAAAATCACAATTCTACCTATTCCATATAACAAAACATAATATAACTCATCAAAACACAACTATGAACTTCAAAATCACAATTCTACCTATTTCATATACCAAAACATCAATAACTCATCAAAACACAAATATGAACTTCAAAATCTCAATTCTACCTATTCCATATACCAAAACATCAATGAATAACTCATCAAAACACAAATATGAACTTCAAAATCACAATTCTACCTATTCCATATAACAAAACATAATATAACTCATCAAAACACAAATATGAACTTCAAAATCAAAATTCTACCTATTCCATATACCAAAACATCAATAACTCATCAAAACACAAATATGAACTTCAAAATCTCAATTCTACCTATTCCATATACCAAAACATCAATGAATAACTCATCAAAACACAAATATGAACTTCAAAATCACAATTCTACCTATTCCACATACCAAAACATCAATAACTCATCAAAACACAAATATGAACATTGAAACACAATTTCTACCTATTCCATTTACCAAAACATCAATAACTCATCAAAACACAAATATGAACTTCAAAATCTCAATTCTACCTATTCCATATAACAAAACATAATATAACTAATCAAAACACAAATATGAACTTCAAAATCTCAATTCTACCTATTCCATATACCAAAACATCAATGAATAACTCATCAAAACACAAATATGAACTTCAAAATCACAATTCTTCCTATTCCATATACCAAAACATCAATAACTCATCAAAACACAAATATGAACTTCAAAACACAATTTCTATCTATTTCATTTACCAAAACATCAATAACTCATCAAAACACAAATATGAACTTCAAAATCACAATTCTACCTATTCCATATAACAAAACATAATATAACACATCAAAACACAAATATGAACTTCAAAATCACAATTCTACCTATTCCATATACCAAAACATCAATAACTCATCAAAACACAAATATGAACTTCAAAATCTCAATTCTACCTATTCCATATAACAAAACATCATTGAATAATTCATCAAAACACAAATATGAACTTCAAAATCAAAATTCTACCTATTCCATATACCAAAACATCAATAACTCATCAAAACACAAATATGAACTTCAAAATCTCAATTCTACCTATTCCATATAACAAAACATAATATAACTAATCAAAACACAAATATGAACTTCAAAATCTCAATTCTACCTATTCCATATGCCAAAACATCAATGAATAACTGATCAAAACACAAATATGAACTTCAAAATCACAATTCTACCTATTCCATATACCAAAACATCAATAACTCATCAAAACACAAATATGAACTTCAAAACACAATTTCTATCTATTTCATTTACCAAAACATCAATAACTCATCAAAACACAAATATGAACTTCAAAATCACAATTCTACCTATTCCATATAACAAAACATAATATAACTCATCAAAACACAAATATGAACTTCAAAATCACAATTCTACCTATTCCATATACCAAAACATCAATAACTCATCAAAACACAAATATGAACTTCAAAATCTCAATTCTACCTATTCCATATAACAAAACATCAATGAATAATTCATCAAAACACAAATATGAACTTCAAAATCAAAATTCTACCTATTCCATATACCAAAACATCAATAACTCATCAAAACACAAATATGAACTTCAAAATCTCAATTCTACCTATTCCATATACCAAAACATCAATGAATAACTCATCAAAACACAAATATGAACTTCAAAATCACAATTCTACCTATTCCACATACCAAAACATCAATAACTCATCAAAACACAAATATGAATATTGAAACACAATTTCTACCTATTCCATTTACCAAAACATCAATAACTCATCAAAACACAAATATGAACTTCAAAATCACAATTCTACCTATTCCATATAACAAAACATCAATGAATAATTCATCAAAACACAAATATAAACTTCAAAATCAAAATTCTACCTATTCCATATACCAAAACATCAATAACTCATCAAAACACAAATATGAACTTCAAAATCTCAATTCTACCTATTCCATATACCAAAACATCAATGAATAACTCATCAAAACACAAATATGAACTTCAAAATCACAATTCTACCTATTCCATATACCAAAACATCAATAACTCATCAAAACACAAATATGAAAACACAAATATGAACTTCAAAATCAAAATTCTACCTATTCCATATACCAAAACATCAATAACTCATCAAAACACAAATATGAACTTCAAAATCTCAATTCTACCTATTCCATATACCAAAACATCAATGAATAACTCATCAAAACACAAATATGAACTTCAAAATCACAATTCTACCTATTCATATACCAAAAGATCAATAACTCATCAAAACACAAATATGAACTTCAAAATCTCAATTCTACCTATTCCATATAACAAAACATAATATAACTAATCAAAACACAAATATGAACTTCAAAATCTCAATTCTACCTATTCCATATACCAAAACATCAATGAATAACTCATCAAAACACAAATATGAACTTCAAAATCACAATTCTTCCTATTCCATATACCAAAACATCAATAACTCATCAAAACACAAATATGAACTTCAAAACACAATTTCTATCTATTTCATTTACCAAAACATCAATAACTCATCAAAACACAAATATGAACTTCAAAATCACAATTCTACCTATTCCATATAACAAAACATAATATAACTCATCAAAACACAAATATGAACTTCAAAATCACAATTCTACCTATTCCATATACCAAAACATCAATAACTCATCAAAACACAAATATGAACTTCAAAATCTCAATTCTACCTATTCCATATAACAAAACATCAATGAATAATTCATCAAAACACAAATATGAACTTCAAAATCAAAATTCTACCTATTCCATATACCAAAACATCAATAACTCATCAAAACACAAATATGAACTTCAAAATCTCAATTCTACCTATTCCATATAACAAAACATAATATAACTAATCCAAACACAAATATGAACTTCAAAATCTCAATTCTACCTATTCCATATGCCAAAACATCAATGAATAACTGATCAAAACACAAATATGAACTTCAAAATCACAATTCTACCTATTCCATATACCAAAACATCAATAACTCATCAAAACACAAATATGAACTTCAAAACACAATTTCTATCTATTTCATTTACCAAAACATCAATAACTCATCAAAACACAAATATGAACTTCAAAATCACAATTCTACCTATTCCATATAACAAAACATAATATAACTCATCAAAACACAAATATGAACTTCAAAATCACAATTCTACCTATTCCATATACCAAAACATCAATAACTCATCAAAACACAAATATGAACTTCAAAATCTCAATTCTACCTATTCCATATAACAAAACATCAATGAATAATTCATCAAAACACAAATATGAACTTCAAAATCAAAATTCTACCTATTCCATATACCAAAACATCAATAACTCATCAAAACACAAATATGAACTTCAAAATCTCAATTCTACCTATTCCATATACCAAAACATCAATGAATAACTCATCAAAACACAAATATGAACTTCAAAATCACAATTCTACCTATTCCACATACCAAAACATCAATAACTCATCAAAACACAAATATGAACTTCAAAATCTCAATTCTACCTATTCCATATGCCAAAACATCAATGAATAACTGATCAAAACACAAATATGAACTTCAAAATCACAATTCTACCTATTCCATATACCAAAACATCAATAACTCATCAAAACACAAATATGAACTTCAAAACACAATTTCTATCTATTTCATTTACCAAAACATCAATAACTCATCAAAACACAAATATGAACTTCAAAATCACAATTCTACCTATTCCATATAACAAAACATAATATAACTCATCAAAACACAAATATGAACTTCAAAATCACAATTCTACCTATTCCATATACCAAAACATCAATAACTCATCAAAACACAAATATGAACTTCAAAATCTCAATTCTACCTATTCCATATAACAAAACATCAATGAATAATTCATCAAAACACAAATATGAACTTCAAAATCAAAATTCTACCTATTCCATATACCAAAACATCAATAACTCATCAAAACACAAATATGAACTTCAAAATCTCAATTCTACCTATTCCATATACCAAAACATCAATGAATAACTCATCAAAACACAAATATGAACTTCAAAATCACAATTCTACCTATTCCACATACCAAAACATCAATAACTCATCAAAACACAAATATGAACATTGAAACACAATTTCTACCTATTCCATTTACCAAAACATCAATAACTCATCAAAACACAAATATGAACTTCAAAATCACAATTCTACCTATTCCATATAACAAAACATAATATAACTCATCAAAACACAACTATGAACTTCAAAATCACAATTCTACCTATTTCATATACCAAAACATCAATAACTCATCAAAACACAAATATGAACGTCAAAATCTCAATTCTACCTATTCCATATACCAAAACATCAATGAATAACTCATCAAAACACAAATATCAACTTCAAAATCACAATTCTACCTATTCCATATAACAAAACATAATATAACTCATCAAAACACAAATATGAACTTCAAAATCAAAATTCTACCTATTCCATATACCAAAACATCAATAACTCATCAAAACACAAATATGAACTTCAAAATCTCAATTCTACCTATTCCATATACCAAAACATCAATGAATAACTCATCAAAACACAAATATGAACTTCAAAATCACAATTCTACCTATTCCACATACCAAAACATCAATAACTCATCAAAACACAAATATGAACATTGAAACACAATTTCTACCTATTCCATTTACCAAAACATCAATAACTCATCAAAACACAAATATGAACTTCAAAATCACAATTCTACCTATTCCATATAACAAAACATAATATAACTCATCAAAACACAACTATGAACTTCAAAATCACAATTCTACCTATTTCATATACCAAAACATCAATAACTCATCAAAACACAAATATGAACGTCAAAATCTCAATTCTACCTATTCCATATACCAAAACATCAATGAATAACTCATCAAAACACAAATATCAACTTCAAAATCACAATTCTACCTATTCCATATAACAGAACATAATATAACTCATCAAAACACAAATATGAACTTCAAAATCAAAATTCTACCTATTCCATATACCAAAACATCAATAACTCATCAAAACACAAATATGAACTTCAAAATCTCAATTCTACCTATTCCATATACCAAAACATCAATGAATAACTCATCAAAACACAAATATGAACTTCAAAATAACAATTCTACCTATTCCACATACCAAAACATCAATAACTCATCAAAACACAAATATGAACATTGAAACACAATTTCTACCTATTCCATTTACCAAAACATCAATAACTCATCAAAACACAAATATGAACTTCAAAATCTCAATTCTACCTATTCCATATAACAAAACATAATATAACTAATCAAAACACAAATATGAACTTCAAAATCTCAATTCTACCTATTCCATATACCAAAACATCAATGAATAACTCATTAAAACACAAATATGAACTTCAAAATCACAATTCTTCCTATTCCATATACCAAAACATCAATAACTCATCAAAACACAAATATGAACTTCAAAACACAATTTCTATCTATTTCATTTACCAAAACATCAATAACTCATCAAAACACAAATATGAACTTCAAAATCACAATTCTACCTATTCCATATAACAAAACATAATATAACTCATCAAAACACAAATATGAACTTCAAAATCACAATTCTACCTATTCCATATACCAAAACATCAATAACTCATCAAAACACAAATATGAACTTCAAAATCTCAATTCTACCTATTCCATATAACAAAACATCAATGAATAATTCATCAAAACACAAATATGAACTTCAAAATCAAAATTCTACCTATTCCATATACCAAAACATCAATAACTCATCAAAACACAAATATGAACTTCAAAATCTCAATTCTACCTATTCCATATAACAAAACATAATATAACTAATCAAAACACAAATAAGAACTTCAAAATCTCAATTCTACCTATTCCATATGCCAAAACATCAATGAATAACTGATCAAAACACAAATATGAACTTCAAAATCACAATTCTACCTATTCCATATACCAAAACATCAATAACTCATCAAAACACAAATATGAACTTCAAAACACAATTTCTATCTATTTCATTTACCAAAACATCAATAACTCATCAAAACACAAATATGAACTTCAAAATCACAATTCTACCTATTCCATATAACAAAACATAATATAACTCATCAAAACACAAATATGAACTTCAAAATCACAATTCTACCTATTCCATATACCAAAACATCAATAACTCATCAAAACACAAATATGAACTTCAAAATCACAATTCTACCTATTTCATATACCAAAACATCAATAACTCATCAAAACACAAATATGAACTTCAAAATCAAAATTCTACCTATTCCATATACCAAAACATCAATAACTCATCAAAACACAAATATGAACTTCAAAATCTCAATTCTACCTATTCCATATAACAAAACATAATATAACTAATCAAAACACAAATATGAACTTCAAAATCTCAATTCTACCTATTCCATATGCCAAAACATCAATGAATAACTGATCAAAACACAAATATGAACTTCAAAATCACAATTCTACCTATTCCATATACCAAAACATCAATAACTCATCAAAACACAAATATGAACTTCAAAACACAATTTCTATCTATTTCATTTACCAAAACATCAATAACTCATCAAAACACAAATATGAACTTCAAAATCACAATTCTACCTATTCCATATAACAAAACATAATATAACTCATCAAAACACAAATATGAACTTCAAAATCACAATTCTACGTATTCCATATACCAAAACATCAATAACTCATCAAAACACAAATATGAACTTCAAAATCACAATTCTACCTATTTCATATACCAAAACATCAATAACTCATCAAAACACAAATATGAACTTCAAAATCTCAATTCTACCTATTCCATATAACAAAACATCAATGAATAATTCATCAAAACACAAATATGAACTTCAAAATCAAAATTCTACCTATTCCATATACCAAAACATCAATAACTCATCAAAACACAAATATGAACTTCAAAATCTCAATTCTACCTATTCCATATACCAAAACATCAATGAATAACTCATCAAAACACAAATATGAACTTCAAAATCACAATTCTACCTATTCCACATACCAAAACATCAATAACTCATCAAAACACAAATATGAACATTGAAACACAATTTCTACCTATTCCATTTACCAAAACATCAATAACTCATCAAAACACAAATATGAACTTCAAAATCACAATTCTACCTATTCCATATAACAAAACATAATATAACTCATCAAAACACAACTATGAACTTCAAAATCACAATTCTACCTATTTCATATACCAAAACATCAATAACTCATCAAAACACAAATATGAACTTCAAAATCTCAATTCTACCTATTCCATATACCAAAACATCAATGAATAACTCATCAAAACACAAATATGAACTTCAAAATCACAATTCTACCTATTCCATATATCAAAACACAAATATGAACTTCAAAATCACAATTCTACCTATTCCATATAACAAAACATAATATAACTCATCAAAACACAAATATGAACTTCAAAATCACAATTCTACCTATTCCATATACCAAAACATCAATAACTCATCAAAACACAAATATGAACTTCAAAATCACAATTCTACCTATTCCATATACCAAAACATCAATAACTCATCAAAACACAAATATGAACTTCAAAATCTCAATTCTACCTATTCCATATACCAAAACATCAATGAATAATTCATCAAAACACAAATATGAACTTCAAAATCAAAATTCTACCTATTCCATATACCAAAACATCAATAACTCATCAAAACACAAATATGAACTTCAAAATCTCAATTCTACCTATTCCATATACCAAAACATCAATGAATAACTCATCAAAACACAAATATGAACTTCAAAATCACAATTCTACCTATTCCACATACCAAAACATCAATAACTCATCAAAACACAAATATGAACATTGAAACACAATTTCTACCTATTCCATTTACCAAAACATCAATAACTCATCAAAACACAAATATGAACTTCAAAATCACAATTCTACCTATTCCATATAACAAAACATAATATAACTCATCAAAACACAACTATGAACTTCAAAATCACAATTCTACCTATTTCATATACCAAAACATCAATAACTCATCAAAACACAAATATGAACTTCAAAATCTCAATTCTACCTATTCCATATACCAAAACATCAATGAATAACTCATCAAAACACAAATATGAACTTCAAAATCACAATTCTACCTATTCCATATAACAAAACATAATATAACTCATCAAAACACAAATATGAACTTCAAAATCACAATTCTACCTATTCCATATAACAAAACATAATATAACTCATCAAAACACAAATATGAACTTCAAAATCACAATTCTACCTATTCCATATACCAAAACATCAATAACTCATCAAAACACAAATATGAACTTCAAAATCTCAATTCTACCTATTCCATATAACAAAACATCAATGAATAATTCATCAAAACACAAATATGAACTTCAAAATCAAAATTCTACCTATTCCATATACCAAAACATCAATAACTCATCAAAACACAAATATGAACTTCAAAATCTCAATTCTACCTATTCCATATACCAAAACATCAATGAATAACTCATCAAAACACAAATATGAACTTCAAAATCACAATTCTACCTATTCCACATACCAAAACATCAATAACTCATCAAAACACAAATATGAACATTGAAACACAATTTCTAAATATTCCATTTACCAAAACATCAATAACTCATCAAAACACAAATATGAACTTCAAAATCACAATTCTACCTATTCCATATAACAAAACATAATATAACTCATCAAAACACAACTATGAACTTCAAAATCACAATTCTACCTATTTCATATACCAAAACATCAATAACTCATCAAAACACAAATATGAACTTCAAAATCTCAATTCTACCTATTCCATATACCAAAACATCAATGAATAACTCATCAAAACACAAATATGAACTTCAAAATCACAATTCTACCTATTCCATATAACAAAACATAATATAACTCATCAAAACACAAATATGAACTTCAAAATCACAATTCTACCTATTTCATATACCAAAACATCAATAACTCATCAAAACACAAATATGAACTTCAAAATCTCAATTCTACCTATTCCATATAACAAAACATAATATAACTCATCAAAACACAAATATGAACTTCAAAATCACAATTCTACCTATTCCATATACCAAAACATCAATAACTCATCAAAACACAAATATGAACTTCAAAATCTCAATTCTACCTATTCCATATAACAAAACATAATATAACTCATCAAAACACAAATATGAACTTCAAAATAACAATTCTACCTATTCCATATACCAAAACATCAATAACTCATCAAAACACAAATATGAACTTCAAAATCTCAATTCTACCTATTCCATATAACAAAACATCAATGAATAATTCATCAAAACACAAATATGAACTTCAAAATCAAAATTCTACCTATTCCATATACCAAAACATCAATAACTCATCAAAACACAAATATGAACTTCAAAATCTCAATTCTACCTATTCCATATACCAAAACATCAATGAATAACTCATCAAAACACAAATATGAACTTCAAAATCACAATTCTACCTATTCCACATACCAAAACATCAATAACTCATCAAAACACAAATATGAACATTGAAACACAATTTCTACCTATTCCATTTACCAAAACATCAATAACTCATCAAAACACAAATATGAACTTCAAAATCACAATTCTACCTATTCCATATAACAAAACATAATATAACTCATCAAAACACAACTATGAACTTCAAAATCACAATTCTACCTATTTCATATACCAAAACATCAATAACTCATCAAAACACAAATATGAACTTCAAAATCTCAATTCTACCTATTCCATATACCAAAACATCAATGAATAACTCATCAAAACACAAATATGAACTTCAAAATCACAATTCTACCTATTCCATATAACAAAACATAATATAACTCATCAAAACACAAATATGAACTTCAAAATCACAATTCTACCTATTTCATATACCAAAACATCAATAACTCATCAAAACACAAATATGAACTTCAAAATCTCAATTCTACCTATTCCATATAACAAAACATAATATAACTCATCAAAACACGAATATGAACTTCAAAATCACAATTCTACCTATTCCATATACCAAAACATCAATAACTCATCAAAACACAAATATGAACTTCAAAATCTCAATTTTACCTATTCCATATAACAAAACATAATATAACTAATCAAAACACAAATATGAACTTCAAAATCTCAATTCTACCTATTCCATATACCAAAACATCAATGAATAACTCATCAAAACACAAATATGAACTACAAAATCAAAATTCTACATATTCCATATACCAAAACATCAATAACTCATCAAAACACAAATATGAACTTCAAAATCACAATTCTACCTATTCCATATACCAAAACATCAATAACTCATCAAAACACAAATTTGAACTTCAAAACACAATTTCTATCTATTTCATTTACCAAAACATCAATAACTCATCAAAACACAAATATGAACTTCAAAATCACAATTCTACCTATTCCATATAACAAAACATAATATAACTCATCAAAACACAAATATGAACTTCAAAATCACAATTCTACCTATTCCATATACCAAAACATCAATAACTCATCAAAACACAAATATGAACTTCAAAATCACAATTCTACCTATTTCATATACCAAAACATCAATAACTCATCAAAACACAAATATGAACTTCAAAATCTCAATTCTACCTATTCCATATAACAAAACATCAATGAATAATTCATCAAAACACAAATATGAACTTCAAAATCAAAATTCTACCTATTCCATATACCAAAACATCAATAACTCATCAAAACACAAATATGAACTTCAAAATCTCAATTCTACCTATTCCATATACCAAAACATCAATAACTCATCAAAACACAAATATGAACTTCAAAACACAATTTCTATCTATTTCATTTACCAAAACATCAATAACTCATCAAAACACAAATATGAACTTCAAAATCACAATTCTACCTATTCCATATAACAAAACATAATATAACTCATCAAAACACAAATATGAACTTCAAAATCACAATTCTACCTATTCCACATACCAAAACATCAATAACTCATCAAAACACAAATATGAACATTGAAACACAATTTCTACCTATTCCATTTACCAAAACATCAATAACTCATCAAAACACAAATATGAACTTCAAAATCACAATTCTACCTATTCCATATAACAAAACATAATATAACTCATCAAAACACAACTATGAACTTCAAAATCACAATTCTACCTATTCCATATAACAAAACATCAATGAATAATTCATCAAAACACAAATATGAACTTCAAAATCAAAATTCTACCTATTCCATATACCAAAACATCAATAACTCATCAAAACACAAATATGAACTTCAAAATCTCAATTCTACCTATTCCATATAACAAAACATCAATGAATAATTCATCAAAACACAAATATGAACTTCAAAATCAAAATTCTACCTATTCCATATACCAAAACATCAATAACTCATCAAAACACAAATATGAACTTCAAAATCTCAATTCTACCTATTCCATATACCAAAACATCAATAACTCATCAAAACACAAATATGAACTTCAAAACACAATTTCTATCTATTTCATTTACCAAAACATCAATAACTCATCAAAACACAAATATGAACTTCAAAATCACAATTCTACCTATTCCACATACCAAAACATCAATAACTCATCAAAACACAAATATGAACATTGAAACACAATTTCTACCTATTCCATTTACCAAAACATCAATAACTCATCAAAACACAAATATGAACTTCAAAATCACAATTCTACCTATTCCATATAACAAAACATAATATAACTCATCAAAACACAACTATGAACTTCAAAATCACAATTCTACCTATTCCATATAACAAAACATCAATGAATAATTCATCAAAACACAAATATGAACTTCAAAATCAAAATTCTACCTATTCCATATACCAAAACATCAATAACTCATCAAAACACAAATATGAACTTCAAAATCTCAATTCTACCTATTCCATATAACAAAACATCAATGAATAATTCATCAAAACACAAATATGAACTTCAAAATCAAAATTCTACCTATTCCATATACCAAAACATCAATAACTCATCAAAACACAAATATGAACTTCAAAATCTCAATTCTACCTATTCCATATACCAAAACATCAATAACTCATCAAAACACAAATATGAACTTCAAAACACAATTTCTATCTATTTCATTTACCAAAACATCAATAACTCATCAAAACACAAATATGAACTTCAAAATCTCAATTCTACCTATTCCATATACCAAAACATCAATAACTCATCAAAACACAAATATGAACTTCAAAACACAATTTCTATCTATTTCATTTACCAAAACATCAATAACTCATCAAAACACAAATATGAACTTCAAAATCACAATTCTACCTATTCCATATAACAAAACATAATATAACTCATCAAAACACAAATATGAACTTCAAAATCACAATTCTACCTATTCCACATACCAAAACATCAATAACTCATCAAAACACAAATATGAACATTGAAACACAATTTCTACCTATTCCATTTACCAAAACATCAATAACTCATCAAAACACAAATATGAACTTCAAAATCTCAATTCTACCTATTCCATATACCAAAACATCAATAACTCATCAAAACACAAATATGAACTTCAAAATCTCAATTCTACCTATTCCATATAACAAAACATCAATGAATAATTCATCAAAACACAAATATGAACTTCAAAATCAAAATTCTACCTATTCCATATACCAAAACATCAATAACTCATCAAAACACAAATATGAACTTCAAAATCTCAATTCTACCTATTCCATATACCAAAACATCAATGAATAACTCATCAAAACACAAATATGAACTTCAAAATCACAATTCTACCTATTCCACATACCAAAACATCAATAACTCATCAAAACACAAATATGAACATTGAAACACAATTTCTACCTATTCCATTTACCAAAACATCAATAACTCATCAAAACACAAATATGAACTTCAAAATCACAATTCTACCTATTCCATATAACAAAACATAATATAACTCATCAAAACACAACTATGAACTTCAAAATCACAATTCTACCTATTTCATATACCAAAACATCAATAACTCATCAAAACACAAATATGAACTTCAAAATCTCAATTCTACCTATTCCATATACCAAAACATCAATGAATAACTCATCAAAACACAAATATGAACTTCAAAATCACAATTCTACCTATTCCATATAACAAAACATAATATAACTCATCAAAACACAAATATGAACTTCAAAATCACAATTCTACCTATTCCATATAACAAAACATAATATAACTCATCAAAACACAAATATGAACTTCAAAATCACAATTCTACCTATTCCATATACCAAAACATCAATAACTCATCAAAACACAAATATGAACTTCAAAATCTCAATTCTACCTATTCCATATAACAAAACATCAATGAATAATTCATCAAAACACAAATATGAACTTCAAAATCAAAATTCTACCTATTCCATATAACAAAACATCAATGAATAATTCATCAAAACACAAATATGAACTTCAAAATCACAATTCTTCCTATTCCATATACCAAAACATCAATAACTCATCAAAACACAAATATGAACTTCAAAACACAATTTCTATCTATTTCATTTACCAAAACATCAATAACTCATCAAAACACAAATATGAACTTCAAAATCACAATTCTACCTATTCCATATAACAAAACATAATATAACTCATCAAAACACAAATATGAACTTCAAAATCACAATTCTACCTATTCCATATACCAAAACATCAATAACTCATCAAAACACAAATATGAACTTCAAAATCACAATTCTACCTATTTCATATACCAAAACATCAATAACTCATCAAAACACAAATATGAACTTCAAAATCTCAATTCTACCTATTCCATATAACAAAACATCAATGAATAATTCATCAAAACACAAATATGAACTTCAAAATCAAAATTCTACCTATTCCATATACCAAAACATCAATAACTCATCAAAACACAAATATGAACTTCAAAATCTCAATTCTACCTATTCCATATACCAAAACATCAATGAATAACTCATCAAAACACAAATATGAACTTCAAAATCACAATTCTACCTATTCCACATACCAAAACATCAATAACTCATCAAAACACAAATATGAACATTGAAACACAATTTCTACCTATTCCATTTACCAAAACATCAATAACTCATCAAAACACAAATATGAACTTCAAAATCACAATTCTACCTATTCCATATAACAAAACATAATATAACTCATCAAAACACAACTATGAACTTCAAAATCACAATTCTACCTATTTCATATACCAAAACATCAATAACTCATCAAAACACAAATATGAACTTCAAAATCTCAATTCTACCTATTCCATATACCAAAACATCAATGAATAACTCATCAAAACACAAATATGAACTTCAAAATCACAATTCTACCTATTCCATATATCAAAACACAAATATGAACTTCAAAATCACAATTCTACCTATTCCATATAACAAAACATAATATAACTCATCAAAACACAAATATGAACTTCAAAATCACAATTCTACCTATTCCATATACCAAAACATCAATAACTCATCAAAACACAAATATGAACTTCAAAATCTCAATTCTACCTATTCCATATACCAAAACATCAATGAATAATTCATCAAAACACAAATATGAACTTCAAAATCAAAATTCTACCTATTCCATATACCAAAACATCAATAACTCATCAAAACACAAATATGAACTTCAAAATCTCAATTCTACCTATTCCATATACCAAAACATCAATGAATAACTCATCAAAACACAAATATGAACTTCAAAATCACAATTCTACCTATTCCATATAACAAAACATAATATAACTCATCAAAACACAAATATGAACTTCAAAATCACAATTCTACCTATTCCATATAACAAAACATAATATAACTCATCAAAACACAAATATGAACTTCAAAATCACAATTCTACCTATTCCATATACCAAAACATCAATAACTCATCAAAACACAAATATGAACTTCAAAATCTCAATTCTACCTATTCCATATAACAAAACTTCAATGAATAATTCATCAAAACACAAATATGAACTTCAAAATCAAAATTCTACCTATTCCATATACCAAAACATCAATAACTCATCAAAACACAAATATGAACTTCAAAATCTCAATTCTACCTATTCCATATACCAAAACATCAATGAATAACTCATCAAAACACAAATATGAACTTCAAAATCACAATTCTACCTATTCCACATACCAAAACATCAATAACTCATCAAAACACAAATATGAACATTGAAACACAATTTCTACCTATTCCATTTACCAAAACATCAATAACTCATCAAAACACAAATATGAACTTCAAAATCACAATTCTACCTATTCCATATAACAAAACATAATATAACTCATCAAAACACAACTATGAACTTCAAAATCACAATTCTACCTATTTCATATACCAAAACATCAATAACTCATCAAAACACAAATATGAACTTCAAAATCTCAATTCTACCTATTCCATATACCAAAACATCAATGAATAACTCATCAAAACACAAATATGAACTTCAAAATCACAATTCTACCTATTCCATATAACAAAACATAATATAACTCATCAAAACACAAATATGAACTTCAAAATCACAATTCTACCTATTTCATATACCAAAACATCAATAACTCATCAAAACACAAATATGAACTTCAAAATCTCAATTCTACCTATTCCATATAACAAAACATAATATAACTCATCAAAACACAAATATGAACTTCAAAATCACAATTCTACCTATTCCATATACCAAAACATCAATAACTCATCAAAACACAAATATGAACTTCAAAATCTCAATTCTACCTATTCCATATAACAAAACATAATATAACTCATCAAAACACGAATATGAACTTCAAAATAACAATTCTACCTATTCCATATACCAAAACATCAATAACTCATCAAAACACAAATATGAACTTCAAAATCTCAATTCTACCTATTCCATATAACAAAACATCAATGAATAATTCATCAAAACACAAATATGAACTTCAAAATCAAAATTCTACCTATTCCATATACCAAAACATCAATAACTCATCAAAACACAAATATGAACTTCAAAATCTCAATTCTACCTATTCCATATACCAAAACATCAATGAATAACTCATCAAAACACAAATATGAACTTCAAAATCACAATTCTACCTATTCCACATACCAAAACATCAATAACTCATCAAAACACAAATATGAACATTGAAACACAATTTCTACCTATTCCATTTACCAAAACATCAATAACTCATCAAAACACAAATATGAACTTCAAAATCACAATTCTACCTATTCCATATAACAAAACATAATATAACTCATCAAAACACAACTATGAACTTCAAAATCACAATTCTACCTATTTCATATACCAAAACATCAATAACTCATCAAAACACAAATATGAACTTCAAAATCTCAATTCTACCTATTCCATATACCAAAACATCAATGAATAACTCATCAAAACACAAATATGAACTTCAAAATCACAATTCTACCTATTCCATATAACAAAACATAATATAACTCATCAAAACACAAATATGAACTTCAAAATCACAATTCTACCTATTCCATATACCAAAACATCAATAACTCATCAAAACACAAATATGAACTTCAAAATCACAATTCTACCTATTCCATATACCAAAACATCAATAACTCATCAAAACACAAATATGAACTTCAAAATCTCAATTCTACCTATTCCATATACCAAAACATCAATGAATAATTCATCAAAACACAAATATGAACTTCAAAATCAAAATTCTACCTATTCCATATACCAAAACATCAATAACTCATCAAAACACAAATATGAACTTCAAAATCTCAATTCTACCTATTCCATATACCAAAACATCAATGAATAACTCATCAAAACACAAATATGAACTTCAAAATCACAATTCTACCTATTCCACATACCAAAACATCAATAACTCATCAAAACACAAATATGAACATTGAAACACAATTTCTACCTATTCCATTTACCAAAACATCAATAACTCATCAAAACACAAATATGAACTTCAAAATCACAATTCTACCTATTCCATATAACAAAACATAATATAACTCATCAAAACACAACTATGAACTTCAAAATCACAATTCTACCTATTTCATATACCAAAACATCAATAACTCATCAAAACACAAATATGAACTTCAAAATCTCAATTCTACCTATTCCATATACCAAAACATCAATGAATAACTCATCAAAACACAAATATGAACTTCAAAATCACAATTCTACCTATTCCATATAACAAAACATAATATAACTCATCAAAACACAAATATGAACTTCAAAATCACAATTCTACCTATTCCATATAACAAAACATAATATAACTCATCAAAACACAAATATGAACTTCAAAATCACAATTCTACCTATTCCATATACCAAAACATCAATAACTCATCAAAACACAAATATGAACTTCAAAATCTCAATTCTACCTATTCCATATAACAAAACTTCAATGAATAATTCATCAAAACACAAATATGAACTTCAAAATCAAAATTCTACCTATTCCATATACCAAAACATCAATAACTCATCAAAACACAAATATGAACTTCAAAATCTCAATTCTACCTATTCCATATACCAAAACATCAATGAATAACTCATCAAAACACAAATATGAACTTCAAAATCACAATTCTACCTATTCCACATACCAAAACATCAATAACTCATCAAAACACAAATATGAACATTGAAACACAATTTCTACCTATTCCATTTACCAAAACATCAATAACTCATCAAAACACAAATATGAACTTCAAAATCAGAATTCTACCTATTCCATATAACAAAACATAATATAACTCATCAAAACACAACTATGAACTTCAAAATCACAATTCTACCTATTTCATATACCAAAACATCAATAACTCATCAAAACACAAATATGAACTTCAAAATCTCAATTCTACCTATTCCATATACCAAAACATCAATGAATAACTCATCAAAACACAAATATGAACTTCAAAATCACAATTCTACCTATTCCATATAACAAAACATAATATAACTCATCAAAACACAAATATGAACTTCAAAATCACAATTCTACCTATTTCATATACCAAAACATCAATAACTCATCAAAACACAAATATGAACTTCAAAATCTCAATTCTACCTATTCCATATAACAAAACATAATATAACTCATCAAAACACAAATATGAACTTCAAAATCACAATTCTACCTATTCCATATACCAAAACATCAATAACTCATCAAAACACAAATATGAACTTCAAAATCTCAATTCTACCTATTCCATATAACAAAACATAATATAACTCATCAAAACACAAATATGAACTTCAAAATAACAATTCTACCTATTCCATATACCAAAACATCAATAACTCATCAAAACACAAATATGAACTTCAAAATCTCAATTCTACCTATTCCATATAACAAAACATCAATGAATAATTCATCAAAACACAAATATGAACTTCAAAATCAAAATTCTACCTATTCCATATACCAAAACATCAATAACTCATCAAAACACAAATATGAACTTCAAAATCTCAATTCTACCTATTCCATATACCAAAACATCAATGAATAACTCATCAAAACACAAATATGAACTTCAAAATCACAATTCTACCTATTCCACATACCAAAACATCAATAACTCATCAAAACACAAATATGAACATTGAAACACAATTTCTACCTATTCCATTTACCAAAACATCAATAACTCATCAAAACACAAATATGAACTTCAAAATCACAATTCTACCTATTCCATATAACAAAACATAATATAACTCATCAAAACACAACTATGAACTTCAAAATCACAATTCTACCTATTTCATATACCAAAACATCAATAACTCATCAAAACACAAATATGAACTTCAAAATCTCAATTCTACCTATTCCATATACCAAAACATCAATGAATAACTCATCAAAACACAAATATGAACTTCAAAATCACAATTCTACCTATTCCATATAACAAAACATAATATAACTCATCAAAACACAAATATGAACTTCAAAATCACAATTCTACCTATTTCATATACCAAAACATCAATAACTCATCAAAACACAAATATGAACTTCAAAATCTCAATTCTACCTATTCCATATAACAAAACATAATATAACTCATCAAAACACAAATATGAACTTCAAAATCACAATTCTACCTATTCCATATACCAAAACATCAATAACTCATCAAAACACAAATATGAACTTCAAAATCTCAATTTTACCTATTCCATATAACAAAACATAATATAACTAATCAAAACACAAATATGAACTTCAAAATCTCAATTCTACCTATTCCATATACCAAAACATCAATGAATAACTCATCAAAACACAAATATGAACTACAAAATCAAAATTCTACATATTCCATATACCAAAACATCAATAACTCATCAAAACACAAATATGAACTTCAAAATCACAATTCTACCTATTCCATATACCAAAACATCAATAACTCATCAAAACACAAATTTGAACTTCAAAATCTCAATTCTACCTATTCCGTATAACAAAACATCAATGAATAATTCATCAAAACACAAATATGAACTTCAAAATCAAAATTCTACCTATTCCATATACCAAAACATCAATAACTCATCAAAACACAAATATGAACTTCAAAATCACAATTCTACCTATTCCATATACCAAAACATCAATAACTCATCAAAACACAAATATGAACTTCAAAATCTCAATTCTACCTATTCCATATAACAAAACATCAATGAATAATTCATCAAAACACAAATATGAACTTCAAAATCAAAATTCTACCTATTCCATATACCAAAACATCAATAACTCATCAAAACACAAATATGAACTTCAAAATCTCAATTCTACCTATTCCATATAACAAAACATAATATAACTAATCAAAACACAAATATGAACTTCAAAATCTCAATTCTACCTATTCCATATACCAAAACATCAATGAATAACTCATCAAAACACAAATATGAACTTCAAAATCAAAATTCTACCTATTCCATATACCAAAACATCAATAACTCATCAAAACACAAATATGAACTTCAAAATCACAATTCTACCTATTCCATATACCAAAACATCAATAACTCATCAAAACACAAATATGAACTTCAAAATCTCAATTCTACCTATTCCATATACCAAAACATCAATGAATAACTCATCAAAACACAAATATGAACTTCAAAATCACAATTCTACCTATTCCATATAACAAAACATAATATAACTCATCAAAACACAAATATGAACTTCAAAATCACAATTCTACCTATTTCATATACCAAAACATCAATAACTCATCAAAACACAAATATGAACTTCAAAATCTCAATTCTACCTATTCCATATAACAAAACATAATATAACTCATCAAAACACAAATATGAACTTCAAAATCACAATTCTACCTATTCCATATACCAAAACATCAATAACTCATCAAAACACAAATATGAACTTCAAAATCTCAATTTTACCTATTCCATATAACAAAACATAATATAACTAATCAAAACACAAATATGAACTTCAAAATCTCAATTCTACCTATTCCATATACCAAAACATCAATGAATAACTCATCAAAACACAAATATGAACTACAAAATCAAAATTCTACATATTCCATATACCAAAACATCAATAACTCATCAAAACACAAATATGAACTTCAAAATCACAATTCTACCTATTCCATATACCAAAACATCAATAACTCATCAAAACACAAATTTGAACTTCAAAATCTCAATTCTACCTATTCCATATAACAAAACATCAATGAATAATTCATCAAAACACAAATATGAACTTCAAAATCAAAATTCTACCTATTCCATATACCAAAACATCAATAACTCATCAAAACACAAATATGAACTTCAAAATCACAATTCTACCTATTCCATATACCAAAACATCAATAACTCATCAAAACACAAATATGAACTTCAAAATCTCAATTCTACCTATTCCATATAACAAAACATCAATGAATAATTCATCAAAACACAAATATGAACTTCAAAATCAAAATTCTACCTATTCCATATACCAAAACATCAATAACTCATCAAAACACAAATATGAACTTCAAAATCTCAATTCTACCTATTCCATATAACAAAACATAATATAACTAATCAAAACACAAAATATGAACTTCAAAATCACAATTCTACCTATTCCATATAACAAAACATAATATAACTCATCAAAACACAAATATGAACTTCAAAATCACAATTCTACCTATTTCATATACCAAAACATCAATAACTCATCAAAACACAAATATGAACTTCAAAATCTCAATTCTACCTATTCCATATAACAAAACATAATATAACTCATCAAAACACAAATATGAACTTCAAAATCACAATTCTACCTATTCCATATACCAAAACATCAATAACTCATCAAAACACAAATATGAACTTCAAAATCTCAATTCTACCTATTCCATATAACAAAACATAATATAACTCATCAAAACACGAATATGAACTTCAAAATAACAATTCTACCTATTCCATATACCAAAACATCAATAACTCATCAAAACACAAATATGAACTTCAAAATCTCAATTCTACCTATTCCATATAACAAAACATCAATGAATAATTCATCAAAACACAAATATGAACTTCAAAATCAAAATTCTACCTATTCCATATACCAAAACATCAATAACTCATCAAAACACAAATATGAACTTCAAAATCTCAATTCTACCTATTCCATATACCAAAACATCAATGAATAACTCATCAAAACACAAATATGAACTTCAAAATCAAAATTCTACCTATTCCATATACCAAAACATCAATAACTCATCAAAACACAAATATGAACTTCAAAATCTCAATTCTACCTATTCCATATAACAAAACATAATAAAACTAATCAAAACACAAAATATGAACTTCAAAATCACAATTCTACCTATTCCATATAACAAAACATAATATAACTCATCAAAACACAAATATGAACTTCAAAATCACAATTCTACCTATTCCATATAACAAAACATAATATAACTCATCAAAACACAAATATGAACTTCAAAATCACAATTCTACCTATTTCATATACCAAAACATCAATAACTCATCAAAACACAAATATGAACTTCAAAATCTCAATTCTACCTATTCCATATAACAAAACATAATATAACTCATCAAAACACAAATATGAACTTCAAAATCACAATTCTACCTATTCCATATACCAAAACATCAATAACTCATCAAAACACAAATATGAACTTCAAAATCTCAATTCTACCTATTCCATATAACAAAACATAATATAACTCATCAAAACACGAATATGAACTTCAAAATAACAATTCTACCTATTCCATATACCAAAACATCAATAACTCATCAAAACACAAATATGAACTTCAAAATCTCAATTCTACCTATTCCATATAACAAAACATCAATGAATAATTCATCAAAACACAAATATGAACTTCAAAATCAAAATTCTACCTATTCCATATACCAAAACATCAATAACTCATCAAAACACAAATATGAACTTCAAAATCTCAATTCTACCTATTCCATATACCAAAACATCAATGAATAACTCATCAAAACACAAATATGAACTTCAAAATCACAATTCTACCTATTCCACATACCAAAACATCAATAACTCATCAAAACACAAATATGAACATTGAAACACAATTTCTACCTATTCCATTTACCAAAACATCAATAACTCATCAAAACACAAATATGAACTTCAAAATCACAATTCTACCTATTCCATATAACAAAACATAATATAACTCATCAAAACACAACTATGAACTTCAAAATCACAATTCTACCTATTTCATATACCAAAACATCAATAACTCATCAAAACACAAATATGAACTTCAAAATCTCAATTCTACCTATTCCATATACCAAAACATCAATGAATAACTCATCAAAACACAAATATGAACTTCAAAATCACAATTCTACCTATTCCATATAACAAAACATAATATAACTCATCAAAACACAAATATGAACTTCAAAATCACAATTCTACCTATTCCATATACCAAAACATCAATAACTCATCAAAACACAAATATGAACTTCAAAATCACAATTCTACCTATTCCATATACCAAAACATCAATAACTCATCAAAACACAAATATGAACTTCAAAATCTCAATTCTACCTATTCCATATACCAAAACATCAATGAATAATTCATCAAAACACAAATATGAACTTCAAAATCAAAATTCTACCTATTCCATATACCAAAACATCAATAACTCATCAAAACACAAATATGAACTTCAAAATCTCAATTCTACCTATTCCATATACCAAAACATCAATGAATAACTCATCAAAACACAAATATGAACTTCAAAATCACAATTCTACCTATTCCACATACCAAAACATCAATAACTCATCAAAACACAAATATGAACATTGAAACACAATTTCTACCTATTCCATTTACCAAAACATCAATAACTCATCAAAACACAAATATGAACTTCAAAATCACAATTCTACCTATTCCATATAACAAAACATAATATAACTCATCAAAACACAACTATGAACTTCAAAATCACAATTCTACCTATTTCATATACCAAAACATCAATAACTCATCAAAACACAAATATGAACTTCAAAATCTCAATTCTACCTATTCCATATACCAAAACATCAATGAATAACTCATCAAAACACAAATATGAACTTCAAAATCACAATTCTACCTATTCCATATAACAAAACATAATATAACTCATCAAAACACAAATATGAACTTCAAAATCACAATTCTACCTATTCCATATAACAAAACATAATATAACTCATCAAAACACAAATATGAACTTCAAAATCACAATTCTACCTATTCCATATACCAAAACATCAATAACTCATCAAAACACAAATATGAACTTCAAAATCTCAATTCTACCTATTCCATATAACAAAACTTCAATGAATAATTCATCAAAACACAAATATGAACTTCAAAATCAAAATTCTACCTATTCCATATACCAAAACATCAATAACTCATCAAAACACAAATATGAACTTCAAAATCTCAATTCTACCTATTCCATATACCAAAACATCAATGAATAACTCATCAAAACACAAATATGAACTTCAAAATCACAATTCTACCTATTCCACATACCAAAACATCAATAACTCATCAAAACACAAATATGAACATTGAAACACAATTTCTACCTATTCCATTTACCAAAACATCAATAACTCATCAAAACACAAATATGAACTTCAAAATCACAATTCTACCTATTCCATATAACAAAACATAATATAACTCATCAAAACACAACTATGAACTTCAAAATCACAATTCTACCTATTTCATATACCAAAACATCAATAACTCATCAAAACACAAATATGAACTTCAAAATCTCAATTCTACCTATTCCATATACCAAAACATCAATGAATAACTCATCAAAACACAAATATGAACTTCAAAATCACAATTCTACCTATTCCATATAACAAAACATAATATAACTCATCAAAACACAAATATGAACTTCAAAATCACAATTCTACCTATTTCATATACCAAAACATCAATAACTCATCAAAACACAAATATGAACTTCAAAATCTCAATTCTACCTATTCCATATAACAAAACATAATATAACTCATCAAAACACAAATATGAACTTCAAAATCACAATTCTACCTATTCCATATACCAAAACATCAATAACTCATCAAAACACAAATATGAACTTCAAAATCTCAATTCTACCTATTCCATATAACAAAACATAATATAACTCATCAAAACACAAATATGAACTTCAAAATAACAATTCTACCTATTCCATATACCAAAACATCAATAACTCATCAAAACACAAATATGAACTTCAAAATCTCAATTCTACCTATTCCATATAACAAAACATCAATGAATAATTCATCAAAACACAAATATGAACTTCAAAATCAAAATTCTACCTATTCCATATACCAAAACATCAATAACTCATCAAAACACAAATATGAACTTCAAAATCTCAATTCTACCTATTCCATATACCAAAACATCAATGAATAACTCATCAAAACACAAATATGAACTTCAAAATCACAATTCTACCTATTCCACATACCAAAACATCAATAACTCATCAAAACACAAATATGAACATTGAAACACAATTTCTACCTATTCCATTTACCAAAACATCAATAACTCATCAAAACACAAATATGAACTTCAAAATCACAATTCTACCTATTCCATATAACAAAACATAATATAACTCATCAAAACACAACTATGAACTTCAAAATCACAATTCTACCTATTTCATATACCAAAACATCAATAACTCATCAAAACACAAATATGAACTTCAAAATCTCAATTCTACCTATTCCATATACCAAAACATCAATGAATAACTCATCAAAACACAAATATGAACTTCAAAATCACAATTCTACCTATTCCATATAACAAAACATAATATAACTCATCAAAACACAAATATGAACTTCAAAATCACAATTCTACCTATTTCATATACCAAAACATCAATAACTCATCAAAACACAAATATGAACTTCAAAATCTCAATTCTACCTATTCCATATAACAAAACATAATATAACTCATCAAAACACAAATATGAACTTCAAAATCACAATTCTACCTATTCCATATACCAAAACATCAATAACTCATCAAAACACAAATATGAACTTCAAAATCTCAATTTTACCTATTCCATATAACAAAACATAATATAACTAATCAAAACACAAATATGAACTTCAAAATCTCAATTCTACCTATTCCATATACCAAAACATCAATGAATAACTCATCAAAACACAAATATGAACTGCAAAATCAAAATTCTACATATTCCATATACCAAAACATCAATAACTCATCAAAACACAAATATGAACTTCAAAATCACAATTCTACCTATTCCATATACCAAAACATCAATAACTCATCAAAACACAAATTTGAACTTCAAAATCTCAATTCTACCTATTCCATATAACAAAACATCAATGAATAATTCATCAAAACACAAATATGAACTTCAAAATCAAAATTCTACCTATTCCATATACCAAAACATCAATAACTCATCAAAACACAAATATGAACTTCAAAATCACAATTCTACCTATTCCATATACCAAAACATCAATAACTCATCAAAACACAAATATGAACTTCAAAATCTCAATTCTACCTATTCCATATAACAAAACATCAATGAATAATTCATCAAAACACAAATATGAACTTCAAAATCAAAATTCTACCTATTCCATATACCAAAACATCAATAACTCATCAAAACACAAATATGAACTTCAAAATCTCAATTCTACCTATTCCATATAACAAAACATAATATAACTAATCAAAACACAAATATGAACTTCAAAATCTCAATTCTACCTATTCCATATACCAAAACATCAATGAATAACTCATCAAAACACAAATATGAACTTCAAAATCAAAATTCTACCTATTCCATATACCAAAACATCAATAACTCATCAAAACACAAATATGAACTTCAAAATCACAATTCTACCTATTCCATATACCAAAACATCAATAACTCATCAAAACACAAATATGAACTTCAAAATCTCAATTCTACCTATTCCATATACCAAAACATCAATGAATAACTCATCAAAACACAAATATGAACTTCAAAATCACAATTCTACCTATTCCATATAACAAAACATAATATAACTCATCAAAACACAAATATGAACTTCAAAATCACAATTCTACCTATTTCATATACCAAAACATCAATAACTCATCAAAACACAAATATGAACTTCAAAATCTCAATTCTACCTATTCCATATAACAAAACATAATATAACTCATCAAAACACAAATATGAACTTCAAAATCACAATTCTACCTATTCCATATACCAAAACATCAATAACTCATCAAAACACAAATATGAACTTCAAAATCTCAATTTTACCTATTCCATATAACAAAACATAATATAACTAATCAAAACACAAATATGAACTTCAAAATCTCAATTCTACCTATTCCATATACCAAAACATCAATGAATAACTCATCAAAACACAAATATGAACTACAAAATCAAAATTCTTCATATTCCATATACCAAAACATCAATAACTCATCAAAACACAAATATGAACTTCAAAATCACAATTCTACCTATTCCATATACCAAAACATCAATAACTCATCAAAACACAAATTTGAACTTCAAAATCTCAATTCTACCTATTCCATATAACAAAACATCAATGAATAATTCATCAAAACACAAATATGAACTTCAAAATCAAAATTCTACCTATTCCATATACCAAAACATCAATAACTCATCAAAACACAAATATGAACTTCAAAATCACAATTCTACCTATTCCATATACCAAAACATCAATAACTCATCAAAACACAAATATGAACTTCAAAATCTCAATTCTACCTATTCCATATAACAAAACATCAATGAATAATTCATCAAAACACAAATATGAACTTCAAAATCAAAATTCTACCTATTCCATATACCAAAACATCAATAACTCATCAAAACACAAATATGAACTTCAAAATCTCAATTCTACCTATTCCATATAACAAAACATAATATAACTAATCAAAACACAAAATATGAACTTCAAAATCACAATTCTACCTATTCCATATACCAAAACATCAATAACTCATCAAAACACAAATATGAACTTCAAAATCTCAATTCTACCTATTCCATATACCAAAACATCAATGAATAACTCATCAAAACACAAATATGAACTTCAAAATCACAATTCTACCTATTCCATATAACAAAACATAATATAACTCATCAAAACACAAATATGAACTTCAAAATCACAATTCTACCTATTTCATATACCAAAACATCAATAACTCATCAAAACACAAATATGAACTTCAAAATCTCAATTCTACCTATTCCATATAACAAAACATAATATAACTCATCAAAACACAAATATGAACTTCAAAATCACAATTCTACCTATTCCATATACCAAAACATCAATAACTCATCAAAACACAAATATGAACTTCAAAATCTCAATTTTACCTATTCCATATAACAAAACATAATATAACTAATCAAAACACAAATATGAACTTCAAAATCTCAATTCTACCTATTCCATATACCAAAACATCAATGAATAACTCATCAAAACACAAATATGAACTACAAAATCAAAATTCTACATATTCCATATACCAAAACATCAATAACTCATCAAAACACAAATATGAACTTCAAAATCACAATTCTACCTATTCCATATACCAAAACATCAATAACTCATCAAAACACAAATTTGAACTTCAAAATCTCAATTCTACCTATTCCATATAACAAAACATCAATGAATAATTCATCAAAACACAAATATGAACTTCAAAATCAAAATTCTACCTATTCCATATACCAAAACATCAATAACTCATCAAAACACAAATATGAACTTCAAAATCACAATTCTACCTATTCCATATACCAAAACATCAATAACTCATCAAAACACAAATATGAACTTCAAAATCTCAATTCTACCTATTCCATATAACAAAACATCAATGAATAATTCATCAAAACACAAATATGAACTTCAAAATCAAAATTCTACCTATTCCATATACCAAAACATCAATAACTCATCAAAACACAAATATGAACTTCAAAATCTCAATTCTACCTATTCCATATAACAAAACATAATATAACTAATCAAAACACAAAATATGAACTTCAAAATCTCAATTCTACCTATTCCATATACCAAAACATCAATGAATAACTCATCAAAACACAAATATGAACTTCAAAATCAAAATTCTACCTATTCCATATACCAAAACATCAATAACTCATCAAAACACAAATATGAACTTCAAAATCACAATTCTACCTATTCCATATACCAAAACATCAATAACTCATCAAAACACAAATATGAACTTCAAAATCTCAATTCTACCTATTCCATATAACAAAACATCAATGAATAATTCATCAAAACACAAATATGAACTTCAAAATCAAAATTCTACCTATTCCATATACCAAAACATCAATAACTCATCAAAACACAAATATGAACTTCAAAATCTCAATTCTACCTATTCCATATACCAAAACATCAATGAATAACTCATCAAAACACAAATATGAACTTCAAAATCACAATTCTACCTATTCCACATACCAAAACATCAATAACTCAATTAAACACAAATATGAACTTTGAAACACAATTTCTACCTATTCCATTTACCAAAACATCAATAACTCATCAAAACACAAATATGAACTTCAAAATCACAATTCTACCTATTCCATATAACAAAACATCAATAACTCATCAAAACACAAATATGAACTTCAAAATCACAATTCTACCTATTCCATATACCAAAACATCAATAACTCATCAAAACACAAATATGAACTTCAAAATCACAATTCTACCTATTCCATATACCAAAATATCAATAACTCATCAAAACACAAATATGAACTTCAAAATCTCAATTCTACCTATTCCATATAACAAAACATCAATGAATAATTCATCAAAACACAAATATAAACTTCAAATTCACAATTCTACCTATTCCATATACCAAAACATCAATAACTCATCAAAACACAAATATGAACTTCAAAATCACAATTCTACCTATTCCATATAACAAAACATAATATAACTCATCAAAACACAACTATGAACTTCAAAATCACAATTCTACCTATTTCATATACCAAAACATCAATAACTCATCAAAACACAAATATGAACTTCAAAATCTCAATTCTACCTATTCCATATACCAAAACATCAATGAATAACTCATCAAAACACAAATATGAACTTCAAAATCACAATTCTACCTATTCCATATAACAAAACATAATATAACTCATCAAAACACAAATATGAACTTCAAAATCACAATTCTACCTATTCCATATAACAAAACATAATATAACTCATCAAAACACAAATATGAACTTCAAAATCACAATTCTACCTATTCCATATACCAAAACATCAATAACTCATCAAAACACAAATATGAACTTCAAAATCTCAATTCTACCTATTCCATATAACAAAACATCATAGAATAATTCATCAAAACACAAATATGAACTTCAAAATCAAAATTCTACCTATTCCATATACCAAAACATCAATAACTCATCAAAACACAAATATGAACTTCAAAATCTCAATTCTACCTATTCCATATACCAAAACATCAATGAATAACTCATCAAAACACAAATATGAACTTCAAAATCACAATTCTACCTATTCCACATACCAAAACATCAATAACTCATCAAAACACAAATATGAAGATTGAAACACAATTTCTACCTATTCCATTTACCAAAACATCAATAACTCATCAAAACACAAATATGAACTTCAAAATCACAATTCTACCTATTCCATATAACAAAACATAATATAACTCATCAAAACACAACTATGAACTTCAAAATCACAATTCTACCTATTTCATATACCAAAACATCAATAACTCATCAAAACACAAATATGAACTTCAAAATCTCAATTCTACCTATTCCATATACCAAAACATCAATGAATAACTCATCAAAACACAAATATGAACTTCAAAATCACAATTCTACCTATTCCATATAACAAAACATAATATAACTCATCAAAACACAAATATGAACTTCAAAATCACAATTCTACCTATTTCATATACCAAAACATCAATAACTCATCAAAACACAAATATGAACTTCAAAATCTCAATTCTACCTATTCCATATAACAAAACATAATATAACTCATCAAAACACAAATATGAACTTCAAAATCACAATTCTACCTATTCCATATACCAAAACATCAATAACTCATCAAAACACAAATATGAACTTCAAAATCTCAATTCTACCTATTCCATATAACAAAACATAATATAACTCATCAAAACACAAATATGAACTTCAAAATCACAATTCTACCTATTCCATATACCAAAACATCAATAACTCATCAAAACACAAATATGAACTTCAAAATCTTAATTCTACCTATTCCATATAACAAAACATCAATGAATAATTCATCAAAACACAAATATGAACTTCAAAATCAAAATTCTACCTATTCCATATACCAAAACATCAATAACTCATCAAAACACAAATATGAACTTCAAAATCTCAATTCTACCTATTCCATATACCAAAACATCAATGAATAACTCTTCAAAACACAAATATGAACTTCAAAATCACAATTCTACCTATTCCACATACCAAAACATCAATAACTCATCAAAACACAAATATGAACATTGAAACACAATTTCTACCTATTCCATTTACCAAAACATCAATAACTCATCAAAACACAAATATGAACTTCAAAATCACAATTCTACCTATTCCATATAACAAAACATAATATAACTCATCAAAACACAACTATGAACTTCAAAATCACAATTCTACCTATTTCATATACCAAAACATCAATAACTCATCAAAACACAAATATGAACTTCAAAATCTCAATTCTACCTATTCCATATACCAAAACATCAATGAATAACTCATCAAAACACAAATATGAACTTCAAAATCACAATTCTACCTATTCCATATAACAAAACATAATATAACTCATCAAAACACAAATATGAACTTCAAAATCACAATTCTACCTATTTCATATACCAAAACATCAATAACTCATCAAAACACAAATATGAACTTCAAAATCTCAATTCTACCTATTCCATATAACAAAACATCAATGAATAATTCATCAAAACACAAATATAAACTTCAAATTCACAATTCTACCTATTCCATATACCAAAACATCAATAACTCATCAAAACACAAATATGAACTTCAAAATCACAATTCTACCTATTCCATATACCAAAACATCAATAACTCATCAAAACACAAATTTGAACTTCAAAATCTCAATTCTACCTATTCCATATAACAAAACATCAATGAATAATTCATCAAAACACAAATATGAACTTCAAAATCAAAATTCTACCTATTCCATATACCAAAACATCAATAACTCATCAAAACACAAATATGAACTTCAAAATCACAATTCTACCTATTCCATATACCAAAACATCAATAACTCATCAAAACACAAATATGAACTTCAAAATCTCAATTCTACCTATTCCATATAACAAAACATCAATGAATAATTCATCAAAACACAAATATGAACTTCAAAATCAAAATTCTACCTATTTCATATACCAAAACATCAATAACTCATCAAAACACAAATATGAACTTCAAAATCTCAATTCTACCTATTCCATATACCAAAACATCAATGAATAACTCATCAAAACACAAATATGAACTTCAAAATCACAATTCTACCTATTCCATATAACAAAACATAATATAACTCATCAAAACACAAATATGAACTTCAAAATCACAATTCTACCTATTTCATATACCAAAACATCAATAACTCATCAAAACACAAATATGAACTTCAAAATCTCAATTCTACCTATTCCATATAACAAAACATCAATGAATAATTCATCAAAACACAAATATAAACTTCAAATTCAAAATTCTACATATTCCATATACCAAAACATCAATAACTCATCAAAACACAAATATGAACTTCAAAATCACAATTCTACCTATTCCATATACCAAAACATCAATAACTCATCAAAATACAAATTTGAACTTCAAAATCTCAATTCTACCTATTCCATATAACAAAACATCAATGAATAATTCATCAAAACACAAATATGAACTTCAAAATCAAAATTCTACCTATTCCATATACCAAAACATCAATAACTCATCAAAACACAAATATGAACTTCAAAATCACAATTCTACCTATTCCATATACCAAAACATCAATAACTCATCAAAACACAAATATGAACTTCAAAATCTCAATTCTACCTATTCCATATAACAAAACATCAATGAATAATTCATCAAAACACAAATATGAACTTCAAAATCAAAATTCTACCTATTCCATATACCAAAACATCAATAACTCATCAAAACACAAATATGAACTTCAAAATCTCAATTCTACCTATTCCATATAACAAAACATAATATAACTAATCAAAACACAAAATATGAACTTCAAAATCTCAATTCTACCTATTCCATATACCAAAACATCAATGAATAACTCATCAAAACACAAATATGAACTTCAAAATCAAAATTCTACCTATTCCATATACCAAAACATCAATAACTCATCAAAACACAAATATGAACTTCAAAATCACAATTCTACCTATTCCATATACCAAAACATCAATAACTCATCAAAACACAAATATGAACTTCAAAATCTCAATTCTACCTATTCCATATAACAAAACATCAATGAATAATTCATCAAAACACAAATATGAACTTCAAAATCAAAATTCTACCTATTCCATATACCAAAACATCAATAACTCATCAAAACACAAATATGAACTTCAAAATCTCAATTCTACCTATTCCATATACCAAAACATCAATGAATAACTCATCAAAACACAAATATGAACTTCAAAATCACAATTCTACCAATTCCACATACCAAAACATCAATAACTCAATTAAACACAAATATGAACTTTGAAACACAATTTCTACCTATTCCATTTACCAAAACATCAATAACTCATCAAAACACAAATATGAACTTCAAAATCACAATTCTACCTATTCCATATAACAAAACATCAATAACTCATCAAAACACAAATATGAACTTCAAAATCACAATTCTACCTATTCCATATACCAAAACATCAATAACTCATCAAAACACAAATATGAACTTCAAAATCACAATTCTACCTATTCCATATACCAAAATATCAATAACTCATCAAAACACAAATATGAACTTCAAAATCTCAATTCTACCTATTCCATATAACAAAACATCAATGAATAATTCATCAAAACACAAATATAAACTTCAAATTCACAATTCTACCAATTCCATATACCAAAACATCAATAACTCATCAAAACACAAATATGAACTTCAAAATCACAATTCTACCTATTCCATATAACAAAACATAATATAACTCATCAAAACACAACTATGAACTTCAAAATCACAATTCTACCTATTTCATATGTTAGTTTTGAATACAGAAAAGCTATGGCTTGTATCAAAAACTAATATCCACAGATGACATATTATTTTGTTTCAGTATAAATCTGTTCCTTTATATCATAGAACTAGATAACGGGGTGTCGACAAACACAGTAGATACCGTTATTGGTTAAAGTATTGATATATAAAAAGTATGCTCGTAACCGAGATAGTCTGAACATACTATCGGTATAGGTTATTGTGTGGTTTGGAAATTGGTTTATCTAGACTAGTTTAAATCACACAGATATGCCCGGGGCATATTGAGCACGACCAGTTTGGATAGAATTGACTTGTACTGATCGGCGCAGTCAATTCGGTCCTAGTATTCCGTCTCTCAATCCCGAGATTGGGACGGGCGTGAGGGTTGGGTGTCGTATGCTTTGATTTGCCAAAGAGTGAGGTCAATTGAGGCCAATACCTCGGTAAGTTGGGTATGCGGTGTTTAGCTTCTTGCGTGCCGTTGCTAGTCGGAGGAATCCACGTACCGGTTTGCCGGGTTGATGGTGCTCTCGAGATGAGCTCGTAAGGTTATTATACTAAATCCGGCCGGTGAACTTTATGTTCGGTATAATAAAAGGTCGAGTGGTACTAATCTCGGAAACCAAGAAGTCGGTGAATTAATTTGTCAGTAAATTGATAAATCGACGAGCACTAGATCTTTAATGTGGGGAGATAGAAGAAATAATAATGGCGCGATGTAAAGTCGTTTTCGAGCGGTAGTTCCATAATTGGTCCGTTAGTGGTACGACCGATTATGCGTTTGACTAATCGGCAAGGTAAATTAATTAATCCAAAGGGTTTAATTAATATTTAATCGACGAAGTGAATTTAGAAATTAATTCGATTTTGAATTAATTAATTCTAAGGGTTCGATTAAATTAAATTAACAAAGTGGATTAAATAAATTAATTTAAAAGGGTCGATTGGAGTTGATTAGTCAGGAAGACTTAGCGGTCAACGAAAGTCAAATTTTAAGACCTAACTCGAGAGCCCATTAGGTCTCCTTAGAAGCTCCTATAAATACAACATATTGGGCAGCAAAAACCCTAAGAAACTTGGCAGCCAAGTTTGGCTAGAAAGAGAAAGTTTGGTCTAGAGAGAGAACGTGTCTTCCTCGTCAAGTTTTCTCTCGAAGTCGACCAAGATAGCTTTCTTCTTTGTCAAGAAACTCAGCCCATTGTTTTTGAGAGCAGCCCATGGGATTTTGAGCAGCCCGGATCATTTTTCAGCCCGGTTTTACTATCACTGTTCGCTGCTGTTCATTATTCATTATTGCCGCCGCGGGTTCTTCTTGTTCAGCAGCTCCGGCGATCGGTCTTCAGGATTGCGCGCAGAACCGCCGCTGCAGCGTTGATCTCTGATCAGTCCAGGTGATCCGCTGCGGCTGGTGTCCAGATCGCGGTGATCTTTGGGCGGCCGATCGAAGGAGTTGGGTCGGTTTTAGGCAGCAGCATCAAGGAAGCAGCGGACTGCTCCGGGCAACTTCAACTTGAAAAGGGAAAATTTTGGGCAGCTTCATTTTTGTTAAAAAAAATTCTGGGCAGCTCAATTTTCATAAGAAAATTCCGGGCAGCTTAATTTTGAGTTTCTTGATAGGCAAGTTTCTTGGGTTTTCAGTCGGATTGCCGTGGGTAGCTCCGTAGACGATAGCCCACACTATCTCGGAGCTCGTATTGGAGAATTCTTCGGATTTCTTGTGGATTTCGCGCTAAAGAATTGGGTTTTCTTTTAGGCGAGGGACTTCGCTACAAAAGGTATAATCTTTAAGTTCCGCTTTAATTAAAGATTTAATTTTTTGTGTCCCGATTAATAAATTAAATAAGTATAAGCCTAGATCCGTTCATGGGTAAACTAATTTGAGCCTGAGCTTGGTCGAAAGCTTCCGATTCTGGAATGCATAGCACGAAAGTGAGGTTTTCGATTTAGCCCGGGCTTGTTCAGTTTTCCTTCAAATTGGTATCAGAGCGTTGGTTTCGGTCTTATACTTGTTTGATTTATTACACGGCTTTATTTTGGCATTATTATTTTTGTCGAAATGTATAAACAGGTGGTTATTGGTTTCCCGGCTATTGTGGTAGAAATTTAATTTTCATTCATAAACCCCGGGACATGTCCGGGCTCGTTTTATTTTGAATGAAATTTCTGTAATAGTAATAACCACGAGCTGGAAGCCGTGTAGGATTAGAAAAAATCTTGTAGTAGGATTTGATCTAATCATGTCGTCTTTAAATTCCTAGAAAAACGCCTTTGTATATAGGAATTTTTGTACTATGACGAAGACGTTATTTTGGGTAACTTATATTCGCGGGTTTTGATTTATTGTAATTTTGGGTGATTCCTAATTACGGAATAAACCGAGAAAACCCGGGCGAATCGAGAGGAATCCAAATAACGAGTGGGAGCGACACGACGGGAAGTGTCACCGAGGCGTCAAAGAATCAACGATAGAGAAGGCCATAATAGTCGGGAAATTTTATTTTCTTTAATTTCCCGTATTTATGATTTTTTCGTTGATTGTGTGATTTTCGTTTTATTTTGCATGAACGAAATTCAAACCAAAAGTTTTTCAAAAGGTAATGTGCAATTAACTAAGGTAGATTATTCGCATATTAAAACTCCAACGGTTTTATGGGTGCGAATATCCATAGTTAAGATATTGCATGTTAAAACGTAAAAATCCTCAAACTTAATTACATTCGAAAGTTTTAGTTTAATCGTAATTTTGGGTGATTCCTAATTACGTGGGGTTTTGGTTTATCGTAATTTTGGGTGATTCCTAATTACGTAGAAAATCGAGAAAACCCGGATTTTGGTTTTTCGTAATTTTTGGGTGATTCCTAATTACGTAGAAAACCGAAATGGAAAACCGAGAAAATTAAGGCGAATTTAAATTATTTTAAAAATCTAAGTGGGAGCGGGTTGGTTAATATCCCCATGGCCTCCATTACGGGTTCATTGGCGATGTGGTTAAACGGCTTCCCCGTCGGTTGAGTTTTCAATCACAGATATCGCTGGAATGAATTTCTAAAGGGATGACTATAGTGCGTTTAATTGGGAAAAGTTGCGACACCCTCGCCGTCCGAGGCGCATTAGTACCCTAAGTAACAAACTTAGAAGTCACGTAATGGCATACACTTAGTGTACTGTTTATAGTATCCCTCCTACGAGGTAACGCTATTTACGTGTACGGCTAAAATTATCGACTATTAATTTCATTGATCATAAGATCGTTGGTCAGATAATGAGATTAATGGACTTAGGTCCTTCTCGAACGAATGTGGGTTAGCGTAGACGTTCACCCGTCGTGACCTGCGTTAATCCCGGTGGGAGAGATGTCGGTAGAAGATTATATTTCTTTTCTGAGGATTTTTCAATATTTTCGAAAAGTATACTGAGACATGTTTTTTCAGTTGATATGTCGTTCAACCCGCTAGCTGTCATTCTGAACCAAAACAAACTCACCGGTCCTAATTACATTGATTGGAAACGGAACCTGGACATTGTCCTAACCGCCGAAGGTTATAAGTATGTGCTCACTGAGGAGTGCCCCCCTAAGCCCAGTGAGGATGCCACACCTGAGCAGCGAGAGCCATATACGAGGTGGCAGAAAGCTGATGAGATGACCAGGTGCTACATCTTGGCTTCCATGTCAAGTGTGCTGCAGCACCAGCATCAGTTGATGACCTCAGCCTACGATATGATGCTCAACCTCAGGGAGATGTTTGGACATCAGGGCAGGGCAGCCAAGCAGTCAGCTATGAGGAAACTCATGAATGCTAAGATGGCTGAGGGCACTTCAGTGAGAGATCACGTACTGGACATGATTGGTTGCATCAATGAGATCGAGGTATTGGGAGGTGAGATTGATGGGGAAACCCAGGTCGATATCATCCTTCAGAGCTTGCCTCCCAGTTTTGAGCAGTTTCGATTGAACTATAATATGGGGAATCTCTCATATTCACTTTCTGAGCTCATGACTGCATTGGTGTCTGCTGAGAGCCTCTTCGCTGAGAAGAAGCAAGCCTTGGCTACTGTTGGTCCCTCAGGTTCCTCTGCTGGGTCCAAAGCCAGGAAGCAAAAGAGGAAGAGAGGCCAGAAAGCAGGAGCCAGTCATGGACCCAAGGCGGGCATTGCCAAGAAGCAGAAGCCGAGAGGCAAATGCTTCAGATGTGGCAAAGCGGGACATTGGAAGAATGACTGCCCAAAGCCTCGAGGTACGTGTAAATTTTCCCTAGTCACTGAGACGTGTTTAGCGGCGATTCCCACGGATACTTGGTGTGTGGATTCGGGAGCCACTGATCACGTTTGTAATTCTTTGCAGGGGTTCCAAGTGACCCGGCTGCTTAGAGAGGGAGAGTTGCAGGTCTACCTTGGGGATACTACCAGAGTTTCTGTGGCTGCAGTGGGAGTTATTAGTCTTTATTTTTCAGACTCTATTTTATATTTGAAGGATTGTCTTTATGTACCTAGTTTTCGAAAGAACTTGCTTTCAGTTTCGAAACTTGTTTTGGATGGTTATAAGTGTGTATTTTCTGATGGTTCGGTTTTTATAAGAAAATGCCAGAAACTTATATGTTCCGGTACATTGGTTGACAATCTGTTTTTAATCAAGACTTACTCCCCAGTTATGCAAAATACAGAAACTAGTAACTCATCACCGAATCATAATAAGAGAAAGGAATCTTCCCCTTTGAATCAGACTTATCTTTGGCACCTGAGACTAGGTCATATCAACCTTAGTAGGATTCAAAGGTTGGTCAAGAGTGGGTCTTTGGACTTACTAGATATTGACAGCTATTCGACCTGTGAGTCCTGCTTGGAAGGTAAAATGACCAAGAGGCCTTTTAAGGTGAAGGGGTATAGGGCCAAGGAGGTTTTAGAGTTGATTCATTCTGACGTGTGTGGACCTATGTCAGTTCAGGCTAGAGGTGGTGAATACCTCTCTAGTGAATTTAGGACCTATTTGTCAGAGGAGGGTATTCAGACCCAGTTGTCTGCACCTGGCACACCCCAGCAGAATGGTGTGGCAGAGAGGAGGAACAGGTCTCTTATGGAGATGGTTAGATCGATGATGAGTTACAGTGAGTTGCCTACCTCGTTTTGGGGTTATGCCTTAGATACAACATGTTTTATCCTCAACCTTGTGCCATCTAAGTCTGTGCCTACGACCCCAGTAGAGTTGTGGAGTGGGCGGAAGCCTAGTCTGAGACATCTCAGGGTTTGGGGTTGTCCAGCATATGTGCTCGAGGCAGATGCAGGCAAGTTAGAGGCGAGATCCAAGGTTATGCTGTTTATAGGCTACCCCAAAGGAACGAGATGTGGTTTATTTTATAGTCCTCAGGATCAGAAGGTGGTGGTCAGCACCAATGCCAGATTTCTTGAGGAGGACTATATTTTAGATCACAAGTCAAGCAGCAAGGTAGTATTGGAAGAGCTTAGAAGTCAGTCCACTATTCCAGATGCACACGTACAGGAAGATACACCACAAGAGACTGCACACACTATCACAGATGATGCTCTTACACAGGTTGCGCCTCGTCGTAGTGGGAGGGTTGTGAGACAGCCCGAGAGGTACATGGGTTTGGGTGAGTCTTCGGACTTTATCCCTGGTGCTCGTGAACCAGACCCAGTTAACTACAATGAGGTTCTTTAGGATAGAGATGCAAGCATCCAGATCTTGGAACATCCGTTTTGACGAGGTTATCCAGTCCTATGGATTCACTCGGTGTCCGGATGAGCAGTGTGTTTATAGCAGGCGTGATGGTGATATAGTGGTGTTCCTCGTACTTTACGTAGATGACATTCTTCTTATTGGCAACAGTAAGAAGGTGTTGTCAGACGTAAAGGCATGGCTGTCCAGGCAATTCGATATGAAGGATTTGGGAGAGGCTGGACATATCCTTGGGATCAAGATTATTCGAGATCGTAGGAGACGTTCTCTGACTCTCTCATAGGCATCCTACATAGACACGATTCTGGCCCGTTTTAACATGCAGAACTCCAAGAAGGGTTCACTACCCTTCAGGCATGGAGTGCATTTGTCTAAGGAGCAGTGTCCTAAGACTGCTGAGGAGATAGATGCCATGAAGGCGGTACCCTATGCTTCTGCAGTGGGTAGCCTCATGTATGCTACGTTGTGCACGAGGCCTGATATTTGCTTTGCCGTAGGCATGGTTAGCAGATATCAGAATAACCCTGGGAAGGCTCACTGGGAGGCAGTAAAATGCATTCTCAAGTACTTGCGCAGGACAAGAGATTATGTCCTAGTTTATAGAGCGCAGGAGCTTGTACCATTGGGTTACACAGATTCGGACTTTCAAGGAGATATGGACAAGAGTAAGTCTACCTCTGGGTTTGTGTTTACTCTAGGAGGTGGAGCCATAGTATGGAAGAGTGTCAAGCAGAAATGCGTGGCGGACTCTACCATGGAGGCCGAGTACGTTGCCGCTTCAGAGGCAGCGAAAGATGCTGTATGGCTCAGGAGCTTCCTGATGGACTTGGATGTGGTTCCTGAGTTGCCTAGGTCTATCACAGTTTATTGTGATAACAATAGTGCAGTTGCTAACTTGAGGGAACCACGAGCCCATAAGGCGAGTAAACACATAGAGCGCAAGTACCACCTGATACGAGAAATCGTAAAGAGGGGAGACGTGACCGTGGCCAAGATAGTATCAGATGACAACCATGCAGATCCTTTCACAAAGCCATTGACCCTAAAGGTCTTTGAGAGACATGTGGAGGGCATGGGAGTCAGATTCTTGAGGGAGCCATGTTAGTGAGCTTAAAGGTGTTCTGGAGATTTCATTGTGACAGCAGTGTAATAGCGGGTTGGACAGTTTTTGTACTTCTTAGCATAGCTTTGAGTATTAGTGGGAGATTGTTAGTTTTGAATACAGAAAAGCTATGGCTTGTATCAAAAACTAATATCCACAGATGACATATCATTTTGTTTCAGTATAAATCTGTTCCTTTATATCATAGAACTAGATAACGGGGTGTCGACAAACACAGTAGATACCGTTATTGGTTAAAGTATTGATATATAAAAAGTATGCTCGTAACCGAGATAGTCTGAACATACTATCGGTATAGGTTATTGTGTGGTTTGGAAATTGGTTTATCTAGACTAGTTTAAATCACACAGATATGCCCGGGGCATATTGAGCACGACCAGTTTGGATAGAATTGACTTGTACTGATCGGCGCAGTCAATTCGGTCCTAGTATTCCGTCTCTCAATCCCGAGATTGGGACGGGCGTGAGGGTTGGGTGTCGTATGCTTTGATTTGCCAAAGAGTGAGGTCAATTGAGGCCAATACCTCGGTAAGTTGGGTATGCGGTGTTTAGCTTCTTGCGTGCCGTTGCTAGTCGGAGGAATCCACGTACCGGTTTGCCGGGTTGATGGTGCTCTCGAGATGAGCTCGTAAGGTTATTATACTAAATCCGGCCGGTGAACTTTATGTTCGGTATAATAAAAGGTCGAGTGGTACTAATCTCGGAAACCAAGAAGTCGGTGAATTAATTTGTCAGTAAATTGATAAATCGACGAGCACTAGATCTTTAATGTGGGGAGATAGAAGAAATAATAATGGCGCGATGTAAAGTCGTTTTCGAGCGGTAGTTCCATAATTGGTCCGTTAGTGGTACGACCGATTATGCGTTTGACTAATCGGCAAGGTAAATTAATTAATCCAAAGGGTTTAATTAATATTTAATCGACGAAGTGAATTTAGAAATTAATTCGATTTTGAATTAATTAATTCTAAGGGTTCGATTAAATTAAATTAACAAAGTGGATTAAATAAATTAATTTAAAAGGGTCGATTGGAGTTGATTAGTCAGGAAGACTTAGCGGTCAACGAAAGTCAAATTTTAAGACCTAACTCGAGAGCCCATTAGGTCTCCTTAGAAGCTCCTATAAATACAACATATTGGGCAGCAAAAACCCTAAGAAACTTGGCAGCCAAGTTTGGCTAGAAAGAGAAAGTTTGGTCTAGAGAGAGAACGTGTCTTCCTCGTCAAGTTTTCTCTCGAAGTCGACCAAGATAGCTTTCTTCTTTGTCAAGAAACTCAGCCCATTGTTTTTGAGAGCAGCCCATGGGATTTTGAGCAGCCCGGATCATTTTTCAGCCCGGTTTTACTATCACTGTTCGCTGCTGTTCATTATTCATTATTGCCGCCGCGGGTTCTTCTTGTTCAGCAGCTCCGGCGATCGGTCTTCAGGATTGCGCGCAGAACCGCCGCTGCAGCGTTGATCTCTGATCAGTCCAGGTGATCCGCTGCGGCTGGTGTCCAGATCGCGGTGATCTTTGGGCGGCCGATCGAAGGAGTTGGGTCGGTTTTAGGCAGCAGCATCAAGGAAGCAGCGGACTGCTCCGGGCAACTTCAACTTGAAAAGGGAAAATTTTGGGCAGCTTCATTTTTGTTAAAAAAAATTCTGGGCAGCTCAATTTTCATAAGAAAATTCCGGGCAGCTTAATTTTGAGTTTCTTGATAGGCAAGTTTCTTGGGTTTTCAGTCGGATTGCCGTGGGTAGCTCCGTAGACGATAGCCCACACTATCTCGGAGCTCGTATTGGAGAATTCTTCGGATTTCTTGTGGATTTCGCGCTAAAGAATTGGGTTTTCTTTTAGGCGAGGGACTTCGCTACAAAAGGTATAATCTTTAAGTTCCGCTTTAATTAAAGATTTAATTTTTTGTGTCCCGATTAATAAATTAAATAAGTATAAGCCTAGATCCGTTCATGGGTAAACTAATTTGAGCCTGAGCTTGGTCGAAAGCTTCCGATTCTGGAATGCATAGCACGAAAGTGAGGTTTTCGATTTAGCCCGGGCTTGTTCAGTTTTCCTTCATCATATACCAAAACATCAATAACTCATCAAAACACAAATATGAATTTCAAAATCTCAATTCTACCTATTCCATATACCAAAACATCAATGAATAACTCATCAAAACACAAATATGAACTTCAAAATCACAATTCTACCTATTCCATATAACAAAACATAATATAACTCATCAAAACACAAATATGAACTTCAAAATCACAATTCTACCTATTCCATATAACAAAACATAATATAACTCATCAAAACACAAATATGAACTTCAAAATCACAATTCTACCTATTCCATATACCAAAACATCAATAACTCATCAAAACACAAATATGAACTTCAAAATCTCAATTCTACCTATTCCATATAACAAAACATCAATGAATAATTCATCAAAACACAAATATGAACTTCAAAATCAAAATTCTACCTATTCCATATACCAAAACATCAATAACTCATCAAAACACAAATATGAACTTCAAAATCTCAATTCTACCTATTCCATATACCAAAACATCAATGAATAACTCATCAAAACACAAATATGAACTTCAAAATCACAATTCTACCTATTCCACATACCAAAACATCAATAACTCATCAAAACACAAATATGAAGATTGAAACACAATTTCTACCTATTCCATTTACCAAAACATCAATAACTCATCAAAACACAAATATGAACTTCAAAATCACAATTCTACCTATTCCATATAACAAAACATAATATAACTCATCAAAACACAACTATGAACTTCAAAATCACAATTCTACCTATTTCATATACCAAAACATCAATAACTCATCAAAACACAAATATGAACTTCAAAATCTCAATTCTACCTATTCCATATACCAAAACATCAATGAATAACTCATCAAAACACAAATATGAACTTCAAAATCACAATTCTACCTATTCCATATAACAAAACATAATATAACTCATCAAAACACAAATATGAACTTCAAAATCACAATTCTACCTATTTCATATACCAAAACATCAATAACTCATCAAAACACAAATATGAACTTCAAAATCTCAATTCTACCTATTCCATATAACAAAACATAATATAACTCATCAAAACACAAATATGAACTTCAAAATCACAATTCTACCTATTCCATATACCAAAACATCAATAACTCATCAAAACACAAATATGAACTTCAAAATCTCAATTCTACCTATTCCATATAACAAAACATAATATAACTCATCAAAACACAAATATGAACTTCAAAATCACAATTCTACCTATTCCATATACCAAAACATCAATAACTCATCAAAACACAAATATGAACTTCAAAATCTTAATTCTACCTATTCCATACAACAAAACATCAATGAATAATTCATCAAAACACAAATATGAACTTCAAAATCAAAATTCTACCTATTCCATATACCAAAACATCAATAACTCATCAAAACACAAATATGAACTTCAAAATCTCAATTCTACCTATTCCATATACCAAAACATCAATGAATAACTCATCAAAACACAAATATGAACTTCAAAATCACAATTCTACCTATTCCACATACCAAAACATCAATAACTCATCAAAACACAAATATGAACATTGAAACACAATTTCTACCTATTCCATTTACCAAAACATCAATAACTCATCAAAACACAAATATGAACTTCAAAATCACAATTCTACCTATTCCATATAACAAAACATAATATAACTCATCAAAACACAACTATGAACTTCAAAATCACAATTCTACCTATTTCATATACCAAAACATCAATAACTCATCAAAACACAAATATGAACTTCAAAATCTCAATTCTACCTATTCCATATACCAAAACATCAATGAATAACTCATCAAAACACAAATATGAACTTCAAAATCACGATTCTACCTATTCCATATAACAAAACATAATATAACTCATCAAAACACAAATATGAACTTCAAAATCACAATTCTACCTATTTCATATACCAAAACATCAATAACTCATCAAAACACAAATATGAACTTCAAAATCTCAATTCTACCTATTCCATATAACAAAACATAATATAACTCATCAAAACACAAATATGAACTTCAAAATCACAATTCTGTTGAGCCATTGGAGCTGCTACAATGAAGCTTTCTTAGCCTTTATTAAAGTCCAATGTTGTGTTGTAATTGTTGCAACCACATTGTGACAAATCTGTGAATTACTAAGGCAATAATGGACTGAGTTCATGAGGATTGTCTGGACAAAATCTCAGCAAGAAGCCGATGAATAAACTGAAGTGCCAAAATGAGAAGGAAGTGTACTGTTGGCACATCAGATCAAAGGCTACACAGATCAGATCAAGTTACGCGCACATCAGATCAAGTTACGCGCACATCAGATCAAAGGCTGCACAGACAAGTTACGCGCATATCAGATCAAAGGCTGCACAGATCAGATCAAGTTACGCGCACATCAGATCAAAGGCTGCACAGACAAGTTACGCGCACATCAGATCAAAGGCTGCACAGATCAGATCAAGTTACGCGCACAGCAGATCAAAGGCTGCACAGACAAGTTACGCGCACATCAGATCAAAGGCCACACAGATCAGATCAAGGGAAGTAAAGATCAGATCAAATTCTCAAGGGATTGCTCAGCAGCTTAGTTTCACAGAAGCAAGGCAAGTCAGCAACAAAACATATTTGCAGCAGAAGAGAACAACTCAAGGCTGGAGAGCTAGAGCAGACACCTAAGAAGCTGAAGTCAAGGACGGCTAGTGAATCACACCTCAAACGCGCGACTCTAAAAGTCTCCCAAAGATTCAGAAGACGCAGGAGCATCATGTTGAAGTATCTAGCAATCCGGTGAGCGAGCAGAAATACAAAAGAATCAAGAAGTGCCGATCAGAAGAACTGCAGGAGCTACATGGATGGTTCTGAGTTGCTGGACAGAACGTTGTGACATGAAGCTAACATCAGATCAACCGGAGGCTAACATCAGATCAACTGCAAGCTAACATCAGATCAACCGGAGGCTAACATCAGATCAACTGCAAGCTAACATCAGATCAACCGAAGGCTAACATCAGATCAACTGCAAGCTAACATCAGATCAACCGAAGGCTAACATCAGATCAACTGCATGCTAACATCAGATCAACCGAAGCGTGACATCAGATCAAATGCCGGGCACATCAGATCAGCTATAAGCTAAGATCAGATCACTTCTGCTGTTTCAACAAATCTAAGACAAGCTACTCGAGAAAGTCTGAAGGAGTACAGTCAACAATATGACATGGCAAGCAAGTTGCAACTTAAAAAGGTTGAAAATGGATTATATGAATCTTGAGCCGCCTTCCGTGTAAGTTATGCTGACACACCGCACGTAGGGCACAGTTTTTCTTCTGGGAAAAGAAACGGGCAGATGAGTAGGTGTGGTAGGCACAACAACTGCAGAATGCAGGATAAACCACATTGGGAGGAAAAACCCAAAGAGAGTGAAGGCACGAAAAGAAAGAAAAAGAGAGAGAGAGGAGCAGCAGCCAAGGTGAGTGCTGAACAGAACGAAACCGAGAAAAGGGAGGAGAAAAAGAGTGAGAGCAGAAAAAGATGATATGAGAAACACAAGAGAGAAAGAAACAGTCTGCTGCACAAGGAGAAGCTGAAGCGCTGGAGAGGCAGAAGTCAAGGAGAAGAAGAAGCTGAGGAGGAGCAGAATCGGGAGAACTGACCCTGAGATTGCAGCTTCAGGTGGTAAGCCTAGAACACTATCAAACGTCTTTCATTAAGTGATTTTGAAAGATATTTGTGTAGAAAAGGCAGCACAACAGAGATTTACATGTTATTGTTTTAGTTGATGAACTTGTAGAGGTAGTGAACCTCAATGTGTTGAGCAGTGAGCTCTTGTTTATGTTGCTTATGGTCAGTGAGGCCAGAGCTGAATGATTCTGTGATAGTGAAGATTGACAGGAGTGAATCTGTCCGTGGATGTAGATCATTTGATCGAACCACGTAAAAATCCCCCTTGCACATTTACTGCTTTGAGTGTGTCTTGACTGGTGTGGTATTATCAAACTGTAAGCTTGAACAGGAGTGTCATGGTTGTGTAAGTAAACCCTCCTTGAGTGATTGAATTGATCTGATGTCTTCCTTGGTTGATCTGATGTCTTCCTTGGTTGATCTGATCTGCCAACAGTCCATCTAAGCCAAAACGTGAGTTCAACAATAAGCTCTAACTGAGCTAACATTTGAGAGGGAATCCTTTAGTTGAAAGAAAAATTGATAGAGTGTTGATTCACCCCCCCCTCTCAACACTTGACACGATCCAACAATTGGTATCAGAGCAAGGTTTGCTTTTGTCAAGTGATTGTTGAAACTTAGAACCAGCAGTAGAAATGGAGAATCAAGCAACGACTGTTAAGGGAGTTCCTTATTTCGGTGGCCAAAATTTCCAGTTATGGAAAAAGAGAATGAGTGCTTATCTCTTAGCACAAGGCCTACAAGTACAAAGAGTAGTCTTGCATGGATTTACACCAACCGTAGATGAGGAGAATCCTACAGCTGCAGAAATTAGAAACTTAGAAGCTGATGGAAAGGCAAGGAATGCTCTATATGCAGCTCTGTCAGAAAAAGAGAACTTTAAAGTTATAGACTGTGTTACTGCTCATGAAATATGGATTAAACTGATTAATATTCATGAGGGAGACATCAAGGTTAAGGAGGCAAAATTGCAGGTTCTTAGAAGTAAGTTTGAAGGTCTTAAGATGGGAGAAGGTGAAAACATTGAGGACTTTCTAAACAGAGTTGTTGAATTAGTTAGCTCAATGAGGGGTCTGGGTGAGAGTGTTGGAGATTCCAATATAGTTAAAAAGGTTCTTAGATCCCTACCAGCAAGATATGATTCTAAGGTCTCTGCTATAGAGGAGAGGGACCTAGATAAAGTGACATTAGATGAGCTACAAAGCACCCTTGTAGCATATGAAATGAGGATTTCAAATTCAAAGGAGGAGACTTCAAAGGCAGTCAAGGAGATAGCATTTAAAACAAAACACTCAAGGAAGCTAAAGGAGGAAAGCAGTGAAGATGAAGCAGCAGACAGTGATCTTGAAAGAATGATGGTGCTGATTTCAAGGAGTTTCAGAGGCCAGACTGGAAAGTACAAGGGAAAGTTGCCCTTAAAATGCTTCAATTGTGGCAAAATAGGCCACTTTGCAAGCAAGTGCTTCATGAAGAACAAGAGAACAGAAGATGAGGAAGCTGACAAGCCATCAGACAGGTGGCCTGAGCAGAAAGGAAAGAAGAAGATGAGCTTCAAATCAAGAAAAGGGAAAGCTTACAGAAAACGGAGCTACCTGAGCAAGAAGAAGAATGATAGCTCTGAGGAGGATGAAGAGACTGATGTCTCAGACAGTGAAGATGAGTCTGAAGCTGAAGAGGAGACTCTCATGGTAATGAAATCTTCAACTGTTTCATTAAAGGAGGATGCTGAACTAGAGAACCAATCAGCTGATGATGAAGAAGTGGATCTAGAGGAAGAACTGGAGTTTGCATACAACAAGATAGAGGAGCAGAAGAGATTGCACAAGAAGACAATGAAGACAATGAAGGAGATGGAAAAGGTCATCTTGAGCAGTCAAGAAGAAAACTCAATACTGGAGAATAGAGTAACTGAATTGGAGCAGGAACTGATTCTCATGCAAAATGAAGCTGAGGTTCACAAAAATTGTACAAGAGAAAAGATGGAACTTCAAAAGACATGTGAAACCTTGGTAGAAAAGCTAGATGCCACCACTGCCGAACTAGAGGATGCAACAAGAAAGATAGAAGATCTGCTGTCTCAACAAACTGTGATCAAAGCTAAAGAAATGACTGATGGAACTACTGTAGAATCAAAATTGAAAGGAAAGCTGGAGCTTCAGTCAAGCAAAACTGAGCATGGTGAATACTCAAGGAGCAAAGAAGTGGCTGCAAAAACTGAAGAAGCCACAAGGAAGTTAGATGAGTGCCTCAGCAAGCAGAGATCTCATTCAGAAGGGAAGAAAGGTCTTGGTTATGAAGGAGATCAAAAATTAGAAGGACAACCAGCTGCAACAACCAAGAAGACTGTTACCTTCGTCAAAGAAGGTTCAATTTGTGTTGCTGGTGTAAAGGCAGGAACTAGTTTTGTTGATGCTAAGAAGATGGAAATTTCTAATGGATCAAGAAAGTCTACTGAGCAAAATGAAAGATTACACGAGCTGAGGGGGAGACAATCTATGTATCAAAGAAGCCTGCTCAAAAGTAGAAGGCTGATTGCTGGAGTATGTTTCACCTGTGGAGAATCAGGTCACTATGCAGCAAATTGCTGGAGGAAGGCATTCTGGAGATTTGGAGGAAGAACAATGCAGTCAAGAGGATGGAATAGAAAAGAGTATTATCATCAAAGAAGCCTAAGTACTTCAAGAAGGATCCCTGAAGCTGAAATCAGAAAAGGCCATATCATACAACCTGGAGAAGTGTATCAGAAATTGAATGTCTGGTGCAGATGCAGATTGCCAAATAAGAGAAGCAAGTGGTTTGAAGGAGTGAATAGCAGGAGAGCCCAGCCACTGCAACAAGCTACAAATAGAAGAAACTTTGCAGCAGAAACAAGAAGAAACCAAGCAGATTACACAAGAAGAAATCAGTCTCTAATGCAGCCACTTAATCTGAGAAACAGATTTCAAATTTTTGAAGGGTTAGAAGAGAATGATCACTGGAGCTGCAGCAGGAGCAATCAAAGATTGAATGAACAGCAAGGCATACCAGCAGCAAGAAAAATTTGGAGGAAGAAGCACAGATTTGAAGAAGCTTGCATTGCTGAAGTTGCACTTAAAACAAAAGCTAAGGAAGCCCAATGGATCATTGACAGTGGGTGCACAAGCCATATGACTGGAGACAAAACTCTACTGAGAAACACAAAAGAAGTTGAAAGAGGGTTTGTCAAGTTTGCAGATAAGAGTGGGTTAAAGATCAAGGCTGTTGGAGAAGCCACCATTGGATCAGAAAAGTTCAAATCTAAGGAGGTGCTGTTTGTAGAAGGGCTGAAGTACAACTTGCTGAGTGTAAGACAACTGTGTGACAATGGTTTCAAAGTAGATTTCTCAAAAAATGGCTGTTTCATCAAAGACTGCAAGACTGGAGAAATCATGGCCAAAGGAATAAGAGACAACAAGGATTTATACCTCATAGATGTGAAGGAAAAGTTGTGCATGCTAAGCAAAATGGATGAAAATACTCTTTGGCATTGCAGGCTTGGACATTTAAATCAAAAGAGCATGAGAAGCCTGGTGAAGTGCAATGCAGTGTTAAACCTCCCTGTACTAAAGAGGGACAACAGCACTTGTGACTCATGCCAAAAAGGGAAATTTGCAAAGCTTTCTCACAAGTCCAAGGAGCATAGAACCTCTAAGCCATTGGAGCTAGTTCACACTGATGTATGTGGACCAATGAAAAGAAAAGGTACAGGTAAAGAGATGTATTTCATTCTTTTTGTGGATGACTTCACTAGGATGATGTGCATCATGCACATGAAGCAAAAGAGTGAAGCCTTCAGCTGTTTCAAAAGATTTCAAAAACTGGCAGAAAACCAGCATGGAAGGAAGATCAAAGTTTTGAGATCAGATAATGGAGGAGAGTTTACCTCGCAGGAATTTGAAGAATACTTGGAGGAAATGGGAATCAAACATCAAGTCTCAAGTCCTCACACTCCCCAGCAAAATGGAGTTGTAGAGAGGAAAAATAGAAGTGTGATTGAGATGGCAAGAACCATGCTGTTGGAGCACAATACTCCAAAGCACTTCTGGAAGGAAGCCACAATGGCAGCTGTGCATGTACAAAATAGAACCATGTTGAGGCCAAACACTGAAAAGACACCATATGAACTTTGGTATGGTCACAAGCCAAATGTGAAGTATTTTAGAGTTTTTGGCAGCAAATGCTTCATCAAGAACAAGGAGCAAAGCCTTGGAAAATTTGAAGAGAGGGCTGATGAGGGCATTTTCCTTGGTTACTCAAATAAGAGCAAGGCTTACAAGGTTTATAACAAGAGGCTGGATAAGATTATGGAAAGCTATGATGTGAAAGTGGTTGAGGAAGTCAAGATGAAAGCCACTGATCCTGAAAATTTTCTGGATCACTTAGATGACTTAGAGAGCCAAGATGAGGCAGACCTGGAGCTGAAATCAGCTACTGAGGAGACTGATGCAGAAGGATCAGAGACAGAAGTTACAGAAGGCCAGGAAAAAGCAAAAAGAAAGTACAACAAGAGAATTGACAAGATGCCTATCATTGGAGACCCCAAAGCTCCAGTAAGAACAAGAAGGCAACTGAAAAGTATGGTTGCAACTGCCCTACTGTCTCAAGTTGAGCCAAGGTCAATAGAGGATGCCCTGGAGGACCAGTCATGGCTGCAAGCCATGAATGAAGAGCTGGACCAAATTGAGAAAAACCAAACTTGGGAGCTCGTGGATAGGCCAGCAAACAAGAATGTGATAGGCACAAAATGGGTGTTCAGGAACAAGTTGAATGAGGAAGGAAAGGTTGTAAAGAATAAGGCAAGGCTTGTGTGCAAAGGATACTCTCAAATTGAAGGAGTAGATGTGGATGAAACCTTTGCCCCAGTAGCAAGGCTTGAAGCCATAAGAATGTTTTTGGCAGTGGCTTCAGCAAGGAGTTACAAGGTCTTCCAAATGGATGTTAAATCTGCCTTCTTGAATGGAAATCTGGAGGAAGAAGTGTACATTGAGCAACCAGATGGTTTTCTAGTTTGTGAAGATGAAAACAAGGTGTGCAGGCTCAAAAAGGCACTGTATGGATTAAAACAAGCCCCAAGAGCATGGTACTCAAGGCTGGACAGCTACCTGAAGAATCTGAATTTCAGAAAAAGTTGCATAAATAGCAATTTATATGTTCTTGATGGAAAGGGTGGACAGTTAATAGCCATAGTCTATGTTGATGACATAATATTTGGAGGAGATAAGGAGCAGCTGTGCCATGAATTTGCTAGAAAGATGCAAGAAGAGTTTGAAATGTCCATGATAGGAGAGCTCTCATTTTTCCTTGGACTGCAGATTCATCAAAAAGCAACTGGAATTTTTATCTCTCAAACCAAGTATACCAAAGAAGTGCTGAAGAAATTTGGTATGACTGATGCTAAGCCAATGTCTACACCCATGGCAACTAACTGCAAGCTGAGCAAGGATGAAAAAGGAGCTGAAGCTGATCAAAGTCTATACAGAAGCATGATAGGAAGCTTATTGTACTTAACAGCAACAAGGCCTGATATTACCTTTGCTGTCTGCCAAGCTGCTAGATACCAGGCAAATCCAAAGAGTTCTCATATGATTGCACTAAAGAGGGTGCTAAGATATTTGCAAGGGACAGTAGATTATGGTCTGTGGTATGCAAGGAAAGGAAGCTTGGGATTAAGAAGCTTCACTGATGCTGATTGGGCAGGAAATGTTGATGACAGGAGATCCACTTCAGGAGGAGTATTCTTTCTTGGAAATAGATGTGTGAGCTGGTTAAGCAAGAAGCAAGAAAGTATAGCCTTAAGCACTGCTGAAGCTGAGTACATAGCAGCAACCAAGGCATGCACTCAAGCTATATGGATGAGATCTGAACTGCAAAATCTTAAAGAAGAAGTTCTCTTGCCACTGATAATTCTTTGTGACAACAAAAGTGCCATTGATTTGTCAAAGAATTCAGTCCAGCACTCGAGAGCCAAACATATAGAAATCAAGTATCACTTCATAAAGGACAAGGTTGAGAAAGGAGAAATTATGCTAGAGTATGTTCCCACAGCTAAACAAATAGCTGATGTAATGACAAAGCCTCTTCCAGCCGAGGTGTTTGAAACTTTGAGGATGCAAATGGGAGTGCAGTCCTCCTTCTCATGCTGAATCAGTTGAGCATCCCCAAATCCCTTTGAAATTGGTTGTCAAAGGGGGAGAGATAGCCGCAGCAGGCCGGCCAGACGCAGCAGTATTGTCCTTGGGAGAGAAGGACGTTGAAAAGCTCTATGCAGGGGGAGCTTACTATGTAGAAGAATAAGGTTCAGGGGGAGCTGGTTCAGGGGGAATAAGGTTCAGGGGGAGCTTAGCACTGAGTTGACTGATTGGCTGCAAATGTGGTTGCCAACAATTCCAAAGGGGGAGATTGTTGAGCCATTGGAGCTGCTACAATGAAGCTTTCTTAGCCTTTATTAAAGTCCAATGTTGTGTTGTAATTGTTGCAACCACATTGTGACAAATCTGTGAATTACTAAGGCAATAATGGACTGAGTTCATGAGGATTGTCTGGACAAAATCTCAGCAAGAAGCCGATGAATAAACTGAAGTGCCAAAATGAGAAGGAAGTGTACTGTTGGCACATCAGATCAAAGGCTACACAGATCAGATCAAGTTACGCGCACATCAGATCAAGTTACGCGCACATCAGATCAAAGGCTGCACAGACAAGTTACGCGCATATCAGATCAAAGGCTGCACAGATCAGATCAAGTTACGCGCACATCAGATCAAAGGCTGCACAGACAAGTTACGCGCACATCAGATCAAAGGCTGCACAGATCAGATCAAGTTACGCGCACATCAGATCAAAGGCTGCACAGATCAGATCAAGTTACGCGCACAGCAGATCAAAGGCTGCACAGACAAGTTACGCGCACATCAGATCAAAGGCCACACAGATCAGATCAAGGGAAGTAAAGATCAGATCAAATTCTCAAGGGATTGCTCAGCAGCTTAGTTTCACAGAAGCAAGGCAAGTCAGCAACAAAACATATTTGCAGCAGAAGAGAACAACTCAAGGCTGGAGAGCTAGAGCAGACACCTAAGAAGCTGAAGTCAAGGACGGCTAGTGAATCACACCTCAAACGCGCGACTCTAAAAGTCTCCCAAAGATTCAGAAGACGCAGGAGCATCATGTTGAAGTATCTAGCAATCCGGTGAGCGAGCAGAAATACAAAAGAATCAAGAAGTGCCGATCAGAAGAACTGCAGGAGCTACATGGATGGTTCTGAGTTGCTGGACAGAACGTTGTGACATGAAGCTAACATCAGATCAACCGGAGGCTAACATCAGATCAACTGCAAGCTAACATCAGATCAACCGGAGGCTAACATCAGATCAACTGCAAGCTAACATCAGATCAACCGAAGGCTAACATCAGATCAACTGCAAGCTAACATCAGATCAACCGAAGGCTAACATCAGATCAACTGCATGCTAACATCAGATCAACCGAAGCGTGACATCAGATCAAATGCCGGGCACATCAGATCAGCTATAAGCTAAGATCAGATCACTTCTGCTGTTTCAACAAATCTAAGACAAGCTACTCGAGAAAGTCTGAAGGAGTACAGTCAACAATATGACATGGCAAGCAAGTTGCAACTTAAAAAGGTTGAAAATGGATTATATGAATCTTGAGCCGCCTTCCGTGTAAGATATGCTGACACACCGCACGTAGGGCACAGTTTTTCTTCTGGGAAAAGAAACGGGCAGATGAGTAGGTGTGGTAGGCACAACAACTGCAGAATGCAGGATAAACCACATTGGGAGGAAAAACCCAAAGAGAGTGAAGGCACGAAAAGAAAGAAAAAGAGAGAGAGAGGAGCAGCAGCCAAGGTGAGTGCTGAACAGAACGAAACCGAGAAAAGGGAGGAGAAAAAGAGTGAGAGCAGAAAAAGATGATATGAGAAACACAAGAGAGAAAGAAACAGTCTGCTGCACAAGGAGAAGCTGAAGCGCTGGAGAGGCAGAAGTCAAGGAGAAGAAGAAGCTGAGGAGGAGCAGAATCGGGAGAACTGACCCTGAGATTGCAGCTTCAGGTGGTAAGCCTAGAACACTATCAAACGTCTTTCATTAAGTGATTTTGAAAGATATTTGTGTAGAAAAGGCAGCACAACAGAGATTTACATGTTATTGTTTTAGTTGATGAACTTGTAGAGGTAGTGAACCTCAATGTGTTGAGCAGTGAGCTCTTGTTTATGTTGCTTATGGTCAGTGAGGCCAGAGCTGAATGATTCTGTGATAGTGAAGATTGACAGGAGTGAATCTGTCCGTGGATGTAGATCATTTGATCGAACCACGTAAAAATCCCCCTTGCACATTTACTGCTTTGAGTGTGTCTTGACTGGTGTGGTATTATCAAACTGTAAGCTTGAACAGGAGTGTCATGGTTGTGTAAGTAAACCCTCCTTGAGTGATTGAATTGATCTGATGTCTTCCTTGGTTGATCTGATGTCTTCCTTGGTTGATCTGATCTGCCAACAGTCCATCTAAGCCAAAACGTGAGTTCAACAATAAGCTCTAACTGAGCTAACATTTGAGAGGGAATCCTTTAGTTGAAAGAAAAATTGATAGAGTGTTGATTCACCCCCCCCCTCTCAACACTTGACACGATCCAACAAATTCTACCTATTCCATATACCAAAACATCAATAACTCATCAAAACACAAATATGAACTTCAAAATCTCAATTTTACCTATTCCATATAACAAAACATAATATAACTAATCAAAACACAAATATGAACTTCAAAATCTCAATTCTACCTATTCCATATACCAAAACATCAATGAATAACTCATCAAAACACAAATATGAACTACAAAATCAAAATTCTACCTATTCCATATACCAAAACATCAATAACTCATCAAAACACAAATATGAACTTCAAAATCACAATTCTACCTATTCCATATACCAAAACATCAATAACTCATCAAAACACAAATTTGAACTTCAAAATCTCAATTCTACCTATTCCATATAACAAAACATCAATGAATAATTCATCAAAACACAAATATGAACTTCAAAATCAAAATTCTACCTATTCCATATACCAAAACATCAATAACTCATCAAAACACAAATATGAACTTCAAAATCACAATTCTACCTATTCCATATACCAAAACATCAATAACTCATCAAAACACAAATATGAACTTCAAAATCTCAATTCTACCTATTCCATATAACAAAACATCAATGAATAATTCATCAAAACACAAATATGAACTTCAAAATCAAAATTCTACCTATTCCATATACCAAAACATCAATAACTCATCAAAACACAAATATGAACTTCAAAATCACAATTCTACCTATTCCATATAACAAAACATAATATAACTAATCAAAACACAAATGTGAACTTCAAAATCACAATTCTACCTATTCCATATACCAAAACATCAATAACTCATCAAAACACAAATATGAACTTCAAAATCTCAATTCTACCTATTCCATATAACAAAACATAATATAACTAATCAAAACACAAATATGAACTTCAAAATCTCAATTCTACCTATTCCATATACCAAAACATCAATGAATAACTCATCAAAACACAAATATGAACTTCAAAATCAAAATTCTACCTATTCCATATACCAAAACATCAATAACTCATCAAAACACAAATATGAACTTCAAAATCTCAATTCTACCTATTCCACATACCAAAACATCAATAACTCATCAAAACACAAATATGAACATTGAAACACAATTTCTACCTATTCCATTTACCAAAACATCAATAACTCATCAAAACACAAATATGAACTTCAAAATCACAATTCTACCTATTCCATTTACCAAAACATCAATAACTCATCAAAACACAACTATGAACTTCAAAATCACAATTCTACCTATTTCATATACCAAAACATCAATAACTCATCAAAACACAAATATGAACTTCAAAATCTCAATTCTACCTATTCCATATACCAAAACATCAATGAATAACTCATCAAAACACAAATATGAACTTCAAAATCTCAATTCTACCTATTCCATATACCAAAACATCAATGAATAACTCATCAAAACACAAATATGAACTTCAAAATCACAATTCTACCTATTCCATATAACAAAACATAATATAACTCATCAAAACACAAATATGAACTTCAAAATCACAATTCTACCTATTTCATATACCAAAACATCAATAACTCATCAAAACACAAATATGAACTTCAAAATCTCAATTCTACCTATTCCATATAACAAAACATAATATAACTCATCAAAACACAAATATGAACTTCAAAATCACAATTCTACCTATTCCATATACCAAAACATCAATAACTCATCAAAACACAAATATGAACTTCAAAATCTCAATTTTACCTATTCCATATAACAAAACATAATATAACTAATCAAAACACAAATATGAACTTCAAAATCTCAATTCTACCTATTCCATATACCAAAACATCAATGAATAACTCATCAAAACACAAATATGAACTACAAAATCAAAATTCTACCTATTCCATATACCAAAACATCAATAACTCATCAAAACACAAATATGAACTTCAAAATCACAATTCTACCTATTCCATATACCAAAACATCAATAACTCATCAAAACACAAATTTGAACTTCAAAATCTCAATTCTACCTATTCCATATAACAAAACATCAATGAATAATTCATCAAAACACAAATATGAACTTCAAAATCAAAATTCTACCTATTCCATATACCAAAACATCAATGACTCATCAAAACACAAATATGAACTTCAAAATCACAATTCTACCTATTCCATATACCAAAACATCAATAACTCATCAAAACACAAATATGAACTTCAAAATCTCAATTCTACCTATTCCATATAACAAAACATCAATGAATAATTCATCAAAACACAAATATGAACTTCAAAATCAAAATTCTACCTATTCCATATACCAAAACATCAATAACTCATCAAAACACAAATATGAACTTCAAAATCACAATTCTACCTATTCCATATAACAAAACATAATATAACTAATCAAAACACAAATATGAACTTCAAAATCACAATTCTACCTATTCCATATACCAAAACATCAATAACTCATCAAAACACAAATATGAACTTCAAAATCTCAATTCTACCTATTCCATATAACAAAACATAATATAACTAATCAAAACACAAATATGAACTTCAAAATCTCAATTCTACCTATTCCATATACCAAAACATCAATGAATAACTCATCAAAACACAAATATGAACTTCAAAATCAAAATTCTACCTATTCCATATACCAAAACATCAATAACTCATCAAAACACAAATATGAACTTCAAAATCACAATTCTACCTATTCCATATACCAAAACATCAATAACTCATCAAAACACAAATATGAACTTCAAAATCTCAATTCTACCTATTCCATATAACAAAACATCAATGAATAATTCATCAAAACACAAATATGAACTTCAAAATCACAATTCTACCTATTTCATATACCAAAACATCAATAACTCATCAAAACACAAATATGAACTTCAAAATCTCAATTCTACCTATTCCATATAACAAAACATAATATAACTCATCAAAACACAAATATGAACTTCAAAATCACAATTCTACCTATTCCATATACCAAAACATCAATAACTCATCAAAACACAAATATGAACTTCAAAATCTCAATTTTACCTATTCCATATAACAAAACATAATATAACTAATCAAAACACAAATATGAACTTCAAAATCTCAATTCTACCTATTCCATATACCAAAACATCAATGAATAACTCATCAAAACACAAATATGAACTACAAAATCAAAATTCTACCTATTCCATATACCAAAACATCAATAACTCATCAAAACACAAATATGAACTTCAAAATCACAATTCTACCTATTCCATATACCAAAACATCAATAACTCATCAAAACACAAATTTGAACTTCAAAATCTCAATTCTACCTATTCCATATAACAAAACATCAATGAATAATTCATCAAAACACAAATATGAACTTCAAAATCAAAATTCTACCTATTCCATATACCAAAACATCAATAACTCATCAAAACACAAATATGAACTTCAAAATCACAATTCTACCTATTCCATATACCAAAACATCAATAACTCATCAAAACACAAATATGAACTTCAAAATCTCAATTCTACCTATTCCATATAACAAAACATCAATGAATAATTCATCAAAACACAAATATGAACTTCAAAATCAAAATTCTACCTATTCCATATACCAAAACATCAATAACTCATCAAAACACAAATATGAACTTCAAAATCACAATTCTACCTATTCCATATAACAAAACATAATATAACTAATCAAAACACAAATATGAACTTCAAAATCACAATTCTACCTATTCCATATACCAAAACATCAATAACTCATCAAAACACAAATATGAACTTCAAAATCTCAATTCTACCTATTCCATATAACAAAACATAATATAACTAATCAAAACACAAATATGAACTTCAAAATCTCAATTCTACCTATTCCATATACCAAAACATCAATGAATAACTCATCAAAACACAAATATGAACTTCAAAATCAAAATTCTACCTATTCCATATACCAAAACATCAATAACTCATCAAAACACAAATATGAACTTCAAAATCACAATTCTACCTATTCCATATACCAAAACATCAATAACTCATCAAAACACAAATATAAACTTCAAAATCTCAATTCTACCTATTCCATATAACAAAACATCAATGAATAATTCATCAAAACACAAATATGAACTTCAAAATCAAAATTCTACCTTTTCCATATACCAAAACATAATATAACTAATCAAAACACAAATATGAACTTCAAAATCACAATTCTACCTATTCCATATACCAAAACATCAATAACTCATCAAAACACAAATATGAACTTCAAAATCTCAATTCTACCTATTCCATATAACAAAACATAATATAACTAATCAAAACACAAATATGAACTTCAAAATCTCAATTCTACCTATTCCATATACCAAAACATCAATGAATAACTCATCAAAACACAAATATGAACTTCAAAATCAAAATTCTACCTATTCCATATACCAAAACATCAATAACTCATCAAAACACAAATATGAACTTCAAAATCACAATTCTACCTATTCCATATACCAAAACATCAATAACTCATCAAAACACAAATATGAACTTCAAAATCTCAATTCTACCTATTCCATATAACAAAACATCAATGAATAATTCATCAAAACACAAATATGAACTTCAAAATCACAATTCTACCTATTTCATATACCAAAACATCAATAACTCATCAAAACACAAATATGAACTTCAAAATCTCAATTCTACCTATTCCATATAACAAAACATAATATAACTCATCAAAACACAAATATGAACTTCAAAATCACAATTCTACCTATTCCATATACCAAAACATCAATAACTCATCAAAACACAAATATGAACTTCAAAATCTCAATTTTACCTATTCCATATAACAAAACATAATATAACTAATCAAAACACAAATATGAACTTCAAAATCTCAATTCTACCTATTCCATATACCAAAACATCAATGAATAACTCATCAAAACACAAATATGAACTACAAAATCAAAATTCTACCTATTCCATATACCAAAACATCAATAACTCATCAAAACACAAATATGAACTTCAAAATCACAATTCTACCTATTCCATATACCAAAACATCAATAACTCATCAAAACACAAATTTGAACTTCAAAATCTCAATTCTACCTATTCCATATAACAAAACATCAATGAATAATTCATCAAAACACAAATATGAACTTCAAAATCAAAATTCTACCTATTCCATATACCAAAACATCAATAACTCATCAAAACACAAATATGAACTTCAAAATCACAATTCTACCTATTCCATATACCAAAACATCAATAACTCATCAAAACACAAATATGAACTTCAAAATCTCAATTCTACCTATTCCATATAACAAAACATCAATGAATAATTCATCAAAACACAAATATGAACTTCAAAATCAAAATTCTACCTATTCCATATACCAAAACATCAATAACTCATCAAAACACAAATATGAACTTCAAAATCACAATTCTATCTATTCCATATAACAAAACATAATATAACTAATCAAAACACAAATATGAACTTCAAAATCACAATTCTACCTATTCCATATACCAAAACATCAATAACTCATCAAAACACAAATATGAACTTCAAAATCTCAATTCTACCTATTCCATATAACAAAACATAATATAACTAATCAAAACACAAATATGAACTTCAAAATCTCAATTCTACCTATTCCATATACCAAAACATCAATGAATAACTCATCAAAACACAAATATGAACTTCAAAATCAAAATTCTACCTATTCCATATACCAAAACATCAATAACTCATCAAAACACAAATATGAACTTCAAAATCACAATTCTACCTATTCCATATACCAAAACATCAATAACTCATCAAAACACAAATATGAACTTCAAAATCTCAATTCTACCTATTCCATATAACAAAACATCAATGAATAATTCATCAAAACACAAATATGAACTTCAAAATCACAATTCTACCTATTTCATATACCAAAACATCAATAACTCATCAAAACACAAATATGAACTTCAAAATCTCAATTCTACCTATTCCATATAACAAAACATAATATAACTTATCAAAACACAAATATGAACTTCAAAATCACAATTCTACCTATTCCATATACCAAAACATCAATAACTCATCAAAACACAAATATGAACTTCAAAATCTCAATTTTACCTATTCCATATAACAAAACATAATATAACTAATCAAAACACAAATATGAACTTCAAAATCTCAATTCTACCTATTCCATATACCAAAACATCAATGAATAACTCATCAAAACACAAATATGAACTACAAAATCAAAATTCTACCTATTCCATATACCAAAACATCAATAACTCATCAAAACACAAATATGAACTTCAAAATCACAATTCTACCTATTCCATATACCAAAACATCAATAACTCATCAAAACACAAATTTGAACTTCAAAATCTCAATTCTACCTATTCCATATAACAAAACATCAATGAATAATTCATCAAAACACAAATATGAACTTCAAAATCAAAATTCTACCTATTCCATATACCAAAACATCAATAACTCATCAAAACACAAATATGAACTTCAAAATCACAATTCTACCTATTCCATATACCAAAACATCAATAACTCATCAAAACACAAATATGAACTTCAAAATCTCAATTCTACCTATTCCATATAACAAAACATCAATGAATAATTCATCAAAACACAAATATGAACTTCAAAATCAAAATTCTACCTATTCCATATACCAAAACATCAATAACTCATCAAAACACAAATATGAACTTCAAAATCACAATTCTACCTATTCCATATAACAAAACATCAATGAATAATTCATCAAAACACAAATATGAACTACAAAATCAAAATTCTACCTATTCCATATACCAAAACATCAATAACTCATCAAAACACAAATATGAACTTCAAAATCACAATTCTACCTATTCCATATACCAAAACATCAATAACTCATCAAAACACAAATATAAACTTCAAAATCTCAATTCTACCTATTCCATATAACAAAACATCAATGAATAATTCATCAAAACACAAATATGAACTTCAAAATCAAAATTCTACCTATTCCATATACCAAAACATCAATAACTCATCAAAACACAAATATGAACTTCAAAATCTCAATTCTACCTATTCCATATAACAAAACATCAATGAATAATTCATCAAAACACAAATATGAACTTCAAAATCTCAATTCTACCTATTCCATATACCAAAACATCAATGAATAACTCATCAAAACACAAATATGAACTTCAAAATCACAATTCTACCTATTCCACATACCAAAACATCAATAACTCATCAAAACACAAATATGAACATTGAAACACAATTTCTACCTATTCCATTTACCAAAACATCAATAACTCATCAAAACACAAATATGAACTTCAAAATCACAATTCTACCTATTCCATATAACAAAACATAATATAACTCATCAAAACACAACTATGAACTTCAAAATCACAATTCTACCTATTTCATATACCAAAACATCAATAACTCATCAAAACACAAATATGAACTTCAAAATCTCAATTCTACCTATTCCATATACCAAAACATCAATGAATAACTCATCAAAACACAAATATGAACTTCAAAATCACAATTCTACATATTCCATATAACAAAACATAATATAACTCATCAAAACACAAATATGAACTTCAAAATCACAATTCTACCTATTCCATATAACAAAACATAATATAACTCATCAAAACACAAATATGAACTTCAAAATCACAATTCTACCTATTCCATATACCAAAACATCAATAACTCATCAAAACACAAATATGAACTTCAAAATCTCAATTCTACCTATTCCATATAACAAAACATCAATGAATAATTCATCAAAACACAAATATGAACTTCAAAATCAAAATTCTACCTATTCCATATACCAAAACATCAATAACTCATCAAAACACAAATATGAACTTCAAAATCTCAATTCTACCTATTCCATATACCAAAACATCAATGAATAACTCATCAAAACACAAATATGAACTTCAAAATCACAATTCTACCTATTCCACATACCAAAACATCAATAACTCATCAAAACACAAATATGAACATTGAAACACAATTTCTACCTATTCCATTTACCAAAACATCAATAACTCATCAAAACACAAATATGAACTTCAAAATCACAATTCTACCTATTCCATATAACAAAACATAATATAACTCATCAAAACACAACTATGAACTTCAAAATCACAATTCTACCTATTTCATATACCAAAACATCAATAACTCATCAAAACACAAATATGAACTTCAAAATCTCAATTCTACCTATTCCATATACCAAAACATCAATGAATAACTCATGAAAACACAAATATGAACTTCAAAATCACAATTCTACCTATTCCATATAACAAAACATAATATAACTCATCAAAACACAAATATGAACTTCAAAATCACAATTCTACCTATTTCATATACCAAAACATCAATAACTCATCAAAACACAAATATGAACTTCAAAATCTCAATTCTACCTATTCCATATAACAAAACATAATATAACTCATCAAAACACAAATATGAACTTCAAAATCACAATTCTACCTATTCCATATACCAAAACATCAATAACTCATCAAAACACAAATATGAACTTCAAAATCTCAATTCTACCTATTCCATATAACAAAACATAATATAACTCATCAAAACACAAATATGAACTTCAAAATCACAATTCTACCTATTCCATATACCAAAACATCAATAACTCATCAAAACACAAATATGAACTTCAAAATCTCAATTCTACCTATTCCATATAACAAAACATCAATGAATAATTCATCAAAACACAAATATGAACTTCAAAATCAAAATTCTACCTATTCCATATACCAAAACATCAATAACTCATCAAAACACAAATATGAACTTCAAAATCTCAATTCTACCTATTCCATATACCAAAACATCAATGAATAACTCATCAAAACACAAATATGAACTTCAAAATCACAATTCTACCTATTCCACATACCAAAACATCAATAACTCATCAAAACACAAATATGAACATTGAAACACAATTTCTACCTATTCCATTTACCAAAACATCAATAACTCATCAAAACACAAATATGAACTTCAAAATCACAATTCTACCTATTCCTTATAACAAAACATAATATAACTCATCAAAACACAACTATGAACTTCAAAATCACAATTCTACCTATTTCATATACCAAAACATCAATAACTCATCAAAACACAAATATGAACTTCAAAATCTCAATTCTACCTATTCCATATACCAAAACATCAATGAATAACTCATCAAAACACAAATATGAACTTCAAAATCACAATTCTACCTATTCCATATAACAAAACATAATATAACTCATCAAAACACAAATATGAACTTCAAAATCACAATTCTACCTATTTCATATACCAAAACATCAATAACTCATCAAAACACAAATATGAACTTCAAAATCTCAATTCTACCTATTCCATATAACAAAACATAATATAACTCATCAAAACACAAATATGAACTTCAAAATCACAATTCTACCTATTCCATATACCAAAACATCAATAACTCATCAAAACACAAATATGAACTTCAAAATCTCAATTTTACCTATTCCATATAACAAAACATAATATAACTAATCAAAACACAAATATGAACTTCAAAATCTCAATTCTACCTATTCCATATACCAAAACATCAATGAATAACTCATCAAAACACAAATATGAACTACAAAATCAAAATTCTACCTATTCCATATACCAAAACATCAATAACTCATCAAAACACAAATATGAACTTCAAAATCACAATTCTACCTATTCCATATACCAAAACATCAATAACTCATCAAAACACAAATTTGAACTTCAAAATCTCAATTCTACCTATTCCATATAACAAAACATCAATGAATAATTCATCAAAACACAAATATGAACTTCAAAATCAAAATTCTACCTATTCCATATACCAAAACATCAATAACTCATCAAAACACAAATATGAACTTCAAAATCACAATTCTACCTATTCCATATACCAAAACATCAATAACTCATCAAAACACAAATATGAACTTCAAAATCTCAATTCTACCTATTCCATATACCAAAACATCAATGAATAACTCATCAAAACACAAATATGAACTTCAAAATCACAATTCTACCTATTCCACATACCAAAACATCAATAACTCATCAAAACACAAATATGAACTTCAAAATCTCAATTCTACCTATTCCATATAACAAAACATCAATGAATAATTCATCAAAACACAAATATGAACTTCAAAATCAAAATTCTACCTATTCCATATACCAAAACATCAATAACTCATCAAAACACAAATATGAACTTCAAAATCTCAATTCTACCTATTCCATATACCAAAACATCAATGAATAACTCATCAAAACACAAATATGAACTTCAAAATCACAATTCTACCTATTCCACATACCAAAACATCAATAACTCATCAAAACACAAATATGAATATTGAAACACAATTTCTACCTATTCCATTTACCAAAACATCAATAACTCATCAAAACACAAATATGAACTTCAAAATCACAATTCTACCTATTCCATATAACAAAACATAATATAACTCATCAAAACACAACTATGAACTTCAAAATCACAATTCTACCTATTTCATATACCAAAACATCAATAACTCATCAAAACACAAATATGAACTTCAAAATCTCAATTCTACCTATTCCATATACCAAAACATCAATGAATAACTCATCAAAACACAAATATGAACTTCAAAATCACAATTCTACCTATTCCATATAACAAAACATAATATAACTCATCAAAACACAAATATGAACTTCAAAATCACAATTCTACCTATTCCATATAACAAAACATAATATAACTCATCAAAACACAAATATGAACTTCAAAATCACAATTCTACCTATTCCATATACCAAAACATCAATAACTCATCAAAACACAAATATGAACTTCAAAATCTCAATTCTACCTATTCCATATAACAAAACATCAATGAATAATTCATCAAAACACAAATATGAACTTCAAAATCAAAATTCTACCTATTCCATATACCAAAACATCAATAACTCATCAAAACACAAATATGAACTTCAAAATCTCGATTCTACCTATTCCATATACCAAAACATCAATGAATAACTCATCAAAACACAAATATGAACTTCAAAATCACAATTCTACCTATTCCACATACCAAAACATCAATAACTCATCAAAACACAAATATGAACATTGAAACACAATTTCTACCTATTCCATTTACCAAAACATCAATAACTCATCAAAACACAAATATGAACTTCAAAATCACAATTCTACCTATTCCATATAACAAAACATAATATAACTCATCAAAACACAACTATGAACTTCAAAATCACAATTCTACCTATTTCATATACCAAAACATCAATAACTCATCAAAACACAAATATGAAATTCAAAATCTCAATTCTACCTATTCCATATACCAAAACATCAATGAATAACTCATCAAAACACAAATATGAACTTCAAAATCACAATTCTACCTATTCCATATAACAAAACATAATATAACTCATCAAAACACAACTATGAACTTCAAAATCACAATTCTACCTATTTCATATACCAAAACATCAATAACTCATCAAAACACAAATATGAACTTCAAAATCTCAATTCTACCTATTCCATATACCAAAACATCAATGAATAACTCATCAAAACACAAATATGAACTTCAAAATCACAATTCTACCTATTCCATATAACAAAACATAATATAACTCATCAAAACACAAATATGAACTTCAAAATCACAATTCTACCTATTCCATATAACAAAACATAATATAACTCATCAAAACACAAATATGAACTTCAAAATCACAATTCTACCTATTCCATATACCAAAACATCAATAACTCATCAAAACACAAATATGAACTTCAAAATCTCAATTCTACCTATTCCATATAACAAAACATCAATGAATAATTCATCAAAACACAAATATGAACTTCAAAATCAAAATTCTACCTATTCCATATACCAAAACATCAATAACTCATCAAAACACAAATATGAACTTCAAAATCTCGATTCTACCTATTCCATATACCAAAACATCAATGAATAACTCATCAAAACACAAATATGAACTTCAAAATCACAATTCTACCTATTCCACATACCAAAACATCAATAACTCATCAAAACACAAATATGAACATTGAAACACAATTTCTACCTATTCCATTTACCAAAACATCAATAACTCATCAAAACACAAATATGAACTTCAAAATCACAATTCTACCTATTCCATATAACAAAACATAATATAACTCATCAAAACACAACTATGAACTTCAAAATCACAATTCTACCTATTTCATATACCAAAACATCAATAACTCATCAAAACACAAATATGAACTTCAAAATCTCAATTCTACCTATTCCATATACCAAAACATCAATGAATAACTCATCAAAACACAAATATGAACTTCAAAATCACAATTCTACCTATTCCATATAACAAAACATAATATAACTCATCAAAACACAAATATGAACTTCAAAATCACAATTCTACCTATTTCATATACCAAAACATCAATAACTCATCAAAACACAAATATGAACTTCAAAATCTCAATTCTACCTATTCCATATAACAAAACATAATATAACTCATCAAAACACAAATATGAACTTCAAAATCACAATTCTACCTATTCCATATACCAAAACATCAATAACTCATCAAAACACAAATATGAACTTCAAAATCTCAATTCTACCTATTCCATATAACAAAACATCAATGAATAATTCATCAAAACACAAATATGAACTTCAAAATCAAAATTCTACCTATTCCATATACCAAAACATCAATAACTCATCAAAACACAAATATGAACTTCAAAATCTCAATTCTACCTATTCCATATACCAAAACATCAATGAATAACTCATCAAAACACAAATATGAACTTCAAAATCACAATTCTACCTATTCCACATACCAAAACATCAATAACTCATCAAAACACAAATATGAACTTCAAAATCTCAATTCTACCTATTCCATATACCAAAACATCAATGAATAACTCATCAAAACACAAATATGAACTTCAAAATCACAATTCTACCTATTCCATATAACAAAACATAATATAACTAATCAAAACACAAATATGAACTTTGAAACACAATTTCTACCTATTCCATTTACCAAAACATCAATAACTAATCAAAACACAAATATGAACTTCAAAATCACAATTCTACCTATTCCATATAACAAAACATCAATAACTCATCAAAACACAAATATGAACTTCAAAATCACAATTCTACCTATTCCATATACCAAAACATCAATAACTCATCAAAACACAAATATGAACTTCAAAATCACAATTCTACCTATTCCATATACCAAAACATCAATAACTCATCAAAACACAAATATGAACTTCAAAATCTCAATTCTACCTATTCCATATACCAAAACATCAATGAATAACTCATCAAAACACAAATATGAACTTCAAAATCACAATTCTACCTATTCCATATAACAAAACATAATATAACTCATCAAAACACAAATATGAACTTCAAAATCACAATTCTACCTATTTCATATACCAAAACATCAATAACTCATCAAAACACAAATATGAACTTCAAAATCTCAATTCTACCTATTCCATATAACAAAACATAATATAACTCATCAAAACACAAATATGAACTTCAAAATCACAATTCTACCTATTCCATATACCAAAACATCAATAACTAATCAAAACACAAATATGAACTTCAAAATCTCAATTCTACCTATTCCATATACCAAAACATCAATGAATAACTCATCAAAACACAAATATGAACTACAAAATCAAAATTCTACCTATTCCATATACCAAAACATCAATAACTCATCAAAACACAAATATGAACTTCAAAATCACAATTCTACCTATTCCATATACCAAAACATCAATAACTCATCAAAACACAAATTTGAACTTCAAAATCTCAATTCTACCTATTCCATATAACAAAACATCAATGAATAATTCATCAAAACACAAATATGAACTTCAAAATCAAAATTCTACCTATTCCATATACCAAAACATCAATAACTCATCAAAACACAAATATGAACTTCAAAATCACAATTCTACCTATTCCATATACCAAAACATCAATAACTCATCAAAACACAAATATGAACTTCAAAATCTCAATTCTACCTATTCCATATAACAAAACATCAATGAATAATTCATCAAAACACAAATATGAACTTCAAAATCAAAATTCTACCTATTCCATATACCAAAACATCAATAACTCATCAAAACACAAATATGAACTTCAAAATCTCAATTCTACCTATTCCATATAACAAAACATAATATAACTAATCAAAACACAAATATGAACTTCAAAATCTCAATTCTACCTATTCCATATACCAAAACATCAATGAATAACTCATCAAAACACAAATATGAACTTCAAAATCAAAATTCTACCTATTCCATATACCAAAACATCAATAACTCATCAAAACACAAATATGAACTTCAAAATCACAATTCTACCTATTCCATATACCAAAACATCAATAACTCATCAAAACACAAATATGAACTTCAAAATCTCAATTCTACCTATTCCATATAACAAAACATCAATGAATAATTCATCAAAACACAAATATGAACTTCAAAATCAAAATTCTACCTATTCCATATACCAAAACATCAACAACTCATCAAAACACAAATATGAACTTCAAAATCTCAATTCTACCTATTCCATATACCAAAACATCAATGAATAACTCATCAAAACACAAATATGAACTTCAAAATCACAATTCTACCTATTCCACATACCAAAACATCAATAACTCATCAAAACACAAATATGAACTTCAAAATCTCAATTCTACCTATTCCATATACCAAAACATCAATGAATAACTCATCAAAACACAAATATGAACTTCAAAATCACAATTCTACCTATTCCATATAACAAAACATAATATAACTAATCAAAACACAAATATGAACTTTGAAACACAATTTCTACCTATTCCATTTACCAAAACATCAATAACTCATCAAAACACAAATATGAACTTCAAAATCACAATTCTACCTATTCCATATAACAAAACATCAATAACTCATCAAAACACAAATATGAACTTCAAAATCACAATTCTACCTATTCCATATACCAAAACATCAATAACTCATCAAAACACAAATATGAACTTCAAAATCACAATTCTACCTATTCCATATACCAAAACATCAATAACTCATCAAAACACAAATATGAACTTCAAAATCTCAATTCTACCTATTCCATATAACAAAACATCAATGAATAATTCATCAAAACACAAATATAAACTTCAAAATTCACAATTCTACCTATTCCATATAACAAAACATAATATAACTAATCAAAACACAAATATGAACTTCGAAATCTCAATTCTACCTATTCCATATACCAAAACATCAATGAATAACTCAACAAAACACAAATATGAACTTCAAAATCAAAATTCTACCTATTCCATATACCAAAACATCAATAACTCATCAAAACACAAATATGAACTTCAAAACACAATTTCTATCTATTTCATTTTCCAAAACATCAATAACTCATCAAAACACAAATATGAACTTCAAAATCACAATTCTACCTATTTCATATAACAAAACATAATATAACTCATCAAAACACAAATATGAACTTCAAAATCACAATTCTACCCATTCCATATACCAAAACATCAATAACTCATCAAAACACAAATATGAACTTCAAAATCAAAATTCTACCTATTCCATATACCAAAACATCAATAACTCATCAAAACACAAATATGAACTTCAAAATCTCAATTCTACCTATTCCATATACCAAAACATCAATGAATAACTCATCAAAACACAAATATGAACTTCAAAATCACAATTCTACCTATTCATATACCAAAAGATCAATAACTTATCAAAACACAAATATGAACTTCAAAATCTCAATTCTACCTATTCCATATAACAAAACATAATATAACTAATCAAAACACAAATATGAACTTCAAAATCTCAATTCTACCTATTCCATATGCCAAAACATCAATGAATAACTGATCAAAACACAAATATGAACTTCAAAATCACAATTCTACCTATTCCATATACCAAAACATCAATAACTCATCAAAACACAAATATGAACTTCAAAATCACAATTCTACCTATTCCATATACCAAAACATCAATAACTCATCAAAACACAAATATGAACTTCAAAATCTCAATTCTACCTATTCCATATAACAAAACATCAATGAATAATTCATCAAAACACAAATATAAACTTCAAATTCACAATTCTACCTATTCCATATACCAAAACATCAATAACTCATCAAAACACAAATATGAACTTCAAAATCTCAATTCTACCTATTCCATATACCAAAACATCAATGAATAACTCATCAAAACACAAATATGAACTTCAAAATCACAATTCTACCTATTCCATATAACAAAACATAATATAACTAATCAAAACACAAATATGAACTTCGAAATCTCAATTCTACCTATTCCATATACCAAAACATCAATGAATAACTCATCAAAACACAAATATGAACTTCAAAATCAAAATTCTACCTATTCCATATACCAAAACATCAATAACTCATCAAAACACAAATATGAACTTCAAAACACAATTTCTATCTATTTCATTTTCCCAAACATCAATAACTCATCAAAACACAAATATGAACTTCAAAATCTCAATTCTACCTATTCCATATAACAAAACATAATATAACTCATCAAAACACAAATATGAACTTCAAAATCACAATTTTACCCATTCCATATACCAAAACATCAATAACTCATCAAAACACAAATATGAACTTCAAAATCACAATTCTACCTATTCCATATACCAAAACATCAATAACTCATCAAAACACAAATATGAACTTCAAAATCTCAATTCTACCTATTCCATATAACAAAACATCAATGAATAATTCATCAAAACACAAATATAAACTTCAAATTCACAATTCTACCTATTCCATATACCAAAACAACAATAACTCATCAAAACACAAATATGAACTTCAAAATCTCAATTCTACCTATTCCATATACCAAAACATCAATGAATAACTCATCAAAACACAAATATGAACTTCAAAATCACAATTCTACCTATTCCATATACCAAAACATCAATAACTCATCAAAACACAAATATGAACTTCAAAACACAATTTCTATCTATTTCATTTACCAAAACATCAATAACTCATCAAAACACAAATATGAACTTCAAAATCACAATTCTACCTATTTCATATACCAAAACATCAATAACTCATCAAAACACAAATATGAACTTCAAAATCTCAATTCTACCTATTCCATATAACAAAACATCAATGAATAATTCATCAAAACACAAATATAAACTTCAAATTCACAATTCTACCTATTCCATATACCAAAACATCAATAACTCATCAAAACACAAATATGAACTTCAAAATCTCAATTCTACCTATTCCATATACCAAAACATCAATGAATAACTCATCAAAACACAAATATGAACTTCAAAATCACAATTCTACCTATTCCATATACCAAAACATCAATAACTCATCAAAACACAAATATGAAAACACAAATATGAACTTCAAAATCAAAATTCTACCTATTCCATATACCAAAACATCAATAACTCATCAAAACACAAATATGAACTTCAAAATCTCAATTCTACCTATTCCATATACCAAAACATCAATGAATAACTCATCAAAACACAAATATGAACTTCAAAATCACAATTCTACCTATTCATATACCAAAAGATCAATAACTTATCAAAACACAAATATGAACTTCAAAATCTCAATTCTACCTATTCCATATAACAAAACATAATATAACTAATCAAAACACAAATATGAACTTCAAAATCTCAATTCTACCTATTCCATATGCCAAAACATCAATGAATAACTGATCAAAACACAAATATGAACTTCAAAATCACAATTCTACCTATTCCATATACCAAAACATCAATAACTCATCAAAACACAAATATGAACTTCAAAACACAATTTCTATCTATTTCATTTACCAAAACATCAATAACTCATCAAAACACAAATATGAACTTCAAAATCTCAATTCTACCTATTCCATATACCAAAACATCAATGAATAACTCATCAAAACACAAATATGAACTTCAAAATCAAAATTCTACCTATTCCATATACCAAAACTTCAATAACTCATCAAAACACAAATATGAACTTCAAAATCACAATTCTACCTATTCCATATACCAAAACATCAATAACTCATCAAAACACAAATTTGAACTTCAAAATCTCAATTCTACCTATTCCATATAACAAAACATCAATGAATAATTCATTAAAACACAAATATGAACTCAAAAATGAAAATTCTACCTATTCCATATACCAAAACATCAATAACTCATCAAAACACAAATATGAACTTCAAAATCACAATTCTACCTATTCCATATACCAAAACATCAATAACTCATCAAAACACAAATATGAACTTCAAAATCTCAATTCTACCTATTCCATATAACAAAACATCAATGAATAATTCATCAAAACACAAATATGAACTTCAAAATCAAAATTCTACCTATTCCATATACCAAAACATCAATAACTCATCAAAACACAAATATGAACTTCAAAATCTCAATTCTACCTATTCCATATAACAAAACATAATATAACTAATCAAAACACAAATATGAACTTCAAAATCTCAATTCTACCTATTCCATATACCAAAACATCAATGAATAACTCATCAAAACACAAATATGAACTTCAAAATCAAAATTCTACCTATTCCATATACCAAAACATCAATAACTCATCAAAACACAAATATGAACTTCAAAATCACAATTCTACCTATTCCATATACCAAAACATCAATAACTCATCAAAACACAAATATGAACTTCAAAATCTCAATTCTACCTATTCCATATACCAAAACATCAATGAATAACTCATCAAAACACAAATATGAACTTCAAAATCACAATTCTACCTATTCCATATACCAAAACATCAATAACTCATCAAAACACAAATTTGAACTTCAAAATCTCAATTCTACCTATTCCATATAACAAAACATCAATGAATAATTCATTAAAACACAAATATGAACTTAAAAATGAAAATTCTACCTATTCCATATACCAAAACATCAATAACTCATCAAAACACAAATATGAACTTCAAAATCACAATTCTACCTATTCCATATACCAAAACATCAATAACTCATCAAAACACAAATATGAACTTCAAAATCTCAATTCTACCTATTCCATATAACAAAACATCAATGAATAATTCATCAAAACACAAATATGAACTTCAAAATCAAAATTCTACCTATTCCATATACCAAAACATCAATAACTCATCAAAACACAAATATGAACTTCAAAATCTCAATTCTACCTATTCCATATAACAAAACATAATATAACTAATCAAAACACAAATATGAACTTCAAAATCTCAATTCTACCTATTCCATATACCAAAACATCAATGAATAACTCATCAAAACACAAATATGAACTTCAAAATCAAAATTCTTTTTATTTCATATACCAAAACATCAATAACTCATCAAAACACAAATATGAACTTCAAAATCACAATTCTACCTATTCCATATACCAAAACATCAATAACTTATCAAAACACAAATATGAACTTCAAAATCTCAATTCTACCTATTCCATATACCAAAACATCAATGAATAACTCATCAAAACACAAATATGAACTTCAAAATCAAAATTCTACCTATTCCATATACCAAAACATCAATAACTCATCAAAACACAAATATGAACTTCAAAACACAATTTCTATCTATTTCATTTTCCAAAACATCAATAACTCATCAAAACACAAATATGAACTTCAAAATCACAATTCTACCTATTCCATATAACAAAACATAATATAACTCATCAAAACACAAATATGAACTTCAAAATCACAATTCTACCTATTCCATATACCAAAACATCAATAACTCATCAAAACACAAATATGAACTTCAAAATCACAATTCTACCTATTCCATATACCAAAACATCAATAACTCATCAAAACACAAATATGAACTTCAAAATCTCAATTCTACCTATTCCATATAACAAAACATCAATGAATAATTCATCAAAACACAAATATAAACTTCAAATTCACAATTCTACCTATTCCATATACCAAAACAACAATAACTCATCAAAACACAAATATGAACTTCAAAATCTCAATTCTACCTATTCCATATACCAAAACATCAATGAATAACTCATCAAAACACAAATATGAACTTCAAAATCACAATTCTACCTATTCCATATACCAAAACATCAATAACTCATCAAAACACAAATATGAACTTCAAAACACAATTTCTATCTATTTCATTTACCAAAACATCAATAACTCATCAAAACACAAATATGAACTTCAAAATCACAATTCTACCTATTTCATATACCAAAACATCAATAACTCATCAAAACACAAATATGAACTTCAAAATCTCAATTCTACCTATTCCATATAACAAAACATCAATGAATAATTCATCAAAACACAAATATAAACTTCAAATTCACAATTCTACCTATTCCATATACCAAAACATCAATAACTCATCAAAACACAAATATGAACTTCAAAATCTCAATTCTACCTATTCCATATACCAAAACATCAATGAATAACTCATCAAAACACAAATATGAACTTCAAAATCACAATTCTACCTATTCCATATACCAAAACATCAATAACTCATCAAAACACAAATATGAAAACACAAATATGAACTTCAAAATCAAAATTCTACCTATTCCATATACCAAAACATCAATAACTCATCAAAACACAAATATGAACTTCAAAATCTCAATTCTACCTATTCCATATACCAAAACATCAATGAATAACTCATCAAAACACAAATATGAACTTCAAAATCACAATTCTACCTATTCATATACCAAAAGATCAATAACTTATCAAAACACAAATATGAACTTCAAAATCTCAATTCTACCTATTCCATATAACAAAACATAATATAACTAATCAAAACACAAATATGAACTTCAAAATCTCAATTCTACCTATTCCATATGCCAAAACATCAATGAATAACTGATCAAAACACAAATATGAACTTCAAAATCAAAATTCTTTTTATTTCATATACCAAAACATCAATAACTCATCAAAACACAAATATGAACTTCAAAATCACAATTCTACCTATTCCATATACCAAAACATCAATAACTTATCAAAACACAAATATGAACTTCAAAATCTCAATTCTACCTATTCCATATACCAAAACATCAATGAATAACTCATCAAAACACAAATATGAACTTCAAAATCAAAATTCTACCTATTCCATATACCAAAACATCAATAACTCATCAAAACACAAATATGAACTTCAAAACACAATTTCTATCTATTTCATTTTCCAAAACATCAATAACTCATCAAAACACAAATATGAACTTCAAAATCACAATTCTACCTATTCCATATAACAAAACATAATATAACTCATCAAAACACAAATATGAACTTCAAAATCACAATTCTACCTATTCCATATACCAAAACATCAATAACTCATCAAAACACAAATATGAACTTCAAAATCACAATTCTACCTATTCCATATACCAAAACATCAATAACTCATCAAAACACAAATATGAACTTCAAAATCTCAATTCTACCTATTCCATATAACAAAACATCAATGAATAATTCATCAAAACACAAATATAAACTTCAAATTCACAATTCTACCTATTCCATATACCAAAACAACAATAACTCATCAAAACACAAATATGAACTTCAAAATCTCAATTCTACCTATTCCATATACCAAAACATCAATGAATAACTCATCAAAACACAAATATGAACTTCAAAATCACAATTCTACCTATTCCATATACCAAAACATCAATAACTCATCAAAACACAAATATGAACTTCAAAACACAATTTCTATCTATTTCATTTACCAAAACATCAATAACTCATCAAAACACAAATATGAACTTCAAAATCACAATTCTACCTATTTCATATACCAAAACATCAATAACTCATCAAAACACAAATATGAACTTCAAAATCTCAATTCTACCTATTCCATATAACAAAACATCAATGAATAATTCATCAAAACACAAATATAAACTTCAAATTCACAATTCTACCTATTCCATATACCAAAACATCAATAACTCATCAAAACACAAATATGAACTTCAAAATCTCAATTCTACCTATTCCATATACCAAAACATCAATGAATAACTCATCAAAACACAAATATGAACTTCAAAATCACAATTCTACCTATTCCATATACCAAAACATCAATAACTCATCAAAACACAAATATGAAAACACAAATATGAACTTCAAAATCAAAATTCTACCTATTCCATATACCAAAACATCAATAACTCATCAAAACACAAATATGAACTTCAAAATCTCAATTCTACCTATTCCATATACCAAAACATCAATGAATAACTCATCAAAACACAAATATGAACTTCAAAATCACAATTCTACCTATTCATATACCAAAAGATCAATAACTTATCAAAACACAAATATGAACTTCAAAATCTCAATTCTACCTATTCCATATAACAAAACATAATATAACTAATCAAAACACAAATATGAACTTCAAAATCTCAATTCTACCTATTCCATATGCCAAAACATCAATGAATAACTGATCAAAACACAAATATGAACTTCAAAATCACAATTCTACCTATTCCATATACCAAAACATCAATAACTCATCAAAACACAAATATGAACTTCAAAACACAATTTCTATCTATTTCATTTACCAAAACATCAATAACTCATCAAAACACAAATATGAACTTCAAAATCTCAATTCTACCTATTCCATATACCAAAACATCAATGAATAACTCATCAAAACACAAATATGAACTTCAAAATCAAAATTCTACCTATTCCATATACCAAAACTTCAATAACTCATCAAAACACCAATATGAACTTCAAAATCACAATTCTACCTATTCCATATACCAAAACATCAATAACTCATCAAAACACAAATTTGAACTTCAAAATCTCAATTCTACCTATTCCATATAACAAAACATCAATGAATAATTCATTAAAACACAAATATGAACTCAAAAATGAAAATTCTACCTATTCCATATACCAAAACATCAATAACTCATCAAAACACAAATATGAACTTCAAAATCTCAATTCTACCTATTCCATATAACAAAACATCAATGAATAATTCATCAAAACACAAATATGAACTTCAAAATCAAAATTCTACCTATTCCATATACCAAAACATCAATAACTCATCAAAACACAAATATGAACTTCAAAATCTCAATTCTACCTATTCCATATAACAAAACATAATATAACTAATCAAAACACAAATATGAACTTCAAAATCTCAATTCTACCTATTCCATATACCAAAACATCAATGAATAACTCATCAAAACACAAATATGAACTTCAAAATCAAAATTCTTTTTATTTCATATACCAAAACATCAATAACTCATCAAAACACAAATATGAACTTCAAAATCACAATTCTACCTATTCCATATACCAAAACATCAATAACTTATCAAAACACAAATATGAACTTCAAAATCTCAATTCTACCTATTCCATATACCAAAACATCAATGAATAACTCATCAAAACACAAATATGAACTTCAAAATCAAAATTCTACCTATTCCATATACCAAAACATCAATAACTCATCAAAACACAAATATGAACTTCAAAACACAATTTCTATCTATTTCATTTTCCAAAACATCAATAACTCATCAAAACACAAATATGAACTTCAAAATCACAATTCTACCTATTCCATATAACAAAACATAATATAACTCATCAAAACACAAATATGAACTTCAAAATCACAATTCTACCTATTCCATATACCAAAACATCAATAACTCATCAAAACACAAATATGAACTTCAAAATCACAATTCTACCTATTCCATATACCAAAACATCAATAACTCATCAAAACACAAATATGAACTTCAAAATCTCAATTCTACCTATTCCATATAACAAAACATCAATGAATAATTCATCAAAACACAAATATAAACTTCAAATTCACAATTCTACCTATTCCATATACCAAAACAACAATAACTCATCAAAACACAAATATGAACTTCAAAATCTCAATTCTACCTATTCCATATACCAAAACATCAATGAATAACTCATCAAAACACAAATATGAACTTCAAAATCACAATTCTACCTATTCCATATACCAAAACATCAATAACTCATCAAAACACAAATATGAACTTCAAAACACAATTTCTATCTATTTCATTTACCAAAACATCAATAACTCATCAAAACACAAATATGAACTTCAAAATCACAATTCTACCTATTTCATATACCAAAACATCAATAACTCATCAAAACACAAATATGAACTTCAAAATCTCAATTCTACCTATTCCATATAACAAAACATCAATGAATAATTCATCAAAACACAAATATAAACTTCAAATTCACAATTCTACCTATTCCATATACCAAAACATCAATAACTCATCAAAACACAAATATGAACTTCAAAATCTCAATTCTACCTATTCCATATACCAAAACATCAATGAATAACTCATCAAAACACAAATATGAACTTCAAAATCACAATTCTACCTATTCCATATACCAAAACATCAATAACTCATCAAAACACAAATATGAAAACACAAATATGAACTTCAAAATCAAATTTCTACCTATTCCATATACCAAAACATCAATAACTCATCAAAACACAAATATGAACTTCAAAATCTCAATTCTACCTATTCCATATACCAAAACATCAATGAATAACTCATCAAAACACAAATATGAACTTCAAAATCACAATTCTACCTATTCATATACCAAAAGATCAATAACTTATCAAAACACAAATATGAACTTCAAAATCTCAATTCTACCTATTCCATATAACAAAACATAATATAACTAATCAAAACACAAATATGAACTTCAAAATCTCAATTCTACCTATTCCATATGCCAAAACATCAATGAATAACTGATCAAAACACAAATATGAACTTCAAAATCACAATTCTACCTATTCCATATACCAAAACATCAATAACTCATCAAAACACAAATATGAACTTCAAAACACAATTTCTATCTATTTCATTTACCAAAACATCAATAACTCATCAAAACACAAATATGAACTTCAAAATCTCAATTCTACCTATTCCATATACCAAAACATCAATGAATAACTCATCAAAACACAAATATGAACTTCAAAATCAAAATTCTACCTATTCCATATACCAAAACTTCAATAACTCATCAAAACACAAATATGAACTTCAAAATCACAATTCTACCTATTCCATATACCAAAACATCAATAACTCATCAAAACACAAATTTGAACTTCAAAATCTCAATTCTACCTATTCCATATAACAAAACATCAATGAATAATTCATTAAAACACAAATATGAACTTAAAAATGAAAATTCTACCTATTCCATATACCAAAACATCAATAACTCATCAAAACACAAATATGAACTTCAAAATCACAATTCTACCTATTCCATATACCAAAACATCAATAACTCATCAAAACACAAATATGAACTTCAAAATCTCAATTCTACCTATTCCATATAACAAAACATCAATGAATAATTCATCAAAACACAAATATGAACTTCAAAATCAAAATTCTACCTATTCCATATACCAAAACATCAATAACTCATCGAAACACAAATATGAACTTCAAAATCTCAATTCTACCTATTCCATATAACAAAACATAATATAACTAATCAAAACACAAATATGAACTTCAAAATCTCAATTCTACCTATTCCATATACCAAAACATCAATGAATAACTCATCAAAACACAAATATGAACTTCAAAATCAAAATTCTACCTATTCCATATACCAAAACATCAATAACTCATCAAAACACAAATATGAACTTCAAAATCACAATTCTACCTATTCCATATACCAAAACATCAATAACTCATCAAAACACAAATATGAACTTCAAAATCTCAATTCTACCTATTCCATATAACAAAACATCAATGAATAATTCATCAAAACACAAATATGAACTTCAAAATCTCAATTCTACCTATTCCATATAACAAAACATAATATAACTAATCAAAACACAAATATGAACTTCAAAATCTCAATTCTACCTATTCCATATACCAAAACATCAATGAATAACTCATCAAAACACAAATATGAACTTCAAAATCAAAATTCTACCTATTCCATATACCAAAACATCAATAACTCATCAAAACACAAATATGAACTTCAAAATCAAAATTCTACCTATTCCATATACCAAAACATCAATAACTCATCAAAACACAAATATGAACTTCAAAATCACAATTCTACCTATTCCATATACCAAAACATCAATGAATAACTCATCAAAACACAAATATGAACTTCAAAATCAAAATTCTACCTATTCCATATACCAAAACTTCAATAACTCATCAAAACACCAATATGAACTTCAAAATCACAATTCTACCTATTCCATATACCAAAACATCAATAACTCATCAAAACACAAATTTGAACTTCAAAATCTCAATTCTACCTATTCCATATAACAAAACATCAATGAATAATTCATTAAAACACAAATATGAACTCAAAAATGAAAATTCTACCTATTCCATATACCAAAACATCAATAACTCATCAAAACACAAATATGAACTTCAAAATCTCAATTCTACCTATTCCATATAACAAAACATCAATGAATAATTCATCAAAACACAAATATGAACTTCAAAATCAAAATTCTACCTATTCCATATACCAAAACATCAATAACTCATCAAAACACAAATATGAACTTCAAAATCTCAATTCTACCTATTCCATATAACAAAACATAATATAACTAATCAAAACACAAATATGAACTTCAAAATCTCAATTCTACCTATTCCATATACCAAAACATCAATGAATAACTCATCAAAACACAAATATGAACTTCAAAATCAAAATTCTTTTTATTTCATATACCAAAACATCAATAACTCATCAAAACACAAATATGAACTTCAAAATCACAATTCTACCTATTCCATATACCAAAACATCAATAACTTATCAAAACACAAATATGAACTTCAAAATCTCAATTCTACCTATTCCATATACCAAAACATCAATGAATAACTCATCAAAACACAAATATGAACTTCAAAATCAAAATTCTACCTATTCCATATACCAAAACATCAATAACTCATCAAAACACAAATATGAACTTCAAAACACAATTTCTATCTATTTCATTTTCCAAAACATCAATAACTCATCAAAACACAAATATGAACTTCAAAATCACAATTCTACCTATTCCATATAACAAAACATAATATAACTCATCAAAACACAAATATGAACTTCAAAATCACAATTCTACCTATTCCATATACCAAAACATCAATAACTCATCAAAACACAAATATGAACTTCAAAATCACAATTCTACCTATTCCATATACCAAAACATCAATAACTCATCAAAACACAAATATGAACTTCAAAATCTCAATTCTACCTATTCCATATAACAAAACATCAATGAATAATTCATCAAAACACAAATATAAACTTCAAATTCACAATTCTACCTATTCCATATACCAAAACAACAATAACTCATCAAAACACAAATATGAACTTCAAAATCTCAATTCTACCTATTCCATATACCAAAACATCAATGAATAACTCATCAAAACACAAATATGAACTTCAAAATCACAATTCTACCTATTCCATATACCAAAACATCAATAACTCATCAAAACACAAATATGAACTTCAAAACACAATTTCTATCTATTTCATTTACCAAAACATCAATAACTCATCAAAACACAAATATGAACTTCAAAATCACAATTCTACCTATTTCATATACCAAAACATCAATAACTCATCAAAACACAAATATGAACTTCAAAATCTCAATTCTACCTATTCCATATAACAAAACATCAATGAATAATTCATCAAAACACAAATATAAACTTCAAATTCACAATTCTACCTATTCCATATACCAAAACATCAATAACTCATCAAAACACAAATATGAACTTCAAAATCTCAATTCTACCTATTCCATATACCAAAACATCAATGAATAACTCATCAAAACACAAATATGAACTTCAAAATCACAATTCTACCTATTCCATATACCAAAACATCAATAACTCATCAAAACACAAATATGAAAACACAAATATGAACTTCAAAATCAAATTTCTACCTATTCCATATACCAAAACATCAATAACTCATCAAAACACAAATATGAACTTCAAAATCTCAATTCTACCTATTCCATATACCAAAACATCAATGAATAACTCATCAAAACACAAATATGAACTTCAAAATCACAATTCTACCTATTCATATACCAAAAGATCAATAACTTATCAAAACACAAATATGAACTTCAAAATCTCAATTCTACCTATTCCATATAACAAAACATAATATAACTAATCAAAACACAAATATGAACTTCAAAATCTCAATTCTACCTATTCCATATGCCAAAACATCAATGAATAACTGATCAAAACACAAATATGAACTTCAAAATCACAATTCTACCTATTCCATATACCAAAACATCAATAACTCATCAAAACACAAATATGAACTTCAAAACACAATTTCTATCTATTTCATTTACCAAAACATCAATAACTCATCAAAACACAAATATGAACTTCAAAATCTCAATTCTACCTATTCCATATACCAAAACATCAATGAATAACTCATCAAAACACAAATATGAACTTCAAAATCAAAATTCTACCTATTCCATATACCAAAACTTCAATAACTCATCAAAACACAAATATGAACTTCAAAATCACAATTCTACCTATTCCATATACCAAAACATCAATAACTCATCAAAACACAAATTTGAACTTCAAAATCTCAATTCTACCTATTCCATATAACAAAACATCAATGAATAATTCATTAAAACACAAATATGAACTTAAAAATGAAAATTCTACCTATTCCATATACCAAAACATCAATAACTCATCAAAACACAAATATGAACTTCAAAATCACAATTCTACCTATTCCATATACCAAAACATCAATAACTCATCAAAACACAAATATGAACTTCAAAATCTCAATTCTACCTATTCCATATAACAAAACATCAATGAATAATTCATCAAAACACAAATATGAACTTCAAAATCAAAATTCTACCTATTCCATATACCAAAACATCAATAACTCATCGAAACACAAATATGAACTTCAAAATCTCAATTCTACCTATTCCATATAACAAAACATAATATAACTAATCAAAACACAAATATGAACTTCAAAATCTCAATTCTACCTATTCCATATACCAAAACATCAATGAATAACTCATCAAAACACAAATATGAACTTCAAAATCAAAATTCTACCTATTCCATATACCAAAACATCAATAACTCATCAAAACACAAATATGAACTTCAAAATCACAATTCTACCTATTCCATATACCAAAACATCAATAACTCATCAAAACACAAATATGAACTTCAAAATCTCAATTCTACCTATTCCATATAACAAAACATCAATGAATAATTCATCAAAACACAAATATGAACTTCAAAATCTCAATTCTACCTATTCCATATAACAAAACATAATATAACTAATCAAAACACAAATATGAACTTCAAAATCTCAATTCTACCTATTCCATATACCAAAACATCAATGAATAACTCATCAAAACACAAATATGAACTTCAAAATCAAAATTCTACCTATTCCATATACCAAAACATCAATAACTCATCAAAACACAAATATGAACTTCAAAATCAAAATTCTACCTATTCCATATACCAAAACATCAATAACTCATCAAAACACAAATATGAACTTCAAAATCACAATTCTACCTATTCCATATACCAAAACATCAATAACTCATCAAAACACAAATATGAACTTCAAAATCTCAATTCTACCTATTCCATATAACAAAACATCAATGAATAATTCATCAAAACACAAATATGAACTTCAAAATCAAAATTCTACCTATTCCATATACCAAAACATCAATAACTCATCAAAACACAAATATGAACTTCAAAATCTCAATTCTACCTATTCCATATACCAAAACATCAATGAATAACTCATCAAAACACAAATATGAACTTCAAAATCACAATTCTACCTATTCCACATACCAAAACATCAATAACTCATCAAAACACAAATATGAACTTTGAAACACAATTTCTACCTATTCCATTTACCAAAACATCAATAACTCATCAAAACACAATATATGAACTTCAAAATCACAATTCTACCTATTCCATATAACAAAACATAATATAACTCATCAAAACACAAATATGAACTTCAAAATCACAATTCTACCTATTTCATATACCAAAACATCAATAACTCATCAAAACACAAATATGAACTTCAAAATCTCAATTCTACCTATTCCATATAACAAAACATAATATAACTCATCAAAACACAAATATGAACTTCAAAATCACAATTCTACCTATTCCATATACCAAAACATCAATAACTCATCAAAACACAAATATGAACTTCAAAACACAATTTCTATCTATTTCATTTACCAAAACATCAATAACTCATCAAAACACAAATATGAACTTCAAAATCACAATTCTACCTATTCCATATAACAAAACATAATATAACTCATCAAAACACAAATATGAACTTCAAAATCACAATTCTACCTATTCCATATACCAAAACATCAATAACTCATCAAAACACAAATATGAACTTCAAAATCTCAATTCTACCTATTCCATATAACAAAACATCAATGAATAATTCATCAAAACACAAATATGAACTTCAAAATCAAAATTCTACCTATTCCATATACCAAAACATCAATAACTCATCAAAACACAAATATGAACTTCAAAATCTCAATTCTACCTATTCCATATACCAAAACATCAATGAATAATTCATCAAAACACAAATATGAACTTCAAAATCGCAATTCTACCTATTCCATATACCAAAACATCAATAACTCATCAAAACACAAATATGAACTTCAAAACACAATTTCTATCTATTTCATTTACCAAAACATCAATAACTCATCAAAACACAAATATGAACTTCAAAATCACAATTCTACCTATTTCATATACCAAAACATCAATAACTCATCAAAACACAAATATGAACTTCAAAATCTCAATTCTACCTATTCCATATAACAAAACATCAATGAATAATTCATCAAAACACAAATATAAACTTCAAATTCACAATTCTACCTATTCCATATACCAAAACATCAATAACTCATCAAAACACAAATATGAACTTCAAAATCTCAATTCTACCTATTCCATATACCAAAACATCAATGAATAACTCATCAAAACACAAATATGAACTTCAAAATCACAATTCTACCTATTCCATATACCAAAACATCAATAACTCATCAAAACACAAATATGAACTTCAAAATCTCAATTCTACCTATTCCATATAACAAAACATCAATGAATAATTCATCAAAACACAAATATAAACTTCAAATTCACAATTCTACCTATTCCATATACCAAAACATCAATAACTCATCAAAACACAAATATGAACTTCAAAACACAATTTCTATCTATTTCATTTACCAAAACATCAATAACTCATCAAAACACAAATATGAACTTCAAAATCACAATTCTACCTATTTCATATACCAAAACATCAATAACTCATCAAAACACAAATATGAACTTCAAAATCTCAATTCTACCTATTCCATATAACAAAACATCAATGAATAATTCATCAAAACACAAATATAAACTTCAAATTCACAATTCTACCTATTCCATATAACAAAACATCAATGAATAATTCATCAAAACACAAATATGAACTTCAAAATCACAATTCTACCTATTCCATATACCAAAACATCAATAACTCATCAAAACACAAATATGAACTTCAAAATCTCAATTCTACCTATTCCATATAACAAAACATCAATGAATAATTCATCAAAACACAAATATAAACTTCAAATTCACAATTCTACCTATTCCATATACCAAAACATCAATAACTCATCAAAACACAAATATGAACTTCAAAACACAATTTCTATCTATTTCATTTACCAAAACATCAATAACTCATCAAAACACAAATATGAACTTCAAAATCACAATTCTACCTATTTCATATACCAAAACATCAATAACTCATCAAAACACAAATATGAACTTCAAAATCTCAATTCTACCTATTCCATATAACAAAACATCAATGAATAATTCATCAAAACACAAATATGAACTTCAAAATCAAAATTCTACCTATTCCATATACCAAAACATCAATAACTCATCAAAACACAAATATGAACTTCAAAATCTCAATTCTACCTATTCCATATACCAAAACATCAATGAATAACTCATCAAAACACAAATATGAACTTCAAAATCACAATTCTACCTATTCCACATACCAAAACATCAATAACTCATCAAAACACAAATATGAACTTTGAAACACAATTTCTACCTATTCCATTTACCAAAACATCAATAACTCATCAAAACACAATATATGAACTTCAAAATCACAATTCTACCTATTCCATATAACAAAACATAATATAACTCATCAAAACACAAATATGAACTTCAAAATCACAATTCTACCTATTTCATATACCAAAACATCAATAACTCATCAAAACACAAATATGAACTTCAAAATCTCAATTCTACCTATTCCATATAACAAAACATAATATAACTCATCAAAACACAAATATGAACTTCAAAATCACAATTCTACCTATTCCATATACCAAAACATCAATAACTCATCAAAACACAAATATGAACTTCAAAACACAATTTCTATCTATTTCATTTACCAAAACATCAATAACTCATCAAAACACAAATATGAACTTCAAAATCACAATTCTACCTATTCCATATAACAAAACATAATATAACTCATCAAAACACAAATATGAACTTCAAAATCACAATTCTACCTATTCCATATACCAAAACATCAATAACTCATCAAAACACAAATATGAACTTCAAAATCTCAATTCTACCTATTCCATATAACAAAACATCAATGAATAATTCATCAAAACACAAATATGAACTTCAAAATCAAAATTCTACCTATTCCATATACCAAAACATCAATAACTCATCAAAACACAAATATGAACTTCAAAATCTCAATTCTACCTATTCCATATACCAAAACATCAATGAATAACTCATCAAAACACAAATATGAACTTCAAAATCGCAATTCTACCTATTCCATATACCAAAACATCAATAACTCATCAAAACACAAATATGAACTTCAAAACACAATTTCTATCTATTTCATTTACCAAAACATCAATAACTCATCAAAACACAAATATGAACTTCAAAATCACAATTCTACCTATTTCATATACCAAAACATCAATAACTCATCAAAACACAAATATGAACTTCAAAATCTCAATTCTACCTATTCCATATAACAAAACATCAATGAATAATTCATCAAAACACAAATATAAACTTCAAATTCACAATTCTACCTATTCCATATACCAAAACATCAATAACTCATCAAAACACAAATATGAACTTCAAAATCTCAATTCTACCTATTCCATATACCAAAACATCAATGAATAACTCATCAAAACACAAATATGAACTTCAAAATCACAATTCTACCTATTCCATATACCAAAACATCAATAACTCATCAAAACACAAATATGAACTTCAAAATCTCAATTCTACCTATTCCATATAACAAAACATCAATGAATAATTCATCAAAACACAAATATAAACTTCAAATTCACAATTCTACCTATTCCATATACCAAAACATCAATAACTCATCAAAACACAAATATGAACTTCAAAACACAATTTCTATCTATTTCATTTACCAAAACATCAATAACTCATCAAAACACAAATATGAACTTCAAAATCACAATTCTACCTATTTCATATACCAAAACATCAATAACTCATCAAAACACAAATATGAACTTCAAAATCAAAATTCTACCTATTCCATATACCAAAACATCAATAACTCATCAAAACACAAATATGAACTTCAAAATCACAATTCTACCTATTCCATATAACAAAACATAATATAACTAATCAAAACACAAATATGAACTTCAAAATCTCAATTCTACCTATTCCATATACCAAAACATCAATGAATAACTCATCAAAACACAAATATGAACTTCAAAATCAAAATTCTACCTATTCCATATACCAAAACATCAATAACTCATCAAAACACAAATATGAACTTCAAAATCACAATTCTACCTATTCCATATACCAAAACATCAATAACTCATCAAAACACAAATATGAACTTCAAAATCTCAATTCTACCTATTCCATATAACAAAACATCAATGAATAATTCATCAAAACACAAATATGAACTTCAAAATCAAAATTCTACCTATTCCATATACCAAAACATCAATAACTCATCAAAACACAAATATGAACTTCAAAATCTCAATTCTACCTATTCCATATACCAAAACATCAATGAATAACTCATCAAAACACAAATATGAACTTCAAAATCACAATTCTACCTATTCCACATACCAAAACATCAATAACTCATCAAAACACAAATATGAACTTTGAAACACAATTTCTACCTATTCCATTTACCAAAACATCAATAACTCATCAAAACACAAATATGAACTTCAAAATCACAATTCTACCTATTCCATATAACAAAACATAATATAACTCATCAAAACACAAATATGAACTTCAAAATCACAATTCTACCTATTTCATATACCAAAACATCAATAACTCATCAAAACACAAATATGAACTTCAAAATCTCAATTCTACCTATTCCATATAACAAAACATAATATAACTCATCAAAACACAAATATGAACTTCAAAATCACAATTCTACCTATTTCATATACCAAAACATCAATAACTCATCAAAACACAAATATGAACTTCAAAACACAATTTCTATCTATTTCATTTACCAAAACATCAATAACTCATCAAAACACAAATATGAACTTCAAAATCACAATTCTACCTATTCCATATAACAAAACATAATATAACTCATCAAAACACAAATATGAACTTCAAAATCACAATTCTACCTATTCCATATACCAAAACATCAATAACTCATCAAAACACAAATATGAACTTCAAAATCTCAATTCTACCTATTCCATATAACAAAACATCAATGAATAATTCATCAAAACACAAATATGAACTTCAAAATCAAAATTCTACCTATTCCATATACCAAAACATCAATAACTCATCAAAACACAAATATGAACTTCAAAATCTCAATTCTACCTATTCCATATACCAAAACATCAATGAATAACTCATCAAAACACAAATATGAACTTCAAAATCGCAATTCTACCTATTCCATATACCAAAACATCAATAACTCATCAAAACACAAATATGAACTTCAAAACACAATTTCTATCTATTTCATTTACCAAAACATCAATAACTCATCAAAACACAAATATGAACTTCAAAATCACAATTCTACCTATTTCATATACCAAAACATCAATAACTCATCAAAACACAAATATGAACTTCAAAATCTCAATTCTACCTATTCCATATAACAAAACATCAATGAATAATTCATCAAAACACAAATATAAACTTCAAATTCACAATTCTACCTATTCCATATACCAAAACATCAATAACTCATCAAAACACAAATATGAACTTCAAAATCTCAATTCTACCTATTCCATATACCAAAACATCAATGAATAACTCATCAAAACACAAATATGAACTTCAAAATCAAAATTCTACCTATTCCATATACCAAAACTTCAATAACTCATCAAAACACAAATATGAACTTCAAAATCACAATTCTACCTATTCCATATACCAAAACATCAATAACTCATCAAAACACAAATTTGAACTTCAAAATCTCAATTCTACCTATTCCATATAACAAAACATCAATGAATAATTCATTAAAACACAAATATGAACTTAAAAATGAAAATTCTACCTATTCCATATACCAAAACATCAATAACTCATCAAAACACAAATATGAACTTCAAAATCACAATTCTACCTATTCCATATACCAAAACATCAATAACTCATCAAAACACAAATATGAACTTCAAAATCTCAATTCTACCTATTCCATATAACAAAACATCAATGAATAATTCATCAAAACACAAATATGAACTTCAAAATCAAAATTCTACCTATTCCATATACCAAAACATCAATAACTCATCAAAACACAAATATGAACTTCAAAATCTCAATTCTACCTATTCCATATAACAAAACATAATATAACTAATCAAAACACAAATATGAACTTCAAAATCTCAATTCTACCTATTCCATATACCAAAACATCAATGAATAACTCATCAAAACACAAATATGAACTTCAAAATCAAAATTCTACCTATTCCATATACCAAAACATCAATAACTCATCAAAACACAAATATGAACTTCAAAATCACAATTCTACCTATTCCATATACCAAAACATCAATAACTCATCAAAACACAAATATGAACTTCAAAATCTCAATTCTACCTATTCCATATAACAAAACATCAATGAATAATTCATCAAAACACAAATATGAACTTCAAAATCTCAATTCTACCTATTCCATATAACAAAACATAATATAACTAATCAAAACACAAATATGAACTTCAAAATCTCAATTCTACCTATTCCATATACCAAAACATCAATGAATAACTCATCAAAACACAAATATGAACTTCAAAATCAAAATTCTACCTATTCCATATACCAAAACATCAATAACTCATCAAAACACAAATATGAACTTCAAAATCAAAATTCCACCTATTCCATATACCAAAACATCAATAACTCATCAAAACACAAATATGAACTTCAAAATCACAATTCTACCTATTCCATATACCAAAACATCAATAACTCATCAAAACACAAATATGAACTTCAAAATCTCAATTCTACCTATTCCATATAACAAAACATCAATGAATAATTCATCAAAACACAAATATGAACTTCAAAATCAAAATTCTACCTATTCCATATACCAAAACATCAATAACTCATCAAAACACAAATATGAACTTCAAAATCTCAATTCTACCTATTCCATATACCAAAACATCAATGAATAACTCATCAAAACACAAATATGAACTTCAAAATCACAATTCTACCTATTCCACATACCAAAACATCAATAACTCATCAAAACACAAATATGAACTTTGAAACACAATTTCTACCTATTCCATTTACCAAAACATCAATAACTCATCAAAACACAATATATGAACTTCAAAATCACAATTCTACCTATTCCATATAACAAAACATAATATAACTCATCAAAACACAAATATGAACTTCAAAATCACAATTCTACCTATTTCATATACCAAAACATCAATAACTCATCAAAACACAAATATGAACTTCAAAATCTCAATTCTACCTATTCCATATAACAAAACATAATATAACTCATCAAAACACAAATATGAACTTCAAAATCACAATTCTACCTATTCCATATACCAAAACATCAATAACTCATCAAAACACAAATATGAACTTCAAAACACAATTTCTATCTATTTCATTTACCAAAACATCAATAACTCATCAAAACACAAATATGAACTTCAAAATCACAATTCTACCTATTCCATATAACAAAACATAATATAACTCATCAAAACACAAATATGAACTTCAAAATCACAATTCTACCTATTCCATATACCAAAACATCAATAACTCATCAAAACACAAATATGAACTTCAAAATCTCAATTCTACCTATTCCATATAACAAAACATCAATGAATAATTCATCAAAACACAAATATGAACTTCAAAATCAAAATTCTACCTATTCCATATACCAAAACATCAATAACTCATCAAAACACAAATATGAACTTCAAAATCTCAATTCTACCTATTCCATATACCAAAACATCAATGAATAACTCATCAAAACACAAATATGAACTTCAAAATCGCAATTCTACCTATTCCATATACCAAAACATCAATAACTCATCAAAACACAAATATGAACTTCAAAACACAATTTCTATCTATTTCATTTACCAAAACATCAATAACTCATCAAAACACAAATATGAACTTCAAAATCACAATTCTACCTATTTCATATACCAAAACATCAATAACTCATCAAAACACAAATATGAACTTCAAAATCTCAATTCTACCTATTCCATATAACAAAACATCAATGAATAATTCATCAAAACACAAATATAAACTTCAAATTCACAATTCTACCTATTCCATATACCAAAACATCAATAACTCATCAAAACACAAATATGAACTTCAAAATCTCAATTCTACCTATTCCATATACCAAAACATCAATGAATAACTCATCAAAACACAAATATGAACTTCAAAATCACAATTCTACCTATTCCATATACCAAAACATCAATAACTCATCAAAACACAAATATGAACTTCAAAATCTCAATTCTACCTATTCCATATAACAAAACATCAATGAATAATTCATCAAAACACAAATATAAACTTCAAATTCACAATTCTACCTATTCCATATACCAAAACATCAATAACTCATCAAAACACAAATATGAACTTCAAAACACAATTTCTATCTATTTCATTTACCAAAACATCAATAACTCATCAAAACACAAATATGAACTTCAAAATCACAATTCTACCTATTTCATATACCAAAACATCAATAACTCATCAAAACACAAATATGAACTTCAAAATCAAAATTCTACCTATTCCATATACCAAAACATCAATAACTCATCAAAACACAAATATGAACTTCAAAATCACAATTCTACCTATTCCATATAACAAAACATAATATAACTAATCAAAACACAAATATGAACTTCAAAATCTCAATTCTACCTATTCCATATACCAAAACATCAATGAATAACTCATCAAAACACAAATATGAACTTCAAAATCAAAATTCTACCTATTCCATATACCAAAACATCAATAACTCATCAAAACACAAATATGAACTTCAAAATCACAATTCTACCTATTCCATATACCAAAACATCAATAACTCATCAAAACACAAATATGAACTTCAAAATCTCAATTCTACCTATTCCATATAACAAAACATCAATGAATAATTCATCAAAACACAAATATGAACTTCAAAATCAAAATTCTACCTATTCCATATACCAAAACATCAATAACTCATCAAAACACAAATATGAACTTCAAAATCTCAATTCTACCTATTCCATATACCAAAACATCAATGAATAACTCATCAAAACACAAATATGAACTTCAAAATCACAATTCTACCTATTCCACATACCAAAACATCAATAACTCATCAAAACACAAATATGAACTTTGAAACACAATTTCTACCTATTCCATTTACCAAAACATCAATAACTCATCAAAACACAAATATGAACTTCAAAATCACAATTCTACCTATTCCATATAACAAAACATAATATAACTCATCAAAACACAAATATGAACTTCAAAATCACAATTCTACCTATTTCATATACCAAAACATCAATAACTCATCAAAACACAAATATGAACTTCAAAATCTCAATTCTACCTATTCCATATAACAAAACATAATATAACTCATCAAAACACAAATATGAACTTCAAAATCACAATTCTACCTATTTCATATACCAAAACATCAATAACTCATCAAAACACAAATATGAACTTCAAAACACAATTTCTATCTATTTCATTTACCAAAACATCAATAACTCATCAAAACACAAATATGAACTTCAAAATCACAATTCTACCTATTCCATATAACAAAACATAATATAACTCATCAAAACACAAATATGAACTTCAAAATCACAATTCTACCTATTCCATATACCAAAACATCAATAACTCATCAAAACACAAATATGAACTTCAAAATCTCAATTCTACCTATTCCATATAACAAAACATCAATGAATAATTCATCAAAACACAAATATGAACTTCAAAATCAAAATTCTACCTATTCCATATACCAAAACATCAATAACTCATCAAAACACAAATATGAACTTCAAAATCTCAATTCTACCTATTCCATATACCAAAACATCAATGAATAACTCATCAAAACACAAATATGAACTTCAAAATCGCAATTCTACCTATTCCATATACCAAAACATCAATAACTCATCAAAACACAAATATGAACCTCAAAACACAATTTCTATCTATTTCATTTACCAAAACATCAATAACTCATCAAAACACAAATATGAACTTCAAAATCACAATTCTACCTATTTCATATACCAAAACATCAATAACTCATCAAAACACAAATATGAACTTCAAAATCTCAATTCTACCTATTCCATATAACAAAACATCAATGAATAATTCATCAAAACACAAATATAAACTTCAAATTCACAATTCTACCTATTCCATATACCAAAACATCAATAACTCATCAAAACACAAATATGAACTTCAAAATCTCAATTCTACCTATTCCATATACCAAAACATCAATGAATAACTCATCAAAACACAAATATGAACTTCAAAATCACAATTCTACCTATTCCATATACCAAAACATCAATAACTCATCAAAACACAAATATGAACTTCAAAATCTCAATTCTACCTATTCCATATAACAAAACATCAATGAATAATTCATCAAAACACAAATATAAACTTCAAATTCACAATTCTACCTATTCCATATACCAAAACATCAATAACTCATCAAAACACAAATATGAACTTCAAAACACAATTTCTATCTATTTCATTTACCAAAACATCAATAACTCATCAAAACACAAATATGAACTTCAAAATCACAATTCTACCTATTTCATATACCAAAACATCAATAACTCATCAAAACACAAATATGAACTTCAAAATCACAATTCTACCTATTCCATATACCAAAACATCAATAACTCATCAAAACACAAATATGAACTTCAAAATCTCAATTCTACCTATTCCATATAACAAAACATCAATGAATAATTCATCAAAACACAAATATGAACTTCAAAATCAAAATTCTACCTATTCCATATACCAAAACATCAATAACTCATCAAAACACAAATATGAACTTCAAAATCTCAATTCTACCTATTCCATATACCAAAACATCAATGAATAACTCATCAAAACACAAATATGAACTTCAAAATCACAATTCTACCTATTCCACATACCAAAACATCAATAAGTCATCAAAACACAAATATGAACTTTGAAACACAATTTCTACCTATTCCATTTACCAAAACATCAATAACTCATCAAAACACAAATATGAACTTCAAAATCACAATTCTACCTATTCCATATAACAAAACATAATATAACTCATCAAAACACAAATATGAACTTCAAAATCACAATTCTACCTATTTCATATACCAAAACATCAATAACTCATCAAAACACAAATATGAACTTCAAAATCTCAATTCTACCTATTCCATATAACAAAACATAATATAACTCATCAAAACACAAATATGAACTTCAAAATCACAATTCTACCTATTCCATATACCAAAACATCAATAACTCATCAAAACACAAATATGAACTTCAAAACACAATTTCTATCTATTTCATTTACCAAAACATCAATAACTCATCAAAACACAAATATGAACTTCAAAATCACAATTCTACCTATTCCATATAACAAAACATAATATAACTCATCAAAACACAAATATGAACTTCAAAATCACAATTCTACCTATTCCATATACCAAAACATCAATAACTCATCAAAACACAAATATGAACTTCAAAATCTCAATTCTACCTATTCCATATAACAAAACATCAATGAATAATTCATCAAAACACAAATATGAACTTCAAAATCAAAATTCTACCTATTCCATATACCAAAACATCAATAACTCATCAAAACACAAATATGAACTTCAAAATCTCAATTCTACCTATTCCATATACCAAAACATCAATGAATAACACATCAAAACACAAATATGAACTTCAAAATCGCAATTCTACCTATTCCATATACCAAAACATCAATAACTCATCAAAACACAAATATGAACTTCAAAACACAATTTCTATCTATTTCATTTACCAAAACATCAATAACTCATCAAAACACAAATATGAACTTCAAAATCACAATTCTACCTATTTCATATACCAAAACATCAATAACTCATCAAAACACAAATATGAACTTCAAAATCTCAATTCTACCTATTCCATATAACAAAACATCAATGAATAATTCATCAAAACACAAATATAAACTTCAAATTCACAATTCTACCTATTCCATATACCAAAACATCAATAACTCATCAAAACACAAATATGAACTTCAAAATCTCAATTCTACCTATTCCATATACCAAAACATCAATGAATAACTCATCAAAACACAAATATGAACTTCAAAATCACAATTCTACCTATTCCATATACCAAAACATCAATAACTCATCAAAACACAAATATGAACTTCAAATTCACAATTCTACCTATTCCATATAACAAAACATAATATAACTCATCAAAACACAAATATGAACTTCAAAATCTCAATTCTACCTATTCCATATGCCAAAACATCAATGAATAACTGATCAAAACACAAATATGAACTTCAAAATCACAATTCTACCTATTCCATATACCAAAACATCAATAACTCATCAAAACACAAATATGAACTTCAAAACACAATTTCTATCTATTTCATTTACCAAAACATCAATAACTCATCAAAACACAAATATGAACTTCAAAATCACAATTCTACCTATTCCATATAACAAAACATAATATAACTCATCAAAACACAAATATGAACTTCAAAATCACAATTCTACCTATTCCATATACCAAAACATCAATAACTCATCAAAACACAAATATGAACTTCAAAATCTCAATTCTACCTATTCCATATAACAAAACATCAATGAATAATTCATCAAAACACAAATATGAACTTCAAAATCAAAATTCTACCTATTCCATATACCAAAACATCAATAACTCATCAAAACACAAATATGAACTTCAAAATCTCAATTCTACCTATTCCATATACCAAAACATCAATGAATAACTCATCAAAACACAAATATGAACTTCAAAATCGCAATTCTACCTATTCCATATACCAAAACATCAATAACTCATCAAAACACAAATATGAACCTCAAAACACAATTTCTATCTATTTCATTTACCAAAACATCAATAACTCATCAAAACACAAATATGAACTTCAAAATCACAATTCTACCTATTTCATATACCAAAACATCAATAACTCATCAAAACACAAATATGAACTTCAAAATCTCAATTCTACCTATTCCATATAACAAAACATCAATGAATAATTCATCAAAACACAAATATAAACTTCAAATTCACAATTCTACCTATTCCATATACCAAAACATCAATAACTCATCAAAACACAAATATGAACTTCAAAATCTCAATTCTACCTATTCCATATACCAAAACATCAATGAATAACTCATCAAAACACAAATATGAACTTCAAAATCACAATTCTACCTATTCCATATACCAAAACATCAATAACTCATCAAAACACAAATATGAACTTCAAAATCTCAATTCTACCTATTCCATATAACAAAACATCAATGAATAATTCATCAAAACACAAATATAAACTTCAAATTCACAATTCTACCTATTCCATATACCAAAACATCAATAACTCATCAAAACACAAATATGAACTTCAAAACACAATTTCTATCTATTTCATTTACCAAAACATCAATAACTCATCAAAACACAAATATGAACTTCAAAATCACAATTCTACCTATTTCATATACCAAAACATCAATAACTCATCAAAACACAAATATGAACTTCAAAATCACAATTCTACCTATTCCATATACCAAAACATCAATAACTCATCAAAACACAAATATGAACTTCAAAATCTCAATTCTACCTATTCCATATAACAAAACATCAATGAATAATTCATCAAAACACAAATATGAACTTCAAAATCAAAATTCTACCTATTCCATATACCAAAACATCAATAACTCATCAAAACACAAATATGAACTTCAAAATCTCAATTCTACCTATTCCATATACCAAAACATCAATGAATAACTCATCAAAACACAAATATGAACTTCAAAATCACAATTCTACCTATTCCACATACCAAAACATCAATAACTCATCAAAACACAAATATGAACTTTGAAACACAATTTCTACCTATTCCATTTACCAAAACATCAATAACTCATCAAAACACAAATATGAACTTCAAAATCACAATTCTACCTATTCCATATAACAAAACATAATATAACTCATCAAAACACAAATATGAACTTCAAAATCACAATTCTACCTATTTCATATACCAAAACATCAATAACTCATCAAAACACAAATATGAACTTCAAAATCTCAATTCTACCTATTCCATATAACAAAACATAATATAACTCATCAAAACACAAATATGAACTTCAAAATCACAATTCTACCTATTCCATATACCAAAACATCAATAACTCATCAAAACACAAATATGAACTTCAAAACACAATTTCTATCTATTTCATTTACCAAAACATCAATAACTCATCAAAACACAAATATGAACTTCAAAATCACAATTCTACCTATTCCATATAACAAAACATAATATAACTCATCAAAACACAAATATGAACTTCAAAATCACAATTCTACCTATTCCATATACCAAAACATCAATAACTCATCAAAACACAAATATGAACTTCAAAATCTCAATTCTACCTATTCCATATAACAAAACATCAATGAATAATTCATCAAAACACAAATATGAACTTCAAAATCAAAATTCTACCTATTCCATATACCAAAACATCAATAACTCATCAAAACACAAATATGAACTTCAAAATCTCAATTCTACCTATTCCATATACCAAAACATCAATGAATAACTCATCAAAACACAAATATGAACTTCAAAATCGCAATTCTACCTATTCCATATACCAAAACATCAATAACTCATCAAAACACAAATATGAACTTCAAAACACAATTTCTATCTATTTCATTTACCAAAACATCAATAACTCATCAAAACACAAATATGAACTTCAAAATCACAATTCTACCTATTTCATATACCAAAACATCAATAACTCATCAAAACACAAATATGAACTTCAAAATCTCAATTCTACCTATTCCATATAACAAAACATCAATGAATAATTCATCAAAACACAAATATAAACTTCAAATTCACAATTCTACCTATTCCATATACCAAAACATCAATAACTCATCAAAACACAAATATGAACTTCAAAATCTCAATTCTACCTATTCCATATACCAAAACATCAATGAATAACTCATCAAAACACAAATATGAACTTCAAAATCACAATTCTACCTATTCCATATACCAAAACATCAATAACTCATCAAAACACAAATATGAACTTCAAAATCTCAATTCTACCTATTCCATATAACAAAACATCAATGAATAATTCATCAAAACACAAATATAAACTTCAAATTCACAATTCTACCTATTCCATATACCAAAACATCAATAACTCATCAAAACACAAATATGAACTTCAAAACACAATTTCTATCTATTTCATTTACCAAAACATCAATAACTCATCAAAACACAAATATGAACTTCAAAATCACAATTCTACCTATTTCATATACCAAAACATCAATAACTCATCAAAACACAAATATGAACTTCAAAATCTCAATTCTACCTATTCCATATAACAAAACATCAATGAATAATTCATCAAAACACAAATATAAACTTCAAATTCACAATTCTACCTATTCCATATACCAAAACATCAATAACTCATCAAAACACAAATATGAACTTCAAAATCTCAATTCTACCTATTCCATATACCAAAACATCAATGAATAACTCATCAAAACACAAATATGAACTTCAAAATCAAAATTCTACCTATTCCATATACCAAAACATCAATAACTCATCAAAACACAAATATGAACTTCAAAACACAATTTCTATCTATTTCATTTTCCAAAACATCAATAACTCATCAAAACACAAATATGAAATTCAAAATCACAATTCTACCTATTCCATATAACAAAACATAATATAACTCATCAAAACACAAATATGAACTTCAAAATCACAATTCTACCTATTCCATATACCAAAACATCAATAACTCATCAAAACACAAATATGAACTTCAAAATCACAATTCTACATATTCCATATACCAAAACATCAATAACTCATCAAAACACAAATATGAACTTCAAAATCTCAATTCTACATATTCCATATAACAAAACATCAATGAATAATTCATCAAAACACAAATATAAACTTCAAATTCACAATTCTACCTATTCCATATACCAAAACATCAATAACTCATCAAAACACAAATATGAACTTCAAAATCTCAATTCTACCTATTCCATATACCAAAACATCAATGAATAACTCATCAAAACACAAATATGAACTTCAAAATCACAATTCTACCTATTCCATATACCAAAACATCAATAACTCATCAAAACACAAATATGAACTTCAAAACACAATTTCTATCTATTTCATTTACCAAAACATCAATAACTCATCAAAACACAAATATGAACTTCAAAATCACAATTCTACCTATTTCATATACCAAAACATCAATAACTCATCAAAACACAAATATGAACTTCAAAATCTCAATTCTACCTATTCCATATAACAAAACATCAATGAATAATTCATCAAAACACAAATATAAACTTCAAATTCACAATTCTACCTATTCCATATACCAAAACATCAATAACTCATCAAAACACAAATATGAACTTCAAAATCTCAATTCTACCTATTCCATATACCAAAACATCAATGAATAACTCATCAAAACACAAATATGAACTTCAAAATCACAATTCTACCTATTCCATATACAAAAACATCAATAACTCATCAAAACACAAATATGAAAACACAAATATGAACTTCAAAATCAAAATTCTACCTATTCCATATACCAAAACATCAATAACTCATCAAAACACAAATATGAACTTCAAAATCTCAATTCTACCTATTCCATATAACAAAACATCAATGAATAACTCATCAAAACACAAATATGAACTTCAAAATCACAATTCTACCTATTCATATACCAAAAGATCAATAACTCATCAAAACACAAATATGAACTTCAAAATCTCAATTCTACCTATTCCATATAACAAAACATAATATAACTAATCAAAACACAAATATGAACTTCAAAATCTCAATTCTACCTATTCCATATGCCAAAACATCAATGTATAACTGATCAAAACACAAATATGAACTTCAAAATCACAATTCTACCTATTCCATATAACAAAACATAATATAACTCATCAAAACACAAATATGAACTTCAAAATCACAATTCTACCTATTCCATATACCAAAACATAATATAACTCATCAAAACACAAATATGAACTTCAAAATCACAATTCTACCTATTCCATATACCAAAACATCAATAACTCATCAAAACACAAATATGAACTTCAAAATCACAATTCTACATATTCCATATACCAAAACATCAATAACTCATCAAAACACAAATATGAACTTCAAAATCTCAACTCTACCTATTCCATATAACAAAACATCAATGAATAATTCATCAAAACACAAATATGAACTTCAAAATCAAAATTCTACCTATTCCATATACCAAAACATCAATAACTCATCAAAACACAAATATGAACTTCAAAATCTCAATTCTACCTATTCCATATACCAAAACATCAATGAATAACTCATCAAAACACAAATATGAACTTCAAAATCACAATTCTACCTATTCCACATACCAAAACATCAATAACTCATCAAAACACAAATATGAACATTGAAACACAATTTCTACCTATTCCATTTACCAAAACATCAATAACTCATCAAAACACAAATATGAACTTCAAAATCACAATTCTACCTATTCCATATAACAAAACATAATATAACTCATCAAAACACAAATATGAACTTCAAAATCTCAATTCTACCTATTCCATATGCCAAAACATCAATGAATAACTGATCAAAACACAAATATGAACTTCAAAATCACAATTCTACCTATTCCATATACCAAAACATCAATAACTCATCAAAACACAAATATGAACTTCAAAACACAATTTCTATCTATTTCATTTACCAAAACATCAATAACTCATCAAAACACAAATATGAACTTCAAAATCACAATTCTACCTATTCCATATAACAAAACATAATATAACTCATCAAAACACAAATATGAACTTCAAAATCACAATTCTACCTATTCCATATACCAAAACATCAATAACTCATCAAAACACAAATATGAACTTCAAAATCACAATTCTACATATTCCATATACCAAAACATCAATAACTCATCAAAACACAAATATGAACTTCAAAATCTCAATTCTACCTATTCCATATAACAAAACATCAATGAATAATTCATCAAAACACAAATATAAACTTCAAATTCACAATTCTACCTATTCCATATACCAAAACATCAATAACTCATCAAAACACAAATATGAACTTCAAAATCTCAATTCTACCTATTCCATATACCAAAACATCAAGGAATAACTCATCAAAACACAAATATGAACTTCAAAATCACAATTCTACCTATTCCATATACCAAAACATCAATAACTCATCAAAACACAAATATGAACTTCAAAACACAATTTCTATCTATTTCATTTACCAAAACATCAATAACTCATCAAAACACAAATATGAACTTCAAAATCACAATTCTACCTATTTCATATACCAAAACATCAATAACTCATCAAAACACAAATATGAACTTCAAAATCTCAATTCTACCTATTCCATATAACAAAACATCAATGAATAATTCATCAAAACACAAATATAAACTTCAAATTCACAATTCTACCTATTCCATATACCAAAACATCAATAACTCATCAAAACACAAATATGAACTTCAAAATCTCAATTCTACCTATTCCATATACCAAAACATCAATGAATAACTCATCAAAACACAAATATGAACTTCAAAATCACAATTCTACCTATTCCATATACCAAAACATCAATAACTCATCAAAACACAAATATGAAAACACAAATATGAACTTCAAAATCAAAATTCTACCTATTCCATATACCAAAACATCAATAACTCATCAAAACACAAATATGAACTTCAAAATCTCAATTCTACCTATTCCATATACCAAAACATCAATGAATAACTCATCAAAACACAAATATGAACTTCAAAATCACAATTCTACCTATTCATATACCAAAAGATCAATAACTCATCAAAACACAAATATGAACTTCAAAATCTCAATTCTACCTATTCCATATAACAAAACATAATATAACTAATCAAAACACAAATATGAACTTCAAAATCTCAATTCTACCTATTCCATATGCCAAAACATCAATGAATAACTGATCAAAACACAAATATGAACTTCAAAATCACAATTCTACCTATTCCATATACCAAAACATCAATAACTCATCAAAACACAAATATGAACTTCAAAACACAATTTCTATCTATTTCATTTACCAAAACATCAATAACTCATCAAAACACAAATATGAACTTCAAAATCACAATTCTACCTATTCCATATAACAAAACATAATATAACTCATCAAAACACAAATATGAACTTCAAAATCACAATTCTACCTATTCCATATACCAAAACATCAATAACTCATCAAAACACAAATATGAACTTCAAAATCTCAATTCTACCTATTCCATATAACAAAACATCAATGAATAATTCATCAAAACACAAATATGAACTTCAAAATCAAAATTCTACCTATTCCATATACCAAAACATCAATAACTCATCAAAACACAAATATGAACTTCAAAATCTCAATTCTACCTATTCCATATACCAAAACATCAATGAATAACTCATCAAAACACAAATATGAACTTCAAAATCACAATTCTACCTATTCCACATACCAAAACATCAATAACTCATCAAAACACAAATATGAACATTGAAACACAATTTCTACCTATTCCATTTACCAAAACATCAATAACTCATCAAAACACAAATATGAACTTCAAAATCACAATTCTACCTATTCCATATAACAAAACATAATATAACTCATCAAAACACAAATATGAACTTCAAAATCTCAATTCTACCTATTCCATATGCCAAAACATCAATGAATAACTTATCAAAACACAAATATGAACTTCAAAATCTCAATTATACCTATTCCATATACCAAAACATCAATAACTCATCAAAACACAAATATGAACTTCAAAATCACAATTCTACCTATTTCATATACCAAAACATCAATAACTCATCAAAACACAAATATGAACTTCAAAATCACAATTCTACCTATTCCATATAACAAAACATAATATAACTCATCAAAACACAAATATGAACTTCAAAATCTCAATTCTACCTATTCCATATAACAAAACATCAATGAATAATTCATCAAAACACAAATATGAACTTCAAAATCTCAATTCTACCTATTCCATATACCAAAACATCAATGAATAACTGATCAAAACACAAATATGAACTTCAAAATCACAATTCTACCTATTCCATATACCAAAACATCAATAACTCATCAAAACACAAATATGAACTTCAAAACACAATTTCTATCTATTTCATTTACCAAAACATCAATAACTCATCAAAACACAAATATGAACTTCAAAATCACAATTCTACCTATTCCATATACCAAAACATCAATAACTCATCAAAACACAAATATGAACTTCAAAACACAATTTCTATCTATTTCATTTACCAAAACATCAATAATTCATCAAAACACAAATATGAACTTCAAAATCAAAATTCTACCTATTCCATATACCAAAACATCAATAACTCATCAAAACACAAATATGAACTTCAAAATCTCAATTCTACCTATTCCATATACCAAAACATCAATGAATAACTCATCAAAACACAAATATGAACTTCAAAATCACAATTCTACCTATTCCACATACCAAAACATCAATAACTCATCAAAACACAAATATGAACTTTGAAACACAATTTCTACCTATTCCATTTACCAAAACATCAATAACTCATCAAAACACAAATATGAACTTCAAAATCACAATTCTACCTATTCCATATAACAAAACATCAATAACTCATCAAAACACAAATATGAACTTCAAAATCACAATTCTACCTATTCCATATACCAAAACATCAATAACTCATCAAAACACAAATATGAACTTCAAAATCACAATTCTACCTATTCCATATACCAAAACATCAATAACTCATCAAAACACAAATATGAACTTCAAAATCTCAATTCTACCTATTCCATATAACAAAACATCAATGAATAATTCATCAAAACACAAATATAAACTTCAAATTCACAATTCTACCTATTCCATATACCAAAACATCAATAACTCATCAAAACACAAATATGAACTTCAAAATCTCAATTCTACCTATTCCATATACCAAAACATCAATGAATAACTCATCAAAACACAAATATGAACTTCAAAATCACAATTCTACCTATTCCATATAACAAAACATAATATAACTAATCAAAACACAAATATGAACTTCAAAATCTCAATTCTACCTATTCCATATACCAAAACATCAATGAATAACTCATCAAAACACAAATATGAACTTCAAAATCAAAATTCTACCTATTCCATATACCAAAACATCAATAACTCATCAAAACACAAATATGAACTTCAAAATCACAATTCTACCTATTCCATATACCAAAACATCAATAACTCATCAAAACACAAATATGAACTTCAAAATCTCAATTCTACCTATTCCATATAACAAAACATCAATGAATAATTCATCAAAACACAAATATGAACTTCAAAATCAAAATTCTACCTATTCCATATACCAAAACATCAATAACTCATCAAAACACAAATATGAACTTCAAAATCTCAATTCTACCTATTCCATATACCAAAACATCAATGAATAACTCATCAAAACACAAATATGAACTTCAAAATCACAATTCTACCTATTCCACATACCAAAACATCAATAACTCATCAAAACACAAATATGAACATTGAAACACAATTTCTACCTATTCCATTTACCAAAACATCAATAACTCATCAAAACACAAATATGAACTTCAAAATCACAATTCTACCTATTCCATATAACAAAACATAATATAACTCATCAAAACACAAATATGAACTTCAAAATCTCAATTCTACCTATTCCATATGCCAAAACATCAATGAATAACTTATCAAAACACAAATATGAACTTCAAAATCTCAATTATACCTATTCCATATACCAAAACATCAATAACTCATCAAAACACAAATATGAACTTCAAAATCACAATTCTACCTATTTCATATACCAAAACATCAATAACTCATCAAAACACAAATATGAACTTCAAAATCACAATTCTACCTATTCCATATAACAAAACATAATATAACTCATCAAAACACAAATATGAACTTCAAAATCTCAATTCTACCTATTCCATATAACAAAACATCAATGAATAATTCATCAAAACACAAATATGAACTTCAAAATCTCAATTCTACCTATTCCATATACCAAAACATCAATGAATAACTGATCAAAACACAAATATGAACTTCAAAATCACAATTCTACCTATTCCATATACCAAAACATCAATAACTCATCAAAACACAAATATGAACTTCAAAACACAATTTCTATCTATTTCATTTACCAAAACATCAATAACTCATCAAAACACAAATATGAACTTCAAAATCACAATTCTACCTATTCCATATACCAAAACATCAATAACTCATCAAAACACAAATATGAACTTCAAAACACAATTTCTATCTATTTCATTTACCAAAACATCAATAATTCATCAAAACACAAATATGAACTTCAAAATCAAAATTCTACCTATTCCATATACCAAAACATCAATAACTCATCAAAACACAAATATGAACTTCAAAATCTCAATTCTACCTATTCCATATACCAAAACATCAATGAATAACTCATCAAAACACAAATATGAACTTCAAAATCACAATTCTACCTATTCCACATACCAAAACATCAATAACTCATCAAAACACAAATATGAACTTTGAAACACAATTTCTACCTATTCCATTTACCAAAACATCAATAACTCATCAAAACACAAATATGAACTTCAAAATCACAATTCTACCTATTCCATATAACAAAACATCAATAACTCATCAAAACACAAATATGAACTTCAAAATCACAATTCTACCTATTCCATATACCAAAACATCAATAACTCATCAAAACACAAATATGAACTTCAAAATCACAATTCTACCTATTCCATATACCAAAACATCAATAACTCATCAAAACACAAATATGAACTTCAAAATCTCAATTCTACCTATTCCATATAACAAAACATCAATGAATAATTCATCAAAACACAAATATAAACTTCAAATTCACAATTCTACCTATTCCATATACCAAAACATCAATAACTCATCAAAACACAAATATGAACTTCAAAATCTCAATTCTACCTATTCCATATACCAAAACATCAATGAATAACTCATCAAAACACAAATATGAACTTCAAAATCACAATTCTACCTATTCCATATAACAAAACATAATATAACTAATCAAAACACAAATATGAACTTCAAAATCTCAATTCTACCTATTCCATATACCAAAACATCAATGAATAACTCATCAAAACACAAATATGAACTTCAAAATCAAAATTCTACCTATTCCATATACCAAAACATCAATAACTCATCAAAACACAAATATGAACTTCAAAACACAATTTCTATCTATTTCATTTTCCAAAACATCAATAACTCATCAAAACACAAATATGAACTTCAAAATCACAATTCTACCTATTCCATATAACAAAACATAATATAACTCATCAAAACACAAATATGAACTTCAAAATCACAATTCTACCTATTCCATATACCAAAACATCAATAACTCATCAAAACACAAATATGAACTTCAAAATCACAATTCTACCTATTCCATATACCAAAACATCAATAACTCATCAAAACACAAATATGAACTTCAAAATCTCAATTCTACCTATTCCATATAACAAAACATCAATGAATAATTCATCAAAACACAAATATAAACTTCAAATTCACAATTCTACCTATTCCATATACCAAAACATCAATAACTCATCAAAACACAAATATGAACTTCAAAATCTCAATTCTACCTATTCCATATACCAAAACATCAATGAATAACTCATCAAAACACAAATATGAACTTCAAAATCACAATTCTACCTATTCCATATACCAAAACATCAATAACTCATCAAAACACAAATATGAACTTCAAATTCACAATTCTACCTATTCCATATACCAAAACATCAATAACTCATCAAAACACAAATATGAACTTCAAAATCTCAATTCTACCTATTCCATATACCAAAACATCAATGAATAACTCATCAAAACACAAATATGAACTTCAAAATCACAATTCTACCTATTCCATATACCAAAACATCAATAACTCATCAAAACACAAATATGAACTTCAAAACACAATTTCTATCTATTTCATTTACCAAAACATCAATAACTCATCAAAACACAAATATGAACTTCAAAATCACAATTCTACCTATTTCATATACCAAAACATCAATAACTCATCAAAACACAAATATGAACTTCAAAATCTCAATTCTACCTATTCCATATAACAAAACATCAATGAATAATTCATCAAAACACAAATATAAACTTCAAATTCACAATTCTACCTATTCCATATAACAAAACATAATATAACTCATCAAAACACAAATATGAACTTCAAAATCTCAATTCTACCTATTCCATATGCCAAAACATCAATGAATAACTGATCAAAACACAAATATGAACTTCAAAATCACAATTCTACCTATTCCATATACCAAAACATCAATAACTCATCAAAACACAAATATGAACTTCAAAACACAATTTCTATCTATTTCATTTACCAAAACATCAATAACTCATCAAAACACAAATATGAACTTCAAAATCACAATTCTACCTATTCCATATAACAAAACATAATATAACTCATCAAAACACAAATATGAACTTCAAAATCACAATTCTACCTATTCCATATACCAAAACATCAATAACTCATCAAAACACAAATATGAACATTGAAACACAATTTCTACCTATTCCATTTACCAAAACATCAATAACTCATCAAAACACAAATATGAACTTCAAAATCACAATTCTACCTATTCCACATACCAAAACATCAATAACTCATCAAAACACAAATATGAACATTGAAACACCATTTCTACCTATTCCATTTACCAAAACATCAATAACTCATCAAAACACAAATATGAACTTCAAAATCACAATTCTACCTATTCCATATAACAAAACATAATATAACTCATCAAAACACAAATATGAACTTCAAAATCTCAATTCTACCTATTCCATATGCCAAAACATCAATGAATAACTGATCAAAACACAAATATGAACTTCAAAATCACAATTCTACCTATTCCATATACCAAAACATCAATAACTCTTCAAAACACAAATATGAACTTCAAAACACAATTTCTATCTATTTCATTTACCAAAACATCAATAACTCATCAAAACACAAATATGAACTTCAAAATCACAATTCTACCTATTCCATATAACAAAACATAATATAACTCATCAAAACACAAATATGAACTTCAAAATCACAATTCTACCTATTCCATATACCAAAACATCAATAACTCATCAAAACACAAATATGAACTTCAAAATCACAATTCTACCTATTTCATATACCAAAACATCAATAACTCATCAAAACACAAATATGAACTTCAAAATCACAATTCTACCTATTCCATATAACAAAACATAATATAACTCATCAAAACACAAATATGAACTTCAAAATCTCAATTCTACCTATTCCATATAACAAAACATCAATGAATAATTCATCAAAACACAAATATGAACTTCAAAATCTCAATTCTACCTATTCCATATACCAAAACATCAATGAATAACTGATCAAAACACAAATATGAACTTCAAAATCACAATTCTACCTATTCCATATACCAAAACATCAATAACTCATCAAAACACAAATATGAACTTCAAAACACAATTTCTATCTATTTCATTTACCAAAACATCAATAACTCATCAAAACACAAATATGAACTTCAAAATCACAATTCTACCTATTCCATATACCAAAACATCAATAACTCATCAAAACACAAATATGAACTTCAAAATCAAAATTCTACCTATTCCATATACCAAAACATCAATAACTCATCAAAACACAAATATGAACTTCAAAATCTCAATTCTACCTATTCCATATACCAAAACATCAATGAATAACTCATCAAAACACAAATATGAACTTCAAAATCACAATTCTACCTATTCCACATACCAAAACATCAATAACTCATCAAAACACAAATATGAACTTTGAAACACAATTTCTACCTATTCCATTTACCAAAACATCAATAACTCATCAAAACACAAATATGAACTTCAAAATCACAATTCTACCTATTCCATATAACAAAACATCAATAACTCATCAAAACACAAATATGAACTTCAAAATCACAATTCTACCTATTCCATATACCAAAACATCAATAACTCATCAAAACACAAATATGAACTTCAAAATCACAATTCTACCTATTCCATATACCAAAACATCAATAACTCATCAAAACACAAATATGAACTTCAAAATCTCAATTCTACCTATTCCATATAACAAAACATCAATGAATAATTCATCAAAACACAAATATAAACTTCAAATTCACAATTCTACCTATTCCATATACCAAAACATCAATAACTCATCAAAACACAAATATGAACTTCAAAATCTCAATTCTACCTATTCCATATACCAAAACATCAATGAATAACTCATCAAAACACAAATATGAACTTCAAAATCACAATTCTACCTATTCCATATAACAAAACATAATATAACTAATCAAAACACAAATATGAACTTCAAAATCTCAATTCTACCTATTCCATATACCAAAACATCAATGAATAACTCATCAAAACACAAATATGAACTTCAAAATCAAAATTCTACCTATTCCATATACCAAAACATCAATAACTCATCAAAACACAAATATGAACTTCAAAACACAATTTCTATCTATTTCATTTTCCAAAACATCAATAACTCATCAAAACACAAATATGAACTTCAAAATCACAATTCTACCTATTCCATATAACAAAACATAATATAACTCATCAAAACACAAATATGAACTTCAAAATCACAATTCTACCTATTCCATATACCAAAACATCAATAACTCATCAAAACACAAATATGAACTTCAAAATCACAATTCTACCTATTCCATATACCAAAACATCAATAACTCATCAAAACACAAATATGAACTTCAAAATCTCAATTCTACCTATTCCATATAACAAAACATCAATGAATAATTCATCAAAACACAAATATAAACTTCAAATTCACAATTCTACCTATTCCATATACCAAAACATCAATAACTCATCAAAACACAAATATGAACTTCAAAATCTCAATTCTACCTATTCCATATACCAAAACATCAATGAATAACTCATCAAAACACAAATATGAACTTCAAAATCACAATTCTACCTATTCCATATACCAAAACATCAATAACTCATCAAAACACAAATATGAACTTCAAATTCACAATTCTACCTATTCCATATACCAAAACATCAATAACTCATCAAAACACAAATATGAACTTCAAAATCTCAATTCTACCTATTCCATATACCAAAACATCAATGAATAACTCATCAAAACACAAATATGAACTTCAAAATCACAATTCTACCTATTCCATATACCAAAACATCAATAACTCATCAAAACACAAATATGAACTTCAAAACACAATTTCTATCTATTTCAATTACCAAAACATCAATAACTCATCAAAACACAAATATGAACTTCAAAATCACAATTCTACCTATTTCATATACCAAAACATCAATAACTCATCAAAACACAAATATGAACTTCAAAATCTCAATTCTACCTATTCCATATAACAAAACATCAATGAATAATTCATCAAAACACAAATATAAACTTCAAATTCACAATTCTACCTATTCCATATAACAAAACATAATATAACTCATCAAAACACAAATATGAACTTCAAAATCTCAATTCTACCTATTCCATATGCCAAAACATCAATGAATAACTGATCAAAACACAAATATGAACTTCAAAATCACAATTCTACCTATTCCATATACCAAAACATCAATAACTCATCAAAACACAAATATGAACTTCAAAACACAATTTCTATCTATTTCATTTACCAAAACATCAATAACTCATCAAAACACAAATATGAACTTCAAAATCACAATTCTACCTATTCCATATAACAAAACATAATATAACTCATCAAAACACAAATATGAACTTCAAAATCACAATTCTACCTATTCCATATACCAAAACATCAATAACTCATCAAAACACAAATATGAACATTGAAACACAATTTCTACCTATTCCATATACCAAAACATCAATAACTCATCAAAACACAAATATGAACTTCAAAATCACAATTCTACCTATTCCACATACCAAAACATCAATAACTCATCAAAACACAAATATGAACATTGAAACACAATTTCTACCTATTCCATTTACCAAAACATCAATAACTCATCAAAACACAAATATGAACTTCAAAATCACAATTCTACCTATTCCATATAACAAAACATAATATAACTCATCAAAACACAAATATGAACTTCAAAATCTCAATTCTACCTATTCCATATGCCAAAACATCAATGAATAACTGATCAAAACACAAATATGAACTTCAAAATCACAATTCTACCTATTCCATATACCAAAACATCAATAACTCATCAAAACACAAATATGAACTTCAAAACACAATTTCTATCTATTTCATTTACCAAAACATCAATAACTCATCAAAACACAAATATGAACTTCAAAATCACAATTCTACCTATTCCATATAACAAAACATAATATAACTCATCAAAACACAAATATGAACTTCAAAATCACAATTCTACCTATTCCATATACCAAAACATCAATAACTCATCAAAACACAAATATGAACTTCAAAATCACAATTCTACCTATTTCATATACCAAAACATCAATAACTCATCAAAACACAAATATGAACTTCAAAATCACAATTCTACCTATTCCATATAACAAAACATAATATAACTCATCAAAACACAAATATGAACTTCAAAATCTCAATTCTACCTATTCCATATAACAAAACATCAATGAATAATTCATCAAAACACAAATATGAACTTCAAAATCTCAATTCTACCTATTCCATATACCAAAACATCAATGAATAACTGATCAAAACACAAATATGAACTTCAAAATCACAATTCTACCTATTCCATATACCAAAACATCAATAACTCATCAAAACACAAATATGAACTTCAAAACACAATTTCTATCTATTTCATTTACCAAAACATCAATAACTCATCAAAACACAAATATGAACTTCAAAATCACAATTCTACCTATTCCATATACCAAAACATCAATAACTCATCAAAACACAAATATGAACTTCAAAACACAATTTCTATCTATTTCATTTACCAAAACATCAATAATTCATCAAAACACAAATATGAACTTCAAAATCAAAATTCTACCTATTCCATATACCAAAACATCAATAACTCATCAAAACACAAATATGAACTTCAAAATCTCAATTCTACCTATTCCATATACCAAAACATCAATGAATAACTCATCAAAACACAAATATGAACTTCAAAATCACAATTCTACCTATTCCACATACCAAAACATCAATAACTCATCAAAACACAAATATGAACTTTGAAACACAATTTCTACCTATTCCATTTACCAAAACATCAATAACTCATCAAAACACAAATATGAACTTCAAAATCACAATTCTACCTATTCCATATAACAAAACATCAATAACTCATCAAAACACAAATATGAACTTCAAAATCACAATTCTACCTATTCCATATACCAAAACATCAATAACTCATCAAAACACAAATATGAACTTCAAAATCACAATTCTACCTATTCCATATACCAAAACATCAATAACTCATCAAAACACAAATATGAACTTCAAAATCTCAATTCTACCTATTCCATATAACAAAACATCAATGAATAATTCATCAAAACACAAATATAAACTTCAAATTCACAATTCTACCTATTCCATATACCAAAACATCAATAACTCATCAAAACACAAATATGAACTTCAAAATCTCAATTCTACCTATTCCATATACCAAAACATCAATGAATAACTCATCAAAACACAAATATGAACTTCAAAATCACAATTCTACCTATTCCATATAACAAAACATAATATAACTAATCAAAACACAAATATGAACTTCAAAATCTCAATTCTACCTATTCCATATACCAAAACATCAATGAATAACTCATCAAAACACAAATATGAACTTCAAAATCAAAATTCTACCTATTCCATATACCAAAACATCAATAACTCATCAAAACACAAATATGAACTTCAAAACACAATTTCTATCTATTTCATTTTCCAAAACATCAATAACTCATCAAAACACAAATATGAACTTCAAAATCACAATTCTACCTATTCCATATAACAAAACATAATATAACTCATCAAAACACAAATATGAACTTCAAAATCACAATTCTACCTATTCCATATACCAAAACATCAATAACTCATCAAAACACAAATATGAACTTCAAAATCACAATTCTACCTATTCCATATACCAAAACATCAATAACTCATCAAAACACAAATATGAACTTCAAAATCTCAATTCTACCTATTCCATATAACAAAACATCAATGAATAATTCATCAAAACACAAATATAAACTTCAAATTCACAATTCTACCTATTCCATATACCAAAACATCAATAACCTATCAAAACACAAATATGAACTTCAAAATCTCAATTCTACCTATTCCATATACCAAAACATCAATGAATAACTCATCAAAACACAAATATGAACTTCAAAATCACAATTCTACCTATTCCATATACCAAAACATCAATAACTCATCAAAACACAAATATGAACTTCAAATTCACAATTCTACCTATTCCATATACCAAAACATCAATAACTCATCAAAACACAAATATGAACTTCAAAATCTCAATTCTACCTATTCCATATACCAAAACATCAATGAATAACTCATCAAAACACAAATATGAACTTCAAAATCACAATTCTACCTATTCCATATACCAAAACATCAATAACTCATCAAAACACAAATATGAACTTCAAAACACAATTTCTATCTATTTCATTTACCAAAACATCAATAACTCATCAAAACACAAATATGAACTTCAAAATCACAATTCTACCTATTTCATATACCAAAACATCAATAACTCATCAAAACACAAATATGAACTTCAAAATCTCAATTCTACCTATTCCATATAACAAAACATCAATGAATAATTCATCAAAACACAAATATAAACTTCAAATTCACAATTCTACCTATTCCATATACCAAAACATCAATAACTCATCAAAACACAAATATGAACTTCAAAATCTCAATTCTACCTATTCCATATACCAAAACATCAATGAATAACTCATCAAAACACAAATATGAACTTCAAAATCACAATTCTACCTATTCCATATACCAAAACATCAATAACTCATCAAAACACAAATATGAACTTCAAAACACAATTTCTATCTATTTCATTTACCAAAACATCAATAACTCATCAAAACACAAATATGAACTTCAAAATCACAATTCTACCTATTCCATATAACAAAACATAATATAACTCATCAAAACACAAATATGAACTTCAAAATCACAATTCTACCTATTCCATATACCAAAACATCAATAACTCATCAAAACACAAATATGAACTTCAAAATCTCAATTCTACCTATTCCATATAACAAAACATCAATGAATAATTCATCAAAACACAAATATGAACTTCAAAATCAAAATTCTACCTATTCCATATACCAAAACATCAATAACTCAACAAAACACAAATATGAACTTCAAAATCTCAATTCTACCTATTCCATATAACAAAACATAATATAACTAATCAAAACACAAATATGAACTTCAAAATCTCAATTCTACCTATTCCATATGCCAAAACATCAATGAATAACTGATCAAAACACAAATATGAACTTCAAAATCACAATTCTACCTATTCCATATACCAAAACATCAATAACTCATCAAAACACAAATATGAACTTCAAAACACAATTTCTATCTATTTCATTTACCAAAACATCAATAACTCATCAAAACACAAATATGAACTTCAAAATCACAATTCTACCTATTCCATATACCAAAACATCAATAACTCATAAAAACACAAATATGAACTTCAAAACACAATTTCTATCTATTTCATTTACCAAAACATCAATAACTCATCAAAACACAAATATGAACTTCAAAATCACAATTCTACCTATTCCATATAACAAAACATAATATAACTCATCAAAACACAAATATGAACTTCAAAATCACAATTCTACCTATTCCATATACCAAAACATCAATAACTCATCAAAACACAAATATGAACTTCAAAATCTCAATTCTACCTATTCCATATAACAAAACATCAATGAATAATTCATCAAAACACAAATATGAACTTCAAAATCACAATTCTACCTATTTCATATACCAAAACATCAATAACTCATCAAAACACAAATATGAACTTCAAAATCACAATTCTACCTATTCCATATAACAAAACATAATATAACTCATCAAATCACAAATATGAACTTCAAAATCACAATTCTACCTATTCCATATACCAAAACATCAATAACTCATCAAAACACAAATATGAACTTCAAAATCACAATTCTACCTATTCCATATACCAAAACATCAATAACTCATCAAAACACAAATATGAACTTCAAAATCTCAATTCTACCTATTCCATATAACAAAACATCAATGAATAATTCATCAAAACACAAATATAAACTTCAAATTCACAATTCTACCTATTCCATATACCAAAACATCAATAACTCATCAAAACACAAATATGAACTTCAAAATCTCAATTCTACCTATTCCATATACCAAAACATCAATGAATAACTCATCAAAACACAAATATGAACTTCAAAATCACAATTCTACCTATTCCATATACCAAAACATCAATAACTCATCAAAACACAAATATGAACTTCAAATTCACAATTCTACCTATTCCATATACCAAAACATCAATAACTCATCAAAACACAAATATGAACTTCAAAATCTCAATTCTACCTATTCCATATACCAAAACATCAATGAATAACTCATCAAAACACAAATATGAACTTCAAAATCACAATTCTACCTATTCCATATACCAAAACATCAATAACTCATCAAAACACAAATATGAACTTCAAAACACAATTTCTATCTATTTCATTTACCAAAACATCAATAACTCATCAAAACACAAATATGAACTTCAAAATCTCAATTCTACCTATTCCATATACCAAAACATCAATGAATAACTCATCAAAACACAAATATGAACTTCAAAATCACAATTCTACCTATTCCATATACCAAAACATCAATAACTCATCAAAACACAAATATGAACTTCAAATTCACAATTCTACCTATTCCATATACCAAAACATCAATAACTCATCAAAACACAAATATGAACTTCAAAATCTCAATTCTACCTATTCCATATACCAAAACATCAATGAATAACTCATCAAAACACAAATATGAACTTCAAAATCACAATTCTACCTATTCCATATACCAAAACATCAATAACTCATCAAAACACAAATATGAACTTCAAAACACAATTTCTATCTATTTCATTTACCAAAACATCAATAACTCATCAAAACACAAATATGAACTTCAAAATCACAATTCTACCTATTTCATATACCAAAACATCAATAACTCATCAAAACACAAATATGAACTTCAAAATCTCAATTCTACCTATTCCATATAACAAAACATCAATGAATAATTCATCAAAACACAAATATAAACTTCAAATTCACAATTCTACCTATTCCATATACCAAAACATCAATAACTCATCAAAACACAAATATGAACTTCAAAATCTCAATTCTACCTATTCCATATACCAAAACATCAATGAATAACTCATCAAAACACAAATATGAACTTCAAAATCACAATTCTACCTATTCCATATACCAAAACATCAATAACTCATCAAAACACAAATATGAACTTCAAAACACAATTTCTATCTATTTCATTTACCAAAACATCAATAACTCATCAAAACACAAATATGAACTTCAAAATCACAATTCTACCTATTCCATATAACAAAACATAATATAACTCATCAAAACACAAATATGAACTTCAAAATCACAATTCTACCTATTCCATATACCAAAACATCAATAACTCATCAAAACACAAATATGAACTTCAAAATCTCAATTCTACCTATTCCATATAACAAAACATCAATGAATAATTCATCAAAACACAAATATGAACTTCAAAATCAAAATTCTACCTATTCCATATACCAAAACATCAATAACTCAACAAAACACAAATATGAACTTCAAAATCTCAATTCTACCTATTCCATATAACAAAACATAATATAACTAATCAAAACACAAATATGAACTTCAAAATCTCAATTCTACCTATTCAATATGCCAAAACATCAATGAATAACTGATCAAAACACAAATATGAACTTCAAAATCACAATTCTACCTATTCCATATACCAAAACATCAATAACTCATCAAAACACAAATATGAACTTCAAAACACAATTTCTATCTATTTCATTTACCAAAACATCAATAACTCATCAAAACACAAATATGAACTTCAAAATCACAATTCTACCTATTCCATATACCAAAACATCAATAACTCATAAAAACACAAATATGAACTTCAAAACACAATTTCTATCTATTTCATTTACCAAAACATCAATAACTCATCAAAACACAAATATGAACTTCAAAATCACAATTCTACCTATTCCATATAACAAAACATAATATAACTCATCAAAACACAAATATGAACTTCAAAATCACAATTCTACCTATTCCATATACCAAAACATCAATAACTCATCAAAACACAAATATGAACTTCAAAATCTCAATTCTACCTATTCCATATAACAAAACATCAATGAATAATTCATCAAAACACAAATATGAACTTCAAAATCACAATTCTACCTATTTCATATACCAAAACATCAATAACTCATCAAAACACAAATATGAACTTCAAAATCACAATTCTACCTATTCCATATACCAAAACATCAATAACTCATCAAAACACAAATATGAACTTCAAAATCACAATTCTACCTATTTCATATACCAAAACATCAATAACTCATCAAAACACAAATATGAACTTCAAAATCACAATTCTACCTATTCCATATAACAAAACATAATATAACTCATCAAAACACAAATATGAACTTCAAAATCTCAATTCTACCTATTCCATATAACAAAACATCAATGAATAATTCATCAAAACACAAATATGAACTTCAAAATCTCAATTCTACCTATTCCATATACCAAAACATCAATGAATAACTCATCAAAACACAAATATGAACTTCAAAATCACAATTCTACCTATTCCACATACCAAAACATCAATAACTCATCAAAACACAAATATGAACTTCAAAACACAATTTCTATCTATTTCATTTACCAAAACATCAATAACTCATCAAAACACAAATATGAACTTCAAAATCACAATTCTACCTATTCCATATAACAAAACATAATATAACTCATCAAAACACAAATATGAACTTCAAAATCACAATTCTACCTATTCCATATACCAAAACATCAATAACTCATCAAAACACAAATATGAACTTCAAAATCTCAATTCTACCTATTCCATATAACAAAACATCAATGAATAATTCATCAAAACACAAATATGAACTTCAAAATCAAAATTCTACCTATTCCATATACCAAAACATCAATAACTCAACAAAACACAAATATGAACTTCAAAATCTCAATTCTACCTATTCCATATAACAAAACATAATATAACTAATCAAAACACAAATATGAACTTCAAAATCTCAATTCTACCTATTCCATATGCCAAAACATCAATGAATAACTGATCAAAACACAAATATGAACTTCAAAATCACAATTCTACCTATTCCATATACCAAAACATCAATAACTCATCAAAACACAAATATGAACTTCAAAACACAATTTCTATCTATTTCATTTACCAAAACATCAATAACTCATCAAAACACAAATATGAACTTCAAAATCACAATTCTACCTATTCCATATACCAAAACATCAATAACTCATAAAAACACAAATATGAACTTCAAAACACAATTTCTATCTATTTCATTTACCAAAACATCAATAACTCATCAAAACACAAATATGAACTTCAAAATCACAATTCTACCTATTCCATATAACAAAACATAATATAACTCATCAAAACACAAATATGAACTTCAAAATCACAATTCTACCTATTCCATATACCAAAACATCAATAACTCATCAAAACACAAATATGAACTTCAAAATCTCAATTCTACCTATTCCATATAACAAAACATCAATGAATAATTCATCAAAACACAAATATGAACTTCAAAATCACAATTCTACCTATTTCATATACCAAAACATCAATAACTCATCAAAACACAAATATGAACTTCAAAATCACAATTCTACCTATTCCATATACCAAAACATCAATGAATAACTCATCAAATCACAAATATGAACTTCAAAATCACAATTCTACCTATTCCATATACCAAAACATCAATAACTCATCAAAACACAAATATGAACTTCAAAATCACAATTCTACCTATTCCATATACCAAAACATCAATAACTCATCAAAACACAAATATGAACTTCAAAATCTCAATTCTACCTATTCCATATAACAAAACATCAATGAATAATTCATCAAAACACAAATATAAACTTCAAATTCACAATTCTACCTATTCCATATACCAAAACATCAATAACTCATCAAAACACAAATATGAACTTCAAAATCTCAATTCTACCTATTCCATATACCAAAACATCAATGAATAACTCATCAAAACACAAATATGAACTTCAAAATCACAATTCTACCTATTCCATATACCAAAACATCAATAACTCATCAAAACACAAATATGAACTTCAAATTCACAATTCTACCTATTCCATATACCAAAACATCAATAACTCATCAAAACACAAATATGAACTTCAAAATCTCAATTCTACCTATTCCATATACCAAAACATCAATGAATAACTCATCAAAACACAAATATGAACTTCAAAATCACAATTCTACCTATTCCATATACCAAAACATCAATAACTCATCAAAACACAAATATGAACTTCAAAACACAATTTCTATCTATTTCATTTACCAAAACATCAATAACTCATCAAAACACAAATATGAACTTCAAAATCTCAATTCTACCTATTCCATATACCAAAACATCAATGAATAACTCATCAAAACACAAATATGAACTTCAAAATCACAATTCTACCTATTCCATATACCAAAACATCAATAACTCATCAAAACACAAATATGAACTTCAAATTCACAATTCTACCTATTCCATATACCAAAACATCAATAACTCATCAAAACACAAATATGAACTTCAAAATCTCAATTCTACCTATTCCATATACCAAAACATCAATGAATAACTCATCAAAACACAAATATGAACTTCAAAATCACAATTCTACCTATTCCATATACCAAAACATCAATAACTCATCAAAACACAAATATGAACTTCAAAACACAATTTCTATCTATTTCATTTACCAAAACATCAATAACTCATCAAAACACAAATATGAACTTCAAAATCACAATTCTACCTATTTCATATACCAAAACATCAATAACTCATCAAAACACAAATATGAACTTCAAAATCTCAATTCTACCTATTCCATATAACAAAACATCAATGAATAATTCATCAAAACACAAATATAAACTTCAAATTCACAATTCTACCTATTCCATATACCAAAACATCAATAACTCATCAAAACACAAATATGAACTTCAAAATCTCAATTCTACCTATTCCATATACCAAAACATCAATGAATAACTCATCAAAACACAAATATGAACTTCAAAATCACAATTCTACCTATTCCATATACCAAAACATCAATAACTCATCAAAACACAAATATGAACTTCAAAACACAATTTCTATCTATTTCATTTACCAAAACATCAATAACTCATCAAAACACAAATATGAACTTCAAAATCACAATTCTACCTATTCCATATAACAAAACATAATATAACTCATCAAAACACAAATATGAACTTCAAAATCACAATTCTACCTATTCCATATACCAAAACATCAATAACTCATCAAAACACAAATATGAACTTCAAAATCTCAATTCTACCTATTCCATATAACAAAACATCAATGAATAATTCATCAAAACACAAATATGAACTTCAAAATCAAAATTCTACCTATTCCATATACCAAAACATCAATAACTCAACAAAACACAAATATGAACTTCAAAATCTCAATTCTACCTATTCCATATAACAAAACATAATATAACTAATCAAAACACAAATATGAACTTCAAAATCTCAATTCTACCTATTCCATATGCCAAAACATCAATGAATAACTGATCAAAACACAAATATGAACTTCAAAATCACAATTCTACCTATTCCATATACCAAAACATCAATAACTCATCAAAACACAAATATGAACTTCAAAACACAATTTCTATCTATTTCATTTACCAAAACATCAATAACTCATCAAAACACAAATATGAACTTCAAAATCACAATTCTACCTATTCCATATACCAAAACATCAATAACTCATAAAAACACAAATATGAACTTCAAAACACAATTTCTATCTATTTCATTTACCAAAACATCAATAACTCATCAAAACACAAATATGAACTTCAAAATCACAATTCTACCTATTCCATATAACAAAACATAATATAACTCATCAAAACACAAATATGAACTTCAAAATCACAATTCTACCTATTCCATATACCAAAACATCAATAACTCATCAAAACACAAATATGAACTTCAAAATCTCAATTCTACCTATTCCATATAACAAAACATCAATGAATAATTCATCAAAACACAAATATGAACTTCAAAATCACAATTCTACCTATTTCATATACCAAAACATCAATAACTCATCAAAACACAAATATGAACTTCAAAATCACAATTCTACCTATTCCATATACCAAAACATCAATAACTCATCAAAACACAAATATGAACTTCAAAATCACAATTCTACCTATTTCATATACCAAAACATCAATAACTCATCAAAACACAAATATGAACTTCAAAATCACAATTCTACCTATTCCATATAACAAAACATAATATAACTCATCAAAACACAAATATGAACTTCAAAATCTCAATTCTACCTATTCCATATAACAAAACATCAATGAATAATTCATCAAAACACAAATATGAACTTCAAAATCTCAATTCTACCTATTCCATATACCAAAACATCAATGAATAACTCATCAAAACACAAATATGAACTTCAAAATCACAATTCTACCTATTCCACATACCAAAACATCAATAACTCATCAAAACACAAATATGAACTTTGAAACACAATTTCTACCTATTCCATTTACCAAAACATCAATAACTCATCAAAACACAAATATGAACTTCAAAATCACAATTCTACCTATTCCATATAACAAAACATAATATAACTCATCAAAACACAAATATGAACTTCAAAATCACAATTCTACCTATTTCATATACCAAAACATCAATAACTCATCAAAACACAAATATGAACTTCAAAATCTCAATTCTACCTATTCCATATAACAAAACATAATATAACTCATCAAAACACAAATATGAACTTCAAAATCACAATTCTACCTATTCCATATACCAAAACATCAATAACTCATCAAAACACAAATATGAACTTCAAAACACAATTTCTATCTATTTCATTTACCAAAACATCAATAACTCATCAAAACACAAATATGAACTTCAAAATCACAATTCTACCTATTCCATATAACAAAACATAATATAACTCATCAAAACACAAATATGAACTTCAAAATCACAATTCTACCTATTCCATATACCAAAACATCAATAACTCATCAAAACACAAATATGAACTTCAAAATCTCAATTCTACCTATTCCATATAACAAAACATCAATGAATAATTCATCAAAACACAAATATGAACTTCAAAATCAAAATTCTACCTATTCCATATACCAAAACATCAATAACTCATCAAAACACAAATATGAACTTCAAAATCTCAATTCTACCTATTCCATATACCAAAACATCAATGAATAACTCATCAAAACACAAATATGAACTTCAAAATCACAATTCTACCTATTCCACATACCAAAACATCAATAACTCATCAAAACACAAATATGAACTTTGAAACACAATTTCTACCTATTCCATTTACCAAAACATCAATAACTCATCAAAACACAAATATGAACTTCAAAATCACAATTCTACCTATTCCATATAACAAAACATCAATAACTCATCAAAACACAAATATGAACTTCAAAATCACAATTCTACCTATTCCATATACCAAAACATCAATAACTCATCAAAACACAAATATGAACATCAAAATCACAATTCTACCTATTCCATATACCAAAACATCAATAACTCATCAAAACACAAATATGAACTTCAAAATCTCAATTCTACCTATTCCATATAACAAAACATCAATGAATAATTCATCAAAACACAAATATAAACTTCAAATTCACAATTCTACCTATTCCATATACCAAAACATCAATAACTCATCAAAACACAAATATGAACTTCAAAATCTCAATTCTACCTATTCCATATACCAAAACATCAATGAATAACTCATCAAAACACAAATATGAACTTCAAAATCACAATTCTACCTATTCCATATAACAAAACATAATATAACTAATCAAAACACAAATATGAACTTCAAAATCTCAATTCTACCTATTCCATATACCAAAACATCAATGAATAACTCATCAAAACACAAATATGAACTTCAAAATCAAAATTCTACCTATTCCATATACCAAAACATCAATAACTCATCAAAACACAAATATGAACTTCAAAATCACAATTCTACCTATTCCATATAACAAAACATCAATGAATAATTCATCAAAACACAAATATAAACTTCAAATTCACAATTCTACCTATTCCATATACCAAAACATCTATAACTCATCAAAACACAAATATGAACTTCAAAATCTCAATTCTACCTATTCCATATACCAAAACAACAATGAATAACTCATCAAAACACAAATATGAACTTCAAAATCTCAATTCTACCTATTCCATATACCAAAACATCAATGAATAACTCATCAAAACACAAATATGAACTTCAAAATCAAAATTCTACCTATTCCATATACCAAAACATCAATAACTCATCAAAACACAAATATGAACTTCAAAATCACAATTCTACCTATTCCATATAACAAAACATAATATAACTCATCAAAACACAAATATGAACTTCAAAATCACAATTCTACCTATTCCATATACCAAAACATCAATAACTCATCAAAACACAAATATGAACTTCAAAATCACAATTCTACCTATTCCATATACCAAAACATCAATAACTCATCAAAACACAAATATGAACTTCAAAATCTCAATTCTACCTATTCCATATAACAAAACATCAATGAATAATTCATCAAAACACAAATATAAACTTCAAATTCACAATTCTACCTATTCCATATACCAAAACATCTATAACTCATCAAAACACAAATATGAACTTCAAAATCTCAATTCTACCTATTCCATATACCAAAACAACAATGAATAACTCATCAAAACACAAATATGAACTTCAAAATCACAATTCTACCTATTCCATATACCAAAACATCAATAACTCATCAAAACACAAATATGAACTTCAAAACACAATTTCTATCTATTTCATTTACCAAAACATCAATAACTCATCAAAACACAAATATGAACTTCAAAATCACAATTCTACCTATTTCATATACCAAAACATCAATAACTCATCAAAACACAAATATGAACTTCAAAATCTCAATTCTACCTATTCCATATAACAAAACATCAATGAATAATTCATCAAAACACAAATATAAACTTCAAATTCACAATTCTACCTATTCCATATACCAAAACATCAATAACTCATCAAAACACAAATATGAACTTCAAAATCTCAATTCTACCTATTCCATATACCAAAACATCAATGAATAACTCATCAAAACACAAATATGAACTTCAAAATCACAATTCTACCTATTCCATATACCAAAACATCAATAACTCATCAAAACACAAATATGAACTTCAAAACACAATTTCTATCTATTTCATTTACCAAAACATCAATAACTCATCAAAACACAAATATGAACTTCAAAATCACAATTCTACCTATTCCATATAACAAAACATAATATAACTCATCAAAACACAAATATGAACTTCAAAATCACAATTCTACCTATTCCATATACCAAAACATCAATAACTCATCAAAACACAAATATGAACTTCAAAATCACAATTCTACCTATTTCATATACCAAAACATCAATAACTCATCAAAACACAAATATGAACTTCAAAATCACAATTCTACCTATTCCATATAACAAAACATAATATAACTCATCAAAACACAAATATGAACTTCAAAATCTCAATTCTACCTATTCCATATAACAAAACATCAATGAATAATTCATCAAAACACAAATATGAACTTCAAAATCTCAATTCTACCTATTCCATATACCAAAACATCAATGAATAACTGATCAAAACACAAATATGAACTTCAAAATCACAATTCTACCTATTCCATAAACCAAAACATCAATAACTCATCAAAACACAAATATGAACTTCAAAACACAATTTCTATCTATTTCATTTACCAAAACATCAATAACTCATCAAAACACAAATATGAACTTCAAAATCACAATTCTACCTATTCCATATACCAAAACATCAATAACTCATCAAAACACAAATATGAACTTCAAAACACAATTTTTATCTATTTCATTTACCAAAACATCAATAATTCATCAAAACACAAATATGAACTTCAAAATCACAATTCTACCTATTCCATATACCAAAACATCAATAACTCATCAAAACACAAATATGAACTTCAAAACACAATTTCTATCTATTTCATTTACCAAAACATCAATAACTCATCAGAACACAAATATGAACTTCAAAATCACAATTCTACCTATTCCATATAACAAAACATAATATAACTCATCAAAACACAAATATGAACTTCAAAATCACAATTCTACCTATTCCATATACCAAAACATCAATAACTCATCAAAACACAAATATGAACTTCAAAATCACAATTCTACCTATTTCATATACCAAAACATCAATAACTCATCAAAACACAAATATGAACTTCAAAATCACAATTCTACCTATTCCATATAACAAAACATAATATAACTCATCAAAACACAAATATGAACTTCAAAATCTCAATTCTACCTATTCCATATAACAAAACATCAATGAATAATTCATCAAAACACAAATATGAACTTCAAAATCTCAATTCTACCTATTCCATATACCAAAACATCAATGAATAACTCATCAAAACACAAATATGAACTTCAAAATCACAATTCTACCTATTCCACATACCAAAACATCAATAACTCATCAAAACACAAATATGAACTTTGAAACACAATTTCTACCTATTCCATTTACCAAAACATCAATAACTCATCAAAACACAAATATGAACTTCAAAATCACAATTCTACCTATTCCATATAACAAAACATAATATAACTCATCAAAACACAAATATGAACTTCAAAATCACAATTCTACCTATTTCATATACCAAAACATCAATAACTCATCAAAACACAAATATGAACTTCAAAATCTCAATTCTACCTATTCCATATAACAAAACATAATATAACTCATCAAAACACAAATATGAACTTCAAAATCACAATTCTACCTATTCCATATACCAAAACATCAATAACTCATCAAAACACAAATATGAACTTCAAAACACAATTTCTATCTATTTCATTTACCAAAACATCAATAACTCATCAAAACACAAATATGAACTTCAAAATCACAATTCTACCTATTCCATATAACAAAACATAATATAACTCATCAAAACACAAATATGAACTTCAAAATCACAATTCTACCTATTCCATATACCAAAACATCAATAACTCATCAAAACACAAATATGAACTTCAAAATCTCAATTCTACCTATTCCATATAACAAAACATCAATGAATAATTCATCAAAACACAAATATGAACTTCAAAATCAAAATTCTACCTATTCCATATACCAAAACATCAATAACTCATCAAAACACAAATATGAACTTCAAAATCTCAATTCTACCTATTCCATATACCAAAACATCAATGAATAACTCATCAAAACACAAATATGAACTTCAAAATCACAATTCTACCTATTCCACATACCAAAACATCAATAACTCATCAAAACACAAATATGAACTTTGAAACACAATTTCTACCTATTCCATTTACCAAAACATCAATAACTCATCAAAACACAAATATGAACTTCAAAATCACAATTCTACCTATTCCATATAACAAAACATCAATAACTCATCAAAACACAAATATGAACTTCAAAATCACAATTCTACCTATTCCATATACCAAAACATCAATAACTCATCAAAACACAAATATGAACATCAAAATCACAATTCTACCTATTCCATATACCAAAACATCAATAACTCATCAAAACACAAATATGAACTTCAAAAAAACAATTCTACCTATTCCATATAACAAAACATCAATGAATAATTCATCAAAACACAAATATAAACTTCAAATTCACAATTCTACCTATTCCATATACCAAAACATCAATAACTCATCAAAACACAAATATGAACTTCAAAATCTCAATTCTACCTATTCCATATACCAAAACATCAATGAATAACTCATCAAAACACAAATATGAACTTCAAAATCACAATTCTACTTATTCCATATAACAAAACATAATATAACTAATCAAAACACAAATATGAACTTCAAAATCTCAATTCTACCTATTCCATATACCAAAACATCAATGAATAACTCATCAAAACACAAATATGAACTTCAAAATCAAAATTCTACCTATTCCATATACCAAAACATCAATAACTCATCAAAACACAAATATGAACTTCAAAACACAATTTCTATCTATTTCATTTTCCAAAACATCAATAACTGATCAAAACACAAATATGAACTTCAAAATCACAATTCTACCTATTCCATATAACAAAACATAATATAACTCATCAAAACACAAATATGAACTTCAAAATCACAATTCTACCTATTCCATATACCAAAACATCAATAACTCATCAAAACACAAATATGAACTTCAAAATCACAATTCTACCTATTTCATATACCAAAACATCAATAACTCATCAAAACACAAATATGAACTTCAAAATCACAATTCTACCTATTCCATATAACAAAACATAATATAACTCATCAAAACACAAATATGAACTTCAAAATCTCAATTCTACCTATTCCATATAACAAAACATCAATGAATAATTCATCAAAACACAAATATGAACTTCAAAATCTCAATTCTACCTATTCCATATACCAAAACATCAATGAATAACTGATCAAAACACAAATATGAACTTCAAAATCACAATTCTACCTATTCCATATACCAAAACATCAATAACTCATCAAAACACAAATATGAACTTCAAAACACAATTTCTATCTATTTCATTTACCAAAACATCAATAACTCATCAAAACACAAATATGAACTTCAAAATCACAATTCTACCTATTCCATATACCAAAACATCAATAACTCATCAAAACACAAATATGAACTTCAAAACACAATTTCTATCTATTTCATTTACCAAAACATCAATAATTCATCAAAACACAAATATGAACTTCAAAATCACAATTCTACCTATTCCATATACCAAAACATCAATAACTCATCAAAACACAAATATGAACTTCAAAACACAATTTCTATCTATTTCATTTACCAAAACATCAATAACTCATCAGAACACAAATATGAACTTCAAAATCACAATTCTACCTATTCCATATAACAAAACATAATATAACTCATCAAAACACAAATATGAACTTCAAAATCACAATTCTACCTATTCCATATACCAAAACATCAATAACTCATCAAAACACAAATATGAACTTCAAAATCACAATTCTACCTATTTCATATACCAAAACATCAATAACTCATCAAAACACAAATATGAACTTCAAAATCACAATTCTACCTATTCCATATAACAAAACATAATATAACTCATCAAAACACAAATATGAACTTCAAAATCTCAATTCTACCTATTCCATATAACAAAACATCAATGAATAATTCATCAAAACACAAATATAAACTTCAAATTCACAATTCTACCTATTCCATATACCAAAACATCTATAACTCATCAAAACACAAATATGAACTTCAAAATCACAATTCTACCTATTCCACATACCAAAATATCAATAACTCATCAAAACACAAATATGAACTTTGAAACACAATTTCTACCTATTCCATTTACCAAAACATCAATAACTCATCAAAACACAAATATGAACTTCAAAATCACAATTCTACCTATTCCATATAACAAAACATAATATAACTCATCAAAACACAAATATGAACTTCAAAATCACAATTCTACCTATTTCATATACCAAAACATCAATAACTCATCAAAACACAAATATGAACTTCAAAATCTCAATTCTACCTATTCCATATAACAAAACATAATATAACTCATCAAAACACAAATATGAACTTCAAAATCACAATTCTGCCTATTCCATATACCAAAACATCAATAACTCATCAAAACACAAATATGAACTTCAAAACACAATTTCTATCTATTTCATTTACCAAAACATCAATAACTCATCAAAACACAAATATGAACTTCAAAATCACAATTCTACCTATTCTATATAACAAAACATAATATAACTCATCAAAACACAAATATGAACTTCAAAATCACAATTCTACCTATTCCATATACCAAAACATCAATAACTCATCAAAACACAAATATGAACTTCAAAATCTCAATTCTACCTATTCCATATAACAAAACATCAATGAATAATTCATCAAAACACAAATATGAACTTCAAAATCAAAATTCTACCTATTCCATATACCAAAACATCAATAACTCATCAAAACACAAATATGAACTTCAAAATCTCAATTCTACCTATTCCATATACCAAAACATCAATGAATAACTCATCAAAACACAAATATGAACTTCAAAATCACAATTCTACCTATTCCACATACCAAAACATCAATAACTCATCAAAACACAAATATGAACTTTGAAACACAATTTCTACCTATTCCATTTACCAAAACATCAATAACTCATCAAAACACAAATATGAACTTCAAAATCACAATTCTACCTATTCCATATAACAAAACATCAATAACTCATCAAAACACAAATATGAACTTCAAAATCACAATTCTACCTATTCCATATACCAAAACATCAATAACTCATCAAAACACAAATATGAACATCAAAATCACAATTCTACCTATTCCATATACCAAAACATCAATAACTCATCAAAACACAAATATGAACTTCAAAATCTCAATTCTACCTATTCCATATAACAAAACATCAATGAATAATTCATCAAAACACAAATATAAACTTCAAATTCACAATTCTACCTATTCCATATACCAAAACATCAATAACTCATCAAAACACAAATATGAACTTCAAAATCTCAATTCTACCTATTCCATATACCAAAACATCAATGAATAACTCATCAAAACACAAATATGAACTTCAAAATCACAATTCTACTTATTCCATATAACAAAACATAATATAACTAATCAAAACACAAATATGAACTTCAAAATCTCAATTCTACCTATTCCATATACCAAAACATCAATGAATAACTCATCAAAACACAAATATGAACTTCAAAATCAAAATTCTACCTATTCCATATACCAAAACATCAATAACTCATCAAAACACAAATATGAACTTCAAAACACAATTTCTATCTATTTCATTTTCCAAAACATCAATAACTCATCAAAACACAAATATGAACTTCAAAATCACAATTCTACCTATTCCATATAACAAAACATAATATAACTCATCAAAACACAAATATGAACTTCAAAATCACAATTCTACCTATTCCATATACCAAAACATCAATAACTCATCAAAACACAAATATGAACTTCAAAATCACAATTCTACCTATTCCATATACCAAAACATCAATAACTCATCAAAACACAAATATGAACTTCAAAATCTCAATTCTACCTATTCCATATAACAAAACATCAATGAATAATTCATCAAAACACAAATATAAACTTCAAATTCACAATTCTACCTATTCCATATACCAAAACATCAATAACTCATCAAAACACAAATATGAACTTCAAAATCTCAATTCTACCTATTCCATATACCAAAACATCAATGAATAACTCATCAAAACACAAATATGAACTTCAAAATCACAATTCTACCTATTCCATATACCAAAACATCAATAACTCATCAAAACACAAATATGAACTTCAAAACACAATTTCTATCTATTTCATTTACCAAAACATCAATAACTCATCAAAACACAAATATGAACTTCAAAATCACAATTCTACCTATTTCATATACCAAAACATCAATAACTCATCAAAACACAAATATGAACTTCAAAATCTCAATTCTACCTATTCCATATAACAAAACATCAATGAATAATTCATCAAAACACAAATATAAACTTCAAATTCACAATTCTACCTATTCCATATACCAAAACATCAATAACTCATCAAAACACAAATATGAACTTCAAAATCTCAATTCTACCTATTCCATATACCAAAACATCAATGAATAACTCATCAAAACACAAATATGAACTTCAAAATCACAATTCTACCTATTCCATATACCAAAACATCAATAACTCAACAAAACACAAATATGAACTTCAAAACACAATTTCTATCTATTTCATTTACCAAAACATCAATAACTCATCAAAACACAAATATGAACTTCAAAATCACAATTCTACCTATTCCATATAACAAAACATAATATAACTCATCAAAACACAAATATGAACTTCAAAATCACAATTCTACCTATTCCATATACCAAAACATCAATAACTCATCAAAACACAAATATGAACTTCAAAATCACAATTCTACCTATTTCATATACCAAAACATCAATAACTCATCAAAACACAAATATGAACTTCAAAACACAATTTCTATCTATTTCATTTTCCAAAACATCAATAACTCATCAAAACACAAATATGAACTTCAAAATCACAATTCTACCTATTCCATATAACAAAACATAATATAACTCATCAAAACACAAATATGAACTTCAAAATCACAATTCTACCTATTCCATATACCAAAACATCAATAACTCATCAAAACACAAATATGAACTTCAAAATCTCAATTCTACCTATTCCATATAACAAAACATCAATGAATAATTCATCAAAACACAAATATAAACTTCAAATTCACAATTCTACCTATTCCATATACCAAAACATCAATAACTCATCAAAACACAAATATGAACTTCAAATTCACAATTCTACCTATTCCATATACCAAAACATCAATAACTCATCAAAACACAAATATGAACTTCAAAATCTCAATTCTACCTATTCCATATAACAAAACATCAATGAATAATTCATCAAAACACAAATATAAACTTCAAATTCACAATTCTACCTATTCCATATACCAAAACATCAATAACTCATCAAAACACAAATATGAACTTCAAAATCTCAATTCTACCTATTCCATATACCAAAACATCAATGAATAACTCATCAAAACACAAATATGAACTTCAAAATCACAATTCTACCTATTCCATATACCAAAACATCAATAACTCATCAAAACACAAATATGAACTTCAAAACACAATTTCTATCTATTTCATTTACCAAAACATCAATAACTCATCAAAACACAAATATGAACTTCAAAATCACAATTCTACCTATTTCATATACCAAAACATCAATAACTCATCAAAACACAAATATGAACTTCAAAATCTCAATTCTACCTATTCCATATAACAAAACATCAATGAATAATTCATCAAAACACAAATATAAACTTCAAATTCACAATTCTACCTATTCCATATACCAAAACATCAATAACTCATCAAAACACAAATATGAACTTCAAAATCTCAATTCTACCTATTCCATATACCAAAACATCAATGAATAACTCATCAAAACACAAATATGAACTTCAAAATCACAATTCTACCTATTCCATATACCAAAACATCAATAACTCATCAAACACAAATATGAACTTCAAAACACAATTTCTATCTATTTCATATACCAAAACATCAATGAATAACTCATCAAAACACAAATATGAACTTCAAAATCACAATTCTACCTATTCCATATACCAAAACATCAATAACTCATCAAAACACAAATATGAACTTCAAAACACAATTTCTATCTATTTCATTTACCAAAACATCAATAACTCATCAAAACACAAATATGAACTTCAAAATCACAATTCTACCTATTCCATATAACAAAACATAATATAACTCATCAAAACACAAATATGAACTTCAAAATCACAATTCTACCTATTCCATATACCAAAACATCAATAACTCATCAAAACACAAATATGAACTTCAAAATCTCAATTCTACCTATTCCATATAACAAAACATAATATAACTAATCAAAACACAAATATGAACTTCAAAATCTCAATTCTACCTATTCCATATGCCAAAACATCAATGAATAACTGATCAAAACACAAATATGAACTTCAAAATCACAATTCTACCTATTCCATATACCAAAACATCAATAACTCATCAAAACACAAATATGAACTTCAAAACACAATTTCTATCTATTTCATTTACCAAAACATCAATAACTCATCAAAACACAAATATGAACTTCAAAATCACAATTCTACCTATTCCATATACCAAAACATCAATAACTCATCAAAACACAAATATGAACTTCAAAACACAATTTCTATCTATTTCATTTACCAAAACATCAATAACTCATCAAAACACAAATATGAACTTCAAAATCACAATTCTACCTATTCCATATAACAAAACATAATATAACTCATCAAAACACAAATATGAACTTCAAAATCACAATTCTACCTATTCCATATACCAAAACATCAATAACTCATCAAAACACAAATATGAACTTCAAAATCTCAATTCTACCTATTCCATATAACAAAACATCAATGAATAATTCATCAAAACACAAATATGAACTTCAAAATCTCAATTCTACCTATTCCATATACCAAAACATCCATGAATAACTCATCAAAACACAAATATGAACTTCAAAATCACAATTCTACCTATTCCACATACCAAAACATCAATAACTCATCAAAACACAAATATGAACTTCAAAATCACAATTCTACCTATTCCATATACCAAAACATCAATAACTCATCAAAACACAAATATGAACTTCAAAATCTCAATTCTACCTATTCCATATAACAAAACATCAATGAATAATTCATCAAAACACAAATATGAACTTCAAAATCAAAATTCTACCTATTCCATATACCAAAACATCAATAACTCATCAAAACACAAATATGAACTTCAAAATCTCAATTCTACCTATTCCATATACCAAAACATCAATGAATAACTCATCAAAACACAAATATGAACTTCAAAATCACAATTCTACCTATTCCACATACCAAAACATCAATAACTCATCAAAACACAAATATGAACATTGAAACACAATTTCTACCTATTCCATTTACCAAAACATCAATAACTCATCAAAACACAAATATGAACGTCAAAATCATAATTCTACCTATTCCATATAACAAAACATAATATAACTCATCAAAACACAAATATGAACTTCAAAATCACAATTCTACCTATTCCATATACCAAAACATCAATAACTCATCAAAACACAAATATGAACTTCAAAACACAATTTCTATCTATTTCATTTACCAAAACATCAATAACTCATCAAAACACAAATATGAACTTCAAAATCACAATTCTACCTATTCCATATAACAAAACATAATATAACTCATCAAAACACAAATATGAACTTCAAAATCACAATTCTACCTATTCCATATACCAAAACATCAATAACTCATCAAAACACAAATATGAACTTCAAAATCACAATTCTACCTATTTCATATACCAAAACATCAATAACTCATCAAAACACAAATATGAACTTCAAAATCACAATTCTACCTATTCCATATAACAAAACATAATATAACTCATCAAAACACAAATATGAACTTCAAAATCTCAATTCTACCTATTCCATATAACAAAACATCAATGAATAATTCATCAAAACACAAATATGAACTTCAAAATCTCAATTCTACCTATTCCATATACCAAAACATCCATGAATAACTCATCAAAACACAAATATGAACTTCAAAATCACAATTCTACCTATTCCACATACCAAAACATCAATAACTCATCAAAACACAAATATGAACTTTGAAACACAATTTCTACCTATTCCATTTACCAAAACATCAATAACTCATCAAAACACAAATATGAACTTCAAAATCACAATTCTACCTATTCCATATAACAAAACATAATATAACTCATCAAAACACAAATATGAACTTCAAAATCACAATTCTACCTATTTCATATACCAAAACATCAATAACTCATCAAAACACAAATATGAACTTCAAAATCTCAATTCTACCTATTCCATATAACAAAACATAATATAACTCATCAAAACACAAATATGAACTTCAAAATCACAATTCTACCTATTCCATATACCAAAACATCAATAACTCATCAAAACACAAATATGAACTTCAAAACACAATTTCTATCTATTTCATTTACCAAAACATCAATAACTCATCAAAACACAGATATGAACTTCAAAATCACAATTCTACCTATTCCATATTACAAAACATAATATAACTCATCAAAACACAAATATGAACTTCAAAATCACAATTCTACCTATTCCATATACCAAAACATCAATAACTCATCAAAACACAAATATGAACTTCAAAATCTCAATTCTACCTATTCCATATAACAAAACATCAATGAATAATTCATCAAAACACAAATATGAACTTCAAAATCAAAATTCTACCTATTCCATATACCAAAACATCAATAACTCATCAAAACACAAATATGAACTTCAAAATCTCAATTCTACCTATTCCATATACCAAAACATCAATGAATAACTCATCAAAACACAAATATGAACTTCAAAATCACAATTCTACCTATTCCACATACCAAAACATCAATAACTCATCAAAACACAAATATGAACTTTGAAACACAATTTCTACCTATTCCATTTACCAAAACATCAATAACTCATCAAAACACAAATATGAACTTCAAAATCACAATTCTACCTATTCCATATAACAAAACATCAATAACTCATTAAAACACAAATATGAACTTCAAAATCACAATTCTACCTATTCCATATACTAAAACATCAATAACTCATCAAAACACAAATATGAACTTCAAAATCACAATTCTACCTATTCCATATACCAAAACATCAATAACTCATCAAAACACAAATATGAACTTCAAAATCTCAATTCTACCTATTCCATATAACAAAACATCAATGAATAATTCATCAAAACACAAATATAAACTTCAAATTCACAATTCTACCTATTCCATATACCAAAACATCAATAACTCATCAAAACACAAATATGAACTTCAAAATCTCAATTCTACCTATTCCATATACCAAAACATCAATGAATAACTCATCAAAACACAAATATGAACTTCAAAATCACAATTCTACCTATTCCATATAACAAAACATAATATAACTAATCAAAACACAAATATGAACTTCAAAATCTCAATTCTACCTATTCCATATACCAAAACATCAATGAATAACTCATCAAAACACAAATATGAACTTCAAAATCAAAATTCTACCTATTCCATATACCAAAACATCAATAACTCATCAAAACACAAATATGAACTTCAAAACACAATTTCTATCTATTTCATTTTCCAAAACATCAATAACTCATCAAAACACAAATATGAACTTCAAAATCACAATTCTACCTATTCCATATAACAAAACATAATATAACTCATCAAAACACAAATATGAACTTCAAAATCACAATTCTACCTATTCCATATACCAAAACATCAATAACTCATCAAAACACAAATACGAACTTCAAAATCACAATTCTACCTATTCCATATACCAAAACATCAATAACTCATCAAAACACAAATATGAACTTCAAAATCTCAATTCTACCTATTCCATATAACAAAACATCAATGAATAATTCATCAAAACACAAATATAAACTTCAAATTCACAATTCTACCTATTCCATATACCAAAACATCAATAACTCATCAAAACACAAATATGAACTTCAAAATCTCAATTCTACCTATTCCATATACCAAAACATCAATGAATAACTCATCAAAACACAAATATGAACTTCAAAATCACAATTCTACCTATTCCATATACCAAAACATCAATAACTCATCAAAACACAAATATGAACTTCAAAACACAATTTCTATCTATTTCATTTACCAAAACATCAATAACTCATCAAAACACAAATATGAACTTCAAAATCACAATTCTACCTATTCCATATACCAAAACATCAATAACTCATCAAAACACAAATATGAACTTCAAAATCTCAATTCTACCTATTCCATATAACAAAACATCAATGAATAATTCATCAAAACACAAATATGAACTTCAAAATCAAAATTCTACCTATTCCATATACCAAAACATCAATAACTCATCAAAACACAAATATGAACTTCAAAATCTCAATTCTACCTATTCCATATAACAAAACATAATATAACTAATCAAAACACAAATATGAACTTCAAAATCTCAATTCTACCTATTCCATATGCCAAAACATCAATGAATAACTGATCAAAACACAAATATGAACTTCAAAATCACAATTCTACCTATTCCATATACCAAAACATCAATAACTCATCAAAACACAAATATGAACTTCAAAACACAATTTCTATCTATTTCATTTACCAAAACATCAATAACTCATCAAAACACAAATATGAACTTCAAAATCACAATTCTACCTATTCCATATACCAAAACATCAATAACTCATCAAAACACAAATATGAACTTCAAAACACAATTTCTATCTATTTCATTTACCAAAACATCAATAACTCAACAAAACACAAATATGAACTTCAAAATCACAATTCTACCTATTCCATATAACAAAACATAATATAACTCATCAAAACACAAATATGAACTTCAAAATCACAGTTCTACCTATTCCATATACCAAAACATCAATAACTCATCAAAACACAAATATGAACTTCAAAACACAATTTCTATCTATTTCATTTACCAAAACATCAATAACTCATCAAAACACAAATATGAACTTCAAAATCACAATTCTACCTATTCCATATAACAAAACATAATATAACTCATCAAAACACAAATATGAACTTCAAAATCACAATTCTACCTATTCCATATACCAAAACATCAATAACTCATCAAAACACAAATATGAACTTCAAAATCTCAATTCTACCTATTCCATATAACAAAACATCAATGAATAATTCATCAAAACACAAATATGAACTTCAAAATCAAAATTCTACCTATTCCATATACCAAAACATCAATAACTCATCAAAACACAAATATGAACTTCAAAATCTCAATTCTACCAATTCCATATACCAAAACATCAATGAATAACTCATCAAAACACAAATATGAACTTCAAAATCACAATTCTACCTATTCCACATACCAAAACATCAATAACTCATAAAAACACAAATATGAACTTTGAAACACAATTTCTACCTATTCCATTTACCAAAACATCAATAACTCATCAAAACACAAATATGAACTTCAAAATCACAATTCTACCTATTCCATATAACAAAACATAATATAACTCATCAAAACACAAATATGAACTTCAAAATCTCAATTCTACCTATTCCATATGCCAAAACATCAATGAATAACTGATCAAAACACAAATATGAACTTCAAAATCACAATTCTACCTATTCCATATACCAAAACATCAATAACTCATCAAAACACAAATATGAACTTCAAAACACAATTTCTATCTATTTCATTTACCAAAACATCAATAACTCATCAAAACACAAATATGAACTTCAAAATCACAATTCTACCTATTCCATATAACAAAACATAATATAACTCATCAAAACACAAATATGAACTTCAAAATCACAATTCTACCTATTCCATATACCAAAACATCAATAACTCATCAAAACACAAATATGAACTTCAAAATCACAATTCTACCTATTTCATATACCAAAACATCAATAACTCATCAAAACACAAATATGAACTTCAAAATCACAATTCTACCTATTCCATATAACAAAACATAATATAACTCATCAAAACACAAATATGAACTTCAAAATCTCAATTCTACCTATTCCATATAACAAAACATCAATGAATAATTCATCAAAACACAAATATGAACTTCAAAATCTCAATTCTACCTATTCCATATACCAAAACATCCATGAATAACTCATCAAAACACAAATATGAACTTCAAAATCACAATTCTACCTATTCCACATACCAAAACATCAATAACTCATCAAAACAGAAATATGAACTTTGAAACACAATTTCTACCTATTCCATTTACCAAAACATCAATAACTCATCAAAACACAAATATGAACTTCAAAATCACAATTCTACCTATTCCATATAACAAAACATAATATAACTCATCAAAACACAAATATGAACTTCAAAATCACAATTCTACCTATTTCATATACCAAAACATCAATAACTCATCAAAACACAAATATGAACTTCAAAATCTCAATTCTACCTATTCCATATAACAAAACATAATATAACTCATCAAAACACAAATATGAACTTCAAAATCACAATTCTACCTATTCCATATACCAAAACATCAATAACTCATCAAAACACAAATATGAACTTCAAAACACAATTTCTATCTATTTCATTTACCAAAACATCAATAACTCATCAAAACACAAATATGAACTTCAAAATCACAATTCTACCTATTCCATATAACAAAACATAATATAACTCATCAAAACACAAATATGAACTTCAAAATCACAATTCTACCTATTCCATATACCAAAACATCAATAACTCATCAAAACACAAATATGAACTTCAAAATCTCAATTCTACCTATTCCATATACCAAAACATCAATGAATAACTCATCAAAACACAAATATGAACTTCAAAATCACAATTCTACCTATTCCATATACCAAAACATCAATAACTCATCAAAACACAAATATGAACTTCAAAATCTCAATTCTACCTATTCCATATAACAAAACATCAATGAATAATTCATCAAAACACAAATATAAACTTCAAATTCACAATTCTACCTATTCCATATACCAAAACATCAATAACTCATCAAAACACAAATATGAACTTCAAAATCTCAATTCTACCTATTCCATATACCAAAACATCAATGAATAACTCATCAAAACACAAATATGAACTTCAAAATCACAATTCTACCTATTCCATATAACAAAACATAATATAACTAATCAAAACACAAATATGAACTTCAAAATCTCAATTCTACCTATTCCATATACCAAAACATCAATGAATAACTCATCAAAACACAAATATGAACTTCAAAATCAAAATTCTACCTATTCCATATACCAAAACATCAATAACTCATCAAAACACAAATATGAACTTCAAAACACAATTTCTATCTATTTCATTTTCCAAAACATCAATAACTCATCAAAACACAAATATGAACTTCAAAATCACAATTCTACCTATTCCATATAACAAAACATAATATAACTCATCAAAACACAAATATGAACTTCAAAATCAAAATTCTACCTATTCCATATACCAAAACATCAATAACTCATCAAAACACAAATATGAACTTCAAAACACAATTTCTATCTATTTCATTTTCCAAAACATCAATAACTCATCAAAACACAAATATGAACTTCAAAATCACAATTCTACCTATTCCATATAACAAAACATAATATAACTCATCAAAACACAAATATGAACTTCAAAATCACAATTCTACCTATTCCATATACCAAAACATCAATAACTCATCAAAACACAAATATGAACTTCAAAATCACAATTCTACCTATTCCATATACCAAAACATCAATAACTCATCAAAACATAAATATGAACTTCAAAATCTCAATTCTACCTATTCCATATAACAAAACATCAATGAATAATTCATCAAAACACAAATATAAACTTCAAATTCACAATTCTACCTATTCCATATACCAAAACATCAATAACTCATCAAAACACAAATATGAACTTCAAAATCTCAATTCTACCTATTCCATATACCAAAACATCAATGAATAACTCATCAAAACACAAATATGAACTTCAAAATCACAATTCTACCTATTCCATATACCAAAACATCAATAACTCATCAAAACACAAATATGAACTTCAAAACACAATTTCTATCTATTTCATTTACCAAAACATCAATAACTCATCAAAACACAAATATGAACTTCAAAATCACAATTCTACCTATTCCATATACCAAAACATCAATAACTCATCAAAACACAAATATGAACTTCAAAATCTCAATTCTACCTATTCCATATAACAAAACATCAATGAATAATTCATCAAAACACAAATATGAACTTCAAAATCAAAATTCTACCTATTCCATATACCAAAACATCAATAACTCATCAAAACACAAATATGAACTTCAAAATCTCAATTCTACCTATTCCATATAACAAAACATAATATAACTAATCAAAACACAAATATGAACTTCAAAATCTCAATTCTACCTATTCCATATGCCAAAACATCAATGAATAACTGATCAAAACACAAATATGAACTTCAAAATCACAATTCTACCTATTCCATATACCAAAACATCAATAACTCATCAAAACACAAATATGAACTTCAAAACACAATTTCTATCTATTTCATTTACCAAAACATCAATAACTCATCAAAACACAAATATGAACTTCAAAATCACAATTCTACCTATTCCATATACCAAAACATCAATAACTCATCAAAACACAAATATGAACTTCAAAACACAATTTCTATCTATTTCATTTACCAAAACATCAATAACTCATCAAAACACAAATATGAACTTCAAAATCACAATTCTACCTATTCCATATAACAAAACATAATATAACTCATCAAAACACAAATATGAACTTCAAAATCACAATTCTACCTATTCCATATACCAAAACATCAATAACTCATCAAAACACAAATATGAACTTCAAAACACAATTTCTATCTATTTCATTTACCAAAACATCAATAACTCATCAAAACACAAATATGAACTTCAAAATCTCAATTCTACCTATTCCATATAACAAAACATCAATGAATAATTCATCAAAACACAAATATGAACTTCAAAATCAAAATTCTACCTATTCCATATACCAAAACATCAATAACTCATCAAAACACAAATATGAACTTCAAAACACAATTTCTATCTATTTCATTTTCCAAAACATCAATAACTCATCAAAACACAAATATGAACTTCAAAATCACAATTCTACCTATTCCATATAACAAAACATAATATAACTCATCAAAACACAAATATGAACTTCAAAATCACAATTCTACCTATTCCATATACCAAAACATCAATAACTCATCAAAACACAAATATGAACTTCAAAATCACAATTCTACCTATTCCATATACCAAAACATCAATAACTCATCAAAACACAAATATGAACTTCAAAATCTCAATTCTACCTATTCCATATAACAAAACATCAATGAATAATTCATCAAAACACAAATATAAACTTCAAATTCACAATTCTACCTATTCCATATACCAAAACATCAATAACTCATCAAAACACAAATATGAACTTCAAAATCTCAATTCTACCTATTCCATATACCAAAACATCAATGAATAACTCATCAAAACACAAATATGAACTTCAAAATCACAATTCTACCTATTCCATATACCAAAACATCAATAACTCATCAAAACACAAATATGAACTTCAAAACACAATTTCTATCTATTTCATTTACCAAAACATCAATAACTCATCAAAACACAAATATGAACTTCAAAATCACAATTCTACCTATTCCATATACCAAAACATCAATAACTCATCAAAACACAAATATGAACTTCAAAATCTCAATTCTACCTATTCCATATAACAAAACATCAATGAATAATTCATCAAAACACAAATATGAACTTCAAAATCAAAATTCTACCTATTCCATATACCAAAACATCAATAACTCATCAAAACACAAATATGAACTTCAAAATCTCAATTCTACCTATTCCATATAACAAAACATAATATAACTAATCAAAACACAAATATGAACTTCAAAATCTCAATTCTACCTATTCCATATGCCAAAACATCAATGAATAACTGATCAAAACACAAATATGAACTTCAAAATCACAATTCTACCTATTCCATATACCAAAACATCAATAACTCATCAAAACACAAATATGAACTTCAAAACACAATTTCTATCTATTTCATTTACCAAAACATCAATAACTCATCAAAACACAAATATGAACTTCAAAATCACAATTCTACCTATTCCATATACCAAAACATCAATAACTCATCAAAACACAAATATGAACTTCAAAACACAATTTCTATCTATTTCATTTACCAAAACATCAATAACTCATCAAAACACAAATATGAACTTCAAAATCACAATTCTACCTATTCCATATAACAAAACATAATATAACTCATCAAAACACAAATATGAACTTCAAAATCACAATTCTACCTATTCCATATACCAAAACATCAATAACTCATCAAAACACAAATATGAACTTCAAAATCACAATTCTACCTATTCCATATACCAAAACATCAATAACTCATCAAAACACAAATATGAACTTCAAAATCTCAATTCTACCTATTCCATATAACAAAACATCAATGAATAATTCATCAAAACACAAATATGAACTTCAAAATCAAAATTCTACCTATTCCATATACCAAAACATCAATAACTCATCAAAACACAAATATGAACTTCAAAATCTCAATTCTACCTATTCCATATACCAAAACATCAATGAATAACTCATCAAAACACAAATATGAACTTCAAAATCACAATTCTACCTATTCCACATACCAAAACATCAATAACTCATCAAAACACAAATATGAACTTTGAAACACAATTTCTACCTATTCCATTTACCAAAACATCAATAACTCATCAAAACACAAATATGAACTTCAAAATCACAATTCTACCTATTCCATATAACAAAACATCAATAACTCATCAAAACACAAATATGAACTTCCAAATCACAATTCTACCTATTCCATATACCAAAACATCAATAACTCATCAAAACACAAATATGAACTTCAAAATCACAATTCTACCTATTCCATATACCAAAACATCAATAACTCATCAAAACACAAATATGAACTTCAAAATCTCAATTCTACCTATTCCATATAACAAAACATCAATGAATAATTCATCAAAACACAAATATAAACTTCAAATTCACAATTCTACCTATTCCATATACCAAAACATCAATAACTCATCAAAACACAAATATGAACTTCAAAATCTCAATTCTACCTATTCCATATACCAAAACATCAATGAATAACTCATCAAAACACAAATATGAACTTCAAAATCACAATTCTACCTATTCCATATAACAAAACATAATATAACTAATCAAAACACAAATATGAACTTCAAAATCTCAATTCTACCTATTCCATATACCAAAACATCAATGAATAACTCATCAAAACACAAATATGAACTTCAAAATCAAAATTCTACCTATTCCATATACCAAAACATCAATAACTCATCAAAACACAAATATGAACTTCAAAACACAATTTCTATCTATTTCATTTTCCAAAACATCAATAACTCATCAAAACACAAATATGAACTTCAAAATCACAATTCTACCTATTCCATATAACAAAACATAATATAACTCATCAAAACACAAATATGAACTTCAAAATCACAATTCTACCTATTCCATATACCAAAACATCAATAACTCATCAAAACACAAATATGAACTTCAAAATCACAATTCTACCTATTTCATATACCAAAACATCAATAACTCATCAAAACACAAATATGAACTTCAAAATCACAATTCTACCTATTCCATATAACAAAACATAATATAACTCATCAAAACACAAATATGAACTTCAAAATCTCAATTCTACCTATTCCATATAACAAAACATCAATGAATAATTCATCAAAACACAAATATAAACTTCAAATTCACAATTCTACCTATTCCATATACCAAAACATCAATTAATAACTCATCAAAACACAAATATGAACTTCAAAATCTCAATTCTACCTATTCCATATACCAAAACATCAATGAATAACTCATCAAAACACAAATATGAACTTCAAAATCACAATTCTACCTATTCCATATACCAAAACATAATATAACTAATCAAAACACAAATATGAACTTCAAAATCTCAATTCTACCTATTCCATATACCAAAACATCAATGAATAACTCATCAAAACACAAATATGAACTTCAAAATCACAATTCTACCTATTCCATATACCAAAACATAATATAACTAATCAAAACACAAATATGAACTTCAAAATCTCAATTCTACCTATTCCATATACCAAAACATCAATGAATAACTCATCAAAACACAAATATGAACTTCAAAATCAAAATTCTACCTATTCCATATACCAAAACATCAATAACTCATCAAAACACAAATATGAACTTCAAAATCTCAATTCTACCTATTCCATATAACAAAACATAATATAACTAATCAAAACACAAATATGAACTTCAAAATCTCAATTCTACCTATTCCATATGCCAAAACATCAATGAATAACTGATCAAAACACAAATATGAACTTCAAAATCACAATTCTACCTATTCCATATAACAAAACATAATATAACTCATCAAAACACAAATATTAACTTCAAAATCACAATTCTACCTATTCCATATACCAAAACATCAATAACTCATCAAAACACAAATATGAACTTCAAAACACAATTTCTATCTATTTCATTTACCAAAACATCAATAACTCATCAAAACACAAATATGAACTTCAAAATCACAATTCTACCTATTCCATATAACAAAACATAATATAACTCATCAAAACACAAATATGAACTTCAAAATCACAATTCTACCTATTCCATATAACAAAACATAATATAACTCATCAAAACACAAATATTAACTTCAAAATCACAATTCTACCTATTCCATATACCAAAACATCAATAACTCATCAAAACACAAATATGAACTTCAAAACACAATTTCTATCTATTTCATTTACCAAAACATCAATAACTCATCAAAACACAAATATGAACTTCAAAATCACAATTCTACCTATTCCATATAACAAAACATAATATAACTCATCAAAACACAAATATGAACTTCAAAATCACAATTCTACCTATTCCATATACCAAAACATCAATAACTCATCAAAACACAAATATGAACTTCAAAATCTCAATTCTACCTATTCCATATAACAAAACATCAATGAATAATTCATCAAAACACAAATATGAACTTCAAAATCAAAATTCTACCTATTCCATATACCAAAACATCAATAACTCATCAAAACACAAATATGAACTTCAAAATCTCAATTCTACCTATTCCATATACCAAAACATCAATGAATAACTCATCAAAACACAAATATGAACTTCAAAATCACAATTCTACCTATTCCACATACCAAAACATCAATAACTCATCAAAACACAAATATGAACTTTGAAACACAATTTCTACCTATTCCATTTACCAAAACATCAATAACTCATCAAAACACAAATATGAACTTCAAAATCACAATTCTACCTATTCCATATAACAAAACATCAATAACTCATCAAAACACAAATATGAACTTCCAAATCACAATTCTACCTATTCCATATACCAAAACATCAATAACTCATCAAAACACAAATATGAACTTCAAAATCACAATTCTACCTATTCCATATACCAAAACATCAATAACTCATCAAAACACAAATATGAACTTCAAAATCTCAATTCTACCTATTCCATATAACAAAACATCAATGAATAATTCATCAAAACACAAATATAAACTTCAAATTCACAATTCTACCTATTCCATATACCAAAACATCAATAACTCATCAAAACACAAATATGAACTTCAAAATCTCAATTCTACCTATTCCATATACCAAAACATCAATGAATAACTCATCAAAACACAAATATGAACTTCAAAATCACAATTCTACCTATTCCATATAACAAAACATAATATAACTAATCAAAACACAAATATGAACTTCAAAATCTCAATTCTACCTATTCCATATACCAAAACATCAATGAATAACTCATCAAAACAAAAATATGAACTTCAAAATCAAAATTCTACCTATTCCATATACCAAAACATCAATAACTCATCAAAACACAAATATGAACTTCAAAACACAATTTCTATCTATTTCATTTACCAAAACATCAATAACTCATCAAAACACAAATATGAACTTCAAAATCACAATTCTACCTATTCCATATAACAAAACATAATATAACTCATCAAAACACAAATATGAACTTCAAAATCACAATTCTACCTATTCCATATACCAAAACATCAATAACTCATCAAAACACAAATATGAACTTCAAAATCTCAATTCTACCTATTCCATATACCAAAACATCAATGAATAACTCATCAAAACACAAATATGAACTTCAAAATCACAATTCTACCTATTCCATATACCAAAACATCAATAACTCATCAAAACACAAATATGAACTTCAAAATCTCAATTCTACCTATTCCATATAACAAAACATCAATGAATAATTCATCAAAACACAAATATAAACTTCAAATTCACAATTCTACCTATTCCATATACCAAAACATCAATAACTCATCAAAACACAAATATGAACTTCAAAATCTCAATTCTACCTATTCCATATACCAAAACATCAATGAATAACTCATCAAAACACAAATATGAACTTCAAAATCACAATTCTACCTATTCCATATAACAAAACATAATATAACTAATCAAAACACAAATATGAACTTCAAAATCTCAATTCTACCTATTCCATATACCAAAACATCAATGAATAACTCATCAAAACACAAATATGAACTTCAAAATCAAAATTCTACCTATTCCATATACCAAAACATCAATAACTCATCAAAACACAAATATGAACTTCAAAACACAATTTCTATCTATTTCATTTTCCAAAACATCAATAACTCATCAAAACACAAATATGAACTTCAAAATCACAATTCTACCTATTCCATATAACAAAACATAATATAACTCATCAAAACACAAATATGAACTTCAAAATCACAATTCTACCTATTCCATATACCAAAACATCAATAACTCATCAAAACACAAATATGAACTTCAAAATCACAATTCTACCTATTCCATATACCAAAACATCAATAACTCATCAAAACACAAATATGAACTTCAAAATCTCAATTCTACCTATTCCATATAACAAAACATCAATGAATAATTCATCAAAACACAAATATAAACTTCAAATTCACAATTCTACCTATTCCATATACCAAAACATCAATAACTCATCAAAACACAAATATGAACTTCAAAATCTCAATTCTACCTATTCCATATACCAAAACATCAATGAATAACTCATCAAAACACAAATATGAACTTCAAAATCACAATTCTACCTATTCCATATACCAAAACATCAATAACTCATCAAAACACAAATATGAACTTCAAAACACAATTTCTATCTATTTCATTTACCAAAACATCAATAACTCATCAAAACACAAATATGAACTTCAAAATCTCAATTCTACCTATTCCATATACCAAAACATCAATGAATAACTCATCAAAACACAAATATGAACTTCAAAATCACAATTCTACCTATTCCATATAACAAAACATAATATAACTAATCAAAACACAAATATGAACTTCAAAATCTCAATTCTACCTATTCCATATACCAAAACATCAATGAATAACTCATCAAAACACAAATATGAACTTTGAAACACAATTTCTACCTATTCCATTTACCAAAACATCAATAACTCATCAAAACACAAATATGAACTTCAAAATCACAATTCTACCTATTCCATATAACAAAACATCAATAACTCATCAAAACACAAATATGAACTTCCAAATCACAATTCTACCTATTCCATATACCAAAACATCAATAACTCATCAAAACACAAATATGAACTTCAAAATCACAATTCTACCTATTCCATATACCAAAACATCAATAACTCATCAAAACACAAATATGAACTTCAAAATCTCAATTCTACCTATTCCATATAACAAAACATCAATGAATAATTCATCAAAACACAAATATAAACTTCAAATTCACAATTCTACCTATTCCATATACCAAAACATCAATAACTCATCAAAACACAAATATGAACTTCAAAATCTCAATTCTACCTATTCCATATACCAAAACATCAATGAATAACTCATCAAAACACAAATATGAACTTCAAAATCACAATTCTACCTATTCCATATAACAAAACATAATATAACTAATCAAAACACAAATATGAACTTCAAAATCTCAATTCTACCTATTCCATATACCAAAACATCAATGAATAACTCATCAAAACACAAATATGAACTTCAAAATCAAAATTCTACCTATTCCATATACCAAAACATCAATAACTCATCAAAACACAAATATGAACTTCAAAACACAATTTCTATCTATTTCATTTTCCAAAACATCAATAACTCATCAAAACACAAATATGAACTTCAAAATCACAATTCTACCTATTCCATATAACAAAACATAATATAACTCATCAAAACACAAATATGAACTTCAAAATCACAATTCTACCTATTCCATATACCAAAACATCAATAACTCATCAAAACACAAATATGAACTTCAAAATCACAATTCTACCTATTTCATATACCAAAACATCAATAACTCATCAAAACACAAATATGAACTTCAAAATCACAATTCTACCTATTCCATATAACAAAACATAATATAACTCATCAAAACACAAATATGAACTTCAAAATCTCAATTCTACCTATTCCATATAACAAAACATCAATGAATAATTCATCAAAACACAAATATAAACTTCAAATTCACAATTCTACCTATTCCATATACCAAAACATCAATGAATAACTCATCAAAACACAAATATGAACTTCAAAATCTCAATTCTACCTATTCCATATACCAAAACATCAATGAATAACTCATCAAAACACAAATATGAACTTCAAAATCACAATTCTACCTATTCCATATACCAAAACATCAATAACTCATCAAAACACAAATATGAACTTCAAAACACAATTTCTATCTATTTCATTTACCAAAACATCAATAACTCATCAAAACACAAATATGAACTTCAAAATCACAATTCTACCTATTCCATATACCAAAACATCAATAACTCATCAAAACACAAATATGAACTTCAAAATCTCAATTCTACCTATTCCATATACCAAAACATCAATAACTCATCAAAACACAAATATGAACTTCAAAATCTCAATTCTACCTATTCCATATAACAAAACATAATATAACTAATCAAAACACAAATATGAACTTCAAAATCTCAATTCTACCTATTCCATATGCCAAAACATCAATGAATAACTGATCAAAACACAAATATGAACTTCAAAATCACAATTCTACCTATTCCATATAACAAAACATAATATAACTCAACAAAACACAAATATTAACTTCAAAATCACAATTCTACCTATTCCATATACCAAAACATCAATAACTCATCAAAACACAAATATGAACTTCAAAACACAATTTCTATCTATTTCATTTACCAAAACATCAATAACTCATCAAAACACAAATATGAACTTCAAAATCACAATTCTACCTATTCCATATAACAAAACATAATATAACTCATCAAAACACAAATATGAACTTCAAAATCACAATTCTACCTATTCCATATAACAAAACATAATATAACTCATCAAAACACAAATATTAACTTCAAAATCACAATTCTACCTATTCCATATACCAAAACATCAATAACTCATCAAAACACAAATATGAACTTCAAAACACAATTTCTATCTATTTCATTTACCAAAACATCAATAACTCATCAAAACACAAATATGAACTTCAAAATCACAATTCTACCTATTCCATATAACAAAACATAATATAACTCATCAAAACACAAATATGAACTTCAAAATCACAATTCTACCTATTCCATATACCAAAACATCAATAACTCATCAAAACACAAATATGAACTTCAAAATCTCAATTCTACCTATTCCATATAACAAAACATCAATGAATAATTCATCAAAACACAAATATGAACTTCAAAATCAAAATTCTACCTATTCCATATACCAAAACATCAATAACTCATCAAAACACAAATATGAACTTCAAAATCTCAATTCTACCTATTCCATATACCAAAACATCAATGAATAACTCATCAAAACACAAATATGAACTTCAAAATCACAATTCTACCTATTCCACATACCAAAACATCAATAACTCATCAAAACACAAATATGAACTTTGAAACACAATTTCTACCTATTCCATTTACCAAAAATCAATAACTCATCAAAACACAAATATGAACTTCAAAATCACAATTCTACCTATTCCATATAACAAAACATCAATAACTCATCAAAACACAAATATGAACTTCCAAATCACAATTCTACCTATTCCATATACCAAAACATCAATAACTCATCAAAACACAAATATGAACTTCAAAATCACAATTCTACCTATTCCATATAACAAAACATCAATGAATAATTCATCAAAACACAAATATGAACTTCAAAATCAAAATTCTACCTATTCCATATACCAAAACATCAATAACTCATCAAAACACAAATATGAACTTCAAAATCTCAATTCTACCTATTCCATATACCAAAACATCAATGAATAACTCATCAAAACACAAATATGAACTTCAAAATCACAATTCTACCTATTCCACATACCAAAACATCAATAACTCATCAAAACACAAATATGAAATTTGAAACACAATTTCTACCTATTCCATTTACCAAAACATCAATAACTCATCAAAACACAAATATGAACTTCAAAATCACAATTCTACCTATTCCATATAACAAAACATCAATAACTCATCAAAACACAAATATGAACTTCCAAATCACAATTCTACCTATTCCATATACCAAAACATCAATAACTCATCAAAACACAAATATGAACTTCAAAATCACAATTCTACCTATTCCATATACCAAAACATCAATAACTCATCAAAACACAAATATGAACTTCAAAATCTCAATTCTACCTATTCCATATAACAAAACATCAATGAATAATTCATCAAAACACAAATATAAACTTCAAATTCACAATTCTACCTATTCCATATACCAAAACATCAATAACTCATCAAAACACAAATATGAACTTCAAAATCTCAATTCTACCTATTCCATATACCAAAACATCAATGAATAACTCATCAAAACACAAATATGAACTTCAAAATCACAATTCTACCTATTCCATATAACAAAACATAATATAACTAATCAAAACACAAATATGAACTTCAAAATCTCAATTCTACCTATTCCATATACCAAAACATCAATGAATAACTCATCAAAACACAAATATGAACTTCAAAATCAAAATTCTACCTATTCCATATACCAAAACATCAATAACTCATCAAAACACAAATATGAACTTCAAAACACAATTTCTATCTATTTCATTTTCCAAAACATCAATAACTCATCAAAACACAAATATGAACTTCAAAATCACAATTCTACCTATTCCATATAACAAAACATAATATAACTCATCAAAACACAAATATGAACTTCAAAATCACAATTCTACCTATTCCATATACCAAAACATCAATAACTCATCAAAACACAAATATGAACTTCAAAATCACAATTCTACCTATTTCATATACCAAAACATCAATAACTCATCAAAACACAAATATGAACTTCAAAATCACAATTCTACCTATTCCATATAACAAAACATAATATAACTCATCAAAACACAAATATGAACTTCAAAATCTCAATTCTACCTATTCCATATAACAAAACATCAATGAATAATTCATCAAAACACAAATATAAACTTCAAATTCACAATTCTACCTATTCCATATACCAAAACATCAATGAATAACTCATCAAAACACAAATATGAACTTCAAAATCTCAATTCTACCTATTCCATATACCAAAACATCAATGAATAACTCATCAAAACACAAATATGAACTTCAAAATCACAATTCTACCTATTCCATATACCAAAACATCAATAACTCATCAAAACACAAATATGAACTTCAAAACACAATTTCTATCTATTTCATTTACCAAAACATCAATAACTCATCAAAACACAAATATGAACTTCAAAATCACAATTCTACCTATTCCATATACCAAAACATCAATAACTCATCAAAACACAAATATGAACTTCAAAATCTCAATTCTACCTATTCCATATACCAAAACATCAATAACTCATCAAAACACAAATATGAACTTCAAAATCTCAATTCTACCTATTCCATATAACAAAACATAATATAACTAATCAAAACACAAATATGAACTTCAAAATCTCAATTCTACCTATTCCATATGCCAAAACATCAATGAATAACTGATCAAAACACAAATATGAACTTCAAAATCACAATTCTACCTATTCCATATAACAAAACATAATATAACTCATCAAAACACAAATATTAACTTCAAAATCACAATTCTACCTATTCCATATACCAAAACATCAATAACTCATCAAAACACAAATATGAACTTCAAAACACAATTTCTATCTATTTCATTTACCAAAACATCAATAACTCATCAAAACACAAATATGAACTTCAAAATCACAATTCTACCTATTCCATATAACAAAACATAATATAACTCATCAAAACACAAATATGAACTTCAAAATCACAATTCTACCTATTCCATATAACAAAACATAATATAACTCATCAAAACACAAATATTAACTTCAAAATCACAATTCTACCTATTCCATATACCAAAACATCAATAACTCATCAAAACACAAATATGAACTTCAAAACACAATTTCTATCTATTTCATTTACCAAAACATCAATAACTCATCAAAACACAAATATGAACTTCAAAATCACAATTCTACCTATTCCATATAACAAAACATAATATAACTCATCAAAACACAAATATGAACTTCAAAATCACAATTCTACCTATTCCATATACCAAAACATCAATAACTCATCAAAACACAAATATGAACTTCAAAATCTCAATTCTACCTATTCCATATAACAAAACATCAATGAATAATTCATCAAAACACAAATATGAACTTCAAAATCAAAATTCTACCTATTCCATATACCAAAACATCAATAACTCATCAAAACACAAATATGAACTTCAAAATCTCAATTCTACCTATTCCATATACCAAAACATCAATGAATAACTCATCAAAACACAAATATGAACTTCAAAATCACAATTCTACCTATTCCACATACCAAAACATCAATAACTCATCAAAACACAAATATGAACTTTGAAACACAATTTCTACCTATTCCATTTACCAAAACATCAATAACTCATCAAAACACAAATATGAACTTCAAAATCACAATTCTACCTATTCCATATAACAAAACATCAATAACTCATCAAAACACAAATATGAACTTCCAAATCACAATTCTACCTATTCCATATACCAAAACATCAATAACTCATCAAAACACAAATATGAACTTCAAAATCACAATTCTACCTATTCCATATACCAAAACATCAATAACTCATCAAAACACAAATATGAACTTCAAAATCTCAATTCTACCTATTCCATATAACAAAACATCAATGAATAATTCATCAAAACACAAATATAAACTTCAAATTCACAATTCTACCTATTCCATATACCAAAACATCAATAACTCATCAAAACACAAATATGAACTTCAAAATCTCAATTCTACCTATTCCATATACCAAAACATCAATGAATAACTCATCAAAACACAAATATGAACTTCAAAATCACAATTCTACCTATTCCATATAACAAAACATAATATAACTAATCAAAACACAAATATGAACTTCAAAATCTCAATTCTACCTATTCCATATACCAAAACATCAATGAATAACTCATCAAAACAAAAATATGAACTTCAAAATCAAAATTCTACCTATTCCATATACCAAAACATCAATAACTCATCAAAACACAAATATGAACTTCAAAACACAATTTCTATCTATTTCATTTACCAAAACATCAATAACTCATCAAAACACAAATATGAACTTCAAAATCACAATTCTACCTATTCCATATAACAAAACATAATATAACTCATCAAAACACAAATATGAACTTCAAAATCACAATTCTACCTATTCCATATACCAAAACATCAATAACTCATCAAAACACAAATATGAACTTCAAAATCTCAATTCTACCTATTCCATATACCAAAACATCAATGAATAACTCATCAAAACACAAATATGAACTTCAAAATCACAATTCTACCTATTCCATATACCAAAACATCAATAACTCATCAAAACACAAATATGAACTTCAAAATCTCAATTCTACCTATTCCATATAACAAAACATCAATGAATAATTCATCAAAACACAAATATAAACTTCAAATTCACAATTCTACCTATTCCATATACCAAAACATCAATAACTCATCAAAACACAAATATGAACTTCAAAATCTCAATTCTACCTATTCCATATACCAAAACATCAATGAATAACTCATCAAAACACAAATATGAACTTCAAAATCACAATTCTACCTATTCCATATAACAAAACATAATATAACTAATCAAAACACAAATATGAACTTCAAAATCTCAATTCTACCTATTCCATATACCAAAACATCAATGAATAACTCATCAAAACACAAATATGAACTTCAAAATCAAAATTCTACCTATTCCATATACCAAAACATCAATAACTCATCAAAACACAAATATGAACTTCAAAACACAATTTCTATCTATTTCATTTTCCAAAACATCAATAACTCATCAAAACACAAATATGAACTTCAAAATCACAATTCTACCTATTCCATATAACAAAACATAATATAACTCATCAAAACACAAATATGAACTTCAAAATCACAATTCTACCTATTCCATATACCAAAACATCAATAACTCATCAAAACACAAATATGAACTTCAAAATCACAATTCTACCTATTCCATATACCAAAACATCAATAACTCATCAAAACACAAATATGAACTTCAAAATCTCAATTCTACCTATTCCATATAACAAAACATCAATGAATAATTCATCAAAACACAAATATAAACTTCAAATTCACAATTCTACCTATTCCATATACCAAAACATCAATAACTCATCAAAACACAAATATGAACTTCAAAATCTCAATTCTACCTATTCCATATACCAAAACATCAATGAATAACTCATCAAAACACAAATATGAACTTCAAAATCACAATTCTACCTATTCCATATACCAAAACATCAATAACTCATCAAAACACAAATATGAACTTCAAAACACAATTTCTATCTATTTCATTTACCAAAACATCAATAACTCATCAAAACACAAATATGAACTTCAAAATCACAATTCTACCTATTCCATATACCAAAACATCAATAACTCATCAAAACACAAATATGAACTTCAAAATCTCAATTCTACCTATTCCATATAACAAAACATCAATGAATAATTCATCAAAACACAAATATGAACTTCAAAATCAAAATTCTACCTATTCCATATACCAAAACATCAATAACTCATCAAAACACAAATATGAACTTCAAAATCTCAATTCTACCTATTCCATATAACAAAACATAATATAACTAATCAAAACACAAATATGAACTTCAAAATCTCAATTCTACCTATTCCATATGCCAAAACATCAATGAATAACTGATCAAAACACAAATATGAACTTCAAAATCACAATTCTACCTATTCCATATACCAAAACATCAATAACTCATCAAAACACAAATATGAACTTCAAAACACAATTTCTATCTATTTCATTTACCAAAACATCAATAACTCATCAAAACACAAATATGAACTTCAAAATCACAATTCTACCTATTCCATATACCAAAACATCAATAACTCATCAAAACACAAATATGAACTTCAAAACACAATTTCTATCTATTTCATTTACCAAAACATCAATAACTCATCAAAACACAAATATGAACTTCAAAATCACAATTCTACCTATTCCATATAACAAAACATAATATAACTCATCAAAACACAAATATGAACTTCAAAATCACAATTCTACCTATTCCATATACCAAAACATCAATAACTCATCAAAACACAAATATGAACTTCAAAACACAATTTCTATCTATTTCATTTACCAAAACATCAATAACTCATCAAAACACAAATATGAACTTCAAAATCTCAATTCTACCTATTCCATATAACAAAACATCAATGAATAATTCATCAAAACACAAATATGAACTTCAAAATCAAAATTCTACCTATTCCATATACCAAAACATCAATAACTCATCAAAACACAAATATGAACTTCAAAACACAATTTCTATCTATTTCATTTTCCAAAACATCAATAACTCATCAAAACACAAATATGAACTTCAAAATCACAATTCTACCTATTCCATATAACAAAACATAATATAACTCATCAAAACACAAATATGAACTTCAAAATCACAATTCTACCTATTCCATATACCAAAACATCAATAACTCATCAAAACACAAATATGAACTTCAAAATCACAATTCTACCTATTCCATATACCAAAACATCAATAACTCATCAAAACACAAATATGAACTTCAAAATCTCAATTCTACCTATTCCATATAACAAAACATCAATGAATAATTCATCAAAACACAAATATAAACTTCAAATTCACAATTCTACCTATTCCATATACCAAAACATCAATAACTCATCAAAACACAAATATGAACTTCAAAATCTCAATTCTACCTATTCCATATACCAAAACATCAATGAATAACTCATCAAAACACAAATATGAACTTCAAAATCTCAATTCTACCTATTCCATATGCCAAAACATCAATGAATAACTGATCAAAACACAAATATGAACTTCAAAATCACAATTCTACCTATTCCATATAACAAAACATAATATAACTCATCAAAACACAAATATTAACTTCAAAATCACAATTCTACCTATTCCATATACCAAAACATCAATAACTCATCAAAACACAAATATGAACTTCAAAACACAATTTCTATCTATTTCATTTACCAAAACATCAATAACTCATCAAAACACAAATATGAACTTCAAAATCACAATTCTACCTATTCCATATAACAAAACATAATATAACTCATCAAAACACAAATATGAACTTCAAAATCACAATTCTACCTATTCCATATAACAAAACATAATATAACTCATCAAAACACAAATATTAACTTCAAAATCACAATTCTACCTATTCCATATACCAAAACATCAATAACTCATCAAAACACAAATATGAACTTCAAAACACAATTTCTATCTATTTCATTTACCAAAACATCAATAACTCATCAAAACACAAATATGAACTTCAAAATCACAATTCTACCTATTCCATATAACAAAACATAATATAACTCATCAAAACACAAATATGAACTTCAAAATCACAATTCTACCTATTCCATATACCAAAACATCAATAACTCATCAAAACACAAATATGAACTTCAAAATCTCAATTCTACCTATTCCATATAACAAAACATCAATGAATAATTCATCAAAACACAAATATGAACTTCAAAATCAAAATTCTACCTATTCCATATACCAAAACATCAATAACTCATCAAAACACAAATATGAACTTCAAAATCTCAATTCTACCTATTCCATATACCAAAACATCAATGAATAACTCATCAAAACACAAATATGAACTTCAAAATCACAATTCTACCTATTCCACATACCAAAACATCAATAACTCATCAAAACACAAATATGAACTTTGAAACACAATTTCTACCTATTCCATTTACCAAAACATCAATAACTCATCAAAACACAAATATGAACTTCAAAATCACAATTCTACCTATTCCATATAACAAAACATCAATAACTCATCAAAACACAAATATGAACTTCCAAATCACAATTCTACCTATTCCATATACCAAAACATCAATAACTCATCAAAACACAAATATGAACTTCAAAATCACAATTCTACCTATTCCATATACCAAAACATCAATAACTCATCAAAACACAAATATGAACTTCAAAATCTCAATTCTACCTATTCCATATAACAAAACATCAATGAATAATTCATCAAAACACAAATATAAACTTCAAATTCACAATTCTACCTATTCCATATACCAAAACATCAATAACTCATCAAAACACAAATATGAACTTCAAAATCTCAATTCTACCTATTCCATATACCAAAACATCAATGAATAACTCATCAAAACACAAATATGAACTTCAAAATCACAATTCTACCTATTCCATATAACAAAACATAATATAACTAATCAAAACACAAATATGAACTTCAAAATCTCAATTCTACCTATTCCATATACCAAAACATCAATGAATAACTCATCAAAACAAAAATATGAACTTCAAAATCAAAATTCTACCTATTCCATATACCAAAACATCAATAACTCATCAAAACACAAATATGAACTTCAAAACACAATTTCTATCTATTTCATTTACCAAAACATCAATAACTCATCAAAACACAAATATGAACTTCAAAATCACAATTCTACCTATTCCATATAACAAAACATAATATAACTCATCAAAACACAAATATGAACTTCAAAATCACAATTCTACCTATTCCATATACCAAAACATCAATAACTCATCAAAACACAAATATGAACTTCAAAATCTCAATTCTACCTATTCCATATACCAAAACATCAATGAATAACTCATCAAAACACAAATATGAACTTCAAAATCACAATTCTACCTATTCCATATACCAAAACATCAATAACTCATCAAAACACAAATATGAACTTCAAAATCTCAATTCTACCTATTCCATATAACAAAACATCAATGAATAATTCATCAAAACACAAATATAAACTTCAAATTCACAATTCTACCTATTCCATATACCAAAACATCAATAACTCATCAAAACACAAATATGAACTTCAAAATCTCAATTCTACCTATTCCATATACCAAAACATCAATGAATAACTCATCAAAACACAAATATGAACTTCAAAATCACAATTCTACCTATTCCATATAACAAAACATAATATAACTAATCAAAACACAAATATGAACTTCAAAATCTCAATTCTACCTATTCCATATACCAAAACATCAATGAATAACTCATCAAAACACAAATATGAACTTCAAAATCAAAATTCTACCTATTCCATATACCAAAACATCAATAACTCATCAAAACACAAATATGAACTTCAAAACACAATTTCTATCTATTTCATTTTCCAAAACATCAATAACTCATCAAAACACAAATATGAACTTCAAAATCACAATTCTACCTATTCCATATAACAAAACATAATATAACTCATCAAAACACAAATATGAACTTCAAAATCACAATTCTACCTATTCCATATACCAAAACATCAATAACTCATCAAAACACAAATATGAACTTCAAAATCACAATTCTACCTATTCCATATACCAAAACATCAATAACTCATCAAAACACAAATATGAACTTCAAAATCTCAATTCTACCTATTCCATATAACAAAACATCAATGAATAATTCATCAAAACACAAATATAAACTTCAAATTCACAATTCTACCTATTCCATATACCAAAACATCAATAACTCATCAAAACACAAATATGAACTTCAAAATCTCAATTCTACCTATTCCATATACCAAAACATCAATGAATAACTCATCAAAACACAAATATGAACTTCAAAATCACAATTCTACCTATTCCATATACCAAAACATCAATAACTCATCAAAACACAAATATGAACTTCAAAACACAATTTCTATCTATTTCATTTACCAAAACATCAATAACTCATCAAAACACAAATATGAACTTCAAAATCACAATTCTACCTATTCCATATACCAAAACATCAATAACTCATCAAAACACAAATATGAACTTCAAAATCTCAATTCTACCTATTCCATATAACAAAACATCAATGAATAATTCATCAAAACACAAATATGAACTTCAAAATCAAAATTCTACCTATTCCATATACCAAAACATCAATAACTCATCAAAACACAAATATGAACTTCAAAATCTCAATTCTACCTATTCCATATAACAAAACATAATATAACTAATCAAAACACAAATATGAACTTCAAAATCTCAATTCTACCTATTCCATATGCCAAAACATCAATGAATAACTGATCAAAACACAAATATGAACTTCAAAATCACAATTCTACCTATTCCATATACCAAAACATCAATAACTCATCAAAACACAAATATGAACTTCAAAACACAATTTCTATCTATTTCATTTACCAAAACATCAATAACTCATCAAAACACAAATATGAACTTCAAAATCACAATTCTACCTATTCCATATACCAAAACATCAATAACTCATCAAAACACAAATATGAACTTCAAAACACAATTTCTATCTATTTCATTTACCAAAACATCAATAACTCATCAAAACACAAATATGAACTTCAAAATCACAATTCTACCTATTCCATATAACAAAACATAATATAACTCATCAAAACACAAATATGAACTTCAAAATCACAATTCTACCTATTCCATATACCAAAACATCAATAACTCATCAAAACACAAATATGAACTTCAAAACACAATTTCTATCTATTTCATTTACCAAAACATCAATAACTCATCAAAACACAAATATGAACTTCAAAATCTCAATTCTACCTATTCCATATAACAAAACATCAATGAATAATTCATCAAAACACAAATATGAACTTCAAAATCAAAATTCTACCTATTCCATATACCAAAACATCAATAACTCATCAAAACACAAATATGAACTTCAAAACACAATTTCTATCTATTTCATTTTCCAAAACATCAATAACTCATCAAAACACAAATATGAACTTCAAAATCACAATTCTACCTATTCCATATAACAAAACATAATATAACTCATCAAAACACAAATATGAACTTCAAAATCACAATTCTACCTATTCCATATACCAAAACATCAATAACTCATCAAAACACAAATATGAACTTCAAAATCACAATTCTACCTATTCCATATACCAAAACATCAATAACTCATCAAAACACAAATATGAACTTCAAAATCTCAATTCTACCTATTCCATATAACAAAACATCAATGAATAATTCATCAAAACACAAATATAAACTTCAAATTCACAATTCTACCTATTCCATATACCAAAACATCAATAACTCATCAAAACACAAATATGAACTTCAAAATCTCAATTCTACCTATTCCATATACCAAAACATCAATGAATAACTCATCAAAACACAAATATGAACTTCAAAATCACAATTCTACCTATTCCATATAACAAAACATAATATAACTAATCAAAACACAAATATGAACTTCAAAATCTCAATTCTACCTATTCCATATACCAAAACATCAATGAATAACTCATCAAAACAAAAATATGAACTTCAAAATCAAAATTCTACCTATTCCATATACCAAAACATCAATAACTCATCAAAACACAAATATGAACTTCAAAACACAATTTCTATCTATTTCATTTACCAAAACATCAATAACTCATCAAAACACAAATATGAACTTCAAAATCACAATTCTACCTATTCCATATAACAAAACATAATATAACTCATCAAAACACAAATATGAACTTCAAAATCACAATTCTACCTATTCCATATACCAAAACATCAATAACTCATCAAAACACAAATATGAACTTCAAAATCTCAATTCTACCTATTCCATATACCAAAACATCAATGAATAACTCATCAAAACACAAATATGAACTTCAAAATCACAATTCTACCTATTCCATATACCAAAACATCAATAACTCATCAAAACACAAATATGAACTTCAAAATCTCAATTCTACCTATTCCATATAACAAAACATCAATGAATAATTCATCAAAACACAAATATAAACTTCAAATTCACAATTCTACCTATTCCATATACCAAAACATCAATAACTCATCAAAACACAAATATGAACTTCAAAATCTCAATTCTACCTATTCCATATACCAAAACATCAATGAATAACTCATCAAAACACAAATATGAACTTCAAAATCACAATTCTACCTATTCCATATAACAAAACATAATATAACTAATCAAAACACAAATATGAACTTCAAAATCTCAATTCTACCTATTCCATATACCAAAACATCAATGAATAACTCATCAAAACACAAATATGAACTTCAAAATCAAAATTCTACCTATTCCATATACCAAAACATCAATAACTCATCAAAACACAAATATGAACTTCAAAACACAATTTCTATCTATTTCATTTTCCAAAACATCAATAACTCATCAAAACACAAATATGAACTTCAAAATCACAATTCTACCTATTCCATATAACAAAACATAATATAACTCATCAAAACACAAATATGAACTTCAAAATCACAATTCTACCTATTCCATATACCAAAACATCAATAACTCTTCAAAACACAAATATGAACTTCAAAATCACAATTCTACCTATTCCATATACCAAAACATCAATAACTCATCAAAACACAAATATGAACTTCAAAATCTCAATTCTACCTATTCCATATAACAAAACATCAATGAATAATTCATCAAAACACAAATATAAACTTCAAATTCACAATTCTACCTATTCCATATACCAAAACATCAATAACTCATCAAAACACAAATATGAACTTCAAAATCTCAATTCTACCTATTCCATATACCAAAACATCAATGAATAACTCATCAAAACACAAATATGAACTTCAAAATCACAATTCTACCTATTCCATATACCAAAACATCAATAACTCATCAAAACACAAATATGAACTTCAAAACACAATTTCTATCTATTTCATTTACCAAAACATCAATAACTCATCAAAACACAAATATGAACTTCAAAATCACAATTCTACCTATTCCATATACCAAAACATCAATAACTCATCAAAACACAAATATGAACTTCAAAATCTCAATTCTACCTATTCCATATAACAAAACATCAATGAATAATTCATCAAAACACAAATATGAACTTCAAAATCAAAATTCTACCTATTCCATATACCAAAACATCAATAACTCATCAAAACACAAATATGAACTTCAAAATCTCAATTCTACCTATTCCATATAACAAAACATAATATAACTAATCAAAACACAAATATGAACTTCAAAATCTCAATTCTACCTATTCCATATGCCAAAACATCAATGAATAACTGATCAAAACACAAATATGAACTTCAAAATCACAATTCTACCTATTCCATATACCAAAACATCAATAACTCATCAAAACACAAATATGAACTTCAAAACACAATTTCTATCTATTTCATTTACCAAAACATCAATAACTCATCAAAACACAAATATGAACTTCAAAATCACAATTCTACCTATTCCATATACCAAAACATCAATAACTCATCAAAACACAAATATGAACTTCTAAACACAATTTCTATCTATTTCATTTACCAAAACATCAATAACTCATCAAAACACAAATATGAACTTCAAAATCACAATTCTACCTATTCCATATAACAAAACATAATATAACTCATCAAAACACAAATATGAACTTCAAAATCACAATTCTACCTATTCCATATACCAAAACATCAATAACTCATCAAAACACAAATATGAACTTCAAAATCACAATTCTACCTATTCCATATACCAAAACATCAATAACTCATCAAAACACAAATATGAACTTCAAAATCTCAATTCTACCTATTCCATATAACAAAACATCAATGAATAATTCATCAAAACACAAATATGAACTTCAAAATCAAAATTCTACCTATTCCATATACCAAAACATCAATAACTCATCAAAACACAAATATGAACTTCAAAATCTCAATTCTACCTATTCCATATACCAAAACATCAATGAATAACTCATCAAAACACAAATATGAACTTCAAAATCACAATTCTACCTATTCCACATACCAAAACATCAATAACTCATCAAAACACAAATATGAACTTTGAAACACAATTTCTACCTATTCCATTTACCAAAACATCAATAACTCATCAAAACACAAATATGAACTTCAAAATCACAATTCTACCTATTCCATATAACAAAACATCAATAACTCATCAAAACACAAATATGAACTTCCAAATCACAATTCTACCTATTCCATATACCAAAACATCAATAACTCATCAAAACACAAATATGAACTTCAAAATCACAATTCTACCTATTCCATATACCAAAACATCAATAACTCATCAAAACACAAATATGAACTTCAAAATCTCAATTCTACCTATTCCATATAACAAAACATCAATGAATAATTCATCAAAACACAAATATAAACTTCAAATTCACAATTCTACCTATTCCATATACCAAAACATCAATAACTCATCAAAACACAAATATGAACTTCAAAATCTCAATTCTACCTATTCCATATACCAAAACATCAATGAATAACTCATCAAAACACAAATATGAACTTCAAAATCACAATTCTACCTATTCCATATAACAAAACATAATATAACTAATCAAAACACAAATATGAACTTCAAAATCTCAATTCTACCTATTCCATATACCAAAACATCAATGAATAACTCATCAAAACACAAATATGAACTTCAAAATCAAAATTCTACCTATTCCATATACCAAAACATCAATAACTCATCAAAACACAAATATGAACTTCAAAACACAATTTCTATCTATTTCATTTTCCAAAACATCAATAACTCATCAAAACACAAATATGAACTTCAAAATCACAATTCTACCTATTCCATATAACAAAACATAATATAACTCATCAAAACACAAATATGAACTTCAAAATCACAATTCTACCTATTCCATATACCAAAACATCAATAACTCATCAAAACACAAATATGAACTTCAAAATCACAATTCTACCTATTTCATATACCAAAACATCAATAACTCATCAAAACACAAATATGAACTTCAAAATCACAATTCTACCTATTCCATATAACAAAACATAATATAACTCATCAAAACACAAATATGAACTTCAAAATCTCAATTCTACCTATTCCATATAACAAAACATCAATGAATAATTCATCAAAACACAAATATAAACTTCAAATTCACAATTCTACCTATTCCATATACCAAAACATCAATGAATAACTCATCAAAACACAAATATGAACTTCAAAATCTCAATTCTACCTATTCCATATACCAAAACATCAATGAATAACTCATCAAAACACAAATATGAACTTCAAAATCACAATTCTACCTATTCCATATACCAAAACATCAATAACTCATCAAAACACAAATATGAACTTCAAAACACAATTTCTATCTATTTCATTTACCAAAACATCAATAACTCATCAAAACACAAATATGAACTTCAAAATCACAATTCTACCTATTCCATATACCAAAACATCAATAACTCATCAAAACACAAATATGAACTTCAAAATCTCAATTCTACCTATTCCATATACCAAAACATCAATAACTCATCAAAACACAAATATGAACTTCAAAATCTCAATTCTACCTATTCCATATAACAAAACATAATATAACTAATCAAAACACAAATATGAACTTCAAAATCTCAATTCTACCTATTCCATATGCCAAAACATCAATGAATAACTGATCAAAACACAAATATGAACTTCAAAATCACAATTCTACCTATTCCATATAACAAAACATAATATAACTCATCAAAACACAAATATTAACTTCAAAATCACAATTCTACCTATTCCATATACCAAAACATCAATAACTCATCAAAACACAAATATGAACTTCAAAACACAATTTCTATCTATTTCATTTACCAAAACATCAATAACTCATCAAAACACAAATATGAACTTCAAAATCACAATTCTACCTATTCCATATAACAAAACATAATATAACTCATCAAAACACAAATATGAACTTCAAAATCACAATTCTACCTATTCCATATAACAAAACATAATATAACTCATCAAAACACAAATATTAACTTCAAAATCACAATTCTACCTATTCCATATACCAAAACATCAATAACTCATCAAAACACAAATATGAACTTCAAAACACAATTTCTATCTATTTCATTTACCAAAACATCAATAACTCATCAAAACACAAATATGAACTTCAAAATCACAATTCTTCCTATTCCATATAACAAAACATAATATAACTCATCAAAACACAAATATGAACTTCAAAATCACAATTCTACCTATTCCATATAACAAAACATAATATAACTCATCAAAACACAAATATTAACTTCAAAATCACAATTCTACCTATTCCATATACCAAAACATCAATAACTCATCAAAACACAAATATGAACTTCAAAACACAATTTCTATCTATTTCATTTACCAAAACATCAATAACTCATCAAAACACAAATATGAACTTCAAAATCACAATTCTACCTATTCCATATAGCAAAACATAATATAACTCATCAAAACACAAATATGAACTTCAAAATCACAATTCTACCTATTCCATATACCAAAACATCAATAACTCATCAAAACACAAATATGAACTTCAAAACACAATTTCTATCTATTTCATTTTCCAAAACATCAATAACTCATCAAAACACAAATATGAACTTCAAAATCACAATTCTACCTATTCCATATAACAAAACATAATATAACTCATCAAAACACAAATATGAACTTCAAAATCACAATTCTACCTATTCCATATACCAAAACATCAATAACTCATCAAAACACAAATATGAACTTCAAAATATCAATTCTACCTATTCCATATAACAAAACATCAATGAATAATTCATCAAAACACAAATATGAACTTCAAAATCAAAATTCTACCTATTCCATATACCAAAACATCAATAACTCATCAAAACACAAATATGAACTTCAAAATCTCAATTCTACCTATTCCATATACCAAAACATCAATGAATAACTCATCAAAACACAAATATGAACTTCAAAATCACAATTCTACCTATTCCACATACCAAAACATCAATAACTCATCAAAACACAAATATGAACTTTGAAACACAATTTCTACCTATTCCATTTACCAAAACATCAATAACTCATCAAAACACAAATATGAACTTCAAAATCACAATTCTACCTATTCCATATAACAAAACATCAATAACTCATCAAAACACAAATATGAACTTCCAAATCACAATTCTACCTATTCCATATACCAAAACATCAATAACTCATCAAAACACAAATATGAACTTCAAAATCACAATTCTACCTATTCCATATACCAAAACATCAATAACTCATCAAAACACAAATATGAACTTCAAAATCTCAATTCTACCTATTCCATATAACAAAACATCAATGAATAATTCATCAAAACACAAATATAAACTTCAAATTCACAATTCTACCTATTCCATATACCAAAACATCAATAACTCATCAAAACACAAATATGAACTTCAAAATCTCAATTCTACCTATTCCATATACCAAAACATCAATGAATAACTCATCAAAACACAAATATGAACTTCAAAATCACAATTCTACCTATTCCATATAACAAAACATAATATAACTAATCAAAACACAAATATGAACTTCAAAATCTCAATTCTACCTATTCCATATACCAAAACATCAATGAATAACTCATCAAAACAAAAATATGAACTTCAAAATCAAAATTCTACCTATTCCATATACCAAAACATCAATAACTCATCAAAACACAAATATGAACTTCAAAACACAATTTCTATCTATTTCATTTTCCAAAACATCAATAACTCATCAAAACACAAATATGAACTTCAAAATCACAATTCTACCTATTCCATATAACAAAACATAATATAACTCATCAAAACACAAATATGAACTTCAAAATCACAATTCTACCTATTCCATATACCAAAACATCAATAACTCATCAAAACACAAATATGAACTTCAAAATCACAATTCTACCTATTCCATATACCAAAACATCAATAACTCATCAAAACACAAATATGAACTTCAAAATCTCAATTCTACCTATTCCATATAACAAAACATCAATGAATAATTCATCAAAACACAAATATAAACTTCAAATTCACAATTCTACCTATTCCATATACCAAAACATCAATAACTCATCAAAACACAAATATGAACTTCAAAATCTCAATTCTACCTATTCCATATACCAAAACATCAATGAATAACTCATCAAAACACAAATATGAACTTCAAAATCACAATTCTACCTATTCCATATACCAAAACATCAATAACTCATCAAAACACAAATATGAACTTCAAAACACAATTTCTATCTATTTCATTTACCAAAACATCAATAACTCATCAAAACACAAATATGAACTTCAAAATCACAATTCTACCTATTCCATATACCAAAACATCAATAACTCATCAAAACACAAATATGAACTTCAAAATCTCAATTCTACCTATTCCATATAACAAAACATCAATGAATAATTCATCAAAACACAAATATGAACTTCAAAATCAAAATTCTACCTATTCCATATACCAAAACATCAATAACTCATCAAAACACAAATATGAACTTCAAAATCTCAATTCTACCTATTCCATATAACAAAACATAATATAACTCATCAAAACACAAATATGAACTTCAAAATCACAATTCTACCTATTCCATATAACAAAACATAATATAACTAATCAAAACACAAATATGAACTTCAAAATCTCAATTCTACCTATTCCATATACCAAAACATCAATGAATAACTCATCAAAACACAAATATGAACTTCAAAATCAAAATTCTACCTATTCCATATACCAAAACATCAATAACTCATCAAAACACAAATATGAACTTCAAAACACAATTTCTATCTATTTCATTTTCCAAAACATCAATAACTCATCAAAACACAAATATGAACTTCAAAATCACAATTCTACCTATTCCATATAACAAAACATAATATAACTCATCAAAACACAAATATGAACTTCAAAATCACAATTCTACCTATTCCATATACCAAAACATCAATAACTCATCAAAACACAAATATGAACTTCAAAATCACAATTCTACCTATTTCATATACCAAAACATCAATAACTCATCAAAACACAAATATGAACTTCAAAATCACAATTCTACCTATTCCATATAACAAAACATAATATAACTCATCAAAACACAAATATGAACTTCAAAATCTCAATTCTACCTATTCCATATAACAAAACATCAATGAATAATTCATCAAAACACAAATATAAACTTCAAATTCACAATTCTACCTATTCCATATACCAAAACATCAATGAATAACTCATCAAAACACAAATATGAACTTCAAAATCTCAATTCTACCTATTCCATATACCAAAACATCAATGAATAACTCATCAAAACACAAATATGAACTTCAAAATCACAATTCTACCTATTCCATATACCAAAACATCAATAACTCATCAAAACACAAATATGAACTTCAAAACACAATTTCTATCTATTTCATTTACCAAAACATCAATAACTCATCAAAACACAAATATGAACTTCAAAATCACAATTCTACCTATTCCATATACCAAAACATCAATAACTCATTAAAACACAAATATGAACTTCAAAATCTCAATTCTACCTATTCCATATACCAAAACATCAATAACTCATCAAAACACAAATATGAACTTCAAAATCTCAATTCTACCTATTCCATATAACAAAACATAATATAACTAATCAAAACACAAATATGAACTTCAAAATCTCAATTCTACCTATTCCATATGCCAAAACATCAATGAATAACTGATCAAAACACAAATATGAACTTCAAAATCACAATTCTACCTATTCCATATAACAAAACATAATATAACTCATCAAAACACAAATATTAACTTCAAAATCACAATTCTACCTATTCCATATACCAAAACATCAATAACTCATCAAAACACAAATATGAACTTCAAAACACAATTTCTATCTATTTCATTTACCAAAACATCAATAACTCATCAAAACACAAATATGAACTTCAAAATCACAATTCTACCTATTCCATATAACAAAACATAATATAACTCATCAAAACACAAATATGAACTTCAAAATCACAATTCTACCTATTCCATATAACAAAACATAATATAACTCATCAAAACACAAATATTAACTTCAAAATCACAATTCTACCTATTCCATATACCAAAACATCAATAACTCATCAAAACACAAATATGAACTTCAAAACACAATTTCTATCTATTTCATTTACCAAAACATCAATAACTCATCAAAACACAAATATGAACTTCAAAATCACAATTCTACCTATTCCATATAACAAAACATAATATAACTCATCAAAACACAAATATGAACTTCAAAATCACAATTCTACCTATTCCATATAACAAAACATAATATAACTCATCAAAACACAAATATTAACTTCAAAATCACAATTCTACCTATTCCATATACCAAAACATCAATAACTCATCAAAACACAAATATGAACTTCAAAACACAATTTCTATCTATTTCATTTACCAAAACATCAATAACTCATCAAAACACAAATATGAACTTCAAAATCACAATTCTACCTATTCCATATAGCAAAACATAATATAACTCATCAAAACACAAATATGAACTTCAAAATCACAATTCTACCTATTCCATATACCAAAACATCAATAACTCATCAAAACACAAATATGAACTTCAAAACACAATTTCTATCTATTTCATTTACCAAAACATCAATAACTCATCAAAACACAAATATGAACTTCAAAATCACAATTCTACCTATTCCATATAACAAAACATAATATAACTCATCAAAACACAAATATGAACTTCAAAATCACAATTCTACCTATTCCATATACCAAAACATCAATAACTCATCAAAACACAAATATGAACTTCAAAATATCAATTCTACCTATTCCATATAACAAAACATCAATGAATAATTCATCAAAACACAAATATGAACTTCAAAATCAAAATTCTACCTATTCCATATACCAAAACATCAATAACTCATCAAAACACAAATATGAACTTCAAAATCTCAATTCTACCTATTCCATATACCAAAACATCAATGAATAACTCATCAAAACACAAATATGAACTTCAAAATCACAATTCTACCTATTCCACATACCAAAACATCAATAACTCATCAAAACACAAATATGAACTTTGAAACACAATTTCTACCTATTCCATTTACCAAAACATCAATAACTCATCAAAACACAAATATGAACTTCAAAATCACAATTCTACCTATTCCATATAACAAAACATCAATAACTCATCAAAACACAAATATGAACTTCCAAATCACAATTCTACCTATTCCATATACCAAAACATCAATAACTCATCAAAACACAAATATGAACTTCAAAATCACAATTCTACCTATTCCATATACCAAAACATCAATAACTCATCAAAACACAAATATGAACTTCAAAATCTCAATTCTACCTATTCCATATAACAAAACATCAATGAATAATTCATCAAAACACAAATATAAACTTCAAATTCACAATTCTACCTATTCCATATACCAAAACATCAATAACTCATCAAAACACAAATATGAACTTCAAAATCTCAATTCTACCTATTCCATATACCAAAACATCAATGAATAACTCATCAAAACACAAATATGAACTTCAAAATCACAATTCTACCTATTCCATATAACAAAACATAATATAACTAATCAAAACACAAATATGAACTTCAAAATCTCAATTCTACCTATTCCATATACCAAAACATCAATGAATAACTCATCAAAACAAAAATATGAACTTCAAAATCAAAATTCTACCTATTCCATATACCAAAACATCAATAACTCATCAAAACACAAATATGAACTTCAAAACACAATTTCTATCTATTTCATTTTCCAAAACATCAATAACTCATCAAAACACAAATATGAACTTCAAAATCACAATTCTACCTATTCCATATAACAAAACATAATATAACTCATCAAAACACAAATATGAACTTCAAAATCACAATTCTACCTATTCCATATACCAAAACATCAATAACTCATCAAAACACAAATATGAACTTCAAAATCACAATTCTACCTATTCCATATACCAAAACATCAATAACTCATCAAAACACAAATATGAACTTCAAAATCTCAATTCTACCTATTCCATATAACAAAACATCAATGAATAATTCATCAAAACACAAATATAAACTTCAAATTCACAATTCTACCTATTCCATATACCAAAACATCAATAACTCATCAAAACACAAATATGAACTTCAAAATCTCAATTCTACCTATTCCATATACCAAAACATCAATGAATAACTCATCAAAACACAAATATGAACTTCAAAATCACAATTCTACCTATTCCATATACCAAAACATCAATAACTCATCAAAACACAAATATGAACTTCAAAACACAATTTCTATCTATTTCATTTACCAAAACATCAATAACTCATCAAAACACAAATATGAACTTCAAAATCACAATTCTACCTATTCCATATACCAAAACATCAATAACTCATCAAAACACAAATATGAACTTCAAAATCTCAATTCTACCTATTCCATATAACAAAACATCAATGAATAATTCATCAAAACACAAATATGAACTTCAAAATCAAAATTCTACCTATTCCATATACCAAAACATCAATAACTCATCAAAACACAAATATGAACTTCAAAATCTCAATTCTACCTATTCCATATAACAAAACATAATATAACTAATCAAAACACAAATATGAACTTCAAAATCTCAATTCTACCTATTCCATATGCCAAAACATCAATGAATAACTGATCAAAACACAAATATGAACTTCAAAATCACAATTCTACCTATTCCATATAACAAAACATAATATAACTCATCAAAACACAAATATTAACTTCAAAATCACAATTCTACCTATTCCATATACCAAAACATCAATAACTCATCAAAACACAAATATGAACTTCAAAATCAAAATTCTACCTATTCCATATACCAAAACATCAATAACTCATCAAAACACAAATATGAACTTCAAAACACAATTTCTATCTATTTCATTTACCAAAACATCAATAACTCATCAAAACACAAATATGAAATTCAAAATCACAATTCTACCTATTCCATATAACAAAACATAATATAACTCATCAAAACACAAATATGAACTTCAAAATCACAATTCTACCTATTCCATATAACAAAACATAATATAACTCATCAAAACACAAATATTAACTTCAAAATCACAATTCTACCTATTCCATATACCAAAACATCAATAACTCATCAAAACACAAATATGAACTTCAAAACACAATTTCTATCTATTTCATTTACCAAAACATCAATAACTCATCAAAACACAAATATGAACTTCAAAATCACAATTCTACCTATTCCATATAACAAAACATAATATAACTCATCAAAACACAAATATGAACTTCAAAATCACAATTCTACCTATTCCATATAACAAAACATAATATAACTCATCAAAACACAAATATTAACTTCAAAATCACAATTCTACCTATTCCATATACCAAAACATCAATAACTCATCAAAACACAAATATGAACTTCAAAACACAATTTCTATCTATTTCATTTACCAAAACATCAATAACTCATCAAAACACAAATATGAACTTCAAAATCACAATTCTACCTATTCCATATAGCAAAACATAATATAACTCATCAAAACACAAATATGAACTTCAAAATCACAATTCTACCTATTCCATATACCAAAACATCAATAACTCATCAAAACACAAATATGAACTTCAAAACACAATTTCTATCTATTTCATTTACCAAAACATCAATAACTCATCAAAACACAAATATGAACTTCAAAATCACAATTCTACCTATTCCATATAACAAAACATAATATAACTCATCAAAACACAAATATGAACTTCAAAATCACAATTCTACCTATTCCATATACCAAAACATCAATAACTCATCAAAACACAAATATGAACTTCAAAATCTCAATTCTACCTATTCCATATAACAAAACATCAATGAATAATTCATCAAAACACAAATATGAACTTCAAAATCAAAATTCTACCTATTCCATATACCAAAACATCAATAACTCATCAAAACACAAATATGAACTTCAAAATCTCAATTCTACCTATTCCATATACCAAAACATCAATGAATAACTCATCAAAACACAAATATGAACTTCAAAATCACAATTCTACCTATTCCACATACCAAAACATCAATAACTCATCAAAACACAAATATGAACTTTGAAACACAATTTCTACCTATTCCATTTACCAAAACATCAATAACTCATCAAAACACAAATATGAACTTCAAAATCACAATTCTACCTATTCCATATAACAAAACATCAATAACTCTTCAAAACACAAATATGAACTTCCAAATCACAATTCTACCTATTCCATATACCAAAACATCAATAACTCATCAAAACACAAATATGAACTTCAAAATCACAATTCTACCTATTCCATATACCAAAACATCAATAACTCATCAAAACACAAATATGAACTTCAAAATCTCAATTCTACCTATTCCATATAACAAAACATCAATGAATAATTCATCAAAACACAAATATAAACTTCAAATTCACAATTCTACCTATTCCATATACCAAAACATCAATAACTCATCAAAACACAAATATGAACTTCAAAATCTCAATTCTACCTATTCCATATACCAAAACATGAATGAATAACTCATCAAAACACAAATATGAACTTCAAAATCACAATTCTACCTATTCCATATAACAAAACATAATATAACTAATCAAAACACAAATATGAACTTCAAAATCTCAATTCTACCTATTCCATATACCAAAACCTCAAAGAATAACTCATCAAAACAAAAATATGAACTTCAAAATCAAAATTCTACCTATTCCATATACCAAAACATCAATAACTCATCAAAACACAAATATGAACTTCAAAACACAATTTCTATCTATTTCATTTTCCAAAACATCAATAACTCATCAAAACACAAATATGAACTTCAAAATCACAATTCTACCTATTCCATATAACAAAACATAATATAACTCATCAAAACACAAATATGAACTTCAAAATCACAATTCTACCTATTCCATATACCAAAACATCAATAACTCATCAAAACACAAATATGAACTTCAAAATCACAATTCTACCTATTCCATATACCAAAACATCAATAACTCATCAAAACACAAATATGAACTTCAAAATCTCAATTCTACCTATTCCATATAACAAAACATCAATGAATAATTCATCAAAACACAAATATAAACTTCAAATTCACAATTCTACCTATTCCATATACCAAAACATCAATAACTCATCAAAACACAAATATGAACTTCAAAATCTCAATTCTACCTATTCCATATACCAAAACATCAATGAATAACTCATCAAAACACAAATATGAACTTCAAAATCACAATTCTACCTATTCCATATACCAAAACATCAATAACTCATCAAAACACAAATATGAACTTCAAAACACAATTTCTATCTATTTCATTTACCAAAACATCAATAACTCATCAAAACACAAATATGAACTTCAAAATCACAATTCTACCTATTCCATATACCAAAACATCAATAACTCATCAAAACACAAATATGAACTTCAAAATCTCAATTCTACCTATTCCATATAACAAAACATCAATGAATAATTCATCAAAACACAAATATGAACTTCAAAATCAAAATTCTACCTATTCCATATACCAAAACATCAATAACTCATCAAAACACAAATATGAACTTCAAAATCTCAATTCTACCTATTCCATATAACAAAACATCAATGAATAATTCATCAAAACACAAATATAAACTTCAAATTCACAATTCTACCTATTCCATATACCAAAACATCAATAACTCATCAAAACACAAATATGAACTTCAAAATCTCAATTCTACCTATTCCATATACCAAAACATCAATGAATAACTCATCAAAACACAAATATGAACTTCAAAATCACAATTCTACCTATTCCATATACCAAAACATCAATAACTCATCAAAACACAAATATGAACTTCAAAACACAATTTCTATCTATTTCATTTACCAAAACATCAATAACTCATCAAAACACAAATATGAACTTCAAAATCACAATTCTACCTATTCCATATACCAAAACATCAATAACTCATCAAAACACAAATATGAACTTCAAAATCTCAATTCTACCTATTCCATATAACAAAACATCAATGAATAATTCATCAAAACACAAATATGAACTTCAAAATCAAAATTCTACCTATTCCATATACCAAAACATCAATAACTCATCAAAACACAAATATGAACTTCAAAATCTCAATTCTACCTATTCCATATAACAAAACATAATATAACTAATCAAAACACAAATATGAACTTCAAAATCTCAATTCTACCTATTCCATATGCCAAAACATCAATGAATAACTGATCAAAACACAAATATGAACTTCAAAATCACAATTCTACCTATTCCATATAACAAAACATAATATAACTCATCAAAACACAAATATTAACTTCAAAATCACAATTCTACCTATTCCATATACCAAAACATCAATAACTCATCAAAACACAAATATGAACTTCAAAATCAAAATTCTACCTATTCCATATACCAAAACATCAATAACTCATCAAAACACAAATATGAACTTCAAAACACAATTTCTATCTATTTCATTTACCAAAACATCAATAACTCATCAAAACACAAATATGAAATTCAAAATCACAATTCTACCTATTCCATATAACAAAACATAATATAACTCATCAAAACACAAATATGAACTTCAAAATCACAATTCTACCTATTCCATATAACAAAACATAATATAACTCATCAAAACACAAATATTAACTTCAAAATCACAATTCTACCTATTCCATATACCAAAACATCAATAACTCATCAAAACACAAATATGAACTTCAAAACACAATTTCTATCTATTTCATTTACCAAAACATCAATAACTCATCAAAACACAAATATGAACTTCAAAATCACAATTCTACCTATTCCATATAACAAAACATAATATAACTCATCAAAACACAAATATGAACTTCAAAATCACAATTCTACCTATTCCATATAACAAAACATAATATAACTCATCAAAACACAAATATTAACTTCAAAATCACAATTCTACCTATTCCATATACCAAAACATCAATAACTCATCAAAACACAAATATGAACTTCAAAACACAATTTCTATCTATTTCATTTACCAAAACATCAATAACTCATCAAAACACAAATATGAACTTCAAAATCACAATTCTACCTATTCCATATAGCAAAACATAATATAACTCATCAAAACACAAATATGAACTTCAAAATCACAATTCTACCTATTCCATATACCAAAACATCAATAACTCATCAAAACACAAATATGAACTTCAAAACACAATTTCTATCTATTTCATTTACCAAAACATCAATAACTCATCAAAACACAAATATGAACTTCAAAATCACAATTCTACCTATTCCATATAACAAAACATAATATAACTCATCAAAACACAAATATGAACTTCAAAATCACAATTCTACCTATTCCATATACCAAAACATCAATAACTCATCAAAACACAAATATGAACTTCAAAATCTCAATTCTACCTATTCCATATAACAAAACATCAATGAATAATTCATCAAAACACAAATATGAACTTCAAAATCAAAATTCTACCTATTCCATATACCAAAACATCAATAACTCATCAAAACACAAATATGAACTTCAAAATCTCAATTCTACCTATTCCATATACCAAAACATCAATGAATAACTCATCAAAACACAAATATGAACTTCAAAATCACAATTCTACCTATTCCACATACCAAAACATCAATAACTCATCAAAACACAAATATGAACTTTGAAACACAATTTCTACCTATTCCATTTACCAAAACATCAATAACTCATCAAAACACAAATATGAACTTCAAAATCACAATTCTACCTATTCCATATAACAAAACATCAATAACTCTTCAAAACACAAATATGAACTTCCAAATCACAATTCTACCTATTCCATATACCAAAACATCAATAACTCATCAAAACACAAATATGAACTTCAAAATCACAATTCTACCTATTCCATATACCAAAACATCAATAACTCATCAAAACACAAATATGAACTTCAAAATCTCAATTCTACCTATTCCATATAACAAAACATCAATGAATAATTCATCAAAACACAAATATAAACTTCAAATTCACAATTCTACCTATTCCATATACCAAAACATCAATAACTCATCAAAACACAAATATGAACTTCAAAATCTCAATTCTACCTATTCCATATACCAAAACATGAATGAATAACTCATCAAAACACAAATATGAACTTCAAAATCACAATTCTACCTATTCCATATAACAAAACATAATATAACTAATCAAAACACAAATATGAACTTCAAAATCTCAATTCTACCTATTCCATATACCAAAACCTCAAAGAATAACTCATCAAAACAAAAATATGAACTTCAAAATCAAAATTCTACCTATTCCATATACCAAAACATCAATAACTCATCAAAACACAAATATGAACTTCAAAACACAATTTCTATCTATTTCATTTTCCAAAACATCAATAACTCATCAAAACACAAATATGAACTTCAAAATCACAATTCTACCTATTCCATATAACAAAACATAATATAACTCATCAAAACACAAATATGAACTTCAAAATCACAATTCTACCTATTCCATATACCAAAACATCAATAACTCATCAAAACACAAATATGAACTTCAAAATCACAATTCTACCTATTCCATATACCAAAACATCAATAACTCATCAAAACACAAATATGAACTTCAAAATCTCAATTCTACCTATTCCATATAACAAAACATCAATGAATAATTCATCAAAACACAAATATAAACTTCAAATTCACAATTCTACCTATTCCATATACCAAAACATCAATAACTCATCAAAACACAAATATGAACTTCAAAATCTCAATTCTACCTATTCCATATACCAAAACATCAATGAATAACTCATCAAAACACAAATATGAACTTCAAAATCACAATTCTACCTATTCCATATACCAAAACATCAATAACTCATCAAAACACAAATATGAACTTCAAAACACAATTTCTATCTATTTCATTTACCAAAACATCAATAACTCATCAAAACACAAATATGAACTTCAAAATCACAATTCTACCTATTCCATATACCAAAACATCAATAACTCATCAAAACACAAATATGAACTTCAAAATCTCAATTCTACCTATTCCATATAACAAAACATCAATGAATAATTCATCAAAACACAAATATGAACTTCAAAATCAAAATTCTACCTATTCCATATACCAAAACATCAATAACTCATCAAAACACAAATATGAACTTCAAAATCTCAATTCTACCTATTCCATATAACAAAACATAATATAACTAATCAAAACACAAATATGAACTTCAAAATCTCAATTCTACCTATTCCATATGCCAAAACATCAATGAATAACTGATCAAAACACAAATATGAACTTCAAAATCACAATTCTACCTATTCCATATAACAAAACATAATATAACTCATCAAAACACAAATATTAACTTCAAAATCACAATTCTACCTATTCCATATACCAAAACATCAATAACTCATCAAAACACAAATATGAACTTCAAAATCTCAATTCTACCTATTCCATATAACAAAACATCAATGAATAATTCATCAAAACACAAATATAAACTTCAAATTCACAATTCTACCTATTCCATATACCAAAACATCAATAACTCATCAAAACACAAATATGAACTTCAAAATCTCAATTCTACCTATTCCATATACCAAAACATCAATGAATAACTCATCAAAACACAAATATGAACTTCAAAATCACAATTCTACCTATTCCATATAACAAAACATAATATAACTAATCAAAACACAAATATGAACTTCAAAATCTCAATTCTACCTATTCCATATACCAAAACATCAATGAATAACTCATCAAAACACAAATATGAACTTCAAAATCAAAATTCTACCTATTCCATATACCAAAACATCAATAACTCATCAAAACACAAATATGAACTTCAAAACACAATTTCTATCTATTTCATTTTCCAAAACATCAATAACTCATCAAAACACAAATATGAACTTCAAAATCACAATTCTACCTATTCCATATAACAAAACATAATATAACTCATCAAAACACAAATATGAACTTCAAAATCACAATTCTACCTATTCCATATACCAAAACATCAATAACTCATCAAAACACAAATATGAACTTCAAAATCACAATTCTACCTATTTCATATACCAAAACATCAATAACTCATCAAAACACAAATATGAACTTCAAAATCACAATTCTACCTATTCCATATACCAAAACATCAATAACTCATCAAAACACAAATATGAACTTCAAAATCTCAATTCTACCTATTCCATATAACAAAACATCAATGAATAATTCATCAAAACACAAATATAAACTTCAAATTCACAATTCTACCTATTCCATATACCAAAACATCAATAACTCATCAAAACACAAATATGAACTTCAAAATCTCAATTCTACCTATTCCATATACCAAAACATGAATGAATAACTCATCAAAACACAAATATGAACTTCAAAATCACAATTCTACCTATTCCATATAACAAAACATAATATAACTAATCAAAACACAAATATGAACTTCAAAATCTCAATTCTACCTATTCCATATACCAAAACATCAATGAATAACTCATCAAAACAAAAATATGAACTTCAAAATCAAAATTCTACCTATTCCATATACCAAAACATCAATAACTCATCAAAACACAAATATGAACTTCAAAACACAATTTCTATCTATTTCATTTTCCAAAACATCAATAACTCATCAAAACACAAATATGAACTTCAAAATCACAATTCTACCTATTCCATATAACAAAACATAATATAACTCATCAAAACACAAATATGAACTTCAAAATCACAATTCTACCTATTCCATATAACAAAACATCAATGAATAATTCATCAAAACACAAATATAAACTTCAAAATCACAATTCTACCTATTCCATATACCAAAACATCAATAACTCATCAAAACACAAATATGAACTTCAAAATCTCAATTCTACCTATTCCATATAACAAAACATCAATGAATAATTCATCAAAACACAAATATAAACTTCAAATTCACAATTCTACCTATTCCATATACCAAAACATCAATAACTCATCAAAACACAAATATGAACTTCAAAATCTCAATTCTACCTATTCCATATACCAAAACATCAATGAATAACTCATCAAAACACAAATATGAACTTCAAAATCACAATTCTACCTATTCCATATACCAAAACATCAATAACTCATCAAAACACAAATATGAACTTCAAAACACAATTTCTATCTATTTCATTTACCAAAACATCAATAACTCATCAAAACACAAATATGAACTTCAAAATCACAATTCTACCTATTCCATATACCAAAACATCAATAACTCATCAAAACACAAATATGAACTTCAAAATCTCAATTCTACCTATTCCATATAACAAAACATCAATGAATAATTCATCAAAACACAAATATGAACTTCAAAACACAATTTCTATCTATTTCATTTACCAAAACATCAATAACTCATCAAAACACAAATATGAACTTCAAAATCAAAATTCTACCTATTCCATATACCAAAACATCAATAACTCATCAAAACACAAATATGAACTTCAAAATCTCAATTCTACCTATTCCATATAACAAAACATAATATAACTAATCAAAACACAAATATGAACTTCAAAATCTCAATTCTACCTATTCCATATGCCAAAACATCAATGAATAACTGATCAAAACACAAATATGAACTTCAAAATCACAATTCTACCTATTCCATATAACAAAACATAATATAACTCATCAAAACACAAATATTAACTTCAAAATCACAATTCTACCTATTCCATATACCAAAACATCAATAACTCATCAAAACACAAATATGAACTTCAAAATCTCAATTCTACCTATTCCATATAACAAAACATCAATGAATAATTCATCAAAACACAAATATAAACTTCAAATTCACAATTCTACCTATTCCATATACCAAAACATCAATAACTCATCAAAACACAAATATGAACTTCAAAATCTCAATTCTACCTATTCCATATACCAAAACATCAATGAATAACTCATCAAAACACAAATATGAACTTCAAAATCACAATTCTACCTATTCCATATAACAAAACATAATATAACTAATCAAAACACAAATATGAACTTCAAAATCTCAATTCTACCTATTCCATATACCAAAACATCAATGAATAACTCATCAAAACACAAATATGAACTTCAAAATCAAAATTCTACCTATTCCATATACCAAAACATCAATAACTCATCAAAACACAAATATGAACTTCAAAACACAATTTCTATCTATTTCATTTTCCAAAACATCAATAACTCATCAAAACACAAATATGAACTTCAAAATCACAATTCTACCTATTCCATATAACAAAACATAATATAACTCATCAAAACACAAATATGAACTTCAAAATCACAATTCTACCTATTCCATATACCAAAACATCAATAACTCATCAAAACACAAATATGAACTTCAAAATCACAATTCTACCTATTTCATATACCAAAACATCAATAACTCATCAAAACACAAATATGAACTTCAAAATCACAATTCTACCTATTCCATATAACAAAACATAATATAACTCATCAAAACACAAATATGAACTTCAAAATCTCAATTCTACCTATTCCATATAACAAAACATCAATGAATAATTCATCAAAACACAAATATAAACTTCAAATTCACAATTCTACCTATTCCATATACCAAAACATCAATGAATAACTCATCAAAACACAAATATGAACTTCAAAATCTCAATTCTACCTATTCCATATACCAAAACATCAATGAATAACTCATCAAAACACAAATATGAACTTCAAAATCACAATTCTACCTATTCCATATACCAAAACATCAATAACTCATCAAAACACAAATATGAACTTCAAAACACAATTTCTATCTATTTCATTTACCAAAACATCAATAACTCATCAAAACACAAATATGAACTTCAAAATCACAATTCTACCTATTCCATATACCAAAACATCAATAACTCATCAAAACACAAATATGAACTTCAAAATCTCAATTCTACCTATTCCATATACCAAAACATCAATAACTCATCAAAACACAAATATGAACTTCAAAATCTCAATTCTACCTATTCCATATAACAAAACATAATATAACTAATCAAAACACAAATATGAACTTCAAAATCTCAATTCTACCTATTCCATATGCCAAAACATCAATGAATAACTGATCAAAACACAAATATGAACTTCAAAATCACAATTCTACCTATTCCATATAACAAAACATAATATAACTCATCAAAACACAAATATTAACTTCAAAATCACAATTCTACCTATTCCATATACCAAAACATCAATAACTCATCAAAACACAAATATGAACTTCAAAACACAATTTCTATCTATTTCATTTACCAAAACATCAATAACTCATCAAAACACAAATATGAACTTCAAAATCACAATTCTACCTATTCCATATAACAAAACATAATATAACTCATCAAAACACAAAAATGAACTTCAAAATCACAATTCTACCTATTCCATATAACAAAACATAATATAACTCATCAAAACACAAATATTAACTTCAAAATCACAATTCTACCTATTCCATATACCAAAACATCAATAACTCATCAAAACACAAATATGAACTTCAAAACACAATTTCTATCTATTTCATTTACCAAAACATCAATAACTCATCAAAACACAAATATGAACTTCAAAATCACAATTCTACCTATTCCATATAACAAAACATAATATAACTCATCAAAACACAAATATGAACTTCAAAATCACAATTCTACCTATTCCATATACCAAAACATCAATAACTCATCAAAACACAAATATGAACTTCAAAATCTCAATTCTACCTATTCCATATACCAAAACATCAATGAATAACTCATCAAAACACAAATATGAACTTCAAAATCACAATTCTACCTATTCCATATAACAAAACATAATATAACTAATCAAAACACAAATATGAACTTCAAAATCTCAATTCTACCTATTCCATATACCAAAACATCAATGAATAACTCATCAAAACACAAATATGAACTTCAAAATCACAATTCTACCTATTCCATATACCAAAACATCAATAACTCATCAAAACACAAATATGAACTTCAAAATCTCAATTCTACCTATTCCATATAACAAAACATCAATGAATAATTCATCAAAACACAAATATGAACTTCAAAATCAAAATTCTACCTATTCCATATACCAAAACATCAATAACTCATCAAAACACAAATATGAACTTCAAAATCTCAATTCTACCTATTCCATATACCAAAACATCAATGAATAACTCATCAAAACACAAATATGAACTTCAAAATCACAATTCTACCTATTCCACATACCAAAACATCAATAACTCATCAAAACACAAATATGAACTTTGAAACACAATTTCTACCTATTCCATTTACCAAAACATCAATAACTCATCAAAACACAAATATGAACTTCAAAATCACAATTCTACCTATTCCATATAACAAAACATCAATAACTCATCAAAACACAAATATGAACTTCCAAATCACAATTCTACCTATTCCATATACCAAAACATCAATAACTCATCAAAACACAAATATGAACTTCAAAATCACAATTCTACCTATTCCATATACCAAAACATCAATAACTCATCAAAACACAAATATGAACTTCAAAATCTCAATTCTACCTATTCCATATAACAAAACATCAATGAATAATTCATCAAAACACAAATATAACTTCAAATTCACAATTCTACCTATTCCATATACCAAAACATCAATAACTCATCAAAACACAAATATGAACTTCAAAATCTCAATTCTACCTATTCCATATACCAAAACATCAATGAATAACTCATCAAAACACAAATATGAACTTCAAAATCACAATTCTACCTATTCCATATAACAAAACATAATATAACTAATCAAAACACAAATATGAACTTCAAAATCTCAATTCTACCTATTCCATATACCAAAACATCAATGAATAACTCATCAAAACAAAAATATGAACTTCAAAATCAAAATTCTACCTATTCCATATACCAAAACATCAATAACTCATCAAAACACAAATATGAACTTCAAAACACAATTTCTATCTATTTCATTTTCCAAAACATCAATAACTCATCAAAACACAAATATGAACTTCAAAATCACAATTCTACCTATTCCATAGAACAAAACATAATATAACTCATCAAAACACAAATATGAACTTCAAAATCACAATTCTACCTATTCCATATACCAAAACATCAATAACTCATCAAAACACAAATATGAACTTCAAAATCACAATTCTACCTATTCCATATACCAAAACATCAATAACTCATCAAAACACAAATATGAACTTCAAAATCTCAATTCTACCTATTCCATATAACAAAACATCAATGAATAATTCATCAAAACACAAATATAAACTTCAAATTCACAATTCTACCTATTCCATATACCAAAACATCAATAACTCATCAAAACACAAATATGAACTTCAAAATCTCAATTCTACCTATTCCATATACCAAAACATCAATGAATAACTCATCAAAACACAAATATGAACTTCAAAATCACAATTCTACCTATTCCATATACCAAAACATCAATAACTCATCAAAACACAAATATGAACTTCAAAACACAATTTCTATCTATTTCATTTACCAAAACATCAATAACTCATCAAAACACAAATATGAACTTCAAAATCACAATTCTACCTATTCCATATACCAAAACATCAATAACTCATCAAAACACAAATATGAACTTCAAAATCACAATTCTACCTATTCCATATACCAAAACATCAATAACTCATCAAAACACAAATATGAACTTCAAAATCACAATTCTACCTATTCCATATACCAAAACATCAATAACTCATCAAAACACAAATATGAACTTCAAAATCTCAATTCTACCTATTCCATATACCAAAACATCAATGAATAACTCATCAAAACACAAATATGAACTTCAAAATCACAATTCTACCTATTCCATATAACAAAACATAATATAACTAATCAAAATACAAATATGAACTTCAAAATCTCAATTCTACCTATTCCATATACCAAAACATCAATGAATAACTCATCAAAACAAAAATATGAACTTCAAAATCAAAATTCTACCTATTCCATATACCAAAACATCAATAACTCATCAAAACACAAATATGAACTTCAAAACACAATTTCTATCTATTTCATTTTCCAAAACATCAATAACTCATCAAAACACAAATATGAACTTCAAAATCACAATTCTACCTATTCCATATAACAAAACATAATATAACTCATCAAAACACAAATATTAACTTCAAAATCACAATTCTACCTATTCCATATACCAAAACATCAATAACTCATCAAAACACAAATATGAACTTCAAAACACAATTTCTATCTATTTCATTTACCAAAACATCAATAACTCATCAAAACACAAATATGAACTTCAAAATCACAATTCTACCTATTCCATATAACAAAACATAATATAACTCATCAAAACAAAAATATGAACTTCAAAATCACAATTCTACCTATTCCATATACCAAAACATCAATAACTCATCAAAACACAAATATGAACTTCAAAATCTCAATTCTACCTATTCCATATAACAAAACATCAATGAATAATTCATCAAAACACAAATATGAACTTCAAAATCAAAATTCTACCTATTCCATATACCAAAACATCAATAACTCATCAAAACACAAATATGAACTTCAAAATCTCAATTCTACCTATTCCATATACCAAAACATCAATGAATAACTCATCAAAACACAAATATGAACTTCAAAATCACAATTCTACCTATTCCACATACCAAAACATCAATAACTCATCAAAACACAAATATGAACTTTGAAACACAATTTCTACCTATTCCATTTACCAAAACATCAATAACTCATCAAAACACAAATATGAACTTCAAAATCACAATTCTACCTATTCCATATAACAAAACATCAATAACTCATCAAAACACAAATATGAACTTCCAAATCACAATTCTACCTATTCCATATACCAAAACATCAATAACTCATCAAAACACAAATATGAACTTCAAAATCACAATTCTACCTATTCCATATACCAAAACATCAATAACTCATCAAAACACAAATATGAACTTTAAAATCTCAATTCTACCTATTCCATATAACAAAACATCAATGAATAATTCATCAAAACACAAATATAAACTTCAAATTCACAATTCTACCTATTCCATATACCAAAACATCAATAACTCATCAAAACACAAATATGAACTTCAAAATCTCAATTCTACCTATTCCATATACCAAAACATCAATGAATAACTCATCAAAACACAAATATGAACTTCAAAATCACAATTCTACCTATTCCATATAACAAAACATAATATAACTAATCAAAACACAAATATGAACTTCAAAATCTCAATTCTACCTATTCCATATACCAAAACATCAATGAATAACTCATCAAAACAAAAATATGAACTTCAAAATCAAAATTCTACCTATTCCATATACCAAAACATCAATAACTCATCAAAACACAAATATGAACTTCAAAACACAATTTCTATCTATTTCATTTTCCAAAACATCAATAACTCATCAAAACACAAATATGAACTTCAAAATCACAATTCTACCTATTCCATATAACAAAACATAATATAACTCATCAAAACACAAATATGAACTTCAAAATCACAATTCTACCTATTCCATATACCAAAACATCAATAACTCATCAAAACACAAATATGAACTTCAAAATCACAATTCTACCTATTCCATATACCAAAACATCAATAACTCATCAAAACACAAATATGAACTTCAAAATCTCAATTCTACCTATTCCATATAACAAAACATCAATGAATAATTCATCAAAACACAAATATAAACTTCAAATTCACAATTCTACCTATTCCATATACCAAAACATCAATAACTCATCAAAACACAAATATGAACTTCAAAATCTCAATTCTACCTATTCCATATACCAAAACATCAATGAATAACTCATCAAAACACAAATATGAACTTCAAAATCACAATTCTACCTATTCCATATACCAAAACATCAATAACTCATCAAAACACAAATATGAACTTCAAAACACAATTTCTATCTATTTCATTTACCAAAACATCAATAACTCATCAAAACACAAATATGAACTTCAAAATCACAATTCTACCTATTCCATATACCAAAACATCAATAACTCATCAAAACACAAATATGAACTTCAAAATCACAATTCTACCTATTCCATATACCAAAACATCAATAACTCATCAAAACACAAATATGAACTTCAAAATCACAATTCTACCTATTCCATATACCAAAACATCAATAACTCATCAAAACACAAATATGAACTTCAAAATCTCAATTCTACCTATTCCATATACCAAAACATCAATGAATAACTCATCAAAACACAAATATGAACTTCAAAATCACAATTCTACCTATTCCATATAACAAAACATAATATAACTAATCAAAACACAAATATGAACTTCAAAATCTCAATTCTACCTATTCCATATACCAAAACATCAATGAATAACTCATCAAAACAAAAATATGAACTTCAAAATCAAAATTCTACCTATTCCATATACCAAAACATCAATAACTCATCAAAACACAAATATGAACTTCAAAACACAATTTCTATCTATTTCATTTTCCAAAACATCAATAACTCATCAAAACACAAATATGAACTTCAAAATCACAATTCTACCTATTCCATATAACAAAACATAATATAACTCATCAAAACACAAATATGAACTTCAAAATCACAATTCTACCTATTCCATATACCAAAACATCAATAACTCATCAAAACACAAATATGAACTTCAAAATCACAATTCTACCTATTCCATATACCAAAACATCAATAACTCATCAAAACACAAATATGAACTTCAAAATCTCAATTCTACCTATTCCATATAACAAAACATCAATGAATAATTCATCAAAACACAAATATAAACTTCAAATTCACAATTCTACCTATTCCATATACCAAAACATCAATAACTCATCAAAACACAAATATGAACTTCAAAATCTCAATTCTACCTATTCCATATACCAAAACATCAATGAATAACTCATCAAAACACAAATATGAACTTCAAAATCACAATTCTACCTATTCCATATACCAAAACATCAATAACTCATCAAAACACAAATATGAACTTCAAAACACAATTTCTATCTATTTCATTTACCAAAACATCAATAACTCATCAAAACACAAATATGAACTTCAAAATCACAATTCTACCTATTCCATATACCAAAACATCAATAACTCATCAAAACACAAATATGAACTTCAAAATCTCAATTCTACCTATTCCATATAACAAAACATCAATGAATAATTCATCAAAACACAAATATGAACTTCAAAATCAAAATTCTACCTATTCCATATACCAAAACATCAATAACTCATCAAAACACAAATATGAACTTCAAAATCTCAATTCTACCTATTCCATATAACAAAACATAATATAACTAATCAAAACACAAATATGAACTTCAAAATCTCAATTCTACCTATTCCATATGCCAAAACATCAATGAATAACTGATCAAAACACAAATATGAACTTCAAAATCACAATTCTACCTATTCCATATACCAAAACATCAATAACTCATCACAACACAAATATGAACTTCAAAACTCAATTTCTATCTATTTCATTTACCAAAACATCAATAACTCATCAAAACACAAATATGAACTTCAAAATCACAATTCTACCTATTCCATATACCAAAACATCAATAACTCATCAAAACACAAATATGAACTTCAAAACACAATTTCTATCTATTTCATTTACCAAAACATCAATAACTCATCAAAACACAAATATGAACTTCAAAATCACAATTCTACCTATTCCATATAGCAAAACATAATATAACTCATCAAAACACAAATATGAACTTCAAAATCACAATTCTACCTATTCCATATACCAAAACATCAATAACTCATCAAAACACAAATATGAACTTCAAAACACAATTTCTATCTATTTCATTTACCAAAACATCAATAACTCATCAAAACACAAATATGAACTTCAAAATCACAATTCTACCTATTCCATATAACAAAACATAATATAACTCATCAAAACACAAATATGAACTTCAAAATCACAATTCTACCTATTCCATATACCAAAACATCAATAACTCATCAAAACACAAATATGAACTTCAAAATCTCAATTCTACCTATTCCATATAACAAAACATCAATGAATAATTCATCAAAACACAAATATGAACTTCAAAATCAAAATTCTACCTATTCCATATACCAAAACATCAATAACTCATCAAAACACAAATATGAACTTCAAAATCTCAATTCTACCTATTCCATATACCAAAACATCAATGAATAACTCATCAAAACACAAATATGAACTTCAAAATCACAATTCTACCTATTCCACATACCAAAACATCAATAACTCATCAAAACACAAATATGAACTTTGAAACACAATTTCTACCTATTCCATTTACCAAAACATCAATAACTCATCAAACCACAAATATGAACTTCAAAATCACAATTCTACCTATTCCATATAACAAAACATCAATAACTCATCAAAACACAAATATGAACTTCAAAATCACAATTCTACCTATTCCATATACCAAAACATCAATGAATAACTCATCAAAACACAAATATGAACTTCAAAATCACAATTCTACCTATTCCATATAACAAAACATAATATAACTAATCAAAACACAAATATGAACTTCAAAATCTCAATTCTACCTATTCCATATACCAAAACATCAATGAATAACTCATCAAAACACAAATATGAACTTCAAAATCAAAATTCTACCTATTCCATATACCAAAACATCAATAACTCATCAAAACACAAATATGAACTTCAAAACACAATTTCTATCTATTTCATTTTCCAAAACATCAATAACTCATCAAAACACAAATATGAACTTCAAAATCACAATTCTACCTATTCCATATAACAAAACATAATATAACTCATCAAAACACAAATATGAACTTCAAAATCACAATTCTACCTATTCCATATACCAAAACATCAATAACTCATCAAAACACAAATATGAACTTCAAAATCACAATTCTACCTATTTCATATACCAAAACATCAATAACTCATCAAAACACAAATATGAACTTCAAAATCACAATTCTACCTATTCCATATAACAAAACATAATATAACTCATCAAAACACAAATATGAACTTCAAAATCACAATTCTACCTATTCCATATACCAAAACATCAATAACTCATCAAAACACAAATATGAACTTCAAAATCTCAATTCTACCTATTCCATATAACAAAACATCAATGAATAATTCATCAAAACACAAATATGAACTTCAAAATCAAAATTCTACCTATTCCATATACCAAAACATCAATAACTCATCAAAACACAAATATGAACTTCAAAATCTCAATTCTACCTATTCCATATACCAAAACATCAATGAATAACTCATCAAAACACAAATATGAACTTCAAAATCACAATTCTACCTATTCCACATACCAAAACATCAATAACTCATCAAAACACAAATATGAACTTTGAAACACAATTTCTACCTATTCCATTTACCAAAACATCAATAACTCATCAAAACACAAATATGAACTTCAAAATCACAATTCTACCTATTCCATATAACAAAACATCAATAACTCATCAAAACACAAATATGAACTTCAAAATCACAATTCTACCTATTCCATATACCAAAACATCAATGAATAACTCATCAAAACACAAATATGAACTTCAAAATCACAATTCTACCTATTCCATATAACAAAACATAATATAACTAATCAAAACACAAATATGAACTTCAAAATCTCAATTCTACCTATTCCATATACCAAAACATCAATGAATAACTCATCAAAACACAAATATGAACTTCAAAATCAAAATTCTACCTATTCCATATACCAAAACATCAATAACTCATCAAAACACAAATATGAACTTCAAAACACAATTTCTATCTATTTCATTTTCCAAAACATCAATAACTCATCAAAACACAAATATGAACTTCAAAATCACAATTCTACCTATTCCATATAACAAAACATAATATAACTCATCAAAACACAAATATGAACTTCAAAATCACAATTCTACCTATTCCATATACCAAAACATCAATAACTCATCAAAACACAAATATGAACTTCAAAATCACAATTCTACCTATTTCATATACCAAAACATCAATAACTCATCAAAACACAAATATGAACTTCAAAATCACAATTCTACCTATTCCATATAACAAAACATAATATAACTCATCAAAACACAAATATGAACTTCAAAATCTCAATTCTACCTATTCCATATAACAAAACATCAATGAATAATTCATCAAAACACAAATATAAACTTCAAATTCACAATTCTACCTATTCCATATACCAAAACATCAATAACTCATCAAAACACAAATATGAACTTCAAAATCTCAATTCTACCTATTCCATATACCAAAACATCAATGAATAACTCATCAAAACACAAATATGAACTTCAAAATCACAATTCTACCTATTCCATATAACAAAACATAATATAACTAATCAAAACACAAATATGAACTTCGAAATCTCAATTCTACCTATTCCATATACCAAAACATCAATGAATAACTCATCAAAACACAAATATGAACTTCAAAATCAAAATTCTACCTATTCCATATACCAAAACATCAATAACTCATCAAAACACAAATATGAACTTCAAAACACAATTTCTATCTATTTCATTTTCCAAAACATCAATAACTCATCAAAACACAAATATGAACTTCAAAATCACAATTCTACCTATTCCATATAACAAAACATAATATAACTCATCAAAACACAAATATGAACTTCAAAATCACAATTCTACCCATTCCATATACCAAAACATCAATAACTCATCAAAACACAAATATGAACTTCAAAATCACAATTCTACCTATTCCATATACCAAAACATCAATAACTCATCAAAACACAAATATGAACTTCAAAATCTCAATTCTACCTATTCCATATAACAAAACATCAATGAATAATTCATCAAAACACAAATATAAACTTCAAATTCACAATTCTACCTATTCCATATACCAAAACAACAATAACTCATCAAAACACAAATATGAACTTCAAAATCTCAATTCTACCTATTCCATATACCAAAACATCAATGAATAACTCATCAAAACACAAATATGAACTTCAAAATCACAATTCTACCTATTCCATATACCAAAACATCAATAACTCATCAAAACACAAATATGAACTTCAAAACACAATTTCTATCTATTTCATTTACCAAAACATCAATAACTCATCAAAACACAAATATGAACTTCAAAATCACAATTCTACCTATTTCATATACCAAAACATCAATAACTCATCAAAACACAAATATGAACTTCAAAACACAATTTCTATCTATTTCATTTACCAAAACATCAATAACTCATCAAAACACAAATATGAACTTCAAAATCACAATTCTACCTATTCCATATAACAAAACATAATATAACTCATCAAAACACAAATATGAACTTCAAAATCACAATTCTACCTATTCCATATACCAAAACATCAATAACTCATCAAAACACAAATATGAACTTCAAAACACAATTTCTATCTATTTCATTTACCAAAACATCAATAACTCATCAAAACACAAATATGAACTTCAAAATCACAATTCTACCTATTCCATATAACAAAACATAATATAACTCATCAAAACACAAATATGAACTTCAAAATCACAATTCTACCTATTCCATATACCAAAACATAATATAACTAATCAAAACACAAATATGAACTTCAAAATCTCAATTCTACCTATTCCATATAACAAAACATAATATAACTAATCAAAACACAAATATGAACTTCAAAATCTCAATTCTACCTATTCCATATGCCAAAACATCAATGAATAACTGATCAAAACACAAATATGAACTTCAAAATCACAATTCTACCTATTCCATATACCAAAACATCAATAACTCATCAAAACACAAATATGAACTTCAAAACACAATTTCCATCTATTTCATTTACCAAAACATCAATAACTCATCAAAACACAAATATGAACTTCAAAATCACAATTCTACCTATTCCATATACCAAAACATCAATAACTCATCAAAACACAAATATGAACTTCAAAACACAATTTCTATCTATTTCATTTACCAAAACATCAATAACTCATCAAAACACAAATATGAACTTCAAAATCACAATTCTACCTATTCCATATAACAAAACATAATATAACTCATCAAAACACAAATATGAACTTCAAAATCACAATTCTACCTATTCCATATACCAAAACATCAATAACTCATCAAAACACAAATATGAACTTCAAAACACAATTTCTATCTATTTCATTTACCAAAACATCAATAACTCATCAAAACACAAATATGAACTTCAAAATCACAATTCTACCTATTCCATATAACAAAACATAATATAACTCATCAAAACACAAATATGAACTTCAAAATCACAATTCTACCTATTCCATATACCAAAACATCAATAACTCATCAAAACACAAATATGAACTTCAAAATCTCAATTCTACCTATTCCATATAACAAAACATCAATGAATAATTCATCAAAACACAAATATGAACTTCAAAATCAAAATTCTACCTATTCCATATACCAAAACATCAATAACTCATCAAAACACAAATATGAACTTCAAAATCTCAATTCTACCTATTCCATATACCAAAACATCAATGAATAACTCATCAAAACACAAATATGATCTTCAAAATCACAATTCTACCTATTCCACATACCAAAACATCAATAACTCATCAAAACACAAATATGAACTTTGAAACACAATTTCTACCTATTCCATTTACCAAAACATCAATAACTCATCAAAACACAAATATGAACTTCAAAATCACAATTCTACCTATTCCATATAACAAAACATCAATAACTCATCAAAACACAAATATGAACTTCCAAATCACAATTCTACCTATTCCATATACCAAAACATCAATAACTCATCAAAACACAAATATGAACTTCAAAATCACAATTCTACCTATTCCATATACCAAAACATCAATAACTCATCAAAACACAAATATGAACTTCAAAATCTCAATTCTACCTATTCCATATAACAAAACATCAATGAATAATTCATCAAAACACAAATATAAACTTCAAATTCACAATTCTACCTATTCCATATACCAAAACATCAATAACTCATCAAAACACAAATATGAACTTCAAAATCTCAATTCTACCTATTCCATATACCAAAACATCAATGAATAACTCATCAAAACACAAATATGAACTTCAAAATCACAATTCTACCTATTCCATATAACAAAACATAATATAACTAATCAAAACACAAATATGAACTTCAAAATCTCAATTCTACCTATTCCATATACCAAAACATCAATGAATAACTCATCAAAACACAAATATGAACTTCAAAATCAAAATTCTACCTATTCCATATACCAAAACATCAATAACTCATCAAAACACAAATATGAACTTCAAAACACAATTTCTATCTATTTCATTTTCCAAAACATCAATAACTCATCAAAACACAAATATGAACTTCAAAATCACAATTCTACCTATTCCATATAACAAAACATAATATAACTCATCAAAACACAAATATGAACTTCAAAATCACAATTCTACCTATTCCATATACCAAAACATCAATAACTCATCAAAACACAAATATGAACTTCAAAATCACAATTCTACCTATTTCATATACCAAAACATCAATAACTCATCAAAACACAAATATGAACTTCAAAATCACAATTCTACCTATTCCATATAACAAAACATAATATAACTCATCAAAACACAAATATGAACTTCAAAATCTCAATTCTACCTATTCCATATAACAAAACATCAATGAATAATTCATCAAAACACAAATATAAACTTCAAATTCACAATTCTACCTATTCCATATACCAAAACATCAATAACTCATCAAAACACAAATATGAACTTCAAAATCTCAATTCTACCTATTCCATATACCAAAACATCAATGAATAACTCATCAAAACACAAATATGAACTTCAAAATCACAATTCTACCTATTCCATATAACAAAACATAATATAACTAATCAAAACACAAATATGAACTTCGAAATCTCAATTCTACCTATTCCATATACCAAAACATCAATGAATAACTCATCAAAACACAAATATGAACTTCAAAATCAAAATTCTACCTATTCCATATACCAAAACATCAATAACTCATCAAAACACAAATATGAACTTCAAAACACAATTTCTATCTATTTCATTTTCCAAAACATCAATAACTCATCAAAACACAAATATGAACTTCAAAATCACAATTCTACCTATTCCATATAACAAAACATAATATAACTCATCAAAACACAAATATGAACTTCAAAATCACAATTCTACCCATTCCATATACCAAAACATCAATAACTCATCAAAACACAAATATGAACTTCAAAATCACAATTCTACCTATTCCATATACCAAAACATCAATAACTCATCAAAACACAAATATGAACTTCAAAATCTCAATTCTACCTATTCCATATAACAAAACATCAATGAATAATTCATCAAAACACAAATATAAACTTCAAATTCACAATTCTACCTATTCCATATACCAAAACAACAATAACTCATCAAAACACAAATATGAACTTCAAAATCTCAATTCTACCTATTCCATATACCAAAACATCAATGAATAACTCATCAAAACACAAATATGAACTTCAAAATCACAATTCTACCTATTCCATATACCAAAACATCAATAACTCATCAAAACACAAATATGAACTTCAAAACACAATTTCTATCTATTTCATTTACCAAAACATCAATAACTCATCAAAACACAAATATGAACTTCAAAATCACAATTCTACCTATTTCATATACCAAAACATCAATAACTCATCAAAACACAAATATGAACTTCAAAACACAATTTCTATCTATTTCATTTACCAAAACATCAATAACTCATCAAAACACAAATATGAACTTCAAAATCACAATTCTACCTATTCCATATAACAAAACATAATATAACTCATCAAAACACAAATATGAACTTCAAAATCACAATTCTACCTATTCCATATAACAAAACATCAATGAATAATTCATCAAAACACAAATATAAACTTCAAATTCACAATTCTACCTATTCCATATACCAAAACATCAATAACTCATCAAAACACAAATATGAACTTCAAAATCTCAATTCTACCTATTCCATATACCAAAACATCAATGAATAACTCATCAAAACACAAATATGAACTTCAAAATCACAATTCTACCTATTCCATATAACAAAACATAATATAACTAATCAAAACACAAATATGAACTTCAAAATCACAATTCTACCTATTCCATATACCAAAACATCAATAACTCATCAAAACACAAATATGAACTTCAAAACACAATTTCTATCTATTTCATTTACCAAAACATCAATAACTCATCAAAACACAAATATGAACTTCAAAATCACAATTCTACCTATTTCATATACCAAAACATCAATAACTCATCAAAACACAAATATGAACTTCAAAACACAATTTCTATCTATTTCATTTACCAAAACATCAATAACTCATCAAAACACAAATATGAACTTCAAAATCACAATTCTACCTATTCCATATAACAAAACATAATATAACTCATCAAAACACAAATATGAACTTCAAAATCACAATTCTACCTATTCCATATACCAAAACATCAATAACTCATCAAAACACAAATATGAACTTCAAAACACAATTTCTATCTATTTCATTTACCAAAACATCAATAACTCATCAAAACACAAATATGAACTTCAAAATCACAATTCTACCTATTCCATATAACAAAACATAATATAACTCATCAAAACACAAATATGAACTTCAAAATCACAATTCTACCTATTCCATATACCAAAACATAATATAACTAATCAAAACACAAATATGAACTTCAAAATCTCAATTCTACCTATTCCATATAACAAAACATAATATAACTAATCAAAACACAAATATGAACTTCAAAATCTCAATTCTACCTATTCCATATGCCAAAACATCAATGAATAACTGATCAAAACACAAATATGAACTTCAAAATCACAATTCTACCTATTCCATATACCAAAACATCAATAACTCATCAAAACACAAATATGAACTTCAAAACACAATTTCCATCTATTTCATTTACCAAAACATCAATAACTCATCAAAACACAAATATGAACTTCAAAATCACAATTCTACCTATTCCATATACCAAAACATCAATAACTCATCAAAACACAAATATGAACTTCAAAACACAATTTCTATCTATTTCATTTACCAAAACATCAATAACTCATCAAAACACAAATATGAACTTCAAAATCACAATTCTACCTATTCCATATAACAAAACATAATATAACTCATCAAAACACAAATATGAACTTCAAAATCACAATTCTACCTATTCCATATACCAAAACATCAATAACTCATCAAAACACAAATATGAACTTCAAAACACAATTTCTATCTATTTCATTTACCAAAACATCAATAACTCATCAAAACACAAATATGAACTTCAAAATCACAATTCTACCTATTCCATATAACAAAACATAATATAACTCATCAAAACACAAATATGAACTTCAAAATCACAATTCTACCTATTCCATATACCAAAACATAATATAACTCATCAAAACACAAATATTAACTTCAAAATCACAATTCTACCTATTCCATATACCAAAACATCAATAACTCATCAAAACACAAATATGAACTTCAAAACACAATTTCTATCTATTCCATATAACAAAACATAATATAACTCATCAAAACACAAATATGAACTTCAAAATCACAATTCTACCTATTCCATATACCAAAACATCAATAACTCATCAAAACACAAATATGAACTTCAAAACACAATTTCTATCTATTTCATTTACCAAAACATCAATAACTCATCAAAACACAAATATGAACTTCAAAATCACAATTCTACCTATTCCATATAACAAAACATAATATAACTCATCAAAACACAAATATGAACTTCAAAATCACAATTCTACCTATTCCATATACCAAAACATCAATAACTCATCAAAACACAAATATGAACTTCAAAATCTCAATTCTACCTATTCCATATAACAAAACATCAATGAATAATTCATCAAAACACAAATATAAACTTCAAAATCAAAATTCTACCTATTCCATATACCAAAACATCAATAACTCATCAAAACACAAATATGAACTTCAAAATCTCAATTCTACCTATTCCATATACCAAAACATCAATGAATAACTCATCAAAACACAAATATGAACTTCAAAATCACAATTCTACCTATTCCACATACCAAAACATCAATAACTCATCAAAACACAAATATGAACTTTGAAACACAATTTCTACCTATTCCATTTACCAAAACATCAATAACTCATCAAAACACAAATATGAACTTCAAAATCACAATTCTACCTATTCCATATAACAAAACATCAATAACTCATCAAAACACAAATATGAACTTCCAAATCACAATTCTACCTATTCCATATACCAAAACATCAATAACTCATCAAAACACAAATATGAACTTCAAAATCACAATTCTACCTATTCCATATACCAAAACATCAATAACTCATCAAAACACAAATATGAACTTCAAAATCTCAATTCTACCTATTCCATATAACAAAACATCAATGAATAATTCATCAAAACACAAATATAAACTTCAAATTCACAATTCTACCTATTCCATATACCAAAACATCAATAACTCATCAAAACACAAATATGAACTTCAAAATCTCAATTCTACCTATTCCATATACCAAAACATCAATGAATAACTCATCAAAACACAAATATGAACTTCAAAATCACAATTCTACCTATTCCATATAACAAAACATAATATAACTAATCAAAACACAAATATGAACTTCAAAATCTCAATTCTACCTATTCCATATACCAAAACATCAATGAATAACTCATCAAAACACAAATATGAACTTCAAAATCAAAATTCTACCTATTCCATATACCAAAACATCAATAACTCATCAAAACACAAATATGAACTTCAAAACACAATTTCTATCTATTTCATTTTCCAAAACATCAATAACTCATCAAAACACAAATATGAACTTCAAAATCACAATTCTACCTATTCCATATAACAAAACATAATATAACTCATCAAAACACAAATATGAACTTCAAAATCACAATTCTACCTATTCCATATACCAAAACATCAATAACTCATCAAAACACAAATATGAACTTCAAAATCACAATTCTACCTATTTCATATACCAAAACATCAATAACTCATCAAAACACAAATATGAACTTCAAAATCACAATTCTACCTATTCCATATAACAAAACATAATATAACTCATCAAAACACAAATATGAACTTCAAAATCTCAATTCTACCTATTCCATATAACAAAACATCAATGAATAATTCATCAAAACACAAATATAAACTTCAAATTCACAATTCTACCTATTCCATATACCAAAACATCAATAACTCATCAAAACACAAATATGAACTTCAAAATCTCAATTCTACCTATTCCATATACCAAAACATCAATGAATAACTCATCAAAACACAAATATGAACTTCAAAATCACAATTCTACCTATTCCATATAACAAAACATAATATAACTAATCAAAACACAAATATGAACTTCGAAATCTCAATTCTACCTATTCCATATACCAAAACATCAATGAATAACTCATCAAAACACAAATATGAACTTCAAAATCAAAATTCTACCTATTCCATATACCAAAACATCAATAACTCATCAAAACACAAATATGAACTTCAAAACACAATTTCTATCTATTTCATTTTCCAAAACATCAATAACTCATCAAAACACAAATATGAACTTCAAAATCACAATTCTACCTATTCCATATAACAAAACATAATATAACTCATCAAAACACAAATATGAACTTCAAAATCACAATTCTACCCATTCCATATACCAAAACATCAATAACTCATCAAAACACAAATATGAACTTCAAAATCACAATTCTACCTATTCCATATACCAAAACATCAATAACTCATCAAAACACAAATATGAACTTCAAAATCTCAATTCTACCTATTCCATATAACAAAACATCAATGAATAATTCATCAAAACACAAATATAAACTTCAAATTCACAATTCTACCTATTCCATATACCAAAACAACAATAACTCATCAAAACACAAATATGAACTTCAAAATCTCAATTCTACCTATTCCATATACCAAAACATCAATGAATAACTCATCAAAACACAAATATGAACTTCAAAATCACAATTCTACCTATTCCATATACCAAAACATCAATAACTCATCAAAACACAAATATGAACTTCAAAACACAATTTCTATCTATTTCATTTACCAAAACATCAATAACTCATCAAAACACAAATATGAACTTCAAAATCACAATTCTACCTATTTCATATACCAAAACATCAATAACTCATCAAAACACAAATATGAACTTCAAAACACAATTTCTATCTATTTCATTTACCAAAACATCAATAACTCATCAAAACACAAATATGAACTTCAAAATCACAATTCTACCTATTCCATATAACAAAACATAATATAACTCATCAAAACACAAATATGAACTTCAAAATCACAATTCTACCTATTCCATATAACAAAACATCAATGAATAATTCATCAAAACACAAATATAAACTTCAAATTCACAATTCTACCTATTCCATATACCAAAACATCAATAACTCATCAAAACACAAATATGAACTTCAAAATCTCAATTCTACCTATTCCATATACCAAAACATCAATGAATAACTCATCAAAACACAAATATGAACTTCAAAATCACAATTCTACCTATTCCATATAACAAAACATAATATAACTAATCAAAACACAAATATGAACTTCAAAATCTCAATTCTACCTATTCCATATACCAAAACATCAATGAATAACTCATCAAAACACAAATATGAACTTCAAAATCACAATTCTACCTATTCCATATAACAAAACATAATATAACTAATCAAAACACAAATATGAACTTCAAAATCTCAATTCTACCTATTCCATATACCAAAACATCAATGAATAACTCATCAAAACACAAATATGAACTTCAAAATCAAAATTCTACCTATTCCATATACCAAAACATCAATAACTCATCAAAACACAAATATGAACTTCAAAACACAATTTCTATCTATTTCATTTTCCAAAACATCAATAACTCATCAAAACACAAATATGAACTTCAAAATCACAATTCTACCTATTCCATATAACAAAACATAATATAACTCATCAAAACACAAATATGAACTTCAAAATCACAATTCTACCTATTCCATATACCAAAACATCAATAACTCATCAAAACACAAATATGAACTTCAAAATCACAATTCTACCTATTTCATATACCAAAACATCAATAACTCATCAAAACACAAATATGAACTTCAAAATCACAATTCTACCTATTCCATATAACAAAACATAATATAACTCATCAAAACACAAATATGAACTTCAAAATCTCAATTCTACCTATTCCATATAACAAAACATCAATGAATAATTCATCAAAACACAAATATAAACTTCAAATTCACAATTCTACCTATTCCATATACCAAAACATCAATAACTCATCAAAACACAAATATGAACTTCAAAATCTCAATTCTACCTATTCCATATACCAAAACATCAATGAATAACTCATCAAAACACAAATATGAACTTCAAAATCACAATTCTACCTATTCCATATAACAAAACATAATATAACTAATCAAAACACAAATATGAACTTCGAAATCTCAATTCTACCTATTCCATATACCAAAACATCAATGAATAACTCATCAAAACACAAATATGAACTTCAAAATCAAAATTCTACCTATTCCATATACCAAAACATCAATAACTCATCAAAACACAAATATGAACTTCAAAACACAATTTCTATCTATTTCATTTTCCAAAACATCAATAACTCATCAAAACACAAATATGAACTTCAAAATCACAATTCTACCTATTCCATATAACAAAACATAATATAACTCATCAAAACACAAATATGAACTTCAAAATCACAATTCTACCCATTCCATATACCAAAACATCAATAACTCATCAAAACACAAATATGAACTTCAAAATCACAATTCTACCTATTCCATATACCAAAACATCAATAACTCATCAAAACACAAATATGAACTTCAAAATCTCAATTCTACCTATTCCATATAACAAAACATCAATGAATAATTCATCAAAACACAAATATAAATTTCAAATTCACAATTCTACCTATTCCATATACCAAAACAACAATAACTCATCAAAACACAAATATGAACTTCAAAATCTCAATTCTACCTATTCCATATACCAAAACATCAATGAATAACTCATCAAAACACAAATATGAACTTCAAAATCACAATTCTACCTATTCCATATACCAAAACATCAATAACTCATCAAAACACAAATATGAACTTCAAAACACAATTTCTATCTATTTCATTTACCAAAACATCAATAACTCATCAAAACACAAATATGAACTTCAAAATCACAATTCTACCTATTTCATATACCAAAACATCAATAACTCATCAAAACACAAATATGAACTTCAAAACACAATTTCTATCTATTTCATTTACCAAAACATCAATAACTCATCAAAACACAAATATGAACTTCAAAATCACAATTCTACCTATTCCATATAACAAAACATAATATAACTCATCAAAACACAAATATGAACTTCAAAATCACAATTCTACCTATTCCATATACCAAAACATCAATAACTCATCAAAACACAAATATGAACTTCAAAACACAATTTCTATCTATTTCATTTACCAAAACATCAATAACTCATCAAAACACAAATATGAACTTCAAAATCACAATTCTACCTATTCCATATAACAAAACATAATATAACTCATCAAAACACAAATATGAACTTCAAAATCACAATTCTACCTATTCCATATACCAAAACATAATATAACTAATCAAAACACAAATATGAACTTCAAAATCTCAATTCTACCTATTCCATATAACAAAACATAATATAACTAATCAAAACACAAATATGAACTTCAAAATCTCAATTCTACCTATTCCATATGCCAAAACATCAATGAATAACTGATCAAAACACAAATATGAACTTCAAAATCACAATTCTACCTATTCCATATACCAAAACATCAATAACTCATCAAAACACAAATATGAACTTCAAAACACAATTTCTATCTATTTCATTTACCAAAACATCAATAACTCATCAAAACACAAATATGAACTTCAAAATCACAATTCTACCTATTCCATATACCAAAACATCAATAACTCATCAAAACACAAATATGAACTTCAAAACACAATTTCTATCTATTTCATTTACCAAAACATCAATAACTCATCAAAACACAAATATGAACTTCAAAATCACAATTCTACCTATTCCATATAACAAAACATAATATAACTCATCAAAACACAAATATGAACTTCAAAATCACAATTCTACCTATTCCATATACCAAAACATCAATAACTCATCAAAACACAAATATGAACTTCAAAACACAATTTCTATCTATTTCATTTACCAAAACATCAATAACTCATCAAAACACAAATATGAACTTCAAAATCACAATTCTACCTATTCCATATAACAAAACATAATATAACTCATCAAAACACAAATATGAACTTCAAAATCACAATTCTACCTATTCCATATACCAAAACATCAATAACTCATCAAAACACAAATATGAACTTCAAAATCTCAATTCTACCTATTCCATATAACAAAACATCAATGAATAATTCATCAAAACACAAATATGAACTTCAAAATCAAAATTCTACCTATTCCATATACCAAAACATCAATAACTCATCAAAACACAAATATGAACTTCAAAATCTCAATTCTACCTATTCCATATACCAAAACATCAATGAATAACTCATCAAAACACAAATATGAACTTCAAAATCACAATTCTACCTATTCCATTTACCAAAACATCAATAACTCATCAAAACACAAATATGAACTTCAAAATCACAATTCTACCTATTCCATATAACAAAACATCAATAACTCATCAAAACACAAATATGAACTTCCAAATCACAATTCTACCTATTCCATATACCAAAACATCAATAACTCATCAAAACACAAATATGAACTTCAAAATCACAATTCTACCTATTCCATATACCAAAACATCAATAACTCATCAAAACACAAATATGAACTTCAAAATCTCAATTCTACCTATTCCATATAACAAAACATCAATGAATAATTCATCAAAACACAAATATAAACTTCAAATTCACAATTCTACCTATTCCATATACCAAAACATCAATAACTCATCAAAACACAAATATGAACTTCAAAATCTCAATTCTACCTATTCCATATACCAAAACATCAATGAATAACTCATCAAAACACAAATATGAACTTCAAAATCACAATTCTACCTATTCCATATAACAAAACATAATATAACTAATCAAAACACAAATATGAACTTCAAAATCTCAATTCTACCTATTCCATATACCAAAACATCAATGAATAACTCATCAAAACACAAATATGAACTTCAAAATCAAAATTCTACCTATTCCATATACCAAAACATCAATAACTCATCAAAACACAAATATGAACTTCAAAACACAATTTCTATCTATTTCATTTTCCAAAACATCAATAACTCATCAAAACACAAATATGAACTTCAAAATCACAATTCTACCTATTCCATATAACAAAACATAATATAACTCATCAAAACACAAATATGAACTTCAAAATCACAATTCCACCTATTCCATATACCAAAACATCAATAACTCATCAAAACACAAATATGAACTTCAAAATCACAATTCTACCTATTTCATATACCAAAACATCAATAACTCATCAAAACACAAATATGAACTTCAAAATCACAATTCTACCTATTCCATATAACAAAACATAATATAACTCATCAAAACACAAATATGAACTTCAAAATCTCAATTCTACCTATTCCATATAACAAAACATCAATGAATAATTCATCAAAACACAAATATAAACTTCAAATTCACAATTCTACCTATTCCATATACCAAAACATCAATAACTCATCAAAACACAAATATGAACTTCAAAATCTCAATTCTACCTATTCCATATACCAAAACATCAATGAATAACTCATCAAAACACAAATATGAACTTCAAAATCACAATTCTACCTATTCCATATACCAAAACATCAATAACTCATCAAAACACAAATATGAACTTCAAAACACAATTTCTATCTATTTCATTTACCAAAACATCAATAACTCATCAAAACACAAATATGAACTTCAAAATCACAATTCTACCTATTCCATATACCAAAACATCAATAACTCATCAAAACACAAATATGAACTTCAAAATCTCAATTCTACCTATTCCATATAACAAAACATCAATGAATAATTCATCAAAACACAAATATGAACTTCAAAATCAAAATTCTACCTATTCCATATACCAAAACATCAATAACTCATCAAAACACAAATATGAACTTCAAAATCTCAATTCTACCTATTCCATATACCAAAACATCAATGAATAACTCATCAAAACACAAATATGAACTTCAAAATCTCAATTCTACCTATTCCATATACCAAAACATCAATGAATAACTCATCAAAACACAAATATGAACTTCAAAATCACAATTCTACCTATTCCACATACCAAAACATCAATAACTCATCAAAACACAAATATGAACTTTGAAACACAATTTCTACCTATTCCATTTACCAAAACATCAATAACTCATCAAAACACAAATATGAACTTCAAAATCACAATTCTACCTATTCCATATACCAAAACATCAATAACTCATCAAAACACAAATATGAACTTCAAAACACAATTTCTATCTATTTCATTTACCAAAACATCAATAACTCATCAAAACACAAATATGAACTTCAAAATCACAATTCTACCTATTCCATATAACAAAACATAATATAACTCATCAAAACACAAATATGAACTTCAAAATCAAAATTCTACCTATTCCATATACCAAAACATCAATAACTCATCAAAACACAAATATGAACTTCAAAATCTCAATTCTACCTATTCCATATAACAAAACATCAATGAATAATTCATCAAAACACAAATATGAACTTCAAAATCAAAATTCTACCTATTCCATATACCAAAACATCAATAACTCATCAAAACACAAATATGAACTTCAAAATCTCAATTCTACCTATTCCATATACCAAAACATCAATGAATAACTCATCAAAACACAAATATGAACTTCAAAATCACAATTCTACCTATTCCACATACCAAAACATCAATAACTCATCAAAACACAAATATGAACTTTGAAACACAATTTCTACCTATTCCATTTACCAAAACATCAATAACTCATCAAAACACAAATATGAACTTCAAAATCACAATTCTACCTATTCCATATAACAAAACATCAATGAATAATTCATCAAAACACAAATATAAACTTCAAATTCACAATTCTACCTATTCCATATACCAAAACATCAATAACTCATCAAAACACAAATATGAACTTCAAAATCTCAATTCTACCTATTCCATATACCAAAACATCAATGAATAACTCATCAAAACACAAATATGAACTTCAAAATCACAATTCTACCTATTCCATATACCAAAACATCAATAACTCATCAAAACACAAATATGAACTTCAAAACACAATTTCTATCTATTTCATTTACCAAAACATCAATAACTCATCAAAACACAAATATGAACTTCAAAATCACAATTCTACCTATTCCATATACCAAAACATCAATAACTCATCAAAACACAAATATGAACTTCAAAATCTCAATTCTACCTATTCCATATAACAAAACATCAATGAATAATTCATCAAAACACAAATATGAACTTCAAAATCAAAATTCTACCTATTCCATATACCAAAACATCAATAACTCATCAAAACACAAATATGAACTTCAAAATCTCAATTCTACCTATTCCATATAACAAAACATAATATAACTAATCAAAACACAAATATGAACTTCAAAATCTCAATTCTACCTATTCCATATGCCAAAACATCAATGAATAACTGATCAAAACACAAATATGAACTTCAAAATCACAATTCTACCTATTCCATATACCAAAACATCAATAACTCATCAAAACACAAATATGAACTTCAAAACACAATTTCTATCTATTTCATTTACCAAAACATCAATAACTCATCAAAACACAAATATGAACTTCAAAATCACAATTCTACCTATTCCATATACCAAAACATCAATAACTCATCAAAACACAAATATGAACTTCAAAACACAATTTCTATCTATTTCATTTACCAAAACATCAATAACTCATCAAAACACAAATATGAACTTCAAAATCACAATTCTACCTATTCCATATAACAAAACATAATATAACTCATCAAAACACAAATATGAACTTCAAAATCACAATTCTACCTATTCCATATACCAAAACATCAATAACTCATCAAAACACAAATATGAACTTCAAAACACAATTTCTATCTATTTCATTTACCAAAACATCAATAACTCATCAAAACACAAATATGAACTTCAAAATCACAATTCTACCTATTCCATATAACAAAACATAATATAACTCATCAAAACACAAATATGAACTTCAAAATCACAATTCTACCTATTCCATATACCAAAACATCAATAACTCATCAAAACACAAATATGAACTTCAAAATCTCAATTCTACCTATTCCATATAACAAAACATCAATGAATAATTCATCAAAACACAAATATGAACTTCAAAATCAAAATTCTACCTATTCCATATACCAAAACATCAATAACTCATCAAAACACAAATATGAACCTCAAAATCTCAATTCTACCTATTCCATATACCAAAACATCAATGAATAACTCATCAAAACACAAATATGAACTTCAAAATCACAATTCTACCTATTCCACATACCAAAACATCAATAACTCATCAAAACACAAATATGAACTTTGAAACACAATTTCTACCTATTCCATTTACCAAAACATCAATAACTCATCAAAACACAAATATGAACTTCAAAATCACAATTCTACCTATTCCATATAACAAAACATCAATAACTCATCAAAACACAAATATGAACTTCCAAATCACAATTCTACCTATTCCATATACCAAAACATCAATAACTCATCAAAACACAAATATGAACTTCAAAATCACAATTCTACCTATTCCATATACCAAAACATCAATAACTCATCAAAACACAAATATGAACTTCAAAATCTCAATTCTACCTATTCCATATAACAAAACATCAATGAATAATTCATCAAAACACAAATATAAACTTCAAATTCACAATTCTACCTATTCCATATACCAAAACATCAATAACTCATCAAAACACAAATATGAACTTCAAAATCTCAATTCTACCTATTCCATATACCAAAACATCAATGAATAACTCATCAAAACACAAATATGAACTTCAAAATCACAATTCTACCTATTCCATATAACAAAACATAATATAACTAATCAAAACACAAATATGAACTTCAAAATCTCAATTCTACCTATTCCATATACCAAAACATCAATGAATAACTCATCAAAACAAAAATATGAACTTCAAAATCAAAATTCTACCTATTCCATATACCAAAACATCAATAACTCATCAAAACACAAATATGAACTTCAAAACACAATTTCTATCTATTTCATTTTCCAAAACATCAATAACTCATCAAAACACAAATATGAACTTCAAAATCACAATTCTACCTATTCCATATAACAAAACATAATATAACTCATCAAAACACAAATATGAACTTCAAAATCACAATTCTACCTATTCCATATACCAAAACATCAATAACTCATCAAAACACAAATATGAACTTCAAAATCACAATTCTACCTATTCCATATACCAAAACATCAATAACTCATCAAAACACAAATATGAACTTCAAAATCTCAATTCTACCTATTCCATATAACAAAACATCAATGAATAATTCATCAAAAGACAAATATAAACTTCAAATTCACAATTCTACCTATTCCATATACCAAAACATCAATAACTCATCAAAACACAAATATGAACTTCAAAATCTCAATTCTACCTATTCCATATACCAAAACATCAATGAATAACTCATCAAAACACAAATATGAACTTCAAAATCACAATTCTACCTATTCCATATACCAAAACATCAATAACTCATCAAAACACAAATATGAACTTCAAAACACAATTTCTATCTATTTCATTTACCAAAACATCAATAACTCATCAAAACACAAATATGAACTTCAAAATCACAATTCTACCTATTCCATATACCAAAACATCAATAACTCATCAAAACACAAATATGAACTTCAAAATCTCAATTCTACCTATTCCATATAACAAAACATCAATGAATAATTCATCAAAACACAAATATGAACTTCAAAATCAAAATTCTACCTATTCCATATACCAAAACATCAATAACTCATCAAAACACAAATATGAACTTCAAAATCTCAATTCTACCTATTCCGTATAACAAAACATAATATAACTAATCAAAACACAAATATGAACTTCAAAATCTCAATTCTACCTATTCCATATGCCAAAACATCAATGAATAACTGATCAAAACACAAATATGAACTTCAAAATCACAATTCTACCTATTCCATATACCAAAACATCAATAACTCATCAAAACACAAATATGAACTTCAAAACTCAATTTCTATCTATTTCATTTACCAAAACATCAATAACTCATCAAAACACAAATATGAACTTCAAAATCACAATTCTACCTATTCCATATACCAAAACATCAATAACTCATCAAAACACAAATATGAACTTCAAAACACAATTTCTATCTATTTCATTTACCAAAACATCAATAACTCATCAAAACACAAATATGAACTTCAAAATCACAATTCTACCTATTCCATATAACAAAACATAATATAACTCATCAAAACACAAATATGAACTTCAAAATCACAATTCTACCTATTCCATATACCAAAACATCAATAACTCATCAAAACACAAATATGAACTTCAAAACACAATTTCTATCTATTTCATTTACCAAAACATCAATAACTCATCAAAACACAAATATGAACTTCAAAATCACAATTCTACCTATTCCATATAACAAAACATAATATAACTCATCAAAACACAAATATGAACTTCAAAATCACAATTCTACCTATTCCATATACCAAAACATCAATAACTCATCAAAACACAAATATGAACTTCAAAATCTCAATTCTACCTATTCCATATAACAAAACATCAATGAATAATTCATCAAAACACAAATATGAACTTCAAAATCAAAATTCTACCTATTCCATATACCAAAACATCAATAACTCATCAAAACACAAATATGAACTTCAAAATCTCAATTCTACCTATTCCATATACCAAAACATCAATGAATAACTCATCAAAACACAAATATGAACTTCAAAATCACAATTCTACCTATTCCACATACTAAACATCAATAACTCATCAAAACACAAATATGAACTTTGAAACACAATTTCTACCTATTCCATTTACCAAAACATCAATAACTCATCAAAACACAAATATGAACTTCAAAATCACAATTCTACCTATTCCATATAACAAAACATAATATAACTCATCAAAACACAAATATGAACTTCAAAATCACAATTCTACCTATTCCATATACCAAAACATCAATAACTCATCAAAACACAAATATGAACTTCAAAACACAATTTCTATCTATTTCATTTACCAAAACATCAATAACTCATCAAAACACAAATATGAACTTCAAAATCACAATTCTACCTATTCCATATACCAAAACATCAATAACTCATCAAAACACAAATATGAACTTCAAAACACAATTTCTATCTATTTCATTTACCAAAACATCAATAACTCATCAAAACACAAATATGAACTTCAAAATCACAATTCTACCTATTCCATATAACAAAACATAATATAACTCATCAAAACACAAATATGAACTTCAAAATCACAATTCTACCTATTCCATATACCAAAACATCAATAACTCATCAAAACACAAATATGAACTTCAAAACACAATTTCTATCTATTTCATTTACCAAAACATCAATAACTCATCAAAACACAAATATGAACTTCAAAATCACAATTCTACCTATTCCATATAACAAAACATAATATAACTCATCAAAACACAAATATGAACTTCAAAATCACAATTCTACCTATTCCATATACCAAAACATCAATAACTCATCAAAACACAAATATGAACTTCAAAATCTCAATTCTACCTATTCCATATAACAAAACATCAATGAATAATTCATCAAAACACAAATATGAACTTCAAAATCAAAATTCTACCTATTCCATATACCAAAACATCAATAACTCATCAAAACACAAATATGAACCTCAAAATCTCAATTCTACCTATTCCATATACCAAAACATCAATGAATAACTCATCAAAACACAAATATGAACTTCAAAATCACAATTCTACCTATTCCACATACCAAAACATCAATAACTCATCAAAACACAAATATGAACTTTGAAACACAATTTCTACCTATTCCATTTACCAAAACATCAATAACTCATCAAAACACAAATATGAACTTCAAAATCACAATTCTACCTATTCCATATAACAAAACATCAATAACTCATCAAAACACAAATATGAACTTCCAAATCACAATTCTACCTATTCCATATACCAAAACATCAATAACTCATCAAAACACAAATATGAACTTCAAAATCACAATTCTACCTATTCCATATACCAAAACATCAATAACTCATCAAAACACAAATATGAACTTCAAAATCTCAATTCTACCTATTCCATATAACAAAACATCAATGAATAATTCATCAAAACACAAATATAAACTTCAAATTCACAATTCTACCTATTCCATATACCAAAACATCAATAACTCATCAAAACACAAATATGAACTTCAAAATCTCAATTCTACCTATTCCATATACCAAAACATCAATGAATAACTCATCAAAACACAAATATGAACTTCAAAATCACAATTCTACCTATTCCATATAACAAAACATAATATAACTAATCAAAACACAAATATGAACTTCAAAATCTCAATTCTACCTATTCCATATACCAAAACATCAATGAATAACTCATCAAAACAAAAATATGAACTTCAAAATCAAAATTCTACCTATTCCATATACCAAAACATCAATAACTCATCAAAACACAAATATGAACTTCAAAACACAATTTCTATCTATTTCATTTTCCAAAACATCAATAACTCATCAAAACACAAATATGAACTTCAAAATCACAATTCTACCTATTCCATATAACAAAACATAATATAACTCATCAAAACACAAATATGAACTTCAAAATCACAATTCTACCTATTCCATATACCAAAACATCAATAACTCATCAAAACACAAATATGAACTTCAAAATCACAATTCTACCTATTCCATATACCAAAACATCAATAACTCATCAAAACACAAATATGAACTTCAAAATCTCAATTCTACCTATTCCATATAACAAAACATCAATGAATAATTCATCAAAAGACAAATATAAACTTCAAATTCACAATTCTACCTATTCCATATACCAAAACATCAATAACTCATCAAAACACAAATATGAACTTCAAAATCTCAATTCTACCTATTCCATATACCAAAACATCAATGAATAACTCATCAAAACACAAATATGAACTTCAAAATCACAATTCTACCTATTCCATATACCAAAACATCAATAACTCATCAAAACACAAATATGAACTTCAAAACACAATTTCTATCTATTTCATTTACCAAAACATCAATAACTCATCAAAACACAAATATGAACTTCAAAATCACAATTCTACCTATTCCATATACCAAAACATCAATAACTCATCAAAACACAAATATGAACTTCAAAATCTCAATTCTACCTATTCCATATAACAAAACATCAATGAATAATTCATCAAAACACAAATATGAACTTCAAAATCAAAATTCTACCTATTCCATATACCAAAACATCAATAACTCATCAAAACACAAATATGAACTTCAAAATCTCAATTCTACCTATTCCGTATAACAAAACATAATATAACTAATCAAAACACAAATATGAACTTCAAAATCTCAATTCTACCTATTCCATATGCCAAAACATCAATGAATAACTGATCAAAACACAAATATGAACTTCAAAATCACAATTCTACCTATTCCATATACCAAAACATCAATAACTCATCAAAACACAAATATGAACTTCAAAACTCAATTTCTATCTATTTCATTTACCAAAACATCAATAACTCATCAAAACACAAATATGAACTTCAAAATCACAATTCTACCTATTCCATATACCAAAACATCAATAACTCATCAAAACACAAATATGAACTTCAAAACACAATTTCTATCTATTTCATTTACCAAAACATCAATAACTCATCAAAACACAAATATGAACTTCAAAATCACAATTCTACCTATTCCATATAACAAAACATAATATAACTCATCAAAACACAAATATGAACTTCAAAATCACAATTCTACCTATTCCATATACCAAAACATCAATAACTCATCAAAACACAAATATGAACTTCAAAACACAATTTCTATCTATTTCATTTACCAAAACATCAATAACTCATCAAAACACAAATATGAACTTCAAAATCACAATTCTACCTATTCCATATAACAAAACATAATATAACTCATCAAAACACAAATATGAACTTCAAAATCACAATTCTACCTATTCCATATACCAAAACATCAATAACTCATCAAAACACAAATATGAACTTCAAAATCTCAATTCTACCTATTCCATATAACAAAACATCAATGAATAATTCATCAAAACACAAATATGAACTTCAAAATCAAAATTCTACCTATTCCATATACCAAAACATCAATAACTCATCAAAACACAAATATGAACTTCAAAATCTCAATTCTACCTATTCCATATACCAAAACATCAATGAATAACTCATCAAAACACAAATATGAACTTCAAAATCACAATTCTACCTATTCCACATACCAAAACATCAATAACTCATCAAAACACAAATATGAACTTTGAAACACAATTTCTACCTATTCCATTTACCAAAACATCAATAACTCATCAAAACACAAATATGAACTTCAAAATCACAATTCTACCTATTCCATATAACAAAACATAATATAACTCATCAAAACACAAATATGAACTTCAAAATCACAATTCTACCTATTCCATATACCAAAACATCAATAACTCATCAAAACACAAATATGAACTTCAAAATCTCAATTCTACCTATTCCATATACCAAAACATCAATGAATAACTCATCAAAACACAAATATGAACTTCAAAATCACAATTCTACCTATTCCATATAACAAAACATAATATAACTAATCAAAACACAAATATGAACTTCAAAATCTCAATTCTACCTATTCCATATACCAAAACATCAATGAATAACTCATCAAAACACAAATATGAACTTCAAAATCAAAATTCTACCTATTCCATATACCAAAACATCAATAACTCATCAAAACACAAATATGAACTTCAAAACACAATTTCTATCTATTTCATTTTCCAAAACATCAATAACTCATCAAAACACAAATATGAACTTCAAAATCACAATTCTACCTATTCCATATAACAAAACATAATATAACTCATCAAAACACAAATATGAACTTCAAAATCACAATTCTACCTATTCCATATACCAAAACATCAATAACTCATCAAAACACAAATATGAACTTCAAAATCACAATTCTACCTATTCCATATACCAAAACATCAATAACTCATCAAAACACAAATATGAACTTCAAAATCTCAATTCTACCTATTCCATATAACAAAACATCAATGAATAATTCATCAAAACACAAATATAAACTTCAAATTCACAATTCTACCTATTCCATATACCAAAACATCAATAACTCATCAAAACACAAATATGAACTTCAAAATCTCAATTCTACCTATTCCATATACCAAAACATCAATGAATAACTCATCAAAACACAAATATGAACTTCAAAATCACAATTCTACCTATTCCATACACCAAAACATCAATAACTCATCAAAACACAAATATGAACTTCAAAACACAATTTCTATCTATTTCATTTACCAAAACATCAATAACTCATCAAAACACAAATATGAACTTCAAAATCACAATTCTACCTATTCCATATACCAAAACATCAATAACTCATCAAAACACAAATATGAACTTCAAAATCTCAATTCTACCTATTCCATATAACAAAACATCAATGAATAATTCATCAAAACACAAATATGAACTTCAAAATCAAAATTCTACCTATTCCATATACCAAAACATCAATAACTCATCAAAACACAAATATGAACTTCAAAATCTCAATTCTACCTATTCCATATACCAAAACATCAATGAATAACTCATCAAAACACAAATATGAACTTCAAAATCACAATTCTACCTATTCCACATACCAAAACATCAATAACTCATCAAAACACAAATATGAACTTTGAAACACAATTTCTACCTATTCCATTTACCAAAACATCAATAACTCATCAAAACACAAATATGAACTTCAAAATCACAATTCTACCTATTCCATATAACAAAACATAATATAACTCATCAAAACACAAATATGAACTTCAAAATCACAATTCTACCTATTTCATATACCAAAACATCAATAACTCATCAAAACACAAATATGAACTTCAAAATCTCAATTCTACCTATTCCATATAACAAAACATAATATAACTCATCAAAACACAAATATGAACTTCAAAATCACAATTCTACCTATTCCATATACCAAAACATCAATAACTCATCAAAACACAAATATAAACTTCAAAACACAATTTCTATCTATTTCATTTACCAAAACATCAATAACTCATCAAAACACAAATATGAACTTCAAAATCACAATTCTACCTATTCCATATACCAAAACATCAATAACTCATCAAAACACAAATATGAACTTCAGAACACAATTTCTATCTATTTCATTTACCAAAACATCAATAACTCATCAAAACACAAATATGAACTTCAAAATCACAATTCTACCTATTCCATATAACAAAACATAATATAACTCATCAAAACACAAATATGAACTTCAAAATCACAATTCTACCTATTCCATATTCCAAAACATCAATAACTCATCAAAACACAAATATGAACTTCAAAATCTCAATTCTACCTATTCCATATCACAAAACATCAATGAATAATTCATCAAAACACAAATATGAACTTCCAAATCAAAATTCTACCTATTCCATATACCAAAACATCAATAACTCATCAAAACACAAATATGAACTTCAAAATCTCAATTCTACCTATTCCATATACCAAAACATCAATGAATAACTCATCAAAACACAAATATGAACTTCAAAATCACAATTCTACCTATTCCACATACCAAAACATCAATAACTCATCAAAACACAAATATGAACATTGAAACACAATTTCTACCTATTCCATTTACCAAAACATCAATAACTCATCAAAACACAAATATGAACGTCAAAATCACAATTCTACCTATTCCATATAACAAAACATAATATAACTCATCAAAACACAAATATGAACTTCAAAATCTCAATTCTACCTATTCCATATGCCAAAACATCAATGAATAACTGATCAAAACACAAATATGAACTTCAAAATCACAATTCTACCTATTCCATATACCAAAACATCAATAACTCATCAAAACACAAATATGAACTTCAAAACACAATTTCTATCTATTTCATTTACCAAAACATCAATAACTCATCAAAACACAAATATGAACTTCAAAATCACAATTCTACCTATTCCATATAACAAAACATAATATAACTCATCAAAACACAAATATGAACTTCAAAATCACAATTCTACCTATTCCATATACCAAAACATCAATAACTCATCAAAACACAAATATGAACTTCAAAATCACAATTCTACCTATTTCATATACCAAAACATCAATAACTCATCAAAACACAAATATGAACTTCAAAATCACAATTCTACCTATTCCATATAACAAAACATAATATAACTCATCAAAACACAAATATGAACTTCAAAATCTCAATTCTACCTATTCCAAATAACAAAACATCAATGAATAATTCATCAAAACACAAATATGAACTTCAAAATCTCAATTCTACCTATTCCATATACCAAAACATCAATGAATAACTGATCAAAACACAAATATGAACTTCAAAATCACAATTCTACCTATTCCATATACCAAAACATCAATAACTCATCAAAACACAAATATGAACTTCAAAACACAATTTCTATCTATTTCATTTACCAAAACATCAATAACTCATCAAAACACAAATATGAACTTCAAAATCACAATTCTACCTATTCCATATAACAAAACATAATATAACTCATCAAAACACAAATATGAACTTCAAAATCACAATTCTACCTATTCCATATACCAAAACATCAATAACTCATCAAAACACAAATATGAACTTCAAAATCACAATTCTACCTATTCCATATAACAAAACATAATATAACTCATCAAAATACAAATATGAACTTCAAAATCACAATTCTACCTATTCCATATGCTAAAACATCAATGAATAACTGATCAAAACACAAATATGAACTTCAAAATCACAATTCTACCTATTCCATATACCAAAACATCAATAACTCATCAAAACACAAATATGAACTTCAAAACACAATTTCTATCTATTTCATTTACCAAAACATCAATAACTCATCAAAACACAAATATGAACTTCAAAATCACAATTCTACCTATTCCATATAACAAAACATAATATAACTCATCAAAACACAAATATGAACTTCAAAATCACAATTCTACCTATTCCATATACCAAAACATCAATAACTCATCAAAACACAAATATGAACTTCAAAATCTCAATTCTACCTATTCCATATAACAAAACATCAATGAATAATTCATCAAAACACAAATATGAACTTCAAAATCAAAATTCTACCTATTCCATATACCAAAACATCAATAACTCATCAAAACACAAATATGAACTTCAAAATCTCAATTCTACCTATTCCATATAACAAAACATAATATAACTAATCAAAACACAAATATGAACTTCAAAATCTCAATTCTACCTATTCCATATGCCAAAACATCAATGAATAACTGATCAAAACACAAATATGAACTTCAAAATCACAATTCTACCTATTCCATATACCAAAACATCAATAACTCATCAAAACACAAATATGAACTTCAAAATCACAATTCTACCTATTCCATATACCAAAACATCAATAACTCATCAAAACACAAATATGAACTTCAGAACACAATTTCTATCTATTTCATTTACCAAAACATCAATAACTCATCAAAACACAAATATGAACTTCAAAATCACAATTCTACCTATTCCATATAACAAAACATAATATAACTCATCAAAACACAAATATGAACTTCAAAATCACAATTCTACCTATTCCATATACCAAAACATCAATAACTCATCAAAACACAAATATGAACTTCAAAATCACAATTCTACCTATTCCATATAACAAAACATAATATAACTCATCAAAATACAAATATGAACTTCAAAATCACAATTCTACCTATTCCATATGCTAAAACATCAATGAATAACTGATCAAAACACAAATATGAACTTCAAAATCACAATTCTACCTATTCCATATACCAAAACATCAATAACTCATCAAAACACAAATATGAACTTCAAAACACAATTTCTATCTATTTCATTTACCAAAACATCAATAACTCATCAAAACACAAATATGAACTTCAAAATCACAATTCTACCTATTCCATATAACAAAACATAATATAACTCATCAAAACACAAATATGAACTTCAAAATCACAATTCTACCTATTCCATATACCAAAACATCAATAACTCATCAAAACACAAATATGAACTTCAAAATCACAATTCTACCTATTCCATATAACAAAACATAATATAACTCATCAAAACACAAATATGAACTTCAAAATCTCAATTCTACCTATTCCATATAACAAAACATAATATAACTAATCAAAACACAAATATGAACTTCAAAATCTCAATTCTACCTATTCCATATGCCAAAACATCAATGAATAACTGATCAAAACACAAATATGAACTTCAAAATCACAATTCTACCTATTCCATATACCAAAACATCAATAACTCATCAAAACACAAATATGAACTTCAAAACACAATTTCTATCTTTTTCATTTACCAAAACATCAATAACTCATCAAAACACAAATATGAACTTCAAAATCACAATTCTACCTATTCCATATACCAAAACATCAATAACTCATCAAAACACAAATATGAACTTCAGAACACAATTTCTATCTATTTCATTTACCAAAACATCAATAACTCATCAAAACACAAATATGAACTTCAAAATCACAATTCTACCTATTCCATATAACAAAACATAATATAACTCATCAAAACACAAATATGAACTTCAAAATCACAATTCTACCTATTCCATATACCAAAACATCAATAACTCATCAAAACACAAATATGAACTTCAAAATCACAATTCTACCTATTCCATATAACAAAACATAATATAACTCATCAAAACACAAATATGAACTTCAAAATCTCAATTCTGTTGGATCGTGTCAAGTGTTGAGAGGGGGGGGTGAATCAACACTCTATCAATTTTTCTTTCAACTAAAGGATTCCCTCTCAAATGTTAGCTCAGTTAGAGCTTATTGTTGAACTCACGTTTTGGCTTAGATGGACTGTTGGCAGATCAGATCAACCAAGGAAGACATCAGATCAACCAAGGAAGACATCAGATCAATTCAATCACTCAAGGAGGGTTTACTTACACAACCATGACACTCCTGTTCAAGCTTACAGTTTGATAATACCACACCAGTCAAGACACACTCAAAGCAGTAAATGTGCAAGGGGGATTTTTACGTGGTTCGATCAAATGATCTACATCCACGGACAGATTCACTCCTGTCAATCTTCACTATCACAGAATCATTCAGCTCTGGCCTCACTGACCATAAGCAACATAAACAAGAGCTCACTGCTCAACACATTGAGGTTCACTACCTCTACAAGTTCATCAACTAAAACAATAACATGTAAATCTCTGTTGTGCTGCCTTTTCTACACAAATATCTTTCAAAATCACTTAATGAAAGACGTTTGATAGTGTTCTAGGCTTACCACCTGAAGCTGCAATCTCAGGGTCAGTTCTCCCGATTCTGCTCCTCCTCAGCTTCTTCTTCTCCTTGACTTCTGCCTCTCCAGCGCTTCAGCTTCTCCTTGTGCAGCAGACTGTTTCTTTCTCTCTTGTGTTTCTCATATCATCTTTTTCTGCTCTCACTCTTTTTCTCCTCCCTTTTCTCGGTTTCGTTCTGTTCAGCACTCACCTTGGCTGCTGCTCCTCTCTCTCTCTTTTTCTTTCTTTTCGTGCCTTCTCTTTTTTTTTTGGGTTTTTCCTCCCAATGTGGTTTATCCTGCATTCTGCAGTTGTTGTGCCTACCACACCTACTCATCTGCCCGTTTCTTTTCCCAGAAGAAAAACTGTGCCCTACGTGCGGTGTGTCAGCATATCTTACACGGAAGGCGGCTCAAGATTCATATAATCCATTTTCAACCTTTTTAAGTTGCAACTTGCTTGCCATGTCATATTGTTGACTGTACTCCTTCAGACTTTCTCGAGTAGCTTGTCTTAGATATGTTGAAACAGCAGAAGTGATCTGATCTTAGCTTATAGCTGATCTGATGTGCCCGGCATTTGATCTGATGTCACGCTTCGGTTGATCTGATGTTAGCATGCAGTTGATCTGATGTTAGCCTTCGGTTGATCTGATGTTAGCTTGCAGTTGATCTGATGTTAGCCTTCGGTTGATCTGATGTTAGCTTGCAGTTGATCTGATGTTAGCCTCCGGTTGATCTGATGTTAGCTTGCAGTTGATCTGATGTTAGCCTCCGGTTGATCTGATGTTAGCTTCATGTCACAACGTTCTGTCCAGCAACTCAGAACCATCCATGTAGCTCCTGCAGTTCTTCTGATCGGCACTTCTTGATTCTTTTGTATTTCTGCTCGCTCACCGGATTGCTAGATACTTCAACATGATGCTCCTGCGTCTTCTGAATCTTTGGGAGACTTTTAGAGTCGCGCGTTTGAGGTGTGATTCACTAGCCGTCCTTGACTTCAGCTTCTTAGGTGTCTGCTCTAGCTCTCCAGCCTTGAGTTGTTCTCTTCTGCTGCAAATATGTTTTGTTGCTGACTTGCCTTGCTTCTGTGAAACTAAGCTGCTGAGCAATCCCTTGAGAATTTGATCTGATCTTTACTTCCGTTGATCTGATTTGTGCTGCATGTGATCTGATGTGTGCATCCTTTGATCTGATGCACACTGCATTTGATCTGATCTTCACTTCCCTTGATCTGATCTGTGTGGCCTTTGATCTGATGTGCGCGTAACTTGTCTGTGCAGCCTTTGATCTGCTGTGCGCGTAACTTGATCTGATCTGTGCAGCCTTTGATCTGATGTGCGCGTAACTTGATCTGATCTGTGTAGCCTTTGATCTGATGTGCCAACAGTACACTTCCTTCTCATTTTGGCACTTCAGTTTATTCATCGGCTTCTTGCTGAGATTTTGTCCAGACAATCCTCATGAACTCAGTCCATTATTGCCTTAGTAATTCACAGATTTGTCACAATGTGGTTGCAACAATTACAACACAACATTGAACTTTAATAAAGGCTAAGAAAGCTTCATTGTAGCAGCTCCAATGGCTCAACAATCTCCCCCTTTGGAATTGTTGGCAACCACATTTGCAGCCAATCAGTCAACTCAGTGCTAAGCTCCCCCTGAACCTTATTCCCCCTGAACCAGCTCCCCCTGAACCTTATTCTTCTACATAGTAAGCTCCCCCTGCATAGAGCTTTTCCAACGTCCTTCTCTCCCAAGGACAATACTGCTGCGTCTGGCCGGCCTGCTGCGGCTATCTCTCCCCCTTTGACAACCAATTTCAAAGGGATTTGGGGATGCTCAACTGATTCAGCATGAGAAGGAGGACTGCACTCCCATTTGCATCCTCAAAGTTTCAAACACCTCGGCTGGAAGAGGCTTTGTCATTACATCAGCTATTTGTTTAGCTGTGGGAACATACTCTAGCATAATTTCTCCTTTCTCAACCTTGTCCTTTATGAAGTGATACTTGATTTCTATATGTTTGGCTCTCGAGTGCTGGACTGAATTCTTTGACAAATCAATGGCACTTTTGTTGTCACAAAGAATTATCAGTGGCAAGAGAACTTCTTCTTTAAGATTTTGCAGTTCAGATCTCATCCATATAGCTTGAGTGCATGCCTTGGTTGCTGCTATGTACTCAGCTTCAGCAGTGCTTAAGGCTATACTTTCTTGCTTCTTGCTTAACCAGCTCACACATCTATTTCCAAGAAAGAATACTCCTCCTGAAGTGGATCTCCTGTCATCAACATTTCCTGCCCAATCAGCATCAGTGAAGCTTCTTAATCCCAAGCTTCCTTTCCTTGCATACCACAGACCATAATCTACTGTCCCTTGCAAATATCTTAGCACCCTCTTTAGTGCAATCATATGAGAACTCTTTGGATTTGCCTGGTATCTAGCAGCTTGGCAGACAGCAAAGGTAATATCAGGCCTTGTTGCTGTTAAGTACAATAAGCTTCCTATCATGCTTCTGTATAGACTTTGATCAGCTTCAGCTCCTTTTTCATCCTTGCTCAGCTTGCAGTTAGTTGCCATGGGTGTAGACATTGGCTTAGCATCAGTCATACCAAATTTCTTCAGCACTTCTTTGGTATACTTGGTTTGAGAGATAAAAATTCCAGTTGCTTTTTGATGAATCTGCAGTCCAAGGAAAAATGAGAGCTCTCCTATCATGGACATTTCAAACTCTTCTTGCATCTTTCTAGCAAATTCATGGCACAGCTGCTCCTTATCTCCTCCAAATATTATGTCATCAACATAGACTATGGCTATTAACTGTCCACCCTTTCCATCAAGAACATATAAATTGCTATTTATGCAACTTTTTCTGAAATTCAGATTCTTCAGGTAGCTGTCCAGCCTTGAGTACCATGCTCTTGGGGCTTGTTTTAATCCATACAGTGCCTTTTTGAGCCTGCACACCTTGTTTTCATCTTCACAAACTAGAAAACCATCTGGTTGCTCAATGTACACTTCTTCCTCCAGATTTCCATTCAAGAAGGCAGATTTAACATCCATTTGGAAGACCTTGTAACTCCTTGCTGAAGCCACTGCCAAAAACATTCTTATGGCTTCAAGCCTTGCTACTGGGGCAAAGGTTTCATCCACATCTACTCCTTCAATTTGAGAGTATCCTTTGCACACAAGCCTTGCCTTATTCTTTACAACCTTTCCTTCCTCATTCAACTTGTTCCTGAACACCCATTTTGTGCCTATCACATTCTTGTTTGCTGGCCTATCCACGAGCTCCCAAGTTTGGTTTTTCTCAATTTGGTCCAGCTCTTCATTCATGGCTTGCAGCCATGACTGGTCCTCCAGGGCTTCCTCTATTGACCTTGGCTCAACTTGAGACAGTAGGGCAGTTGCAACCATACTTTTCAGTTGCCTTCTTGTTCTTACTGGAGCTTTGGGGTCTCCAATGATAGGCATCTTGTCAATTCTCTTGTTGTACTTTCTTTTTGCTTTTTCCTGGCCTTCTGTAACTTCTGTCTCTGATCCTTCTGCATCAGTCTCCTCAGTAGCTGATTTCAGCTCCAGGTCTGCCTCATCTTGGCTCTCTAAGTCATCTAAGTGATCCAGAAAATTTTCAGGATCAGTGGCTTTCATCTTGACTTCCTCAACCACTTTCACATCATAGCTTTCCATAATCTTATCCAGCCTCTTGTTATAAACCTTGTAAGCCTTGCTCTTATTTGAGTAACCAAGGAAAATGCCCTCATCAGCCCTCTCTTCAAATTTTCCAAGGCTTTGCTCCTTGTTCTTGATGAAGCATTTGCTGCCAAAAACTCTAAAGTACTTCACATTTGGCTTGTGACCATACCAAAGTTCATATGGTGTCTTTTCAGTGTTTGGCCTCAACATGGTTCTATTTTGTACATGCACAGCTGCCATTGTGGCTTCCTTCCAGAAGTGCTTTGGAGTATTGTGCTCCAACAGCATGGTTCTTGCCATCTCAATCACACTTCTATTTTTCCTCTCTACAACTCCATTTTGCTGGGGAGTGTGAGGACTTGAGACTTGATGTTTGATTCCCATTTCCTCCAAGTATTCTTCAAATTCCTGCGAGGTAAACTCTCCTCCATTATCTGATCTCAAAACTTTGATCTTCCTTCCATGCTGGTTTTCTGCCAGTTTTTGAAATCTTTTGAAACAGTTGAAGGCTTCACTCTTTTGCTTCATGTGCATGATGCACATCATCCTAGTGAAGTCATCCACAAAAAGAATGAAATACATCTCTTTACCTGTACCTTTTCTTTTCATTGGTCCACATACATCAGTGTGAACTAGCTCCAATGGCTTAGAGGTTCTATGCTCCTTGGACTTGTGAGAAAGCTTTGCAAATTTCCCTTTTTGGCATGAGTCACAAGTGCTGTTGTCCCTCTTTAGTACAGGGAGGTTTAACACTGCATTGCACTTCACCAGGCTTCTCATGCTCTTTTGATTTAAATGTCCAAGCCTGCAATGCCAAAGCGTATTTTCATCCATTTTGCTTAGCATGCACAACTTTTCCTTCACATCTATGAGATATAAATCCTTGTTGTCTCTTATTCCTTTGGCCATGATTTCTCCAGTCTTGCAGTCTTTGATGAAACAGCCATTTTTTGAGAAATCTACTTTGAAACCATTGTCACACAGTTGTCTTACACTCAGCAAGTTGTACTTCAGCCCTTCTACAAACAGCACCTCCTTAGATTTGAACTTTTCTGATCCAATGGTGGCTTCTCCAACAGCCTTGATCTTTAACCCACTCTTATCTGCAAACTTGACAAACCCTCTTTCAACTTCTTTTGTGTTTCTCAGTAGAGTTTTGTCTCCAGTCATATGGCTTGTGCACCCACTGTCAATGATCCATTGGGCTTCCTTAGCTTTTGTTTTAAGTGCAACTTCAGCAATGCAAGCTTCTTCAAATCTGTGCTTCTTCCTCCAAATTTTTCTTGCTGCTGGTATGCCTTGCTGTTCATTCAATCTTTGATTGCTCCTGCTGCAGCTCCAGTGATCATTCTCTTCTAACCCTTCAAAAATTTGAAATCTGTTTCTCAGATTAAGTGGCTGCATTAGAGACTGATTTCTTCTTGTGTAATCTGCTTGGTTTCTTCTTGTTTCTGCTGCAAAGTTTCTTCTATTTGTAGCTTGTTGCAGTGGCTGGGCTCTCCTGCTATTCACTCCTTCAAACCACTTGCTTCTCTTATTTGGCAATCTGCATCTGCACCAGACATTCAATTTCTGATACACTTCTCCAGGTTGTATGATATGGCCTTTTCTGATTTCAGCTTCAGGGATCCTTCTTGAAGTACTTAGGCTTCTTTGATGATAATACTCTTTTCTATTCCATCCTCTTGACTGCATTGTTCTTCCTCCAAATCTCCAGAATGCCTTCCTCCAGCAATTTGCTGCATAGTGACCTGATTCTCCACAGGTGAAACATACTCCAGCAATCAGCCTTCTACTTTTGAGCAGGCTTCTTTGATACATAGATTGCCTCCCCCTCAGCTCGTGCAATCTTTCATTTTGCTCAGTAGACTTTCTTGATCCATTAGAAATTTCCATCTTCTTAGCATCAACAAAACTAGTTTCTGCCTTTACACCAGCAACACAAATTGAACCTTCTTTGACAAAGGTAACAGTCTTCTTGGTTGTTGCAGCTGGTTGTCCTTCTAATTTTTGATTTCCTTCATAACCAAGACCTTTCTTCCCTTCTGAATAAGATCTCTGCTTGCTGAGGCACTCATCTAACTTCCTTGTGGCTTCTTCAGTTTTTGCAGCCACTTCTTTGCTCCTTGAGGATTCACCAGGCTCAGTTTTGCTTGACTGAAGCTCCAGCTTTCCTTTCAATTTTGATTCTACAGTAGTTCCATCAGTCATTTCTTCAGCTTTGATCACAGTTTGTTGAGACAGCAGACCTTCTATCTTTCTTGTTGCATCCTCTAGTTCGGCAGTGGTGGCATCTAGCTTTTCTACCAAGGTTTCACATGTCTTTTGAAGTTCCATCTTTTCTCTTGTACAATTTTTGTGAACCTCAGCTTCATTTTGCATGAGAATCAGTTCCTGCTCCAATTCAGTTACTCTATTCTCCAGTATTGAGTTTTCTTCTTGACTGCTCAAGATGACCTTTTCCATCTCCTTCATTGTCTTCATTGTCTTCTTGTGCAATCTCTTCTGCTCCTCTATCTTGTTGTATGCAAACTCCAGTTCTTCCTCTAGATCCACTTCTTCATCATCAGCTGATTGGTTCTCTAGTTCAGCATCCTCCTTCAATGAAACAGTTGAAGATTTCATTACCATGAGAGTCTCCTCTTCAGCTTCAGACTCATCTTCACTGTCTGAGACATCAGTCTCTTCATCCTCCTCAGAGCTATCATTCTTCTTCTTGCTCAGGTAGCTCCGTTTTCTGTAAGCTTTCCCTTTTCTTGATTTGAAGCTCATCTTCTTCTTTCCTTTCTGCTCAGGCCACCTGTCTGATGGCTTGTCAGCTTCCTCATCTTCTGTTCTCTTGTTCTTCATGAAGCACTTGCTTGCAAAGTGGCCTATTTTGCCACAATTGAAGCATTTTAAGGGCAACTTTCCCTTGTACTTTCCAGTCTGGCCTCTGAAACTCCTTGAAATCAGCACCATCATTCTTTCAAGATCACTGTCTGCTGCTTCATCTTCACTGCTTTCCTCCTTTAGCTTCCTTGAGTGTTTTGTTTTAAATGCTATCTCCTTGACTGCCTTTGAAGTCTCCTCCTTTGAATTTGAAATCCTCATTTCATATGCTACAAGGGTGCTTTGTAGCTCATCTAATGTCACTTTATCTAGGTCCCTCTCTTCTATAGCAGAGACCTTAGAATCATATCTTGCTGGTAGGGATCTAAGAACCTTTTTAACTATATTGGAATCTCCAACACTCTCACCCAGACCCCTCATTGAGCTAACTAATTCAACAACTCTGTTTAGAAAGTCCTCAATGTTTTCACCTTCTCCCATCTTAAGACCTTCAAACTTACTTCTAAGAACCTGCAATTTTGCCTCCTTAACCTTGATGTCTCCCTCATGAATATTAATCAGTTTAATCCATATTTCATGAGCAGTAACACAGTCTATAACTTTAAAGTTCTCTTTTTCTGACAGAGCTGCATATAGAGCATTCCTTGCCTTTCCATCAGCTTCTAAGTTTCTAATTTCTGCAGCTGTAGGATTCTCCTCATCTACGGTTGGTGTAAATCCATGCAAGACTACTCTTTGTACTTGTAGACCTTGTGCTAAGAGATAAGCACTCATTCTCTTTTTCCATAACTGGAAATTTTGGCCACTGAAATAAGGAACTCCCTTAACAGTTGTTGCTTGATTCTCCATTTCTACTGCTGGTTTTAAGTTTCAACAATCACTTGACAAAAGCAAACCTAGCTCTGATACCAATTGTTGGATCGTGTCAAGTGTTGAGAGGGGGGGTGAATCAACACTCTATCAATTTTTCTTTCAACTAAAGGATTCCCTCTCAAATGTTAGCTCAGTTAGAGCTTATTGTTGAACTCACGTTTTGGCTTAGATGGACTGTTGGCAGATCAGATCAACCAAGGAAGACATCAGATCAACCAAGGAAGACATCAGATCAATTCAATCACTCAAGGAGGGTTTACTTACACAACCATGACACTCCTGTTCAAGCTTACAGTTTGATAATACCACACCAGTCAAGACACACTCAAAGCAGTAAATGTGCAAGGGGGATTTTTACGTGGTTCGATCAAATGATCTACATCCACGGACAGATTCACTCCTGTCAATCTTCACTATCACAGAATCATTCAGCTCTGGCCTCACTGACCATAAGCAACATAAACAAGAGCTCACTGCTCAACACATTGAGGTTCACTACCTCTACAAGTTCATCAACTAAAACAATAACATGTAAATCTCTGTTGTGCTGCCTTTTCTACACAAATATCTTTCAAAATCACTTAATGAAAGACGTTTGATAGTGTTCTAGGCTTACCACCTGAAGCTGCAATCTCAGGGTCAGTTCTCCCGATTCTGCTCCTCCTCAGCTTCTTCTTCTCCTTGACTTCTGCCTCTCCAGCGCTTCAGCTTCTCCTTGTGCAGCAGACTGTTTCTTTCTCTCTTGTGTTTCTCATATCATCTTTTTCTGCTCTCACTCTTTTTCTCCTCCCTTTTCTCGGTTTCGTTCTGTTCAGCACTCACCTTGGCTGCTGCTCCTCTCTCTCTCTTTTTCTTTCTTTTCGTGCCTTCTCTTTTTTTTTTGGGTTTTTCCTCCCAATGTGGTTTATCCTGCATTCTGCAGTTGTTGTGCCTACCACACCTACTCATCTGCCCGTTTCTTTTCCCAGAAGAAAAACTGTGCCCTACGTGCGGTGTGTCAGCATATCTTACACGGAAGGCGGCTCAAGATTCATATAATCCATTTTCAACCTTTTTAAGTTGCAACTTGCTTGCCATGTCATATTGTTGACTGTACTCCTTCAGACTTTCTCGAGTAGCTTGTCTTAGATATGTTGAAACAGCAGAAGTGATCTGATCTTAGCTTATAGCTGATCTGATGTGCCCGGCATTTGATCTGATGTCACGCTTCGGTTGATCTGATGTTAGCATGCAGTTGATCTGATGTTAGCCTTCGGTTGATCTGATGTTAGCTTGCAGTTGATCTGATGTTAGCCTTCGGTTGATCTGATGTTAGCTTGCAGTTGATCTGATGTTAGCCTCCGGTTGATCTGATGTTAGCTTGCAGTTGATCTGATGTTAGCCTCCGGTTGATCTGATGTTAGCTTCATGTCACAACGTTCTGTCCAGCAACTCAGAACCATCCATGTAGCTCCTGCAGTTCTTCTGATCGGCACTTCTTGATTCTTTTGTATTTCTGCTCGCTCACCGGATTGCTAGATACTTCAACATGATGCTCCTGCGTCTTCTGAATCTTTGGGAGACTTTTAGAGTCGCGCGTTTGAGGTGTGATTCACTAGCCGTCCTTGACTTCAGCTTCTTAGGTGTCTGCTCTAGCTCTCCAGCCTTGAGTTGTTCTCTTCTGCTGCAAATATGTTTTGTTGCTGACTTGCCTTGCTTCTGTGAAACTAAGCTGCTGAGCAATCCCTTGAGAATTTGATCTGATCTTTACTTCCGTTGATCTGATTTGTGCTGCATGTGATCTGATGTGTGCATCCTTTGATCTGATGCACACTGCATTTGATCTGATCTTCACTTCCCTTGATCTGATCTGTGTGGCCTTTGATCTGATGTGCCAACAGTACACTTCCTTCTCATTTTGGCACTTCAGTTTATTCATCGGCTTCTTGCTGAGATTTTGTCCAGACAATCCTCATGAACTCAGTCCATTATTGCCTTAGTAATTCACAGATTTGTCACAATGTGGTTGCAACAATTACAACACAACATTGGACTTTAATAAAGGCTAAGAAAGCTTCATTGTAGCAGCTCCAATGGCTCAACAAATTCTACCTATTCCATATAACAAAACATCAATGAATAATTCATCAAAACACAAATATGAACTTCAAAATCAAAATTCTACCTATTCCATATACCAAAACATCAATAACTCATCAAAACACAAATATGAACTTCAAAATCTCAATTCTACCTATTCCATATAACAAAACATAATATAACTAATCAAAACACAAATATGAACTTCAAAATCTCAATTCTACCTATTCCATATGCCAAAACATCAATGAATAACTGATCAAAACACAAATATGAACTTCAAAATCACAATTCTACCTATTCCATATACCAAAACATCAATAACTCATCAAAACACAAATATGAACTTCAAAACACAATTTTTATCTATTTCATTTACCAAAACATCAATAACTCATCAAAACACAAATATGAACTTCAAAATCACAATTCTACCTATTCCATATACCAAAACATCAATAACTCATCAAAACACAAATATGAACTTCAGAACACAATTTCTATCTATTTCATTTACCAAAACATCAATAACTCATCAAAACACAAATATGAACTTCAAAATCACAATTCTACCTATTCCATATAACAAAACATAATATAACTCATCAAAACACAAATATGAACTTCAAAATCACAATTCTACCTATTCCATATACCAAACATCAATAACTCATCAAAACACAAATATGAACTTCAAAATCTCAATTCTACCTATTCCATATCACAAAACATCAATGAATAATTCATCAAAACACAAATATGAACTTCCAAATCAAAATTCTACCTATTCCATATACCAAAACATCAATAACTCATCAAAACACAAATATGAACTTCAAAATCTCAATTCTACCTATTCCATATACCAAAACATCAATGAATAACTCATCAAAACACAAATATGAACTTCAAAATCTCAATTCTACCTATTCCATATAACAAAACATAATATAACTAATCAAAACACAAATATGAACTTCAAAATCTCAATTCTACCTATTCCATATGCCAAAACATCAATGAATAACTGATCAAAACACAAATATGAACTTCAAAATCACAATTCTACCTATTCCATATACCAAAACATCAATAACTCATCAAAACACAAATATGAACTTCAAAACACAATTTCTATCTATTTCATTTACCAAAACATCAATAACTCATCAAAACACAAATATGAACTTCAAAATCACAATTCTACCTATTCCATATACCAAAACATCAATAACTCATCAAAACACAAATATGAACTTCAGAACACAATTTCTATCTATTTCATTTACCAAAACATCAATAACTCATCAAAACACAAATATGAACTTCAAAATCACAATTCTACCTATTCCATATAACAAAACATAATATAACTCATCAAAACACAAATATGAACTTCAAAATCACAATTCTACCTATTCCATATACCAAAACATCAATAACTCATCAAAACACAAATATGAACTTCAAAATCTCAATTCCACCTATTCCATATCACAAAACATCAATGAATAATTCATCAAAACACAAATATGAACTTCCAAATCAAAATTCTACCTATTCCATATACCAAAACATCAATAACTCATCAAAACACAAATATGAACTTCAAAATCTCAATTCTACCTATTCCATATACCAAAACATCAATGAATAACTCATCAAAACACAAATATGAACTTCAAAATCACAATTCTACCTATTCCACATACCAAAACATCAATAACTCATCAAAACACAAATATGAACATTGAAACACAATTTCTACCTATTCCATTTACCAAAACATCAATAACTCATCAAAACACAAATATGAACGTCAAAATCACAATTCTACCTATTCCATATAACAAAACATAATATAACTCATCAAAACACAAATATGAACTTCAAAATCTCAATTCTACCTATTCCATATGCCAAAACATCAATGAATAACTGATCAAAACACAAATATGAACTTCAAAATCACAATTCTACCTATTCCATATACCAAAACATCAATAACTCATCAAAACACAAATATGAACTTCAAAACACAATTTCTATCTATTTCATTTTACAAAACATCAATAACTCATCAAAACACAAATATGAACTTCAAAATCACAATTCTACCTATTCTATATAACAAAACATAATATAACTCATCAAAACACAAATATGAACTTCAAAATCACAATTCTACCCATTCCATATACCAAAACATCAATAACTCATCAAAACACAAATATGAACTTCAAAATCACAATTCTACCTATTTCATATACCAAAACATCAATAACTCATCAAAACACAAATATGAACTTCAAAATCACAATTCTACCTATTCCATATAACAAAACATAATATAACTCATCAAAACACAAATATGAACTTCAAAATCTCAATTCAACCTATTCCAAATAACAAAACATCAATGAATAATTCATCAAAACACAAATATGAACTTCAAAATCTCAATTCTACCTATTCCATATACCAAAACATCAATGAATAACTGATCAAAACACAAATATGAACTTCAAAATCACAATTCTACCTATTCCATATACCAAAACATCAATAACTCATCAAAACACAAATATGAACTTCAAAACACAATTTCTATCTATTTCATTTACCAAAACATCAATAACTCATCAAAACACAAATATGAACTTCAAAATCACAATTCTACCTATTCCATATAACAAAACATAATATAACTCATCAAAACACAAATATGAACTTCAAAATCACAATTCTACCTATTCCATATACCAAAACATCAATAACTCATCAAAACACAAATATGAACTTCAAAATCACAATTCTACCTATTCCATATAACGAAACATAATATAACTCATCAAAATACAAATATGAACTTCAAAATCACAATTCTACCTATTCCATATGCTAAAACATCAATGAATAACTGATCAAAACACAAATATGAACTTCAAAATCACAATTCTACCTATTCCATATACCAAAACATCAATAACTCATCAAAACACAAATATGAACTTCGAAACACAATTTCTATCTATTTCATTTACCAAAACATCAATAACTCATCAAAACACAAATATGAACTTCAAAATCACAATTCTACCTATTCCATATAACAAAACATAATATAACTCATCAAAACACAAATATGAACTTCAAAATCACAATTCTACCTATTCCATATACCAAAACATCAATAACTCATCAAAACACAAATATGAACTTCAAAATCACAATTCTACCTATTCCATATAACAAAACATAATATAACTCATCAAAACACAAATATGAACTTCAAAATCTCAATTCTACCTATTCCATATAACAAAACATAATATAACTAATCAAAACACAAATATGAACTTCAAAATCTCAATTCTACCTATTCCATATGCCAAAACATCAATGAATAACTGATCAAAACACAAATATGAACTTCAAAATCACAATTCTACCTATTCCATATACCAAAACATCAATAACTCATCAAAACACAAATATGAACTTCAAAACACAATTTCTATCTATTTCATTTACCAAAACATCAATAACTCATCAAAACACAAATATGAACTTCAAAATCACAATTCTACCTATTCCATATACCAAAACATCAATAACTCATCAAAACACAAATATGAACTTCAGAACACAATTTCTATCTATTTTATTTACCAAAACATCAATAACTCATCAAAACACAAATATGAACTTCAAAATCACAATTCTACCTATTCCATATAACAAAACATAATATAACTCATCAAAACACAAATATGAACTTCAAAATCACAATTCTACCTATTCCATATACCAAAACATCAATAACTCATCAAAACACAAATATGAACTTCAAAATCACAATTCTACCTATTCCATATAACAAAACATAATATAACTCATCAAAACACAAATATGAACTTCAAAATCTCAATTCTACCTATTCCATATAACAAAACATCAATGAATAATTCATCAAAACACAAATATGAACTTCAAAATCAAAATTCTACCTATTCCATATACCAAAACATCAATAACTCATCAAAACACAAATATGAACTTCAAAATCTCCATTCTACCTATTCCATATAACAAAACATAATATAACTAATCAAAACACAAATATGAACTTCAAAATCTCAATTCTACCTATTCCATATGCCAAAACATCAATGAATAACTGATCAAAACACAAATATGAACTTCAAAATCACAATTCTACCTATTCCATATACCAAAACATCAATAACTCATCAAAACACAAATATGAACTTCAAAACACAATTTCTATCTATTTCATTTACCAAAACATCAATAACTCATCAAAACACAAATATGAACTTCAAAATCACAATTCTACCTATTCCATATACCAAAACATCAATAACTCATCAAAACACAAATATGAACTTCAGAACACAATTTCTATCTATTTCATTTACCAAAACATCAATAACTCATCAAAACACAAATATGAACTTCAAAATCACAATTCTACCTATTCCATATAACAAAACATAATATAACTCATCAAAACACAAATATGAACTTCAAAATCACAATTCTACCTATTCCATATACCAAAACATCAATAACTCATCAAAACACAAATATGAACTTCAAAATCTAAATTCTACCTAATCCATATCACAAAACATCAATGAATAATTCATCAAAACACAAATATGAACTTCCAAATCAAAATTCTACCTATTCCATATACCAAAACATCAATAACTCATCAAAACACAAATATGAACTTCAAAATCTCAATTCTACCTATTCCATATACCAAAACATCAATGAATAACTCATCAAAACACAAATATGAACTTCAAAATCACAATTCTACCTATTCCACATACCAAAACATCAATAACTCATCAAAACACAAATATGAACATTGAAACACAATTTCTACCTATTCCATTTACCAAAACATCAATAACTCATCAAAACACAAATATGAACGTCAAAATCACAATTCTACCTATTCCATATAACAAAACATAATATAACTCATCAAAACACAAATATGAACTTCAAAATCTCAATTCTACCTATTCCATATGCCAAAACATCAATGAATAACTGATCAAAACACAAATATGAACTTCAAAATCACAATTCTACCTATTCCATATACCAAAACATCAATAACTCATCAAAACACAAATATGAACTTCAAAACACAATTTCTATCTATTTCATTTACCAAAACATCAATAACTCATCAAAACACAAATATGAACTTCAAAATCACAATTCTACCTATTCCATATAACAAAACATAATATAACTCATCAAAACACAAATATGAACTTCAAAATCACAATTCTACCTATTCCATATACCAAAACATCAATAACTCATCAAAACACAAATATGAACTTCAAAATCACAATTCTACCTATTTCATATACCAAAACATCAATAACTCATCAAAACACAAATATGAACTTCAAAATCACAATTCTACCTATTCCATATAACAAAACATAATATAACTCATCAAAACACAAATATGAACTTCAAAATCTCAATTCTACCTATTCCAAATAACAAAACATCAATGAATAATTCATCAAAACACAAATATGAACTTCAAAATCTCAATTCTACCTATTCCATATACCAAAACATCAATGAATAACTGATCAAAACACAAATATGAACTTCAAAATCACAATTCTACCTATTCCATATACCAAAACATCAATAACTCATCAAAACACAAATATGAACTTCAAAACACAATTTCTATCTATTTCATTTACCAAAACATCAATAACTCATCAAAACACAAATATGAACTTCAAAATCACAATTCTACCTATTCCATAGAACAAAACATAATATAACTCATCAAAACACAAATATGAACTTCAAAATCACAATTCTACCTATTCCATATACCAAAACATCAATAACTCATCAAAACACAAATATGAACTTCAAAATCACAATTCTACCTATTCCATATAACAAACCATAATATAACTCATCAAAATACAAATATGAACTTCAAAATCACAATTCTACCTATTCCATATGCTAAAACATCAATGAATAACTGATCAAAACACAAATATGAACTTCAAAATCACAATTCTACCTATTCCATATACCAAAACATCAATAACTCATCAAAACACAAATATGAACTTCAAAACACAATTTCTATCTATTTCATTTACCAAAACATCAATAACTCATCAAAACACAAATATGAACTTCAAAATCACAATTCTACCTATTCCATATAACAAAACATAATATAACTCATCAAAACACAAATATGAACTTCAAAATCACAATTCTACCTATTCCATATACCAAAACATCAATAACTCATCAAAACACAAATATGAACTTCAAAATCACAATTCTACCTATTCCATATAACAAAACATAATATAACTCATCAAAACACAAATATGAACTTCAAAATCTCAATTCTACCTATTCCATATAACAAAACATAATATAACTAATCAAAACACAAATATGAACTTCAAAATCTCAATTCTACCTATTCCATATGCCAAAACATCAATGAATAACTGATCAAAACACAAATATGAACTTCAAAATCTAGGAAGAGAAGGAGATACTAGCGGTTTAGATACTTCATTAGGAAAATTACCTCCTTTATTTTCACAAAAATTAATTACTAGTTTAATGAAAGAAATGGGTACGGAGAATTTGGATTTGTCTAATATTACTTATGGTCAATTATTTGCTTTCCTCAAAAAAGAGGCTTTATCTATCTATCAAGATTTTAAATTACAGAGAAAATATGGTCTTGAGAAGCAGGAATTGGGGTCCTTCTGTCAAGCATTTGGCATCACAAGTCCTCATCCGCCCTCTTCACAAGACCAAAGACATAAAAAGGTTAGCCAGTATCATACTAGTAAAAATAAGTATAATAAATATAAAAGGAAAAATAAATATAATCCTGAATGGTATAATAAGAAACATGATAATTATAGAAAAAAGAAATATAAATATAGCAAAGGGAAAAATTCTGTTAAATGCTATAAATGTGGTAAGTTAGGTCACATAGCGCCTAATTGTAAATTAGAAAAGAAGATTAATACTATATTTTCTGAAGAAACTGATTTAAAGAATAAATTAATGTCTATTCTAATTAACTCTGAAAAAGAAGATACAGATAATTATTATTCCTCTGACTCATCTAGTTTTTCAGATAAAGATGATTTTTGTGAATGTAAAAAGACAATTAATATGATGAATAATTCTAGTAAAAATAGTTTAAATAAAGAATTATTATTCGATATAATAAAAGATATAAAAGATGATAATATTAGAAAAGATTATTTAGAAAAATTAAAAAACTTAGTTTTACAAGAAAATAATCATATGTTTGATATAAAAGAACCATTTAGTCTAAATAATTTAATAGATAAATATAAACATGAAGATAATTTTGGTTTTCGTAAAAGTAATAATATTAAAGAAGAAATAAAAATATTAAAAGATGAAATTAGAAATATTAATAATCAATTAAATGAATTAAAATTAAAAGATTTAGAATTAGAAGCTAAAATCTTACTAAAAGATCAGTCTAATATAGCATCTACATCTGGTATAATAAAAGATGATGAAATTAATATAGCTAATGATATTCCTGACGATAAAAATTTCTTAAATTTAATTAATAGAGTAAAAATTGAAAAATGGTATGTTCTAGTTACAATAGGTGTCGAGGATTGGACGACTATTTGTGTCGCCATGCTTGATAGTGGCACCGATCAATCCTGCATCAGTCGCGGAATAATTCCAGATAAGTATTTATCAAGAACTAAAGAAAAATTGTATGCTGCTAATGGATTAGAAATAGATATTTATGCTGAATTGAATAATGGCTATATCTGTAATAATGGATATTGTTTTAAACATTCATTCTTAATCCTTGAAAACTTTACTACTGATGTAGTGTTAGGAAATCCGTTTTTATATCAAATTACTCCGTTTACTAAACACACTGATCATATTTCGGTTAATCTGTTAGGTAATAAATTGGTTTTTCCATTTATTAATCCTATACAAGAAAAAGAGTTAGCATTACTCCAGACTAATTCGATATATAAACAAATCTGTGTAATGAATAAGAAAAAGAAAAGTTTAATGTTTTTACAAAATGAATTAGATTTTACTAGAATAGATGAACAATTAATGAAAGCAGATATTAAATTAAAAATTGATAATTTAGATAAGAAATTCCAAACATTAGTGTGTTCAGAACATCCTAATGCGTTTTGGAATAGGAAAAAGCATGTTGTTTCATTACCATATATAAAAGAGTTTAATGAACGTGATATTCCGACCAAGGCTAGGCCGATTCAAATGAATGAGGAATTACTTAAATTTTGTAAACAAGAAATTCAGAGTTTAATGGATAAAAAATTAATCAGGAAATCACAATCTCCTTGGAGTTGTGCGGCTTTTTATGTGAATAATCAAGCAGAAAAGGAACGCGGCGTGCCTCGATTAGTAATTAATTATAAACCGTTAAATAAGGTTTTACAATGGATTCGGTATCCTATTCCGAATAAAAAAGATTTACTTAAAAGGCTTCATAGTGCGAAAGTATTTTCCAAATTTGATTTAAAATCAGGATATTGGCAAATACAGATTAATGAAAACGATAGGTATAAAACAGCTTTTACTGTTCCTTTCGGACACTATGAATGGAATGTTATGCCTTTTGGTTTGAAAAATGCTCCTTCTGAATTTCAGCGTATAATGAATGATATTTTTAATGATTATTCTAATTTTGTAATTGTTTATATTGATGACATTTTAGTATTTTCGGATAATGTTTCTCAGCATTTTAAACATCTTAATCTCATGTTACATGTTATTCAGACTAATGGCTTAGTAATTTCAGCTAAAAAGATGAAATTGTTTCAAACTAAAATCAGATTTTTAGGTCATGATATTAATCAAGGGAAAATGAAACCGATTCAAAGAACAATTGAATTCGCTAGTAAATTTCCAGATGAAATAAGAGATAAAAATCAATTACAACGCTTTCTTGGTTGTTTAAATTACATTGCAGATTTCTTTCCTAATTTGAGAACTATATGTGGTCCTTTGTATGAGAGATTACAGAAAAATCCTCCTGCTTGGACAGAGACTCATACTAATTTAATTAAACAGATTAAAGAAAAAATTAAGACTCTTCCTTGTTTAGGCATTCCCCATCCAGATGCATTCATGATTATTGAGACAGATGCATCAGATATTGGTTATGGCGGCATTCTTAAACAGAAAATGCATGCATCCGCATCATCTGCATTAGAAGAATTGGTTAGATACCATTCGGGCATTTGGGCGGGGCCACAGAAAAATTATTCTACTGTTAAGAAAGAAATTTTATCAATTGTTTTATGCATTTCTAAATTTCAAGATGATTTGTATAATAAAAAGTTTTTACTCAGAGTTGACTGTAAGTCAGCTAAAGAAATTTTACAGAAAGATGTAAAAAATTTGGTTTCCAAACAAATTTTCGCCAGATGGCAAGCTATTCTTTCTGTCTTTGATTTTGATATTGAATTCATTAAAGGCGATGATAATTCTCTTCCTGACTTCCTTACCCGTGAATTTCTTACAGGTCGCACCAATGTCTAAGGATCCAGGAAAACCGAAAACTCCTTCTGACTATATAATGTCTAATCCACCCAAGCCTTTGTCTCCTTCAGTACCGTCTAATGATTTTCCTCCACTTACCTACACTAATGCTGTTTTGTCTCCTTCAGCCAGACTCCATACCACTCCGATTAATGCTTCTGCCTCCTCATCATCTTCCTCGTCTAATGCAGCCCCATACATTCCTAAAACAGAATTTGAGTACCTCATGTTGACTCATTACAAAACCACTCCTGAAAATAATGATGTCAAAAATTTCTGTTCTAGACTCTTTCTGCCTAATAATCAATGGCTTACAGATGATATCTGTAAGACTCAAGCTTACTATGAACTAATTCTTGTTGACACTAATTCCGTCGAAATTACTCATTATCCTGATAAAAAGGATAAATCTCGTATTGCTTATTCTAAGTTTATAATTCAGAAAATAATGAGTCCTCGTGACTTTCCTTCGATTCATGCTAGAAATTCCTTCTCCATTCCTTATGTTCCAGATGGTTTTAATTACGCTGATTACATTCTTGCCTTTTATCGGTGCCTTTATTACCGATCGTTTAATCATTCGTGGTTCATTAGTTTTTCCACTACGTTTAATAAAAATGTCCCCATGTGGGTTTATGATTGGTGGAAATTACTAGGGGCCATCCCCGCAATTTTACCTCCTCAGGCTACTATTGGTTTTCAAACATACAAGAAAAGAACTAAAGTAAGCATATGTAAATTTAGCAGAAGAAGGAGGAGATGATTAAAAAGAGAGCAGGATTGATCGGCGCCACTATCAAGCATGGCGACACAAGTAGTCGTCCAATCCTCGACACCTATTGTAACTAGAACATACCATTTTTCAATTTTTACTCTATTAATTAAATTTAAGAAATTTTTATCGTCAGGAATATCATTAGCTATATTAATTTCATCATCTTTTATTATACCAGATGTAGATGCTATATTAGACTGATCTTTTAGTAAGATTTTAGCTTCTAATTCTAAATCTTTTAATTTTAATTCATTTAATTGATTATTAATATTTCTAATTTCATCTTTTAATATTTTTATTTCTTCTTTAATATTATTACTTTTACGAAAACCAAAATTATCTTCATGTTTATATTTATCTATTAAATTATTTAGACTAAATGGTTCTTTTATATCAAACATACGATTATTTTCTTGTAAAACTAAGTTTTTTAATTTTTCTAAATAATCTTTTCTAATATTATCATCTTTTATATCTTTTATTATATCGAATAATAATTCTTTATTTAAACTATTTTTACTAGAATTATTCATCATATTAATTGTCTTTTTACATTCACAAAAATCATCTTTATCTGAAAAACTAGATGAGTCAGAGGAATAATAATTATCTGTATCTTCTTTTTCAGAGTTAATTAGAATAGACATTAATTTATTCTTTAAATCAGTTTCTTCAGAAAATATAGTATTAATCTTCTTTTCTAATTTACAATTAGGCGCTATGTGACCTAACTTACCACATTTATAGCATTTAACAGAATTTTTCCCTTTGCTATATTTATATTTCTTTTTTCTATAATTATCATGTTTCTTATTATACCATTCAGGATTATATTTATTTTTCCTTTTATATTTATTATACTTATTTTTACTAGTATGATACTGGCTAACCTTTTTATGTCTTTTGTCTTGTGAAGAGGGCGGATGAGGACTTGTGATGCCAAATGCTTGACAGAAGGACCCCAATTCCTGCTTCTCAAGACCATATTTTCTCTGTAATTTAAAATCTTGACAGATAGATAAAGCCTCTTTTTTGAGGAAAGCAAATAATTGACCATAAGTAATATTAGACAAATCCAAATTCTCCGTACCCATTTCTTTCATTAAACTAGTAATTAATTTTTGTGAAAATAAAGGAGGTAAACCAGTAATAAATTTTTCTTTCCAAAAAGATTGATTACAGTCTGGCCTACGCAACACATTAGTCAAAAAAGTAGTCTTATACCAGAAATAATCTCTAAAAGTAGGACATTTAAGATTAGTCAATGAAATCTTTAAACTTGTTAATTCTTCTTTAGGATTACCGACAAAATGCATAGAAAGAACATAAATTAAATAACTAGCACCGTCAGATTCATAGTCAGTAGTTCTAACTACTTCATCATTAATAGTAACATCACGATGAACAATAGTTTGATGAGTCAAAATTTCCATTTGTTGCATTGGAGTCAAAATTATATTTAATCAAAATTTTTGAAAATGTTTGAAAATATTTTCAAAGAAAATATTTTCAAACATTTTCAAAAATTTTGATTAAATATAATTTTACAAATCTGAAGGTAAGGGTGAGCATTTGCATGCATTTAGACGTTGGTAAGCGGTTGTTTGCATCAGTGAGACCGTTGGCAAGCCTTAGAAGATAGGTGTTCCCGGCATGATCCCCGTGTTCCCATCTAGGTCTATGCATAACTCAGTTTTACATTTAGAGGTGTAAGATTAAATTTAATTAAAATGGCTGAAAAAGTTAGAAGATTTCTCTTTGGAGAATCTAGTTCTCCTAGGTCTGCATCCATAATGGCATCATCGTCTGCATCTTCATCATATTCATCCATTCTTAATTCTCATGAATTAATTCAAGAAGCTCTGCCAAGTAGAAGTATTTCTACTGTATACTCTCAAGGACTACTTGAGTTTAATAAAGCGTATTCTATTAAAATCCATGAGGAGATTCATCCCATGGAAGAAGAAAAGAAAACAATTTCTTTACTAACTAATACTGCTATTTCTTATTATTTGTCTAATGGTTATCGTTTTATGCATTTTGGTTTAATTCAAATTGCTTTACATCCGTTAATGAAACGTGGGGTTGATACTCCTGTCTTCATGGCACTTCGTGATGATCGTTTACTTCATTACAATGATTCAATTCTTGCTTTAGTACAGACTAATTTATGTAATGGTACTGTTCGTTTTAATTGTGCTCCCAATTTCTCTGTTAGTTTAATTGATCCGACTATTATGCAATCTTTAATTCTAGACATACATGTTACGAATAATAAAATGGATCCTAAAGCTGATAAATTTGTATTAATTTATCGTATTTATTTCAAATTAATGAAGTCTATAATTCCTGTTGCTTTAAAATTAAAGCCTACTAATGAAGGTGATTCTGTGTTAGTAATTGCTGATTCTGACAATACGCACACACAAACACCTAGACTGTTAGCTCGTAATGAAATTACTATTCCTAATGAATTGCTAATTGATCGTCCGATAATAGCACAACGACATCCAGTGCGAACTCAGGCTAATATTGAAGAACTCCCTGATAATAAAATATTATTAAAATTTAATAATATGTTGTCTAAGTCTTCCTCCTGCAGGTTCCCTTTAGAAACTCGACCGAGGTATTCAGTCGATCTTCCTAGTACTTCATATGAACCCTCCAGGTATTCCTATACTGATCCTAAGATTAAGTTTACTTCTCCTCTTCCTGAAGTCATTCCCGATTCTAGTTCCTCAGTAGGTTCTCCTACTCAGTCTCAAATGAAATTTTCGGAAATTAATATGTTAAGAAAACCTTTTTCCATAGATAAATATTTTCTTAATAAAAATTACTTTTCATCAGAAAATAATGAAAAAAGATTATGGTTTGAAAAATTTGATCCACAAATTATTTCTAAACTCAAAGACGAATGGGTTAAGGATATAAATAAAAAACAGTTTAATTTTCCTTTCTTTCAATGGTTAGATTACTATTTTCAGAAAGAAAACATTACTTATAAAAATTTATCAACTATTCATGTTCAGACTAATTTGTATAAAAAATGGCAATTGGTAGAAAATAATACTATTTTATCGGCTATTCATCCACCTTTACAGGCAATAAAAATTAATACTAAAGAAGGCGAAATAATTGCTTCTCCTTTTAAAAAAGGTAAAGATATTAGAGAATCTATTGATTCTGAAGATATTAAAAAAGTTTATCAACAGAATAATTATTCTAATCAGATTTTACAAACTATTGCTCAGCAAGTGGATTTAATTTCGGTAAAATTGGATAATAAAAGTGGTAATTTTCCTAATGAAGTATCTAAACCGCTAGTATCTCCTTCTCTTCCTAAAGAATTAGAAAAAGAAATTTCTTTAGTACAACGCATTAATTTGGCTATAGAAGGAAATACTAATACTCCATCTTCTTCTTCAGCTCTGATACCAAAAGAGAGCAGGATCGGTTGCAGTAATCAAAAGATTCAAAGTTCAAAGAAGTAGATGAGAAAGAAGGTGAAGTAGGCGGTAAACTAAAGTAAGCATATGTAAATTTAGCAGAAGAAGGAGGAGATGATTAACAGAAGCAAAAGACTTACTATTAGTTTGGTTGGTTGGAAAGAAAGGAATTAAATTACTTGAAAGAGTTTTGAAAGCGGAAAGAAAAGATTGTAAAGAAGTTTTGAAAGCAGAGAGAGAAGTTGTGTAAATTCACTCTGAGGCTTCTATTGATTAATCAGCCTTTAAATAGGCAAAGGTGGAGACATTATACAAGAGTGGAATCCGAAAATGAATTCCGAAATTAAAGGTAAATGAAAGATAAATTAAATGTAAGTGCCTAGTGACATATGCACTTACGTAAGCTAACAATTATTCAGTGAATGACGCATGCACTTACGTCATTATACAATTATTCCTAACTATTACATATCTGATAGACTAAAAATCAAAAGGGTCTTGTGCCAAGGGCCCACCAAATGGGTCGTCATTATCCTGAGTTGAAGTAGTTGGCAGGACATGCTTGTCGGGTTGATCTTGTTCACGCATTTGATCTGCGCGGTCAATTTCTGCAGTAGTCACCTTTTGAATTTCTTGATAGGCCTGAATGCATATTTTTAAGTAATCTTGTAGGCCTTGTTCCGTAACAAAATTAGCCGGGGAAGAAGTTGATGCAGTAGTCTGTTGAGAAGGAATCTGCTGAGGAGTCTGTGGAAGAGTAGTCCGTGGAGTAGTCCGTGGAGTAGTCCGTAGTTGCTGAGGTATAGGAGTAATAATTTTCTTCGGTAGTGGAATTTTACTTTTGTCCGGTGTTTTAGGAGTCATAGGGTCATTCACCGGAAGTTGTCTGGAAACTTCAGAAATTATATTTTTATATTTTTCTCCAGATTCAAGGAATTTATTAACTGTTTGGGCACAACATTGTTGCTCATTATACTGTACCCACCACTTGACATTAATCTGACGAATTAAACTACAGGGATACCCTGTCTGAGTAGACTTAATTTGGAAACTCCAGGCCATAATGTATGGGACCCGGAATTCTGCATGAAACAAAAAATTAGCCTGGTCTAACCTACATCTTTTCTTGTATGTTTGAAAACCAATAGTAGCCTGAGGAGGTAAAATTGCGGGGATGGCCCCTAGTAATTTCCACCAATCATAAACCCACATGGGGACATTTTTATTAAACGTAGTGGAAAAACTAATGAACCACGAATGATTAAACGATCGGTAATAAAGGCACCGATAAAAGGCAAGAATGTAATCAGCGTAATTAAAACCATCTGGAACATAAGGAATGGAGAAGGAATTTCTAGCATGAATCGAAGGAAAGTCACGAGGACTCATTATTTTCTGAATTATAAACTTAGAATAAGCAATACGAGATTTATCCTTTTTATCAGGATAATGAGTAATTTCGACGGAATTAGTGTCAACAAGAATTAGTTCATAGTAAGCTTGAGTCTTACAGATATCATCTGTAAGCCATTGATTATTAGGCAGAAAGAGTCTAGAACAGAAATTTTTGACATCATTATTTTCAGGAGTGGTTTTGTAATGAGTCAACATGAGGTACTCAAATTCTGTTTTAGGAATGTATGGGGCTGCATTAGACGAGGAAGATGATGAGGAGGCAGAAGCATTAATCGGAGTGGTATGGAGTCTGGCTGAAGGAGACAAAACAACATTAGTGTAGGTAAGTGGAGGAAAATCATTAGACGGTACTGAAGGAGACAAAGGCTTGGGTGGATTAGACATTATATAGTCAGAAGGAGTTTTCGGTTTTCCTGGATCCTTAGACATTGGTGCGACCTGTAAGAAATTCACGGGTAAGGAAGTCAGGAAGAGAATTATCATCGCCTTTAATGAATTCAATATCAAAATCAAAGACAGAAAGAATAGCTTGCCATCTGGCGAAAATTTGTTTGGAAACCAAATTTTTTACATCTTTCTGTAAAATTTCTTTAGCTGACTTACAGTCAACTCTGAGTAAAAACTTTTTATTATACAAATCATCTTGAAATTTAGAAATGCATAAAACAATTGATAAAATTTCTTTCTTAACAGTAGAATAATTTTTCTGTGGCCCCGCCCAAATGCCCGAATGGTATCTAACCAATTCTTCTAATGCAGATGATGCGGATGCATGCATTTTCTGTTTAAGAATGCCGCCATAACCAATATCTGATGCATCTGTCTCAATAATCATGAATGCATCTGGATGGGGAATGCCTAAACAAGGAAGAGTCTTAATTTTTTCTTTAATCTGTTTAATTAAATTAGTATGAGTCTCTGTCCAAGCAGGAGGATTTTTCTGTAATCTCTCATACAAAGGACCACATATAGTTCTCAAATTAGGAAAGAAATCTGCAATGTAATTTAAACAACCAAGAAAGCGTTGTAATTGATTTTTATCTCTTATTTCATCTGGAAATTTACTAGCGAATTCAATTGTTCTTTGAATCGGTTTCATTTTCCCTTGATTAATATCATGACCTAAAAATCTGATTTTAGTTTGAAACAATTTCATCTTTTTAGCTGAAATTACTAAGCCATTAGTCTGAATAACATGTAACATGAGATTAAGATGTTTAAAATGCTGAGAAACATTATCCGAAAATACTAAAATGTCATCAATATAAACAATTACAAAATTAGAATAATCATTAAAAATATCATTCATTATACGCTGAAATTCAGAAGGAGCATTTTTCAAACCAAAAGGCATAACATTCCATTCATAGTGTCCGAAAGGAACAGTAAAAGCTGTTTTATACCTATCGTTTTCATTAATCTGTATTTGCCAATATCCTGATTTTAAATCAAATTTGGAAAATACTTTCGCACTATGAAGCCTTTTAAGTAAATCTTTTTTATTCGGAATAGGATACCGAATCCATTGTAAAACCTTATTTAACGGTTTATAATTAATTACTAATCGAGGCACGCCGCGTTCCTTTTCTGCTTGATTATTCACATAAAAAGCCGCACAACTCCAAGGAGATTGTGATTTCCTGATTAATTTTTTATCCATTAAACTCTGAATTTCTTGTTTACAAAATTTAAGTAATTCCTCATTCATTTGAATCGGCCTAGCCTTGGTCGGAATATCACGTTCATTAAACTCTTTTATATATGGTAATGAAACAACATGCTTTTTCCTATTCCAAAACGCATTAGGATGTTCTGAACACACTAATGTTTGGAATTTCTTATCTAAATTATCAATTTTTAATTTAATATCTGCTTTCATTAATTGTTCATCTATTCTAGTAAAATCTAATTCATTTTGTAAAAACATTAAACTTTTCTTCTTCTTATTCATTACACAGATTTGTTTCTATATCGAATTAGTCTGGAGTAATGCTAACTCTTTTTCTTGTATAGGATTAATAAATGGAAAAACCAATTTATTACCTAACAGATTAACAGAAATATGATCAATGTGTTTAGTAAACGGAGTAATTTGATATAAAAACGGATTTCCTAACACTACATCAGTAGTAAAGTTTTCAAGGATTAAGAATGAATGTTTAAAACAATATCCATTATTACAGATATAGCCATTATTCAATTCAGCATAAATATCTATTTCTAAAAACATCAATAACTCATCAAAACACAAATATGAACTTCAAAACACAATTTCTATCTATTTCATTTACCAAAACATCAATAACTCATCAAAACACAAATATGAACTTCAAAATCACAATTCTACCTATTCCATATAACAAAACATAATATAACTCATCAAAACACAAATATGAACTTCAAAATCACAATTCTACCTATTCCATATACCAAAACATCAATAACTCATCAAAACACAAATATGAACTTCAAAATCTCAATTCTACCTATTCCATATACCAAAACATCAATGAATAACTCATCAAAACACAAATATGAACTTCAAAATCACAATTCTACCTATTCCACATACCAAAACATCAATAACTCATCAAAACACAAATATGAACTTTGAAACACAATTTCTACCTATTCCATTTACCAAAACATCAATAACTCATCAAAACACAAATATGAACTTCAAAATCACAATTCTACCTATTCCATACAACAAAACATCAATAACTCATCAAAACACAAATATGAACTTCAAAATCACAATTCTACCTATTCCATATACCAAAACATCAATAACTCATCAAAACACAAATATGAACTTCAAAATCACAATTCTACCTATTCCATATACCGAAACATCAATAACTCATCAAAACACAAATATGAACTTCAAAATCTCAATTCTACCTATTCCATATAACAAAACATCAATGAATAATTCATCAAAACACAAATATAAACTTCAAATTCACAATTCTACCTATTCCATATACCAAAACATCAATAACTCATCAAAACACAAATATGAACTTCAAAATCTCAATTCTACCTATTCCATATACCAAAACATCAATGAATAACTCATCAAAACACAAATATGAACTTCAAAATCACAATTCTACCTATTCCATATAACAAAACATAATATAACTAATCAAAACACAAATATGAACTTCAAAATCTCAATTCTACCTATTCCATATACCAAAACATCAATGAATAACTCATCAAAACACAAATATGAACTTCAAAATCAAAATTCTACCTATTCCATATACCAAAACATCAATAACTCATCAAAACACAAATATGAACTTCAAAACACAATTTCTATCTATTTCATTTTCCAAAACATCAATAACTCATCAAAACACAAATATGAACTTCAAAATCACAATTCTACCTATTCCATATAACAAAACATAATATAACTCATCAAAACACAAATATGAACTTCAAAATCACAATTCTACCTATTCCATATACCAAAACATCAATAACTCATCAAAACAAAAATATGAACTTCAAAATCACAATTCTACATATTCCATATACCAAAACATCAATAACTCATCAAAACACAAATATGAACTTCAAAATCTCAATTCTACCTATTCCATATAACAAAACATCAATGAATAATTCATCAAAACACAAATATAAACTTCAAATTCACAATTCTACCTATTCCATATACCAAAACATCAATAACTCATCAAAACACAAATATGAACTTCAAAATCTCAATTCTACCTATTCCATATACCAAAACATCAATGAATAACTCATCAAAACACAAATATGAACTTCAAAATCACAATTCTACCTATTCCACATACCAAAACATCTATAACTCATCAAAACACAAATATGAACTTTGAAACACAATTTCTACCTATTCCATTTACCAAAACATCAATAACTCATCAAAACACAAATATGAACTTCAAAATCACAATTCTACCTATTCCATATAACAAAACATCAATAACTCATCAAAACACAAATATGAACTTCAAAATCACAATTCTACCTATTCCATATACCAAAACATCAATAACTCATCAAAACACAAATATGAACTTCAAAATCACAATTCTACCTATTCCATATACCAAAACATCAATAACTCATCAAAACACAAATATGAACTTCAAAATCTCAATTCTACCTATTCCATATAACAAAACATCAATGAATAATTCATCAAAACACAAATATAAACTTCAAATTCACAATTCTACCTATTCCATATACCAAAACATCAATAACTCATCAAAACACAAATATGAACTTCAAAATCACAATTCTACCTATTCCATATACCAAAACATCAATGAATAACTCATCAAAACACAAATATGAACTTCAAAATCACAATTCTACCTATTCCATATAACAAAACATAATATAACTAATCAAAACACAAATATGAACTTCAAAATCTCAATTCTACCTATTCCATATACCAAAACATCAATGAATAACTCATCAAAACACAAATATGAACATCAAAATCAAAATTCTACCTATTCCATATACCAAAACATCAATAACTCAACAAAACACAAATATGAACTTCAAAACACAATTTCTATCTATTTCATTTTCCAAAACATCAATAACTCATCAAAACACAAATATGAACTTCAAAATCACAATTCTACCTATTCCATATAACAAAACATAATATAACTCATCAAAACACAAATATGAACTTCAAAATCACAATTCTACCTATTCCATATACCAAAACATCAATAACTCATCAAAACACAAATATGAACTTCAAAATCACAATTCTACATATTCCATATACCAAAACATCTATAACTCATCAAAACACAAATATGAACTTCAAAATCTCAATTCTACCTATTCCATATAACAAAACATCAATGAATAATTCATCAAAACACAAATATAAACTTCAAATTCACAATTCTACCTATTCCATATACCAAAACATCAATAACTCATCAAAACACAAATATGAACTTCAAAATCTCAATTCTACCTATTCCATATACCAAAACATCAATGAATAACTCATCAAAACACAAATATGAACTTCAAAATCACAATTCTACCTATTCCATATACCAAAACATCAATAACTCATCAAAACACAAATATGAACTTCAAAACACAATTTCTATCTATTTCATTTACCAAAACATCAATAACTCATCAAAACACAAATATGAACTTCAAAATCACAATTCTACCTATTTCATATACCAAAACATCAATAACTCATCAAAACACAAATATGAACTTCAAAATCTCAATTCTACCTATTCTATATAACAAAACATCAACGAATAATTCATCAAAACACAAATATAAACTTCAAATTCACAATTCTACCTATTCCATATACCAAAACATCAATAACTCATCAAAACACAAATATGAACTTCAAAATCTCAATTCTACCTATTCCATATACCAAAACATCAATGAATAACTCATCAAAACACAAATATGATCTTCAAAATCACAATTCTACCTATTCCATATACCAAAACATCAATAACTCATCAAAACACAAATATGAACTTCAAAATCACAATTCTACATATTCCATATACCAAAACATCAATAACTCATCAAAACACAAATATGAACTTCAAAATCTCAATTCTACCTATTCCATATAACAAAACATCAATGAATAATTCATCAAAACACAAATATAAACTTCAAATTCACAATTCTACCTATTCCATATACCAAAACATCAATAACTCATCAAAACACAAATATGAACTTCAAAATCTCAATTCTACCTATTCCATATACCAAAACATCAATGAATAACTCATCAAAACACAAATATGAACTTCAAAATCACAATTCTACCTATTCCATATACCAAAACATCAATAACTCATCAAAACACAAATATGAACTTCAAAATCACAATTCTACATATTCCATATACCAAAACATCTATAACTCATCAAAACACAAATATGAACTTCAAAATCTCAATTCTACCTATTCCATATAACAAAACATCAATGAATAATTCATCAAAACACAAATATAAACTTCAAATTCACAATTCTACCTATTCCATATACCAAAACATCAATAACTCATCAAAACACAAATATGAACTTCAAAATCTCAATTCTACCTATTCCATATACCAAAACATCAATGAATAACTCATCAAAACACAAATATGAACTTCAAAATCACAATTCTACCTATTCCATATACCAAAACATCAATAACTCATCAAAACACAAATATGAACTTCAAAACACAATTTCTATCTATTTCATTTACCAAAACATCAATAACTCATCAAAACACAAATATGAACTTCAAAATCACAATTCTACCTATTTCATATACCAAAACATCAATAACTCATCAAAACACAAATATGAACTTCAAAATCTCAATTCTACCTATTCTATATAACAAAACATCAATGAATAATTCATCAAAACACAAATATAAACTTCAAATTCACAATTCTACCTATTCCATATACCAAAACATCAATAACTCATCAAAACACAAATATGAACTTCAAAATCTCAATTCTACCTATTCCATATACCAAAACATCAATGAATAACTCATCAAAACACAAATATGATCTTCAAAATCACAATTCTACCTATTCCATATACCAAAACATCAATAACTCATCAAAACACAAATATGAACTTCAAAATCACAATTCTACATATTCCATATACCAAAACATCAATAACTCATCAAAACACAAATATGAACTTCAAAATCTCAATTCTACCTATTCCATATAACAAAACATCAATGAATAATTCATCAAAACACAAATATAAACTTCAAATTCACAATTCTACCTATTCCATATACCAAAACATCAATAACTCATCAAAACACAAATATGAACTTCAAAATCTCAATTCTACCTATTCCATATACCAAAACATCAATGAATAACTCATCAAAACACAAATATGAACTTCAAAATCACAATTCTACCTATTCCATATACCAAAACATCAATAACTCATCAAAACACAAATATGAACTTCAACACACAATTTCTATCTATTTCATTTACCAAAACATCAATAACTCATCAAAACACAAATATGAACTTCAAAATCACAATTCTACCTATTTCATATACCAAAACATCAATAACTCATCAAAACACAAATATGAACTTCGAAATCTCAATTCTACCTATTCCATATAACAAAACATCAATGAATAATTCATCAAAACACAAATATAAACTTCAAATTCACAATTCTACCTATTTCATATACCAAAACATCAATAACTCATCAAAACACAAATATGAACTTCAAAATCTCAATTCTACCTATTCCATATAACAAAACATCAATGAATAATTCATCAAAACACAAATATAAACTTCAAATTCACAATTCTACCTATTCCATATACCAAAACATCAATAACTCATCAAAACACAAATATGAACTTCAAAATCTCAATTCTACCTATTCCATATACCAAAACATCAATGAATAACTCATCAAAACACAAATATGAACTTCAAAATCTCAATTCTACCTATTCCATATACCAAAACATCAATGAATAACTCATCAAAACACAAATATGAACTTCAAAATCTCAATTCTACCTATTCCATATAACAAAACATCAATGAATAATTCATCAAAACACAAATATGAACTTCAAAATCACAATTCTACCTATTCCATATACCAAAACATCAATGAATAACTCATCAAAACACAAATATGAACTTCAAAATCACAATTCTACCTATTCCATATACCAAAACATCAATAACTCATCAAAACACAAATATGAACTTCAAAATCTCAATTCTACCTATTCCATATACCAAAACATCGATGAATAACTCATCAAAACACAAATATGAACTTCAAAATCACAATTCTACCTATTCATATACCAAAAGATCAATAACTCATCAAAACACAAATATGAACTTCAAAATCTCAATTCTACCTATTCCATATAACAAAACATAATATAACTAATCAAAACACAAATACGAACTTCAAAATCTCAATTCTACCTATTCTATATGCCAAAACATCAATGAATAACTGATCAAAACACAAATATGAACTTCAAAATCACAATTCTACCTATTCCATATACCAAAACATCAATAACTCATCAAAACACAAATATGAACTTCAAAACACAATTTCTATCTATTTCATTTACCAAAACATCAATAACTCATGAAAACACAAATATGAACTTCAAAATCACAATTCTACCTATTCCATATAACAAAACATAATATAACTCATCAAAACACAAATATGAACTTCAAAATCACAATTCTACCTATTCCATATACCAAAACATCAATAACTCATCAAAACACAAATATGAACTTCAAAATCTCAATTCTACCTATTCCATATAACAAAACATCAATGAATAATTCATCAAAACACAAATATGAACTTCAAAATCAAAATTCTACCTATTCCTTATACCAAAACATCAATAACTCATCAAAACACAAATATGAACTTCAAAATCTCAATTCTACCTATTCCATATACCAAAACATCAATGAATAACTCATCAAAACACAAATATGAACTTCAAATTCACAATTCTACCTATTCCACATACCAAAACATCAATAACTCATCAAAACACAAATATGAACATTGAAACACAATTTCTACCTATTTCATTTACCAAAACATCAATAACTCATCAAAACACAAATATGAACTTCAAAATCACAATTCTACCTATTCCATATAACAAAACATAATATAACTCATCAAAACACAAATATGAACTTCAAAATCTCAATTCTACCTATTCCATATGCCAAAACATCAATGAATAACTGATCAAAACACAAATATGAACTTCAAAATCACAATTCTACCTATTACATATACCAAAACATCAATAACTCATCAAAACACAAATATGAACTTCAAAACACAATTTCTATCTATTTCATTTACCAAAACATCAATAACTCATCAAAACACAAATATGAACTTCAAAATCACAATTCTACCTATTCCATATAACAAAACATAATATAACTCATCAAAACACAAATATGAACTTCAAAATCACAATTCTACCTATTCCATATACCAAAACATCAATAACTCATCAAAACACAAATATGAACTTCAAAATCACAATTCTACCTATTTCATATACCAAAACATCAATAACTCATCAAAACACAAATATGAACTTCAAAATCACAATTCTACCTATTCCATATAACAAAACATAATATAACTCATCAAAACACAAATATGAACTTCAAAATCTCAATTCTACCTATTCCATATAACAAAACATCAATGAATAATTCATCAAAACACAAATATGAACTTCAAAATCTCAATTCTACCTATTCCATATACCAAAACATCAATGAATAACTGATCAAAACACAAATATGAACTTCAAAATCACAATTCTACCTATTCCATATAACAAAACATAATATAACTCATCAAAACACAAATATGAACATTGAAACACAATTTCTACCTATTCCATTTACCAAAACATCAATAACTCATCAAAACACAAATATGAACTTCAAAATCACAATTATACCTATTCCATATAACAAAACATAATATAACTCATCAAAACACAAATATGAACTTCAAAATCTCAATTCTACCTATTCCATATGCCAAAACATCAATGAATAACTGATCAAAACACAAATATGAACTTCAAAATCACAATTCTACCTATTCCATATACCAAAACATCAATAACTCATCAAAACACAAATATGAACTTCAAAACACAATTTCTATCTATTTCATTTACCAAAACATCAATAACTCATCAAAACACAAATATGAACTTCAAAATCACAATTCTACCTATTCCATATAACAAAACATAATATAACTCATCAAAACACAAATATGAACTTCAAAATCACAATTCTACCTATTCCATATACCAAAACATCAATAACTCATCAAAACACAAATATGAACTTCAAAATCACAATTCTACCTATTTCATATACCAAAACATCAATAACTCATCAAAACACAAATATGAACTTCAAAATCACAATTCTACCTATTCCATATAACAAAACATAATATAACTCATCAAAACACAAATATGAACTTCAAAATCTCAATTCTACCTATTCCATATAACAAAACATCAATGAATAATTCATCAAAACACAAATATGAACTTCAAAATCTCAATTCTACCTATTCCATATACCAAAACATCAATGAATAACTGATCAAAACACAAATATGAACTTCAAAATCACAATTCTACCTATTCCATATACCAAAACATCAATAACTCATCAAAACACAAATATGAACTTCAAAACACAATTTCTATCTATTTCATTTACCAAAACATCAATAACTCATCAAAACACAAATATGAACTTCAAAATCACAATTCTACCTATTCCATATACCAAAACATCAATAACTCATCAAAACACAAATATGAACTTCAAAACACAATTTCTATCTATTTCATTTACCAAAACATCAATAATTCATCAAAACACAAATATGAACTTCAAAATCAAAATTCTACCTATTCCATATACCAAAACATCAATAACTCATCAAAACACAAATATGAACTTCAAAATCTCAATTCTACCTATTCCATATACCAAAACATCAATGAATAACTCATCAAAACACAAATATGAACTTCAAAATCACAATTCTACCTATTCCACATACCAAAACATCAATAACTCATCAAAACACAAATATGAACTTTGAAACACAATTTCTACCTATTCCATTTACCAAAACATCAATAACTCATCAAAACACAAATATGAACTTCAAAATCACAATTCTACCTATTCCATATAACAAAACATCAATAACTCATCAAAACACAAATATGAACTTCAAAATCACAATTCTACCTATTCCATATACCAAAACATCAATAACTCATCAAAACACAAATATGAACTTCAAAATCACAATTCTACCTATTCCATATACCAAAACATCAATAACTCATCAAAACACAAATATGAACTTCAAAATCTCAATTCTACCTATTCCATATAACAAAACATCAATGAATAATTCATCAAAACACAAATATAAACTTCAAATTCACAATTCTACCTATTCCATATACCAAAACATCAATAACTCATCAAAACACAAATATGAACTTCAAAATCTCAATTCTACCTATTCCATATACCAAAACATCAATGAATAACTCATCAAAACACAAATATGAACTTCAAAATCACAATTCTACCTATTCCATATAACAAAACATAATATAACTAATCAAAACACAAATATGAACTTCAAAATCTCAATTCTACCTATTCCATATACCAAAACATCAATGAATAACTCATCAAAACACAAATATGAACTTCAAAATCAAAATTCTACCTATTCCATATACCAAAACATCAATAACTCATCAAAACACAAATATGAACTTCAAAACACAATTTCTATCTATTTCATTTTCCAAAACATCAATAACTCATCAAAACACAAATATGAACTTCAAAACACAATTTCTATCTATTTCATTTTCCAAAACATCAATAACTCATCAAAACACAAATATGAACTTCAAAATCACAATTCTACCTATTCCATATAACAAAACATAATATAACTCATCAAAACACAAATATGAACTTCAAAATCACAATTCTACCTATTCCATATACCAAAACATCAATAACTCATCAAAACACAAATATGAACTTCAAAACACAATTCTACCTATTCCATATACCAAAACATCAATAACTCATCAAAACACAAATATGAACTTCAAAATCTCAATTCTACCTATTCCATATACCAAAACATCAATAAATAACTCATCAAAACACAAATATGAACTTCAAAATCACAATTCTACCTATTCCATATACCAAAACATCAATAACTCATCAAAACACAAATATGAACTTCAAAACACAATTTCTATCTATTTCATTTACCAAAACATCAATAACTCATCAAAACACAAATATGAACTTCAAAATCACAATTCTACCTATTTCATATACCAAAACATCAATAACTCATCAAAACACAAATATGAACTTCAAAATCTCAATTCTACCTATTCCATATAACAAAACATCAATGAATAGTTCATCAAAACACAAATATAAACTTCAAGATCACAATTCTACCTATTCCATATACCAAAACATCAATAACTCATCAAAACACAAATATGAACTTCAAAATCTCAATTCTACCTATTCCATATACCAAAACATCAATGAATAACTCATCAAAACACAAATATGAACTTCAAAATCACAATTCTACCTATTCCATATACCAAAACATCAATAACTCATCAAAACACAAATATGAACTTCAAAACACAATTTCTATCTATTTCATTTACCAAAACATCAATAACTCATCAAAACACAAATATGAACTTCAAAATCACAATTCTACCTATTCCATATAACAAAACAAAATATAACTCATCAAAACACAAATATGAACTTCAAAATCACAATTCTACCTATTCCATATACCAAAACATCAATAACTCATCAAAACACAAATATGAACTTCAAAATCTCAATTCTACCTATTCCATATAACAAAACATCAATGAATAATTCATCAAAACACAAATATGAACATCAAAATCAAAATTCTACCTATTCCATATACCAGAACATCAATAACTCATCAAAACACAAATATGAACTTCAAAATCTCAATTCTACCTATTCCATATAACAAAACATAATATAACTAATCAAAACACAAATATGAACTTCAAAATCTCAATTCTACCTATTCCATATGCCAAAACATCAATGAATAACTGATCAAAACACAAATATGAACTTCAAAATCACAATTCTACCTATTCCATATACCAAAACATCAATAACTCATCAAAACACAAATATGAACTTCAAAACACAATTTCTATCTATTTCATTTACCAAAACATCAATAACTCATCAAAACACAAATATGAACTTCAAAATCACAATTCTACCTATTCCATATACCAAAACATCAATAACTCATCAAAACACAAATATGAACTTCAAAACACAATTTCTATCTATTTCATTTACCAAAACATCAATAACTCATCAAAACACAAATATGAACTTCAAAATCACAATTCTTCCTATTCCATATAACAAAACATAATATAACTCATCAAAACACAAATATGAACTTCAAAATCACAATTCTACCTATTCCATATACCAAAACATCAATAACTCATCAAAACACAAATATGAACTTCAAAATCTCAATTCTACCTATTCCATATAACAAAACATCAATGAATAATTCATCAAAACACAAATATGAACTTCAAAATCAAAATTCTACCTATTCCATATACCAAAACATCAATAACTCATCAAAACACAAATATGAACTTCAAAATCTCAATTCTACCTATTCCATATACCAAAACATCAATGAATAACTCATCAAAACACAAATATGAACTTCAAAATCACAATTCTACCTATTCCACATACCAAAACATCAATAACTCATCAAAACACAAATATGAACATTGAAACACAATTTCTACCTATTCCATTTACCAAAACATCAATAACTCATCAAAACACAAATATGAACGTCAAAATCACAATTCTACCTATTCCATATAACAAAACATAATATAACTCATCAAAACACAAATATGAACTTCAAAATCTCAATTCTACCTATTCCATATGCCAAAACATCAATGAATAACTGATCAAAACACAAATATGAACTTCAAAATCACAATTCTACCTATTCCATATACCAAAACATCAATAACTCATCAAAACACAAATATGAACTTCAAAACACAATTTCTATCTATTTCATTTACCAAAACATCAATAACTCATCAAAACACAAATATAAACTTCAAAATCACAATTCTACCTATTCCATATAACAAAACATAATATAACTCATCAAAACACAAATATGAACTTCAAAATCACAATTCTACCTATTCCATATACCAAAACATCAATAACTCATCAAAACACAAATATGAACTTCAAAATCACAATTCTACCTATTTCATATACCAAAACATCAATAACTCATCAAAACACAAATATGAACTTCAAAATCACAATTCTACCTATTCCATATAACAAAACATAATATAACTCATCAAAACACAAATATGAACTTCAAAATCTCAATTCTACCTATTCCATATAACAAAACATCAATGAATAATTCATCAAAACACAAATATGAACTTCAAAATCTCAATTCTACCTATTCCATATACCAAAACATCAATGAATAACTGATCAAAACACAAATATGAACTTCAAAATCACAATTCTACCTATTCCATATACCAAAACATCAATAACTCATCAAAACACAAATATGAACTTCAAAACACAATTTCTATCTATTTCATTTACCAAAACATCAATAACTCATCAAAACACAAATATGAACTTCAAAATCACAATTCTACCTATTCCATATACCAAAACATCAATAACTCATCAAAACACAAATATGAACTTCAAAATCACAATTCTACCTATTCCATATACCAAAACATCAATAACTCATCAAAACACAAATATGAACTTCAAAATCACAATTCTACCTATTCCATATAACAAAACATAATATAACTCATCAAAACACAAATATGAACTTCAAAATCACAATTCTACCTATTCCATATGCTAAAACATCAATGAATAACTGATCAAAACACAAATATGAACTTCAAAATCACAATTCTACCTATTCCATATACCAAAACATCAATAACTCATCAAAACACAAATATGAACTTCAAAACACAATTTCTATCTATTTCATTTACCAAAACATCAATAACTCATCAAAACACAAATATGAACTTCAAAATCACAATTCTACCTATTCCATATAACAAAACATAATATAACTCATCAAAACACAAATATGAACTTCAAAATCACAATTCTACCTATTCCATATACCAAAACATCAATAACTCATCAAAACACAAATATGAACTTCAAAATCACAATTCTACCTATTCCATATAACAAAACATAATATAACTCATCAAAACACAAATATGAACTTCAAAATCTCAATTCTACCTATTCCATATAACAAAACATAATATAACTAATCAAAACACAAATATGAACTTCAAAATCTCAATTCTACCTATTCCATATGCCAAAACATCAATGAATAACTGATCAAAACACAAATATGAACTTCAAAATCTAGGAAGAGAAGGAGATACTAGCGGTTTAGATACTTCATTAGGAAAATTACCTCCTTTATTTTCACAAAAATTAATTACTAGTTTAATGAAAGAAATGGGTACGGAGAATTTGGATTTGTCTAATATTACTTATGGTCAATTATTTGCTTTCCTCAAAAAAGAGGCTTTATCTATCTGTCAAGATTTTAAATTACAGAGAAAATATGGTCTTGAGAAGCAGGAATTGGGGTCCTTCTGTCAAGCATTTGGCATCACAAGTCCTCATCCGCCCTCTTCACAAGACAAAAGACATAAAAAGGTTAGCCAGTATCATACTAGTAAAAATAAGTATAATAAATATAAAAGGAAAAATAAATATAATCCTGAATGGTATAATAAGAAACATGATAATTATAGAAAAAAGAAATATAAATATAGCAAAGGGAAAAATTCTGTTAAATGCTATAAATGTGGTAAGTTAGGTCACATAGCGCCTAATTGTAAATTAGAAAAGAAGATTAATACTATATTTTCTGAAGAAACTGATTTAAAGAATAAATTAATGTCTATTCTAATTAACTCTGAAAAAGAAGATACAGATAATTATTATTCCTCTGACTCATCTAGTTTTTCAGATAAAGATGATTTTTGTGAATGTAAAAAGACAATTAATATGATGAATAATTCTAGAAAAAATAGTTTAAATAAAGAATTATTATTCGATATAATAAAAGATATAAAAGATGATAATATTAGAAAAGATTATTTAGAAAAATTAAAAAACTTAGTTTTACAAGAAAATAATCATATGTTTGATATAAAAGAACCATTTAGTCTAAATAATTTAATAGATAAATATAAACATGAAGATAATTTTGGTTTTCGTAAAAGTAATAATATTAAAGAAGAAATAAAAATATTAAAAGATGAAATTAGAAATATTAATAATCAATTAAATGAATTAAAATTAAAAGATTTAGAATTAGAAGCTAAAATCTTACTAAAAGATCAGTCTAATATAGCATCTACATCTGGTATAATAAAAGATGATGAAATTAATATAGCTAATGATATTCCTGACGATAAAAATTTCTTAAATTTAATTAATAGAGTAAAAATTGAAAAATGGTATGTTCTAGTTACAATAGGTGTCGAGGATTGGACGACTACTTGTGTCGCCATGCTTGATAGTGGCGCCGATCAATCCTGCATCAGTCGCGGAATAATTCCAGATAAGTATTTATCAAGAACTAAAGAAAAATTGTATGCTGCTAATGGATTAGAAATAGATATTTATGCTGAATTGAATAATGGCTATATCTGTAATAATGGATATTGTTTTAAACATTCATTCTTAATCCTTGAAAACTTTACTACTGATGTAGTGTTAGGAAATCCGTTTTTATATCAAATTACTCCGTTTACTAAACACACTGATCATATTTCGGTTAATCTGTTAGGTAATAAATTGGTTTTTCCATTTATTAATCCTATACAAGAAAAAGAGTTAGCATTACTCCAGACTAATTCGATATATAAACAAATCTGTGTAATGAATAAGAAAAAGAAAAGTTTAATGTTTTTACAAAATGAATTAGATTTTACTAGAATAGATGAACAATTAATGAAAGCAGATATTAAATTAAAAATTGATAATTTAGATAAGAAATTCCAAACATTAGTGTGTTCAGAACATCCTAATGCGTTTTGGAATAGGAAAAAGCATGTTGTTTCATTACCATATATAAAAGAGTTTAATGAACGTGATATTCCGACCAAGGCTAGGCCGATTCAAATGAATGAGGAATTACTTAAATTTTGTAAACAAGAAATTCAGAGTTTAATGGATAAAAAATTAATCAGGAAATCACAATCTCCTTGGAGTTGTGCGGCTTTTTATGTGAATAATCAAGCAGAAAAGGAACGCGGCGTGCCTCGATTAGTAATTAATTATAAACCGTTAAATAAGGTTTTACAATGGATTCGGTATCCTATTCCGAATAAAAAAGATTTACTTAAAAGGCTTCATAGTGCGAAAGTATTTTCCAAATTTGATTTAAAATCAGGATATTGGCAAATACAGATTAATGAAAACGATAGGTATAAAACAGCTTTTACTGTTCCTTTCGGACACTATGAATGGAATGTTATGCCTTTTGGTTTGAAAAATGCTCCTTCTGAATTTCAGCGTATAATGAATGATATTTTTAATGATTATTCTAATTTTGTAATTGTTTATATTGATGACATTTTAGTATTTTCGGATAATGTTTCTCAGCATTTTAAACATCTTAATCTCATGTTACATGTTATTCAGACTAATGGCTTAGTAATTTCAGCTAAAAAGATGAAATTGTTTCAAACTAAAATCAGATTTTTAGGTCATGATATTAATCAAGGGAAAATGAAACCGATTCAAAGAACAATTGAATTCGCTAGTAAATTTCCAGATGAAATAAGAGATAAAAATCAATTACAACGCTTTCTTGGTTGTTTAAATTACATTGCAGATTTCTTTCCTAATTTGAGAACTATATGTGGTCCTTTGTATGAGAGATTACAGAAAAATCCTCCTGCTTGGACAGAGACTCATACTAATTTAATTAAACAGATTAAAGAAAAAATTAAGACTCTTCCTTGTTTAGGCATTCCCCATCCAGATGCATTCATGATTATTGAGACAGATGCATCAGATATTGGTTATGGCGGCATTCTTAAACAGAAAATGCATGCATCCGCATCATCTGCATTAGAAGAATTGGTTAGATACCATTCGGGCATTTGGGCGGGGCCACAGAAAAATTATTCTACTGTTAAGAAAGAAATTTTATCAATTGTTTTATGCATTTCTAAATTTCAAGATGATTTGTATAATAAAAAGTTTTTACTCAGAGTTGACTGTAAGTCAGCTAAAGAAATTTTACAGAAAGATGTAAAAAATTTGGTTTCCAAACAAATTTTCGCCAGATGGCAAGCTATTCTTTCTGTCTTTGATTTTGATATTGAATTCATTAAAGGCGATGATAATTCTCTTCCTGACTTCCTTACCCGTGAATTTCTTACAGGTCGCACCAATGTCTAAGGATCCAGGAAAACCGAAAACTCCTTCTGACTATATAATGTCTAATCCACCCAAGCCTTTGTCTCCTTCAGTACCGTCTAATGATTTTCCTCCACTTACCTACACTAATGCTGTTTTGTCTCCTTCAGCCAGACTCCATACCACTCTGATTAATGCTTCTGCCTCCTCATCATCTTCCTCGTCTAATGCAGCCCCATACATTCCTAAAACAGAATTTGAGTACCTCATGTTGACTCATTACAAAACCACTCCTGAAAATAATGATGTCAAAAATTTCTGTTCTAGACTCTTTCTGCCTAATAATCAATGGCTTACAGATGATATCTGTAAGACTCAAGCTTACTATGAACTAATTCTTGTTGACACTAATTCCGTCGAAATTACTCATTATCCTGATAAAAAGGATAAATCTCGTATTGCTTATTCTAAGTTTATAATTCAGAAAATAATGAGTCCTCGTGACTTTCCTTCGATTCATGCTAGAAATTCCTTCTCCATTCCTTATGTTCCAGATGGTTTTAATTACGCTGATTACATTCTTGCCTTTTATCGGTGCCTTTATTACCGATCGTTTAATCATTCGTGGTTCATTAGTTTTTCCACTACGTTTAATAAAAATGTCCCCATGTGGGTTTATGATTGGTGGAAATTACTAGGGGCCATCCCCGCAATTTTACCTCCTCAGGCTACTATTGGTTTTCAAACATACAAGAAAAGATGTAGGTTAGACGACTATCAGGCTAATTTTTTGTTTCATGCAGAATTCCGGGTCCCATACATTATGGCCTGGAGTTTCCAAATTAAGTCTACTCAGACAGGGTATCCCTGTAGTTTAATTCGTCAGATTAATGTCAAGTGGTGGGTACAGTATAATGAGCAACAATGTTGTGCCCAAACAGTTAATAAATTCCTTGAATCTGGAGAAAAATATAAAAATATAATTTCTGAAGTTTCCAGACAACTTCCGGTGAATGACCCTATGACTCCTAAAACACCGGACAAAAGTAAAATTCCACTACCGAAGAAAATTATTACTCCTATACCTCAGCAACTACGGACTACTCCACGGACTACTCTTCCACAGACTCCTCAGCAGATTCCTTCTCAACAGACTACTGCATCAACTTCTTCCCCGGCTAATTTTGTTACGGAACAAGGCCTACAAGATTACTTAAAAATATGCATTCAGGCCTATCAAGAAATTCAAAAGGTGACTACTGCAGAAATTGACCGCGCAGATCAAATGCGTGAACAAAATCAACCCGATAAGCATGTCCTGCCAACTACTTCAACTCAGGATAATGACGACCCATTTGGTGGGCCCTTGGCACAAGACCCTTTTGATTTTTAGTCTATCAGATATGTAATAGTTAGGAATAATTGTATAATGACGTAAGTGCATGCGTCATTCACTGAATAATTGTTAGCTTACGTAAGTGCATATGTCACTAGGCACTTACATTTAATTTATCTTTCATTTACCTTTAATTTCGGAATTCATTTTCGGATTCCACTCTTGTATAATGTCTCCACCTTTGCCTATTTAAAGGCTGATTAATCAATAGAAGCCTCAGAGTGAATTTACACAACTTCTCTCTCTGCTTTCAAAACTTCTTTACAATCTTTTCTTTCCGCTTTCAAAACTCTTTCAAGTAATTTAATTCCTTTCTTTCCAACCAACCAAACTAATAGTAAGTCTTTTGCTTCTGTTAATCATCTCCTCCTTCTTCTGCTAAATTTACATATGCTTACTTTAGTTTACCGCCTACTTCACCTTCTTTCTCATCTACTTCTTTGAACTTTGAATCTTTTGATTACTGCAACCGATCCTGCTCTCTTTTGGTATCAGAGCTGAAGAAGAAGATGGAGTATTAGTATTTCCTTCTATAGCCAAATTAATGCGTTGTACTAAAGAAATTTCTTTTTCTAATTCTCTAGGAAGAGAAGGAGATACTAGCGGTTTAGATACTTCATTAGGAAAATTACCACTTTTATTATCCAATTTTACCGAAATTAAATCCACTTGCTGAGCAATAGTTTGTAAAATCTGATTAGAATAATTATTCTGTTGATAAACTTTTTTAATATCTTCAGAATCAATAGATTCTCTAATATCTTTACCTTTTTTAAAAGGAGAAGCAATTATTTCGCCTTCTTTAGTATTAATTTTTATTGCCTGTAAAGGTGGATGAATAGCCGATAAAATAGTATTATTTTCTACCAATTGCCATTTTTTATACAAATTAGTCTGAACATGAATAGTTGATAAATTTTTATAAGTAATGTTTTCTTTCTGAAAATAGTAATCTAACCATTGAAAGAAAGGAAAATTAAACTGTTTTTTATTTATATCCTTAACCCATTCGTCTTTGAGTTTAGAAATAATTTGTGGATCAAATTTTTCAAACCATAATCTTTTTTCATTATTTTCTGATGAAAAGTAATTTTTATTAAGAAAATCTTTATCTATGGAAAAAGGTTTTCTTAACATATTAATTTCCGAAAATTTCATTTGAGACTGAGTAGGAGAACCTACTGAGGAACTAGAATCGGGAATGACTTCAGGAAGAGGAGAAGTAAACTTAATCTTAGGATCAGTATAGGAATACCTGGAGGGTTCATATGAAGTACTAGGAAGATCGACTGAATACCTCGGTCGAGTTTCTAAAGGGAACCTGCAGGAGGAAGACTTAGACAACATATTATTAAATTTTAATAATATTTTATTATCAGGGAGTTCTTCAATATTAGCCTGAGTTCGCACTGGATGTCGTTGTGCTATTATCGGACGATCAATTAGCAATTCATTAGGAATAGTAATTTCATTACGAGCTAACAGTCTAGGTGTTTGTGTGTGCGTATTGTCAGAATCAGCAATTACTAACACAGAATCACCTTCATTAGTAGGCTTTAATTTTAAAGCAACAGGAATTATAGACTTCATTAATTTGAAATAAATACGATAAATTAATACAAATTTATCAGCTTTAGGATCCATTTTATTATTCGTAACATGTATGTCTAGAATTAAAGATTGCATAATAGTCGGATCAATTAAACTAACAGAGAAATTGGGAGCACAATTAAAACGAACAGTACCATTACATAAATTAGTCTGTACTAAAGCAAGAATTGAATCATTGTAATGAAGTAAACGATCATCACGAAGTGCCATGAAGACAGGAGTATCAACCCCACGTTTCATTAACGGATGTAAAGCAATTTGAATTAAACCAAAATGCATAAAACGATAACCATTAGACAAATAATAAGAAATAGCAGTATTAGTTAGTAAAGAAATTGTTTTCTTTTCTTCTTCCATGGGATGAATCTCCTCATGGATTTTAATAGAATACGCTTTATTAAACTCAAGTAGTCCTTAAGAGTATACAGTAGAAATACTTCTACTTGGCAGAGCTTCTTGAATTAATTCATGAGAATTAAGAATGGATGAATATGATGAAGATGCAGACGATGATGCCATTATGGATGCAGACCTAGGAGAACTAGATTCTCCAAAGAGAAATCTTCTAACTTTTTCAGCCATTTTAATTAAATTTAATCTTACACCTCTAAATGTAAAACTGAGTTATGCATAGACCTAGATGGGAACACGGGGATCATGCCGGGAACACCTATCTTCTAAGGCTTGCCAACGGTCTCACTGATGCAAACAACCGCTTACCAACGTCTAAATGCATGCAAATGCTCACCCTTACCTTCAGATTTGTAAAATTATATTTAATCAAAATTTTTGAAAATGTTTGAAAATATTTTCTTTGAAAATATTTTCAAACATTTTCAAAAATTTTGATTAAATATAATTTTGACTCCAATGCAACAAATGGAAATTTTGACTCATCAAACTATTGTTCATCGTGATGTTACTATTAATGATGAAGTAGTTAGAACTACTGACTATGAATCTGACGGTGCTAGTTATTTAATTTATGTTCTTTCTATGCATTTTGTCGGTAATCCTAAAGAAGAATTAACAAGTTTAAAGATTTCATTGACTAATCTTAAATGTCCTACTTTTAGAGATTATTTCTGGTATAAGACTACTTTTTTGACTAATGTGTTGCGTAGGCCAGACTGTAATCAATCTTTTTGGAAAGAAAAATTTATTACTGGTTTACCTCCTTTATTTTCACAAAAATTAATTACTAGTTTAATGAAAGAAATGGGTACGGAGAATTTGGATTTGTCTAATATTACTTATGGTCAATTATTTGCTTTCCTCAAAAAAGAGGCTTTATCTATCTGTCAAGATTTTAAATTACAGAGAAAATATGGTCTTGAGAAGCAGGAATTGGGGTCCTTCTGTCAAGCATTTGGCATCACAAGTCCTCATCCGCCCTCTTCACAAGACAAAAGACATAAAAAGGTTAGCCAGTATCATACTAGTAAAAATAAGTATAATAAATATAAAAGGAAAAATAAATATAATCCTGAATGGTATAATAAGAAACATGATAATTATAGAAAAAAGAAATATAAATATAGCAAAGGGAAAAATTCTGTTAAATGCTATAAATGTGGTAAGTTAGGTCACATAGCGCCTAATTGTAAATTAGAAAAGAAGATTAATACTATATTTTCTGAAGAAACTGATTTAAAGAATAAATTAATGTCTATTCTAATTAACTCTGAAAAAGAAGATACAGATAATTATTATTCCTCTGACTCATCTAGTTTTTCAGATAAAGATGATTTTTGTGAATGTAAAAAGACAATTAATATGATGAATAATTCTAGTAAAAATAGTTTAAATAAAGAATTATTATTCGATATAATAAAAGATATAAAAGATGATAATATTAGAAAAGATTATTTAGAAAAATTAAAAAACTTAGTTTTACAAGAAAATAATCATATGTTTGATATAAAAGAACCATTTAGTCTAAATAATTTAATAGATAAATATAAACATGAAGATAATTTTGGTTTTCGTAAAAGTAATAATATTAAAGAAGAAATAAAAATATTAAAAGATGAAATTAGAAATATTAATAATCAATTAAATGAATTAAAATTAAAAGATTTAGAATTAGAAGCTAAAATCTTACTAAAAGATCAGTCTAATATAGCATCTACATCTGGTATAATAAAAGATGATGAAATTAATATAGCTAATGATATTCCTGACGATAAAAATTTCTTAAATTTAATTAATAGAGTAAAAATTGAAAAATGGTATGTTATAGTTACAATAGGTGTCGAGGATTGGACGACTACTTGTGTCGCCATGCTTGATAGTGGCGCCGATCAATCCTGCTCTCTTTTTAATCATCTCCTCCTTCTTCTGCTAAATTTACATATGCTTACTTTAGTTCTTTTCTTGTATGTTTGAAAACCAATAGTAGCCTGAGGAGGTAAAATTGCGGGGATGGCCCCTAGTAATTTCCACCAATCATAAACCCACATGGGGACATTTTTATTAAACGTAGTGGAAAAACTAATGAACCACGAATGATTAAACGATCGGTAATAAAGGCACCGATAAAAGGCAAGAATGTAATCAGCGTAATTAAAACCATCTGGAACATAAGGAATGGAGAAGGAATTTCTAGCATGAATCGAAGGAAAGTCACGAGGACTCATTATTTTCTGAATTATAAACTTAGAATAAGCAATACGAGATTTATCCTTTTTATCAGGATAATGAGTAATTTCGACGGAATTAGTGTCAACAAGAATTAGTTCATAGTAAGCTTGAGTCTTACAGATATCATCTGTAAGCCATTGATTATTAGGCAGAAAGAGTCTAGAACAGAAATTTTTGACATCATTATTTTCAGGAGTGGTTTTGTAATGAGTCAACATGAGGTACTCAAATTCTGTTTTAGGAATGTATGGGGCTGCATTAGACGAGGAAGATGATGAGGAGGCAGAAGCATTAATCGGAGTGGTATGGAGTCTGGCTGAAGGAGACAAAACAGCATTAGTGTAGGTAAGTGGAGGAAAATCATTAGACGGTACTGAAGGAGACAAAGGCTTGGGTGGATTAGACATTATATAGTCAGAAGGAGTTTTCGGTTTTCCTGGATCCTTAGACATTGGTGCGACCTGTAAGAAATTCACGGGTAAGGAAGTCAGGAAGAGAATTATCATCGCCTTTAATGAATTCAATATCAAAATCAAAGACAGAAAGAATAGCATGCCATCTGGCGAAAATTTGTTTGGAAACCAAATTTTTTACATCTTTCTGTAAAATTTCTTTAGCTGACTTACAGTCAACTCTGAGTAAAAACTTTTTATTATACAAATCATCTTGAAATTTAGAAATGCATAAAACAATTGATAAAATTTCTTTCTTAACAGTAGAATAATTTTTCTGTGGCCCCGCCCAAATGCCCGAATGGTATCTAACCAATTCTTCTAATGCAGATGATGCGGATGCATGCATTTTCTGTTTAAGAATGCCGCCATAACCAATATCTGATGCATCTGTCTCAATAATCATGAATGCATCTGGATGGGGAATGCCTAAACAAGGAAGAGTCTTAATTTTTTCTTTAATCTGTTTAATTAAATTAGTATGAGTCTCTGTCCAAGCAGGAGGATTTTTCTGTAATCTCTCATACAAAGGACCACATATAGTTCTCAAATTAGGAAAGAAATCTGCAATGTAATTTAAACAACCAAGAAAGCGTTGTAATTGATTTTTATCTCTTATTTCATCTGGAAATTTACTAGCGAATTCAATTGTTCTTTGAATCGGTTTCATTTTCCCTTGATTAATATCATGACCTAAAAATCTGATTTTAGTTTGAAACAATTTCATCTTTTTAGCTGAAATTACTAAGCCATTAGTCTGAATAACATGTAACATGAGATTAAGATGTTTAAAATGCTGAGAAACATTATCCGAAAATACTAAAATGTCATCAATATAAACAATTACAAAATTAGAATAATCATTAAAAATATCATTCATTATACGCTGAAATTCAGAAGGAGCATTTTTCAAACCAAAAGGCATAACATTCCATTCATAGTGTCCGAAAGGAACAGTAAAAGCTGTTTTATACCTATCGTTTTCATTAATCTGTATTTGCCAATATCCTGATTTTAAATCAAATTTGGAAAATACTTTCGCACTATGAAGACTTTTAAGTAAATCTTTTTTATTCGGAATAGGATACCGAATCCATTGTAAAACCTTATTTAACGGTTTATAATTAATTACTAATCGAGGCACGCCGCGTTCCTTTTCTGCTTGATTATTCACATAAAAAGCCGCACAACTCCAAGGAGATTGTGATTTCCTGATTAATTTTTTATCCATTAAACTCTGAATTTCTTGTTTACAAAATTTAAGTAATTCCTCATTCATTTGAATCGGCCTAGCCTTGGTCAGAATATCACGTTCATTAAACTCTTTTATATATGGTAATGAAACAACATGCTTTTTCCTATTCCAAAACGCATTAGGATGTTCTGAACACACTAATGTTTGGAATTTCTTATCTAAATTATCAATTTTTAATTTAATATCTGCTTTCATTAATTGTTCATATATTCTAGTAAAATCTAATTCATTTTGTAAAAACATTAAACTTTTCTTTTTCTTATTCATTACACAGATTTGTTTATATATCGAATTAGTCTGGAGTAATGCTAACTCTTTTTCTTGTATAGGATTAATAAATGGAAAAACCAATTTATTACCTAACAGATTAACCGAAATATGATCAGTGTGTTTAGTAAACGGAGTAATTTGATATAAAAACGGATTTCCTAACACTACATCAGTAGTAAAGTTTTCAAGGATTAAGAATGAATGTTTAAAACAATATCCATTATTACAGATATAGCCATTATTCAATTCAGCATAAATATCTATTTCTAATCCATTAGCAGCATACAATTTTTCTTTAGTTCTTGATAAATACTTATCTGGAATTATTCCGCGACTGATGCAGGATTGATCGGCGCCACTATCAAGCATGGCGACACAAGTAGTCGTCCAATCCTCGACACCTATTGTAACTAGAACATACCATTTTTCAATTTTTACTCTATTAATTAAATTTAAGAAATTTTTATCGTCAGGAATATCATTAGCTATATTAATTTCATCATCTTTTATTATACCAGATGTAGATGCTATATTAGACTGATCTTTTAGTAAGATTTTAGCTTCTAATTCTAAATCTTTTAATTTTAATTCATTTAATTGATTATTAATATTTCTAATTTCATCTTTTAATATTTTTATTTCTTCTTTAATATTATTACTTTTACGAAAACCAAAATTATCTTCATGTTTATATTTATCTATTAAATTATTTAGACTAAATGGTTCTTTTATATCAAACATATGATTATTTTCTTGTAAAACTAAGTTTTTTAATTTTTCTAAATAATCTTTTCTAATATTATCATCTTTTATATCTTTTATTATATCGAATAATAATTCTTTATTTAAACTATTTTTACTAGAATTATTCATCATATTAATTGTCTTTTTACATTCACAAAAATCATCTTTATCTGAAAAACTAGATGAGTCAGAGGAATAATAATTATCTGTATCTTCTTTTTCAGAGTTAATTAGAATAGACATTAATTTATTCTTTAAATCAGTTTCTTCAGAAAATATAGTATTAATCTTCTTTTCTAATTTACAATTAGGCGCTATGTGACCTAACTTACCACATTTATAGCATTTAACAGAATTTTTCCCTTTGCTATATTTATATTTCTTTTTTCTATAATTATCATGTTTCTTATTATACCATTCAGGATTATATTTATTTTTCCTTTTATATTTATTATACTTATTTTTACTAGTATGATACTGGCTAACCTTTTTATGTCTTTTGTCTTGTGAAGAGGGCGGATGAGGACTTGTGATGCCAAATGCTTGACAGAAGGACCCCAATTCCTGCTTCTCAAGACCATATTTTCTCTGTAATTTAAAATCTTGACAGATAGATAAAGCCTCTTTTTTGAGGAAAGCAAATAATTGACCATAAGTAATATTAGACAAATCCAAATTCTCCGTACCCATTTCTTTTATTAAACTAGTAATTAATTTTTGTGAAAATAAAGGAGGTAAACCAGTAATAAATTTTTCTTTCCAAAAAGATTGATTACAGTCTGGCCTACGCAACACATTAGTCAAAAAAGTAGTCTTATACCAGAAATAATCTCTAAAAGTAGGACATTTAAGATTAGTCAATGAAATCTTTAAACTTGTTAATTCTTCTTTAGGATTACCGACAAAATGCATAGAAAGAACATAAATTAAATAACTAGCACCGTCAGATTCATAGTCAGTAGTTCTAACTACTTCATCATTAATAGTAACATCACGATGAACAATAGTTTGATGAGTCAAAATTTCCATTTGTTGCATTGGAGTAAACATATTATCCCACCAATTTTTTAATTGGCCAGTAAAACCAGAAACAAAACATGAAGCAATTTGACGTTCACTTATCTGAGGATACTTAGATTTATAAGCTATCTTAGCAGTACCCATTTCATGCAAAGTATTAGTTATTTCATATTCAGATTTACCATCAATATTCCATTCATATAAAGCACTTCCATCATAGGATTTAGTATTAAACCTATTACGTTCTTCAAATTGAATATCAGGGGGAGTAGGTCTACTAGAATAATTCATTACATTTCTATTATTAGACCATCTATTACTGTATGACCGTCTAACTGGTCGTCTCGAGATACGATTAAGTTCTAAAGGTTCTAAAGGAGGAGTAGTTTCATAAAATTGGTTTTCTATGTCTTCTATATTATCTATGTCATCATTTTCTTGTTCAGATTCAGAATTATGTGAACTGCTAGATGATTCTTCACGAGGGGCAGTACGATTAATCGTATGAAGTCGAAGACCACTAAACTGTCTTTCTATCTGATTAAGATCTGAAGAAGAAGATGGAGTATTAGTATTTCCTTCTATAGCCAAATTAATGCGTTGTACTAAAGAAATTTCTTTTCTAATTCTCTAGGAAGAGAAGGAGATACTAGCGGTTTAGATACTTCATTAGGAAAATTACCACTTTTATTATCCAATTTTACCGAAATTAAATCCACTTGCTGAGCAATAGTTTGTAAAATCTGATTAGAATAATTATTCTGTTGATAAACTTTTTTAATATCTTCAGAATCAATAGATTCTCTAATATCTTTACCTTTTTTAAAAGGAGAAGCAATTATTTCGCCTTCTTTAGTATTAATTTTTATTGCCTGTAAAGGTGGATGAATAGCCGATAAAATAGTATTATTTTCTACCAATTGCCATTTTTTATACAAATTAGTCTGAACATGAATAGTTGATAAATTTTTATAAGTAATGTTTTCTTTCTGAAAATAGTAATCTAACCATTGAAAGAAAGGAAAATTAAACTGTTTTTTATTTATATCCTTAACCCATTCGTCTTTGAGTTTAGAAATAATTTGTGGATCAAATTTTTCAAACCATAATCTTTTTTCATTATTTTCTGATGAAAAGTAATTTTTATTAAGAAAATCTTTATCTATGGAAAAAGGTTTTCTTAACATATTAATTTCCGAAAATTTCATTTGAGACTGAGTAGGAGAACCTACTGAGGAACTAGAATCGGGAATGACTTCAGGAAGAGGAGAAGTAAACTTAATCTTAGGATCAGTATAGGAATACCTGGAGGGTTCATATGAAGTACTAGGAAGATCGACTGAATACCTCGGTCGAGTTTCTAAAGGGAACCTGCAGGAGGAAGACTTAGACAACATATTATTAAATTTTAATAATATTTTATTATCAGGGAGTTCTTCAATATTAGCCTGAGTTCGCACTGGATGTCGTTGTGCTATTATCGGACGATCAATTAGCAATTCATTAGGAATAGTAATTTCATTACGAGCTAACAGTCTAGGTGTTTGTGTGTGCGTATTGTCAGAATCAGCAATTACTAACACAGAATCACCTTCATTAGTAGGCTTTAATTTTAAAGCAACAGGAATTATAGACTTCATTAATTTGAAATAAATACGATAAATTAATACAAATTTATCAGCTTTAGGATCCATTTTATTATTCGTAACATGTATGTCTAGAATTAAAGATTGCATAATAGTCGGATCAATTAAACTAACAGAGAAATTGGGAGCACAATTAAAATGAACAGTACCATTACATAAATTAGTCTGTACTAAAGCAAGAATTGAATCATTGTAATGAAGTAAACGATCATCACGAAGTGCCATGAAGACAGGAGTATCAACCCCACGTTTCATTAACGGATGTAAAGCAATTTGAATTAAACCAAAATGCATAAAACGATAACCATTAGACAAATAATAAGAAATAGCAGTATTAGTTAGTAAAGAAATTGTTTTCTTTTCTTCTTCCATGGGATGAATCTCCTCATGGATTTTAATAGAATACGCTTTATTAAACTCAAGTAGTCCTTGAGAGTATACAGTAGAAATACTTCTACTTGGCAGAGCTTCTTGAATTAATTCATGAGAATTAAGAATGGATGAATATGATGAAGATGCAGACGATGATGCCATTATGGATGCAGACCTAGGAGAACTAGATTCTCCAAAGAGAAATCTTCTAACTTTTTCAGCCATTTTAATTAAATTTAATCTTACACCTCTAAATGTAAAACTGAGTTATGCATAGACCTAGATGGGAACACGGGGATCATGCCGGGAACACCTATCTTCTAAGGCTTGCCAACGGTCTCACTGATGCAAACAACCGCTTACCAACGTCTAAATGCATGCAAATGCTCACCCTTACCTTCAGATTTGTAAAATTATATTTAATCAAAATTTTTGAAAATGTTTGAAAATATTTTCTTTGAAAATTCTTTGAAAAACCAGGCTCTGATACCAAAAGAGAGCAGGATCGGTTGCAGTAATCAAAAGATTCAAAGTTCAAAGAAGTAGATGAGAAAGAAGGTGAAGTAGGCGGTAAACTAAAGTAAGCATATGTAAATTTAGCAGAAGAAGGAGGAGATGATTAACAGAAGCAAAAGACTTACTATTAGTTTGGTTGGTTGGAAAGAAAGGAATTAAATTACTTGAAAGAGTTTTGAAAGCGGAAAGAAAAGATTGTAAAGAAGGTTTGAAAGCAGAGAGAGAAGTTGTGTAAATTCACTCTGAGGCTTCTATTGATTAATTAGCCTTTAAATAGGCAAAGGTGGAGACATTATACAAGAGTGGAATCCGAAAATGAATTCCGAAATTAAAGGTAAATGAAAGATAAATTAAATGTAAGTGCCTAGTGACATATGCACTTACGTAAGCTAACAATTATTCAGTGAATGACGCATGCACTTACGTCATTATACAATTATTCCTAACTATTACATATCTGATAGACTAAAAATCAAAAGGGTCTTGTGCCAAGGGCCCACCAAATGGGTCGTCATTATCCTGAGTTGAAGTAGTTGGCAGGACATGCTTGTCGGGTTGATCTTGTTCACGCATTTGATCTGCGCGGTCAATTTCTGCAGTAGTCACCTTTTGAATTTCTTGATAGGCCTGAATGCATATTTTTAAGTAATCTTGTAGGCCTTGTTCCGTAACAAAATTAGCCGGGGAAGAAGTTGATGCAGTAGTCTGTTGAGAAGGAATCTGCTGAGGAGTCTGTGGAAGAGTAGTCCGTGGAGTAGTCCGTAGTTGCTGAGGTATAGGAGTAATAATTTTCTTCGGTAGTGGAATTTTACTTTTGTCCGGTGTTTTAGGAGTCATAGGGTCATTCACCGGAAGTTGTCTGGAAACTTCAGAAATTATATTTTTATATTTTTCTCCAGATTCAAGGAATTTATTAACTGTTTGGGCACAACATTGTTGCTCATTATACTGTACCCACCACTTGACATTAATCTGACGAATTAAACTACAGGGATACCCTGTCTGAGTAGACTTAATTTGGAAACTCCAGGCCATAATGTATGGGACCCGGAATTCTGCATGAAACAAAAAATTAGCCTGATAGTCGTCTAACCTACATCTTTTCTTGTATGTTTGAAAACCAATAGTAGCCTGAGGAGGTAAAATTGCGGGGATGGCCCCTAGTAATTTCCACCAATCATAAACCCATAAGTAATATTAGACAAATCCAAATTCTCCGTACCCATTTCTTTCATTAAACTAGTAATTAATTTTTGTGAAAATAAAGGAGGTAAACCAGTAATAAATTTTTCTTTCCAAAAAGATTGATTACAGTCTGGCCTACGCAACACATTAGTCAAAAAAGTAGTCTTATACCAGAAATAATCTCTAAAAGTAGGACATTTAAGATTAGTCAATGAAATCTTTAAACTTGTTAATTCTTCTTTAGGATTACCGACAAAATGCATAGAAAGAACATAAATTAAATAACTAGCACCGTCAGATTCATAGTCAGTAGTTCTAACTACTTCATCATTAATAGTAACATCACGATGAACAATAGTTTGATGAGTCAAAATTTCCATTTGTTGCATTGGAGTAAACATATTATCCCACCAATTTTTTAATTGGCCAGTAAAACCAGAAACAAAACATGAAGCAATTTGACGTTCACTTATCTGAGGATACTTAGATTTATAAGCTATCTTAGCAGTACCCATTTCATGCAAAGTATTAGTTATTTCATATTCAGATTTACCATCAATATTCCATTCATATAAAGCACTTCCATCATAGGATTTAGTATTAAACCTATTACGTTCTTCAAATTGAATATCAGGGGGAGTAGGTCTACTAGAATAATTCATTACATTTCTATTATTAGACCATCTATTACTGTATGACCGTCTAACTGGTCGTCTCGAGATACGATTAAGTTCTAAAGGTTCTAAAGGAGGAGTAGTTTCATAAAATTGGTTTTCTATGTCTTCTATATTATCTATGTCATCATTTTCTTGTTTAGATTCAGAATTATGTGAACTGCTAGATGATTCTTCACGAGGGGCAGTACGATTAATCGTATGAAGTCGAAGACCACTAAACTGTCTTTCTATCTGATTAAGAGCTGAAGAAGAAGATACAGATAATTATTATTCCTCTGACTCATCTAGTTTTTCAGATAAAGATGATTTTTGTGAATGTAAAAAGACAATTAATATGATGAATAATTCTAGTAAAAATAGTTTAAATAAAGAATTATTATTCGATATAATAAAAGATATAAAAGATGATAATATTAGAAAAGATTATTTAGAAAAATTAAAAAACTTAGTTTTACAAGAAAATAATCATATGTTTGATATAAAAGAACCATTTAGTCTAAATAATTTAATAGATAAATATAAACATGAAGATAATTTTGGTTTTCGTAAAAGTAATAATATTAAAGAAGAAATAAAAATATTAAAAGATGAAATTAGAAATATTAATAATCAATTAAATGAATTAAAATTAAAAGATTTAGAATTAGAAGCTAAAATCTTACTAAAAGATCAGTCTAATATAGCATCTACATCTGGTATAATAAAAGATGATGAAATTAATATAGCTAATGATATTCCTGACGATAAAAATTTCTTAAATTTAATTAATAGAGTAAAAATTGAAAAATGGTATGTTCTAGTTACAATAGGTGTCGAGGATTGGACGACTACTTGTGTCGCCATGCTTGATAGTGGCGCCGATCAATCCTGCATCAGTCGCGGAATAATTCCAGATAAGTATTTATCAAGAACTAAAGAAAAATTGTATGCTGCTAATGGATTAGAAATAGATATTTATGCTGAATTGAATAATGGCTATATCTGTAATAATGGATATTGTTTTAAACATTCATTCTTAATCCTTGAAAACTTTACTACTGATGTAGTGTTAGGAAATCCGTTTTTATATCAAATTACTCCGTTTACTAAACACACTGATCATATTTCGGTTAATCTGTTAGGTAATAAATTGGTTTTTCCATTTATTAATCCTATACAAGAAAAAGAGTTAGCATTACTCCAGACTAATTCGATATATAAACAAATCTGTGTAATGAATAAGAAAAAGAAAAGTTTAATGTTTTTACAAAATGAATTAGATTTTACTAGAATAGATGAACAATTAATGAAAGCAGATATTAAATTAAAAATTGATAATTTAGATAAGAAATTCCAAACATTAGTGTGTTCAGAACATCCTAATGCGTTTTGGAATAGGAAAAAGCATGTTGTTTCATTACCATATATAAAAGAGTTTAATGAACGTGATATTCCGACCAAGGCTAGGCCGATTCAAATGAATGAGGAATTACTTAAATTTTGTAAACAAGAAATTCAGAGTTTAATGGATAAAAAATTAATCAGGAAATCACAATCTCCTTGGAGTTGTGCGGCTTTTTATGTGAATAATCAAGCAGAAAAGGAACGCGGCGTGCCTCGATTAGTAATTAATTATAAACCGTTAAATAAGGTTTTACAATGGATTCGGTATCCTATTCCGAATAAAAAAGATTTACTTAAAAGGCTTCATAGTGCGAAAGTATTTTCCAAATTTGATTTAAAATCAGGATATTGGCAAATACAGATTAATGAAAACGATAGGTATAAAACAGCTTTTACTGTTCCTTTCGGACACTATGAATGGAATGTTATGCCTTTTGGTTTGAAAAATGCTCCTTCTGAATTTCAGCGTATAATGAATGATATTTTTAATGATTATTCTAATTTTGTAATTGTTTATATTGATGACATTTTAGTATTTTCGGATAATGTTTCTCAGCATTTTAAACATCTTAATCTCATGTTACATGTTATTCAGACTAATGGCTTAGTAATTTCAGCTAAAAAAGATGAAATTGTTTCAAACTAAAATCAGATTTTTAGGTCACGATATTAATCAAGGGAAAATGAAACCGATTCAAAGAACAATTGAATTCGCTAGTAAATTTCCAGATGAAATAAGAGATAAAAATCAATTACAACGCTTTCTTGGTTGTTTAAATTACATTGCAGATTTCTTTCCTAATTTGAGAACTATATGTGGTCCTTTGTATGAGAGATTACAGAAAAATCCTTCTGCTTGGACAGAGACTCATACTAATTTAATTAAACAGATTAAAGAAAAAATTAAGACTCTTCCTTGTTTAGGCATTCCCCATCCAGATGCATTCATGATTATTGAGACAGATGCATCAGATATTGGTTATGGCGGCATTCTTAAACAGAAAATGCATGCATCCGCATCATCTGCATTAGAAGAATTGGTTAGATACCATTCGGGCATTTGGGCGGGGCCACAGAAAAATTATTCTACTGTTAAGAAAGAAATTTTATCAATTGTTTTATGCATTTCTAAATTTCAAGATGATTTGTATAATAAAAAGTTTTTACTCAGAGTTGACTGTAAGTCAGCTAAAGAAATTTTACAGAAAGATGTAAAAAATTTGGTTTCCAAACAAATTTTCGCCAGATGGCAAGCTATTCTTTCTGTCTTTGACTTTGATATTGAATTCATTAAAGGCGATGATAATTCTCTTCCTGACTTCCTTACCCGTGAATTTCTTACTGTTGGGAATAGCTTAGGTGTTTAATCCAATTAAACAGCGGAATCCTAAACTATGAGGATCGGGTCTTACCCTTGAAGCGTAATCGGTTGCCGCGTCTGGATCCTAGATTGATGTTAGTCCAAACCTTCTGCTCCGGTTATGTTTGTCACCACCGAAATCCTTCCTTGAAGGACTCTCTACTTTCAAGCACTGAAAGTCTTTGCAGGTTGGTGCTAGCCAATCTTGCCTACCCCGGAGGATTTGGGAAATCCTGTGTATTTTTCTGATGAGAATAATTCCCAAAAAAAACCCCCCTACAATTATATCCCTAGGATATTTGTAGAGAATTAATTTCCAAAATCAGTATTGTAATTATCCAATTATAACTTAACTGATTTTGGTCATATTCCAAATCAGTATTATTACCAAATATTATTTTACTGATTCCAAATCAGTATTTAAATAATATTTACTGATTCCAAATCAGCATTAAATAACACTTTAATGATTTGGGTTATACACCAAGCCCATGGATCAACCCATGACCCATGGATCAGGCTGATGGGTCAAGAACTTCAATTGCAATTAAGTCCCTTGATTTATCAGCTTATCCCAATTGTTCCCAGGTAATTAATTAACTATTAATTAATACCACAGAACTTTCAAATAATATTTAATTAAACCATTTAATTAAATCTTATTTATTTAAGTATAACAATTATACTTATTGTAGGCAATAATTCTTATTCTGCATCATCGAACTTTCTTATGTGCGATCCTGTAGGCCCATTCCAAATTGGCAATGGATAACTCAAACCCATTGATTAATCCATAAGTCATTAGTGGTCTCTAGCAAGACATAATGACTACCCAATTTGGAATGGAGGGTCGAATGGAGATTCAACACAACCTTTCCGAGCAAACTGCGTACGATCCTCTACATCGATATCCAGCTTAGCATAAGGCATGGAACCATCATCCTTATGTTGCTAAGCGTTTACTTGATCTCTTAGTGACACTGAATCCTTCAAGCAAATGATATCCTATCATTCCTTGGGCATGGCCATGCACTTTTCAGTTCACTATCAAGTGGCCAAGATATCATCTCTCACTTAAGAGAGATTTGTAGTCCCATCACTTCACCTACATACCTTAGCGTGTCTCATAGTGTACCCAATCATACCCGTACTTGGCAACCTGTTACGGCCCCGTTAGGCGTATGTCAAAGCACACTACAATTCACCTAAGACCATGTAGTGATTTCTGGTCTAAGGATCCTAGTACCAGTACTACTCAAAAGAATCACTCATGATCTAATTAGTCCATGGAGTGTTTCTTTTGGCGGATCGATTTCATGAATTTAAATGTGCACAAGGATATTACTATCATGAAATTAACTCATTTGATAAACAATCAATCAAACGACAAATATCTTATTTACATAAATACCCTCAAAGTATATTTACATAAATAGCCCTCATTAGGGCACATTCACCAACACTTACAGGTCGCACCAATGTCTAAGGATCCAGGAAAACCGAAAACTCCTTCTGACTATATAATGTCTAATCCACCCAAGCCTTTGTCTCCTTCAGTACCATCTAATGATTTTCCTCCACTTACCTACACTAATGCTGTTTTGTCTCCTTCAGCCAGACTCCATACCACTCCGATTAATGCTTCTGCCTCCTCATCATCTTCCTCGTCTAATGCAGCCCCATACATTCCTAAAACAGAATTTGAGTACCTCATGTTGACTCATTACAAAACCACTCCTGAAAATAATGATGTCAAAAATTTCTGTTCTAGACTCTTTCTGCCTAATAATCAATGGCTTACAGATGATATCTGTAAGACTCAAGCTTACTATGAACTAATTCTTGTTGACACTAATTCCGTCGAAATTACTCATTATCCTGATAAAAAGGATAAATCTCGTATTGCTTATTCTAAGTTTATAATTCAGAAAATAATGAGTCCTCGTGACTTTCCTTCGATTCATGCTAGAAATTCCTTCTCCATTCCTTATGTTCCAGATGGTTTTAATTACGCTGATTACATTCTTGCCTTTTATCGGTGCCTTTATTACCGATCGTTTAATCATTCGTGGTTCATTAGTTTTTCCACTACGTTTAATAAAAATGTCCCCATGTGGGTTTATGATTGGTGGAAATTACTAGGGGCCATCCCCGCAATTTTACCTCCTCAGGCTACTATTGGTTTTCAAACATACAAGAAAAGATGTAGGTTAGACGACTATCAGGCTAATTTTTTGTTTCATGCAGAATTCCGGGTCCCATACATTATGGCCTGGAGTTTCCAAATTAAGTCTACTCAGACAGGGTATCCCTGTAGTTTAATTCGTCAGATTAATGTCAAGTGGTGGGTACAGTATAATGAGCAACAATGTTGTGCCCAAACAGTTAATAAATTCCTTGAATCTGGAGAAAAATATAAAAATATAATTTCTGAAGTTTCCAGACAACTTCCGGTGAATGACCCTATGACTCCTAAAACACCGGACAAAAGTAAAATTCCACTACCGAAGAAAATTATTACTCCTATACCTCAGCAACTACGGACTACTCCACGGACTACTCTTCCACAGACTCCTCAGCAGATTCCTTCTCAACAGACTACTGCATCAACTTCTTCCCCGGCTAATTTTGTTACGGAACAAGGCCTACAAGATTATTTAAAAATATGCATTCAGGCCTATCAAGAAATTCAAAAGGTGACTACTGCAGAAATTGACCGCGCAGATCAAATGCGTGAACAAGATCAACCCGACAAGCATGTCCTGCCAACTACTTCAACTCAGGATAATGACGACCCATTTGGTGGGCCCTTGGCACAAGACCCTTTTGATTTTTAGTCTATCAGATATGTAATAGTTAGGAATAATTGTATAATGACGTAAGTGCATGCGTCATTCACTGAATAATTGTTAGCTTACGTAAGTGCATATGTCACTAGGCACTTACATTTAATTTATCTTTCATTTACCTTTAATTTCGGAATTCATTTTCGGATTCCACTCTTGTATAATGTCTCCACCTTTGCCTATTTAAAGGCTGATTAATCAATAGAAGCCTCAGAGTGAATTTACACAACTTCTCTCTCTGCTTTCAAAACTTCTTTACAATCTTTTCTTTCCGCTTTCAAAACTCTTTCAAGTAATTTAATTCCTTTCTTTCCAACCAACCAAACTAATAGTAAGTCTTTTGCTTCTGTTAATCATCTCCTCCTTCTTCTGCTAAATTTACATATGCTTACTTTAGTTTACCGCCTACTTCACCTTCTTTCTCATCTACTTCTTTGAACTTTGAATCTTTTGATTACTGCAACCGATCCTGCTCTCTTTTGATTAAGAATGAATGTTTAAAACAATATCCATTATTACAGATATAGCCATTATTCAATTCAGCATAAATATCTATTTCTAATCCATTAGCAGCATACAATTTTTCTTTAGTTCTTGATAAATACTTATCTGGAATTATTCCGCGACTGATGCAGGATTGATCGGCGCCACTATCAAGCATGGCGACACAAGTAGTCGTCCAATCCTCGACACCTATTGTAACTAGAACATACCATTTTTCAATTTTTACTCTATTAATTAAATTTAAGAAATTTTTATCGTCAGGAATATCATTAGCTATATTAATTTCATCATCTTTTATTATACCAGATGTAGATGCTATATTAGACTGATCTTTTAGTAAGATTTTAGCTTCTAATTCTAAATCTTTTAATTTTAATTCATTTAATTGATTATTAATATTTCTAATTTCATCTTTTAATATTTTTATTTCTTCTTTAATATTATTACTTTTACGAAAACCAAAATTATCTTCATGTTTATATTTATCTATTAAATTATTTAGACTAAATGGTTCTTTTATATCAAACATATGATTATTTTCTTGTAAAACTAAGTTTTTTAATTTTTCTAAATAATCTTTTCTAATATTATCATCTTTTATATCTTTTATTATATCGAATAATAATTCTTTATTTAAACTATTTTTACTAGAATTATTCATCATATTAATTGTCTTTTTACATTCACAAAAATCATCTTTATCTGAAAAACTAGATGAGTCAGAGGAATAATAATTATCTGTATCTTCTTTTTCAGAGTTAATTAGAATAGACATTAATTTATTCTTTAAATCAGTTTCTTCAGAAAATATAGTATTAATCTTCTTTTCTAATTTACAATTAGGCGCTATGTGACCTAACTTACCACATTTATAGCATTTAACAGAATTTTTCCCTTTGCTATATTTATATTTCTTTTTTCTATAATTATCATGTTTCTTATTATACCATTCAGGATTATATTTATTTTTCCTTTTATATTTATTATACTTATTTTTACTAGTATGATACTGGCTAACCTTTTTATGTCTTTTGTCATGTGAAGAGGGCGGATGAGGACTTGTGATGCCAAATGCTTGACAGAAGGACCCCAATTCCTGCTTCTCAAGACCATATTTTCTCTGTAATTTAAAATCTTGACAGATAGATAAAGCCTCTTTTTTGAGGAAAGCAAATAATTGACCATAAGTAATATTAGACAAATCCAAATTCTCCGTACCCATTTCTTTCATTAAACTAGTAATTAATTTTTGTGAAAATAAAGGAGGTAAACCAGTAATAAATTTTTCTTTCCAAAAAGATTGATTACAGTCTGGCCTACGCAACACATTAGTCAAAAAAGTAGTCTTATACCAGAAATAATCTCTAAAAGTAGGACATTTAAGATTAGTCAATGAAATCTTTAAACTTGTTAATTCTTCTTTAGGATTACCGACAAAATGCATAGAAAGAACATAAATTAAATAACTAGCACCGTCAGATTCATAGTCAGTAGTTCTAACTACTTCATCATTAATAGTAACATCACGATGAACAATAGTTTGATGAGTCAAAATTTCCATTTGTTGCATTGGAGTAAACATATTATCCCACCAATTTTTTAATTGGCCAGTAAAACCAGAAACAAAACATGAAGCAATTTGACGTTCACTTATCTGAGGATACTTAGATTTATAAGCTATCTTAGCAGTACCCATTTCATGCAAAGTATTAGTTATTTCATATTAAGATTTACCATCAATATTCCATTCATATAAAGCACTTCCATCATAGGATTTAGTATTAAACCTATTACGTTCTTCAAATTGAATATCAGGGGGAGTAGGTCTACTAGAATAATTCATTACATTTCTATTATTAGACCATCTATTACTGTATGACCGTCTAACTGGTCGTCTCGAGATACGATTAAGTTCTAAAGGTTCTAAAGGAGGAGTAGTTTCATAAAATTGGTTTTCTATGTCTTCTATATTATCTATGTCATCATTTTCTTGTTCAGATTCAGAATTATGTGAACTGCTAGATGATTCTTCACGAGGGGCAGTACGATTAATCGTATGAAGTCGAAGACCACTAAACTGTCTTTCTATCTGATTAAGAGCTGAAGAAGAAGATGGAGTATTAGTATTTCCTTCTATAGCCAAATTAATGCGTTGTACTAAAGAAATTTCTTTTTCTAATTCTCTAGGAAGAGAAGGAGATACTAGCGGTTTAGATACTTCATTAGGAAAATTACCACTTTTATTATCCAATTTTACCGAAATTAAATCCACTTGCTGAGCAATAGTTTGTAAAATCTGATTAGAATAATTATTCTGTTGATAAACTTTTTTAATATCTTCAGAATCAATAGATTCTCTAATATCTTTACCTTTTTTAAAAGGAGAAGCAATTATTTCGCCTTCTTTAGTATTAATTTTTATTGCCTGTAAAGGTGGATGAATAGCCGATAAAATAGTATTATTTTCTACCAATTTCCATTTTTTATACAAATTAGTCTGAACATGAATAGTTGATAAATTTTTATAAGTAATGTTTTCTTTCTGAAAATAGTAATCTAACCATTGAAAGAAAGGAAAATTAAACTGTTTTTTATTTATATCCTTAACCCATTCGTCTTTGAGTTTAGAAATAATTTGTGGATCAAATTTTTCAAACCATAATCTTTTTTCATTATTTTCTGATGAAAAGTAATTTTTATTAAGAAAATCTTTATCTATGGAAAAAGGTTTTCTTAACATATTAATTTCCGAAAATTTCATTTGAGACTGAGTAGGAGAACCTACTGAGGAACTAGAATCGGGAATGACTTCAGGAAGAGGAGAAGTAAACTTAATCTTAGGATCAGTATAGGAATACCTGGAGGGTTCATATGAAGTACTAGGAAGATCGACTGAATACCTCGGTTGAGTTTCTAAAGGGAACCTGCAGGAGGAAGACTTAGACAACATATTATTAAATTTTAATAATATTTTATTATCAGGGAGTTCTTCAATATTAGCCTGAGTTCACACTGGATGTCGTTGTGCTATTATCGGACGATCAATTAGCAATTTATTAGGAATAGTAATTTCATTACGAGCTAACAGTCTAGGTGTTTGTGTGTGCGTATTGTCAGAATCAGCAATTACTAACACAGAATCACCTTCATTAGTAGGCTTTAATTTTAAAGCAACAGGAATTATAGACTTCATTAATTTGAAATAAATACGATAAATTAATACAAATTTATCAGCTTTAGGATCCATTTTATTATTCGTAACATGTATGTCTAGAATTAAAGATTGCATAATAGTCGGATCAATTAAACTAACAGAGAAATTGGGAGCACAATTAAAACGAACAGTACCATTACATAAATTAGTCTGTACTAAAGCAAGAATTGAATCATTGTAATGAAGTAAACGATCATCACGAAGTGCCATGAAGACAGGAGTATCAACCCCACGTTTCATTAACGGATGTAAAGCAATTTGAATTAAACCAAAATGCATAAAACGATAACCATTAGACAAATAATAAGAAATAGCAGTATTAGTTAGTAAAGAAATTGTTTTCTTTTCTTCTTCCATGGGATGAATCTCCTCATGGATTTTAATAGAATACGCTTTATTAAACTCAAGTAGTCCTTGAGAGTATACAGTAGAAATACTTCTACTTGGCAGAGCTTCTTGAATTAATTCATGAGAATTAAGAATGGATGAATATGATGAAGATGCAGACGATGATGCCATTATGGATGCAGACCTAGGAGAACTAGATTCTCCAAAGAGAAATCTTCTAACTTTTTCAGCCATTTTAATTAAATTTAATCTTACACCTCTAAATGTAAAACTGAGTTATGCATAGACCTAGATGGGAACACGGGGATCATGCCGGGAACACCTATCTTCTAAGGCTTGCCAACGGTCTCACTGATGCAAACAACCGCTTACCAACGTCTAAATGCATGCAAATGCTCACCCTTACCTTCAGATTTGTAAAATTATATTTAATCAAAATTTTTGAAAATGTTTGAAAATATTTTCTTTGAAAATTCTTTGAAAAACCAGGCTCTGATACCAAAAGAGAGCAGGATCGGTTGCAGTAATCAAAAGATTCAAAGTTCAAAGAAGTAGATGAGAAAGAAGGTGAAGTAGGCGGTAAACTAAAGTAAGCATATGTAAATTTAGCAGAAGAAGGAGGAGATGATTAACAGAAGCAAAAGACTTACTATTAGTTTGGTTGGTTGGAAAGAAAGGAATTAAATTACTTGAAAGAGTTTTGAAAGCGGAAAGAAAAGATTGTAAAGAAGTTTTGAAAGCAGAGAGAGAAGTTGTGTAAATTCACTCTGAGGCTTCTATTGATTAATCAGCCTTTAAATAGGCAAAGGTGGAGACATTATACAAGAGTGGAATCCGAAAATGAATTCCGAAATTAAAGGTAAATGAAAGATAAATTAAATGTAAGTGCCTAGTGACATATGCACTTACGTAAGCTAACAATTATTCAGTGAATGACGCATGCACTTACGTCATTATACAATTATTCCTAACTATTACATATCTGATAGACTAAAAATCAAAAGGGTCTTGTGCCAAGGGCCCACCAAATGGGTCGTCATTATCCTGAGTTGAAGTAGTTGGCAGGACATGCTTGTCGGGTTGATCTTGTTCACGCATTTGATCTGCGCGGTCAATTTCTGCAGTAGTCACCTTTTGAATTTCTTGATAGGCCTGAATGCATATTTTTAAGTAATCTTGTAGGCCTTGTTCCGTAACAAAATTAGCCGGGGAAGAAGTTGATGCAGTAGTCTGTTGAGAAGGAATCTGCTGAGGAGTCTGTGGAAGAGTAGTCCGTGGAGTAGTCCGTAGTTGCTGAGGTATAGGAGTAATAATTTTCTTCGGTAGTGGAATTTTACTTTTGTCCGGTGTTTTAGGAGTCATAGGGTCATTCACCGGAAGTTGTCTGGAAACTTCAGAAATTATATTTTTATATTTTTCTCCAGATTCAAGGAATTTATTAACTGTTTGGGCACAACATTGTTGCTCATTATACTGTACCCACCACTTGACATTAATCTGACGAATTAAACTACAGGGATACCCTGTCTGAGTAGACTTAATTTGGAAACTCCAGGCCATAATGTATGGGACCCGGAATTCTGCATGAAACAAAAAATTAGCCTGATAGTCGTCTAACCTACATCTTTTCTTGTATGTTTGAAAACCAATAGTAGCCTGAGGAGATAAAATTGCGGGGATGGCCCCTAGTAATTTCCACCAATCATAAACCCACATGGGGACATTTTTATTAAACGTAGTGGAAAAACTAATGAACCACGAATGATTAAACGATCGGTAATAAAGGCATCGATAAAAGGCAAGAATGTAATCAGCGTAATTAAAACCATCTGGAACATAAGGAATGGAGAAGGAATTTCTAGCATGAATCGAAGGAAAGTCACGAGGACTCATTATTTTCTGAATTATAAACTTAGAATAAGCAATACGAGATTTATCCTTTTTATCAGGATAATGAGTAATTTCGACAGAATTAGTGTCAACAAGAATTAGTTCATAGTAAGCTTGAGTCTTACAGATATCATCTGTAAGCCATTGATTATTAGGCAGAAAGAGTCTAGAACAGAAATTTTTGACATCATTATTTTCAGGAGTGGTTTTGTAATGAGTCAACATGAGGTACTCAAATTCTGTTTTAGGAATGTATGGGGCTGCATTAGACGAGGAAGATGATGAGGAGGCAGAAGCATTAATCGGAGTGGTATGGAGTCTGGCTGAAGGAGACAAAACAGCATTAGTGTAGGTAAGTGGAGGAAAATCATTAGACGGTACTGAAGGAGACAAAGGCTTGGGTGGATTAGACATTATATAGTCAGAAGGAGTTTTCGGTTTTCCTGGATCCTTAGACATTGGTGCGACCTGTAAGAAATTCACGGGTAAGGAAGTCAGGAAGAGAATTATCATCGCCTTTAATGAATTCAATATCAAAATCAAAGACAGAAAGAATAGCTTGCCATCTGGCGAAAATTTGTTTGGAAACCAAATTTTTTACATCTTTCTGTAAAATTTCTTTAGCTGACTTACAGTCAACTCTGAGTAAAAACTTTTTATTATACAAATCATCTTGAAATTTAGAAATGCATAAAACAATTGATAAAATTTCTTTCTTAACAGTAGAATAATTTTTCTGTGGCCCCGCCCAAATGCCCGAATGGTATCTAACCAATTCTTCTAATGCAGATGATGCGGATGCATGCATTTTCTGTTTAAGAATGCCGCCATAACCAATATCTGATGCATCTGTCTCAATAATCATGAATGCATCTGGATGGGGAATGCCTAAACAAGGAAGAGTCTTAATTTTTTCTTTAATCTGTTTAATTAAATTAGTATGAGTCTCTGTCCAAGCAGGAGGATTTTTCTGTAATCTCTCATACAAAGGACCACATATAGTTCTCAAATTAGGAAAGAAATCTGCAATGTAATTTAAACAACCAAGAAAGCGTTGTAATTGATTTTTATCTCTTATTTCATCTGGAAATTTACTAGCGAATTCAATTGTTCTTTGAATCGGTTTCATTTTCCCTTGATTAATATCATGACCTAAAAATCTGATTTTAGTTTGAAACAATTTCATCTTTTTAGCTGAAATTACTAAGCCATTAGTCTGAATAACATGTAACATGAGATTAAGATGTTTAAAATGCTGAGAAACATTATCCGAAAATACTAAAATGTCATCAATATAAACAATTACAAAATTAGAATAATCATTAAAAATATCATTCATTATACGCTGAAATTCAGAAGGAGCATTTTTCAAACCAAAAGGCATAACATTCCATTCATAGTGTCCGAAAGGAACAGTAAAAGCTGTTTTATACCTATCGTTTTCATTAATCTGTATTTGCCAATATCCTGATTTTAAATCAAATTTGGAAAATACTTTCGCACTATGAAGCCTTTTAAGTAAATCTTTTTTATTCGGAATAGGATACCGAATCCATTGTAAAACCTTATTTAACGGTTTATAATTAATTACTAATCGAGGCACGCCGCGTTCCTTTTCTGCTTGATTATTCACATAAAAAGCCGCACAACTCCAAGGAGATTGTGATTTCCTGATTAATTTTTTATCCATTAAACTCTGAATTTCTTGTTTACAAAATTTAAGTAATTCCTCATTCATTTGAATCGGCCTAGCCTTGGTCGGAATATCACGTTCATTAAACTCTTTTATATATGGTAATGAAACAACATGTTTTTTCCTATTCCAAAACGCATTAGGATGTTCTGAACACACTAATGTTTGGAATTTCTTATCTAAATTATCAATTTTTAATTTAATATCTGCTTTCATTAATTGTTCATCTATTCTAGTAAAATCTAATTCATTTTGTAAAAACATTAAACTTTTCTTCTTCTTATTCATTACACAGATTTGTTTATATATCGAATTAGTCTGGAGTAATGCTAACTCTTTTTCTTGTATAGGATTAATAAATGGAAAAACCAATTTATTACCTAACAGATTAACCGAAATATGATCAGTGTGTTTAGTAAACGGAGTAATTTGATATAAAAATGGATTTCCTAACACTACATCAGTAGTAAAGTTTTCAAGGATTAAGAATGAATGTTTAAAACAATATCCATTATTACAGATATAGCCATTATTCAATTCAGCATAAATATCTATTTCTAAAAACATCAATAACTCATCAAAACACAAATATGAACTTCAAAACACAATTTCTATCTATTTCATTTACCAAAACATCAATAACTCATCAAAACACAAATATGAACTTCAAAATCACAATTCTACCTATTCCATATAACAAAACATAATATAACTCATCAAAACACAAATATGAACTTCAAAATCACAATTCTACCTATTCCATATACCAAAACATCAATAACTCATCAAAACACAAATATGAACTTCAAAATCACAATTCTACCTATTCCATATAACAAAACATAATATAACTCATCAAAACACAAATATGAACTTCAAAATCTCAATTCTACCTATTCCATATAACAAAACATCAATGAATAATTCATCAAAACACAAATATGAACTTCAAAATCAAAATTCTACCTATTCCATATACCAAAACATCAATAACTCATCAAAACACAAATATGAACTTCAAAATCACAATTCTACCTATTCCATATACCAAAACATCAATAACTCATCAAAACACAAATATGAACTTCAAAACACAATTTCTATCTATTTCATTTACCAAAACATCAATAACTCATCAAAACAAAAATATGAACTTCAAAATCACAATTCTACCTATTCCATATAACAAAACATAATATAACTCATCAAAACACAAATATGAACTTCAAAATCACAATTCTACCTATTCCATATACCAAAACATCAATAACTCATCAAAACACAAATATGAACTTCAAAATCACAATTCTACCTATTCCATATAACAAAACATAATATAACTCATCAAAACACAAATATGAACTTAAAAATCTCAATTCTACCTATTCCATATAACAAAACATCAATGAATAATTCATCAAAACACAAATATGAACTTCAAAATCAAAATTCTACCTATTCCATATACCAAAACATCAATAACTCATCAAAACACAAATATGAACTTCAAAATCACAATTCTTCCTATTCCATATACCAAAACATCAATAACTCATCAAAACACAAATATGAACTTCAAAACACAATTTCTATCTATTTCATTTACCAAAACAACAATAACTCATCAAAACACAAATATGAACTTCAAAACACGATTTCTATCTATTCCATATACCAAAACATCAATAACTCATCAACACACAAATATGAACTTTAAAATCACAATTCTACCTATTCCATATAACAAAACATCAATAACTCATCAAAACACAAATATGAACTTCAAAATCTCAATTCTACCTATTCCATATACCAAAACATCAATAACTCATCAAAACACAAATATGAACTTCAAAATCTCAATTCTACCTATTCCATATAACAAAACATCAATGAATAATTCATCAAAACACAAATATGAACTTCAAAATCAAAATTCTACCTATTCCATATACCAAAACATCAATAACTCATCAAAACACAAATATGAACTTCAAAATCTCAATTCTACCTATTCCATATACCAAAACATCAATGAATAACTCATCAAAACACAAATATGAACTTCAAAATCACAATTCTACCTATTCCACATACCAAAACATCAATAACTCATCAAAACACAAATATGAACATTGAAACACAATTTCTACCTATTCCATTTACAAAAACATCAATAACTCATCAAAACACAAATATGAACTTCAAAATCACAATTCTACCTATTCCATATAACAAAACATAATATAACTCATCAAAACACAACTATGAACTTCAAAATCACAATTCTACCTATTTCATATACCAAAACATCAATAACTCATCAAAACACAAATATGAACTTCAAAATCTCAATTCTACCTATTCCATATACCAAAACATCAATGAATAACTCATCAAAACACAAATATGAACTTCAAAATCTCAATTCTACCTATTCCATATAACAAAACATAATATAACTCATCAAAACACAAATATGAACTTCAAAATCACAATTCTACCTATTCCATATACCAAAACATCAATAACTCATCAAAACACAAATATGAACTTCAAAATCTCAATTCTACCTATTCCATATAACAAAACATAATATAACTAATCAAAACACAAATATGAACTTCAAAATCTCAATTCTACCTATTCCATATACCAAAACATTAATGAATAACTCATCAAAACACAAATATGAACTTCAAAATCAAAATTCTACCTATTCCATATACCAAAACATCAATAACTCATCAAAACACAAATATGAACTTCAAAATCACAATTCTACCCATTCCATATACCAAAACATCAATAACTCATCAAAACACAAATTTGAACTTCAAAATCTCAATTCTATATAACAAAACATCAATGAATAATTCATCAAAACACAAATATGAACTTCAAAATCAAAATTCTACCTATTCCATATACCAAAACATCAATAACTCATCAAAACACAAATATGAACTTCAAAATCTCAATTCTACCTATTCCATATACCAAAACATCAATGAATAACTCATCAAAACACAAATATGAACTTCAAAATCACAATTCTACCTATTCCACATACCAAAACATCAATAACTCATCAAAACACAAATATGAACTTTGAAACACAATTTCTACCTATTCCATTTACCAAAACATCAATAACTCATCAAAACACAAATATGAACTTTGAAACACAATTTCTACCTATTCCATTTACCAAAACATCAATAACTCATCAAAACACAAATATGAACTTCAAAATCACAATTCTACCTATTCCATATAACAAAACATAATATAACTCATCAAAACACAAATATGAACTTCAAAATCACAATTCTACCTATTCCATATACCAAAACATCAATAACTCATCAAAACACAAATATGAACTTCAAAATCACAATTCTACCTATTCCATATAACAAAACATAATATAACTCATCAAAACACAAATATGAACTTCAAAATCACAATTCTACCTATTCCATATACCAAAACATCAATAACTCATCAAAACACAAATATGAACTTCAAAATCTCAATTCTACCTATTCCATATACCAAAACATCAATGAATAACTCATCAAAACACAAATATGAACTTCAAAATCACAATTCTACCTATTCCACATACCAAAACATCAATAACTCATCAAAACACAAATATGAACATTGAAACACAATTTCTACCTATTCCATTTACCAAAACATCAATAACTCATCAAAACACAAATATGAACTTCAAAATCACAATTCTACCTATTCCATATAACAAAACATAATATAACTCATCAAAACACAACTATGAACTTCAAAATCACAATTCTACCTATTTCATATACCAAAACATCAATAACTCATCAAAACACAAATATGAACTTCAAAATCTCAATTCTACCTATTCCATATACCAAAACATCAATGAATAACTCATCAAAACACAAATATGAACTTCAAAATCACAATTCTACCTATTCCATATAACAAAACATAATATAACTCATCAAAACACAAATATGAACTTCAAAATCACAATTCTACCTATTTCATATACCAAAACATCAATAACTCATCAAAACACAAATATGAACTTTAAAATCTCAATTCTACCTATTCCATATAACAAAACATAATATAACTCATCAAAACACAAATATGAACTTCAAAATCACAATTCTACCTATTCCATATACCAAAACATCAATAACTCATCAAAACACAAATATGAACTTCAAAATCTCAATTCTACCTATTCCATATAACAAAACATAATATAACTAATCAAAACACAAATATGAACTTCAAAATCTCAATTCTACCTATTCCATATACCAAAACATTAATGAATAACTCATCAAAACACAAATATGAACTTCAAAATCAAAATTCTACCTATTCCATATACCAAAACATCAATGAATAACTCATCAAAACACAAATATGAACTTCAAAATCACAATTCTACCTATTCCACATACCAAAACATCAATAACTCATCAAAACACAAATATGAACTTTGAAACACAATTTCTACCTATTCCATTTACCAAAACATCAATAACTCATCAAAACACAAATATGAACTTTGAAACACAATTTCTACCTATTCCATTTACCAAAACATCAATAACTCATCAAAACACAAATATGAACTTCAAAATCACAATTCTACCTATTCCATATAACAAAACATAATATAACTCATCAAAACACAAATATGAACTTCAAAATCACAATTCTACCTATTCCATATACCAAAACATCAATAACTCATCAAAACACAAATATGAACTTCAAAATCACAATTCTACCTATTCCATATAACAAAACATAATATAACTCATCAAAACACAAATATGAACTTCAAAATCACAATTCTACCTATTCCATATACCAAAACATCAATAACTCATCAAAACACAAATATGAACTTCAAAATCTCAATTCTACCTATTCCATATACCAAAACATCAATGAATAACTCATCAAAACACAAATATGAACTTCAAAATCACAATTCTACCTATTCCACATACCAAAACATCAATAACTCATCAAAACACAAATATGAACATTGAAACACAATTTCTACCTATTCCATTTACCAAAACATCAATAACTCATCAAAACACAAATATGAACTTCAAAATCACAATTCTACCTATTCCATATAACAAAACATAATATAACTCATCAAAACACAACTATGAACTTCAAAATCACAATTCTACCTATTTCATATACCAAAACATCAATAACTCATCAAAACACAAATATGAACTTCAAAATCTCAATTCTACCTATTCCATATACCAAAACATCAATGAATAACTCATCAAAACACAAATATGAACTTCAAAATCACAATTCTACCTATTCCATATAACAAAACATAATATAACTCATCAAAACACAAATATGAACTTCAAAATCACAATTCTACCTATTTCATATACCAAAACATCAATAACTCATCAAAACACAAATATGAACTTTAAAATCTCAATTCTACCTATTCCATATAACAAAACATAATATAACTCATCAAAACACAAATATGAACTTCAAAATCACAATTCTACCTATTCCATATACCAAAACATCAATAACTCATCAAAACACAAATATGAACTTCAAAATCTCAATTCTACCTATTCCATATAACAAAACATAATATAACTAATCAAAACACAAATATGAACTTCAAAATCTCAATTCTACCTATTCCATATACCAAAACATTAATGAATAACTCATCAAAACACAAATATGAACTTCAAAATCAAAATTCTACCTATTCCATATACCAAAACATCAATAACTCATCAAAACACAAATATGAACTTCAAAATCACAATTCTACCCATTCCATATACCAAAACATCAATAACTCATCAAAACACAAATTTGAACTTCAAAATCTCAATTCTATATAACAAAACATCAATGAATAATTCATCAAAACACAAATATGAACTTCAAAATCTCAATTCTACCTATTCCATATACCAAAACATCAATAACTCATCAAAACACAAATATGAACTTCAAAATCTCAATTCTACCTATTCCATATACCAAAACATCAATGAATAACTCATCAAAACACAAATATGAACTTCAAAATCACAATTCTACCTATTCCACATACCAAAACATCAATAACTCATCAAAACACAAATATGAACTTTGAAACACAATTTCTACCTATTCCATTTACCAAAACATCAATAACTCATCAAAACACAAATATGAACTTTGAAACACAATTTCTACCTATTCCATTTACCAAAACATCAATAACTCATCAAAACACAAATATGAACTTCAAAATCACAATTCTACCTATTCCATATAACAAAACATAATATAACTCATCAAAACACAAATATGAACTTCAAAATCACAATTCTACCTATTCCATATACCAAAACATCAATAACTCATCAAAACACAAATATGAACTTCAAAATCACAATTCTACCTATTCCATATAACAAAACATAATATAACTCATCAAAACACAAATATGAACTTCAAAATCACAATTCTACCTATTCCATATACCAAAACATCAATAACTTATCAAAACACAAATATGAACTTCAAAATCTCAATTCTACCTATTCCATATAACAAAACATCAATGAATAATTCATCAAAACACAAATATGAACTTCAAAATCAAAATTCTACCTATTCCATATACCAAAACATCAATAACTCATCAAAACACAAATATGAACTTCAAAATCTCAATTCTACCTATTCCATATACCAAAACATCAATGAATAACTCATCAAAACACAAATATGAACTTCAAAATCACAATTCTACCTATTCCACATACCAAAACATCAATAACTCATCAAAACACAAATATGAACTTCAAAATCTCAATTCTACCTATTCCATATAACAAAACATAATATAACTCATCAAAACACAAATATGAACTTCAAAATCTCAATTCTACCTATTCCATATACCAAAACATCAATGAATAACTCATCAAAACACAAATATGAACTTCAAAATCACAATTCTACCTATTCCATATAACAAAACATAATATAACTCATCAAAACACAAATATGAACTTCAAAATCACAATTCTACCTATTTCATATACCAAAACATCAATAACTCATCAAAACACAAATATGAACTTCAAAATCTCAATTCTACCTATTCCATATAACAAAACATAATATAACTCATCAAAACACAAATATGAACTTCAAAATCACAATTCTACCTATTCCATATACCAAAACATCAATAACTCATCAAAACACAAATATGAACTTCAAAATCTCAATTCTACCTATTCCATATAACAAAACATAATATAACTAATCAAAACACAAATATGAACTTCAAAATCTCAATTCTACCTATTCCATATACCAAAACATTAATGAATAACTCATCAAAACACAAATATGAACTTCAAAATCAAAATTCTACCTATTCCATATACCAAAACATCAATAACTCATCAAAACACAAATATGAACTTCAAAATCACAATTCTACCCATTCCATATACCAAAACATCAATAACTCATCAAAACACAAATTTGAACTTCAAAATCTCAATTCTATATAACAAAACATCAATGAATAATTCATCAAAACACAAATATGAACTTCAAAATCAAAATTCTACCTATTCCATATACCAAAACATCAATAACTCATCAAAACACAAATATGAACTTCAAAATCTCAATTCTACCTATTCCATATACCAAAACATCAATGAATAACTCATCAAAACACAAATATGAACTTCAAAATCACAATTCTACCTATTCCACATACCAAAACATCAATAACTCATCAAAACACAAATATGAACTTTGAAACACAATTTCTACCTATTCCATTTACCAAAACATCAATAACTCATCAAAACACAAATATGAACTTTGAAACACAATTTCTACCTATTCCATTTACCAAAACATCAATAACTCATCAAAACACAAATATGAACTTCAAAATCACAATTCTACCTATTCCATATAACAAAACATAATATAACTCATCAAAACACAAATATGAACTTCAAAATCACAATTCTACCTATTTCATATACCAAAACATCAATAACTCATCAAAACACAAATATGAACTTCAAAATCTCAATTCTACCTATTCCATATAACAAAATATAATATAACTCATCAAAACACAAATATGAACTTCAAAATCACAATTCTACCTATTCCATATACCAAAACATCAATAACTCATCAAAACACAAATATGAACTTCAAAATCTCAATTCTACCTATTCCATATAACAAAACATCAATGAATAATTCATCAAAACACAAATATGAACTTCAAAATCAAAATTCTACCTATTCCATATACCAAAACATCAATAACTCATCAAAACACAAATATGAACTTCAAAATCTCAATTCTACCTATTCCATATAACAAAACATAATATAACTCATCAAAACACAAATATGAACTTCAAAATCACAATTCTACCTATTCCATATACCAAAACATCAATAACTCATCAAAACACAAATATGAACTTCAAAACACAATTTCTATCTATTTCATTTACCAAAACATCAATAACTCATCAAAACACAAATATGAACTTCAAAATCACAATTCTACCTATTCCATATTACAAAACATAATATAACTCATCAAAACACAAATATGAACTTCAAAATCACAATTCTACCTATTCCATATACCAAAACATCAATAACTCATCAAAACACAAATATGAACTTCAAAATCTCAATTCTACCTATTCCATATAACAAAACATCAATGAATAATTCATCAAAACACAAATATGTGTTGGATCGTGTCAAGTGTTGAGAGGGGGGGGTGAATCAACACTCTATCAATTTTTCTTTCAACTAAAGGATTCCCTCTCAAATGTTAGCTCAGTTAGAGCTTATTGTTGAACTCACGTTTTGGCTTAGATGGACTGTTGGCAGATCAGATCAACCAAGGAAGACATCAGATCAACCAAGGAAGACATCAGATCAATTCAATCACTCAAGGAGGGTTTACTTACACAACCATGACACTCCTGTTCAAGCTTACAGTTTGATAATACCACACCAGTCAAGACACACTCAAAGCAGTAAATGTGCAAGGGGGATTTTTACGTGGTTCGATCAAATGATCTACATCCACGGACAGATTCACTCCTGTCAATCTTCACTATCACAGAATCATTCAGCTCTGGCCTCACTGACCATAAGCAACATAAACAAGAGCTCACTGCTCAACACATTGAGGTTCACTACCTCTACAAGTTCATCAACTAAAACAATAACATGTAAATCTCTGTTGTGCTGCCTTTTCTACACAAATATCTTTCAAAATCACTTAATGAAAGACGTTTGATAGTGTTCTAGGCTTACCACCTGAAGCTGCAATCTCAGGGTCAGTTCTCCCGATTCTGCTCCTCCTCAGCTTCTTCTTCTCCTTGACTTCTGCCTCTCCAGCGCTTCAGCTTCTCCTTGTGCAGCAGACTGTTTCTTTCTCTCTTGTGTTTCTCATATCATCTTTTTCTGCTCTCACTCTTTTTCTCCTCCCTTTTCTCGGTTTCGTTCTGTTCAGCACTCACCTTGGCTGCTGCTCCTCTCTCTCTCTTTTTCTTTCTTTTCGTGCCTACTCTCTCTTTGGGTTTTTCCTCCCAATGTGGTTTATCCTGCATTCTGCAGTTGTTGTGCCTACCACACCTACTCATCTGCCCGTTTCTTTTCCCAGAAGAAAAACTGTGCCCTACGTGCGGTGTGTCAGCATATCTTACACGGAAGGCGGCTCAAGATTCATATAATCCATTTTCAACCTTTTTAAGTTGCAACTTGCTTGCCATGTCATATTGTTGACTGTACTCCTTCAGACTTTCTCGAGTAGCTTGTCTTAGATATGTTGAAACAGCAGAAGTGATCTGATCTTAGCTTATAGCTGATCTGATGTGCCCGGCATTTGATCTGATGTCACGCTTCGGTTGATCTGATGTTAGCATGCAGTTGATCTGATGTTAGCCTTCGGTTGATCTGATGTTAGCTTGCAGTTGATCTGATGTTAGCCTTCGGTTGATCTGATGTTAGCTTGCAGTTGATCTGATGTTAGCCTCCGGTTGATCTGATGTTAGCTTGCAGTTGATCTGATGTTAGCCTCCGGTTGATCTGATGTTAGCTTGCAGTTGATCTGATGTTAGCCTCCGGTTGATCTGATGTTAGCTTCATGTCACAACGTTCTGTCCAGCAACTCAGAACCATCCATGTAGCTCCTGCAGTTCTTCTGATCGGCACTTCTTGATTCTTTTGTATTTCTGCTCGCTCACCGGATTGCTAGATACTTCAACATGATGCTCCTGCGTCTTCTGAATCTTTGGGAGACTTTTAGAGTCGCGCGTTTGAGGTGTGATTCACTAGCCGTCCTTGACTTCAGCTTCTTAGGTGTCTGCTCTAGCTCTCCAGCCTTGAGTTGTTCTCTTCTGCTGCAAATATGTTTTGTTGCTGACTTGCCTTGCTTCTGTGAAACTAAGCTGCTGAGCAATCCCTTGAGAATTTGATCTGATCTTTACTTCCGTTGATCTGATTTGTGCTGCATGTGATCTGATATGTGTATCCTTTGATCTGATGCGCACTGCATTTGATCTGATCTTCACTTCCTTTGATCTGATTTGTGCTGCATGTGATCTGATGTGTGCATCCTTTGATCTGATGCGCACTGCATTTGATCTGATCTTCACTTCCCTTGATCTGATCTGTGTGGCCTTTGATCTGATGTGCGCGTAACTTGTCTGTGCAGCCTTTGATCTGCTGTGCGCGTAACTTGATCTGATCTGTGCAGCCTTTGATCTGATGTGCGCGTAACTTGATCTGATCTGTGCAGCCTTTGATCTGATGTGCGCGTAACTTGTCTGTGCAGCCTTTGATCTGATGTGCGCGTAACTTGATCTGATGTGCGCGTAATTTGATCTGATCTGTGTAGCCTTTGATCTGATGTGCCAACAGTACACTTCCTTCTCATTTTGGCACTTCAGTTTATTCATCGGCTTCTTGCTGAGATTTTGTCCAGACAATCCTCATGAACTCAGTCCATTATTGCCTTAGTAATTCACAGATTTGTCACAATGTGGTTGCAACAATTACAACACAACATTGGACTTTAATAAAGGCTAAGAAAGCTTCATTGTAGCAGCTCCAATGGCTCAACAATCTCCCCCTTTGGAATTGTTGGCAACCACATTTGCAGCCAATCAGTCAACTCAGTGCTAAGCTCCCCCTGAACCTTATTCCCCCTGAACCAGCTCCCCCTGAACCTTATTCTTCTACATAGTAAGCTCCCCCTGCATAGAGCTTTTCCAACGTCCTTCTCTCCCAAGGACAATACTGCTGCGTCTGGCCGGCCTGCTGCGGCTATCTCTCCCCCTTTGACAACCAATTTCAAAGGGATTTGGGGATGCTCAACTGATTCAGCATGAGAAGGAGGACTGCACTCCCATTTGCATCCTCAAAGTTTCAAACACCTCGGCTGGAAGAGGCTTTGTCATTACATCAGCTATTTGTTTAGCTGTGGGAACATACTCTAGCATAATTTCTCCTTTCTCAACCTTGTCCTTTATGAAGTGATACTTGATTTCTATATGTTTGGCTCTCGAGTGCTGGACTGAATTCTTTGACAAATCAATGGCACTTTTGTTGTCACAAAGAATTATCAGTGGCAAGAGAACTTCTTCTTTAAGATTTTGCAGTTCAGATCTCATCCATATAGCTTGAGTGCATGCCTTGGTTGCTGCTATGTACTCAGCTTCAGCAGTGCTTAAGGCTATACTTTCTTGCTTCTTGCTTAACCAGCTCACACATCTATTTCCAAGAAAGAATACTCCTCCTGAAGTGGATCTCCTGTCATCAACATTTCCTGCCCAATCAGCATCAGTGAAGCTTCTTAATCCCAAGCTTCCTTTCCTTGCATACCACAGACCATAATCTACTGTCCCTTGCAAATATCTTAGCACCCTCTTTAGTGCAATCATATGAGAACTCTTTGGATTTGCCTGGTATCTAGCAGCTTGGCAGACAGCAAAGGTAATATCAGGCCTTGTTGCTGTTAAGTACAATAAGCTTCCTATCATGCTTCTGTATAGACTTTGATCAGCTTCAGCTCCTTTTTCATCCTTGCTCAGCTTGCAGTTAGTTGCCATGGGTGTAGACATTGGCTTAGCATCAGTCATACCAAATTTCTTCAGCACTTCTTTGGTATACTTGGTTTGAGAGATAAAAATTCCAGTTGCTTTTTGATGAATCTGCAGTCCAAGGAAAAATGAGAGCTCTCCTATCATGGACATTTCAAACTCTTCTTGCATCTTTCTAGCAAATTCATGGCACAGCTGCTCCTTATCTCCTCCAAATATTATGTCATCAACATAGACTATGGCTATTAACTGTCCACCCTTTCCATCAAGAACATATAAATTGCTATTTATGCAACTTTTTCTGAAATTCAGATTCTTCAGGTAGCTGTCCAGCCTTGAGTACCATGCTCTTGGGGCTTGTTTTAATCCATACAGTGCCTTTTTGAGCCTGCACACCTTGTTTTCATCTTCACAAACTAGAAAACCATCTGGTTGCTCAATGTACACTTCTTCCTCCAGATTTCCATTCAAGAAGGCAGATTTAACATCCATTTGGAAGACCTTGTAACTCCTTGCTGAAGCCACTGCCAAAAACATTCTTATGGCTTCAAGCCTTGCTACTGGGGCAAAGGTTTCATCCACATCTACTCCTTCAATTTGAGAGTATCCTTTGCACACAAGCCTTGCCTTATTCTTTACAACCTTTCCTTCCTCATTCAACTTGTTCCTGAACACCCATTTTGTGCCTATCACATTCTTGTTTGCTGGCCTATCCACGAGCTCCCAAGTTTGGTTTTTCTCAATTTGGTCCAGCTCTTCATTCATGGCTTGCAGCCATGACTGGTCCTCCAGGGCTTCCTCTATTGACCTTGGCTCAACTTGAGACAGTAGGGCAGTTGCAACCATACTTTTCAGTTGCCTTCTTGTTCTTACTGGAGCTTTGGGGTCTCCAATGATAGGCATCTTGTCAATTCTCTTGTTGTACTTTCTTTTTGCTTTTTCCTGGCCTTCTGTAACTTCTGTCTCTGATCCTTCTGCATCAGTCTCCTCAGTAGCTGATTTCAGCTCCAGGTCTGCCTCATCTTGGCTCTCTAAGTCATCTAAGTGATCCAGAAAATTTTCAGGATCAGTGGCTTTCATCTTGACTTCCTCAACCACTTTCACATCATAGCTTTCCATAATCTTATCCAGCCTCTTGTTATAAACCTTGTAAGCCTTGCTCTTATTTGAGTAACCAAGGAAAATGCCCTCATCAGCCCTCTCTTCAAATTTTCCAAGGCTTTGCTCCTTGTTCTTGATGAAGCATTTGCTGCCAAAAACTCTAAAGTACTTCACATTTGGCTTGTGACCATACCAAAGTTCATATGGTGTCTTTTCAGTGTTTGGCCTCAACATGGTTCTATTTTGTACATGCACAGCTGCCATTGTGGCTTCCTTCCAGAAGTGCTTTGGAGTATTGTGCTCCAACAGCATGGTTCTTGCCATCTCAATCACACTTCTATTTTTTCTCTCTACAACTCCATTTTGCTGGGGAGTGTGAGGACTTGAGACTTGATGTTTGATTCCCATTTCCTCCAAGTATTCTTCAAATTCCTGTGAGGTAAACTCTCCTCCATTATCTGATCTCAAAACTTTGATCTTCCTTCCATGCTGGTTTTCTGCCAGTTTCTGAAATCTTTTGAAGCAGTTGAAGGCTTCACTCTTTTGCTTCATGTGCATGATGCACATCATCCTAGTGAAGTCATCCACAAAAAGAATGAAATACATCTCTTTACCTGTACCTTTTCTTTTCATTGGTCCACATACATCAGTGTGAACTAGCTCCAATGGCTTAGAGGTTCTATGCTCCTTGGACTTGTGAGAAAGCTTTGCAAATTTCCCTTTTTGGCATGAGTCACAAGTGCTGTTGTCCCTCTTTAGTACAGGGAGGTTTAACACTGCATTGCACTTCACCAGGCTTCTCATGCTCTTTTGATTTAAATGTCCAAGCCTGCAATGCCAAAGAGTATTTTCATCCATTTTGCTTAGCATGCACAACTTTTCCTTCACATCTATGAGATATAAATCCTTGTTGTCTCTTATTCCTTTGGCCATGATTTCTCCAGTCTTGCAGTCTTTGATGAAACAGCCATTTTTTTGAGAAGTCTACTTTGAAACCATTGTCACACAGTTGTCTTACACTCAGCAAGTTGTACTTCAGCCCTTCTACAAACAGCACCTCCTTAGATTTGAACTTTTCTGATCCAATGGTGGCTTCTCCAACAGCCTTGATCTTTAACCCACTCTTATCTGCAAACTTGACAAACCCTCTTTCAACTTCTTTTGTGTTTCTCAGTAGAGTTTTGTCTCCAGTCATATGGCTTGTGCACCCACTGTCAATGATCCATTGGGCTTCCTTAGCTTTTGTTTTTAGTGCAACTTCAGCAATGCAAGCTTCTTCAAATCTGTTTTTCTTCCTCCAAATTTTTCTTGCTGCTGGTATGCCTTGCTGTTCATTCAATCTCTGATTGCTCCTGCTGCAGCTCCAGTGATCATTCTCTTCTAACCCTTCAAAAATTTGAAATCTGTTTCTCAGATTAAGTGGCTGCATTAGAGACTGATTTCTTCTTGTGTAATCTGCTTGGTTTCTTCTTGTTCCTGCTGCAAAGTTTCTTCTATTTGTAGCTTGTTGCAGTGGCAGGGCTCTCCTGCTATTCACTTCTTCCGACCACTTGCTTCTCTTATTTGGCAATCTGCATCTGCACCAGACATTCAATTTTTGATACACTTCTCCAGGTTGTATGACATGGCCTTTTCTGATTTCAGCTTCAGGGATCCTTCTTGAAGTACTTAGGCTTCTTTGATGATAATACTCTTTTCTATTCCATCCTCTTGACTGCATTGTTCTTCCTCCAAATCTCCAGAATGCCTTCCTCCAGCAATTTGCTGCATAGTGACCTGATTCTCCACAGGTGAAACATACTCCAGCAATCAGCCTTCTACTTTTGAGCAGGCTTCTTTGATACATAGATTGTCTCCCCCTCAGCTCGTGCAGTCTTTCATTTTGCTCATTAGACTTTCTTGATCCATTAGAAATTTCCATCTTCTTAGCATCAACAAAACTAGTTCCTGCCTTTACACCAGCAACACAAATTGAACCTTCTTTGACAAAGGTAACAGTCTTCTTGATTGTTGCAGCTGGTTGTCCTTCTAATTTTTGATCTCCTTCATAACCAAGACCTTTCTTCCCTTCTGAATGAGATCTCTGCTTGCTGAGGCACTCATCTAACTTCCTTGTGGCTTCTTCAGTTTTTGCAGCCACTTCTTTGCTCCTTGAGTATTCACCATGCTCAGTTTTGCTTGACTGAAGCTCCAGCTTTCCTTTCAATTTTGATTCTACAGTAGTTCCATCAGTCATTTCTTTAGCTTTGATCACAGTTTGTTGAGACAGCAGATCTTCTATCTTTCTTGTTGCATCCTCTAGTTCGGCAGTGGTGGCATCTAGCTTTTCTACCAAGGTTTCACATGTCTTTTGAAGTTCCATCTTTTCTCTTGTACAATTTTTGTGAACCTCAGCTTCATTTTGCATGAGAATCAGTTCCTGCTCCAATTCAGTTACTCTATTCTCCAGTATTGAGTTTTCTTCTTGACTGCTCAAGATGACCTTTTCCATCTCCTTCATTGTCTTCATTGTCTTCTTGTGCAATCTCTTCTGCTCCTCTATCTTGTTGTATGCAAACTTCAGTTCTTCCTCTAGATCCACTTCTTCATCATCAGCTGATTGGTTCTCTAGTTCAGCATCCTCCTTCAATGAAACAGTTGAAGATTTCATCACCATGAGAGTCTCCTCTTCAGCTTCAGACTCATCTTCACTGTCTGAGACATCAGTCTCTTCATCCTCCTCAGAGCTATCATTTTTCTTCTTGCTCAGGTAGCTCCGTTTTCTGTAAGCTTTCCCTTTTCTTGATTTGAAGCTCATCTTCTTCTTTCCTTTCTGCTCAGGCCACCTGTCTGATGGCTTGTCAGCTTCCTCATCTTCTGTTCTCTTGTTCTTCATGAAGCACTTGCTTGCAAAGTGGCCTATTTTGCCACAATTGAAGCATTTTAAGGGCAACTTTCCCTTGTACTTTCCAGTCTGGCCTCTGAAACTCCTTGAAATCAGCACCATCATTCTTTCAAGATCACTGTCTGCTGCTTCATCTTCACTGCTTTCCTCCTTTAGCTTCCTTGAGTGTTTTGTTTTAAATGCTATCTCCTTGACTGCCTTTGAAGTCTCCTCCTTTGAATTTGAAATCCTCATTTCATATGCTACAAGGGTGCTTTGTAGCTCATCTAATGTCACTTTATCTAGGTCCCTCTCCTCTATAGCAGAGACCTTAGAATCATATCTTGCTGGTAGGGATCTAAGAACCTTTTTAACTATATTGGAATCTCCAACACTCTCACCCAGACCCCTCATTGAGCTAACTAATTCAACAACTCTGTTTAGAAAGTCCTCAATGTTTTCACCTTCTCCCATCTTAAGACCTTCAAACTTACTTCTAAGAACCTGCAATTTTGCCTCCTTAACCTTGATGTCTCCCTCATGAATATTAATCAGTTTAATCCATATTTCATGAGCAGTAACACAGTCTATAACTTTAAAGTTCTCTTTTTCTGACAGAGCTGCATATAGAGCATTCCTTGCCTTTCCATCAGCTTCTAAGTTTCTAATTTCTGCAGCTGTAGGATTCTCCTCATCTACGGTTGGTGTAAATCCATGCAAGACTACTCTTTGTACTTGTAGACCTTGTGCTAAGAGATAAGCACTCATTCTCTTTTTCCATAACTGGAAATTTTGGCCACTGAAATAAGGAACTCCCTTAACAGTTGTTGCTTGATTCTCCATTTCTACTGCTGGTTTTAAGTTTCAACAATCACTTGACAAAAGCAAACCTAGCTCTGATACCAATTGTTGGATCGTGTCAAGTGTTGAGAGGGGGGGGTGAATCAACACTCTATCAATTTTTCTTTCAACTAAAGGATTCCCTCTCAAATGTTAGCTCAGTTAGAGCTTATTGTTGAACTCACGTTTTGGCTTAGATGGACTGTTGGCAGATCAGATCAACCAAGGAAGACATCAGATCAACCAAGGAAGACATCAGATCAATTCAATCACTCAAGGAGGGTTTACTTACACAACCATGACACTCCTGTTCAAGCTTACAGTTTGATAATACCACACCAGTCAAGACACACTCAAAGCAGTAAATGTGCAAGGGGGATTTTTACGTGGTTCGATCAAATGATCTACATCCACGGACAGATTCACTCCTGTCAATCTTCACTATCACAGAATCATTCAGCTCTGGCCTCACTGACCATAAGCAACATAAACAAGAGCTCACTGCTCAATACATTGAGGTTCACTACCTCTACAAGTTCATCAACTAAAACAATAACATGTAAATCTCTGTTGTGCTGCCTTTTCTACACAAATATCTTTCAAAATCACTTAATGAAAGACGTTTGATAGTGTTCTAGGCTTACCACCTGAAGCTGCAATCTCAGGGTCAGTTCTCCCGATTCTGCTCCTCCTCAGCTTCTTCTTCTCCTTGACTTCTGCCTCTCCAGCGCTTCAGCTTCTCCTTGTGCAGCAGACTGTTTCTTTCTCTCTTGTGTTTCTCATATCATCTTTTTCTGCTCTCACTCTTTTTCTCCTCCCTTTTCTCGGTTTCGTTCTGTTCAGCACTCACCTTGGCTGCTGCTCCTCTCTCTCTCTTTTTCTTTCTTTTCGTGCCTACTCTCTCTTTGGGTTTTTCCTCCCAATGTGGTTTATCCTGCATTCTGCAGTTGTTGTGCCTACCACACCTACTCATCTGCCCGTTTCTTTTCCCAGAAGAAAAACTGTGCCCTACGTGCGGTGTGTCAGCATATCTTACACGGAAGGCGGCTCAAGATTCATATAATCCATTTTCAACCTTTTTAAGTTGCAACTTGCTTGCCATGTCATATTGTTGACTGTACTCCTTCAGACTTTCTCGAGTAGCTTGTCTTAGATATGTTGAAACAGCAGAAGTGATCTGATCTTAGCTTATAGCTGATCTGATGTGCCCGGCATTTGATCTGATGTCACGCTTCGGTTGATCTGATGTTAGCATGCAGTTGATCTGATGTTAGCCTTCGGTTGATCTGATGTTAGCTTGCAGTTGATCTGATGTTAGCCTTCGGTTGATCTGATGTTAGCTTGCAGTTGATCTGATGTTAGCCTCCGGTTGATCTGATGTTAGCTTGCAGTTGATCTGATGTTAGCCTCCGGTTGATCTGATGTTAGCTTGCAGTTGATCTGATGTTAGTCTCCGGTTGATCTGATGTTAGCTTCATGTCACAACGTTCTGTCCAGCAACTCAGAACCATCCATGTAGCTCCTGCAGTTCTTCTGATCGGCACTTCTTGATTCTTTTGTATTTCTGCTCGCTCACCGGATTGCTAGATACTTCAACATGATGCTCCTGCGTCTTCTGAATCTTTGGGAGACTTTTAGAGTCGCGCGTTTGAGGTGTGATTCACTAGCCGTCCTTGACTTCAGCTTCTTAGGTGTCTGCTCTAGCTCTCCAGCCTTGAGTTGTTCTCTTCTGCTGCAAATATGTTTTGTTGCTGACTTGCCTTGCTTCTGTGAAACTAAGCTGCTGAGCAATCCCTTGAGAATTTGATCTGATCTTTACTTCCGTTGATCTGATTTGTGCTGCATGTGATCTGATATGTGTATCCTTTGATCTGATGCGCACTGCATTTGATCTGATCTTCACTTCCTTTGATCTGATTTGTGCTGCATGTGATCTGATGTGTGCATCCTTTGATCTGATGCGCACTGCATTTGATCTGATCTTCACTTCCCTTGATCTGATCTGTGTGGCCTTTGATCTGATGTGCGCGTAACTTGTCTGTGCAGCCTTTGATCTGCTGTGCGCGTAACTTGATCTGATCTGTGCAGCCTTTGATCTGATGTGCGCGTAACTTGATCTGATCTGTGCAGCCTTTGATCTGATGTGCGCGTAACTTGTCTGTGCAGCCTTTGATCTGATGTGCGCGTAACTTGATCTGATGTGCGCGTAATTTGATCTGATCTGTGTAGCCTTTGATCTGATGTGCCAACAGTACACTTCCTTCTCATTTTGGCACTTCAGTTTATTCATCGGCTTCTTGCTGAGATTTTGTCCAGACAATCCTCATGAACTCAGTCCATTATTGCCTTAGTAATTCACAGATTTGTCACAATGTGGTTGCAACAATTACAACACAACATTGGACTTTAATAAAGGCTAAGAAAGCTTCATTGTAGCAGCTCCAATGGCTCAACAATATGAACTTCAAAATCAAAATTCTACCTATTCCAAATACCAAAACATCAATAACTCATCTAAACACAAATATGAACTTCAAAATCTCAATTCTACCTATTCCATATACCAAAACATCAATGAATAACTCATCAAAACACAAATATGAACTTCAAAATCACAATTCTACCTATTCCACATACCAAAACATCAATAACTCATCAAAACACAAATATGAACTTTGAAACACAATTTCTACCTATTCCATTTACCAAAACATCAATAACTCATCAAAACACAAATATGAACTTCAAAATCACAATTCTACCTATTCCATATAACAAAACATCAATAACTCATCAAAACACAAATATGAACTTCAAAATCACAATTCTACCTATTCCATATACCAAAACATCAATAACTCATCAAAACACAAATATGAACTTCAAAATCACAATTCTACCTATTCCATATACCAAAACATCAATAACTCATCAAAACACAAATATGAACTTCAAAATCTCAATTCTACCTATTCCATATAACAAAACATCAATGAATAATTCATCAAAACACAAATATAAACTTCAAATTCACAATTCTACCTATTCCATATACCAAAACATCAATAACTCATCAAAACACAAATATGAACTTCAAAATCTCAATTCTACCTATTCCATATACCAAAACATCAATGAATAACTCATCAAAACACAAATATGAACTTTAAAATCAAAATTCTACCTATTCCATATACCAAAACATCAATAACTCATCAAAACACAAATATGAACTTCAAAATCACAATTCTACCTATTCCATATAACAAAACATAATATAACTCATCAAAACACAAATATGAACTTCAAAATCTCAATTCTACCTATTCCATATAACAAAACATCAATGAATAATTCATCAAAACACAAATATGAACTTCAAAATCTCAATTCTACCTATTCCATATACCAAAACATCAATAACTCATCAAAACACAAATATGAACTTCAAAATCTCAATTCTACCTATTCCATATACCAAAACATCAATGAATAACTCATCAAAACACAAATATGAACTTCAAAATCACAATTCTACCTATTCCACATACCAAAACATCAATAACTCATCAAAACACAAATATGAACATTGAAACACAATTTCTACCTATTCCATTTACCAAAACATCAATAACTCATCAAAACACAAATATGAACTTCAAAATCACAATTCTACCTATTCCATATAACAAAACATAATATAACTCATCAAAACACAACTATGAACTTCAAAATCACAATTCTACCTATTTCATATACCAAAACATCAATAACTCATCAAAACACAAATATGAACTTCAAAATCTCAATTCTACCTATTCCATATACCAAAACATCAATGAATAACTCATCAAAACACAAATATGAACTTCAAAATCTCAATTCTACCTATTCCATATAACAAAACATAATATAACTCATCAAAACACAAATATGAACTTCAAAATCACAATTCTACCTATTCCATATACCAAAACATCAATAACTCATCAAAACACAAATATGAACTTCAAAATCTCAATTCTACCTATTCCATATAACAAAACATAATATAACTAATCAAAACACAAATATGAACTTCAAAATCTCAATTCTACCTATTCCATATACCAAAACATTAATGAATAACTCATCAAAACACAAATATGAACTTCAAAATCAAAATTCTACCTATTCCATATACCAAAACATCAATAACTCATCAAAACACAAATATGAACTTCAAAATCACAATTCTACCCATTCCATATACCAAAACATCAATAACTCATCAAAACACAAATTTGAACTTCAAAATCTCAATTCTATATAACAAAACATCAATGAATAATTCATCAAAACACAAATATGAACTTCAAAATCAAAATTCTACCTATTCCATATACCAAAACATCAATAACTCATCAAAACACAAATATGAACTTCAAAATCTCAATTCTACCTATTCCATATACCAAAACATCAATGAATAACTCATCAAAACACAAATATGAACTTCAAAATCACAATTCTACCTATTCCACATACCAAAACATCAATAACTCATCAAAACACAAATATGAACTTTGAAACACAATTTCTACCTATTCCATTTACCAAAACATCAATAACTCATCAAAACACAAATATGAACTTTGAAACACAATTTCTACCTATTCCATTTACCAAAACATCAATAACTCATCAAAACACAAATATGAACTTCAAAATCACAATTCTACCTATTCCATATAACAAAACATAATATAACTCATCAAAACACAAATATGAACTTCAAAATCACAATTCTACCTATTCCATATACCAAAACATCAATAACTCATCAAAACACAAATATGAACTTCAAAATCACAATTCTACCTATTCCATATAACAAAACATAATATAACTCATCAAAACACAAATATGAACTTCAAAATCACAATTCTACCTATTCCATATACCAAAACATCAATAACTCATCAAAACACAAATATGAACTTCAAAATCTCAATTCTACCTATTCCATATACCAAAACATCAATGAATAACTCATCAAAACACAAATATGAACTTCAAAATCACAATTCTACCTATTCCACATACCAAAACATCAATAACTCATCAAAACACAAATATGAACATTGAAACACAATTTCTACCTATTCCATTTACCAAAACATCAATAACTCATCAAAACACAAATATGAACTTCAAAATCACAATTCTACCTATTTCATATACCAAAACATCAATAACTCATCAAAACACAAATATGAACTTTAAAATCTCAATTCTACCTATTCCATATAACAAAACATAATATAACTCATCAAAACACAAATATGAACTTCAAAATCACAATTCTACCTATTCCATATACCAAAACATCAATAACTCATCAAAACACAAATATGAACTTCAAAATCTCAATTCTACCTATTCCATATAACAAAACATAATATAACTAATCAAAACACAAATATGAACTTCAAAATCTCAATTCTACCTATTCCATATACCAAAACATTAATGAATAACTCATCAAAACACAAATATGAACTTCAAAATCAAAATTCTACCTATTCCATATACCAAAACATCAATAACTCATCAAAACACAAATATGAACTTCAAAATCACAATTCTACCCATTCCATATACCAAAACATCAATAACTCATCAAAACACAAATTTGAACTTCAAAATCTCAATTCTATATAACAAAACATCAATGAATAATTCATCAAAACACAAATATGAACTTCAAAATCAAAATTCTACCTATTCCATATACCAAAACATCAATAACTCATCAAAACACAAATATGAACTTCAAAATCTCAATTCTACCTATTCCATATACCAAAACATCAATGAATAACTCATCAAAACACAAATATGAACTTCAAAATCACAATTCTACCTATTCCACATACCAAAACATCAATAACTCATCAAAACACAAATATGAACTTTGAAACACAATTTCTACCTATTCCATTTACCAAAACATCAATAACTCATCAAAACACAAATATGAACTTTGAAACACAATTTCTACCTATTCCATTTACCAAAACATCAATAACTCATCAAAACACAAATATGAACTTCAAAATCACAATTCTACCTATTCCATATAACAAAACATAATATAACTCATCAAAACACAAATATGAACTTCAAAATCACAATTCTACCTATTCCATATACCAAAACATCAATAACTCATCAAAACACAAATATGAACTTCAAAATCACAATTCTACCTATTCCATATAACAAAACATAATATAACTCATCAAAACACAAATATGAACTTCAAAATCACAATTCTACCTATTCCATATACCAAAACATCAATAACTTATCAAAACACAAATATGAACTTCAAAATCTCAATTCTACCTATTCCATATAACAAAACATCAATGAATAATTCATCAAAACACAAATATGAACTTCAAAATCAAAATTCTACCTATTCCATATACCAAAACATCAATAACTCATCAAAACACAAATATGAACTTCAAAATCTCAATTCTACCTATTCCATATACCAAAACATCAATGAATAACTCATCAAAACACAAATATGAACTTCAAAATCACAATTCTACCTATTCCACATACCAAAACATCAATAACTCATCAAAACACAAATATGAACTTCAAAATCTCAATTCTACCTATTCCATATAACAAAACATAATATAACTCATCAAAACACAAATATGAACTTCAAAATCTCAATTCTACCTATTCCATATACCAAAACATCAATGAATAACTCATCAAAACACAAATATGAACTTCAAAATCACAATTCTACCTATTCCATATAACAAAACATAATATAACTCATCAAAACACAAATATGAACTTCAAAATCACAATTCTACCTATTTCATATACCAAAACATCAATAACTCATCAAAACACAAATATGAACTTCAAAATCTCAATTCTACCTATTCCATATAACAAAACATAATATAACTCATCAAAACACAAATATGAACTTCAAAATCACAATTCTACCTATTCCATATACCAAAACATCAATAACTCATCAAAACACAAATATGAACTTCAAAATCTCAATTCTACCTATTCCATATACCAAAACATCAATGAATAACTCATCAAAACACAAATATGAACTTCAAAATCTCAATTCTACCTATTCCATATACCAAAACATCAATGAATAACTCATCAAAACACAAATATGAACTTCAAAATCACAATTCTACCTATTCCACATACCAAAACATCAATAACTCATCAAAACACAAATATGAACTTTGAAACACAATTTCTACCTATTCCATTTACCAAAACATCAATAACTCATCAAAACACAAATATGAACTTCAAAATCACAATTCTACCTATTCCATATAACAAAACATCAATAACTCATCAAAACACAAATATGAACTTCAAAATCACAATTCTACCTATTCCATATACCAAAACATCAATAACTCATCAAAACACAAATATGAACTTCAAAATCACAATTCTACCTATTCCATATACCAAAACATCAATAACTCATCAAAACACAAATATGAACTTCAAAATCTCAATTCTACCTATTCCATATAACAAAACATCAATGAATAATTCATCAAAACACAAATATAAACTTCAAATTCACAATTCTACCTATTCCATATACCAAAACATCAATAACTCATCAAAACACAAATATGAACTTCAAAATCTCAATTCTACCTATTCCATATACCAAAACATCAATGAATAACTCATCAAAACACAAATATGAACTTTAAAATCAAAATTCTACCTATTCCATATACCAAAACATCAATAACTCATCAAAACACAAATATGAACTTCAAAATCACAATTCTACCTATTCCATATAACAAAACATAATATAACTCATCAAAACACAACTATGAACTTCAAAATCACAATTCTACCTATTTCATATACCAAAACATCAATAACTCATCAAAACACAAATATGAACTTCAAAATCTCAATTCTACCTATTCCATATACCAAAACATCAATGAATAACTCATCAAAACACAAATATGAACTTTAAAATCAAAATTCTACCTATTCCATATACCAAAACATCAATAACTCATCAAAACACAAATATGAACTTCAAAATCACAATTCTACCTATTCCATATAACAAAACATAATATAACTCATCAAAACACAAATATGAACTTCAAAATCACAATTCTACCCATTCCATATACCAAAACATCAATAACTCATCAAAACACAAATTTGAACTTCAAAATCTCAATTCCATATAACAAAACATCAATGAATAATTCATCAAAACACAAATATGAACTTCAAAATCAAAATTCTACCTATTCCATATACCAAAACATCAATAACTCATCAAAACACAAATATGAACTTCAAAATCTCAATTCTACCTATTCCATATACCAAAACATCAATGAATAACTCATCAAAACACAAATATGAACTTCAAAATCACAATTCTACCTATTCCACATACCAAAACATCAATAACTCATCAAAACACAAATATGAACTTTGAAACACAATTTCTACCTATTCCATTTACCAAAACATCAATAACTCATCAAAACACAAATATGAACTTTGAAACACAATTTCTACCTATTCCATTTACCAAAACATCAATAACTCATCAAAACACAAATATGAACTTCAAAATCACAATTCTACCTATTCCATATAACAAAACATAATATAACTCATCAAAACACAAATATGAACTTCAAAATCACAATTCTACCTATTCCATATACCAAAACATCAATAACTCATCAAAACACAAATATGAACTTCAAAATCACAATTCTACCTATTCCATATAACAAAACATAATATAACTCATCAAAACACAAATATGAACTTCAAAATCACAATTCTACCTATTCCATATACCAAAACATCAATAACTTATCAAAACACAAATATGAACTTCAAAATCTCAATTCTACCTATTCCATATAACAAAACATCAATGAATAATTCATCAAAACACAAATATGAACTTCAAAATCAAAATTCTACCTATTCCATATACCAAAACATCAATAACTCATCAAAACACAAATATGAACTTCAAAATCTCAATTCTACCTATTCCATATACCAAAACATCAATGAATAACTCATCAAAACACAAATATGAACTTCAAAATCACAATTCTACCTATTCCACATACCAAAACATCAATAACTCATCAAAACACAAATATGAACTTCAAAATCTCAATTCTACCTATTCCATATAACAAAACATAATATAACTCATCAAAACACAAATATGAACTTCAAAATCTCAATTCTACCTATTCCATATACCAAAACATCAATGAATAACTCATCAAAACACAAATATGAACTTCAAAATCACAATTCTACCTATTCCATATAACAAAACATAATATAACTCATCAAAACACAAATATGAACTTCAAAATCACAATTCTACCTATTTCATATACCAAAACATCAATAACTCATCAAAACACAAATATGAACTTCAAAATCTCAATTCTACCTATTCCATATAACAAAACATAATATAACTCATCAAAACACAAATATGAACTTCAAAATCACAATTCTACCTATTCCATATACCAAAACATCAATAACTCATCAAAACACAAATATGAACTTCAAAATCTCAATTCTACCTATTCCATATACCAAAACATCAATGAATAACTCATCAAAACACAAATATGAACTTCAAAATCTCAATTCTACCTATTCCATATACCAAAACATCAATGAATAACTCATCAAAACACAAATATGAACTTCAAAATCACAATTCTACCTATTCCACATACCAAAACATCAATAACTCATCAAAACACAAATATGAACTTTGAAACACAATTTCTACCTATTCCATTTACCAAAACATCAATAACTCATCAAAACACAAATATGAACTTCAAAATCACAATTCTACCTATTCCATATAACAAAACATCAATAACTCATCAAAACACAAATATGAACTTCAAAATCACAATTCTACCTATTCCATATACCAAAACATCAATAACTCATCAAAACACAAATATGAACTTCAAAATCACAATTCTACCTATTCCATATACCAAAACATCAATAACTCATCAAAACACAAATATGAACTTCAAAATCTCAATTCTACCTATTCCATATAACAAAACATCAATGAATAATTCATCAAAACACAAATATAAACTTCAAATTCACAATTCTACCTATTCCATATACCAAAACATCAATAACTCATCAAAACACAAATATGAACTTCAAAATCTCAATTCTACCTATTCCATATACCAAAACATCAATGAATAACTCATCAAAACACAAATATGAACTTTAAAATCAAAATTCTACCTATTCCATATACCAAAACATCAATAACTCATCAAAACACAAATATGAACTTCAAAATCACAATTCTACCTATTCCATATAACAAAACATAATATAACTCATCAAAACACAAATATGAACTTCAAAATCTCAATTCTACCTATTCCATATAACAAAACATCAATGAATAATTCATCAAAACACAAATATGAACTTCAAAATCTCAATTCTACCTATTCCATATACCAAAACATCAATAACTCATCAAAACACAAATATGAACTTCAAAATCTCAATTCTACCTATTCCATATACCAAAACATCAATGAATAACTCATCAAAACACAAATATGAACTTCAAAATCACAATTCTACCTATTCCACATACCAAAACATCAATAACTCATCAAAACACAAATATGAACATTGAAACACAATTTCTACCTATTCCATTTACCAAAACATCAATAACTCATCAAAACACAAATATGAACTTCAAAATCACAATTCTACCTATTCCATATAACAAAACATAATATAACTCATCAAAACACAACTATGAACTTCAAAATCACAATTCTACCTATTTCATATACCAAAACATCAATAACTCATCAAAACACAAATATGAACTTCAAAATCTCAATTCTACCTATTCCATATACCAAAACATCAATGAATAACTCATCAAAACACAAATATGAACTTCAAAATCTCAATTCTACCTATTCCATATAACAAAACATAATATAACTCATCAAAACACAAATATGAACTTCAAAATCACAATTCTACCTATTCCATATACCAAAACATCAATAACTCATCAAAACACAAATATGAACTTCAAAATCTCAATTCTACCTATTCCATATAACAAAACATAATATAACTAATCAAAACACAAATATGAACTTCAAAATCTCAATTCTACCTATTCCATATACCAAAACATTAATGAATAACTCATCAAAACACAAATATGAACTTCAAAATCAAAATTCTACCTATTCCATATACCAAAACATCAATAACTCATCAAAACACAAATATGAACTTCAAAATCACAATTCTACCCATTCCATATACCAAAACATCAATAACTCATCAAAACACAAATTTGAACTTCAAAATCTCAATTCTATATAACAAAACATCAATGAATAATTCATCAAAACACAAATATGAACTTCAAAATCAAAATTCTACCTATTCCATATACCAAAACATCAATAACTCATCAAAACACAAATATGAACTTCAAAATCTCAATTCTACCTATTCCATATACCAAAACATCAATGAATAACTCATCAAAACACAAATATGAACTTCAAAATCACAATTCTACCTATTCCACATACCAAAACATCAATAACTCATCAAAACACAAATATGAACTTTGAAACACAATTTCTACCTATTCCATTTACCAAAACATCAATAACTCATCAAAACACAAATATGAACTTTGAAACACAATTTCTACCTATTCCATTTACCAAAACATCAATAACTCATCAAAACACAAATATGAACTTCAAAATCACAATTCTACCTATTCCATATAACAAAACATAATATAACTCATCAAAACACAAATATGAACTTCAAAATCACAATTCTACCTATTCCATATACCAAAACATCAATAACTCATCAAAACACAAATATGAACTTCAAAATCACAATTCTACCTATTCCATATAACAAAACATAATATAACTCATCAAAACACAAATATGAACTTCAAAATCACAATTCTACCTATTCCATATACCAAAACATCAATAACTCATCAAAACACAAATATGAACTTCAAAATCTCAATTCTACCTATTCCATATACCAAAACATCAATGAATAACTCATCAAAACACAAATATGAACTTCAAAATCACAATTCTACCTATTCCACATACCAAAACATCAATAACTCATCAAAACACAAATATGAACATTGAAACACAATTTCTACCTATTCCATTTACCAAAACATCAATAACTCATCAAAACACAAATATGAACTTCAAAATCACAATTCTACCTATTCCATATAACAAAACATAATATAACTCATCAAAACACAACTATGAACTTCAAAATCACAATTCTACCTATTTCATATACCAAAACATCAATAACTCATCAAAACACAAATATGAACTTCAAAATCTCAATTCTACCTATTCCATATACCAAAACATCAATGAATAACTCATCAAAACACAAATATGAACTTCAAAATCTCAATTCTACCTATTCCATATAACAAAACATAATATAACTCATCAAAACACAAATATGAACTTCAAAATCACAATTCTACCTATTCCATATACCAAAACATCAATAACTCATCAAAACACAAATATGAACTTCAAAATCTCAATTCTACCTATTCCATATAACAAAACATAATATAACTAATCAAAACACAAATATGAACTTCAAAATCTCAATTCTACCTATTCCATATACCAAAACATTAATGAATAACTCATCAAAACACAAATATGAACTTCAAAATCAAAATTCTACCTATTCCATATACCAAAACATCAATAACTCATCAAAACACAAATATGAACTTCAAAATCACAATTCTACCCATTCCATATACCAAAACATCAATAACTCATCAAAACACAAATTTGAACTTCAAAATCTCAACTCTATATAACAAAACATCAATGAATAATTCATCAAAACACAAATATGAACTTCAAAATCAAAATTCTACCTATTCCATATACCAAAACATCAATAACTCATCAAAACACAAATATGAACTTCAAAATCTCAATTCTACCTATTCCATATACCAAAACATCAATGAATAACTCATCAAAACACAAATATGAACTTCAAAATCACAATTCTACCTATTCCACATACCAAAACATCAATAACTCATCAAAACACAAATATGAACTTTGAAACACAATTTCTACCTATTCCATTTACCAAAACATCAATAACTCATCAAAACACAAATATGAACTTTGAAACACAATTTCTACCTATTCCATTTACCAAAACATCAATAACTCATCAAAACACAAATATGAACTTCAAAATCACAATTCTACCTATTCCATATAACAAAACATAATATAACTCATCAAAACACAAATATGAACTTCAAAATCACAATTCTACCTATTCCATATACCAAAACATCAATAACTCATCAAAACACAAATATGAACTTCAAAATCACAATTCTACCTATTCCATATAACAAAACATAATATAACTCATCAAAACACAAATATGAACTTCAAAATCACAATTCTACCTATTCCATATACCAAAACATCAATAACTCATCAAAACACAAATATGAACTTCAAAATCTCAATTCTACCTATTCCATATACCAAAACATCAATGAATAACTCATCAAAACACAAATATGAACTTCAAAATCACAATTCTACCTATTCCACATACCAAAACATCAATAACTCATCAAAACACAAATATGAACATTGAAACACAATTTCTACCTATTCCATTTACCAAAACATCAATAACTCATCAAAACACAAATATGAACTTCAAAATCACAATTCTACCTATTCCATATAACAAAACATAATATAACTCATCAAAACACAACTATGAACTTCAAAATCACAATTCTACCTATTTCATATACCAAAACATCAATAACTCATCAAAACACAAATATGAACTTCAAAATCTCAATTCTACCTATTCCATATACCAAAACAGCAATGAATAACTCATCAAAACACAAATATGAACTTCAAAATCACAATTCTACCTATTCCATATAACAAAACATAATATAACTCATCAAAACACAAATATGAACTTCAAAATCACAATTCTACCTATTTCATATACCAAAACATCAATAATTCATCAAAACACAAATATGAACTTTAAAATCTCAATTCTACCTATTCCATATAACAAAACATAATATAACTCATCAAAACACAAATATGAACTTCAAAATCACAATTCTACCTATTCCATATACCAAAACATCAATAACTCATCAAAACACAAATATGAACTTCAAAATCTCAATTCTACCTATTCCATATAACAAAACATAATATAACTAATCAAAACACAAATATGAACTTCAAAATCTCAATTCTACCTATTCCATATACCAAAACATTAATGAATAACTCATCAAAACACAAATATGAACTTCAAAATCAAAATTCTACCTATTCCATATACCAAAACATCAATAACTCATCAAAACACAAATATGAACTTCAAAATCACAATTCTACCCATTCCATATACCAAAACATCAATAACTCATCAAAACACAAATTTGAACTTCAAAATCTCAATTCTATATAACAAAACATCAATGAATAATTCATCAAAACACAAATATGAACTTCAAAATCAAAATTCTACCTATTCCATATACCAAAACATCAATAACTCATCAAAACACAAATATGAACTTCAAAATCTCAATTCTACCTATTCCATATACCAAAACATCAATGAATAACTCATCAAAACACAAATATGAACTTCAAAATCACAATTCTACCTATTCCACATACCAAAACATCAATAACTCATCAAAACACAAATATGAACTTTGAAACACAATTTCTACCTATTCCATTTACCAAAACATCAATAACTCATCAAAACACAAATATGAACTTTGAAACACAATTTCTACCTATTCCATTTACCAAAACATCAATAACTCATCAAAACACAAATATGAACTTCAAAATCACAATTCTACCTATTCCATATAACAAAACATAATATAACTCATCAAAACACAAATATGAACTTCAAAATCACAATTCTACCTATTCCATATACCAAAACATCAATAACTCATCAAAACACAAATATGAACTTCAAAATCACAATTCTACCTATTCCATATAACAAAACATAATATAACTCATCAAAACACAAATATGAACTTCAAAATCACAATTCTACCTATTCCATATACCAAAACATCAATAACTTATCAAAACACAAATATGAACTTCAAAATCTCAATTCTACCTATTCCATATAACAAAACATCAATGAATAATTCATCAAAACACAAATATGAACTTCAAAATCAAAATTCTACCTATTCCATATACCAAAACATCAATAACTCATCAAAACACAAATATGAACTTCAAAATCTCAATTCTACCTATTCCATATACCAAAACATCAATGAATAACTCATCAAAACACAAATATGAACTTCAAAATCACAATTCTACCTATTCCACATACCAAAACATCAATAACTCATCAAAACACAAATATGAACTTCAAAATCTCAATTCTACCTATTCCATATAACAAAACATAATATAACTCATCAAAACACAAATATGAACTTCAAAATCTCAATTCTACCTATTCCATATACCAAAACATCAATGAATAACTCATCAAAACACAAATATGAACTTCAAAATCACAATTCTACCTATTCCATATAACAAAACATAATATAACTCATCAAAACACAAATATGAACTTCAAAATCACAATTCTACCTATTTCATATACCAAAACATCAATAACTCATCAAAACACAAATACGAACTTCAAAATCTCAATTCTACCTATTCCATATAACAAAACATAATATAACTCATCAAAACACAAATATGAACTTCAAAATCACAATTCTACCTATTCCATATACCAAAACATCAATAACTCATCAAAACACAAATATGAACTTCAAAATCTCAATTCTACCTATTCCATATAACAAAACATAATATAACTAATCAAAACACAAATATGAACTTCAAAATCTCAATTCTACCTATTCCATATACCAAAACATTAATGAATAACTCATCAAAACACAAATATGAACTTCAAAATCAAAATTCTACCTATTCCATATACCAAAACATCAATAACTCATCAAAACACAAATATGAACTTCAAAATCACAATTCTACCCATTCCATATACCAAAACATCAATAACTCATCAAAACACAAATTTGAACTTCAAAATCTCAATTCTATATAACAAAACATCAATGAATAATTCATCAAAACACAAATATGAACTTCAAAATCAAAATTCTACCTATTCCATATACCAAAACATCAATAACTCATCAAAACACAAATATGAACTTCAAAATCTCAATTCTACCTATTCCATATACCAAAACATCAATGAATAACTCATCAAAACACAAATATGAACTTCAAAATCACAATTCTACCTATTCCACATACCAAAACATCAATAACTCATCAAAACACAAATATGAACTTTGAAACACAATTTCTACCTATTCCATTTACCAAAACATCAATAACTCATCAAAACACAAATATGAACTTTGAAACACAATTTCTACCTATTCCATTTACCAAAACATCAATAACTCATCAAAACACAAATATGAACTTCAAAATCACAATTCTACCTATTCCATATAACAAAACATAATATAACTCATCAAAACACAAATATGAACTTCAAAATCACAATTCTACCTATTTCATATACCAAAACATCAATAACTCATCAAAACACAAATATGAACTTCAAAATCTCAATTCTACCTATTCCATATAACAAAATATAATATAACTCATCAAAACACAAATATGAACTTCAAAATCACAATTCTACCTATTCCATATACCAAAACATCAATAACTCATCAAAACACAAATATGAACTTCAAAATCTCAATTCTACCTATTCCATATAACAAAACATCAATGAATAATTCATCAAAACACAAATATGAACTTCAAAATCAAAATTCTACCTATTCCATATACCAAAACATCAATAACTCATCAAAACACAAATATGAACTTCAAAATCTCAATTCTACCTATTCCATATAACAAAACATAATATAACTCATCAAAACACAAATATGAACTTCAAAATCACAATTCTACCTATTCCATATACCAAAACATCAATAACTCATCAAAACACAAATATGAACTTCAAAACACAATTTCTATCTATTTCATTTACCAAAACATCAATAACTCATCAAAACACAAATATGAACTTCAAAATCACAATTCTACCTATTCCATATAACAAAACATAATATAACTCATCAAAACACAAATATGAACTTCAAAATCACAATTCTACCTATTCCATATACCAAAACATCAATAACTCATCAAAACACAAATATGAACTTCAAAATCTCAATTCTACCTATTCCATATAACAAAACATCAATGAATAATTCATCAAAACACAAATATGAACTTCAAAATCAAAATTCTACCTATTCCAAATACCAAAACATCAATAACTCATCAAAACACAAATATGAACTTCAAAATCTCAATTCTACCTATTCCATATACCAAAACATCAATGAATAACTCATCAAAACACAAATATGAACTTCAAAATCACAATTCTACCTATTCCACATACCAAAACATCAATAACTCATCAAAACACAAATATGAACTTTGAAACACAATTTCTACCTATTCCATTTACCAAAACATCAATAACTCATCAAAACACAAATATGAACTTCAAAATCACAATTCTACCTATTCCATATAACAAAACATCAATAACTCATCAAAACACAAATATGAACTTCAAAATCACAATTCTACCTATTCCATATACCAAAACATCAATAACTCATCAAAACACAAATATGAACTTCAAAATCACAATTCTACCTATTCCATATACCAAAACATCAATAACTCATCAAAACACAAATATGAACTTCAAAATCTCAATTCTACCTATTCCATATAACAAAACATCAATGAATAATTCATCAAAACACAAATATAAACTTCAAATTCACAATTCTACCTATTCCATATACCAAAACATCAATAACTCATCAAAACACAAATATGAACTTCAAAATCTCAATTCTACCTATTCCATATAACAAAACATCAATGAATAATTCATCAAAACACAAATATGAACTTCAAAATCAAAATTCTACCTATTCCATATACCAAAACATCAATAACTCATCAAAACACAAATATGAACTTCAAAATCTCAATTCTACCTATTCCATATAACAAAACATAATATAACTCATCAAAACACAAATATGAACTTCAAAATCACAATTCTACCTATTCCATATACCAAAACATCAATAACTCATCAAAACACAAATATGAACTTCAAAACACAATTTCTATCTATTTCATTTACCAAAACATCAATAACTCATCAAAACACAAATATGAACTTCAAAATCACAATTCTACCTATTCCATATAACAAAACATAATATAACTCATCAAAACACAAATATGAACTTCAAAATCACAATTCTACCTATTCCATATACCAAAACATCAATAACTCATCAAAACACAAATATGAACTTCAAAATCACAATTCTACCCATTCCATATACCAAAACATCAATAACTCATCAAAACACAAATTTGAACTTCAAAATCTCAATTCTATATAACAAAACATCAATGAATAATTCATCAAAACACAAATATGAACTTCAAAATCAAAATTCTACCTATTCCATATACCAAAACATCAATAACTCATCAAAACACAAATATGAACTTCAAAATCTCAATTCTACCTATTCCATATACCAAAACATCAATGAATAACTCATCAAAACACAAATATGAACTTCAAAATCACAATTCTACCTATTCCACATACCAAAACATCAATAACTCATCAAAACACAAATATGAACTTTGAAACACAATTTCTACCTATTCCATTTACCAAAACATCAATAACTCATTAAAACACAAATATGAACTTTGAAACACAATTTCTACCTATTCCATTTACCAAAACATCAATAACTCATCAAAACACAAATATGAACTTCAAAATCACAATTCTACCTATTCCATATAACAAAACATAATATAACTCATCAAAACACAAATATGAACTTCAAAATCACAATTCTACCTATTCCATATACCAAAACATCAATAACTCATCAAAACACAAATATGAACTTCAAAATCACAATTCTACCTATTCCATATAACAAAACATAATATAACTCATCAAAACACAAATATGAACTTCAAAATCACAATTCTACCTATTCCATATACCAAAACATCAATAACTTATCAAAACACAAATATGAACTTCAAAATCTCAATTCTACCTATTCCATATAACAAAACATCAATGAATAATTCATCAAAACACAAATATGAACTTCAAAATCAAAATTCTACCTATTCCATATACCAAAACATCAATAACTCATCAAAACACAAATATGAACTTCAAAATCTCAATTCTACCTATTCCATATACCAAAACATCAATGAATAACTCATCAAAACACAAATATGAACTTCAAAATCACAATTCTACCTATTCCACATACCAAAACATCAATAACTCATCAAAACACAAATATGAACTTCAAAATCTCAATTCTACCTATTCCATATAACAAAACATAATATAACTCATCAAAACACAAATATGAACTTCAAAATCTCAATTCTACCTATTCCATATACCAAAACATCAATGAATAACTCATCAAAACACAAATATGAACTTCAAAATCACAATTCTACCTATTCCATATAACAAAACATAATATAACTCATCAAAACACAAATATGAACTTCAAAATCACAATTCTACCTATTTCATATACCAAAACATCAATAACTCATCAAAACACAAATACGAACTTCAAAATCTCAATTCTACCTATTCCATTATAACAAAACATAATATAACTCATCAAAACACAAATATGAACTTCAAAATCACAATTCTACCTATTCCATATACCAAAACATCAATAACTCATCAAAACACAAATATGAACTTCAAAATCTCAATTCTACCTATTCCATATAACAAAACATAATATAACTAATCAAAACACAAATATGAACTTCAAAATCTCAATTCTACCTATTCCATATACCAAAACATTAATGAATAACTCATCAAAACACAAATATGAACTTCAAAATCAAAATTCTACCTATTCCATATACCAAAACATCAATAACTCATCAAAACACAAATATGAACTTCAAAATCACAATTCTACCCATTCCATATACCAAAACATCAATAACTCATCAAAACACAAATTTGAACTTCAAAATCTCAATTCTATATAACAAAACATCAATGAATAATTCATCAAAACACAAATATGAACTTCAAAATCAAAATTCTACCTATTCCATATACCAAAACATCAATAACTCATCAAAACACAAATATGAACTTCAAAATCTCAATTCTACCTATTCCATATACCAAAACATCAATGAATAACTCATCAAAACACAAATATGAACTTCAAAATCACAATTCTACCTATTCCACATACCAAAACATCAATAACTCATCAAAACACAAATATGAACTTTGAAACACAATTTCTACCTATTCCATTTACCAAAACATCAATAACTCATCAAAACACAAATATGAACTTTGAAACACAATTTCTACCTATTCCATTTACCAAAACATCAATAACTCATCAAAACACAAATATGAACTTCAAAATCACAATTCTACCTATTCCATATAACAAAACATAATATAACTCATCAAAACACAAATATGAACTTCAAAATCACAATTCTACCTATTTCATATACCAAAACATCAATAACTCATCAAAACACAAATATGAACTTCAAAATCTCAATTCTACCTATTCCATATAACAAAATATAATATAACTCATCAAAACACAAATATGAACTTCAAAATCACAATTCTACCTATTCCATATACCAAAACATCAATAACTCATCAAAACACAAATATGAACTTCAAAATCTCAATTCTACCTATTCCATATAACAAAACATCAATGAATAATTCATCAAAACACAAATATGAACTTCAAAATCAAAATTCTACCTATTCCATATACCAAAACATCAATAACTCATCAAAACACAAATATGAACTTCAAAATCTCAATTCTACCTATTCCATATAACAAAACATAATATAACTCATCAAAACACAAATATGAACTTCAAAATCACAATTCTACCTATTCCATATACCAAAACATCAATAACTCATCAAAACACAAATATGAACTTCAAAACACAATTTCTATCTATTTCATTTACCAAAACATCAATAACTCATCAAAACACAAATATGAACTTCAAAATCACAATTCTACCTATTCCATATAACAAAACATAATATAACTCATCAAAACACAAATATGAACTTCAAAATCACAATTCTACCTATTCCATATACCAAAACATCAATAACTCATCAAAACACAAATATGAACTTCAAAATCTCAATTCTACCTATTCCATATAACAAAACATCAATGAATAATTCATCAAAACACAAATATGAACTTCAAAATCAAAATTCTACCTATTCCAAATACCAAAACATCAATAACTCATCAAAACACAAATATGAACTTCAAAATCTCAATTCTACCTATTCCATATACCAAAACATCAATGAATAACTCATCAAAACACAAATATGAACTTCAAAATCACAATTCTACCTATTCCACATACCAAAACATCAATAACTCATCAAAACACAAATATGAACTTTGAAACACAATTTCTACCTATTCCATTTACCAAAACATCAATAACTCATCAAAACACAAATATGAACTTCAAAATCACAATTCTACCTATTCCATATAACAAAACATCAATAACTCATCAAAACACAAATATGAACTTCAAAATCACAATTCTACCTATTCCATATACCAAAACATCAATAACTCATCAAAACACAAATATGAACTTCAAAATCACAATTCTACCTATTCCATATACCAAAACATCAATAACTCATCAAAACACAAATATGAACTTCAAAATCTCAATTCTACCTATTCCATATAACAAAACATCAATGAATAATTCATCAAAACACAAATATAAACTTCAAATTCACAATTCTACCTATTCCATATACCAAAACATCAATAACTCATCAAAACACAAATATGAACTTCAAAATCTCAATTCTACCTATTCCATATACCAAAACATCAATGAATAACTCATCAAAACACAAATATGAACTTTAAAATCAAAATTCTACCTATTCCATATACCAAAACATCAATAACTCATCAAAACACAAATATGAACTTCAAAATCACAATTCTACCTATTCCATATAACAAAACATAATATAACTCATCAAAACACAAATATGAACTTCAAAATCTCAATTCTACCTATTCCATATAACAAAACATCAATGAATAATTCATCAAAACACAAATATGAACTTCAAAATCTCAATTCTACCTATTCCATATACCAAAACATCAATAACTCATCAAAACACAAATATGAACTTCAAAATCTCAATTCTACCTATTCCATATACCAAAACATCAATGAATAACTCATCAAAACACAAATATGAACTTCAAAATCACAATTCTACCTATTCCATATAACAAAACATAATATAACTCATCAAAACACAAATATGAACTTCAAAATCACAATTCTACCTATTTCATATACCAAAACATCAATAACTCATCAAAACACAAATATGAACTTCAAAATCTCAATTCTACCTATTCCATATACCAAAACATCAATGAATAACTCATCAAAACACAAATATGAACTTCAAAATCACAATTCTACCTATTCCATATAACAAAACATAATATAACTCATCAAAACACAAATATGAACTTCAAAATCACAATTCTACCTATTTCATATACCAAAACATCAATAACTCATCAAAACACAAATATGAACTTCAAAATCTCAATTCTACCTATTCCATATAACAAAACATAATATAACTCATCAAAACACAAATATGAACTTCAAAATCACAATTCTACCTATTCCATATACCAAAACATCAATAACTCATCAAAACACAAATATGAACTTCAAAATCTCAATTCTACCTATTCCATATAACAAAACATAATATAACTAATCAAAACACAAATATGAACTTCAAAATCTCAATTCTACCTATTCCATATACCAAAACATTAATGAATAACTCATCAAAACACAAATATGAACTTCAAAATCAAAATTCTACCTATTCCATATACCAAAACATCAATAACTCATCAAAACACAAATATGAACTTCAAAATCACAATTCTACCTATTCCATATACCAAAACATCAATAACTCATCAAAACACAAATTTGAACTTCAAAATCTCAATTCTACCTATTCCATATACCAAAACATCAATGAATAACTCATCAAAACACAAATATGAACTTCAAAATCACAATTCTACCTATTCCACATACCAAAACATCAATAACTCATCAAAACACAAATATGAACTTTGAAACACAATTTCTACCTATTCCATTTACCAAAACATCAATAACTCATCAAAACACAAATATGAACTTTGAAACACAATTTCTACCTATTCCATTTACCAAAACATCAATAACTCATCAAAACACAAATATGAACTTCAAAATCACAATTCTACCTATTCCATATAACAAAACATAATATAACTCATCAAAACACAAATATGAACTTCAAAATCACAATTCTACCTATTTCATATACCAAAACATCAATAACTCATCAAAACACAAATATGAACTTCAAAATCTCAATTCTACCTATTCCATATAACAAAATATAATATAACTCATCAAAACACAAATATGAACTTCAAAATCACAATTCTACCTATTCCATATACCAAAACATCAATAACTCATCAAAACACAAATATGAACTTCAAAATCTCAATTCTACCTATTCCATATAACAAAACATCAATGAATAATTCATCAAAACACAAATATGAACTTCAAAATCAAAATTCTACCTATTCCATATACCAAAACATCAATAACTCATCAAAACACAAATATGAACTACAAAATCTCAATTCTACCTATTCCATATAACAAAACATAATATAACTCATCAAAACACAAATATGAACTTCAAAATCACAATTCTACCTATTCCATATACCAAAACATCAATAACTCATCAAAACACAAATATGAACTTCAAAACACAATTTCTATCTATTTCATTTACCAAAACATCAATAACTCATCAAAACACAAATATGAACTTCAAAATCACAATTCTACCTATTCCATATAACAAAACATAATATAACTCATCAAAACACAAATATGAACTTCAAAATCACAATTCTACCTATTTCATATACCAAAACATCAATAACTCATCAAAACACAAATATGAACTTCAAAATCTCAATTCTACCTATTCCATATAACAAAATATAATATAACTCATCAAAACACAAATATGAACTTCAAAATCACAATTCTACCTATTCCATATACCAAAACATCAATAACTCATCAAAACACAAATATGAACTTCAAAATCTCAATTCTACCTATTCCATATAACAAAACATCAATGAATAATTCATCAAAACACAAATATGAACTTCAAAATCAAAATTCTACCTATTCCATATACCAAAACATCAATAACTCATCAAAACACAAATATGAACTACAAAATCTCAATTCTACCTATTCCATATAACAAAACATAATATAACTCATCAAAACACAAATATGAACTTCAAAATCACAATTCTACCTATTCCATATACCAAAACATCAATAACTCATCAAAACACAAATATGAACTTCAAAACACAATTTCTATCTATTTCATTTACCAAAACATCAATAACTCATCAAAACACAAATATGAACTTCAAAATCACAATTCTACCTATTCCATATAACAAAACATAATATAACTCATCAAAACACAAATATGAACTTCAAAATCACAATTCTACCTATTCCATATACCAAAACATCAATAACTCATCAAAACACAAATATGAACTTCAAAATCTCAATTCTACCTATTCCATATAACAAAACATCAATGAATAATTCATCAAAACACAAATATGAACTTCAAAATCAAAATTCTACCTATTCCATATACCAAAACATCAATAACTCATCAAAACACAAATATGAACTTCAAAATCTCAATTCTACCTATTCCATATACCAAAACATCAATGAATAACTCATCAAAACACAAATATGAACTTCAAAATCACAATTCTACCTATTCCACATACCAAAACATCAATAACTCATCAAAACACAAATATGAACTTTGAAACACAATTTCTACCTATTCCATTTACCAAAACATCAATAACTCATCAAAACACAGATATGAACTTCAAAATCACAATTCTACCTATTCCATATAACAAAACATCAATAACTCATCAAAACACAAATATGAACTTCAAAATCACAATTCTACCTATTCCATATACCAAAACATCAATAACTCATCAAAACACAAATATGAACTTCAAAATCACAATTCTACCTATTCCATATACCAAAACATCAATAACTCATCAAAACACAAATATGAACTTCAAAATCTCAATTCTACCTATTCCATATAACAAAACATCAATGAATAATTCATCAAAACACAAATATAAACTTCAAATTCACAATTCTACCTATTCCATATACCAAAACATCAATAACTCATCAAAACACAAATATGAACTTCAAAATCTCAATTCTACCTATTCCATATACCAAAACATCAATGAATAACTCATCAAAACACAAATATGAACTTCAAAATCAAAATTCTACCTATTCCATATACCAAAACATCAATAACTCATCAAAACACAAATATGAACTTCAAAATCACAATTCTACCTATTCCATATAACAAAACATAATATAACTCATCAAAACACAAATATGAACTTCAAAATCTCAATTCTACCTATTCCATATAACAAAAGATCAATGAATAATTCATCAAAACACAAATATGAACTTCAAAATCTCAATTCTACCTATTCCATATACCAAAACATCAATAACTCATCAAAACACAAATATGAACTTCAAAATCTCAATTCTACCTATTCCATATACCAAAACATCAATGAATAACTCATTAAACACAAATATGAACTTCAAAATCACAATTCTACCTATTCCATATAACAAAACATAATATAACTCATCAAAACACAAATATGAACTTCAAAATCACAATTCTACCTATTTCATATAAAAAAACATCAATAACTCATCAAAACACAAATATGAACTTCAAAATCTCAATTCTACCTATTCCATATAACAAAACATAATATAACTCATCAAAACACAAATATGAACTTCAAAATCACAATTCTACCTATTCCATATACCAAAACATCAATAACTCATCAAAACACAAATATGAACTTCAAAATCTAAATTCTACCTATTCCATATAACAAAACATAATATAACTAATCAAAACACAAATATGAACTTCAAAATCTCAATTCTACCTATTCCATATACCAAAACATTAATGAATAACTCATCAAAACACAAATATGAACTTCAAAATCAAAATTCTACCTATTCCATATACCAAAACATCAATAACTCATCAAAACACAAATATGAACTTCAAAATCACAATTCTACCTATTCCATATACCAAAACATCAATAACTCATCAAAACACAAATTTGAACTTCAAAATCTCAATTCTATATAACAAAACATCAATGAATAATTCATAAAAACACAAATATGAACTTCAAAATCAAAATTCTACCTATTCCATATACCAAAACATCAATAACTCATCAAAACACAAATATGAACTTCAAAATCTCAATTCTACCTATTCCATATACCAAAACATCAATGAATAACTCATCAAAACACAACTATGAACTTCAAAATCACAATTCTACCTATTCCACATACCAAAACATCAATAACTCATCAAAACACAAATATGAACTTTGAAACACAATTTCTACCTATTCCATTTACCAAAACATCAATAACTCATCAAAACACAAATATGAACTTTGAAACACAATTTCTACCTATTCCATTTACCAAAACATCAATAACTCATCAAAACACAAATATGAACTTCAAAATCACAATTCTACCTATTCCATATAACAAAACATAATATAACTCATCAAAACACAAATATGAACTTCAAAATCACAATTCTACCTATTTCATATACCAAAACATCAATAACTCATCAAAACACAAATATGAACTTCAAAATCTCAATTCTACCTATTCCATATAACAAAATATAATATAACTCATCAAAACACAAATATGAACTTCAAAATCACAATTCTACCTATTCCATATACCAAAACATCAATAACTCATCAAAACACAAATATGAACTTCAAAATCTCAATTCTACCTATTCCATATAACAAAACATCAATGAATAATTCATCAAAACACAAATATGAACTTCAAAATCAAAATTCTACCTATTCCATATACCAAAACATCAATAACTCATCAAAACACAAATATGAACTTCAAAATCTCAATTCTACCTATTCCATATACCAAAACATCAATGAATAACTCATCAAAACACAAATATGAACTTCAAAATCACAATTCTACCTATTCCACATACCAAAACATCAATAACTCATCAAAACACAAATATGAACTTTGAAACACAATTTCTACCTATTCCATTTACCAAAACATCAATAACTCATCAAAACACAGATCTGAACTTCAAAATCACAATTCTACCTATTCCATATAACAAAACATCAATAACTCATCAAAACACAAATATGAACTTCAAAATCACAATTCTACCTATTCCATATACCAAAACATCAATAACTCATCAAAACACAAATATGAACTTCAAAATCACAATTCTACCTATTCCATATACCAAAACATCAATAACTCATCAAAACACAAATATGAACTTCAAAATCTCAATTCTACCTATTCCATATAACAAAACATCAATGAATAATTCATCAAAACACAAATATAAACTTCAAATTCACAATTCTACCTATTCCATATACCAAAACATCAATAACTCATCAAAACACAAATATGAACTTCAAAATCTCAATTCTACCTATTCCATATACCAAAACATCAATGAATAACTCATCAAAACACAAATATGAACTTCAAAATCAAAATTCTACCTATTCCATATACCAAAACATCAATAACTCATCAAAACACAAATATGAACTTCAAAATCACAATTCTACCTATTCCATATAACAAAACATAATATAACTCATCAAAACACAAATATGAACTTCAAAATCTCAATTCTACCTATTCCATATAACAAAAGATCAATGAATAATTCATCAAAACACAAATATGAACTTCAAAATCTCAATTCTACCTATTCCATATACCAAAACATCAATAACTCATCAAAACACAAATATGAACTTCAAAATCTCAATTCTACCTATTCCATATACCAAAACATCAATGAATAACTCATTAAACACAAATATGAACTTCAAAATCACAATTCTACCTATTCCATATAACAAAACATAATATAACTCATCAAAACACAAATATGAACTTCAAAATCACAATTCTACCTATTTCATATAAAAAAACATCAATAACTCATCAAAACACAAATATGAACTTCAAAATCTCAATTCTACCTATTCCATATAACAAAACATAATATAACTCATCAAAACACAAATATGAACTTCAAAATCACAATTCTACCTATTCCATATACCAAAACATCAATAACTCATCAAAACACAAATATGAACTTCAAAATCTAAATTCTACCTATTCCATATAACAAAACATAATATAACTAATCAAAACACAAATATGAACTTCAAAATCTCAATTCTACCTATTCCATATACCAAAACATTAATGAATAACTCATCAAAACACAAATATGAACTTCAAAATCAAAATTCTACCTATTCCATATACCAAAACATCAATAACTCATCAAAACACAAATATGAACTTCAAAATCACAATTCTACCTATTCCATATACCAAAACATCAATAACTCATCAAAACACAAATTTGAACTTCAAAATCTCAATTCTATATAACAAAACATCAATGAATAATTCATAAAAACACAAATATGAACTTCAAAATCAAAATTCTACCTATTCCATATACCAAAACATCAATAACTCATCAAAACACAAATATGAACTTCAAAATCTCAATTCTACCTATTCCATATACCAAAACATCAATGAATAACTCATCAAAACACAACTATGAACTTCAAAATCACAATTCTACCTATTCCACATACCAAAACATCAATAACTCATCAAAACACAAATATGAACTTTGAAACACAATTTCTACCTATTCCATTTACCAAAACATCAATAACTCATCAAAACACAAATATGAACTTTGAAACACAATTTCTACCTATTCCATTTACCAAAACATCAATAACTCATCAAAACACAAATATGAACTTCAAAATCACAATTCTACCTATTCCATATAACAAAACATAATATAACTCATCAAAACACAAATATGAACTTCAAAATCACAATTCTACCTATTTCATATACCAAAACATCAATAACTCATCAAAACACAAATATGAACTTCAAAATCTCAATTCTACCTATTCCATATAACAAAATATAATATAACTCATCAAAACACAAATATGAACTTCAAAATCACAATTCTACCTATTCCATATACCAAAACATCAATAACTCATCAAAACACAAATATGAACTTCAAAATCTCAATTCTACCTATTCCATATAACAAAACATCAATGAATAATTCATCAAAACACAAATATGAACTTCAAAATCAAAATTCTACCTATTCCATATACCAAAACATCAATAACTCATCAAAACACAAATATGAACTTCAAAATCTCAATTCTACCTATTCCATATAACAAAACATAATATAACTAATCAAAACACAAATATGAACTTCAAAATCTCAATTCTACCTATTCCATATACCAAAACATCAATGAATAACTCATCAAAACACAAATATGAACTTCAAAATCAAAATTCTACCTATTCCATATAACAAAACATAATATAACTCATCAAAACACAAATATGAACTTCAAAATCACAATTCTACCTATTTCATATACCAAAACATCAATAACTCATCAAAACACAAATATGAACTTCAAAATCTCAATTCTACCTATTCCATATAACAAAACATAATATAACTCATCAAAACACAAATATGAACTTCAAAATCACAATTCTACCTATTCCATATACCAAAACATCAATAACTCATCAAAACACAAATATGAACTTCAAAACACAATTTCTATCTATTTCATTTACCAAAACATCAATAACTCATCAAAACACAAATATGTACTTCAAAATCACAATTCTACCTATTCCATATAACAAAACATAATATAACTCATCAAAACACAAATATGAACTTCAAAATCACAATTCTACCTATTTCATATACCAAAACATCAATAACTCATCAAAACACAAATATGAACTTCAAAATCTCAATTCTACCTATTCCATATAACAAAACATAATATAACTCATCAAAACACAAATATGAACTTCAAAATCACAATTCTACCTATTCCATATACCAAAACATCAATAACTCATCAAAACACAAATATGAACTTCAAAACACAATTTCTATCTATTTCATTTACCAAAACATCAATAACTCATCAAAACACAAATATGAACTTCAAAATCACAATTCTACCTATTCCATATAACAAAACATAATATAACTCATCAAAACACAAATATGAACTTCAAAATCACAATTCTACCTATTCCATATACCAAAACATCAATAACTCATCAAAACACAAATATGAACTTCAAAATCTCAATTCTACCTATTCCATATAACAAAACATCAATGAATAATTCATCAAAACACAAATATGAACTTCAAAATCAAAATTCTACCTATTCCATATACCAAAACATCAATAACTCATCAAAACACAAATATGAACTTCAAAATCTCAATTCTACCTATTCCATATACCAAAACATCAATGAATAACTCATCAAAACACAACTATGAACTTCAAAATCACAATTCTACCTATTCCACATACCAAAACATCAATAACTCATCAAAACACAAATATGAACTTTGAAACACAATTTCTACCTATTCCATTTACCAAAACATCAATAACTCATCAAAACACAAATATGAACTTTGAAACACAATTTCTACCTATTCCATTTACCAAAACATCAATAACTCATCAAAACACAAATATGAACTTCAAAATCACAATTCTACCTATTCCATATAACAAAACATAATATAACTCATCAAAACACAAATATGAACTTCAAAATCACAATTCTACCTATTTCATATACCAAAACATCAATAACTCATCAAAACACAAATATGAACTTCAAAATCTCAATTCTACCTATTCCATATAACAAAATATAATATAACTCATCAAAACACAAATATGAACTTCAAAATCACAATTCTACCTATTCCATATACCAAAACATCAATAACTCATCAAAACACAAATATGAACTTCAAAATCTCAATTCTACCTATTCCATATAACAAAACATCAATGAATAATTCATCAAAACACAAATATGAACTTCAAAATCAAAATTCTACCTATTCCATATACCAAAACATCAATAACTCATCAAAACACAAATATGAACTTCAAAATCTCAATTCTACCTATTCCATATAACAAAACATAATATAACTAATCAAAACACAAATATGAACTTCAAAATCTCAATTCTACCTATTCCATATACCAAAACATCAATGAATAACTCATCAAAACACAAATATGAACTTCAAAATCAAAATTCTACCTATTCCATATAACAAAACATAATATAACTCATCAAAACACAAATATGAACTTCAAAATCACAATTCTACCTATTTCATATACCAAAACATCAATAACTCATCAAAACACAAATATGAACTTCAAAATCTCAATTCTACCTATTCCATATAACAAAACATAATATAACTCATCAAAACACAAATATGAACTTCAAAATCACAATTCTACCTATTCCATATACCAAAACATCAATAACTCATCAAAACACAAATATGAACTTCAAAACACAATTTCTATCTATTTCATTTACCAAAACATCAATAACTCATCAAAACACAAATATGTACTTCAAAATCACAATTCTACCTATTCCATATAACAAAACATAATATAACTCATCAAAACACAAATATGAACTTCAAAATCACAATTCTACCTATTTCATATACCAAAACATCAATAACTCATCAAAACACAAATATGAACTTCAAAATCTCAATTCTACCTATTCCATATAACAAAACATAATATAACTCATCAAAACACAAATATGAACTTCAAAATCACAATTCTACCTATTCCATATACCAAAACATCAATAACTCATCAAAACACAAATATGAACTTCAAAACACAATTTCTATCTATTTCATTTACCAAAACATCAATAACTCATCAAAACACAAATATGAACTTCAAAATCACAATTCTACCTATTCCATATAACAAAACATAATATAACTCATCAAAACACAAATATGAACTTCAAAATCACAATTCTACCTATTCCATATACCAAAACATCAATAACTCATCAAAACACAAATATGAACTTCAAAATCTCAATTCTACCTATTCCATATAACAAAACATCAATGAATAATTCATCAAAACACAAATATGAACTTCAAAATCAAAATTCTACCTATTCCATATACCAAAACATCAATAACTCATCAAAACACAAATATGAACTTCAAAATCTCAATTCTACCTATTCCATATACCAAAACATCAATGAACAACTCATCAAAACACAAATATGAACTTCAAAATCACAATTCTACCTATTCCACATACCAAAACATCAATAACTCATCAAAACACAAATATGAACTTTGAAACACAATTTCTACCTATTCCATTTACCAAAACATCAATAACTCATCAAAACACAAATATGAACTTCAAAATCACAATTCTACCTATTCCATATAACAAAACATCAATAACTCATCAAAACACAAATATGAACTTCAAAATCACAATTCTACCTATTCCATATACCAAAACATCAATAACTCATCAAAACACAAATATGAACTTCAAAATCACAATTCTACCTATTCCATATACCAAAACATCAATAACTCATCAAAACACAAATATGAACTTCAAAATCTCAATTCTACCTATTCCATATAACAAAACATCAATGAATAATTCATCAAAACACAAATATAAACTTCAAATTCACAATTCTACCTATTCCATATACCAAAACATCAATAACTCATCAAAACACAAATATGAACTTCAAAATCTCAATTCTACCTATTCCATATACCAAAACATCAATGAATAACTCATCAAAACACAAATATGAACTTCAAAATCAAAATTCTACCTATTCCATATACCAAAACATCAATAACTCATCAAAACACAAATATGAACTTCAAAATCACAATTCTACCTATTCCATATAACAAAACATAATATAACTCATCAAAACACAAATATGAACTTCAAAATCTCAATTCTACCTATTCCATATAACAAAACATCAATGAATAATTCATCAAAACACAAATATGAACTTCAAAATCTCAATTCTACCTATTCCATATACCAAAACATCAATGACTCATCAAAACACAAATATGAACTTCAAAATCTCAATTCTACCTATTCCATATACCAAAACATCAATGAATAACTCATCAAAACACAAATATGAACTTCAAAATCACAATTCTACCTATTCCATATAACAAAACATAATATAACTCATCAAAACACAAATATGAACTTCAAAATCACAATTCTACCTATTTCATATACCAAAACATCAATAACTCATCAAAACACAAATATGAACTTCAAAATCTCAATTCTACCTATTCCATATAACAAAACATAATATAACTCATCAAAACACAAATATGAACTTCAAAATCACAATTCTACCTATTCCATATACCAAAACATCAATAACTCATCAAAACACAAATATGAACTTCAAAATCTCAATTCTACCTATTCCATATAACAAAACATAATATAACTAATCAAAACACAAATATGAACTTCAAAATCTCAATTCTACCTTTTCCATATACCAAAACATTAATGAATAACTCATCAAAACACAAATATGAACTTCAAAATCAAAATTCTACCTATTCCATATACCAAAACATCAATAACTCATCAAAACACAAATATGAACTTCAAAATCACAATTCTACCTATTCCATATACCAAAACATCAATAACTCATCAAAACACAAATTTGAACTTCAAAATCTCAATTCTACCTATTCCATATACCAAAACATCAATGAATAACTCATCAAAACACAAATATGAACTTCAAAATCACAATTCTACCTATTCCACATACCAAAACATCAATAACTCATCAAAACACAAATATGAACTTTGAAACACAATTTCCACCTATTCCATTTACCAAAACATCAATAACTCATCAAAACACAAATATGAACTTTGAAACACAATTTCTACCTATTCCATTTACCAAAACATCAATAACTCATCAAAACACAAATATGAACTTCAAAATCACAATTCTACCTATTCCATATAACAAAACATAATATAACTCATCAAAACAAAAATATGAACTTCAAAATCACAATTCTACCTATTTCATATACCAAAACATCAATAACTCATCAAAACACAAATATGAACTTCAAAATCTCAATTCTACCTATTCCATATAACAAAATATAATATAACTCATCAAAACACAAATATGAACTTCAAAATCACAATTCTACCTATTCCATATACCAAAACATCAATAACTCATCAAAACACAAATATGAACTTCAAAATCTCAATTCTACCTATTCCATATAACAAAACATCAATGAATAATTCATCAAAACACAAATATGAACTTCAAAATCAAAATTCTACCTATTCCATATACCAAAACATCAATAACTCATCAAAACACAAATATGAACTTCAAAATCTCAATTCTACCTATTCCATATAACAAAACATAATATAACTCATCAAAACACAAATATGAACTTCAAAATCACAATTCTACCTATTCCATATACCAAAACATCAATAACTCATCAAAACACAAATATGAACTTCAAAACACAATTTCTATCTATTTCATTTACCAAAACATCAATAACTCATCAAAACACAAATATGAACTTCAAAATCACAATTCTACCTATTCCATATAACAAAACATAATATAACTCATCAAAACACAAATATGAACTTCAAAATCACAATTCTACCTATTCCATATACCAAAACATCAATAACTCATCAAAACACAAATATGAACTTCAAAATCTCAATTCTACCTATTCCATATAACAAAACATCAATGAATAATTCATCAAAACACAAATATGAACTTCAAAATCAAAATTCTACCTATTCCATATACCAAAACATCAATAACTCATCAAAACGCAAATATGAACTTCAAAATCTCAATTCTACCTATTCCATATACCAAAACATCAATGAATAACTCATCAAAACACAAATATGAACTTCAAAATCACAATTCTACCTATTCCACATACCAAAACATCAATAACTCATCAAAACACAAATATGAACTTTGAAACACAATTTCTACCTATTCCATTTACCAAAACATCAATAACTCATCAAAACACAAATATGAACTTCAAAATCACAATTCTACCTATTCCATATAACAAAACATCAATAACTCATCAAAACACAAATATGAACTTCAAAATCACAATTCTACCTATTCCATATACCAAAACATCAATAACTCATCAAAACACAAATATGAACTTCAAAATCACAATTCTACCTATTCCATATACCAAAACATCAATAACTCATCAAAACACAAATATGAACTTCAAAATCTCAATTCTACCTATTCCATATAACAAAACATCAATGAATAATTCATCAAAACACAAATATAAACTTCAAATTCACAATTCTACCTATTCCATATACCAAAACATCAATAACTCATCAAAACACAAATATGAACTTCAAAATCTCAATTCTACCTATTCCATATACCAAAACATCAATGAATAACTCATCAAAACACAAATATGAACTTCAAAATCAAAATTCTACCTATTCCATATACCAAAACATCAATAACTCATCAAAACACAAATATGAACTTCAAAATCACAATTCTACCTATTCCATATAACAAAACATAATATAACTCATCAAAACACAAATATGAACTTCAAAATCTCAATTCTACCTATTCCATATAACAAAACATCAATGAATAATTCATCAAAACACAAATATGAACTTCAAAATCTCAATTCTACCTATTCCATATACCAAAACATCAATAACTTATCAAAACACAAATATGAACTTCAAAATCTCAATTCTACCTATTCCATATACCAAAACATCAATGAATAACTCATCAAAACACAAATATGAACTTCAAAATCACAATTCTACCTATTCCATATAACAAAACATAATATAACTCATCAAAACACAAATATGAACTTCAAAATCACAATTCTACCTATTTCATATACCAAAACATCAATAACTAATCAAAACACAAATATGAACTTCAAAATCTCAATTCTACCTATTCCATATAACAAAACATAATATAACTCATCAAAACACAAATATGAACTTCAAAATCACAATTCTACCTATTCCATATACCAAAACATCAATAACACATCAAAACACAAATATGAACTTCAAAATCTCAATTCTACCTATTCCATATAACAAAACATAATATAACTAATCAAAACACAAATATGAACTTCAAAATCTCAATTCTACCTATTCCATATACCAAAACATTAATGAATAACCCATCAAAACACAAATATGACCTTCAAAATCAAAATTCTACCTATTCCATATACCAAAACATCAATAACTCATCAAAACACAAATATGAACTTCAAAATCACAATTCTACCTATTCCATATACCAAAACATCAATAACTCATCAAAACACAAATTTGAACTTCAAAATCTCAATTCTATATAACAAAACATCAATGAATAATTCATCAAAACACAAATATGAACTTCAAAATCAAAATTCTACCTATTCCATATACCAAAACATCAATAACTCATCAAAACACAAATATGAACTTCAAAATCTCAATTCTACCTATTCCATATACCAAAACATCAATGAATAACTCATCAAAACACAAATATGAACTTCAAAATCACAATTCTACCTATTCCACATACCAAAACATCAATAACTCATCAAAACACAAATATGAACTTTGAAACACAATTTCTACCTATTCCATTTACCAAAACATCAATAACTCATCAAAACACAAATATGAACTTTGAAACACAATTTCTACCTATTCCATTTACCAAAACATCAATAACTCATCAAAACACAAATATGAACTTCAAAATCACAATTCTACCTATTCCATATAACAAAACATAATATAACTCATCAAAACACAAATATGAACTTCAAAATCACAATTCTACCTATTTCATATACCAAAACATCAATAACTCATCAAAACACAAATATGAACTTCAAAATCTCAATTCTACCTATTCCATATAACAAAATATAATATAACTCATCAAAACACAAATATGAACTTCAAAATCACAATTCTACCTATTCCATATACCAAAACATCAATAACTCATCAAAACACAAATATGAACTTCAAAATCTCAATTCTACCTATTCCATATAACAAAACATCAATGAATAATTCATCAAAACACAAATATGAACTTCAAAATCAAAATTCTACCTATTCCATATACCAAAACATCAATAACTCATCAAAACACAAATATGAACTTCAAAATCTCAATTCTACCTATTCCATATAACAAAACATAATATAACTAATCAAAACACAAATATGAACTTCAAAATCTCAATTCTACCTATTCCATATACCAAAACATCAATGAATAACTCATCAAAACACAAATATGAACTTCAAAATCAAAATTCTACCTATTCCATATAACAAAACATAATATAACTCATCAAAACACAAATATGAACTTCAAAATCACAATTCTACCTATTTCATATACCAAAACATCAATAACTCATCATAACACAAATATGAACTTCAAAATCTCAATTCTACCTATTCCATATAACAAAACATAATATAACTCATCAAAACACAAATATGAACTTCAAAATCACAATTCTACCTATTCCATATACCAAAACATCAATAACTCATCAAAACACAAATATGAACTTCAAAACACAATTTCTATCTATTTCATTTACCAAAACATCAATAACTCATCAAAACACAAATATGAACTTCAAAATCACAATTCTACCTATTCCATATAACAAAACATAATATAACTCATCAAAACACAAATATGAACTTCAAAATCACAATTCTACCTATTTCATATACCAAAACATCAATAACTCATCAAAACACAAATATGAACTTCAAAATCTCAATTCTACCTATTCCATATAACAAAACATAATATAACTCATCAAAACACAAATATGAACTTCAAAATCACAATTCTACCTATTCCATATACCAAACCATCAATAACTCATCAAAACACAAATATGAACTTCAAAATCTCAATTCTACCTATTCCATATAACAAAACATAATATAACTCATCAAAACACAAATATGAACTTCAAAATCACAATTCTACCTATTCCATATACCAAAACATCAATAACTCATCAAAACACAAATATGAACTTCAAAATCTCAATTCTACCTATTCCATATAACAAAACATAATATAACTAATCAAAACACAAATATGAACTTCAAAATCTCAATTCTACCTATTCCATATACCAAAACATTAATGAATAACCCATCAAAACACAAATATGAACTTCAAAATCAAAATTCTACCTATTCCATATACCAAAACATCAATAACTCATCAAAACACAAATATGAACTTCAAAATCACAATTCTACCTATTCCATATACCAAAACATCAATAACTCATCAAAACACAAATTTGAACTTCAAAATCTCAATTCTATATAACAAAACATCAATGAATAATTCATCAAAACACAAATATGAACTTCAAAATCAAAATTCTACCTATTCCATATACCAAAACATCAATAACTCATCAAAACACAAATATGAACTTCAAAATCTCAATTCTACCTATTCCATATACCAAAACATCAATGAATAACTCATCAAAACACAAATATGAACTTCAAAATCACAATTCTACCTATTCCACATACCAAAACATCAATAACTCATCAAAACACAAATATGAACTTTGAAACACAATTTCTACCTATTCCATTTACCAAAACATCAATAACTCATCAAAACACAAATATGAACTTTGAAACACAATTTCTACCTATTCCATTTACCAAAACATCAATAACTCATCAAAACACAAATATGAACTTCAAAATCACAATTCTACCTATTCCATATAACAAAACATAATATAACTCATCAAAACACAAATATGAACTTCAAAATCACAATTCTACCTATTTCATATACCAAAACATCAATAACTCATCAAAACACAAATATGAACTTCAAAATCTCAATTCTACCTATTCCATATAACAAAATATAATATAACTCATCAAAACACAAATATGAACTTCAAAATCACAATTCTACCTATTCCATATACCAAAACATCAATAACTCATCAAAACACAAATATGAACTTCAAAATCTCAATTCTACCTATTCCATATAACAAAACATCAATGAATAATTCATCAAAACACAAATATGAACTTCAAAATCAAAATTCTACCTATTCCATATACCAAAACATCAATAACTCATCAAAACACAAATATGAACTTCAAAATCTCAATTCTACCTATTCCATATAACAAAACATAATATAACTAATCAAAACACAAATATGAACTTCAAAATCTCAATTCTACCTATTCCATATACCAAAACATCAATGAATAACTCATCAAAACACAAATATGAACTTCAAAATCAAAATTCTACCTATTCCATATAACAAAACATAATATAACTCATCAAAACACAAATATGAACTTCAAAATCACAATTCTACCTATTTCATATACCAAAACATCAATAACTTATCAAAACACAAATATGAACTTCAAAATCTCAATTCTACCTATTCCATATAACAAAACATAATATAACTCATCAAAACACAAATATGAACTTCAAAATCACAATTCTACCTATTCCATATACCAAAACATCAATAACTCATCAAAACACAAATATGAACTTCAAAACACAATTTCTATCTATTTCATTTACCAAAACATCAATAACTCATCAAAACACAAATATGAACTTCAAAATCACAATTCTACCTATTCCATATAACAAAACATAATATAACTCATCAAAACACAAATATGAACTTCAAAATCACAATTCTACCTATTTCATATACCAAAACATCAATAACTCATCAAAACACAAATATGAACTTCAAAATCTCAATTCTACCTATTCCATATAACAAAACATAATATAACTCATCAAAACACAAATATGAACTTCAAAATCACAATTCTACCTATTCCATATACCAAACCATCAATAACTCATCAAAACACAAATATGAACTTCAAAACACAATTTCTATCTATTTCATTTACCAAAACATCAATAACTCATCAAAACACAACTATGAACTTCAAAATCACAATTCTACCTATTCCATATAACAAAACATAATATAACTCATCAAAACACAAATATGAACTTCAAAATCACAATTCTACCTATTCCATATACCAAAACATCAATAACTCATCAAAACACAAATATGAACTTCAAAATCTCAATTCTACCTATTCCATATAACAAAACATCAATGAATAATTCATCAAAACACAAATATGAACTTCAAAATCAAAATTCTACCTATTCCATATACCAAAACATCAATAACTCATCAAAACACAAATATGAACTTCAAAATCTCAATTCTACCTATTCCATATACAAAAACATCAATGAATAACTCATCAAAACACAAATATGAACTTCAAAATCACAATTCTACCTATTCCACATACCAAAACATCAATAACTCATCAAAACACAAATATGAACTTTGAAACACAATTTCTACCTATTCCATTTACCAAAACATCAATAACTCATCAAAACACAAATATGAACTTCAAAATCACAATTCTACCTATTCCATATAACAAAACATTAATAACTCATCAAAACACAAATATGAACTTCAAAATCACAATTCTACCTATTCCATATACCAAAACATCAATAACTCATCAAAACACAAATATGAACTTCAAAATCACAATTCTACCTATTCCATATACCAAAACATCAATAACTCATCAAAACACAAATATGAACTTCAAAATCTCAATTCTACCTATTCCATATAACAAAACATCAATGAATAATTCATCAAAACACAAATATAAACTTCAAAATCACAATTCTACCTATTCCATATAACAAAACATCAATAACTCATCAAAACACAAATATGAACTTCAAAATCACAATTCTACCTATTCCATATACCAAAACATCAATAACTCATCAAAACACAAATATGAACTTCAAAATCTCAATTCTACCTATTCCATATACCAAAACATCAATGAATAACTCATCAAAACACAAATATGAACTTCAAAATCAAAATTCTACCTATTCCATATACCAAAACATCAATAACTCATCAAAACACAAATATGAACTTCAAAATCACAATTCTACCTATTCCATATAACAAAACATAATATAACTCATCAAAACACAAATATGAACTTCAAAATCTCAATTCTACCTATTCCATATAACAAAACATCAATGAATAATTCATCAAAACACAAATATGAACTTCAAAATCTCAATTCTACCTATTACATATACCAAAACATCAATGAATAACTGATCAAAACACAAATATGAACTTCAAAATCACAATTCTACCTATTCCATATACCAAAACATCAATAACTCATCAAAACACAAATATGAACTTCAAAACACAATTTCTATCTATTTCATTTACCAAAACATCAATAACTCATCAAAACACAAATATGAACTTCAAAATCACAATTCTACCTATTCCATATAACAAAACATAATATAACTCATCAAAACACAAATATGAACTTCAAAATCACAATTCTACCTATTCCTTATACCAAAACATCAATAACTCATCAAAACACAAATATGAACTTCAAAATCTCAATTCTACCTATTCCATATAACAAAACATCAATGAATAATTCATCAAAACACAAATATGAACTTCAAAATCAAAATTCTACCTATTCCATATACCAAAACATCAATAACTCATCAAAACACAAATATGAACTTCAAAATCTCAATTCTACCTATTCCATATACCAAAACATCAATGAATAACTCATCAAAACACAAATATGAACTTCAAAATCACAATTCTACCTATTCCACATACCAAAACATCAATAACTCATCAAAACACAAATATGAACATTGAAACACAATTTCTACCTATTCCATTTACAAAAACATCAATAACTCATCAAAACACAAATATGAACTTCAAAATCACAATTCTACCTATTCCATATAACAAAACATAATATAACTCATCAAAACACAACTATGAACTTCAAAATCACAATTCTACCTATTTCATATACCAAAACATCAATAACTCATCAAAACACAAATATGAACTTCAAAATCTCAATTCTACCTATTCCATATACCAAAACATCAATGAATAACTCATCAAAACACAAATATGAACTTCAAAATCACAATTCTACCTATTGCATATAACAAAACATAATATAACTCATCAAAACACAAATATGAACTTCAAAATCACAATTCTACCTATTTCATATACCAAAACATCAATAACTCATCAAAACACAAATATGAACTTCAAAATCTCAATTCTACCTATTCCATATAACAAAACATAATATAACTCATCAAAACACAAATATGAACTTCAAAATCTCAATTCTACCTATTCCATATAACAAAACATAATATAACTAATCAAAACACAAATATGAACTTCAAAATCACAATTCTACCTATTCCATATGCCAAAACATCAATGAATAACTGATCAAAACACAAATATGAACTTCAAAATCACAATTCTACCTATTCCATATACCAAAACATCAATAACTCATCAAAACACAATTTCTATCTATTTCATTTACCAAAACATCAATAACTCATCAAAACACAAATATGAACTTCAAAATCACAATTCTACCTATTCCATATAACAAAACATAATATAACTCATCAAAACACAAATATGAACTTCAAAATCACAATTCTACCTATTCCATATAACAAAACATAATATAACTCATCAAAACACAAATATGAACTTCAAAATCTCAATTCTACCTATTCCATATAACAAAACATAATATAACTAATCAAAACACAAATATGAACTTCAAAATCTCAATTCTACCTATTCCATATGCCAAAACATCAATGAATAACTGATCAAAACACAAATATGAACTTCAAAATCACAATTCTACCTATTCCATATACCAAAACATCAATAACTCATCAAAACACAATTTCTATCTATTTCATTTACCAAAACATCAATAACTCATCAAAACACAAATATGAACTTCAAAATCACAATTCTACCTATTCCATATAACAAAACATAATATAACTCATTAAAACACAAATATGAACTTCAAAATCACAATTCTACCTATTCCATATACCAAAACATCAATAACTCATCAAAACACAAATATGAACTTCAAAATCACAATTCTACCTATTCCATATAACAAAACATAATATAACTCATCAAAACACAAATATGAACTTCAAAATCTCAATTCTACCTATTCCATATAACAAAACATCAATGAATAATTCATCAAAACACAAATATGAACTTCAAAATCTCAATTCTACCTATTCCATATACCAAAACATCAATGAATAACTCATCAAAACACAAATATGAACTTCAAAATCACAATTCTTCCTATTCCATATACCAAAACATCAATAACTCATCAAAACACGAATATGAACTTCAAAACACAATTTCTATCTATTTCATTTACCAAAACATCAATAACTCATCAAAACACAAATATGAACTTCAAAATCACAATTCTACCTATTCCATATAACAAAACATAATATAACTCATCAAAACACAAATATGAACTTCAAAATCACAATTCTACCTATTCCTTATACCAAAACATCAATAACTCATCAAAACACAAATATGAACTTCAAAATCTCAATTCTACCTATTCCATATAACAAAACATCAATGAATAATTCATCAAAACACAAATATGAACTTCAAAATCAAAATTCTACCTATTCCATATACCAAAACATCAATAACTCATCAAAACACAAATATGAACTTCACAATCTCAATTCTACCTATTCCATATACCAAAACATCAATGAATAACTGATCAAAACACAAATATGAACTTCAAAATCACAATTCTACCTATTCCATATACCAAAACATCAATAACTCATCAAAACACAATTTCTATCTATTTCATTTACCAAAACATCAATAACTCATCAAAACACAAATATGAACTTCAAAATCACAATTCTACCTATTGCATATAACAAAACATAATATAACTCATCAAAACACAAATATGAACTTCAAAATCACAATTCTACCTATTTCATATACCAAAACATCAATAACTCATCAAAACACAAATATGAACTTCAAAATCTCAATTCTACCTATTCCATATAACAAAACATAATATAACTCATCAAAACACAAATATGAACTTCAAAATCTCAATTCTACCTATTCCATATAACAAAACATAATATAACTAATCAAAACACAAATATGAACTTCAAAATCTCAATTCTACCTATTCCATATGCCAAAACATCAATGAATAACTGATCAAAACACAAATATGAACTTCAAAATCACAATTCTACCTATTCCATATACCAAAACATCAATAACTCATCAAAACACAATTTCTATCTATTTCATTTACCAAAACATCAATAACTCATCAAAACACAAATATGAACTTCAAAATCACAATTCTACCTATTCCATATAACAAAACATAATATAACTCATCAAAACACAAATATGAACTTCAAAATCACAATTCTACCTATTCCATATAAAAAAACATAATATAACTCATCAAAACACAAATATGAACTTCAAAATCTCAATTCTACCTATTCCATATAACAAAACATAATATAACTAATCAAAACACAAATATGAACTTCAAAATCTCAATTCTACCTATTCCATATGCCAAAACATCAATGAATAACTGATCAAAACACAAATATGAACTTCAAAATCACAATTCTACCTATTCCATATACCAAAACATCAATAACTCATCAAAACACAATTTCTATCTATTTCATTTACCAAAACATCAATAACTCATCAAAACACAAATATGAACTTCAAAATCACAATTCTACCTATTCCATATAACAAAACATAATATAACTCATCAAAACACAAATATGAACTTCAAAATCTCAATTCTACCTATTCCATATAACAAAACATCAATGAATAATTCATCAAAACACAAATATGAACTTCAAAATCTCAATTCTACCTATTACATATACCAAAACATCAATGAATAACTGATCAAAACACAAATATGAACTTCAAAATCACAATTCTACCTATTCCATATACCAAAACATCAATAACTCATCAAAACACAAATATGAACTTCAAAACACAATTTCTATCTATTTCATTTACCAAAACATCAATAACTCATCAAAACACAAATATGAACTTCAAAATCACAATTCTACCTATTCCATATAACAAAACATAATATAACTCATCAAAACACAAATATGAACTTCAAAATCACAATTCTACCTATTCCTTATACCAAAACATCAATAACTCATCAAAACACAAATATGAACTTCAAAATCTCAATTCTACCTATTCCATATAACAAAACATCAATGAATAATTCATCAAAACACAAATATGAACTTCAAAATCAAAATTCTACCTATTCCATATACCAAAACATCAATAACTCATCAAAACACAAATATGAACTTCAAAATCTCAATTCTACCTATTCCATATACCAAAACATCAATGAATAACTCATCAAAACACAAATATGAACTTCAAAATCACAATTCTACCTATTCCACATACCAAAACATCAATAACTCATCAAAACACAAATATGAACATTGAAACACAATTTCTACCTATTCCATTTACAAAAACATCAATAACTCATCAAAACACAAATATGAACTTCAAAATCACAATTCTACCTATTCCATATAACAAAACATAATATAACTCATCAAAACACAACTATGAACTTCAAAATCACAATTCTACCTATTTCATATACCAAAACATCAATAACTCATCAAAACACAAATATGAACTTCAAAATCTCAATTCTACCTATTCCATATACCAAAACATCAATGAATAACTCATCAAAACACAAATATGAACTTCAAAATCACAATTCTACCTATTGCATATAACAAAACATAATATAACTCATCAAAACACAAATATGAACTTCAAAATCACAATTCTACCTATTTCATATACCAAAACATCAATAACTCATCAAAACACAAATATGAACTTCAAAATCTCAATTCTACCTATTCCATATAACAAAACATAATATAACTCATCAAAACACAAATATGAACTTCAAAATCTCAATTCTACCTATTCCATATAACAAAACATAATATAACTAATCAAAACACAAATATGAACTTCAAAATCTCAATTCTACCTATTCCATATGCCAAAACATCAATGAATAACTGATCAAAACACAAATATGAACTTCAAAATCACAATTCTACCTATTCCATATACCAAAACATCAATAACTCATCAAAACACAATTTCTATCTATTTCATTTACCAAAACATCAATAACTCATCAAAACACAAATATGAACTTCAAAATCACAATTCTACCTATTCCATATAACAAAACATAATATAACTCATCAAAACACAAATATGAACTTCAAAATCACAATTCTACCTATTCCATATAACAAAACATAATATAACTCATCAAAACACAAATATGAACTTCAAAATCTCAATTCTACCTATTCCATATAACAAAACATAATATAACTAATCAAAACACAAATATGAACTTCAAAATCTCAATTCTACCTATTCCATATGCCAAAACATCAATGAATAACTGATCAAAACACAAATATGAACTTCAAAATCACAATTCTACCTATTCCATATACCAAAACATCAATAACTCATCAAAACACAATTTCTATCTATTTCATTTACCAAAACATCAATAACTCATCAAAACACAAATATGAACTTCAAAATCACAATTCTACCTATTCCATATAACAAAACATAATATAACTCATCAAAACACAAATATGAACTTCAAAATCACAATTCTACCTATTCCATATACCAAAACATCAATAACTCATCAAAACACAAATATGAACTTCAAAATCACAATTCTACCTATTCCATATAACAAAACATAATATAACTCATCAAAACACAAATATGAACTTCAAAATCTCAATTCTACCTATTCCATATAACAAAACATCAATGAATAATTCATCAAAACACAAATATGAACTTCAAAATCTCAATTCTACCTATTCCATATACCAAAACATCAATGAATAACTCATCAAAACACAAATATGAACTTCAAAATCACAATTCTTCCTATTCCATATACCAAAACATCAATAACTCATCAAAACACGAATATGAACTTCAAAACACAATTTCTATCTATTTCATTTACCAAAACATCAATAACTCATCAAAACACAAATATGAACTTCAAAATCACAATTCTACCTATTCCATATAACAAAACATAATATAACTCATCAAAACACAAATATGAACTTCAAAATCACAATTCTACCTATTCCTTATACCAAAACATCAATAACTCATCAAAACACAAATATGAACTTCAAAATCTCAATTCTACCTATTCCATATAACAAAACATCAATGAATAATTCATCAAAACACAAATATGAACTTCAAAATCAAAATTCTACCTATTCCATATACCAAAACATCAATAACTCATCAAAACACAAATATGAACTTCACAATCTCAATTCTACCTATTCCATATACCAAAACATCAATGAATAACTGATCAAAACACAAATATGAACTTCAAAATCACAATTCTACCTATTCCATATACCAAAACATCAATAACTCATCAAAACACAATTTCTATCTATTTCATTTACCAAAACATCAATAACTCATCAAAACACAAATATGAACTTCAAAATCACAATTCTACCTATTGCATATAACAAAACATAATATAACTCATCAAAACACAAATATGAACTTCAAAATCACAATTCTACCTATTTCATATACCAAAACATCAATAACTCATCAAAACACAAATATGAACTTCAAAATCTCAATTCTACCTATTCCATATAACAAAACATAATATAACTCATCAAAACACAAATATGAACTTCAAAATCTCAATTCTACCTATTCCATATAACAAAACATAATATAACTAATCAAAACACAAATATGAACTTCAAAATCTCAATTCTACCTATTCCATATGCCAAAACATCAATGAATAACTGATCAAAACACAAATATGAACTTCAAAATCACAATTCTACCTATTCCATATACCAAAACATCAATAACTCATCAAAACACAATTTCTATCTATTTCATTTACCAAAACATCAATAACTCATCAAAACACAAATATGAACTTCAAAATCACAATTCTACCTATTCCATATAACAAAACATAATATAACTCATCAAAACACAAATATGAACTTCAAAATCACAATTCTACCTATTCCATATAAAAAAACATAATATAACTCATCAAAACACAAATATGAACTTCAAAATCTCAATTCTACCTATTCCATATAACAAAACATAATATAACTAATCAAAACACAAATATGAACTTCAAAATCTCAATTCTACCTATTCCATATGCCAAAACATCAATGAATAACTGATCAAAACACAAATATGAACTTCAAAATCACAATTCTACCTATTCCATATACCAAAACATCAATAACTCATCAAAACACAATTTCTATCTATTTCATTTACCAAAACATCAATAACTCATCAAAACACAAATATGAACTTCAAAATCACAATTCTACCTATTCCATATAACAAAACATAATATAACTCATCAAAACACAAATATGAACTTCAAAATCACAATTCTACCTATTCCATATACCAAAACATCAATAACTCATCAAAACACAAATATGAACTTCAAAATCACAATTCTACCTATTCCATATAACAAAACATAATATAACTCATCAAAACACAAATATGAACTTCAAAATCTCAATTCTACCTATTCCATATAACAAAACATCAATGAATAATTCATCAAAACACAAATATGAACTTCAAAATCTCAATTCTACCTATTCCATATACCAAAACATCAATGAATAACTCATCAAAACACAAATATGAACTTCAAAATCACAATTCTTCCTATTCCATATACCAAAACATCAATAACTCATCAAAACACGAATATGAACTTCAAAACACAATTTCTATCTATTTCATTTACCAAAACATCAATAACTCATCAAAACACAAATATGAACTTCAAAATCACAATTCTACCTATTCCATATAACAAAACATAATATAACTCATCAAAACACAAATATGAACTTCAAAATCACAATTCTACCTATTCCTTATACCAAAACATCAATAACTCATCAAAACACAAATATGAACTTCAAAATCTCAATTCTACCTATTCCATATAACAAAACATCAATGAATAATTCATCAAAACACAAATATGAACTTCAAAATCAAAATTCTACCTATTCCATATACCAAAACATCAATAACTCATCAAAACACAAATATGAACTTCAAAATCTCAATTCTACCTATTCCATATACCAAAACATCAATGAATAACTCATCAAAACACAAATATGAACTTCAAAATCACAATTCTACCTATTCCACATACCAAAACATCAATAACTCATCAAAACACAAATATGAACATTGAAACACAATTTCTACCTATTCCATTTACAAAAACATCAATAACTCATCAAAACACAAATATGAACTTCAAAATCACAATTCTACCTATTCCATATAACAAAACATAATATAACTCATCAAAACACAACTATGAACTTCAAAATCACAATTCTACCTATTTCATATACCAAAACATCAATAACTCATCAAAACACAAATATGAACTTCAAAATCTCAATTCTACCTATTCCATATACCAAAACATCAATGAATAACTCATCAAAACACAAATATGAACTTCAAAATCACAATTCTACCTATTGCATATAACAAAACATAATATAACTCATCAAAACACAAATATGAACTTCAAAATCACAATTCTACCTATTTCATATACCAAAACATCAATAACTCATCAAAACACAAATATGAACTTCAAAATCTCAATTCTACCTATTCCATATAACAAAACATAATATAACTCATCAAAACACAAATATGAACTTCAAAATCACAATTCTACCTATTCCATAAACCAAAACATCAATAACTCATCAAAACACAAATATGAACTTCAAAATCTCAATTCTACCTATTCCATATAACAAAACATAATATAACTAATCAAAACACAAATATGAACTTCAAAATCTCAATTCTACCTATTCCATATACCAAAACATTAATGAATAACTCATCAAAACACAAATATGAACTTCAAAATCAAAATTCTACCTATTCCATATACCAAAACATCAATAACTCATCAAAACACAAATATGAACTTCAAAATCACAATTCTACCTATTCCATATACCAAAACATCAATAACTCATCAAAACACAAATTTGAACTTCAAAATCTCAATTCTATATAACAAAACATCAATGAATAATTCATCAAAACACAATTATGAACTTCAAAATCAAAATTCTACCTATTCCATATACCAAAACATCAATAACTCATCAAAACACAAATATGAACTTCAAAATCTCAATTCTACCTATTCCATATAACCAAACATCAATGAATAATTCATCAAAACACAAATATAAACTTCAAATTCACAATTCTACCTATTCCATATACCAAAACATCAATAACTCATCAAAACACAAATATGAACTTCAAAATCTCAATTCTACCTATTCCATATACCAAAACATCAATAACTCATCAAAACACAAATATGAACTTCACAATCACAATTCTACCTATTCCATATAACAAAACATCAATAACTCATCAAAACACTAATATGAACTTCAAAATCACAATTCTACCTATTCCATATACCAAAACATCAATAACTCATCAAAACACAAATATGAACTTCAAAATCACAATTCTACCTATTCCATATACCAAAACATCAATAACTCATCAAAACACAAATATGAACTTCAAAATCTCAATTCTACCTATTCCATATAACAAAACATCAATGAATAATTCATCAAAACACAAATATAAACTTCAAATTCACAATTCTACCTATTCCATATACCAAAACATCAATAACTCATCAAAACACAAATATGAACTTCAAAATCTCAATTCTACCTATTCCATATACCAAAACATCAATGAATAACTCATCAAAACACAAATATGAACTTCAAAATCAAAATTCTACCTATTCCATATACCAAAACATCAATAACTCATCAAAACACAAATATGAACTTCAAAATCACAATTCTACCTATTCCATATAACAAAACATAATATAACTCATCAAAACACAAATATGAACTTCAAAATCACAATTCTACCTATTCCATATACCAAAACATCAATAACTCATCAAAACACAAATATGAACTTCAAAATCTCAATTCTACCTATTCCATATACCAAAACATCAATGAATAACTCATCAAAACACAAATATGAACTTCAAAATCACAATTCTACCTATTGCATATAACAAAACATAATATAACTCATCAAAACACAAATATGAACTTCAAAATCACAATTCTACCTATTTCATATACCAAAACATCAATAACTCATCAAAACACAAATATGAACTTCAAAATCACAATTCTACCTATTCCATATACCAAAACATCAATAACTCATCAAAACACAAATATGAACTTCAAAATCACAATTCTACCTATTCCATATAACAAAACATCAATGAATAATTCATCAAAACACAAATATGAACTTCAAAATCAAAATTCTACCTATTCCATATACCAAAACATCAATAACTCATCAAAACACAAATATGAACTTCAAAATCTCAATTCTACCTATTCCATATAACCAAACATCAATGAATAATTCATCAAAACACAAATATAAACTTCAAATTCACAATTCTACCTATTCCATATACCAAAACATCAATAACTCATCAAAACACAAATATGAACTTCAAAATCTCAATTCTACCTATTCCATATACCAAAACATCAATAACTCATCAAAACACAAATATGAACTTCAAAATCACAATTCTACCTTTTCCATATAACAAAACATCAATAACTCATCAAAACACTAATATGAACTTCAAAATCACAATTCTACCTATTCCATATACCAAAACATCAATAACTCATCAAAACACAAATATGAACTTCAAAATCACAATTCTACCTATTCCATATACCAAAACATCAATAACTCATCAAAACACAAATATGAACTTCAAAATCTCAATTCTACCTATTCCATATAACAAAACATCAATGAATAATTCATCAAAACACAAATATAAACTTCAAATTCACAATTCTACCTATTCCATATACCAAAACATCAATAACTCATCAAAACACAAATATGAACTTCAAAATCTCAATTCTACCTATTCCATATACCAAAACATCAATGAATAACTCATCAAAACACAAATATGAACTTCAAAATCAAAATTCTACCTATTCCATATACCAAAACATCAATAACTCATCAAAACACAAATATGAACTTCAAAATCACAATTCTACCTATTCCATATAACAAAACATAATATAACTCATCAAAACACAAATATGAACTTCAAAATCTCAATTCTACCTATTCCATATAACAAAACATAATATAACTAATCAAAACACAAATATGAACTTCAAAATCTCAATTCTACCTATTCCATATGCCAAAACATCAATGAATAACTGATCAAAACACAAATATGAACTTCAAAATCACAATTCTACCTATTCCATATACCAAAACATCAATAACTCATCAAAACACAAATATGAACTTCAAAACACAATTTCTATCTATTTCATTTACCAAAACATCAATAACTCATCAAAACACAAATATGAACTTCAAAATCACAATTCTACCTATTCCATATAACAAAACATAATATAACTCATCAAAACACAAATATGAACTTCAAAATCACAATTCTACCTATTCCATATACCAAAACATCAATAACTCATCAAAACACAAATATGAACTTCAAAATCACAATTCTACCTATTCCATATAACAAAACATAATATAACTCATCAAAACACAAATATGAACTTCAAAATCTCAATTCTACCTATTCCATATAACAAAACATAATATAACTAATCAAAACACAAATATGAACTTCAAAATCTCAATTCTACCTATTCCATATGCCAAAACATCAATGAATAACTGATCAAAACACAAATATGAACTTCAAAATCAAAATTCTACCTATTCCATATACCAAAACATCAATAACTCATCAAAACACAAATATGAACTTCAAAATCACAATTCTACCTATTCCATATACCAAAACATCAATAACTCATCAAAACACAAATTTGAACTTCAAAATCTCAATTCTATATAACAAAACATCAATGAATAATTCATCAAAACACAAATATGAACTTCAAAATCAAAATTCTACCTATTCCATATACCAAAACATCAATAACTCATCAAAACACAAATATGAACTTCAAAATCTCAATTCTACCTATTCCATATAACCAAACATCAATGAATAATTCATCAAAACACAAATATAAACTTCAAATTCACAATTCTACCTATTCCATATACCAAAACATCAATAACTCATCAAAACACAAATATGAACTTCAAAATCTCAATTCTACCTATTCCATATACCAAAACATCAATAACTCATCAAAACACAAATATGAACTTCAAAATCACAATTCTACCTATTCCATATAACAAAACATCAATAACTCATCAAAACACTAATATGAACTTCAAAATCACAATTCTACCTATTCCATATACCAAAACATCAATAACTCATCAAAACACAAATATGAACTTCAAAATCACAATTCTACCTATTCCATATACCAAAACATCAATAACTCATCAAAACACAAATATGAACTTCAAAATCTCAATTCTACCTATTCCATATAACAAAACATCAATGAATAATTCATCAAAACACAAATATAAACTTCAAATTCACAATTCTACCTATTCCATATACCAAAACATCAATAACTCATCAAAACACAAATATGAACTTCAAAATCTCAATTCTACCTATTCCATATACCAAAACATCAATGAATAACTCATCAAAACACAAATATGAACTTCAAAATCAAAATTCTACCTATTCCATATACCAAAACATCAATAACTCATCAAAACACAAATATGAACTTCAAAATCACAATTCTACCTATTCCATATAACAAAACATAATATAACTCATCAAAACACAAATATGAACTTCAAAATCACAATTCTACCTATTCCATATACCAAAACATCAATAACTCATCAAAACACAAATATGAACTTCAAAATCTCAATTCTACCTATTCCATATAACAAAACATCAATGAATAATTCATCAAAACACAAATATGAACTTCAAAATCAAAATTCTACCTATTCCATATACCAAAACATCAATAACTCATCAAAACACAAATATGAACTTCAAAATCTCAATTCTACCTATTCCATATACCAAAACATCAATGAATAACTCATCAAAACACAAATATGAACTTCAAAATCACAATTCTACCTATTCCACATACCAAAACATCAATAACTCATCAAAACACAAATATGAACTTTGAAACACAATTTCTACCTATTCCATTTACCAAAACATCAATAACTCATCAAAACACAAATATGAACTTCAAAATCACAATTCTACCTATTCCATATAACAAAACATAATTAACTCATCAAAACACAAATATGAACTTCAAAATCACAATTCTACCTATTCCATATACCAAAACATCAATAACTCATCAAAACACAAATATGAACTTCAAAATCACAATTCTACCTATTCCATATACCAAAACATCAATAACTCATCAAAACACAAATATGAACTTCAAAATCTCAATTCTACTTATTCCATATAACAAAACATCAATGAATAATTCATCAAAACACAAATATAAACTTCAAATTCACAATTCTACCTATTCCATATACCAAAACATCAATAACTCATCAAAACACAAATATGAACTTCAAAATCTCAATTCTACCTATTCCATATACCAAAACATCAATGAATAACTCATCAAAACACAAATATGAACTTCAAAATCAAAATTCTACCTATTCCATATACCAAAACATCAATAACTCATCAAAACACAAATATGAACTTCAAAATCACAATTCTACCTATTCCATATAACAAAACATAATATAACTCATCAAAACACAAATATGAACTTCAAAATCTCAATTCTACCTATTCCATATAACAAAACATAATATAACTCATCAAAACACAAATATGAACTTCAAAATCACAATTCTACCTATTCCATATAACAAAACATAATATAACTCATCAAAACACAAATATCAACTTCAAAATCATAATTCTACCTATTCCATATAACAAAACATCAATGAATAATTCATCAAAACACAAATATGAACTTCAAAATCTCAATTCTACCTATTCCATATACCAAAACATCAATGAATAACTGATCAAAACACAAATATGAACTTCAAAATCACAATTCTACCTATTCCATACACCAAAACATCAATAACTCATCAAAACACAAATATGAACTTCAAAACACAATTTCTATCTATTTCATTTACCAAAACATCAATAACTCATCAAAACACAAATATGAACTTCAAAATCACAATTCTACCTATTCCATATAACAAAACATAATATAACTCATCAAAACACAAATATGAACTTCAAAATCACAATTCTACCTATTCCATATACCAAAACATCAATAACTCATCAAAACACAAATATGAACTTCAAAATCACGATTCTACCTATTCCATATAACAAAACATAATATAACTCATCAAAACACAAATATGAACTTCAAAATCACAATTCTACCTATTCCATATGCCAAAACATCAATGAATAACTGATCAAAACACAAATATGAACTTTAAAATCACAATTCTACCTATTCCATATACCAAAACATCAATAACTCATCAAAACACAAATATGAACTTCAAAACACAATTTCTATCTATTTCATTTACCAAAACATCAATAACTCATCAAAACACAAATATGAACTTCAAAATCACAATTCTACCTATTCCATATAACAAAACATAATATAACTCATCAAAACACAAATATGAACTTCAAAATCACAATTCTACCTATTCCATATACCAAAACATCAATAACTCATCAAAACACAAATATGAACTTCAAAATCACAATTCTACCTATTCCATATAACAAAACATAATATAACTCATCAAAACACAAATATCAACTTCAAAATCATAATTCTACCTATTCCATATAACAAAACATCAATGAATAATTCATCAAAACACAAATATGAACTTCAAAATCTCAATTCTACCTATTCCATATACCAAAACATCAATGAATAACTGATCAAAACACAAATATGAACTTCAAAATCACAATTCTACCTATTCCATACACCAAAACATCAATAACTCATCAAAACACAAATATGAACTTCAAAACACAATTTCTATCTATTTCATTTACCAAAACATCAATAACTCATCAAAACACAAATATGAACTTCAAAATCACAATTCTACCTATTCCATATAACAAAACATAATATAACTCATCAAAACACAAATATGAACTTCAAAATCACAATTCTACCTATTCCATATACCAAAACATCAATAACTCATCAAAACACAAATATGAACTTCAAAATCACAATTCTACCTATTCCATATAACAAAACATAATATAACTCATCAAAACACAAATATCAACTTCAAAATCACAATTCTACCTATTCCATATGCCAAAACATCAATGAATAACTGATCAAAACACAAATATGAACTTTAAAATCACAATTCTACCTATTCCATATACCAAAACATCAATAACTCATCAAAACACAAATATGAACTTCAAAACACAATTTCTATCTATTTCATTTACCAAAACATCAATAACTCATCAAAACACAAATATGAACTTCAAAATCACAATTCTACCTATTCCATATAACAAAACATAATATAACTCATCAAAACACAAATATGAACTTCAAAATCACAATTCTACCTATTCCATATACCAAAACATCAATAACTCATCAAAACACAAATATGAACTTCAAAATCACAATTCTACCTATTCCATATAACAAAACATAATATAACTCATCAAAACACAAATATGAACTTCAAAATCTCAATTCTACCTATTCCATATAACAAAACATAATATAACTCATCAAAACACAAATATGAACTTCAAAATCACAATTCTACCTATTCCATATAACAAAACATAATATAACTCATCAAAACACAAATATCAACTTCAAAATCTCAATTCTACCTATTCCATATAACAAAACATCAATGAATAATTCATCAAAACACAAATATGAACTTCAAAATCTCAATTCTACCTATTCCATATACCAAAACATCAATGAATAACTGATCAAAACACAAATATGAACTTCAAAATCACAATTCTACCTATTCCATACACCAAAACATCAATAACTCATCAAAACACAAATATGAACTTCAAAACACAATTTCTATCTATTTCATTTACCAAAACATCAATAACTCATCAAAACACAAATATGAACTTCAAAATCACAATTCTACCTATTCCATATAACAAAACATAATATAACTCATCAAAACACAAATATGAACTTCAAAATCACAATTCTACCTATTCCATATACCAAAACATCAATAACTCATCAAAACACAAATATGAACTTCAAAATCACAATTCTACCTATTCCATATAACAAAACATAATATAACTCATCAAAACACAAATATGAACTTCAAAATCACAATTCTACCTATTCCATATGCCAAAACATCAATGAATAACTGATCAAAACACAAATATGAACTTTAAAATCACAATTCTACCTATTCCATATACCAAAACATCAATAACTCATCAAAACACAAATATGAACTTCAAAACACAATTTCTATCTATTTCATTTACCAAAACATCAATAACTCATCAAAACACAAATATGAACTTCAAAATCACAATTCTACCTATTCCATATAACAAAACATAATATAACTCATCAAAACACAAATATGAACTTCAAAATCACAATTCTACCTATTCCATATACCAAAACATCAATAACTCATCAAAACACAAATATGAACTTCAAAATCACAATTCTACCTATTCCATATAACAAAACATAATATAACTCATCAAAACACAAATATGAACTTCAAAATCTCAATTCTACCTATTCCATATAACAAAACATAATATAACTAATCAAAACACAAATATGAACTTCAAAATCTCAATTCTACCTATTCCATATGCCAAAACATCAATGAATAACTGATCAAAACACAAATATGAACTTCAAAATCACAATTCTACCTATTCCATATACCAAAACATCAATAACTCATCAAAACACAAATATGAACTTCAAAACACAATTTCTATCTATTTCATTTACCAAAACATCAATAACTCATCAAAACACAAATATGAACTTCAAAATCACAATTCTACCTATTCCATATAACAAAACATAATATAACTCATCAAAACACAAATATGAACTTCAAAATCACAATTCTACCTATTCCATATACCAAAACATCAATAACTCATCAAAACACAAATATGAACTTCAAAATCACAATTCTACCTATTCCATATAACAAAACATAATATAACTCATCAAAACACAAATATGAACTTCAAAATCTCAATTCTACCTATTCCATATAACAAAACATCAATGAATAATTCATCAAAACACAAATATGAACTTCAAAATCTCAATTCTACCTATTCCATATACCAAAACATCAATGAATAACTCATCAAAACACAAATATGAACTTCAAAATCACAATTCTTCCTATTCCATATACCAAAACATCAATAACTCATCAAAACACAAATATGAACTTCAAAACACAATTTCTATCTATTTCATTTACCAAAACATCAATAACTCATCAAAACACAAATATGAACTTCAAAATCACAATTCTACCTATTCCATATAACAAAACATAATATAACTCATCAAAACACAAATATGAACTTCAAAATCACAATTCTACCTATTCCATATACCAAAACATCAATAACTCATCAAAACACAAATATGAACTTCAAAATCTCAATTCTACCTATTCCATATAACAAAACATCAATGAATAATTCATCAAAACACAAATATGAACTTCAAAATCAAAATTCTACCTATTCCATATACCAAAACATCAATAACTCATCAAAACACAAATATGAACTTCAAAATCACAATTCTACCTATTCCATATAACAAAACATAATATAACTCATCAAAACACAAATATGAACTTCAAAATCACAATTCTACCTATTCCATATACCAAAACATCAATAACTCATCAAAACACAAATATGAACTTCAAAATCACAATTCTACCTATTCCATATAACAAAACATAATATAACTCATCAAAACACAAATATGAACTTCAAAATCTCAATTCTACCTATTCCATATAACAAAACATAATATAACTCATCAAAACACAAATATGAACTTCAAAATCACAATTCTACCTATTCCATATAACAAAACATAATATAACTCATCAAAACACAAATATCAACTTCAAAATCTCAATTCTACCTATTCCATATAACAAAACATCAATGAATAATTCATCAAAACACAAATATGAACTTCAAAATCTCAATTCTACCTATTCCATATACCAAAACATCAATGAATAACTGATCAAAACACAAATATGAACTTCAAAATCACAATTCTACCTATTCCATACACCAAAACATCAATAACTCATCAAAACACAAATATGAACTTCAAAACACAATTTCTATCTATTTCATTTACCAAAACATCAATAACTCATCAAAACACAAATATGAACTTCAAAATCACAATTCTACCTATTCCATATAACAAAACATAATATAACTCATCAAAACACAAATATGAACTTCAAAATCACAATTCTACCTATTCCATATACCAAAACATCAATAACTCATCAAAACACAAATATGAACTTCAAAATCACAATTCTACCTATTCCATATAACAAAACATAATATAACTCATCAAAACACAAATATGAACTTCAAAATCACAATTCTACCTATTCCATATGCCAAAACATCAATGAATAACTGATCAAAACACAAATATGAACTTTAAAATCACAATTCTACCTATTCCATATACCAAAACATCAATAACTCATCAAAACACAAATATGAACTTCAAAACACAATTTCTATCTATTTCATTTACCAAAACATCAATAACTCATCAAAACACAAATATGAACTTCAAAATCACAATTCTACCTATTCCATATAACAAAACATAATATAACTCATCAAAACACAAATATGAACTTCAAAATCACAATTCTACCTATTCCATATACCAAAACATCAATAACTCATCAAAACACAAATATGAACTTCAAAATCACAATTCTACCTATTCCATATAACAAAACATAATATAACTCATCAAAACACAAATATGAACTTCAAAATCTCAATTCTACCTATTCCATATAACAAAACATAATATAACTAATCAAAACACAAATATGAACTTCAAAATCTCAATTCTACCTATTCCATATGCCAAAACATCAATGAATAACTGATCAAAACACAAATATGAACTTCAAAATCACAATTCTACCTATTCCATATACCAAAACATCAATAACTCATCAAAACACAAATATGAACTTCAAAACACAATTTCTATCTATTTCATTTACCAAAACATCAATAACTCATCAAAACACAAATATGAACTTCAAAATCACAATTCTACCTATTCCATATAACAAAACATAATATAACTCATCAAAACACAAATATGAACTTCAAAATCACAATTCTACCTATTCCATATACCAAAACATCAATAACTCATCAAAACACAAATATGAACTTCAAAATCACAATTCTACCTATTCCATATAACAAAACATAATATAACTCATCAAAACACAAATATGAACTTCAAAATCTCAATTCTACCTATTCCATATAACAAAACATCAATGAATAATTCATCAAAACACAAATATGAACTTCAAAATCTCAATTCTACCTATTCCATATACCAAAACATCAATGAATAACTCATCAAAACACAAATATGAACTTCAAAATCACAATTCTTCCTATTCCATATACCAAAACATCAATAACTCATCAAAACACAAATATGAACTTCAAAACACAATTTCTATCTATTTCATTTACCAAAACATCAATAACTCATCAAAACACAAATATGAACTTCAAAATCACAATTCTACCTATTCCATATAACAAAACATAATATAACTCATCAAAACACAAATATGAACTTCAAAATCACAATTCTACCTATTCCATATACCAAAACATCAATAACTCATCAAAACACAAATATGAACTTCAAAATCTCAATTCTACCTATTCCATATAACAAAACATCAATGAATAATTCATCAAAACACAAATATGAACTTCAAAATCAAAATTCTACCTATTCCATATACCAAAACATCAATAACTCATCAAAACACAAATATGAACTTCAAAATCTCGATTCTACCTATTCCATATACCAAAACATCAATGAATAACTCATCAAAACACAAATATGAACTTCAAAATCACAATTCTACCTATTCCACATACCAAAACATCAATAACTCATCAAAACACAAATATGAACATTGAAACACAATTTCTACCTATTCCATTTACCAAAACATCAATAACTCATCAAAACACAAATATGAACTTCAAAATCACAATTCTACCTATTCCATATAACAAAACATAATATAACTCATCAAAACACAAATATGAACTTCAAAATCTCAATTCTACCTATTCCATATAACAAAACATAATATAACTAATCAAAACACAAATATGAACTTCAAAATCTCAATTCTACCTATTCCATATGCCAAAACATCAATGAATAACTGATCAAAACACAAATATGAACTTCAAAATCACAATTCTACCTATTCCATATACCAAAACATCAATAACTCATCAAAACACAAATATGAACTTCAAAACACAATTTCTATCTATTTCATTTACCAAAACATCAATAACTCATCAAAACACAAATATGAACTTCAAAATCACAATTCTACCTATTCCATATAACAAAACATAATATAACTCATCAAAACACAAATATGAACTTCAAAATCACAATTCTACCTATTCCATATACCAAAACATCAATAACTCATCAAAACACAAATATGAACTTCAAAATCACAATTCTACCTATTCCATATAACAAAACATAATATAACTCATCAAAACACAAATATGAACTTCAAAATCTCAATTCTACCTATTCCATATAACAAAACATCAATGAATAATTCATCAAAACACAAATATGAACTTCAAAATCTCAATTCTACCTATTCCATATACCAAAACATCAATGAATAACTCATCAAAACACAAATATGAACTTCAAAATCACAATTCTTCCTATTCCATATACCAAAACATCAATAACTCATCAAAACACAAATATGAACTTCAAAACACAATTTCTATCTATTTCATTTACCAAAACATCAATAACTCATCAAAACACAAATATGAACTTCAAAATCACAATTCTACCTATTCCATATAACAAAACATAATATAACTCATCAAAACACAAATATGAACTTCAAAATCACAATTCTACCTATTCCATATACCAAAACATCAATAACTCATCAAAACACAAATATGAACTTCAAAATCTCAATTCTACCTATTCCATATAACAAAACATCAATGAATAATTCATCAAAACACAAATATGAACTTCAAAATCAAAATTCTACCTATTCCATATACCAAAACATCAATAACTCATCAAAACACAAATATGAACTTCAAAATCTCGATTCTACCTATTCCATATACCAAAACATCAATGAATAACTCATCAAAACACAAATATGAACTTCAAAATCACAATTCTACCTATTCCATATAACAAAACATAATATAACTCATCAAAACACAAATATGAACTTCAAAATCACAATTCTACCTATTCCATATACCAAAACATCAATAACTCATCAAAACACAAATATGAACTTCAAAATCTCAATTCTACCTATTCCATATAACAAAACATCAATGAATAATTCATCAAAACACAAATATGAACTTCAAAATCAAAATTCTACCTATTCCATATACCAAAACATCAATAACTCATCAAAACACAAATATGAACTTCAAAATCACAATTCTACCTATTCCATATACCAAAACATCAATAATTCATCAAAACACAAATATGAACTTCAAAATCAAAATTCTACCTATTCCATATACCAAAACATCAATAACTCATCAAAACACAAATATGAACTTCAAAATCACAATTCTACCTATTTCATATACCAAAACATCAATAACTCATCAAAACACAAATATGAACTTCAAAACACAATTTCTATCTATTTCATTTACCAAAACATCAATAACTCATCAAAACACAAATATGAACTTCAAAATCACAATTCTACCTATTCCATATACTAAAACATCAATAACTCATCAAAACACAAATATGAACTTCAAAATCACAATTCTACCTATTCCATATAACAAAACATAATATAACTCATCAAAACACAAATATGAACTTCAAAATCTCAATTCTACCTATTCCATATAACAAAACATCAATGAATAATTCATCAAAACACAAATATGAACTTCAAAATCTCAATTCTACCTATTCCATATACCAAAACATCAATGAATAACTCATCAAAACACAAATATGAACTTCAAAATCACAATTCTACCTATTCCATATAACAAAACATAATATAACTCATCAAAACACAAATATGAACTTCAAAATCACAATTCTACCTATTTCATATACCAAAACATCAATAACTCATCAAAACACAAATATGAACTTCAAAACACAATTTCTATCTATTTCATTTACCAAAACATCAATAACTCATCAAAACACAAATATGAACTTCAAAACACAATTTCTATCTATTTCATTTACCAAAACATCAATAACTCATCAAAACACAAATATGAACTTCAAAATCACAATTCTACCTATTCCATATAACAAAACATAATATAACTCATCAAAACACAAATATGAACTTCAAAATCACAATTCTACCTATTCCATATACCAAAACATCAATAACTCATCAAAACACAAATATGAACTTCAAAATCTCAATTCTACCTATTCCATATAACAAAACATCAATGAATAATTCATCAAAACACAAATATGAACTTCAAAATCAAAATTCTACCTATTCCATATACCAAAACATCAATAACTCATCAAAACACAAATATGAACTTCAAAATCTCGATTCTACCTATTCCATATACCAAAACATCAATGAATAACTCATCAAAACACAAATATGAACTTCAAAATCACAATTCTACCTATTCCACATACCAAAACATCAATAACTCATCAAAACACAAATATGAACATTGAAACACAATTTCTACCTATTCCATTTACCAAAACATCAATAACTCATCAAAACACAAATATGAACTTCAAAATCACAATTCTACCTATTCCATATAACAAAACATAATATAACTCATCAAAACACAAATATGAACTTCAAAATCTCAATTCTACCTATTCCATATAACAAAACATAATATAACTAATCAAAACACAAATATGAACTTCAAAATCTCAATTCTACCTATTCCATATGCCAAAACATCAATGAATAACTGATCAAAACACAAATATGAACTTCAAAATCACAATTCTACCTATTCCATATACCAAAACATCAATAACTCATCAAAACACAAATATGAACTTCAAAACACAATTTCTATCTATTTCATTTACCAAAACATCAATAACTCATCAAAACACAAATATGAACTTCAAAATCACAATTCTACCTATTCCATATAACAAAACATAATATAACTCATCAAAACACAAATATGAACTTCAAAATCACAATTCTACCTATTCCATATACCAAAACATCAATAACTCATCAAAACACAAATATGAACTTCAAAATCACAATTCTACCTATTCCATATAACAAAACATAATATAACTCATCAAAACACAAATATGAACTTCAAAATCTCAATTCTACCTATTCCATATAACAAAACATCAATGAATAATTCATCAAAACACAAATATGAACTTCAAAATCTCAATTCTACCTATTCCATATACCAAAACATCAATGAATAACTCATCAAAACACAAATATGAACTTCAAAATCAAAATTCTACCTATTCCATATACCAAAACATCAATAACTCATCAAAACACAAATATGAACTTCAAAATCACAATTCTACCTATTCCATATACCAAAACATCAATAACTCATCAAAACACAAATTTGAACTTAAAAATCTCAATTCTATATAACAAAACATCAATGAATAATTCATCAAAACACAAATATGAACTTCAAAATCAAAATTCTACCTATTCCATATACCAAAACATCAATAACTCATCAAAACACAAATATGAACTTCAAAATCTCAATTCTACCTATTCCATATACCAAAACATCAATGAATAACTCATCAAAACACAAATATGAACTTCAAAATCACAATTCTACCTATTCCACATACCAAAACATCAATAACTCATCAAAACACAAATATGAACTTTGAAACACAATTTCTACCTATTCCATTTACCAAAACATCAATAACTCATCAAAACACAAATATGAACTTTGAAACACAATTTCTACCTATTCCATTTACCAAAACATCAATAACTTATCAAAACACAAATATGAACTTCAAAATCACAATTCTACCTATTCCATATAACAAAACATAATATAACTCATCAAAACACAAATATGAACTTCAAAATCACAATTCTACCTATTTCATATACCAAAACATCAATAACTCATCAAAACACAAATATGAACTTCAAAATCTCAATTCTACCTATTCCATATAACAAAATATAATATAACTCATCAAAACACAAATATGAACTTCAAAATCACAATTCTACCTATTCCATATACCAAAACTGTTGGGAATAGTCTAGGTGTTTAATCCAATTAAACAGCGGAATCCTAAACTATGAGGATCGGGTCTTACCCTTGAAGCGTAATCGGTTGCGCACGTCGCATGGCTCCTCTGAGAAGATGGCGTTTTGTTGTCTCCAAAATCCTTCCTCGAAGGATCCTCTACTCTCAAGCACGAAAGCCTTCGCAGGTTGGTGCTAGCCGATCTTGCCTACCCGGAGATTTTGGGAAAATCTGTGTATTTTTTCTGATGAGAATAATTCAAAAAAATCCTTCCCCTACAATTATATCCCTAGGATATTTGTAGAGAATTAATTTCCAAAATCAGTATTGTAATTTATCCAATTATAACTTAACTGATTTTAGTAATTTCCAAATCAGTATTATTACCAAATATTATTTAACTGATTCCAAGTCAGTATTTAAATAATATTTACTAATTCCAAATCAGCCTTAAATAACACTTTAATGATTTGGGTTATACACCAAGCCCATGGATCAACCCATGACCCATGGATCAGGCTGATGGGTCAAGAACTTCAATTGCAATTAAGTCCCTTGATTTATCAGCCCATCCCAATTGTTCCCAGGTAATTAATTAACTATTAATTAATACCACCGAACTTTCCAATAATATTCAATTAAACCATTTAATTAAATCTTATTTATTTAAGTATAACAATTATACTTATTGTAGGCAAGAATTCTTATTCTGCATCATTGGACTTTCTTATGTGCGATCCTGTAGGCCCATTCCAAATTGGCAACGGATAACTCAATCTCATTGATTAATCCATAAGTCATTAGTGGTCTCTAGCAAGACATAATGACTACCCAATTCAGAATGGAGGGTCGAATGGAGATTCAACACAACCTTTCCGAGCATACTGCGTACGATCCTCTACATCGATATCCAGCTTAGCATAAGGCATGGAACCATCATCCTTATGTAGCTAAGCGTTTACTTGATCTCTTAGTGACACTGAATCCATCAAGCAAATGATATCCTTATCATTCCTTGGGCATGGCCATGCACTTTTCAGTTCACTATCAAGTGGCCAAGATATCATCTCTCACTTAAGAGAGATTTGTAGTCCCATCACTTCACCTACATACCTTAGCGTGTCTCATAGTGTACCCAATCATACCCGTACTTGGCAACCTGTTACGGCCCCGTTAGGCGTATGTCAAAGCACACTACAATTCACCTAAGACCATGTAGTGATTTCTGGTCTAAGGATCCTAGTACCAGTACTACTCAAAAGAATCACTCATGATCTGGTTAGTCCATGGAGTGTTTCTTTTGGCGGATCGATTTCATGAATTTAAATATGCACAAGGATATTACTATCATGAAATTAACTCATTTGATAAACAATCAATCAAGCGACAAATATCTTATTTACATAAATACCCTCAAAGTATATTTACATAAATAGCCCTCATTAGGGCACATTCACCAACAAAAACATCAATAACTCATCAAAACACAAATATGAACTTCAAAATCTCAATTCTACCTATTCCATATAACAAAACATCAATGAATAATTCATCAAAACACAAATATGAACTTCAAAATCAAAATTCTACCTATACCATATACCAAAACATCAATAACTCATCAAAACACAAATATGAACTTCAAAATCTCAATTCTACCTATTCCATATAACAAAACATAATATAACTAATCAAAACACAAATATGAACTTCAAAATCTCAATTCTACCTATTCCATATACCAAAACATCAATGAATAACTCATCAAAACACAAATATGAACTTCAAAATCAAAATTCTACCTATTCCATATAACAAAACATAATATAACTCATCAAAACACAAATATGAACTTCAAAATCACAATTCTACCTATTTCATATACCAAAACATCAATAACTCATCAAAACACAAATATGAACTTCAAAATCTCAATTCTACCTATTCCATATAACAAAACATAATATAACTCATCAAAACACAAATATGAACTTCAAAATCACAATTCTACCTATTCCATATACCAAAACATCAATAACTCATCAAAACACAAATATGAACTTCAAAACACAATTTCTATCTATTTCATTTACCAAAACATCAATAACTCATCAAAACACAAATATGAACTTCAAAATCACAATTCTACCTATTCCATATAACAAAACATAATATAACTCATCAAAACACAAATATGAACTTCAAAATCACAATTCTACCTATTCCATATACCAAAACATCAATAACTCATCAAAACACAAATATGAACTTCAAAATCTCAATTCTACCTATTCCATATAACAAAACATCAATGAATAATTCATCAAAACACAAATATGAACTTCAAAATCAAAATTCTACCTATTCCATATACCAAAACATCAATAACTCATCAAAACACAAATATGAACTTCAAAATCTCAATTCTACCTATTCCATATACCAAAACATCAATGAATAACTGATCAAAACACAAATATGAACTTCAAAATCACAATTCTACCTATTCCACATACCAAAACATCAATAACTCATCAAAACACAAATATGAACTTTGAAACACAATTTCTACCTATTCCATTTACCAAAACATCAATAACTCATCAAAACACAAATATGAAATTCAAAATCACAATTCTACCTATTCCATATAACAAAACATCAATAACTCATCAAAACACAAATATGAACTTCAAAATCACAATTCTACCTATTCCATATACCAAAACATCAATAACTCATCAAAACACAAATATGAACTTCAAAATCACAATTCTACCTATTCCATATACCAAAACATCAATAACTCATCAAAACACAAATATGAACTTCAAAATCTCAATTCTACCTATTCCATATAACAAAACATCAATGAATAATTCATCAAAACACAAATATAAACTTCAAATTCACAATTCTACCTATTCCATATACCAAAACATCAATAACTCATCAAAACACAAATATGAACTTCAAAATCTCAATTCTACCTATTCCATATACCAAAACATCAATGAATAACTCATCAAAACACAAATATGAACTTCAAAATCAAAATTCTACCTATTCCATATACCAAAACATCAATAACTCATCAAAACACAAATATGAACTTCAAAACACAATTTCTATCTATTTCATTTTCCAAAACATCAATAACTCATCAAAACACAAATATGAACTTCAAAATCACAATTCTACCTATTCCATATAACAAAACATAATATAACTCATCAAAACACAAATATGAACTTCAAAATCACAATTCTACCTATTCCATATACCAAAACATCAATAACTCATCAAAACACAAATATGAACTTCAAAATCACAATTCTACCTATTCCATATACCAAAACATCAATAACTCATCAAAACACAAATATGAACTTCAAAATCTCAATTCTACCTATTTCATATAACAAAACATCAATGAATAATTCATCAAAACACAAATATAAACTTCAAATTCACAATTCTACCTATTCCATATACCAAAACATCAATAACTCATCAAAACACAAATATGAACTTCAAAATCTCAATTCTACCTATTCCATATACCAAAACATCAATGAATAACTCATCAAAACACAAATATGAACTTCAAAATCACAATTCTACCTATTCCATATACCAAAACATCAATAACTCATCAAAACACAAATATGAACTTCAAAACACAATTTCTATCTATTTCATTTACCAAAACATCAATAACTCATCAAAACACAAATATGAACTTCAAAATCACAATTCTACCTATTTCATATACCAAAACATCAATAACTCATCAAAACACAAATATGAACTTCAAAATCTCAATTCTACCTATTCCATATAACAAAACATCAATGAATAATTCATCAAAACACAAATATAAACTTCAAATTCACAATTCTACCTATTCCATATACCAAAACATCAATAACTCATCAAAACACAAATATGAACTTCAAAATCTCAATTCTACCTATTCCATATAACAAAACATAATATAACTAATCAAAACACAAATATGAACTTCAAAATCTCAATTCTACCTATTCCATATACCAAAACATCAATGAATAACTCATCAAAACACAAATATGAACTTCAAAATCACAATTTTTCCTATTCCATATACCAAAACATCAATAACTCATCAAAACACAAATATGAACTTCAAAACACAATTTCTATCTATTTCATTTACCAAAACATCAATAACTCATCAAAACACAAATATGAACTTCAAAATCACAATTCTACCTATTCCATATAACAAAACATAATATAACTCATCAAAACACAAATATGAACATCAAAATCACAATTCTACCTATTCCATATACCAAAACATCAATAACTCATCAAAACACAAATATGAACTTCAAAATCTCAATTCTACCTATTCCATATAACAAAACATCAATGAATAATTCATCAAAACACAAATATGAACTTCAAAATCAAAATTCTACCTATTCCATATACCAAAACATCAATAACTCATCAAAACACAAATATGAACTTCAAAATCTCAATTCTACCTATTCCATATAACAAAACATAATATAACTAATCAAAACACAAATATGAACTTCAAAATCTCAATTCTACCTATTCCATATGCCAAAACATCAATGAATAACTGATCAAAACACAAATATGAACTTCAAAATCACAATTCTACCTATTCCATATACCAAAACATCAATAACTCATCAAAACACAAATATGAACTTCAAAACACAATTTCTATCTATTTCATTTACCAAAACATCAATAACTCATCAAAACACAAATATGAACTTCAAAATCACAATTCTACCTATTCCATATAACAAAACATAATATAACTCATCAAAACACAAATATGAACTTCAAAATCACAATTCTACCTATTCCATATACCAAAACATCAATAACTCATCAAAACACAAATATGAACTTCAAAATCTCAATTCTACCTATTCCATATAACAAAACATAATATAACTAATCAAAACACAAATATAAACTTCAAAATCTCAATTCTACCTATTCCATATAACAAAACATCAATGAATAATTCATCAAAACACAAATATGAACTTCAAAATCAAAATTCTACCTATTCCATATACCAAAACATCAATAACTCATCAAAACACAAATATGCACTTCAAAATCTCAATTCTACCTATTCCATATAACAAAACATAATATAACTAATCAAAACACAAATATGAACTTCAAAATCTCAATTCTACCTATTCCATATGCCAAAACATCAATGAATAACTGATCAAAACACAAATATGAACTTCAAAATCAAAATTCTACCTATTCCATATACCAAAACATCAATAACTCATCAAAACACAAATATGAACTTCAAAATCACAATTCTACCTTTTCCATATACCAAAACATCAATAACTCATCAAAACACAAATATGAACTTCAAAACACAATTTCTAGCTATTTCATTTACCAAAACATCAATAACTCATCAAAACACAAATATGAACTTCAAAATCACAAATCTACCTATTCCATATAACAAAACATAATATAACTCATCAAAACACAAATATGAACTTCAAAATCACAATTCTACCTATTCCATATACCAAAACATCAATAACTCATCAAAACACAAATATGAACTTCAAAATCTCAATTCTACCTATTCCATATAACAAAACATCAATGAATAATTCATCAAAACACAAATATGAACTTCAAAATCAAAATTCTACCTATTCCATATACCAAAACATCAATAACTCATCAAAACACAAATATGAACTTCAAAATCTCAATTCTATCTATTCCATATAACAAAACATAATATAACTCATCAAAACACAAATATGAACTTCAAAATCACAATTCTATCTATTCCATATACCAAAACATCAATGAATAACTGATCAAAACACAAATATGAACTTCAAAATCACAATTCTACCTATTCCATATACCAAAACATCAATAACTCATCAAAACACAAATATGAACTTCAAAACACAATTTCTATCTATTTCATTTACCAAAACATCAATAACTCATCAAAACACAAATATGAACTTCAAAATCACAATTCTACCTATTCCATATAACAAAACATAATATAACTCATCAAAACACAAATATGAACTTCAAAATCACAATTCTACCTATTCCATATACCAAAACATCAATAACTCATCAAAACACAAATATGAACTTCAAAATCTCAATTCTACCTATTCCATATAACAAAACATCAATGAATAATTCATCAAAACACAAATATGAACTTCAAAATCAAAATTCTACCTATTCCATATACCAAAACATCAATAACTCATCAAAACACAAATATGAACTTCAAAATCTCAATTCTACCTATTCCATATACCAAAACATCAATGAATAACTCATCAAAACACAAATATGAACTTCAAAATCACAATTCTACCTATTCCACATACCAAAACATCAATAACTCATCAAAACACAAATATGAACATTGAAACACAATTTCTACCTATTCCATTTACCAAAACATCAATAACTCATCAAAACACAAATATGAACTTCAAAATCACAATTCTACCTATTCCATATAACAAAACATAATATAACTCATCAAAACACAACTATGAACTTCAAAATCACAATTCTACCTATTTCATATACCAAAACATCAATAACTCATCAAAACACAAATATGAACTTCAAAATCTCAATTCTACCTATTCCATATACCAAAACATCAATGAATAACTCATCAAAACACAAATATGAACTTCAAAATCTCAATTCTACCTATTCCATATAACAAAACATCAATGAATAATTCATCAAAACACAAATATAAACTTCAAATTCACAATTCTACCTATTCCATATACCAAAACATCAATAACTCATCAAAACACAAATATGAAAATCAAAATCTCAATTCTACCTATTCCATATACCAAAACATCAATGAATAACTCATCAAAACACAAATATGAACTTCAAAATCTCAATTCTACCTATTCCACATACCAAAACATCAATAACTCATCAAAACACAAATATGAACTTTGAAACACAATTTCTACCTATTCCATTTACCAAAACATCAATAACTCATCAAAACACAAATATGAACTTCAAAATCACAATTCTACCTATTCCATATAACAAAACATAATATAACTCATCAAAACACAACTATGAACTTCAAAATCACAATTCTACCTATTTCATATACCAAAACATCAATAACTCATCAAAACACAAATATGAACTTCAAAATCTCAATTCTACCTATTCCATATACCAAAACATCAATGAATAACTCATCAAAACACAAATATGAACTTCAAAATCTCAATTCTACCTATTCCATATAACAAAACATCAATGAATAATTCATCAAAACACAAATATAAACTTCAAATTCACAATTCTACCTATTCCATATACCAAAACATCAATAACTCATCAAAACACAAATATGAAAATCAAAATCTCAATTCTACCTATTCCATATACCAAAACATCAATGAATAACTCATCAAAACACAAATATGAACTTCAAAATCTCAATTCTACCTATTCCACATACCAAAACATCAATAACTCATCAAAACACAAATATGAACTTTGAAACACAATTTCTACCTATTCCATTTACCAAAACATCAATAACTCATCAAAACACAAATATGAACTTCAAAATCACAATTCTACCTATTCCATATAACAAAACATCAATAACTCATCAAAACACAAATATGAACTTCAAAATCACAATTCTACCTATTCCATATACCAAAACATCAATAACTCATCAAAACACAAATATGAACTTCAAAATCACAATTCTACCTATTTCATATACCAAAACATCAATAACTCATCAAAACACAAATATGAACTTCAAAATCTCAATTCTACCTATTCCATATAACAAAACATCAATGAATAATTCATCAAAACACAAATATAAACTTCAAATTCACAATTCTACCTATTCCATATACCAAAACATCAATAACTCATCAAAACACAAATATGAACTTCAAAATCTCAATTCTACCTATTCCATATACCAAAACATCAATGAATAACTCATCAAAACACAAATATGAACTTCAAAATCAAAATTCTACCTATTCCATATACCAAAACATCAATAACTCATCAAAACACAAATATGAACTTCAAAATCAAAATTCTACCTATTCCATATACCAAAACATCAATAACTCATCAAAACACAAATATGAACTTCAAAACACAATTTCTATCTATTTCATTTTCCAAAACATCAATAACTCATCAAAACACAAATATGAACTTCAAAATCACAATTCTACCTATTCCATATAACAAAACATAATATAACTCATCAAAACACAAATATGAACTTCAAAATCACAATTCTACCAATTCCATATACCAAAACATCAATAACTCATCAAAACACAAATATGAACTTCAAAATCACAATTCTACCTATTCCATATACCAAAACATCAATAACTCATCAAAACACAAATATGAACTTCAAAATCTCAATTCTACCTATTCCATATAACAAAACATAATATAACTAATCAAAACACAAATATGAACTTCAAAATCTCAATTCTACCTATTCCATATACCAAAACATCAATGAATAACTCATCAAAACACAAATATGAACTTCAAAATCAAAATTCTACCTATTCCATATACCAAAACATCAATAACTCATCAAAACACAAATATGAACTTCAAAATCTCAATTCTACCTATTCCATATACCAAAACATCAATGAATAACTCATCAAAACACAAATATGAACTTCAAAATCACAATTCTACCTATTCCACATACCAAAACATCAATAACTCATCAAAACACAAATATGAACTTCAAAACACAATTTCTATCTATTTCATTTTCCAAAACATCAATAACTCATCAAAACACAAATATGAACTTCAAAATCACAATTCTACCTATTCCATATAACAAAACATAATATAACTCATCAAAACACAAATATGAACTTCAAAATCACAATTCTACCTATTCCATATACCAAAACATCAATAACTCATCAAAACACAAATATGAACTTCAAAATCACAATTCTACCTATTCCATATACCAAAACATCAATAACTCATCAAAACACAAATATGAACTTCAAAATCTCAATTCTACCTATTCCATATAACAAAACATAATATAACTAATCAAAACACAAATATGAACTTCAAAATCTCAATTCTACCTATTCCATATACCAAAACATCAATGAATAACTCATCAAAACACAAATATGAACTTCAAAATCACAATTCTTCCTATTCCATATACCAAAACATCAATAACTCATCAAAACACAAATATGAACTTCAAAACACAATTTCTATCTATTTCATTTACCAAAACATCAATAACTCATCAAAACACAAATATGAACTTCAAAATCACAATTCTACCTATTCCATATAACAAAACATAATATAACTCATCAAAACACAAATATGAACTTCAAAATCACAATTCTACCTATTCCATATAACAAAACATAATATAACTCATCAAAACACAAATATGAACTTCAAAATCACAATTCTACCTATTCCATATACCAAAACATCAATAACTCATCAAAACACAAATATGAACTTCAAAATCTCAATTCTACCTATTCCATATAACAAAACATCAATGAATAATTCATCAAAACACAAATATGAACTTCAAAATCACAATTCTACCTATTCCATATAACAAAACATAATATAACTCATCAAAACACAAATATGAACTTCAAAATCACAATTCTACCTATTCCATATGCCAAAACATCAATGAATAACTAATCAAAACACAAATATGAACTTCAAAATCACAATTCTACCTATTCCATATACCAAAACATCAATGAATAACTGATCAAAACACAAATATGAACTTCAAAATCACAATTCTACCTATTCCATATACCAAAACATCAATAACTCATCAAAACACAAATATGAACTTCAAAACACAATTTCTATCTATTTCATTTACCAAAACATCAATAACTCATCAAAACACAAATATGAACTTCAAAATCACAATTCTACCTATTCCATATAACAAAACATAATATAACTCATCAAAACACAAATATGAACTTCAAAATCACAATTCTACCTATTCCATATACCAAAACATCAATAACTCATCAAAACACAAATATGAACTTCAAAATCTCAATTCTACCTATTCCATATAACAAAACATCAATGAATAATTCATCAAAACACAAATATGAACTTCAAAATCAAAATTCTACCTATTCCATATACCAAAACATCAATAACTCATCAAAACACAAATATGAACTTCAAAATCTCAATTCTACCTATTCCATATACCAAAACATCAATGAATAACTCATCAAAACACAAATATGAACTTCAAAATCACAATTCTACCTATTCCACATACCAAAACATCAATAACTCATCAAAACACAAATATGAACATTGAAACACAATTTCTACCTATTCCATTTACCAAAACATCAATAACTCATCAAAACACAAATATGAACTTCAAAATCACAATTCTACCTATTCCATATAACAAAACATAATATAACTCATCAAAACACAACTATGAACTTCAAAATCACAATTCTACCTATTTCATATACCAAAACATCAATAACTCATCAAAACACAAATATGAACTTCAAAATCTCAATTCTACCTCTTCCATATACCAAAACTTCAATGAATAACTCATCAAAACACAAATATGAACTTCAAAATCACAATTCTACCTATTCCATATAACAAAACATAATATAACTCATCAAAACACAAATATGAACTTCAAAATCACAATTCTACCTATTTCATATACCAAAACATCAATAACTCATCAAAACACAAATATGAACTTCAAAATCTCAATTCTACCTATTCCATATAACAAAACATAATATAACTCATCAAAACACAAATATGAACTTCAAAATCACAATTCTACCTATTCCATATACCAAAAGATCAATAACTCATCAAAACACAAATATGAACTTCAAAATCTCAATTCTACCTATTCCATATAACAAAACATAATATAACTAATCAAAACACAAATATGAACTTCAAAATCTCAATTCTACCTATTCCATATACCAAAACATCAATAACTCATCAAAACACAAATATGAACTTCAAAATCTCAATTCTACCTATTCCATATACCAAAACATCAATGAATAACTCATCAAAACACAAATATGAACTTCAAAATCACAATTCTACCTATTCCACATACCAAAACATCAATAACTCATCAAAACACAAATATGAACTTCAAAATCACAATTCTACCTATTCCATATACCAAAACATCAATAACTCATCAAAACACAAATATGAACTTCAAAATCTCAATTCTACCTATTCCATATAACAAAACATCAATGAATAATTCATCAAAACACAAATATGAACTTCAAAATCAAAATTCTACCTATTCCATATACCAAAACATCAATAACTCATCAAAACACAAATCTGAACTTCAAAATCTCAATTCTACCTATTCCATATACCAAAACATCAATGAATAACTCATCAAAACACAAATATGAACTTCAAAATCACAATTCTACCTATTCCATATAACAAAACATAATATAACTCATCAAAACACAAATATGAACTTCAAAATCACAATTCTACCTATTTCATATACCAAAACATCAATAACTCATCAAAACACAAATATGAACTTCAAAATCTCAATTCTACCTATTCCATATAACAAAACATAATATAACTCATCAAAACACAAATATGAACTTCAAAATCACAATTCTACCTATTCCATATACCAAAACATCAATAACTCATCAAAACACAAATATGAACTTCAAAACACAATTTCTATCTATTTCATTTACCAAAACATCAATAACTCATCAAAACACAAATATGAACTTCAAAATCTCAATTCTACCTATTCCATATACCAAAACATCAATGAATAACTCATCAAAACACAAATATGAACTTCAAAATCACAATTCTACCTATTCCACATACCAAAACATCAATAACTCATCAAAACACAAATATGAACTTCAAAATCACAATTCTACCTATTCCATATACCAAAACATCAATAACTCATCAAAACACAAATATGAACTTCAAAATCTCAATTCTACCTATTCCATATAACAAAACATCAATGAATAATTCATCAAAACACAAATATGAACTTCAAAATCAAAATTCTACCTATTCCATATACCAAAACATCAATAACTCATCAAAACACAAATCTGAACTTCAAAATCTCAATTCTACCTATTCCATATACCAAAACATCAATGAATAACTCATCAAAACACAAATATGAACTTCAAAATCACAATTCTACCTATTCCATATAACAAAACATAATATAACTCATCAAAACACAAATATGAACTTCAAAATCACAATTCTACCTATTTCATATACCAAAACATCAATAACTCATCAAAACACAAATATGAACTTCAAAATCTCAATTCTACCTATTCCATATAACAAAACATAATATAACTCATCAAAACACAAATATGAACTTCAAAATCACAATTCTACCTATTCCATATACCAAAACATCAATAACTCATCAAAACACAAATATGAACTTCAAAATCTAAATTCTACCTATTCCATATAACAAAACATCAATGAATAATTCATCAAAACACAAATATAAACTTCAAATTCACAATTCTACCTATTCCATATACCAAAACATCAATAACTCATCAAAACACAAATATGAACTTCAAAACACAATTTCTATCTATTTCATTTACCAAAACATCAATAACTCATCAAAACACAAATATGAACTTCAAAATCACAATTCTACCTATTCCATATACCAAAACATCAATGAATAACTGATCAAAACACAAATATGAACTTCAAAATCACAATTCTACCTATTCCATATACCAAAACATCAATAACTCATCAAAACACAAATATGAACTTCAAAACACAATTTCTATCTATTTCATTTACCAAAACATCAATAACTCATCAAAACACAAATATGAACTTCAAAATCACAATTCTACCTATTCCATATAACAAAACATAATATAACTCATCAAAACACAAATATGAACTTCAAAATCACAATTCTACCTATTCCATATACCAAAACATCAATAACTCATCAAAACACAAATATGAACTTCAAAATCTCAATTCTACCTATTCCATATAACAAAACATCAATGAATAATTCATCAAAACACAAATATGAACTTCAAAATCAAAATTCTACCTATTCCATATACCAAAACATCAATAACTCATCAAAACACAAATATGAACTTCAAAATCTCAATTCTACCTATTCCATATACCAAAACATCAATGAATAACTCATCAAAACACAAATATGAACTTCAAAATCACAATTCTACCAATTCCACATACCAAAACATCAATAACTCATCAAAACACAAATATGAACATTGAAACACAATTTCTACCTATTCCATTTACCAAAACATCAATAACTCATCAAAACACAAATATGAACTTCAAAATCACAATTCTACCTATTCCATATAACAAAACATAATATAACTCATCAAAACACAACTATGAACTTCAAAATCACAATTCTACCTATTTCATATACCAAAACATCAATAACTCATCAAAACACAAATATGAACTTCAAAATCTCAATTCTACCTATTCCATATACCAAAACATCAATGAATAACTCATCAAAACACAAATATGAACTTCAAAATCACAATTCTACCTATTCCATATAACAAAACATAATATAACTCATCAAAACACAAATATGAACTTCAAAATCACAATTCTACCTATTTCATATACCAAAACATCAATAACTCATCAAAACACAAATATGAACTTCAAAATCTCAATTCTACCTATTCCATATAACAAAACATAATATAACTCATCAAAACACAAATATGAACTTCAAAATCACAATTCTACCTATTCCATATACCAAAAGATCAATAACTCATCAAAACACAAATATGAACTTCAAAATCTCAATTCTACCTATTCCATATAACAAAACATAATATAACTAATCAAAACACAAATATGAACTTCAAAATCTCAATTCTACCTATTCCATATACCAAAACATCAATAACTCATCAAAACACAAATATGAACTTCAAAATCTCAATTCTACCTATTCCAAATACCAAAACATCAATGAATAACTCATCAAAACACAAATATGAACTTCAAAATCACAATTCTACCTATTCCACATACCAAAACATCAATAACTCATCAAAACACAAATATGAACTTCAAAATCACAATTCTACCTATTCCATATACCAAAACATCAATAACTCATCAAAACACAAATATGAACTTCAAAATCTCAATTCTACCTATTCCATATAACAAAACATCAATGAATAATTCATCAAAACACAAATATGAACTTCAAAATCAAAATTCTACCTATTCCATATACCAAAACATCAATAACTCATCAAAACACAAATCTGAACTTCAAAATCTCAATTCTACCTATTCCATATACCAAAACATCAATGAATAACTCATCAAAACACAAATATGAACTTCAAAATCACAATTCTACCTATTCCATATAACAAAACATAATATAACTCATCAAAACACAAATATGAACTTCAAAATCACAATTCTACCTATTTCATATACCAAAACATCAATAACTCATCAAAACACAAATATGAACTTCAAAATCTCAATTCTACCTATTCCATATAACAAAACATAATATAACTCATCAAAACACAAATATGAACTTCAAAATCACAATTCTACCTATTCCATATACCAAAACATCAATAACTCATCAAAACACAAATATGAACTTCAAAATCTCAATTCTACCTATTCCATATAACAAAACATCAATGAATAATTCATCAAAACACAAATATAAACTTCAAATTCACAATTCTACCTATTCCATATACCAAAACATCAATAACTCATCAAAACACAAATATGAACTTCAAAATCACAATTCTACCTATTCCATATACCAAAACATGAATAACTCATCAAAACACAAATATGAACTTCAAAATCTCAATTCTACCTATTCCATATAACAAAACATAATATAACTAATCAAAACACAAATATGAACTTCAAAATCTCAATTCTACCTATTCCATATACCAAAACATCAATGAATAACTCATCAAAACACAAATATGAACTTCAAAATCACAATTCTTCCTATTCCATATACCAAAACATCAATAACTCATCAAAACACAAATATGAACTTCAAAACACAATTTCTATCTATTTCATTTACCAAAACATCAATAACTCATCAAAACACAAATATGAACTTCAAAATCACAATTCTACCTATTCCATATAACAAAACATAATATAACTCATCAAAACACAAATATGAACTTCAAAATCACAATTCTACCTATTCCATATAACAAAACATAATATAACTCATCAAAACACAAATATGAACTTCAAAATCACAATTCTACCTATTCCATATACCAAAACATCAATAACTCATCAAAACACAAATATGAACTTCAAAATCTCAATTCTACCTATTCCATATAACAAAACATCAATGAATAATTCATCAAAACACAAATATGAACTTCAAAATCACAATTCTACCTATTCCATATAACAAAACATAATATAACTCATCAAAACACAAATATGAACTTCAAAATCACAATTCTACCTATTCCATATGCCAAAACATCAATGAATAACTGATCAAAACACAAATATGAACTTCAAAATCACAATTCTACCTATTCCATATACCAAAACATCAATGAATAACTCATCAAAACACAAATATGAACTTCAAAATCACAATTCTACCTATTCCATATACCAAAACATCAATAACTCATCAAAACAGAAATATGAACTTCAAAACACAATTTCTATCTATTTCATTTACCAAAACATCAATAACTCATCAAAACACAAATATGAACTTCAAAATCACAATTCTACCTATTCCATATAACAAAACATAATATAACTCATCAAAACACAAATATGAACTTCAAAATCACAATTCTACCTATTCCATATACCAAAACATCAATAACTCATCAAAACACAAATATGAACTTCAAAATCTCAATTCTACCTATTCCATATAACAAAACATCAATGAATAATTCATCAAAACACAAATATGAACTTCAAAATCAAAATTCTACCTATTCCATATACCAAAACATCAATAACTCATCAAAACACAAATATGAACTTCAAAATCTCAATTCTACCTATTCCATATACCAAAACATCAATGAATAACTCATCAAAACACAAATATGAACTTCAAAATCACAATTCTACCTATTCCACATACCAAAACATCAATAACTCATCAAAACACAAATATGAACATTGAAACACAATTTCTACCTATTCCATTTAACAAAACATCAATAACTCATCAAAACACAAATATGAACTTCAAAATCACAATTCTACCTATTCCATATAACAAAACATAATATAACTCATCAAAACACAACTATGAACTTCAAAATCACAATTCTACCTATTTCATATACCAAAACATCAATAACTCACCAAAACACAAATATGAACTTCAAAATCTCAATTCTACCTATTCCATATACCAAAACATCAATGAATAACTCATCAAAACACAAATATGAACTTCAAAATCTCAATTCTACCTATTCCACATACCAAAACATCAATAACTCATCAAAACACAAATATGAACTTTGAAACACAATTTCTACCTATTCCATTTACCAAAACATCAATAACTCATCAAAACACAAATATGAACTTCAAAATCACAATTCTACCTATTCCATATAACAAAACATCAATAACTCATCAAAACACAAATATGAACTTCAAAATCACAATTCTACCTATTCCATATACCAAAACATCAATGAATAACTCATCAAAACACAAATATGAACTTCAAAATCTCAATTCTACCTATTCCATATAACAAAACATCAATGAATAATTCATCAAAACACAAATATAAACTTCAAATTCACAATTCTACCTATTCCATATACCAAAACATCAATAACTCATCAAAACACAAATATGAAAATCAAAATCTCAATTCTACCTATTCCATATACCAAAACATCAATGAATAACTCATCAAAACACAAATATGAACTTCAAAATCTCAATTCTACCTATTCCACATACCAAAACATCAATAACTCATCAAAACACAAATATGAACTTTGAAACACAATTTCTACCTATTCCATTTACCAAAACATCAATAACTCATCAAAACACAAATATGAACTTCAAAATAACAATTCTACCTATTCCATATAACAAAACATCAATAACTCATCAAAACACAAATATGAACTTCAAAATCATAATTCTACCTATTCCATATAACAAAACATAATATAACTCATCAAAACACAAATATGAACTTCAAAATCACAATTCTACCTATTCCATATACCAAAACATCATTGAATAATTCATCAAAACACAAATATGAACTTCAAAATCACAATTCTACCTATTCCATATACCAAAACATCAATAACTCATCAAAACACAAATATGAACTTCAAAATCACAATTCTACCTATTCCATATAACAAAACATAATATAACTCATCAAAACACAAATATGAACTTCAAAATCAAAATTCTACCTATTCCATATACCAAAACATCAATAACTCATCAAAACACAAATATGAACTTCAAAATCTCAATTCTACCTATTCCATATACCAAAACATCAATGAATAACTCATCAAAACACAAATATGAACTTCAAAATCACAATTCTACCTATTCCACATACCAAAACATCAATAACTCATCAAAACACAAATATAACTTCAAAACACAATTTCTATCTATTTCATTTTCCAAAACATCAATAACTCATCAAAACACAAATATGAACTTCAAAATCACAATTCTACCTATTCCATATAACAAAACATAATATAACTCATCAAAACACAAATATGAACTTCAAAATCACAATTCTACCTATTCCATATACCAAAACATCAATAACTCATCAAAACACAAATATGAACTTCAAAATCACAATTCTACCTATTCCAAATACCAAAACATCAATAACTCATCAAAACACAAATATGAACTTCAAAATCTCAATTGTACCTATTCCATATAACAAAACATAATATAACTAATCAAAACACAAATATGAACTTCAAAATCTCAATTCTACCTATTCCATATACCAAAACATCAATGAATAACTCATCAAAACACAAATATGAACTTCAAAATCACAATTCTTCCTATTCCATATACCAAAACATCAATAACTCATCAAAACACAAATATGAACTTCAAAACACAATTTCTATCTATTTCATTTACCAAAACATCAATAACTCATCAAAACACAAATATGAACTTCAAAATCACAATTCTACCTATTCCATATAACAAAACATAATATAACTCATCAAAACACAAATATGAACTTCAAAATCACAATACCTATTCCATATAACAAAACATAATATAACTCATCAAAACACAAATATGAACTTCAAAATCACAATTCTACCTATTCCATATACCAAAACATCAATAACTCATCAAAACACAAATATGAACTTCAAAATCTCAATTCTACCTATTCCATATAACAAAACATCAATGAATAATTCATCAAAACACAAATATAAACTTCAAATTCACAATTCTACCTATTCCATATACCAAAACATCAATAACTCATCAAAACACAAATATGAACTTCAAAATCACAATTCTACCTATTCCATATACCAAAACATGAATAACTCATCAAAACACAAATATGAACTTCAAAATCTCAATTCTACCTATTCCATATAACAAAACATAATATAACTAATCAAAACACAAATATGAACTTCAAAATCTCAATTCTACCTATTCCATATACCAAAACATCAATGAATAACTCATCAAAACACAAATATGAACTTCAAAATCACAATTCTTCCTATTCCATATACCAAAACATCAATAACTCATCAAAACACAAATATGAACTTCAAAACACAATTTCTATCTATTTCATTTACCAAAACATCAATAACTCATCAAAACACAAATATGAACTTCAAAATCACAATTCTACCTATTCCATATAACAAAACATAATATAACTCATCAAAACACAAATATGAACTTCAAAATCACAATTCTACCTATTCCATATAACAAAACATAATATAACTCATCAAAACACAAATATGAACTTCAAAATCACAATTCTACCTATTCCATATACCAAAACATCAATAACTCATCAAAACACAAATATGAACTTCAAAATCTCAATTCTACCTATTCCATATAACAAAACATCAATGAATAATTCATCAAAACACAAATATGAACTTCAAAATCACAATTCTACCTATTCCATATAACAAAACATAATATAACTCATCAAAACACAAATATGAACTTCAAAATCACAATTCTACCTATTCCATATGCCAAAACATCAATGAATAACTGATCAAAACACAAATATGAACTTCAAAATCACAATTCTACCTATTCCATATACCAAAACATCAATGAATAACTGATCAAAACACAAATATGAACTTCAAAATCACAATTCTACCTATTCCATATACCAAAACATCAATAACTCATCAAAACAGAAATATGAACTTCAAAACACAATTTCTATCTATTTCATTTACCAAAACATCAATAACTCATCAAAACACAAATATGAACTTCAAAATCACAATTCTACCTATTCCATATAACAAAACATAATATAACTCATCAAAACACAAATATGAACTTCAAAATCACAATTCTACCTATTCCATATACCAAAACATCAATAACTCATCAAAACACAAATATGAACTTCAAAATCTCAATTCTACCTATTCCATATAACAAAACATCAATGAATAATTCATCAAAACACAAATATGAACTTCAAAATCAAAATTCTACCTATTCCATATACCAAAACATCAATAACTCATCAAAACACAAATATGAACTTCAAAATCTCAATTCTACCTATTCCATATACCAAAACATCAATGAATAACTCATCAAAACACAAATATGAACTTCAAAATCACAATTCTACCTATTCCACATACCAAAACATCAATAACTCATCAAAACACAAATATGAACATTGAAACACAATTTCTACCTATTCCATTTAACAAAACATCAATAACTCATCAAAACACAAATATGAACTTCAAAATCACAATTCTACCTATTCCATATAACAAAACATAATATAACTCATCAAAACACAACTATGAACTTCAAAATCACAATTCTACCTATTTCATATACCAAAACATCAATAACTCACCAAAACACAAATATGAACTTCAAAATCTCAATTCTACCTATTCCATATACCAAAACATCAATGAATAACTCATCAAAACACAAATATGAACTTCAAAATCTCAATTCTACCTATTCCACATACCAAAACATCAATAACTCATCAAAACACAAATATGAACTTTGAAACACAATTTCTACCTATTCCATTTACCAAAACATCAATAACTCATCAAAACACAAATATGAACTTCAAAATCACAATTCTACCTATTCCATATAACAAAACATCAATAACTCATCAAAACACAAATATGAACTTCAAAATCACAATTCTACCTATTCCATATACCAAAACATCAATGAATAACTCATCAAAACACAAATATGAACTTCAAAATCTCAATTCTACCTATTCCATATAACAAAACATCAATGAATAATTCATCAAAACACAAATATAAACTTCAAATTCACAATTCTACCTATTCCATATACCAAAACATCAATAACTCATCAAAACACAAATATGAAAATCAAAATCTCAATTCTACCTATTCCATATACCAAAACATCAATGAATAACTCATCAAAACACAAATATGAACTTCAAAATCTCAATTCTACCTATTCCACATACCAAAACATCAATAACTCATCAAAACACAAATATGAACTTTGAAACACAATTTCTACCTATTCCATTTACCAAAACATCAATAACTCATCAAAACACAAATATGAACTTCAAAATCACAATTCTACCTATTCCATATAACAAAACATCAATAACTCATCAAAACACAAATATGAACTTCAAAATCACAATTCTACCTATTCCATATACCAAAACATCAATAACTCATCAAAACACAAATATGAACTTCAAAATCACAATTCTACCTATTCCATATACCAAAACATCAATAACTCATCAAAACACAAATATGAACTTCAAAATCTCAATTCTACCTATTCCATATAACAAAACATCAATGAATAATTCATCAAAACACAAATATAAACTTCAAATTCACAATTCTACCTATTCCATATACCAAAACATCAATAACTCATCAAAACACAAATATGAACTTCAAAATCTCAATTCTACCTATTCCATATACCAAAACATCAATGAATAACTCATCAAAACACAAATATGAACTTCAAAATCAAAATTCTACCTATTCCATATACCAAAACATCAATAACTCATCAAAACACAAATATGAACTTCAAAATCAAAATTCTACCTATTCCATATACCAAAACATCAATAACTCATCAAAACACAAATATGAACTTCAAAACACAATTTCTATCTATTTCATTTTCCAAAACATCAATAACTCATCAAAACACAAATATGAACTTCAAAATCACAATTCTACCTATTCCATATAACAAAACATAATATAACTCATCAAAACACAAATATGAACTTCAAAATCACAATTCTACCTATTCCATATACCAAAACATCAATAACTCATCAAAACACAAATATGAACTTCAAAATCACAATTCTACCTATTCCATATACCAAAACATCAATAACTCATCAAAACACAAATATGAACTTCAAAATCTCAATTCTACCTATTCCATATAACAAAACATAATATAACTAATCAAAACACAAATATGAACTTCAAAATCTCAATTCTACCTATTCCATATACCAAAACATCAATGAATAACTCATCAAAACACAAATATGAACTTCAAAATCAAAATTCTACCTATTCCATATACCAAAACATCAATAACTCATCAAAACACAAATATGAACTTCAAAATCTCAATTCTACCTATTCCATATACCAAAACATCAATGAATAACTCATCAAAACACAAATATGAACTTCAAAATCACAATTCTACCTATTCCACATACCAAAACATCAATAACTCATCAAAACACAAATATAACTTCAAAACACAATTTCTATCTATTTCATTTTCCAAAACATCAATAACTCATCAAAACACAAATATGAACTTCAAAATCACAATTCTACCTATTCCATATAACAAAACATAATATAACTCATCAAAACACAAATATGAACTTCAAAATCACAATTCTACCTATTCCATATACCAAAACATCAATAACTCATCAAAACACAAATATGAACTTCAAAATCACAATTCTACCTATTCCATATACCAAAACATCAATAACTCATCAAAACACAAATATGAACTTCAAAATCTCAATTGTACCTATTCCATATAACAAAACATAATATAACTAATCAAAACACAAATATGAACTTCAAAATCTCAATTCTACCTATTCCATATACCAAAACATCAATGAATAACTCATCAAAACACAAATATGAACTTCAAAATCACAATTCTTCCTATTCCATATACCAAAACATCAATAACTCATCAAAACACAAATATGAACTTCAAAACACAATTTCTATCTATTTCATTTACCAAAACATCAATAACTCATCAAAACACAAATATGAACTTCAAAATCACAATTCTACCTATTCCATATAACAAAACATAATATAACTCATCAAAACACAAATATGAACTTCAAAATCACAATACCTATTCCATATAACAAAACATAATATAACTCATCAAAACACAAATATGAACTTCAAAATCACAATTCTACCTATTCCATATACCAAAACATCAATAACTCATCAAAACACAAATATGAACTTCAAAATCTCAATTCTACCTATTCCATATAACAAAACATCAATGAATAATTCATCAAAACACAAATATGAACTTCAAAATCACAATTCTACCTATTCCATATAACAAAACATAATATAACTCATCAAAACACAAATATGAACTTCAAAATCACAATTCTACCTATTCCATATGCCAAAACATCAATAACTCATCAAAACACAAATATGAACTTCAAAATCACAATTCTACCTATTCCATATAACAAAACATAATATAACTCATCAAAACACAAATATGAACTTCAAAATGACAATTCTACCTATTCCATATACCAAAACATCAATAACTCATCAAAACACAAATATGAACTTCAAAATCTCAATTCTACCTATTCCATATAACAAAACATCAATGAATAATTCATCAAAACACAAATATGAACTTCAAAATCAAAATTCTACCTATTCCATATACCAAAACATCAATAACTCATCAAAACACAAATATGAACTTCAAAATCTCAATTCTACCTATTCCATATACCAAAACATCAATGAATAACTCATCAAAACACAAATATGAACTTCAAAATCACAATTCTACCTATTCCACATACCAAAACATCAATAACTCATCAAAACACAAATATGAACATTGAAACACAATTTCTACCTATTCCATTTACCAAAACATCAATAACTCATCAAAACACAAATATGAACTTCAAAATCACAATTCTACCTATTCCATATAACAAAACATAATATAACTCATCAAAACACAACTATGAACTTCAAAATCACAATTCTACCTATTTCATATACCAAAACATCAATAACTCATCAAAACACAAATATGAACTTCAAAATCACAATTCTACCTATTCCATATAACAAAACATAATATAACTCATCAAAACACAAATATGAACTTCAAAATCACAATTCTACCTATTCCATATACCAAAACATCAATAACTCATCAAAACACAAATATGAACTTCAAAACACAATTTCTATCTATTTCATTTACCAAAACATCAATAACTCATCAAAACACAAATATGAACTTCAAAATCACAATTCTACCTATTCCATATAACAAAACATAATATAACTCATCAAAACACAAATATGAACTTCAAAATCACAATTCTACCTATTCCATATACCAAAACATCAATAACTCATCAAAACACAAATATGAACATTGAAACACAATTTCTACCTATTCCATTTACCAAAACATCAATAACTCATCAAAACACAAAGATGAACTTCAAAATCACAATTCTACCTATTCCATATAACAAAACATAATATAACTCATCAAAACACAACTATGAACTTCAAAATCACAATTCTACCTATTTCATATACCAAAACATCAATAACTCATCAAAACACAAATATGAACTTCAAAATCTCAATTCTACCTATTCCATATACCAAAACATCAATGAATAACTCATCAAAACACAAATATGAACTTCAAAATCTCAATTCTACCTATTCCACATACCAAAACATCAATAACTCATCAAAACACAAATATGAACTTTGAAACACAATTTCTACCTATTCCATTTACCAAAACATCAATAACTCATCAAAACACAAATATGAACTTCAAAATCACAATTCTACCTATTCCATATAACAAAACATCAATAACTCATCAAAACACAAATATGAACTTCAAAATCACAATTCTACCTATTCCATATACCAAAACATCAATGAATAACTCATCAAAACACAAATATGAACTTCAAAATCTCAATTCTACCTATTCCATATAACAAAACATCAATGAATAATTCATCAAAACACAAATATAAACTTCAAATTCACAATTCTACCTATTCCATATACCAAAACATCAATAACTCATCAAAACACAAATATGAAAATCAAAATCTCAATTCTACCTATTCCATATACCAAAACATCAATGAATAACTCATCAAAACACAAATATGAACTTCAAAATCTCAATTCTACCTATTCCACATACCAAAACATCAATAACTCATCAAAACACAAATATGAACTTTGAAACACAATTTCTACCTATTCCATTTACCAAAACATCAATAACTCATCAAAACACAAATATGAACTTCAAAATCACAATTCTACCTATTCCATATAACAAAACATCAATAACTCATCAAAACACAAATATGAACTTCAAAATCACAATTCTACCTATTCCATATACCAAAACATCAATAACTCATCAAAACACAAATATGAACTTCAAAATCACAATTCTACCTATTCCATATACCAAAACATCAATAACTCATCAAAACACAAATATGAACTTCAAAATCTCAATTCTACCTATTCCATATAACAAAACATCAATGAATAATTCATCAAAACACAAATATAAACTTCAAATTCACAATTCTACCTATTCCATATACCAAAACATCAATAACTCATCAAAACACAAATATGAACTTCAAAATCTCAATTCTACCTATTCCATATACCAAAACATCAATGAATAACTCATCAAAACACAAATATGAACTTCAAAATCAAAATTCTACCTATTCCATATACCAAAACATCAATAACTCATCAAAACACAAATATGAACTTCAAAATCAAAATTCTACCTATTCCATATACCAAAACATCAATAACTCATCAAAACACAAATATGAACTTCAAAACACAATTTCTATCTATTTCATTTTCCAAAACATCAATAACTCATCAAAACACAAATATGAACTTCAAAATCACAATTCTACCTATTCCATATAACAAAACATAATATAACTCATCAAAACACAAATATGAACTTCAAAATCACAATTCTACCTATTCCATATACCAAAACATCAATAACTCATCAAAACACAAATTGTTGGATCGTGTCAAGTGTTGAGAGGGGGGGGGGTGAATCAACACTTTATCAATTTTTTCTTTCAACTAAAGGATTCCCTCTCAAATGTTAGCTCAGTTAGAGCTTATTGTTGAACTCACGTTCTTGGCTTAGATGGACTCACTCAAGGAGGGTTCACTTACACAACCACAACACTCCTGTTCAAGCTTACAGTTTGAGAACACCACACCAGTCAAGACACACTCAAAGCAGTAAATGTGCAAGGGGGATTTTTACGTGGTTCGATCAAATGATCTACATCCACGGACAGATTCACTCCTGTCAATCTTCACTATCACGGAATCATTCAGCTCTGGCCTCACTGACCGTAAGCAACATAAACAAGAGCTCACTGCTCAACACATTGAGGTTCACTACCTCTACAAGTTCATCAACTAAAACAACAACATATAAACCTCTATTGTACTGCCTTTTCTACACAAATATCTTTCAAAATCACTTAATGAAAGAAGTTTGATAGTGTTCTAGGCTTACCACCTGAAGCTGCAACCTCAGGGTCAGTTCTCCCGATTCTGCATCATCTTTGATCTTAGTTTCAGTCTTCCCTTTTTCTGCTCCTCCTCAGCTTCTTCTTCTCCTTGACTTCTGCTTCTCCAAAGCTTCAGCTTCTCCTTGTGCAGCTTACTGTTTCTTTCTCTCTTGTATTTCTCATATCATCTTTTTGCAGCTCTCACTCTTTTACTTCTCCCTTTTTTTCGGTTTCGTTCGGTTCAGCACCCTTCTTTTCTGTTGCTCATCTCTCTCTGTGTTTCTCTTCTCGTGCCTTCCCCTTTTTAGGTTTTTCTTCCGTTCTGCAGTTGTTGTACCTACCACACCTACTCATATGCCCGTTTTCTTTTTCCCAGAAGAAAAACTGTGCCCTACCGTGCAGTGTGTCAGCACATCATACACGAAAGGCGGCTCAAGATTCAAATAATCCATTTTCAACCTTTTGAGTTGCAACTTGCTTGCCATGTCATATTGCTGACTGTACTCCTTCATACTTCTCGAGTAGCTTGTCTTAGATATTTTGAAACAGCAGAAGTGATCTGATCTTAGCTTATAGCTGATCTGATGTGTGCGGCATTTGATCTGATGTCGCGCTTCGGTTGATCTGATGTTAGCTTGCAGTTGATCTGATGTTAGCCTTCGGTTGATCTGATGTTAGCTTGCAGTTGATCTGATGTTAGCCTTCGGTTGATCTGATGTTAGCTTGCAGTTGATCTGATGTTAGCCTTCGGTTGATCTGATGTTAGCTTGCAGTTGATCTGATGTTAGCCTTCGGTTGATCTGATGTTAGCTTGCAGTTGATCTGATGTTAGCCTTCGGTTGATCTGATGTTAGCTTGCAGTTGATCTGATGTTAGCCTTCGGTTGATCTGATGTTAGCTTCATGTCACAACGTTCTGTCCAGCAACTCAGAACCATCCATGTAGCTCCTGCAGTTCTTCTGATCGGGCACTGCTTGATTCTTTTGTATTTCTGCTCGCTCACAGGATTGCTAGATACTTCAACATGATGCTCCTGCGTCTTCTGAATCTTTGAGAGACTTTTAGAGTCGCGCGTTTGAAGTGTGATTCACTAGCCGTCCTTGACTTCAGCTTCTTAGGTGTCTGCTCTAGCTCTCCAGCCTTGAGTTGTTCTCTTCTGCTGCAAATATGTTTTGTTGCTGACTTGCCTTGCTTCTGTGAAACCAAGCTGCTGAGCAATCCCTTGAGAATTTGATCTGATCTTTACTTCCTTTGATCTGATACGCACTGCCTTTGATCTGATCTGTGTGGCCTTTGATCTGATATGCCAACAGTACACTTCCTTCTCATTTTGGCACTTCAGTTTATTCATCGGCTTCTTGCTGAGATTTTGTCCAGATAAAATGCTTTCAAACCTCATGAACTCAGTCCATTATTGCCTTAGTAATTCACAGATTTGTCACAATGTGGTTGCAACAATTACAACAAAACATTGGACTTTAACAAAGGCTAAGAAAGCTTCATTGTAGCGGCTCCAATGGCTCAACAATCTCCCCCTTTGGAATTGTTGGCAACCACATTTGCAGCCAATCAGTCAACTCAGTGCTAAGCTCCCCCTTGAGCCTTATTCTTCTTCATAGTAAGCTCCCCCTGCATAGAGCTTTTTCCAACGTCCTTCTCTCCCAAGGATAATACTGCTGCGTCTGGCCGGCTGCTGCGGCTATCTCTCCCCCTTTGACAACCAATTTCAAAGGGATTTGGGGATGCTCAACTGATTCAGCATGAGAAGGAGGACTGCACTCCCATTTGCATCCTCAAAGTTTCAAACATCTCGGCTGGAAGAGGCTTTGTCATTACATCAGCTATTTGTTTAGCTGTGGGAACATACTCTAGCATAATTTCTCCTTTCTCAACCTTGTCCTTTATGAAGTGATACTTGATTTCTATATGTTTGGCTCTCGAGTGCTGGACTGAATTCTTTGACAAATCAATGGCACTTTTGTTGTCACAAAGAATTATCAGTGGCAGGGGAACTTCTTCTTTAAGATTTTGCAGTTCAGATCTCATCCATATAGCTTGAGTGCATGCCTTGGTTGCTGCTATGTACTCGGCTTCAGCAGTGCTTAAGGCTATACTTTCTTGCTTCTTGCTTAACCAGCTCACACATCTATTACCAAGAAAGAATACTCCTCCTGAAGTGGATCTCCTGTCATCAACATTTCCTGCCCAATCAGCATCAGTGAAGCTTCTTAATCCCAAGCTTCCTTTCCTTGCATACCACAGACCATAATCTACTGTCCCTTGCAAGTATCTTAGCACCCTCTTTAGTGCAATCATATGAGAACTCTTTGGATTTGCCTGGTATCTAGCAGCTTGGCAGACAGCAAAGGTAATATCAGGCCTTGTTGCTGTTAAGTACAATAAGCTTCCTATCATGCTTCTGTATAGACTTTGATCAGCTTCAGCTCCTTTTTCATCCTTGCTCAGCTTGCAGTTAGTTGCCATGGGTGTAGACATTGGCTTAGCATCAGTCATACCAAATTTCTTCAGCACTTCTTTGGTATACTTGGTTTGAGAGATAAAAATTCCAGTTGCTTTTTGATGAATCTGTAGTCCAAGGAAAAATGATAGCTCTCCTATCATGGACATTTCAAACTCTTCTTGCATCTTTCTAGCAAATTCATGGCACAGCTGCTCCTTATCTCCTCCAAATATTATGTCATCAACATAGACTATGGCTATTAACTGTCCACCCTTTCCATCAAGGACATATAAATTGCTATTTATGCAACTTTTTCTGAAATTCAGATTCTTCAGGTAACTGTCCAGCCTTGAGTACCATGCTCTTGGGGCTTGTTTTAATCCATACAGTGCCTTTTTGAGCTTGCACACCTTGTTTTCATCTTCACAAACTAGAAAACCATCCGGTTGCTCAATGTACACTTCTTCTTCCAGATTTCCATTTAAGAAGGCAGATTTAACATCCATTTGGAAGACCTTGTAACTCCTTGCTGAAGCCACTGCCAAAAACATTCTTATGGCTTCAAGCCTTGCTACTGGGGCAAAGGTTTCATCCACATCTACTCCTTCAATTTGAGAGTATCCTTTGCACACAAGCCTTGCCTTATTCTTTACAACCTTTCCTTCCTCATTCAACTTGTTCCTGAACACCCATTTTGTGCCTATCACATTTTTGTTTGCTGGCCTATCCACGAGCTCCCAAGTTTGGTTTTTCTCAATTTGGTCCAGCTCTTCATTCATGGCTTGCAGCCATGACTGGTCCTCCAGGGCTTCCTCTATTGACCTTGGCTCAACTTGAGACAGTAGGGCAGTTGCAACCATACTTTTCAGTTGCCTTCTTGTTCTTACTGGAGCTTTGGGGTCTCCAATGATAGGCATCTTGTCAATTCTCTTGTTGTACTTTCTTTTTGCTATTTCCAGGCCTTCTGTAACTTCTGTCTCTGATCCTTCTGCATCAGTCTCCTCAGTAGCTGATTTCAGCTCCAGGTCTGCCTCATCTTGGCTCTCTAAGTCATCTAAGTGATCCAGAAAATTTTCAGGATCAGTGACTTTCATCTTGACTTCCTCAACCACTTTCACATCATAGCTTTCCATAATCTTATCCAGCCTCTTGTTATAAACCTTGTAAGCCTTGCTCTTATTTGAGTAACCAAGGAAAATGCCCTCATCAGCCCTCTCTTCAAATTTTCCAAGGCTTTGCTCCTTGTTCTTGATGAAGCATTTGCTGCCAAAAACTCTAAAGTACTTCACATTTGGTTTGTGACCATACCAAAGTTCATATGGTGTCTTTTCAGTGTTTGGCCTCAACATGGTTCTATTTTGTACATGCACAGCTGCCATTGTGGCTTCCTTCCAGAAGTGCTTTGGAGTATTGTGCTCCAACAGCATGGTTCTTGCCATCTCAATCACACTTCTATTTTTCCTCTCTACAACTCCATTTTGCTGGGGAGTGTGAGGACTTGAGACTTGATGTTTGATTCCCATTTCCTCCAAGTATTCTTCAAATTCCTGCGAGGTAAACTCTCCTCCATTATCTGATCTCAAAACTTTGATCTTCCTTCCATGCTGGTTTTCTGCCAGTTTTTGAAATCTTTTGAAACAGTTGAAGGCTTCACTCTTTTGCTTCATGTGCATGATGCACATCATCCTAGTGAAGTCATCCACAAAAAGAATGAAATACATCTCTTTACCTGTACCTTTTCTTTTCATTGGTCCACATACATCAGTGTGAACTAGCTCCAATGGCTTAGAGGTTCTATGCTCCTTGGACTTGTGAGAAAGCTTTGCAAATTTCCCTTTTTGGCATGAGTCACAAGTGCTGTTGTCCCTCTTTAGTACAGGGAGGTTTAACACTGCATTGCACTTCACCAGGCTTCTCATGCTCTTTTGATTTAAGTGTCCAAGCCTGCAATGCCAAAGCGTATTTTCATCCATTTTGCTTAGCATGCACAACTTTTCCTTCACATCTATGAGGTATAAATCCTTGTTGTCTCTTATTCCTTTGGCCATGATTTCTCCAGTCTTGCAGTCTTTGATGAAACAGCCATTTTTTGAGAAGTCTACTTTGAAACCATTGTCACACAGTTGTCTTACACTCAGCAAGTTGTACTTCAGCCCTTCTACAAACAGCACCTCCTTAGATTTGAACTTTTCTGATCCAATGGTGGCTTCTCCAACAGCCTTGATCTTTAACCCACTCTTATCTGCAAACTTGACAAACCCTCTTTCAACTTCTTTTGTGTTTCTCAGTAGAGTTTTGTCTCCAGTCATATGGCTTGTGCACCCACTGTCAATGATCCATTGGGCTTCCTTAGCTTTTGTTTTCAGTGCAACTTCAGCAATGCAAGCTTCTTCAAATCTGTGTTTCTTCCTCCAAATTTTTCTTGCTGCTGGTATGCCTTGCTGTTCATTCAATCTCTGATTGCTCCTGCTGCAGCTCCAGTGATCATTCTCTTCTAACCCTTCAAAAATTTGAAATCTGTTTCTCAGATTAAGTGGCTGCATTAGAGACTGATTTCTTCTTGCGTAATCTGCTTGGTTTCTTCTTGTTCCTGCTGCAAAGTTTCTTCTATTTGTAGCTTGTTGCAGTGGCTGGGCTCTCCTGCTATTCACTTCTTCCGACCACTTGCTTCTCTTATTTGGCAATCTGCATCTGCACCAGACATTCAATTTCTGATACACTTCTCCAGGTTGTATGATATGGCCTTTTCTGATTTCAGCTTCAGGGATCCTTCTTGAAGTACTTAGGCTTCTTTGATGATAATACTCTTTTCTATTCCATCCTCTTGACTGCATTGTTCTTCCTCCAAATCTCCAGAATACCTTCCTCCAGCAATTTGCTGCATAGTGACCTGATTCTCCACAGGTGAAACATACTCCAGCAATCAGCCTTCTACTTTTGAGCAGGCTTCTTTGATACATAGATTGCCTCCCCCTCAGCTCGTGCAGTCTTTCATTTTGCTCAGTAGACTTTCTTGATCCATTAGAAATTTCCATCTTCTTAGAATCAACAAAACTAGTTCCTGCCTTTACACCAGCAACACAAATTGAACCTTCTTTGACAAAGGTAACAGTCTTCTTGGTTGTTGCAGCTGGTTGTCCTTCTGATTTTTTATCTCCTTCATAACCAAGACCTTTCTTCCCTTCTGAATGAGATCTCTGCTTGCTGAGGCACTCATCTAACTTCCTTGTGGCTTCTTCAGTTTTTGCAGCCACTTCTTTGCTCCTTGAGGATTCACCAGGCTCAGTTTTGCTTGACTGAAGCTCCAGCTTTCCTTTCAATTTTGATTCTACAGTAGTTCCATCAGTCATTTCTTCAGCTTTGATCACAGTTTGTTGAGACAGCAGATCTTCTATCTTTCTTGTTGCATCCTCTAGTTCGGCAGTGGTGGCATCTAGCTTTTCTACCAAGGTTTCACATGTCTTTTGAAGTTCCATCTTTTCTCTTGTACAATTTTTGTGAACCTCAGCTTCATTTTGTATGAGAATCAGTTCCTGCTCCAATTCAATTACTCTATTCTCCAGTATTGATTTTTCTTCTTGACTGCTCAAGATGACCTTTTCCATCTCCTTCATTGTCTTCATTGTCTTCTTGTGCAATCTCTTCTGCTCCTCTATCTTGTTGTATGCAAACTCCAGTTCTTCCTCTAGATCCACTTCTTCAGCATCAGCTGATTGGTTCTCTAGTTCAGCATCCTCCTTTAATGAAACAGTTGAAGATTTCATCACCATGAGAGTCTCCTCTTCAGCTTCAGACTCATCTTCACTGTCTGAGACATCAGTCTCTTCATCCTCCTCAGAGCTATCATTTTTCTTCTTGCTCAGGTAGCTCCGTTTTCTGTAAGCTTTCCCTTTTCTTGATTTGAAGCTCATCTTCTTCTTTCCTTTCTGCTCAGGCCACCTGTCTGATGGCTTGTCAGCTTCCTCATCTTCTGTTCTCTTATTCTTCATGAAGCACTTGCTTGCAAAGTGGCCTATTTTGCCACAATTGAAGCATTTTAAGGGCAACTTTCCCTTGTACTTTCCAGTCTGGCCTCTGAAACTCCTTGAAATCAACACCATCATTCTTTCAAGATCACTGTCTGCTGCTTCATCTTCACTGCTTTCCTCCTTTAGCTTCCTTGAGTGTTTTGTTTTAAATGCTATCTCCTTGACTGCCTTTGACGTCTCCTCCTTTGAATTTGAAATCCTCATTTCATATGCTACAAGGGTGCTTTGTAGCTCATCTAATGTCACTTTATCTAGGTCCCTCTCCTCTATAGCAGAGACCTTAGAATCATATCTTGCTGGTAGGGATCTAAGAACCTTTTTAACTATATTGGAATCTCCAACACTCTCACCCAGACCCCTCATTGAGCTAACTAATTCAACAACTCTGTTTAGAAAGTCCTCAATGTTTTCACCTTCTCCCATCTTAAGACCTTCAAACTTACTTCTAAGAACCTGCAATTTTGCCTCCTTAACCTTGATGTCTCCCTCATGAATATTAATCAGTTTAATCCATATTTCATGAGCAGTAACACAGTCTATAACTTTAAAGTTCTCTTTTTCTGACAGAGCTCCATATAGAGCATTCCTTGCCTTTCCATCAGCTTCTAAGTTTCTAATTTCTGCAGCTGTAGGATTCTCCTCATCTACGGTTGGTGTAAATCCATGCAAGACTACTCTTTGTACTTGTAGGCCTTGTGCTAAGAGATAAGCACTCATTCTCTTTTTCCATAACTGGAAATTTTGGCCACCGAAATAAGGAACTCCCTTAACAGTCGTTGCTTGATTCTCCATTTCTACTGCTGGTTCTAAGTTTCAACAATCACTTGACAAAAGCAAACCTTGCTCTGATACCAATTGTTGGATCGTGTCAAGTGTTGAGAGGGGGGGGGGTGAATCAACACTTTATCAATTTTTTCTTTCAACTAAAGGATTCCCTCTCAAATGTTAGCTCAGTTAGAGCTTATTGTTGAACTCACGTTCTTGGCTTAGATGGACTCACTCAAGGAGGGTTCACTTACACAACCACAACACTCCTGTTCAAGCTTACAGTTTGAGAACACCACACCAGTCAAGACACACTCAAAGCAGTAAATGTGCAAGGGGGATTTTTACGTGGTTCGATCAAATGATCTACATCCACGGACAGATTCACTCCTGTCAATCTTCACTATCACGGAATCATTCAGCTCTGGCCTCACTGACCGTAAGCAACATAAACAAGAGCTTACTGCTCAACACATTGAGGTTCACTACCTCTACAAGTTCATCAACTAAAACAACAACATATAAACCTCTATTGTACTGCCTTTTCTACACAAATATCTTTCAAAATCACTTAATGAAAGAAGTTTGATAGTGTTCTAGGCTTACCACCTGAAGCTGCAACCTCAGGGTCAGTTCTCCCGATTCTGCATCATCTTTGATCTTAGTTTCAGTCTTCCCTTTTTCTGCTCCTCCTCAGCTTCTTCTTCTCCTTGACTTCTGCTTCTCCAAAGCTTCAGCTTCTCCTTGTGCAGCTTACTGTTTCTTTCTCTCTTGTATTTCTCATATCATCTTTTTGCAGCTCTCACTCTTTTACTTCTCCCTTTTTTTCGGTTTCGTTCGGTTCAGCACCCTTCTTTTCTGTTGCTCATCTCTCTCTGTGTTTCTCTTCTCGTGCCTTCCCCTTTTTAGGTTTTTCTTCCGTTCTGCAGTTGTTGTACCTACCACACCTACTCATATGCCCGTTTTCTTTTTCCCAGAAGAAAAACTGTGCCCTACCGTGCAGTGTGTCAGCACATCATACACGAAAGGCGGCTCAAGATTCAAATAATCTATTTTCAACCTTTTGAGTTGCAACTTGCTTGCCATGTCATATTGCTGACTGTACTCCTTCATACTTCTCGAGTAGCTTGTCTTAGATATTTTGAAACAGCAGAAGTGATCTGATCTTAGCTTATAGCTGATCTGATGTGTGCGGCATTTGATCTGATGTCGCGCTTCGGTTGATCTGATGTTAGCTTGCAGTTGATCTGATGTTAGCCTTCGGTTGATCTGATGTTAGCTTGCAGTTGATCTGATGTTAGCCTTCGGTTGATCTGATGTTAGCTTGCAGTTGATCTGATGTTAGCCTTCGGTTGATCTGATGTTAGCTTGCAGTTGATCTGATGTTAGCCTTCGGTTGATCTGATGTTAGCTTGCAGTTGATCTGATGTTAGCCTTCGGTTGATCTGATGTTAGCTTCATGTCACAACGTTCTGTCCAGCAACTCAGAACCATCCATGTAGCTCCTGCAGTTCTTCTGATCGGGCACTGCTTGATTCTTTTGTATTTCTGCTCGCTCACAGGATTGCTAGATACTTCAACATTATGCTCCTGCGTCTTCTGAATCTTTGAGAGACTTTTAGAGTCGCGCGTTTGAAGTGTGATTCACTAGCCGTCCTTGACTTCAGCTTCTTAGGTGTCTGCTCTAGCTCTCCAGCCTTGAGTTGTTCTCTTCTGCTGCAAATATGTTTTGTTGCTGACTTGCCTTGCTTCTGTGAAACCAAGCTGCTGAGCAATCCCTTGAGAATTTGATCTGATCTTTACTTCCTTTGATCTGATACGCACTGCCTTTGATCTGATCTGTGTGGCCTTTGATCTGATATGCCAACAGTACACTTCCTTCTCATTTTGGCACTTCAGTTTATTCATCGGCTTCTTGCTGAGATTTTGTCCAGATAAAATGCTTTCAAACCTCATGAACTCAGTCCATTATTGCCTTAGTAATTCACAGATTTGTCACAATGTGGTTGCAACAATTACAACAAAACATTGGACTTTAACAAAGGCTAAGAAAGCTTCATTGTAGCGGCTCCAATGGCTCAACACAAATATGAACTTCAAAATCACAATTCTACCTATTCCATATACCAAAACATCAATAACTCATCAAAACACAAATATGAACTTCAAAATCTCAATTCTACCTATTCCATATAACAAAACATAATATAACTAATCAAAACACAAATATGAACTTCAAAATCTCAATTCTACCTATTCCATATACCAAAACATCAATGAATAACTCATCAAAACACAAATATGAACTTCAAAATCAAAATTCTACCTATTCCATATACCAAAACATCAATAACTCATCAAAACACAAATATGAACTTCAAAATCTCAATTCTACCTATTCCATATACCAAAACATCAATGAATAACTCATCAAAACACAAATATGAACTTCAAAATCACAATTCTACCTATTCCACATACCAAAACATCAATAACTCATCAAAACACAAATATGAACTTCAAAACACAATTTCTATCTATTTCATTTTCCAAAACATCAATAACTCATCAAAACACAAATATGAACTTCAAAATCACAATTCTACCTATTCCATATAACAAAACATAATATAACTCATCAAAACACAAATATGAACTTCAAAATCACAATTCTACCTATTCCATATACCAAAACATCAATAACTCATCAAAACACAAATATGAACTTCAAAATCACAATTCTACCTATTCCATATACCAAAACATCAATAACTCATCAAAACACAAATATGAACTTCAAAATCTCAATTGTACCTATTCCATATAACAAAACATAATATAACTAATCAAAACACAAATATGAACTTCAAAATCTCAATTCTACCTATTCCATATACCAAAACATCAATGAATAACTCATCAAAACACAAATATGAACTTCAAAATCACAATTCTTCCTATTCCATATACCAAAACATCAATAACTCATCAAAACACAAATATGAACTTCAAAACACAATTTCTATCTATTTCATTTACCAAAACATCAATAACTCATCAAAACACAAATATGAACTTCAAAATCACAATTCTACCTATTCCATATAACAAAACATAATATAACTCATCAAAACACAAATATGAACTTCAAAATCACAATACCTATTCCATATAACAAAACATAATATAACTCATCAAAACACAAATATGAACTTCAAAATCACAATTCTACCTATTCCATATACCAAAACATCAATAACTCATCAAAACACAAATATGAACTTCAAAATCTCAATTCTACCTATTCCATATAACAAAACATCAATGAATAATTCATCAAAACACAAATATGAACTTCAAAATCACAATTCTACCTATTCCATATAACAAAACATAATATAACTCATCAAAACACAAATATGAACTTCAAAATCACAATTCTACCTATTCCATATGCCAAAACATCAATAACTCATCAAAACACAAATATGAACTTCAAAATCACAATTCTACCTATTCCATATAACAAAACATAATATAACTCATCAAAACACAAATATGAACTTCAAAATCACAATTCTACCTATTCCATATACCAAAACATCAATAACTCATCAAAACACAAATATGAACTTCAAAATCTCAATTCTACCTATTCCATATAACAAAACATCAATGAATAATTCATCAAAACACAAATATGAACTTCAAAATCAAAATTCTACCTATTCCATATACCAAAACATCAATAACTCATCAAAACACAAATATGAACTTCAAAATCTCAATTCTACCTATTCCATATACCAAAACATCAATGAATAACTCATCAAAACACAAATATGAACTTCAAAATCACAATTCTACCTATTCCACATACCAAAACATCAATAACTCATCAAAACACAAATATGAACATTGAAACACAATTTCTACCTATTCCATTTACCAAAACATCAATAACTCATCAAAACACAAATATGAACTTCAAAATCACAATTCTACCTATTCCATATAACAAAACATAATATAACTCATCAAAACACAACTATGAACTTCAAAATCACAATTCTACCTATTTCATATACCAAAACATCAATAACTCATCAAAACACAAATATGAACTTCAAAATCACAATTCTACCTATTCCATATAACAAAACATAATATAACTCATCAAAACACAAATATGAACTTCAAAATCACAATTCTACCTATTCCATATACCAAAACATCAATAACTCATCAAAACACAAATATGAACTTCAAAACACAATTTCTATCTATTTCATTTACCAAAACATCAATAACTCATCAAAACACAAATATGAACTTCAAAATCACAATTCTACCTATTCCATATAACAAAACATAATATAACTCATCAAAACACAAATATGAACTTCAAAATCACAATTCTACCTATTCCATATACCAAAACATCAATAACTCATCAAAACACAAATATGAACTTCAAAATCTCAATTCTACCTATTCCATATAACAAAACATCAATGAATAATTCATCAAAACACAAATATGAACTTCAAAATCAAAATTCTACCTATTCCATATACCAAAACATCAATAACTCATCAAAACACAAATATGAACTTCAAAATCACAATTCTACCTATTCCATATACCAAAACATCAATAACTCATCAAAACACAAATATGAACTTCAAAACACAATTTCTATCTATTTCATTTTCCAAAACATCAATAACTCATCAAAACACAAATATGAACTTCAAAATCACAATTCTACCTATTCCATATAACAAAACATAATATAACTCATCAAAACACAAATATGAACTTCAAAATCACAATTCTACCTATTCCATATACCAAAACATCAATAACTCATCAAAACACAAATATGAACTTCAAAATCACAATTCTACCTATTCCATATACCAAAACATCAATAACTCATCAAAACACAAATATGAACTTCAAAATCTCAATTGTACCTATTCCATATAACAAAACATAATATAACTAATCAAAACACAAATATGAACTTCAAAATCTCAATTCTACCTATTCCATATACCAAAACATCAATGAATAACTCATCAAAACACAAATATGAACTTCAAAATCACAATTCTTCCTATTCCATATACCAAAACATCAATAACTCATCAAAACACAAATATGAACTTCAAAACACAATTTCTATCTATTTCATTTACCAAAACATCAATAACTCATCAAAACACAAATATGAACTTCAAAATCACAATTCTACCTATTCCATATAACAAAACATAATATAACTCATCAAAACACAAATATGAACTTCAAAATCACAATACCTATTCCATATAACAAAACATAATATAACTCATCAAAACACAAATATGAACTTCAAAATCACAATTCTACCTATTCCATATACCAAAACATCAATAACTCATCAAAACACAAATATGAACTTCAAAATCTCAATTCTACCTATTCCATATAACAAAACATCAATGAATAATTCATCAAAACACAAATATGAACTTCAAAATCACAATTCTACCTATTCCATATAACAAAACATAATATAACTCATCAAAACACAAATATGAACTTCAAAATCACAATTCTACCTATTCCATATGCCAAAACATCAATAACTCATCAAAACACAAATATGAACTTCAAAATCACAATTCTACCTATTCCATATAACAAAACATAATATAACTCATCAAAACACAAATATGAACTTCAAAATCACAATTCTACCTATTCCATATACCAAAACATCAATAACTCATCAAAACACAAATATGAACTTCAAAATCTCAATTCTACCTATTCCATATAACAAAACATCAATGAATAATTCATCAAAACACAAATATGAACTTCAAAATCAAAATTCTACCTATTCCATATACCAAAACATCAATAACTCATCAAAACACAAATATGAACTTCAAAATCTCAATTCTACCTATTCCATATACCAAAACATCAATGAATAACTCATCAAAACACAAATATGAACTTCAAAATCACAATTCTACCTATTCCACATACCAAAACATCAATAACTCATCAAAACACAAATATGAACATTGAAACACAATTTCTACCTATTCCATTTACCAAAACATCAATAACTCATCAAAACACAAATATGAACTTCAAAATCACAATTCTACCTATTCCATATAACAAAACATAATATAACTCATCAAAACACAACTATGAACTTCAAAATCACAATTCTACCTATTTCATATACCAAAACATCAATAACTCATCAAAACACAAATATGAACTTCAAAATCACAATTCTACCTATTCCATATAACAAAACATAATATAACTCATCAAAACACAAATATGAACTTCAAAATCACAATTCTACCTATTCCATATACCAAAACATCAATAACTCATCAAAACACAAATATGAACTTCAAAACACAATTTCTATCTATTTCATTTACCAAAACATCAATAACTCATCAAAACACAAATATGAACTTCAAAATCACAATTCTACCTATTCCATATAACAAAACATAATATAACTCATCAAAACACAAATATGAACTTCAAAATCACAATTCTACCTATTCCATATACCAAAACATCAATAACTCATCAAAACACAAATATGAACTTCAAAATCTCAATTCTACCTATTCCATATAACAAAACATCAATGAATAATTCATCAAAACACAAATATGAACTTCAAAATCAAAATTCTACCTATTCCATATACCAAAACATCAATAACTCATCAAAACACAAATATGAACTTCAAAATCTCAATTCTACCTATTCCATATACCAAAACATCAATGAATAACTCATCAAAACACAAATATGAACTTCAAAATCACAATTCTACCTATTCCACATACCAAAACATCAATAACTCATCAAAACACAAATATGAACATTGAAACACAATTTCTACCTATTCCATTTACCAAAACATCAATAACTCATCAAAACACAAATATGAACTTCAAAATCACAATTCTACCTATTCCATATAACAAAACATAATATAACTCATCAAAACACAACTATGAACTTCAAAATCACAATTCTACCTATTTCATATACCAAAACATCAATAACTCATCAAAACACAAATATGAACTTCAAAATCTCAATTCTACCTATTCCATATACCAAAACATCAATGAATATCTCATCAAAACACAAATATGAACTTCAAAATCACAATTCTACCTATTCCATATAACAAAACATAATATAACTCATCAAAACACAAATATGAACTTCAAAATCACAATTCTACCTATTTCATATACCAAAACATCAATAACTCATCAAAACACAAATATGAACTTCAAAATCTCAATTCTACCTATTCCATATAACAAAACATAATATAACTCATCAAAACACAAATATGAACTTCAAAATCACAATTCTACCTATTCCATATACCAAAAGATCAATAACTCATCAAAACACAAATATGAACTTCAAAATCTCAATTCTACCTATTCCATATAACAAAACATAATATAACTAATCAAAACACAAATATGAACTTCAAAATCTCAATTCTACCTATTCCATATACCAAAACATCAATAACTCATCAAAACACAAATATGAACTTCAAAATCTCAATTGTACCTATTCCATATACCAAAACATCAATGAATAACTCATCAAAACACAAATATGAACTTCAAAATCACAATTCTACCTATTCCACATACCAAAACATCAATAACTCATCAAAACACAAATATGAACTTCAAAATCACAATTCTACCTATTCCATATACCAAAACATCAATAACTCATCAAAACACAAATATGAACTTCAAAATCTCAATTCTACCTATTCCATATAACAAAACATCAATGAATAATTCATCAAAACACAAATATGAACTTCAAAATCAAAATTCTACCTATTCCATATACCAAAACATCAATAACTCATCAAAACACAAATCTGAACTTCAAAATCTCAATTCTACCTATTCCATATACCAAAACATCAATGAATAACTCATCAAAACACAAATATGAACTTCAAAATCACAATTCTACCTATTCCATATAACAAAACATAATATAACTCATCAAAACACAAATATGAACTTCAAAATCACAATTCTACCTATTTCATATACCAAAACATCAATAACTCATCAAAATACAAATATGAACTTCAAAATCTCAATTCTACCTATTCCATATAACAAAACATAATATAACTCATCAAAACACAAATATGAACTTCAAAATCACAATTCTACCTATTCCATATACCAAAACATCAATAACTCATCAAAACACAAATATGAACTTCAAAATCTCAATTCTACCTATTCCATATAACAAAACATCAATGAATAATTCATCAAAACACAAATATAAACTTCAAATTCACAATTCTACCTATTCCATATACCAAAACATCAATAACTCATCAAAACACAAATATGAACTTCAAAATCACAATTCTACCTATTCCATATACCAAAACATAATATAACTCATCAAAACACAAATATGAACTTCAAAATCACAATTCTACCTATTCCATATAACAAAACATAATATAACTAATCAAAACACAAATATGAACTTCAAAATCTCAATTCTACCTATTCCATATAACAAAACATAATATAACTAATCAAAACACAAATATGAACTTCAAAATCTCAATTCTACCTATTCCATATACCAAAACATCAATGAATAACTCATCAAAACACAAATATGAACTTCAAAATCACAATTCTTCCTATTCCATATACCAAAACATCAATAACTCATCAAAACACAAATATGAACTTCAAAACACAATTTCTATCTATTTCATTTACCAAAACATCAATAACTCATCAAAACACAAATATGAACTTCAAAATCACAATTCTACCTATTCCATATAACAAAACATAATATAACTCATCAAAACACAAATATGAACTTCAAAATCACAATTCTACCTATTCCATATAACAAAACATAATATAACTCATCAAAACACAAATATGAACTTCAAAATCACAATTCTACCTATTCCATATACCAAAACATCAATAACTCATCAAAACACAAATATGAACTTCAAAATCTCAATTCTACCTATTCCATATAACAAAACATCAATGAATAATTCATCAAAACACAAATATGAACTTCAAAATCACAATTCTACCTATTCCATATAACAAAACATAATATAACTCATCAAAACACAAATATGAACTTCAAAATCACAATTCTACCTATTCCATATGCCAAAACATCAATGAATAACTGATCAAAACACAAATATGAACTTCAAAATCACAATTCTACCTATTCCATATACCAAAACATCAATGAATAACTGATCAAAACACAAATATGAACTTCAAAATCACAATTCTACCTATTCCATATACCAAAACATCAATAACTCATCAAAACACAAATATGAACTTCAAAACACAATTTCTATCTATTTCATTTACCAAAACATCAATAACTCATCAAAACACAAATATGAACTTCAAAATCACAATTCTACCTATTCCATATAACAAAACATAATATAACTCATCAAAACACAAATATGAACTTCAAAATCACAATTCTACCTATTCCATATACCAAAACATCAATAACTCATCAAAACACAAATATGAACTTCAAAATCTCAATTCTACCTATTCCATATAACAAAACATCAATGAATAATTCATCAAAACACAAATATGAACTTCAAAATCAAAATTCTACCTATTCCATATACCAAAACATCAATAACTCATCAAAACACAAATATGAACTTCAAAATCTCAATTCTACCTATTCCATATACCAAAACATCAATGAATAACTCATCAAAACACAAATATGAACTTCAAAATCACAATTCTACCTATTCCACATACCAAAACATCAATAACTCATCAAAACACAAATATGAACATTGAAACACAATTTCTACCTATTCCATTTACCAAAACATCAATAACTCATCAAAACACAAATATGAACTTCAAAATCACAATTCTACCTATTCCATATAACAAAACATAATATAACTCATCAAAACACAACTATGAACTTCAAAATCACAATTCTACCTATTTCATATACCAAAACATCAATAACTCATCAAAACACAAATATGAACTTCAAAATCTCAATTCTACCTATTCCATATACCAAAACATCAATGAATAACTCATCAAAACACAAATATGAACTTCAAAATCACAATTCTACCTATTCCATATAACAAAACATAATATAACTCATCAAAACACAAATATGAACTTCAAAATCACAATTCTACCTATTTCATATACCAAAACATCAATAACTCATCAAAACACAAATATGAACTTCAAAATCTCAATTCTACCTATTCCATATAACAAAACATAATATAACTCATCAAAACACAAATATGAACTTCAAAATCACAATTCTACCTATTCCATATACCAAAAGATCAATAACTCATCAAAACACAAATATGAACTTCAAAATCTCAATTCTACCTATTCCATATAACAAAACATAATATAACTAATCAAAACACAAATATGAACTTCAAAATCTCAATTCTACCTATTCCATATACCATAACATCAATGAATAACTCATCAAAACACAAATATGAACTTCAAAATCAAAATTCTACCTATTCCATATAACAAAACATAATATAACTCATCAAAACACAACTATGAACTTCAAAATCACAATTCTACCTATTTCATATACCAAAACATCAATAACTCATCAAAACACAAATATGAACTTCAAAATCTCAATTCTACCTATTCCATATACCAAAACATCAATGAATAACTCATCAAAACACAAATATGAACTTCAAAATCACAATTCTACCTATTCCATATAACAAAACATAATATAACTCATCAAAACACAAATATGAACTTCAAAATCACAATTCTACCTATTCCATATACCAAAACATCAATAACTCATCAAAACACAAATATGAACTTCAAAATCTCAATTCTACCTATTCCATATAACAAAACATCAATGAATAATTCATCAAAACACAAATATGAACTTCAAAATCAAAATTCTACCTATTCCATATACCAAAACATCAATAACTCATCAAAACACAAATATGAACTTCAAAATCTCAATTCTACCTATTCCATATACCAAAACATCAATGAATAACTCATCAAAACACAAATATGAACTTCAAAATCACAATTCTACCTATTCCACATACCAAAACATCAATAACTCATCAAAACACAAATATGAACATTGAAACACAATTTCTACCTATTCCATTTACCAAAACATCAATAACTCATCAAAACACAAATATGAACTTCAAAATCACAATTCTACCTATTCCATATAACAAAACATAATATAACTCATCAAAACACAACTATGAACTTCAAAATCACAATTCTACCTATTTCATATACCAAAACATCAATAACTCATCAAAACACAAATATGAACTTCAAAATCTCAATTCTACCTATTCCATATACCAAAACATCAATGAATAACTCATCAAAACACAAATATGAACTTCAAAATCACAATTCTACCTATTCCATATAACAAAACATAATATAACTCATCAAAACACAAATATGAACTTCAAAATCACAATTCTACCTATTTCATATACCAAAACATCAATAACTCATCAAAACACAAATATGAACTTCAAAATCTCAATTCTACCTATTCCATATAACAAAACATAATATAACTCATCAAAACACAAATATGAACTTCAAAATCACAATTCTACCTATTCCATATACCAAAAGATCAATAACTCATCAAAACACAAATATGAACTTCAAAATCTCAATTCTACCTATTCCATATAACAAAACATAATATAACTAATCAAAACACAAATATGAACTTCAAAATCTCAATTCTACCTATTCCATATACCATAACATCAATGAATAACTCATCAAAACACAAATATGAACTTCAAAATCAAAATTCTACCTATTCCATATACCAAAACATCAATAACTCATCAAAACACAAATATGAACTTCAAAATCACAATTCTACCTATTCCATATACCAAAACATCAATAACTCATCAAAACACAAATTTGAACTTCAAAATCTCAATTCTACCTATTCCATATAACAAAACATCAATGAATAATTCATCAAAACACAAATATGAACTTCAAAATCAAAATTCTACCTATTCCATATACCAAAACATCAATAACTCATCAAAACACAAATATGAACTTCAAAATCTCAATTCTACCTATTCCATATACCAAAACATCAATGAATAACTCATCAAAACACAAATATGAACTTCAAAATCACAATTCTACCTATTCCACATACCAAAACATCAATAACTCATCAAAACACAAATATGAACTTTGAAACACAATTTCTACCTATTCCATTTACCAAAACATCAATAACTCATCAAAACACAAATATGAACTTTGAAACACAATTTCTACCTATTCCATTTACCAAAACATCAATAACTCATCAAAACACAAATATGAACTTCAAAATCACAATTCTACCTATTCCATATAACAAAACATAATATAACTCATCAAAACACAAATATGAACTTCAAAATCACAATTCTACCTATTTCATATACCAAAACATCAATAACTCATCAAAACACAAATATGAGCTTCAAAATCTCAATTCTACCTATTCCATATAACAAAACATAATATAACTCATCAAAACACAAATATGAACTTCAAAATCAGAATTCTACCTATTCCATATACCAAAACATCAATAACTCATCAAAACACAAATATGAACTTCAAAATCTCAATTCTACCTATTCCATATAACAAAACATAATATAACTAATCAAAACACAAATATGAACTTCAAAATCTCAATTCTACCTATTCCATATACCAAAACATCAATGAATAACTCATCAAAACACAAATATGAACTTCAAAATCAAAATTCTACCTATTTCATATACCAAAACATCAATAACTCATCAAAACACAAATATGAACTTCAAAATCACAATTCTACCTATTCCATATACCAAAACATCAATAACTCATCAAAACACAAATATGAACTTCAAAATCTCAATTCTACCTATTCCATATAACAAAACATCAATGAATAATTCATCAAAACACAAATATGAACTTCAAAATCAAAATTCTACCTATTCCATATACCAAAACATCAATAACTCATCAAAACACAAATATGAACTTCAAAATCTCAATTCTACCTATTCCATATACCAAAACATCAATGAATAACTCATCAAAACACAAATATGAACTTCAAAATCACAATTCTACCTATTCCACATACCAAAACATCAATAACTCATCAAAACACAAATATGAACTTTGAAACACAATTTCTACCTATTCCATTTACCAAAACATCAATAACTCATCAAAACACAAATATGAACTTTGAAACACAATTTCTACCTATTCCATTTACCAAAACATCAATAACTCATCAAAACACAAATATGAACTTCAAAATCACAATTCTACCTATTCCATATAACAAAACATAATATAACTCATCAAAACACAAATATGAACTTCAAAATCACAATTCTACCTATTTCATATACCAAAACATCAATAACTCATCAAAACACAAATATGAGCTTCAAAATCTCAATTCTACCTATTCCATATAACAAAACATAATATAACTCATCAAAACACAAATATGAACTTCAAAATCACAATTCTACCTATTCCATATACCAAAACATCAATAACTCATCAAAACACAAATATGAACTTCAAAATCTCAATTCTACCTATTCCATATAACAAAACATAATATAACTAATCAAAACACAAATATGAACTTCAAAATCTCAATTCTACCTATTCCATATACCAAAACATCAATGAATAACTCATCAAAACACAAATATGAACTTCAAAATCAAAATTCTACCTATTTCATATACCAAAACATCAATAACTCATCAAAACACAAATATGAACTTCAAAATCACAATTCTACCTATTCCATATACCAAAACATCAATAACTCATCAAAACACAAATATGAACTTCAAAATCTCAATTCTACCTATTCCATATAACAAAACATCAATGAATAATTCATCAAAACACAAATATGAACTTCAAAATCAAAATTCTACCTATTCCATATACCAAAACATCAATAACTCATCAAAACACAAATATGAACTTCAAAATCTCAATTCTACCTATTCCATATACCAAAACATCAATGAATAACTCATCAAAACACAAATATGAACTTCAAAATCACAATTCTACCTATTCCACATACCAAAACATCAATAACTCATCAAAACACAAATATGAACTTTGAAACACAATTTCTACCTATTCCATTTACCAAAACATCAATAACTCATCAAAATACAAATATGAACTTTGAAACACAATTCCTACCTATTCCATTTACCAAAACATCAATAACTCATCAAAACACAAATATGAACTTCAAAATCACAATTCTACCTATTCCATATAACAAAACATAATATAACTCATCAAAACACAAATATGAACTTCAAAATCACAATTCTACCTATTTCATATACCAAAACATCAATAACTCATCAAAACACAAATATGAGCTTCAAAATCTCAATTCTACCTATTCCATATAACAAAACATAATATAATTCATCAAAACACAAATATGAACTTCAAAATCACAATTCTACCTATTCCATATACCAAAACATCAATAACTCATCAAAACACAAATATGAACTTCAAAATCTCAATTCTACCTATTCCATATAACAAAACATAATATAACTAATCAAAACACAAATATGAACTTCAAAATCTCAATTCTACCTATTCCATATACCAAAACATCAATGAATAACTCATCAAAACACAAATATGAACTTCAAAATCAAAATTCTACCTATTCCATATACCAAAACATCAATAACTCATCAAAACACAAATATGAACTTCAAAATCACAATTCTACCTATTCCATATACCAAAACATCAATAACTCATCAAAACACAAATATGATCTTCAAAATCTCAATTCTACCTATTCCATATAACAAAACATCAATGAATAATTCATCAAAACACAAATATGAACTTCAAAATCAAAATTCTACCTATTCCATATACCAAAACATCAATAACTCATCAAAACCTCTCTTCAAGCTTTCAATCATTTTTCAACTTCTCTAATCTTTTACCGATCCTTTCATTTAATAGTAAGTCCTGCTTAATTTTCTACTTAGTTTACCGCCTACTTCACCTTCTTTCTCATCTTTCTCATCTCCATCTCTTTGCAACCGATCCTGCTTCATTTTGGTATCAGAGCCTGGATTTTCAAAGAAGTTTCAAAGAAAATATTTTCAAACATTTTCAAAAGTTTTGATTAAATATAATTTTACAAATCTGAAGGTAAGGGTGAGCATCTGCATTCATCTATAGTTGGTAAGAGGTTGTTTGCATCAGTAAGACCGTTGGTAAGCCTTAGAAGATAGGTGTTCCCGGCTTGATCCCCTTGTTCCATATAGGTCTATGCATTCCTCATTTTTACATTTAGATATGTAAGGTTACATTTAATTAAAATGGCTGAAAAAGTTAGAAGATTTCTCTTTGGAGAATCTAGTTCATCTAGACCTGCATCCATAATGGCATCATCATCTGCATCTTCATCATATTCATCCATTCTTAATTCCCATGAGTTAATTCATGAAGCTCTGCCAAGTAGAAGTATTTCTACTGTATACTCTCAAGGACTACTTGAGTTTAATAAAGCTTATTCAATTAAAATCCATGAGGAGATTCATCCCATGGAAGAAGACAAGAAAACAATTTCTTTATTGACTAATACTGCTATTGCTTATTATTTGTCTCAAGGTTATTGTTTTATGCATTTTGGTTTAATACAAATTGCTTTACATCCGTTAATGAAACGTGGGGTTGATACTCCTGTCTTTATGGCTTTACGTGATGATCGTTTACTTCATTATAATGATTCAATTCTTGCTTTAGTACAAACTAATTTATGTAATGGTACTATACGATTTAATTGTGCTCCTAATTTTTCTGTCAGTTTAATTGATCCTACTATTATGCAATCTTTGTTGTTAGATATACATGTTACTAATAAGAAAATGGATCCTAAATCTGATAAATTTGTGTTAATTTATCGTATTTATTTTAAATTAATGAAGTCTATTATTCCTGCAGCTTTAAAATTAAAACCCACTAATGAAGGTGATTCTGTTTTAGTAATTGCTGATTCTGATAATACTCAAACTCAGACACCTAGATTATTATCTCGTCATGAAATTACTATTCCTAATGAACTTCTAATTGATAGACCTATTATATCTCAACGACATCCAGTTAGAACACAGGCTAATATTGAAGAACTTGCTGATAATAAAATTTTATTAAAATTCGATAATATGTTGTCTAAGTCTTCCTCTTGCAGGTTACCTTTAGACAATCGACCCAGGTATTCAGTAGATCTGCCTAGTTCTTCTTACGAACCTTCCAGGTATTCATATACTGATCCTAAGGTCAAGTTTACGTCTCCTTTACCCGAAGTTATTCCCGATTCTAGTTCCTCAATAGGTTCACCGACTCATTCTCAAATGAAATTTTCTGAAATTAATATGTTAAAGAAACCATTTTCTATAGATAAAAATTTTCTTAATAAAAATTACTTTTCATCAGAAAATAATGAAAAAAGAATATGGTTTGAAAAATTTGATGAACAAATTATTTCAAAATTAAAAGATGAATGGGTTAATGATATACATAAAAAACAGTTTAATTTTCCTTTCTTTCAATGGTTAGATTATTATTTTCAAAAAGAAAAAATAATGTATAAAAATCTACCTACTATTCATGTTCAGACTAATTTATATAAAAAATGGCAATTATTAGATAATACTATCTTATCAGCGATTCATCCTCCTTTTCAATCTATTAAAATTAATACTAAAGAAGGTGAAATAATAGCTTCTCCTTTTAAAAAAGGTAAAGATAATAAAGAAGCGGTTGATTCTGAAGATATTAAAAAGGTTTATCAGCAGAATAATTATTCTAATCAGATATTACAGACTATAGCTCAACAAGTTGATTTAATTTCTGTAAAACTGGATAATAAAATTGGTAATTTTCCTAATGAAGTATCCAAACCCTTAGTTTCTCCTTCCCTTCCTAGAGAATTCGAAAGAGAAATTTCTTTAGTTCAACGTATTAATTTAGCAATTGAAGGTAATACTAATACTCCGTCCTCTTCTTCTGCTTTAAGTCAGATAGAAAGACAATTTAGTGGTCTCCGAATAAATGCTATTAATCGTACTGCTCCTCGAGAAGAATCCTCTAATAGTTCACATAATTCTGAATCTGAACAGGAAAATGACGAAATTGATAATATAGAAGATATAGAAAACCAATTCTATGAAACTACTCCTCCTTTAGAACCCTTAGAACTTAATCGAATATCTAGACGACCATATAGAAGGTCATATCGTAATAATAAATGGTCTAATCGAGATATAATGAATTATCATAGTAGACCTACACCTCCTGACATTCAGTTTGAAGAAAGAAATAGGTTTACTGCTAAATCTTATGATGGTAGTGCTATCTATGAATGGAATATAGATGGAAAATCGGAATATGAAATCACTAATACTTTGCATGAAATGGGAACTGCAAAACTTGCTTATAAGTCTAAATATCCTCAGATGACTGAAAGGCAAATTGCTTCCTGTTTTGTTTCTGGATTTACTGGTCAGTTAAAAAACTGGTGGGATAATATGTTTACTCCAGCTCAGCGAATGGAAATTTTGACTCATCAAACTGTAGTTCATCGTGAAATTACTATTAATGATGAAGTAGTTAGAACTACTGAGTATGAATCTGATGGTGCTAGCTATTTAATTTATGCTCTTTCTATGCATTTTGTTGGTAATCCGAAAGAAGAATTAACCAGTCTAAAGATTTCATTGACTAATCTTAAATGTCCTTTGTTTAAAGATTATTTCTGGTATAAGACTACTTTTCTTACTAATGTGTTGCGTAGGCCAGATTGTAACCAATCTTTTTGGAAAGAAAAGTTTATTACTGGTTTACCTCCTTTATTCTCGCAAAAATTAATTACTAGTTTAATGAAAGAAATGGGTACAGAAAATTTGGATTTATCTAATATCACTTATGGTCAATTGTTTGCTTTCCTTAAAAAAGAAGCTTTATCAATTTGCCAAGATTTTAAATTGCAGCGAAAATATGGTCTTGAAAGAGAGGAATTGGGGTCCTTCTGTCAAGCATTCGGCATCGCAAGTCCTCATCCGCCCTCTTCACAAGAAAAAAGGCATAAAAAGGTTAGCCAGTATAATCTTAGTAAAACTAAATATAATAAATATAAACGAAAAAATAAATATAATCCTGAGTGGTCTAATAAAAATGACTTTTATAGAAAAAAGAAATATAAAAGAAATAAAAAATTTGTTAAATGTTATAAATGTGGTAAGTTAGGTCACATAGCCCCTAATTGTAAATTAGAGAAAAAGATTAATGCTTTATTTTCTGAAGAATCTGAATTAAAAAATAAATTAATGACTATTTTAATTAATTCTGAAAAAGAAGAAGAAGATAATTATTATTCCTCTGAGTCATCTAGTTTTTCAGATAATGATGATTTCTGTGAATGTAAAAAGACAATTAATATGATGAATAATTCTAATAAAAATAGTTTAAATAAAGAATTATTATTTGATATAATAAAAGATATAAAAGATGATAATGTTAGAAAAGATTATTTAGAAAAATTAAAAACTTTAGTTTTACAAGAAAATAATCATATGTTTGATATAAAAGAACCATTTAGTCTAAATAGTTTAATAGATAAATATAAGCATGAAGATAATTTTGGATTTCGACGAAGTAGTAATATTAAAGAAGAAATAAAATTACTTAAAGACGAAATTAGAGAAATTAATCATCAATTAAATGAATTAAAATTAAAAGATTTAGAATTAGAAGCAAAAATATTATTAAAAGATCAGTCTAATATAGCGTCTACATCAGGCATAATAAAAGACGATGAAATTCATATAGCAGATAATATTCCTGACGATAAAAATTTCTTAAACTTAATTAATAGAGTAAAAATTGAAAAATGGTATGTTTTAGTAACAATAGGTGTTGAGGATTGGACAACGACTTGTGTAGCCATGCTTGATAGTGGCGCCGATCAATCCTGCATCAGTCGAGGTATAATTCCAGATAAGTATTTATCAAAAACTAAAGAAAAATTGTATGCTGCTAATGGATTAGAAATAGATATTTATGCTGAATTAAATAATGGATATATTTGCAATAATGGGTATTGTTTTAAACATTCTTTTTTAATACTTGAAAATTTTACTACTGATGTGGTTTTAGGAAATCCTTTTTTATATCAGATTACTCCGTTTACTAAACATACTGATCACATTTCTGTTAATTTGTTAGGTAATGACTTAGTTTTTCCATTTATTAATCCTATACAGAAAAAAGAGTTAGAATTACTTCAGACTAATTCGATATATAAACAAATTTGCTTAATGAATAAGAAAAAGAAGAGTTTAATGTATTTAAAAACTGAATTAGATTATACTAGAGTAGAAGAACAATTACTGAAGGACGATGTGAAGTTAAAAATTGCTAATTTAGAACAGAAATTCCAAACATTAGTTTGTTCAGAACATCCTAATGCATTTTGGAATAGGAAAAAGCATGTAGTATCATTACCATATATAAAAGAGTTTAATGAAAGAGACATTCCGACTAAGGCTAGACCCATTCAAATGAATGAGGAATTACTTAATTTTTGTAAACAGGAAATTCAGAGTTTAATGGATAAAAAATTAATCAGGAAATCACAATCTCCTTGGAGTTGTGCAGCATTTTATGTGAATAATCAGGCTGAAAAGGAACGCGGTGTTCCTAGATTAGTAATTAATTATAAACCTTTAAATAAGGTTTTACAATGGATTAGATATCCAATCCCTAATAAAAAAGATTTATTAAAGCGGCTCCATAGTGCTAAAGTCTTTTCGAAATTTGATTTAAAATCAGGCTATTGGCAAATACAGATTAATGAAAAGGATAGATATAAAACAGCTTTTACTGTTCCTTTTGGGCATTACGAATGGAATGTTATGCCCTTTGGTCTGAAAAATGCTCCTTCTGAATTTCAACGTATAATGAATGACATTTTTAATGATTATTCTAATTTTGTAATTGTTTATATTGATGATATTTTAGTTTTTTCGGATAATGTTCATCAACATTTTAAACATCTTAATCTTATGTTACATGTTATTCAAACTAATGGTTTAGTAATTTCAGCTAAAAAGATGAAATTATTTCAGACTAAAATCAGATTTTTAGGTCATAATATACATCAAGGAAAAATGAAACCAATCCAACGAACCATTGAATTTGCTAGTAAATTTCCAGATGAAATAAGGGATAAAAATCAATTACAACGCTTTCTTGGTTGTTTAAATTATATTGCAGATTTCTTTCCTAATTTAAGAACCATTTGTGGTCCTTTATATGAGAGATTACAGAAAAATCCTCCTGCCTGGTCAGAGACTCATACTAATTTAATTAGACAAATTAAAGAGAAAATAAAGACCCTTCCTTGTTTAGGCATTCCTCATCCAGATGCATTCATGATCATTGAGACCGATGCATCAGATATTGGCTATGGAGGCATTCTTAAACAAAAATTGCATTCATCTGCATCATCTGCATCAGAAGAGCTAGTTAGATATCATTCGGGCATATGGGCAGGGCCACAGAAAAATTATTCTACTGTGAAAAAAGAGATTTTATCAATTGTTTTATGCATTTCTAAATTTCAAGATGATTTGTATAATAAAAAGTTTTTATTAAGAGTTGACTGTAAGTCAGCTAAAGAAATTTTGCAAAAAGATGTGAAAAATCTGGTTTCTAAACAAATTTTTGCCAGATGGCAAGCTATACTTTCTGTTTTCGATTTTGATATTGAATTCATTAAAGGCGATGATAATTCTCTTCCTGACTTCCTTACCCGTGAATTTCTGACAGGTCGTACCAATGTCTAAGGATCCAGGAAAACCAAAAACTCCTGCTGATTATATCATGTCTAATCCTCCCAAACCTTTGACTCCTTCAGTCCCATCTAATGACTTTCCTCCACTTACCTATACTAATGTTGTTTTATCTCCTTCTGCCAGACTCCAAACCACTCCGATTAATGTTTCTGCCTCCTCTTCATCTTCCTCGTCTAATGCCGCCCCATACATACCCAAAACAGAGTTTGAGTACTTAATGCTGACTCATTATAAAACCACTCCTGAAAATAATGATGTTAAAAATTTTTGTTCTAGACTCTTTCTGCCTAATAATCAATGGCTTACAGATGATATCTGTAAGACTCAAGCTTATTATGAACTAATTCTTGTTGACACTAATTCAGTTGAAATCACTCATTATCCAGATAAAAAGGATAAATCTCGTATTGCTTATTCCAAGTTTATCATTCAGAAAATAATGAGTCCTCGTGACTTTCCCTCCATTCATGCAAGAAATTCTTTTTCAATTCCTTATATTCCAGACGGATTTAATTATGCTGATTACATTCTAGCTTTTTATCGGTGCCTTTACTACCGATCGTTTAATCACTCTTGGTTCATTAGTTTTTCCACTACCTTTAATAAAAATGTCCCCATGTGGGTCTATGACTGGTGGAAATTACTAGGTGCCATCCCGGCAATTTTGCCTCCTCAAGCTACTATTGGTTTTCAAACCTACAAGAAAAGATGTAGGTTAGACGATTATCAAGCTTCCTTCCTGTTTCATGCCGAGTTCCGGGTCCCATATATTATGGCCTGGAGTTTCCAAATCAAGTCTACTCAGCAAGGATACCCCTGCAGTCTCATACGTCAGATCAATGTGAAATGGTGGGTTCAGTTTAATGAGCAACAGTGCTGTGCTCAAACGATTAATAAATTCCTTGAAAGTGGTGAAAAATATAAAACAATAATTTCTGAAGTTTCCCGACAAATTCCGGTGAATGACCCAATGACTCCTAAAACACCGGATAAAAGTAAAATTCCTTTACCAAAGAAAATTGTGACTCCTACTCCTCAACAGACTCCTTCTCAGGCTCATCCACAAACTTCTGCATCAACATCTACTACGGCTAATTCCGGACTGCAAGATATACCAATTAAGGCTAATTTAATGACAGAACAAGGACTTCAAGAGTATTTGAAAATTTGTCTTCAAGCATATCAAGAAATTCAAAAGGTTAATGACAGCGCAGCTACCACTCGAGAGCAAGATCAGCCCGACAAGCATGTCCTGCCAACTAATCCAACTCATGATGCTGACGACCCATTTGGTGGGCCCTTAGCGCAAGATCCTTTTGATTTCTAATTTGTAATAGATAGGAAATAATTGTACAATGACGTAAGTGCATGCGTCATTCCCTGAATAATTGTTAGGTGATGTAAGTGCGTATGTCATTAGGCACTTACTTTTAATTTGGCTTTAATTTACATTTCATTCCGGACTTCATTTCCGGATTTCATCCTTGTATCATGTACCATCATTCTGCCTATTTAAAGGCTGTTTCATCAATGAAAAAATCAGAGCGAATTTACTAAACTTTTCTCTGATTTTCAAAAACCTCTCTTCAAGCTTTCAATCATTTTTCAACTTCTCTAATCTTTTACCGATCCTTTCATTTAATAGTAAGTCCTGCTTAATTTTCTACTTAGTTTACCGCCTACTTCACCTTCTTTCTCATCTTTCTCATCTCCATCTCTTTGCAACCGATCCTGCTTCATTTTGGTATCAGAGCCTGGATTTTCAAAGAAGTTTCAAAGAAAATATTTTCAAACATTTTCAAAAGTTTTGATTAAATATAATTTTACAAATCTGAAGGTAAGGGTGAGCATCTGCATTCATCTATAGTTGGTAAGAGGTTGTTTGCATCAGTAAGACCGTTGGTAAGCCTTAGAAGATAGGTGTTCCCGGCTTGATCCCCTTGTTCCATATAGGTCTATGCATTCCTCATTTTTACATTTAGATATGTAAGGTTACATTTAATTAAAATGGCTGAAAAAGTTAGAAGATTTCTCTTTGGAGAATCTAGTTCATCTAGACCTGCATCCATAATGGCATCATCGTTTGCATCTTCATCATATTCATCCATTCTTAATTCCCATGAGTTAATTCATGAAGCTCTGCCAAGTAGAAGTATTTCTACTGTATACTCTCAAGGACTACTTGAGTTTAATAAAGCTTATTCAATTAAAATCCATGAGGAGATTCATCCCATGGAAGAAGACAAGAAAACAATTTCTTTATTGACTAATACTGCTATTGCTTATTATTTGTCTCAAGGTTATCGTTTTATGCATTTTGGTTTAATACAAATTGCTTTACATCCGTTAATGAAACGTGGGGTTGATACTCCTGTCTTTATGGCTTTACGTGATGATCGTTTACTTCATTATAATGATTCAATTCTTGCTTTAGTACAAACTAATTTATGTAATGGTACTATACGATTTAATTGTGCTCCTAATTTTTCTGTCAGTTTAATTGATCCTACTATTATGCAATCTTTGTTGTTAGATATACATGTTACTAATAAGAAAATGGATCCTAAATCTGATAAATTTGTGTTAATTTATCGTATTTATTTTAAATTAATGAAGTCTATTATTCCTGCAGCTTTAAAATTAAAACCCACTAATGAAGGTGATTCTGTTTTAGTAATTGCTGATTCTGATAATACTCAAACTCAGACACCTAGATTATTATCTCGTCATGAAATTACTATTCCTAATGAACTTCTAATTGATAGACCTATTATATCTCAACGACATCCAGTTAGAACACAGGCTAATATTGAAGAACTTGCTGATAATAAAATTTTATTAAAATTCGATAATATGTTGTCTAAGTCTTCCTCTTGCAGGTTACCTTTAGACAATCGACCCAGGTATTCAGTAGATCTGCCTAGTTCTTCTTACGAACCTTCCAGGTATTCATATACTGATCCTAAGGTCAAGTTTACGTCTCCTTTACCCGAAGTTATTCCCGATTCTAGTTCCTCAATAGGTTCACCGACTCATTCTCAAATGAAATTTTCTGAAATTAATATGTTAAAGAAACCCTTTTCTATAGATAAAAATTTTCTTAATAAAAATTACTTTTCATCAGAAAATAATGAAAAAAGAATATGGTTTGAAAAATTTGATGAACAAATTATTTCAAAATTAAAAGATGAATGGGTTAATGATATACATAAAAAACAGTTTAATTTTCCTTTCTTTCAATGGTTAGATTATTATTTTCAAAATGAAAAAATAATGTATAAAAATCTACCTACTATTCATGTTCAGACTAATTTATATAAAAAATGGCAATTATTAGATAATACTATCTTATCAGCGATTCATCCTCCTTTTCAATCTATTAAAATTAATACTAAAGAAGGTGAAATAATAGCTTCTCCTTTTAAAAAAGGTAAAGATAATAAAGAAGCGGTTGATTCTGAAGATATTAAAAAGGTTTATCAGCAGAATAATTATTCTAATCAGATATTACAGACTATAGCTCAACAAGTTGATTTAATTTCTGTAAAACTGGATAATAAAATTGGTAATTTTCCTAATGAAGTATCCAAACCCTTAGTTTCTCCTTCCCTTCCTAGAGAATTCGAAAGAGAAATTTCTTTAGTTCAACGTATTAATTTAGCAATTGAAGGTAATACTAATACTCCGTCCTCTTCTTCTGCTTTAAGTCAGATAGAAAGACAATTTAGTGGTCTCCGAATAAATGCTATTAATCGTACTGCTCCTCGAGAAGAATCCTCTAATAGTTCACATAATTCTGAATCTGAACAGGAAAATGACGAAATTGATAATATAGAAGATATAGAAAACCAATTCTATGAAACTACTCCTCCTTTAGAACCCTTAGAACTTAATCGAATATCTAGACGACCATATAGAAGGTCATATCGTAATAATAAATGGTCTAATCGAGATATAATGAATTATCATAGTAGACCTACACCTCCTGACATTCAGTTTGAAGAAAGAAATAGGTTTACTGCTAAATCTTATGATGGTAGTGCTATCTATGAATGGAATATAGATGGAAAATCGGAATATGAAATCACTAATACTTTGCATGAAATGGGAACTGCAAAACTTGCTTATAAGTCTAAATATCCTCAGATGACTGAAAGGCAAATTGCTTCCTGTTTTGTTTCTGGATTTACTGGTCAGTTAAAAAACTGGTGGGATAATATGTTTACTCCAGCTCAGCGAATGGAAATTTTGACTCATCAAACTGTAGTTCATCGTGAAATTACTATTAATGATGAAGTAGTTAGAACTACTGAGTATGAATCTGATGGTGCTAGCTATTTAATTTATGCTCTTTCTATGCATTTTGTTGGTAATCCGAAAGAAGAATTAACCAGTCTAAAGATTTCATTGACTAATCTTAAATGTCCTTTGTTTAAAGATTATTTCTGGTATAAGACTACTTTTCTTACTAATGTGTTGCGTAGGCCAGATTGTAATCAATCTTTTTGGAAAGAAAAGTTTATTACTGGTTTACCTCCTTTATTCTCGCAAAAATTAATTACTAGTTTAATGAAAGAAATGGGTACAGAAAATTTGGATTTATCTAATATCACTTATGGTCAATTGTTTGCTTTCCTTAAAAAAGAAGCTTTATCAATTTGCCAAGATTTTAAATTGCAGCGAAAATATGGTCTTGAAAGAGAGGAATTGGGGTCCTTCTGTCAAGCATTCGGCATCGCAAGTCCTCATCCGCCCTCTTCACAAGAAAAAAGGCATAAAAAGGTTAGCCAGTATAATCTTAGTAAAACTAAATATAATAAATATAAACGAAAAAATAAATATAATCCTGAGTGGTCTAATAAAAATGACTTTTATAGAAAAAAGAAATATAAAAGAAATAAAAAATTTGTTAAATGTTATAAATGTGGTAAGTTAGGTCACATAGCCCCTAATTGTAAATTAGAGAAAAAGATTAATGCTTTATTTTCTGAAGAATCTGAATTAAAAAATAAATTAATGACTATTTTAATTAATTCTGAAAAAGAAGAAGAAGATAATTATTATTCCTCTGAGTCATCTAGTTTTTCAGATAATGATGATTTCTGTGAATGTAAAAAGACAATTAATATGATGAATAATTCTAATAAAAATAGTTTAAATAAAGAATTATTATTTGATATAATAAAAGATATAAAAGATGATAATGTTAGAAAAGATTATTTAGAAAAATTAAAAACTTTAGTTTTACAAGAAAATAATCATATGTTTGATATAAAAGAACCATTTAGTCTAAATAGTTTAATAGATAAATATAAGCATGAAGATAATTTTGGATTTCGACGAAGTAGTAATATTAAAGAAGAAATAAAATTACTTAAAGACGAAATTAGAGAAATTAATCATCAATTAAATGAATTAAAATTAAAAGATTTAGAATTAGAAGCAAAAATATTATTAAAAGATCAGTCTAATATAGCGTCTACATCAGGCATAATAAAAGACGATGAAATTCATATAGCAGATAATATTCCTGACGATAAAAATTTCTTAAACTTAATTAATAGAGTAAAAATTGAAAAATGGTATGTTTTAGTAACAATAGGTGTTGAGGATTGGACAACGACTTGTGTAGCCATGCTTGATAGTGGCGCCGATCAATCCTGCATCAGTCGAGGTATAATTCCAGATAAGTATTTATCAAAAACTAAAGAAAAATTGTATGCTGCTAATGGATTAGAAATAGATATTTATGCTGAATTAAATAATGGATATATTTGCAATAATGGGTATTGTTTTAAACATTCTTTTTTAATACTTGAAAATTTTACTACTGATGTGGTTTTAGGAAATCCTTTTTTATATCAGATTACTCCGTTTACTAAACATACTGATCACATTTCTGTTAATTTGTTAGGTAATGACTTAGTTTTTCCATTTATTAATCCTATACAGAAAAAAGAGTTAGAATTACTTCAGACTAATTCGATATATAAACAAATTTGCTTAATGAATAAGAAAAAGAAGAGTTTAATGTATTTAAAAACTGAATTAGATTATACTAGAGTAGAAGAACAATTACTGAAGGACGATGTGAAGTTAAAAATTGCTAATTTAGAACAGAAATTCCAAACATTAGTTTGTTCAGAACATCCTAATGCATTTTGGAATAGGAAAAAGCATGTAGTATCATTACCATATATAAAAGAGTTTAATGAAAGAGACATTCCGACTAAGGCTAGACCCATTCAAATGAATGAGGAATTACTTAATTTTTGTAAACAGGAAATTCAGAGTTTAATGGATAAAAAATTAATCAGGAAATCACAATCTCCTTGGAGTTGTGCAGCATTTTATGTGAATAATCAGGCTGAAAAGGAACGCGGTGTTCCTAGATTAGTAATTAATTATAAACCTTTAAATAAGGTTTTACAATGGATTAGATATCCAATCCCTAATAAAAAAGATTTATTAAAGCGGCTCCATAGTGCTAAAGTCTTTTCGAAATTTGATTTAAAATCAGGCTATTGGCAAATACAGATTAATGAAAAGGATAGATATAAAACAGCTTTTACTGTTCCTTTTGGGCATTACGAATGGAATGTTATGCCCTTTGGTCTGAAAAATGCTCCTTCTGAATTTCAACGTATAATGAATGACATTTTTAATGATTATTCTAATTTTGTAATTGTTTATATTGATGATATTTTAGTTTTTTCGGATAATGTTCATCAACATTTTAAACATCTTAATCTTATGTTACATGTTATTCAAACTAATGGTTTAGTAATTTCAGCTAAAAAGATGAAATTATTTCAGACTAAAATCAGATTTTTAGGTCATAATATACATCAAGGAAAAATGAAACCAATCCAACGAACCATTGAATTTGCTAGTAAATTTCCAGATGAAATAAGGGATAAAAATCAATTACAACGCTTTCTTGGTTGTTTAAATTATATTGCAGATTTCTTTCCTAATTTAAGAACCATTTGTGGTCCTTTATATGAGAGATTACAGAAAAATCCTCCTGCCTGGTCAGAGACTCATACTAATTTAATTAGACAAATTAAAGAGAAAATAAAGACCCTTCCTTGTTTAGGCATTCCTCATCCAGATGCATTCATGATCATTGAGACCGATGCATCAGATATTGGCTATGGAGGCATTCTTAAACAAAAATTGCATTCATCTGCATCATCTGCATCAGAAGAGCTAGTTAGATATCATTCGGGCATATGGGCAGGGCCACAGAAAAATTATTCTACTGTGAAAAAAGAGATTTTATCAATTGTTTTATGCATTTCTAAATTTCAAGATGATTTGTATAATAAAAAGTTTTTATTAAGAGTTGACTGTAAGTCAGCTAAAGAAATTTTGCAAAAAGATGTGAAAAATCTGGTTTCTAAACAAATTTTTGCCAGATGGCAAGCTATACTTTCTGTTTTCGATTTTGATATTGAATTCATTAAAGGCGATGATAATTCTCTTCCTGACTTCCTTACCCGTGAATTTCTGACAGGTCGTACCAATGTCTAAGGATCCAGGAAAACCAAAAACTCCTGCTGATTATATCATGTCTAATCCTCCCAAACCTTTGACTCCTTCAGTCCCATCTAATGACTTTCCTCCACTTACCTATACTAATGCTGTTTTATCTCCTTCTGCCAGACTCCAAACCACTCCGATTAATGTTTCTGCCTCCTCTTCATCTTCCTCGTCTAATGCCGCCCCATACATACCCAAAACAGAGTTTGAGTACTTAATGCTGACTCATTATAAAACCACTCCTGAAAATAATGATGTTAAAAATTTTTGTTCTAGACTCTTTCTGCCTAATAATCAATGGCTTACAGATGATATCTGTAAGACTCAAGCTTATTATGAACTAATTCTTGTTGACACTAATTCAGTTGAAATCACTCATTATCCAGATAAAAAGGATAAATCTCGTATTGCTTATTCCAAGTTTATCATTCAGAAAATAATGAGTCCTCGTGACTTTCCCTCCATTCATGCAAGAAATTCTTTTTCAATTCCTTATATTCCAGACGGATTTAATTATGCTGATTACATTCTAGCTTTTTATCGGTGCCTTTACTACCGATCGTTTAATCACTCTTGGTTCATTAGTTTTTCCACTACCTTTAATAAAAATGTCCCCATGTGGGTCTATGACTGGTGGAAATTACTAGGTGCCATCCCGGCAATTTTGCCTCCTCAAGCTACTATTGGTTTTCAAACCTACAAGAAAAGATGTAGGTTAGACGATTATCAAGCTTCCTTCCTGTTTCATGCCGAGTTCCGGGTCCCATATATTATGGCCTGGAGTTTCCAAATCAAGTCTACTCAGCAAGGATACCCCTGCAGTCTCATACGTCAGATCAATGTGAAATGGTGGGTTCAGTTTAATGAGCAACAGTGCTGTGCTCAAACGATTAATAAATTCCTTGAAAGTGGTGAAAAATATAAAACAATAATTTCTGAAGTTTCCCGACAAATTCCGGTGAATGACCCAATGACTCCTAAAACACCGGATAAAAGTAAAATTCCTTTACCAAAGAAAATTGTGACTCCTACTCCTCAACAGACTCCTTCTCAGGCTCATCCACAAACTTCTGCATCAACATCTACTACGGCTAATTCCGGACTGCAAGATATACCAATTAAGGCTAATTTAATGACAGAACAAGGACTTCAAGAGTATTTGAAAATTTGTCTTCAAGCATATCAAGAAATTCAAAAGGTTAATGACAGCGCAGCTACCACTCGAGAGCAAGATCAGCCCGACAAGCATGTCCTGCCAACTAATCCAACTCATGATGCTGACGACCCATTTGGTGGGCCCTTAGCGCAAGATCCTTTTGATTTCTAATTTGTAATAGATAGGAAATAATTGTACAATGACGTAAGTGCATGCGTCATTCCCTGAATAATTGTTAGGTGATGTAAGTGCGTATGTCATTAGGCACTTACTTTTAATTTGGCTTTAATTTACATTTCATTCCGGACTTCATTTCCGGATTTCATCCTTGTATCATGTACCATCCTTCTGCCTATTTAAAGGCTGTTTCATCAATGAAAAAATCAGAGCGAATTTACTAAACTTTTCTCTGATTTTCAAAAACCTCTCTTCAAGCTTTCAATCATTTTTCAACTTCTCTAATCTTTTACCGATCCTTTCATTTAATAGTAAGTCCTGCTTAATTTTCTACTTAGTTTACCGCCTACTTCACCTTCTTTCTCATCTTTCTCATCTCCATCTCTTTGCAACCGATCCTGCTTCATTTTGGTATCAGAGCCTGGATTTTCAAAGAAGTTTCAAAGAAAATATTTTCAAACATTTTCAAAAGTTTTGATTAAATATAATTTTACAAATCTGAAGGTAAGGGTGAGCATCTGCATTCATCTATAGTTGGTAAGAGGTTGTTTGCATCAGTAAGACCGTTGGTAAGCCTTAGAAGATAGGTGTTCCCGGCTTGATCCCCTTGTTCCATATAGGTCTATGCATTCCTCATTTTTACATTTAGATATGTAAGGTTACATTTAATTAAAATGGCTGAAAAAGTTAGAAGATTTCTCTTTGGAGAATCTAGTTCATCTAGACCTGCATCCATAATGGCATCATCGTTTGCATCTTCATCATATTCATCCATTCTTAATTCCCATGAGTTAATTCATGAAGCTCTGCCAAGTAGAAGTATTTCTACTGTATACTCTCAAGGACTACTTGAGTTTAATAAAGCTTATTCAATTAAAATCCATGAGGAGATTCATCCCATGGAAGAAGACAAGAAAACAATTTCTTTATTGACTAATACTGCTATTGCTTATTATTTGTCTCAAGGTTATCGTTTTATGCATTTTGGTTTAATACAAATTGCTTTACATCCGTTAATGAAACGTGGGGTTGATACTCCTGTCTTTATGGCTTTACGTGATGATCGTTTACTTCATTATAATGATTCAATTCTTGCTTTAGTACAAACTAATTTATGTAATGGTACTATACGATTTAATTGTGCTCCTAATTTTTCTGTCAGTTTAATTGATCCTACTATTATGCAATCTTTGTTGTTAGATATACATGTTACTAATAAGAAAATGGATCCTAAATCTGATAAATTTGTGTTAATTTATCGTATTTATTTTAAATTAATGAAGTCTATTATTCCTGCAGCTTTAAAATTAAAACCCACTAATTAAGGTGATTCTGTTTTAGTAATTGCTGATTCTGATAATACTCAAACTCAGACACCTAGATTATTATCTCGTCATGAAATTACTATTCCTAATGAACTTCTAATTGATAGACCTATTATATCTCAACGACATCCAGTTAGAACACAGGCTAATATTGAAGAACTTGCTGATAATAAAATTTTATTAAAATTCGATAATATGTTGTCTAAGTCTTCCTCTTGCAGGTTACCTTTAGACAATCGACCCAAATATGAACTTCAAAATCTCAATTCTACCTATTCCATATACCAAAACATCAATGAATAACTCATCAAAACACAAATATGAACTTCAAAATCACAATTCTTCCTATTCCATATACCAAAACATCAATAACTCATCAAAACACAAATATGAACTTCAAAACACAATTTCTATCTATTTCATTTACCAAAACATCAATAACTCATCAAAACACAAATATGAACTTCAAAATCACAATTCTACCTATTCCATATAACAAAACATAATATAACTCATCAAAACACAAATATGAACTTCAAAATCACAATTCTACCTATTCCATATACCAAAACATCAATAACTCATCAAAACACAAATATGAACTTCAAAATCTCAATTCTACCTATTCCATATAACAAAACATAATATAACTAATCAAAACACAAATATGAACTTCAAAATCTCAATTCTACCTATTCCATATACCAAAACATCAATGAATAACTCATCAAAACATCAATGAATAACTCATCAAAACACAAATATGAACTTCAAAATCAAAATTCTACCTATTCCATATACCAAAACATCAATAACTCATCAAAACACAAATATGAACTTCAAAACACAATTTCTATCTATTTCATTTTCCAAAACATCAATAACTCATCAAAACACAAATATGAACTTCAAAATCACAATTCTACCTATTCCATATAACAAAACATAATATAACTCATCAAAACACAAATATAAACTTCAAAATCACAATTCTACCTATTCCATATACCAAAACATCAATAACTCATCAAAACACAAATATGAACTTCAAAATCACAATTCTACCTATTCCATATACCAAAACATCAATAACTCATCAAAACACAAATATGAACTTCAAAATCTCAATTCTACCTATTCCATATAACAAAACATCAATGAATAATTCATCAAAACACAAATATGAACTTCAAAATCACAATTCTACCTATTTCATATACCAAAACATCAATAACTCATCAAAACACAAATATGAACTTCAAAATCTCAATTCTACCTATTCCATATAACAAAACATCAATGAATAATTCATCAAAACACAAATATAAACTTCAAATTCACAATTCTACCTATTCCATATACCAAAACATCAATAACTCATCAAAACACAAATATGAACTTCAAAATCTCAATTCTACCTATTCCATATACCAAAACATCAATGAATAACTCATCAAAACACAAATATGAACTTCAAAATCACAATTCTACCTATTCCATATACCAAAACATCAATAACTCATCAAAACACAAATATGAACTTCAAAACACAATTTCTATCTATTTCATTAACCAAAACATCAATAACTCATCAAAACACAAATATGAACTTCAAAACACAATTTCTATCTATTTCATTTACCAAAACATCAATAACTCATCAAAACACAAATATGAACTTCAAAATCACAATTCTACCTATTCCATATAACAAAACATAATATAACTCATCAAAACACAAATATGAACTTCAAAATCACAATTCTACCTATTCCATATACCAAAACATCAATAACTCATCAAAACACAAATATGAACTTCAAAATCTCAATTCTACCTATTCCATATAACAAAACATAATATAACTAATCAAAACACAAATATGAACTTCAAAATCTCAATTCTACCTATTCCATATACCAAAACATCAATGAATAACTCATCAAAACACAAATATGAACTTCAAAATCACAATTCTTCCTATTCCATATACCAAAACATCAATAACTCATCAAAACACAAATATGAACTTCAAAACACAATTTCTATCTATTTCATTTACCAAAACATCAATAACTCATCAAAACACAAATATGAACTTCAAAATCACAATTCTACCTATTCCATATAACAAAACATAATATAACTCATCAAAACACAAATATGAACTTCAAAATCACAATTCTACCTATTCCATATACCAAAACATCAATAACTCATCAAAACACAAATATGAACTTCAAAATCTCAATTCTACCTATTCCATATAACAAAACATCAATGAATAATTCATCAAAACACAAATATGAACTTCAAAATCAAAATTCTACCTATTCCATATACCAAAACATCAATAACTCATCAAAACACAAATATGAACTTCAAAATCTCAATTCTACCTATTCCATATAACAAAACATAATATAACTAATCAAAACACAAATATGAACTTCAAAATCTCAATTCTACCTATTCCATATGCCAAAACATCAATGAATAACTGATCAAAACACAAATATGAACTTCAAAATCACAATTCTACCTATTCCATATACCAAAACATCAATAACTCATCAAAACACAAATATGAACTTCAAAACACAATTTCTATCTATTTCATTTACCAAAACATCAATAACTCATCAAAACACAAATATGAACTTCAAAATCACAATTCTACCTATTCCATATAACAAAACGTAATATAACTCATCAAAACACAAATATGAACTTCAAAATCACAATTCTACCTATTCCATATACCAAAACATCAATAACTCATCAAAACACAAATATGAACTTCAAAATCTCAATTCTACCTATTCCATATAACAAAACATCAATGAATAATTCATCAAAACACAAATATGAACTTCAAAATCAAAATTCTACCTATTCCATATACCAAAACATCAATAACTCATCAAAACACAAATATGAACTTCAAAATCTCAATTCTACCTATTCCATATACCAAAACATCAATGAATAACTCATCAAAACACAAATATGAACTTCAAAATCACAATTCTACCTATTCCACATACCAAAACATCAATAACTCATCAAAACACAAATATGAACTTTGAAACACAATTTCTACCTATTCCATTTACCAAAACATCAATAACTCATCAAAACACAAATATGAACTTCAAAATCACAATTCTACCTATTCCATATAACAAAACATAATATAACTCATCAAAACACAACTATGAACTTCAAAATCACAATTCTACCTATTTCATATACCAAAACATCAATAACTCATCAAAACACAAATATGAACTTCAAAATCTCAATTCTACCTATTCCATATAACAAAACATAATATAACTCATCAAAACACAAATATGAACTTCAAAATCACAATTCTGCCTATTCCATATACCAAAACATCAATGAATAACTCGTCAAAACACAAATATGAACTTCAAAATCACAATTCTACCTATTCCATATACCGGATAAATTAGTTGGTGCAGATGTTGATGCAGGAGTCTGTATAGGAGTCTGAGCAGGAATTAAAGGAGTCTTTGCAGGAGTCTTGACAGGTGTCTGTGATACAATCTTCTGAGGCATGGGAATTTTACTTTTATCCGGTGTTTTAGGAGTCATTGGGTCAGTCACCGGAATTTGTCTGGAAACTTCAGAAATTATATGTTTATATTTTTCACCACTTTCAAGAAATTTATTAACCGTTTGAGCACTGCACTGTTGCTCATTGAACTGAACCCACCATTTCACATTAATCTGACGAATGAGACTGCAGGGGTATCCTTGCTGAGTAGACTTGATTTGGAAACTCCAGGCCATAATGTAAGGGACCCGGAACTCGGCATGAAACAGGAAATTAGCTTGGTAGTCCTCTAACCTACATCGTTTCTTGTAGGTTTGAAAACCAATAGTAGCTTGAGGAGGCAAAATTGCCGGGATGGCACCTAGTAATTTCCACCAGTCATAGACCCACATAGGGACATTTTTATTAAAGGTAGTGGAAAAACTAATGAACCAAGAGTGATTAAACGATCGGTAGTAAAGACACCGATAAAAAGCTAAAATATAATCAGCATAATTAAACCCATCTGGAATATAAGGAATTGAAAAAGAATTTCTGGCATGAATAGAAGGAAAGTCACGAGGACTCATTATTTTCTGAATTATAAATTTGGAATAAGCAATACGAGATTTATCCTTTCTATCTGGGTAATGAGTGATTTCAACTGAATTAGTATCAACAAGGATTAGTTCATAATAAGCTTGAGTCTTACAGATATCATCTGTAAGCCATTGATTATTAGGCAGAAAGAGTCTTGAACAGAAATTTTTTACATCATTATTTTCCGGAGTGGTTTTATAATGAGTCAACATTAGATACTCAAACTCAGTTTTAGGAATATATGGGGCGGCATTAGACGAGGAAGAGGATGCAGAAGCATTAATCGGAGTGGTTTGAAGTTTGGCAGAAGGAGACAAAACAACATTAGTATAAGTAAGTGGAGGAAAGTCATTAGACGGGACAGAAGGAGTCAAAGGTTTGGGAGTATTAGACATTATAAAATCTGCAGGAGTCCTAGGCTTTCCAGGGTCTTTAGACATTGGGACGTCCTGTAAGAAATTCACGAGTAAGGAAGTCAGGAAGAGAATTATCATCTCCTTTAATGAATTCAATATCAAAATCAAAAACAGAAAGTATAACTTGCCAGCGGGCAAAAATCTGTTTTGAAACCAAATTTTTCACATCTTTTTGCAAAATTTCTTTAGCTGACTTACAGTCAACTCGTAATAAAAACTTTTTATTATACAAATCATCTTGAAATTTAGAAATACATAAAACAATTGATAAAATCTCTTTTTTCACAGTTGAATAATTTTTCTGTGGCCCTGCCCAAATGCCCTGACCAACTCTTCTAATGCAGATGATGCAGATGAATGCATTTTTTGTTTAAGAATGCCTCCATATCCTATATTTGATGCATCTGTTTCATTTATCATGAATGCATCTGGATGAGGGATGCCTAAACATGGAAGAGTCTTAATTTTTTCTTTAATTTGTTTGATTAAATTAGTGTGAGTCTCTGACCAGGCAGGAGGATTTTTCTGTAATCTCTCATATAAAGGACCACACATGGTTCTTAAATTAGGAAAGAAATCTGCAATATAATTTAAACAACCAAGGAATCGTTGTAATTGATTTTTATCTTTAATTTCATCTGAAAATTTACTTGTAAATTCAATTGTTCGTTGAATCGGTCGCATTTTTCCTTGATGAATATCATGTCCTAAAAATCTTATTTTAGTCTGAAACAATTTCATCTTTTTAGCTGAAATTACTAAACCATTAGTCTGAATAACATGTAACATAAGATTAAGATGCTTAAAGTGCTGATGAACATTATCAGAAAAGACTAAAATATCATCAATATACACAATCACAAAATTAGAATAATCATTAAAAATATCATTCATTATACATTGAAATTCAGAAGGAGCATTTTTCAGACCAAAGGGCATAACATTCCATTCGTAATGCCCAAAAGGAACAGTAAAAGCTGTTTTATATCTATCCTTTTCATTAATCTGTATTTGCCAATACCCTTTAAATCAAATTTGGAAAAGACTTTAGCACTATGAAGCCTATTTAATAAATCTTTTTTATTAGGGATCGGGTATCTAATCCATTGTAAAACCTTATTTAGAGGTTTATAATTAATCACTAAACGAGGAACACCGCGTTCCTTTTCAGCTTGATTATTGACATAGAATGCAGCACAACTCCAAGGAGATTGTGATTTTCTAATTAATTTTTTATCCATTAAATTCTGAATTTCTTGTTTACAAAATTTTAGTAATTCTTCATTCATTTGAATTGGCCTAGCTTTAGTCGGAATGTCCCTTTCATTAAACTCTTTTATATAAGGTAATGAAACCACATGTTTTTTCCTATTCCAAAAAACATTAGGATGTTCTGAACAAACTAATGTTTGGAATTTCTGATCTAAATTAGCAATTTTTAATTTAACATCGTCCTTCATTAATTGTTCTTCTATTTTAGTAAAATCTAATTCTGTTTTCAAAAACATTAAGCTTTTCTTTTTCTTATTCATTAAACAGATTTGTTTATATATGGAATTAGTCTGAAGTAGTTCTAACTCTTTTTTCTGTATAGGATTAATAAAGGGGAATACCAATTCATTTCCTAAAAGATTAACAGAAATATGATCAGTATGTTTAGTAAACGGAGTAATCTGATATAAAAAAGGGTTTCCTAAAACCACATCAGTAGTAAAATTTTCAAGTATTAGGAAAGAATGTTTAAAACAATACCCATTATTACAAATATAACCATTATTTAATTCAGCATAAATATCTATTTCTAATCCATTAGCAGCATACAATTTTTCTTTAGTTTTTGATAAATACTTATCTGGAATTATACCTCGACTGATGCAGGATTGATCGGCGCCACTATCAAGCATGGCTACACAAGTAGTCGTCCAGTCTTCTACACCGATTGTAACTAGAACATACCATTTTTCAATTTTTACTCTATTAATTAAATTTAAAAAATTTTTATCGTCAGGAATATCGTCAGCTATATTAATTTCATCATCTTTTATTATACCAGATGTAGATGCTATTTTAGACTGATCTTTTAATAATATTTTTGCTTCTAATTCTAAATCTTTTAATTTTAATTCATTTAATTGATTATTAATTTCTCTAATTTCATCTTTTAGTAATTTTATTTCTTCTTTAATATTACTACTTCGACGAAATCCAAAATTATCTTCATGCTTATATTTATCTATTAAACTATTTAGACTAAATGGTTCTTTTATGTCAAACATATGATTATTTTCTTGTAAGACTAAGGTTTTTAATTTTTCTAAATAGTCTTTTCTAACATTATCATCTTTTATATCTTTTATTATATCAAATAATAATTCTTTATTTAAACTATTTTTATTAGAATTATTCATCATATTAATTGTCTTTTTACATTCACAGAAATCATCATTTTCTTCAAAACTAGATGAATCAGAGGAATAATAATTATCTTCTTCTTCTTTTTCAGAATTAATTAAAATAGACATTAATTTATTTTTTAATTCAGATTCTTCAGAAAATAAAGCATTAATCTTTTTTTCTAATTTACAATTAGGAGCTATATGACCTAACTTACCACATTTATAACATTTAACAGGTTTTTTATTTCTTTTATATTTCTTTTTTCTATAAAAGTCATTTTTATTAGACCAATCAGGATTATATTTATTTTTTCTTTTATATTTATTATATTTACTTTTATTAGGATGATACTGGCTAACCTTTTTAGATCTTTTTTCTTGTGTAGAGGGTGGATGAGGACTAGCGATGCCAAATGCTTGACAGAAGGACCCCAATTCCTCTCTTTCAAGACCATATTTTCTCTGCAATTTAAAATCTTGACAGATAGATAAGGCTTCTTTTTTAAGGAAAGCAAATAATTGACCATATGTAATATTTGATAAATCCAAATTTTCCGTACCCATTTCTTTCATTAAACTAGTAATTAACTTTTGCGAGAATAAAGGAGGTAAACCAGTAATAAATTTTTCTTTCCAAAACGATTGATTACAGTCTGGCCTACGCAACACATTAGTAAGAAAAGTAGTCTTATACCAGAAATAATCTTTAAACAAAGGACATTTAAGATTAGTCAATGAAATCTTTAGACTGGTTAATTCTTCTCTCGGATTTCCAACAAAATGCATAGAAAGAGCATAAATTAAATAACTAGCACCATCCGATTCATAATCAGTAGTTCTAACTACTTCATCATTAATAGTAATATCACGATGAACTACAGTTTGATGAGTCAAAATTTCCATTTGTTGAGCTGGAGTAAACATATTATCCCACCAGTTTTTCAACTGACCAGTAAATCCAGAAACAAAACAGGAAGCAATTTGCCTTTCAGTCATCTGAGGATATTTAGACTTATATGCAAGTTTTGCAGTTCCCATTTCATGCAATGTATTAGTGATTTCATATTCAGATTTACCATCAATATTCCACTCATATATTGCACTACCATCATAAGATTTAGTAGTAAACCTATTTCTTTCTTCGAATTGAATATCCGGAGGAGTGGGTCTACTATGATAATTCATTATATCTCGATTAGACCATTTATTAGTACGATATGACCTTCTATATGGACGTCTAGATATGCGATTAAGTTCTAAAGGGGGAGTAGTTTCATAGAATTGATTTTCTATATCTTCTATATTATCTATTTCGTCATTTTCTTGTTCAGATTCAGAATTAGGTGAACTGCTAGAGGACTCTTCACGAGGAGCAGTACGATTAATAGCATTAATTCGAAGACCACTAAATTGTCTTTCTATCTGATTTAAAGCAGAGGAAGAGGACGGAGTATTAGTATTACCTTCAATTGCTAGATTAATTCGTTGAACTAAAGAAATTTCTCTTTCGAATTCTCTAGGAAGGGAAGGAGAAACTAAGGGTTTAGATACTTCATTAGGAAAATTACTAATTTTATTATCCAATTTTACAGAAATTAAATCAACTTGTTGAGCTATGGTCTGTAATATCTGATTAGAATAATTATTCTGTTGATAAACCTTTTTAATATCTTCAGAATCAATTGCTTCTTTATTATCTTTACCTTTTTTAAAGGGAGAAGCTATTACTTCACCTTCTTTCGTATTAATTTTAATCGATTGAAAAGGAGGATGAATCGCTGATAGTATAGTATTATCTAATAATTGCCATTTTTTATATAAATTAGTCTGAACATGAATAGTAGGTAAATTTTTATAACTTATTTTTTCTTTCTGAAAATAATAATCTAACCATTGAAAGAAAGGAAAATTAAACTGTTTTTTATTTATATCATTAACCCATTCTTCTTTTAATTTTGAAATAATTTGTTCATCAAATTTTTCAAACCATAATCTTTTTTCATTATTTTCTGATGAAAAGTAATTTTTATTAAGAAAATCTTTATCTATAGAAAAAGGTTTTTTTAACATATTAATTTCAGAAAATTTCATTTGAGAATGAGTAGGTGAACCTATGGAAGAACTAGAATCAAAATCTCAATTCTACCTATTCCATATAACAAAACATAATATAACTAATCAAAACACAAATATGAACTTCAAAATCTCAATTCTACCTATTCCATATACCAAAACATCAATGAATAACTCATCAAAACACAAATATGAACTTCAAAATCACAATTCTTCCTATTCCATATACCAAAACATCAATAACTCATCAAAACACAAATATGAACTTCAAAACACAATTTCTATCTATTTCATTTACCAAAACATCAATAACTCATCAAAACACAACTATGAACTTCAAAATCACAATTCTACCTATTCCATATAACAAAACATAATATAACTCATCAAAACACAAATATGAACTTCAAAATCTCAATTCTACCTATTCCATATACCAAAACATCAATAACTCATCAAAACACAAATATGAACTTCAAAATCTCAATTCTACCTATTCCATATAACAAAACATAATATAACTAATCAAAACACAAATATGAACTTCAAAATCTCAATTCTACCTATTCCATATACCAAAACATCAATGAATAACTCATCAAAACACAAATATGAACTTCAAAATCAAAATTCTACCTATTCCATATACCAAAACATCAATAACTCATCAAAACACAAATATGAACTGCAAAATCTCAATTCTACCTATTCCATATAACAAAACATAATATAACTAATCAAAACACAAATATGAACTTAAAAATCTCAATTCTACCTATTCCATATACCAAAACATCAATAACTCATCAAAACACAAATATGAACTTCAAAACACAATTTCTATCTATTTCATTTACCAAAACATCAATAACTCATCAAAACACAAATATGAACTTCAAAATCACAATTCTACCTATCCCATATACCAAAACATCAATAACTCATCAAAACACAAATATGAACTTCAAAATCTCAATTCTACCTATTCCATATACCAAAACATCAATGAATAACTCATCAAAAAACAAATATGAACTTCAAAATCACAATTCTACCTATTCCCATATACCAAAACATAAATGAATAACTCATCAAAACACAAATATGAACTGCAAAATCACAATTCTACCTATTCCATATACCACAACATCAATAACTTATCAAAACACAAATATGAACTTCAAAAAACAATTTCAACTTATTCCATATACCAAAACATCAATTAATAACTCATTAAAACACAAATATGAACTTCAAAATCACAATTCTACCTAGCCTATATACAAAAACATTAATAACTCATCAAAACACAAATATGAACTTCAAAATTTCAATTCTACCTATTCCATATAACAAAACATAATATAACTAATCAAAACACAAATATGAACTTCAAAATCTCAATTCTACCTATTCCATATACCAAAACATCAATGAATAACTCATCAAAACACAAATATGAACTTCAAAATCAAAATTCTACCTATTCCATATACCAAAACATCAATAACTCATCAAAACACAAATATGAACTGCAAAATCTCAATTCTACCTATTCCATATAACAAAACATAATATAACTAATCAAAACACAAATATGAACTTAAAAATCTCAATTCTACCTATTCCATATACCAAAACATCAATGAATAACTCATCAAAACACAAATATGAACTTCAAAATCAAAATTCTACCTATTCCATATACCAAAACATCAATAACTCATCAAAACACAAATATGAACTTCAAAATCTCAATTCTACCTATTCCATATAACAAAACATAATATAACTAATCAAAACACAAATATGAACTTCAAATTCTCAATTCTACCTATTCCATATACCAAAACATCAATGAATAACTCATCAAAACACAAATATGAACTTCAAAATCAAAATTCTACCTATTCCATATACCAAAACATCAATAACTCATCAAAACACAAATATGAAATGCAAAATCTCAATTCTACCTATTCCATATAACAAAACATAATATAACTAATCAAAACACAAATATGAACTTCAAAATCTCAATTCTACCTATTCCATATACGAAAACATCAATGAATAACTCATCAAAACACAAATATGAACTTCAAAATCAAAAATTCTACCTATTCCATATACCAAAACATCAATAACTCATCAAAACACAAATATGAACTTCAAAACACAATTTCTATCTATTTCATTTTCCAAAACATCAATAACTCATCAAAACACAAATATGAACTTCAAAATCACAATTTTACCTATACCATATAACAAAACATAATATAACTATTCAAAACACAAATATGAACTTCAAAATCACAATTCTACCTATTCCATATACCAAAACATCAATAACTCATCAAAACACAAATATGAACTTCAAAATCTCAATTCTACCTATTCCATATAACAAAACATAATATAACTAATCAAAACACAAATATGAACTTCAAAATCACAATTCTTCCTATTCCATATACCAAAACATCAATAACTCATCAAAACACAAATATGAACTTCAAAACACAATTTCTATCTCTTTCATTTACCAAAACATCAATAACTCATCAAAACACAACTATGAACTTCAAAATCACAATTCTACCTATTCCATATAACAAAACATAATATAACTCATCAAAACACAAATATGAACTTCAAAATCTCAATTCTACCTATTCCATATACCAAAACATCAATAACTCATCAAAACACAAATATGAACTGCAAAATCTCAATTCTACCTATTCCATATAACAAAACATAATATAACTAATCAAAACACAAATATGAACTTAAAAATCTCAATTCTACCTATTCCATATACCAAAACATCAATAACTCATCAAAACACAAATATGAACTTCAAAACAAAATTTCTATCTATTTCATTTACCAAAACATCAATAACTCATCAAAACACAAATATGAACTTCAAAATCACAATTCTACCTATCCCATATACCAAAACATCAATAACTCATCAAAACACAAATATGAACTTCAAAATCTCAATTCTACCTATTCCATATACCAAAACATCAATGAATAACTCATCAAAAAACAAATATGAACTTCAAAATCACAATTCTACCTATTCCCATATACCAAAACATAAATGAATAACTCATCAAAACACAAATATGAACTGCAAAATCACAATTCTACCTATTCCATATACCAAAACATCAATAACTTATCAAAACACAAATATGAACTTCAAAAAACAATTTCAACTTATTCCATATACCAAAACATCAATTAATAACTCATTAAAACACAAATATGAACTTCAAAATCACAATTCTACCTAGCCTATATACAAAAACATTAATAACTCATCAAAACACAAATATGAACTTCAAAATTTCAATTCTACCTATTCCATATAACAAAACATAATATAACTAATCAAAACACAAATATGAACTTCAAAATCTCAATTCTACCTATTCCATATACCAAAACATCAATGAATAACTCATCAAAACACAAATATGAACTTCAAAATCAAAATTCTACCTATTCCATATACCAAAACATCAATAACTCATCAAAACACAAATATGAACTGCAAAATCTCAATTCTACCTATTCCATATAACAAAACATAATATAACTAATCAAAACACAAATATGAACTTAAAAATCTCAATTCTACCTACTCCATATACCAAAACATCAATGAATAACTCATCAAAACACAAATATGAACTTCAAAATCAAAATTCTACCTATTCCATATACCAAAACATCAATAACTCATCAAAACACAAATATGAACTTCAAAATCTCAATTCTACCTATTCCATATAACAAAACATAATATAACTAATCAAAACACAAATATGAACTTCAAATTCTCAATTCTACCTATTCCATATACCAAAACATCAATGAATAACTCATCAAAACACAAATATGAACTTCAAAATCAAAATTCTACCTATTCCATATACCAAAACATCAATAACTCATCAAAACACAAATATGAAATGCAAAATCTCAATTCTACCTATTCCATATAACAAAACATAATATAACTAATCAAAACACAAATATGAACTTCAAAATCTCAATTCTACCTATTCCATATACGAAAACATCAATGAATAACTCATCAAAACACAAATATGAACTTCAAAATCAAAAATTCTACCTATTCCATATACCAAAACATCAATAACTCATCAAAACACAAATATGAACTTCAAAACACAATTTCTATCTATTTCATTTTCCAAAACATCAATAACTCATCAAAACACAAATATGAACTTCAAAATCACAATTTTACCTATACCATATAACAAAACATAATATAACTCATCAAAACACAAATATGAACTTCAAAATCACAATTCTACCTATTCCATATACCAAAACATCAATAACTCATCAAAACACAAATATGAACTTCAAAATCTCAATTCTACCTATTCCATATAACAAAACATAATATAACTAATCAAAACACAAATATGAACTTCAAAATCACAATTCTTCCTATTCCATATACCAAAACATCAATAACTCATCAAAACACAAATATGAACTTCAAAACACAATTTCTATCTATTTCATTTACCAAAACATCAATAACTCATCAAAACACAACTATGAACTTCAAAATCACAATTCTACCTATTCCATATAACAAAACATAATATAACTCATCAAAACACAAATATGAACTTCAAAATCTCAATTCTACCTATTCCATATACCAAAACATCAATAACTCATCAAAACACAAATATGAACTTCAAAATCTCAATTCTACCTATTCCATATAAGAAAACATAATATAACTAATCAAAACACAAATATGAACTGCAAAATCTCAATTCTACCTATTCCATATACCAAAACATCAATGAATAACTCATCAAAACACAAATATGAACTTCAAAATCAAAATTCTACCTATTCCATATACCAAAACATCAATAACTCATCAAAACACAAATATGAACTGCAAAATCTCAATTCTACCTATTCCATATAACAAAACATAATATAACTAATCAAAACACAAATATGAACTTAAAAATCTCAATTCTACCTATTCCATATACCAAAACATCAATGAATAACTCATCAAAACACAAATATGAACTTCAAAATCAAAATTCTACCTATTCCATATACCAAAACATCAATAACTCATCAAAACACAAATATGAACTTCAAAATCTCAATTCTACCTATTCCATATAACAAAACATAATATAACTAATCAAAACACAAATATGAACTTCAAATTCTCAATTCTACCTATTCCATATACCAAAACATCAATGAATAACTCATCAAAACACAAATATGAACTTCAAAATCAAAATTCTACCTATTCCATATACCAAAACATCAATAACTCATCAAAACACAAATATGAAATGCAAAATCTCAATTCTACCTATTCCATATAACAAAACATAATATAACTAATCAAAACACAAATATGAACTTCAAAATCTCAATTCTACCTATTCCATATACGAAAACATCAATGAATAACTCATCAAAACACAAATATGAACTTCAAAATCAAAAATTCTACCTATTCCATATACCAAAACATCAATAACTCATCAAAACACAAATATGAACTTCAAAACACAATTTCTATCTATTTCATTTTCCAAAACATCAATAACTCATCAAAACACAAATATGAACTTCAAAATCACAATTTTACCTATACCATATAACAAAACATAATATAACTCATCAAAACACAAATATGAACTTCAAAATCACAATTCTACCTATTCCATATACCAAAACATCAATAACTCATCAAAACACAAATATGAACTTCAAAATCTCAATTCTACCTATTCCATATAACAAAACATAATATAACTAATCAAAACACAAACATGAACTTCAAAATCACAATTCTACCTATTCCATATACCAAAATATCAATAACTAATCAAAACACAAATATGAACTTCAAAATCTCAATTCTACCTATTCCATATACCAAAACATCAATGAATAACTCATCAAAACACAAATATGAACTTCAAAATCACAATTCTACCTATTCCATATACCAAAACATCAATAACTCATCAAAACACAAATATGAACTTCAAAACACAATTTCTATCTATTTCATTTACCAAAACATCAATAACTCATCAAAACACAAATATGAACTTCAAAATCACAATTCTACCTATCCCATATACCAAAACATCAATAACTCATCAAAACACAAATATGAACTTCAAAATCTCAATTCTACCTATTCCATATACCAAAACATCAATGAATAACTCATCAAAAAACAAATATGAACTTCAAAATCACAATTCTACCTATTCCCATATACCAAAACATAAATGAATAACTCATCAAAACACAAATATGAACTGCAAAATCACAATTCTACCTATTCCATATACCAAAACATCAATAACTTATCAAAACACAAATATGAACTTCAAAAAACAATTTCAACTTATTCCATATACCAAAACATCAATTAATAACTCATTAAAACACAAATATGAACTTCAAAATCACAATTCTACCTAGCCTATATACAAAAACATTAATAACTCATCAAAACACAAATATGAACTTCAAAATTTCAATTCTACCTATTCCATATAACAAAACATAATATAACTAATCAAAACACAAATATGAACTTCAAAATCTCAATTCTACCTATTCCATATACCAAAACATCAATGAATAACTCATCAAAACACAAATATGAACTTCAAAATCAAAATTCTACCTATTCCATATACCAAAACATCAATAACTCATCAAAACACAAATATGAACTGCAAAATCTCAATTCTACCTATTCCATATAACAAAACATAATATAACTAATCAAAACACAAATATGAACTTAAAAATCTCAATTCTACCTATTCCATATACCAAAACATCAATGAATAACTCATCAAAACACAAATATGAACTTCAAAATCAAAATTCTACCTATTCCATATACCAAAACATCAATAACTCATCAAAACACAAATATGAAATGCAAAATCTCAATTCTACCTATTCCATATACCAAAACATCAATGAATAACTCATCAAAACACAAATATGAACTTCAAAATCAAAAATTCTACCTATTCCATATACCAAAACATCAATAACTCATCAAAACACAAATATGAACTTCAAAACACAATTTCTATCTATTTCATTTTCCAAAACATCAATAACTCATCAAAACACAAATATGAACTTCAAAATCTCAATTCTACCTATTCCATATAACAAAACATAATATAACTAATCAAAACACAAACATGAACTTCAAAATCACAATTCTACCTATTCCATATACCAAAACATCAATAACTCATCAAAACACAAATATGAACTTCAAAATCTCAATTCTACCTATTCCATATAACAAAACATAATATAACTAATCAAAACACAAATATGAACTTCAAATTCTCAATTCTACCTATTCCATATACCAAAACATCAATGAATAACTCATCAAAACACAAATATGAACTTCAAAATCAAAATTCTACCTATTCCATATACCAAAACATCAATAACTCATCAAAACACAAATATGAAATGCAAAATCTCAATTCTACCTATTCCATATAACAAAACATAATATAACTAATCAAAACACAAATATGAACTTCAAAATCTCAATTCTACCTATTCCATATACGAAAACATCAATGAATAACTCATCAAAACACAAATATGAACTTCAAAATCAAAAATTCTACCTATTCCATATACCAAAACATCAATAACTCATCAAAACACAAATATGAACTTCAAAACACAATTTCTATCTATTTCATTTTCCAAAACATCAATAACTCATCAAAACACAAATATGAACTTCAAAATCTCAATTCTACCTATTCCATATAACAAAACATAATATAACTAATCAAAACACAAACATGAACTTCAAAATCACAATTCTACCTATTCCATATACCAAAATATCAATAACTAATCAAAACACAAATATGAACTTCAAAATCTCAATTCTACCTATTCCATATACCAAAACATCAATGAATAACTCATCAAAACACAAATATGAACTTCAAAATCACAATTCTACCTATTCCATATACCAAAACATCAATAACTCATCAAAACACAAATATGAACTTCAAAACACAATTTCTATCTATTTCATTTACCAAAACATCAATAACTCATCAAAACACAAATATGAACTTCAAAATCACAATTCTACCTATCCCATATACCAAAACATCAATAACTCATCAAAACACAAATATGAACTTCAAAATCTCAATTCTACCTATTCCATATACCAAAACATCAATGAATAACTCATCAAAAAACAAATATGAACTTCAAAATCACAATTCTACCTATTCCCATATACCAAAACATAAATGAATAACTTATCAAAACACAAATATGAACTGCAAAATCACAATTCTACCTATTCCATATACCAAAACATCAATAACTTATCAAAACACAAATATGAACTTCAAAAAACAATTTCAACTTATTCCATATACCAAAACATCAATTAATAACTCATTAAAACACAAATATGAACTTCAAAATCACAATTCTACCTAGCCTATATACAAAAACATTAATAACTCATCAAAACACAAATATGAACTTCAAAATTTCAATTCTACCTATTCCATATAACAAAACATAATATAACTAATCAAAACACAAATATGAACTTCAAAATCTCAATTCTACCTATTCCATATACCAAAACATCAATGAATAACTCATCAAAACACAAATATGAACTTCAAAATCAAAATTCTACCTATTCCATATACCAAAACATCAATAACTCATCAAAACACAAATATGAACTGCAAAATCTCAATTCTACCTATTCCATATAACAAAACATAATATAACTAATCAAAACACAAATATGAACTTAAAAATCTCAATTCTACCTATTCCATATACCAAAACATCAATGAATAACTCATCAAAACACAAATATGAACTTCAAAATCAAAATTCTACCTATTCCATATACCAAAACATCAATAACTCATCAAAACACAAATATGAACTTCAAAATCTCAATTCTACCTATTCCATATAACAAAACATAATATAACTAATCAAAACACAAATATGAACTTCAAATTCTCAATTCTACCTATTCCATATACCAAAACATCAATGAATAACTCATCAAAACACAAATATGAACTTCAAAATCAAAATTCTACCTATTCCATATACCAAAACATCAATAACTCATCAAAAACCAAATATGAAATGCAAAATCTCAATTCTACCTATTCCATATAACAAAACATAATATAACTAATCAAAACACAAATATGAACTTCAAAATCTCAATTCTACCTATTCCATATACGAAAACATCAATGAATAACTCATCAAAACACAAATATGAACTTCAAAATCAAAAATTCTACCTATTCCATATACCAAAACATCAATAACTCATCAAAACACAAATATGAACTTCAAAACACAATTTCTATCTATTTCATTTTCCAAAACATCAATAACTCATCAAAACACAAATATGAACTTCAAAATCACAATTTTACCTATACCATATAACAAAACATAATATAACTCATCAAAACACAAATATGAACTTCAAAATCACAATTCTACCTATTCCATATACCAAAACATCAATAACTCATCAAAACACAAATATGAACTTCAAAACACAATTTCTATCTATTTCATTTACCAAAACATCAATAACTCATCAAAACACAAATATGAACTTCAAAATCACAATTCTACCTATTCCATATAACAAAACATAATATAACTAATCAAAACACAAATATGAACTTCAAAATCACAATTCTACCTATTCCATATACCAAAACATCAATAACTCATCAAAACACAAATATGAACTTCAAAATCTCAATTCTACCTATTCCATATAACAAAACATAATATAACTAATCAAAACACAAATATGAACTTCAAAATCACAATTCTACCTATTCCATATACCAAAATATCAATAACTCATCAAAACACAAATATGAACTTCAAAATCTAAATTCTACCTATTCCATATACCAAAACATCAATGAATAACTCATCGAAACACAAATATGAACTTCAAAATCACAATTCTACCTATCCCATATACCAAAACATCAATAACTCATCAAAACACAAATATGAACTTCAAAATCTCAATTCTACCTATTCCATATACCAAAACATCAATGAATAACTCATCAAAAAACAAATATGAACTTCAAAATCACAATTCTACCTATTCCCATATACCAAAACATAAATGAATAACTCATCAAAACACAAATATGAACTGCAAAATCACAATTCTACCTATTCCATATACCAAAACATCAATAACTTATCAAAACACAAATATGAACTTCAAAAAACAATTTCAACTTATTCCATATACCAAAACATCAATTAATAACTCATTAAAACACAAATATGAACTTCAAAATCACAATTCTACCTAGCCTATATACAAAAACATTAATAACTCATCAAAACACAAATATGAACTGCAAAATCACAATTCTACCTATTCCATATACCAAAACATCAATAACTTATCAAAACACAAATATGAACTTCAAAAAACAATTTCAACCTATTCCATATACCAAAACATCAATTAATAACTAATTAAAACACAAATATGAACTTCAAAATCACAATTCTACCTATCCTATATACCAAAACATTAATAACTCATCAAAACAAAAATATGAACTGCAAAATCACAATTCTACCTATTCCATATACCAAAACATCAATAACTTATCAAAACACAAATATGAACTTCAAAAAACAATTTCAACCTATTCCATATACCAAAACATCAATTAATAACTCATTAAAACACAAATATGAACTTCAAAATCACAATTCTACCTGGCCTATATACAAAAACATTAATAACTCATCAAAACACAAATATGAACTGCAAAATCACAATTCTACCTATTCCATATACCAAAACATCAATAACTTATCAAAACACAAATATGAACTTCAAAAAACAATTTCAACCTATTCCATATACCAAAACATCAATTAATAACTAATTAAAACACAAATATGAACTTCAAAATCACAATTCTACCTATCCTATATACCAAAACATTAATAACTCATCAAAACACAAATATGAACTGCAAAATCACAATTCTACCTATTCCATATACCAAAACATCAATAACTTATCAAAACACAAATATGAACTTCAAAAAACAATTTCAACTTATTCCATATACCAAAACATCAATTAATAACTCATTAAAACACAAATATGAACTTCAAAATCACAATTCTACCTAGCCTATATACAAAAACATTAATAACTCATCAAAACACAAATATGAACTGCAAAATCACAATTCTACCTATTCCATATACCAAAACATCAATAACTTATCAAAACACAAATATGAACTTCAAAAAACAATTTCAACCTATTCCATATACCAAAACATCAATTAATAACTAATTAAAACACAAATATGAACTTCAAAATCACAATTCTACCTATCCTATATACCAAAACATTAATAACTCATCAAAACACAAATATGAACTGCAAAATCACAATTCTACCTATTCCATATACCAAAACATCAATAACTTATCAAAACACAAATATGAACTTCAAAAAACAATTTCAACCTATTCCATATACCAAAACATCAATTAATAACTCATTAAAACACAAATATGAACTTCAAAATCACAATTCTACCTAGCCTATATACAAAAACATTAATAACTCATCAAAACACAAATATGAACTGCAAAATCTCAATTCTACCTATTCCATATACCAAAACATCAATGAATAACTCATCAAAAAACAAATATGAACTTCAAAATCACAATTCTACCTATTCCCATATACCAAAAAATAAATAATATAACTAATCAAAACACAAATATGAACTTCAAAATCACAATTCTACCTATTCCATATACCAAAATATCAATAACTCATCAAAACACAAATATGAACTTCAAAATCTAAATTCTACCTATTCCATATACCAAAACATCAATGAATAACTCATCGAAACACAAATATGAACTTCAAAATCACAATTCTACCTATCCCATATACCAAAACATCAATAACTCATCAAAACACAAATACGAACTTCAAAATCTCAATTCTACCTATTCCATATACCAAAACATCAATGAATAACTCATCAAAAAACAAATATGAACTTCAAAATCACAATTCTACCTATTCCCATATACCAAAACATAAATGAATAACTCATCAAAACACAAATATGAACTGCAAAATCACAATTCTACCTATTCCATATACCAAAACATCAATAACTTATCAAAACACAAATATGTGTTGGATCGTGTCAAGTGTTGAGAGGGGGGGGGGGTGAATCAACACTTTATCAATTTTTCTTTCAACTAAAGGATTCCCTCTCAAATGTTAGCTCAGTTAGAGCTTATTGTTAAACTCACGTTCTTGGCTTAGATGGACTCACTCAAGGAGGGTTCACTTACACAACCACGACACTCCTGTTCAAGCTTACAGTTTGAGAACACCACACCAGTCAAGACACACTCAAAGCAGTAGATGTGCACGGGGGATTTTCACGTGGTTCGATCAAATGATCTACATCCACGGACAGATTCACTCCTGTCAATCTTCACTATCACGGAATCATTCAGCTCTGGCCTCACTGACCGTAAGCAACATAAACAAGAGCTCACTGCTCAACACATTGAAGTTCACTACCTCTACAAGTTCATCAACTAAAACAACAACATATAAACCTCTATTGTACTTCCTTTTCTACACAAATATCTTTCAAAATCACTTAATGAAAGACGTTTGATAGTGTTCTAGGCTTACCACCTGAAGCTGCAACCTCAGGGTCAGTTCTCCCGATTCTGCATCATCTTTGATCTTAGTTTCAGTCTTCCCTTTTTCTGCTCCTCCTCAGCTTCTTCTTCTCCTTGACTTCTGCTTCTCCAAAGCTTCAGCTTCTCCTTGTGCAGCTGACTGTTTCTTTCTCTCTTGTATTTCTCATATCATCTTTTTGCAGCTCTCACTCTTTTACTTCTCCCTTTTCTCGGTTTCGTTCGATTCAGCACACATCTTGCCTGTTGCTCATCTCTCTCTCTATTTCTCTTCTCGTGCCTGCCCCCCTTTTTTTTGTTGTTTTTGCCCCTTTTTGGTTTTTCCTCCGTTCTGCAGTTGTTGTACCTACCACACCTACTCATATGCCCGTTTTTTTTTTTATTATCTTCCGCACTCTATCTTCTTTTTCCCAGAAGAAAAACTGTGCCCTACCGTGTAGTGTGTCAGCACATCATACACGAAAGGCGGCTCAAGATTCAAATAATCCATTTTCAACCTTTTGAGTTGCAACTTGCTTGCCATGTCATATTGTTGACTGTACTCCTTCATACTTCTCGAGTAGCTTGTCTTAGATATTTTGAAACAGCAGAAGTGATCTGATCTTAGCTTATAGCTGATCTGATGTGCGCGGCATTTGATCTGATGTCGCGCTTCGGTTGATCTGATGTTAGCTTGCAGTTGATCTGATGTTAGCCTTCGGTTGATCTGATGTTAGCTTGCAGTTGATCTGATGTTAGCCTTCGGTTGATCTGATGTTAGCTTCATGTCACAACGTTCTGTCCAGCAACTCAGAACCATCCATGTAGCTCCTGCGTCTTCTGAATCTTTGAGAGACTTTTAGAGTCGCGCGTTTGAGGTGTGATTCACTAGCCGTCCTTGACTTCAGCTTCTTAGGTGTCTGCTCTAGCTCTCCAGCCTTGAGTTGTTCTCTTCTGCTGCAAATATGTTTTGTTGCTGACTTGCCTTGCTTCTGTGAAACCAAGCTGCTGAGCAATCCCTTGAGAATTTGATCTGATCTTTACTTCCGTTGATCTGATCTGTGCTGCATGTGATCTGATGTGTGCATCCTTTGATCTGATGCGCACTGCATTTGATCTGATCTTCACTTCCTTTGATCTGATACGCACTGCCTTTGATCTGATCTGTGTGGCCTTTGATCTGATATGCCAACAGTACACTTCCTTCTCATTTTGGCACTTCAGTTTATTCATCGGCTTCTTGCTGAGATTTTGTCCAGATAAAATGCTTTCAAACCTCATGAACTCAGTCCAAAATGCTTTCAAACCTCATGAACTCAGTCCATTATTGCCTTAGTAATTCACAGATTTGTCACAATGTGGTTGCAACAATTACAACAAAACATTGGACTTTAACAAAGGCTAAGAAAGCTTCATTGTAGCAGCTTATGACATCCTTACTGATTCAGCTCCATTGTAGCAGCTTCATTGTAGCGGCTCCAATGGCTCAACAATCTCCCCCTTTGGAATTGTTGGCAACCACATTTGCAGCCAATCAGTCAACTCAGTGCTAAGCTCCCCCTGAGCCTTATTCTTCTTCATAGTAAGCTCCCCCTGCATAGAGCTTTTTCCAACGTCCTTCTCTCCCAAGGATAATACTGCTGCGTCTGGCCGGCTGCTGCGGCTATCTCTCCCCCTTTGACAACCAATTTCAAAGGGATTTGGGGATGCTCAACTGATTCAGCATGAGAAGGAGGACTGCACTCCCATTTGCATCCTCAAAGTTTCAAACATCTCGGCTGGAAGAGGCTTTGTCATTACATCAGCTATTTGTTTAGCTGTGGGAACATACTCTAGCATAATTTCTCCTTTCTCAACCTTGTCCTTTATGAAGTGATACTTGATTTCTATATGTTTGGCTCTCGAGTGCTGCACTGAATTCTTTGACAAATCAATGGCACTTTTGTTGTCACAAAGAATTATCAGTGGCAGGGGAACTTCTTCTTTAAGATTTTGCAGTTCAGATCTCATCCATATAGCTTGAGTGCATGCCTTGGTTGCTGCTATGTACTCGGCTTCAGCAGTGCTTAAGGCTATACTTTCTTGCTTCTTGCTTAACCAGCTCACACATCTATTACCAAGAAAGAATACTCCTCCTGAAGTGGATCTCCTGTCATCAACATTTCCTGCCCAATCAGCATCAGTGAAGCTTCTTAATCCCAAGCTTCCTTTCCTTGCATACCACAGACCATAATCTACTGTCCCTTGCAAGTATCTTAGCACCCTCTTTAGTGCAATCATATGAGAACTCTTTGGATTTGCCTGGTATCTAGCAGCTTGGCAGACAGCAAAGGTAATATCAGGCCTTGTTGCTGTTAAGTACAATAAGCTTCCTATCATGCTTCTGTATAGACTTTGATCAGCTTCAGCTCCTTTTTCATCCTTGCTCAGCTTGCAGTTGGTTGCCATGGGTGTAGACATTGGCTTAGCATCAGTCATACCAAATTTCTTCAGCACTTCTTTGGTATACTTGGTTTGAGAGATAAAAATTCCAGTTGCTTTTTGATGAATCTGTAGTCCAAGGAAAAATGATAGCTCTCCTATCATGGACATTTCAAACTCTTCTTGCATCTTTCTAGCAAATTCATGGCACAGCTGCTCCTTATCTCCTCCAAATATTATGTCATCAACATAGACTATGGCTATTAACTGTCCACCCTTTCCATCAAGGACATATAAATTGCTATTTATGCAACTTTTTCTGAAATTCAGATTCTTCAGGTAACTGTCCAGCCTTGAGTACCATGCTCTTGGGGCTTGTTTTAATCCATAGAGTGCCTTTTTGAGCTTGCACACCTTGTTTTCATCTTCACAAACTAGAAAACCATCCGGTTGCTCAATGTACACTTCTTCTTCCAGATTTCCATTCAAGAAGGCAGATTTAACATCCATTTGGAAGACCTTGTAGCTTCTTGCTGAAGCCACTGCCAAAAACATTCTTATGGCTTCAAGCCTTGCTACTGGGGCAAAGGTTTCATCCACATCTATTCCTTCAATTTGAGAGTATCCTTTGCACACAAGCCTTGCCTTATTCTTTACAACCTTTCCTTCCTCATTCAACTTGTTCCTGAACACCCATTTTGTGCCTATCACATTTTTGTTTGCTGGCCTATCCACGAGCTCCCAAGTTTGGTTTTTCTCAATTTGGTCCAGCTCTTCATTCATGGCTTGCAGCCATGACTGGTCCTCCAGGGCTTCCTCTATTGACCTTGGCTCAACTTGAGACAGTAGGGCAGTTGCAACCATACTTTTCAGTTGCCTTCTTGTTCTTACTGGAGCTTTGGGGTCTCCAATGATAGGCATCTTGTCAATTCTCTTGTTGTACTTTCTTTTTGCTATTTCCAGGCCTTCTGTAACTTCTGTCTCTGATCCTTCTGCATCAGTCTCCTCAGTAGCTGATTTCAGCTCCAGGTCTGCCTCATCTTGGCTCTCTAAGTCATCTAAGTGATCCAGAAAATTTTCAGGATCAGTGGCTTTCATCTTGACTTCCTCAACCACTTTCACATCATAGCTTTCCATAATCTTATCCAGCCTCTTGTTATAAACCTTGTAAGCCTTGCTCTTATTTGAGTAACCAAGGAAAATGCCCTCATCAGCCCTCTCTTCAAATTTTCCAAGGCTTTGCTCCTTGTTCTTGATGAAGCATTTGCTGCCAAAAACTCTAAAGTACTTCACATTTGGCTTGTGACCATACCAAAGTTCATATGGTGTCTTTTCAGTGTTTGGCCTCAACATGGTTCTATTTTGTACATGCACAGCTGCCATTGTGGCTTCCTTCCAGAAGTGCTTTGGAGTATTGTGCTCCAACAGCATGGTTCTTGCCATCTCAATCACACTTCTATTTTTCCTCTCTACAACTCCATTTTGCTGGGGAGTGTGAGGACTTGAGACTTGATGTTTGATTCCCATTTCCTCCAAGTATTTTTCAAATTCCTGCGAGGTAAACTCTCCTCCATTATCTGATCTCAAAACTTTGATCTTCCTTCCATGCTGGTTTTCTGCCAGTTTTTGAAATCTTTTGAAACAGTTGAAGGCTTCACTCTTTTGCTTCATGTGCATGATGCACATCATCCTAGTGAAGTCATCCACAAAAAGAATGAAATACATCTCTTTACCTGTACCTTTTCTTTTCATTGGTCCACATACATCAGTGTGAACTAGCTCCAATGGCTTAGAGGTTCTATGCTCCTTGGACTTGTGAGAAAGCTTTGCAAATTTCCCTTTTTGGCATGAGTCACAAGTGCTGTTGTCCCTCTTTAGTACAGGGAGGTTTAACACTGCATTGCACTTCACCAGGCTTCTCATGCTCTTTTGATTTAAGTGTCCAAGCCTGCAATGCCAAAGCGTATTTTCATCCATTTTGCTTAGCATGCACAACTTTTCCTTCACATCTATGAGGTATAAATCCTTGTTGTCTCTTATTCCTTTGGCCATGATTTCTCCAGTCTTGCAGTCTTTGATGAAACAGCCATTTTTTGAGAAGTCTACTTTGAAACCATTGTCACACAGTTGTCTTACACTCAGCAAGTTGTACTTCAGCCCTTCTACAAACAGCACCTCCTTAGATTTGAACTTTTCTGATCCAATGGTGGCTTCTCCAACAGCCTTGATCTTTAACCCACTCTTATCTGCAAACTTGACAAACCCTCTTTCAACTTCTTTTGTGTTTCTCAGTAGAGTTTTGTCTCCAGTCATATGGCTTGTGCACCCACTGTCAATGATCCATTGGGCTTCCTTAGCTTTTGTTTTCAGTGCAACTTCAGCAATGCAAGCTTCTTCAAATCTGTGTTTCTTCCTCCAAATTTTTCTCGCTGCTGGTATGCCTTGCTGTTCATTCAATCTCTGATTGCTCCTGCTGCAGCTCCAGTGATCATTCTCTTCTAACCCTTCAAAAATTTGAAATCTGTTTCTCAGATTAAGTGGCTGCATTAGAGACTGATTTCTTCTTGCGTAATCTGCTTGGTTTCTTCTTGTTCCTGCTGCAAAGTTTCTTCTATTTGTAGCTTGTTGCAGTGACTGGGCTCTCCTGCTATTCACTTCTTCCGACCACTTGCTTCTCTTATTTGGCAATCTGCATCTGCACCAGACATTCAATTTCTGATACACTTCTCCAGGTTGTATGATATGGCCTTTTCTGATTTCAGCTTCAGGGATCCTTCTTGAAGTACTTAGGCTTCTTTGATGATAATACTCTTTTCTATTCCATCCTCTTGACTGCATTGTTCTTCCTCCAAATCTCCAGAATACCTTCCTCCAGCAATTTGCTGCATAGTGACCTGATTCTCCACAGGTGAAACATACTCCAGCAATCAGCCTTCTACTTTTGAGCAGGCTTCTTTGATACATAGATTGCCTTCCCCTCAGCTCGTGCAGTCTTTCATTTTGCTCAGTAGACTTTCTTGATCCATTAGAAATTTCCATCTTCTTAGAATCAACAAAACTAGTTCCTGCCTTTACACCAGCAACACAAATTGAACCTTCTTTGACAAAGGTAACAGTCTTCTTGGTTGTTGCAGCTGGTTGTCCTTCTGATTTTTTATCTCCTTCATAACCAAGACCTTTCTTCCCTTCTGAATGAGATCTCTGCTTGCTGAGGCACTCATCTAACTTCCTTGTGGCTTCTTCAGTTTTTGCAGCCACTTCTTTGCTCCTTGAGGATTCACCAGGCTCAGTTTTGCTTGACTGAAGCTCCAGCTTTCCTTTCAATTTTGATTCTACAGTAGTTCCATCAGTCATTTCTTCAGCTTTGATCTCAGTTTGTTGAGACAGCAGATCTTCTATCTTTCTTGTTGCATCCTCTAGTTCGGCAGTGGTGGCATCTAGCTTTTCTACCAAGGTTTCACATGTCTTTTGAAGTTCCATCTTTTCTCTTGTACAATTTTTGTGAACCTCAGCTTCATTTTGTATGAGAATCAGTTCCTGCTCCAATTCAATTACTCTATTCTCCAGTATTGAGTTTTCTTCTTGACTGCTCAAGATGACCTTTTCCATCTCCTTCATTGTCTTCATTGTCTTCTTGTGCAATCTCTTCTGCTCCTCTATCTTGTTGTATGCAAACTCCAGTTCTTCCTCTAGATCCACTTCTTCAGCATCAGCTGATTGGTTCTCTAGTTCAGCATCCTCCTTTAATGAAACAGTTGAAGATTTCATCACCATGAGAGTCTCCTCTTCAGCTTCAGACTCATCTTCACTGTCTGAGACATCAGTCTCTTCATCCTCCTCAGAGCTATCATTTTTCTTCTTGCTCAGGTAGCTCCGTTTTCTGTAAGCTTTCCCTTTTCTTGATTTGAAGCTCATCTTCTTCTTTCCTTTCTGCTCAGGCCACCTGTCTGATGGCTTGTCAGCTTCCTCATCTTCTGTTCTCTTGTTCTTCATGAAGCACTTGCTTGCAAAGTGGCCTATTTTGCCACAATTGAAGCATTTTAAGGGCAACTTTCCCTTGTACTTTCCAGTCTGGCCTCTGAAACTCCTTGAAATCAGCACCATCATTCTTTCAAGATCACTGTCTGCTGCTTCATCTTCACTGCTTTCCTCCTTTAGCTTCCTTGAGTGTTTTGTTTTAAATGCTATCTCCTTGACTGCCTTTGACGTCTCCTCCTTTGAATTTGAAATCCTCATTTCATATGCTACAAAGGTGCTTTGTAGCTCATCTAATGTCACTTTATCTAGGTCCCTCTCCTCTATAGCAGAGACCTTAGAATCATATCTTGCTGGTAGGGATCTAAGAACCTTTTTAACTATATTGGAATCTCCAACACTCTCACCCAGACCCCTCATTGAGCTAACTAATTCAACAACTCTGTTTAGGAAGTCCTCAATGTTTTCACCTTCTCCCATCTTAAGACCTTCAAACTTACTTCTAAGAACCTGCAATTTTGCCTCCTTAACCTTGATGTCTCCCTCATGAATATTAATCAGTTTAATCCATATTTCATGAGCAGTAACACAGTCTATAACTTTAAAGTTCTCTTTTTCCGACAGAGCTGCATATAGAGCATTCCTTGCCTTTCCATCAGCTTCTAAGTTTTTAGTTTCTGCAGCTGTAGGATTCTCCTCATCTACGGTTGGTGTAAATCCATGCAAGACTACTCTTTGTACTTGTAGGCCTTGTGCTAAGAGATAAGCACTCATTCTCTTTTTCCATAACTGGAAATTTTGGCCACCGAAATAAGGAACTCCCTTAACAGTCGTTGCTTGATTCTCCATTTCTACTGCTGGTTCTAAGTTTCAACAATCACTTGACAAAAGCGAACCTTGCTCTGATACCAATTGTTGGATCGTGTCAAGTGTTGAGAGGGGGGGGGGGTGAATCAACACTTTATCAATTTTTCTTTCAACTAAAGGATTCCCTCTCAAATGTTAGCTCAGTTAGAGCTTATTGTTAAACTCACGTTCTTGGCTTAGATGGACTCACTCAAGGAGGGTTCACTTACACAACCACGACACTCCTGTTCAAGCTTACAGTTTGAGAACACCACACCAGTCAAGACACACTCAAAGCAGTAGATGTGCACGGGGGATTTTTACGTGGTTCGATCAAATGATCTACATCCACGGACAGATTCACTCCTGTCAATCTTCACTATCACGGAATCATTCAGCTCTGGCCTCACTGACCGTAAGCAACATAAACAAGAGCTCACTGCTCAACACATTGAAGTTCACTACCTCTACAAGTTCATCAACTAAAACAACAACATATAAACCTCTATTGTACTGCCTTTTCTACACAAATATCTTTCAAAATCACTTAATGAAAGACGTTTGATAGTGTTCTAGGCTTACCACCTGAAGCTGCAACCTCAGGGTCAGTTCTCCCGATTCTGCATCATCTTTGATCTTAGTTTCAGTCTTCCCTTTTTCTGCTCCTCCTCAGCTTCTTCTTCTCCTTGACTTCTGCTTCTCCAAAGCTTCAGCTTCTCCTTGTGCAGCTGACTGTTTCTTTCTCTCTTGTATTTCTCATATCATCTTTTTGCAGCTCTCACTCTTTTACTTCTCCCTTTTCTCGGTTTCGTTCGGTTCAGCACACATCTTGCCTGTTGCTCATCTCTCTCTCTATTTCTCTTCTCGTGCCTGCCCCCCTTTTTTTTGTTGTTTTTGCCCCTTTTTGGTTTTTCCTCCGTTCTGCAGTTGTTATACCTACCACACCTACTCATATGCCCGTTTTTTTTTTTATTATCTTCCGCACTCTATCTTCTTTTTCCCAGAAGAAAAACTGTGCCCTACCGTGTAGTGTGTCAGCACATCATACACGAAAGGCGGCTCAAGATTCAAATAATCCATTTTCAACCTTTTGAGTTGCAACTTGCTTGCCATGTCATATTGTTGACTGTACTCCTTCATACTTCTCGAGTAGCTTGTCTTAGATATTTTGAAACAGCAGAAGTGATCTGATCTTAGCTTATAGCTGATCTGATGTGCGCGGCATTTGATCTGATGTCGCGCTTCGGTTGATCTGATGTTAGCTTGCAGTTGATCTGATGTTAGCCTTCGGTTGATCTGATGTTAGCTTGCAGTTGATCTGATGTTAGCCTTCGGTTGATCTGATGTTAGCTTCATGTCACAACGTTCTGTCCAGCAACTCAGAACCATCCATGTAGCTCCTGCGTCTTCTGAATCTTTGAGAGACTTTTAGAGTCGCGCGTTTGAGGTGTGATTCACTAGCCGTCCTTGACTTCAGCTTCTTAGGTGTCTGCTCTAGCTCTCCAGCCTTGAGTTGTTCTCTTCTGCTGCAAATATGTTTTGTTGCTGACTTGCCTTGCTTCTGTGAAACCAAGCTGCTGAGCAATCCCTTGAGAATTTGATCTGATCTTTACTTCCGTTGATCTGATCTGTGCTGCATGTGATCTGATGTGTGCATCCTTTGATCTGATGCGCACTGCATTTGATCTGATCTTCACTTCCTTTGATCTGATACGCACTGCCTTTGATCTGATCTGTGTGGCCTTTGATCTGATATGCCAACAGTACACTTCCTTCTCATTTTGGCACTTCAGTTTATTCATCGGCTTCTTGCTGAGATTTTGTCCAGATAAAATGCTTTCAAACCTCATGAACTCAGTCCAAAATGCTTTCAAACCTCATGAACTCAGTCCATTATTGCCTTAGTAATTCACAGATTTGTCACAATGTGGTTGCAACAATTACAACAAAACATTGGACTTTAACAAAGGCTAAGAAAGCTTCATTGTAGCAGCTTATGACATCCTTACTGATTCAGCTCCATTGTAGCAGCTTCATTGTAGCGGCTCCAATGGCTCAACAATATGAACTTCAAAAAACAATTTCAACTTATTCCATATACCAAAACATCAATTAATAACTCATTAAAACACAAATATGAACTTCAAAATCACAATTCTACCTAGCCTATATACAAAAACATTAATAACTCATCAAAACACAAATATGAACTGCAAAATCACAATTCTACCTATTCCATATACCAAAACATCAATAACTTATCAAAACACAAATATGAACTTCAAAAAACAATTTCAACCTATTCCATATACCAAAACATCAATTAATAACTAATTAAAACACAAATATGAACTTCAAAATCACAATTCTACCTATCCTATATACCAAAACATTAATAACTCATCAAAACACAAATATGAACTGCAAAATCACAATTCTACCTATTCCATATACCAAAACATCAATAACTTATCAAAACACAAATATGAACTTCAAAAAACAATTTCAACCTATTCCATATACCAAAACATCAATTAATAACTCATTAAAACACAAATATGAACTTCAAAATCACAATTCTACCTAGCCTATATACAAAAACATTAATAACTCATCAAAACACAAATATGAACTGCAAAATCACAATTCTACCTATTCCATATACCAAAACATCAATAACTTATCAAAACACAAATATGAACTTCAAAAAACAATTTCAACCTATTCCATATACCAAAACATCAATTAATAACTAATTAAAACACAAATATGAACTTCAAAATCACAATTCTACCTATCCTATATACCAAAACATTAATAACTCATCAAAACACAAATATGAACTGCAAAATCACAATTCTACCTATTCCATATACCAAAACATCAATAACTTATCAAAACACAAATATGAACTTCAAAAAACAATTTCAACTTATTCCATATACCAAAACATCAATTAATAACTCATTAAAACACAAATATGAACTTCAAAATCACAATTCTACCTAGCCTATATACAAAAACATTAATAACTCATCAAAACACAAATATGAACTGCAAAATCACAATTCTACCTATTCCATATACCAAAACATCAATAACTTATCAAAACACAAATATGAACTTCAAAAAACAATTTCAACCTATTCCATATACCAAAACATCAATTAATAACTAATTAAAACACAAATATGAACTTCAAAATCACAATTCTACCTATCCTATATACCAAAACATTAATAACTCATCAAAACACAAATATGAACTGCAAAATCACAATTCTACCTATTCCATATACCAAAACATCAATAACTTATCAAAACACAAATATGAACTTCAAAAAACAATTTCAACCTATTCCATATACCAAAACATCAATTAATAACTCATTAAAACACAAATATGAACTTCAAAATCACAATTCTACCTAGCCTATATACAAAAACATTAATAACTCATCAAAACACAAATATGAACTGCAAAATCACAATTCTACCTATTCCATATACCAAAACATCAATAACTTATCAAAACACAAATATGAACTTCAAAAAACAATTTCAACCTATTCCATATACCAAAACATCAATTAATAACTAATTAAAACACAAATATGAACTTCAAAATCACAATTCTACCTATCCTATATACCAAAACATTAATAACTCATCAAAACACAAATATGAACTGCAAAATCACAATTCTACCTATTCCATATACCAAAACATCAATAACTTATCAAAACACAAATATGAACTTCAAAAAACAATTTCAACTTATTCCATATACCAAAACATCAATTAATAACTCATTAAAACACAAATATGAACTTCAAAATCACAATTCTACCTAGCCTATATACAAAAACATTAATAACTCATCAAAACACAAATATGAACTGCAAAATCACAATTCTACCTATTCCATATACCAAAACATCAATAACTTATCAAAACACAAATATGAACTTCAAAAAACAATTTCAACCTATTCCATATACCAAAACATCAATTAATAACTAATTAAAACACAAATATGAACTTCAAAATCACAAATCTACCTATCCTATATACCAAAACATTAATAACTCATCAAAACACAAATATGAACTGCAAAATCACAATTCTACCTATTCCATATACCAAAACATCAATAACTTATCAAAACACAAATATGAACTTCAAAAAACAATTTCAACCTATTCCATATACCAAAACATCAATTAATAACTCATTAAAACACAAATATGAACTTCAAAATCACAATTCTACCTAGCCTATATACAAAAACATTAATAACTCATCAAAACACAAATATGAACTGCAAAATCACAATTCTACCTATTCCATATACCAAAACATCAATAACTTATCAAAACACAAATATGAACTTCAAAAAACAATTTCAACCTATTCCATATACCAAAACATCAATTAATAACTAATGAAAACACAAATATGAACTTCAAAATCACAATTCTACCTATCCTATATACCAAAACATTAATAACTCATCAAAACACAAATATGAACTTCAAAATCACAATTCTACCTATTCCATATACCAAAACATCAATAACTCATCAAAACACAAATATGAACTTCAAAATCTCAATTCTACCTATTCCATATAACAAAACATAATATAACTAATCAAAACACAAATATGAACTTCAAAATCACAATTCTACCTATTCCATATACCAAAATATCAATAACTAATCAAAACACAAATATGAACTTCAAAATCTCAATTCTACCTATTCCATATACCAAAACATCAATGAATAACTCATCAAAACACAAATATGAACTTCAAAATCACAATTCTACCTATTCCATATACCAAAACATCAATAACTCATCAAAACACAAATATGAACTTCAAAACACAATTTCTATCTATTTCATTTACCAAAACATCAATAACTCATCAAAACACAAATATGAACTTCAAAATCACAATTCTACCTATTCCATATAACAAAACATAATATAACTAATCAAAACACAAATATGAACTTCAAAATCACAATTCTACCTATTCCATATACCAAAACATCAATAACTCATCAAAACACAAATATGAACTTCAAAATCTCAATTCTACCTATTCCATATAACAAAACATAATATAACTAATCAAAACACAAATATGAACTTCAAAATCACAATTCTACCTATTCCATATACCAAAATATCAATAACTCATCAAAACACAAATATGAACTTCAAAATCTAAATTCTACCTATTCCATATACCAAAACATTAATGAATAACTCATCGAAACACAAATATGAACTTCAAAATCACAATTCTACCTATCCCATATACCAAAACATCAATAACTCATCAAAACACAAATATGAACTTCAAAATCTCAATTCCACCTATTCCATATACCAAAACATCAATGAATAACTCATCAAAAAACAAATATGAACTTCAAAATCACAATTCTACCTATTCCCATATACCAAAACATAAATGAATAACTCATCAAAACACAAATATGAACTGCAAAATCACAATTCTACCTATTCCATATACCAAAACATCAATAACTTATCAAAACACAAATATGAACTTCAAAAAACAATTTCAACTTATTCCATATACCAAAACATCAATTAATAACTCATTGAAACACAAATATGAACTTCAAAATCACAATTCTACCTAGCCTATATACAAAAACATTAATAACTCATCAAAACACAAATATGAACTGCAAAATCACAATTCTACCTATTCCATATACCAAAACATCAATAACTTATCAAAACACAAATATGAACTTCAAAAAACAATTTCAACCTATTCCATATACCAAAACATCAATTAATAACTAATTAAAACACAAATATGAACTTCAAAATCACAATTCTACCTATCCTATATACCAAAACATTAATAACTCATCAAAACACAAATATGAACTGCAAAATCACAATTCTACCTATTCCATATACCAAAACATCAATAACTTATCAAAACACAAATATGAACTTCAAAAAACAATTTCAACCTATTCTATATACCAAAACATCAATTAATAACTCATTAAAACACAAATATGAACTTCAAAATCACAATTCTACCTAGCCTATATACAAAAACATTAATAACTCATCAAAACACAAATATGAACTGCAAAATCACAATTCTACCTATTCCATATACCAAAACATCAATAACTTATCAAAACACAAATATGAACTTCAAAAAACAATTTCAACCTATTCCATATACCAAAACATCAATTAATAACTCATTAAAACACAAATATGAACTTCAAAATCACAATTCTACCTATCCTATATACCAAAACATTAATAACTCATCAAAACACAAATATGAACTGCAAAATCACAATTCTACCTATTCTATATACCAAAACATCAATAACTTATCAAAACACAAATATGAACTTCAAAAAACAATTTCAACCTATTCCATATACCAAAACATCAATTAATAACTCATTAAAACACAAATATGAACTTCAAAATCAAAATTCTACCTATTCCATATACCAAAACATCAATAACTCATCAAAACACAAATATGAACTTCAAAACACAATTTCTATCTATTTCATTTTCCAAAACATCAATAACTCATCAAAACACAAATATGAACTTCAAAATCACAATTCTACCTATTCCATATAACAAAACATAATATAACTCATCAAAACACAAATATGAACTTCAAAATCACAATTCTACCTATTCCATATACCAAAACATCAATAACTCATCAAAACACAAATATGAACTTCAAAATCTCAATTCTATCTATTCCATATAACAAAACATCAATGAATAACTCATCAAAACACAAATATGAACTTCAAAATCACAATTCTACCTATTCCACATACCAAAACATCAATAACTCATCAAAACACAAATATGAACTTTGAAACACAATTTCTACCTATTCCATTTACCAAAACATCAATAACTCATCAAAACACAAATATGAACTTCAAAATCACAATTCTACCTATTCCATATAACAAAACATAATATAACTCATCAAAACACAAATATGAACTTCAAAATCACAATTCTACCTATTCCATATACCAAAACATCAATAACTCATCAAAACACAAATATGAACTTCAAAACACAATTTCTATCTATTTCATTTTCCAAAACATCAATAACTCATCAAAACACAAATATGAACTTCAAAATCACAATTCTACCTATTCCATATACCAAAACATCAATAACTTATCAAAACACAAATATGAACTTCAAAAAACAATTTCAACCTATTCCATATACCAAAACATCAATTAATAACTAATTAAAACACAAATATGAACTTCAAAATCACAATTCTACCTATCCTATATACCAAAACATCAATAACTTATCAAAACACAAATATGAACTTCAAAAAACAATTTCAACCTATTCCATATACCAAAACATCAATTAATAACTAATTAAAACACAAATATGAACTTCAAAATCACAATTCTACCTATCCTATATACCAAAACATTAATAACTCATCAAAACACAAATATGAACTGCAAAATCACAATTCTACCTATTCCATATACCAAAACATCAATAACTTATCAAAACACAAATATGAACTTCAAAAAACAATTTCAACCTATTCCATATACCAAAACATCAATTAATAACTCATTAAAACACAAATATGAACTTCAAAATCACAATTCTACCTAGCCTATATACAAAAACATTAATAACTCATCAAAACACAAATATGAACTGCAAAATCACAATTCTACCTATTCCATATACCAAAACATCAATAACTTATCAAAACACAAATATGAACTTCAAAAAACAATTTCAACCTATTCCATATACCAAAACATCAATTAATAACTAATGAAAACACAAATATGAACTTCAAAATCACAATTCTACCTATCCTATATACCAAAACATTAATAACTCATCAAAACACAAATATGAACTTCAAAATCACAATTCTACCTATTCCATATACCAAAACATCAATAACTCATCAAAACACAAATATGAACTTCAAAATCTCAATTCTACCTATTCCATATAACAAAACATAATATAACTAATCAAAACACAAATATGAACTTCAAAATCACAATTCTACCTATTCCATATACCAAAATATCAATAACTAATCAAAACACAAATATGAACTTCAAAATCTCAATTCTACCTATTCCATATACCAAAACATCAATGAATAACTCATCAAAACACAAATATGAACTGCAAAATCACAATTCGACCTATTCCATATACCAAAACATCAATAACTCATCAAAACACAAATATGAACTTCAAAACACAATTTCTATCTATTTCATTTACCAAAACATCAATAACTCATCAAAACACAAATATGAACTTCAAAATCACAATTCTACCTATTCCATATAACAAACATAATATAACTAATCAAAACACAAATATGAACTTCAAAATCACAATTCTACCTATTCCATATACCAAAACATCAATAACTCATCAAAACACAAATATGAACTTCAAAATCTCAATTCTACCTATTCCATATAACAAAACATAATATAACTAATCAAAACACAAATATGAACTTCAAAATCACAATTCTACCTATTCCATATACCAAAATATCAATAACTCATCAAAACACAAATATGAACTTCAAAATCTAAATTCTACCTATTCCATATACCAAAACATCAATGAATAACTCATCGAAACACAAATATGAACTTCAAAATCACAATTCTACCTATCCCATATACCAAAACATCAATAACTCATCAAAACACAAATATGAACTTCAAAATCTCAATTCTACCTATTCCATATACCAAAACATCAATGAATAACTCATCAAAAAACAAATATGAACTTCAAAATCACAATTCTACCTATTCCCATATACCAAAACATAAATGAATAACTCATCAAAACACAAATATGAACTGCAAAATCACAATTCTACCTATTCCATATACCAAAACATCAATAACTTATCAAAACACAAATATGAACTTCAAAAAACAATTTCAACTTATTCCATATACCAAAACATCAATTAATAACTCATTAAAACACAAATATGAACTTCAAAATCACAATTCTACCTAGCCTATATACAAAAACATTAATAACTCATCAAAACACAAATATGAACTGCAAAATCACAATTCTACCTATTCCATATACCAAAACATCAATAACTTATCAAAACACAAATATGAACTTCAAAAAACAATTTCAACCTATTCCATATACCAAAACATCAATTAATAACTAATTAAAACACAAATATGAACTTCAAAATCACAATTCTACCTATCCTATATACCAAAACATTAATAACTCATCAAAACACAAATATGAACTGCAAAATCACAATTCTACCTATTCCATATACCAAAACATCAATAACTTATCAAAACACAAATATGAACTTCAAAAAACAATTTCAACCTATTCTATATACCAAAACATCAATTAATAACTCATTAAAACACAAATATGAACTTCAAAATCACAATTCTACCTAGCCTATATACAAAAACATTAATAACTCATCAAAACACAAATATGAACTGCAAAATCACAATTCTACCTATTCCATATACCAAAACATCAATAACTTATCAAAACACAAATATGAACTTCAAAAAACAATTTCAACCTATTCCATATACCAAAACATCAATTAATAACTCATTAAAACACAAATATGAACTTCAAAATCACAATTCTACCTATCCTATATACCAAAACATTAATAACTCATCAAAACACAAATATGAACTGCAAAATCACAATTCTACCTATTCTATATACCAAAACATCAATAACTTATCAAAACACAAATATGAACTTCAAAAAACAATTTCAACCTATTCCATATACCAAAACATCAATTAATAACTCATTAAAACACAAATATGAACTTCAAAATCAAAATTCTACCTATTCCATATACCAAAACATCAATAACTCATCAAAACACAAATATGAACTTCAAAACACAATTTCTATCTATTTCATTTTCCAAAACATCAATAACTCATCAAAACACAAATATGAACTTCAAAATCACAATTCTACCTATTCCATATAACAAAACATAATATAACTCATCAAAACACAAATATGAACTTCAAAATCACAATTCTACCTATTCCATATACCAAAACATCAATAACTCATCAAAACACAAATATAAACTTCAAAATCTCAATTCTATCTATTCCATATAACAAAACATCAATGAATAACTCATCAAAACACAAATATGAACTTCAAAATCACAATTCTACCTATTCCACATACCAAAACATCAATAACTCATCAAAACACAAATATGAACTTTGAAACACAATTTCTACCTATTCCATTTACCAAAACATCAATAACTCATCAAAACACAAATATGAACTTCAAAATCACAATTCTACCTATTCCATATAACAAAACATAATATAACTCATCAAAACACAAATATGAACTTCAAAATCACAATTCTACCTATTCCATATACCAAAACATCAATAACTCATCAAAACACAAATATGAACTTCAAAATCTCAATTCTACCTATTCCATATAACAAAACATAATATAACTAATCAAAACACAAATATGAACTTCAAAATCTCAATTCTACCTATTCCATATACCAAAACATCAATGAATAACTCATCAAAACACAAATATGACCTTCAAAATCAAAATTCTACCTATTCCATATACCAAAACATCAATAACTCATCAAAACACAAATATGAACTTCAAAACACAATTTCTATCTATTTCATTTTCCAAAACATCAATAACTCATCAAAACACAAATATGAACTTCAAAATCACAATTCTACCTATTCCATATAACAAAACATAATATAACTCATCAAAACACAAATATGAACTTCAAAATCACAATTCTACCTATTCCATATACCAAAACATCAATAACTCATCAAAACACAAATATGAACTTCAAAATCTCAATTCTACCTATTCCATATAACAAAACATAATATAACTAATCAAAACACAAATATGAACTTCAAAATCACAATTCTACCTATTCCATATACCAAAATATCAATAACTAATCAAAACACAAATATGAACTTCAAAATCTCAATTCTACCTATTCCATATACCAAAACATCAATGAATAACTCATCAAAACACAAATATGAACTTCGAAACACAATTTCTATCTATTTCATTTACCAAAACATCAATAACTCATCAAAACACAAATATGAACTTCAAAATCACAATTCTACCTATTCCATATAACAAAACATAATATAACTAATCAAAACACAAATATGAACTTCAAAATCACAATTCTACCTATTCCATATAACAAAACATAATATAACTAATCAAAACACAAATATGAACTTCAAAATCACAATTCTACCTATTCCATATACCAAAACATCAATAACTCATCAAAACACAAATATGAACTTCAAAATCTCAATTCTACCTATTCCATATAACAAAACATAATATAACTAATCAAAACACAAATATGAACTTCAAAATCACAATTCTACCTATTCCATATAACAAAACATAATATAACTAATCAAAACACAAATATGAACTTCAAAATCACAATTCTACCTATTCCATATACCAAAACATCAATAACTCATCAAAACACAAATATGAACTTCAAAATCTCAATTCTACCTATTCCATATAACAAAACATAATATAACTAATCAAAACACAAATATGAACTTCAAAATCACAATTCTACCTATTCCATATACCAAAATATCAATAACTCATCAAAACACAAATATGAACTTCAAAATCTAAATTCTACCTATTCCATATACCAAAACATCAATGAATAACTCATCGAAACACAAATATGAACTTCAAAATCACAATTCTACCTATCCCATATACCAAAACATCAATAACTCATCAAAACACAAATATGAACTTCAAAATCTCAATTCTACCTATTCCATATACCAAAACATCAATGAATAACTCATCAAAAAACAAATATGAACTTCAAAATCACAATTCTACCTATTCCCATATACCAAAACATAAATGACTAACTCATCAAAACACAAATATGAACTGCAAAATCACAATTCTACCTATTCCATATACCAAAACATCAATAACTTATCAAAACACAAATATGAACTTCAAAAAACAATTTCAAATTATTCCATATACCAAAACATCAATTAATAACTCATTAAAACACAAATATGAACTTCAAAATCACAATTCTACCTAGCCAATATACAAAAACATTAATAACTCATCAAAACACAAATATGAACTGCAAAATCACAATTCTACCTATTCCATATACCAAAACATCAATAACTTATCAAAACACAAATATGAACTTCAAAAAACAATTTCAACCTACTCCATATACCAAAACATCAATTAATAACTAATTAAAACACAAATATGAACTTCAAAATCACAATTCTACCTATCCTATATACCAAAACATTAATAACTCATCAAAACACAAATATGAACTGCAAAATCACAATTCTACCTATTCCATATACCAAAACATCAATAACTTATCAAAACACAAATATGAACTTCAAAAAACAATTTCAACCTATTCCATATACCAAAACATCAATTAATAACTCATTAAAACACAAATATGAACTTCAAAATCACAATTCTACCTAGCCTATATACAAAAACATTAATAACTCATCAAAACACAAATATGAACTGCAAAATCACAATTCTACCTATTCCATATACCAAAACATCAATAACTTATCAAAACACAAATATGAACTTCAAAAAACAATTTCAACCTATTCCATATACCAAAACATCAATTAATAACTCATTAAAACACAAATATGAACTTCAAAATCACAATTCTACCTATCCTATATACCAAAACATTAATAACTCATCAAAACACAAATATGAACTGCAAAATCACAATTCTACCTATTCTATATACCAAAACATCAATAACTTATCAAAACACAAATATGAACTTCAAAAAACAATTTCAACCTATTCCATATACCAAAACATCAATTAATAACTCATTAAAACACAAATATGAACTTCAAAATCAAAATTCTACCTATTCCATATACCAAAACATCAATAACTCATCAAAACACAAATATGAACTTCAAAACACAATTTCTATCTATTTCATTTTCCAAAACATCAATAACTCATCAAAACACAAATATGAACTTCAAAATCACAATTCTACCTATTCCATATAACAAAACATAATATAACTCATCAAAACACAAATATGAACTTCAAAATCACAATTCTACCTATTCTATATACCAAAACATCAATAACTCATCAAAACACAAATATGAACTTCAAAATCTCAATTCTATCTATTCCATATACCAAAACATCAATGAATAACTCATCAAAACACAAATATGAACTTCAAAATCACAATTCTACCTATTCCACATACCAAAACATCAATAACTCATCAAAACACAAATATGAACTTTGAAACACAATTTCTACCTATTCCATTTACCAAAACATCAATAACTCATCAAAACACAAATATGAACTTCAAAATCACAATTCTACCTATTCCATATAACAAAACATAATATAACTCATCAAAACACAAATATGAACTTCAAAATCTCAATTCTACCTATTCCATATAACAAAACATAATATAACTAATCAAAACACAAATATGAACTTCAAAATCTCAATTCTACCTATTCCATATACCAAAACATCAATGAATAACTCATCAAAACACAAATATGAACTTCAAAATCAAAATTCTACCTATTCCATATACCAAAACATCAATAACTCATCAAAACACAAATATGAACTTCAAAACACAATTTCTATCTATTTCATTTTCCAAAACATCAATAACTCATCAAAACACAAATATGAACTTCAAAATCACAATTCTACCTATTCCATATAACAAAACATAATATAACTCATCAAAACACAAATATGAACTTCAAAATCACAATTCTACCTATTCCATATACCAAAACATCAATAACTCATCAAAACACAAATATGAACTTCAAAATCTCAATTCTACCTATTCCATATAACAAAACATAATATAACTAATCAAAACACAAATATGAACTTCAAAATCACAATTCTACCTATTCCATATACCAAAATATCAATAACTAATCAAAACACAAATATGAACTTCAAAATCTCAATTCTACCTATTCCATATACCAAAACATCAATGAATAACTCATCAAAACACAAATATGAACTTCAAAATCACAATTCTACCTATTCCATATACCAAAACATCAATAACTCATCAAAACACAAATATGAACTTCAAAACACAATTTCTATCTATTTCATTTACCAAAACATCAATAACTCATCAAAACACAAATATGAACTTCAAAATCACAATTCTACCTATTCCATATAACAAAACATAATATAACTAATCAAAACACAAATATGAACTTCAAAATCACAATTCTACCTATTCCATATACCAAAACATCAATAACTCATCAAAACACAAATATGAACTTCAAAATCTCAATTCTACCTATTCCATATAACAAAACATAATATAACTAATCAAAACACAAATATGAACTTCAAAATCACAATTCTACCTATTCCATATACCAAAATATCAATAACTCATCAAAACACAAATATGAACTTCAAAATCTCAATTCTACCTATTCCATATACCAAAACATCAATGAATAACTCATCAAAAAACAAATATGAACTTCAAAATCACAATTCTACCTGTTCCCATATACCAAAACATAAATGAATAACTCATCAAAACACAAATATGAACTGCAAAATCACAATTCTACCTATTCCATATACCAAAACATCAATAACTTATCAAAACACAAATATGAACTTCAAAAAACAATTTCAACTTATTCCATATACCAAAACATCAATTAATAACTCATTAAAACACAAATATGAACTTCAAAATCTCAATTCTACCTATTCCATATACCAAAACATCAATGAATAACTCATCAAAACACAAATATGAACTTCAAAATCACAATTCTACCTATTCCATATACCAAAACATCAATAACTCATCAAAACACAAATATGAACTTCAAAACACAATTTCTATCTATTTCATTTACCAAAACATCAATAACTCATCAAAACACAAATATGAACTTCAAAATCACAATTCTACCTATTCCATATAACAAAACATAATATAACTAATCAAAACACAAATATGAACTTCAAAATCACAATTCTACCTATTCCATATACCAAAACATCAATAACTCATCAAAACACAAATATGAACTTCAAAATCTCAATTCTACCTATTCCATATAACAAAACATAATATAACTAATCAAAACACAAATATGAACTTCAAAATCACAATTCTACCTATTCCATATACCAAAACATCAATAACTCATCAAAACACAAATATGAACTTCAAAATCTCAATTCTACCTATTCCATATAACAAAACATAATATAACTAATCAAAACACAAATATGAACTTCAAAATCACAATTCTACCTATTCCATATACCAAAATATCAATAACTAATCAAAAAACAAATATGAACTTCAAAATCTCAATTCTACCTATTCCATATACCAAAACATCAATGAATAACTCATCAAAACACAAATATGAACTTCAAAATCAAAATTCTACCTATTCCATATACCAAAACATCAATAACTCATCAAAACACAAATATGAACTTCAAAATCTCAATTCTACCTATTCCATATACCAAAACATCAATGAATAACTCATCGAAACACAAATATGAACTTCAAAATCACAATTCTACCTATCCCATATACCAAAACATCAATAACTCATCAAAACACAAATATGAACTTCAAAATCTCAATTCTACCTATTCCATATACCAAAACATCAATGAATAACTCATCAAAAAACAAATATGAACTTCAAAATCACAATTCTACCTATTCCCATATACCAAAACATAAATGAATAACTCATCAAAACACAAATATGAACTGCAAAATCACAATTCTACCTATTCCATATACCAAAACATCAATAACTTATCAAAACACAAATATGAACTTCAAAAAACAATTTCAACTTATTCCATATACCAAAACATCAATTAATAACTCATTAAAACACAAATATGAACTTCAAAATCACAATTCTACCTAGCCTATATACAAAAACATTAATAACTCATCAAAACACAAATATGAACTGCAAAATCACAATTCTACCTATTCCATATACCAAAACATCAATAACTTATCAAAACACAAATATGAACTTCAAAAAACAATTTCAACCTATTCCATATACCAAAACATCAATTAATAACTAATTAAAACACAAATATGAACTTCAAAATCACAATTCTACCTAGCCTATATACAAAAACATTAATAACTCATCAAAACACAAATATGAACTGCAAAATCACAATTCTACCTATTCCATATACCAAAACATCAATAACTTATCAAAACACAAATATGAACTTCAAAAAACAATTTCAACCTATTCCATATACCAAAACATCAATTAATAACTAATTAAAACACAAATATGAACTTCAAAATCACAATTCTACCTATCCTATATACCAAAACATTAATAACTCATCAAAACACAAATATGAACTGCAAAATCACAATTCTACCTATTCTATATACCAAAACATCAATAACTTATCAAAACACAAATATGAACTTCAAAAAACAATTTCAACCTATTCCATATACCAAAACATCAATTAATAACTCATTAAAACACAAATATGAACTTCAAAATCACAATTCTACCTATCCTATATACCAAAACATTAATAACTCATCAAAACACAAATATGAACTTCAAAATCACAATTCTACCTATTCCATATACCAAAACATCAATAACTCATCAAAACACAAATATGAACTTCAAAATCACAATTCTACCTATTCCATATAACAAAACATAATATAACTCATCAAAACACAAATATGAACTTCAAAATCACAATTCTACCTATTTCATATACCAAAACATCAATAACTCATCAAAACACAAATATGAACTTCAAAATCTCAATTCTACCTATTCCATATAACAAAACATCAATGAATAATTCATCAAAACACAAATATAAACTTCAAAATCACAATTCTACCTATTCCATATAACAAAACATAATATAACTCATCAAAACACAAATATGAACTTCAAAATCACAATTCTACCTATTTCATATACCAAACATCAATAACTCATCAAAACACAAATATGAACTTCAAAATCTCAATTCTACCTATTCCATATAACAAAACATCAATGAATAATTCATCAAAACACAAATATAAACTTCAAAATCACAATTCTACCTATTCCATATACCAAAACATCAATAACTCATCAAAACACAAATATGAACTTCAAAATCTCAATTCTACCTATTCCATATACCAAAACATCAATGAATAACTCATCAAAACACAAATATGAACTTCAAAATCACAATTCTACCTATTCCATATACCAAAACATCAATAACTCATCAAAACACAAATATGAACTTCAAAACACAATTTCTATCTATTCCATTTACCAAAACATCAATAACTCATCAAAACACAAATATGAACTTCAAAATCACAATTCTACCTATTCCATATAACAAAACATAATATAACTCATCAAAACACAAATATGAACTTCAAAATCACAATTCTACCTATTCCATATACCAAAACATCAATAACTCATCAAAACACAAATATGAACTTCAAAATCTCAATTCTACCTATTCCATATAACAAAACATCAATGAATAATTCATCAAAACACAAATATCTCGTATTGCTTATTTCAAATTTATAATTCAGAAAATAATGAGTCCTCGTGACTTTCCTTCTATTCATGCCAGAAATTCTTTTTCAATTCCTTATATTCCAGATGGGTTTAATTATGCTGATTATATATTAGCTTTTTATCGGTGTCTCTATTACCGATCGTTTAATCACTCTTGGTTCATTAGTTTTTCCACTACCTTTAATAAAAATGTCCCTATGTGGGTCTATGACTGGTGGAAATTACTAGGTGCCATCCCGGCAATCTTGCCTCCTCAAGCTACTATTGGTTTTTAAACCTACAAGAAACGATGTAGGTTAGAAGACTACCAAGCTAATTTCCTGTTCCATGCCGAGTTCCGGGTCCCATACATTATGGCCTGGAGTTTTCAGATCAAGTCTACTCAGACAGGGTTTCCCTGTAGTCTAATCCGACAGATTAATGTCAAGTGGTGGGTACAGTTTAATGAACAGCAATGTAGTGCCCAAACGGTTAATAAATTTCTTGAAAGTGGTGAAAAATATAAACATATAATTTCTGAAGTTTCCCGACAAATTCCGGTGACTGACCCAATGACTCCTAAAACACCGGATAAAAGTAAAATTCCCATGCCTCAGAAGATTGTGCAACAGACTCCTGTAAAGACTCCTGCAAAGACTCCTTCAATTCCTGATACTCAGACTCCTGCATCAACATCTGCACCAACTAATTTAACTACTGAGCAAGGACTCCAAGATGCTTTAAAGTTTTTTATGAAAGCATATAAAGAAATTCAACAAATTGGTACTGAAGAAAATAATAGAGCAGCTAAAGCACGTGAACAAGATCATCCAGACAAGCATGCTCTGCCTAATCCTCCGAATAATGATGATGAAGACTTTGACCCATTCGGTGGGCCATTGTCCCAAGATCCTTTTGATTTCTAATTTGTAATCATGTAATAGATAGGAAATAATTGTACAATGACGTAAGTGCATACGTCATTCCCTGAATAATTGTTAGGTGACGTAAGTGCATATGTCATTAGGCACTTACTTTTAATTTGTCTTTAATTTCTATTTTATTCCGGACTTCATTTCCGGATTTCATCCTTGTATAATGTATCCTCTTTTGCCTATTTAAAGGCTGCTTCATCAATGGAATAATCAGAGCGAATTTACCAAAAAAAAAAAAAAAAAAAAGGATAACTAGTAATGAGATCCGTTACCTACCAGGATATCCTTTTAGGCCAAATGGTATCAAAGCTTGGTATCCTTACACGAGGTCGCGGGTTCGAGCCCTGCAAAAGACGTAAGCGTGTAAGACGGCCGTATGTGGTGGCTAATGGCGTTGACAAAGTTCCCCTTGGGGTAAATCCCGACCGCAGTGCGAGAAGGTGAGTAGGGTAGCCCACTCGTGTGCCCCGGGAGGGATAACTAGTAATGAGATCCGTTACCTACCAGGATATCCTTTTAGGCCAAATTTATTATCCAATTTTACAGAAATTAAATCAACTTGTTGAGCTATTGTTTGTAATATCTGATTAGAATAATTATTCTGTTGATAAACCTTTTTAATATCTTCATAATCAATTGCTTCTTTATTATCTTTACCTTTTTTAAAAGGAGAAGCAATTATTTCGCCTTCTTTAGTATTAATTTTAATAGATTGAAAAGGAGGATGAATCGCTGATAATATAGTATTATCTAATAATTGCCATTTTTTATATAAATTAGTCTGAACATTAATAGTCGGTAAATTTTTATAACTTATTTTTTCTTTCTGAAAATAATAATCTAGCCATTGAAAGAAAGGAAAATTAAACTGTTTTTTATTTATATCATTAACCCATTCTTCTTTTAATTTTGAAATAATTTGTTCATCAAATTTTTCAAACCATATTCTTTTTTCCTTATTTTCTAGTGAAAAGTAATTTTTATTAAGAAAATAACTTTATCTATAGAAAAAGGTTTCTTTAACATATTAATTTCAGAAAATTTCATTTGAGAATGAGTCGGGGAACCTATTGAGGAACTAGAATCGGGAATAACTTCGGGTAAAGGAGACGTAAATTTAACCTTGGGATCAGTATAGGAATACCTGGAAGGTTCGTATGAAGTACTAGGGAGATCGACTGAATACCTTGGTCGAGTTTCTAAAGGATACCTGCAAGAGGAAGACTTAGACAGCATATTATCAAATTTTAATAGTATTTTATTATCAGGGAGTTCTTCAATATTAGCCTGAGTTCTTACTGGATGTCTTTGGGCTATTATAGGTCTATCAATTAAAAGTTCATTTGGAATAGTGATTTCATTACGAGATAATAATCTAGGTGTTTGAGTATGAGTATTATCCGAATCAGCAATTACTAACACAGAATCACCTTCATTAGTGGGTTTTAATTTTAAAGCTGCAGGAATAATAGACTTCATTAATTTAAAATAAATACGATAAATTAACACAAATTTATCAGATTTAGGATCCATTTTCTTATTAGTAACATGTATATCTAACAACAGAGATTGCATAATAGTAGGATCAATTAAACTGACAGAAAAATTAGGAGCACAATTAAATCGTATAGTACCATTACATAAATTAGTCTGTACTAAAGCAAGAATTGAATCATTATAATGAAGTAAACAATCATCACGTAAGGCCATGAAGACAGGAGTATCAACCCCACGCTTCATTAACGGATGTAAAGCAATTTGTATTAAACCAAAATGCATAAAACGATAACCTTGAGAAAGATAAAAAGTAATAGCAGTATTAGTCAATAAAGAAATTGTTTTCTTATCCTCTTCCATGGGATGAATCTCCTCATGGATTTTAATTGAATAAGCTTTATTAAACTCAAGTAGTCCTTGAGAGTATACAGTAGAAATACTTCTACTTGGCAGAGCTTCTTGAATTAATTCATGGGAATTAAGAATAGATGAATATGAAGAAGATGCAGAAGATGATGCCATGATGGATGCAGGCCTAGATGAACTAGGTTCTCCAAAGAGAAATCTTCTAACTTTTTCAGCCATTTTAATTAAATCTAATCTTACATATCGAAATGTAAAACTGAGTGATGCAAAAACCTATATGGAACAAGGGGATCAAACCGGGAACACCTATCTTCTAAGGCTTACCAACGGATTTAATGATGCAACAACCTCTTACCAACTATAGATGAATGCATATGCTCACCCTTACCTTCAGATTTGTAAAATTATTTTTAATCAAAATATTTGAAAAGAGTTTGAAAATATTTGCTTTGAAAATTCTTTGTAAAATCCAGGCTCTGATACCAAAATGAAGCAGGATCGGTTGCAAAGAGAGGAAGATGAGAAAGAAGGTGAAGTAGGCGGTAAACTCAAGTCAGAGTAGAAAATTAAACAGAAGCAGAACTTACGATTAAGTAGAAGAACGGAAAAGAATTAAAAGAAGTTGAAAGATATTTGAAAGCTTGACGAAAGATTTTGAAAGCAGAGAAAAGTTTGGTAAATTCGCTCTGATTATTCCATTGATGAAGCAGCCTTTAAATAGGCAAAAGAGGACACATTATACAAGGATGAAATCCGGAAATGAAGTCCGGAATAAAATAGAAATTAAAGACAAATTAAAAGTAAGTGCCTAATGACATATGCACTTACGTCACCTAACAATTATTCAGGGAATGACGTATGCACTTACGTCATTGTACAATTATTTCCTATCTATTACATGATTACAAATTAGAAATCAAAAGGATCTTGGGACAATGGCCCACCGAATGGGTCAAAGTCTTCATCATCATTATTCGGAGGATTAGGCAGAGCATGCTTGTCTGGATGATCTTGTTCACGTGCTTTAGCTGCTCTATTATTTTCTTCAGTACCAATTTGTTGAATTTCTTTATATGCTTTCATAAAAAACTTTAAAGCATCTTGGAGTCCTTGCTCAATAGTTAAATTAGTTGGTGCAGATGTTGATGCAGGAGTCTGAGTATCAGGAATTGAAGGAGTCTTTGCAGGAGTCTGTTGCACAATCTTCTGAGGCATGGGAATTTTACTTTTATCCGGTGTTTTAGGAGTCATTGGGTCAGTCACCGGAATTTGTCGGGAAACTTCAGAAATTATATGTTTATATTTTTCACCACTTTCAAGAAATTTATTAACCGTTTGGGCACTACATTGTTGTTCATTAAACTGTACCCACCACTTGACATTAATCTGTCGGATTAGACTACAGGGAAACCCTGTCTGAGTAGACTTGATCTGAAAACTCCAAGCCATAATGTATGGGACCCGGAACTCGGCATGGAACAGGAAATTAGCTTGGTAGTCTTCTAACCTACATCGTTTCTTGTAGGTTTGAAAACCAATAGTAGCTTGAGGAGGCAAGATTGCCGGGATGGCACCTAGTAATTTCCACCAGTCATAGACCCACATAGGGACATTTTTATTAAAGGTAGTGGAAAAACTAATGAACCAAGAGTGATTAAACGATCGGTAATAGAGACACCGATAAAAAGCTAATATATAATCAGCATAATTAAACCCATCTGGAATATAAGGAATTGAAAAAGAATTTCTGGCATGAATAGAAGGAAAGTCACGAGGGCTCATTATTTTCTGAATTATAAATTTGGAATAAGCAATACGAGATTTATCCTTTCTATCTGGGTAATGAGTAATTTCAACTGAATTAGTATCAACCAGGATTAGTTCATAATAAGCTTGAGTCTTACAGATATCATCTGTAAGCCATTGGTTATTAGGAAGAAAGAGTCTTGAACAGAAATTCTTGACATCATTATTTTCAGGAGTGGTTTTATAATGAGTCAACATTAGGTACTCAAACTCAGGTTTAGGAATATATGGGGCGGCATTAGACGAGGAAGAGGATGAGGAGGCAGAAACATTAGTCGGAATGGTTTGGAGTCTGGCAGAAGGAGACAAAACAGCATTAGTATAAGTAAGTGGAGGAAAATCATTAGACGGGACAGAAGGAGTCAAAGGTTTGGGAGTATTAGACATGATAAAATCAGCAGGAGTCCTAGGCTTTCCAGGGTCTTTAGACATTGGTGCGGCCTGTAAGAAATTCACGAGTAAGAAAGTCAGGAAGGGAATTATCATCGCCTTTAATAAATTCTATGTCAAAATCAAAAACAGAAAGTATAGCTTGCCATCTGGCAAAAATCTGTTTTGAAACCAAATTTTTTACATCTTTTTGCAAAATTTCTTTAGCTGACTTACAGTCAACTCGTAATAAAAATTTTTTATTATACAAATCATCTTGGAATTTTGAAATACATAAAACAATTGATAAAATTTCTTTTTTAACAGTTGAATAATTTTTCTGTGGCCCTGCCCAAATGCCCAAATGATATCTGACTAACTCTTCCAATGCATATGATGCAGATGAATGCATTTTTTGTTTAAGAATGCCTCCATATCCTATATCTGATGCATCGGTCTCTATGATCATGAATGCATCTGGATGAGGTATGCCTAGACATGGAAGGGTCTTAATTTTTTCTTTAATTTGTTTAATTAAATTAGTATGAATCTCTGACCAGGCAGGAGGATTTTTCTGTAAGCTCTCGTACAAGGGACCACACATGGTTCTCAAATTAGGAAAGAAATCTGCAATATAATTTAAACAACCAAGGAATCTTTGTAACTGATTTTTATCTTTAATTTCATCTGGAAATTTACTAGTAAATTCAATTGTTCTTTGAATCGGTCTCATTTTCCCTTGATGAATATCATGTCCCAAAAATCTTATTTTAGTCTGGAACAATTTCTTCTTTTTAGCTGAGATTACTAAACCATTAGTCTGAATAACATGTAACATAAGATTAAGATGCTTAAAATGCTGATGAACATTATCCGAAAAAACTAAAATATCATCAATATACACAATCACAAAATTAGAATAATCATTAAAAATGTCATTCATTATACGTTGAAATTCAGAAGGAGCATTTTTCAAACCAAAGGGCATAACATTCCATTCATAATGCCCAAAAGGAACAGTAAAAGCGGTTTTATATCTATCTTTTTCATTAATCTGTATTTGCCAATACCCTGATTTCAAATCAAATTTGGAAAAGATTTTAGCACTATGAAGTCGCTTTAATAAATCTTTTTTATTAGGGATCGGGTATCTAATCCATTGTAAAACCTTATTTAAAGGTTTATAATTAATTACTAGGCGAGGAACACCGCGTTCCTTTTCAGCCTGATTATTCACATAAAATGCAGCACAACTCCAAGGAGATTGTGATTTCCTAATTAATTTTTTATCCATTAAATTCTGAATTTCTTGTTTACAAAATTTAAGTAATTCTTCATTCATTTGAATAGGTCTAGCCTTAGTCGGAATGTCACTTTCATTAAACTCTTTTATATAAGGTAATGATACTACATGCTTTTTCCTATTCCAAAAAGCATTAGGATGTTCTGAACAAACTAATGTTTGGAATTTCTGTTCTAAATTAGCAATTTTTAATTTAACATCATCCTTTATTAATTGTTCTTCTATTTTACTAAAGTCTAATTCTGTTTTTAAAAACATTAAACTTTTCTTTTTCTTATTCATTAAACAAATTTGTTTATATATTGAATTAGTCTGAAGTAATTCTAACTCTTTTTTCTGTATAAGATTAATAAATGGAAAAACTAATTCATTGCCTAACAGATTAACAGAAATATGATCAGTATGTTTAGTAAATGGAGTAATCTGATATAGAAAAGGGTTACCTAAAACCACATCAGTAGTAAAATTTTCAAGTATTAGAAAAGAATGTTTAAAACAATACCCATTATTGCAAATATAACCATTATTTAATTCAGCGTAAATATCAATTTCTAATCCATTAGCAGCATATAATTTTTCTTTAGTTTTTGATAAATACTTATCTGGAATTATACCTCGACTGATGCAGGATTGATCGGCGCCACTATCAAGCATGGCTACACAAGTAGTCGTCCAGTCTTCTATACCGATTGTAACTAGAACATACCATTTTTCGATTTTTACTCTATTAATTAAATTTAAGAAATTTTTATCGTCAGGAATATCATCAGCTATATTAATTTCATCATCTTTTATTATACCAGATGTAGACGCTATATTAGACTGATCTTTTAATAATATTTTTGCTTCTAATTCTAAATCTTTTAATTTTAACTCATTTAATTGATTATTAATTTCTCTAATTTCATCTTTAAGTAATTTTATTTCTTCTTTAATATTACTACTTCTACGAAATCCAAAATTATCTTCATGCTTATATTTATCTATTAAACTATTTAAACTAAATGGTTTTTTTATATCAAACATATGATTATTTTCTTGTAAAACTAAAGTTTTTAATTTTTCTAAGTAATCTTTTCTAACATTATCATCTTTTATATCTTTTATTATATCAAATAATAATTCTTTATTTAAACTATTTTTATTTGAATTATTCATCATATTGATTGTCTTTTTACATTCACAGAAATCATCATTTTCTTCAAAACTAGATGAATCAGAGGAATAATAATTATCTTCTTCTTCTTTTTCCGAATTAATTAAAATAGACATTAATTTATTTTTTAATTCAGATTCTTCAGAAAATAAAGCATTAATCTTTTTCTCTAATTTACAATTCGGAGCTATATGTCCTAACTTACCACATTTATAGCATTTAACAGGTTTTTTATTTCTTTTATATTTCTTTTTTTTATAAAAATCATTTTTATTATTCCAATCAGGATTATATTTATTTTTGCGTTTATATTTATTATATTTACTAGGATGATACTGTCTAACCTTTTTATTCCTTTTTTCTTGTGTAGAGGGCGGATGAGGACTTGCTATACCAAATGCTTGACAGAAGGACCCCAATTCCTCTTTTTCAAGACCATATCTTCTCTGTAATTTAAAATCTTGACAGATAGATAAAGCTTCTTTTTTAAGGAAAGCAAACAATTGACCATAAGTAATATTAGATAAATCCAAATTTTTCGTACCCATTTCTTTCATTAAACTAGTAATTAATTTTTGTGAAAATAAAGGAGGTAAACCAGTAATAAACTTTTCTTTCCAAAAGGATTGATTACAATCTGGTCTACGTAACACATTAGTAAGAAAAGTAGTCTTATACCAGAAATAATCTTTAAACAAAGGACATTTAAGATTAGTCAATGAAATCTTTAGACTAGTTAATTCTTCTTTCGGATTACCAACAAAATGCATAGAAAGTGCATATATTAAATAACTTGCACCGTCAGATTCATAATCAGTAGTTCTAACTACTTCATCATTAATAGTAATATCACGATGAACAACAGTTTGATGAGTCAAAATTTCCATTCGTTGAGCTGGAGTAAACATATTATCCCACCAGTTTTTCAACTGACCAGTAAAACCAGAAACAAAACAGGAAGCAATTTGCCTTTCAGTTATCTGAGGATATTTAGACTTATAAGCTAATTTTGCAGTTCCCATTTCATGCAAAGTATTAGTTATTTCATATTCAGATTTACCATCAATATTCCATTCATATATTGCACTACCATCATAAGATTTAGTAGTAAACCTATTTCTTTCTTCAAATTGAATATCAGGTGGAGTAGGTCTACTATGATAATTCATTACATCTCGATTAGACCATTTATTAGTACGATATGACCTTCTATATGGACGTCTAGATATGCAATTAAGTTCTAAAGGGGGAGTAGTTTCATAGAATTGGTTTTCTATATCTTCTATATTATCTATTTCGTCATTTTCTTGTTCAGATTCAGAATTAGGTGAACTATTAGAGGACTCTTCACGAGGAGCAGAACGATTAATAGCATTAATTCGAAGACCACTAAATTGTCTTTCTATCTGATTTAAAGCAGAAGAAGAGGACGGAGTATTAGTATTACCTTCAATTGCTAAATTAATACGTTGAACTAAAGAGATTTCTCGTTCAAATTCTCTAGGAAGGGAAGGAGAAACTAAGGGTTTGGATACTTCATTAGGAAAATTACTGATTTTGAAGTTCATATTTGTGTTTTGATGAGTTATTGATGTTTTGGTATATGGAATAGGTAGAATTTAGATTTTGAAGTTCATATTTGTGTTTTGATGAGTTATTGATGTTTTGGTATATGGAATAGGTAGAATTGTGATTTTGAAGTTCATATTTGTGTTTTGATGAGTTATATTATGTTTTGTTATATGGAATAGGTAGAATTGTGATTTTGAAGTTCATATTTGTGTTTTGATGTGTTATTCATTGATGTTTTGCTATATGGGATAGTTAGAATTCTGATTTTGAAGTTCATATTTGTGTTTTGATGAGTTATATTATGTTTTGTTATATGGAATAGGTAGAATTGTGATTTTGAAGTTCATATTTTTGTATTGATGAGTTATTGATGTTTTGGTATATGGGATAGGTAGAATTGTGATTTTGAAGTTCATATTTGTGTTTTGATGAGTTATATTATGTTTTGTTATATGGAATAGGTAGAATTGTGATTTTGAAGTTCATATTTGTGTTTGATGAGTTATTGATGTTTTGGTATATGGAATAGGTAGAATTGAGATTTTGAAGTTCATATTTGTGTTTTGATGTGTTATTCATTGATGTTTTGCTATATGGGATAGTTAGAATTCTGATTTTGAAGTTCATATTTGTGTTTTGATGAGTTATATTATGTTTTGTTATATGGAATAGGTAGAATTGTGATTTTGAAGTTCATATTTTTGTATTGATGAGTTATTGATGTTTTGGTATATGGGATAGGTAGAATTGTGATTTTGAAGTTCATATTTGTGTTTTGATGAGTTATATTATGTTTTGTTATATGGAATAGGTAGAATTGTGATTTTGAAGTTCATATTTGTGTTTGATGAGTTATTGATGTTTTGGTATATGGAATAGGTAGAATTGAGATTTTGAAGTTCATATTTGTGTTTTGATGAGTTATTGATGTTTTGGTATATGGAATAGGTAGATTGTGATTTTGAAGTTCATATTTGTGTTTTGATAAGTTATATTATGTTTTGTTATATGGAATAGGTAGAATTGTGATTTTGAAGTTCATATTTGTGTTTTGATGTGTTATTCATTGATGTTTTGGTATATGGGATAGGTAGAATTATGATTTTGAAGTTCATATTTGTGTTTTGATGAGTCAATGAATAACTCATCAAAACACAAATATGAACTGCAAAATCACAATTCTACCTATTCCATATACCAAAACATCAATAACTCATCAAAACACAAATATGAACTTCAAAATCTCAATTCTACCTATTCCATATACCAAAACATCAATAACTCATCAAAACACAAATATGAACTTCAAAATCACAATTCTACCTATTCCATATACCAAAACATCAATAACTCATCAAAACACAAATATGAACTTCAAAACACAATTTCTATCTATTCCATTTACCAAAACATCAATAACTCATCAAAACACAAATATGAACTTCAAAATCACAATTCTACCTATTCCATATAACAAAACATAATATAACTCATCAAAACACAAATATGAACTTCAAAATCACAATTCTACCTATTCCATATAACAAAACATAATATAACTCATCAAAACACAAATATGAACTTCAAAATCACAATTCTACCTATTCCATATACCAAAACATCAATAACTCATCAAAACACAAATATGAACTTCAAAATCTCAATTCTACCTATTCCATATAACAAAACATAATATAACTAATCAAAACACAAATATGAACTTCAAAATCACAATTCTACCTATTCCATATACCAAAATATCAATAACTCATCAAAACACAAATATGAACTTCAAAATCTAAATTCTACCTATTCCATATACCAAAACATCAATGAATAACTCATCGAAACACAAATATGAACTTCAAAATCACAATTCTACCTATCCCATATACCAAAACATCAATAACTCATCAAAACACAAATATGAACTTCAAAACACAATTTCTATCTATTCCATTTACCAAAACATCAATAACTCATCAAAACACAAATATGAACTTCAAAATCACAATTCTACCTATTCCATAGAACAAAACATAATATAACTCATCAAAACACAAATATGAACTTCAAATTCACAATTCTACCTATTCCATATAACAAAACATAATATAACTCATCAAAACACAAATATGAACTTCAAAATCACAATTCTACCTATTCCATATACCAAAACATCAATAACTCATCAAAACACAAATATGAACTTCAAAATCTCAATTCTACCTATTCCATATAACAAAACATAATATAACTAATCAAAACACAAATATGAACTTCAAAATCACAATTCTACCTATTCCATATACCAAAATATCAATAACTCATCAAAACACAAATATGAACTTCAAAATCTAAATTCTACCTATTCCATATACCAAAACATCAATGAATAACTCATCGAAACACAAATATGAACTTCAAAATCACAATTCTACCTATCCCATATACCAAAACATCAATAACTCATCAAAACACAAATATGAACTTCAAAATCTCAATTCTACCTATTCCATATACCAACACATCAATGAATAACTCATCAAAAAACAAATATGAACTTCAAAATCACAATTCTACCTATTCCCATATACCAAAACATAAAACATCAATAACTCATCAAAACACAAATATGAACTGCAAAATCACAATTCTACCTATTCCATATACCAAAACATCAATAACTTATCAAAACACAAATATGAACTTCAAAAAACAATTTCAACCTATTCCATATACCAAAACATCAATTAATAACTCATTAAAACACAAATATGAACTTCAAAATCACAATTCTACCTATCCTATATACAAAAACATTAATAACTCATCAAAACACAAATATGAACTGCAAAATCACAATTCTACCTATTCCATATACCAAAACATCAATAACTTATCAAAACACAAATATGAACTTCAAAAAACAATTTCAACCTATTCCATATAACAAAACATCAATTAATAACTCATTAAAACACAAATATGAACTTCAAAATCACAATTCTACCTATCCTATATACCAAAACATTAATAACTCATCAAAACAGAAATATGAACTTCAAAATCACAATTCTACCTATTCCATATACCAAAACATCAATAACTCATCAAAACACAAATATGAACTTCAAAATCACAATTCTACCTATTCCATATAACAAAACATAATATAACTCATCAAAACACAAATATGAACTTCAAAATCACAATTCTTCCTATTCCACATACCAAAACATCAATAACTCATCAAAACACAAATATGAACTTCAAAACACGATTTCTATCTATTCCATATACCAAAACATCAATAACTCATCAAAACACAAATATGAACTTCAAAATCACAATTCTACCTATTCCATACAACAAAACATAATATAACTCATCAAAACACAAATATGAACTTTAAAATCACAATTCTACCTATTTCATATAGCAAAACATCAATAACTCATCAAAACACAAATATGAACTTCAAAATCTCAATTCTACCTATTCCATATAACAAAACATCAATGAATAATTCATCAAAACACAAATATGAACTTCAAAATCACAATTCTACCTATTCCACATACCAAAACATCAATAACTCATCAAAACACAAATATGAACTTCAAAATCACAATTCTACCTATTCCACATACCAAAACAACAATAACTCATCAAAACACAAATATGAACTTCAAAATCACAATTCTACCTATTCCATATAACAAAACATAATATAACTCATCAAAACACAAATATGAACTTCAAAATCACAATTCTACCTATTTCATATACCAAAACATCAATAACTCATCAAAACACAAATATGAACTTCAAAATCTCAATTCTACCTATTCCATATAACAAAACATAATATAACTCATCAAAACACAAATATGAACTTCAAAATCACAATTCTACCTATTCCATATACCAAAACATAATATAACTCATCAAAACACAAATATGAACTTCAAAATCACAATTCTACCTATTCCATATACCAAAACATCAATGAATAATTCATCAAAACACAAATATGAACTTCAAAATCACAATTCTACCTATTCCATATACCAAAACATCAATAACTCATCAAAACACAAATATGAACTTCAAAATCACAATTCTACCTATTCCATATACCAAAACATCAATAACTCATGAAAACACAAATATGAACTTCAAAATCACAATTCTACCTATTCCATATAACAAAACATAATATAACTCATCAAAACACAAATATGAACTTCAAAATAACAATTCTACCTATTCTATAACAAAACAGGAATAACTCATCAAAACACAAATATGAACTTCAAAATCACAATTCTACCTATTCCACATACCAAAACATCAATAACTCATCAAAACACAAATATGAACTTCAAAATCTCAATTCTACCTATCCCATATAACAAAACATAATATAACTCATCAAAACACAAATATGAACTTCTAAATCACAATTCTACCTATTCCATATACCAAAACATCATTGAATAATTCATCAAAACACAAATATGAACTTCAAAATCACAATTCTACCTATTCCATATAACAAAACATAATATAACTCATCAAAACACAAATATGAACTTCAAAATCACAATTCTACCTATTTCATATACCAAAACATCAATAACTCATCAAAACACAAATATGAACTTCAAAATCTCAATTCTACCTATTCCATATAACAAAACATAATATAACTAATTAAAACACAAATATGAACTTCAAAATCACAATTCTACCTATTCCATATACCAAAATATCAATAACTCATCAAAACACAAATATGAACTTCAAAATCTAAATTCTACCTATTCCATATACCAAAACATCAATGAATAACTCATCGAAACACAAATATGAACTTCAAAATCACAATTCTACCTATCCCATATACCAAAACATCAATAACTCATCAAAACACAAATATGAACTTCAAAATCTCAATTCTACCTATTCCATATACCAAAACATCAATGAATAACTCATCAAAAAACAAATATGAACTTCAAAATCACAATTCTACCTATTCCCATATACCAAAACATAAATGAATAACTCATCAAAACACAAATATGAACTGCAAAATCACAATTCTACCAATTCCATATACCAAAATATCAATAACTTATCAAAACACAAATAGGAACTTCAAAAAACAATTTCAACCTATTCCATATACCAAAACATCAATTAATAACTCATTAAAACACAAATATGAACTTCAAAATCACAATTCTACCTATCCTATATACAAAAACATTAATAACTCATCAAAACACAAATATGAACTGCAAAATCACAATTCTACCTATTCCATATACCAAAACATCAATAACTTATCAAAACACAAATATGAACTTCAAAAAACAATTTCAACCTATTCCATATACCAAAACATCAATTAATAACTCATTAAAACACAAATATGAACTTCAAAATCACAATTCTACCTATCCTATATACCAAAACATTAATAACTCATCAAAACAGAAATATGAACTTCAAAATCACAATTCTACCTATTCCATATACCAAAACATCAATAACTCATCAAAACACAAATATGAACTTCAAAATCTCAATTCTACCTATTCCATATAACAAAACATAATATAACTAATCAAAACACAAATATGAACTTCAAAATCACAATTCTACCTATTCCATATACCAAAATATCAATAACTCATCAAAACACAAATATGAACTTCAAAATCTAAATTCTACCTATTCCATATACCAAAACATCAATGAATAACTCATCGAAACACAAATATGAACTTCAAAATCACAATTCTACCTATCCCATATACCAAAACATCAATAACTCATCAAAACACAAATATGAACTTCAAAATCTCAATTCTACCTATTCCATATACCAACACATCAATGAATAACTCATCAAAAAACAAATATGAACTTCAAAATCACAATTCTACCTATTCCCATATACCAAAACATAAATGAATAACTCATCAAAACACAAATATGAACTGCAAAATCACAATTCTACCTATTCCATATACCAAAACATCAATAACTTATCAAAACACAAATATGAACTTCAAAAAACAATTTCAACCTATTCCATATACCAAAACATCAATTAATAACTCATTAAAACACAAATATGAACTTCAAAATCACAATTCTACCTATCCTATATACAAAAACATTAATAACTCATCAAAACACAAATATGAACTGCAAAATCACAATTCTACCTATTCCATATACCAAAACATCAATAACTTATCAAAACACAAATATGAACTTCAAAAAACAATTTCAACCTATTCCATATACCAAAACATCAATTAATAACTCATTAAAACACAAATATGAACTTCAAAATCACAATTCTACCTATCCTATATACCAAAACATTAATAACTCATCAAAACAGAAATATGAACATCAAAATCACAATTCTACCCATTCCATATACCAAAACATCAATAACTCATCAAAACACAAATATGAACTTCAAAATCACAATTCTACCTATTCCACATACCAAAACAACAATAACTCATCAAAACACAAATATGAACTTCAAAATCACAATTCTACCTATTCCATATACCAAAACATCAATAACTTATCAAAACACAAATATGAACTTCAAAAAACAATTTCAACCTATTCCATATACCAAAACATCAATTAATAACTCATTAAAACACAAATATGAACTTCAAAATCACAATTCTACCTATCCTATATACCAAAACATTAATAACTCATCAAAACAGAAATATGAACTTCAAAATCACAATTCTACCTATTCCACATACCAAAACATCAATAACTCATCAAAACACAAATATGAACTTCAAAATCACAATTCTACCTATTCCACATACCAAAACAACAATAACTCATCAAAACACAAATATGAACTTCAAAATCACAATTCTACCTATTCCATATAACAAAACATAATATAACTCATCAAAACACAAATATGAACTTCAAAATCACAATTCTACCTATTTCATATACCAAAACATCAATAACTCATCAAAACACAAATATGAACTTCAAAATCTCAATTCTACCTATTCCATATAACAAAACATAATATAACTCATCAAAACACAAATATGAACTTCAAAATCACAATTCTACCTATTCCATATACCAAAACATAATATAACTCATCAAAACACAAATATGAACTTCAAAATCACAATTCTACCTATTCCATATACCAAAACATCAATGAATAATTCATCAAAACACAAATATGAACTTCAAAATCACAATTCTACCTATTCCATATACCAAAACATCAATAACTCATCAAAACACAAATATGAACTTCAAAATCACAATTCTACCTATTCCATATCCCAAAACATCAATAACTCATGAAAACACAAATATGAACTTCAAAATCACAATTCTACCTATTCCATATAACAAAACATAATATAACTCATCAAAACACAAATATGAACTTCAAAATAACAATTCTACCTATTCTATAACAAAATAGGAATAACTCATCAAAACACAAATATGAACTTCAAAATCACAATTCTACCTATTCCACATACCAAAACATCAATAACTCATCAAAACACAAATATGAACTTCAAAATCTCAATTCTACCTATCCCATATAACAAAACATAATATAACTCATCAAAACACAAATATGAACTTCTAAATCACAATTCTACCTATTCCATATACCAAAACATCATTGAATAATTCATCAAAACACAAATATGAACTTCAAAATCACAATTCTACCTATTCCATATAACAAAACATAATATAACTCATCAAAACACAAATATGAACTTCAAAATCACAATTCTACCTATTTCATATACCAAAACATCAATAACTCATCAAAACACAAATATGAACTTCAAAATCTCAATTCTACCTATTCCATATAACAAAACATAATATAACTAATCAAAACACAAATATGAACTTCAAAATCACAATTCTACCTATTCCATATACCAAAATATCAATAACTCATCAAAACACAAATATGAACTTCAAAATCTAAATTCTACCTATTCCATATACCAAAACATCAATGAATAACTCATCGAAACACAAATATGAACTTCAAAATCACAATTCTACCTATCCCATATACCAAAACATCAATAACTCATCAAAACACAAATATGAACTTCAAAATCTCAATTCTACCTATTCCATATACCAAAACATCAATGAATAACTCATCAAAAAACAAATATGAACTTCAAAATCACAATTCTACCTATTCCCATATACCAAAACATAAATGAATAACTCATCAAAACACAAATATGAACTGCAAAATCACAATTCTACCAATTCCATATACCAAAACATCAATAACTTATCAAAACACAAATATGAACTTCAAAAAACAATTTCAACCTATTCCATATACCAAAACATCAATTAATAACTCATTAAAACACAAATATGAACTTCAAAATCACAATTCTACCTATCCTATATACCAAAACATTAATAACTCATCAAAACAGAAATATGAACTTCAAAATCACAATTCTACCTATTCCATATACCAAAACATCAATAACTCATCAAAACACAAATATGAACTTCAAAATCTCAATTCTACCTATTCCATATAACAAAACATAATATAACTAATCAAAACACAAATATGAACTTCAAAATCACAATTCTACCTATTCCATATACCAAAATATCAATAACTCATCAAAACACAAATATGAACTTCAAAATCTAAATTCTACCTATTCCATATACCAAAACATCAATGAATAACTCATCGAAACACAAATATGAACTTCAAAATCACAATTCTACCTATCCCATATACCAAAACATCAATAACTCATCAAAACACAAATATGAACTTCAAAATCTCAATTCTACCTATTCCATATACCAACACATCAATGAATAACTCATCAAAAAACAAATATGAACTTCAAAATCACAATTCTACCTATTCCCATATACCAAAACATAAATGAATAACTCATCAAAACACAAATATGAACTGCAAAATCACAATTCTACCTATTCCATATACCAAAACATCAATAACTTATCAAAACACAAATATGAACTTCAAAAAACAATTTCAACCTATTCCATATACCAAAACATCAATTAATAACTCATTAAAACACAAATATGAACTTCAAAATCACAATTCTACCTATCCTATATACAAAAACATTAATAACTCATCAAAACACAAATATGAACTGCAAAATCACAATTCTACCTATTCCATATACCAAAACATCAATAACTTATCAAAACACAAATATGAACTTCAAAAAACAATTTCAACCTATTCCATATACCAAAACATCAATTAATAACTCATTAAAACACAAATATGAACTTCAAAATCACAATTCTACCTATCCTATATACCAAAACATTAATAACTCATGAAAACAGAAATATGAACTTCAAAATCACAATTCTACCTATTCTATATACCAAAACATCAATAACTCATCAAAACACAAATATGAACTTCAAAATCACAATTCTACCTATTCCATATAACAAAACATAATATAACTCATCAAAACACAAATATGAACTTCAAAATCACAATTCTACCTATTCCACATACCAAAACATCAATAACTCATCAAAACACAAATATGAACTTCAAAACACGATTTCTATCTATTCCATATACCAAAACATCAATAACTCATCAAAACACAAATATGAACTTCAAAATCACAATTCTACCTATTCCATACAACAAAACATAATATAACTCATCAAAACACAAATATGAACTTTAAAATCACAATTCTACCTATTTCATATAGCAAAACATCAATAACTCATCAAAACACAAATATGAACTTCAAAATCTCAATTCTACCTATTCCATATAACAAAACATCAATGAATAATTCATCAAAACACAAATATGAACTTCAAAATCACAATTCTACCTATTCCACATACCAAAACATCAATAACTCATCAAAACACAAATATGAACTTCAAAATCACAATTCTACCTATTCCACATACCAAAACAACAATAACTCATCAAAACACAAATATGAACTTCAAAATCACAATTCTACCTATTCCATATAACAAAACATAATATAACTCATCAAAACACAAATATGAACTTCAAAATCACAATTCTACCTATTTCATATACCAAAACATCAATAACTCATCAAAACACAAATATGAACTTCAAAATCTCAATTCTACCTATTCCATATAACAAAACATAATATAACTCATCAAAACACAAATATGAACTTCAAAATCACAATTCTACCTATTCCATATAACAAAACATAATATAACTCATCAAAACACAAATATGAACTTCAAAATAACAATTCTACCTATTCTATAACAAAACAAGAATAACTCATCAAAACACAAATATGAACTTCAAAATCACAATTCTACCTATTCCACATACCAAAACATCAATAACTCATCAAAACACAAATATGAACTTCAAAATCTCAATTCTACCTATCCCATATAACAAAACATAATATAACTCATCAAAACACAAATATGAACTTCTAAATCACAATTCTACCTATTCCATATACCAAAACATCATTGAATAATTCATCAAAACACAAATATGAACTTCAAAATCACAATTCTACCTATTCCATATAACAAAACATAATATAACTCATCAAAACACAAATATGAACTTCAAAATCACAATTCTACCTATTTCATATACCAAAACATCAATAACTCATCAAAACACAAATATGAACTTCAAAATCTCAATTCTACCTATTCCATATAACAAAACATAATATAACTAATCAAAACACAAATATGAACTTCAAAATCACAATTCTACCTATTCCATATACCAAAATATCAATAACTCATCAAAACAAAAATATGAACTTCAAAATCTAAATTCTACCTATTCCATATACCAAAACATCAATGAATAACTCATCGAAACACAAATATGAACTTCAAAATCACAATTCTACCTATCCCATATACCAAAACATCAATAACTCATCAAAACACAAATATGAACTTCAAAATCTCAATTCTACCTATTCCATATACCAAAACATCAATGAATAACTCATCAAAAAACAAATATGAACTTCAAAATCACAATTCTACCTATTCCCATATACCAAAACATAAATGAATAACTCATCAAAACACAAATATGAACTGCAAAATCACAATTCTACCAATTCCATATACCAAAACATCAATAACTTATCAAAACACAAATAGGAACTTCAAAAAACAATTTCAACCTATTCCATATACCAAAACATCAATTAATAACTCATTAAAACACAAATATGAACTTCAAAATCACAATTCTACCTATCCTATATACAAAAACATTAATAACTCATCAAAACACAAATATGAACTGCAAAATCACAATTCTACCTATTCCATATACCAAAACATCAATAACTTATCAAAACACAAATATGAACTTCAAAAAACAATTTCAACCTATTCCATATACCAAAACATCAATTAATAACTCATTAAAACACAAATATGAACTTCAAAATCACAATTCTACCTATCCTATATACCAAAACATTAATAACTCATCAAAACACAAATATGAACTTCAAAATCACAATTCTACCTATTCCATATACCAAAACATCAATAACTCATCAAAACACAAATATGAACTTCAAAATCACAATTCTACCTATTCCATATAACAAAACATAATATAACTCATCAAAACACAAATATGAACTTCAAAATCACAATTCTACCTATTCCACATACCAAAACATCAATAACTCATCAAAACACAAATATGAACTTCAAAACACGATTTCTATCTATTCCATATACCAAAACATCAATAACTCATCAAAACACAAATATAAACTTCAAAATCACAATTCTACCTATTCCATACAACAAAACATAATATAACTCATCAAAACACAAATATGAACTTTAAAATCACAATTCTACCTATTTTATATAGCAAAACATAAATAACTCATCAAAACACAAATATGAACTTCAAAATCTCAATTCTACCTATTCCATATAACAAAACATCAATGAATAATTCATCAAAACACAAATATGAACTTCAAAATCACAATTCTACCTATTCCACATACCAAAACATCAATAACTCATCAAAACACAAATATGAACTTCAAAATCACAATTCTACCTATTCCACATACCAAAACAACAATAACTCATCAAAACACAAATATGAACTTCAAAATCACAATTCTACCTATTCCATATAACAAAACATAATATAACTAATCAAAACACAAATATGAACTTCAAAATCACAATTCTACCTATTCCATATACCAAAATATCAATAACTCATCAAAACACAAATATGAACTTCAAAATCTAAATTCTACCTATTCCATATACCAAAACATCAATGAATAACTCATCGAAACACAAATATGAACTTCAAAATCACAATTCTACCTATCCCATATACCAAAACATCAATAACTCATCAAAACACAAATATGAACTTCAAAACACAATTTCTATCTATTCCATTTACCAAAACATCAATAACTCATCAAAACACAAATATGAACTTCAAAATCACAATTCTACCTATTCCATAGAACAAAACATAATATAACTCATCAAAACACAAATATGAACTTCAAAATCACAATTCTACCTATTCCATATAACAAAACATAATATAACTCATCAAAACACAAATATGAACTTCAAAATCACAATTCTACCTATTCCATATACCAAAACATCAATAACTCATCAAAACACAAATATGAACTTCAAAATCTCAATTCTACCTATTCCATATAACAAAACATAATATAACTAATCAAAACACAAATATGAACTTCAAAATCACAATTCTACCTATTCCATATACCAAAATATCAATAACTCATCAAAACACAAATATGAACTTCAAAATCTAAATTCTACCTATTCCATATACCAAAACATCAATGAATAACTCATCGAAACACAAATATGAACTTCAAAATCACAATTCTACCTATCCCATATACCAAAACATCAATAACTCATCAAAACACAAATATGAACTTCAAAATCTCAATTCTACCTATTCCATATACCAAAACATCAATGAATAACTCATCAAAAAACAAATATGAACTTCAAAATCACAATTCTACCTATTCCCATATACCAAAACATAAATGAATAACTCATCAAAACACAAATATGAACTGCAAAATCACAATTCTACCTATTCCATATACCAAAACATCAATAACTTATCAAAACGCAAATATGAACTTCAAAAAACAATTTCAACCTATTCCATATACCAAAACATCAATTAATAACTCATTAAAACACAAATATGAACTTCAAAATCACAATTCTACCTATCCTATATACAAAAACATTAATAACTCATCAAAACACAAATATGAACTGCAAAATCACAATTTTACCTATTCCATATACCAAAACATCAATAACTTATCAAAACACAAATATGAACTTCAAAAAACAATTTCAACCTATTCCATATACCAAAACATCAATTAATAACTCATTAAAACACAAATATGAACTTCAAAATCACAATTCTACCTATCCTATATACCAAAACATTAATAACTCATCAAAACACAAATATGAACTTCAAAACACGATTTCTATCTATTCCATATACCAAAACATCAATAACTCATCAAAACACAAATATGAACTTCAAAATCACAATTCTACCTATTCCATACAACAAAACATAATATAACTCATCAAAACACAAATATGAACTTTAAAATCACAATTCTACCTATTTCATATAGCAAAACATCAATAACTCATCAAAACACAAATATGAACTTCAAAATCTCAATTCTACCTATTCCATATAACAAAACATCAATGAATAATTCATCAAAACACAAATATGAACTTCAAAATCACAATTCTACCTATTCCACATACCAAAACATCAATAACTCATCAAAACACAAATATGAACTTCAAAATCACAATTCTACCTATTCCACATACCAAAACAACAATAACTCATCAAAACACAAATATGAACTTCAAAATCACAATTCTACCTATTCCATATAACAAAACATAATATAACTCATCAAAACACAAATATGAACTTCAAAATCACAATTCTACCTATTTCATATACCAAAACATCAATAACTCATCAATAACTCATCAAAACACAAATATGAACTTCAAAATCTCAATTCTACCTATTCCATATAACAAAACATAATATAACTCATCAAAACACAAATATGAACTTCAAAATCACAATTCTACCTATTCCATATACCAAAACATAATATAACTCATCAAAACACAAATATGTGTTGAGCCATTGGAGCTGCTACAATGAAGCTTTCTTAGCCTTTATTAAAGTCCAATGTTGTGTTGTAATTGTTGCAACCACATTGTGACAAATCTGTGAATTACTAAGGCAATAATGGACTGAGTTCATGAGGATTGTCTGGACAAAATCTCAGCAAGAAGCCGATGAATAAACTGAAGTGCCAAAATGAGAAGGAAGTGTACTGTTGGCACATCAGATCAAAGGCTACACAGATCAGATCAAGTTACGCGCACATCAGATCAAGTTACGCGCACATCAGATCAAAGGCTGCACAGACAAGTTACGCGCACATCAGATCAAAGGCTGCACAGACAAGTTACGCGCATATCAGATCAAAGGCTGCACAGATCAGATCAAGTTACGCGCACATCAGATCAAAGGCTGCACAGACAAGTTACGCGCACATCAGATCAAAGGCCACACAGATCAGATCAAGGGAAGTGAAGATCAGATCAAATGCAGTGCGCATCAGATCAAAGGATACACATATCAGATCACATGCAGCACAAATCAGATCAACGGAAGTAAAGATCAGATCAAATTCTCAAGGGATTGCTCAGCAGCTTAGTTTCACAGAAGCAAGGCAAGTCAGCAACAAAACATATTTGCAGCAGAAGAGAACAACTCAAGGCTGGAGAGCTAGAGCAGACACCTAAGAAGCTGAAGTCAAGGACGGCTAGTGAATCACACCTCAAACGCGCGACTCTAAAAGTCTCCCAAAGATTCAGAAGACGCAGGAGCATCATGTTGAAGTATCTAGCAATCCGGTGAGCGAGCAGAAATACAAAAGAATCAAGAAGTGCCGATCAGAAGAACTGCAGGAGCTACATGGATTGTTCTGAGTTGCTGGACAGAACGTTGTGACATGAAGCTAACATCAGATCAACCGGAGGCTAACATCAGATCAACTGCAAGCTAACATCAGATCAACCGGAGGCTAACATCAGATCAACTGCAAGCTAACATCAGATCAACCGAAGGCTAACATCAGATCAACTGCAAGCTAACATCAGATCAACCGAAGGCTAACATCAGATCAACTGCATGCTAACATCAGATCAACCGAAGCGTGACATCAGATCAAATGCCGGGCACATCAGATCAGCTATAAGCTAAGATCAGATCACTTCTGCTGTTTCAACATATCTAAGACAAGCTACTCGAGAAAGTCTGAAGGAGTACAGTCAACAATATGACATGGCAAGCAAGTTGCAACTTAAAAAGGTTGAAAATGGATTATATGAATCTTGAGCCGCCTTCCGTGTAAGATATGCTGACACACCGCACGTAGGGCACAGTTTTTCTTCTGGGAAAAGAAACGGGCAGATGAGTAGGTGTGGTAGGCACAACAACTGCAGAATGCAGGATAAACCACATTGGGAGGAAAAACCCAAAGAGAGGGAAGGCACGAAAAGAAAGAAAAAGAGAGAGAGAGGAGCAGCAGCCAAGGTGAGTGCTGAACAGAACGAAACCGAGAAAAGGGAGGAGAAAAAGAGTGAGAGCAGAAAAAGATGATATGAGAAACACAAGAGAGAAAGAAACAGTCTGCTGCACAAGGAGAAGCTGAAGCGCTGGAGAGGCAGAAGTCAAGGAGAAGAAGAAGCTGAGGAGGAGCAGAATCGGGAGAACTGACCCTGAGATTGCAGCTTCAGGTGGTAAGCCTAGAACACTATCAAACGTCTTTCATTAAGTGATTTTGAAAGATATTTGTGTAGAAAAGGCAGCACAACAGAGATTTACATGTTATTGTTTTAGTTGATGAACTTGTAGAGGTAGTGAACCTCAATGTGTTGAGCAGTGAGCTCTTGTTTATGTTGCTTATGGTCAGTGAGGCCAGAGCTGAATGATTCTGTGATAGTGAAGATTGACAGGAGTGAATCTGTCCGTGGATGTAGATCATTTGATCGAACCACGTAAAAATCCCCCTTGCACATTTACTGCTTTGAGTGTGTCTTGACTGGTGTGGTATTATCAAACTGTAAGCTTGAACAGGAGTGTCATGGTTGTGTAAGTAAACCCTCCTTGAGTGATTGAATTGATCTGATGTCTTCCTTGGTTGATCTGATGTCTTCCTTGGTTGATCTGATCTGCCAACAGTCCATCTAAGCCAAAACGTGAGTTCAACAATAAGCTCTAACTGAGCTAACATTTGAGAGGGAATCCTTTAGTTGAAAGAAAAATTGATAGAGTGTTGATTCACCCCCCCCTCTCAACACTTGACACGATCCAACAATTGGTATCAGAGCTAGGTTTGCTTTTGTCAAGTGATTGTTGAAACTTAAAACCAGCAGTAGAAATGGAGAATCAAGCAACAACTGTTAAGGGAGTTCCTTATTTCAGTGGCCAAAATTTCCAGTTATGGAAAAAGAGAATGAGTGCTTATCTCTTAGCACAAGGTCTACAAGTACAAAGAGTAGTCTTGCATGGATTTACACCAACCGTAGATGAGGAGAATCCTACAGCTGCAGAAATTAGAAACTTAGAAGCTGATGGAAAGGCAAGGAATGCTCTATATGCAGCTCTGTCAGAAAAAGAGAACTTTAAAGTTATAGACTGTGTTACTGCTCATGAAATATGGATTAAACTGATTAATATTCATGAGGGAGACATCAAGGTTAAGGAGGCAAAATTGCAGGTTCTTAGAAGTAAGTTTGAAGGTCTTAAGATGGGAGAAGGTGAAAACATTGAGGACTTTCTAAACAGAGTTGTTGAATTAGTTAGCTCAATGAGGGGTCTGGGTGAGAGTGTTGGAGATTCCAATATAGTTAAAAAGGTTCTTAGATCCCTACCAGCAAGATATGATTCTAAGGTCTCTGCTATAGAGGAGAGGGACCTAGATAGAGTGACATTAGATGAGCTGCAAAGCACCCTTGTAGCATATGAAATGAGGATTTCAAATTCAAAGGAGGAGATGGCATTTAAAACAAAACACTCAAGGAAGCTAAAGGAGGAAAGCAGTGAAGATGAAGCAGCAGACAGTGATCTTGAAAGAATGATGGTGCTGATTTCAAGGAGTTTTAGAGGCCAGACTGGAAAGTACAAGGGAAAGTTGCCCTTAAAATGCTTCAATTGTGGCAAAATAGGCCACTTTGCAAGCAAGTGCTTCATGAAGAACAAGAGAACAGAAGATGAGGAAGCTGACAAGCCATCAGACAGGTGGCCTGAGCAGAAAGGAAAGAAGAAGATGAGCTTCAAATCAAGAAAAGGGAAAGCTTACAGAAAACGGAGCTACCTGAGCAAGAAGAAAAATGATAGCTCTGAGGAGGATGAAGAGACTGATGTCTCAGACAGTGAAGATGAGTCTGAAGCTGAAGAGGAGACTCTCATGGTGATGAAATCTTCAACTGTTTCATTGAAGGAGGATGCTGAACTAGAGAACCAATCAGCTGATGATGAAGAAGTGGATCTAGAGGAAGAACTGAAGTTTGCATACAACAAGATAGAGGAGCAGAAGAGATTGCACAAGAAGACAATGAAGACAATGAAGGAGATGGAAAAGGTCATCTTGAGCAGTCAAGAAGAAAACTCAATACTGGAGAATAGAGTAACTGAATTGGAGCAGGAACTGATTCTCATGCAAAATGAAGCTGAGGTTCACAAAAATTGTACAAGAGAAAAGATGGAACTTCAAAAGACATGTGAAACCTTGGTAGAAAAGCTAGATGCCACCACTGCCGAACTAGAGGATGCAACAAGAAAGATAGAAGATCTGCTGTCTCAACAAACTGTGTTCAAAGCTGAAGAAATGACTGATGGAACTACTGTAGAATCAAAATTGAAAGGAAAGCTGGAGTTTCAGTCAAGCAAAACTGAGCCTGGTGAATTCTCAAGGAGCAAAGAAGTGGCTGCAAAAACTGAAGAAGCCACAAGGAAGTTAGATGAGTGCCTCAGCAAGCAGAGATCTTATTCAGAAGGGAAGAAAGGTCTTGGTTATGAAGGAAATCAAAAATTAGAAGGACAACCAGCTGCAACAACCAAGAAGACTGTTACCTTTGTCAAAGAAGGTTCAATTTGTGTTGCTGGTGTAAAGGCAGGAACTAGTTTTGTTGATGCTAAGAAGATGGAAATTTCTAATGGATCAAGAAAGTCTACTGAGCAAAATGAAAGATTGCACGAGCTGAGGGGGAGACAATCTATGTATCAAAGAAGCCTGCTCAAAAGTAGAAGGCTGATTGCTGGAGTATGTTTCACCTGTGGAGAATCAGGTCACTATGCAGCAAATTGCTGGAGGAAGGCATTCTGGAGATTTGGAGGAAGAACAATGCAGTCAAGAGGATGGAATAGAAAAGAGTATTATCATCAAAGAAGCCTAAGTACTTCAAGAAGGATCCCTGAAGCTGAAATCAGAAAAGGCCATATCATACAACCTGGAGAAGTGTATCAGAAATTGAATGTCTGGTGCAGATGCAGATTGCCAAATAAGAGAAGCAAGTGGTTTGAAGGAGTGAATAGCAGGAGAGCCCAGCCACTGCAACAAGCTACAAATAGAAGAAACTTTGCAGCAGAAACAAGAAGAAACCAAGCAGATTACACAAGAAGAAATCAGTCTCTAATGCAGCCACTTAATCTGAGAAACAGATTTCAAATTTTTGAAGGGTTAGAAGAGAATGATCACTGGAGCTGCAGCAGGAGCAATCAAAGATTGAATGAACAGCAAGGCATACCAGCAGCAAGAAAAATTTGGAGGAAGAAGCACAGATTTGAAGAAGCTTGCATTGCTGAAGTTGCACTTAAAACAAAAGCTAAGGAAGCCCAATGGATCATTGACAGTGGGTGCACAAGCCATATGACTGGAGACAAAACTCTACTGAGAAACACAAAAGAAGTTGAAAGAGGGTTTGTCAAGTTTGCAGATAAGAGTGGGTTAAAGATCAAGGCTGTTGGAGAAGCCACCATTGGATCAGAAAAGTTCAAATCTAAGGAGGTGCTGTTTGTAGAAGGGCTGAAGTACAACTTGCTGAGTGTAAGACAACTGTGTGACAATGGTTTCAAAGTAGATTTCTCAAAAAATGGCTGTTTCATCAAAGACTGCAAGACTGGAGAAATCATGGCCAAAGGAATAAGAGACAACAAGGATTTATACCTCATAGATGTGAAGGAAAAGTTGTGCATGCTAAGCAAAATGGATGAAAATACTCTTTGGCATTGCAGGCTTGGACATTTAAATCAAAAGAGCATGAGAAGCCTGGTGAAGTGCAATGCAGTGTTAAACCTCCCTGTACTAAAGAGGGACAACAGCACTTGTGACTCATGCCAAAAAGGGAAATTTGCAAAGCTTTCTCACAAGTCCAAGGAGCATAGAACCTCTAAGCCATTGGAGCTAGTTCACACTGATGTATGTGGACCAATGAAAAGAAAAGGTACAGGTAAAGAGATGTATTTCATTCTTTTTGTGGATGACTTCACTAGGATGATGTGCATCATGCACATGAAGCAAAAGAGTGAAGCCTTCAACTGCTTCAAAAGATTTCAGAAACTGGCAGAAAACCAGCATGGAAGGAAGATCAAAGTTTTGAGATCAGATAATGGAGGAGAGTTTACCTCACAGGAATTTGAAGAATACGTGGAGGAAATGGGAATCAAACATCAAGTCTCAAGTCCTCACACTCCCCAGCAAAATGGAGTTGTAGAGAGGAAAAATAGAAGTGTGATTGAGATGGCAAGAACTATGCTGTTGGAGCACAATACTCCAAAGCACTTCTGGAAGGAAGCCACAATGGCAGCTGTGCATGTACAAAATAGAACCATGTTGAGGCCAAACACTGAAAAGACACCATATGAACTTTGGTATGGTCACAAGCCAAATGTGAAGTATTTTAGAGTTTTTGGCAGCAAATGCTTCATCAAGAACAAGGAGCAAAGCCTTGGAAAATTTGAAGAGAGGGCTGATGAGGGCATTTTCCTTGGTTACTCAAATAAGAGCAAGGCTTACAAGGTTTATAACAAGAGGCTGGATAAGATTATGGAAAGCTATGATGTGAAAGTGGTTGAGGAAGTCAAGATGAAAGCCACTGATCCTGAAAATTTTCTGGATCACTTAGATGACTTAGAGAGCCAAGATGAGGCAGACCTGGAGCTGAAATCAGCTACTGAGGAGACTGATGCAGAAGGATCAGAGACAGAAGTTACAGAAGGCCAGGAAAAAGCAAAAAGAAAGTACAACAAGAGAATTGACAAGATGCCTATCATTGGAGACCCCAAAGCTCCAGTAAGAACAAGAAGGCAACTGAAAAGTATGGTTGCAACTGCCCTACTGTCTCAAGTTGAGCCAAGGTCAATAGAGGAAGCCCTGGAGGACCAGTCATGGCTGCAAGCCATGAATGAAGAGCTGGACCAAATTGAGAAAAACCAAACTTGGGAGCTCGTGGATAGGCCAGCAAACAAGAATGTGATAGGCACAAAATGGGTGTTCAGGAACAAGTTGAATGAGGAAGGAAAGGTTGTAAAGAATAAGGCAAGGCTTGTGTGCAAAGGATACTCTCAAATTGAAGGAGTAGATGTGGATGAAACCTTTGCCCCAGTAGCAAGGCTTGAAGCCATAAGAATGTTTTTGGCAGTGGCTTCAGCAAGGAGTTACAAGGTCTTCCAAATGGATGTTAAATCTGCCTTCTTGAATGGAAATCTGGAGGAAGAAGTGTACATTGAGCAACCAGATGGTTTTCTAGTTTGTGAAGATGAAAACAAGGTGTGCAGGCTCAAAAAGGCACTGTATGGATTAAAACAAGCCCCAAGAGCATGGTACTCAAGGCTGGACAGCTACCTGAAGAATCTGAATTTCAGAAAAAGTTGCATAAATAGCAATTTATATGTTCTTGATGGAAAGGGTGGACAGTTAATAGCCATAGTCTATGTTGATGACATAATATTTGGAGGAGATAAGGAGCAGCTGTGCCATGAATTTGCTAGAAAGATGCAAGAAGAGTTTGAAATGTCCATGATAGGAGAGCTCTCATTTTTCCTTGGACTGCAGATTCATCAAAAAGCAACTGGAATTTTTATCTCTCAAACCAAGTATACCAAAGAAGTGCTGAAGAAATTTGGTATGACTGATGCTAAGCCAATGTCTACACCCATGGCAACTAACTGCAAGCTGAGCAAGAATGAAAAAGGAGCTGAAGCTGATCAAAGTCTATACAGAAGCATGATAGGAAGCTTATTGTACTTAACAGCAACAAGGCCTGATATTACCTTTGCTGTCTGCCAAGCTGCTAGATACCAGGCAAATCCAAAGAGTTCTCATATGATTGCACTAAAGAGGGTGCTAAGATATTTGCAAGGGACAGTAGATTATGGTCTGTGGTATGCAAGGAAAGGAAGCTTGGGATTAAGAAGCTTCACTGATGCTGATTGGGCAGGAAATGTTGATGACAGGAGATCCACTTCAGGAGGAGTATTCTTTCTTGGAAATAGATGTGTGAGCTGGTTAAGCAAGAAGCAAGAAAGTATAGCCTTAAGCACTGCTGAAGCTGAGTACATAGCAGCAACCAAGGCATGCACTCAAGCTATATGGATGAGATCTGAACTGCAAAATCTTAAAGAAGAAGTTCTCTTGCCACTGATAATTCTTTGTGACAACAAAAGTGCCATTGATTTGTCAAAGAATTCAGTCCAGCACTCGAGAGCCAAACATATAGAAATCAAGTATCACTTCATAAAGGACAAGGTTGAGAAAGGAGAAATTATGCTAGAGTATGTTCCCACAGCTAAACAAATAGCTGATGTAATGACAAAGCCTCTTCCAGCCGAGGTGTTTGAAACTTTGAGGATGCAAATGGGAGTGCAGTCCTCCTTCTCATGCTGAATCAGTTGAGCATCCCCAAATCCCTTTGAAATTGGTTGTCAAAGGGGGAGAGATAGCCGCAGCAGGCCGGCCAGACGCAGCAGTATTGTCCTTGGGAGAGAAGGACGTTGGAAAAGCTCTATGCAGGGGGAGCTTACTATGTAGAAGAATAAGGTTCAGGGGGAGCTGGTTCAGGGGGAATAAGGTTCAGGGGGAGCTTAGCACTGAGTTGACTGATTGGCTGCAAATGTGGTTGCCAACAATTCCAAAGGGGGAGATTGTTGAGCCATTGGAGCTGCTACAATGAAGCTTTCTTAGCCTTTATTAAAGTCCAATGTTGTGTTGTAATTGTTGCAACCACATTGTGACAAATCTGTGAATTACTAAGGCAATAATGGACTGAGTTCATGAGGATTGTCTGGACAAAATCTCAGCAAGAAGCCGATGAATAAACTGAAGTGCCAAAATGAGAAGGAAGTGTACTGTTGGCACATCAGATCAAAGGCTACACAGATCAGATCAAGTTACGCGCACATCAGATCAAAGGCTGCACAGACAAGTTACGCGCACATCAGATCAAAGGCTGCACAGACAAGTTACGCGCATATCAGATCAAAGGCTGCACAGATCAGATCAAGTTACGCGCACATCAGATCAAAGGCTGCACAGACAAGTTACGCGCACATCAGATCAAAGGCCACACAGATCAGATCAAGGGAAGTGAAGATCAGATCAAATGCAGTGCGCATCAGATCAAAGGATACACATATCAGATCACATGCAGCACAAATCAGATCAACGGAAGTAAAGATCAGATCAAATTCTCAAGGGATTGCTCAGCAGCTTAGTTTCACAGAAGCAAGGCAAGTCAGCAACAAAACATATTTGCAGCAGAAGAGAACAACTCAAGGCTGGAGAGCTAGAGCAGACACCTAAGAAGCTGAAGTCAAGGACGGCTAGTGAATCACACCTCAAACGCGCGACTCTAAAAGTCTCCCAAAGATTCAGAAGACGCAGGAGCATCATGTTGAAGTATCTAGCAATCCGGTGAGCGAGCAGAAATACAAAAGAATCAAGAAGTGCCGATCAGAAGAACTGCAGGAGCTACATGGATTGTTCTGAGTTGCTGGACAGAACGTTGTGACATGAAGCTAACATCAGATCAACCGGAGGCTAACATCAGATCAACTGCAAGCTAACATCAGATCAACCGGAGGCTAACATCAGATCAACTGCAAGCTAACATCAGATCAACCGAAGGCTAACATCAGATCAACTGCAAGCTAACATCAGATCAACCGAAGGCTAACATCAGATCAACTGCATGCTAACATCAGATCAACCGAAGCGTGACATCAGATCAAATGCCGGGCACATCAGATCAGCTATAAGCTAAGATCAGATCACTTCTGCTGTTTCAACATATCTAAGACAAGCTACTCGAGAAAGTCTGAAGGAGTACAGTCAACAATATGACATGGCAAGCAAGTTGCAACTTAAAAAGGTTGAAAATGGATTATATGAATCTTGAGCCGCCTTCCGTGTAAGATATGCTGACACACCGCACGTAGGGCACAGTTTTTCTTCTGGGAAAAGAAACGGGCAGATGAGTAGGTGTGGTAGGCACAACAACTGCAGAATGCAGGATAAACCACATTGGGAGGAAAAACCCAAAGAGAGGGAAGGCACGAAAAGAAAGAAAAAGAGAGAGAGAGGAGCAGCAGCCAAGGTGAGTGCTGAACAGAACGAAACCGAGAAAAGGGAGGAGAAAAAGAGTGAGAGCAGAAAAAGATGATATGAGAAACACAAGAGAGAAAGAAACAGTCTGCTGCACAAGGAGAAGCTGAAGCGCTGGAGAGGCAGAAGTCAAGGAGAAGAAGAAGCTGAGGAGGAGCAGAATCGGGAGAACTGACCCTGAGATTGCAGCTTCAGGTGGTAAGCCTAGAACACTATCAAACGTCTTTCATTAAGTGATTTTGAAAGATATTTGTGTAGAAAAGGCAGCACAACAGAGATTTACATGTTATTGTTTTAGTTGATGAACTTGTAGAGGTAGTGAACCTCAATGTGTTGAGCAGTGAGCTCTTGTTTATGTTGCTTATGGTCAGTGAGGCCAGAGCTGAATGATTCTGTGATAGTGAAGATTGACAGGAGTGAATCTGTCCGTGGATGTAGATCATTTGATCGAACCACGTAAAAATCCCCCTTGCACATTTACTGCTTTGAGTGTGTCTTGACTGGTGTGGTATTATCAAACTGTAAGCTTGAACAGGAGTGTCATGGTTGTGTAAGTAAACCCTCCTTGAGTGATTGAATTGATCTGATGTCTTCCTTGGTTGATCTGATGTCTTCCTTGGTTGATCTGATCTGCCAACAGTCCATCTAAGCCAAAACGTGAGTTCAACAATAAGCTCTAACTGAGCTAACATTTGAGAGGGAATCCTTTAGTTGAAAGAAAAATTGATAGAGTGTTGATTCACCCCCCCCCCTCTCAACACTTGACACGATCCAACAATATGAACTTCAAAATCACAATTCTACCTATTCCATATACCAAAACATCAATGAATAATTCATCAAAACACAAATATGAACTTCAAAATCACAATTCTACCTATTCCATATACCAAAACATCAATAACTCATCAAAACACAAATATGAACTTCAAAATCACAATTCTACCTATTCCATATACCAAAACATCAATAACTCATGAAAACACAAATATGAACTTCAAAATCACAATTCTACCTATTCCATATAACAAAACATAATATAACTCATCAAAACACAAATATGAACTTCAAAATAACAATTCTACCTATTCTATAACAAAACAGGAATAACTCATCAAAACACAAATATGAACTTCAAAATCACAATTCTACCTATTCCACATACCAAAACATCAATAACTCATCAAAACACAAGTATGAACTTCAAAATCTCAATTCTACCTATCCCATATAACAAAACATAATATAACTCATCAAAACACAAATATGAACTTCAAAATCACAATTCTACCTATTCCATATACCAAAACATCATTGAATAATTCATCAAAACACAAATATGAACTTCAAAATCACAATTCTACCTATTCCATATACCAAAACATCAATGAATAACTCATCAAAACACAAATATGAACTTCAAAATCACAATTCTACCTATTCCATATACCAAAACATCAATAACTCATCAAAACACAAATATGAACTTCAAAATCTAAATTCTACCTATTCCATATACCAAAACATCAATGAATAACTCATCGAAACACAAATATGAACTTCAAAATCACAATTCTACCTATCCCATATACCAAAACATCAATAACTCATCAAAACACAAATATGAACTTCAAAATCTCAATTCTACCTATTCCATATACCAAAACATCAATGAATAACTCATCGAAACACAAATATGAACTTCAAAATCACAATTCTACCTATCCCATATACCAAAACATCAATAACTCATCAAAACACAAATATGAACTTCAAAACACAATTTCTATCTATTCCATTTACCAAAACATCAATAACTCATCAAAACACAAATATGAACTTCAAAATCACAATTCTACCTATTCCATAGAACAAAACATAATATAACTCATCAAAACACAAATATGAACTTCAAAATCACAATTCTACCTATTCCATATAACAAAACATAATATAACTCATCAAAACACAAATATGAACTTCAAAATCACAATTCTACCTATTCCATATACCAAAACATCAATAACTCATCAAAACACAAATATGAACTTCAAAATCCCAATTCTACCTATTCCATATAACAAAACATAATATAACTAATCAAAACACAAATATGAACTTCAAAATCACAATTCTACCTATTCCATATACCAAAATATCAATAACTCATCAAAACACAAATATGAACTTCAAAATCTAAATTCTACCTATTCCATATACCAAAACATCAATGAATAACTCATCGAAACACAAATATGAACTTCAAAATCACAATTCTACCTATCCCATATACCAAAACATCAATAACTCATCAAAACACAAATATGAACTTCAAAATCTCAATTCTACCTATTCCATATACCAAAACATCAATGAATAACTCATCGAAACACAAATATGAACTTCAAAATCACAATTCTACCTATCCCATATACCAAAACATCAATAACTCATCAAAACACAAATATGAACTTCAAAACACAATTTCTATCTATTCCATTTACCAAAACATCAATAACTCATCAAAACACAAATATGAACTTCAAAATCACAATTCTACCTATTCCATAGAACAAAACATAATATAACTCATCAAAACACAAATATGAACTTCAAAATCACAATTCTACCTATTCCATATAACAAAACATAATATAACTCATCAAAACACAAATATGAACTTCAAAATCACAATTCTACCTATTCCATATACCAAAACATCAATAACTCATCAAAACACAAATATGAACTTCAAAATCTCAATTCTACCTATTCCATATAACAAAACATAATATAACTAATCAAAACACAAATATGAACTTCAAAATCACAATTCTACCTATTCCATATACCAAAATATCAATAACTCATCAAAACACAAATATGAACTTCAAAATCTAAATTCTACCTATTCCATATACCAAAACATCAATGAATAACTCATCAAAACACAAATATGAACTTCAAAATCACAATTCTACCTATCCCATATACCAAAACATCAATAACTCATCAAAACACAAATATGAACTTCAAAATCTCAATTCTACCTATTCCATATACCAAAACATCAATGAATAACTCATCAAAAAACAAATATGAACTTCAAAATCACAATTCTACCTATTCCCATATACCAAAACATAAATGAATAACTCATCAAAACACAAATATGAACTGCAAAATCACAATTCTACCTATTCCATATACCAAAACATCAATAACTTATCAAAACGCAAATATGAACTTCAAAAAACAATTTCAACCTATTCCATATACCAAAACATCAATTAATAACTCATTAAAACACAAATATGAACTTCAAAATCACAATTCTACCTATCCTATATACAAAAACATTAATAACTCATCAAAACACAAATATGAACTGCAAAATCACAATTTTACCTATTCCATATACCAAAACATCAATAACTTATCAAAACACAAATATGAACTTCAAAAAACAATTTCAACCTATTCCATATACCAAAACATCAATTAATAACTCATTAAAACACAAATATGAACTTCAAAATCACAATTCTACCTATCCTATATACCAAAACATTAATAACTCATCAAAACACAAATATGAACTTCAAAACACGATTTCTATCTATTCCATATACCAAAACATCAATAACTCATCAAAACACAAATATGAACTTCAAAATCACAATTCTACCTATTCCATACAACAAAACATAATATAACTCATCAAAACACAAATATGAACTTTAAAATCACAATTCTACCTATTTCATATAGCAAAACATCAATAACTCATCAAAACACAAATATGAACTTCAAAATCTCAATTCTACCTATTCCATATAACAAAACATCAATGAATAATTCATCAAAACACAAATATGAACTTCAAAATCACAATTCTACCTATTCCACATACCAAAACATCAATAACTCATCAAAACACAAATATGAACTTCAAAATCACAATTCTACCTATTCCACATACCAAAACAACAATAACTCATCAAAACACAAATATGAACTTCAAAATCACAATTCTACCTATTCCATATAACAAAACATAATATAACTCATCAAAACACAAATATGAACTTCAAAATAACAATTCTACCTATTCTATAACAAAACAGGAATAACTCATCAAAACACAAATATGAACTTCAAAATCACAATTCTACCTATTCCACATACCAAAACATCAATAACTCATCAAAACACAAGTATGAACTTCAAAATCTCAATTCTACCTATCCCATATAACAAAACATAATATAACTCATCAAAACACAAATATGAACTTCAAAATCACAATTCTACCTATTCCATATACCAAAACATCATTGAATAATTCATCAAAACACAAATATGAACTTCAAAATCACAATTCTACCTATTCCATATACCAAAACATCAATGAATAACTCATCAAAACACAAATATGAACTTCAAAATCACAATTCTACCTATTCCATATACCAAAACATCAATAACTCATCAAAACACAAATATGAACTTCAAAATCTAAATTCTACCTATTCCATATACCAAAACATCAATGAATAACTCATCGAAACACAAATATGAACTTCAAAATCACAATTCTACCTATCCCATATACCAAAACATCAATAACTCATCAAAACACAAATATGAACTTCAAAATCTCAATTCTACCTATTCCATATACCAAAACATCAATGAATAACTCATCGAAACACAAATATGAACTTCAAAATCACAATTCTACCTATCCCATATACCAAAACATCAATAACTCATCAAAACACAAATATGAACTTCAAAACACAATTTCTATCTATTCCATTTACCAAAACATCAATAACTCATCAAAACACAAATATGAACTTCAAAATCACAATTCTACCTATTCCATAGAACAAAACATAATATAACTCATCAAAACACAAATATGAACTTCAAAATCACAATTCTACCTATTCCATATAACAAAACATAATATAACTCATCAAAACACAAATATGAACTTCAAAATCACAATTCTACCTATTCCATATACCAAAACATCAATAACTCATCAAAACACAAATATGAACTTCAAAATCCCAATTCTACCTATTCCATATAACAAAACATAATATAACTAATCAAAACACAAATATGAACTTCAAAATCACAATTCTACCTATTCCATATACCAAAATATCAATAACTCATCAAAACACAAATATGAACTTCAAAATCTAAATTCTACCTATTCCATATACCAAAACATCAATGAATAACTCATCGAAACACAAATATGAACTTCAAAATCACAATTCTACCTATCCCATATACCAAAACATCAATAACTCATCAAAACACAAATATGAACTTCAAAATCTCAATTCTACCTATTCCATATACCAAAACATCAATGAATAACTCATCGAAACACAAATATGAACTTCAAAATCACAATTCTACCTATCCCATATACCAAAACATCAATAACTCATCAAAACACAAATATGAACTTCAAAACACAATTTCTATCTATTCCATTTACCAAAACATCAATAACTCATCAAAACACAAATATGAACTTCAAAATCACAATTCTACCTATTCCATAGAACAAAACATAATATAACTCATCAAAACACAAATATGAACTTCAAAATCACAATTCTACCTATTCCATATAACAAAACATAATATAACTCATCAAAACACAAATATGAACTTCAAAATCACAATTCTACCTATTCCATATACCAAAACATCAATAACTCATCAAAACACAAATATGAACTTCAAAATCTCAATTCTACCTATTCCATATAACAAAACATAATATAACTAATCAAAACACAAATATGAACTTCAAAATCACAATTCTACCTATTCCATATACCAAAATATCAATAACTCATCAAAACACAAATATGAACTTCAAAATCTAAATTCTACCTATTCCATATACCAAAACATCAATGAATAACTCATCAAAACACAAATATGAACTTCAAAATCACAATTCTACCTATCCCATATACCAAAACATCAATAACTCATCAAAACACAAATATGAACTTCAAAATCTCAATTCTACCTATTCCATATACCAAAACATCAATGAATAACTCATCAAAAAACAAATATGAACTTCAAAATCACAATTCTACCTATTCCCATATACCAAAACATAAATGAATAACTCATCAAAACACAAATATGAACTGCAAAATCACAATTCTACCTATTCCATATACCAAAACATCAATAACTTATCAAAACGCAAATATGAACTTCAAAAAACAATTTCAACCTATTCCATATACCAAAACATCAATTAATAACTCATTAAAACACAAATATGAACTTCAAAATCACAATTCTACCTATCCTATATACAAAAACATTAATAACTCATCAAAACACAAATATGAACTGCAAAATCACAATTTTACCTATTCCATATACCAAAACATCAATAACTTATCAAAACACAAATATGAACTTCAAAAAACAATTTCAACCTATTCCATATACCAAAACATCAATTAATAACTCATTAAAACACAAATATGAACTTCAAAATCACAATTCTACCTATCCTATATACCAAAACATTAATAACTCATCAAAACACAAATATGAACTTCAAAACACGATTTCTATCTATTCCATATACCAAAACATCAATAACTCATCAAAACACAAATATGAACTTCAAAATCACAATTCTACCTATTCCATACAACAAAACATAATATAACTCATCAAAACACAAATAGGAACTTTAAAATCACAATTCTACCTATTTCATATAGCAAAACATCAATAACTCATCAAAACACAAATATGAACTTCAAAATCTCAATTCTACCTATTCCATATAACAAAACATCAATGAATAATTCATCAAAACACAAATATGAACTTCAAAATCACAATTCTACCTATTCCACATACCAAAACATCAATAACTCATCAAAACACAAATATGAACTTCAAAATCACAATTCTACCTATTCCACATACCAAAACAACAATAACTCATCAAAACACAAATATGAACTTCAAAATCACAATTCTACCTATTCCATATAACAAAACATAATATAACTCATCAAAACACAAATATGAACTTCAAAATCACAATTCTACCTATTTCATATACCAAAACATCAATAACTCATCAATAACTCATCAAAACACAAATATGAACTTCAAAATCTCAATTCTACCTATTCCATATAACAAAACATAATATAACTCATCAAAACACAAATATGAACTTCAAAATCACAATTCTACCTATTCCATATACCAAAACATAATATAACTCATCAAAACACAAATATGAACTTCAAAATCACAATTCTACCTATTCCATATACCAAAACATCAATGAATAATTCATCAAAACACAAATATGAACTTCAAAATCACAATTCTACCTATTCCATATACCAAAACATCAATAACTCATCAAAACACAAATATGAACTTCAAAATCACAATTCTACCTATTCCATATACCAAAACATCAATAACTCATGAAAACACAAATATGAACTTCAAAATCACAATTCTACCTATTCCATATAACAAAACATAATATAACTCATCAAAACACAAATATGAACTTCAAAATAACAATTCTACCTATTCTATAACAAAACAGGAATAACTCATCAAAACACAAATATGAACTTCAAAATCACAATTCTACCTATTCCACATACCAAAACATCAATAACTCATCAAAACACAAATATGAACTTCAAAATCTCAATTCTACCTATCCCATATAACAAAACATAATATAACTCATCAAAACACAAATATGAACTTCAAAATCACAATTCTACCTATTCCATATACCAAAACATCATTGAATAATTCATCAAAACACAAATATGAACTTCAAAATCACAATTCTACCTATTCCATATACCAAAACATCAATGAATAACTCATCAAAACACAAATATGAACTTCAAAATCACAATTCTACCTATTCCATATACCAAAACATCAATAACTCATCAAAACACAAATATGAACTTCAAAATCACAATTCTACCTATTCCATACAACAAAACATAATATAACTCATCAAAACACAAATATGAACTTTAAAATCACAATTCTACCTATTTCATATAGCAAAACATCAATAACTCATCAAAACACAAATATGAACTTCAAAATCTCAATTCTACCTATTCCATATAACAAAACATCAATGAATAATTCATCAAAACACAAATATGAACTTCAAAATCACAATTCTACCTATTCCACATACCAAAACATCAATAACTCATCAAAACACAAATATGATCTTCAAAATCACAATTCTACCTATTCCACATACCAAAACAACAATAACTCATCAAAACACAAATATGAACTTCAAAATCACAATTCTACCTATTCCATATAACAAAACATAATATAACTCATCAAAACACAAATATGAACTTCAAAATCACAATTCTACCTATTTCATATACCAAAACATCAATAACTCATCAAAACACAAATATGAACTTCAAAATCTCAATTCTACCTATTCCATATAACAAAACATAATATAACTCATCAAAACACAAATATGAACTTCAAAATCACAATTCTACCTATTCCATATAACAAAACATAATATAACTCATCAAAACACAAATATGAACTTCAAAATCACAATTCTACCTATTTCATATACCAAAACATCAATGAATAATTCATCAAAACACAAATATGAACTTCAAAATCACAATTCTACCTATTCCATATACCAAAACATCAATAACTCATCAAAACACAAATATGAACTTCAAAATCACAATTCTACCTATTCCACATACCGAAACATCAATAACTCATGAAAACACAAATATGAACTTCAAAATCACAATTCTACCTATTCCATATAACAAAACATAATATAACTCATCAAAACACAAATATGAACTTCAAAATAACAATTCTACCTATTCTATAACAAAACAGGAATAACTCATCAAAACACAAATATGAACTTCAAAATCACAATTCTACCTATTCCACATACCAAAACATCAATAACTCATCAAAACACAAATATGAACTTCAAAATCACAATTCTACCTATTCCATATACCAAAACATCATTGAATAATTCATCAAAACACAAATATGAACTTCAAAATCACAATTCTACCTATTCTATAACAAAACAGGAATAACTCATCAAAACTCAAATATGAACTTCAAAATCACAATTCTACCTATTCCACATACCAAAACATCAATAACTCATCAAAACACAAATATGAACTTCAAAATCACAATTCTACCTATTTCATATACCAAAACATCAATGAATAATTCATCAAAACACAAATATGAACTTCAAAATCACAATTCTACCTATTTCATATACCAAAACATCAATAACTCATCAATAACTCATCAAAACACAAATATGAACTTCAAAATCTCAATTCTACCTATTCCATATAACAAAACATAATATAACTCATCAAAACACAAATATGAACTTCAAAATCACAATTCTACCTATTCCATATACCAAAACATAATATAACTCATCAAAACACAAATATGAACTTCAAAATCACAATTCTACCTATTCCATATACCAAAACATCAATGAATAATTCATCAAAACACAAATATGAACTTCAAAATCACAATTCTACCTATTCCATATACCAAAACATCAATAACTCATCAAAACACAAATATGAACTTCAAAATCACAATTCTACCTATTCCATATACCAAAACATCAATAACTCATGAAAACACAAATATGAACTTCAAAATCACAATTCTACCTATTCCATATAACAAAACATAATATAACTCATCAAAACACAAATATGAACTTCAAAATAACAATTCTACCTATTCTATAACAAAACAGGAATAACTCATCAAAACACAAATATGAACTTCAAAATCACAATTCTACCTATTCCACATACCAAAACATCAATAACTCATCAAAACACAAATATGAACTTCAAAATCTCAATTCTACCTATCCCATATAACAAAACATAATATAACTCATCAAAACACAAATATGAACTTCAAAATCACAATTCTACCTATTCCATATACCAAAACATCATTGAATAATTCATCAAAACACAAATATGAACTTCAAAATCACAATTCTACCTATTCCATATACCAAAACATCAATGAATAACTCATCAAAACACAAATATGAACTTCAAAATCACAATTCTACCTATTCCATATACCAAAACATCAATAACTCATCAAAACACAAATATGAACTTCAAAATCACAATTCTACCTATTCCATACAACAAAACATAATATAACTCATCAAAACACAAATATGAACTTTAAAATCACAATTCTACCTATTTCATATAGCAAAACATCAATAACTCATCAAAACACAAATATGAACTTCAAAATCTCAATTCTACCTATTCCATATAACAAAACATCAATGAATAATTCATCAAAACACAAATATGAACTTCAAAATCACAATTCTACCTATTCCACATACCAAAACATCAATAACTCATCAAAACACAAATATGATCTTCAAAATCACAATTCTACCTATTCCACATACCAAAACAACAATAACTCATCAAAACACAAATATGAACTTCAAAATCACAATTCTACCTATTCCATATAACAAAACATAATATAACTCATCAAAACACAAATATGAACTTCAAAATCACAATTCTACCTATTTCATATACCAAAACATCAATAACTCATCAAAACACAAATATGAACTTCAAAATCTCAATTCTACCTATTCCATATAACAAAACATAATATAACTCATCAAAACACAAATATGAACTTCAAAATCACAATTCTACCTATTCCATATAACAAAACATAATATAACTCATCAAAACACAAATATGAACTTCAAAATCACAATTCTACCTATTTCATATACCAAAACATCAATGAATAATTCATCAAAACACAAATATGAACTTCAAAATCACAATTCTACCTATTCCATATACCAAAACATCAATAACTCATCAAAACACAAATATGAACTTCAAAATCACAATTCTACCTATTCCATATACCGAAACATCAATAACTCATGAAAACACAAATATGAACTTCAAAATCACAATTCTACCTATTCCATATAACAAAACATAATATAACTCATCAAAACACAAATATGAACTTCAAAATAACAATTCTACCTATTCTATAACAAAACAGGAATAACTCATCAAAACACAAATATGAACTTCAAAATCACAATTCTACCTATTCCACATACCAAAACATCAATAACTCATCAAAACACAAATATGAACTTCAAAATCACAATTCTACCTATTCCATATACCAAAACATCATTGAATAATTCATCAAAACACAAATATGAACTTCAAAATCACAATTCTACCTATTCCATATACCAAAACATCAATAACTCATCAAAACACAAATATGAACTTCAAAATCACAATTCTACCTATTCCATATACCAAAACATCAATAACTCATGAAAACACAAATATGAACTTCAAAATCACAATTCTACCTATTCCATATAACAAAACATAATATAACTCATCAAAACACAAATATGAACTTCATAATAACAATTCTACCTATTCTATAACAAAACAGGAATAACTCATCAAAACACAAATATGAACTTCAAAATCACAATTCTACCTATTCCACATACCAAAACATCAATAACTCATCAAAACACAAATATGAACTTCAAAATCTCAATTCTACCTATCCCATATAACAAAACATAATATAACTCATCAAAACACAAATATGAACTTCAAAATCACAATTCTACCTATTCCATATACCAAAACATCATTGAATAATTCATCAAAACACAAATATGAACTTCAAAATCACAATTCTACCTATTCCATATACCAAAACATCAATGAATAACTCATCAAAACACAAATATGAACTTCAAAATCACAATTCTACCTATTCCATATACCAAAACATCAATAACTCATCAAAACACAAATATGAACTTCAAAATCACAATTCTACCTATTCCATACAACAAAACATAATATAACTCATCAAAACACAAATATGAACTTTAAAATCACAATTCTACCTATTTCATATAGCAAAACATCAATAACTCATCAAAACACAAATATGAACTTCAAAATCTCAATTCTACCTATTCCATATAACAAAACATCAATGAATAATTCATCAAAACACAAATATGAACTTCAAAATCACAATTCTACCTATTCCACATACCAAAACATCAATAACTCATCAAAACACAAATATGATCTTCAAAATCACAATTCTACCTATTCCACATACCAAAACAACAATAACTCATCAAAACACAAATATGAACTTCAAAATCACAATTCTACCTATTCCATATAACAAAACATAATATAACTCATCAAAACACAAATATGAACTTCAAAATCACAATTCTACCTATTTCATATACCAAAACATCAATAACTCATCAAAACACAAATATGAACTTCAAAATCTCAATTCTACCTATTCCATATAACAAAACATAATATAACTCATCAAAACACAAATATGAACTTCAAAATCACAATTCTACCTATTCCATATAACAAAACATAATATAACTCATCAAAACACAAATATGAACTTCAAAATCACAATTCTACCTATTTCATATACCAAAACATCAATGAATAATTCATCAAAACACAAATATGAACTTCAAAATCACAATTCTACCTATTCCATATACCAAAACATCAATAACTCATCAAAACACAAATATGAACTTCAAAATCACAATTCTACCTATTCCATATACCGAAACATCAATAACTCATGAAAACACAAATATGAACTTCAAAATCACAATTCTACCTATTCCATATAACAAAACATAATATAACTCATCAAAACACAAATATGAACTTCAAAATAACAATTCTACCTATTCTATAACAAAACAGGAATAACTCATCAAAACACAAATATGAACTTCAAAATCACAATTCTACCTATTCCACATACCAAAACATCAATAACTCATCAAAACACAAATATGAACTTCAAAATCACAATTCTACCTATTCCATATACCAAAACATCATTGAATAATTCATCAAAACACAAATATGAACTTCAAAATCACAATTCTACCTATTCCATATAACAAAACATAATATAACTCATCAAAACACAAATATGAACTTCAAAATCACAATTCTACCTATTACATATACCAAAACATCAATGAATAACTCATCAAAACACAAATATGAACTTCAAAATCACAATTCTACCTATTCCATATACCAAAACATCAATAACTCATCAAAACACAAATATGAACTTCAAAAACACAATTCTACCTATTCCATATACCAAAACATCAATGAATAATTCATCAAAACACAAATATGAACTTCAAAATCACAATTCTACCTATTCCATATACCAAAACATCAATAACTCATCAAAACACAAATATGAACTTCAAAACACAATTTTCATCTATTCCATTTACCAAAACATCAATAACTCATCAAAACACAAATATGAACTTCAAAATCACAATTCTACCTATTCCATATAACAAAACATAATATAACTCATCAAAACACAAATATGAACTTCAAAATCACAATTCTACCTATTCCATATACCAAAACATAATATAACTCATCAAAACACAAATATGAACTTCAAAACACAATTTTTATCTATTCCATTTACCAAAACATCAATAACTCATCAAAACACAAATATGAACTTCAAAATCACAATTCTACCTATTCCATATACCAAAACATCAATAACTCATCAAAACACAAATATGAACTTCAAAATCACAATTCTACCTATTTCATATAACAAAACATAATATATAACTCATCAAAACACAAATATGAACTTCAAAATCACAATTCTACCTATTCCATATACCAAAACATCAATAACTCATCAAAACACAAATATGAACTTCAAAATCACAATTCTATCTATTCCATATAACAAAACCTAATATAACTCATCAAAACACAAATATGAACTTCAAAATCACAATTCTACCTATTCCATATAACAAAACATAATATAACTCATCAAAACACAAATATGAACTTCAAAATCACAATTCTACCTATTCCATATACCAAAACATCATGGAATAATTCATCAAAACACAAATATGAACTTCAAAATCACAATTCTACCTATTCCATATAACAAAACATAATATAACTCATCAAAACACAAATATGAACTTCAAAATCACAATTCTACCTATTCCATATACCAAAACATCATTGAATAATTCATCAAAACACAAATGTGAACTTCAAAATCACAATTCTACCTATTCCATATAACAAAACATAATATAACTCATCAAAACACAAATATGAACTTCAAAATCACAATTCTACCTATTCCATATACCAAAACATCAATGAATAACTCATCAAAACACAAATATGAACTTCAAAATCACAATTCTACCTGTTCCATATAACAAAACATCAATAACTCATCAAAACACAAATATGAACTTCAAAATCACAATTCTACCTATTCCATATACCAAAACATCAATGAATAATTCATCAAAACACAAATATGAACTTCAAAATCACAATTCTACCTATTCCATATACCAAAACATCAATAACTCATCAAAACACAAATATGAACTTCAAAACACAATTTTTATCTATTCCATTTACCAAAACATCAATAACTCATCAAAACACAAATATGAACTTCAAAATCACAATTCTACCTATTCCATATAACAAAACATAATATAACTCATCAAAACACAAATATGAACTTCAAATTCACAATTCTACCTATTCCATATACCAAAACATCAATGAATAATTCATCAAAACACAAATATGAACTTCAAAATCACAATTCTACCTATTTCATATACCAAAACATCAATAACTCATCAAAACACAAATATGAACTTCAAAATCTCAATTCTACCTATCCCATATACCAAAACATCAATAACTCATCAAAACACAAATATGAACTTCACAATAAAAATTCTACCTATTCCATATACCAAAACATCAATAACTCATCAAAACACAAATATGAACTTCAAAATCACAATTCTACCTATTCCATATAACAAAACATAATATAACTCATCAAAACACAAATATGAACTTCAAAATCACAATTCTACCTATTCCATATACCAAAACATCAATGAATAATTCATCAAAACACAAATATGAACTTCAAAATCACAATTCTACCTATTCCATATACCAAAACATCAATAAATCATCAAAACATAAATATGAACTTCAAAATCTCAATTCTACCTATTTCATATACCAAAACATCAATAACTCATCAAAACACAAATATGAACTTCACAATAAAAATTCTACCTATTCCATATACCAAAACATCAATAACTCATCAAAACACAAATATGAACTTCAAAATCTCAATTCTACCTATTCCATATACCAAAACATCAATGACTCATCACAATTCTACCTATTCCATATACCAAAACATCAATAACTCATCAAAACACAAATATGAACTTCAAAATCACAATTCTATCTATTCCATATAACAAAACATAATATAACTCATCAAAACACAAATATGAACTTCAAAATCACAATTCTACCTATTCCATATACCAAAACATAATATAACTCATCAAAACACAAATATGAACTTCAAAATCACAATTCTACCTATTCCATATACCAAAACATCAATGAATAATTCATCAAAACACAAATATGAACTTCAAAATCACAATTCTACCTATTCCATATACCAAAACATCAATAACTCATCAAAACACAAATATGAACTTCAAAATCACAATTCTACCTATTCCATATACCAAAACATCAATAACTCATGAAAACACAAATATGAACTTCAAAATCACAATTCTACCTATTCCATATAACAAAACATAATATAACTCATCAAAACACAAATATGAACTTCAAAATAACAATTCTACCTATTCTATAACAAAACAGGAATAACTCATCAAAACACAAATATGAACTTCAAAATCACAATTCTACCTATTCCACATACCAAAACATCAATAACTCATCAAAACACAAATATGAACTTCAAAATCTCAATTCTACCTATCCCACATAACAAAACATAATATAACTAATCAAAACACAAATATGAACTTCAAAATCACAATTCTACCTATTCCATATACCAAAACATCATTGAATAATTCATCAAAACACAAATATGAACTTCAAAATCACAATTCTACCTATTCCATATACCAAAACATCATTGAATAATTCATCAAAACACAAATATGAACTTCAAAATCACAATTCTACCTATTCCATATAACAAAACATAATATAACTCATCAAAACACAAATATGAACTTCAAAATCACAATTCTACCTATTCCATATACCAAAACATCAATGAATAACTCATCAAAACACAAATATGAACTTCAAAATCACAATTCTACCTATTCCATATACCAAAACATCAATAACTCATCAAAACACAAATATGAACTTCAAAATCACAATTCTACCTATTCCATACAACAAAACATAATATAACTCATCAAAACACAAATATGAACTTTAAAATCACAATTCTACCTATTTCATATAGCAAAACATCAATAACTCATCAAAACACAAATATGAACTTCAAAATCTCAATTCTACCTATTCCATATAACAAAACATCAATGAATAATTCATCAAAACACAAATATGAACTTCAAAATCACAATTCTACCTATTCCACATACCAAAACATCAATAACTCATCAAAACACAAATATGATCTTCAAAATCACAATTCTACCTATTCCACATACCAAAACAACAATAACTCATCAAAACACAAATATGAACTTCAAAATCACAATTCTACCTATTCCATATAACAAAACATAATATAACTCATCAAAACACAAATATGAACTTCAAAATCACAATTCTACCTATTTCATATACCAAAACATCAATAACTCATCAAAACACAAATATGAACTTCAAAATCTCAATTCTACCTATTCCATATAACAAAACATAATATAACTCATCAAAACACAAATATGAACTTCAAAATCACAATTCTACCTATTCCATATAACAAAACATAATATAACTCATCAAAACACAAATATGAACTTCAAAATAACAATTCTACCTATTCTATAACAAAACAGGAATAACTCATCAAAACACAAATATGAACTTCAAAATCACAATTCTACCTATTCCACATACCAAAACATCAATAACTCATCAAAACACAAATATGAACTTCAAAATCTCAATTCTACCTATCCCATATAACAAAACATAATATAACTCATCAAAACACAAATATGAACTTCAAAATCACAATTCTACCTATTCCATATACCAAAACATCATTGAATAATTCATCAAAACACAAATATGAACTTCAAAATCACAATTCTACCTATTCCATATAACAAAACATAATATAACTCATCAAAACACAAATATGAACTTCAAAATCACAATTCTACCTATTCCATATACCAAAACATCAATGAATAACTCATCAAAACACAAATATGAACTTCAAAATCACAATTCTACCTATTCCATATACCAAAACATCAATAACTCATCAAAACACAAATATGAACTTCAAAATCACAATTCTACCTATTCCATACAACAAAACATAATATAACTCATCAAAACACAAATATGAACTTTAAAATCACAATTCTACCTATTTCATATAGCAAAACATCAATAACTCATCAAAACACAAATATGAACTTCAAAATCTCAATTCTACCTATTCCATATAACAAATCATCAATGAATAATTCATCAAAACACAAATATGAACTTCAAAATCACAATTCTACCTATTCCACATACCAAAACATCAGTAACTCATCAAAACACAAATATGATCTTCAAAATCACAATTCTGCCTATTCCACATACCAAAACAACAATAACTCATCAAAACACAAATATGAACTTCAAAATCACAATTCTACCTATTCCATATAACAAAACATAATATAACTCATCAAAACACAAATATGAACTTCAAAATCACAATTCTACCTATTTCATATACCAAAACATCAATAACTCATCAAAACACAAATATGAACTTCAAAATCTCAATTCTACCTATTCCATATAACAAAACATAATATAACTCATCAAAACACAAATATGAACTTCAAAATCACAATTCTACCTATTCCATATAACAAAACATAATATAACTCATCAAAACACAAATATGAACTTCAAATTCACAATTCTACCTATTCCATATACCAAAACATCAATGAATAATTCATCAAAACACAAATATGAACTTCAAAATCACAATTCTACCTATTCCATATACCAAAACATCAATAACTCATCAAAACACAAATATGAACTTCAAAATCACAATTCTACCTATTCCATATAACAAAACATAATATAACTCATCAAAACACAAATATGAACTTCAAAATCACAATTCTACCTATTCCATATACCAAAACATCAATGAATAATTCATCAAAACACAAATATGAACTTCAAAATCACAATTCTACCTATTCCATATACCAAAACATCAATAAATCATCAAAACACAAATATGAACTTCAAAATCTCAATTCTACCTATTTCATATACCAAAACATCAATAACTCATCAAAACACAAATATGAACTTCACAATAAAAATTCTACCTATTCCATATACCAAAACATCAATAACTCATCAAAACACAAATATGAACTTCAAAATCTCAATTCTACCTATTCCATATACCAAAACATCAATGACTCATCACAATTCTACCTATTCCATATACCAAAACATCAATAACTCATCAAAACACAAATATGAACTTCACAATAAAAATTCTACCTATTCCATATACCAAAACATCAATAACTCATCAAAACACAAATATGAACTTCAAAATCTCAATTCTACCTATTCCATATACCAAAACATCAATGACTCATCACAATTCTACCTATTCCATATACCAAAACATCAATAACTCATCAAAACACAAATATGAACTTCACAATAAAAATTCTACCTATTCCATATACCAAAACATCAATAACTCATCAAAACACAAATATGAACTTCAAAATCTCAATTCTACCTATTCCATATACCAAAACATCAATGACTCATCACAATTCTACCTATTCCATATACCAAAACATCAATAACTCATCAAAACACAAATATGAACTTCACAATAAAAATTCTACCTATTCCATATACCAAAACATCAATAACTCATCAAAACACAAATATGAACTTCAAAATCTCAATTCTACCTATTCCATATACCAAAACATCAATGACTCATCACAATTCTACCTATTCCATATACCAAAACATCAATAACTCATCAAAACACAAATATGAACTTCAAAATCACAATTCTACCTATTCCATATAACAAAACATAATATAACTCATCAAAACACAAATATGAACTTCAAAATCACAATTCTACCTATTCCATATACCAAAACATAATATAACTCATCAAAACACAAATATGAACTTCAAAATCACAATTCTACCTATTCCATATACCAAAACATCAATGAATAATTCATCAAAACACAAATATGAACTTCAAAATCACAATTCTACCTATTCCATATACCAAAACATCAATAACTCATCAAAACACAAATATGAACTTCAAAATCACAATTCTACCTATTCCATATACCAAAACATCAATAACTCATGAAAACACAAATATGAACTTCAAAATCACAATTCTACCTATTCCATATAACAAAACATAATATAACTCATCAAAACACAAATATGAACTTCAAAATAACAATTCTACCTATTCTATAACAAAACAGGAATAACTCATCAAAACACAAATATGAACTTCAAAATCACAATTCTACCTATTCCACATACCAAAACATCAATAACTCATCAAAACACAAATATGAACTTCAAAATCTCAATTCTACCTATCCCACATAACAAAACATAATATAACTAATCAAAACACAAATATGAACTTCAAAATCACAATTCTACCTATTCCATATACCAAAACATCATTGAATAATTCATCAAAACACAAATATGAACTTCAAAATCACAATTCTACCTATTCCATATACCAAAACATCATTGAATAATTCATCAAAACACAAATATGAACTTCAAAATCACAATTCTACCTATTCCATATAACAAAACATAATATAACTCATCAAAACACAAATATGAACTTCAAAATCACAATTCTACCTATTCCATATACCAAAACATCAATGAATAACTCATCAAAACACAAATATGAACTTCAAAATCACAATTCTACCTATTCCATATACCAAAACATCAATAACTCATCAAAACACAAATATGAACTTCAAAATCACAATTCTACCTATTCCATACAACAAAACATAATATAACTCATCAAAACACAAATATGAACTTTAAAATCACAATTCTACCTGTTCCATATAACAAAACATCAATAACTCATCAAAACACAAATATGAACTTCAAAATCACAATTCTACCTATTCCATATACCAAAACATCAATGAATAATTCATCAAAACACAAATATGAACTTCAAAATCACAATTCTACCTATTCCATATACCAAAACATCAATAACTCATCAAAACACAAATATGAACTTCAAAACACAATTTTTATCTATTCCATTTACCAAAACATCAATAACTCATCAAAACACAAATATGAACTTCAAAATCACAATTCTACCTATTCCATATAACAAAACATAATATAACTCATCAAAACACAAATATGAACTTCAAATTCACAATTCTACCTATTCCATATACCAAAACATCAATGAATAATTCATCAAAACACAAATATGAACTTCAAAATCACAATTCTACCTATTTCATATACCAAAACATCAATAACTCATCAAAACACAAATATGAACTTCAAAATCTCAATTCTACCTATCCCATATACCAAAACATCAATAACTCATCAAAACACAAATATGAACTTCACAATAAAAATTCTACCTATTCCATATACCAAAACATCAATAACTCATCAAAACACAAATATGAACTTCAAAATCACAATTCTACCTATTCCATATAACAAAACATAATATAACTCATCAAAACACAAATATGAACTTCAAAATCACAATTCTACCTATTCCATATACCAAAACATCAATGAATAATTCATCAAAACACAAATATGAACTTCAAAATCACAATTCTACCTATTCCATATACCAAAACATCAATAAATCATCAAAACATAAATATGAACTTCAAAATCTCAATTCTACCTATTTCATATACCAAAACATCAATAACTCATCAAAACACAAATATGAACTTCACAATAAAAATTCTACCTATTCCATATACCAAAACATCAATAACTCATCAAAACACAAATATGAACTTCAAAATCTCAATTCTACCTATTCCATATACCAAAACATCAATGACTCATCACAATTCTACCTATTCCATATACCAAAACATCAATAACTCATCAAAACACAAATATGAACTTCAAAATCACAATTCTACCTATTCCATATAACAAAACATAATATAACTCATCAAAACACAAATATGAACTTCAAAATCACAATTCTACCTATTCCATATACCAAAACATAATATAACTCATCAAAACACAAATATGAACTTCAAAATCACAATTCTACCTATTCCATATACCAAAACATCAATGAATAATTCATCAAAACACAAATATGAACTTCAAAATCACAATTCTACCTATTCCATATACCAAAACATCAATAACTCATCAAAACACAAATATGAACTTCACAATAAAAATTCTACCTATTCCATATACCAAAACATCAATAACTCATCAAAACACAAATATGAACTTCAAAATCTCAATTCTACCTATTCCATATACCAAAACATCAATGACTCATCACAATTCTACCTATTCCATATACCAAAACATCAATAACTCATCAAAACACAAATATGAACTTCAAAATCACAATTCTACCTATTCCATATAACAAAACATAATATAACTCATCAAAACACAAATATGAACTTCAAAATCACAATTCTACCTATTCCATATACCAAAACATAATATAACTCATCAAAACACAAATATGAACTTCAAAATCACAATTCTACCTATTCCATATACCAAAACATCAATGAATAATTCATCAAAACACAAATATGAACTTCAAAATCACAATTCTACCTATTCCATATACCAAAACATCAATAACTCATCAAAACACAAATATGAACTTCAAAATCACAATTCTACCTATTCCATATACCAAAACATCAATAACTCATGAAAACACAAATATGAACTTCAAAATCACAATTCTACCTATTCCATATAACAAAACATAATATAACTCATCAAAACACAAATATGAACTTCAAAATAACAATTCTACCTATTCTATAACAAAACAGGAATAACTCATCAAAACACAAATATGAACTTCAAAATCACAATTCTACCTATTCCACATACCAAAACATCAATAACTCATCAAAACACAAATATGAACTTCAAAATCTCAATTCTACCTATCCCACATAACAAAACATAATATAACTAATCAAAACACAAATATGAACTTCAAAATCACAATTCTACCTATTCCATATACCAAAACATCATTGAATAATTCATCAAAACACAAATATGAACTTCAAAATCACAATTCTACCTATTCCATATACCAAAACATCATTGAATAATTCATCAAAACACAAATATGAACTTCAAAATCACAATTCTACCTATTCCATATAACAAAACATAATATAACTCATCAAAACACAAATATGAACTTCAAAATCACAATTCTACCTATTCCATATACCAAAACATCAATGAATAACTCATCAAAACACAAATATGAACTTCAAAATCACAATTCTACCTATTCCATATACCAAAACATCAATAACTCATCAAAACACAAATATGAACTTCAAAATCACAATTCTACCTATTCCATACAACAAAACATAATATAACTCATCAAAACACAAATATGAACTTTAAAATCACAATTCTACCTATTTCATATAGCAAAACATCAATAACTCATCAAAACACAAATATGAACTTCAAAATCTCAATTCTACCTATTCCATATAACAAAACATCAATGAATAATTCATCAAAACACAAATATGAACTTCAAAATCACAATTCTACCTATTCCACATACCAAAACATCAATAACTCATCAAAACACAAATATGATCTTCAAAATCACAATTCTACCTATTCCACATACCAAAACAACAATAACTCATCAAAACACAAATATGAACTTCAAAATCACAATTCTACCTATTCCATATAACAAAACATAATATAACTCATCAAAACACAAATATGAACTTCAAAATCACAATTCTACCTATTTCATATACCAAAACATCAATAACTCATCAAAACACAAATATGAACTTCAAAATCTCAATTCTACCTATTCCATATAACAAAACATAATATAACTCATCAAAACACAAATATGAACTTCAAAATCACAATTCTACCTATTCCATATAACAAAACATAATATAACTCATCAAAACACAAATATGAACTTCAAAATAACAATTCTACCTATTCTATAACAAAACAGGAATAACTCATCAAAACACAAATATGAACTTCAAAATCACAATTCTACCTATTCCACATACCAAAACATCAATAACTCATCAAAACACAAATATGAACTTCAAAATCTCAATTCTACCTATCCCATATAACAAAACATAATATAACTCATCAAAACACAAATATGAACTTCAAAATCACAATTCTACCTATTCCATATACCAAAACATCATTGAATAATTCATCAAAACACAAATATGAACTTCAAAATCACAATTCTACCTATTCCATATAACAAAACATAATATAACTCATCAAAACACAAATATGAACTTCAAAATCACAATTCTACCTATTCCATATACCAAAACATCAATGAATAACTCATCAAAACACAAATATGAACTTCAAAATCACAATTCTACCTATTCCATATACCAAAACATCAATAACTCATCAAAACACAAATATGAACTTCAAAATCACAATTCTACCTATTCCATACAACAAAACATAATATAACTCATCAAAACACAAATATGAACTTTAAAATCACAATTCTACCTATTTCATATAGCAAAACATCAATAACTCATCAAAACACAAATATGAACTTCAAAATCTCAATTCTACCTATTCCATATAACAAATCATCAATGAATAATTCATCAAAACACAAATATGAACTTCAAAATCACAATTCTACCTATTCCACATACCAAAACATCAGTAACTCATCAAAACACAAATATGATCTTCAAAATCACAATTCTGCCTATTCCACATACCAAAACAACAATAACTCATCAAAACACAAATATGAACTTCAAAATCACAATTCTACCTATTCCATATAACAAAACATAATATAACTCATCAAAACACAAATATGAACTTCAAAATCACAATTCTACCTATTTCATATACCAAAACATCAATAACTCATCAAAACACAAATATGAACTTCAAAATCTCAATTCTACCTATTCCATATAACAAAACATAATATAACTCATCAAAACACAAATATGAACTTCAAAATCACAATTCTACCTATTCCATATAACAAAACATAATATAACTCATCAAAACACAAATATGAACTTCAAATTCACAATTCTACCTATTCCATATACCAAAACATCAATGAATAATTCATCAAAACACAAATATGAACTTCAAAATCACAATTCTACCTATTCCATATACCAAAACATCAATAACTCATCAAAACACAAATATGAACTTCAAAATCACAATTCTACCTATTCCATATAACAAAACATAATATAACTCATCAAAACACAAATATGAACTTCAAAATCACAATTCTACCTATTCCATATACCAAAACATCAATGAATAATTCATCAAAACACAAATATGAACTTCAAAATCACAATTCTACCTATTCCATATACCAAAACATCAATAAATCATCAAAACACAAATATGAACTTCAAAATCTCAATTCTACCTATTTCATATACCAAAACATCAATAACTCATCAAAACACAAATATGAACTTCACAATAAAAATTCTACCTATTCCATATACCAAAACATCAATAACTCATCAAAACACAAATATGAACTTCAAAATCTCAATTCTACCTATTCCATATACCAAAACATCAATGACTCATCACAATTCTACCTATTCCATATACCAAAACATCAATAACTCATCAAAACACAAATATGAACTTCACAATAAAAATTCTACCTATTCCATATACCAAAACATCAATAACTCATCAAAACACAAATATGAACTTCAAAATCTCAATTCTACCTATTCCATATACCAAAACATCAATGACTCATCACAATTCTACCTATTCCATATACCAAAACATCAATAACTCATCAAAACACAAATATGAACTTCACAATAAAAATTCTACCTATTCCATATACCAAAACATCAATAACTCATCAAAACACAAATATGAACTTCAAAATCTCAATTCTACCTATTCCATATACCAAAACATCAATGACTCATCACAATTCTACCTATTCCATATACCAAAACATCAATAACTCATCAAAACACAAATATGAACTTCAAAATCACAATTCTACCTATTCCATATAACAAAACATAATATAACTCATCAAAACACAAATATGAACTTCAAAATCACAATTCTACCTATTCCATATACCAAAACATAATATAACTCATCAAAACACAAATATGAACTTCAAAATCACAATTCTACCTATTCCATATACCAAAACATCAATGAATAATTCATCAAAACACAAATATGAACTTCAAAATCACAATTCTACCTATTCCATATACCAAAACATCAATAACTCATCAAAACACAAATATGAACTTCAAAATCACAATTCTACCTATTCCATATACCAAAACATCAATAACTCATGAAAACACAAATATGAACTTCAAAATCACAATTCTACCTATTCCATATAACAAAACATAATATAACTCATCAAAACACAAATATGAACTTCAAAATAACAATTCTACCTATTCTATAACAAAACAGGAATAACTCATCAAAACACAAATATGAACTTCAAAATCACAATTCTACCTATTCCACATACCAAAACATCAATAACTCATCAAAACACAAATATGAACTTCAAAATCTCAATTCTACCTATCCCACATAACAAAACATAATATAACTAATCAAAACACAAATATGAACTTCAAAATCACAATTCTACCTATTCCATATACCAAAACATCATTGAATAATTCATCAAAACACAAATATGAACTTCAAAATCACAATTCTACCTATTCCATATACCAAAACATCATTGAATAATTCATCAAAACACAAATATGAACTTCAAAATCACAATTCTACCTATTCCATATAACAAAACATAATATAACTCATCAAAACACAAATATGAACTTCAAAATCACAATTCTACCTATTCCATATACCAAAACATCAATGAATAACTCATCAAAACACAAATATGAACTTCAAAATCACAATTCTACCTATTCCATATACCAAAACATCAATAACTCATCAAAACACAAATATGAACTTCAAAATCACAATTCTACCTATTCCATACAACAAAACATAATATAACTCATCAAAACACAAATATGAACTTTAAAATCACAATTCTACCTATTTCATATAGCAAAACATCAATAACTCATCAAAACACAAATATGAACTTCAAAATCTCAATTCTACCTATTCCATATAACAAAACATCAATGAATAATTCATCAAAACACAAATATGAACTTCAAAATCACAATTCTACCTATTCCACATACCAAAACATCAATAACTCATCAAAACACAAATATGATCTTCAAAATCACAATTCTACCTATTCCACATACCAAAACAACAATAACTCATCAAAACACAAATATGAACTTCAAAATCACAATTCTACCTATTCCATATAACAAAACATAATATAACTCATCAAAACACAAATATGAACTTCAAAATCACAATTCTACCTATTTCATATACCAAAACATCAATAACTCATCAAAACACAAATATGAACTTCAAAATCTCAATTCTACCTATTCCATATAACAAAACATAATATAACTCATCAAAACACAAATATGAACTTCAAAATCACAATTCTACCTATTCCATATAACAAAACATAATATAACTCATCAAAACACAAATATGAACTTCAAAATAACAATTCTACCTATTCTATAACAAAACAGGAATAACTCATCAAAACACAAATATGAACTTCAAAATCACAATTCTACCTATTCCACATACCAAAACATCAATAACTCATCAAAACACAAATATGAACTTCAAAATCTCAATTCTACCTATCCCATATAACAAAACATAATATAACTCATCAAAACACAAATATGAACTTCAAAATCACAATTCTACCTATTCCATATACCAAAACATCATTGAATAATTCATCAAAACACAAATATGAACTTCAAAATCACAATTCTACCTATTCCATATAACAAAACATAATATAACTCATCAAAACACAAATATGAACTTCAAAATCACAATTCTACCTATTCCATATACCAAAACATCAATGAATAACTCATCAAAACACAAATATGAACTTCAAAATCACAATTCTACCTATTCCATATACCAAAACATCAATAACTCATCAAAACACAAATATGAACTTCAAAATCACAATTCTACCTATTCCATACAACAAAACATAATATAACTCATCAAAACACAAATATGAACTTTAAAATCACAATTCTACCTATTTCATATAGCAAAACATCAATAACTCATCAAAACACAAATATGAACTTCAAAATCTCAATTCTACCTATTCCATATAACAAATCATCAATGAATAATTCATCAAAACACAAATATGAACTTCAAAATCACAATTCTACCTATTCCACATACCAAAACATCAATAACTCATCAAAACACAAATATGATCTTCAAAATCACAATTCTACCTATTCCACATACCAAAACAACAATAACTCATCAAAACACAAATATGAACTTCAAAATCACAATTCTACCTATTCCATATAACAAAACATAATATAACTCATCAAAACACAAATATGAACTTCAAAATCACAATTCTACCTATTTCATATACCAAAACATCAATAACTCATCAAAACACAAATATGAACTTCAAAATCTCAATTCTACCTATTCCATATAACAAAACATAATATAACTCATCAAAACACAAATATGAACTTCAAAATCACAATTCTACCTATTCCATATAACAAAACATAATATAACTCATCAAAACACAAATATGAACTTCAAATTCACAATTCTACCTATTCCATATACCAAAACATCAATGAATAATTCATCAAAACACAAATATGAACTTCAAAATCACAATTCTACCTATTCCATATACCAAAACATCAATAACTCATCAAAACACAAATATGAACTTCAAAATCACAATTCTACCTATTCCATATAACAAACATAATATAACTCATCAAAACACAAATATGAACTTCAAAATCACAATTCTACCTATTCCATATACCAAAACATCAATGAATAATTCATCAAAACACAAATATGAACTTCAAAATCACAATTCTACCTATTCCATATACCAAAACATCAATAAATCATCAAAACACAAATATGAACTTCAAAATCTCAATTCTACCTATTTCATATACCAAAACATCAATAACTCATCAAAACACAAATATGAACTTCACAATAAAAATTCTACCTATTCCATATACCAAAACATCAATAACTCATCAAAACACAAATATGAACTTCAAAATCTCAATTCTACCTATTCCATATACCAAAACATCAATGACTCATCACAATTCTACCTATTCCATATACCAAAACATCAATAACTCATCAAAACACAAATATGAACTTCAAAATCACAATTCTACCTATTCCATATAACAAAACATAATATAACTCATCAAAACACAAATATGAACTTCAAAATCACAATTCTACCTATTCCATATACCAAAACATAATATAACTCATCAAAACACAAATATGAACTTCAAAATCACAATTCTACCTATTCCATATACCAAAACATCAATGAATAATTCATCAAAACACAAATATGAACTTCAAAATCACAATTCTACCTATTCCATATACCAAAACATCAATAACTCATCAAAACACAAATATGAACTTCAAAATCTCAATTCTACCTATTCCATATAACAAATCATCAATGAATAATTCATCAAAACACAAATATGAACTTCAAAATCACAATTCTACCTATTCCACATACCAAAACATCAATAACTCATCAAAACACAAATATGATCTTCAAAATCACAATTCTACCTATTCCACATACCAAAACAACAATAACTCATCAAAACACAAATATGAACTTCAAAATCACAATTCTACCTATTCCATATAACAAAACATAATATAACTCATCAAAACACAAATATGAACTTCAAAATCACAATTCTACCTATTTCATATACCAAAACATCAATAACTCATCAAAACACAAATATGAACTTCAAAATCTCAATTCTACCTATTCCATATAACAAAACATAATATAACTCATCAAAACACAAATATGAACTTCAAAATCACAATTCTACCTATTCCATATAACAAAACATAATATAACTCATCAAAACACAAATATGAACTTCAAATTCACAATTCTACCTATTCCATATACCAAAACATCAATGAATAATTCATCAAAACACAAATATGAACTTCAAAATCACAATTCTACCTATTCCATATACCAAAACATCAATAACTCATCAAAACACAAATATGAACTTCAAAATCACAATTCTACCTATTCCATATAACAAAACATAATATAACTCATCAAAACACAAATATGAACTTCAAAATCACAATTCTACCTATTCCATATAACAAAACATCAATGAATAATTCATCAAAACACAAATATGAACTTCAAAATCACAATTCTACCTATTCCATATACCAAAACATCAATAAATCATCAAAACACAAATATGAACTTCAAAATCTCAATTCTACCTATTTCATATACCAAAACATCAATAACTCATCAAAACACAAATATGAACTTCACAATAAAAATTCTACCTATTCCATATACCAAAACATCAATAACTCATCAAAACACAAATATGAACTTCAAAATCTCAATTCTACCTATTCCATATACCAAAACATCAATGACTCATCACAATTCTACCTATTCCATATACCAAAACATCAATAACTCATCAAAACACAAATATGAACTTCAAAATCACAATTCTACCTATTCCATATAACAAAACATAATATAACTCATCAAAACACAAATATGAACTTCAAAATCACAATTCTACCTATTCCATATACCAAAACATAATATAACTCATCAAAACACAAATATGAACTTCAAAATCACAATTCTACCTATTCCATATACCAAAACATCAATGAATAATTCATCAAAACACAAATATGAACTTCAAAATCACAATTCTACCTATTCCATATACCAAAACATCAATAACTCATCAAAACACAAATATGAACTTCAAAATCACAATTCTACCTATTCCATATACCAAAACATCAACAACTCATGAAAACACAAATATGAACTTCAAAATCACAATTCTACCTATTCCATATAACAAAACATAATATAACTCATCAAAACACAAATATGAACTTCAAAATAACAATTCTACCTATTCTATAACAAAACAGGAATAACTCATCAAAACACAAATATGAACTTCAAAATCACAATTCTACCTATTCCACATACCAAAACATCAATAACTCATCAAAACACAAATATGAACTTCAAAATATCAATTCTACCTATCCCATATAACAAAACATAATATAACTCATCAAAACACAAATATGAACTTCAAAATCACAATTCTACCTATTCCATATACCAAAACATCATTGAATAATTCATCAAAACACAAATATGAACTTCAAAATCACAATTCTACCTATTCCATATAACAAAACATAATATAACTCATCAAAACACAAATATGAACTTCAAAATCACAATTCTACCTATTCCATATACCAAAACATCAATGAATAACTCATCAAAACACAAATATGAACTTCAAAATCACAATTCTACCTATTCCATATACCAAAACATCAATAACTCATCAAAACACAAATATGAACTTCAAAATCACAATTCTACCTATTCCATACAACAAAACATAATATAACTCATCAAAACACAAATATGAACTTTAAAATCACAATTCTACCTATTTCATATAGCAAAACATCAATAACTCATCAAAACACAAATATGAACTTCAAAATCTCAATTCTACCTATTCCATATAACAAAACATCAATGAATAATTCATCAAAACACAAATATGAACTTCAAAATCACAATTCTACCTATTCCACATACCAAAACATCAATAACTCATCAAAACACAAATATGATCTTCAAAATCACAATTCTACCTATTCCACATACCAAAACAACAATAACTCATCAAAACACAAATATGAACTTCAAAATCACAATTCTACCTATTCCATATAACAAAACATAATATAACTCATCAAAACACAAATATGAACTTCAAAATCACAATTCTACCTATTTCATATACCAAAACATCAATAACTCATCAAAACACAAATATGAACTTCAAAATCTCAATTCTACCTATTCCATATAACAAAACATAATATAACTCATCAAAACACAAATATGAACTTCAAAATCACAATTCTACCTATTCCATATAACAAAACATAATATAACTCATCAAAACACAAATATGAACTTCAAATTCACAATTCTACCTATTCCATATACCAAAACATCAATGAATAATTCATCAAAACACAAATATGAACTTCAAAATCACAATTCTACCTATTCCATATACCAAAACATCAATAACTCATCAAAACACAAATATGAACTTCAAAATCACAATTCTACCTATTCCATATAACAAAACATAATATAACTCATCAAAACACAAATATGAACTTCAAAATCACAATTCTACCTATTCCATATACCAAAACATCAATGAATAATTCATCAAAACACAAATATGAACTTCAAAATCACAATTCTACCTATTCCATATACCAAAACATCAATAAATCATCAAAACACAAATATGAACTTCAAAATCTCAATTCTACCTATTTCATATACCAAAACATCAATAACTCATCAAAACACAAATATGAACTTCACAATAAAAATTCTACCTATTCCATATACCAAAACATCAATAACTCATCAAAACACAAATATGAACTTCAAAATCTCAATTCTACCTATTCCATATACCAAAACATCAATGACTCATCACAATTCTACCTATTCCATATACCAAAACATCAATAACTCATCAAAACACAAATATGAACTTCAAAATCACAATTCTACCTATTCCATATAACAAAACATAATATAACTCATCAAAACACAAATATGAACTTCAAAATCACAATTCTACCTATTCCATATACCAAAACATAATATAACTCATCAAAACACAAATATGAACTTCAAAATCACAATTCTACCTATTCCATATACCAAAACATCAATGAATAATTCATCAAAACACAAATATGAACTTCAAAATCACAATTCTACCTATTCCATATACCAAAACATCAATAACTCATCAAAACACAAATATGAACTTCAAAATCACAATTCTACCTATTCCATATACCAAAACATCAATAACTCATGAAAACACAAATATGAACTTCAAAATCACAATTCTACCTATTCCATATAACAAAACATAATATAACTCATCAAAACACAAATATGAACTTCAAAATAACAATTCTACCTATTCTATAACAAAACAGGAATAACTCATCAAAACACAAATATGAACTTCAAAATCACAATTCTACCTATTCCACATACCAAAACATCAATAACTCATCAAAACACAAATATGAACTTCAAAATCTCAATTCTACCTATCCCATATAACAAAACATAATATAACTCATCAAAACACAAATATGAACTTCAAAATCACAATTCTACCTATTCCATATACCAAAACATCATTGAATAATTCATCAAAACACAAATATGAACTTCAAAATCACAATTCTACCTATTCCATATAACAAAACATAATATAACTCATCAAAACACAAATATGAACTTCAAAATCACAATTCTACCTATTCCATATACCAAAACATCAATGAATAACTCATCAAAACACAAATATGAACTTCAAAATCACAATTCTACCTATTCCATATACCAAAACATCAATAACTCATCAAAACACAAATATGAACTTCAAAATCACAATTCTACCTATTCCATACAACAAAACATAATATAACTCATCAAAACACAAATATGAACTTTAAAATCACAATTCTACCTATTTCATATAGCAAAACATCAATAACTCATCAAAACACAAATATGAACTTCAAAATCTCAATTCTACCTATTCCATATAACAAAACATCAATGAATAATTCATCAAAACACAAATATGAACTTCAAAATCACAATTCTACCTATTCCACATACCAAAACATCAATAACTCATCAAAACACAAATATGATCTTCAAAATCACAATTCTACCTATTCCACATACCAAAACAACAATAACTCATCAAAACACAAATATGAACTTCAAAATCACAATTCTACCTATTCCATATAACAAAACATAATATAACTCATCAAAACACAAATATGAACTTCAAAATCACAATTCTACCTATTTCATATACCAAAACATCAATAACTCATCAAAACACAAATATGAACTTCAAAATCTCAATTCTACCTATTCCATATAACAAAACATAATATAACTCATCAAAACACAAATATGAACTTCAAAATCACAATTCTACCTATTCCATATAACAAAACATAATATAACTCATCAAAACACAAATATGAACTTCAAAATCACAATTCTACCTATTTCATATACCAAAACATCAATGAATAATTCATCAAAACACAAATATGAACTTCAAAATCACAATTCTACCTATTCCATATACCAAAACATCAATAACTCATCAAAACACAAATATGAACTTCAAAATCACAATTCTACCTATTCCATATACCGAAACATCAATAACTCATGAAAACACAAATATGAACTTCAAAATAAAAATTCTACCTATTCCATATACCAAAACATCAATAACTCATCAAAACACAAATATGAACTTCAAAATCACAATTCTACCTATTCCATATACCAAAACATCAATAACTCATCAAAACACAAATATGAACTTCAAAATCACAATTCTACCTATTCCATATAACAAAACATAATATAACTCATCAAAACACAAATATGAACTTCAAAATCACAATTCTACCTATTCCATATACCAAAACATAATATAATTCATCAAAACACAAATATGAACTTCAAAATCACAATTCTACCTATTCCATATACCAAAACATCAATGAATAATTCATCAAAACACAAATATGAACTTCAAAATCACAATTCTACCTATTCCATATACCAAAACATCAATAACTCATCAAAACACAAATATGAACTTCAAAATCACAATTCTACCTATTCCATATACCAAAACATCAATAACTCATGAAAACACAAATATGAACTTCAAAATCACAATTCTACCTATTCCATATAACAAAACATAATATAACTCATCAAAACACAAATATGAACTTCAAAATAACAATTCTACCTATTCTATAACAAAACAGGAATAACTCATCAAAACACAAATATGAACTTCAAAATCACAATTCTACCTATTCCACATACCAAAACATCAATAACTCATCAAAACACAAATATGAACTTCAAAATCTCAATTCTACATATCCCATATAACAAAACATAATATAACTCATCAAAACACAAATATGAACTTCAAAATCACAATTCTACCTATTCCATATACCAAAACATCATTGAATAATTCATCAAAACACAAATATGAACTTCAGAATCACAATTCTACCTATTCCATATAACAAAACATAATATAACTCATCAAAACACAAATATGAACTTCAAAATCACAATTCTACCTATTCCATATACCAAAACATCAATGAATAACTCATCAAAACACAAATATGAACTTCAAAATCACAATTCTACCTATTCCATATACCAAAACATCAATAACTCATCAAAACACAAATATGAACTTCAAAATCACAATTCTACCTATTCCACATACCAAAACATCAATAACTCATCAAAACACAAATATGAACTTCAAAATCTCAATTCTACCTATCCCATATAACAAAACATAATATAACTCATCAAAACACAAATATGAACTTCAAAATCACAATTCTACCTATTCCATATACCAAAACATCATTGAATAATTCATCAAAACACAAATATGAACTTCAAAATCACAATTCTACCTATTCCATATAACAAAACATAATATAACTCATCAAAACACAAATATGAACTTCAAAATCACAATTCTACCTATTCCATATACCAAAACATCAATGAATAACTCATCAAAACACAAATATGAACTTCAAAATCACAATTCTACCTATTCCATATACCAAAACATCAATGAATAACTCATCAAAACACAAATATGAACTTCAAAATCACAATTCTACCTATTCCATATACCAAAACATCAATAACTCATCAAAACACAAATATGAACTTCAAAATCACAATTCTACCTATTCCATATACCAAAACATCAATGAATAATTCATCAAAACACAAATATGAACTTCAAAATCACAATTCTACCTATTCCATATACCAAAACATCAATAACTCATCAAAACACAAATATGAAGTTCAAAACACAATTTTTATCTATTCCATTTACCAAAACATCAATAACTCATCAAAACACAAATATGAACTTCAAAATCACAATTCTACCTATTCCATATAACAAAACATAATATAACTCATCAAAACACAAATATGAACTTCAAAATCACAATTCTACCTATTCCATATAACAAAACATAATATAACTCATCAAAACACAAATATGAACTTCAAATTCACAATTCTACCTATTCCATATACCAAAACATCAATGAATAATTCATCAAAACACAAATATGAACTTCAAAATCACAATTCTACCTATTCCATATACCAAAACATCAATAAATCATCAAAACACAAATATGAACTTCAAAATCTCAATTCTACCTATTTCATATACCAAAACATCAATAACTCATCAAAACACAAATATGAACTTCACAATAAAAATTCTACCTATTCCATATACCAAAACATCAATAACTCATCAAAACACAAATATGAACTTCAAAATCTCAATTCTACCTATTCCATATACCAAAACATCAATGAATAATTCATCAAAACACAAATATGAACTTCAAAATCACAATTCTACCTATTCCATATACCAAAACATCAATAACTCATCAAAACACAAATATGAACTTCAAAATCACAATTCTACCTATTCCATATAACAAAACATAATATAACTCATCAAAACACAAATATGAACTTCAAAATCACAATTCTACCTATTCCATATACCAAAACGTCAATGAATAATTCATCAAAACACAAATATGAACTTCAAAATCACAATTCTACCTATTCCATATACCAAAACATCAATAAATCATCAAAACACAAATATGAACTTCAAAATCTCAATTCTACCTATCCCATATACCAAAACATCAATAACTCATCAAAACACAAATATGAACTTCACAATAAAAATTCTACCTATTCCATATACCAAAACATCAATAACTCTTCAAAACACAAATATGAACTTCAAAATCACAATTCTACCTATTCCATATAACAAAACATAATATAACTCATCAAAACACAAATATGAACTTCAAAATCACAATTCTACCCATTCCATATAACAAAACATAATATAACTCATCAAAACACAAATATGAACTTCAAAATAACAATTCTACCTATTCTATAACAAAACAGGAATAACTCATCAAAACACAAATATGAACTTCAAAATCACAATTCTACCTATTCCACATACCAAAACATCAATAACTCATCAAAACACAAATATGAACTTCAAAATCACAATTCTACCTATTCCATATAACAAAACATCAATAACTCATCAAAACACAAATATGAACTTCAAAATCACAATTCTACCTATTCCATATACCAAAACATCAATGAATAATTCATCAAAACACAAATATGAACTTCAAAATCACAATTCTACCTATTCCATATACCAAAACATCAATAACTCATCAAAACACAAATATGAACTTCAAAACACAATTTTTATCTATTCCATTTACCAAAACATCAATAACTCATCAAAACACAAATATGAACTTCAAAATCAAAATTCTACCTATTCCATATAACAAAACATAATATAACTCATCAAAACACAAATATGAACTTCAAAATCACAATTCTACCTATTCCATATACCAAAACATCAATGACTAATTTATCAAAACACAAATATGAACTTCAAAATCATAATTCTACCTATTCCATATAACAAAACATAATATAACTCATCAAAACACAAATATGCACTTCAAAATCACAATTCTACCTATTCCATATACCAAAACATCAATAAATCATCAAAACACAAATATGAACTTCAAAATCTCAATTCTACCTATTTCATATACCAAAACATCAATAACTCATCAAAACACAAATATGAACTTCACAATAAAAGTTCTACCTATTCCATATACCAAAACATCAATAACTCATCAAAACACAAATATGAACTTCAAAATCTCAATTCTACCTATTCCATATACCAAAACATCAATGAATAATTCATCAAAACACAAATATGAACTTCAAAATCACAATTCTACCTATTCCATATACCAAAACATCAATAACTCATCAAAACACAAATATGAACTTCAAAATCACAATTCTACCTATTCCATATAACAAAACATAATATAACTCATCAAAACACAAATATGAACTTCAAAATCACAATTCTAACTATTCCATATACCAAAACATCAATGAATAATTCATCAAAACACAAATATGAACTTCAAAATCACAATTCTACCTATTCCATATACCAAAACATCAATAAATCATCAAAACACAAATATGAACTTCAAAATCTCAATTCTACCTATCCCATATACCAAAACATCAATAACTCATCAAAACACAAATATGAACTTCAAAATCTCAATTCTACCTATTCCATATAACAAAACATCAATGAATAATTCATCAAAACACAAATATGAACTTCAAAATCACAATTCTACCTATTCCATATACCAAAACATCAATAAATCATCAAAACACAAATATGAACTTCAAAATCTCAATTCTACCTATCCCATATACCAAAACATCAATAACTCATCAAAACACAAATATGAACTTCACAATAAAAATTCTACCTATTCCATATACCAAAACATCAATAACTCTTCAAAACACAAATATGAACTTCAAAATCACAATTCTACGTATTCCATATAACAAAACATAATATAACTCATCAAAACACAAATATGAACTTCAAAATCACAATTCTACCCATTCCATATAACAAAACATAATATAACTCATCAAAACACAAATATGAACTTCAAAATAACAATTCTACCTATTCTATAACAAAACAGGAATAACTCATCAAAACACAAATATGAACTTCAAAATCACAATTCTACCTATTCCACATACTAAAACATCAATAACTCATCAAAACACAAATATGAACTTCAAAATCACAATTCTACCTATTCCATATACCAAAACATCAATGAATAACTCATCAAAACACAAATATGAACTTCAAAATCACAATTCTACCTATTCCATATAACAAAACATCAATAACTCATCAAAACACAAATATGAACTTCAAAATCACAATTCTACCTATTCCATATACCAAAACATCAATAAATCATCAAAACACAAATATGAACTTCAAAATCTCAATTCTACCTATCCCATATACCAAAACATCAATAACTCATCAAAACACAAATATGAACTTCACAATAAAAATTCTACCTATTCCATATACCAAAACATCAATAACTCATCAAAACACAAATATGAACTTAAAAATCACAATTCTACCTATTCCATATAACAAAACATAATATAACTCATCAAAACACAAATATGAACTTCAAAATCACAATTCTACCTATTCCATATACCAAAACATCAATGAATAATTCATCAAAACACAAATATGAACTTCAAAATCACAATTCTACCTATTCCATATACCAAAACATCAATAAATCATCAAAACACAAATATGAACTTCAAAATCTCAATTCTACCTATCCCATATACCAAAACATCAATAACTCATCAAAACACAAATATGAACTTCAAAATCACAATTCTACCTATTCCATATAACAAAACATCAATAACTCATCAAAACACAAATATGAACTTCAAAATCACAATTCTACCTATTCCATATACCAAAACATCAATGAATAATTCATCAAAACACAAATATGAACTTAAAAATCACAATTCTACCTATTCCATATACCAAAACATCAATAACTCATCAAAACACAAATATGAACTTCAAAACACAATTTTTATCTATTCCATTTACCAAAACATCAATAACTCATCAAAACACAAATATGAACTTCACAATAAAAGTTCTACCTATTCCATATACCAAAACATCAATAACTCATCAAAACACAAATATGAACTTCAAAATCTCAATTCTACCTATTCCATATACCAAAACATCAATGAATAATTCATCAAAACACAAATATGAACTTCAAAATCACAATTCTACCTATTCCATATACCAAAACATCAATAACTCATCAAAACACAAATATGAACTTCAAAATCACAATTCTACCTATTCCATATAACAAAACATAATATAACTCATCAAAACACAAATATGAACTTCAAAATCACAATTCTAACTATTCCATATACCAAAACATCAATGAATAATTCATCAAAACACAAATATTTGTGTTTGTATATATTGATGATATTTTAGTCTTTTCTGATAATATTTCTCAGCATTTTAAACATCTTAATTTGATGCTTCATATCATCCAGACTAATGGTTTGGTAATTTCAGCAAAAAAGATGAAATTATTTCAAACAAAAATCAGATTTTTAGGTCATGATATTAATCAAGGAAAAATGAAACCGATTCAAAGAACTATTGAATTTGCTAATAAATTTCCAGATGAAATTCGGGATAAAAATCAGTTACAACGATTTCTTGGTTGCTTGAATTATATTGCTGATTTTTTCCCTAAATTGAGAACTATGTGTGGTCCGTTGTATGAGAGATTACAGAAAAATCCTCCTGCTTGGACAGAGACTCATACTACTTTAATTAAACAGATTAAAGAAAAAATTAAAACTCTTCCTTGTTTAGGCATTCCTCATCCCGATGCATTCATGATCATTGAGACAGATGCATCTGATATAGGTTATGGAGGCATCCTTAAACAGAAAATGCATACATCCGCATCATCTGCATTAGAAGAATTGGTTAGATACCATTCGGGCATTTGGGCGGGACCACAGAAGAATTATTCTACTGTGAAAAAAGAAATTTTATCTATTGTTTTATGCATTTCCAAATTTCAAGACGATTTGTATAATAAAAAATTTTTACTCAGAGTTGACTGTAAGTCAGCCAAAGAAATTTTACAAAAAGATGTTAAAAATTTGGTTTCAAAACAAATTTTTGCCAGATGGCAAGCAATACTTTCTGTCTTTGATTTTGATATTGAATTTATCAAAGGCGATGATAATTCTCTTCCTGACTTCCTTACTCGTGAATTCTTGACAGGTCGCACTCATGTCTAAGGACCCAGGCAAACCTAAAACTCCTTCTGATTACTTAATGTCTAATACACCAAAGCCTTTGTCTCCTTCTGTACCGACTAATGACTTTCCTCCACTCACATACACTAATGCCGTCTTATCTCCTTCAGCGAAACTTCCTACCACTCCAATTAATATGTCTGCTTCTTCCTCTTCTTCTTCGACTAATGCAGCCCCTTATATTCCTAAAGCAGAATTTGAGAGTATAATGTTGACCCATTATAAATCTACTCCTGAAAATAATGACGTTAGAAATTTCTGTTCTCGTCTTTTCCTTCCAAATAATCAATGGCTTACAGATGATATCTGTAAGACCCAAGCTTTTTATGAATTAATTTTGGTTGATACTAATTCAGTCGAGATTACTCATTATCCTGATCGAAAGGATAAATCTCGCATTGCTTACTCTAAATTCATCATTCAGAAAATCATGAGTCCGCGTGACTTCTCTTCTATTCATGCTAGAAATTCCTTTTCGATTCCTTATGTTCCTGATGGCTTTAATTATACAGATTACATTCTTGCTTTCTATCGGTGCCTTTATTACCGATGCTTTAATCATTCTTGGTTTATCAATTTTTCCACCTCCTTTAATAAAAATGTCCCCATGTGGGTGTATGATTGGTGGAAGCTACTTGGTGCTACTCCAGCCATTCTTCCACCTCAGGCTAATATTGGATTCCAAACCTACAAAAAACGATGTAGGTTAGAAGATTACCAAGCCTCCTTCTTGTTTCATGCTGAGTTTCGGGTCCCATATATTATGGCCTGGAACTTCCAAATTAAATCTACTCAGCAAGGATATCCTTGTCATTTAATTCGTCAAATTAATATTAAATGGTGGGCACAGTTTAATGAACAACAATGTAGTGCTCAAACAGTTAATAAGTTCCTTGAATCCGGCGAGAAATATAAACACATAATATCTGAAGTCTCCAAGAAACTTCCGGTGAATGATCCTTTGACTCCTCACACACCGGACAAGAGTAAAATTCCTTTACCTAAGCGAATTGTGACTGTGACTCCTCACCAGCTGTTCTCTGCAATTCCAATGACTCAGCATCAGACTCCTGTCAATCAGACTCCTGCAAAGACTCCTCCACCACCTGCTACAAGTCCTTCTGCATCAACATCTAATTCTGAATTAGAAGACATACCAATCAAGACTAATTTAATGTCCGAACAAGGCTTGCAAGATTATCTTAAGATTTGTCTGCAAGCTTATCAAGAACTTCAAAAGACTAATGCTCTGACTCCTGCCAGCAACCAGCCCGACAAGCATGCGTTGCCCACTACTTCGACTAATGATGAAGACGATCCATTCGGTGGGCCCCTAGCCCAAGATCCTTTTGATTTTTAGCTGATAAGAATAATGTAATAGAATAGGTAATAATTGTAAAATGACGTAAGTGCATGCGTCATTCTTCTGAATAATTGTTAGGTGACGTAAGTGCATATGTCATTAGGCACTTACCTTTAATTTGTCTTTCATTTCACTTTAATTCCGGACTTCATTTCCGGACTTTACCCATGTATCATGTATCTTTCTCCGCCTATTTAAAGGTTGTGTAATCAATGGAATCATCAGAGCGAATTTACTACAACTTTTCTCTCTTTCAAACTTCTTTGCAATCTTTCTTCCGCTTTCAAACTCTTCATTTTATTACTTCCAACTTAATTAATAGTAAGTCGTTTGCTTCTGTTAATCATCTCCTCCTTCTTTTATCTTCTATCTCTCTCTTCAATCGATCCTGCTCTCATTTGGTATCAGAGCCTGGTTGAACTAAGAATTTTTAAAGAAAATATTTTTCAATTCTTTTCAAAAGTTTTTATTAAATCTAAGTTTACAAATCTGAAGGTAAGGGTGAGCATTTGCATGCATTTAGACGTTGGTAAGCGGTTGTTTGCATCAGTGAGACCGTTGGTAAACCTTAGCAGATAGGTGTTCCCGGCATGATCCCTGTGTTCCCGTATAGGTCCATGCATATCTCAGTTTTACATTTAGAAATGTAAAGTTAGTTTTGATAAATATGGCTGAAAGGGTTAAAAGATTTTTCTTTGGAGAATCCAGTTCTCCTAGGTCTGCATCCATAATGGCATCATCGTCTGCATCTTCATCTGCATATTCATCCATTCTTAATTCTCATGAATTAATTCAAGAAGCTCTGCCAAGTAGAAGTATTTCTACTGTATACTCTCAGGGATTACTTGAGTTTAATAAAGCTTATTCTATTAAAATCCATGAGGAGATTCATCCCATGGAAGAAGAAAAGAAAACTATTTCTTTACTGACTAATACTGCTATTTCTTATTATTTGTCTAATGGTTATCGCTTTATGCATTTTGGTTTAATTCAAATTGCTTTACATCCGTTAATGAAGCGTGGGGTTGATACTCCTGTCTTCATGGCTTTGCGTGATGATAGATTACTTCATTATAATGATTCTATTCTTGCTTTAGTACAGACTAATTTATGTAATGGTACTGTTCGTTTTAATTGTGCTCCTAATTTCTCTGTCAGTTTAATTGATCCGACTATTATGCAATCATTAATACTTGATATACATGTTACTAATAATAAAATGGATCCTAAAGCTGATAAATTTGTGTTAATTTATCGTATTTATTTTAAATTAATGAAGTCCATAATTCCTGTTGCTTTAAAATTAAAGCCTACTAATGAAGGTGATTCTGTGTTAGTCATTGCTGATTCTGACAATACTCACACACAAACACCTAGATTGTTAGCTAGAAATGAAATTACTATTCCTACTGAACTGTTAATTGATCGTCCGATAATTGCACAGAGACATCCAGTAAGAACACAGGCTAATATAGAAGAACTTCCTGATAATAAAATATTATTAAAATTTGATAATATGTTGTCTAAGTCTTCTTCTTGCAGGTTTCCTTTAGACTCAAGACCCAGGTATTCAGTAGATCTACCTAGTTCTTCCTATGAACCTTCCAGGTATTCGTATACTGATCCTAAGGTCAAATTTACTTCTCCTCTTCCTGAAGTCATACCCGAGTCTAGTTCCTCTGTAGGATCTCCAACTCAGTCTCAAATGAAATTTTCGGAAATTAATATGTTAAGAAAACCTTTTTCTATAGATAAAGATTTTCTTAATAAAAATTATTTTTCATTAGAAAATACTGAAAAAAGATTATGGTTTGACAAATTTGACCCACAAATTATTTCTAAATTAAAAGAAGAATGGGTAAATGATATAAATAAAAAACAGTTTAATTTTCCCTTCTTTCAATGGTTAGATTATTATTTTCAGAAAGAAAAAATTACTTATAAAAATATACCTACTATCAATGTTCAGACTAATTTGTATAAAAAATGGCAATTGGTAGAAAATAATACTATTTTGTCGGCTATTCATCCACCTTTACAGGCAATAAAGATTAATACTAAAGAAGGCGAAATAATTGCATCTCCTTTTAAAAAAGGTAAAGATAATAAAGAATCTATTGATTCTGAAGATATTAAAAAAGTTTATCAACAGAATAATTATTCTAATCAGATGTTACAAACTATTGCTCAGCAAGTAGATTTAATTTCGGTAAAATTGGATACTAAAAGTGGTAATTTTCCTAATGAAGTGTCTAAACCGTTAGTGTCACCTTCTCTTCCCAGAGAATTAGAAAGAGAAATTTCTTTAGTTCAACGTATTAATTTAGCTATTGAAGGTAATACTAATACTCCATCTTCTTCTTCTGCTCTTAGTCAGATAGAAAAACAGTTTAGTGGTCTTCGACTTCACACGATTAATCGTTCTGCCCCTCGACCAGAGTCTTCCAGTAGTTCATCTAATTCTGACTCTGACCATGAAAATGATGAAATAGAAAATATAGAAGATATAGAAAATCAATTTTATGAAACTACTCCTCCTTTAGAACCTTTAGAACTTAATCGTATTGCTAGACGTCCAGTTAGAAGATCGTATACTAATAGATGGTCTCATAATAGAAATCTAATGAATTATCATAGTAGACCTACTCCTCCTGATATTCAATTTGAAGAACGCACTAGGTTTAATACTAAATCATATGATGGAAGTGCTTTATATGAATGGAATATTGATGGAAAATCTGAATATGAAATAACTAATACTTTGCATGAAATGGGTACTGCTAAGATAGCGTATAAATCTAAATATCCTCAGATTAGTGAACGACAAATTGCTTCTTGTTTTGTTTCTGGTTTTACTGGCCAATTAAAAAATTGGTGGGATAATATGTTTACTCCAATGCAACAAATGGAAATTTTGACTCATCAAACTGCTGTACATCATGAGGTTACTGTTAATGATGAAAGAATTAGAACGACTGATTATGAATCAGACGGTGCTAGTTATTTAATTTATGTTCTTTCTATGCATTTTGTCGGTAATCCTAAAGAAGAATTAACAAGTCTAAAAATTTCTTTGACTAATCTTAAATGTCCTACTTTTAGAGATTATTTCTGGTATAAGAATACTTTTTTGACTAATGTATTGCGTAGGCCAGACTGCAATCAATCCTTTTGGAAAGAAAAATTTATTACTGGTTTACCTCCTTTATTTTCACAAAAACTAATTACTAGTTTAATGAACGAAATGGGTACAGAAAATTTAAATCTGTCTAATATTACTTATGGTCAATTGTTTGCTTTTCTTAAAAAAGAAGCCTTAACTATCTGCCAAGACTTTAAATTGCAGAAAAAATATGGTCTTGAGAAGCAGGAATTGGGGTCCTTCTGTCAGGCATTTGGCATCGCAAGTCCTCATCCACCCTCTTCACAAGAAAAAAGAAATAAAAAGGTTAGCTCATATCATACTAATAAATATAAGTCTAATAGATATAAAAGAAAACATAACTATAATCCTGATTGGTATAATAAGAAACATGATAAATATAGGAAAAAGAAATATAAATATAACAAAGGAAAAAATTCTGTTAAATGTTATAAATGTGGTAAGATAGGTCACATAGCGCCTAATTGTAAATTAGAAAAGAAGATTAATACTATATTTTCTGAAGAAACTGAGTTAAAGAATAAATTAATGTCTATTTTAATTAACTCCGAAAAAGAAGAAACAGATAATTATTATTCTTCAGACTCATCTAGCTTTTCAGATAATGATGAATTCTGTGAATGTAAAAAGACAATTAATATGATGAATAATTCAAGCAAAAATAGTTTAAATAAAGAATTATTATTTGATATAATTAAAGATATAAAAGATGATAATATTAGAAAAGATTATTTAGAAAAATTAAAAACTTTAGTTTTACAAGATAATATTCCTATGTTTAATATAACCGAACCATTTAGTTTAAATAATTTAATTGATAAATATAAGCATGAAGATAATTTTGGTTTTCGTAAAACTAGTAATATAAAAGAAGAAATAAAAATATTAAAAGATGAAATCCGAGAAATTAATAAGCAATTAAATGAATTAAAATTAAAAGATTTAGAATTAGAAGCTAAAATTTTATACAATTCTACCTATCCCATATACCAAAACATCAATAACTCGTAAAAACACAAATATCAACTTCACAATAAAAATTCTACCTATATAACAAAACACAAATATGAACTTCAAAATCTCAATTCTACCTATTCCATATAACAAAACATAATATAACTCATCAAAACACAAATATGAACTTCAAAATCACAATTCTACCTATTCCATATAACAAAACATAATATAACTCATCAAAACACAAATATGAACTTCAAAATCACAATTCTACCTATTCCATATAACAAAACATAATATAACTAATCAAAACACAAATATGAACTTCAAAATCACAATTCTACCTATCCCATATACCAAAACATCAATAACTCATCAAAACACAAATATCAACTTCACAATAAAAATTCTACCTATATAACAAAACACAAATATGAACTTCAAAATCTCAATTCTACCTATTCCATATACCAAAACATCAATGAATAACTCATCAAAACACAAATATGAACTTCAAAACACAATTTCTATCTATTCCATATACCAAAACATCAATAACTCATCAAAACACAAATATGAACTTCAAAATCACAATTCTACCTATTCCATATACCAAAACATCAATGAATAATTCATCAAAACACAAATATGAACTTCAAAATCACAATTCTACCTATTCCATATACCAAAACATCAATAAATCATCAAAACACAAATATGAACTTCAAAATCTCAATTCTACCTATCCCATATACCAAAACATCAATAACTCATCAAAACACAAATATGAACTTCACAATAAAAATTCTACCTATTCCATATACCAAAACATCAATAACTCTTCAAAACACAAATATGAACTTCAAAATCACAATTCTACGTATTCCATATAACAAAACATAATATAACTCATCAAAACACAAATATGAACTTCAAAATCACAATTCTACCCATTCCATATAACAAAACATAATATAACTCATCAAAACACAAATATGAACTTCAAAATAACAATTCTACCTATTCTATAACAAAACAGGAATAACTCATCAAAACACAAATATGAACTTCAAAATCACAATTCTACCTATTCCACATACTAAAACATCAATAACTCATCAAAACACAAATATGAACTTCAAAATCACAATTCTACCTATTCCATATACCAAAACATCAATGAATAACTCATCAAAACACAAATATGAACTTCAAAATCACAATTCTACCTATTCCATATAACAAAACATCAATAACTCATCAAAACACAAATATGAACTTCAAAATCACAATTCTACCTATTCCATATACCAAAACATCAATAAATCATCAAAACACAAATATGAACTTCAAAATCTCAATTCTACCTATCCCATATACCAAAACATCAATAACTCATCAAAACACAAATATGAACTTCACAATAAAAATTCTACCTATTCCATATACCAAAACATCAATAACTCATCAAAACACAAATATGAACTTAAAAATCACAATTCTACCTATTCCATATAACAAAACATAATATAACTCATCAAAACACAAATATGAACTTCAAAATCACAATTCTACCTATTCCATATACCAAAACATCAATGAATAATTCATCAAAACACAAATATGAACTTCAAAATCACAATTCTACCTATTCCATATACCAAAACATCAATAAATCATCAAAACACAAATATGAACTTCAAAATCTCAATTCTACCTATCCCATATACCAAAACATCAATAACTCATCAAAACACAAATATGAACTTCAAAATCACAATTCTACCTATTCCATATAACAAAACATCAATAACTCATCAAAACACAAATATGAACTTCAAAATCACAATTCTACCTATTCCATATACCAAAACATCAATGAATAATTCATCAAAACACAAATATGAACTTCAAAATCACAATTCTACCTATTCCATATACCAAAACATCAATAACTCATCAAAACACAAATATGAACTTCAAAACACAATTTTTATCTATTCCATTTACCAAAACATCAATAACTCATCAAAACACAAATATGAACTTCAAAATCAAAATTCTACCTATTCCATATAACAAAACATAATATAACTCATCAAAACACAAATATGAACTTCAAAATCACAATTCTACCTATTCCATATACCAAAACATCAATGACTAATTTATCAAAACACAAATATGAACTTCAAAATCATAATTCTACCTATTCCATATAACAAAACATAATATAACTCATCAAAACACAAATATGAACTTCAAAATCACAATTCTACCTATTCCATATACCAAAACATCAATAAATCATCAAAACACAAATATGAACTTCAAAATCTCAATTCTACCTATTTCATATACCAAAACATCAATAACTCATCAAAACACAAATATGAACTTCACAATAAAAGTTCTACCTATTCCATATACCAAAACATCAATAACTCATCAAAACACAAATATGAACTTCAAAATCTCAATTCTACCTATTCCATATACCAAAACATCAATGAATAATTCATCAAAACACAAATATGAACTTCAAAATCACAATTCTACCTATTCCATATACCAAAACATCAATAACTCATCAAAACACAAATATGAACTTCAAAATCACAATTCTACCTATTCCATATAACAAAACATAATATAACTCATCAAAACACAAATATGGACTTCAAAATCACAATTCTACCTATTCCATATACCAAAACATCAATGAATAATTCATCAAAACACAAATATGAACTTCAAAATCACAATTCTACCTATTCCATATACCAAAACATCAATAAATCATCAAAACACAAATATGAACTTCAAAATCTCAATTCTACCTATCCCATATACCAAAACATCAATAACTCATCAAAACACAAATATGAACTTCACAATAAAAATTCTACCTATTCCATATACCAAAACATCAATAACTCATCAAAACACAAATATGAACTTAAAAATCACAATTCTACCTATTCCATATAACAAAACATAATATAACTCATCAAAACACAAATATGAACTTCAAAATCACAATTCTACCTATTCCATATACCAAAACATCAATGAATAATTCATCAAAACACAAATATGAACTTCAAAATCACAATTCTACCTATTCCATATACCAAAACATCAATACATCATCAAAACACAAATATGAACTTCAAAATCTCAATTCTACCTATCCCATATACCAAAACATCAATAACTCATCAAAACACAAATATGAACTTCACAATAAAAATTCTACCTATTCCATATACCAAAACATCAATAACTCTTCAAAACACAAATATGAACTTCAAAATCACAATTCTACGTATTCCATATAACAAAACAGAATATAACTCATCAAAACACAAATATGAACTTCAAAATCACAATTCTACCCATTCCATATAACAAAACATAATATAACTCATCAAAACACAAATATGCACTTCAAAATCACAATTCTACCTATTCCATATACCAAAACATCAATAAATCATCAAAACACAAATATGAACTTCAAAATCTCAATTCTACCTATTTCATATACCAAAACATCAATAACTCATCAAAACACAAATATGAACTTCACAATAAAAGTTCTACCTATTCCATATACCAAAACATCAATAACTCATCAAAACACAAATATGAACTTCAAAATCTCAATTCTACCTATTCCATATACCAAAACATCAATGAATAATTCATCAAAACACAAATATGAACTTCAAAATCACAATTCTACCTATTCCATATACCAAAACATCAATAACTCATCAAAACACAAATATGAACTTCAAAATCACAATTCTACCTATTCCATATAACAAAACATAATATAACTCATCAAAACACAAATATGAACTTCAAAATCACAATTCTAACTATTCCATATACCAAAACATCAATGAATAATTCATCAAAACACAAATATGAACTTCAAAATCACAATTCTACCTATTCCATATACCAAAACATCAATAAATCATCAAAACACAAATATGAACTTCAAAATCTCAATTCTACCTATCCCATATACCAAAACATCAATAACTCATCAAAACACAAATATGAACTTCACAATAAAAATTCTACCTATTCCATATACCAAAACATCAATAACTCATCAAAACACAAATATGAACTTAAAAATCACAATTCTACCTATTCCATATAACAAAACATAATATAACTCATCAAAACACAAATATGAACTTCAAAATCACAATTCTACCTATTCCATATACCAAAACATCAATGAATAATTCATCAAAACACAAATATGAACTTCAAAATCACAATTCTACCTATTCCATATACCAAAACATCAATAAATCATCAAAACACAAATATGAACTTCAAAATCTCAATTCTACCTATCCCATATACCAAAACATCAATAACTCATCAAAACACAAATATGAACTTCACAATAAAAATTCTACCTATTCCATATACCAAAACATCAATAACTCTTCAAAACACAAATATGAACTTCAAAATCACAATTCTACGTATTCCATATAACAAAACATAATATAACTCATCAAAACACAAATATGAACTTCAAAATCACAATTCTACCCATTCCATATAACAAAACATAATATAACTCATCAAAACACAAATATGAACTTCAAAATAACAATTCTACCTATTCTATAACAAAACAGGAATAACTCATCAAAACACAAATATGAACTTCAAAATCACAATTCTACCTATTCCACATACCAAAACATCAATAACTCATCAAAACACAAATATGAACTTCAAAATCACAATTCTACCTATTCCATATACCAAAACATCAATGAATAACTCATCAAAACACAAATATGAACTTCAAAATCACAATTCTACCTATTCCATATAACAAAACATCAATAACTCATCAAAACACAAATATGAACTTCAAAATCACAATTCTACCTATTCCATATACCAAAACATCAATAAATCATCAAAACACAAATATGAACTTCAAAATCTCAATTCTACCTATCCCATATACCAAAACATCAATAACTCATCAAAACACAAATATGAACTTCACAATAAAAATTCTACCTATTCCATATACCAAAACATCAATAACTCATCAAAACACAAATATGAACTTAAAAATCACAATTCTACCTATTCCATATAACAAAACATAATATAACTCATCAAAACACAAATATGAACTTCAAAATCACAATTCTACCTATTCCATATACCAAAACATCAATGAATAATTCATCAAAACACAAATATGAACTTCAAAATCACAATTCTACCTATTCCATATACCAAAACATCAATAAATCATCAAAACACAAATATGAACTTCAAAATCTCAATTCTACCTATCCCATATTCCAAAACATCAATAACTCATCAAAACACAAATATGAACTTCAAAATCACAATTCTACCTATTCCATATAACAAAACATCAATAACTCATCAAAACACAAATATGGACTTCAAAATCACAATTCTACCTATTCCATATACCAAAACATCAATAAATCATCAAAACACAAATATGAACTTCAAAATCTCAATTCTACCTATCCCATATTCCAAAACATCAATAACTCATCAAAACACAAATATGAACTTCAAAATCACAATTCTACCTATTCCATATAACAAAACATAATATAACTCATCAAAACACAAATATGGACTTCAAAATCACAATTCTACCTATTCCATATACCAAAACATCAATGAATAATTCATCAAAACACAAATATGAACTTCAAAATCACAATTCTACCTATTCCATATACCAAAACATCAATAAATCATCAAAACACAAATATGAACTTCAAAATCTCAATTCTACCTATCCCATATTCCAAAACATCAATAACTCATCAAAACACAAATATGAACTTCAAAATCACAATTCTACCTATTCCATATAACAAAACATAATATAACTCATCAAAACACAAATATGGACTTCAAAATCACAATTCTACCTATTCCATATACCAAAACATCAATGAATAATTCATCAAAACACAAATATGAACTTCAAAATCACAATTCTACCTATTCCATATACCAAAACATCAATAAATCATCAAAACACAAATATGAACTTCAAAATCTCAATTCTACCTATCCCATATACCAAAACATCAATAACTCATCAAAACACAAATATGAACTTCACAATAAAAATTCTACCTATTCCATATACCAAAACATCAATAACTCATCAAAACACAAATATGAACTTAAAAATCACAATTCTACCTATTCCATATAACAAAACATAATATAACTCATCAAAACACAAATATGAACTTCAAAATCACAATTCTACCTATTCCATATACCAAAACATCAATGAATAATTCATCAAAACACAAATATGAACTTCAAAATCACAATTCTACCTATTCCATATACCAAAACATCAATACATCATCAAAACACAAATATGAACTTCAAAATCTCAATTCTACCTATCCCATATACCAAAACATCAATAACTCATCAAAACACAAATATGAACTTCACAATAAAAATTCTACCTATTCCATATACCAAAACATCAATAACTCTTCAAAACACAAATATGAACTTCAAAATCACAATTCTACGTATTCCATATAACAAAACAGAATATAACTCATCAAAACACAAATATGAACTTCAAAATCACAATTCTACCCATTCCATATAACAAAACATAATATAACTCATCAAAACACAAATATGCACTTCAAAATCACAATTCTACCTATTCCATATACCAAAACATCAATAAATCATCAAAACACAAATATGAACTTCAAAATCTCAATTCTACCTATCCCATATACCAAAACATCAATAACTCATCAAAACACAAATATGAACTTCACAATAAAAATTCTACCTATTCCATATACCAAAACATCAATAACTCATCAAAACACAAATATGAACTTAAAAATCACAATTCTACCTATTCCATATAACAAAACATAATATAACTCATCAAAACACAAATATGAACTTCAAAATCACAATTCTACCTATTCCATATACCAAAACATCAATGAATAATTCATCAAAACACAAATATGAACTTCAAAATCACAATTCTACCTATTCCATATACCAAAACATCAATAAATCATCAAAACACAAATATGAACTTCAAAATCTCAATTCTACCTATCCCATATACCAAAACATCAATAACTCATCAAAACACAAATATGAACTTCAAAATCACAATTCTACCTATTCCATATAACAAAACATCAATAACTCATCAAAACACAAATATGAACTTCAAAATCACAATTCTACCTATTCCATATACCAAAACATCAATGAATAATTCATCAAAACACAAATATGAACTTCAAAATCACAATTCTACCTATTCCATATACCAAAACATCAATAACTCATCAAAACACAAATATGAACTTCAAAACACAATTTTTATCTATTCCATTTACCAAAACATCAATAACTCATCAAAACACAAATATGAACTTCAAAATCAAAATTCTACCTATTCCATATAACAAAACATAATATAACTCATCAAAACACAAATATGAACTTCAAAATCACAATTCTACCTATTCCATATACCAAAACATCAATGACTAATTTATCAAAACACAAATATGAACTTCAAAATCATAATTCTACCTATTCCATATAACAAAACATAATATAACTCATCAAAACACAAATATGAACTTCAAAATCACAATTCTACCTATTCCATATACCAAAACATCAATAAATCATCAAAACACAAATATGAACTTCAAAATCTCAATTCTACCTATTTCATATACCAAAACATCAATAACTCATCAAAACACAAATATGAACTTCACAATAAAAGTTCTACCTATTCCATATACCAAAACATCAATAACTCATCAAAACACAAATATGAACTTCAAAATCTCAATTCTACCTATTCCATATACCAAAACATCAATGAATAATTCATCAAAACACAAATATGAACTTCAAAATCACAATTCTACCTATTCCATATACCAAAACATCAATAACTCATCAAAACACAAATATGAACTTCAAAATCACAATTCTACCTATTCCATATAACAAAACATAATATAACTCATCAAAACACAAATATGGACTTCAAAATCACAATTCTACCTATTCCATATACCAAAACATCAATGAATAATTCATCAAAACACAAATATGAACTTCAAAATCACAATTCTACCTATTCCATATACCAAAACATCAATAAATCATCAAAACACAAATATGAACTTCAAAATCTCAATTCTACCTATCCCATATACCAAAACATCAATAACTCATCAAAACACAAATATGAACTTCACAATAAAAATTCTACCTATTCCATATACCAAAACATCAATAACTCATCAAAACACAAATATGAACTTAAAAATCACAATTCTACCTATTCCATATAACAAAACATAATATAACTCATCAAAACACAAATATGAACTTCAAAATCACAATTCTACCTATTCCATATACCAAAACATCAATGAATAATTCATCAAAACACAAATATGAACTTCAAAATCACAATTCTACCTATTCCATATACCAAAACATCAATACATCATCAAAACACAAATATGAACTTCAAAATCTCAATTCTACCTATCCCATATACCAAAACATCAATAACTCATCAAAACACAAATATGAACTTCACAATAAAAATTCTACCTATTCCATATACCAAAACATCAATAACTCTTCAAAACACAAATATGAACTTCAAAATCACAATTCTACGTATTCCATATAACAAAACAGAATATAACTCATCAAAACACAAATATGAACTTCAAAATCACAATTCTACCCATTCCATATAACAAAACATAATATAACTCATCAAAACACAAATATGCACTTCAAAATCACAATTCTACCTATTCCATATACCAAAACATCAATAAATCATCAAAACACAAATATGAACTTCAAAATCTCAATTCTACCTATTTCATATACCAAAACATCAATAACTCATCAAAACACAAATATGAACTTCACAATAAAAGTTCTACCTATTCCATATACCAAAACATCAATAACTCATCAAAACACAAATATGAACTTCAAAATCTCAATTCTACCTATTCCATATACCAAAACATCAATGAATAATTCATCAAAACACAAATATGAACTTCAAAATCACAATTCTACCTATTCCATATACCAAAACATCAATAACTCATCAAAACACAAATATGAACTTCAAAATCACAATTCTACCTATTCCATATAACAAAACATAATATAACTCATCAAAACACAAATATGAACTTCAAAATCACAATTCTAACTATTCCATATACCAAAACATCAATGAATAATTCATCAAAACACAAATATGAACTTCAAAATCACAATTCTACCTATTCCATATACCAAAACATCAATAAATCATCAAAACACAAATATGAACTTCAAAATCTCAATTCTACCTATCCCATATACCAAAACATCAATAACTCATCAAAACACAAATATGAACTTCACAATAAAAATTCTACCTATTCCATATACCAAAACATCAATAACTCATCAAAACACAAATATGAACTTAAAAATCACAATTCTACCTATTCCATATAACAAAACATAATATAACTCATCAAAACACAAATATGAACTTCAAAATCACAATTCTACCTATTCCATATACCAAAACATCAATGAATAATTCATCAAAACACAAATATGAACTTCAAAATCACAATTCTACCTATTCCATATACCAAAACATCAATAAATCATCAAAACACAAATATGAACTTCAAAATCTCAATTCTACCTATCCCATATACCAAAACATCAATAACTCATCAAAACACAAATATGAACTTCACAATAAAAATTCTACCTATTCCATATACCAAAACATCAATAACTCTTCAAAACACAAATATGAACTTCAAAATCACAATTCTACGTATTCCATATAACAAAACATAATATAACTCATCAAAACACAAATATGAACTTCAAAATCACAATTCTACCCATTCCATATAACAAAACATAATATAACTCATCAAAACACAAATATGAACTTCAAAATAACAATTCTACCTATTCTATAACAAAACAGGAATAACTCATCAAAACACAAATATGAACTTCAAAATCACAATTCTACCTATTCCACATACCAAAACATCAATAACTCATCAAAACACAAATATGAACTTCAAAATCACAATTCTACCTATTCCATATACCAAAACATCAATGAATAACTCATCAAAACACAAATATGAACTTCAAAATCACAATTCTACCTATTCCATATAACAAAACATCAATAACTCATCAAAACACAAATATGAACTTCAAAATCACAATTCTACCTATTCCATATACCAAAACATCAATAAATCATCAAAACACAAATATGAACTTCAAAATCTCAATTCTACCTATCCCATATACCAAAACATCAATAACTCATCAAAACACAAATATGAACTTCACAATAAAAATTCTACCTATTCCATATACCAAAACATCAATAACTCATCAAAACACAAATATGAACTTAAAAATCACAATTCTACCTATTCCATATAACAAAACATAATATAACTCATCAAAACACAAATATGAACTTCAAAATCACAATTCTACCTATTCCATATACCAAAACATCAATGAATAATTCATCAAAACACAAATATGAACTTCAAAATCACAATTCTACCTATTCCATATACCAAAACATCAATAAATCATCAAAACACAAATATGAACTTCAAAATCTAAATTCTACCTATCCCATATTCCAAAACATCAATAACTCATCAAAACACAAATATGAACTTCAAAATCACAATTCTACCTATTCCATATAACAAAACATCAATAACTCATCAAAACACAAATATGGACTTCAAAATCACAATTCTACCTATTCCATATACCAAAACATCAATAAATCATCAAAACACAAATATGAACTTCAAAATCTCAATTCTACCTATCCCATATTCCAAAACATCAATAACTCATCAAAACACAAATATGAACTTCAAAATCACAATTCTACCTATTCCATATAACAAAACATAATATAACTCATCAAAACACAAATATGGACTTCAAAATCACAATTCTACCTATTCCATATACCAAAACATCAATGAATAATTCATCAAAACACAAATATGAACTTCAAAATCACAATTCTACCTATTCCATATACCAAAACATCAATAAATCATCAAAACACAAATATGAACTTCAAAATCTCAATTCTACCTATCCCATATTCCAAAACATCAATAACTCATCAAAACACAAATATGAACTTCAAAATCACAATTCTACCTATTCCATATAACAAAACATAATATAACTCATCAAAACACAAATATGGACTTCAAAATCACAATTCTACCTATTCCATATACCAAAACATCAATGAATAATTCATCAAAACACAAATATGAACTTCAAAATCACAATTCTACCTATTCCATATACCAAAACATCAATAAATCATCAAAACACAAATATGAACTTCAAAATCTCAATTCTACCTATCCCATATACCAAAACATCAATAACTCATCAAAACACAAATATGAACTTCACAATAAAAATTCTACCTATTCCATATACCAAAACATCAATAACTCATCAAAACACAAATATGAACTTAAAAATCACAATTCTACCTATTCCATATAACAAAACATAATATAACTCATCAAAACACAAATATGAACTTCAAAATCACAATTCTACCTATTCCATATACCAAAACATCAATGAATAATTCATCAAAACACAAATATGAACTTCAAAATCACAATTCTACCTATTCCATATACCAAAACATCAATAAATCATCAAAACACAAATATGAACTTCAAAATCTCAATTCTACCTATCCCATATACCAAAACATCAATAACTCATCAAAACACAAATATGAACTTCACAATAAAAATTCTACCTATTCCATATACCAAAACATCAATAACTCTTCAAAACACAAATATGAACTTCAAAATCACAATTCTACGTATTCCATATAACAAAACATAATATAACTCATCAAAACACAAATATGAACTTCAAAATCACAATTCTACCCATTCCATATAACAAAACATAATATAACTCATCAAAACACAAATATGAACTTCAAAATAACAATTCTACCTATTCTATAACAAAACAGGAATAACTCATCAAAACACAAATATGAACTTCAAAATCACAATTCTACCTATTCCACATACCAAAACATCAATAACTCATCAAAACACAAATATGAACTTCAAAATCACAATTCTACCTATTCCATATACCAAAACATCAATGAATAACTCATCAAAACACAAATATGAACTTCAAAATCACAATTCTACCTATTCCATATACCAAAACATCAATACATCATCAAAACACAAATATGAACTTCAAAATCTCAATTCTACCTATCCCATATACCAAAACATCAATAACTCATCAAAACACAAATATGAACTTCACAATAAAAATTCTACCTATTCCATATACCAAAACATCAATAACTCTTCAAAACACAAATATGAACTTCAAAATCACAATTCTACGTATTCCATATAACAAAACAGAATATAACTCATCAAAACACAAATATGAACTTCAAAATCACAATTCTACCCATTCCATATAACAAAACATAATATAACTCATCAAAACACAAATATGCACTTCAAAATCACAATTCTACCTATTCCATATACCAAAACATCAATAAATCATCAAAACACAAATATGAACTTCAAAATCTCAATTCTACCTATTTCATATACCAAAACATCAATAACTCATCAAAACACAAATATGAACTTCACAATAAAAGTTCTACCTATTCCATATACCAAAACATCAATAACTCATCAAAACACAAATATGAACTTCAAAATCTCAATTCTACCTATTCCATATACCAAAACATCAATGAATAATTCATCAAAACACAAATATGAACTTCAAAATCACAATTCTACCTATTCCATATACCAAAACATCAATAACTCATCAAAACACAAATATGAACTTCAAAATCACAATTCTACCTATTCCATATAACAAAACATAATATAACTCATCAAAACACAAATATGAACTTCAAAATCACAATTCTAACTATTCCATATACCAAAACATCAATGAATAATTCATCAAAACACAAATATGAACTTCAAAATCACAATTCTACCTATTCCATATACCAAAACATCAATAAATCATCAAAACACAAATATGAACTTCAAAATCTCAATTCTACCTATCCCATATACCAAAACATCAATAACTCATCAAAACACAAATATGAACTTCACAATAAAAATTCTACCTATTCCATATACCAAAACATCAATAACTCATCAAAACACAAATATGAACTTAAAAATCACAATTCTACCTATTCCATATAACAAAACATAATATAACTCATCAAAACACAAATATGAACTTCAAAATCACAATTCTACCTATTCCATATACCAAAACATCAATGAATAATTCATCAAAACACAAATATGAACTTCAAAATCACAATTCTACCTATTCCATATACCAAAACATCAATAAATCATCAAAACACAAATATGAACTTCAAAATCTCAATTCTACCTATCCCATATACCAAAACATCAATAACTCATCAAAACACAAATATGAACTTCACAATAAAAATTCTACCTATTCCATATACCAAAACATCAATAACTCTTCAAAACACAAATATGAACTTCAAAATCACAATTCTACGTATTCCATATAACAAAACATAATATAACTCATCAAAACACAAATATGAACTTCAAAATCACAATTCTACCCATTCCATATAACAAAACATAATATAACTCATCAAAACACAAATATGAACTTCAAAATAACAATTCTACCTATTCTATAACAAAACAGGAATAACTCATCAAAACACAAATATGAACTTCAAAATCACAATTCTACCTATTCCACATACCAAAACATCAATAACTCATCAAAACACAAATATGAACTTCAAAATCACAATTCTACCTATTCCATATACCAAAACATCAATGAATAACTCATCAAAACACAAATATGAACTTCAAAATCACAATTCTACCTATTCCATATAACAAAACATCAATAACTCATCAAAACACAAATATGAACTTCAAAATCACAATTCTACCTATTCCATATACCAAAACATCAATAAATCATCAAAACACAAATATGAACTTCAAAATCTCAATTCTACCTATCCCATATACCAAAACATCAATAACTCATCAAAACACAAATATGAACTTCACAATAAAAATTCTACCTATTCCATATACCAAAACATCAATAACTCATCAAAACACAAATATGAACTTAAAAATCACAATTCTACCTATTCCATATAACAAAACATAATATAACTCATCAAAACACAAATATGAACTTCAAAATCACAATTCTACCTATTCCATATACCAAAACATCAATGAATAATTCATCAAAACACAAATATGAACTTCAAAATCACAATTCTACCTATTCCATATACCAAAACATCAATAAATCATCAAAACACAAATATGAACTTCAAAATCTCAATTCTACCTATCCCATATTCCAAAACATCAATAACTCATCAAAACACAAATATGAACTTCAAAATCACAATTCTACCTATTCCATATAACAAAACATCAATAACTCATCAAAACACAAATATGAACTTCAAAATCACAATTCTACCTATTCCATATACCAAAACATCAATGAATAATTCATCAAAACACAAATATGAACTTCAAAATCACAATTCTACCTATTCCATATACCAAAACATCAATAACTCATCAAAACACAAATATGAACTTCAAAACACAATTTTTATCTATTCCATTTACCAAAACATCAATAACTCATCAAAACACAAATATGAACTTCAAAATCAAAATTCTACCTATTCCATATAACAAAACATAATATAACTCATCAAAACACAAATATGAACTTCAAAATCACAATTCTACCTATTCCATATACCAAAACATCAATGACTAATTTATCAAAACACAAATATGAACTTCAAAATCATAATTCTACCTATTCCATATAACAAAACATAATATAACTCATCAAAACACAAATATGAACTTCAAAATCACAATTCTACCTATTCCATATACCAAAACATCAATAAATCATCAAAACACAAATATGAACTTCAAAATCTCAATTCTACCTATTTCATATACCAAAACATCAATAACTCATCAAAACACAAATATGAACTTCACAATAAAAGTTCTACCTATTCCATATACCAAAACATCAATAACTCATCAAAACACAAATATGAACTTCAAAATCTCAATTCTACCTATTCCATATACCAAAACATCAATGAATAATTCATCAAAACACAAATATGAACTTCAAAATCACAATTCTACCTATTCCATATACCAAAACATCAATAACTCATCAAAACACAAATATGAACTTCAAAATCACAATTCTACCTATTCCATATAACAAAACATAATATAACTCATCAAAACACAAATATGGACTTCAAAATCACAATTCTACCTATTCCATATACCAAAACATCAATGAATAATTCATCAAAACACAAATATGAACTTCAAAATCACAATTCTACCTATTCCATATACCAAAACATCAATAAATCATCAAAACACAAATATGAACTTCAAAATCTCAATTCTACCTATCCCATATACCAAAACATCAATAACTCATCAAAACACAAATATGAACTTCACAATAAAAATTCTACCTATTCCATATACCAAAACATCAATAACTCATCAAAACACAAATATGAACTTAAAAATCACAATTCTACCTATTCCATATAACAAAACATAATATAACTCATCAAAACACAAATATGAACTTCAAAATCACAATTCTACCTATTCCATATACCAAAACATCAATGAATAATTCATCAAAACACAAATATGAACTTCAAAATCACAATTCTACCTATTCCATATACCAAAACATCAATACATCATCAAAACACAAATATGAACTTCAAAATCTCAATTCTACCTATCCCATATACCAAAACATCAATAACTCATCAAAACACAAATATGAACTTCACAATAAAAATTCTACCTATTCCATATACCAAAACATCAATAACTCTTCAAAACACAAATATGAACTTCAAAATCACAATTCTACGTATTCCATATAACAAAACAGAATATAACTCATCAAAACACAAATATGAACTTCAAAATCACAATTCTACCCATTCCATATAACAAAACATAATATAACTCATCAAAACACAAATATGAACTTCAAAATAACAATTCTACCTATTCTATAACAAAACAGGAATAACTCATCAAAACACAAATATGAACTTCAAAATCACAATTCTACCTATTCCACATACCAAAACATCAATAACTCATCAAAACACAAATATGAACTTCAAAATCACAATTCTACCTATTCCATATACCAAAACATCAATGAATAACTCATCAAAACACAAATATGAACTTCAAAATCACAATTCTACCTATTCCATATAACAAAACATCAATAACTCATCAAAACACAAATATGAACTTCAAAATCACAATTCTACCTATTCCATATACCAAAACATCAATGAATAATTCATCAAAACACAAATATGAACTTCAAAATCACAATTCTACCTATTCCATATACCAAAACATCAATAACTCATCAAAACACAAATATGAACTTCAAAACACAATTTTTATCTATTCCATTTACCAAAACATCAATAACTCATCAAAACACAAATATGAACTTCAAAATCAAAATTCTACCTATTCCATATAACAAAACATAATATAACTCATCAAAACACAAATATGAACTTCAAAATCACAATTCTACCTATTCCATATACCAAAACATCAATGAATAATTCATCAAAACACAAATATGAACTTCAAAATCATAATTCTACCTATTCCATATAACAAAACATAATATAACTCATCAAAACACAAATATGAACTTCAAAATCACAATTCTACCTATTCCATATACCAAAACATCAATAAATCATCAAAACACAAATATGAACTTCAAAATCTCAATTCTACCTATTTCATATACCAAAACATCAATAACTCATCAAAACACAAATATGAACTTCACAATAAAAATTCTACCTATTCCATATACCAAAACATCAATAACTCATCAAAACACAAATATGAACTTCAAAATCTCAATTCTACCTATTCCATATACCAAAACATCAATGAATAATTCATCAAAACACAAATATGAACTTCAAAATCACAATTCTACCTATTCCATATACCAAAACATCAATAACTCATCAAAACACAAATATGAACTTCAAAATCACAATTCTACCTATTCCATATAACAAAACATAATATAACTCATCAAAACACAAATATGAACTTCAAAATCACAATTCTACCTATTCCATATACCAAAACATCAATGAATAATTCATCAAAACACAAATATGAACTTCAAAATCATAATTCTACCTATTCCATATAACAAAACATAATATAACTCATCAAAACACAAATATGAACTTCAAAATCACAATTCTACCTATTCCATATACCAAAACATCATTGAATAATTCATCAAAACACAAATATGAACTTCAAAATCACAATTCTACCTATTCCATATAACAAAACATAATATAACTCATCAAAACACAAATATGAACTTCAAAATCACAATTCTACCTATTCCATATACCAAAACATCAATGAATAACTCATCAAAACACAAATATGAACTTCAAAATCACAATTCTACCTATTCCATATACCAAAACATCAATAACTCATCAAAACACAAATATGAACTTCAAAATCACAATTCTACCTATTCCATATACCAAAACATCAATGAATAATTCATCAAAACACAAATATGAACTTCAAAATCACAATTCTACCTATTCCATATACCAAAACATCAAAAACTCATCAAAACACAAATATGAACTTCAAAACACAATTTTTATCTATTCCATTTACCAAAACATCAATAACTCATCAAAACACAAAAATGAACTTCAAAATCCCAATTCTACCTATTCCATATACCAAAACATCAATGACTAATTTATCAAAACACAAATATGAACTTCAAAATCTCAATTCTACCTATTCCATATACCAAAACATCAATGAATAATTCATCAAAACACAAATATGAACTTCAAAATCACAATTCTACCTATTCCATATACCAAAACATCAAAAACTCATCAAAACACAAATATGAACTTCAAAACACAATTTTTATCTATTCCATTTACCAAAACATCAATAACTCATCAAAACACAAAAATGAACTTCAAAATCCCAATTCTACCTATTCCATATACCAAAACATCAATGACTAATTTATCAAAACACAAATATGAACTTCAAAATCACAATTCTACCTATTCCATATACCAAAACATCAATGACTAATTTATCAAAACACAAATATGAACTTCAAAATCATAATTCTACCTATTCCATATAACAAAACATAATATAACTCATCAAAACACAAATATGCACTTCAAAATCACAATTCTACCTATTCCATATACCAAAACATCAATAAATCATCAAAACACAAATATGAACTTCAAAATCTCAATTCTACCTATTTCATATACCAAAACATCAATAACTCATCAAAACACAAATATGAACTTCACAATAAAAGTTCTACCTATTCCATATACCAAAACATCAATAACTCATCAAAACACAAATATGAACTTCAAAATCTCAATTCTACCTATTCCATATACCAAAACATCAATGAATAATTCATCAAAACACAAATATGAACTTCAAAATCACAATTCTACCTATTCCATATACCAAAACATCAATAACTCATCAAAACACAAATATGAACTTCAAAATCACAATTCTACCTATTCCATATAACAAAACATAATATAACTCATCAAAACACAAATATGAACTTCAAAATCACAATTCTACCTATTCCATATACCAAAACATCAATGAATAATTCATCAAAACACAAATATGAACTTCAAAATCACAATTCTACCTATTCCATATACCAAAACATCAATAAATCATCAAAACACAAATATGAACTTCAAAATCTCAATTCTACCTATCCCATATACCAAAACATCAATAACTCATCAAAACACAAATATGAACTTCACAATAAAAATTCTACCTATTCCATATACCAAAACATCAATAACTCATCAAAACACAAATATGAACTTAAAAATCACAATTCTACCTATTCCATATAACAAAACATAATATAACTCATCAAAACACAAATATGAACTTCAAAATCACAATTCTACCTATTCCATATACCAAAACATCAATGAATAATTCATCAAAACACAAATATGAACTTCAAAATCACAATTCTACCTATTCCATATACCAAAACATCAATAAATCATCAAAACACAAATATGAACTTCAAAATCTCAATTCTACCTATCCCATATACCAAAACATCAATAACTCATCAAAACACAAATATGAACTTCACAATAAAAATTCTACCTATTCCATATACCAAAACATCAATAACTCTTCAAAACACAAATATGAACTTCAAAATCACAATTCTACGTATTCCATATAACAAAACATAATATAACTCATCAAAACACAAATATGAACTTCAAAATCACAATTCTACCCATTCCATATAACAAAACATAATATAACTCATCAAAACACAAATATGAACTTCAAAATAACAATTCTACCTATTCTATAACAAAACAGGAATAACTCATCAAAACACAAATATGAACTTCAAAATCACAATTCTACCTATTCCACATACCAAAACATCAATAACTCATCAAAACACAAATATGAACTTCAAAATCACAATTCTACCTATTCCATATACCAAAACATCAATGAATAACTCATCAAAACACAAATATGAACTTCAAAATCACAATTCTACCTATTCCATATAACAAAACATCAATAACTCATCAAAACACAAATATGAACTTCAAAATCACAATTCTACCTATTCCATAAACCAAAACATCAATAAATCATCAAAACACAAATATGAACTTCAAAATCTCAATTCTACCTATCCCATATACCAAAACATCAATAACTCATCAAAACACAAATATGAACTTCACAATAAAAATTCTACCTATTCCATATACCAAAACATCAATAACTCATCAAAACACAAATATGAACTTAAAAATCACAATTCTACCTATTCCATATAACAAAACATAATATAACTCATCAAAACACAAATATGAACTTCAAAATCACAATTCTACCTATTCCATATACCAAAACATCAATGAATAATTCATCAAAACACAAATATGAACTTCAAAATCACAATTCTACCTATTCCATATACCAAAACATCAATAAATCATCAAAACACAAATATGAACTTCAAAATCTCAATTCTACCTATCCCATATACCAAAACATCAATAACTCATCAAAACACAAATATGAACTTCAAAATCACAATTCTACCTATTCCATATAACAAAACATCAATAACTCATCAAAACACAAATATGAACTTCAAAATCACAATTCTACCTATTCCATATACCAAAACATCAATGAATAATTCATCAAAACACAAATATGAACTTCAAAATCACAATTCTACCTATTCCATATACCAAAACATCAATAACTCATCAAAACACAAATATGAACTTCAAAACACAATTTTTATCTATTCCATTTACCAAAACATCAATAACTCATCAAAACACAAATATGAACTTCAAAATCAAAATTCTACCTATTCCATATAACAAAACATAATATAACTCATCAAAACACAAATATGAACTTCAAAATCACAATTCTACCTATTCCATATACCAAAACATCAATGACTAATTTATCAAAACACAAATATGAACTTCAAAATCATAATTCTACCTATTCCATATAACAAAACATAATATAACTCATCAAAACACAAATATGAACTTCAAAATCACAATTCTACCTATTCCATATACCAAAACATCAATAAATCATCAAAACACAAATATGAACTTCAAAATCTCAATTCTACCTATTTCATATACCAAAACATCAATAACTCATCAAAACACAAATATGAACTTCACAATAAAAGTTCTACCTATTCCATATACCAAAACATCAATAACTCATCAAAACACAAATATGAACTTCAAAATCTCAATTCTACCTATTCCATATACCAAAACATCAATGAATAATTCATCAAAACACAAATATGAACTTCAAAATCACAATTCTACCTATTCCATATACCAAAACATCAATAACTCATCAAAACACAAATATGAACTTCAAAATCACAATTCTACCTATTCCATATAACAAAACATAATATAACTCATCAAAACACAAATATGGACTTCAAAATCACAATTCTACCTATTCCATATACCAAAACATCAATGAATAATTCATCAAAACACAAATATGAACTTCAAAATCACAATTCTACCTATTCCATATACCAAAACATCAATAAATCATCAAAACACAAATATGAACTTCAAAATCTCAATTCTACCTATCCCATATACCAAAACATCAATAACTCATCAAAACACAAATATGAACTTCACAATAAAAATTCTACCTATTCCATATACCAAAACATCAATAACTCATCAAAACACAAATATGAACTTAAAAATCACAATTCTACCTATTCCATATAACAAAACATAATATAACTCATCAAAACACAAATATGAACTTCAAAATCACAATTCTACCTATTCCATATACCAAAACATCAATGAATAATTCATCAAAACACAAATATGAACTTCAAAATCACAATTCTACCTATTCCATATACCAAAACATCAATACATCATCAAAACACAAATATGAACTTCAAAATCTCAATTCTACCTATCCCATATACCAAAACATCAATAACTCATCAAAACACAAATATGAACTTCACAATAAAAATTCTACCTATTCCATATACCAAAACATCAATAACTCTTCAAAACACAAATATGAACTTCAAAATCACAATTCTACGTATTCCATATAACAAAACATAATATAACTCATCAAAACACAAATATGAACTTCAAAATCACAATTCTACCCATTCCATATAACAAAACATAATATAACTCATCAAAACACAAATATGAACTTCAAAATAACAATTCTACCTATTCTATAACAAAACAGGAATAACTCATCAAAACACAAATATGAACTTCAAAATCACAATTCTACCTATTCCACATACCAAAACATCAATAACTCATCAAAACACAAATATGAACTTCAAAATCACAATTCTACCTATTCCATATACCAAAACATCAATGAATAACTCATCAAAACACAAATATGAACTTCAAAATCACAATTCTACCTATTCCATATAACAAAACATCAATAACTCATCAAAACACAAATATGAACTTCAAAATCACAATTCTACCTATTCCATATACCAAAACATCAATGAATAATTCATCAAAACACAAATATGAACTTCAAAATCACAATTCTACCTATTCCATATACCAAAACATCAATAACTCATCAAAACACAAATATGAACTTCAAAACACAATTTTTATCTATTCCATTTACCAAAACATCAATAACTCATCAAAACACAAATATGAACTTCAAAATCAAAATTCTACCTATTCCATATAACAAAACATAATATAACTCATCAAAACACAAATATGAACTTCAAAATCACAATTCTACCTATTCCATATACCAAAACATCAATGAATAATTCATCAAAACACAAATATGAACTTCAAAATCATAATTCTACCTATTCCATATAACAAAACATAATATAACTCATCAAAACACAAATATGAACTTCAAAATCACAATTCTACCTATTCCATATACCAAAACATCAATAAATCATCAAAACACAAATATGAACTTCAAAATCTCAATTCTACCTATTTCATATACCAAAACATCAATAACTCATCAAAACACAAATATGAACTTCACAATAAAAATTCTACCTATTCCATATACCAAAACATCAATAACTCATCAAAACACAAATATGAACTTCAAAATCTCAATTCTACCTATTCCATATACCAAAACATCAATGAATAATTCATCAAAACACAAATATGAACTTCAAAATCACAATTCTACCTATTCCATATACCAAAACATCAATAACTCATCAAAACACAAATATGAACTTCAAAATCACAATTCTACCTATTCCATATAACAAAACATAATATAACTCATCAAAACACAAATATGAACTTCAAAATCACAATTCTACCTATTCCATATACCAAAACATCAATGAATAATTCATCAAAACACAAATATGAACTTCAAAATCATAATTCTACCTATTCCATATAACAAAACATAATATAACTCATCAAAACACAAATATGAACTTCAAAATCACAATTCTACCTATTCCATATACCAAAACATCATTGAATAATTCATCAAAACACAAATATGAACTTCAAAATCACAATTCTACCTATTCCATATAACAAAACATAATATAACTCATCAAAACACAAATATGAACTTCAAAATCACAATTCTACCTATTCCATATACCAAAACATCAATGAATAACTCATCAAAACACAAATATGAACTTCAAAATCACAATTCTACCTATTCCATATACCAAAACATCAATAACTCATCAAAACACAAATATGAACTTCAAAATCACAATTCTACCTATTCCATATACCAAAACATCAATGAATAATTCATAAAAACACAAATATGAACTTCAAAATCACAATTCTACCTATTCCATATACCAAAACATCAAAAACTCATCAAAACACAAATATGAACTTCAAAACACAATTTTTATCTATTCCATTTACCAAAACATCAATAACTCATCAAAACACAAAAATGAACTTCAAAATCCCAATTCTACCTATTCCATATAACAAAACATAATATAACTCATCAAAACACAAATATGAACTTCAAAATCACAATTCTACCTATTCCATATAACAAAACATAATATAACTCATCAAAACACAAATATGAACTTCAAATTCACAATTCTACCTATTCCATATACCAAAACATCAATGAATAATTCATCAAAACACAAATATGAAATTCAAAATCACAATTCTACCTATTCCATATAACAAAACATAATATAACTCATCAAAACACAAATATGAACTTCAAAATCACAATTCTACCTATTCCATATACCAAAACATAATATAACTCATCAAAACATAAATATGAACTTCAAAACACAATTTTTATCTATTCCATTTACCAAAACATCAATAACTCATCAAAACACAAATATGAACTTCAAAATCACAATTCTACCTATTCCATATAACAAAACATAATATAACTCATCAAAACACAAATATGAACTTCAAAATCACAATTCTACCTATTCCATATACCAAAACATCAATAACTCATCAAAACACAAATATGAACTTCAAAATCACAATTCTACCTATTTCATATAACAAAACATAATATAACTCATCAAAACACAAATATGAACTTCAAAATCACAATTCTACCTATTCCATATACCAAAACATCAATAACTCATCAAAACACAAATATGAACTTCAAAATCACAATTCTACCTATTCCATATAACAAAACCTAATATAACTCATCAAAACACAAATATGAACTTCAAAATCACAATTCTACCTATTCCATATAACAAAACATAATATAACTCATCAAAACACAAATAGGAACTTCAAAATCACAATTCTACCTATTCCATATACCAAAACATCATTGAATAATTCATCAAAACACAAATATGAACTTCAAAATCACAATTCTACCTATTCCATATAACAAAACATAATATAACTCATCAAAACACAAATATGAACTTCAAAATCACAATTCTACCTATTCCATATAACAAAACATAATATAACTCATCAAAACACAAATATGAACTTCAAAATCACAATTCTACCTATTCCATATACCAAAACATCATTGAATAATTCATCAAAACACAAATATGAACTTCAAAATCACAATTCTACCTATTCCATATACCAAAACAACAATGAATAATTCATCAAAACACAAATATGAACTTCAAAATCATAATTTTACCTATTCCATATAACAAAACATAATATAACTCATCAAAACACAAATATGAACTTCAAAATCACAATTCTACCTATTCCATATACCAAAACATCAATAAATCATCAAAACACAAATATGAACTTCAAAATCTCAATTCTACCTATTTCATATACCAAAACATCAATAACTCATCAAAACACAAATATGAACTTCAAAATCACAATTCTACCTATTCCATATAACAAAACATAATATAACTCATCAAAACACAAATATGAACTTCAAAATCACAATTCTACCTATTCCATATACAAAAACATCAATGAATAATTCATCAAAACACAAATATGGACTTCAAAATCATAATTCTACCTATTCCATATAACAAAACATAATATAACTCATCAAAACACAAATATGAACTTCAAAATCACAATTCTACCTATTCCATATACCAAAACATCATTGAATAATTCATCAAAACACAAATATGAACTTCAAAATCACAATTCTACCTATTCCATATACCAAAACATCAATAACTCATCAAAACACAAATATGAACTTCAAAATCACAATTCTACCTATTCCATATAACAAAACATAATATAACTCATCAAAACACAAATATGAACTTCAAAATCACAATTCTACCTATTCCATATACCAAAACATCAATGAATAATTCATCAAAACACAAATATGAACTTCAAAATCACAATTCTACCTATTCCATATACCAAAACATCAATAAATCATCAAAACACAAATATGAACTTCAAAATCTCAATTCTACCTATCCCATATACCAAAACATCAATAACTCATCAAAACACAAATATGAACTTCACAATAAAAATTCTACCTATTCCATATACCAAAACATCAATAACTCATCAAAACACAAATATGAACTTAAAAATCACAATTCTACCTATTCCATATAACAAAACATAATATAACTCATCAAAACACAAATATGAACTTCAAAATCACAATTCTACCTATTCCATATACCAAAACATCAATGAATAATTCATCAAAACACAAATATGAACTTCAAAATCACAATTCTACCTATTCCATATACCAAAACATCAATAAATCATCAAAACACAAATATGAACTTCAAAATCTCAATTCTACCTATCCCATATACCAAAACATCAATAACTCATCAAAACACAAATATGAACTTCAAAATCACAATTCTACCTATTCCATATAACAAAACATAATATAACTCATCAAAACACAAATATGGACTTCAAAATCACAATTCTACCTATTCCATATACCAAAACATCAATGAATAATTCATCAAAACACAAATATGAACTTCAAAATCACAATTCTACCTATTCCATATACCAAAACATCAATAAATCATCAAAACACAAATATGAACTTCAAAATCTCAATTCTACCTATCCCATATACCAAAACATCAATAACTCATCAAAACACAAATATGAACTTCACAATAAAAATTCTACCTATTCCATATACCAAAACATCAATAACTCATCAAAACACAAATATGAACTTAAAAATCACAATTCTACCTATTCCATATAACAAAACATAATATAACTCATCAAAACACAAATATGAACTTCAAAATCACAATTCTACCTATTCCATATACCAAAACATCAATGAATAATTCATCAAAACACAAATATGAACTTCAAAATCACAATTCTACCTATTCCATATACCAAAACATCAATACATCATCAAAACACAAATATGAACTTCAAAATCTCAATTCTACCTATCCCATATACCAAAACATCAATAACTCATCAAAACACAAATATGAACTTCACAATAAAAATTCTACCTATTCCATATACCAAAACATCAATAACTCTTCAAAACACAAATATGAACTTCAAAATCACAATTCTACGTATTCCATATAACAAAACAGAATATAACTCATCAAAACACAAATATGAACTTCAAAATCACAATTCTACCCATTCCATATAACAAAACATAATATAACTCATCAAAACACAAATATGAACTTCAAAATAACAATTCTACCTATTCTATAACAAAACAGGAATAACTCATCAAAACACAAATATGAACTTCAAAATCACAATTCTACCTATTCCACATACCAAAACATCAATAACTCATCAAAACACAAATATGAACTTCAAAATCACAATTCTACCTATTCCATATACCAAAACTGTTGAGCCATTGGAGCTGCTACAATGAAGCTTTCTTAGCCTTTATTAAAGTCCAATGTTGTGTTGTAATTGTTGCAACCACATTGTGACAAATCTGTGAATTACTAAGGCAATAATGGACTGAGTTCATGAGGATTGTCTGGACAAAATCTCAGCAAGAAGCCGATGAATAAACTGAAGTGCCAAAATGAGAAGGAAGTGTACTGTTGGCACATCAGATCAAAGGCTACACAGATCAGATCAAGTTACGCGCACATCAGATCAAAGGCTGCACAGATCAGATCAAGTTACGCGCACAGCAGATCAAAGGCTGCACAGACAAGTTACGCGCACATCAGATCAAAGGCCACACAGATCAGATCAAGGGAAGTGAAGATCAGATCAAATGCAGTGTGCATCAGATCAAAGGATGCACACATCAGATCACATGCAGCACAAATCAGATCAACGGAAGTAAAGATCAGATCAAATTCTCAAGGGATTGCTCAGCAGCTTAGTTTCACAGAAGCAAGGCAAGTCAGCAACAAAACATATTTGCAGCAGAAGAGAACAACTCAAGGCTGGAGAGCTAGAGCAGACACCTAAGAAGCTGAAGTCAAGGACGGCTAGTGAATCACACCTCAAACGCGCGACTCTAAAAGTCTCCCAAAGATTCAGAAGACGCAGGAGCATCATGTTGAAGTATCTAGCAATCCGGTGAGCGAGCAGAAATACAAAAGAATCAAGAAGTGCCGATCAGAAGAACTGCAGGAGCTACATGGATGGTTCTGAGTTGCTGGACAGAACGTTGTGACATGAAGCTAACATCAGATCAACCGGAGGCTAACATCAGATCAACTGCAAGCTAACATCAGATCAACCGGAGGCTAACATCAGATCAACTGCAAGCTAACATCAGATCAACCGAAGGCTAACATCAGATCAACTGCAAGCTAACATCAGATCAACCGAAGGCTAACATCAGATCAACTGCATGCTAACATCAGATCAACCGAAGCGTGACATCAGATCAAATGCCGGGCACATCAGATCAGCTATAAGCTAAGATCAGATCACTTCTGCTGTTTCAACATATCTAAGACAAGCTACTCGAGAAAGTCTGAAGGAGTACAGTCAACAATATGACATGGCAAGCAAGTTGCAACTTAAAAAGGTTGAAAATGGATTATATGAATCTTGAGCCGCCTTCCGTGTAAGATATGCTGACACACCGCACGTAGGGCACAGTTTTTCTTCTGGGAAAAGAAACGGGCAGATGAGTAGGTGTGGTAGGCACAACAACTGCAGAATGCAGGATAAACCACATTGGGAGGAAAAACCCAAAAAAAAAGAAGGCACGAAAAGAAAGAAAAAGAGAGAGAGAGGAGCAGCAGCCAAGGTGAGTGCTGAACAGAACGAAACCGAGAAAAGGGAGGAGAAAAAGAGTGAGAGCAGAAAAAGATGATATGAGAAACACAAGAGAGAAAGAAACAGTCTGCTGCACAAGGAGAAGCTGAAGCGCTGGAGAGGCAGAAGTCAAGGAGAAGAAGAAGCTGAGGAGGAGCAGAATCGGGAGAACTGACCCTGAGATTGCAGCTTCAGGTGGTAAGCCTAGAACACTATCAAACGTCTTTCATTAAGTGATTTTGAAAGATATTTGTGTAGAAAAGGCAGCACAACAGAGATTTACATGTTATTGTTTTAGTTGATGAACTTGTAGAGGTAGTGAACCTCAATGTGTTGAGCAGTGAGCTCTTGTTTATGTTGCTTATGGTCAGTGAGGCCAGAGCTGAATGATTCTGTGATAGTGAAGATTGACAGGAGTGAATCTGTCCGTGGATGTAGATCATTTGATCGAACCACGTAAAAATCCCCCTTGCACATTTACTGCTTTGAGTGTGTCTTGACTGGTGTGGTATTATCAAACTGTAAGCTTGAACAGGAGTGTCATGGTTGTGTAAGTAAACCCTCCTTGAGTGATTGAATTGATCTGATGTCTTCCTTGGTTGATCTGATGTCTTCCTTGGTTGATCTGATCTGCCAACAGTCCATCTAAGCCAAAACGTGAGTTCAACAATAAGCTCTAACTGAGCTAACATTTGAGAGGGAATCCTTTAGTTGAAAGAAAAATTGATAGAGTGTTGATTCACCCCCCCTCTCAACACTTGACACGATCCAACAATTGGTATCAGAGCTAGGTTTGCTTTTGTCAAGTGATTGTTGAAACTTAAAACCAGCAGTAGAAATGGAGAATCAAGCAACAACTGTTAAGGGAGTTCCTTATTTCAGTGGCCAAAATTTCCAGTTATGGAAAAAGAGAATGAGTGCTTATCTCTTAGCACAAGGTCTACAAGTACAAAGAGTAGTCTTGCATGGATTTACACCAACCGTAGATGAGGAGAATCCTACAGCTGCAGAAATTAGAAACTTAGAAGCTGATGGAAAGGCAAGGAATGCTCTATATGCAGCTCTGTCAGAAAAAGAGAACTTTAAAGTTATAGACTGTGTTACTGCTCATGAAATATGGATTAAACTGATTAATATTCATGAGGGAGACATCAAGGTTAAGGAGGCAAAATTGCAGGTTCTTAGAAGTAAGTTTGAAGGTCTTAAGATGGGAGAAGGTGAAAACATTGAGGACTTTCTAAACAGAGTTGTTGAATTAGTTAGCTCAATGAGGGGTCTGGGTGAGAGTGTTGGAGATTCCAATATAGTTAAAAAGGTTCTTAGATCCCTACCAGCAAGATATGATTCTAAGGTCTCTGCTATAGAAGAGAGGGACCTAGATAAAGTGACATTAGATGAGCTACAAAGCACCCTTGTAGCATATGAAATGAGGATTTCAAATTCAAAGGAGGAGACTTCAAAGGCAGTCAAGGAGATAGCATTTAAAACAAAACACTCAAGGAAGCTAAAGGAGGAAAGCAGTGAAGATGAAGCAGCAGACAGTGATCTTGAAAGAATGATGGTGCTGATTTCAAGGAGTTTCAGAGGCCAGACTGGAAAGTACAAGGGAAAGTTGCCCTTAAAATGCTTCAATTGTGGCAAAATAGGCCACTTTGCAAGCAAGTGCTTCATGAAGAACAAGAGAACAGAAGATGAGGAAGCTGACAAGCCATCAGACAGGTGGCCTGAGCAGAAAGGAAAGAAGAAGATGAGCTTCAAATCAAGAAAAGGGAAAGCTTACAGAAAACGGAGCTACCTGAGCAAGAAGAAGAATGATAGCTCTGAGGAGGATGAAGAGACTGATGTCTCAGACAGTGAAGATGAGTCTGAAGCTGAAGAGGAGACTCTCATGGTAATGAAATCTTCAACTGTTTCATTGAAGGAGGATGCTGAACTAGAGAACCAATCAGCTGATGATGAAGAAGTGGATCTAGAGGAAGAACTGGAGTTTGCATACAACAAGATAGAGGAGCAGAAGAGATTGCACAAGAAGACAATGAAGACAATGAAGGAGATGGAAAAGGTCATCTTGAGCAGTCAAGAAGAAAACTCAATACTGGAGAATAGAGTAACTGAATTGGAGCAGGAACTGATTCTCATGCAAAATGAAGCTGAGGTTCACAAAAATTGTACAAGAGAAAAGATGGAACTTCAAAAGACATGTGAAACCTTGGTAGAAAAGCTAGATGCCACCACTGCCGAACTAGAGGATGCAACAAGAAAGATAGAAGGTCTGCTGTCTCAACAAACTGTGATCAAAGCTGAAGAAATGACTGATGGAACTACTGTAGAATCAAAATTGAAAGGAAAGCTGGAGCTTCAGTCAAGCAAAACTGAGCCTGGTGAATCCTCAAGGAGCAAAGAAGTGGCTGCAAAAACTGAAGAAGCCACAAGGAAGTTAGATGAGTGCCTCAGCAAGCAGAGATCTTATTCAGAAGGGAAGAAAGGTCTTGGTTATGAAGGAAATCAAAAATTAGAAGGACAACCAGCTGCAACAACCAAGAAGACTGTTACCTTTGTCAAAGAAGGTTCAATTTGTGTTGCTGGTGTAAAGGCAGAAACTAGTTTTGTTGATGCTAAGAAGATGGAAATTTCTAATGGATCAAGAAAGTCTACTGAGCAAAATGAAAGATTGCACGAGCTGAGGGGGAGGCAATCTATGTATCAAAGAAGCCTGCTCAAAAGTAGAAGGCTGATTGCTGGAGTATGTTTCACCTGTGGAGAATCAGGTCACTATGCAGCAAATTGCTGGAGGAAGGCATTCTGGAGATTTGGAGGAAGAACAATGCAGTCAAGAGGATGGAATAGAAAAGAGTATTATCATCAAAGAAGCCTAAGTACTTCAAGAAGGATCCCTGAAGCTGAAATCAGAAAAGGCCATATCATACAACCTGGAGAAGTGTATCAGAAATTGAATGTCTGGTGCAGATGCAGATTGCCAAATAAGAGAAGCAAGTGGTTTGAAGGAGTGAATAGCAGGAGAGCCCAGCCACTGCAACAAGCTACAAATAGAAGAAACTTTGCAGCAGAAACAAGAAGAAACCAAGCAGATTACACAAGAAGAAATCAGTCTCTAATGCAGCCACTTAATCTGAGAAACAGATTTCAAATTTTTGAAGGGTTAGAAGAGAATGATCACTGGAGCTGCAGCAGGAGCAATCAAAGATTGAATGAACAGCAAGGCATACCAGCAGCAAGAAAAATTTGGAGGAAGAAGCACAGATTTGAAGAAGCTTGCATTGCTGAAGTTGCACTTAAAACAAAAGCTAAGGAAGCCCAATGGATCATTGACAGTGGGTGCACAAGCCATATGACTGGAGACAAAACTCTACTGAGAAACACAAAAGAAGTTGAAAGAGGGTTTGTCAAGTTTGCAGATAAGAGTGGGTTAAAGATCAAGGCTGTTGGAGAAGCCACCATTGGATCAGAAAAGTTCAAATCTAAGGAGGTGCTGTTTGTAGAAGGGCTGAAGTACAACTTGCTGAGTGTAAGACAACTGTGTGACAATGGTTTCAAAGTAGATTTCTCAAAAAATGGCTGTTTCATCAAAGACTGCAAGACTGGAGAAATCATGGCCAAAGGAATAAGAGACAACAAGGATTTATATCTCATAGATGTGAAGGAAAAGTTGTGCATGCTAAGCAAAATGGATGAAAATACGCTTTGGCATTGCAGGCTTGGACATTTAAATCAAAAGAGCATGAGAAGCCTGGTGAAGTGCAATGCAGTGTTAAACCTCCCTGTACTAAAGAGGGACAACAGCACTTGTGACTCATGCCAAAAAGGGAAATTTGCAAAGCTTTCTCACAAGTCCAAGGAGCATAGAACCTCTAAGCCATTGGAGCTAGTTCACACTGATGTATGTGGACCAATGAAAAGAAAAGGTACAGGTAAAGAGATGTATTTCATTCTTTTTGTGGATGACTTCACTAGGATGATGTGCATCATGCACATGAAGCAAAAGAGTGAAGCCTTCAACTGTTTCAAAAGATTTCAAAAACTGGCAGAAAACCAGCATGGAAGGAAGATCAAAGTTTTGAGATCAGATAATGGAGGAGAGTTTACCTCGCAGGAATTTGAAGAATACTTGGAGGAAATGGGAATCAAACATCAAGTCTCAAGTCCTCACACTCCCCAGCAAAATGGAGTTGTAGAGAGGAAAAATAGAAGTGTGATTGAGATGGCAAGAACCATGCTGTTGGAGCACAATACTCCAAAGCACTTCTGGAAGGAAGCCACAATGGCAGCTGTGCATGTACAAAATAGAACCATGTTGAGGCCAAACACTGAAAAGACACCATATGAACTTTGGTATGGTCACAAGCCAAATGTGAAGTACTTTAGAGTTTTTGGCAGCAAATGCTTCATCAAGAACAAGGAGCAAAGCCTTGGAAAATTTGAAGAGAGGGCTGATGAGGGCATTTTCCTTGGTTACTCAAATAAGAGCAAGGCTTACAAGGTTTATAACAAGAGGCTGGATAAGATTATGGAAAGCTATGATGTGAAAGTGGTTGAGGAAGTCAAGATGAAAGCCACTGATCCTGAAAATTTTCTGGATCACTTAGATGACTTAGAGAGCCAAGATGAGGCAGACCTGGAGCTGAAATCAGCTACTGAGGAGACTGATGCAGAAGGATCAGAGACAGAAGTTACAGAAGGCCAGGAAAAAGCAAAAAGAAAGTACAACAAGAGAATTGACAAGATGCCTATCATTGGAGACCCCAAAGCTCCAGTAAGAACAAGAAGGCAACTGAAAAGTATGGTTGCAACTGCCCTACTGTCTCAAGTTGAGCCAAGGTCAATAGAGGAAGCCCTGGAGGACCAGTCATGGCTGCAAGCCATGAATGAAGAGCTGGACCAAATTGAGAAAAACCAAACTTGGGAGCTCGTGGATAGGCCAGCAAACAAGAATGTGATAGGCACAAAATGGGTGTTCAGGAACAAGTTGAATGAGGAAGGAAAGGTTGTAAAGAATAAGGCAAGGCTTGTGTGCAAAGGATACTCTCAAATTGAAGGAGTAGATGTGGATGAAACCTTTGCCCCAGTAGCAAGGCTTGAAGCCATAAGAATGTTTTTGGCAGTGGCTTCAGCAAGGAGTTACAAGGTCTTCCAAATGGATGTTAAATCTGCCTTCTTGAATGGAAATCTGGAGGAAGAAGTGTACATTGAGCAACCAGATGGTTTTCTAGTTTGTGAAGATGAAAACAAGGTGTGCAGGCTCAAAAAGGCACTGTATGGATTAAAACAAGCCCCAAGAGCATGGTACTCAAGGCTGGACAGCTACCTGAAGAATCTGAATTTCAGAAAAAGTTGCATAAATAGCAATTTATATGTTCTTGATGGAAAGGGTGGACAGTTAATAGCCATAGTCTATGTTGATGACATAATATTTGGAGGAGATAAGGAGCAGCTGTGCCATGAATTTGCTAGAAAGATGCAAGAAGAGTTTGAAATGTCCATGATAGGAGAGCTCTCATTTTTCCTTGGACTGCAGATTCATCAAAAAGCAACTGGAATTTTTATCTCTCAAACCAAGTATACCAAAGAAGTGCTGAAGAAATTTGGTATGACTGATGCTAAGCCAATGTCTACACCCATGGCAACTAACTGCAAGCTGAGCAAGGATGAAAAAGGAGCTGAAGCTGATCAAAGTCTATACAGAAGCATGATAGGAAGCTTATTGTACTTAACAGCAACAAGGCCTGATATTACCTTTGCTGTCTGCCAAGCTGCTAGATACCAGGCAAATCCAAAGAGTTCTCATATGATTGCACTAAAGAGGGTGCTAAGATATTTGCAAGGGACAGTAGATTATGGTCTGTGGTATGCAAGGAAAGGAAGCTTGGGATTAAGAAGCTTCACTGATGCTGATTGGGCAGGAAATGTTGATGACAGGAGATCCACTTCAGGAGGAGTATTCTTTCTTGGAAATAGATGTGTGAGCTGGTTAAGCAAGAAGCAAGAAAGTATAGCCTTAAGCACTGCTGAAGCTGAGTACATAGCAGCAACCAAGGCATGCACTCAAGCTATATGGATGAGATCTGAACTGCAAAATCTTAAAGAAGAAGTTCTCTTGCCACTGATAATTCTTTGTGACAACAAAAGTGCCATTGATTTGTCAAAGAATTCAGTCCAGCACTCGAGAGCCAAACATATAGAAATCAAGTATCACTTCATAAAGGACAAGGTTGAGAAAGGAGAAATTATGCTAGAGTATGTTCCCACAGCTAAACAAATAGCTGATGTAATGACAAAGCCTCTTCCAGCCGAGGTGTTTGAAACTTTGAGGATGCAAATGGGAGTGCAGTCCTCCTTCTCATGCTGAATCAGTTGAGCATCCCCAAATCCCTTTGAAATTGGTTGTCAAAGGGGGAGAGATAGCCGCAGCAGGCCGGCCAGACGCAGCAGTATTGTCCTTGGGAGAGAAGGACGTTGGAAAAGCTCTATGCAGGGAGAGCTTACTATGTAGAAGAATAAGGTTCAGGGGGAGCTGGTTCAGGGGGAATAAGGTTCAGGGGGAGCTTAGCACTGAGTTGACTGATTGGCTGCAAATGTGGTTGCCAACAATTCCAAAGGGGGAGATTGTTGAGCCATTGGAGCTGCTACAATGAAGCTTTCTTAGCCTTTATTAAAGTCCAATGTTGTGTTGTAATTGTTGCAACCACATTGTGACAAATCTGTGAATTACTAAGGCAATAATGGACTGAGTTCATGAGGATTGTCTGGACAAAATCTCAGCAAGAAGCCGATGAATAAACTGAAGTGCCAAAATGAGAAGGAAGTGTACTGTTGGCACATCAGATCAAAGGCTACACAGATCAGATCAAGTTACGCGCACATCAGATCAAAGGCTGCACAGATCAGATCAAGTTACGCGCACAGCAGATCAAAGGCTGCACAGACAAGTTACGCGCACATCAGATCAAAGGCCACACAGATCAGATCAAGGGAAGTGAAGATCAGATCAAATGCAGTGTGCATCAGATCAAAGGATGCACACATCAGATCACATGCAGCACAAATCAGATCAACGGAAGTAAAGATCAGATCAAATTCTCAAGGGATTGCTCAGCAGCTTAGTTTCACAGAAGCAAGGCAAGTCAGCAACAAAACATATTTGCAGCAGAAGAGAACAACTCAAGGCTGGAGAGCTAGAGCAGACACCTAAGAAGCTGAAGTCAAGGACGGCTAGTGAATCACACCTCAAACGCGCGACTCTAAAAGTCTCCCAAAGATTCAGAAGACGCAGGAGCATCATGTTGAAGTATCTAGCAATCCGGTGAGCGAGCAGAAATACAAAAGAATCAAGAAGTGCCGATCAGAAGAACTGCAGGAGCTACATGGATGGTTCTGAGTTGCTGGACAGAACGTTGTGACATGAAGCTAACATCAGATCAACCGGAGGCTAACATCAGATCAACTGCAAGCTAACATCAGATCAACCGGAGGCTAACATCAGATCAACTGCAAGCTAACATCAGATCAACCGAAGGCTAACATCAGATCAACTGCAAGCTAACATCAGATCAACCGAAGGCTAACATCAGATCAACTGCATGCTAACATCAGATCAACCGAAGCGTGACATCAGATCAAATGCCGGGCACATCAGATCAGCTATAAGCTAAGATCAGATCACTTCTGCTGTTTCAACATATCTAAGACAAGCTACTCGAGAAAGTCTGAAGGAGTACAGTCAACAATATGACATGGCAAGCAAGTTGCAACTTAAAAAGGTTGAAAATGGATTATATGAATCTTGAGCCGCCTTCCGTGTAAGATATGCTGACACACCGCACGTAGGGCACAGTTTTTCTTCTGGGAAAAGAAACGGGCAGATGAGTAGGTGTGGTAGGCACAACAACTGCAGAATGCAGGATAAACCACATTGGGAGGAAAAACCCAAAAAAAAGAGAAGGCACGAAAAGAAAGAAAAAGAGAGAGAGAGGAGCAGCAGCCAAGGTGAGTGCTGAACAGAACGAAACCGAGAAAAGGGAGGAGAAAAAGAGTGAGAGCAGAAAAAGATGATATGAGAAACACAAGAGAGAAAGAAACAGTCTGCTGCACAAGGAGAAGCTGAAGCGCTGGAGAGGCAGAAGTCAAGGAGAAGAAGAAGCTGAGGAGGAGCAGAATCGGGAGAACTGACCCTGAGATTGCAGCTTCAGGTGGTAAGCCTAGAACACTATCAAACGTCTTTCATTAAGTGATTTTGAAAGATATTTGTGTAGAAAAGGCAGCACAACAGAGATTTACATGTTATTGTTTTAGTTGATGAACTTGTAGAGGTAGTGAACCTCAATGTGTTGAGCAGTGAGCTCTTGTTTATGTTGCTTATGGTCAGTGAGGCCAGAGCTGAATGATTCTGTGATAGTGAAGATTGACAGGAGTGAATCTGTCCGTGGATGTAGATCATTTGATCGAACCACGTAAAAATCCCCCTTGCACATTTACTGCTTTGAGTGTGTCTTGACTGGTGTGGTATTATCAAACTGTAAGCTTGAACAGGAGTGTCATGGTTGTGTAAGTAAACCCTCCTTGAGTGATTGAATTGATCTGATGTCTTCCTTGGTTGATCTGATGTCTTCCTTGGTTGATCTGATCTGCCAACAGTCCATCTAAGCCAAAACGTGAGTTCAACAATAAGCTCTAACTGAGCTAACATTTGAGAGGGAATCCTTTAGTTGAAAGAAAAATTGATAGAGTGTTGATTCACCCCCCCCTCTCAACACTTGACACGATCCAACAAAAACATCAATGAATAACTCATCAAAACACAAATATGAACTTCAAAATCACAATTCTACCTATTCCATATAACAAAACATCAATAACTCATCAAAACACAAATATGAACTTCAAAATCACAATTCTACCTATTCCATATACCAAAACATCAATGAATAATTCATCAAAACACAAATATGAACTTCAAAATCACAATTCTACCTATTCCATATACCAAAACATCAATAACTCATCAAAACACAAATATGAACTTCAAAACACAATTTTTATCTATTCCATTTACCAAAACATCAATAACTCATCAAAACACAAATATGAACTTCAAAATCAAAATTCTACCTATTCCATATAACAAAACATAATATAACTCATCAAAACACAAATATGAACTTCAAAATCACAATTCTACCTATTCCATATACCAAAACATCAATGAATAATTCATCAAAACACAAATATGAACTTCAAAATCATAATTCTACCTATTCCATATAACAAAACATAATATAACTCATCAAAACACAAATATGAACTTCAAAATCACAATTCTACCTATTCCATATACCAAAACATCAATAAATCATCAAAACACAAATATGAACTTCAAAATCTCAATTCTACCTATTTCATATACCAAAACATCAATAACTCATCAAAACACAAATATGAACTTCACAATAAAAATTCTACCTATTCCATATACCAAAACATCAATAACTCATCAAAACACAAATATGAACTTCAAAATCTCAATTCTACCTATTCCATATACCAAAACATCAATGAATAATTCATCAAAACACAAATATGAACTTCAAAATCACAATTCTACCTATTCCATATACCAAAACATCAATAACTCATCAAAACACAAATATGAACTTCAAAATCACAATTCTACCTATTCCATATAACAAAACATAATATAACTCATCAAAACACAAATATGAACTTCAAAATCACAATTCTACCTATTCCATATACCAAAACATCAATGAATAATTCATCAAAACACAAATATGAACTTCAAAATCATAATTCTACCTATTCCATATAACAAAACATAATATAACTCATCAAAACACAAATATGAACTTCAAAATCACAATTCTACCTATTCCATATACCAAAACATCATTGAATAATTCATCAAAACACAAATATGAACTTCAAAATCACAATTCTACCTATTCCATATAACAAAACATAATATAACTCATCAAAACACAAATATGAACTTCAAAATCACAATTCTACCTATTCCATATACCAAAACATCAATGAATAACTCATCAAAACACAAATATGAACTTCAAAATCACAATTCTACCTATTCCATATACCAAAACATCAATAACTCATCAAAACACAAATATGAACTTCAAAATCACAATTCTACCTATTCCATATACCAAAACATCAATGAATAATTCATCAAAACACAAATATGAACTTCAAAATCACAATTCTACCTATTCCATATACCAAAACATCAAAAACTCATCAAAACACAAATATGAACTTCAAAACACAATTTTTATCTATTCCATTTACCAAAACATCAATAACTCATCAAAACACAAAAATGAACTTCAAAATCCCAATTCTACCTATTCCATATAACAAAACATAATATAACTCATCAAAACACAAATATGAACTTCAAAATCACAATTCTACCTATTCCATATAACAAAACATAATATAACTCATCAAAACACAAATATGAACTTCAAATTCACAATTCTACCTATTCCATATACCAAAACATCAATGAATAATTCATCAAAACACAAATATGAAATTCAAAATCACAATTCTACCTATTCCATATAACAAAACATAATATAACTCATCAAAACACAAATATGAACTTCAAAATCACAATTCTACCTATTCCATATACCAAAACATAATATAACTCATCAAAACATAAATATGAACTTCAAAACACAATTTTTATCTATTCCATTTACCAAAACATCAATAACTCATCAAAACACAAATATGAACTTCAAAATCACAATTCTACCTATTCCATATAACAAAACATAATATAACTCATCAAAACACAAATATGAACTTCAAAATCACAATTCTACCTATTCCATATACCAAAACATCAATAACTCATCAAAACACAAATATGAACTTCAAAATCACAATTCTACCTATTTCATATAACAAAACATAATATAACTCATCAAAACACAAATATGAACTTCAAAATCACAATTCTACCTATTCCATATACCAAAACATCAATAACTCATCAAAACACAAATATGAACTTCAAAATCACAATTCTACCTATTCCATATAACAAAACCTAATATAACTCATCAAAACACAAATATGAACTTCAAAATCACAATTCTACCTATTCCATATAACAAAACATAATATAACTCATCAAAACACAAATAGGAACTTCAAAATCACAATTCTACCTATTCCATATACCAAAACATCATTGAATAATTCATCAAAACACAAATATGAACTTCAAAATCACAATTCTACCTATTCCATATAACAAAACATAATATAACTCATCAAAACACAAATATGAACTTCAAAATCACAATTCTACCTATTCCATATAACAAAACATAATATAACTCATCAAAACACAAATATGAACTTCAAAATCACAATTCTACCTATTCCATATACCAAAACATCATTGAATAATTCATCAAAACACAAATATGAACTTCAAAATCACAATTCTACCTATTCCATATACCAAAACATCAATGAATAATTCATCAAAACACAAATATGAACTTCAAAATCATAATTTTACCTATTCCATATAACAAAACATAATATAACTCATCAAAACACAAATATGAACTTCAAAATCACAATTCTACCTATTCCATATACCAAAACATCAATAAATCATCAAAACACAAATATGAACTTCAAAATCTCAATTCTACCTATTTCATATACCAAAACATCAATAACTCATCAAAACACAAATATGAACTTCAAAATCACAATTCTACCTATTCCATATAACAAAACATAATATAACTCATCAAAACACAAATATGAACTTCAAAATCACAATTCTACCTATTCCATATACAAAAACATCAATGAATAATTCATCAAAACACAAATATGGACTTCAAAATCATAATTCTACCTATTCCATATAACAAAACATAATATAACTCATCAAAACACAAATATGAACTTCAAAATCACAATTCTACCTATTCCATATACCAAAACATCATTGAATAATTCATCAAAACACAAATATGAACTTCAAAATCACAATTCTACCTATTCCATATACCAAAACATCAATAACTCATCAAAACACAAATATGAACTTCAAAATCACAATTCTACCTATTCCATATAACAAAACATAATATAACTCATCAAAACACAAATATGAACTTCAAAATCACAATTCTACCTATTCCATATACCAAAACATCAATGAATAATTCATCAAAACACAAATATGAACTTCAAAATCACAATTCTACCTATTCCATATACCAAAACATCAATAAATCATCAAAACACAAATATGAACTTCAAAATCTCAATTCTACCTATCCCATATACCAAAACATCAATAACTCATCAAAACACAAATATGAACTTCACAATAAAAATTCTACCTATTCCATATACCAAAACATCAATAACTCATCAAAACACAAATATGAACTTAAAAATCACAATTCTACCTATTCCATATAACAAAACATAATATAACTCATCAAAACACAAATATGAACTTCAAAATCACAATTCTACCTATTCCATATACCAAAACATCAATGAATAATTCATCAAAACACAAATATGAACTTCAAAATCACAATTCTACCTATTCCATATACCAAAACATCAATAAATCATCAAAACACAAATATGAACTTCAAAATCTCAATTCTACCTATCCCATATACCAAAACATCAATAACTCATCAAAACACAAATATGAACTTCACAATAAAAATTCTACCTATTCCATATACCAAAACATCAATAACTCTTCAAAACACAAATATGAACTTCAAAATCACAATTCTACCTATTCCATATAACAAAACATAATATAACTCATCAAAACACAAATATGAACTTCAAAATCACAATTCTACCCATTCCATATAACAAAACATAATATAACTCATCAAAACACAAATATGAACTTCAAAATAACAATTCTACCTATTCTATAACAAAACAGGAATAACTCATCAAAACACAAATATGAACTTCAAAATCACCATTCTACCTATTCCACATACCAAAACATCAATAACTCATCAAAACACAAATATGAACTTCAAAATCACAATTCTACCTATTCCATATACCAAAACATCAATGAATAACTCATCAAAACACAAATATGAACTTCAAAATCACAATTCTACCTATTCCATATAACAAAACATCAATAACTCATCAAAACACAAATATGAACTTCAAAATCACAATTCTACCTATTCCATATAACAAAACATAATATAACTCATCAAAACACAAATAGGAACTTCAAAATCACAATTCTACCTATTCCATATACCAAAACATCATTGAATAATTCATCAAAACACAAATATGAACTTCAAAATCACAATTCTACCTATTCCATATAACAAAACATAATATAACTCATCAAAACACAAATATGAACTTCAAAATCACAATTCTACCTATTCCATATAACAAAACATAATATAACTCATCAAAACACAAATATGAACTTCAAAATCACAATTCTACCTATTCCATATACCAAAACATCATTGAATAATTCATCAAAACACAAATATGAACTTCAAAATCACAATTCTACCTATTCCATATACCAAAACATCAATGAATAATTCATCAAAACACAAATATGAACTTCAAAATCATAATTCTACCTATTCCATATAACAAAACATAATATAACTCATCAAAACACAAATATGAACTTCAAAATCACAATTCTACCTATTCCATATACCAAAACATCAATAAATCATCAAAACACAAATATGAACTTCAAAATCTCAATTCTACCTATTTCATATACCAAAACATCAATAACTCATCAAAACACAAATATGAACTTCAAAATCACAATTCTACCTATTCCATATAACAAAACATAATATAACTCATCAAAACACAAATATGAACTTCAAAATCACAATTCTACCTATTCCATATACAAAAACATCAATGAATAATTCATCAAAACACAAATATGAACTTCAAAATCATAATTCTACCTATTCATATAACAAAACATAATATAACTCATCAAAACACAAATATGAACTTCAAAATCACAATTCTACCTATTCCATATACCAAAACATCATTGAATAATTCATCAAAACACAAATATGAACTTCAAAATCACAATTCTACCTATTCCATATACCAAAACATCAATAACTCATCAAAACACAAATATGAACTTCAAAATCACAATTCTACCTATTCCATATAACAAAACATAATATAACTCATCAAAACACAAATATGAACTTCAAAATCACAATTCTACCTATTCCATATACCAAAACATCAATGAATAATTCATCAAAACACAAATATGAACTTCAAAATCACAATTCTACCTATTCCATATACCAAAACATCAATAAATCATCAAAACACAAATATGAACTTCAAAATCTCAATTCTACCTATCCCATATACCAAAACATCAATAACTCATCAAAACACAAATATGAACTTCACAATAAAAATTCTACCTATTCCATATACCAAAACATCAATAACTCATCAAAACACAAATATGAACTTAAAAATCACAATTCTACCTATTCCATATAACAAAACATAATATAACTCATCAAAACACAAATATGAACTTCAAAATCACAATTCTACCTATTCCATATACCAAAACATCAATGAATAATTCATCAAAACACAAATATGAACTTCAAAATCACAATTCTACCTATTCCATATACCAAAACATCAATAAATCATCAAAACACAAATATGAACTTCAAAATCTCAATTCTACCTATCCCATATACCAAAACATCAATAACTCATCAAAACACAAATATGAACTTCACAATAAAAATTCTACCTATTCCATATACCAAAACATCAATAACTCTTCAAAACACAAATATGAACTTCAAAATCACAATTCTACCTATTCCATATAACAAAACATAATATAACTCATCAAAACACAAATATGAACTTCAAAATCACAATTCTACCCATTCCATATAACAAAACATAATATAACTCATCAAAACACAAATATGAACTTCAAAATAACAATTCTACCTATTCTATAACAAAACAGGAATAACTCATCAAAACACAAATATGAACTTCAAAATCACAATTCTACCTATTCCACATACCAAAACATCAATAACTCATCAAAACACAAATATGAACTTCAAAATCACAATTCTACCTATTCCACATACCAAAACATCAATAACTCATCAAAACACAAATATGAACTTCAAAATCACAATTCTACCTATTCCATATACCAAAACATCAATGAATAACTCATCAAAACACAAATATGAACTTCAAAATCACAATTCTACCTATTCCATATAACAAAACATCAATAACTCATCAAAACACAAATATGAACTTCAAAATCACAATTCTACCTATTCCATATACCAAAACATCAATGAATAATTTATCAAAACACAAATATGAACTTCAAAATCACAATTCTACCTATTCCATATACCAAAACATCAATAACTCATCAAAACACAAATATGAACTTCAAAACATAATTTTTATCTATTCCATTTACCAAAACATCAATAACTCATCAAAACACAAATATGAACTTCAAAATCAAAATTCTACCTATTCCATATAACAAAACATAATATAACTCATCAAAACACAAATATGAACTTCAAAATCACAATTCTACCTATTCCATATACCAAAACATCAATGAATAATTCATCAAAACACAAATATGAACTTCAAAATCATAATTCTACCTATTCCATATAACAAAACATAATATAACTCATCAAAACACAAATATGAACTTCAAAATCACAATTCTACCTATTCCATATACCAAAACATCAATAACTCATCAAAACACAAATATGAACTTCAAAATCACAATTCTACCTATTCCATATAACAAAACATAATATAACTCATCAAAACACAAATATGAACTTCAAAATCACAATTCTACCTATTCCATATACCAAAACATCAATGAATAATTCATCAAAACACAAATATGAACTTCAAAATCATAATTCTACCTATTCCATATAACAAAACATAATATAACTCATCAAAACACAAATATGAACTTCAAAATCACAATTCTACCTATTCCATATACCAAAACATCATTGAATAATTCATCAAAACACAAATATGAACTTCAAAATCACAATTCTACCTATTCCATATAACAAAACATAATATAACTCATCAAAACACAAATATGAACTTCAAAATCACAATTCTACCTATTCCATATACCAAAACATCAATGAATAACTCATCAAAACACAAATATGAACTTCAAAATCACAATTCTACCTATTCCATATACCAAAACATCAATAACTCATCAAAACACAAATATGAACTTCAAAATCACAATTCTACCTATTCCATATACCAAAACATCAATAACTCATCAAAACACAAATATGAACTTCAAAATCACAATTCTACCTATTCCATATAACAAAACCTAATATAACTCATCAAAACACAAATATGAACTTCAAAATCACAATTCTACCTATTCCATATAACAAAACATAATATAACTCATCAAAACACAAATAGGAACTTCAAAATCACAATTCTACCTATTCCATATACCAAAACATCATTGAATAATTCATCAAAACACAAATATGAACTTCAAAATCACAATTCTACCTATTCCATATAACAAAACATAATATAACTCATCAAAACACAAATATGAACTTCAAAATCACAATTCTACCTATTCCATATAACAAAACATAATATAACTCATCAAAACACAAATATGAACTTCAAAATCACAATTCTACCTATTCCATATACCAAAACATCATTGAATAATTCATCAAAACACAAATATGAACTTCAAAATCACAATTCTACCTATTCCATATACCAAAACATCAATGAATAATTCATCAAAACACAAATATGAACTTCAAAATCATAATTTTACCTATTCCATATAACAAAACATAATATAACTCATCAAAACACAAATATGAACTTCAAAATCACAATTCTACCTATTCCATATACCAAAACATCAATAAATCATCAAAACACAAATATGAACTTCAAAATCTCAATTCTACCTATTTCATATACCAAAACATCAATAACTCATCAAAACACAAATATGAACTTCAAAATCACAATTCTACCTATTCCATATAACAAAACATAATATAACTCATCAAAACACAAATATGAACTTCAAAATCACAATTCTACCTATTCCATATACAAAAACATCAATGAATAATTCATCAAAACACAAATATGAACTTCAAAATCATAATTCTACCTATTCCATATAACAAAACATAATATAACTCATCAAAACACAAATATGAACTTCAAAATCACAATTCTACCTATTCCATATACCAAAACATCATTGAATAATTCATCAAAACACAAATATGAACTTCAAAATCACAATTCTACCTATTCCATATAACAAAACATAATATAACTCATCAAAACACAAATCTGAACTTCAAAATCACAATTCTACCCATTCCATATAACAAAACATAATATAACTCATCAAAACACAAATATGAACTTCAAAATCACAATTCTACCCATTCCATATAACAAAACATAATATAACTCATCAAAACACAAATATGAACTTCAAAATAACAATTCTACCTATTCTATAACAAAACAGGAATAACTCATCAAAACACAAATATGAACTTCAAAATCACAATTCTACCTATTCCACATACCAAAACATCAATAACTCATCAAAACACAAATATGAACTTCAAAATCACAATTCTACCTATTCCATATACCAAAACATCAATGAATAACTCATCAAAACACAAATATGAACTTCAAAATCACAATTCTACCTATTCCATATAACAAAACATCAATAACTCATCAAAACACAAATATGAACTTCAAAATCACAATTCTACCTATTCCATATACCAAAACATCAATGAATAATTCATCAAAACACAAATATGAACTTCAAAATCACAATTCTACCTATTCCATATACCAAAACATCAATAACTCATCAAAACACAAATATGAACTTCAAAACACAATTTTTATCTATTCCATTTACCAAAACATCAATAACTCATCAAAACACAAATATGAACTTCAAAATCAAAATTCTACCTATTCCATATAACAAAACATAATATAACTCATCAAAACACAAATATGAACTTCAAAATCACAATTCTACCTATTCCATATACCAAAACATCAATGAATAATTCATCAAAACACAAATATGAACTTCAAAATCATAATTCTACCTATTCCATATAACAAAACATAATATAACTCATCAAAACACAAATATGAACTTCAAAATCACAATTCTACCTATTCCATATACCAAAACATCAATAAATCATCAAAACACAAATATGAACTTCAAAATCTCAATTCTACCTATTTCATATACCAAAACATCAATAACTCATCAAAACACAAATATGAACTTCACAATAAAAATTCTACCTATTCCATATACCAAAACATCAATAACTCATCAAAACACAAATATGAACTTCAAAATCTCAATTCTACCTATTCCATATACCAAAACATCAATGAATAATTCATCAAAACACAAATATGAACTTCAAAATCACAATTCTACCTATTCCATATACCAAAACATCAATAACTCATCAAAACACAAATATGAACTTCAAAATCACAATTCTACCTATTCCATATAACAAAACATAATATAACTCATCAAAACACAAATATGAACTTCAAAATCACAATTCTACCTATTCCATATACCAAAACATCAATGAATAATTCATCAAAACACAAATATGAACTTCAAAATCATAATTCTACCTATTCCATATAACAAAACATAATATAACTCATCAAAACACAAATATGAACTTCAAAATCACAATTCTACCTATTCCATATACCAAAACATCATTGAATAATTCATCAAAACACAAATATGAACTTCAAAATCACAATTCTACCTATTCCATATAACAAAACATAATATAACTCATCAAAACACAAATATGAACTTCAAAATCACAATTCTACCTATTCCATATACCAAAACATCAATGAATAACTCATCAAAACACAAATATGAACTTCAAAATCACAATTCTACCTATTCCATATACCAAAACATCAATGAATAATTCATCAAAACACAAATATGAACTTCAAAATCACAATTCTACCTATTCCATATACCAAAACATCAATAACTCATCAAAACACAAATATGAACTTCAAAACACAATTTTTATCTATTCCATTTACCAAAACATCAATAACTCATCAAAACACAAAAATGAACTTCAAAATCCCAATTCTACCTATTCCATATAACAAAACATAATATAACTCATCAAAACACAAAAATGAACTTCAAAATCCCAATTCTACCTATTCCATATAACAAAACATAATATAACTCATCAAAACACAAATATGAACTTCAAAATCACAATTCTACCTATTCCATATAACAAAACATAATATAACTCATCAAAACACAAATATGAACTTCAAATTCACAATTCTACCAATTCCATATACCAAAACATCAATGAATAATTCATCAAAACACAAATATGAAATTCAAAATCACAATTCTACCTATTCCATATAACAAAACATAATATAACTCATCAAAACACAAATATGAACTTCAAAATCACAATTCTACCTATTCCATATACCAAAACATAATATAACTCATCAAAACATAAATATGAACTTCAAAACACAATTTTTATCTATTCCATTTACCAAAACATCAATAACTCATCAAAACACAAATATGAACTTCAAAATCACAATTCTACCTATTCCATATAACAAAACATAATATAACTCATCAAAACACAAATATGAACTTCAAAATCACAATTCTACCTATTCCATATACCAAAACATCAATAACTCATCAAAACACAAATATGAACTTCAAAATCACAATTCTACCTATTTCATATAACAAAACATAATATAACTCATCAAAACACAAATATGAACTTCAAAATCACAATTCTACCTATTCCATATACCAAAACATCAATAACTCATCAAAACACAAATATGAACTTCAAAATCACAATTCTACCTATTCCATATAACAAAACCTAATATAACTCATCAAAACACAAATATGAACTTCAAAATCACAATTCTACCTATTCCATATAACAAAACATAATATAACTCATCAAAACACAAATAGGAACTTCAAAATCACAATTCTACCTATTCCATATACCAAAACATCATTGAATAATTCATCAAAACACAAATATGAACTTCAAAATCATAATTCTACCTATTCCATATAACAAAACATAATATAACTCATCAAAACACAAATATGAACTTCAAAATCACAATTCTACCTATTCCATATACCAAAACATCAATGAATAATTCATCAAAACACAAATATGAACTTCAAAATCATAATTCTACCTATTCCATATAACAAAACATAATATAACTCATCAAAACACAAATATGAACTTCAAAATCACAATTCTACCTATTCCATATACCAAAACATCAATAAATCATCAAAACACAAATATGAACTTCAAAATCTCAATTCTACCTATTTCATATAACAAAACATCAATAACTCATCAAAACACAAATATGAACTTCACAATAAAAATTCTACCTATTCCATATACCAAAACATCAATAACTCATCAAAACACAAATATGAACTTCAAAATCTCAATTCTACCTATTCCATATACCAAAACATCAATGAATAATTCATCAAAACACAAATATGAACTTCAAAATCACAATTCTACCTATTCCATATACCAAAACATCAATAACTCATCAAAACACAAATATGAACTTCAAAATCACAATTCTACCTATTCCATATAACAAAACATAATATAACTCATCAAAACACAAATATGAACTTCAAAATCACAATTCTACCTATTCCATATACCAAAACATCAATGAATAATTCATCAAAACACAAATATGAACTTCAAAATCATAATTCTACCTATTCCATATAACAAAACATAATATAACTCATCAAAACACAAATATGAACTTCAAAATCACAATTCTACCTATTCCATATACCAAAACATCAATGAATAATTCATCAAAACACAAATATGAACTTCAAAATCATAATTCTACCTATTCCATATAACAAAACATAATATAACTCATCAAAACACAAATATGAACTTCAAAATCACAATTCTACCTATTCCATATACCAAAACATCAATAAATCATCAAAACACAAATATGAACTTCAAAATCTCAATTCTACCTATTTCATATACCAAAACATCAATAACTCATCAAAACACAAATATGAACTTCACAATAAAAATTCTACCTATTCCATATACCAAAACATCAATAACTCATCAAAACACAAATATGAACTTCAAAATCTCAATTCTACCTATTCCATATACCAAAACATCAATGAATAATTCATCAAAACACAAATATGAACTTCAAAATCACAATTCTACCTATTCCATATACCAAAACATCAATAACTCATCAAAACACAAATATGAACTTCAAAATCACAATTCTACCTATTCCATATAACAAAACATAATATAACTCATCAAAACACAAATAGGAACTTCAAAATCACAATTCTACCTATTCCATATACCAAAACATCATTGAATAATTCATCAAAACACAAATATGAACTTCAAAATCATAATTCTACCTATTCCATATAACAAAACATAATATAACTCATCAAAACACAAATATGAACTTCAAAATCACAATTCTACCTATTCCATATACCAAAACATCAATGAATAATTCATCAAAACACAAATATGAACTTCAAAATCATAATTCTACCTATTCCATATAACAAAACATAATATAACTCATCAAAACACAAATATGAACTTCAAAATCACAATTCTACCTATTCCATATACCAAAACATCAATAAATCATCAAAACACAAATATGAACTTCAAAATCTCAATTCTACCTATTTCATATACCAAAACATCAATAACTCATCAAAACACAAATATGAACTTCACAATAAAAATTCTACCTATTCCATATACCAAAACATCAATAACTCATCAAAACACAAATATGAACTTCAAAATCTCAATTCTACCTATTCCATATACCAAAACATCAATGAATAATTCATCAAAACACAAATATGAACTTCAAAATCACAATTCTACCTATTCCATATACCAAAACATCAATAACTCATCAAAACACAAATATGAACTTCAAAATCACAATTCTACCTATTCCATATAACAAAACATAATATAACTCATCAAAACACAAATATGAACTTCAAAATCACAATTCTACCTATTCCATATACCAAAACATCAATGAATAATTCATCAAAACACAAATATGAACTTCAAAATCATAATTCTACCTATTCCATATAACAAAACATAATATAACTCATCAAAACACAAATATGAACTTCAAAATCACAATTCTACCTATTCCATATACCAAAACATCAATGAATAATTCATCAAAACACAAATATGAACTTCAAAATCATAATTCTACCTATTCCATATAACAAAACATAATATAACTCATCAAAACACAAATATGAACTTCAAAATCACAATTCTACCTATTCCATATACCAAAACATCAATAAATCATCAAAACACAAATATGAACTTCAAAATCTCAATTCTACCTATTTCATATACCAAAACATCAATAACTCATCAAAACACAAATATGAACTTCACAATAAAAATTCTACCTATTCCATATACCAAAACATCAATAACTCATCAAAACACAAATATGAACTTCAAAATCTCAATTCTACCTATTCCATATACCAAAACATCAATGAATAATTCATCAAAACACAAATATGAACTTCAAAATCACAATTCTACCTATTCCATATACCAAAACATCAATAACTCATCAAAACACAAATATGAACTTCAAAATCACAATTCTACCTATTCCATATAACAAAACATAATATAACTCATCAAAACACAAATAGGAACTTCAAAATCACAATTCTACCTATTCCATATACCAAAACATCATTGAATAATTCATCAAAACACAAATATGAACTTCAAAATCATAATTCTACCTATTCCATATAACAAAACATAATATAACTCATCAAAACACAAATATGAACTTCAAAATCACAATTCTACCTATTCCATATACCAAAACATCAATGAATAATTCATCAAAACACAAATATGAACTTCAAAATCATAATTCTACCTATTCCATATAACAAAACATAATATAACTCATCAAAACACAAATATGAACTTCAAAATCACAATTCTACCTATTCCATATACCAAAACATCAATAAATCATCAAAACACAAATATGAACTTCAAAATCTCAATTCTACCTATTTCATATACCAAAACATCAATAACTCATCAAAACACAAATATGAACTTCACAATAAAAATTCTACCTATTCCATATACCAAAACATCAATAACTCATCAAAACACAAATATGAACTTCAAAATCTCAATTCTACCTATTCCATATACCAAAACATCAATGAATAATTCATCAAAACACAAATATGAACTTCAAAATCACAATTCTACCTATTCCATATACCAAAACATCAATAACTCATCAAAACACAAATATGAACTTCAAAATCACAATTCTACCTATTCCATATAACAAAACATAATATAACTCATCAAAACACAAATATGAACTTCAAAATCACAATTCTACCTATTCCATATACCAAAACATCAATGAATAATTCATCAAAACACAAATATGAACTTCAAAATCATAATTCTACCTATTCCATATAACAAAACATAATATAACTCATCAAAACACAAATATGAACTTCAAAATCACAATTCTACCTATTCCATATACCAAAACATCATTGAATAATTCATCAAAACACAAATATGAACTTCAAAATCACAATTCTACCTATTCCATATAACAAAACATAATATAACTCATCAAAACACAAATATGAACTTCAAAATCACAATTCTACCTATTCCATATACCAAAACATCAATGAATAACTCATCAAAACACAAATATGAACTTCAAAATCACAATTCTACCTATTCCATATACCAAAACATCAATAACTCATCAAAACACAAATATGAACTTCAAAATCACAATTCTACCTATTCCATATACCAAAACATCAATGAATAATTCATCAAAACACAAATATGAACTTCAAAATCACAATTCTACCTATTCCATATACCAAAACATCAATAACTCATCAAAACACAAATATGAACTTCAAAACACAATTTTTATCTATTCCATTTACCAAAACATCAATAACTCATCAAAACACAAAAATGAACTTCAAAATCCCAATTCTACCTATTCCATATAACAAAACATAATATAACTCATCAAAACACAAATATGAACTTCAAAATCACAATTCTACCTATTCCATATAACAAAACATAATATAACTCATCAAAACACAAATATGAACTTCAAATTCACAATTCTACCTATTCCATATACCAAAACATCAATGAATAATTCATCAAAACACAAATATGAAATTCAAAATCACAATTCTACCTATTCCATATAACAAAACATAATATAACTCATCAAAACACAAATATGAACTTCAAAATCACAATTCTACCTATTCCATATACCAAAACATAATATAACTCATCAAAACATAAATATGAACTTCAAAACACAACTTTTATCTATTCCATTTACCAAAACATCAATAACTCATCAAAACACAAATATGAACTTCAAAATCACAATTCTACCTATTCCATATAACAAAACATAATATAACTCATCAAAACACAAATATGAACTTCCAAATCACAATTCTACCTATTCCATATACCAAAACATCAATAACTCATCAAAACACAAATATGAACATCAAAATCACAATTCTACCTATTTCATATAACAAAACATAATATAACTCATCAAAACACAAATATGAACTTCAAAATCACAATTCTACCTATTCCATATACCAAAACATCAATAACTCATCAAAACACAAATATGAACTTCAAAATCACAATTCTACCTATTCCATATAACAAAACCTAATATAACTCATCAAAACACAAATATGAACTTCAAAATCACAATTCTACCTATTCCATATAACAAAACATAATATAACTCATCAAAACACAAATAGGAACTTCAAAATCACAATTCTACCTATTCCATATACCAAAACATCATTGAATAATTCATCAAAACACAAATATGAACTTCAAAATCACAATTCTACCTATTCCATATAACAAAACATAATATAACTCATCAAAACACAAATATGAACTTCAAAATCACAATTCTACCTATTCCATATAACAAAACATAATATAACTCATCAAAACACAAATATGAACTTCAAAATCACAATTCTACCTATTCCATATACCAAAACATCAATGAATAATTCATCAAAACACAAATATGAACTTCAAAATCACAATTCTACCTATTCCATATACCAAAACATCAATAACTCATCAAAACACAAATATGAACTTCAAAACACAATTTTTATCTATTCCATTTACCAAAACATCAATAACTCATGAAAACACAAATATGAACTTCAAAATCACAATTCTACCTATTCCATATAACAAAACATAATATAACTCATCAAAACACAAATATGAACTTCAAAATCACAATTCTACCTATTCCATATACCAAAACATCAATGAATAACTCATCAAAACACAAATATGAACTTCAAAATCACAATTCTACCTATTGCATATACCAAAACATCAATAACTCATCAAAACACAAATATGAACTTCAAAATCACAATTCTACCTATTCCATATACCAAAACATCAATGAATAATTCATCAAAACACAAATATGAACTTCAAAATCACAATTCTACCTATTCCATATACCAAAATATCAATAACTCATCAAAACACAAATATGAACTTCAAAACACAATTTTTATCTATTCCATTTACCAAAACATCAATAACTCATCAAAACACAAAAATGAACTTCAAAATCCCAATTCTACCTATTCCATATAACAAAACATAATATAACTCATCAAAACACAAATATGAACTTCAAAATCACAATTCTACCTATTCCATATAACAAAACATAATATAACTCATCAAAACACAAATATGAACTTCAAATTCACAATTCTACCTATTCCATATACCAAAACATCAATGAATAATTCATCAAAACACAAATATGAAATTCAAAATCACAATTCTACCTATTCCATATAACAAAACATAATATAACTCATCAAAACACAAATATGAACTTCAAAATCACAATTCTACCTATTCCATTTACCAAAACATCAATAACTCATCAAAACACAAATATGAACTTCAAAATCACAATTCTACCTATTCCATATAACAAAACATAATATAACTCATCAAAACACAAATATGAACTTCAAAATCACAATTCTACCTATTCCATATACCAAAACATCAATAACTCATCAAAACACAAATATGAACTTCAAAATCACAATTCTACCTATTTCATATAACAAAACATAATATAACTCATCAAAACACAAATATGAACTTCAAAATCACAATTCTACCTATTCCATATACCAAAACATCAATAACTCATCAAAACACAAATATGAACTTCAAAATCACAATTCTACCTATTCCATATAACAAAACCTAATATAACTCATCAAAACACAAATATGAACTTCAAAATCACAATTCTACCTATTCCATATAACAAAACATAATATAACTCATCAAAACACAAATAGGAACTTCAAAATCACAATTCTACCTATTCCATATACCAAAACATCATTGAATAATTCATCAAAACACAAATATGAACTTCAAAATCACAATTCTACCTATTCCATATAACAAAACATAATATAACTCATCAAAACACAAATATGAACTTCAAAATCACAATTCTACCTATTCCATATACCAAAACATCATTGAATAATTCATCAAAACACAAATATGAACTTCAAAATCACAATTCTACCTATTCCATATAACAAAACATAATATAACTCATCAAAACACAAATATGAACTTCAAAATCACAATTCTACCTATTCCATATACCAAAACATCAATGAATAATTCATCAAAACACAAATATGAACTTCAAAATCACAATTCTACCTATTCCATATACCAAAACATCAATAACTCATCAAAACACAAATATGAACTTCAAAACACAATTTTTATCTATTCCATTTACCAAAACATCAATAACTCATGAAAACACAAATATGAACTTCAAAATCACAATTCTACCTATTCCATATAACAAAACATAATATAACTCATCAAAACACAAATATGAACTTCAAAATAACAATTCTACCTATTCTATAACAAAACAGGAATAACTCATCAAAACACAGATATGAACTTCAAAATCACAATTCTACCTATTCCACATACCAAAACATCAATAACTCATCAAAACACAAATATGAACTTCAAAATCACAAATCTACCTATTCCATATACCAAAACATCATTGAATAATTCATCAAAACACAAATATGAACTTCAAAATCACAATTCTACCTATTCCATATAACAAAACATAATATAACTCATCAAAACACAAATATGAACTTCAAAATCACAATTCTACCTATTCCATATACCAAAACATCAATGAATAACTCATCAAAACACAAATATGAACTTCAAAATCACAATTCTACCTATTCCATATACCAAAACATCAATAACTCATCAAAACACAAATATGAACTTCAAAATCACAATTCTACCTATTCCATATACCAAAACATCAATGAATAATTCATCAAAACACAAATATGAACTTCAAAATCACAATTCTACCTATTCCATATACCAAAACATCAATAACTCATCAAAACACAAATATGAACTTCAAAACACAATTTTCATCTATTCCAATTACCAAAACATCAATAACTCATCAAAACACAAATATGAACTTCAAAATCACAATTCTACCTATTCCATATAACAAAACATAATATAACTCATCAAAACACAAATATGAACTTCAAAATCACAATTCTACCTATTCCATATACCAAAACATAATATAACTCATCAAAACACAAATATGAACTTCAAAATCACAATTCTACCTATTCCATATACCAAAACATCAATGAATAACTCATCAAAACACAAATATGAACTTCAAAATCACAATTCTACCTATTGCATATACCAAAACATCAATAACTCATCAAAACACAAATATGAACTTCAAAATCACAATTCTTCCTATTCCATATAACAAAACATAATATAACTCATCAAAACACAAATATGAACTTCAAAATCACAATTCTACCTATTCCATATACCAAAACATCAATGAATAATTCATCAAAACACAAATATGAACTTCAAAATCACAATTCTACCTATTCCATATACCAAAACATCAATAACTCATCAAAACACAAATATGAACTTCAAAACACAATTTTTATCTATTCCATTTACCAAAACATCAATAACTCATCAAAACACAAATATGAACTTCAAAATCACAATTCTACCTATTCCATATAACAAAACATAATATAACTCATCAAAACACAAATATGAACTTCAAAATAACAATTCTACCTATTCTATAACAAAACAGGAATAACTCATCAAAACACAGATATGAACTTCAAAATCACAATTCTACCTATTCCACATACCAAAACATCAATAACTCATCAAAACACAAATATGAACTTCAAAATCACAAATCTACCTATTCCATATACCAAAACATCATTGAATAATTCATCAAAACACAAATATGAACTTCAAAATCACAATTCTACCTATTCCATATAACAAAACATAATATAACTCATCAAAACACAAATATGAACTTCAAAATCACAATTCTACCTATTCCATATACCAAAACATCAATGAATAACTCATCAAAACACAAATATGAACTTCAAAATCACAATTCTACCTATTCCATATACCAAAACATCAATAACTCATCAAAACACAAATATGAACTTCAAAATCACAATTCTACCTATTCCATATACCAAAACATCAATGAATAATTCATCAAAACACAAATATGAACTTCAAAATCACAATTCTACCTATTCCATATACCAAAACATCAATAACTCATCAAAACACAAATATGAACTTCAAAACACAATTTTCATCTATTCCAATTACCAAAACATCAATAACTCATCAAAACACAAATATGAACTTCAAAATCACAATTCTACCTATTCCATATAACAAAACATAATATAACTCATCAAAACACAAATATGAACTTCAAAATCACAATTCTACCTATTCCATATAACAAAACATAATATAACTCATCAAAACACAAATATGAACTTCAAAATCACAATTCTACCTATTCCATATACCAAAACATTAATGAATAACTCATCAAAACACAAATATGAATTTCAAAATCACAATTCTACCTATTGCATATACCAAAACATCAATAACTCATCAAAACACAAATATGAACTTCAAAATCACAATTCTACCTATTCCATATACCAAAACATCAATGAATAATTCATCAAAACACAAATATGAACTTCAAAATCACAATTCTACCTATTCCATATACCAAAATATCAATAACTCATCAAAACACAAATATGAACTTCAAAACACAATTTTTATCTATTCCATTTACCAAAACATCAATAACTCATCAAAACACAAAAATGAACTTCAAAATCCCAATTCTACCTATTCCATATAACAAAACATAATATAACTCATCAAAACACAAATATGAACTTCAAAATCACAATTCTACCTATTCCATATAACAAAACATAATATAACTCATCAAAACACAAATATGAACTTCAAATTCACAATTCTACCTATTCCATATACCAAAACATCAATGAATAATTCATCAAAACACAAATATGAAATTCAAAATCACAATTCTACCTATTCCATATAACAAAACATAATATAACTCATCAAAACACAAATATGAACTTCAAAATCACAATTCTACCTATTCCATTTACCAAAACATCAATAACTCATCAAAACACAAATATGAACTTCAAAATCACAATTCTACCTATTCCATATAACAAAACATAATATAACTCATCAAAACACAAATATGAACTTCAAAATCACAATTCTACCTATTCCATATACCAAAACATCAATAACTCATCAAAACACAAATATGAACTTCAAAATCACAATTCTACCTATTCCATATACCAAAACATCAATAACTCATCAAAACACAAATATGAACTTCAAAACACAATTTTTATCTATTCCATTTACCAAAACATCAATAACTCATCAAAACACAAATATGAACTTCAAAATCACAATTCTACCTATTCCATATAACAAAACATAATATAACTCATCAAAACACAAATATGAACTTCAAAATAACAATTCTACCTATTCTATAACAAAACAGGAATAACTCATCAAAACACAAATATGAACTTCAAAACACAATTTTTATCTATTCCATTTACCAAAACATCAATAACTCATCAAAACACAAATATGAACTTCAAAATCACAATTCTACCTATTCCATATAACAAAACATAATATAACTCATCAAAACACAAATATGAACTTCAAAATAACAATTCTACCTATTCTATAACAAAACAGGAATAACTCATCAAAACACAGATATGAACTTCAAAATCACAATTCTACCTATTCCACATACCAAAACATCAATAACTCATCAAAACACAAATATGAACTTCAAAATCACAAATCTACCTATTCCATATACCAAAACATCATTGAATAATTCATCAAAACACAAATATGAACTTCAAAATCACAATTCTACCTATTCCATATAACAAAACATAATATAACTCATCAAAACACAAATATGAACTTCAAAATCACAATTCTACCTATTCCATATACCAAAACATCAATGAATAACTCATCAAAACACAAATATGAACTTCAAAATCACAATTCTACCTATTCCATATACCAAAACATCAATAACTCATCAAAACACAAATATGAACTTCAAAATCACAATTCTACCTATTCCATATACCAAAACATCAATGAATAATTCATCAAAACACAAATATGAACTTCAAAATCACAATTCTACCTATTCCATATACCAAAACATCAATAACTCATCAAAACACAAATATGAACTTCAAAACACAATTTTCATCTATTCCAATTACCAAAACATCAATAACTCATCAAAACACAAATATGAACTTCAAAATCACAATTCTACCTATTCCATATAACAAAACATAATATAACTCATCAAAACACAAATATGAACTTCAAAATCACAATTCTACCTATTCCATATAACAAAACATAATATAACTCATCAAAACACAAATATGAACTTCAAAATCACAATTCTACCTATTCCATATACCAAAACATTAATGAATAACTCATCAAAACACAAATATGAATTTCAAAATCACAATTCTACCTATTGCATATACCAAAACATCAATAACTCATCAAAACACAAATATGAACTTCAAAATCACAATTCTACCTATTCCATATACCAAAACATCAATGAATAATTCATCAAAACACAAATATGAACTTCAAAATCACAATTCTACCTATTCCATATACCAAAATATCAATAACTCATCAAAACACAAATATGAACTTCAAAACACAATTTTTATCTATTCCATTTACCAAAACATCAATAACTCATCAAAACACAAAAATGAACTTCAAAATCCCAATTCTACCTATTCCATATAACAAAACATAATATAACTCATCAAAACACAAATATGAACTTCAAAATCACAATTCTACCTATTCCATATAACAAAACATAATATAACTCATCAAAACACAAATATGAACTTCAAATTCACAATTCTACCTATTCCATATACCAAAACATCAATGAATAATTCATCAAAACACAAATATGAAATTCAAAATCACAATTCTACCTATTCCATATAACAAAACATAATATAACTCATCAAAACACAAATATGAACTTCAAAATCACAATTCTACCTATTCCATTTACCAAAACATCAATAACTCATCAAAACACAAATATGAACTTCAAAATCACAATTCTACCTATTCCATATAACAAAACATAATATAACTCATCAAAACACAAATATGAACTTCAAAATCACAATTCTACCTATTCCATATACCAAAACATCAATAACTCATCAAAACACAAATATGAACTTCAAAATCACAATTCTACCTATTTCATATAACAAAACATAATATAACTCATCAAAACACAAATATGAACTTCAAAATCACAATTCTACCTATTCCATATACCAAAACATCAATAACTCATCAAAACACAAATATGAACTTCAAAATCACAATTCTACCTATTCCATATAACAAAACCTAATATAACTCATCAAAACACAAATATGAACTTCAAAATCACAATTCTACCTATTCCATATAACAAAACATAATATAACTCATCAAAACACAAATAGGAACTTCAAAATCACAATTCTACCTATTCCATATACCAAAACATCATTGAATAATTCATCAAAACACAAATATGAACTTCAAAATCACAATTCTACCTATTCCATATAACAAAACATAATATAACTCATCAAAACACAAATATGAACTTCAAAATCACAATTCTACCTATTCCATATACCAAAACATCATTGAATAATTCATCAAAACACAAATATGAACTTCAAAATCACAATTCTACCTATTCCATATAACAAAACATAATATAACTCATCAAAACACAAATATGAACTTCAAAATCACAATTCTACCTATTCCATATACCAAAACATCAATGAATAATTCATCAAAACACAAATATGAACTTCAAAATCACAATTCTACCTATTCCATATACCAAAACATCAATAACTCATCAAAACACAAATATGAACTTCAAAACACAATTTTTATCTATTCCATTTACCAAAACATCAATAACTCATGAAAACACAAATATGAACTTCAAAATCACAATTCTACCTATTCCATATAACAAAACATAATATAACTCATCAAAACACAAATATGAACTTCAAAATAACAATTCTACCTATTCTATAACAAAACAGGAATAACTCATCAAAACACAGATATGAACTTCAAAATCACAATTCTACCTATTCCACATACCAAAACATCAATAACTCATCAAAACACAAATATGAACTTCAAAATCACAAATCTACCTATTCCATATACCAAAACATCATTGAATAATTCATCAAAACACAAATATGAACTTCAAAATCACAATTCTACCTATTCCATATAACAAAACATAATATAACTCATCAAAACACAAATATGAACTTCAAAATCACAATTCTACCTATTCCATATACCAAAACATCAATGAATAACTCATCAAAACACAAATATGAACTTCAAAATCACAATTCTACCTATTCCATATACCAAAACATCAATAACTCATCAAAACACAAATATGAACTTCAAAATCACAATTCTACCTATTCCATATACCAAAACATCAATGAATAATTCATCAAAACACAAATATGAACTTCAAAATCACAATTCTACCTATTCCATATACCAAAACATCAATAACTCATCAAAACACAAATATGAACTTCAAAACACAATTTTCATCTATTCCAATTACCAAAACATCAATAACTCATCAAAACACAAATATGAACTTCAAAATCACAATTCTACCTATTCCATATAACAAAACATAATATAACTCATCAAAACACAAATATGAACTTCAAAATCACAATTCTACCTATTCCATATAACAAAACATAATATAACTCATCAAAACACAAATATGAACTTCAAAATCACAATTCTACCTATTCCATATACCAAAACATTAATGAATAACTCATCAAAACACAAATATGAATTTCAAAATCACAATTCTACCTATTGCATATACCAAAACATCAATAACTCATCAAAACACAAATATGAACTTCAAAATCACAATTCTACCTATTCCATATACCAAAACATCAATGAATAATTCATCAAAACACAAATATGAACTTCAAAATCACAATTCTACCTATTCCATATACCAAAATATCAATAACTCATCAAAACACAAATATGAACTTCAAAACACAATTTTTATCTATTCCATTTACCAAAACATCAATAACTCATCAAAACACAAAAATGAACTTCAAAATCCCAATTCTACCTATTCCATATAACAAAACATAATATAACTCATCAAAACACAAATATGAACTTCAAAATCACAATTCTACCTATTCCATATAACAAAACATAATATAACTCATCAAAACACAAATATGAACTTCAAATTCACAATTCTACCTATTCCATATACCAAAACATCAATGAATAATTCATCAAAACACAAATATGAAATTCAAAATCACAATTCTACCTATTCCATATAACAAAACATAATATAACTCATCAAAACACAAATATGAACTTCAAAATCACAATTCTACCTATTCCATTTACCAAAACATCAATAACTCATCAAAACACAAATATGAACTTCAAAATCACAATTCTACCTATTCCATATAACAAAACATAATATAACTCATCAAAACACAAATATGAACTTCAAAATCACAATTCTACCTATTCCATATACCAAAACATCAATAACTCATCAAAACACAAATATGAACTTCAAAATCACAATTCTACCTATTTCATATAACAAAACATAATATAACTCATCAAAACACAAATATGAACTTCAAAATCACAATTCTACCTATTCCATATACCAAAACATCAATAACTCATCAAAACACAAATATGAACTTCAAAATCACAATTCTACCTATTCCATATAACAAAACCTAATATAACTCATCAAAACACAAATATGAACTTCAAAATCACAATTCTACCTATTCCATATAACAAAACATAATATAACTCATCAAAACACAAATAGGAACTTCAAAATCACAATTCTACCTATTCCATATACCAAAACATCATTGAATAATTCATCAAAACACAAATATGAACTTCAAAATCACAATTCTACCTATTCCATATAACAAAACATAATATAACTCATCAAAACACAAATATGAACTTCAAAATCACAATTCTACCTATTCCATATACCAAAACATCATTGAATAATTCATCAAAACACAAATATGAACTTCAAAATCACAATTCTACCTATTCCATATAACAAAACATAATATAACTCATCAAAACACAAATATGAACTTCAAAATCACAATTCTACCTATTCCATATACCAAAACATCAATGAATAATTCATCAAAACACAAATATGAACTTCAAAATCACAATTCTACCTATTCCATATACCAAAACATCAATAACTCATCAAAACACAAATATGAACTTCAAAACACAATTTTTATCTATTCCATTTACCAAAACATCAATAACTCATGAAAACACAAATATGAACTTCAAAATCACAATTCTACCTATTCCATATAACAAAACATAATATAACTCATCAAAACACAAATATGAACTTCAAAATAACAATTCTACCTATTCTATAACAAAACAGGAATAACTCATCAAAACACAGATATGAACTTCAAAATCACAATTCTACCTATTCCACATACCAAAACATCAATAACTCATCAAAACACAAATATGAACTTCAAAATCACAAATCTACCTATTCCATATACCAAAACATCATTGAATAATTCATCAAAACACAAATATGAACTTCAAAATCACAATTCTACCTATTCCATATAACAAAACATAATATAACTCATCAAAACACAAATATGAACTTCAAAATCACAATTCTACCTATTCCATATACCAAAACATCAATGAATAACTCATCAAAACACAAATATGAACTTCAAAATCACAATTCTACCTATTCCATATACCAAAACATCAATAACTCATCAAAACACAAATATGAACTTCAAAATCACAATTCTACCTATTCCATATACCAAAACATCAATGAATAATTCATCAAAACACAAATATGAACTTCAAAATCACAATTCTACCTATTCCATATACCAAAACATCAATAACTCATCAAAACACAAATATGAACTTCAAAACACAATTTTCATCTATTCCAATTACCAAAACATCAATAACTCATCAAAACACAAATATGAACTTCAAAATCACAATTCTACCTATTCCATATAACAAAACATAATATAACTCATCAAAACACAAATATGAACTTCAAAATCACAATTCTACCTATTCCATATACCAAAACATCAATAACTCATCAAAACACAAATATGAACTTCAAAATCACAATTCTACCTATTCCATATAACAAAACCTAATATAACTCATCAAAACACAAATATGAACTTCAAAATCACAATTCTACCTATTCCATATACCAAAACATCATTGAATAATTCATCAAAACACAAATATGAACTTCAAAATCACAATTCTACCTATTCCATATAACAAAACATAATATAACTTATCAAAACACAAATATGAACTTCAAAATCACAATTCTACCTATTCCATATACCAAAACATCAATGAATAACTCATCAAAACACAAATATGAACTTCAAAATCACAATTCTACCTATTCCATATACCAAAACATCAATAACTCATCAAAACACAAATATGAACTTCAAAATCACAATTCTACCTATTCCATATACCAAAACATCAATGAATAATTCATCAAAACACAAATATGAACTTCAAAATCACAATTCTACCTATTCCATATACCAAAACATCAATAACTCATCAAAACACAAATATGAACTTCAAAACACAATTTTCATCTATTCCAATTACCAAAACATCAATAACTCATCAAAACACAAATATGAACTTCAAAATCACAATTCTACCTATTCCATATAACAAAACATAATATAACTCATCAAAACACAAATATGAACTTCAAAATCACAATTCTACCTATTCCATATACCAAAACATCAATAACTCATCAAAACACAAATATGAACTTCAAAATCACAATTCTACCTATTCCATATAACAAAACCTAATATAACTCATCAAAACACAAATATGAACTTCAAAATCACAATTCTACCTATTCCATATACCAAAACATAATATAACTCATCAAAACACAAATATGAACTTCAAAACACAATTTTTATCTATTACATTTACCAAAACATCAATAACTCATCAAAACACAAATATGAACTTCAAAATCACAATTCTACCTATTCCATATACCAAAACATCAATAACTCATCAAAACACAAATATGAACTTCAAAATCACAATTCTACCTATTCCATATAACAAAACATAATATAACTCATCAAAACACAAATATGAACTTCAAAATCACAATTCTACCTATTCCATATACCAAAACATCAATGAATAATTCATCAAAACACAAATATGAACTTCAAAATCATAATTCTACCTATTCCATATAACAAAACATAATATAACTCATCAAAACACAAATATGAACTTCAAAATCACAATTCTACCTATTCCATATACCAAAACATCATTGAATAATTCATCAAAACACAAATATGAACTTCAAAATCACAATTCTACCTATTCCATATAACAAAACATAATATAACTCATCAAAACACAAATATGAACTTCAAAATCACAATTCTACCTATTCCATATACCAAAACATCAATGAATAACTCATCAAAACACAAATATGAACTTCAAAATCACAATTCTACCTATTCCATATACCAAAACATCAATAACTCATCAAAACACAAATATGAACTTCAAAATCACAATTCTACCTATTCCATATACCAAAACATCAATGAATAATTCATCAAAACACAAATATGAACTTCAAAATCACAATTCTACCTATTCCATATACCAAAACATCAATAACTCATCAAAACACAAATATGAACTTCAAAACACAATTTTTATCTATTCCATTTACCAAAACATCAATAACTCATCAAAACACAAAAATGAACTTCAAAATCCCAATTCTACCTATTCCATATAACAAAACATAATATAACTCATCAAAACACAAATATGAACTTCAAAATCACAATTCTACCTATTCCATATAACAAAACATAATATAACTCATCAAAACACAAATATGAACTTCAAATTCACAATTCTACCTATTCCATATACCAAAACATCAATGAATAATTCATCAAAACACAAATATGAAATTCAAAATCACAATTCTACCTATTCCATATAACAAAACATAATATAACTCATCAAAACACAAATATGAACTTCAAAATCACAATTCTACCTATTCCATATACCAAAACATAATATAACTCATCAAAACATAAATATGAACTTCAAAACACAATTTTTATCTATTCCATTTACCAAAACATCAATAAATCATCAAAACACAAATATGAACTTCAAAATCACAATTCTACCTATTCCATATAACAAAACATAATATAACTCATCAAAACACAAATATGAACTTCAAAATCACAATTCTACCTATTCCATATACCAAAACATCAATAACTCATCAAAACACAAATATGAACATCAAAATCACAATTCTACCTATTTCATATAACAAAACATAATATAACTCATCAAAACACAAATATGAACTTCAAAATCACAATTCTACCTATTCCATATACCAAAACATCAATAACTCATCAAAACACAAATATGAACTTCAAAATCACAATTCTACCTATTCCATATAACAAAACCTAATAAAACTCATCAAAACACAGATATGAACTTCAAAATCACAATTCTACCTATTGCATATACCAAAACATCAATAACTCATCAAAACACAAATATGAACTTCAAAATCACAATTCTACCTATTCCATATACCAAAACATCAATGAATAATTCATCAAAACACAAATATGAACTTCAAAATCACAATTCTACCTATTCCATATACCAAAATATCAATAACTCATCAAAACACAAATATGAACTTCAAAACACAATTTTTATCTATTCCATTTACCAAAACATCAATAACTCATCAAAACACAAAAATGAACTTCAAAATCCCAATTCTACCTATTCCATTTACCAAAACATCAATAAATCATCAAAACACAAATATGAACTTCAAAATCACAATTCTACCTATTCCATATAACAAAACATAATATAACTCATCAAAACACAAATATGAACTTCAAAATCACAATTCTACCTATTCCATATACCAAAACATCAATAACTCATCAAAACACAAATATGAACATCAAAATCACAATTCTACCTATTTCATATAACAAAACATAATATAACTCATCAAAACACAAATATGAACTTCAAAATCACAATTCTACCTATTCCATATACCAAAACATCAATAACTCATCAAAACACAAATATGAACTTCAAAATCACAATTCTACCTATTCCATATAACAAAACCTAATAAAACTCATCAAAACACAGATATGAACTTCAAAATCACAATTCTACCTATTGCATATACCAAAACATCAATAACTCATCAAAACACAAATATGAACTTCAAAATCACAATTCTACCTATTCCATATACCAAAACATCAATGAATAATTCATCAAAACACAAATATGAACTTCAAAATCACAATTCTACCTATTCCATATACCAAAATATCAATAACTCATCAAAACACAAATATGAACTTCAAAACACAATTTTTATCTATTCCATTTACCAAAACATCAATAACTCATCAAAACACAAAAATGAACTTCAAAATCCCAATTCTACCTATTCCATATAACAAAACATAATATAACTCATCAAAACACAAATATGAACTTCAAAATCACAATTCTACCTATTCCATATAACAAAACATAATATAACTCATCAAAACACAAATATGAACTTCAAATTCACAATTCTACCTATTCCATATACCAAAACATCAATGAATAATTCATCAAAACACAAATATGAAATTCAAAATCACAATTCTACCTATTCCATATAACAAAACATAATATAACTCATCAAAACACAAATATGAACTTCAAAATCACAATTCTACCTATTCCATTTACCAAAACATCAATAACTCATCAAAACACAAATATGAACTTCAAAATCACAATTCTACCTATTCCATATAACAAAACATAATATAACTCATCAAAACACAAATATGAACTTCAAAATCACAATTCTACCTATTCCATATACCAAAACATCAATAACTCATCAAAACACAAATATGAACTTCAAATTCACAATTCTACCTATTTCATATAACAAAACATAATATAACTCATCAAAACACAAATATGAACTTCAAAATCACAATTCTACCTATTCCATATACCAAAACATCAATAACTCATCAAAACACAAATATGAACTTCAAAATCACAATTCTACCTATTCCATATAACAAAACCTAATATAACTCATCAAAACACAAATATGAACTTCAAAATCACAATTCTACCTATTCCATATAACAAAACATAATATAACTCATCAAAACACAAATAGGAACTTCAAAATCACAATTCTACCTATTCCATATACCAAAACATCATTGAATAATTCATCAAAACACAAATATGAACTTCAAAATCACAATTCTACCTATTCCATATAACAAAACATAATATAACTCATCAAAACACAAATATGAACTTCAAAATCACAATTCTACCTATTCCATATACCAAAACATCATTGAATAATTCATCAAAACACAAATATGAACTTCAAAATCACAATTCTACCTATTCCATATAACAAAACATAATATAACTCATCAAAACACAAATATGAACTTCAAAATCACAATTCTACCTATTCCATATACCAAAACATCAATGAATAATTCATCAAAACACAAATATGAACTTCAAAATCACAATTCTACCTATTCCATATACCAAAACATCAATAACTCATCAAAACACAAATATGAACTTCAAAACACAATTTTTATCTATTCCATTTACCAAAACATCAATAACTCATGAAAACACAAATATGAACTTCAAAATCACAATTCTACCTATTCCATATAACAAAACATAATATAACTCATCAAAACACAAATATGAACTTCAAAATAACAATTCTACCTATTCTATAACAAAACAGGAATAACTCATCAAAACACAGATATGAACTTCAAAATCACAATTCTACCTATTCCACATACCAAAACATCAATAACTCATCAAAACACAAATATGAACTTCAAAATCACAAATCTACCTATTCCATATACCAAAACATCATTGAATAATTCATCAAAACACAAATATGAACTTCAAAATCACAATTCTACCTATTCCATATAACAAAACATAATATAACTCATCAAAACACAAATATGAACTTCAAAATCACAATTCTACCTATTCCATATACCAAAACATCAATGAATAACTCATCAAAACACAAATATGAACTTCAAAATCACAATTCTACCTATTCCATATACCAAAACATCAATAACTCATCAAAACACAAATATGAACTTCAAAATCACAATTCTACCTATTCCATATACCAAAACATCAATGAATAATTCATCAAAACACAAATATGAACTTCAAAATCACAATTCTACCTATTCCATATACCAAAACATCAATAACTCATCAAAACACAAATATGAACTTCAAAACACAATTTTCATCTATTCCAATTACCAAAACATCAATAACTCATCAAAACACAAATATGAACTTCAAAATCACAATTCTACCTATTCCATATAACAAAACATAATATAACTCATCAAAACACAAATATGAACTTCAAAATCACAATTCTACCTATTCCATATACCAAAACATCAATAACTCATCAAAACACAAATATGAACTTCAAAATCACAATTCTACCTATTCCATATAACAAAACCTAATATAACTCATCAAAACACAAATATGAACTTCAAAATCACAATTCTACCTATTCCATATACCAAAACATCATTGAATAATTCATCAAAACACAAATATGAACTTCAAAATCACAATTCTACCTATTCCATATAACAAAACATAATATAACTTATCAAAACACAAATATGAACTTCAAAATCACAATTCTACCTATTCCATATACCAAAACATCAATGAATAACTCATCAAAACACAAATATGAACTTCAAAATCACAATTCTACCTATTCCATATACCAAAAAATCAATAACTCATCAAAACACAAATATGAACTTCAAAATCACAATTCTACCTATTCCATATACCAAAACATCAATGAATAATTCATCAAAACACAAATATGAACTTCAAAATCACAAATCTATCTATTCCATATACCAAAACATCAATAACTCATCAAAACACAAATATGAACTTCAAAACACAATTTTCATCTATTCCAATTACCAAAACATCAATAACTCATCAAAACACAAATATGAACTTCAAAATCACAATTCTACCTATTCCATATAACAAAACATAATATAACTCATCAAAACACAAATATGAACTTCAAAATCACAATTCTACCTATTCCATATACCAAAACATCAATAACTCATCAAAACACAAATATGAACTTCAAAATCACAATTCTACCTATTCCATATAACAAAACCTAATATAACTCATCAAAACACAAATATGAACTTCAAAATCACAATTCTACCTATTCCATATACCAAAACATAATATAACTCATCAAAACACAAATATGAACTTCAAAACACAATTTTTATCTATTACATTTACCAAAACATCAATAACTCATCAAAACACAAATATGAACTTCAAAATCACAATTCTACCTATTCCATATACCAAAACATCAATAACTCATCAAAACACAAATATGAACTTCAAAATCACAATTCTACCTATTCCATATAACAAAACATAATATAACTCATCAAAACACAAATATGAACTTCAAAATCACAATTCTACCTATTCCATATACCAAAACATCAATGAATAATTCATCAAAACACAAATATGAACTTCAAAATCATAATTCTACCTATTCCATATAACAAAACATAATATAACTCATCAAAACACAAATATGAACTTCAAAATCACAATTCTACCTATTCCATATACCAAAACATCATTGAATAATTCATCAAAACACAAATATGAACTTCAAAATCACAATTCTACCTATTCCATATAACAAAACATAATATAACTCATCAAAACACAAATATGAACTTCAAAATCACAATTCTACCTATTCCATATACCAAAACATCAATGAATAACTCATCAAAACACAAATATGAACTTCAAAATCACAATTCTACCTATTCCATATACCAAAACATCAATAACTCATCAAAACACAAATATGAACTTCAAAATCACAATTCTACCTATTCCATATACCAAAACATCAATGAATAATTCATCAAAACACAAATATGAACTTCAAAATCACAATTCTACCTATTCCATATACCAAAACATCAATAACTCATCAAAACACAAATATGAACTTCAAAACACAATTTTTATCTATTCCATTTACCAAAACATCAATAACTCATCAAAACACAAAAATGAACTTCAAAATCCCAATTCTACCTATTCCATATAACAAAACATAATATAACTCATCAAAACACAAATATGAACTTCAAAATCACAATTCTACCTATTCCATATAACAAAACATAATATAACTCATCAAAACACAAATATGAACTTCAAATTCACAATTCTACCTATTCCATATACCAAAACATCAATGAATAATTCATCAAAACACAAATATGAAATTCAAAATCACAATTCTACCTATTCCATATAACAAAACATAATATAACTCATCAAAACACAAATATGAACTTCAAAATCACAATTCTACCTATTCCATATACCAAAACATAATATAACTCATCAAAACATAAATATGAACTTCAAAACACAATTTTTATCTATTCCAATTACCAAAACATCAATAAATCATCAAAACACAAATATGAACTTCAAAATCACAATTCTACCTATTCCATATAACAAAACATAATATAACTCATCAAAACACAAATATGAACTTCAAAATCACAATTCTACCTATTCCATATACCAAAACATCAATAACTCATCAAAACACAAATATGAACATCAAAATCACAATTCTACCTATTTCATATAACAAAACATAATATAACTCATCAAAACACAAATATGAACTTCAAAATCACAATTCTACCTATTCCATATACCAAAACATCAATAACTCATCAAAACACAAATATGAACTTCAAAATCACAATTCTACCTATTCCATATAACAAAACCTAATAAAACTCATCAAAACACAAATATGAACTTCAAAATCACAATTCTACCTATTCCATATAACAAAACATAATATAACTCATCAAAACACAAATAGGAACTTCAAAATCACAATTCTACCTATTCCATATACCAAAACATCATTGAATAATTCATCAAAACACAAATATGAACTTCAAAATCACAATTCTACCTATTCCATATAACAAAACATAATATAACTCATCAAAACACAAATATGAACTTCAAAATCACAATTCTACCTATTCCATATAACAAAACATAATATAACTCATCAAAACACAAATATGAACTTCAAAATCACAATTCTACCTATTCCATATACCAAAACATCAATGAATAATTCATCAAAACACAAATATGAACTTCAAAATCACAATTCTACCTATTCCATATACCAAAACATCAATAACTCATCAAAACACAAATATGAACTTCAAAACACAATTTTTATCTATTCCATTTACCAAAACATCAATAACTCATGAAAACACAAATATGAACTTCAAAATCACAATTCTACCTATTCCATATAACAAAACATAATATAACTCATCAAAACACAAATATGAACTTCAAAATCACAATTCTACCTATTCCATATACCAAAACATCAATGAATAACTCATCAAAACACAAATATGAACTTCAAAATCACAATTCTACCTATTGCATATACCAAAACATCAATAACTCATCAAAACACAAATATGAACTTCAAAATCACAATTCTACCTATTCCATATACCAAAACATCAATGAATAATTCATCAAAACACAAATATGAACTTCAAAATCACAATTCTACCTATTCCATATACCAAAACATCAATAACTCATCAAAACGCAAATATGAACTTCAAAACACAATTTTTATCTATTCCATTTACCAAAACATCAATAACTCATCAAAACACAAAAATGAACTTCAAAATCCCAATTCTACCTATTCCATATAACAAAACATAATATAACTCATCAAAACACAAATATGAACTTCAAAATCACAATTCTACCTATTCCATATAACAAAACATAATATAACTCATCAAAACACAAATATGAACTTCAAATTCACAATTCTACCTATTCCATATACCAAAACATCAATGAATAATTCATCAAAACACAAATATGAAATTCAAAATCACAATTCTACCTATTCCATATAACAAAACATAATATAACTCATCAAAACACAAATATGAACTTCAAAATCACAATTCTACCTATTCCATTTACCAAAACATCAATAACTCATCAAAACACAAATATGAACTTCAAAATCACAATTCTACCTATTCCATATAACAAAACATAATATAACTCATCAAAACACAAATATGAACTTCAAAATCACAATTCTACCTATTCCATATACCAAAACATCAATAACTCATCAAAACACAAATATGAACTTCAAAATCACAATTCTACCTATTTCATATAACAAAACATAATATAACTCATCAAAACACAAATATGAACTTCAAAATCACAATTCTACCTATTCCATATACCAAAACATCAATAATTCATCAAAACACAAATATGAACTTCAAAATCACAATTCTACCTATTCCATATAACAAAACCTAATATAACTCATCAAAACACAAATATGAACTTCAAAATCACAATTCTACCTATTCCATATAACAAAACATAATATAACTCATCAAAACACAAATAGGAACTTCAAAATCACAATTCTACCTATTCCATATACCAAAACATCATTGAATAATTCATCAAAACACAAATATGAACTTCAAAATCACAATTCTACCTATTCCATATAACAAAACATAATATAACTCATCAAAACACAAATATGAACTTCAAAATCACAATTCTACCTATTCCATATAACAAAACATAATATAACTCATCAAAACACAAATATGAACTTCAAAATCACAATTCTACCTATTCCATATACCAAAACATCAATGAATAATTCATCAAAACACAAATATGAACTTCAAAATCACAATTCTACCTATTCCATATACCAAAACATCAATAACTCATCAAAACACAAATATGAACTTCAAAACACAATTTTTATCTATTCCATTTACCAAAACATCAATAACTCATGAAAACACAAATATGAACTTCAAAATCACAATTCTACCTATTCCATATAACAAAACATAATATAACTCATCAAAACACAAATATGAACTTCAAAATCACAATTCTACCTATTCCATATACCAAAACATCAATGAATAACTCATCAAAACACAAATATGAACTTCAAAATCACAATTCTACCTATTGCATATACCAAAACATCAATAACTCATCAAAACACAAATATGAACTTCAAAATCACAATTCTACCTATTCCATATACCAAAACATCAATGAATAATTCATCAAAACACAAATATGAACTTCAAAATCACAATTCTACCTATTCCATATACCAAAACATCAATGAATAATTCATCAAAACACAAATATGAACTTCAAAATCACAATTCTACCTATTCCATATACCAAAACATCAATAACTCATCAAAACACAAATATGAACTTCAAAATCACAATTCTACCTATTCCATATAACAAAACCTAATATAACTCATCAAAACACAAATATGAACTTCAAAATCACAATTCTACCTATTCCATATAACAAAACATAATATAACTCATCAAAACACAAATAGGAACTTCAAAATCACAATTCTACCTATTCCATATACCAAAACATCATTGAATAATTCATCAAAACACAAATATGAACTTCAAAATCACAATTCTACCTATTCCATATAACAAAACATAATATAACTCATCAAAACACAAATATGAACTTCAAAATCACAATTCTACCTATTCCATATAACAAAACATAATATAACTCATCAAAACACAAATATGAACTTCAAAATCACAATTCTACCTATTCCATTTACCAAAACATCAATAACTCATCAAAACACAAATATGAACTTCAAAATCACAATTCTACCTATTCCATATAACAAAACATAATATAACTCATCAAAACACAAATATGAACTTCAAAATCACAATTCTACCTATTCCATATACCAAAACATCAATAACTCATCAAAACACAAATATGAACTTCAAAATCACAATTCTACCTATTTCATATAACAAAACATAATATAACTCATCAAAACACAAATATGAACTTCAAAATCACAATTCTACCTATTCCATATACCAAAACATCAATAACTCATCAAAACACAAATATGAACTTCAAAATCACAATTCTACCTATTCCATATAACAAAACCTAATATAACTCATCAAAACACAAATATGAACTTCAAAATCACAATTCTACCTATTCCATATAACAAAACATAATATAACTCATCAAAACACAAATAGGAACTTCAAAATCACAATTCTACCTATTCCATATACCAAAACATCATTGAATAATTCATCAAAACACAAATATGAACTTCAAAATCACAATTCTACCTATTCCATATAACAAAACATAATATAACTCATCAAAACACAAATATGAACTTCAAAATCACAATTCTACCTATTCCATATACCAAAACATCATTGAATAATTCATCAAAACACAAATATGAACTTCAAAATCACAATTCTACCTATTCCATATAACAAAACATAATATAACTCATCAAAACACAAATATGAACTTCAAAATCACAATTCTACCTATTCCATATACCAAAACATCAATGAATAATTCATCAAAACACAAATATGAACTTCAAAATCACAATTCTACCTATTCCATATACCAAAACATCAATAACTCATCAAAACACAAATATGAACTTCAAAATCACAATTCTACCTATTCCATATAACAAAACCTAATATAACTCATCAAAACACAAATATGAACTTCAAAATCACAATTCTACCTATTCCATATAACAAAACATAATATAACTCATCAAAACACAAATAGGAACTTCAAAATCACAATTCTACCTATTCCATATACCAAAACATCATTGAATAATTCATCAAAACACAAATATGAACTTCAAAATCACAATTCTACCTATTCCATATAACAAAACATAATATAACTCATCAAAACACAAATATGAACTTCAAAATCACAATTCTACCTATTCCATATAACAAAACATAATATAACTCATCAAAACACAAATATGAACTTCAAAATCACAATTCTACCTATTCCATATACCAAAACATCAATGAATAATTCATCAAAACACAAATATGAACTTCAAAATCACAATTCTACCTATTCCATATACCAAAACATCAATAACTCATCAAAACACAAATATGAACTTCAAAACACAATTTTTATCTATTCCATTTACCAAAACATCAATAACTCATGAAAACACAAATATGAACTTCAAAATCACAATTCTACCTATTCCATATAACAAAACATAATATAACTCATCAAAACACAAATATGAACTTCAAAATCACAATTCTACCTATTCCATATACCAAAACATCAATGAATAACTCATCAAAACACAAATATGAACTTCAAAATCACAATTCTACCTATTGCATATACCAAAACATCAATAACTCATCAAAACACAAATATGAACTTCAAAATCACAATTCTACCTATTCCATATACCAAAACATCAATGAATAATTCATCAAAACACAAATATGAACTTCAAAATCACAATTCTACCTATTCCATATACCAAAACATCAATAACTCATCAAAACACAAATATGAACTTCAAAACACAATTTTTATCTATTCCATTTACCAAAACATCAATAACTCATCAAAACACAAAAATGAACTTCAAAATCCCAATTCTACCTATTCCATATAACAAAACATAATATAACTCATCAAAACACAAATATGAACTTCAAAATCACAATTCTACCTATTCCATATAACAAAACATAATATAACTCATCAAAACACAAATATGAACTTCAAATTCACAATTCTACCTATTCCATATACCAAAACATCAATGAATAATTCATCAAAACACAAATATGAAATTCAAAATCACAATTCTACCTATTCCATATAACAAAACATAATATAACTCATCAAAACACAAATATGAACTTCAAAATCACAATTCTACCTATTCCATTTACCAAAACATCAATAACTCATCAAAACACAAATATGAACTTCAAAATCACAATTCTACCTATTCCATATAACAAAACATAATATAACTCATCAAAACACAAATATGAACTTCAAAATCACAATTCTACCTATTCCATATACCAAAACATCAATAACTCATCAAAACACAAATATGAACTTCAAAATCACAATTCTACCTATTTCATATAACAAAACATAATATAACTCATCAAAACACAAATATGAACTTCAAAATCACAATTCTACCTATTCCATATACCAAAACATCAATAACTCATCAAAACACAAATATGAACTTCAAAATCACAATTCTACCTATTCCATATAACAAAACCTAATATAACTCATCAAAACACAAATATGAACTTCAAAATCACAATTCTACCTATTCCATATAACAAAACATAATATAACTCATCAAAACACAAATAGGAACTTCAAAATCACAATTCTACCTATTCCATATACCAAAACATCATTGAATAATTCATCAAAACACAAATATGAACTTCAAAATCACAATTCTACCTATTCCATATAACAAAACATAATATAACTCATCAAAACACAAATATGAACTTCAAAATCACAATTCTACCTATTCCATATACCAAAACATCATTGAATAATTCATCAAAACACAAATATGAACTTCAAAATCACAATTCTACCTATTCCATATAACAAAACATAATATAACTCATCAAAACACAAATATGAACTTCAAAATCACAATTCTACCTATTCCATATACCAAAACATCAATGAATAATTCATCAAAACACAAATATGAACTTCAAAATCACAATTCTACCTATTCCATATACCAAAACATCAATAACTCATCAAAACACAAATATGAACTTCAAAACACAATTTTTATCTATTCCATTTACCAAAACATCAATAACTCATGAAAACACAAATATGAACTTCAAAATCACAATTCTACCTATTCCATATAACAAAACATAATATAACTCATCAAAACACAAATATGAACTTCAAAATAACAATTCTACCTATTCTATAACAAAATAGGAATAACTCATCAAAACACAGATATGAACTTCAAAATCACAATTCTACCTATTCCACATACCAAAACATCAATAACTCATCAAAACACAAATATGAACTTCAAAATCACAAATCTACCTATTCCATATACCAAAACATCATTGAATAATTCATCAAAACACAAATATGAACTTCAAAATCACAATTCTACCTATTCCATATAACAAAACATAATATAACTCATCAAAACACAAATATGAACTTCAAAATCACAATTCTACCTATTCCATATACCAAAACATCAATGAATAACTCATCAAAACACAAATATGAACTTCAAAATCACAATTCTACCTATTCCATATACCAAAACATCAATAACTCATCAAAACACAAATATGAACTTCAAAATCACAATTCTACCTATTCCATATACCAAAACATCAATGAATAATTCATCAAAACACAAATATGAACTTCAAAATCACAATTCTACCTATTCCATATACCAAAACATCAATAACTCATCAAAACACAAATATGAACTTCAAAACACAATTTTCATCTATTCCAATTACCAAAACATCAATAACTCATCAAAACACAAATATGAACTTCAAAATCACAATTCTACCTATTCCATATAACAAAACATAATATAACTCATCAAAACACAAATATGAACTTCAAAATCACAATTCTACCTATTCCATTTACCAAAACATCAATAACTCATCAAAACACAAATATGAACTTCAAAATCACAATTCTACCTATTCCATATAACAAAACATAATATAACTCATCAAAACACAAATATGAACTTCAAAATCACAATTCTACCTATTCCATATACCAAAACATCAATAACTCATCAAAACACAAATATGAACTTCAAAATCACAATTCTACCTATTTCATATAACAAAACATAATATAACTCATCAAAACACAAATATGAACTTCAAAATCACAATTCTACCTATTCCATATACCAAAACATCAATAACTCATCAAAACACAAATATGAACTTCAAAATCACAATTCTACCTATTCCATATAACAAAACCTAATATAACTCATCAAAACACAAATATGAACTTCAAAATCACAATTCTACCTATTCCATATAACAAAACATAATATAACTCATCAAAACACAAATAGGAACTTCAAAATCACAATTCTACCTATTCCATATACCAAAACATCATTGAATAATTCATCAAAACACAAATATGAACTTCAAAATCACAATTCTACCTATTCCATATAACAAAACATAATATAACTCATCAAAACACAAATATGAACTTCAAAATCACAATTCTACCTATTCCATATACCAAAACATCATTGAATAATTCATCAAAACACAAATATGAACTTCAAAATCACAATTCTACCTATTCCATATAACAAAACATAATATAACTCATCAAAACACAAATATGAACTTCAAAATCACAATTCTACCTATTCCATATACCAAAACATCAATGAATAATTCATCAAAACACAAATATGAACTTCAAAATCACAATTCTACCTATTCCATATACCAAAACATCAATAACTCATCAAAACACAAATATGAACTTCAAAATCACAATTCTACCTATTCCATATAACAAAACCTAATATAACTCATCAAAACACAAATATGAACTTCAAAATCACAATTCTACCTATTCCATATAACAAAACATAATATAACTCATCAAAACACAAATAGGAACTTCAAAATCACAATTCTACCTATTCCATATACCAAAACATCATTGAATAATTCATCAAAACACAAATATGAACTTCAAAATCACAATTCTACCTATTCCATATAACAAAACATAATATAACTCATCAAAACACAAATATGAACTTCAAAATCACAATTCTACCTATTCCATATAACAAAACATAATATAACTCATCAAAACACAAATATGAACTTCAAAATCACAATTCTACCTATTCCATATACCAAAACATCAATGAATAATTCATCAAAACACAAATATGAACTTCAAAATCACAATTCTACCTATTCCATATACCAAAACATCAATAACTCATCAAAACACAAATATGAACTTCAAAACACAATTTTTATCTATTCCATTTACCAAAACATCAATAACTCATGAAAACACAAATATGAACTTCAAAATCACAATTCTACCTATTCCATATAACAAAACATAATATAACTCATCAAAACACAAATATGAACTTCAAAATCACAATTCTACCTATTCCATATACCAAAACATCAATGAATAACTCATCAAAACACAAATATGAACTTCAAAATCACAATTCTACCTATTGCATATACCAAAACATCAATAACTCATCAAAACACAAATATGAACTTCAAAATCACAATTCTACCTATTCCATATACCAAAACATCAATGAATAATTCATCAAAACACAAATATGAACTTCAAAATCACAATTCTACCTATTCCATATACCAAAACATCAATAACTCATCAAAACACAAATATGAACTTCAAAACACAATTTTTATCTATTCCATTTACCAAAACATCAATAACTCATCAAAACACAAAAATGAACTTCAAAATCCCAATTCTACCTATTCCATATAACAAAACATAATATAACTCATCAAAACACAAATATGAACTTCAAAATCACAATTCTACCTATTCCATATAACAAAACATAATATAACTCATCAAAACACAAATATGAACTTCAAATTCACAATTCTACCTATTCCATATACCAAAACATCAATGAATAATTCATCAAAACACAAATATGAAATTCAAAATCACAATTCTACCTATTCCATATAACAAAACATAATATAACTCATCAAAACACAAATATGAACTTCAAAATCACAATTCTACCTATTCCATTTACCAAAACATCAATAACTCATCAAAACACAAATATGAACTTCAAAATCACAATTCTACCTATTCCATATAACAAAACATAATATAACTCATCAAAACACAAATATGAACTTCAAAATCACAATTCTACCTATTCCATATACCAAAACATCAATAACTCATCAAAACACAAATATGAACTTCAAAATCACAATTCTACCTATTTCATATAACAAAACATAATATAACTCATCAAAACACAAATATGAACTTCAAAATCACAATTCTACCTATTCCATATACCAAAACATCAATAACTCATCAAAACACAAATATGAACTTCAAAATCACAATTCTACCTATTCCATATAACAAAACCTAATATAACTCATCAAAACACAAATATGAACTTCAAAATCACAATTCTACCTATTCCATATAACAAAACATAATATAACTCATCAAAACACAAATAGGAACTTCAAAATCACAATTCTACCTATTCCATATACCAAAACATCATTGAATAATTCATCAAAACACAAATATGAACTTCAAAATCACAATTCTACCTATTCCATATAACAAAACATAATATAACTCATCAAAACACAAATATGAACTTCAAAATCACAATTCTACCTATTCCATATACCAAAACATCATTGAATAATTCATCAAAACACAAATATGAACTTCAAAATCACAATTCTACCTATTCCATATAACAAAACATAATATAACTCATCAAAACACAAATATGAACTTCAAAATCACAATTCTACCTATTCCATATACCAAAACATCAATGAATAATTCATCAAAACACAAATATGAACTTCAAAATCACAATTCTACCTATTCCATATACCAAAACATCAATAACTCATCAAAACACAAATATGAACTTCAAAACACAATTTTTATCTATTCCATTTACCAAAACATCAATAACTCATGAAAACACAAATATGAACTTCAAAATCACAATTCTACCTATTCCATATAACAAAACATAATATAACTCATCAAAACACAAATATGAACTTCAAAATAACAATTCTACCTATTCTATAACAAAATAGGAATAACTCATCAAAACACAGATATGAACTTCAAAATCACAATTCTACCTATTCCACATACCAAAACATCAATAACTCATCAAAACACAAATATGAACTTCAAAATCACAAATCTACCTATTCCATATACCAAAACATCATTGAATAATTCATCAAAACACAAATATGAACTTCAAAATCACAATTCTACCTATTCCATATAACAAAACATAATATAACTCATCAAAACACAAATATGAACTTCAAAATCACAATTCTACCTATTCCATATACCAAAACATCAATGAATAACTCATCAAAACACAAATATGAACTTCAAAATCACAATTCTACCTATTCCATATACCAAAACATCAATAACTCATCAAAACACAAATATGAACTTCAAAATCACAATTCTACCTATTCCATATACCAAAACATCAATGAATAATTCATCAAAACACAAATATGAACTTCAAAATCACAATTCTACCTATTCCATATACCAAAACATCAATAACTCATCAAAACACAAATATGAACTTCAAAACACAATTTTCATCTATTCCAATTACCAAAACATCAATAACTCATCAAAACACAAATATGAACTTCAAAATCACAATTCTACCTATTCCATATAACAAAACATAATATAACTCATCAAAACACAAATATGAACTTCAAAATCACAATTCTACCTATTCCATATACCAAAACATCAATAACTCATCAAAACACAAATATGAACTTCAAAATCACAATTCTACCTATTCCATATAACAAAACCTAATATAACTCATCAAAACACAAATATGAACTTCAAAATCACAATTCTACCTATTCCATATACCAAAACATCATTGAATAATTCATCAAAACACAAATATGAACTTCAAAATCACAATTCTACCTATTCCATATAACAAAACATAATATAACTTATCAAAACACAAATATGAACTTCAAAATCACAATTCTACCTATTCCATATACCAAAACATCAATGAATAACTCATCAAAACACAAATATGAACTTCAAAATCACAATTCTACCTATTCCATATACCAAAACATCAATAACTCATCAAAACACAAATATGAACTTCAAAATCACAATTCTACCTATTCCATATACCAAAACATCAATGAATAATTCATCAAAACACAAATATGAACTTCAAAATCACAATTCTACCTATTCCATATACCAAAACATCAATAACTCATCAAAACACAAATATGAACTTCAAAACACAATTTTCATCTATTCCAATTACCAAAACATCAATAACTCATCAAAACACAAATATGAACTTCAAAATCACAATTCTACCTATTCCATATAACAAAACATAATATAACTCATCAAAACACAAATATGAACTTCAAAATCACAATTCTACCTATTCCATATACCAAAACATCAATAACTCATCAAAACACAAATATGAACTTCAAAATCACAATTCTACCTATTCCATATAACAAAACCTAATATAACTCATCAAAACACAAATATGAACTTCAAAATCACAATTCTACCTATTCCATATACCAAAACATAATATAACTCATCAAAACACAAATATGAACTTCAAAACACAATTTTTATCTATTACATTTACCAAAACATCAATAACTCATCAAAACACAAATATGAACTTCAAAATCACAATTCTACCTATTCCATATACCAAAACATCAATAACTCATCAAAACACAAATATGAACTTCAAAATCACAATTCTACCTATTCCATATAACAAAACCTAATATAACTCATCAAAACACAAATTGTTGGGAATAGTCTAGGTGTTTAATCCAATTAAACAGCGGAATCCTAAACTATGAGGATCGGGTCTTACCCTTGAAGCGTAATCGGTTGCGCACGTCGCCTGGCTCCTCTGAGAAGATGGCGTTTTGTTGTCTCCAAAATCCTTCCTCGAAGGATCCTCTACTCTCAAGCACGAAAGCCTTCGCAGGTTGGTGCTAGCCAATCTTGCCTACCCGGAGAATTTGGGAAAATTTGTGTATTTTTCTGATGAGAATTATTCCAAAATATTCCTCTTCCTACAATTATATCCCTAGGATATTTGTAGGGAATTAATTTCCAAAATCAGTATTGTAATTTATCCAATTATAACTTAACTGATTTTAGTAATTTCCAAATCAGTATTATTACCAAATATTATTTAACTGATTCCAAGTCAGTATTTAAATAATATTTACTAATTCCAAATCAGCCTTAAATAACACTTTAATGATTTGGGTTATACACCAAGCCCATGGATCAACCCATGACCCATGGATCAGGCTGATGGGTCAAGAACTTCAATTGCAATTAAGTCCCTTGATTTATCAGCCCATCCCAATTGTTCCCAGGTAATTAATTAACTATTAATTAATACCACCGAACTTTCCAATAATATTCAATTAAACCATTTAATTAAATCTTATTTATTTAAGTATAACAATTATACTTATTGTAGGCAAGAATACTTATTCTGCATCATTGGACTTTCTTATGTGCGATCATGTAGGCCCATTCCAAATTGGCAACGGATAACTCAATCTCATTGATTAATCCATAAGTCATTAGTGGTCTCTAGCAAGACATAATGACTACCCAATTCAGAATGGAGGGTCGAATGGAAATTCAACACAACCTTTCCGAGCAAACTGCGTACGATCCTCTACATCGATATCCAGCTTAGCATAAGGCATGGAACCATCATCCTTATGTAGCTAAGCGTTTACTTGATCTCTTAGTGACACTGAATCCATCAAGCAAATGATATCCTTATCATTCCTTGGGCATGGCCATGCACTTTTCAGTTCACTATCAAGTGGCCAAGATATCATCTCTCACTTAAGAGAGATTTGTAGTCCCATCACTTCACCTACATACCTTAGCGTGTCTCATAGTGTACCCAATCATACCCGTACTTGGCAACCTGTTACGGCCCCGTTAGGCGTATGTCAAAGCACACTACAATTCACCTAAGACCATGTAGTGATTTCTGGTCTAAGGATCCTAGTACCAGTACTACTCAAAAGAATCACTCATGATCTAATTAGTCCATGGAGTGTTTCTTTTGGCGGATCGATTTCATGAATTTAAATATGCACAAGGATATTACTATCATGAAATTAACTCATTTGATAAACAATCAATCAAGCGACAAATATCTTATTTACATAAATACCCTCAAAGTATATTTACATAAATAGCCCTCATTAGGGCACATTCACCAACAATCTCCCACTTGCCCGATGAAGGGCTATGTCCTAAACTGTTTAAGACCAAGCTCTATTACATGTCTATCAAACTTTGACTGTGGTAGAGCTTTTGTGAGAGGACCTGCTATATTGTCGTCTGACCCTATTTTGCACACTTTCACATCTCCTCGATCAATGATCTCTCGGATGAGGTGAAACCTTCTGAGTATGTGTTTGGTTTTCTGGTGTGACCGAGGCTCCTTAGCTTGTGCGATGGCCCCGTTATTGTCACAGAAAAGTTCTATCGGATCTTGGATACTCGGTATCACTCCGATGTCTGACACGAACTTTCTCAGCCAAACAGCTTCCTTTGCAGCATCTGATGCAGCAATGTACTCAGACTCTGTTGTAGAATCGGCTGTTGTATCTTGCTTTGAGCTTTTCCAACTTATTGCACCGCCATTCAGACTAAACACGTAGCCTGATTGTGACTTCATGTCATCTTGATCTGTTTGGAAAGCAGCATCAGCGTAACCTTGTACAATGAGCTGTTCTTGTCCTCCATACACTAGCATTAATCCTTTAGTTCTTCGTAAGTACTTCTGGATTGCTTTGACTGCAGTCCAATGATCCATCCCTGGATCTTGTTGGTATCTACTAGTCATGCTAAGTGCATGTGCAACATCCGGACGGGTACACAACATGGCATACATGATAGATCCTATTGCCGAGGCATATGGGACTCTACTCATTGTATCCCTCTCCTCTCTTGTTGAAGGACCTTGGTTCTTCTTCAAGAGAAGGCCATGTCTAAATGGTACCTTACCATTTTTGGAGTTAGACATATTGAATCTTTTCAATATCTTGTCTATGTACCCTTCTTGACTTAGTCCTAGAAGCCTTTTAGATCTATCCCTATAGATCTTGATACCTAGTATCGTCTCAGCTTCTCCTAAGTCTTTCATAGAAAATACACTCCCCAACCATTGTTTGATGTCCTTCATCAAGGGAATGTCATTTCCTATGAGCAGGATGTCATCCACATATAGGACAAGGAAAACAATCTTGCTCCCACTAACTTTCTTGTAAACACAAGGCTCATCTTCGTTCTTGATGAATCCGTAACCTTTTACCTCCTCATCAAAACGAAGATTCCAACTTCGAGATGCTTGCTTTAGTCCATAGATGGACCTTTGAAGCTTACATACTCGATTAGGATGCTTTTGATCGATGTATCCCTCGGGTTGTTTCATATAAACATCCTCGAGTAGGTTTCCATTCAGGAAAGCCGTCTTAACATCCATCTGCCATACCTCATAGTCAAAATATGCTGCTATGGCAAGCATTGTCCTAATGGACTTGAGCATTACGACAGGGGAGAAGGTTTCATCATAGTCAATACCATGAGTCTGTCTGAAACCTTTAGCCACTAGTCGTGCCTTGAAGATCCCTCCAGGTTTTAACTTGAAAATCCACTTGCAATCGACAACCTTTGCCTGAACAGGAGGGTCAATCAAAGTCCACACTTTATTGTCCCTCATGGATTGCATTTCAGATTCCATAGCTTCTAGCCATTTATCGGAATCCGGACTTTCTAAAACCTGTTTGTAGTTCGCGGGCTCATTAGAGTCCACCAAGATCAAATCTTGATCGTCAGTCACGAGAAATCCGTATCTCTCGGGTTGGTGACGAGATCTACTAGACCTTCTAGGTTCTTGTGCTGTTGACTTAGGTTGCTCATCTTCATGAGTTTCCATGTCAACTTCCATCTGAGTTTCTGTAGATCGTTCTACATCCTCTTGTGGTTCTTGAACTTCTCCGAGTTCTATTCTACTCCCACTGTCTTTCTTGTACAGAAATTCTTTCTCTAAGAAAGTAGCTCCTCGAGCAACGAACACTTTGTTCTCAGTTGGGTTGTAGAATTGATATCCTTTGGTTTCCTTAGGATATCCCACAAATAGGCATTTGTCAGTTTTGGGTTCAAGCTTATTACTTTGTAAACGCTTTACATGAGCTTGACAACCCCAAACTCGTAGATAGGACATATAGGGCTTCCGACCCATCCATATCTCATATGGAGTCTTATCTACTGCCTTAGATGGAATACGATTCAATAAGTAGGCAGCAGAAAGGAGAGCATAACCCCAAAAGGATGTAGGGAGAGTTGCTAGGCCCATCATTGATCGAACCATATCTAATAAGGTCCGATTTCTCCTCTCGGATACACCATTCCATTGAGGTGTTCCTGGTGGAGTCAGCTGTGAAACAATTCCACACTGTTTTAGATAGCCATCGAACTCATCACTAAGGTATTCACCTCCCGATCGGAGCGAATAACCTTAATCCTTCTATCCAACTGATTCTCTACTTCATTTTTAAACTCTTTGAACATTTCAAAAGTTTCACTTTTATACCTCATTAAGTAGACATACCCATATCTACTAAAGTCATCAGTAAAAGTTACGAAGTATTCAAATCCACCTCTGGCTTGTGTGCTCATTGGTCCACATACATCCGTATGTATTAGGGCCAATAGCTCACTTGTTCTTTCACCTTTCTTATTGAAATGACTCTTTGTCATTTTGCCTTGCAAGCAGGGTTCGCAGGTATCATATGATTCAAAATCAAATGAACCAAGCACTCCATCCTTGTGAAGCTTTTGAACTCGTTTTTCATTTGCATGGCCTAATCGACAATGCCAAAGGTATGTTGGACTTAAATCATTTTTAGATGATTTAGCTTTCTTTTCTATGTTATAGACTGGTTTTTCTTGGGTCAAATCCAAGACATACAGACCGTTACACATATTTGCAACTCCGTATAAAATATCATTTCGATATAAAGATAACGAATTATTCTCTATAATAAATCGAAAACCTTTATTATCTAAACTCGAAACTGAAATAATATTTCTGCTCAAAGCAGGTACATAATAACAATTTTCAAGTTCGATATTTAAACCAGAAGGTAAAGACAGAGTGTAATCTCCAACTTCAACAGCAGTAACTCTTGCCCCGTTGCCCACTCGGAGATCTACTTCACCTTTCTTTGTTATCCTTCTATTTCTGAGTCCTTGCACATTAGTACAAATGTGAGCCCCACAACCAGTATCTAATACCCATGAGGTGGACATAGAAAGATTTATTTCTATAACAAAGATACCTGAAGCTTGTTCACGAAACATTTCCGTCAGTGACTCATAAATTCGGAACGCTTCCAAATTCATGAACTGCTTTTGAAGCTCGCCTGTCATAGACGCTAGCATCAAGCACGTCACATCATCGGAGTCACTTTTCAGCTTATCCCAGGCTCGTTGAACATTTGCCGAAGCATTTTGTGGTGGTTCAGGTAAAGCGGTCTCTAAGACATGTAGCTTCCTTTCTTGTTTGAGAACTATTCTCAAGTTTCTTTCCCAATCTAAGAAGTTTGGTCCAACCAATTTACCTTTATCCAATATACTTCTTAGAGTAGAGTTTAAGATAACATTTGTGCTAGATGATGCCATTTCTACAAAGAGTAAATGCAAAATATTAGAATGAGTTTTGAAAAATGTTTTCCACAATAGCCAAAATTGAAATCCCAAACAATTTTGTGTTGGTGCTAGATTGTGGGCCAAAAATCCACAAAGAGTCAACCCCAGTCTTGCTTTGGCAAGAATCGTAGGGATCGGGCTCTTCTGGTAGGCAACATTCAAATCACATTCCATGTAATTTAACGCTTTCCAATTGCATACCATGCAACTTTTCGGTGATAGGATGAACATTCCAAATGTTTGACACCATCCTATCTTTGCAAAATTAATCCCTAGTCAACTTATCGGGTCAAGCTAGGATTAATTTTCCCAAGTTAAACCATCCCTCAAGGCATCACATCAATATGCACCCACACAGTTTTTCCATAACAAGTGGTAGTGATAAAGTTGAGCATCTAATACCCAAACAGTTTTTCCACTCATTAATGGTAGTGATAAAGTTGGGCACTATTATGTAACAACCCGCCGCATGAAGAAAACCTGAGGCCCTTGGGCTCTCCAAGTCCATCAGACGTTCGACACTCAAGCGGGCCCTCAAGTATGGAAGCAAAATCTTGGGTTTTTTGGGATTTTAGTTTGATCGGCTTAACATGCATTTTCGTTTATCATATTCATTTGCATAAAATAACAGAATGAGATTAAAGCGATGAACTGGGCTCTAATCTATTACAGGGCCTTTTAAAATCTTCATATTTGGCCTCCGCTCCTTGGCTCCACCATGGACTCCTCTTGGAACCTCCTTTTGGGCCTAACTATTACATGATGATTTTATAGGCACGCAGGCCCAATTCAAAATTGGCTCGCAGGCCCCAACTTTTAAAACGTTAAAATTAAAAGCCCAATTCATGCTTTGAAACACATAAAATGCATATGCTCATACAAGCCGGTTTTAATTTAAGCCGATTAGTTTTAAGGATTGTGTAACTATTACAGAATTAAAATTGATCGTGTCATGATCAATTTTAATCAATCCTTCTGTTCATTTTACATTTATTCAAAATGATGCATGAACATGCTTGCATAATTATGATGCTTCACATAAAATTTAAACAATTTAAATTAAGCATCAAAATTAAAATAAATAAATAACAATTCAAAATTTAAACTAATTAATTAATCTAATTAATTAATTATTTATTTATTTATCTTTTCTAATTATTTTAATCTAATAAAAATAATTATTTTAAAATTTATCTAATTAGGATAAATTTAAACTTATAGGATAAAATTCTAAATTAATCCTATCTTTATCTAATAAGACTATTTAATTAATATCTTATTAAATAAAATTCAGAAAAATTTAAAATTTAAATTTCTGAAACTTTTGGGGTCATTTCGTAAATAACCAAAAATTCTGGGCTTAGGGTTTTATTTCTTGAAAACTTCAGGGTTCCTTTTGCAATTTTAAAACAATTTTAAAACTGAAGGCATTTTAGGGTTTTGAGGCTGCGGCGGGGGCATTTTGGTAATTTTAGCCCCTAGGCTTCAACCGCCCGCCGCCAGCCTCCAGTCGTCTTCTTCAACCAGTTCCCGTTTACGACCAGCTGCGACAGAATGCTCGATGAACCATTCATCCTTTCCGGCCAAAGAAAACGACGCGGATCTCACCAGAAACGTTCGAGAAAGATACCCGAAGCATCCTAGGCCCGATTCTCCGGCGAAAAATCCATAAAACCGAAACCCAGTTAGGAAGGATTTCTATCACAGCCCCCGTTTTTCCGGCGAACGACCAATAACCCGGCGAAAAACTAACCAAAATCCTTTTCGAAATCAACGAAATCATCCAAACCATTCTGCGATTCCGTTTTGAAAAAGAAAAACAAACCCCAAAACGATTTTGTTTCTCCCCGTTTTTCCGATTGAAAAGAAAAAAAATCCGGCGGAAAAATTTTATTAAACCCAGTCTTGAAACCATCTAATCCTGACTTGTTTTTTTAAGCTCAAACCAAAACGAAAACAATTTCAAGGAACGGGAGATCAAAACCCACAAAATTTTGAACCAAAAACCATAAAATTCAGCCATATCGGGAGCTCGCGATTTTCTGGCGAGAATCCGGCTGGTCGGAACTTTTTCCGACGTGCCGATGTCACCCACCAAGGCCGGCCGATCTTCATCATTATTTTATTATTTTCCCAGAAATAATAAAATAATATTTTATTTATTTTTCCCAGAAATTTTTTTTTTCTTTTTGCTTTCTAAAAGCCCGTTTTTTTTTTCAAAATTTTATTAAAATCAATTTTAATAAAAATCCAATTACTTTTAATCAAAATCAATTTTAATTTTAACACTAAAATTATAAGCCTAGCTCTGATACCACTGTTGGGAATAGTCTAGGTGTTTAATCCAATTAAACAGCGGAATCCTAAACTATGAGGATCGGGTCTTACCCTTGAAGCGTAATCGGTTGCGCACGTCGCCTGGCTCCTCTGAGAAGATGGCGTTTTGTTGTCTCCAAAATCCTTCCTCGAAGGATCCTCTACTCTCAAGCACGAAAGCCTTCGCAGGTTGGTGCTAGCCAATCTTGCCTACCCGGAGAATTTGGGAAAATTTGTGTATTTTTCTGATGAGAATTATTCCAAAATATTCCTCTTCCTACAATTATATCCCTAGGATATTTGTAGGGAATTAATTTCCAAAATCAGTATTGTAATTTATCCAATTATAACTTAACTGATTTTAGTAATTTCCAAATTAGTATTATTACCAAATATTATTTAACTGATTCCAAGTCAGTATTTAAATAATATTTACTAATTCCAAATCAGCCTTAAATAACACTTTAATGATTTGGGTTATACACCAAGCCCATGGATCAACCCATGACCCATGGATCAGGCTGATGGGTCAAGAACTTCAATTGCAATTAAGTCCCTTGATTTATCAGCCCATCCCAATTGTTCCCAGGTAATTAATTAACTATTAATTAATACCACCGAACTTTCCAATAATATTCAATTAAACCATTTAATTAAATCTTATTTATTTAAGTATAACAATTATACTTATTGTAGGCAAGAATACTTATTCTGCATCATTGGACTTTCTTATGTGCGATCCTGTAGGCCCATTCCAAATTGGCAACGGATAACTCAATCTCATTGATTAATCCATAAGTCATTAGTGGTCTCTAGCAAGACATAATGACTACCCAATTCAGAATGGAGGGTCGAATGGAAATTCAACACAACCTTTCCGAGCAAACTGCGTACGATCCTCTACATCGATATCCAGCTTAGCATAAGGCATGGAACCATCATCCTTATGTAGCTAAGCGTTTACTTGATCTCTTAGTGACACTGAATCCATCAAGCAAATGATATCCTTATCATTCCTTGGGCATGGCCATGCACTTTTCAGTTCACTATCAAGTGGCCAAGATATCATCTCTCACTTAAGAGAGATTTGTAGTCCCATCACTTCACCTACATACCTTAGCGTGTCTCATAGTGTACCCAATCATACCCGTACTTGGCAACCTGTTACGGCCCCGTTAGGCGTATGTCAAAGCACACTACAATTCACCTAAGACCATGTAGTGATTTCTGGTCTAAGGATCCTAGTACCAGTACTACTCAAAAGAATCACTCATGATCTAATTAGTCCATGGAGTGTTTCTTTTGGCGGATCGATTTCATGAATTTAAATATGCACAAGGATATTACTATCATGAAATTAACTCATTTGATAAACAATCAATCAAGCGACAAATATCTTATTTACATAAATACCCTCAAAGTATATTTACATAAATAGCCCTCATTAGGGCACATTCACCAACACAAATATGAACTTCAAAATCACAATTCTACCTATTCCATATAACAAAACATAATATAACTCATCAAAACACAAATATGAACTTCAAAATCACAATTCTACCTATTCCATATACCAAAACATCATTGAATAATTCATCAAAACACAAATATGAACTTCAAAATCACAATTCTACCTATTCCATATAACAAAACATAATATAACTCATCAAAACACAAATATGAACTTCAAAATCACAATTCTACCTATTCCATATACCAAAACATCATTGAATAATTCATCAAAACACAAATATGAACTTCAAAATCACAATTCTACCTATTCCATATAACAAAACATAATATAACTCATCAAAACACAAATATGAACTTCAAAATCACAATTCAACCTATTCCATATACCAAAACATCAATGAATAACTCATCAAAACACAAATATGAACTTCGAAATCACAATTCTACCTATTCCATACACCAAAACATCAATAACTCATCAAAACACAAATATGAACTTCAAAATCACAATTCTACCTATTCCATATACCAAAACATCAATGAATAATTCATCAAAACACAAATATGAACTTCAAAATCACAATTCTACCTATTCCATATACCAAAACATCAATAACTCATCAAAACACAAATATGAACTTCAAAACACAATTTTTATCTATTCCATTTACCAAAACATCAATAACTCATCAAAACACAAATATGAACTTCAAAATCACAATTCTACCTATTCCATATAACAAAACATAATATAACTCATCAAAACACAAATATGAACTTCAAAATCACAATTCTACCTATTCCATATAACAAAACATAATATAACTCATCAAAACACAAATATCAACTTCAAATTCACAATTCTACCTATTCCATATACCAAAACATCAATGAATAATTCATCAAAACACAAATATGAACTTCAAAATCACAATTCTACCTATTCCATATACCAAAACATCAATAAATCATCAAAACACAAATATGAACTTCAAAATCTCAATTCTACCTATTTCATATACCAAAACATCAATAACTCATCAAAACACAAATATGAACTTCACAATAAAAATTCTACCTATTCCATATACCAAAACATCAATAACTCATCAAAACACAAATATGAACTTCAAAATCTCAATTCTACCTATTCCATATACCAAAACATCAATGAATAATTCATCAAAACACAAATATGAACTTCAAAATCCCAATTCTACCTATTCCATATACCAAAACATCAATAACTCATCAAAACACAAATATGAACTTCAAAATCACAATTCTACCTATTCCATATAACAAAACATAATATAACTCATCAAAACACAAATATGAACTTCAAAATCACAATTCTACCTATTCCATATACCAAAACATCAATGAATAATTCATCAAAACACAAATATGAACTTCAAAATCACAATTCTACCTATTCCATATACCAAAACATCAATAAATCATCAAAACACAAATATGAACTTCAAAATCTCAATTCTACCTATCCCATATACCAAAACATCAATAACTCATCAAAACACAAATATGAACTTCACAATAAAAATTCTACCTATTCCATATACCAAAACATCAATAACTCATCAAAACACAAATATGAACTTCAAAATCACAATTCTACCTATTCCATATAACAAAACATAATATAACTCATCAAAACACAAATATGAACTTCAAAATCACAATTCTACCTATTCCATATACCAAAACATCAATGAATAATTCATCAAAACACAAATATGAACTTCAAAATCACAATTCTACCTATTCCATATACCAAAACATCAATAAATCATCAAAACACAAATATGAACTTCAAAATCTCAATTCTACCTATCCCATATACCAAAACATCAATAACTCATCAAAACACAAATATGAACTTCACAATAAAAATTCTACCTATTCCATATACCAAAACATCAATAACTCTTCAAAACACAAATATGAACTTCAAAATCACAATTCTACCTATTCCATATAACAAAACATAATATAACTCATCAAAACACAAATATGAACTTTAAAATCACAATTCTACACATTCCATATAACAAAACATAATATAACTCATCAAAACACAAATATGAACTTCAAAATAACAATTCTACCTATTCTATAACAAAACAGGAATAACTCATCAAAACACAAATATGAACTTCAAAATCACAATTCTACCTATTCCACATACCAAAACATCAATAACTCATCAAAACACAAATATGAACTTCAAAATCACAATTCTACCTATTCCATATACCAAAACATCAATGAATAACTCATCAAAACACAAATATGAACTTCAAAATCACAATTCTACCTATTCCATATACCAAAACATCAAAACACAAATATGAACTTCAAAATCACTATTCTACATATTCCATATAACAAAACATAATATAACTCATCAAAACACAAATATGAACTTCAAAATCACAATTCTACCTATTCCATATACCAAAACATCAATGAATAATTCATCAAAACACAAATATGAACTTCAAAATCATAATTCTACCTATTCCATATAACAAAACATAATATAACTCATCAAAACACAAATATGAACTTCAAAATCACAATTCTACCTATTCCATATACCAAAACATCAATAAATCATCAAAACACAAATATGAACTTCAAAATCTCAATTCTACCTATTTCATATACCAAAACATCAATAACTCATCAAAACACAAATATGAAGTTCACAATAAAAATTCTACCTATTCCATATACCAAAACATCAATAACTCATCAAAACACAAATATGAACTTCAAAATCTCAATTCTACCTATTCCATATACCAAAACATCAATGAATAATTCATCAAAACACAAATATGAACTTCAAAATCACAATTCTACCTATTCCATATACCAAAACATCAATAACTCATCAAAACACAAATATGAACTTCAAAATCACAATTCTACCTATTCCATATAACAAAACATAATATAACTCATCAAAACACAAATATGAACTTCAAAATCACAATTCTACCTATTCCATATACCAAAACATCAATGAATAATTCATCAAAACACAAATATGAACTTCAAAATCATAATTCTACATATTCCATATAACAAAACATAATATAACTCATCAAAACACAAATATGAACTTCAAAATCACAATTCTACCTATTCCATATACCAAAACATCATTGAATAATTCATCAAAACACAAATATGAACTTCAAAATCACAATTCTACCTATTCCATATAACAAAACATAATATAACTCATCAAAACACAAATATGAACTTCAAAATCACAATTCTACCTATTCCATATACCAAAACATCAATGAATAACTCATCAAAACACAAATATGAACTTCAAAATCACAATTCTATCCATATACCAAAACATCAATAACTCATCAAAACACAAATATGAACTTCAAAATCACAATTCTACCTATTCCATATACCAAAACATCAATGAATAATTCATCAAAACACAACTATGAACTTCAAAATCACAATTCTACCTATTCCATATACCAAAACATCAATAACTCATCAAAACACAAATATGAACTTCAAAACACAATTTTTATCTATTCCATTTACCAAAACATAATATAACTCATCAAAACACAAATATGAACTTCAAAATCACAATTCTACCTATTCCATATACCAAAACATCAATGAATAATTCATCAAAACACAAATATGAACTTCAAAATCATAATTCTACCTATTCCATATAACAAAACATAATATAACTCATCAAAACACAAATATGAACTTCAAAATCACAATTCTACCTATTCCATATACCAAAACATCATTGAATAATTCATCAAAACACAAATATGAACTTCAAAATCACAATTCTACCTACTCCATATAACAAAACATAATATAACTCATCAAAACACAAATATGAACTTCAAAATCACAATTCTACCTATTCCATATACCAAAACATCAATGAATAACTCATCAAAACACAAATATGAACTTCAAAATCACAATTCTATCCATATACCAAAACATCAATAACTCATCAAAACACAAATATGAACTTCAAAATCACAATTCTACCTATTCCATATACCAAAACATCAATGAATAATTCATCAAAACACAAATATGAACTTCAAAATCACAATTCTACCTATTCCATATACCAAAACATCATTGAATAATTCATCAAAACACAAATATGAACTTCAAAATCACAATTCTACCTATTCCATATAACAAAACATAATATAACTCATCAAAACACAAATATGAACTTCAAAATCACAATTCTACCTATTCCATATACCAAAACATCATTGAATAATTCATCAAAACACAAATATGAACTTCAAAATCACAATTCTACCTATTCCATATAACAAAACATAATATAACTCATCAAAACACAAATATGAACTTCAAAATCACAATTCAACCTATTCCATATACCAAAACATCAATGAATAACTCATCAAAACACAAATATGAACTTCGAAATCACAATTCTACCTATTCCATACACCAAAACATCAATAACTCATCAAAACACAAATATGAACTTCAAAATCACAATTCTACCTATTCCATATACCAAAACATCAATGAATAATTCATCAAAACACAAATATGAACTTCAAAATCACAATTCTACCTATTCCATATACCAAAACATCAATAACTCATCAAAACACAAATATGAACTTCAAAACACAATTTTTATCTATTCCATTTACCAAAACATCAATAACTCATCAAAACACAAATATGAACTTCAAAATCACAATTCTACCTATTCCATATAACAAAACATAATATAACTCATCAAAACACAAATATGAACTTCAAAATCACAATTCTACCTATTCCATATAACAAAACATAATATAACTCATCAAAACACAAATATCAACTTCAAATTCACAATTCTACCTATTCCATATACCAAAACATCAATGAATAATTCATCAAAACACAAATATGAACTTCAAAATCACAATTCTACCTATTCCATATACAAAACATCAATAAATCATCAAAACACAAATATGAACTTCAAAATCTCAATTCTACCTATTTCATATACCAAAACATCAATAACTCATCAAAACACAAATATGAACTTCACAATAAAAATTCTACCTATTCCATATACCAAAACATCAATAACTCATCAAAACACAAATATGAACTTCAAAATCTCAATTCTACCTATTCCATATACCAAAACATCAATGAATAATTCATCAAAACACAAATATGAACTTCAAAATCCCAATTCTACCTATTCCATATACCAAAACATCAATAACTCATCAAAACACAAATATGAACTTCAAAATCACAATTCTACCTATTCCATATAACAAAACATAATATAACTCATCAAAACACAAATATGAACTTCAAAATCACAATTCTACCTATTCCATATACCAAAACATCAATGAATAATTCATCAAAACACAAATATGAACTTCAAAATCACAATTCTACCTATTCCATATACCAAAACATCAATAAATCATCAAAACACAAATATGAACTTCAAAATCTCAATTCTACCTATCCCATATACCAAAACATCAATAACTCATCAAAACACAAATATGAACTTCACAATAAAAATTCTACCTATTTCATATACCAAAACATCAATAACTCATCAAAACACAAATATGAACTTCAAAATCACAATTCTACCTATTCCATATAACAAAACATAATATAACTCATCAAAACACAAATATGAACTTCAAAATCACAATTCTACCTATTCCATATACCAAAACATCAATGAATAATTCATCAAAACACAAATATGAACTTCAAAATCACAATTCTACCTATTCCATATACCAAAACTTCAATAAATCATCAAAACACAAATATGAACTTCAAAATCTCAATTCTACCTATCCCATATACCAAAACATCAATAACTCATCAAAACACAAATATGAACTTCACAATAAAAATTCTACCTATTCCATATACCAAAACATCAATAACTCTTCAAAACACAAATATGAACTTCAAAATCACAATTCTACCTATTCCATATAACAAAACATAATATAACTCATCAAAACACAAATATGAACTTTAAAATCACAATTCTACACATTCCATATAACAAAACATAATATAACTCATCAAAACACAAATATGAACTTCAAAATAACAATTCTACCTATTCTATAACAAAACAGGAATAACTCATCAAAACACAAATATGAACTTCAAAATCACAATTCTACCTATTCCACATACCAAAACATCAATAACTCATCAAAACACAAATATGAACTTCAAAATCACAATTCTACCTATTCCATATACCAAAACATCAATGAATAACTCATCAAAACACAAATATGAACTTCAAAATCACAATTCTACCTATTCCATATACCAAAACATCAAAACACAAATATGAACTTCAAAATCACAATTCTACATATTCCATATAACAAAACATAATATAACTCATCAAAACACAAATATGAACTTCAAAATCACAATTCTACCTATTCCATATACCAAAACATCAATGAATAATTCATCAAAACACAAATATGAACTTCAAAATCATAATTCTACCTATTCCATATAACAAAACATAATATAACTCATCAAAACACAAATATGAACTTCAAAATCACAATTCTACCTATTCCATATACCAAAACATCAATAAATCATCAAAACACAAATATGAACTTCAAAATCTCAATTCTACCTATTTCATATACCAAAACATCAATAACTCATCAAAACACAAATATGAAGTTCACAATAAAAATTCTACCTATTCCATATACCAAAACATCAATAACTCATCAAAACACAAATATGAACTTCAAAATCTCAATTCTACCTATTCCATATACCAAAACATCAATGAATAATTCATCAAAACACAAATATGAACTTCAAAATCACAATTCTACCTATTCCATATACCAAAACATCAATAACTCATCAAAACACAAATATGAACTTCAAAATCACAATTCTACCTATTCCATATAACAAAACATAATATAACTCATCAAAACACAAATATGAACTTCAAAATCACAATTCTACCTATTCCATATACCAAAACATCAATGAATAATTCATCAAAACACAAATATGAACTTCAAAATCATAATTCTACCTATTCCATATAACAAAACATAATATAACTCATCAAAACACAAATATGAACTTCAAAATCACAATTCTACCTATTCCATATACCAAAACATCATTGAATAATTCATCAAAACACAAATATGAACTTCAAAATCACAATTCTACCTATTCCATATAACAAAACATAATATAACTCATCAAAACACAAATATGAACTTCAAAATCACAATTCTACCTATTCCATATACCAAAACATCAATGAATAACTCATCAAAACACAAATATGAACTTCAAAATCACAATTCTATCCATATACCAAAACATCAATAACTCATCAAAACACAAATATGAACTTCAAAATCACAATTCTACCTATTCCATATACCAAAACATCAATGAATAATTCATCAAAACACAAATATGAACTTCAAAATCACAATTCTACCTATTCCATATACCAAAACATCAATAACTCATCAAAACACAAATATGAACTTCAAAACACAATTTTTATCTATTCCATTTACCAAAACATAATATAACTCATCAAAACACAAATATGAACTTCAAAATCACAATTCTACCTATTCCATATACCAAAACATCAATGAATAATTCATCAAAACACAAATATGAACTTCAAAATCATAATTCTACCTATTCCATATAACAAAACATAATATAACTCATCAAAACACAAATATGAACTTCAAAATCACAATTCTACCTATTCCATATACCAAAACATCATTGAATAATTCATCAAAACACAAATATGAACTTCAAAATCACAATTCTACCTACTCCATATAACAAAACATAATATAACTCATCAAAACACAAATATGAACTTCAAAATCACAATTCTACCTATTCCATATACCAAAACATCAATGAATAACTCATCAAAACACAAATATGAACTTCAAAATCACAATTCTATCCATATACCAAAACATCAATAACTCATCAAAACACAAATATGAACTTCAAAATCACAATTCTACCTATTCCATATACCAAAACATCAATGAATAATTCATCAAAACACAAATATGAACTTCAAAATCACAATTCTACCTATTCCATATACCAAAACATCAATAACTCATCAAAACACAAATATGAACTTCAAAACACAATTTTTATCTATTCCATTTAACAAAACATAATATAACTCATCAAAACACAAATATGAACTTCAAAATCACAATTCTACCTATTCCATATACCAAAACATCAATGAATAACTCATCAAAACACAAATATGAACTTCAAAATCACAATTCTATCCATATACCAAAACATCAATAACTCATCAAAACACAAATATGAACTTCAAAATCACAATTCTACCTATTCCATATACCAAAACATCAATAAATCATCAAAACACAAATATGAACTTCAAAATCTCAATTCTACCTATTTCATATACCAAAACATCAATAACTCATCAAAACACAAATATGAACTTCACAATAAAAATTCTACCTATTCCGTATACCAAAACATCAATAACTCATCAAAACACAAATATGAACTTCAAAATCACAATTCTACCTATTCCATATACCAAAACATCATTGAATAATTCATCAAAACACAAATATGAACTTCAAAATCACAATTCTACCTATTCCATATAACAAAACATAATATAACTCATCAAAACACAAATATGAACTTCAAAATCACAATTCTACCTATTCCATATACCAAAACATCAATGAATAACTCATCAAAACACAAATATGAACTTCAAAATCACAATTCTATCCATATACCAAAACATCAATAACTCATCAAAACACAAATATGAACTTCAAAATCACAATTCTACCTATTCCATATACCAAAACATCAATGAATAATTCATCAAAACACAAATATGAACTTCAAAATCACAATTCTACCTATTCCATATACCAAAACATCAATGAATAATTCATCAAAACACAAATATGAACTTCAAAATCATAATTCTACCTATTCCATATAACAAAACATAATATAACTCATCAAAACACAAATATGAACTTCAAAATCACAATTCTACCTATTCCATATACCAAAACATCATTGAATAATTCATCAAAACACAAATATGAACTTCAAAATCACAATTCTACCTACTCCATATAACAAAACATAATATAACTCATCAAAACACAAATATGAACTTCAAAATCACAATTCTACCTATTCCATATACCAAAACATCAATGAATAACTCATCAAAACACAAATATGAACTTCAAAATCACAATTCTATCCATATACCAAAACATCAATAACTCATCAAAACACAAATATGAACTTCAAAATCACAATTCTACCTATTCCATATACCAAAACATCAATGAATAATTCATCAAAACACAAATATGAACTTCAAAATCACAATTCTACCTATTCCATATACCAAAACATCAATAACTCATCAAAACACAAATATGAACTTCAAAACACAAATTTTATCTATTCCATTTAACAAAACATAATATAACTCATCAAAACACAAATATGAACTTCAAAATCACAATTCTACCTATTCCATATACCAAAACATCAATGAATAACTCATCAAAACACAAATATGAACTTCAAAATCACAATTCTATCCATATACCAAAACATCAATAACTCATCAAAACACAAATATGAACTTCAAAATCACAATTCTACCTATTCCATATACCAAAACATCAATAAATCATCAAAACACAAATATGAACTTCAAAATCTCAATTCTACCTATTTCATATACCAAAACATCAATAACTCATCAAAACACAAATATGAACTTCACAATAAAAATTCTACCTATTCCGTATACCAAAACATCAATAACTCATCAAAACACAAATATGAACTTCAAAATCTCAATTCTACCTATTCCATATACCAAAACATCAATGAATAATTCATCAAAACACAAATATGAACTTCAAAATCCCAATTCTACCTATTCCATATACCAAAACATCAATAACTCATCAAAACACAAATATGAACTTCAAAATCACAATTCTACCTATTCCATATAACAAAACATAATATAACTCATCAAAACACAAATATGAACTTCAAAATCACAATTCTACCTATTCCATATACCAAAACATCAATGAATAATTCATCAAAACACAAATATGAACTTCAAAATCACAATTCTACCTATTCCATATACCAAAACATCAATAAATCATCAAAACACAAATATGAACTTCAAAATCTCAATTCTACCTATCCCATATACCAAAACATCAATAACTCATCAAAACACAAATATGAACTTCACAATAAAAATTCTACCTATTCCATATACCAAAACATCAATAACTCATCAAAACACAAATATGAACTTCAAAATCACAATTCTACCTATTCCATATAACAAAACATAATATAACTCATCAAAACACAAATATGAACTTCAAAATCACAATTCTACCTATTCCATATACCAAAACATCAATGAATAATTCATCAAAACACAAATATGAACTTCAAAATCACAATTCTACCTATTCCATATACCAAAACATCAATAAATCATCAAAACACAAATATGAACTTCAAAATCTCAATTCTACCTATCCCATATACCAAAACATCAATAACTCATCAAAACACAAATATGAACTTCACAATAAAAATTCTACCTATTCCATATACCAAAACATCAATAACTCTTCAAAACACAAATATGAACTTCAAAATCACAATTCTACCTATTCCATATAACAAAACATAATATAACTCATCAAAACACAAATATGAACTTCAAAATCACAATTCTACACATTCCATATAACAAAACATAATATAACTCATCAAAACACAAATATGAACTTCAAAATAACAATTCTACCTATTCTATAACAAAACAGGAATAACTCATCAAAACACAAATATGAACTTCAAAATCACAATTCTACCTATTCCACATACCAAAACATCAATAACTCATCAAAACACAAATATGAACTTCAAAATCACAATTCTACCTATTCCATATACCAAAACATCAATGAATAACTCATCAAAACACAAATATGAACTTCAAAATCACAATTCTACCTATTCCATATACCAAAACATCAAAACACAAATATGAACTTCAAAATCACAATTCTACATATTCCATATAACAAAACATAATATAACTCATCAAAACACAAATATGAACTTCAAAATCACAATTCTACCTATTCCATATACCAAAACATCAATGAATAATTCATCAAAACACAAATATGAACTTCAAAATCATAATTCTACCTATTCCATATAACAAAACATAATATAACTCATCAAAACACAAATATGAACTTCAAAATCACAATTCTACCTATTCCATATACCAAAAAATCAATAAATCATCAAAACACAAATATGAACTTCAAAATCTCAATTCTACCTATTTCATATACCAAAACATCAATAACTCATCAAAACACAAATATGAACTTCACAATAAAAATTCTACCTATTCCATATACCAAAACATCAATAACTCATCAAAACACAAATATGAACTTCAAAATCTCAATTCTACCTATTCCATATACCAAAACATCAATGAATAATTCATCAAAACACAAATATGAACTTCAAAATCACAATTCTACCTATTCCATATACCAAAACATCAATAACTCATCAAAACACAAATATGAACTTCAAAATCACAATTCTACCTATTCCATATAACAAAACATAATATAACTCATCAAAACACAAATATGAACTTCAAAATCACAATTCTACCTATTCCATATACCAAAACATCAATGAATAATTCATCAAAACACAAATATGAACTTCAAAATCATAATTCTACCTATTCCATATAACAAAACATAATATAACTCATCAAAACACAAATATGAACTTCAAAATCACAATTCTACCTATTCCATATACCAAAACATCATTGAATAATTCATCAAAACACAAATATGAACTTCAAAATCACAATTCTACCTATTCCATATAACAAAACATAATATAACTCATCAAAACACAAATATGAACTTCAAAATCACAATTCTACCTATTCCATATACCAAAACATCAATGAATAACTCATCAAAACACAAATATGAACTTCAAAATCACAATTCTATCCATATACCAAAACATCAATAACTCATCAAAACACAAATATGAACTTCAAAATCACAATTCTACCTATTCCATATACCAAAACATCAATGAATAATTCATCAAAACACAAATATGAACTTCAAAATCACAATTCTACCTATTCCATATACCAAAACATCAATAACTCATCAAAACACAAATATGAACTTCAAAACACAATTTTTATCTATTCCATTTACCAAAACATCAATAACTCATCAAAACACAAAAATGAACTTCAAAATCCCAATTCTACCTATTCCATATAACAAAACATAATATAACTCATCAAAACACAAATATGAACTTCAAAATCACAATTCTACCTATTCCATATAACAAAACATAATATAACTCATCAAAACACAAATATGAACTTCAAATTCACAATTCTACCTATTCCATATACCAAAACATCAATGAATAATTCATCAAAACACAAATATGAAATTCAAAATCACAATTCTACCTATTCCATATAACAAAACATAATATAACTCATCAAAACACAAATATGAACTTCAAAATCACAATTCTACCTATTCCATATACCAAAACATAATATAACTCATCAAAACATAAATATGAACTTCAAAACACAATTTTTATCTATTCCATTTACCAAAACATCAATAACTCATCAAAACACAAATATGAACTTCAAAATCACAATTCTACCTATTCCATATAACAAAACATAATATAACTCATCAAAACACAAATATGAACTTCAAAATCACAATTCTACCTATTCCATATACCAAAACATCAATAACTCATCAAAACACAAATATGAACTTCAAAACACAATTTTTATCTATTCCATTTACCAAAACATCAATAACTCATCAAAACACAAAAATGAACTTCAAAATCCCAATTCTACCTATTCCATATAACAAAACATAATATAACTCATCAAAACACAAATATGAACTTCAAAATCACAATTCTACCTATTCCATATAACAAAACATAATATAACTCATCAAAACACAAATATGAACTTCAAATTCACAATTCTACCTATTCCATATACCAAAACATCAATGAATAATTCATCAAAACACAAATATGAAATTCAAAATCACAATTCTACCTATTCCATATAACAAAACATAATATAACTCATCAAAACACAAATATGAACTTCAAAATCACAATTCTACCTATTCCATATACCAAAACATAATATAACTCATCAAAACATAAATATGAACTTCAAAACACAATTTTTATCTATTCCATTTACCAAAACATCAATAACTCATCAAAACACAAATATGAACTTCAAAATCACAATTCTACCTATTCCATATAACAAAACATAATATAACTCATCAAAACACAAATATGAACTTCAAAATCTCAATTCTACCTATTCCATATACCAAAACATCAATGAATAATTCATCAAAACACAAATATGAACTTCAAAATCACAATTCTACCTATTCCATATACCAAAACATCAATAACTCATCAAAACACAAATATGAACTTCAAAATCACAATTCTACCTATTCCATATAACAAAACATAATATAACTCATCAAAACACAAATATGAACTTCAAAATCACAATTCTACCTATTCCATATACCAAAACATCAATGAATAATTCATCAAAACACAAATATGAACTTCAAAATCATAATTCTACCTATTCCATATACCAAAACATCAATAACTCATCAAAACACAAATATGAACTTCACAATAAAAATTCTACCTATTCCATATACCAAAACATCAATAACTCATCAAAACACAAATATGAACTTCAAAATCTCAATTCTACCTATTCCATATACCAAAACATCAATGAATAATTCATCAAAACACAAATATGAACTTCAAATTCACAATTCTACCTATTCCATATACCAAAACATCAATGAATAATTCATCAAAACACAAATATGAACTTCAAATTCACAATTCTACCTATTCCATATACCAAAACATCAATGAATAATTCATCAAAACACAAATATGAAATTCAAAATCACAATTCTACCTATTCCATATAACAAAACATAATATAACTCATCAAAACACAAATATGAACTTCAAAATCACAATTCTACCTATTCCATATACCAAAACATCAATAACTCATCAAAACACAAATATGAACTTCACAATAAAAATTCTACCTATTCCATATACCAAAACATCAATAACTCATCAAAACACAAATATGAACTTCAAAATCTCAATTCTACCTATTCCATATACCAAAACATCAATGAATAATTCATCAAAACACAAATATGAACTTCAAATTCACAATTCTACCTATTCCATATACCAAAACATCAATGAATAATTCATCAAAACACAAATATGAAATTCAAAATCACAATTCTACCTATTCCATATAACAAAACATAATATAAATCATCAAAACACAAATATGAACTTCAAAATCACTATTCTACCTATTCCATATACCAAAACATAATATAACTCATCAAAACATAAATATGAACTTCAAAACACAATTTTTATCTATTCCATTTACCAAAACATCAATAACTCATCAAAACACAAATATGAACTTCAAAATCACAATTCTACCTATTCCATATAACAAAACATAATATAACTCATCAAAACACAAATATGAACTTCAAAATCACAATTCTACCTATTCCATATACCAAAACATCAATAACTCATCAAAACACAAATATGAACTTCAAAATCACAATTCTACCTATTTCATATAACAAAACATAATATAACTCATCAAAACACAAATATGAACTTCAAAATCACAATTCTACCTATTCCATATACCAAAACATCAATAACTCATCAAAACACAAATATGAACTTCAAAATCACAATTCTACCTATTCCATATAACAAAACCTAATATAACTCATCAAAACACAAATATGAACTTCAAAATCACAATTCTACCTATTCCATATAACAAAACATAATATAACTCATCAAAACACAAATAGGAACTTCAAAATCACAATTCTACCTATTCCATATACCAAAACATCATTGAATAATTCATCAAAACACAAATATGAACTTCAAAATCACAATTCTACCTATTCCATATAACAAAACATAATATAACTCATCAAAACACAAATATGAACTTCAAAATCACAATTCTACCTATTCCATATACCAAAACATCATTGAATAATTCATCAAAACACAAATATGAACTTCAAAATCACAATTCTACCTATTCCATATAACAAAACATAATATAACTCATCAAAACACAAATATGAACTTCAAAATCACAATTCTACCTATTCCATATACCAAAACATCAATGAATAACTCATCAAAACACAAATATGAACTTCAAAATCACAATTCTACCTATTCCATATACCAAAACATCAATAACTCATCAAAACACAAATATGAACTTCAAAATCACAATTCTACCTATTCCATATACCAAAACATCAATGAATAATTCATCAAAACACAAATATGAACTTCAAAATCACAATTCTACCTATTCCATATACCAAAACATCAATAACTCTTCAAAACACAAATATGAACTTCAAAACACAATTTTTATCTATTCCATTTACCAAAACATCAATAACTCATCAAAACACAAATATGAACTTCAAAATCACAATTCTACCTATTCCATATAACAAAACATAATATAACTCATCAAAACACAAATATGAACTTCAAAATCACAATTCTACCTATTCCATATAACAAAACATAATATAACTCATCAAAACACAAATATGAACTTCAAATTCACAATTCTACCTATTCCATATACCAAAACATCAATGAATAATTCATCCAAACACAAATATGAACTTCAAAATAACAATTCTACCTATTCCATATACCAAAACATCAATAAATCATCAAAACACAAATATGAACTTCAAAATCTCAATTCTACCTATTTCATATACCAAAACATCAATAACTCATCAAAACACAAATATGAACTTCACAATAAAAATTCTACCTATTCCATATACCAAAACATCAATGAATAATTCATCAAAACACAAATATGAACTTCAAAATCACAATTCTACCTATTCCATATACCAAAACATCAATAACTCATCAAAACACAAATATGAACTTCAAAATCACAATTCTACCTATTCCATATAACAAAACATAATATAACTCATCAAAACACAAATATGAACTTCAAAATCACAATTCTACCTATTCCATATACCAAAACATCAATGAATAATTCATCAAAACACAAATATGAACTTCAAAATCACAATTCTACCTATTCCATATACCAAAACATCAATAAATCATCAAAACACAAATATGAACTTCAAAATCTCAATTCTACCTATCCCATATACCAAAACATCAATAACTCATCAAAACACAAATATGAACTTCACAATAAAAATTCTACCTATTCCATATACCAAAACATCAATAACTCATCAAAACACAAATATGAACTTCAAAATCACAATTCTACCTATTCCATATAACAAAACATAATATAACTCATCAAAACACAAATATGAACTTCAAAATCACAATTCTACCTATTCCATATACCAAAACATCAATGAATAATTCATCAAAACACAAATATGAACTTCAAAATCACAATTCTACCTATTCCATATACCAAAACATCAATAAATCATCAAAACACAAATATGAACTTCAAAATCTCAATTCTACCTATCCCATATACCAAAACATCAATAACTCATCAAAACACAAATATGAACTTCACAATAAAAATTCTACCTATTCCATATACCAAAACATCAATAACTCTTCAAAACACAAATATGAACTTCAAAATCACAATTCTACCCATTCCATATAACAAAACATAATATAACTCATCAAAACACAAATATGAACTTCAAAATCACAATTCTACCCATTCCATATAACAAAACATAATATAACTCATCAAAACACAAATATGAACTTCAAAATAACAATTCTACCTATTCTATAACAAAACAGGAATAACTCATCAAAACACAAATATGAACTTCAAAATCACAATTCTACCTATTCCACATACCAAAACATCAATAACTCATCAAAACACAAATATGAACTTCAAAATCACAATTCTACCTATTCCATATACCAAAACATCAATGAATAACTCATCAAAACACAAATATGAACTTCAAAATCACAATTCTACCTATTCCATATAACAAAACATCAATAACTCATCAAAACACAAATATGAACTTCAAAATCACAATTCTACCTATTCCATATACCAAAACATCAATGAATAATTCATCAAAACACAAATATGAACTTCAAAATCACAATTCTACCTATTCCATATACCAAAACATCAATAACTCATCAAAACACAAATATGAACTTCAAAACACAATTTTTATCTATTCCATTTACCAAAACATCAATAACTCATCAAAACACAAATATGAACTTCAAAATCACAATTCTACCTATTCCATATAACAAAACATAATATAACTCATCAAAACACAAATATGAACTTCAAAATCACAATTCTACCTATTCCATATACCAAAACATCAATGAATAATTCATCAAAACACAAATATGAACTTCAAAATCATAATTCTACCTATTCCATATAACAAAACATAATATAACTCATCAAAACACAAATATGAACTTCAAAATCACAATTCTACCTATTTCATATACCAAAACATCAATAAATCATCAAAACACAAATATGAACTTCAAAATCTCAATTCTACCTATTTCATATACCAAAACATCAATAACTCATCAAAACACAAATATGAACTTCACAATAAAAATTCTACCTATTCCATATACCAAAACATCAATAACTCATCAAAACACAAATATGAACTTCAAAATCTCAATTCTACCTATTCCATATACCAAAACATCAATGAATAATTCATCAAAACACAAATATGAACTTCAAAATCACAATTCTACCTATTCCATATACCAAAACATCAATAACTCATCAAAACACAAATATGAACTTCAAAATCACAATTCTACCTATTCCATATAACAAAACATAATATAACTCATCAAAACACAAATATGAACTTCAAAATCACAATTCTACCTATTCCATATACCAAAACATCAATGAATAATTCATCAAAACACAAATATGAACTTCAAAATCATAATTCTACCTATTCCATATAACAAAACATAATATAACTCATCAAAACACAAATATGAACTTCAAAATAACAATTCTACCTATTCCATATACCAAAACATCATTGAATAATTCATCAAAACACAAATATGAACTTCAAAATCACAATTCTACCTATTCCATATAACAAAACATAATATAACTCATCAAAACACAAATATGAACTTCAAAATCACAATTCTACCTATTCCATATACCAAAACATCAATGAATAACTCATCAAAACACAAATATGAACTTCAAAATCACAATTCTACCTATTCCATATACCAAAACATCAATAACTCATCAAAACACAAATATGAACTTCAAAATCACAATTCTACCTATTCCATATACCAAAACATCAATGAATAATTCATCAAAACACAAATATGAACTTCAAAATCACAATTCTACCTATTCCATATACCAAAACATCAATAACTCATCAAAACACAAATATGAACTTCAAAACACAATTTTTATCTATTCCATTTACCAAAACATCAATAACTCATCAAAACACAAAAATGAACTTCAAAATCCCAATTCTACCTATTCCATATAACAAAACATAATATAACTCATCAAAACACAAATATGAACTTCAAAATCACAATTCTACCTATTCCATATAACAAAACATAATATAACTCATCAAAACACAAATATGAACTTCAAATTCACAATTCTACCTATTCCATATACCAAAACATCAATGAATAATTCATCAAAACACAAATATAAAAATTAAAATCACAATTCTACCTATTCCATATAACAAAACATAATATAACTCATCAAAACACAAATATGAACTTCAAAATCACAATTCTACCTATTCCATATACCAAAACATCATTGAATAATTCATCAAAACACAAATATGAACTTCAAAATCACAATTCTACCTATTCCATATAACAAAACATAATATAACTCATCAAAACACAAATATGAACTTCAAAATCATAATTCTACCTATTCCATATAACAAAACATAATATAACTCATCAAAACACAAATATGAACTTCAAAATCACAATTCTACCTATTCCATATACCAAAACATCAATGAATAATTCATCAAAACACAAATATGAACTTCAAAATCACAATTCTACCTATTTCATATACCAAAACATCAATAAATCATCAAAACACAAATATGAACTTCACAATAAAAATTCTACCTATTCCATATACCAAAACATCAATAACTCATCAAAACACAAATATGAACTTCAAAATCTCAATTCTACCTATTCCATATACCAAAACATCAATGAATAATTAATCAAAACACAAATATGAACTTCAAAATCTCAATTCTACCTATTCCATATACCAAAACATCAATGAATAATTCATCAAAACACAAATATGAACTTCAAAATCACAATTCTACCTATTCCATATACCAAAACATCAATAACTCATCAAAACACAAATATGAACTTGAAAATCACAATTCTACCTATTCCATATAACAAAACATAATATAACTCATCAAAACACAAATATGAACTTCAAAATCACAATTCTACCTATTCCATATACCAAAACATCAATGAATAATTCATCAAAACACAAATATGAACTTCAAAATCATAATTCTACCTATTCCATATAACAAAACATAATATAACTCATCAAAACACAAATATGAACTTCAAAATCACAATTCTACCTATTCCATATACCAAAACATCATTGAATAATTCATCAAAACACAAATATGAACTTCAAAATCACAATTCTACCTATTCCATATAACAAAACATAATATAACTCATCAAAACACAAATATGAACTTCAAAATCACAATTCTACCTATTCCATATACCAAAACATCAATGAATAACTCATCAAAACACAAATATGAACTTCAAAATCACAATTCTACCTATTCCATATACCAAAACATCAATAAATCATCAAAACACAAATATGAACTTCAAAATCACAATTCTACCTATTCCATATACCAAAACATCAATGAATAATTCATCAAAACACAAATATGAACTTCAAAATCACAATTCTACCTATTCCATATACCAAAACATCAATAACTCATCAAAACACAAATATGAACTTCAAAACACAATTTTTATCTATTCCATTTACCAAAACATCAATAACTCATCAAAACACAAAAATGAACTTCAAAATCCCAATTCTACCTATTCCATATAACAAAACATAATATAACTCATCAAAACACAAATATGAACTTCAAAATCACAATTCTACCTATTCCATATAACAAAACATAATATAACTCATCAAAACACAAATATGAACTTCAAATTCACAATTCTACCTATTCCATATACCAAAACATCAATGAATAATTCATCAAAACACAAATATGAAATTCAAAATCACAATTCTACCTATTCCATATAACAAAACATAATATAACTCATCAAAACACAAATATGAACTTCAAAATCACAATTCTACCTATTCCATATACCAAAACATAATATAACTCATCAAAACATAAATATGAACTTCAAAACACAATTTTTATCTATTCCATTTACCAAAACATCAATAACTCATCAAAACACAAATATGAACTTCAAAATCACAATTCTACCTATTCCATATAACAAAACATAATATAACTCATCAAAACACAAATATGAACTTCAAAATCACAATTCTACCTATTCCATATACCAAAACATCAATAACTCATCAAAACACAAATATGAACTTCAAAATCACAATTCTACCTATTTCATATAACAAAACATAATATAACTCATCAAAACACAAATATGAACTTCAAAATCACAATTCTACCTATTCCATATACCAAAACATCAATAACTCATCAAAACACAAATATGAACTTCAAAATCACAATTCTACCTATTCCATATAACAAAACCTAATATAACTCATCAAAACACAAATATGAACTTCAAAATCACAATTCTACCTATTCCATATAACAAAACATAATATAACTCATCAAAACACAAATAGGAACTTCAAAATCACAATTCTACCTATTCCATATACCAAAACATCATTGAATAATTCATCAAAACACAAATATGAACTTCAAAATCACAATTCTACCTATTCCATATAACAAAACATAATATAACTCATCAAAACACAAATATGAACTTCAAAATCACAATTCTACCTATTCCATATACCAAAACATCATTGAATAATTCATCAAAACACAAATATGAACTTCAAAATCACAATTCTACCTATTCCATATAACAAAACATAATATAACTTATCAAAACACAAATATGAACTTCAAAATCACAATTCTACCTATTCCATATACCAAAACATCAATGAATAACTCATCAAAACACAAATATGAACTTCAAAATCACAATTCTACCTATTCCATATACCAAAACATCAATAACTCATCAAAACACAAATATGAACTTCAAAATCACAATTCTACCTATTCCATATACCAAAACATCAATGAATAATTCATCAAAACACAAATATGAACTTCAAAATCACAATTCTACCTATTCCATATACCAAAACATCAATAACTCTTCAAAACACAAATATGAACTTCAAAACACAATTTTTATCTATTCCATTTACCAAAACATCAATAACTCATCAAAACACAAATATGAACTTCAAAATCACAATTCTACCTATTCCATATAACAAAACATAATATAACTCATCAAAACACAAATATGAACTTCAAAATCACAATTCTGCCTATTCCATATAACAAAACATAATATAACTCATCAAAACACAAATATGAACTTCAAATTCACAATTCTACCTATTCCATATACCAAAACATCAATGAATAATTCATCAAAACACAAATATGAACTTCAAAATCACAATTCTACCTATTCCATATACCAAAACATCAATAAATCATCAAAACACAAATATGAACTTCAAAATCTCAATTCTACCTATTTCATATACCAAAACATCAATAACTCATCAAAACACAAATATGAACTTCACAATAAAAATTCTACCTATTCCATATACCAAAACATCAATAACTCATCAAAACACAAATATGAACTTCAAAATCTCAATTCTACCTATTCCATATACCAAAACATCAATGAATAATTCATCAAAACACAAATATGAACTTCAAAATCACAATTCTACCTATTCCATATACCAAAACATCAATAACTCATCAAAACACAAATATGAACTTCAAAATCACAATTCTACCTATTCCATATAACAAAACATAATATAACTCATCAAAACACAAATATGAACTTCAAAATCACAATTCTACCTATTCCATATACCAAAACATCAATGAATAATTCATCAAAACACAAATATGAACTTCAAAATCACAATTCTACCTATTCCATATACCAAAACATCAATAAATCATCAAAACACAAATATGAACTTCAAAATCTCAATTCTACCTATCCCATATACCAAAACATCAATAACTCATCAAAACACAAATATGAACTTCACAATAAAAATTCTACCTATTCCATATACCAAAACATCAATAACTCATCAAAACACAAATATGAACTTCAAAATCACAATTCTACCTATTCCATATACCAAAACATCAATAACTCATCAAAACACAAATATGAACTTCAAAACACAATTTTTATCTATTCCATTTACCAAAATATCAATAACTCATCAAAACACAAATATGAACTTCAAAATCACAATTCTACCTATTCCATATAACAAAACATAATATAACTCATCAAAACACAAATATGAACTTCAAAATCACAATTCTACCTATTCCATATACCAAAACATCAATGAATAATTCATCAAAACACAAATATGAACTTCAAAATCACAATTCTACCTATTCCATATACCAAAACATCAATAAATCATCAAAACACAAATATGAACTTCAAAATCTCAATTCTACCTATCTCATATACCAAAACATCAATAACTCATCAAAACACAAATATGAACTTCACAATAAAAATTCTACCTATTCCATATACCAAAACATCAATAACTCTTCAAAACACAAATATGAACTTCAAAATCACAATTCTACCTATTCCATATAACAAAACATAATATAACTCATCAAAACACAAATATGAACTTCAAAATCACAATTCTACCTATTCCATATACCAAAACATAATATAACTCATCAAAACACAAATATGAACTTCAAAATAACAATTCTACCTATTCTATAACAAAACAGGAATAACTCATCAAAACACAAATATGAACTTCAAAATCACAATTCTACCTATTCCACATACCAAAACATCAATAACTCATCAAAACACAAATATGAACTTCAAAATCACAATTCTACCTATTCCATATACCAAAACATCAATGAATAACTCATCAAAACACAAATATGAACTTCAAAATCACAATTCTACCTATTCCATATACCAAAACATCAATAACTCATCAAAACACAAATATGAACTTCAAAACACAATTTTTATCTATTCCATTTACCAAAACATCAATAACTCATCAAAACACAAATATGAACTTCAAAATCACAATTCTACCTATTCCATATAACAAAACATAATATAACTCATCAAAACACAAATATGAACTTCAAAATCACAATTCTACCTATTCCATATAACAAAACATAATATAACTCATCAAAACACAAATATGAACTTCAAAATCACAATTCTACCTATTCCATATACCAAAACATCAATGAATAATTCATCAAAACACAAATATGAACTTCAAAATCACAATTCTACCTATTCCATATACCAAAACATCAATAAATCATCAAAACACAAATATGAACTTCAAAATCTCAATTCTACCTATCTCATATACCAAAACATCATTGAATAATTCATCAAAACACAAATATGAACTTCAAAATCACAATTCTACCTATTCCATATACCAAAACATCAATAACTCATCAAAACACAAATATGAACTTCAAAATCACAATTCTACCTATTCCATATACCAAAACATCAATGAATAATTCATCAAAACACAAATATGAACTTCAAAATCACAATTCTACCTATTCCATATACCAAAACATCAATAAATCATCAAAACACAAATATGAACTTCAAAATCTCAATTCTACCTATTTCATATACCAAAACATCAATAACTCATCAAAACACAAATATGAACTTCAAAATCACAATTCTACCTATTCCATATACCAAAACATCAATAACTCTTCAAAACACAAATATGAACTTCAAAACACAATTTTTATCTATTCCATTTACCAAAACATCAATAACTCATCAAAACACAAATATGAACTTCAAAATCACAATTCTACCTATTCCATATAACAAAACATAATATAACTCATCAAAACACAAATATGAACTTCAAAATCACAATTCTGCCTATTCCATATAACAAAACATAATATAACTCATCAAAACACAAATATGAACTTCAAATTCACAATTCTACCTATTCCATATACCAAAACATCAATGAATAATTCATCAAAACACAAATATGAACTTCAAAATCACAATTCTACCTATTCCATATACCAAAACATCAATAAATCATCAAAACACAAATATGAACTTCAAAATCTCAATTCTACCTATTTCATATACCAAAACATCAATAACTCATCAAAACACAAATATGAACTTCACAATAAAAATTCTACCTATTCCATATACCAAAACATCAATAACTCATCAAAACACAAATATGAACTTCAAATTCACAATTCTACCTATTCCATATACCAAAACATCAATGAATAATTCATCAAAACACAAATATGAAATTCAAAATCACAATTCTACCTATTCCATATAACAAAACATAATATAACTCATCAAAACACAAATATGAACTTCAAAATCACAATTCTACCTATTCCATATACCAAAACATAATATAACTCATCAAAACATAAATATGAACTTCAAAACACAATTTTTATCTATTCCATTTACCAAAACATCAATAACTCATCAAAACACAAATATGAACTTCAAAATCACAATTCTACCTATTCCATATAACAAAACATAATATAACTCATCAAAACACAAATATGAACTTCAAAATCACAATTCTACCTATTCCATATACCAAAACATCAATAACTCATCAAAACACAAATATGAACTTCAAAATCACAATTCTACCTATTTCATATAACAAAACATAATATAACTCATCAAAACACAAATATGAACTTCAAAATCACAATTCTACCTATTCCATATACCAAAACATCAATAACTCATCAAAACACAAATATGAACTTCAAAATCACAATTCTACCTATTCCATATAACAAAACCTAATATAACTCATCAAAACACAAATATGAACTTCAAAATCACAATTCTACCTATTCCATATAACAAAACATAATATAACTCATCAAAACACAAATAGGAACTTCAAAATCACAATTCTACCTATTCCATATACCAAAACATCATTGAATAATTCATCAAAACACAAATATGAACTTCAAAATCACAATTCTACCTATTCCATATAACAAAACATAATATAACTCATCAAAACACAAATATGAACTTCAAAATCACAATTCTACCTATTCCATATACCAAAACATCATTGAATAATTCATCAAAACACAAATATGAACTTCAAAATCACAATTCTACCTATTCCATATAAAAAAACATAATATAACTTATCAAAACACAAATATGAACTTCAAAATCACAATTCTACCTATTCCATATACCAAAACATCAATGAATAACTCATCAAAACACAAATATGAACTTCAAAATCACAATTCTACCTATTCCATATACCAAAACATCAATAACTCATCAAAACACAAATATGAACTTCAAAATCACAATTCTACCTATTCCATATACCAAAACATCAATGAATAATTCATCAAAACACAAATATGAACTTCAAAATCACAATTCTACCTATTCCATATACCAAAACATCAATAACTCTTCAAAACACAAATATGAACTTCAAAACACAATTTTTATCTATTCCATTTACCAAAACATCAATAACTCATCAAAACACAAATATGAACTTCAAAATCACAATTCTACCTATTCCATATAACAAAACATAATATAACTCATCAAAACACAAATATGAACTTCAAAATCACAATTCTGCCTATTCGATATAACAAAACATAATATAACTCATCAAAACACAAATATGAACTTCAAATTCACAATTCTACCTATTCCATATACCAAAACATCAATGAATAATTCATCAAAACACAAATATGAACTTCAAAATCACAATTCTACCTATTCCATATACCAAAACATCAATAAATCATCAAAACACAAATATGAACTTCAAAATCTCAATTCTACCTATTTCATATACCAAAACATCAATAACTCATCAAAACACAAATATGAACTTCACAATAAAAATTCTACCTATTCCATATACCAAAACATCAATAACTCATCAAAACACAAATATGAACTTCAAAATCTCAATTCTACCTATTCCATATACCAAAACATCAATGAATAATTCATCAAAACACAAATATGAACTTCAAAATCACAATTCTACCTATTCCATATACCAAAACATCAATAACTCATCAAAACACAAATATGAACTTCAAAATCACAATTCTACCTATTCCATATAACAAAACATAATATAACTCATCAAAACACAAATATGAACTTCAAAATCACAATTCTACCTATTCCATATACCAAAACATCAATGAATAATTCATCAAAACACAAATATGAACTTCAAAATCACAATTCTACCTATTCCATATACCAAAACATCAATAAATCATCAAAACACAAATATGAACTTCAAAATCTCAATTCTACCTATCCCATATACCAAAACATCAATAACTCATCAAAACACAAATATGAACTTCACAATAGAAATTCTACCTATTCCATATACCAAAACATCAATAACTCATCAAAACACAAATATGAACTTCAAAATCACAATTCTACCTATTCCATATACCAAAACATCAATAACTCATCAAAACACAAATATGAACTTCAAAACACAATTTTTATCTATTCCATTTACCAAAATATCAATAACTCATCAAAACACAAATATGAACTTCAAAATCACAATTCTACCTATTCCATATAACAAAACATAATATAACTCATCAAAACACAAATATGAACTTCAAAATCACAATTCTACCTATTCCATATACCAAAACATCAATGAATAATTCATCAAAACACAAATATGAACTTCAAAATCACAATTCTACCTATTCCATATACCAAAACATCAATAAATCATCAAAACACAAATATGAACTTCAAAATCTCAATTCTACCTATCTCATATACCAAAACATCAATAACTCATCAAAACACAAATATGAACTTCACAATAAAAATTCTACCTATTCCATATACCAAAACATCAATAACTCTTCAAAACACAAATATGAACTTCAAAATCACAATTCTACCTATTCCATATAACAAAACATAATATAACTCATCAAAACACAAATATGAACTTCAAAATCACAATTCTACCTATTCCATATACCAAAACATAATATAACTCATCAAAACACAAATATGAACTTCAAAATAACAATTCTACCTATTCTATAACAAAACAGGAATAACTCATCAAAACACAAATATGAACTTCAAAATCACAATTCTACCTATTCCACATACCAAAACATCAATAACTCATCAAAACACAAATATGAACTTCAAAATCACAATTCTACCTATTCCATATACCAAAACATCAATGAATAACTCATCAAAACACAAATATGAACTTCAAAATCACAATTCTACCTATTCCATATACCAAAACATCAATAACTCATCAAAACACAAATATGAACTTCAAAACACAATTTTTATCTATTCCATTTACCAAAACATCAATAACTCATCAAAACACAAATATGAACTTCAAAATCACAATTCTACCTATTCCATATAACAAAACATAATATAACTCATCAAAACACAAATATGAACTTCAAAATCACAATTCTACCTATTCCATATAACAAAACATAATATAACTCATCAAAACACAAATATGAACTTCAAAATCACAATTCTACCTATTCCATATACCAAAACATCAATGAATAATTCATCAAAACACAAATATGAACTTCAAAATCACAATTCTACCTATTCCATATACCAAAACATCAATAAATCATCAAAACACAAATATGAACTTCAAAATCTCAATTCTACCTATCTCATATACCAAAACATCAATAACTCATCAAAACACAAATATGAACTTCACAATAAAAATTCTTCCTATTCCATATACCAAAACATCAATAACTCTTCAAAACACAAATATGAACTTCAAAATCACAATTCTACCTATTCCATATAACAAAACATAATATAACTCATCAAAACACAAATATGAACTTCAAAATCACAATTCTACCTATTCCATATACCAAACCATAATATAACTCATCAAAACACAAATATGAACTTCAAAATAACAATTCTACCTATTCTATAACAAAACAGGAATAACTCATCAAAACACAAATATGAACTTCAAAATCACAATTCTACCTATTCCACATACCAAAACATCAATAACTCATCAAAACACAAATATGAACTTCAAAATCACAATTCTACCTATTCCATATACCAAAACATCAATGAATAACTCATCAAAACACAAATATGAACTTCAAAATCACAATTCTACCTATTCCATATACCAAAACATCAATAACTCATCAAAACACAAATATGAACTTCAAAACACAATTTTTATCTATTCCATTTACCAAAACATCAATAACTCATCAAAACACAAATATGAACTTCAAAATCACAATTCTACCTATTCCATATAACAAAACATAATATAACTCATCAAAACACAAATATGAACTTCAAAATCACAATTCTACCTATTCCATATAACAAAACATAATATAACTCATCAAAACACAAATATGAACTTCAAAATCACAATTCTACCCATTCCATATAACAAAACATAATATAACTCATCAAAACACAAATATGAACTTCAAAATAACAATTCTACCTATTCTATAACAAAATAGGAATAACTCATCAAAACACAAATATGAACTTCAAAATCACAATTCTACCTATTCCACATACCAAAACATCAATAACTCATCAAAACACAAATATGAACTTCAAAATCACAATTCTACCTATTCCATATACCAAAACATCAATGAATAACTCATCAAAACACAAATATGAACTTCAAAATTACAATTCTACCTATTCCATATACCAAAACATCAATAACTCATCAAAACACAAATATGAACTTCAAAACACAATTTTTATCTATTCCATTTACCAAAACATCAATAACTCATCAAAACACAAATATGAACTTCAAAATCACAATTCTACCTATTCCATATAACAAAACATAATATAACTCATCAAAACACAAATATGAACTTCAAAATCACAATTCTACCTATTCCATATACCAAAACATCAATGAATAATTCATCAAAACACAAATATGAACTTCAAAATCATAATTCTACCTATTCCATATAACAAAACATAATATAACTCATCAAAACACAAATATGAACTTCAAAATCACAATTCTACCTATTTCATATACCAAAACATCAATAAATCATCAAAACACAAATATGAACTTCAAAATCTCAATTCTACCTATTTCATATACCAAAACATCAATAACTCATCAAAACACAAATATGAACTTCACAATAAAAATTCTACCTATTCCATATACCAAAACATCAATAACTCATCAAAACACAAATATGAACTTCAAAATCACAATTCTACCTATTCCATATACCAAAACATCAATGAATAACTCATCAAAACACAAATATGAACTTCAAAATTACAATTCTACCTATTCCATATACCAAAACATCAATAACTCATCAAAACACAAATATGAACTTCAAAACACAATTTTTATCTATTCCATTTACCAAAACATCAATAACTCATCAAAACACAAATATGAACTTCAAAATCACAATTCTACCTATTCCATATAACAAAACATAATATAACTCATCAAAACACAAATATGAACTTCAAAATCACAATTCTACCTATTCCATATACCAAAACATCAATGAATAATTCATCAAAACACAAATATGAACTTCAAAATCATAATTCTACCTATTCCATATAACAAAACATAATATAACTCATCAAAACACAAATATGAACTTCAAAATCACAATTCTACCTATTTCATATGCCAAAACATCAATAAATCATCAAAACACAAATATGAACTTCAAAATCTCAATTCTACCTATTTCATATACCAAAACATCAATAACTCATCAAAACACAAATATGAACTTCACAATAAAAATTCTACCTATTCCATATACCAAAACATCAATAACTCATCAAAACACAAATATGAACTTCAAAATCTCAATTCTACCTATTCCATATACCAAAACATCAATGAATAATTCATCAAAACACAAATATGAACTTCAAAATCTCAATTCTACCTATTCCATATACCAAAACATCAATGAATAATTCATCAAAACACAAATATGAACTTCAAAATCACAATTCTACCTATTCCATATACCAAAACATCAATAACTCATCAAAACACAAATATGAACTTGAAAATCACAATTCTACCTATTCCATATAACAAAACATAATATAACTCATCAAAACACAAATATGAACTTCAAAATCACAATTCTACCTATTCCATATACCAAAACATCAATGAATAATTCATCAAAACACAAATATGAACTTCAAAATCATAATTCTACCTATTCCATATAACAAAACATAATATAACTCATCAAAACACAAATATGAACTTCAAAATCACAATTCTACCTATTCCATATACCAAAACATCATTGAATAATTCATCAAAACACAAATATGAACTTCAAAATCACAATTCTACCTATTCCATATAACAAAACATAATATAACTCATCAAAACACAAATATGAACTTCAAAATCACAATTCTACCTATTCCATATACCAAAACATCAATGAATAACTCATCAAAACACAAATATGAACTTCAAAATCACAATTCTACCTATTCCATATACCAAAACATCAATAACTCATCAAAACACAAATATGAACTTCAAAATCACAATTCTACCTATTCCATATACCAAAACATCAATGAATAATTCATCAAAACACAAATATGAACTTCAAAATCACAATTCTACCTATTCCATATACCAAAACATCAATAACTCATCAAAACACAAATATGAACTTCAAAACACAATTTTTATCTATTCCATTTACCAAAACATCAATAACTCATCAAAACACAAAAATGAACTTCAAAATCCCAATTCTACCTATTCCATATAACAAAACATAATATAACTCATCAAAACACAAATATGAACTTCAAAATCACAATTCTACCTATTCCATATAACAAAACATAATATAACTCATCAAAACACAAATATGAACTTCAAATTCACAATTCTACCTATTCCATATACCAAAACATCAATGAATAATTCATCAAAACACAAATATGAACTTCAAAATCACAATTCTACCTATTCCACATACCAAAACATCAATAACTCATCAAAACACAAATATGAACTTCAAAATCACAATTCTACCTATTCCATATACCAAAACATCAATGAATAACTCATCAAAACACAAATATGAACTTCAAAATTACAATTCTACCTATTCCATATACCAAAACATCAATAACTCATCAAAACACAAATATGAACTTCAAAACACAATTTTTATCTATTCCATTTACCAAAACATCAATAACTCATCAAAACACAAATATGAACTTCAAAATCACAATTCTACCTATTCCATATAACAAAACATAATATAACTCATCAAAACACAAATATGAACTTCAAAATCACAATTCTACCTATTCCATATACCAAAACATCAATGAATAATTCATCAAAACACAAATATGAACTTCAAAATCATAATTCTACCTATTCCATATAACAAAACATAATATAACTCATCAAAACACAAATATGAACTTCAAAATCACAATTCTACCTATTTCATATACCAAAACATCAATAAATCATCAAAACACAAATATGAACTTCAAAATCTCAATTCTACCTATTTCATATACCAAAACATCAATAACTCATCAAAACACAAATATGAACTTCACAATAAAAATTCTACCTATTCCATATACCAAAACATCAATAACTCATCAAAACACAAATATGAACTTCAAAATCACAATTCTACCTATTCCATATACCAAAACATCAATGAATAACTCATCAAAACACAAATATGAACTTCAAAATTACAATTCTACCTATTCCATATACCAAAACATCAATAACTCATCAAAACACAAATATGAACTTCAAAACACAATTTTTATCTATTCCATTTACCAAAACATCAATAACTCATCAAAACACAAATATGAACTTCAAAATCACAATTCTACCTATTCCATATAACAAAACATAATATAACTCATCAAAACACAAATATGAACTTCAAAATCACAATTCTACCTATTCCATATACCAAAACATCAATGAATAATTCATCAAAACACAAATATGAACTTCAAAATCATAATTCTACCTATTCCATATAACAAAACATAATATAACTCATCAAAACACAAATATGAACTTCAAAATCACAATTCTACCTATTTCATATGCCAAAACATCAATAAATCATCAAAACACAAATATGAACTTCAAAATCTCAATTCTACCTATTTCATATACCAAAACATCAATAACTCATCAAAACACAAATATGAACTTCACAATAAAAATTCTACCTATTCCATATACCAAAACATCAATAACTCATCAAAACACAAATATGAACTTCAAAATCTCAATTCTACCTATTCCATATACCAAAACATCAATGAATAATTCATCAAAACACAAATATGAACTTCAAAATCTCAATTCTACCTATTCCATATACCAAAACATCAATGAATAATTCATCAAAACACAAATATGAACTTCAAAATCACAATTCTACCTATTCCATATACCAAAACATCAATAACTCATCAAAACACAAATATGAACTTGAAAATCACAATTCTACCTATTCCATATAACAAAACATAATATAACTCATCAAAACACAAATATGAACTTCAAAATCACAATTCTACCTATTCCATATACCAAAACATCAATGAATAATTCATCAAAACACAAATATGAACTTCAAAATCATAATTCTACCTATTCCATATAACAAAACATAATATAACTCATCAAAACACAAATATGAACTTCAAAATCACAATTCTACCTATTCCATATACCAAAACATCATTGAATAATTCATCAAAACACAAATATGAACTTCAAAATCACAATTCTACCTATTCCATATAACAAAACATAATATAACTCATCAAAACACAAATATGAACTTCAAAATCACAATTCTACCTATTCCATATACCAAAACATCAATGAATAACTCATCAAAACACAAATATGAACTTCAAAATCACAATTCTACCTATTCCATATACCAAAACATCAATAACTCATCAAAACACAAATATGAACTTCAAAATCACAATTCTACCTATTCCATATACCAAAACATCAATGAATAATTCATCAAAACACAAATATGAACTTCAAAATCACAATTCTACCTATTCCATATACCAAAACATCAATAACTCATCAAAACACAAATATGAACTTCAAAACACAATTTTTATCTATTCCATTTACCAAAACATCAATAACTCATCAAAACACAAAAATGAACTTCAAAATCCCAATTCTACCTATTCCATATAACAAAACATAATATAACTCATCAAAACACAAATATGAACTTCAAAATCACAATTCTACCTATTCCATATAACAAAACATAATATAACTCATCAAAACACAAATATGAACTTCAAATTCACAATTCTACCTATTCCATATACCAAAACATCAATGAATAATTCATCAAAACACAAATATGAAATTCAAAATCACAATTCTACCTATTCCATATAACAAAACATAATATAACTCATCAAAACACAAATATGAACTTCAAAATCACAATTCTACCTATTCCATATACCAAAACATAATATAACTCATCAAAACATAAATATGAACTTCAAAACACAATTTTTATCTATTCCATTTACCAAAACATCAATAACTCATCAAAACACAAATATGAACTTCAAAATCACAATTCTACCTATTCCATATAACAAAACATAATATAACTCATCAAAACACAAATATGAACTTCAAAATCACAATTCTACCTATTCCATATACTAAAACATCAATAACTCATCAAAACACAAATATGAACTTCAAAATCACAATTCTACCTATTCCATATACCAAAACATCAATAACTCATCAAAACACAAATATGAACTTCAAAATCACAATTCTACCTATTCCATATAACAAAACCTAATATAACTCATCAAAACACAAATATGAACTTCAAAATCACAATTCTACCTATTCCATATAACAAAACATAATATAACTCATCAAAACACAAATAGGAACTTCAAAATCACAATTCTACCTATTCCATATACCAAAACATCATTGAATAATTCATCAAAACACAAATATGAACTTCAAAATCACAATTCTACCTATTCCATATAACAAAACATAATATAACTCATCAAAACACAAATATGAACTTCAAAATCACAATTCTACCTATTCCATATACCAAAACATCATTGAATAATTCATCAAAACACAAATATGAACTTCAAAATCACAATTCTACCTATTCCATATAACAAAACATAATATAACTCATCAAAACACAAATATGAACTTCAAAATCACAATTCTACCTATTCCATGTACCAAAACATCAATGAATAACTCATCAAAACACAAATATGAACTTCAAAATCACAATTCTACCTATTCCATATACCAAAACATCAATAACTCATCAAAACACAAATATGAACTTCAAAATCACAATTCTACCTATTCCATATACCAAAACATCAATGAATAATTCATCAAAACACAAATATGAACTTCAAAATCACAATTCTACCTATTCCATATACCAAAACATCAATAACTCTTCAAAACACAAATATGAACTTCAAAACACAATTTTTATCTATTCCATTTACCAAAACATCAATAACTCATCAAAACACAAATATGAACTTCAAAATCACAATTCTACCTATTCCATATAACAAAACATAATATAACTCATCAAAACACAAATATGAACTTCAAAATCACAATTCTACCTATTCCATATAACAAAACATAATATAACTCATCAAAACACAAATATGAACTTCAAAATCACAATTCTACCTATTCCATATAACAAAACATAATATAACTCATCAAAACACAAATATGAACTTCAAAATCACAATTCTACCTATTCCATATACCAAAACATCAATGAATAACTCATCAAAACACAAATATGAACTTCACAATAAAAATTCTACCTATTCCATATACCAAAACCTCAATAACTCATCAAAACACAAATATGAACTTCAAAATCACAATTCTACCTATTCCATATACCAAAACATCAATGAATAACTCATCAAAACACAAATATGAACTTCAAAATCTCAATTCTACCTATTTCATATACCAAAACATCAATAACTCATCAAAACACAAATATGAACTTCACAATAAAAATTCTACCTATTCCATATACCAAAACATCAATAACTCATCAAAACACAAATATGAACTTCAAAATCTCAATTCTACCTATTCCATATACCAAAACATCAATGAATAATTCATCAAAACACAAATATGAACTTCAAAATCTCAATTCTACCTATTCCATATACCAAAACATCAATGAATAATTCATCAAAACACAAATATGAACTTCAAAATCACAATTCTACCTATTCCATATACCAAAACATCAATAACTCATCAAAACACAAATATGAACTTGAAAATCACAATTCTACCTATTCCATATAACAAAACATAATATAACTCATCAAAACACAAATATGAACTTCAAAATCACAATTCTACCTATTCCATATACCAAAACATCAATGAATAATTCATCAAAACACAAATATGAACTTCAAAATCATAATTCTACCTATTCCATATAACAAAACATAATATAACTCATCAAAACACAAATATGAACTTCAAAATCACAATTCTACCTATTCCATATACCAAAACATCATTGAATAATTCATCAAAACACAAATATGAACTTCAAAATCACAATTCTACCTATTCCATATAACAAAACATAATATAACTCATCAAAACACAAATATGAACTTCAAAATCACAATTCTACCTATTCCATATACCAAAACATCAATGAATAACTCATCAAAACACAAATATGAACTTCAAAATCACAATTCTACCTATTCCATATACCAAAACATCAATAACTCATCAAAACACAAATATGAACTTCAAAATCACAATTCTACCTATTCCATATACCAAAACATCAATGAATAATTCATCAAAACACAAATATGAACTTCAAAATCACAATTCTACCTATTCCATATACCAAAACATCAATAACTCATCAAAACACAAATATGAACTTCAAAACACAATTTTTATCTATTCCATTTACCAAAACATCAATAACTCATCAAAACACAAAAATGAACTTCAAAATCCCAATTCTACCTATTCCATATAACAAAACATAATATAACTCATCAAAACACAAATATGAACTTCAAAATCACAATTCTACCTATTCCATATAACAAAACATAATATAACTCATCAAAACACAAATATGAACTTCAAATTCACAATTCTACCTATTCCATATACCAAAACATCAATGAATAATTCATCAAAACACAAATATGAAATTCAAAATCACAATTCTACCTATTCCATATAACAAAACATAATATAACTCATCAAAACACAAATATGAACTTCAAAATCACAATTCTACCTATTCCATATACCAAAACATAATATAACTCATCAAAACATAAATATGAACTTCAAAACACAATTTTTATCTATTCCATTTACCAAAACATCAATAACTCATCAAAACACAAATATGAACTTCAAAATCACAATTCTACCTATTCCATATAACAAAACATAATATAACTCATCAAAACACAAATATGAACTTCAAAATCACAATTCTACCTATTCCATATACTAAAACATCAATAACTCATCAAAACACAAATATGAACTTCAAAATCACAATTCTACCTATTCCATATACCAAAACATCAATAACTCATCAAAACACAAATATGAACTTCAAAATCACAATTCTACCTATTCCATATAACAAAACCTAATATAACTCATCAAAACACAAATATGAACTTCAAAATCACAATTCTACCTATTCCATATAACAAAACATAATATAACTCATCAAAACACAAATAGGAACTTCAAAATCACAATTCTACCTATTCCATATACCAAAACATCATTGAATAATTCATCAAAACACAAATATGAACTTCAAAATCACAATTCTACCTATTCCATATAACAAAACATAATATAACTCATCAAAACACAAATATGAACTTCAAAATCACAATTCTACCTATTCCATATACCAAAACATCATTGAATAATTCATCAAAACACAAATATGAACTTCAAAATCACAATTCTACCTATTCCATATAACAAAACATAATATAACTCATCAAAACACAAATATGAACTTCAAAATCACAATTCTACCTATTCCATATACCAAAACATCAATGAATAACTCATCAAAACACAAATATGAACTTCAAAATCACAATTCTACCTATTCCATATACCAAAACATCAATAACTCATCAAAACACAAATATGAACTTCAAAATCACAATTCTACCTATTCCATATACCAAAACATCAATGAATAATTCATCAAAACACAAATATGAACTTCAAAATCACAATTCTACCTATTCCACATACCAAAACATCAATAACTCTTCAAAACACAAATATGAACTTCAAAACACAATTTTTATCTATTCCATTTACCAAAACATCAATAACTCATCAAAACACAAATATGAACTTCAAAATCACAATTCTACCTATTCCATATAACAAAACATAATATAACTCATCAAAACACAAATATGAACTTCAAAATCACAATTCTACCTATTCCATATAACAAAACATAATATAACTCATCAAAACACAAATATGAACTTCAAAATCACAATTCTACCTATTCCATATAACAAAACATAATATAACTCATCAAAACACAAATATGAACTTCAAAATCACAATTCTACCTATTCCATATAACAAAACATAATATAACTCATCAAAACACAAATATGAACTTCAAAATCATAATTCTACCTATTCCATATAACAAAACATAATATAACTCATCAAAACACAAATATGAACTTCAAAATCACAATTCTACCTATTTCATATGCCAAAACATCAATAAATCATCAAAACACAAATATGAACTTCACAATAAAAATTCTACCTATTCCATATACCAAAACATCAATAACTCATCAAAACACAAATATGAACTTCAAAATCTCAATTCTACCTATTCCATATACCAAAACATCAATGAATAATTCATCAAAACACAAATATGAACTTCAAAATCTCAATTCTACCTATTCCATATACCAAAACATCAATGAATAATTCATCAAAACACAAATATGAACTTCAAAATCACAATTCTACCTATTCCATATACCAAAACATCAATAACTCATCAAAACACAAATATGAACTTGAAAATCACAATTCTACCTATTCCATATAACAAAACATAATATAACTCATCAAAACACAAATATGAACTTCAAAATCACAATTCTACCTATTCCATATACCAAAACATCAATGAATAATTCATCAAAACACAAATATGAACTTCAAAATCATAATTCTACCTATTCCATATAACAAAACATAATATAACTCATCAAAACACAAATATGAACTTCAAAATCACAATTCTACCTATTCCATATACCAAAACATCATTGAATAATTCATCAAAACACAAATATGAACTTCAAAATCACAATTCTACCTATTCCATATAACAAAACATAATATAACTCATCAAAACACAAATATGAACTTCAAAATCACAATTCTACCTATTCCATATACCAAAACATCAATGAATAACTCATCAAAACACAAATATGAACTTCAAAATCACAATTCTACCTATTCCATATACCAAAACATCAATAACTCATCAAAACACAAATATGAACTTCAAAATCACAATTCTACCTATTCCATATACCAAAACATCAATGAATAATTCATCAAAACACAAATATGAACTTCAAAATCACAATTCTACCTATTCCATATACCAAAACATCAATAACTCATCAAAACACAAATATGAACTTCAAAACACAATTTTTATCTATTCCATTTACCAAAACATCAATAACTCATCAAAACACAAAAATGAACTTCAAAATCCCAATTCTACCTATTCCATATAACAAAACATAATATAACTCATCAAAACACAAATATGAACTTCAAAATCACAATTCTACCTATTCCATATAACAAAACATAATATAACTCATCAAAACACAAATATGAACTTCAAATTCACAATTCTACCTATTCCATATACCAAAACATCAATGAATAATTCATCAAAACACAAATATGAAATTCAAAATCACAATTCTACCTATTCCATATAACAAAACATAATATAACTCATCAAAACACAAATATGAACTTCAAAATCACAATTCTACCTATTCCATATACCAAAACATAATATAACTCATCAAAACATAAATATGAACTTCAAAACACAATTTTTATCTATTCCATTTACCAAAACATCAATAACTCATCAAAACACAAATATGAACTTCAAAATCACAATTCTACCTATTCCATATAACAAAACATAATATAACTCATCAAAACACAAATATGAACTTCAAAATCACAATTCTACCTATTCCATATACTAAAACATCAATAACTCATCAAAACACAAATATGAACTTCAAAATCACAATTCTACCTATTCCATATACCAAAACATCAATAACTCATCAAAACACAAATATGAACTTCAAAATCACAATTCTACCTATTCCATATAACAAAACCTAATATAACTCATCAAAACACAAATATGAACTTCAAAATCACAATTCTACCTATTCCATATAACAAAACATAATATAACTCATCAAAACACAAATAGGAACTTCAAAATCACAATTCTACATATTCCATATACCAAAACATCATTGAATAATTCATCAAAACACAAATATGAACTTCAAAATCACAATTCTACCTATTCCATATAACAAAACATAATATAACTCATCAAAACACAAATATGAACTTCAAAATCACAATTCTACCTATTCCATATACCAAAACATCATTGAATAATTCATCAAAACACAAATATGAACTTCAAAATCACAATTCTACCTATTCCATATAACAAAACATAATATAACTCATCAAAACACAAATATGAACTTCAAAATCACAATTCTACCTATTCCATATACCAAAACATCAATGAATAACTCATCAAAACACAAATATGAACTTCAAAATCACAATTCTACCTATTCCATATACCAAAACATCAATAACTCATCAAAACACAAATATGAACTTCAAAATCACAATTCTACCTATTCCATATACCAAAACATCAATGAATAATTCATCAAAACACAAATATGAACTTCAAAATCACAATTCTACCTATTCCATATACCAAAACATCAATAACTCTTCAAAACACAAATATGAACTTCAAAACACAATTTTTATCTATTCCATTTACCAAAACATCAATAACTCATCAAAACACAAATATGAACTTCAAAATCACAATTCTACCTATTCCATATAACAAAACATAATATAACTCATCAAAACACAAATATGAACTTCAAAATCACAATTCTACCTATTCCATATAACAAAACATAATATAACTCATCAAAACACAAATATGAACTTCAAATTCACAATTCTACCTATTCCATATACCAAAACATCAATGAATAATTCATCAAAACACAAATATAAACTTCAAAATCACAATTCTACCTATTCCATATACCAAAACATCAATAAATCATCAAAACACAAATATGAACTTCAAAATCTCAATTCTACCTATTTCATATACCAAAACATCAATAACTCATCAAAACACAAATATGAACTTCACAATAAAAATTCTACCTATTCCATATACCAAAACATCAATAACTCATCAAAACACAAATATGAACTTCAAAATCTCAATTCTACCTATTCCATATACCAAAACATCAATGAATAATTCATCAAAACACAAATATGAACTTCAAAATCACAATTCTACCTATTCCATATACCAAAACATCAATAACTCATCAAAACACAAATATGAACTTCAAAATCACAATTCTACCTATTCCATATAACAAAACATAATATAACTCATCAAAACACAAATATGAACTTCAAAATCACAATTCTACCTATTCCATATACCAAAACATCAATGAATAATTCATCAAAACACAAATATGAACTTCAAAATCACAATTCTACCTATTCAATATTCCAAAACATCAATAAATCATCAAAACACAAATATGAACTTCAAAATCTCAATTCTACCTATCCCATATACCAAAACATCAATAACTCATCAAAACACAAATATGAACTTCACAATAAAAATTCTACCTATTCCATATACCAAAACATCAATAACTCATCAAAACTCAAATATGAACTTCAAAATCACAATTCTACCTATTCCATATACCAAAACATCAATAACTCATCAAAACACAAATATGAACTTCAAAACACAATTTTTATCTATTCCATTTACCAAAATATCAATAACTCATCAAAACACAAATATGAACTTCAAAATCACAATTCTACCTATTCCATATAACAAAACATAATATAACTCATCAAAACACAAATATGAACTTCAAAATCACAATTCTACCTATTCCATATACCAAAACATCAATGAATAATTCATCAAAACACAAATATGAACTTCAAAATCACAATTCTACCTATTCCATATACCAAAACATCAATAAATCATCAAAACACAAATATGAACTTCAAAATCTCAATTCTACCTATCTCATATACCAAAACATCAATAACTCATCAAAACACAAATATGAACTTCACAATAAAAATTCTACCTATTCCATATACCAAAACATCAATAACTCTTCAAAACACAAATATGAACTTCAAAATCACAATTCTACCTATTCCATATAACAAAACATAATATAACTCGTCAAAACACAAATATGAACTTCAAAATCACAATTCTACCCATTCCATATAACAAAACATAATATAACTCATCAAAACACAAATATGACCTTCAAAATAACAATTCTACCTATTCTATAACAAAACAGGAATAACTCATCAAAACACAAATATGAACTTCAAAATCACAATTCTACCTATTCCACATACCAAAACATCAATAACTCATCAAAACACAAATATGAACTTCAAAATCACAATTCTACCTATTCCATATACCAAAACATCAATGAATAACTCATCAAAACACAAATATGAACTTCAAAATCACAATTCTACCTATTCCATATAACAAAACATCAATAACTCATCAAAACACAAATATGAACTTCAAAATCACAATTCTACCTATTCCATATACCAAAACATCAATGAATAATTCATCAAAACACAAATATGAACTTCAAAATCACAATTCTACCTATTCCATATACCAAAACATCAATAACTCATCAAAACACAAATATGAACTTCAAAACACAATTTTTATCTATTCCATTTACCAAAACATCAATAACTCATCAAAACACAAATATGAACTTCAAAATCACAATTCTACCTATTCCATATAACAAAACATAATATAACTCATCAAAACACAAATATGAACTTCAAAATCACAATTCTACCTATTCCATATACCAAAACATCAATGAATAATTCATCAAAACACAAATATGAACTTCAAAATCATAATTCTACCTATTCCATATAACAAAACGTAATATAACTCATCAAAACACAAATATGAACTTCAAAATCACAATTCTACCTATTTCATATACCAAAACATCAATAAATCATCAAAACACAAATATGAACTTCAAAATCTCAATTCTACCTATTTCATATACCAAAACATCAATAACTCATCAAAACACAAATATGAACTTCACAATAAAAATTCTACCTATTCCATATACCAAAACATCAATAACTCATCAAAACACAAATATGAACTTCAAAATCTCAATTCTACCTATTCCATATACCAAAACATCAATGAATAATTCATCAAAACACAAATATGAACTTCAAAATCACAATTCTACCTATTCCATATACCAAAACATCAATAACTCATCAAAACACAAATATGAACTTCAAAATCACAATTCTACCTATTCCATATACCAAAACATCAATGAATAATTCATCAAAACACAAATATGAACTTCAAAATCATAATTCTACCTATTCCATATAACAAAACATAATATAACTCATCAAAACACAAATATGAACTTCAAAATCACAATTCTACCTATTCCATATACCAAAACATCAATGAATAATTCATCAAAACACAAATATGAACTTCAAAATCACAATTCTACCTATTCAATATACCAAAACATCAATAAATCATCAAAACACAAATATGAACTTCAAAATCTCAATTCTACCTATCCCATATACCAAAACATCAATAACTCATCAAAACACAAATATGAACTTCACAATAAAAATTCTACCTATTCCATATACCAAAACATCAATAACTCATCAAAACACAAATATGAACTTCAAAATCACAATTCTACCTATTCCATATACCAAAACATCAATAACTCATCAAAACACAAATATAAACTTCAAAACACAATTTTTATCTAATCCATTTACCAAAATATCAATAACTCATCAAAACACAAATATGAACTTCAAAATCACAATTCTACCTATTCCATATAACAAAACATAATATAACTCATCAAAACACAAATATGAACTTCAAAATCACAATTCTACCTATTCCATATACCAAAACATCAATGAATAATTCATCAAAACACAAATATGAACTTCAAAATCACAATTCTACCTATTCCATATACCAAAACATCAATAAATCATCAAAACACAAATATGAACTTCAAAATCTCAATTCTACCTATCTCATATACCAAAACATCAATAACTCATCAAAACACAAATATGAACTTCACAATAAAAATTCTACCTATTCCATATACCAAAACATCAATAACTCTTCAAAACACAAATATGAACTTCAAAATCACAATTCTACCTATTCCATATAACAAAACATAATATAACTCATCAAAACACAAATATGAACTTCAAAATCACAATTCTACCCATTCCATATAACAAAACATAATATAACTCATCAAAACACAAATATGAACTTCAAAATAACAATTCTACCTATTCTATAACAAAACAGGAATAACTCATCAAAACACAAATATGAACTTCAAAATCACAATTCTACCTATTCCACATACCAAAACATCAATAACTCATCAAAACACAAATATGAACTTCAAAATCACAATTCTACCTATTCCATATACCAAAACATCAATGAATAACTCATCAAAACACAAATATGAACTTCAAAATCACAATTCTACCTATTCCATATAACAAAACATCAATAACTCATCAAAACACAAATATGAACTTCAAAATCACAATTCTACCTATTCCATATACCAAAACATCAATGAATAATTCATCAAAACACAAATATGAACTTCAAAATCACAATTCTACCTATTCCATATACCAAAACATCAATAACTCATCAAAACACAAATATGAACTTCAAAACACAATTTTTATCTATTCCATTTACCAAAACATCAATAACTCATCAAAACACAAATATGAACTTCAAAATCACAATTCTACCTATTCCATATAACAAAACATAATATAACTCATCAAAACACAAATATGAACTTCAAAATCACAATTCTACCTATTCCATATACCAAAACATCAATGAATAATTCATCAAAACACAAATATGAACTTCAAAATCATAATTCTACCTATTCCATATAACAAAACATAATATAACTCATCAAAACACAAATATGAACTTCAAAATCACAATTCTACCTATTTCATATACCAAAACATCAATAAATCATCAAAACACAAATATGAACTTCAAAATCTCAATTCTACCTATTTCATATACCAAAACATCAATAACTCATCAAAACACAAATATGAACTTCACAATAAAAATTCTACCTATTCCATATACCAAAACATCAATAACTCATCAAAACACAAATATGAACTTCAAAATCTCAATTCTACCTATTCCATATACCAAAACATCAATGAATAATTCATCAAAACACAAATATGAACTTCAAAATCACAATTCTACCTATTCCATATACCAAAACATCAATAACTCATCAAAACACAAATATGAACTTCAAAATCACAATTCTACCTATTCCATATACCAAAACATCAATGAATAATTCATCAAAACACAAATATGAACTTCAAAATCATAATTCTACCTATTCCATATAACAAAACATAATATAACTCATCAAAACACAAATATGAACTTCAAAATCACAATTCTACCTATTCCATATACCAAAACATCAATGAATAATTCATCAAAACACAAATATGAACTTCAAAATCACAATTCTACCTATTCCATATACCAAAACATCAATAACTCATCAAAACACAAATATGAACTTCAAAACACAATTTTTATCTATTCCATTTACCAAAACATCAATAACTCATCAAAACACAAATATGAACTTCAAAATCACAATTCTACCTATTCCATATAACAAAACATAATATAACTCATCAAAACACAAATATGAACTTCAAAATCACAATTCTACCTATTCCATATACCAAAACATCAATGAATAATTCATCAAAACACAAATATGAACTTCAAAATCATAATTCTACCTATTCCATATAACAAAACATAATATAACTCATCAAAACACAAATATGAACTTCAAAATCACAATTCTACCTATTTCATATACCAAAACATCAATAAATCATCAAAACACAAATATGAACTTCAAAATCTCAATTCTACCTATTTCATATACCAAAACATCAATAACTCATCAAAACACAAATATGAACTTCACAATAAAAATTCTACCTATTCCATATACCAAAACATCAATAACTCATCAAAACACAAATATGAACTTCAAAATCTCAATTCTACCTATTCCATATACCAAAACATCAATGAATAATTCATCAAAACACAAATATGAACTTCAAAATCACAATTCTACCTATTCCATATACCAAAACATCAATAACTCATCAAAACACAAATATGAACTTCAAAATCACAATTCTACCTATTCCATATACCAAAACATCAATGAATAATTCATCAAAACACAAATATGAACTTCAAAATCATAATTCTACCTATTCCATATAACAAAACATAATATAACTCATCAAAACACAAATATGAACTTCAAAATCACAATTCTACCTATTCCATATACCAAAACATCATTGAATAATTCATCAAAACACAAATATGAACTTCAAAATCACAATTCTACCTATTCCATATAACAAAACATAATATAACTCATCAAAACACAAATATGAACTTCAAAATCACAATTCTACCTATTCCATATACCAAAACATCAATGAATAACTCATCAAAACACAAATATGAACTTCAAAATCACAATTCTACCTATTCCATATACCAAAACATCAATAACTCATCAAAACACAAATATGAACTTCAAAACACAATTTTTATCTATTCCATTTACCAAAACATCAATAACTCATCAAAACACAAATATGAACTTCAAAATCACAATTCTACCTATTCCATATAACAAAACATAATATAACTCATCAAAACACAAATATGAACTTCAAAATCACAATTCTACCTATTCCATATACCAAAACATCAATGAATAATTCATCAAAACACAAATATGAACTTCAAAATCATAATTCTACCTATTCCATATAACAAAATATAATATAACTCATCAAAACACAAATATGAACTTCAAAATCACAATTCTACCTATTCCATATAACAAAACATAATATAACTCATCAAAACACAAATATGAACTTCAAAATCACAATTCTACCTATTCCATATACCAAAACATCAATGAATAATTCATCAAAACACAAATATGAACTTCAAAATCACAATTCTACCTATTCCATATACCAAAACATCAATAACTCATCAAAACACAAATATGAACTTCAAAACACAATTTTTATCTATTCCATTTACCAAAACATCAATAACTCATCAAAACACAAATATGAACTTCAAAATCACAATTCTACCTATTCCATATAACAAAACATAATATAACTCATCAAAACACAAATATGAACTTCAAAATCACAATTCTACCTATTCCATATACCAAAACATCAATGAATAATTCATCAAAACACAAATATGAACTTCAAAATCATAATTCTACCTATTCCATATAACAAAACGTAATATAACTCATCAAAACACAAATATGAACTTCAAAATCACAATTCTACCTATTTCATATACCAAAACATCAATAAATCATCAAAACACAAATATGAACTTCAAAATCTCAATTCTACCTATTTCATATACCAAAACATCAATAACTCATCAAAACACAAATATGAACTTCACAATAAAAATTCTACCTATTCCATATACCAAAACATCAATAACTCATCAAAACACAAATATGAACTTCAAAATCTCAATTCTACCTATTCCATATACCAAAACATCAATGAATAATTCATCAAAACACAAATATGAACTTCAAAATCACAATTCTACCTATTCCATATACCAAAACATCAATAACTCATCAAAACACAAATATGAACTTCAAAATCACAATTCTACCTATTCCATATACCAAAACATCAATGAATAATTCATCAAAACACAAATATGAACTTCAAAATCATAATTCTACCTATTCCATATAACAAAACATAATATAACTCATCAAAACACAAATATGAACTTCAAAATCACAATTCTACCTATTCCATATACCAAAACATCAATGAATAATTCATCAAAACACAAATATGAACTTCAAAATCACAATTCTACCTATTCAATATACCAAAACATCAATAAATCATCAAAACACAAATATGAACTTCAAAATCTCAATTCTACCTATCCCATATACCAAAACATCAATAACTCATCAAAACACAAATATGAACTTCACAATAAAAATTCTACCTATTCCATATACCAAAACATCAATAACTCATCAAAACACAAATATGAACTTCAAAATCACAATTCTACCTATTCCATATACCAAAACATCAATAACTCATCAAAACACAAATATGAACTTCAAAACACAATTTTTATCTATTCCATTTACCAAAATATCAATAACTCATCAAAACACAAATATGAACTTCAAAATCACAATTCTACCTATTCCATATAACAAAACATAATATAACTCATCAAAACACAAATATGAACTTCAAAATCACAATTCTACCTATTCCATATACCAAAACATCAATAAATCATCAAAACACAAATATGAACTTCAAAATCTCAATTCTACCTATCTCATATACCAAAACATCAATAACTCATCAAAACACAAATATGAACTTCACAATAAAAATTCTACCTATTCCATATACCAAAACATCAATAACTCTTCAAAACACAAATATGAACTTCAAAATCACAATTCTACCTATTCCATATAACAAAACATAATATAACTCATCAAAACACAAATATGAACTTCAAAATCACAATTCTACCCATTCCATATAACAAAACATAATATAACTCATCAAAACACAAATATGAACTTCAAAATAACAATTCTACCTATTCTATAACAAAACAGGAATAACTCATCAAAACACAAATATGAACTTCAAAATCACAATTCTACCTATTCCACATACCCAAACATCAATAACTCATCAAAACACAAATATGAACTTCAAAATCACAATTCTACCTATTCCATATACCAAAACATCAATGAATAACTCATCAAAACACAAATATGAACTTCAAAATCACAATTCTACCTATTCCATATAACAAAACATCAATAACTCATCAAAACACAAATATGAACTTCAAAATCACAATTCTACCTATTCCATATACCAAAACATCAATAACTCATCAAAACACAAATATGAACTTCAAAACACAATTTTTATCTATTCCATTTACCAAAACATCAATAACTCATCAAAACACAAATATGAACTTCAAAATCACAATTCTACCTATTCCATATAACAAAACATAATATAACTCATCAAAACACAAATATGAACTTCAAAATCACAATTCTACCTATTCCATATACCAAAACATCAATGAATAATTCATCAAAACACAAATATGAACTTCAAAATCATAATTCTACCTATTCCATATAACAAAACATAATATAACTCATCAAAACACAAATATGAACTTCAAAATCACAATTCTACCTATTTCATATACCAAAACATCAATAAATCATCAAAACACAAATATGAACTTCAAAATCTCAATTCTACCTATTTCATATACCAAAACATCAATAACTCATCAAAACACAAATATGAACTTCACAATAAAAATTCTACCTATTCCATATACCAAAACATCAATAACTCATCAAAACACAAATATGAACTTCAAAATCTCAATTCTACCTATTCCATATACCAAAACATCAATGAATAATTCATCAAAACACAAATATGAACTTCAAAATCACAATTCTACCTATTCCATATACCAAAACATCAATAACTCATCAAAACACAAATATGAACTTCAAAATCACAATTCTACCTATTCCATATACCAAAACATCAATGAATAATTCATCAAAACACAAATATGAACTTCAAAATCATAATTCTACCTATTCCATATAACAAAACATAATATAACTCATCAAAACACAAATATGAACTTCAAAATCACAATTCTACCTATTCCATATACCAAAACATCATTGAATAATTCATCAAAACACAAATATGAACTTCAAAATCACAATTCTACCTATTCCATATAACAAAACATAATATAACTCATCAAAACACAAATATGAACTTCAAAATCACAATTCTACCTATTCCATATACCAAAACATCAATGAATAACTCATCAAAACACAAATATGAACTTCAAAATCACAATTCTACCTATTCCATATACCAAAACATCAATAACTCATCAAAACACAAATATGAACTTCAAAACACAATTTTTATCTATTCCATTTACCAAAACATCAATAACTCATCAAAACACAAATATGAACTTCAAAATCACAATTCTACCTATTCCATATAACAAAACATAATATAACTCATCAAAACACAAATATGAACTTCAAAATCACAATTCTACCTATTCCATATACCAAAACATCAATGAATAATTCATCAAAACACAAATATGAACTTCAAAATCATAATTCTACCTATTCCATATAACAAAATATAATATAACTCATCAAAACACAAATATGAACTTCAAAATCACAATTCTACCTATTCCATATAACAAAACATAATATAACTCATCAAAACACAAATATGAACTTCAAAATCACAATTCTATCCATTCCATATAACAAAACATAATATAACTCATCAAAACACAAATATGAACTTCAAAATCACAATTCTACCTATTCCATATACCAAAACATCAATAACTCATCAAAACACAAATATGAACTTCAAAATCACAATTCTACCTATTCCATATACCAAAACATCAATGAATAATTCATCAAAACACAAATATGAACTTCAAAATCATAATTCTACCTATTCCATATAACAAAACATAATATAACTCATCAAAACACAAATATGAACTTCAAAATCACAATTCTACCTATTCCATATACCAAAACATCAATGAATAATTCATCAAAACACAAATATGAACTTCAAAATCACAATTCTACCTATTCAATATACCAAAACATCAATAAATCATCAAAACACAAATATGAACTTCAAAATCTCAATTCTACCTATCCCATATACCAAAACATCAATAACTCATCAAAACACAAATATGAACTTCACAATAAAAATTCTACCTATTCCATATACCAAAACATCAATAACTCATCAAAACACAAATATGAACTTCAAAATCACAATTCTACCTATTCCATATACCAAAACATCAATAACTCATCAAAACACAAATATGAACTTCAAAACACAATTTTTATCTATTCCATTTACCAAAATATCAATAACTCATCAAAACACAAATATGAACTTCAAAATCACAATTCTACCTATTCCATATAACAAAACATAATATAACTCATCAAAACACAAATATGAACTTCAAAATCACAATTCTACCTATTCCATATACCAAAACATCAATGAATAATTCATCAAAACACAAATATGAACTTCAAAATCACAATTCTACCTATTCCATATACCAAAACATCAATAAATCATCAAAACACAAATATGAACTTCAAAATCTCAATTCTACCTATCTCATATACCAAAACATCAATAACTCATCAAAACACAAATATGAACTTCACAATAAAAATTCTACCTATTCCATATACCAAAACATCAATAACTCTTCAAAACACAAATATGAACTTCAAAATCACAATTCTACCTATTCCATATAACAAAACATAATATAACTCATCAAAACACAAATATGAACTTCAAAATCACAATTCTACCCATTCCATATAACAAAACATAATATAACTCATCAAAACACAAATATGAACTTCAAAATAACAATTCTACCTATTCTATAACAAAACAGGAATAACTCATCAAAACACAAATATGAACTTCAAAATCACAATTCTACCTATTCCACATACCAAAACATCAATAACTCATCAAAACACAAATATGAACTTCAAAATCACAATTCTACCTATTCCATATACCAAAACATCAATGAATAACTCATCAAAACACAAATATGAACTTCAAAATCACAATTCTACCTATTCCATATAACAAAACATCAATAACTCATCAAAACACAAATATGAACTTCAAAATCACAATTCTACCTATTCCATATACCAAAACATCAATGAATAATTCATCAAAACACAAATATGAACTTCAAAATCACAATTCTACCTATTCCATATACCAAAACATCAATAACTCATCAAAACACAAATATGAACTTCAAAACACAATTTTTATCTATTCCATTTACCAAAACATCAATAACTCATCAAAACACAAATATGAACTTCAAAATCACAATTCTACCTATTCCATATAACAAAACATAATATAACTCATCAAAACACAAATATGAACTTCAAAATCACAATTCTACCTATTCCATATACCAAAACATCAATGAATAATTCATCAAAACACAAATATGAACTTCAAAATCATAATTCTACCTATTCCATATAACAAAACATAATATAACTCATCAAAACACAAATATGAACTTCAAAATCACAATTCTACCTATTTCATATACCAAAACATCAATAAATCATCAAAACACAAATATGAACTTCAAAATCTCAATTCTACCTATTTCATATACCAAAACATCAATAACTCATCAAAACACAAATATGAACTTCACAATAAAAATTCTACCTATTCCATATACCAAAACATCAATAACTCATCAAAACACAAATATGAACTTCAAAATCTCAATTCTACCTATTCCATATACCAAAACATCAATGAATAATTCATCAAAACACAAATATGAACTTCAAAATCACAATTCTACCTATTCCATATACCAAAACATCAATAACTCATCAAAACACAAATATGAACTTCAAAATCACAATTCTACCTATTCCATATACCAAAACATCAATGAATAATTCATCAAAACACAAATATGAACTTCAAAATCATAATTCTACCTATTCCATATAACAAAACATAATATAACTCATCAAAACACAAATATGAACTTCAAAATCACAATTCTACCTATTCCATATACCAAAACATCATTGAATAATTCATCAAAACACAAATATGAACTTCAAAATCACAATTCTACCTATTCCATATAACAAAACATAATATAACTCATCAAAACACAAATATGAACTTCAAAATCACAATTCTACCTATTCCATATACCAAAACATCAATGAATAACTCATCAAAACACAAATATGAACTTCAAAATCACAATTCTACCTATTCCATATACCAAAACATCAATAACTCATCAAAACACAAATATGAACTTCAAAACACAATTTTTATCTATTCCATTTACCAAAACATCAATAACTCATCAAAACACAAATATGAACTTCAAAATCACAATTCTACCTATTCCATATAACAAAACATAATATAACTCATCAAAACACAAATATGAACTTCAAAATCACAATTCTACCTATTCCATATACCAAAACATCAATGAATAATTCATCAAAACACAAATATGAACTTCAAAATCATAATTCTACCTATTCCATATAACAAAATATAATATAACTCATCAAAACACAAATATGAACTTCAAAATCACAATTCTACCTATTCCATATAACAAAACATAATATAACTCATCAAAACACAAATATGAACTTCAAAATCACAATTCTATCCATTCCATATAACAAAACATAATATAACTCATCAAAACACAAATATGAACTTCAAAATCACAATTCTACCTATTCCATATAACAAAACATAATATAACTCATCAAAACACAAATATGAACTTCAAAATCACAATTCTACCTATTCCATATACCAAAACATCAATGAATAATTCATCAAAACACAAATATGAACTTCAAAATCATAATTCTACCTATTCCATATAACAAAACATAATATAACTCATCAAAACACAAATATGAACTTCAAAATCACAATTCCACCTATTCCTTATAACAAAACATAATATAACTCATCAAAACACAAATATGAACTTCAAATTCACAATTCTACCTATTCCATATACCAAAACATCAATGAATAATTCATCAAAACACAAATATAAAAATTGAAATCACAATTCTACCTCTTCCATATAACAAAACATAATATAACTCATCAAAACACAAATATGAACTTCAAAATCACAATTCTACCTATTCCATATACCAAAACATAATATAACTCATCAAAACATAAATATGAACTTCAAAACACAATTTTTATCTATTCCATTTACCAATACATCAATAACTCATCAAAACACAAATATGAACTTCAAAATCACAATTCTACCTATTCCATATAACAAAACATAATATAACTCATCAAAACACAAATATGAACTTCAAAATCACAATTCTACCTATTCCATATACCAAAACATCAATAACTCATCAAAACACAAATATGAACTTCAAAATCACAATTCTACCTATTCCATATACCAAAACATCAATGAATAATTCATCAAAACACAAATATGAACTTCAAAATCACAATTCTACCTATTCCATATACCAAAACATCAATAAATCATCAAAACACAAATATGAACTTCAAAATCTCAATTCTACCTATCCCATATACCAAAACATCAATAACTCATCAAAACACAAATATGAACTTCACAATAAAAATTCTACCTATTCCATATACCAAAACATCAATAACTCTTCAAAACACAAATATGAACTTCAAAATCACAATTCTACCTATTCCATATAACAAAACATAATATAACTCATCAAAACACAAATATGAACTTCAAAATCACAATTCTACCCATTCCATATAACAAAACATAATATAACTCATCAAAACACAAATATGAACTTCAAAATAACAATTCTACCTATTCTATAACAAAACAGGAATAACTCATCAAAACACAAATATGAACTTCAAAATCACAATTCTACCTATTCCACGTACCAAAACATCAATAACTCATCAAAACACAAATATGAACTTCAAAATCACAATTCTACCTATTCCATATACCAAAACATCAATGAATAACTCATCAAAACACAAATATGAACTTCAAAATCACAATTCTACCTATTCCATATAACAAAACATCAATAACTCATCAAAACACAAATATGAACTTCAAAATCACAATTCTACCTATTTCATATACCAAAACATCAATAAATCATCAAAACACAAATATGAACTTCAAAATCTCAATTCTACCTATTTCATATACCAAAACATCAATAACTCATCAAAACACAAATATGAACTTCACAATAAAAATTCTACCTATTCCATATACCAAAACATCAATAACTCATCAAAACACAAATATGAACTTCAAAATCTCAATTCTACCTATTCCATATACCAAAACATCAATGAATAATTCATCAAAACACAAATATGAACTTCAAAATCACAATTCTACCTATTCCATATACCAAAACATCAATAACTCATCAAAACACAAATATGAACTTCAAAATCACAATTCTACCTATTCCATATACCAATACATCAATGAATAATTCATCAAAACACAAATATGAACTTCAAAATCATAATTCTACCTATTCCATATAACAAAACATAATATAACTCATCAAAACACAAATATGAACTTCAAAATCACAATTCTACCTATTCCATATACCAAAACATCATTGAATAATTCATCAAAACACAAATATGAACTTCAAAATCACAATTCTACCTATTCCATATAACAAAACATAATATAACTCATCAAAACACAAATATGAACTTCAAAATCACAATTCTACCTATTCCATATACCAAAACATCAATGAATAACTCATCAAAACACAAATATGAACTTCAAAATCACAATTCTACCTATTCCATATACCAAAACATCAATAACTCATCAAAACACAAATATGAACTTCAAAACACAATTTTTATCTATTCCATTTACCAAAACATCAATAACTCATCAAAACACAAATATGAACTTCAAAATCACAATTCTACCTATTCCATATAACAAAACATAATATAACTCATCAAAACACAAATATGAACTTCAAAATCACAATTCTACCTATTCCATATACCAAAACATCAATGAATAATTCATCAAAACACAAATATGAACTTCAAAATCATAATTCTACCTATTCCATATAACAAAACATAATATAACTCATCAAAACACAAATATGAACTTCAAAATCACAATTCTACCTATTCCATATAACAAAACATAATATAACTCATCAAAACACAAATATGAACTTCAAAATCACAATTCTATCCATTCCATATAACAAAACATAATATAACTCATCAAAACACAAATATGAACTTCAAAATCACAATTCTACCTATTCCATATAACAAAACATAATATAACTCATCAAAACACAAATATGAACTTCAAAATCACAATTCTACCTATTCCATATACCAAAACATCAATGAATAATTCATCAAAACACAAATATGAACTTCAAAATCATAATTCTACCTATTCCATATAACAAAACATAATATAACTCATCAAAACACAAATATGAACTTCAAAATCACAATTCTACCTATTCCTTATAACAAAACATAATATAACTCATCAAAACACAAATATGAACTTCAAATTCACAATTCTACCTATTCCATATACCAAAACATCAATGAATAATTCATCAAAACACAAATATAAAAATTAAAATCACAATTCTACCTATTCCATATAACAAAACATAATATAACTCATCAAAACACAAATATGAACTTCAAAATCACAATTCTACCTATTCCATATACCAAAACATAATATAACTCATCAAAACATAAATATGAACTTCAAAACACAATTTTTATCTATTCCATTTACCAAAACATCAATAACTCATCAAAACACAAATATGAACTTCAAAATCACAATTCTACCTATTCCATATAACAAAACATAATATAACTCATCAAAACACAAATATGAACTTCAAAATCACAATTCTACCTATTCCATATACCAAAACATCAATAACTCATCAAAACACAAATATGAACTTCAAAATCACAATTCTACCTATTCCATATACCAAAACATCAATGAATAATTCATCAAAACACAAATATGAACTTCAAAATCACAATTCTACCTATTCCATATACCAAAACATCAATAAATCATCAAAACACAAATATGAACTTCAAAATCTCAATTCTACCTATCCCATATACCAAAACATCAATAACTCATCAAAACACAAATATGAACTTCACAATAAAAATTCTACCTATTCCATATACCAAAACATCAATAACTCTTCAAAACACAAATATGAACTTCAAAATCACAATTCTACCGATTCCATATAACAAAACATAATATAACTCATCAAAACACAAATATGAACTTCAAAATCACAATTCTACCCATTCCATATAACAAAACATAATATAACTCATCAAAACACAAATATGAACTTCAAAATAACAATTCTACCTATTCTATAACAAAACAGGAATAACTCATCAAAACACAAATATGAACTTCAAAATCACAATTCTACCTATTCCACGTACCAAAACATCAATAACTCATCAAAACACAAATATGAACTTCAAAATCACAATTCTACCTATTCCATATACCAAAACATCAATGAATAACTCATCAAAACACAAATATGAACTTCAAAATCACAATTCTACCTATTCCATATAACAAAACATCAATAACTCATCAAAACACAAATATGAACTTCAAAATCACAATTCTACCTATTTCATATACCAAAACATCAATAAATCATCAAAACACAAATATGAACTTCAAAATCTCAATTCTACCTATTTCATATACCAAAACATCAATAACTCATCAAAACACAAATATGAACTTCACAATAAAAATTCTACCTATTCCATATACCAAAACATCAATAACTCATCAAAACACAAATATGAACTTCAAAATCTCAATTCTACCTATTCCATATACCAAAACATCAATGAATAATTCATCAAAACACAAATATGAACTTCAAAATCACAATTCTACCTATTCCATATACCAAAACATCAATAACTCATCAAAACACAAATATGAACTTCAAAATCACAATTCTACCTATTCCATATACCAATACATCAATGAATAATTCATCAAAACACAAATATGAACTTCAAAATCATAATTCTACCTATTCCATATAACAAAACATAATATAACTCATCAAAACACAAATATGAACTTCAAAATCACAATTCTACCTATTCCATATACCAAAACATCATTGAATAATTCATCAAAACACAAATATGAACTTCAAAATCACAATTCTACCTATTCCATATAACAAAACATAATATAACTCATCAAAACACAAATATGAACTTCAAAATCACAATTCTACCTATTCCATATACCAAAACATCAATGAATAACTCATCAAAACACAAATATGAACTTCAAAATCACAATTCTACCTATTCCATATACCAAAACATCAATAACTCATCAAAACACAAATATGAACTTCAAAACACAATTTTTATCTATTCCATTTACCAAAACATCAATAACTCATCAAAACACAAATATGAACTTCAAAATCACAATTCTACCTATTCCATATAACAAAACATAATATAACTCATCAAAACACAAATATGAACTTCAAAATCACAATTCTACCTATTCCATATACCAAAACATCAATGAATAATTCATCAAAACACAAATATGGACTTCAAAATCATAATTCTACCTATTCCATATAACAAAACATAATATAACTCATCAAAACACAAATATGAACTTCAAAATCACAATTCTACCTATTCCATATAACAAAACATAATATAACTCATCAAAACACAAATATGAACTTCAAAATCACAATTCTATCCATTCCATATAACAAAACATAATATAACTCATCAAAACACAAATATGAACTTCAAAATCACAATTCTACCTATTCCATATAACAAAACATAATATAACTCATCAAAACACAAATATGAACTTCAAAATCACAATTCTACCTATTCCATATACCAAAACATCAATGAATAATTCATCAAAACACAAATATGAACTTCAAAATCATAATTCTACCTATTCCATATAACAAAACATAATATAACTCATCAAAACACAAATATGAACTTCAAAATCACAATTCTACCTATTCCTTATAACAAAACATAATATAACTCATCAAAACACAAATATGAACTTCAAATTCACAATTCTACCTATTCCATATACCAAAACATCAATGAATAATTCATCAAAACACAAATATAAAAATTAAAATCACAATTCTACCTATTCCATATAACAAAACATAATATAACTCATCAAAACACAAATATGAACTTCAAAATCACAATTCTACCTATTCCATATACCAAAACATAATATAACTCATCAAAACATAAATATGAACTTCAAAACACAATTTTTATCTATTCCATTTACCAAAACATCAATAACTCATCAAAACACAAATATGAACTTCAAAATCACAATTCTACCTATTCCATATAACAAAACATAATATAACTCATCAAAACACAAATATGAACTTCAAAATCACAATTCTACCTATTCCATATACCAAAACATCAATAACTCATCAAAACACAAATATGAACTTCAAAATCACAATTCTACCTATTCCATATACCAAAACATCAATGAATAATTCATCAAAACACAAATATGAACTTCAAAATCACAATTCTACCTATTCCATATACCAAAACATCAATAAATCATCAAAACACAAATATGAACTTCAAAATCTCAATTCTACCTATCCCATATACCAAAACATCAATAACTCATCAAAACACAAATATGAACTTCACAATAAAAATTCTACCTATTCCATATACCAAAACATCAATAACTCTTCAAAACACAAATATGAACTTCAAAATCACAATTCTACCGATTCCATATAACAAAACATAATATAACTCATCAAAACACAAATATGAACTTCAAAATCACAATTCTACCCATTCCATATAACAAAACATAATATAACTCATCAAAACACAAATATGAACTTCAAAATAACAATTCTACCTATTCTATAACAAAACTGGAATAACTCATCAAAACACAAATATGAACTTCAAAATCACAATTCTACCTATTCCACGTACCAAAACATCAATAACTCATAAAAACACAAATATGAACTTCAAAATCACAATTCTACCTATTCCATATACCAAAACATCAATGAATAACTCATCAAAACACAAATATGAACTTCAAAATCACAATTCTACCTATTCCATATAACAAAACATCAATAACTCATCAAAACACAAATATGAACTTCAAAATCACAATTCTACCTATTCCATATACCAAAACATCAATGAATAATTCATCAAAACACAAATATGAACTTCAAAATCATAATTCTACCTATTCCATATAACAAAACATAATATAACTCATCAAAACACAAATATGAACTTCAAAATCACAATTCTACCTATTCCATATACCAAAACATCAATGAATAACTCATCAAAACACAAATATGAACTTCAAAATCACAATTCTACCCATTCCATATAACAAAACATAATATAACTCATCAAAACACAAATATGAACTTCAAAATAACAATTCTACCTATTCTATAACAAAACTGGAATAACTCATCAAAACACAAATATGAACTTCAAAATCACAATTCTACCTATTCCACGTACCAAAACATCAATAACTCATAAAAACACAAATATGAACTTCAAAATCACAATTCTACCTATTCCATATACCAAAACATCAATGAATAACTCATCAAAACACAAATATGAACTTCAAAATCACAATTCTACCTATTCCATATAACAAAACATCAATAACTCATCAAAACACAAATATGAACTTCAAAATCACAATTCTACCTATTCCATATACCAAAACATCAATGAATAATTCATCAAAACACAAATATGAACTTCAAAATCATAATTCTACCTATTCCATATAACAAAACATAATATAACTCATCAAAACACAAATATGAACTTCAAAATCACAATTCTACCTATTCCATATACCAAAACATCAATGAATAACTCATCAAAACACAAATATGAACTTCAAAATCACAATTCTACCTATTCCATATACCAAAACATCAATAACTCATCAAAACACAAATATGAACTTCAAAACACAATTTTTATCTATTCCATTTACCAAAACATCAATAACTCATCAAAACACAAATATGAATTTCAAAATCACAATTCTACCTATTCCATATAACAAAACATAATATAACTCATCAAAACACAAATATGAACTTCAAAATCACAATTCTACCTATTCCATATACCAAAACATCAATGAATAATTCATCAAAACACAAATATGAACTTCAAAATCATAATTCTACCTATTCCATATAACAAAACATAATATAACTCATCAAAACACAAATATGAACTTCAAAATCACAATTCTACCTATTCCATATAACAAAACATAATATAACTCATCAAAACACAAATATGAACTTCAAAATCACAATTCTATCCATTCCATATAACAAAACATAATATAACTCATCAAAACACAAATATGAACTTCAAAATCACAATTCTACCTATTCCATATAACAAAACATAATATAACTCATCAAAACACAAATATGAACTTCAAAATCACAATTCTACCTATTCCATATACCAAAACATCAATGAATAATTCATCAAAACACAAATATGAACTTCAAAATCATAATTCTACCTATTCCATATAACAAAACATAATATAACTCATCAAAACACAAATATGAACTTCAAAATCACAATTCTACCTATTCCTTATAACAAAACATAATATAACTCATCAAAACACAAATATGAACTTCAAATTCACAATTCTACCTATTCCATATACCAAAACATCAATGAATAATTCATCAAAACACAAATATAAAAATTAAAATCACAATTCTACCTATTCCATATAACAAAACATAATATAACTCATCAAAACACAAATATGAACTTCAAAATCACAATTCTACCTATTCCATATACCAAAACATAATATAACTCATCAAAACATAAATATGAACTTCAAAACACAATTTTTATCTATTCCATTTACCAAAACATCAATAACTCATCAAAACACAAATATGAACTTCAAAATCTCAATTCTACCTATCCCATATACCAAAACATCAATAACTCATCAAAACACAAATATGAACTTCAAAATCACAATTCTACCTATTCCATATACCAAAACATCAATAACTCTTCAAAACACAAATATGAACTTCAAAATCACAATTCTACCTATATTCCATATACCAAAACATCAATGAATAATTCATCAAAACACAAATATGAACTTCAAAATCACAATTCTACCTATTCCTTATACCAAAACATCAATAAATCATCAAAACACAAATATGAACTTCAAAATCTCAATTCTACCTATCCCATATACCAAAACATCAATAACTCATCAAAACACAAATATGAACTTCACAATAAAAATTCTACCTATTCCATATACCAAAACATCAATAACTCTTCAAAACACAAATATGAACTTCAAAATCACAATTCTACCTATTCCATATAACAAAACATAATATAACTCATCCAAACACAAATATGAACTTCAAAATCACAATTCTACCCATTCCATATAACAAAACATAATATAACTCATCAAAACACAAATATGAACTTCAAAATAACAATTCTACCTATTCTATAACAAAACAGGAATAACTCATCAAAACACAAATATGAACTTCAAAATCACAATTCTACCTATTCCACATACCAAAACATCAATAACTCCTCAAAACACAAATATGAACTTCAAAATCACAATTCTACCTATTCCATATACCAAAACATCAATGAATAACTCATCAAAACACAAATATGAACTTCAAAATCACAATTCTACCTATTCCATATAACAAAACATCAATAACTCATCAAAACACAAATATGAACTTCAAAATCACAATTCTACCTATTCCATATACCAAAACATCAATGAATAATTCATCAAAACACAAATATGAACTTCAAAATCACAATTCTACCTATTCCATATACCAAAACATCAATAACTCATCAAAACACAAATATGAACTTCAAAACACAATTTTTATCTATTCCATTTACCAAAACATCAATAACTCATCAAAACACAAATATGAACTTCAAAATCACAATTCTACCTATTCCATATAACAAAACATAATATAACTCATCAAAACACAAATATGAACTTCAAAATCACAATTCTACCTATTCCATATACCAAAACATCAATGAATAATTCATCAAAACACAAATATGAACTTCAAAATCATAATTCTACCTATTCCATATAACAAAACATAATATAACTCATCAAAACACAAATATGAACTTCAAAATCACAATTCTACCTATTTCATATACCAAAACATCAATAAATCATCAAAACACAAATATGAACTTCAAAATCTCAATTCTACCTATTTCATATACCAAAACATCAATAACTCATCAAAACACAAATATGAACTTCACAATAAAAATTCTACCTATTCCATATACCAAAACATCAATAACTCATCAAAACACAAATATGAACTTCAAAATCTCAATTCTACCTATTCCATATACCAAAACATCAATGAATAATTCATCAAAACACAAATATGAACTTCAAAATCACAATTCTACCTATTCCATATACCAAAACATCAATAACTCATCAAAACACAAATATGAACTTCAAAATCACAATTCTACCTATTCCATATAACAAAACATAATATAACTCATCAAAACACAAATATGAACTTCAAAATCACAATTCTACCTATTCCATATACCAAAACATCAATGAATAATTCATCAAAACACAAATATGAACTTCAAAATCATAATTCTACCTATTCCATATAACAAAACATAATATAACTCATCAAAACACAAATATGAACTTCAAAATCACAATTCTACCTATTCCATATACCAAAACATCATTGAATAATTCATCAAAACACAAATATGAACTTCAAAATCACAATTCTACCTATTCCATATAACAAAACATAATATAACTCATCAAAACACAAATATGAACTTCAAAATCACAATTCTACCTATTCCATATACCAAAACATCAATGAATAACTCATCAAAACACAAATATGAACTTCAAAATCACAATTCTACCTATTCCATATACCAAAACATCAATGAATAATTCATCAAAACACAAATATAAAAATTAAAATCACAATTCTACCTATTCCATATAACAAAACATAATATAACTCATCAAAACACAAATATGAACTTCAAAATCACAATTCTACCTATTCCATATACCAAAACATAATATAACTCATCAAAACATAAATATGAACTTCAAAACACAATTTTTATCTATTCCATTTACCAAAACATCAATAACTCATCAAAACACAAATATGAACTTCAAAATCACAATTCTACCTATTCCATATAACAAAACATAATATAACTCATCAAAACACAAATATGAACTTCAAAATCACAATTCTACCTATTCCATATACCAAAACATCAATAACTCATCAAAACACAAATATGAACTTCAAAATCACAATTCTACCTATTCCATATACCAAAACATCAATGAATAATTCATCAAAACACAAATATGAACTTCAAAATCACAATTCTACCTATTCCATATACCAAAACATCAATAAATCATCAAAACACAAATATGAACTTCAAAATCTCAATTCTACCTATCCCATATACCAAAACATCAATAACTCATCAAAACACAAATATGAACTTCACAATAAAAATTCTACCTATTCCATATACCAAAACATCAATAACTCTTCAAAACACAAATATGAACTTCAAAATCACAATTCTACCTATTCCATATAACAAAACATAATATAACTCATCAAAACACAAATATGAACTTCAAAATCACAATTCTACCCATTCCATATAACAAAACATAATATAACTCATCAAAACACAAATATGAACTTCAAAATAACAATTCTACCTATTCTATAACAAAACAGGAATAACTCATCAAAACACAAATATGAACTTCAAAATCACAATTCTACCTATTCCACGTACCAAAACATCAATAACTCATAAAAACACAAATATGAACTTCAAAATCACAATTCTACCTATTCCATATACCAAAACATCAATGAATAACTCATCAAAACACAAATATGAACTTCACAATAAAAATTCTACCTATTCCATATACCAAAACATCAATAACTCTTCAAAACACAAATATGAACTTCAAAATCACAATTCTACCTATTCCATATAACAAAACATAATATAACTCATCAAAACACAAATATGAACTTCAAAATCACAATTCTACCCATTCCATATAACAAAACATAATATAACTCATCAAAACACAAATATGAACTTCAAAATAACAATTCTACCTATTCTATAACAAAACAGGAATAACTCATCAAAACACAAATATGAACTTCAAAATCACAATTCTACCTATTCCACGTACCAAAACATCAATAACTCATAAAAACACAAATATGAACTTCAAAATCACAATTCTACCTATTCCATATACCAAAACATCAATGAATAACTCATCAAAACACAAATATGAACTTCAAAATCACAATTCTACCTATTCCATATAACAAAACATCAATAACTCATCAAAACACAAATATGAACTTCAAAATCACAATTCTACCTATTCCATATACCAAAACATCAATGAATAATTCATCAAAACACAAATATGAACTTCAAAATCACAATTCTACCTATTCCATATAACAAAACATAATATAACTCATCAAAACACAAATATGAACTTCAAAATCACAATTCTACCTATTCCATATACCAAAACATCAATGAATAACTCATCAAAACACAAATATGAACTTCAAAATCACAATTCTACCTATTCCATATACCAAAACATCAATAACTCATCAAAACACAAATATGAACTTCAAAACACAATTTTTATCTATTCCATTTACCAAAACATCAATAACTCATCAAAACACAAATATGAACTTCAAAATCACAATTCTACCTATTCCATATAACAAAACATAATATAACTCATCAAAACACAAATATGAACTTCAAAATCACAATTCTACCTATTCCATATACCAAAACATCAATGAATAATTCATCAAAACACAAATATGAACTTCAAAATCATAATTCTACCTATTCCATATAACAAAACATAATATAACTCATCAAAACACAAATATGAACTTCAAAATCACAATTCTACCTATTCCATATAACAAAACATAATATAACTCATCAAAACACAAATATGAACTTCAAAATCACAATTCTACCCATTCCATATAACAAAACATAATATAACTCATCAAAACACAAATATGAACTTCAAAATAACAATTCTACCTATTCTATAACAAAACAGGAATAACTCATCAAAACACAAATATGAACTTCAAAATCACAATTCTACCTATTCCACGTACCAAAACATCAATAACTCATAAAAACACAAATATGAACTTCAAAATCACAATTCTACCTATTCCATATACCAAAACATCAATGAATAACTCATCAAAACACAAATATGAACTTCAAAATCACAATTCTACCTATTCCATATAACAAAACATCAATAACTCATCAAAACACAAATATGAACTTCAAAATCACAATTCTACCTATTCCATATACCAAAACATCAATGAATAATTCATCAAAACACAAATATGAACTTCAAAATCACAATTCTACCTATTCCATATAACAAAACATAATATAACTCATCAAAACACAAATATGAACTTCAAAATCACAATTCTACCTATTCCATATACCAAAACATCAATGAATAACTCATCAAAACACAAATATGAACTTCAAAATCACAATTCTACCTATTCCATATACCAAAACATCAATAACTCATCAAAACACAAATATGAACTTCAAAACACAATTTTTATCTATTCCATTTACCAAAACATCAATAACTCATCAAAACACAAATATGAACTTCAAAATCACAATTCTACCTATTCCATATAACAAAACATAATATAACTCATCAAAACACAAATATGAACTTCAAAATCACAATTCTACCTATTCCATATACCAAAACATCAATGAATAATTCATCAAAACACAAATATGAACTTCAAAATCATAATTCTACCTATTCCATATAACAAAACATAATATAACTCATCAAAACACAAATATGAACTTCAAAATCACAATTCTACCTATTCCATATAACAAAACATAATATAACTCATCAAAACACAAATATGAACTTCAAAATCACAATTCTATCCATTCCATATAACAAAACATAATATAACTCATCAAAACACAAATATGAACTTCAAAATCACAATTCTACCTATTCCATATAACAAAACATAATATAACTCATCAAAACACAAATATGAACTTCAAAATCACAATTCTACCTATTCCATATACCAAAACATCAATGAATAATTCATCAAAACACAAATATGAACTTCAAAATCATAATTCTACCTATTCCATATAACAAAACATAATATAACTCATCAAAACACAAATATGAACTTCAAAATCACAATTCTACCTATTCCTTATAACAAAACATAATATAACTCATCAAAACACAAATATGAACTTCAAATTCACAATTCTACCTATTCCATATACCAAAACATCAATGAATAATTCATCAAAACACAAATATAAAAATTAAAATCACAATTCTACCTATTCCATATAACAAAACATAATATAACTCATCAAAACACAAATATGAACTTCAAAATCACAATTCTACCTATTCCATATACCAAAACATAATATAACTCATCAAAACATAAATATGAACTTCAAAACACAATTTTTATCTATTCCATTTACCAAAACATCAATAACTCATCAAAACACAAATATGAACTTCAAAATCTCAATTCTACCTATCCCATATACCAAAACATCAATAACTCATCAAAACACAAATATGAACTTCAAAATCACAATTCTACCTATTCCATATACCAAAACATCAATAACTCTTCAAAACACAAATATGAACTTCAAAATCACAATTCTACCTATTCCATATACCAAAACATCAATGAATAATTCATCAAAACACAAATATGAACTTCAAAATCACAATTCTACCTATTCCTTATACCAAAACATCAATAAATCATCAAAACACAAATATGAACTTCAAAATCTCAATTCTACCTATCCCATATACCAAAACATCAATAACTCATCAAAACACAAATATGAACTTCACAATAAAAATTCTACCTATTCCATATACCAAAACATCAATAACTCTTCAAAACACAAATATGAACTTCAAAATCACAATTCTACCTATTCCATATAACAAAACATAATATAACTCATCCAAACACAAATATGAACTTCAAAATCACAATTCTACCCATTCCATATAACAAAACATAATATAACTCATCAAAACACAAATATGAACTTCAAAATAACAATTCTACCTATTCTATAACAAAACAGGAATAACTCATCAAAACACAAATATGAACTTCAAAATCACAATTCTACCTATTCCACATACCAAAACATCAATAACTCATCAAAACACAAATATGAACTTCAAAATCACAATTCTACCTATTCCATATACCAAAACATCAATGAATAACTCATCAAAACACAAATATGAACTTCAAAATCACAATTCTACCTATTCCATATAACAAAACATCAATAACTCATCAAAACACAAATATGAACTTCAAAATCACAATTCTACCTATTCCATATACCAAAACATCAATGAATAATTCATCAAAACACAAATATGAACTTCAAAATCACAATTCTACCTATTCCATATACCAAAACATCAATAACTCATCAAAACACAAATATGAACTTCAAAACACAATTTTTATCTATTCCATTTACCAAAACATCAATAACTCATCAAAACACAAATATGAACTTCAAAATCACAATTCTACCTATTCCATATAACAAAACATAATATAACTCATCAAAACACAAATATGAACTTCAAAATCACAATTCTACCTATTCCATATACCAAAACATCAATGAATAATTCATCAAAACACAAATATGAACTTCAAAATCACAATTCTACCTATTCCATATACCAAAACATCAATAACTCATCAAAACACAAATATGAACTTCAAAACACAATTTTTATCTATTCCATTTACCAAAACATCAATAACTCATCAAAACACAAATATGAACTTCAAAATCACAATTCTACCTATTCCATATAACAAAACATAATATAACTCATCAAAACACAAATATGAACTTCAAAATCACAATTCTACCTATTCCATATACCAAAACATCAATGAATAATTCATCAAAACACAAATATGAACTTCAAAATCATAATTCTACCTATTCCATATAACAAAACATAATATAACTCATCAAAACACAAATATGAACTTCAAAATCACAATTCTACCTATTTCATATACCAAAACATCAATAAATCATCAAAACACAAATATGAACTTCAAAATCTCAATTCTACCTATTTCATATACCAAAACATCAATAACTCATCAAAACACAAATATGAACTTCACAATAAAAATTCTACCTATTCCATATACCAAAACATCAATAACTCATCAAAACACAAATATGAACTTCAAAATCTCAATTCTACCTATTCCATATACCAAAACATCAATGAATAATTCATCAAAACACAAATATGAACTTCAAAATCACAATTCTACCTATTCCATATACCAAAACATCAATAACTCATCAAAACACAAATATGAACTTCAAAATCACAATTCTACCTATTCCATATAACAAAACATAATATAACTCATCAAAACACAAATATGAACTTCAAAATCACAATTCTACCTATTCCATATACCAAAACATCAATGAATAATTCATCAAAACACAAATATGAACTTCAAAATCATAATTCTACCTATTCCATATAACAAAACATAATATAACTCATCAAAACACAAATATGAACTTCAAAATCACAATTCTACCTATTCCATATACCAAAACATCATTGAATAATTCATCAAAACACAAATATGAACTTCAAAATCACAATTCTACCTATTCCATATAACAAAACATAATATAACTCATCAAAACACAAATATGAACTTCAAAATCACAATTCTACCTATTCCATATACCAAAACATCAATGAATAACTCATCAAAACACAAATATGAACTTCAAAATCACAATTCTACCTATTCCATATACCAAAACATCAATAACTCATCAAAACACAAATATGAACTTCAAAATCACAATTCTACCTATTCCATATACCAAAACATCAATGAATAATTCATCAAAACACAAATATGAACTTCAAAATCACAATTCTACCTATTCCATATACCAAAACATCAATAACTCATCAAAACACAAATATGAACTTCAAAACACAATTTTTATCTATTCCATTTACCAAAACATCAATAACTCATCAAAACACAAAAATGAACTTCAAAATCCCAATTCTACCTATTCCATATAACAAAACATAATATAACTCATCAAAACACAAATATGAACTTCAAAATCACAATTCTACCTATTCCATATAACAAAACATAATATAACTCATCAAAACACAAATATGAACTTCAAATTCACAATTCTACCTATTCCATATACCAAAACATCAATGAATAATTCATCAAAACACAAATATGAAATTCAAAATCACAATTCTACCTATTCCATATAACAAAACATAATATAACTCATCAAAACACAAATATGAACTTCAAAATCACAATTCTACCTATTCCATATACCAAAACATAATATAACTCATCAAAACATAAATATGAACTTCAAAACACAATTTTTATCTATTCCATTTACCAAAACATCAATAACTCATCAAAACACAAATATGAACTTCAAAATCACAATTCTACCTATTCCATATAACAAAACATAATATAACTCATCAAAACACAAATATGAACTTCAAAATCACAATTCTACCTATTCCATATACCAAAACATCAATAACTCATCAAAGCACAAATATGAACTTCAAAATCACAATTCTACCTATTTCATATAACAAAACATAATATAACTCATCAAAACACAAATATGAACTTCAAAATCACAATTCTACCTATTCCATATACCAAAACATCAATAACTCATCAAAACACAAATATGAACTTCAAAATCACAATTCTACCTATTCCATATAACAAAACCTAATATAACTCATCAAAACACAAATATGAACTTCAAAATCACAATTCTACCTATTCCATATAACAAAACATAATATAACTCATCAAAACACAAATAGGAACTTCAAAATCACAATTCTACCTATTCCATATACCAAAACATCATTGAATAATTCATCAAAACACAAATATGAACTTCAAAATCACAATTCTACCTATTCCATATAACAAAACATAATATAACTCATCAAAACACAAATATGAACTTCAAAATCACAATTCTACCTATTCCATATACCAAAACATCATTGAATAATTCATCAAAACACAAATATGAACTTCAAAATCACAATTCTACCTATTCCATATAACAAAACATAATATAACTCATCAAAACACAAATATGAACTTCAAAATCACAATTCTACCTATTCCATATACCAAAACATCAATGAATAACTCATCAAAACACAAATATGAACTTCAAAATCACAATTCTACCTATTCCATATACCAAAACATCAATAACTCATCAAAACACAAATATGAACTTCAAAATCACAATTCTACCTATTCCATATACCAAAACATCAATGAATAATTCATCAAAACACAAATATGAACTTCAAAATCACAATTCTACCTATTCCATATACCAAAACATCAATAACTCTTCAAAACACAAATATGAACTTCAAAACACAATTTTTATCTATTCCATTTACCAAAACATCAATAACTCATCAAAACACAAATATGAACTTCAAAATCACAATTCTACCTATTCCATATAACAAAACATAATATAACTCATCAAAACACAAATATGAACTTCAAAATCACAATTCTACCTATTCCATATAACAAAACATAATATAACTCATCAAAACACAAATATGAACTTCAAATTCACAATTCTACCTATTCCATATACCAAAACATCAATGAATAATTCATCAAAACACAAATATGAACTTCAAAATCACAATTCTACCTATTCCATATACCAAAACATCAATAAATCATCAAAACACAAATATGAACTTCAAAATCTCAATTCTACCTATTTCATATACCAAAACATCAATAACTCATCAAAACACAAATATGAACTTCACAATAAAAATTCTACCTATTCCATATACCAAAACATCAATAACTCATCAAAACACAAATATGAACTTCAAAATCTCAATTCTACCTATTCCATATACCAAAACATCAATGAATAATTCATCAAAACACAAATATGAACTTCAAAATCACAATTCTACCTATTCCATATACCAAAACATCAATAACTCATCAAAACACAAATATGAACTTCAAAACACAATTTTTATCTATTCCATTTACCAAAACATCAATAACTCATCAAAACACAAAAATGAACTTCAAAATCCCAATTCTACCTATTCCATATAACAAAACATAATATAACTCATCAAAACACAAATATGAACTTCAAAATCTCAATTCTACCTATTCCATATACCAAAACATCAATGAATAATTCATCAAAACACAAATATGAACTTCAAAATCACAATTCTACCTATTCCATATACCAAAACATCAATAACTCATCAAAACACAAATATGAACTTCAAAATCACAATTCTACCTATTCCATATAACAAAACATAATATAACTTATCAAAACACAAATATGAACTTCAAAATCACAATTCTACCTATTCCATATACCAAAACATCAATGAATAATTCATCAAAACACAAATATGAACTTCAAAATCACAATTCTACCTATTCCATATACCAAAACATCAATAAATCATCAAAACACAAATATGAACTTCAAAATCTCAATTCTACCTATCCCATATACCAAAACATCAATAACTCATCAAAACACAAATATGAACTTCACAATAAAAATTCTACCTATTCCATATACCAAAACATCAATAACTCATCAAAACACAAATATGAACTTCAAAATCACAATTCTACCTATTCCATATACCAAAACATCAATAACTCATCAAAACACAAATATGAACTTCAAAACACAATTTTTATCTATTCCATTTACCAAAACATCAATAACTCATCAAAACACAAATATGAACTTCAAAATCACAATTCTACCTATTCCATATAACAAAACATAATATAACTCATCAAAACACAAATATGAACTTCAAAATCACAATTCTACCTATTCCATATACCAAAACATCAATGAATAATTCATCAAAACACAAATATGAACTTCAAAATCACAATTCTACCTATTCCATATACCAAAACATCAATAAATCATCAAAACACAAATATGAACTTCAAAATCTCAATTCTACCTATCCCATATACCAAAACATCAATAACTCATCAAAACACAAATATGAACTTCACAATAAAAATTCTACCTATTCCATATACCAAAACATCAATAACTCTTCAAAACACAAATATGAACTTCAAAATCACAATTCTACCTATTCCATATAACAAAACATAATATAACTCATCAAAACACAAATATGAACTTCAAAATCACAATTCTACCCATTCCATATAACAAAACATAATATAACTCATCAAAACACAAATATGAACTTCAAAATAACAATTCTACCTATTCTATAACAAAACAGGAATAACTCATCAAAACACAAATATGAACTTCAAAATCACAATTCTACCTATTCCACATACCAAAACATCAATAACTCATCAAAACACAAATATGAACTTCAAAATCACAATTCTACCTATTCCATATACCAAAACATCAATGAATAACTCATCAAAACACAAATATGAACTTCAAAATCACAATTCTACCTATTCCATATAACAAAACATCAATAACTCATCAAAACACAAATATGAACTTCAAAATCACAATTCTACCTATTCCATATACCAAAACATCAATGAATAATTCATCAAAACACAAATATGAACTTCAAAATCACAATTCTACCTATTTCATATACCAAAACATCAATAACTCATCAAAACACAAATATGAACTTCAAAACACAATTTTTATCTATTCCATTTACCAAAACATCAATAACTCATCAAAACACAAATATGAACTTCAAAATCACAATTCTACCTATTCCATATAACAAAACATAATATAACTCATCAAAACACAAATATGAACTTCAAAATCACAATTCTACCTATTCCATATACCAAAACAATAATGAATAATTCATCAAAACACAAATATGAACTTCAAAATCATAATTCTACCTATTCCATATAACAAAACATAATATAACTCATCAAAACACAAATATGAACTTCAAAATCACAATTCTACCTATTTCATATACCAAAACATCAATAAATCATCAAAACACAAATATGAACTTCAAAATCTCAATTCTACCTATTTCATATACCAAAACATCAATAACTCATCAAAACACAAATATGAACTTCACAATAAAAATTCTACCTATTCCATATACCAAAACATCAATAACTCATCAAAACACAAATATGAACTTCAAAATCTCAATTCTACCTATTCCATATACCAAAACATCAATGAATAATTCATCAAAACACAAATATGAACTTCAAAATCACAATTCTACCTATTCCATATACCAAAACATCAATAACTCATCAAAACACAAATATGAACTTCAAAATCACAATTCTACCTATTCCATATACCAAAACATCAATGAATAATTCATCAAAACACAAAAATGAACTTCAAAATCATAATTCTACCTATTCCATATACCAAAACATCAATGAATAACTCATCAAAACACAAATATGAACTTCAAAATCACAATTCTACCTATTCCATATACCAAAACATCATTGAATAATTCATCAAAACACAAATATGAACTTCAAAATCACAATTCTACCTATTCCATATAACAAAACATAATATAACTCATCAAAACACAAATATGAACTTCAAAATCACAATTCTACCTATTCCATATACCAAAACATCAATGAATAACTCATCAAAACACAAATATGAACTTCAAAATCACAATTCTACCTATTCCATATACCATAACATCAATAACTCATCAAAACACAAATATGAACTTCAAAATCCCAATTCTACCTATTCCATATAACAAAACATAATATAACTCATCAAAACACAAATATGAACTTCAAAATCTCAATTCTACCTATTCCATATACCAAAACATCAATGAATAATTCATCAAAACACAAATATGAACTTCAAAATCACAATTCTACCTATTCCATATACCAAAACATCAATAACTCATCAAAACACAAATATGAACTTCAAAATCACAATTCTACCTATTCCATATAACAAAACATAATATAACTCATCAAAACACAAATATGAACTTCAAAATCACAATTCTACCTATTCCATATACCAAAACATCAATGAATAATTCATCAAAACACAAATATGAACTTCAAAATCACAATTCTACCTATTCCATATACCAAAACATCAATAAATCATCAAAACACAAATATGAACTTCAAAATCTCAATTCTACCTATCCCATATACCAAAACATCAATAACTCATCAAAACACAAATATGAACTTCACAATAAAAATTCTACCTATTCCATATACCAAATCATCAATAACTCATCAAAACACAAATATGAACTTCAAAATCACAATTCTACCTATTCCATATACCAAAACATCAATAACTCATCAAAACACAAATATGAACTTCAAAACACAATTTTTATCTATTCCATTTACCAAAACATCAATAACTCATCAAAACACAAATATGAACTTCAAAATCACAATTCTACCTATTCCATATAACAAAACATAATATAACTCATCAAAACACAAATATGAACTTCAAAATCACAATTCTACCTATTCCATATACCAAAACATCAATGAATAATTCATCAAAACACAAATATGAACTTCAAAATCACAATTCTACCTATTCCATATACCAAAACATCAATAAATCATCAAAACACAAATATGAACTTCAAAATCTCAATTCTACCTATTCCATATACCAAAACATCAATGAATAATTCATCAAAACACAAATATGAACTTCAAAATCACAATTCTACCTATTCCATATACCAAAACATCAATGAATAATTCATCAAAACACAAATATGAACTTCAAAATCTCAATTCTACCTATTCCATATAACAAAACATAATATAACTCATCAAAACACAAATATGAACTTCAAAATCACAATTCTACCTATTCCATATACCAAAACATCAATGAATAATTCATCAAAACACAAATATGAACTTCAAAATCACAATTCTACCTATTCCATATACCAAAACATCAATAACTCATCAAAACACAAAAATGAACTTCAAAATCCCAATTCTACCTATTCCATATAACAAAACATAATATAACTCATCAAAACACAAATATGAACTTCAAAATCTCAATTCTACCTATTCCATATACCAAAACATCAATGAATAATTCATCAAAACACAAATATGAACTTCAAAATCACAATTCTACCTATTCCATATACCAAAACATCAATAACTCATCAAAACACAAATATGAACTTCAAAATCACAATTCTACCTATTCCATATAACAAAACATAATATAACTCATCAAAACACAAATATGAACTTCAAAATCACAATTCTACCTATTCCATATACCAAAACATCAATGAATAATTCATCAAAACACAAATATGAACTTCAAAATCACAATTCTACCTATTCCATATACCAAAACATCAATAAATCATCAAAACACAAATATGAACTTCAAAATCTCAATTCTACCTATCCCATATACCAAAACATCAATAACTCATCAAAACACAAATATGAACTTCACAATAAAAATTCTACCTATTCCATATACCAAAACATCAATAACTCATCAAAACACAAATATGAACTTCAAAATCACAATTCTACCTATTCCATATACCAAAACATCAATAACTCATCAAAACACAAATATGAACTTCAAAACACAATTTTTATCTATTCCATTTACCAAAACATCAATAACTCATCAAAACACAAATATGAACTTCAAAATCACAATTCTACCTATTCCATATAACAAAACATAATATAACTCATCAAAACACAAATATGAACTTCAAAATCACAATTCTACCTATTCCATATACCAAAACATCAATGAATAATTCATCAAAACACAAATATGAACTTCAAAATCACAATTCTACCTATTCCATATACCAAAACATCAATAAATCATCAAAACACAAATATGAACTTCAAAATCTCAATTCTACCTATCCCATATACCAAAACATCAATAACTCATCAAAACACAAATATGAACTTCACAATAAAAATTCTACCTATTCCATATACCAAAACATCAATAACTCTTCAAAACACAAATATGAACTTCAAAATCACAATTCTACCTATTCCATATAACAAAACATAATATAACTCATCAAAACACAAATATGAACTTCAAAATCACAATTCTACCCATTCCATATAACAAAACATAATATAACTCATCAAAACACAAATATGAACTTCAAAATAACAATTCTACCTATTCTATAACAAAACAGGAATAACTCATCAAAACACAAATATGAACTTCAAAATCACAATTCTACCTATTCCACATACCAAAACATCAATAACTCATCAAAACACAAATATGAACTTCAAAATCACAATTCTACCTATTCCATATACCAAAACATCAATGAATAACTCATCAAAACACAAATATGAACTTCAAAATCACAATTCTACCTATTCCATATAACAAAACATCAATAACTCATCAAAACACAAATATGAACTTCAAAATCACAATTCTACCTATTCCATATACCAAAACATCAATGAATAATTCATCAAAACACAAATATGAACTTCAAAATCACAATTCTACCTATTTCATATACCAAAACATCAATAACTCATCAAAACACAAATATGAACTTCAAAACACAATTTTTATCTATTCCATTTACCAAAACATCAATAACTCATCAAAACACAAATATGAACTTCAAAATCACAATTCTACCTATTCCATATACCAAAACATCAATGAATAATTCATCAAAACACAAATATGAACTTCAAAATCACAATTCTACCTATTCCATATACCAAAACATCAATAACTCATCAAAACACAAATATGAACTTCAAAATCACAATTCTACCTATTCCATATAACAAAACATAATATAACTCATCAAAACACAAATATGAACTTCAAAATCACAATTCTACCTATTCCATATACCAAAACATCAATGAATAATTCATCAAAACACAAATATGAACTTCAAAATCACAATTCTACCTATTCCATATACCAAAACATCAATAAATCATCAAAACACAAATATGAACTTCAAAATCTCAATTCTACCTATCCCATATACCAAAACATCAATAACTCATCAAAACACAAATATGAACTTCACAATAAAAATTCTACCTATTCCATATACCAAAACATCAATAACTCATCAAAACACAAATATGAACTTCAAAATCACAATTCTACCTATTCCATATACCAAAACATCAATAACTCATCAAAACACAAATATGAACTTCAAAACACAATTTTTATCTATTCCATTTACCAAAACATCAATAACTCATCAAAACACAAATATGAACTTCAAAATCACAATTCTACCTATTCCATATAACAAAACATAATATAACTCATCAAAACACAAATATGAACTTCAAAATCACAATTCTACCTATTCCATATACCAAAACATCAATGAATAATTCATCAAAACACAAATATGAACTTCAAAATCACAATTCTACCTATTCCATATACCAAAACATCAATAAATCATCAAAACACAAATATGAACTTCAAAATCTCAATTCTACCTATCCCATATACCAAAACATCAATAACTCATCAAAACACAAATATGAACTTCACAATAAAAATTCTACCTATTCCATATACCAAAACATCAATAACTCTTCAAAACACAAATATGAACTTCAAAATCACAATTCTACCTATTCCATATAACAAAACATAATATAACTCATCAAAACACAAATATGAACTTCAAAATCACAATTCTACCCATTCCATATAACAAAACATAATATAACTCATCAAAACACAAATATGAACTTCAAAATAACAATTCTACCTATTCTATAACAAAACAGGAATAACTCATCAAAACACAAATATGAACTTCAAAATCACAATTCTACCTATTCCACATACCAAAACATCAATAACTCATCAAAACACAAATATGAACTTCAAAATCACAATTCTACCTATTCCATATACCAAAACATCAATGAATAACTCATCAAAACACAAATATGAACTTCAAAATCACAATTCTACCTATTCCATATAACAAAACATCAATAACTCATCAAAACACAAATATGAACTTCAAAATCACAATTCTACCTATTCCATATACCAAAACATCAATGAATAATTCATCAAAACACAAATATGAACTTCAAAATCACAATTCTACCTATTTCATATACCAAAACATCAATAACTCATCAAAACACAAATATGAACTTCAAAACACAATTTTTATCTATTCCATTTACCAAAACATCAATAACTCATCAAAACACAAATATGAACTTCAAAATCACAATTCTACCTATTCCATATAACAAAACATAATATAACTCATCAAAACACAAATATGAACTTCAAAATCACAATTCTACCTATTCCATATACCAAAACATCAATGAATAATTCATCAAAACACAAATATGAACTTCAAAATCATAATTCTACCTATTCCATATAACAAAACATAATATAACTCATCAAAACACAAATATGAACTTCAAAATCACAATTCTACCTATTTCATATACCAAAACATCAATAAATCATCAAAACACAAATATGAACTTCAAAATCTCAATTCTACCTATTTCATATACCAAAACATCAATAACTCATCAAAACACAAATATGAACTTCACAATAAAAATTCTACCTATTCCATATACCAAAACATCAATAACTCATCAAAACACAAATATGAACTTCAAAATCTCAATTCTACCTATTCCATATACCAAAACATCAATGAATAATTCATCAAAACACAAATATGAACTTCAAAATCACAATTCTACCTATTCCATATACCAAAACATCAATAACTCATCAAAACACAAATATGAACTTCAAAATCACAATTCTACCTATTCCATATACCAAAACATCAATGAATAATTCATCAAAACACAAATATGAACTTCAAAATCATAATTCTACCTAGTCCATATACCAAAACATCAATGAATAACTCATCAAAACACAAATATGAACTTCAAAATCACAATTCTACCTATTCCATATACCAAAACATCATTGAATAATTCATCAAAACACAAATATGAACTTCAAAATCACAATTCTACCTATTCCATATAACAAAACATAATATAACTCATCAAAACACAAATATGAACTTCAAAATCACAATTCTACCTATTCCATATACCAAAACATCAATGAATAACTCATCAAAACACAAATATGAACTTCAAAATCACAATTCTACCTATTCCATATACCAAAACATCAATAACTCATCAAAACACAAATATGAACTTCAAAATCACAATTCTACCTATTCCATATACCAAAACATCAATGAATAATTCATCAAAACACAAATATGAACTTCAAAATCACAATTCTACCTATTCCATATACCAAAACATCAATAACTCATCAAAACACAAATATGAACTTCAAAACACAATTTTTATCTATTCCATTTACCAAAACATCAATAACTCATCAAAACACAAAAATGAACTTCAAAATCCCAATTCTACCTATTCCATATAACAAAACATAATATAACTCATCAAAACACAAATATGAACTTCAAAATCACAATTCTACCTATTCCATATAACAAAACATAATATAACTCATCAAAACACAAATATGAACTTCAAATTCACAATTCTACCTATTCCATATACCAAAACATCAATGAATAATTCATCAAAACACAAATATGAAATTCAAAATCACAATTCTACCTATTCCATATAACAAAACATAATATAACTCATCAAAACACAAATATGAACTTCAAAATCACAATTCTACCTATTCCATATACCAAAACATAATATAACTCATCAAAACATAAATATGAACTTCAAAACACAATTTTTATCTATTCCATTTACCAAAACATCAATAACTCATCAAAACACAAATATGAACTTCAAAATCACAATTCTACCTATTCCATATAACAAAACATAATATAACTCATCAAAACACAAATATGAACTTCAAAATCACAATTCTACCTATTCCATATACCAAAACATCAATAACTCATCAAAGCACAAATATGAACTTCAAAATCACAATTCTACCTATTTCATATAACAAAACATAATATAACTCATCAAAACACAAATATGAACTTCAAAATCACAATTCTACCTATTCCATATACCAAAACATCAATAACTCATCAAAACACAAATATGAACTTCAAAATCACAATTCTACCTATTCCATATAACAAAACCTAATATAACTCATCAAAACACAAATATGAACTTCAAAATCACAATTCTACCTATTCCATATAACAAAACATAATATAACTCATCAAAACACAAATAGGAACTTCAAAATCACAATTCTACCTATTCCATATACCAAAACATCATTGAATAATTCATCAAAACACAAATATGAACTTCAAAATCACAATTCTACCTATTCCATATAACAAAACATAATATAACTCATCAAAACACAAATATGAACTTCAAAATCACAATTCTACCTATTCCATATACCAAAACATCATTGAATAATTCATCAAAACACAAATATGAACTTCAAAATCACAATTCTACCTATTCCATATAACAAAACATAATATAACTCATCAAAACACAAATATGAACTTCAAAATCACAATTCTACCAATTCCATATACCAAAACATCAATGAATAACTCATCAAAACACAAATATGAACTTCAAAATCACAATTCTACCTATTCCATATACCAAAACATCAATGAATAATTCATCAAAACACAAATATGAACTTCAAAATCACAATTCTACCTATTCCATATACCAAAACATCAATAACTCTTCAAAACACAAATATGAACTTCAAAACACAATTTTTATCTATTCCATTTACCAAAACATCAATAACTCATCAAAACACAAATATGAACTTCAAAATCACAATTCTACCTATTCCATATAACAAAACATAATATAACTCATCAAAACACAAATATGAACTTCAAAATCACAATTCTACCTATTCCATGTTGAGCCATTGGAGCCGCTACAATGAAGCTTTCTTAGCCTTTGTTAAAGTCCAATGTTTTGTTGTAATTGTTGCAACCACATTGTGACAAATCTGTGAATTACTAAGGCAATAATGGACTGAGTTCATGAGGTTTGAAAGCATTTTATCTGGACAAAATCTCAGTAAGAAGCCGATGAATAAACTGAAGTGCCAAAATGAGAAGGAAGTGTACTGTTGGCATATCAGATCAAAGGAAGTGAAGATCAGATCAAAGGCAGTGCGTATCAGATCAAAGGAAGTGAAGATCAGATCAAAGGCAGTGCGTATCAGATCAAAGGAAGTGAAGATCAGATCAAAGGCAGTGCGTATCAGATCAAAGGAAGTGAAGATCAGATCAAATGCAGTGCGCATCAGATCAAAGGATGCACACATCAGATCACATGCAGCACAGATCAGATCAACGGAAGTAAAGATCAGATCAAATTCTCAAGGGATTGCTCAGCAGCTTGGTTTCACAGAAGCAAGGCAAGTCAGCAACAAAACATACTTGCAGCAGAAGAGAACAACTCAAGGCTGGAGAGCTAGAGCAGACACCTAAGAAGCTGAAGTCAAGGACGGCTAGTGAATCACACCTCAAACGCGCGACTCTAAAAGTCTCTCAAAGATTCAGAAGACGCAGGTGCATCATGTTGAAGTATCTAGCAATCCTGTGAGCGAGCAGAAATACAAAAGAATCAAGCAGTGCCCGATCAGAAGAACTGCAGGAGCTACATGGATGGTTCTGAGTTGCTGGACAGAACGTTGTGACATGAAGGCTAACATCAGATCAACTGCAAGCTAACATCAGATCAACCGAAGGCTAACATCAGATCAACTGCAAGCTAACATCAGATCAACCGAAGGCTAACATCAGATCAACTGCAAGCTAACATCAGATCAACCGAAGGCTAACATCAGATCAACTGCAAGCTAACATCAGATCAACCGAAGCGCGACATCAGATCAAATGCCGCGCACATCAGATCAGCTATAAGCTAAGATCAGATCACTTCTGCTGTTTCAAAATATCTAAGACAAGCTACTCGAGAAGTATGAAGGAGTACAGTCAGCAATATGACATGGCAAGCAAGTTGCAACTCAAAAGGTTGAAAATGGATTATTTGAATCTTGAGCCGCCTTTCGTGTATGATGTGCTGACACACTGCACGGTAGGGCACAGTTTTTCTTCTGGGAAAAAGAAAACGGGCATATGAGTAGGTGTGGTAGGTACAACAACTGCAGAACGGAAGAAAAACCTAAAAAGGGGAAGGCACGAGAAGAGAAATATAGAGAGAGATGAGCAACAGAAAAGAAGGGTGCTGAACCGAACGAAACCGAAAAAAAAGGGAGAAGTAAAAGAGTGAGAGCTGCAAAAAGATGATATGAGAAATACAAGAGAGAAAGAAACAGTAAGCTGCACAAGGAGAAGCTGAAGCTTTGGAGAAGCAGAAGTCAAGGAGAAGAAGAAGCTGAGGAGGAGCAGAAAAAGGGAAGACTGAAACTAAGATCAAAGATGATGCAGAATCGGGAGAACTGACCCTGAGGTTGCAACTTCAGGTGGTAAGCCTAGAACACTATCAAACTTCTTTCATTAAGTGATTTTGAAAGATATTTGTGTAGAAAAGGCAGTACAATAGAGGTTTATATGTTGTTGTTTTAGTTGATGAACTTGTAGAGGTAGTGAACCTCAATGTGTTGAGCAGTGAGCTCTTGTTTATGTTGCTTACGGTCAGTGAGGCCAGAGCTGAATGATTCCGTGATAGTGAAGATTGACAGGAGTGAATCTGTCCGTGGATGTAGATCATTTGATCGAACCACGTAAAAATCCCCCTTGCACATTTACTGCTTTGAGTGTGTCTTGACTGGTGTGGTGTTCTCAAACTGTAAGCTTGAACAGGAGTGTTGTGGTTGTGTAAGTGAACCCTCCTTGAGTGAGTCCATCTAAGCCAAGAACGTGAGTTCAACAATAAGCTCTAACTGAGCTAACATTTGAGAGGGAATCCTTTAGTTGAAAGAAAAATTGATAAAGTGTTGATTCACCCCCCCCTCTCAACACTTGACACGATCCAACAATTGGTATCAGAGCAAGGTTCGCTTTTGTCAAGTGATTGTTGAAACTTAGAACCAGCAGTAGAAATGGAGAATCAAGCAACGACTGTTAAGGGAGTTCCTTATTTCGGTGGCCAAAATTTCCAGTTATGGAAAAAGAGAATGAGTGCTTATCTCTTAGCACAAGGCCTACAAGTACAAAGAGTAGTCTTGCATGGATTTATACCAATCGTAGATGAGGAGAATCCTACAGCTGCAGAAACTAAAAACTTAGAAGCTGATGGAAAGGCAAGGAATGCTCTATATGCAGCTCTGTCGGAAAAAGAGAACTTTAAAGTTATAGACTGTGTTACTGCTCATGAAATATGGATTAAACTGATTAATATTCATGAGGGAGACATCAAGGTTAAGGAGGCAAAATTGCAGGTTCTTAGAAGTAAGTTTGAAGGTCTTAAGATGGGAGAAGGTGAAAACATTGAGGACTTCCTAAACAGAGTTGTTGAATTAGTTAGCTCAATGAGGGGTCTGGGTGAGAGTGTTGGAGATTCCAATATAGTTAAAAAGGTTCTTAGATCCCTACCAGCAAGATATGATTCTAAGGTTTCTGCTATAGAGGAGAGGGACCTAGATAAAGTGACATTAGATGAGCTACAAAGCACCTTTGTAGCATATGAAATGAGGATTTCAAATTCAAAGGAGGAGACGTCAAAGGCAGTCAAGGAGATAGCATTTAAAACAAAACACTCAAGGAAGCTAAAGGAGGAAAGCAGTGAAGATGAAGCAGCAGACAGTGATCTTGAAAGAATGATGGTGTTGATTTCAAGGAGTTTCAGAGGCCAGACTGGAAAGTACAAGGGAAAGTTGCCCTTAAAATGCTTCAATTGTGGCAAAATAGGCCACTTTGCAAGCAAGTGCTTCATGAAGAATAAGAGAACAGAAGATGAGGAAGCTGACAAGCCATCAGACAGGTGGCCTGAGCAGAAAGGAAAGAAGAAGATGAGCTTCAAATCAAGAAAAGGGAAAGCTTACAGAAAACGGAGCTACCTGAGCAAGAAGAAAAATGATAGCTCTGAGGAGGATGAAGAGACTGATGTCTCAGACAGTGAAGATGAGTCTGAAGCTGAAGAGGAGACTCTCATGGTGATGAAATCTTCAACTGTTTCATTAAAGGAGGATGCTGAACTAGAGAACCAATCAGCTGATGCTGAAGAAGTGGATCTAGAGGAAGAACTGGAGTTTGCATACAACAAGATAGAGGAGCAGAAGAGATTGCACAAGAAGACAATGAAGACAATGAAGGAGATGGAAAAGGTCATCTTGAGCAGTCAAGAAGAAAACTCAATACTGGAGAATAGAGTAATTGAATTGGAGCAGGAACTGATTCTCATACAAAATGAAGCTGAGGTTCACAAAAATTGTACAAGAGAAAAGATGGAACTTCAAAAGACATGTGAAACCTTGGTAGAAAAGCTAGATGCCACCACTGTCGAACTAGAGGATGCAACAAGAAAGATAGAAGATCTGCTGTCTCAACAAACTGTGATCAAAGCTGAAGAAATGACTGATGGAACTACTGTAGAATCAAAATTGAAAGGAAAGCTGGAGTTTCAGTCAAGCAAAACTGAGCCTGGTGAATCCTCAAGGAGCAAAGAAGTGGCTGCAAAAACTGAAGAAGCCACCAGGAAGTTAGATGAGTGCCTCAGCAAGCAGAGATCTCATTCAGAAGGGAAGAAAGGTCTTGGTTATGAAGGAGATAAAAAATCAGAAGGACAACCAGCTGCAACAACCAAGAAGACTGTTACCTTTGTCAAAGAAGGTTCAATTTGTGTTGCTGGTGTAAAGGCAGGAACTAGTTTTGTTGATTCTAAGAAGATGGAAATTTCTAATGGATCAAGAAAGTCTACTGAGCAAAATGAAAGACTGCACGAGCTGAGGGGGAGGCAATCTATGCATCAAAGAAGCCTGCTCAAAAGTAGAAGGCTGATTGCTGGAGTATGTTTCACCTGTGGAGAATCAGGTCACTATGCAGCAAATTGCTGGAGGAAGGTATTCTGGAGATTTGGAGGAAGAACAATGCAGTCAAGAGGATGGAATAGAAAAGAGTATTATCATCAAAGAAGCCTAAGTACTTCAAGAAGGATCCCTGAAGCTGAAATCAGAAAAGGCCATATCATACAACCTGAAGAAGTGTATCAGAAATTGAATGTCTGGTGCAGATGCAGATTGCCAAATAAGAGAAGCAAGTGGTCGGAAGAAGTGAATAGCAGGAGAGCCCAGTCACTGCAACAAGCTACAAATAGAAGAAACTTTGCAGCAGGAACAAGAAGAAACCAAGCAGATTACACAAGAAGAAATCAGTCTCTAATGCAGCCACTTAATCTGAGAAACAGATTTCAAATTTTTGAAGGGTTAGAAGAGAATGATCACTGGAGCTGCAGCAGGAGCAATCAGAGATTGAATGAACAGCAAGGCATACCAGCAGCGGGAAAAATTTGGAGGAAGAAACACAGATTTGAAGAAGCTTGCATTGCTGAAGTTGCACTGAAAACAAAAGCTAAGGAAGCCCAATGGATCATTGACAGTGGGTGCACAAGCCATATGACTGGAGACAAAACTCTACTGAGAAACACAAAAGAAGTTGAAAGAGGGTTTGTCAAGTTTGCAGATAAGAGTGGGTTAAAGATCAAGGCTGTTGGAGAAGCCACCATTGGATCAGAAAAGTTCAAATCTAAGGAGGTGCTGTTTGTAGAAGGGCTGAAGTACAACTTGCTGAGTGTAAGACAACTGTGTGACAATGGTTTCAAAGTAGACTTCTCAAAAAATGGCTGTTTCATCAAAGACTGCAAGACTGGAGAAATCATGGCCAAAGGAATAAGAGACAACAAGGATTTATACCTCATAGATGTGAAGGAAAAGTTGTGCATGCTAAGCAAAATGGATGAAAATACGCTTTGGCATTGCAGGCTTGGACACTTAAATCAAAAGAGCATGAGAAGCCTGGTGAAGTGCAATGCAGTGTTAAACCTCCCTGTACTAAAGAGGGACAACAGCACTTGTGACTCATGCCAAAAAGGGAAATTTGCAAAGCTTTCTCACAAGTCCAAGGAGCATAGAACCTCTAAGCCATTGGAGCTAGTTCACACTGATGTATGTGGACCAATGAAAAGAAAAGGTACAGGTAAAGAGATGTATTTCATTCTTTTTGTGGATGACTTCACTAGGATGATGTGCATCATGCACATGAAGCAAAAGAGTGAAGCCTTCAACTGTTTCAAAAGATTTCAAAAACTGGCAGAAAACCAGCATGGAAGGAAGATCAAAGTTTTGAGATCAGATAATGGAGGAGAGTTTACCTCGCAGGAATTTGAAGAATACTTGGAGGAAATGGGAATCAAACATCAAGTCTCAAGTCCTCACACTCCCCAGCAAAATGGAGTTGTAGAGAGGAAAAATAGAAGTGTGATTGAGATGGCAAGAACCATGCTGTTGGAGCATAATACTCCAAAGCGCTTCTGGAAGGAAGCCACAATGGCAGCTGTGCATGTACAAAATAGAACCATGTTGAGGCCAAACACTGAAAAGACACCATATGAACTTTGGTATGGTCACAAGCCAAATGTGAAGTACTTTAGAGTTTTTGGCAGCAAATGCTTCATCAAGAACAAGGAGCAAAGCCTTGGAAAATTTGAAGAGAGGGCTGATGAGGGCATTTTCCTTGGTTACTCAAATAAGAGCAAGGCTTACAAGGTTTATAACAAGAGGCTGGATAAGATTATGGAAAGCTATGATGTGAAAGTGGTTGAGGAAGTCAAGATGAAAGCCACTGATCCTGAAAATTTTCTGGATCACTTAGATGACTTAGAGAGCCAAGATGAGGCAGACCTGGAGCTGAAATCAGCTACTGAGGAGACTGATGCAGAAGGATCAGAGACAGAAGTTACAGAAGGCCTGGAAATAGCAAAAAGAAAGTACAACAAGAGAATTGACAAGATGCCTATCATTGGAGACCCCAAAGCTCCAGTAAGAACAAGAAGGCAACTGAAAAGTATGGTTGCAACTGCCCTACTGTCTCAAGTTGAGCCAAGGTCAATAGAGAAAGCCCTGGAGGACCAGTCATGGCTGCAAGCCATGAATGAAGAGCTGGACCAAATTGAGAAAAACCAAACTTGGGAGCTCGTGGATAGGCCAGCAAACAAAAATGTGATAGGCACAAAATGGGTGTTCAGGAACAAGTTGAATGAGGAAGGAAAAGTTGTAAAGAACAAGGCAAGGCTTGTGTGCAAAGGATACTCTCAAATTGAAGGAATAGATGTGGATGAAACCTTTGCCCCAGTAGCAAGGCTTGAAGCCATAAGAATGTTTTTGGCAGTGGCGTCAGCAAGAAGCTACAAGGTCTTCCAAATGGATGTTAAATCTGCCTTCTTGAATGGAAATCTGGAAGAAGAAGTGTACATTGAGCAACCGGATGGTTTTCTAGTTTGTGAAGATGAAAACAAGGTGTGCAAGCTCAAAAAGGCACTCTATGGATTAAAACAAGCCCCAAGAGCATGGTACTCAAGGCTGGACAGTTACCTGAAGAATCTGAATTTCAGAAAAAGTTGCATAAATAGCAATTTATATGTCCTTGATGGAAAGGGTGGACAGTTAATAGCCATAGTCTATGTTGATGACATAATATTTGGAGGAGATAAGGAGCAGCTGTGCCATGAATTTGCTAGAAAGATGCAAGAAGAGTTTGAAATGTCCATGATAGGAGAGCTATCATTTTTCCTTGGACTACAGATTCATCAAAAAGCAACTGGAATTTTTATCTCTCAAACCAAGTATACCAAAGAAGTGCTGAAGAAATTTGGTATGACTGATGCTAAGCCAATGTCTACACCCATGGCAACTAACTGCAAGCTGAGCAAGGATGAAAAAGGAGCTGAAGCTGATCAAAGTCTATACAGAAGCATGATAGGAAGCTTATTGTACTTAACAGCAACAAGGCCTGATATTACCTTTGCTGTCTGCCAAGCTGCTAGATACCAGGCAAATCCAAAGAGTTCTCATATGATTGCACTAAAGAGGGTGCTAAGATACTTGCAAGGGACAGTAGATTATGGTATGTGGTATGCAAGGAAAGGAAGCTTGGGATTAAGAAGCTTCACTGATGCTGATTGGGCAGGAAATGTTGATGACAGGAGATCCACTTCAGGAGGAGTATTCTTTCTTGGTAATAGATGTGTGAGTTGGTTAAGCAAGAAGCAAGAAAGTATAGCCTTAAGCACTGCTGAAGCCGAGTACATAGCAGCAACCAAGGCATGCACTCAAGCTATATGGATGAGATCTGAACTGCAAAATCTTAAAGAAGAAGTTCCCCTGCCACTGATAATTCTTTGTGACAACAAAAGTGCCATTGATTTGTCAAAGAATTCAGTGCAGCACTCGAGAGCCAAACATATAGAAATCAAGTATCACTTCATAAAGGACAAGGTTGAGAAAGGAGAAATTATGCTAGAGTATGTTCCCACAGCTAAACAAATAGCCGATGTAATGACAAAGCCTCTTCCAGCCGAGATGTTTGAAACTTTGAGGATGCAAATGGGAGTGCAGTCCTCCTTCTCATGCTGAATCAGTTGAGCATCCCCAAATCCCTTTGAAATTGGTTGTCAAAGGGGGAGAGATAGCCGCAGCAGCCGGCCAGACGCAGCAGTATTATCCTTGGGAGAGAAGGACGTTGGAAAAAAGCTCTATGCAGGGGGAGCTTACTATGAAGAAGAATAAGGCTCAGGGGGAGCTTACTATGAAGAAGAATAAGGCTCAGGGGGAGCTTAGCACTGAGTTGACTGATTGGCTGCAAATGTGGTTGCCAACAATTCCAAAGGGGGAGATTGTTGAGCCATTGGAGCCGCTACAATGAAGCTTTCTTAGCCTTTGTTAAAGTCCAATGTTTTGTTGTAATTGTTGCAACCACATTGTGACAAATCTGTGAATTACTAAGGCAATAATGGACTGAGTTCATGAGGTTTGAAAGCATTTTATCTGGACAAAATCTCAGCAAGAAGCCGATGAATAAACTGAAGTGCCAAAATGAGAAGGAAGTGTACTGTTGGCATATCAGATCAAAGGAAGTGAAGATCAGATCAAAGGCAGTGCGTATCAGATCAAAGGAAGTGAAGATCAGATCAAAGGCAGTGCGTATCAGATCAAAGGAAGTGAAGATCAGATCAAATGCAGTGCGCATCAGATCAAAGGATGCACACATCAGATCACATGCAGCACAGATCAGATCAACGGAAGTAAAGATCAGATCAAATTCTCAAGGGATTGCTCAGCAGCTTGGTTTCACAGAAGCAAGGCAAGTCAGCAACAAAACATACTTGCAGCAGAAGAGAACAACTCAAGGCTGGAGAGCTAGAGCAGACACCTAAGAAGCTGAAGTCAAGGACGGCTAGTGAATCACACCTCAAACGCGCGACTCTAAAAGTCTCTCAAAGATTCAGAAGACGCAGGTGCATCATGTTGAAGTATCTAGCAATCCTGTGAGCGAGCAGAAATACAAAAGAATCAAGCAGTGCCCGATCAGAAGAACTGCAGGAGCTACATGGATGGTTCTGAGTTGCTGGACAGAACGTTGTGACATGAAGGCTAACATCAGATCAACTGCAAGCTAACATCAGATCAACCGAAGGCTAACATCAGATCAACTGCAAGCTAACATCAGATCAACCGAAGGCTAACATCAGATCAACTGCAAGCTAACATCAGATCAACCGAAGGCTAACATCAGATCAACTGCAAGCTAACATCAGATCAACCGAAGCGCGACATCAGATCAAATGCCGCGCACATCAGATCAGCTATAAGCTAAGATCAGATCACTTCTGCTGTTTCAAAATATCTAAGACAAGCTACTCGAGAAGTATGAAGGAGTACAGTCAGCAATATGACATGGCAAGCAAGTTGCAACTCAAAAGGTTGAAAATGGATTATTTGAATCTTGAGCCGCCTTTCGTGTATGATGTGCTGACACACTGCACGGTAGGGCACAGTTTTTCTTCTGGGAAAAAGAAAACGGGCATATGAGTAGGTGTGGTAGGTACAACAACTGCAGAACGGAAGAAAAACCTAAAAAGGGGAAGGCACGAGAAGAGAAATATAGAGAGAGATGAGCAACAGAAAAGAAGGGTGCTGAACCGAACGAAACCGAAAAAAAAGGGAGAAGTAAAAGAGTGAGAGCTGCAAAAAGATGATATGAGAAATACAAGAGAGAAAGAAACAGTAAGCTGCACAAGGAGAAGCTGAAGCTTTGGAGAAGCAGAAGTCAAGGAGAAGAAGAAGCTGAGGAGGAGCAGAAAAAGGGAAGACTGAAACTAAGATCAAAGATGATGCAGAATCGGGAGAACTGACCCTGAGGTTGCAGCTTCAGGTGGTAAGCCTAGAACACTATCAAACTTCTTTCATTAAGTGATTTTGAAAGATATTTGTGTAGAAAAGGCAGTACAATAGAGGTTTATATGTTGTTGTTTTAGTTGATGAACTTGTAGAGGTAGTGAACCTCAATGTGTTGAGCAGTGAGCTCTTGTTTATGTTGCTTACGGTCAGTGAGGCCAGAGCTGAATGATTCCGTGATAGTGAAGATTGACAGGAGTGAATCTGTCCGTGGATGTAGATCATTTGATCGAACCACGTAAAAATCCCCCTTGCACATTTACTGCTTTGAGTGTGTCTTGACTGGTGTGGTGTTCTCAAACTGTAAGCTTGAACAGGAGTGTTGTGGTTGTGTAAGTGAACCCTCCTTGAGTGAGTCCATCTAAGCCAAGAACGTGAGTTCAACAATAAGCTCTAACTGAGCTAACATTTGAGAGGGAATCCTTTAGTTGAAAGAAAAATTGATAAAGTGTTGATTCACCCCCCCCCCTCTCAACACTTGACACGATCCAACATTCCATATAACAAAACATAATATAACTCATCAAAACACAAATATGAACTTCAAATTCACAATTCTACCTATTCCATATACCAAAACATCAATGAATAATTCATCAAAACACAAATATGAACTTCAAAATCACAATTCTACCTATTCCATATACCAAAACATCAATAAATCATCAAAACACAAATATGAACTTCAAAATCTCAATTCTACCTATTTCATATACCAAAACATCAATAACTCATCAAAACACAAATATGAACTTCACAATAAAAATTCTACCTATTCCATATACCAAAACATCAATAACTCATCAAAACACAAATATGAACTTCAAAATCTCAATTCTACCTATTCCATATACCAAAACATCAATGAATAATTCATCAAAACACAAATATGAACTTCAAAATCACAATTCTACCTATTCCATATACCAAAACATCAATAACTCATCAAAACACAAATATGAACTTCAAAACACAATTTTTATCTATTCCATTTACCAAAACATCAATAACTCATCAAAACACAAAAATGAACTTCAAAATCCCAATTCTACCTATTCCATATAACAAAACATAATATAACTCATCAAAACACAAATATGAACTTCAAAATCTCAATTCTACCTATTCCATATACCAAAACATCAATGAATAATTCATCAAAACACAAATATGAACTTCAAAATCACAATTCTACCTATTCCATATACCAAAACATCAATAACTCATCAAAACACAAATATGAACTTCAAAATCACAATTCTACCTATTCCATATAACAAAACATAATATAACTCATCAAAACACAAATATGAACTTCAAAATCACAATTCTACCTATTCCATATACCAAAACATCAATGAATAATTCATCAAAACACAAATATGAACTTCAAAATCACAATTCTACCTATTCCATATACCAAAACATCAATAAATCATCAAAACACAAATATGAACTTCAAAATCTCAATTCTACCTATCCCATATACCAAAACATCAATAACTCATCAAAACACAAATATGAACTTCACAATAAAAATTCTACCTATTCCATATACCAAAACATCAATAACTCATCAAAACACAAATATGAACTTCAAAATCACAATTCTACCTATTCCATATACCAAAACATCAATAACTCATCAAAACACAAATATGAACTTCAAAACACAATTTTTACCTATTCCATTTACCAAAACATCAATAACTCATCAAAACACAAATATGAACTTCAAAATCACAATTCTACCTATTCCATATAACAAAACATAATATAACTCATCAAAACACAAATATGAACTTCAAAATCACAATTCTACCTATTCCATATACCAAAACATCAATGAATAATTCATCAAAACACAAATATGAACTTCAAAATCACAATTCTACCTATTCCATATACCAAAACATCAATAAATCATCAAAACACAAATATGAACTTCAAAATCTCAATTCTACCTATCCCATATACCAAAACATCAATAACTCATCAAAACACAAATATGAACTTCACAATAAAAATTCTACCTATTCCATATACCAAAACATCAATAACTCTTCAAAACACAAATATGAACTTCAAAATCACAATTCTACCTATTCCATATAACAAAACATAATATAACTCATCAAAACACAAATATGAACTTCAAAATCACAATTCTACCCATTCCATATAACAAAACATAATATAACTCATCAAAACACAAATATGAACTTCAAAATAACAATTCTACCTATTCTATAACAAAACAGGAATAACTCATCAAAACACAAATATGAACTTCAAAATCACAATTCTACCTATTCCACATACCAAAACATCAATAACTCATCAAAACACAAATATGAACTTCAAAATCACAATTCTACCTATTCCATATACCAAAACATCAATGAATAACTCATCAAAACACAAATATGAACTTCAAAATCACAATTCTACCTATTCCATATAACAAAACATCAATAACTCATCAAAACACAAATATGAACTTCAAAATCACAATTCTACCTATTCCATATACCAAAACATCAATGAATAATTCATCAAAACACAAATATGAACTTCAAAATCACAATTCTACCTATTCCATATACCAAAACATCAATAACTCATCAAAACACAAATATGAACTTCAAAACACAATTTTTATCTATTCCATTTACCAAAACATCAATAACTCATCAAAACACAAATATGAACTTCAAAATCACAATTCTACCTATTCCATATAACAAAACATAATATAACTCATCAAAACACAAATATGAACTTCAAAATCACAATTCTACCTATTCCATATACCAAAACATCAATGAATAATTCATCAAAACACAAATATGAACTTCAAAATCATAATTCTACCTATTCCATATAACAAAACATAATATAACTCATCAAAACACAAATATGAACTTCAAAATCACAATTCTACCTATTTCATATACCAAAACATCAATAAATCATCAAAACACAAATATGAACTTCAAAATCTCAATTCTACCTATTTCATATACCAAAACATCAATAACTCATCAAAACACAAATATGAACTTCACAATAAAAATTCTACCTATTCCATATACCAAAACATCAATAACTCATCAAAACACAAATATGAACTTCAAAATCTCAATTCTACCTATTCCATATACCAAAACATCAATGAATAATTCATCAAAACACAAATATGAACTTCAAAATCACAATTCTACCTATTCCATATACCAAAACATCAATAACTCATCAAAACACAAATATGAACTTCAAAATCACAATTCTACCTATTCCATATACCAAAACATCAATGAATAATTCATCAAAACACAAATATGAACTTCAAAATCATAATTCTACCTATTCCATATAACAAAACATAATATAACTCATCAAAACACAAATATGAACTTCAAAATCACAATTCTACCTATTCCATATACCAAAACATCATTGAATAATTCATCAAAACACAAATATGAACTTCAAAATCACAATTCTACCTATTCCATATAACAAAACATAATATTACTCATCAAAACACAAATATGAACTTCAAAATCACAATTCTACCTATTCCATATACCAAAACATCAATGAATAACTCATCAAAACACAAATATGAACTTCAAAATCACAATTCTACCTATTCCATATACCAAAACATCAATAACTCATCAAAACACAAATATGAACTTCAAAATCACAATTCTACCTATTCCATATACCAAAACATCAATGAATAATTCATCAAAACACAAATATGAACTTCAAAATCACAATTCTACCTATTCCATATACCAAAACATCAATAACTCATCAAAACACAAATATGAACTTCAAAACACAATTTTTATCTATTCCATTTACCAAAACATCAATAACTCATCAAAACACAAAAATGAACTTCAAAATCCCAATTCTACCTATTCCATATAACAAAACATAATATAACTCATCAAAACACAAATATGAACTTCAAAATCACAATTCTACCTATTCCATATAACAAAACATAATATAACTCATCAACACACAAATATGAACTTCAAATTCACAATTCTACCTATTCCATATACCAAAACATCAATGAATAATTCATCAAAACACAAATATGAAATTCAAAATCACAATTCTACCTATTCCATATAACAAAACATAATATAACTCATCAAAACACAAATATGAACTTCAAAATCACAATTCTACCTATTCCATATACCAAAACATAATATAACTCATCAAAACATAAATATGAACTTCAAAACACAATTTTTATCTATTCCATTTACCAAAACATCAATAACTCATCAAAACACAAATATGAACTTCAAAATCACAATTCTACCTATTCCATATAACAAAACATAATATAACTCATCAAAACACAAATATGAACTTCAAAATCACAATTCTACCTATTCCATATACCAAAACATCAATAACTCATCAAAACACAAATATGAACTTCAAAATCACAATTCTACCTATTTCATATAACAAAACATAATATAACTCATCAAAACACAAATATGAACTTCAAAATCACAATTCTACCTATCCCATATACCAAAACATCAATAACTCATCAAAACACAAATATGAACTTCAAAATCACAATTCTACCTATTCCATATACCAAAACATCAATGAATAATTCATCAAAACACAAATATGAACTTCAAAATCACAATTCTACCTATTCCATATACCAAAACATCAATAACTCATCAAAACACAAATATGAACTTCAAAACACAATTTTTATCTATTCCATTTACCAAAACATCAATAACTCATCAAAACACAAATATGAACTTCAAAATCACAATTCTACCTATTCCATATAACAAAACATAATATAACTCATCAAAACACAAATATGAACTTCAAAATCACAATTCTACCTATTCCATATAACAAAACATAATATAACTCATCAAAACACAAATATGAACTTCAAATTCACAATTCTACCTATTCCATATACCAAAACATCAATGAATAATTCATCAAAACACAAATATGAACTTCAAAATCACAATTCTACCTATTCCATATACCAAAACATCAATAAATCATCAAAACACAAATATGAACTTCAAAATCTCAATTCTACCTATTTCATATACCAAAACATCAATAACTCATCAAAACACAAATATGAACTTCACAATAAAAATTCTACCTATTCCATATACCAAAACATCAATAACTCATCAAAACACAAATATGAACTTCAAAATCTCAATTCTACCTATCCATATACCAAAACATCAATGAATAATTCATCAAAACACAAATATGAACTTCAAAATCACAATTCTACCTATTCCATATACCAAAACATCAATAACTCATCAAAACACAAATATGAACTTCAAAATCACAATTCTACATATTCCATATACCAAAACATCAATGAATAATTCATCAAAACACAAATATGAACTTCAAAATCACAATTCTACCTATTCCATATACCAAAACATCAATAAATCATCAAAACACAAATATGAACTTCAAAATCTCAATTCTACCTATCCCATATACCAAAACATCAATAACTCATCAAAACACAAATATGAACTTCACAATAAAAATTCTACCTATTCCATATACCAAAACATCAATAACTCATCAAAACACAAATATGAACTTCAAAATCACAATTCTACCTATTCCATATAACAAAACATAATATAACTCATCAAAACACAAATATGAACTTCAAAATCACAATTCTACCTATTCCATATACCAAAACATCAATGAATAATTCATCAAAACACAAATATGAACTTCAAAATCACAATTCTACCTATTCCATATACCAAAACATCAATAAATCATCAAAACACAAATATGAACTTCAAAATCTCAATTCTACCTATCCCATATACCAAAACATCAATAACTCATCAAAACACAAATATGAACTTCACAATAAAAATTCTACCTATTCCATATACCAAAACATCAATAACTCATCAAAACACAAATATGAACTTCAAAATCACAATTCTACCTATTCCATATAACAAAACATAATATAACTCATCAAAACACAAATATGAACTTCAAAATCACAATTCTACCCATTCCATATAACAAAACATAATATAACTCATCAAAACACAAATATGAACTTCAAAATAACAATTCTACCTATTCTATAACAAAACAGGAATAACTCATCAAAACACAAATATGAACTTCAAAATCACAATTCTACCTATTCCACATACCAAAACATCAATAACTCATCAAAACACAAATATGAACTTCAAAATCACAATTCTACCTATTCCATATACCAAAACATCAATGAATAACTCATCAAAACACAAATATGAACTTCAAAATCACAATTCTACCTATTCCATATAACAAAACATCAATAACTCATCAAAACACAAATATGAACTTCAAAATCACAATTCTACCTATTCCATATACCAAAACATCAATGAATAATTCATCAAAACACAAATATGAACTTCAAAATCACAATTCTACCTATTCCATATACCAAAACATCAATGAATAACTCATCAAAACACAAATATGAACTTCAAAACACAAAAATCACAATTCTACCTATTCCATATACCAAAACATCAATGAATAACTCATCAAAACACAAATATGAACTTCAAAAGCACAATTCTACCTATTCCATATAACAAAACATCAATAACTCATCAAAACACAAATATGAACTTCAAAACACAATTTTTATCTATTCCATATACCAAAACATCAATAACTCATCAAAACACAAATATGAACTTCAAATTCACAATTCTACCTATTCCATATAACAAAACATAATATAACTCATCAAAACACAAATATGAACTTCAAAATCACAATTCTACCTATTCCATATAACAAAACATAATATAACTCATCAAAACACAAATATGAACTTCAAATTCACAATTCTACCTATTCCATATACCAAAACATCAATGAATAATTCATCAAAACACAAATATGAACTTCAAAATCACAATTCTACCTATTCCATATAACAAAACATAATATAACTCATCAAAACACAAATATGAACTTCAAAATCACAATTCTACCTATTCCATATACCAAAACATCAATGAATAATTCATCAAAACACAAATATGAATTTCAAAATCACAATTCTACCTATTCCATATAACAAAACATAATATAACTCATCAAAACACAAATATGAACTTCAAAATCACAATTCTACCTATTCCATATACCAAAACATCATTGAATAATTCATCAAAACACAAATATGAATTTCAAAATCACAATTCTACCTATTCCATATAACAAAACATAATATAACTCATCAAAACACAAATATGAACTTCAAAATCACAATTCTACCTATTCCATATACCAAAACATCAATGAATAACTCATCAAAACACAAATATGAACTTCAAAATCACAATTCTACCTATTCCATATATCAAAACATCAATAACTCATCAAAACACAAATATGAACTTCAAAATCACAATTCTACCTATTCCATATACCAAAACATCAATAACTCATCAAAACACAAATATGAACTTCAAAACACAATTTTTATCTATTCCATTTACCAAAACATCAATAACTCATCAAAACACAAAAATGAACTTCAAAATCCCAATTCTACCTATTCCATATACCAAAACATCAATGAATAATTCATCAAAACACAAATATGAACTTCAAAATCACAATTCTACCTATTCCATATACCAAAACATCAATAACTCATCAAAACACAAATATGAACTTCAAAATCACAATTCTACCTATTCCATATACCAAAACATCAATGAATAATTCATCAAAACACAAATATGAACTTGAAAATCATAATTCTACCTATTCCATATAACAAAACATAATATAACTCATCAAAACACAAATATGAACTTCAAAATCACAATTCTACCTATTCCATATACCAAAACATCATTGAATAATTCATCAAAACACAAATATGAACTTCAAAATCACAATTCTACCTATTCCATATAACAAAACATAATATTACTCATCAAAACACAAATATGAACTTCAAAATCACAATTCTACCTATTCCATATACCAAAACATCAATGAATAACTCATCAAAACACAAATATGAACTTCAAAATCACAATTCTACCTATTCCATATACCAAAACATCAATAACTCATCAAAACACAAATATGAACTTCAAAATCACAATTCTACCTATTCCATATACCAAAACATCAATGAATAATTCATCAAAACACAAATATGAACTTCAAAATCACAATTCTACCTATTCCATATACCAAAACATCAATAACTCATCAAAACACAAATATGAACTTCAAAACACAATTTTTATCTATTCCATTTACCAAAACATCAATAACTCATCAAAACACAAAAATGAACTTCAAAATCCCAATTCTACCTATTCCATATACCAAAACATCAATGAATAATTCATCAAAACACAAATATGAACTTCAAAATCACAATTCTACCTATTCCATATACCAAAACATCAATAACTCATCAAAACACAAATATGAACTTCAAAATCACAATTCTACCTATTCCATATACCAAAACATCAATGAATAATTCATCAAAACACAAATATGAACTTCAAAATCATAATTCTACCTATTCCATATAACAAAACATAATATAACTCATCAAAACACAAATATGAACTTCAAAATCACAATTCTACCTATTCCATATACCAAAACATCATTGAATAATTCATCAAAACACAAATATGAACTTCAAAATCACAATTCTACCTATTCCATATAACAAAACATAATATTACTCATCAAAACACAAATATGAACTTCAAAATCACAATTCTACCTATTCCATATACCAAAACATCAATGAATAACTCATCAAAACACAAATATGAACTTCAAAATCACAATTCTACCTATTCCATATACCAAAACATCAATAACTCATCAAAACACAAATATGAACTTCAAAATCACAATTCTACCTATTCCATATACCAAAACATCAATGAATAATTCATCAAAACACAAATATGAACTTCAAAATCACAATTCTACCTATTCCATATACCAAAACATCAATAACTCATCAAAACACAAATATGAACTTCAAAACACAATTTTTATCTATTCCATTTACCAAAACATCAATAACTCATCAAAACACAAAAATGAACTTCAAAATCCCAATTCTACCTATTCCATATAACAAAACATAATATAACTCATCAAAACACAAATATGAACTTCAAAATCACAATTCTACCTATTCCATATAACAAAACATAATATAACTCATCAACACACAAATATGAACTTCAAATTCACAATTCTACCTATTCCATATACCAAAACATCAATGAATAATTCATCAAAACACAAATATGAAATTCAAAATCACAATTCTACCTATTCCATATAACAAAACATAATATAACTCATCAAAACACAAATATGAACTTCAAAATCACAATTCTACCTATTCCATATACCAAAACATAATATAACTCATCAAAACATAAATATGAACTTCAAAACACAATTTTTATCTATTCCATTTACCAAAACATCAATAACTCATCAAAACACAAATATGAACTTCAAAATCACAATTCTACCTATTCCATATAACAAAACATAATATAACTCATCAAAACACAAATATGAACTTCAAAATCACAATTCTACCTATTCCATATACCAAAACATCAATAACTCATCAAAACACAAATATGAACTTCAAAATCACAATTCTACCTATTTCATATAACAAAACATAATATAACTCATCAAAACACAAATATGAACTTCAAAATCACAATTCTACCTATTCCATATACCAAAACATCAATAACTCATCAAAACACAAATATGAACTTCAAAATCACAATTCTACCTATTCCATATAACAAAACCTAATATAACTCATCAAAACACAAATATGAACTTCAAAATCACAATTCTACCTATTCCATATAACAAAACATAATATAACTCATCAAAACACAAATAGGAACTTCAAAATCACAATTCTACCTATTCCATATACCAAAACATCATTGAACATCAAAACACAAATATGAACTTCAAAATCACAATTCTACCTATTCCATATAACAAAACATAATATAACTCATCAAAACACAAATATGAACTTCAAAATCACAATTCTACCTATTCCATATACCAAAACATCATTGAATAATTCATCAAAACACAAATATGAACTTCAAAATCACAATTCTACCTATTCCATATAACAAAACATAATATAACTCATCAAAACACAAATATGAACTTCAAAATCACAATTCTACCTATTCCATATACCAAAACATCAATGAATAACTCATCAAAACACAAATATGAACTTCAAAATCACAATTCTACCTATCCCATATACCAAAACATCAATAACTCATCAAAACACAAATATGAACTTCAAAATCACAATTCTACCTATTCCATATACCAAAACATCAATGAATAATTCATCAAAACACAAATATGAACTTCAAAATCACAATTCTACCTATTCCATATACCAAAACATCAATAACTCATCAAAACACAAATATGAACTTCAAAACACAATTTTTATCTATTCCATTTACCAAAACATCAATAACTCATCAAAACACAAATATGAACTTCAAAATCACAATTCTACCTATTCCATATAACAAAACATAATATAACTCATCAAAACACAAATATGAACTTCAAAATCACAATTCTACCTATTCCATATAACAAAACATAATATAACTCATCAAAACACAAATATGAACTTCAAATTCACAATTCTACCTATTCCATATACCAAAACATCAATGAATAATTCATCAAAACACAAATATGAACTTCAAAATCACAATTCTACCTATTCCATATACCAAAACATCAATAAATCATCAAAACACAAATATGAACTTCAAAATCTCAATTCTACCTATTTCATATACCAAAACATCAATAACTCATCAAAACACAAATATGAACTTCACAATAAAAATTCTACCTATTCCATATACCAAAACATCAATAACTCATCAAAACACAAATATGAACTTCAAAATCTCAATTCTACCTATTCCATATACCAAAACATCAATGAATAATTCATCAAAACACAAATATGAACTTCAAAATCACAATTCTACCTATTCCATATACCAAAACATCAATAACTCATCAAAACACAAATATGAACTTCAAAATCACAATTCTACCTATTCCATATAACAAAACATAATATAACTCATCAAAACACAAATATGAACTTCAAAATCACAATTCTACATATTCCATATACCAAAACATCAATGAATAATTCATCAAAACACAAATATGAACTTCAAAATCACAATTCTACCTATTCCATATACCAAAACATCAATAAATCATCAAAACACAAATATGAACTTCAAAATCTCAATTCTACCTATCCCATATACCAAAACATCAATAACTCATCAAAACACAAATATGAACTTCACAATAAAAATTCTACCTATTCCATATACCAAAACATCAATAACTCATCAAAACACAAATATGAACTTCAAAATCACAATTCTACCTATTCCATATAACAAAACATAATATAACTCATCAAAACACAAATATGAACTTCAAAATCACAATTCTACCTATTCCATATACCAAAACATCAATGAATAATTCATCAAAACACAAATATGAACTTCAAAATCACAATTCTACCTATTCCATATACCAAAACATCAATAAATCATCAAAACACAAATATGAACTTCAAAATCTCAATTCTACCTATCCCATATACCAAAACATCAATAACTCATCAAAACACAAATATGAACTTCACAATAAAAATTCTACCTATTCCATATACCAAAACATCAATAACTCATCAAAACACAAATATGAACTTCAAAATCACAATTCTACCTATTCCATATAACAAAACATAATATAACTCATCAAAACACAAATATGAACTTCAAAATCACAATTCTACCCATTCCATATAACAAAACATAATATAACTCATCAAAACACAAATATGAACTTCAAAATAACAATTCTACCTATTCTATAACAAAACAGGAATAACTCATCAAAACACAAATATGAACTTCAAAATCACAATTCTACCTATTCCACATACCAAAACATCAATAACTCATCAAAACACAAATATGAACTTCAAAATCACAATTCTACCTATTCCATATACCAAAACATCAATGAATAACTCATCAAAACACAAATATGAACTTCAAAATCACAATTCTACCTATTCCATATAACAAAACATCAATAACTCATCAAAACACAAATATGAACTTCAAAATCACAATTCTACCTATTCCATATACCAAAACATCAATGAATAATTCATCAAAACACAAATATGAACTTCAAAATCACAATTCTACCTATTCCATATACCAAAACATCAATGAATAACTCATCAAAACACAAATATGAACTTCAAAACACAAAAATCACAATTCTACCTATTCCATATACCAAAACATCAATGAATAACTCATCAAAACACAAATATGAACTTCAAAAGCACAATTCTACCTATTCCATATAACAAAACATCAATAACTCATCAAAACACAAATATGAACTTCAAAACACAATTTTTATCTATTCCATATACCAAAACATCAATAACTCATCAAAACACAAATATGAACTTCAAATTCACAATTCTACCTATTCCATATAACAAAACATAATATAACTCATCAAAACACAAATATGAACTTCAAAATCACAATTCTACCTATTCCATATAACAAAACATAATATAACTCATCAAAACACAAATATGAACTTCAAATTCACAATTCTACCTATTCCATATACCAAAACATCAATGAATAATTCATCAAAACACAAATATGAACTTCAAAATCACAATTCTACCTATTCCATATAACAAAACATAATATAACTCATCAAAACACAAATATGAACTTCAAAATCACAATTCTACCTATTCCATATACCAAAACATCAATAACTCATCAAAACACAAATATGAACTTCAAAATCACAATTCTACCTATTCCATATACCAAAACATCAATGAATAATTCATCAAAACACAAATATGAACTTCAAAATCACAATTCTACCTATTCCATATACCAAAACATCAATAACTCATCAAAACACAAATATGAACTTCAAAACACAATTTTTATCTATTCCATTTACCAAAACATCAATAACTCATCAAAACACAAAAATGAACTTCAAAATCCCAATTCTACCTATTCCATATAACAAAACATAATATAACTCATCAAAACACAAATATGAACTTCAAAATCACAATTCTACCTATTCCATATAACAAAACATAATATAACTCATCAACACACAAATATGAACTTCAAATTCACAATTCTACCTATTCCATATACCAAAACATCAATGAATAATTCATCAAAACACAAATATGAAATTCAAAATCACAATTCTACCTATTCCATATAACAAAACATAATATAACTCATCAAAACACAAATATGAACTTCAAAATCACAATTCTACCTATTCCATATACCAAAACATAATATAACTCATCAAAACAAAAATATGAACTTCAAAACACAATTTTTATCTATTCCATTTACCAAAACATCAATAACTCATCAAAACACAAATATGAACTTCAAAATCACAATTCTACCTATTCCATATAACAAAACATAATATAACTCATCAAAACACAAATATGAACTTCAAAATCACAATTCTACCTATTCCATATACCAAAACATCAATAACTCATCAAAACACAAATATGAACTTCAAAATCACAATTCTACCTATTCCATATAACAAAACATAATATAACTCATCAACACACAAATATGAACTTCAAATTCACAATTCTACCTATTCCATATACCAAAACATCAATGAATAATTCATCAAAACACAAATATGAAATTCAAAATCACAATTCTACCTATTCCATATAACAAAACATAATATAACTCATCAAAACACAAATATGAACTTCAAAATCACAATTCTACCTATTCCATATACCAAAACATAATATAACTCATCAAAACAAAAATATGAACTTCAAAACACAATTTTTATCTATTCCATTTACCAAAACATCAATAACTCATCAAAACACAAATATGAACTTCAAAATCACAATTCTACCTATTCCATATAACAAAACATAATATAACTCATCAAAACACAAATATGAACTTCAAAATCACAATTCTACCTATTCCATATACCAAAACATCAATAACTCATCAAAACACAAATATGAACTTCAAAATCACAATTCTACCTATTTCATATAACAAAACATAATATAACTCATCAAAACACAAATATGAACTTCAAAATCACAATTCTACCTATTCCATATAACAAAACATAATATAACTCATCAAAACACAAATATGAACTTCAAAATCACAATTCTACATATTCCATATACCAAAACATCAATGAATAATTCATCAAAACACAAATATGAACTTCAAAATCACAATTCTACCTATTCCATATACCAAAACATCAATAAATCATCAAAACACAAATATGAACTTCAAAATCTCAATTCTACCTATCCCATATACCAAAACATCAATAACTCATCAAAACACAAATATGAACTTCACAATAAAAATTCTACCTATTCCATATACCAAAACATCAATAACTCATCAAAACACAAATATGAACTTCAAAATCACAATTCTACCTATTCCATATAACAAAACATAATATAACTCATCAAAACACAAATATGAACTTCAAAATCACAATTCTACCTATTCCATATACCAAAACATCAATGAATAATTCATCAAAACACAAATATGAACTTCAAAATCACAATTCTACCTATTCCATATACCAAAACATCAATAAATCATCAAAACACAAATATGAACTTCAAAATCTCAATTCTACCTATCCCATATACCAAAACATCAATAACTCATCAAAACACAAATATGAACTTCACAATAAAAATTCTACCTATTCCATATACCAAAACATCAATAACTCATCAAAACACAAATATGAACTTCAAAATCACAATTCTACCTATTCCATATAACAAGACATAATATAACTCATCAAAACACAAATATGAACTTCAAAATCACAATTCTACCCATTCCATATAACAAAACATAATATAACTCATCAAAACACAAATATGAACTTCAAAATAACAATTCTACCTATTCTATAACAAAACAGGAATAACTCATCAAAACACAAATATGAACTTCAAAATCACAATTCTACCTATTCCACATACCAAAACATCAATAACTCATCAAAACACAAATATGAACTTCAAAATCACAATTCTACCTATTCCATATACCAAAACATCAATGAATAACTCATCAAAACACAAATATGAACTTCAAAATCACAATTCTACCTATTCCATATAACAAAACATCAATAACTCATCAAAACACAAATATGAACTTCAAAATCACAATTCTACCTATTCCATATACCAAAACATCAATTAATAATTCATCAAAACACAAATATGAACTTCAAAATCACAATTCTACCTATTCCATATACCAAAACATCAATGAATAACTCATCAAAACACAAATATGAACTTCAAAACACAAAAATCACAATTCTACCTATTCCATATACCAAAACATCAATGAATAACTCATCAAAACACAAATATGAACTTCAAAAGCACAATTCTACCTATTCCATATAACAAAACATAATATAACTCATCAAAACACAAATATGAACTTCAAAATCACAATTCTACCTATTCCATATACCAAAACATCAATGAATAATTCATCAAAACACAAATATGAACTTCAAAATCACAATTCTACCTATTCCATATACCAAAACATCAATAAATCATCAAAACACAAATATGAACTTCAAAATCTCAATTCTACCTATCCCATATACCAAAACATCAATAACTCATCAAAACACAAATATGAACTTCACAATAAAAATTCTACCTATTCCATATACCAAAACATCAATAACTCATCAAAACACAAATATGAACTTCAAAATCACAATTCTACCTATTCCATATAACAAAACATAATATAACTCATCAAAACACAAATATGAACTTCAAAATCACAATTCTACCCATTCCATATAACAAAACATAATATAACTCATCAAAACACAAATATGAACTTCAAAATAACAATTCTACCTATTCTATAACAAAACAGGAATAACTCATCAAAACACAAATATGAACTTCAAAATCACAATTCTACCTATTCCACATACCAAAACATCAATAACTCATCAAAACACAAATATGAACTTCAAAATCACAATTCTACCTATTCCATATACCAAAACATCAATGAATAACTCATCAAAACACAAATATGAACTTCAAAATCACAATTCTACCTATTCCATATAACAAAACATCAATAACTCATCAAAACACAAATATGAACTTCAAAATCACAATTCTACCTATTCCATATACCAAAACATCAATTAATAATTCATCAAAACACAAATATGAACTTCAAAATCACAATTCTACCTATTCCATATACCAAAACATCAATGAATAACTCATCAAAACACAAATATGAACTTCAAAACACAAAAATCACAATTCTACCTATTCCATATACCAAAACATCAATGAATAACTCATCAAAACACAAATATGAACTTCAAAAGCACAATTCTACCTATTCCATATAACAAAACATCAATAACTCATCAAAACACAAATATGAACTTCAAAACACAATTTTTATCTATTCCATATACCAAAACATCAATAACTCATCAAAACACAAATATGAACTTCAAATTCACAATTCTACCTATTCCATATAACAAAACATAATATAACTCATCAAAACACAAATATGAACTTCAAAATCACAATTCTACCTATTCCATATAACAAAACATAATATAACTCATCAAAACACAAATATGAACTTCAAATTCACAATTCTACCTATTCCATATACCAAAACATCAATGAATAATTCATCAAAACACAAATATGAACTTCAAAATCACAATTCTACCTATTCCATATAACAAAACATAATATAACTCATCAAAACACAAATATGAACTTCAAAATCACAATTCTACCTATTCCATATACCAAAACATCAATAACTCATCAAAACACAAATATGAACTTCAAAATCACAATTCTACCTATTCCATATACCAAAACATCAATGAATAATTCATCAAAACACAAATATGAACTTCAAAATCACAATTCTACCTATTCCATATACCAAAACATCAATAACTCATCAAAACACAAATATGAACTTCAAAACACAATTTTTATCTATTCCATTTACCAAAACATCAATAACTCATCAAAACACAAAAATGAACTTCAAAATCCCAATTCTACCTATTCCATATAACAAAACATAATATAACTCATCAAAACACAAATATGAACTTCAAAATCACAATTCTACCTATTCCATATAACAAAACATAATATAACTCATCAACACACAAATATGAACTTCAAATTCACAATTCTACCTATTCCATATACCAAAACATCAATGAATAATTCATCAAAACACAAATATGAAATTCAAAATCACAATTCTACCTATTCCATATAACAAAACATAATATAACTCATCAAAACACAAATATGAACTTCAAAATCACAATTCTACCTATTCCATATACCAAAACATAATATAACTCATCAAAACAAAAATATGAACTTCAAAACACAATTTTTATCTATTCCATTTACCAAAACATCAATAACTCATCAAAACACAAATATGAACTTCAAAATCACAATTCTACCTATTCCATATAACAAAACATAATATAACTCATCAAAACACAAATATGAACTTCAAAATCACAATTCTACCTATTCCATATACCAAAACATCAATAACTCATCAAAACACAAATATGAACTTCAAAATCACAATTCTACCTATTTCATATAACAAAACATAATATAACTCATCAAAACACAAATATGAACTTCAAAATCACAATTCTACCTATTCCATATACCAAAACATCAATAACTCATCAAAACACAAATATGAACTTCAAAATCACAATTCTACCTATTCCATATAACAAAACCTAATATAACTCATCAAAACACAAATATGAACTTCAAAATCACAATTCTACCTATTCCATATAACAAAACATAATATAACTCATCAAAACACAAATAGGAACTTCAAAATCACAATTCTACCTATTCCATATACCAAAACATCATTGAATAATTCATCAAAACACAAATATGAACTTCAAAATCACAATTCTACCTATTCCATATAACAAAACATAATATAACTCATCAAAACACAAATATGAACTTCAAAATCACAATTCTACCTATTCCATATACCAAAACATCATTGAATAATTCATCAAAACACAAATATGAACTTCAAAATCACAATTCTACCTATTCCATATAACAAAACATAATATAACTCATCAAAACACAAATATGAACTTCAAAATCACAATTCTACCTATTCCATATACCAAAACATCAATGAATAACTCATCAAAACACAAATATGAACTTCAAAATCACAATTCTACCTATTCCATATACCAAAACATCAATAACTCATCAAAACACAAATATGAACTTCAAAATCAAAATTCTACCTATTCCATATACCAAAACATCAATAACTCATCAAAACACAAATATGAACTTCAAAACACAATTTTTATCTATTCCATTTACCAAAACATCAATAACTCATCAAAACACAAATATGAACTTCAAAATCACAATTCTACCTATTCCATATAACAAAACATAATATAACTCATCAAAACACAAATATGAACTTCAAAATCACAATTCTACCTATTCCATATAACAAAACATAATATAACTCATCAAAACACAAATATGAACTTCAAATTCACAATTCTACCTATTCCATATACCAAAACATCAATGAATAATTCATCAAAACACAAATATGAACTTCAAAATCACAATTCTACCTATTACATATACCAAAACATCAATAAATCATCAAAACACAAATATGAACTTCAAAATCTCAATTCTACCTATTTCATATACCAAAACATCAATAACTCATCAAAACACAAATATGAACTTCACAATAAAAATTCTACCTATTCCATATACCAAAACATCAATAACTCATCAAAACACAAATATGAACTTCAAAATCTCAATTCTACCTATTCCATATACCAAAACATCAATGAATAATTCATCAAAACACAAATATGAACTTCAAAATCACAATTCTACCTATTCCATATACCAAAACATCAATAACTCATCAAAACACAAATATGAACTTCAAAATCACAATTCTACCTATTCCATATAACAAAACATAATATAACTCATCAAAACACAAATATGAACTTCAAAATCACAATTCTACATATTCCATATACCAAAACATCAATGAATAATTCATCAAAACACAAATATGAACTTCAAAATCACAATTCTACCTATTCCATATACCAAAACATCAATAAATCATCAAAACACAAATATGAACTTTAAAATCTCAATTCTACCTATCCCATATACCAAAACATCAATAACTCATCAAAACACAAATATGAACTTCACAATAAAAATTCTACCTAATCCATATACCAAAACATCAATAACTCATCAAAACACAAATATGAACTTCAAAATCACAATTCTACCTATTCCATATAACAAAACATAATATAACTCATCAAAACACAAATATGAACTTCAAAATCACAATTCTACCTATTCCATATACCAAAACATCAATGAATAATTCATCAAAACACAAATATGAACTTCAAAATCACAATTCTACCTATTCCATATACCAAAACATCAATAAATCATCAAAACACAAATATGAACTTCAAAATCTCAATTCTACCTATCCCATATACCAAAACATCAATAACTCATCAAAACACAAATATGAACTTCACAATAAAAATTCTACCTATTCCATATACCAAAACATCAATAACTCATCAAAACACAAATATGAACTTCAAAATCACAATTCTACCTATTCCATATAACAAAACATAATATAACTCATCAAAACACAAATATGAACTTCAAAATCACAATTCTACCCATTCCATATAACAAAACATAATATAACTCATCAAAACACAAATATGAACTTCAAAATAACAATTCTACCTATTCTATAACAAAACAGGAATAACTCATCAAAACACAAATATGAACTTCAAAATCACAATTCTACCTATTCCACATACCAAAACATCAATAACTCATCAAAACACAAATATGAACTTCAAAATCACAATTCTACCTATTCCATATACCAAAACATCAATGAATAATTCATCAAAACACAAATATGAACTTCAAAATCACAATTCTACCTATTCCATATATCAAAACATCAATAACTCATCAAAACACAAATATGAACTTCAAAATCACAATTCTACCTATTCCATATACCAAAACATCAATAACTCATCAAAACACAAATATGAACTTCAAAACACAATTTTTATCTATTCCATTTACCAAAACATCAATAACTCATCAAAACACAAAAATGAACTTCAAAATCCCAATTCTACCTATTCCATATAACAAAACATAATATAACTCATCAAAACACAAATATGAACTTCAAAATCACAATTCTACCTATTTCATATAACAAAACATAATATAACTCATCAAAACACAAATATGAACTTCAAAATCACAATTCTACCTATTCCATATACCAAAACATCAATAACTCATCAAAACACAAATATGAACTTCAAAATCACAATTCTACCTATTCCATATAACAAAACCTAATATAACTCATCAAAACACAAATATGAACTTCAAAATCACAATTCTACCTATTCCATATAACAAAACATAATATAACTCATCAAAACACAAATAGGAACTTCAAAATCACAATTCTACCTATTTCATATACCAAAACATCATTGAATAATTCATCAAAACACAAATATGAACTTCAAAATCACAATTCTACCTATTCCATATAACAAAACATAATATAACTCATCAAAACACAAATATGAACTTCAAAATCACAATTCTACCTATTCCATATACCAAAACATCATTGAATAATTCATCAAAACACAAATATGAACTTCAAAATCACAATTCTACCTATTCCATATAACAAAACATAATATAACTCATCAAAACAGAAATATGAACTTCAAAATCACAATTCTACCTATTCCATATACCAAAACATCAATGAATAACTCATCAAAACACAAATATGAACTTCAAAATCACAATTCTACCTATTCCATATAACAAAACATCAATAACTCATCAAAACACAAATATGAACTTCAAAATCACAATTCTACCTATTCCATATACCAAAACATCAATGAATAATTCATCAAAACACAAATATGAACTTCAAAATCACAATTCTACCTATTCCATATACCAAAACATCAATAACTCATCAAAACACAAATATGAACTTCAAAACACAATTTTTATCTATTCCATTTACCAAAACATCAATAACTCATCAAAACACAAATATGAACTTCAAAATCACAATTCTACCTATTCCATATAACAAAACATAATATAACTCATCAAAACACAAATATGAACTTCAAAATCACAATTCTACCTATTCCATATAACAAAACATAATATAACTCATCAAAACACAAATATGAACTTCAAATTCACAATTCTACCTATTCCATATACCAAAACATCAATGAATAATTCATCAAAACACAAATATGAACTTCAAAATCACAATTCTACCTATTCCATATAACAAAACATAATATAACTCATCAAAACACAAATATGAACTTCAAAATCACAATTCTACCTATTCCATATACCAAAACATCAATGAATAATTCATCAAAACACAAATATGAACTTCAAAATCACAATTCTACCTATTCCATATAACAAAACATAATATAACTCATCAAAACACAAATATGAACTTCAAAATCACAATTCTACCTATTCCATATACCAAAACATCATTGAATAATTCATCAAAACACAAATATGAATTTCAAAATCACAATTCTACCTATTCCATATAACAAAACATAATATAACTCATCAAAACACAAATATGAACTTCAAAATCACAATTCTACCTATTCCATATACCAAAACATCAATGAATAATTCATCAAAACACAAATAAAAACTTCAAAATCACAATTCTACCTATTCCATATACCAAAACATCAATAAATCATCAAAACACAAATATGAACTTCAAAATCTCAATTCTACCTATCCCATATACCAAAACATCAATAACTCATCAAAACACAAATATGAACTTCACAATAAAAATTCTACCTATTCCATATACCAAAACATCAATAACTCATCAAAACACAAATATGAACTTCAAAATCACAATTCTACCAATTCCATATAACAAAACATAATATAACTCATCAAAACACAAATATGAACTTCAAAATCACAATTCTACCCATTCCATATAACAAAACATAATATAACTCATCAAAATACAAATATGAACTTCAAAATAACAATTCTACCTATTCTATAACAAAACAGGAATAACTCATCAAAACACAAATATGAACTTCAAAATCACAATTCTACCTATTCCACATACCAAAACATCAATAACTCATCAAAACACAAATATGAACTTCAAAATCACAATTCTACCTATTCCATATACCAAAACATCAATGAATAATTCATCAAAACACAAATATGAACTTCAAAATCACAATTCTACCTATTCCATATATCAAAACATCAATAACTCATCAAAACACAAATATGAACTTCAAAATCACAATTCTACCTATTCCATATACCAAAACATCAATAACTCATCAAAACACAAATATGAACTTCAAAACACAATTTTTATCTATTCCATTTACCAAAACATCAATAACTCATCAAAACACAAAAATGAACTTCAAAATCCCAATTCTACCTATTCCATATAACAAAACATAATATAACTCATCAAAACACAAATATGAACTTCAAAATCACAATTCTACCTATTTCATATAACAAAACATAATATAACTCATCAAAACACAAATATGAACTTCAAAATCACAATTCTACCTATTCCATATACCAAAACATCAATAACTCATCAAAACACAAATATGAACTTCAAAATCACAATTCTACCTATTCCATATAACAAAACCTAATATAACTCATCAAAACACAAATATGAACTTCAAAATCACAATTCTACCTATTCCATATAACAAAACATAATATAACTCATCAAAACACAAATAGGAACTTCAAAATCACAATTCTACCTATTTCATATACCAAAACATCATTGAATAATTCATCAAAACACAAATATGAACTTCAAAATCACAATTCTACCTATTCCATATAACAAAACATAATATAACTCATCAAAACACAAATATGAACTTCAAAATCACAATTCTACCTATTCCATATACCAAAACATCATTGAATAATTCATCAAAACACAAATATGAACTTCAAAATCACAATTCTACCTATTCCATATAACAAAACATAATATAACTCATCAAAACAGAAATATGAACTTCAAAATCACAATTCTACCTATTCCATATACCAAAACATCAATGAATAACTCATCAAAACACAAATATGAACTTCAAAATCACAATTCTACCTATTCCATATAACAAAACATCAATAACTCATCAAAACACAAATATGAACTTCAAAATCACAATTCTACCTATTCCATATACCAAAACATCAATGAATAATTCATCAAAACACAAATATGAACTTCAAAATCACAATTCTACCTATTCCATATACCAAAACATCAATAACTCATCAAAACACAAATATGAACTTCAAAACACAATTTTTATCTATTCCATTTACCAAAACATCAATAACTCATCAAAACACAAATATGAACTTCAAAATCACAATTCTACCTATTCCATATAACAAAACATAATATAACTCATCAAAACACAAATATGAACTTCAAAATCACAATTCTACCTATTCCATATAACAAAACATAATATAACTCATCAAAACACAAATATGAACTTCAAATTCACAATTCTACCTATTCCATATACCAAAACATCAATGAATAATTCATCAAAACACAAATATGAACTTCAAAATCACAATTCTACCTATTCCATATAACAAAACATAATATAACTCATCAAAACACAAATATGAACTTCAAAATCACAATTCTACCTATTCCATATACCAAAACATCAATGAATAATTCATCAAAACACAAATATGAACTTCAAAATCACAATTCTACCTATTCCATATAACAAAACATAATATAACTCATCAAAACACAAATATGAACTTCAAAATCACAATTCTACCTATTCCATATACCAAAACATCATTGAATAATTCATCAAAACACAAATATGAATTTCAAAATCACAATTCTACCTATTCCATATAACAAAACATAATATAACTCATCAAAACACAAATATGAACTTCAAAATCACAATTCTACCTATTCCATATACCAAAACATCAATGAATAACTCATCAAAACACAAATATGAACTTCAAAATCATAATTCTACCTATTCCATATATCAAAACATCAATAACTCATCAAAACACAAATATGAACTTCAAAATCACAATTCTACCTATTCCATATACCAAAACATCAATAACTCATCAAAACACAATTTTTATCTATTCCATTTACCAAAACATCAATAACTCATCAAAACACAAAAATGAACTTCAAAATCCCAATTCTACCTATTCCATATAACAAAACATAATATAACTCATCAAAACACAAATATGAACTTCAAAATCACAATTCTACCTATTCCATATAACAAAACACAATATAACTCATCAAAACACAAATATGAACTTCAAATTCACAATTCTACCTATTCCATATACCAAAACATCAATGAATAATTCATCAAAACACAAATATGAACTTCAAAATCACAACTCTACCTATTCCATATAACAAAACATAATATAACTCATCAAAACACAAATATGAACTTCAAAATCACAATTCTACCTATTCCATATACCAAAACATCAATAACTCATCAAAACACAAATATGAACTTCAAAATCACAATTCTACCTATTCCATATACCAAAACATCAATGAATAATTCATCAAAACACAAATATGAACTTCAAAATCACAATTCTACCTATTCCATATACCAAAACATCAATAACTCATCAAAACACAAATATGAACTTCAAAACACAATTTTTATCTATTCCATTTACCAAAACATCAATAACTCATCAAAACACAAAAATGAACTTCAAAATCCCAATTCTACCTATTCCATATAACAAAACATAATATAACTCATCAAAACACAAATATGAACTTCAAAATCACAATTCTACCTATTCCACATAACAAAACATAATATAACTCATCAACACACAAATATGAACTTCAAATTCACAATTCTACATATTCCATATACCAAAACATCAATGAATAATTCATCAAAACACAAATATGAAATTCAAAATCACAATTCTACCTATTCCATATAACAAAACATAATATAACTCATCAAAACACAAATATGAACTTCAAAATCACAATTCTACCTATTCCATATACCAAAACATAATATAACTCATCAAAACAAAAATATGAACTTCAAAACACAATTTTTATCTATTCCATTTACCAAAACATCAATAACTCATCAAAACACAAATATGAACTTCAAAATCACAATTCTACCTATTCCATATAACAAAACATAATATAACTCATCAAAACACAAATATGAACTTCAAAATCACAATTCTACCTATTCCATATACCAAAACATCAATAACTCATCAAAACACAAATATGAACTTCAAAATCACAATTCTACCTATTTCATATAACAAAACATAATATAACTCATCAAAACACAAATATGAACTTCAAAATCACAATTCTACCTATTCCATATACCAAAACATCAATAACTCATCAAAACACAAATATAAACTTCAAAATCACAATTCTACCTATTCCATATAACAAAACCTAATATAACTCATCAAAACACAAATATGAACTTCAAAATCACAATTCTACCTATTCCATATAACAAAACATAATATAACTCATCAAAACACAAATAGGAACTTCAAAATCACAATTCTACCTATTCCATATACCAAAACATCATTGAATAATTCATCAAAACACAAATATGAACTTCAAAATCACAATTCTACCTATTCCATATAACAAAACATAATATAACTCATCAAAACACAAATATGAACTTCAAAATCACAATTCTACCTATTCCATATACCAAAACATCATTGAATAATTCATCAAAACACAAATATGAACTTCAAAATCACAATTCTACCTATTCCATATAACAAAACATAATATAACTCATCAAAACACAAATATGAACTTCAAAATCACAATTCTACCTATTCCATATACCAAAACATCAATGAATAACTCATCAAAACACAAATATGAACTTCAAAATCACAATTCTACCTATTCCATATACCAAAACATCAATAACTCATCAAAACACAAATATGAACTTCAAAATCACAATTCTACCTATTCCATATACCAAAACATCAATGAATAATTCATCAAAACACAAATATGAACTTCAAAATCACAATTCTACCTATTCCATATACCAAAACATCAATAACTCATCAAAACACAAATATGAACTTCAAAACACAATTTTTATCTATTCCATTTACCAAAACATCAATAACTCATCAAAACACAAATATGAACTTCAAAATCACAATTCTACCTATTCCATATAACAAAACATAATATAACTCATCAAAACACAAATATGAACTTCAAAATCGCAATTCTACCTATTCCATATAACAAAACATAATATAACTCATCAAAACACAAATATGAACTTCAAATTCACAATTCTACCTATTCCATATACCAAAACATCAATGAATAATTCATCAAAACACAAATATGAACTTCAAAATCACAATTCTACCTATTCCATATACCAAAACATCAATAAATCATCAAAACAAAAATATGAACTTCAAAATCTCAATTCTACCTATTTCATATACCAAAACATCAATAACTCATCAAAACACAAATATGAACTTCACAATAAAAATTCTACCTATTCCATATACCAAAACATCAATAACTCATCAAAACACAAATATGAACTTCAAAATCTCAATTCTACCTATTCCATATACCAAAACATCAATGAATAATTCATCAAAACACAAATATGAACTTCAAAATCACAATTCTACCTATTCCATATACCAAAACATCAATAACTCATCAAAACACAAATATGAACTTCAAAATCACAATTCTACCTATTCCATATAACAAAACATAATATAACTCATCAAAACACAAATATGAACTTCAAAATCACAATTCTACATATTCCATATACCAAAACATCAATGAATAATTCATCAAAACACAAATATGAACTTCAAAATCACAATTCTACCTATTCCATATACCAAAACATCAATAAATCATCAAAACACAAATATGAACTTCAAAATCTCAATTCTACCTATCCCATATACCAAAACATCAATAACTCATCAAAACACAAATATGAACTTCACAATAAAAATTCTACCTATTCCATATACCAAAACATCAATAACTCATCAAAACACAAATATGAACTTCAAAATCACAATTCTACCTATTCCATATAACAAAACGTAATATAACTCATCAAAACACAAATATGAACTTCAAAATCACAATTCTACCTATTCCATATACCAAAACATCAATGAATAATTCATCAAAACACAAATATGAACTTCAAAATCACAATTCTACCTATTCCATATACCAAAACATCAATAAATCATCAAAACACAAATATGAACTTCAAAATCTCAATTCTACCTATCCCATATACCAAAACATCAATAACTCATCAAAACACAAATATGAACTTCACAATAAAAATTCTACCTATTCCATATACCAAAACATCAATAACTCATCAAAACACAAATATGAACTTCAAAATCACAATTCTACCTATTCCATATAATAAAAACATAATATAACTCATCAAAACACAAATATGAACTTCAAAATCACAATTCTACCCATTCCATATAACAAAACATAATATAACTCATCAAAACACAAATATGAACTTCAAAATAACAATTCTACCTATTCTATAACAAAACAGGAATAACTCATCAAAACACAAATATGAGCTTCAAAATCACAATTCTACCTATTCCACATACCAAAACATCAATAACTCATCAAAACACAAATATGAACTTCAAAATCACAATTCTACCTATTCCATATACCAAAACATCAATGAATAACTCATCAAAACACAAATATGAACTTCAAAATCACAATTCTACCTATTCCATATACCAAAACATCAATGAATAATTCATCAAAACACAAATATGAACTTCAAAATCACAATTCTACCTATTCCATATACCAAAACATCAATAATTCATCAAAACACAAATATGAACTTCAAAACACAATTTTTATCTATTCCATTTACCAAAACATCAATAACTCATCAAAACACAAATATGAACTTCAAAATCACAATTCTACCTATTCCATATAACAAAACATAATATAACTCATCAAAACACAAATATGAACTTCAAAATCACAATTCTACCTATTCCATATAACAAAACATAATATAACTCATCAAAACACAAATATGAACTTCAAATTCACAATTCTACCTATTCCATATACCAAAACATCAATGAATAATTCATCAAAACACAAATATGAACTTCAAAATCACAATTCTACCTATTCCATATACCAAAACATCAATGAATAACTCATCAAAACACAAATATGAACTTCAAAATCACAATTCTACCTATTCCATATAACAAAACATAATATAACTCATCAAAACACAAATATGAACTTCAAAATCACAATTCTACCTATTCCATATACCAAAACATCAATGAATAATTCATCAAAACACAAATATGAACTTCAAAATCACAATTCTACCTATTCCATATAACAAAACATAATATAACTCATCAAAACACAAATATGAACTTCAAAATCACAATTCTACCTATTCCATATACCAAAACATCATTGAATAATTCATCAAAACACAAATATGAATTTCAAAATCACAATTCTACCTATTCCATATAACAAAACATAATATAACTCATCAAAACACAAATATGAACTTCAAAATCACAATTCTACCTATTCCATATACCAAAACATCAATGAATAACTCATCAAAACACAAATATGAACTTCAAAATCACAATTCTACCTATTCCATATATCAAAACATCAATAACTCATCAAAACACAAATATGAACTTCAAAATCACAATTCTACCTATTCCATATACCAAAACATCAATAACTCATCAAAACACAAATATGAACTTCAAAACACAATTTTTATCTATTCCATTTACCAAAACATCAATAACTCATCAAAACACAAAAATGAACTTCAAAATCCCAATTCTACCTATTCCATATAACAAAACATAATATAACTCATCAAAACACAAATATGAACTTCAAAATCACAATTCTACCTATTCCATATAACAAAACACAATATAACTCATCAAAACACAAATATGAACTTCAAATTCACAATTCTACCTATTCCATATACCAAAACATCAATGAATAATTCATCAAAACACAAATATGAACTTCAAAATCACAATTCTACCTATTCCATATAACAAAACATAATATAACTCATCAAAACACAAATCTGAACTTCAAAATCACAATTCTACCTATTCCATATACCAAAACATAATATAACTCATCAAAACATAAATATGAACTTCAAAACACAATTTTTATCTATTCCATTTACCAAAACATCAATAACTCATCAAAACACAAATATGAACTTCAAAATCACAATTCTACCTATTCCACACAACAAAACATAATATAACTCATCAAAACACAAATATGAACTTCAAAATCACAATTCTACCTATTCCATATACCAAAACATCAATAACTCATCAAAACACAAATATGAACTTCAAAATCACAATTCTACCTATTTCATATAACAAAACATAATATAACTCATCAAAACACAAATATGAACTTCAAAATCACAATTCTACCTATTCCATATACCAAAACATCAATAACTCATCAAAACACAAATATGAACTTCAAAATCACAATTCTACCTATTCCATATAACAAAACCTAATATAACTCATCAAAACACAAATATGAACTTCAAAATCACAATTCTACCTATTCCATATAACAAAACATAATATAACTCATCAAAACACAAATAGGAACTTCAAAATCACAATTCTACCTATTCCATATACCAAAACATCATTGAATAATTCATCAAAACACAAATATGAACTTCAAAATCACAATTCTACCTATTCCATATAACAAAACATAATATAACTCATCAAAACACAAATATGAACTTCAAAATCACAATTCTACCTATTCCATATACCAAAACATCATTGAATAATTCATCAAAACACAAATATGAACTTCAAAATCACAATTCTACCTATTCCATATAACAAAACATAATATAACTCATCAAAACACAAATATGAACTTCAAAATCACAATTCTACCTATTCCATATACCAAAACATCAATGAATAATTCATCAAAACACAAATATGAACTTCAAAATCACAATTCTACCTATTCCATATAACAAAACATAATATAACTCATCAAAACACAAATATGAACTTCAAAACACAATTTTTATCTATTCCATTTTCCAAAACATCAATAACTCATCAAAACACAAAAATGAACTTCAAAATCCCAATTCTACCTATTCCATATAACAAAACATAATATAACTCATCAAAACACAAATATGAACTTCAAAATCACAATTCTACCTATTCCATATAACAAAACACAATATAACTCATCAAAACACAAATATGAACTTCAAATTCACAATTCTACCTATTCCATATACCAAAACATCAATGAATAATTCATCAAAACACAAATATGAACTTCAAAATCACAATTCTACCTATTCCATATAACAAAACATAATATAACTCATCAAAACACAAATCTGAACTTCAAAATCACAATTCTACCTATTCCATATACCAAAACATAATATAACTCATCAAAACATAAATATGAACTTCAAAACACAATTTTTATCTATTCCATTTACCAAAACATCAATAACTCATCAAAACACAAATATGAACTTCAAAATCACAATTCTACCTATTCCATGTAACAAAACATAATATAACTCATCAAAACACAAATATGAACTTCAAAATCACAATTCTACCTATTCCATATACCAAAACATCAATAACTCATCAAAACACAAATATGAACTTCAAAATCACAATTCTACCTATTTCATATAACAAAACATAATATAACTCATCAAAACACAAATATGAACTTCAAAATCACAATTCTACCTATTCCATATACCAAAACATCAATAACTCATCAAAACACAAATATGAACTTCAAAATCACAATTCTACCTATTCCATATAACAAAACCTAATATAACTCATCAAAACACAAATATGAACTTCAAAATCACAATTCTACCTATTCCATATAACAAAACATAATATAACTCATCAAAACACAAATAGGAACTTCAAAATCACAATTCTACCTATTCCATATACCAAAACATCATTGAATAATTCATCAAAACACAAATATGAACTTCAAAATCACAATTCTACCTATTCCATATAACAAAACATAATATAACTCATCAAAACACAAATATGAACTTCAAAATCACAATTCTACCTATTCCATATACCAAAACATCAATGAATAATTCATCAAAACACAAATATGAACTTCAAAATCACAATTCTACCTATTCCATATAACAAAACATAATATAACTCATCAAAACACAAATATGAACTTCAAAATCACAATTCTACCTATTCCATATACCAAAACATCAATGAATAATTCATCAAAACACAAATATGAACTTCAAAATCACAATTCTACCTATTCCATATAACAAAACATAATATAACTCATCAAAACACAAATATGAACTTCAAAATCACAATTCTACCTATTCCATATACCAAAACATCATTGAATAATTCATCAAAACACAAATATGAATTTCAAAATCACAATTCTACCTATTCCATATAACAAAACATAATATAACTCATCAAAACACAAATATGAACTTCAAAATCACAATTCTACCTATGCCATATACCAAAACATCAATGAATAACTCATCAAAACACAAATATGAACTTCAAAATCACAATTCTACCTATTCCATATATCAAAACATCAATAACTCATCAAAACACAAATATGAACTTCAAAATCACAATTCTACCTATTCCATATACCAAAACATCAATAACTCATCAAAACACAAATATGAACTTCAAAACACAATTTTTATCTATTCCATTTACCAAAACATCAATAACTCATCAAAACACAAAAATGAACTTCAAAATCCCAATTCTACCTATTCCATATAACAAAACATAATATAACTCATCAAAACACAAATATGAACTTCAAAATCACAATTCTACCTATTCCATATAACAAAACACAATATAACTCATCAAAACACAAATATGAACTTCAAATTCACAATTCTACCTATTCCATATACCAAAACATCAATGAATAATTCATCAAAACACAAATATGAACTTCAAAATCACAATTCTACCTATTCCATATAACAAAACATAATATAACTCATCAAAACACAAATCTGAACTTCAAAATCACAATTCTACCTATTCCATATACCAAAACATAATATAACTCATCAAAACATAAATATGAACTTCAAAACACAATTTTTATCTATTCCATTTACCAAAACATCAATAACTCATCAAAACACAAATATGAACTTCAAAATCACAATTCTACCTATTCCATATAACAAAACATAATATAACTCATCAAAACACAAATATGAACTTCAAAATCACAATTCTACCTATTCCATATACCAAAACATCAATAACTCATCAAAACACAAATATGAACTTCAAAATCACAATTCTACCTATTTCATATAACAAAACATAATATAACTCATCAAAACACAAATATGAACTTCAAAATCACAATTCTACCTATTCCATATACCAAAACATCAATAACTCATCAAAACACAAATATGAACTTCAAAATCACAATTCTACCTATTCCATATAACAAAACCTAATATAACTCATCAAAACACAAATATGAACTTCAAAATCACAATTCTACCTATTCCATATAACAAAACATAATATAACTCATCAAAACACAAATAGGAACTTCAAAATCACAATTCTACCTATTCCATATACCAAAACATCATTGAATAATTCATCAAAACACAAATATGAACTTCAAAATCACAATTCTACCTATTCCATATAACAAAACATAATATAACTCATCAAAACACAAATATGAACTTCAAAATCACAATTCTACCTATTCCATATACCAAAACATCATTGAATAATTCATCAAAACACAAATATGAACTTCAAAATCACAATTCTACCTATTCCATATAACAAAACATAATATAACTCATCAAAACACAAATATGAACTTCAAAATCACAATTCTACCTATTCCATATACCAAAACATCAATAACTCATCAAAACACAAATATGAACTTCAAAATCTCAATTCTACCTATTTCATATACCAAAACATCAATAACTCATCAAAACACAAATATGAACTTCACAATAAAAATTCTACCTATTCCATATACCAAAACATCAATAACTCATCAAAACACAAATATGAACTTCAAAATCACAATTCTACCTATTCCATATAACAAAACCTAATATAACTCATCAAAACACAAATATGAACTTCAAAATCACAATTCTACCTATTCCATATAACAAAACATAATATAACTCATCAAAACACAAATAGGAACTTCAAAATCACAATTCTACCTATTCCATATACCAAAACATCATTGAATAATTCATCAAAACACAAATATGAACTTCAAAATCACAATTCTACCTATTCCATATAACAAAACATAATATAACTCATCAAAACACAAATATGAACTTCAAAATCACAATTCTACCTATTCCATATACCAAAACATCATTGAATAATTCATCAAAACACAAATATGAACTTCAAAATCACAATTCTACCTATTCCATATAACAAAACATAATATAACTCATCAAAACACAAATATGAACTTCAAAATCACAATTCTACCTATTCCATATACCAAAACATCAATGAATAATTCATCAAAACACAAATATGAACTTCAAAATCACAATTATACCTATTCCATATAACAAAACATAATATAACTCATCAAAACACAAATATGAACTTCAAAATCACAATTCTACCTATTCCATATAACAAAACATAATATAACTCATCAAAACACAAATATGAACTTCAAAATCACAATTCTACCTATTCCATATACCAAAACATCAATGAATAATTCATCAAAACACAAATATGAACTTCAAAATCACAATTATACCTATTCCATATAACAAAACATAATATAACTCATCAAAACACAAATATGAACTTCAAAATCACAATTCTACCTATTCCATATAACAAAACATAATATAACTCATCAAAACACAAATATGAACTTCAAAATCACAATTCTACCTATTCCATATACCAAAACATCAATGAATAATTCATCAAAACACAAATATGAACTTCAAAATCACAATTATACCTATTCCATATAACAAAACATAATATAACTCATCAAAACACAAATATGAACTTCAAAACACAATTTTTATCTATTCCATTTACCAAAACATCAATAACTCATCAAAACACAAAAATGAACTTCAAAATCCCAATTCTACCTATTCCATATAACAAAACCTAATATAACTCATCAAAACACAAATATGAACTTCAAAATCACAATTCTACCTATTCCATATAACAAAACATAATATAACTCATCAAAACACAAATATGAACTTCAAAATCACAATTCTACCTATTCCATATACCAAAACATCAGTGAATAATTCATCAAAACACAAATATGAACTTCAAAATCACAATTCTACCTATTCCATATAACAAAACATAATATAACTCATCAAAACACAAATATGAACTTCAAAATCACAATTCTACCTATTCCATATACCAAAACATCAATGAATAATTCATCAAAACACAAATATGAACTTCAAAATCACAATTCTACCTATTCCATATAACAAAACATAATATAACTCATCAAAACACAAATATGAACTTCAAAATCACAATTCTACCTATTCCATATAACAAAACATCATTGAATAATTCATCAAAACACAAATATGAATTTCAAAATCACAATTCTACCTATTCCATATAACAAAACATAATATAACTCATCAAAACACAAATATGAACTTCAAAATCACAATTCTACCTATTCCATATACCAAAACATCAATGAATAGCTCATCAAAACACAAATATGAACTTCAAAATCACAATTCTACCTATTCCATATATCAAAACATCAATAACTCATCAAAACACAAATTTGAACTTCAAAATCACAATTCTACCTATTCCATATACCAAAACATCAATAACTCATCAAAACACAAATATGAACTTCAAAACACAATTTTTATCTATTCCATTTACCAAAACATCAATAACTCATCAAAACACAAAAATGAACTTCAAAATCCCAATTCTACCTATTCCATATAACAAAACATAATATAACTCATCAAAACACAAATATGAACTTCAAAATCACAATTCTACCTATTCCATATAACAAAACACAATATAACTCATCAAAACACAAATATGAACTTCAAATTCACAATTCTACCTATTCCATATACCAAAACATCAATGAATAATTCATCAAAACACAAATATGAACTTCAAAATCACAATTCTACCTATTCCATATAACAAAACATAATATAACTCATCAAAACACAAATCTGAACTTCAAAATCACAATTCTACCTATTCCATATACCAAAACATAATATAACTCATCAAAACATAAATATGAACTTCAAAACACAATTTTTATCTATTCCATTTACCAAAACATCAATAACTCATCAAAACACAAATATGAACTTCAAAATCACAATTCTACCTATTCCATATAACAAAACATAATATAACTCATCAAAACACAAATATGAACTTCAAAATCACAATTCTACCTATTCCATATACCAAAACATCAATAACTCATCAAAACACAAATATGAACTTCAAAATCACAATTCTACCTATTTCATATAACAAAACATAATATAACTCATCAAAACACAAATATGAACTTCAAAATCACAATTCTACCTATTCCATATACCAAAACATCAATAACTCATCAAAACACAAATATGAACTTCAAAATCACAATTCTACCTATTCCATATAACAAAACCTAATATAACTCATCAAAACACAAATATGAACTTCAAAATCACAATTCTACCTATTCCATATAACAAAACATAATATAACTCATCAAAACACAAATAGGAACTTCAAAATCACAATTCTACCTATTCCATATACCAAAACATCATTGAATAATTCATCAAAACACAAATATGAACTTCAAAATCACAATTCTACCTATTCCATATAACAAAACATAATATAACTCATCAAAACACAAATATGAACTTCAAAATCACAATTCTACCTATTCCATATACCAAAACATCATTGAATAATTCATCAAAACACAAATATGAACTTCAAAATCACAATTCTACCTATTCCATATAACAAAACATAATATAACTCATCAAAACACAAATATGAACTTCAAAATCACAATTCTACCTATTCCATATACCAAAACATCAATAACTCATCAAAACACAAATATGAACTTCAAAATCTCAATTCTACCTATTTCATATACCAAAACATCAATAACTCATCAAAACACAAATATGAACTTCAAAATCACAATTCTACCTATTCCATATACCAAAACATCAATGAATAATTCATCAAAACACAAATATGAACTTCAAAATCACAATTATACCTATTCCATATAACAAAACATAATATAACTCATCAAAACACAAATATGAACTTCAAAACACAATTTTTATCTATTCCATTTACCAAAACATCAATAACTCATCAAAACACAAAAATGAACTTCAAAATCCCAATTCTACCTATTCCATATAACAAAACCTAATATAACTCATCAAAACACAAATATGAACTTCAAAATCACAATTCTACCTATTCCATATAACAAAACATAATATAACTCATCAAAACACAAATATGAACTTCAAAATCACAATTCTACCTATTCCATATACCAAAACATCAATGAATAATTCATCAAAACACAAATATGAACTTCAAAATCACAATTCTACCTATTCCATATAACAAAACATAATATAACTCATCAAAACACAAATATGAACTTCAAAATCACAATTCTACCTATTCCATATACCAAAACATCAATGAATAATTCATCAAAACACAAATATGAACTTCAAAATCACAATTCTACCTATTCCATATAACAAAACATAATATAACTCATCAAAACACAAATATGAACTTCAAAATCACAATTCTACCTATTCCATATACCAAAACATCATTGAATAATTCATCAAAACACAAATATGAATTTCAAAATCACAATTCTACCTATTCCATATAACAAAACATAATATAACTCATCAAAACACAAATATGAACTTCAAAATCACAATTCTACCTATTCCATATACCAAAACATCAATGAATAGCTCATCAAAACACAAATATGAACTTCAAAATCACAATTCTACCTATTCCATATATCAAAACATCAATAACTCATCAAAACACAAATTTGAACTTCAAAATCACAATTCTACCTATTCCATATACCAAAACATCAATAACTCATCAAAACACAAATATGAACTTCAAAACACAATTTTTATCTATTCCATTTACCAAAACATCAATAACTCATCAAAACACAAAAATGAACTTCAAAATCCCAATTCTACCTATTCCATATAACAAAACATAATATAACTCATCAAAACACAAATATGAACTTCAAAATCACAATTCTACCTATTCCATATAACAAAACACAATATAACTCATCAAAACACAAATATGAACTTCAAATTCACAATTCTACCTATTCCATATACCAAAACATCAATGAATAATTCATCAAAACACAAATATGAACTTCAAAATCACAATTCTACCTATTCCATATAACAAAACATAATATAACTCATCAAAACACAAATCTGAACTTCAAAATCACAATTCTACCTATTCCATATACCAAAACATAATATAACTCATCAAAACATAAATATGAACTTCAAAACACAATTTTTATCTATTCCATTTACCAAAACATCAATAACTCATCAAAACACAAATATGAACTTCAAAATCACAATTCTACCTATTCCATATAACAAAACATAATATAACTCATCAAAACACAAATATGAACTTCAAAATCACAATTCTACCTATTCCATATACCAAAACATCAATAACTCATCAAAACACAAATATGAACTTCAAAATCACAATTCTACCTATTTCATATAACAAAACATAATATAACTCATCAAAACACAAATATGAACTTCAAAATCACAATTCTACCTATTCCATATACCAAAACATCAATAACTCATCAAAACACAAATATGAACTTCAAAATCACAATTCTACCTATTCCATATAACAAAACCTAATATAACTCATCAAAACACAAATATGAACTTCAAAATCACAATTCTACCTATTCCATATAACAAAACATAATATAACTCATCAAAACACAAATAGGAACTTCAAAATCACAATTCTACCTATTCCATATACCAAAACATCATTGAATAATTCATCAAAACACAAATATGAACTTCAAAATCACAATTCTACCTATTCCATATAACAAAACATAATATAACTCATCAAAACACAAATATGAACTTCAAAATCACAATTCTACCTATTCCATATACCAAAACATCATTGAATAATTCATCAAAACACAAATATGAACTTCAAAATCACAATTCTACCTATTCCATATAACAAAACATAATATAACTCATCAAAACACAAATATGAACTTCAAAATCACAATTCTACCTATTCCATATACCAAAACATCAATAACTCATCAAAACACAAATATGAACTTCAAAATCTCAATTCTACCTATTTCATATACCAAAACATCAATAACTCATCAAAACACAAATATGAACTTCACAATAAAAATTCTACCTATTCCATATACCAAAACATCAATAACTCATCAAAACACAAATATGAACTTCAAAATCACAATTCTACCTATTCCATATAACAAAACCTAATATAACTCATCAAAACACAAATATGAACTTCAAAATCACAATTCTACCTATTCCATATAACAAAACATAATATAACTCATCAAAACACAAATAGGAACTTCAAAATCACAATTCTACCTATTCCATATACCAAAACATCATTGAATAATTCATCAAAACACAAATATGAACTTCAAAATCACAATTCTACCTATTCCATATAACAAAACATAATATAACTCATCAAAACACAAATATGAACTTCAAAATCACAATTCTACCTATTCCATATACCAAAACATCATTGAATAATTCATCAAAACACAAATATGAACTTCAAAATCACAATTCTACCTATTCCATATAACAAAACATAATATAACTCATCAAAACACAAATATGAACTTCAAAATCACAATTCTACCTATTCCATATACCAAAACATCAATGAATAATTCATCAAAACACAAATATGAACTTCAAAATCACAATTATACCTATTCCATATAACAAAACATAATATAACTCATCAAAACACAAATATGAACTTCAAAACACAATTTTTATCTATTCCATTTACCAAAACATCAATAACTCATCAAAACACAAAAATGAACTTCAAAATCCCAATTCTACCTATTCCATATAACAAAACATAATATAACTCATCAAAACACAAATATGAACTTCAAAATCACAATTCTACCTATTCCATATGACAAAACACAATATAACTCATCAAAACACAAATATGAACTTCAAATTCACAATTCTACCTATTCCATATACCAAAACATCAATGAATAATTCATCAAAACACAAATATGAACTTCAAAATCACAATTCTACCTATTCTATATAACAAAACATAATATAACTCATCAAAACACAAATCTGAACTTCAAAATCACAATTCTACCTATTCCATATACCAAAACATAATATAACTCATCAAAACATAAATATGAACTTCAAAACACAATTTTTATCTATTCCATTTACCAAAACATCAATAACTCATCAAAACACAAATATGAACTTCAAAATCACAATTCTACCTATTCCATATAACAAAACATAATATAACTCATCAAAACACAAATATGAACTTCAAAATCACAATTCTACCTATTCCATATACCAAAACATCAATAACTCATCAAAACACAAATATGAACTTCAAAATCACAATTCTACCTATTTCATATAACAAAACATAATATAACTCATCAAAACACAAATATGAACTTCAAAATCACAATTCTACCTATTCCATATACCAAAACATCAATAACTCATCAAAACACAAATATGAACTTCAAAATCACAATTCTACCTATTCCATATAACAAAACCTAATATAACTCATCAAAACACAAATATGAACTTCAAAATCACAATTCTACCTATTCCATATAACAAAACATAATATAACTCATCAAAACACAAATAGGAACTTCAAAATCACAATTCTACCTATTCCATATACCAAAACATCATTGAATAATTCATCAAAACACAAATATGAACTTCAAAATCACAATTCTACCTATTCCATATAACAAAACATAATATAACTCATCAAAACACAAATATGAACTTCAAAATCACAATTCTACCTATTCCATATACCAAAACATCAATGAATAATTCATCAAAACACAAATATGAACTTCAAAATCACAATTCTACCTATTCCATATAACAAAACATAATATAACTCATCAAAACACAAATATGAACTTCAAAATCACAATTCTACCTATTCCATATACCAAAACATCAATGAATAATTCATCAAAACACAAATATGAACTTCAAAATCACAATTCTACCTATTCCATATAACAAAACATAATAGAACTCATCAAAACACAAATATGAACTTCAAAATCACAATTCTACCTATTCCATATACCAAAACATCATTGAATAATTCATCAAAACACAAATATGAATTTCAAAATCACAATTCTACCTATTCCATATAACAAAACATAATATAACTCATCAAAACACAAATATGAACTTCAAAATCACAATTCTACCTATTCCGTATACCAAAACATCAATGAATAACTCATCAAAACACAAATATGAACTTCAAAATCACAATTCTACCTATTCCATATATCAAAACATCAATAACTCATCAAAACACAAATATGAACTTCAAAATCACAATTCTACCTATTCCATATACCAAAACATCAATAACTCATCAAAACACAAATATGAACTTCAAAACACAATTTTTATCTATTCCATTTACCAAAACATCAATAACTCATCAAAACACAAAAATGAACTTCAAAATCCCAATTCTACCTATTCCATATAACAAAACATAATATAACTCATCAAAACACAAATATGAACTTCAAAATCACAATTCTACCTATTCCATATAACAAAACACAATATAACTCATCAAAACACAAATATGAACTTCAAATTCACAATTCTACCTATTCCATATACCAAAACATCAATGAATAATTCATCAAAACACAAATATGAACTTCAAAATCACAATTCTACCTATTCCATAAAACAAAACATAATATAACTCATCAAAACACAAATCTGAACTTCAAAATCACAATTCTACCTATTCCATATACCAAAACATAATATAACTCATCAAAACATAAATATGAACTTCAAAACACAATTTTTATCTATTCCATTTACCAAAACATCAATAACTCATCAAAACACAAATATGAACTTCAAAATCACAATTCTACCTATAACAAAACATAATATAACTCATCAAAACACAAATAGGAACTTCAAAATCACAATTCTACCTATTCCATATACCAAAACATCATTGAATAATTCATCAAAACACAAATATGAACTTCAAAATCACAATTCTACCTATTCCATATAACAAAACATAATATAACTCATCAAAACACAAATATGAACTTCAAAATCACAATTCTACCTATTCCATATACCAAAACATCATTGAATAATTCATCAAAACACAAATATGAACTTCAAAATCACAATTCTACCTATTCCATATAACAAAACATAATATAACTCATCAAAACACAAATATGAACTTCAAAATCACAATTCTACCTATTCCATATACCAAAACATCAATAACTCATCAAAACACAAATATGAACTTCAAAATCTCAATTCTACCTATTTCATATACCAAAACATCAATAACTCATCAAAACACAAATATGAACTTCACAATAAAAATTCTACCTATTCCATATACCAAAACATCAATAACTCATCAAAACACAAATATGAACTTCAAAATCTCAATTCTACCTATTCCATATACCAAAACATCAATGAATAATTCATCAAAACACAAATATGAACTTCAAAATCACAATTCTACCTATTCCATATACCAAAACATCAATAACTCATCAAAACACAAATATGAACTTCAAAATCACAATTCTACCTATTCCATATAACAAAACATAATATAACTCATCAAAACACAAATATGAACTTCAAAATCACAATTCTACCTATTGCATATACCAAAACATCAATGAATAATTCATCAAAACACAAATATGAACTTCAAAATCACAATTCTACCTATTCCATATACCAAAACATCAATAAATCATCAAAACACAAATATGAACTTCAAAATCTCAATTCTACCTATCCCATATACCAAAACATCAATAACTCATCAAAACACAAATATGAACTTCACAATAAAAATTCTACCTATTCCATATACCAAAACATCAATAACTCATCAAAACACAAATATGAACTTCAAAATTACAATTCTACCTATTCCATATAACAAAACATAATATAACTCATCAAAACACAAATATGAACTTCAAAATCACAATTCTACCTATTCCATATACCAAAACATCAATGAATAATTCATCAAAACACAAATATGAACTTCAAAATCACAATTCTACCTATTCCATATACCAAAACATCAATAAATCATCAAAACACAAATATGAACTTCAAAATCTCAATTCTACCTATCCCATATACCAAAACATCAATAACTCATCAAAACACAAATATGAACTTCAAAATCACAATTCTACCTATTGCATATACCAAAACATCAATGAATAATTCATCAAAACACAAATATGAACTTCAAAATCACAATTCTACCTATTCCATATACCAAAACATCAATAAATCATCAAAACACAAATATGAACTTCAAAATCTCAATTCTACCTATCCCATATACCAAAACATCAATAACTCATCAAAACACAAATATGAACTTCACAATAAAAATTCTACCTATTCCATATACCAAAACATCAATAACTCATCAAAACACAAATATGAACTTCAAAATTACAATTCTACCTATTCCATATAACAAAACATAATATAACTCATCAAAACACAAATATGAACTTCAAAATCACAATTCTACCTATTCCATATACCAAAACATCAATGAATAATTCATCAAAACACAAATATGAACTTCAAAATCACAATTCTACCTATTCCATATACCAAAACATCAATAAATCATCAAAACACAAATATGAACTTCAAAATCTCAATTCTACCTATCCCATATACCAAAACATCAATAACTCATCAAAACACAAATATGAACTTCACAATAAAAATTCTACCTATTCCATATACCAAAACATCAATAACTCATCAAAACACAAATATGAACTTCAAAATCACTATTCTACCTATTCCATATAACAAAACATAATATAACTCATCAAAACACAAATATGAACTTCAAAATCACAATTCTACCCATTCCATATAACAAAACATAATATAACTCATCAAAACACAAATATGAACTTCAAAATCACAATTCTACCTATTCCATATACCAAAACATCAATAACTCATCAAAACACAAATATGAACTTCAAAACACAATTTTTATCTATTCCATTTACCAAAACATCAATAACTCATCAAAACACAAAAATGAACTTCAAAATCCCAATTCTACCTATTCCATATAACAAAACATAATATAACTCATCAAAACACAAATATGAACTTCAAAATCACAATTCTACCTATTCCATATACCAAAACATCAATAACTCATCAAAACACAAATATGAACTTCAAAATCACAATTCTACCTATTCCATATACCAAAACATCAATGAATAATTCATCAAAACACAAATATGAACTTCAAAATCACAATTCTACCTATTCCATATACCAAAACATCAATAACTCATCAAAACACAAATATGAACTTCAAAACACAATTTTTATCTATTCCATTTACCAAAACATCAATAACTCATCAAAACACAAAAATGAACTTCAAAATCCCAATTCTACCTATTCCATATAACAAAACATAATATAACTCATCAAAACACAAATATGAACTTCAAAATCACAATTCTACCTATTCCATATAACAAAACACAATATAACTCATCAAAACACAAATATGAACTTCAAATTCACAATTCTACCTATTCCATATACCAAAACATCAATGAATAATTCATCAAAACACAAATATGAACTTCAAAATCACAATTCTACCTATTCCATAAAACAAAACATAATATAACTCATCAAAACACAAATCTGAACTTCAAAATCACAATTCTACCTATTCCATATACCAAAACATAATATAACTCATCAAAACATAAATATGAACTTCAAAACACAATTTTTATCTATTCCATTTACCAAAACATCAATAACTCATCAAAACACAAATATGAACTTCAAAATCACAATTCTACCTATAACAAAACATAATATAACTCATCAAAACACAAATAGGAACTTCAAAATCACAATTCTACCTATTCCATATACCAAAACATCATTGAATAATTCATCAAAACACAAATATGAACTTCAAAATCACAATTCTACCTATTCCATATAACAAAACATAATATAACTCATCAAAACACAAATATGAACTTCAAAATCACAATTCTACCTATTCCATATACCAAAACATCATTGAATAATTCATCAAAACACAAATATGAACTTCAAAATCACAATTCTACCTATTCCATATAACAAAACATAATATAACTCATCAAAACACAAATATGAACTTCAAAATCACAATTCTACCTATTCCATATACCAAAACATCAATAACTCATCAAAACACAAATATGAACTTCAAAATCTCAATTCTACCTATTTCATATACCAAAACATCAATAACTCATCAAAACACAAATATGAACTTCACAATAAAAATTCTACCTATTCCATATACCAAAACATCAATAACTCATCAAAACACAAATATGAACTTCAAAATCTCAATTCTACCTATTCCATATACCAAAACATCAATGAATAATTCATCAAAACACAAATATGAACTTCAAAATCACAATTCTACCTATTCCATATACCAAAACATCAATAACTCATCAAAACACAAATATGAACTTCAAAATCACAATTCTACCTATTCCATATAACAAAACATAATATAACTCATCAAAACACAAATATGAACTTCAAAATCACAATTCTACCTATTGCATATACCAAAACATCAATGAATAATTCATCAAAACACAAATATGAACTTCAAAATCACAATTCTACCTATTCCATATACCAAAACATCAATAAATCATCAAAACACAAATATGAACTTCAAAATCTCAATTCTACCTATCCCATATACCAAAACATCAATAACTCATCAAAACACAAATATGAACTTCACAATAAAAATTCTACCTATTCCATATACCAAAACATCAATAACTCATCAAAACACAAATATGAACTTCAAAATTACAATTCTACCTATTCCATATAACAAAACATAATATAACTCATCAAAACACAAATATGAACTTCAAAATCACAATTCTACCTATTCCATATACCAAAACATCAATGAATAATTCATCAAAACACAAATATGAACTTCAAAATCACAATTCTACCTATTCCATATACCAAAACATCAATAAATCATCAAAACACAAATATGAACTTCAAAATCTCAATTCTACCTATCCCATATACCAAAACATCAATAACTCATCAAAACACAAATATGAACTTCACAATAAAAATTCTACCTATTCCATATACCAAAACATCAATAACTCATCAAAACACAAATATGAACTTCAAAATCACTATTCTACCTATTCCATATAACAAAACATAATATAACTCATCAAAACACAAATATGAACTTCAAAATCACAATTCTACCCATTCCATATAACAAAACATAATATAACTCATCAAAACACAAATATGAACTTCAAAATAACAATTCTACCTATTCTATAACAAAACAGGAATAACTCATCAAAACACAAATATGAACTTCAAAATCACAATTCTACCTATTCCACATACCAAAACATCAATAACTCATCAAAACACAAATATGAACTTCAAAATCACAATTCTACCTATTCCATATACCAAAACATCAATGAATAACTCATCAAAACACAAATATGAACTTCAAAATCACAATTCTACCTATTCCATATACCAAAACATCAATAACTCATCAAAACACAAATATGAACTTCAAAATCACAATTCTACCTATTCCATATACCAAAACATCAATGAATAATTCATCAAAACACAAATATGAACTTCAAAATCACAATTCTACCTATTCCATATACCAAAACATCAATAACTCATCAAAACACAAATATGAACTTCAAAACACAATTTTTATCTATTCCATTTACCAAAACATCAATAACTCATCAAAACACAAATATGAACTTCAAAATTACAATTCTACCTATTCCATATAACAAAACATAATATAACTCATCAAAACACAAATATGAACTTCAAAATCACAATTCTACCTATTCCATATACCAAAACATCAATGAATAATTCATCAAAACACAAATATGAACTTCAAAATCACAATTCTACCTATTCCATATACCAAAACATCAATAAATCATCAAAACACAAATATGAACTTCAAAATCTCAATTCTACCTATCCCATATACCAAAACATCAATAACTCATCAAAACACAAATATGAACTTCACAATAAAAATTCTACCTATTCCATATACCAAAACATCAATAACTCATCAAAACACAAATATGAACTTCAAAATCACTATTCTACCTATTCCATATAACAAAACATAATATAACTCATCAAAACACAAATATGAACTTCAAAATCACAATTCTACCCATTCCATATAACAAAACATAATATAACTCATCAAAACACAAATATGAACTTCAAAATAACAATTCTACCTATTCTATAACAAAACAGGAATAACTCATCAAAACACAAATATGAACTTCAAAATCACAATTCTACCTATTCCACATACCAAAACATCAATAACTCATCAAAACACAAATATGAACTTCAAAATCACAATTCTACCTATTCCATATACCAAAACATCAATGAATAACTCATCAAAACACAAATATGAACTTCAAAATCACAATTCTACCTATTCCATATACCAAAACATCAATAACTCATCAAAACACAAATATGAACTTCAAAATCACAATTCTACCTATTCCATATACCAAAACATCAATGAATAATTCATCAAAACACAAATATGAACTTCAAAATCACAATTCTACCTATTCCATATACCAAAACATCAATAACTCATCAAAACACAAATATGAACTTCAAAACACAATTTTTATCTATTCCATTTACCAAAACATCAATAACTCATCAAAACACAAATATGAACTTCAAAATCACAATTCTACCTATTCCATATAACAAAACATAATATAACTCATCAAAACACAAATATGAACTTCAAAATCACAATTCTACCTATTCCATATACCAAAACATCAATAACTCATCAAAACACAAATATGAACTTCAAAATCTCAATTCTACCTATTCCATATACCAAAACATCAATGAATAATTCATCAAAACACAAATATGATCTTCAAAATCACAATTCTACCTATTCCATATACCAAAACATCAATAACTCATCAAAACACAAATATGAACTTCAAAATCACAATTCTACCTATTCCATATAACAAAACATAATATAACTCATCAAAACACAAATATGAACTTCAAAATCACAATTCTACCTATTCCATATACCAAAACATCAATGAATAATTCATCAAAACACACAAATATGAACTTCAAAATCACAATTCTACCTATTCCATATAACAAAACATAATATAACGCATCAAAACACAAATATGAACTTCAAAATCACAATTCTACCTATTCCATATACCAAACCATCATTGAATAATTCATCAAAACACAAATATGAAGTTCAAAATCACAATTCTACCTATTCCATATAACAAAACATAATATAACTCATCAAAACACAAATATGAACTTCAAAATCACAATTCTACCTATTCCATATACCAAAACATCAATGAATAACTCATCAAAACACAAATATGAACTTCAAAATCACAATTCTACCTATTCCATATATCAAAACATCAATAACTCATCAAAACACAAATATGAACTTCAAAATCACAATTCTACCTATTCCATATAACAAAACCTAATATAACTCATCAAAACACAAATATGAACTTCAAAATCACAATTCTACCTATTCCATATAACAAAACATAATATAACTCATCAAAACACAAATAGGAACTTCAAAATCACAATTCTACCTATTCCATATACCAAAACATCATTGAATAATTCATCAAAACACAAATATGAACTTCAAAATCACAATTCTACCTATTCCATATAACAAAACATAATATAACTCATCAAAACACAAATATGAACTTCAAAATCACAATTCTACCTATTCCATATACCAAAACATCATTGAATAATTCATCAAAACACAAATATGAACTTCAAAATCACAATTCTACCTATTCCATATAACAAAACATAATATAACTCATCAAAACACAAATATGAACTTCAAAATCACAATTCTACCTATTCCATATACCAAAACATCAATAACTCATCAAAACACAAATATGAACTTCAAAATCACAATTCTACCTATTCCATATACCAAAACATCAATGAATAATTCATCAAAACACAAATATGAACTTCAAAATCACAATTCTACCTATTCCATATACCAAAACATCAATAACTCATCAAAACACAAATATGAACTTCAAAACACAATTTTTATCTATTCCATTTACCAAAACATCAATAACTCATCAAAACACAAATATGAACTTCAAAATCACAATTCTACCTATTCCATATAACAAAACATAATATAACTCATCAAAACACAAATATGAACTTCAAATTCACAATTCTACCTATTCCATATACCAAAACATCAATAAATCATCAAAACACAAATATAAACTTCAAAATCTCAATTCTACCTATCCCATATACCAAAACATCAATAACTCATCAAAACACAAATATGAACTTCACAATAAAAATTCTACCTATTCCATATACCAAAACATCAATAACTCATCAAAACACAAATATGAACTTCAAAATCACAATTCTACCTATTCCATATACCAAAACATCAATAACTCATCAAAACACAAATATGAACTTCAAAATCACAATTCTACCTATTCCATATAACAAAACATAATATAACTCATCAAAACACAAATATGAACTTCAAAATCACAATTCTACCTATTCCATATACCAAAACATCAATGAATAATTCATCAAAACACAAATATGAACTTCAAAATCACAATTCTACCTATTCCATATACCAAAACATCAATAAATCATCAAAACACAAATATGAACTTCAAAATCTCAATTCTACCTATCCCATATACCAAAACATCAATAACTCATCAAAACACAAATATGAACTTCACAATAAAAATTCTACCTATTCCATATACCAAAACATCAATAACTCATCAAAACACAAATATGAACTTCAAAATTACAATTCTACCTATTCCATATAACAAAACATAATATAACTCATCAAAACACAAATATGAACTTCAAAATCACAATTCTACCTATTCCATATACCAAAACATCAATGAATAATTCATCAAAACACAAATATGAACTTCAAAATCACAATTCTACCTATTCCATATACCAAAACATCAATAAATCATCAAAACACAAATATGAACTTCAAAATCTCAATTCTACCTATCCCATATACCAAAACATCAATAACTCATCAAAACACAAATATGAACTTCACAATAAAAATTCTACCTATTCCATATACCAAAACATCAATAACTCATCAAAACACAAATATGAACTTCAAAATCACTATTCTACCTATTCCATATAACAAAACATAATATAACTCATCAAAACACAAATATGAACTTCAAAATCACAATTCTACCCATTCCATATAACAAAACATAATATAACTCATCAAAACACAAATATGAACTTCAAAATAACAATTCTACCTATTCTATAACAAAACAGGAAGAACTCATCAAAACACAAATATGAACTTCAAAATCACAATTCTACCTATTCCACATACCAAAACATCAATAACTCATCAAAACACAAATATGAACTTCAAAATCACAATTCTACCTATTCCATATACCAAAACATCAATGAATAACTCATCAAAACACAAATATGAACTTCAAAATCACAATTCTACCTATTCCATATACCAAAACATCAATAACTCATCAAAACACAAATATGAACTTCAAAATCACAATTCTACCTATTCCATATACCAAAACATCAATGAATAATTCATCAAAACACAAATATGAACTTCAAAATCACAATTCTACCTATTCCATATACCAAAACATCAATAACTCATCAAAACACAAATATGAACTTCAAAACACAATTTTTATCTATTCCATTTACCAAAACATCAATAACTCATCAAAACACAAATATGAACTTCAAAATCACAATTCTACCTATTCCATATAACAAAACATAATATAACTCATCAAAACACAAATATGAACTTCAAAATCACAATTCTACCTATTCCATATAACAAAACATAATATAACTCATCAAAACACAAATATGAACTTCACAATAAAAATTCTACCTATTCCATATACCAAAACATCAATAACTCATCAAAACACAAATATGAACTTCAAAATCTCAATTCTACCTATTCCATATACCAAAACATCAATGAATAATTCATCAAAACACAAATATGATCTTCAAAATCACAATTCTACCTATTCCATATACCAAAACATCAATAACTCATCAAAACACAAATATGAACTTCAAAATCACAATTCTACCTATTCCATATAACAAAACATAATATAACTCATCAAAACACAAATATGAACTTCAAAATCACAATTCTACCTATTCCATATACCAAAACATCAATGAATAATTCATCAAAACACAAATATGAACTTCAAAATCACAATTCTACCTATTCCATATAACAAAACATAATATAACTCATCAAAACACAAATATGAACTTCAAAATCACAATTCTACCTATTCCATATACCAAAACATCATTGAATAATTCATCAAAACACAAATATGAATTTCAAAATCACAATTCTACCTATTCCATATAACAAAACATAATATAACTCATCAAAACACAAATATGAACTTCAAAATCACAATTCTACCTATTCCATATACCAAAACATCAATGAATAACTCATCAAAACACAAATATGAACTTCAAAATCACAATTCTACCTATTCCATATATCAAAACATCAATAACTCATCAAAACACAAATATGAACTTCAAAATCACAATTCTACCTATTCCATATACCAAAACATCAATAACTCATCAAAACACAAATATGAACTTCAAAATCACAATTCTACCTATTCCATATACCAAAACATCATTGAATAATTCATCAAAACACAAATATGAATTTCAAAATCACAATTCTACCTATTCCATATAACAAAACATAATATAACTCATCAAAACACAAATATGAACTTCAAAATCACAATTCTACCTATTCCATATACCAAAACATCAATGAATAACTCATCAAAACACAAATATGAACTTCAAAATCACAATTCTACCTATTCCATATATCAAAACATCAATAACTCATCAAAACACAAATATGAACTTCAAAATCACAATTCTACCTATTCCATATACCAAAACATCAATAACTCATCAAAACACAAATATGAACTTCAAAACACAATTTTTATCTATTCCATTTACCAAAACATCAATAACTCATCAAAACACAAAAATGAACTTCAAAATCCCAATTCTACCTATTCCATATAACAAAACATAATATAACTCATCAAAACACAAATATGAACTTCAAAATCACAATTCTACCTATTCCATATAACAAAACATAATATAACTCATCAAAACACAAATATGAACTTCAAATTCACAATTCTACCTATTCCATATACCAAAACATCAATGAATAATTCATCAAAACACAAATATGAATTTCAAAATCACAATTCTACCTATTCCATATAACAAAACATAATATAACTCATCAAAACACAAATATGAACTTCAAAATCACAATTCTACCTATTCCATATACCAAAACATAATATAACTCATCAAAACATAAATATGAACTTCAAAACACAATTTTTATCTATTCCATTTACCAAAACATCAATAACTCATCAAAACACAAATATGAACTTCAAAATCACAATTCTACCTATTCCATATAACAAAACATAATATAACTCATCAAAACACAAATATGAACTTCAAAATCACAATTCTACCTATTCCATATACCAAAACATCAATAACTCATCAAAACACAAATATGAACTTCAAAATCACAATTCTACCTATTCCATATACCAAAACATCAATGAATAATTCATCAAAACACAAATATGAACTTCAAAATCACAATTCTACCTATTCCATATACCAAAACATCAATAACTCATCAAAACACAAATATGAACTTCAAAACACAATTTTTATCTATTCCATTTACCAAAACATCAATAACTCATCAAAACACAAATATGAACTTCAAAATCACAATTCTACCTATTCCATATAACAAAACATAATATAACTCATCAAAACACAAATATGAACTTCAAATTCACAATTCTACCTATTCCATATACCAAAACATCAATGAATAATTCGTCAAAACACAAATATGAACTTCAAAATCACAATTCTACCTATTCCATATACCAAAACATCAATAAATCATCAAAACACAAATATGAACTTCAAAATCTCAATTCTACCTATTTCATATACCAAAACATCAATAACTCATCAAAACACAAATATGAACTTCACAATAAAAATTCTACCTATTCCATATACCAAAACATCAATAACTCATCAAAACACAAATATGAACTTCAAAATCTCAATTCTACCTATTCCATATACCAAAACATCAATGAATAATTCATCAAAACACAAATATGAACTTCAAAATCACAATTCTACCTATTCCATATACCAAAACATCAATAACTCATCAAAACACAAATATGAACTTCAAAATCACAATTCTACCTATTCCATATAACAAAACATAATATAACTCATCAAAACACAAATATGAACTTCAAAATCACAATTCTACCTATTCCATATACCAAAACATCAATGAATAATTCATCAAAACACAAATATGAACTTCAAAATCACAATTCTACCTATTCCATATACCAAAACATCAATAAATCATCAAAACACAAATATGAACTTCAAAATCTCAATTCTACCTATCCCATATACCAAAACATCAATAACTCATCAAAACACAAATATGAACTTCACAATAAAAATTCTACCTATTCCATATACCAAAACATCAATAACTCATCAAAACACAAATATGAACTTCAAAATTACAATTCTACCTATTCCATATAACAAAACATAATATAACTCATCAAAACACAAATATGAACTTCAAAATCACAATTCTACCTATTCCATATACCAAAACATCAATAAATCATCAAAACACAAATATGAACTTCAAAATCTCAATTCTACCTATCCCATATACCAAAACATCAATAACTCATCAAAACACAAATATGAACTTCACAATAAAAATTCTACCTATTCCATATACCAAAACATCAATAACTCATCAAAACACAAATATGAACTTCAAAATCACTATTCTACCTATTCCATATAACAAAACATAATATAACTCATCAAAACACAAATATGAACTTCAAAATCACAATTCTACCTATTCCATATACCAAAACATCATTGAATAATTCATCAAAACACAAATATGAACTTCAAAATCACAATTCTACCTATTCCATATACCAAAACATCAATAACTCATCAAAACACAAATATGAACTTCAAAATCACAATTCTACCTATTCCATATAACAAAACATAATATAACTCATCAAAACACAAATATGAACTTCAAAATCACAATTCTACCTATTCCATATACCAAAACATCAATGAATAATTCATCAAAACACAAATATGAACTTCAAAATCACAATTCTACCTATTCCATATACCAAAACATCAATAAATCATCAAAACACAAATATGAACTTCAAAATCTCAATTCTACCTATCCCATATACCAAAACATCAATAACTCATCAAAACACAAATATGAACTTCACAATAAAAATTCTACCTATTCCATATACCAAAACATCAATAACTCATCAAAACACAAATATGAACTTCAAAATTACAATTCTACCTATTCCATATAACAAAACATAATATAACTCATCAAAACACAAATATGAACTTCAAAATCACAATTCTACCTATTCCATATACCAAAACATCAATAAATCATCAAAACACAAATATGAACTTCAAAATCTCAATTCTACCTATCCCATATACCAAAACATCAATAACTCATCAAAACACAAATATGAACTTCACAATAAAAATTCTACCTATTCCATATACCAAAACATCAATAACTCATCAAAACACAAATATGAACTTCAAAATCACTATTCTACCTATTCCATATAACAAAACATAATATAACTCATCAAAACACAAATATGAACTTCAAAATCACAATTCTACCTATTCCATATACCAAAACATCATTGAATAATTCATCAAAACACAAATATGAACTTCAAAATCACAATTCTACCTATTCCATATAACAAAACATAATATAACTCATCAAAACACAAATATGAACTTCAAAATAACAATTCTACCCATTCCATATAACAAAACATAATATAACTCATCAAAACACAAATATGAACTTCAAAATAACAATTCTACCTATTCTATAACAAAACAGGAATAACTCATCAAAACACAAATATGAACTTCAAAATCACAATTCTACCTATTCCACATACCAAAACATCAATAACTCATCAAAACACAAATATGAACTTCAAAATCACAATTCTACCTATTCCATATACCAAAACATCAATGAATAACTCATCAAAACACAAATATGAACTTCAAAATCACAATTCTACCTATTCCATATACCAAAACATCAATAACTCATCAAAACACAAATATGAACTTCAAAATCACAATTCTACCTATTCCATATACCAAAACATCAATAACTCATCAAAACACAAATATGAACTTCAAAATCACAATTCTACCTATTCCATATACCAAAACATCAATAACTCATCAAAACACAAATATGAACTTCAAAATCACAATTCTACCTATTCCATATACCAAAACATCAATGAATAATTCATCAAAACACAAATATGAACTTCAAAATCACAATTCTACCTATTCCATATACCAAAACATCAATAACTCATCAAAACACAAATATGAACTTCAAAACACAATTTTTATCTATTCCATTTACCAAAACATCAATAACTCATCAAAACACAAATATGAACTTCAAAATCACAATTCTACCTATTCCATATAACAAAACATAATATAACTCATCAAAACACAAATATGAACTTCAAATTCACAATTCTACCTATTCCATATACCAAAACATCAATAAATCATCAAAACACAAATATGAACTTCAAAATCTCAATTCTACCTATCCCATATACCAAAACATCAATAACTCATCAAAACACAAATATGAACTTCACAATAAAAATTCTACCTATTCCATATACCAAAACATCAATAACTTATCAAAACACAAATATGAACTTCAAAATTACAATTCTACCTATTCCATATAACAAAACATAATATAACTCATCAAAACACAAATATGAACTTCAAAATCACAATTCTACCTATTCCATATACCAAAACATCAATGAATAATTCATCAAAACACAAATATGAACTTCAAAATCACAATTCTACCTATTCCATATACCAAAACATCAATAAATCATCAAAACACAAATATGAACTTCAAAATCTCAATTCTACCTATCCCATATACCAAAACATCAATAACTCATCAAAACACAAATATGAACTTCAAAATCACAATTCTACCTATTCCATATAACAAAACATAATATAACTCATCAAAACACAAATATGAACTTCAAATTCACAATTCTACCTATTCCATATACCAAAACATCAATAAATCATCAAAACACAAATATGAACTTCAAAATCTCAATTCCACCTATCCCATATACCAAAACATCAATAACTCATCAAAACACAAATATGAACTTCACAATAAAAATTCTACCTATTCCATATACCAAAACATCAATAACTCATCAAAACACAAATATGAACTTCAAAATTACAATTCTACCTATTCCATATAACAAAACATAATATAACTCATCAAAACACAAATATGAACTTCAAAATCACAATTCTACCTATTCCATATACCAAAACATCAATGAATAATTCATCAAAACACAAATATGAACTTCAAAATCACAATTCTACCTATTCCATATACCAAAACATCAATAAATCATCAAAACACAAATATGAACTTCAAAATCTCAATTCTACCTATCCCATATACCAAAACATCAATAACTCATCAAAACACAAATATGAACTTCACAATAAAAATTCTACCTATTCCATATACCAAAACATCAATAACTCATCAAAACACAAATATGAACTTCAAAATCACTATTCTACCTATTCCATATAACAAAACATAATATAACTCATCAAAACACAAATATGAACTTCAAAATCACAATTCTACCCATTCCATATAACAAAACATAATATAACTCATCAAAACACAAATATGAACTTCAAAATAACAATTCTACCTATTCTATAACAAAACAGGAAGAACTCATCAAAACACAAATATGAACTTCAAAATCACAATTCTACCTATTCCACATACCAAAACATCAATAACTCATCAAAACACAAATATGAACTTCAAAATCACAATTCTACCTATTCCATATACCAAAACATCAATGAATAACTCATCAAAACACAAATATGAACTTCAAAATCACAATTCTACCTATTCCATATACCAAAACATCAATAACTCATCAAAACACAAATATGAACTTCAAAATCACAATTCTACCTATTCCATATACCAAAACATCAATGAATAATTCATCAAAACACAAATATGAACTTCAAAATCACAATTCTACCTATTCCATATACCAAAACATCAATAAATCATCAAAACACAAATATGAACTTCAAAATCTCAATTCTACCTATCCCATATACCAAAACATCAATAACTCATCAAAACACAAATATGAACTTCACAATAAAAATTCTACCTATTCCATATACCAAAACATCAATAACTCATCAAAACACAAATATGAACTTCAAAATCACTATTCTACCTATTCCATATAACAAAACATAATATAACTCATCAAAACACAAATATGAACTTCAAAATCACAATTCTACCTATTCCATATACCAAAACATCATTGAATAATTCATCAAAACACAAATATGAACTTCAAAATCACAATTCTACCTATTCCATATACCAAAACATCAATGAATAACTCATCAAAACACAAATATGAACTTCAAAATCACAATTCTACCTATTCCATATAACAAAACATAATATAACTCATCAAAACACAAATATGAACTTCAAAATCACAATTCTACCCATTCCATATAACAAAACATAATATAACTCATCAAAACACAAATATGAACTTCAAAATAACAATTCTACCTATTCTATAACAAAACAGGAATAACTCATCAAAACACAAATATGAACTTCAAAATCACAATTCTACCTATTCCACATACCAAAACATCAATAACTCATCAAAACACAAATATGAACTTCAAAATCACAATTCTACCTATTCCATATACCAAAACATCAATGAATAACTCATCAAAACACAAATATGAACTTCAAAATCACAATTCTACCTATTCCATATACCAAAACATCAATAACTCATCAAAACACAAATATGAACTTCAAAATCACAATTCTACCTATTCCATATACCAAAACATCAATGAATAATTCATCAAAACACAAATATGAACTTCAAAATCACAATTCTACCTATTCCATATACCAAAACATCAATAACTCATCAAAACACAAATATGAACTTCAAAACACAATTTTTATCTATTCCATTTACCAAAACATCAATAACTCATCAAAACACAAATATGAACTTCAAAATCACAATTCTACCTATTCCATATAACAAAACATAATATAACTCATCAAAACACAAATATGAACTTCAAAATCACAATTCTACCTATTCCATATACCAAAACATCAATAACTCATCAAAACACAAATATGAACTTCAAAATCTCAATTCTACCTATTCCATATACCAAAACATCAATGAATAATTCATGAAAACACAAATATGATCTTCAAAATCAGAATTCTACCTATTCCATATACCAAAACATCAATAACTCATCAAAACACAAATATGAACTTCAAAATCACAATTCTACCTATTCCATATAACAAAACATAATATAACTCATCAAAACACAAATATGAACTTCAAAATCACAATTCTACCTATTCCATATACCAAAACATCAATGAATAATTCATCAAAACACAAATATGAACTTCAAAATCACAATTCTACCTATTCCATATAACAAAACATAATATAACGCATCAAAACACAAATATGAACTTCAAAATCACAATTCTACCTATTCCACATACCAAACCATCATTGAATAATTCATCAAAACACAAATATGAAGTTCAAAATCACAATTCTACCTATTCCATATAACAAAACATAATATAACTCATCAAAACACAAATATGAACTTCAAAATCACAATTCTACCTATTCCATATACCAAAACATCAATGAATAACTCATCAAAACACAAATATGAACTTCAAAATCACAATTCTACCTATTCCATATATCAAAACATCAATAACTCATCAAAACACAAATATGAACTTCAAAATCACAATTCTACCTATTCCATATACCAAAACATCAATAACTCATCAAAACACAAATATGAACTTCAAAATCACAATTCTACCTATTCCATATAACAAAACCTAATATAACTCATCAAAACACAAATATGAACTTCAAAATCACAATTCTACCTATTCCATATAACAAAACATAATATAACTCATCAAAACACAAATAGGAACTTCAAAATCACAATTCTACCTATTCCATATACCAAAACATCATTGAATAATTCATCAAAACACAAATATGAACTTCAAAATCACAATTCTACCTATTCCATATAACAAAACATAATATAACTCATCAAAACACAAATATGAACTTCAAAATCACAATTCTACCTATTCCATATACCAAAACATCATTGAATAATTCATCAAAACACAAATATGAACTTCAAAATCACAATTCTACCTATTCCATATAACAAAACATAATATAACTCATCAAAACACAAATATGAACTTCAAAATCACAATTCTACCTATTCCATATACCAAAACATCAATAACTCATCAAAACACAAATATGAACTTCAAAATCACAATTCTACCTATTCCATATACCAAAACATCAATGAATAATTCATCAAAACACAAATATGAACTTCAAAATCACAATTCTACCTATTCCATATACCAAAACATCAATAACTCATCAAAACACAAATATGAACTTCAAAACACAATTTTTATCTATTCCATTTACCAAAACATCAATAACTCATCAAAACACAAATATGAACTTCAAAATCACAATTCTACCTATTCCATATAACAAAACATAATATAACTCATCAAAACACAAATATGAACTTCAAATTCACAATTCTACCTATTCCATATACCAAAACATCAATAAATCATCAAAACACAAATATGAACTTCAAAATCTCAATTCTACCTATCCCATATACCAAAACATCAATAACTCATCAAAACACAAATATGAACTTCACAATAAAAATTCTACCTATTCCATATACCAAAACATCAATAACTCATCAAAACACAAATATGAACTTCAAAATCACAATTCTACCTATTCCATATACCAAAACATCAATAACTCATCAAAACACAAATATGAACTTCAAAATCACAATTCTACCTATTCCATATAACAAAACATAATATAACTCATCAAAACACAAATATGAACTTCAAAATCACAATTCTACCTATTCCATATACCAAAACATCAATGAATAATTCATCAAAACACAAATATGAACTTCAAAATCACAATTCTACCTATTCCATATACCAAAACATCAATAAATCATCAAAACACAAATATGGACTTCAAAATCTCAATTCTACCTATCCCATATACCAAAACATCAATAACTCATCAAAACACAAATATGAACTTCACAATAAAAATTCTACCTATTCCATATACCAAAACATCAATAACTCATCAAAACACAAATATGAACTTCAAAATTACAATTCTACCTATTCCATATAACAAAACATAATATAACTCATCAAAACACAAATATGAACTTCAAAATCACAATTCTACCTATTCCATATACCAAAACATCAATGAATAATTCATCAAAACACAAATATGAACTTCAAAATCACAATTCTACCTATTCCATATACCAAAACATCAATAAATCATCAAAACACAAATATGAACTTCAAAATCTCAATTCTACCTATCCCATATACCAAAACATCAATAACTCATCAAAACACAAATATGAACTTCACAATAAAAATTCTACCTATTCCATATACCAAAACATCAATAACTCATCAAAACACAAATATGAACTTCAAAATCACTATTCTACCTATTCCATATAACAAAACATAATATAACTCATCAAAACACAAATATGAACTTCAAAATCACAATTCTACCCATTCCATATAACAAAACATAATATAACTCATCAAAACACAAATATGAACTTCAAAATAACAATTCTACCTATTCTATAACAAAACAGGAAGAACTCATCAAAACACAAATATGAACTTCAAAATCACAATTCTACCTATTCCACATACCAAAACATCAATAACTCATCAAAACACAAATATGAACTTCAAAATCACAATTCTACCTATTCCATATACCAAAACATCAATGAATAACTCATCAAAACACAAATATGAACTTCAAAATCACAATTCTACCTATTCCATATACCAAAACATCAATAACTCATCAAAACACAAATATGAACTTCAAAATCACAATTCTACCTATTCCATATACCAAAACATCAATGAATAATTCATCAAAACACAAATATGAACTTCAAAATCACAATTCTACCTATTCCATATACCAAAACATCAATAACTCATCAAAACACAAATATGAACTTCAAAACACAATTTTTATCTATTCCATTTACCAAAACATCAATAACTCATCAAAACACAAATATGAACTTCAAAATCACAATTCTACCTATTCCATATAACAAAACATAATATAACTCATCAAAACACAAATATGAACTTCAAAATCACAATTCTACCTATTCCATATAACAAAACATAATATAACTCATCAAAACACAAATATGAACTTCACAATAAAAATTCTACCTATTCCATATACCAAAACATCAATAACTCATCAAAACACAAATATGAACTTCAAAATCTCAATTCTACCTATTCCATATACCAAAACATCAATGAATAATTCATCAAAACACAAATATGATCTTCAAAATCACAATTCTACCTATTCCATATACCAAAACATCAATAACTCATCAAAACACAAATATGAACTTCAAAATCACAATTCTACCTATTCCATATAACAAAACATAATATAACTCATCAAAACACAAATATGAACTTCAAAATCACAATTCTACCTATTCCATATACCAAAACATCAATGAATAATTCATCAAAACACAAATATGAACTTCAAAATCACAATTCTACCTATTCCATATAACAAAACATAATATAACTCATCAAAACACAAATATGAACTTCAAAATCACAATTCTACCTATTCCATATACCAAAACATCATTGAATAATTCATCAAAACACAAATATGAATTTCAAAATCACAATTCTACCTATTCCATATAACAAAACATAATATAACTCATCAAAACACAAATATGATCTTCAAAATCACAATTCTACCTATTCCATATACCAAAACATCAATGAATAACTCATCAAAACACAAATATGAACTTCAAAATCACAATTCTACCTATTCCATATATCAAAACATCAATAACTCATCAAAACACAAATATGAACTTCAAAATCACAATTCTACCTATTCCATATACCAAAACATCAATAACTCATCAAAACACAAATATGAACTTCAAAACACAATTTTTATCTATTCCATTTACCAAAACATCAATAACTCATCAAAACACAAAAATGAACTTCAAAATCCCAATTCTACCTATTCCATATAACAAAACATAATATAACTCATCAAAACACAAATATGAACTTCAAAATCACAATTCTACCTATTCCATATAACAAAACATAATATAACTCATCAAAACACAAATATGAACTTCAAATTCACAATTCTACCTATTCCATATACCAAAACATCAATGAATAATTCATCAAAACACAAATATGAATTTCAAAATCACAATTCTACCTATTCCATATAACAAAACATAATATAACTCATCAAAACACAAATATGAACTTCAAAATCACAATTCTACCTATTCCATATACCAAAACATAATATAACTCATCAAAACATAAATATGAACTTCAAAACACAATTTTTATCTATTCCATTTACCAAAACATCAGTAACTCATCAAAACACAAATATGAACTTCAAAATCACAATTCTACCTATTCCATATAACAAAACATAATATAACTCATCAAAACACAAATATGAACTTCAAAATCACAATTCTACCTATTCCATATACCAAAACATCAATAACTCATCAAAACACAAATATGAACTTCAAAATCACAATTCTACCTATTCCATATACCAAAACATCAATGAATAATTCATCAAAACACAAATATGAACTTCAAAATCACAATTCTACCTATTCCATATACCAAAACATCAATAACTCATCAAAACACAAATATTAACTTCAAAACACAATTTTTATCTATTCCATTTACCAAAACATCAATAACTCATCAAAACACAAATATGAACTTCAAAATCACAATTCTACCTATTCCATATAACAAAACATAATATAACTCATCAAAACACAAATATGAACTTCAAATTCACAATTCTACCTATTCCATATACCAAAACATCAATGAATAATTCGTCAAAACACAAATATGAACTTCAAAATCACAATTCTACCTATTCCATATACCAAAACATCAATAAATCATCAAAACACAAATATGAACTTCAAAATCTCAATTCTACCTATTTCATATACCAAAACATCAATAACTCATCAAAACACAAATATGAACTTCACAATAAAAATTCTACCTATTCCATATACCAAAACATCAATAACTCATCAAAACACAAATATGAACTTCAAAATCTCAATTCTACCTATTCCATATACCAAAACATCAATGAATAATTCATCAAAACACAAATATGAACTTCAAAATCACAATTCTACCTATTCCATATACCAAAACATCAATAACTCATCAAAACACAAATATGAACTTCAAAATCACAATTCTACCTATTCCATATACCAAAACATCAATGAATAATTCATCAAAACACAAATATGAACTTCAAAATCACAATTCTACCTATTCCATATACCAAAACATCAATAAATCATCAAAACACAAATATGAACTTCAAAATCTCAATTCTACCTATCCCATATACCAAAACATCAATAACTCATCAAAACACAAATATGAACTTCACAATAAAAATTCTACCTATTCCATATACCAAAACATCAATAACTCATCAAAACACAAATATGAACTTCAAAATTACAATTCTACCTATTCCATATAACAAAACATAATATAACTCATCAAAACACAAATATGAACTTCGAAATCACAATTCTACCTATTCCATATACCAAAACATCAATGAATAATTCATCAAAACACAAATATGAACTTCAAAATCACAATTCTACCTATTCCATATACCAAAACATCAATAAATCATCAAAACACAAATATGAACTTCAAAATCTCAATTCTACCTATCCCATATACCAAAACATCAATAACTCATCAAAACACAAATATGAACTTCACAATAAAAATTCTACCTATTCCATATACCAAAACATCAATAACTCATCAAAACACAAATATGAACTTCAAAATCACTATTCTACCTATTCCATATAACAAAACATAATATAACTCATCAAAACACAAATATGAACTTCAAAATCACAATTCTACCCATTCCATATAACAAAACATAATATAACTCATCAAAACACAAATATGAACTTCAAAATAACAATTCTACCTATTCTATAACAAAACAGGAATAACTCATCAAAACACAAATATGAACTTCAAAATCACAATTCTACCTATTCCACATACCAAAACATCAATAACTCATCAAAACACAAATATGAACTTCAAAATCACAATTCTACCTATTCCATATACCAAAACATCAATGAATAACTCATCAAAACACAAATATGAACTTCAAAATCACAATTCTACCTATTCCATATACCAAAACATCAATAACTCATCAAAACACAAATATGAACTTCAAAATCACAATTCTACCTATTCCATATACCAAAACATCAATGAATAATTCATCAAAACACAAATATGAACTTCAAAATCACAATTCTACCTATTCCATATACCAAAACATCAATATAACTCATCAAAACATAAATATGAACTTCAAAACACAATTTTTATCTATTCCATTTACCAAAACATCAGTAACTCATCAAAACACAAATATGAACTTCAAAATCACAATTCTACCTATTCCATATAACAAAACATAATATAACTCATCAAAACACAAATATGAACTTCAAAATCACAATTCTACCTATTCCATATACCAAAACATCAATAACTCATCAAAACACAAATATGAACTTCAAAATCACAATTCTACCTATTCCATATACCAAAACATCAATGAATAATTCATCAAAACACAAATATGAACTTCAAAATCACAATTCTACCTATTCCATATACCAAAACATCAATAACTCATCAAAACACAAATATTAACTTCAAAACACAATTTTTATCTATTCCATTTACCAAAACATCAATAACTCATCAAAACACAAATATGAACTTCAAAATCACAATTCTACCTATTCCATATAACAAAACATAATATAACTCATCAAAACACAAATATGAACTTCAAATTCACAATTCTACCTATTCCATATACCAAAACATCAATGAATAATTCGTCAAAACACAAATATGAACTTCAAAATCACAATTCTACCTATTCCATATACCAAAACATCAATAAATCATCAAAACACAAATATGAACTTCAAAATCTCAATTCTACCTATTTCATATACCAAAACATCAATAACTCATCAAAACACAAATATGAACTTCACAATAAAAATTCTACCTATTCCATATACCAAAACATCAATAACTCATCAAAACACAAATATGAACTTCAAAATCTCAATTCTACCTATTCCATATACCAAAACATCAATGAATAATTCATCAAAACACAAATATGAACTTCAAAATCACAATTCTACCTATTCCATATACCAAAACATCAATAACTCATCAAAACACAAATATGAACTTCAAAATCACAATTCTACCTATTCCATATACCAAAACATCAATGAATAATTCATCAAAACACAAATATGAACTTCAAAATCACAATTCTACCTATTCCATATACCAAAACATCAATAAATCATCAAAACACAAATATGAACTTCAAAATCTCAATTATACCTATCCCATATACCAAAACATCAATAACTCATCAAAACACAAATATGAACTTCACAATAAAAATTCTACCTATTCCATATACCAAAACATCAATAACTCATCAAAACACAAATATGAACTTCAAAATTACAATTCTACCTATTCCATATAACAAAACATAATATAACTCATCAAAACACAAATATGAACTTCAAAATCACAATTCTACCTATTCCATATACCAAAACATCAATGAATAATTCATCAAAACACAAATATGAACTTCAAAATCACAATTCTACCTATTCCATATACCAAAACATCAATAAATCATCAAAACACAAATATGAACTTCAAAATCTCAATTCTACCTATCCCATATACCAAAACATCAATAACTCATCAAAACACAAATATGAACTTCACAATAAAAATTCTACCTATTCCATATACCAAAACATCAATAACTCATCAAAACACAAATATGAACTTCAAAATCACTATTCTACCTATTCCATATAACAAAACATAATATAACTCAACAAAACACAAATATGAACTTCAAAATCACAATTCTACCCATTCCATATAACAAAACATAATATAACTCATCAAAACACAAATATGAACTTCAAAATAACAATTCTACCTATTCTATAACAAAACAGGAATAACTCATCAAAACACAAATATGAACTTCAAAATCACAATTCTACCTATTCCACATACCAAAACATCAATAACTCATCAAAACACAAATATGAACTTCAAAATCACAATTCTACCTATTCCATATACCAAAACATCAATGAATAACTCATCAAAACACAAATATGAACTTCAAAATCACAATTCTACCTATTCCATATACCAAAACATCAATAACTCATCAAAACACAAATATGAACTTCAAAATCACAATTCTACCTATTCCATATACCAAAACATCAATGAATAATTCATCAAAACACAAATATGAACTTCAAAATCACAAGTCTACCTATTCCATATACCAAAACATCAATAACTCATCAAAACACAAATATGAACTTCAAAACACAATTTTTATCTATTCCATTTACCAAAACATCAATAACTCATCAAAACACAAATATGAACTTCAAAATCACAATTCTACCTATTCCATATAACAAAACATAATATAACTCATCAAAACACAAATATGAACTTCAAAATCACAATTCTACCTATTCCATATAACAAAACATAATATAACTCATCAAAACACAAATATGAACTTCACAATAAAAATTCTACCTATTCCATATACCAAAACATCAATAACTCATCAAAACACAAATATGAACTTCAAAATCTCAATTCTACCTATTCCATATACCAAAACATCAATGAATAATTCATCAAAACACAAATATGATCTTCAAAATCACAATTCTACCTATTCCATATACCAAAACATCAATAACTCATCAAAACACAAATATGAACTTCAAAATCACAATTCTACCTATTCCATATAACAAAACATAATATAACTCATCAAAACACAAATATGAACTTCAAAATCACAATTCTACCTATTCCATATACCAAAACATCAATGAATAATTCATCAAAACACAAATATGAACTTCAAAATCACAATTCTACCTATTCCATATAACAAAACATAATATAACTCATCAAAACACAAATATGAACTTCAAAATCACAATTCTACCTATTCCATACACCAAAACATCATTGAATAATTCATCAAAACACAAATATGAATTTCAAAATCACAATTCTACCTATTCCATATAACAAAACATAATATAACTCATCAAAACACAAATATGAACTTCAAAATCACAATTCTACCTATTCCATATACCAAAACATCAATGAATAACTCATCAAAACACAAATATGAACTTCAAAATCACAATTCTACCTATTCCATATATCAAAACATCAATAACTCATCAAAACACAAATATGAACTTCAAAATCACAATTCTACCTATTCCATATACCAAAACATCAATAACTCATCAAAACACAAATATGAACTTCAAAACACAATTTTTATCTATTCCATTTACCAAAACATCAATAACTCATCAAAACACAAAAATGAACTTCAAAATCCCAATTCTACCTATTCCATATAACAAAACATAATATAACTCATCAAAACACAAATATGAACTTCAAAATCACAATTCTTCCTATTCCATATAACAAAACATAATATAACTCATCAAAACACAAATATGAACTTCAAATTCACAATTCTACCTATTCCATATACCAAAACATCAATGAATAATTCATCAAAACACAAATATGAACTTCAAAATCACAATTCTACCTATTCCATATAACAAAACATAATATAACTCATCAAAACACAAATATGAACTTCAAAATCACAATTCTACCTATTCCATATACCAAAACATAATATAACTCATCAAAACATAAATATGAACTTCAAAATCACAATTCTACCTATTCCATATACCAAAACATCAATAAATCATCAAAACACAAATATGAACTTCAAAATCTCAATTCTACCTATTTCATATACCAAAACATCAATAACTCATCAAAACACAAATATGAACTTCACAATAAAAATTCTACCTATTCCATATACCAAAACATCAATAACTCATCAAAACACAAATATGAACTTCAAAATCTCAATTCTACCTATTCCATATACCAAAACATCAATGAATAATTCATCAAAACACAAATATGAACTTCAAAATCACAATTCTACCTATTCCATATACCAAAACATCAATAACTCATCAAAACACAAATATGAACTTCAAAATCACAATTCTACCTATTCCATATACCAAAACATCAATGAATAATTCATCAAAACACAAATATGAACTTCAAAATCACAATTCTACCTATTCCATATACCAAAACATCAATAAATCATCAAAACACAAATATGAACTTCAAAATCTCAATTCTACCTATCCCATATACCAAAACATCAATAACTCATCAAAACACAAATATGAACTTCACAATAAAAATTCTACCTATTCCATATACCAAAACATCAATAACTCATCAAAACACAAATATGAACTTCAAAATTACAATTCTACCTATTCCATATAACAAAACATAATATAACTCATCAAAACACAAATATGAACTTCAAAATCACAATTCTACCTATTCCATATACCAAAACATCAATGAATAATTCATCAAAACACAAATATGAACTTCAAAATCACAATTCTACCTATTCCATATACCAAAACATCAATAAATCATCAAAACACAAATATGAACTTCAAAATCTCAATTCTACCTATCCCATATACCAAAACATCAATAACTCATCAAAACACAAATATGAACTTCACAATAAAAATTCTACCTATTCCATATACCAAAACATCAATAACTCATCAAAACACAAATATGAACTTCAAAATCACTATTCTACCTATTCCATATAACAAAACATAATATAACTCAACAAAACACAAATATGAACTTCAAAATCACAATTCTACCCATTCCATATAACAAAACATAATATAACTCATCAAAACACAAATATGAACTTCAAAATAACAATTCTACCTATTCTATAACAAAACAGGAATAACTCATCAAAACACAAATATGAACTTCAAAATCACAATTCTACCTATTCCACATACCAAAACATCAATAACTCATCAAAACACAAATATGAACTTCAAAATCACAATTCTACCTATTCCATATACCAAAACATCAATGAATAACTCATCAAAACACAAATATGAACTTCAAAATCACAATTCTACCTATTCCATATACCAAAACATCAATAACTCATCAAAACACAAATATGAACTTCAAAATCACAATTCTACCTATTCCATATACCAAAACATCAATGAATAATTCATCAAAACACAAATATGAACTTCAAAATCACAATTCTACCTATTCCATATACCAAAACATCAATAACTCATCAAAACACAAATATGAACTTCAAAACACAATTTTTATCTATTCCATTTACCAAAACATCAATAACTCATCAAAACACAAATATGAACTTCAAAATCACAATTCTACCTATTCCATATAACAAAACATAATATAACTCATCAAAACACAAATATGAACTTCAAAATCACAATTCTACCTATTCCATATAACAAAACATAATATAACTCATCAAAACACAAATATGAACTTCACAATAAAAATTCTACCTATTCCATATACCAAAACATCAATAACTCATCAAAACACAAATATGAACTTCAAAATCTCAATTCTACCTATTCCATATACCAAAACATCAATGAATAATTCATCAAAACACAAATATGATCTTCAAAATCACAATTCTACCTATTCCATATACCAAAACATCAATAACTCATCAAAACACAAATATGAACTTCAAAATCACAATTCTACCTATTCCATATAACAAAACATAATATAACTCATCAAAACACAAATATGAATTTCAAAATCACAATTCTACCTATTCCATATACCAAAACATCAATGAATAATTCATCAAAACACAAATATGAACTTCAAAATCACAATTCTACCTATTCCATATAACAAAACATAATATAACTCATCAAAACACAAATATGAACTTCAAAATCACAATTCTACCTATTCCATATACCAAAACATCATTGAATAATTCATCAAAACACAAATATGAATTTCAAAATCACAATTCTACCTATTCCATATAACAAAACATAATATAACTCATCAAAACACAAATATGAACTTCAAAATCACAATTCTACCTATTCCATATACCAAAACATCAATGAATAACTCATCAAAACACAAATATGAACTTCAAAATCACAATTCTACCTATTCCATATATCAAAACATCAATAACTCATCAAAACACAAATATGAACTTCAAAATCACAATTCTACCTATTCCATATACCAAAACATCAATAACTCATCAAAACACAAATATGAACTTCAAAACACAATTTTTATCTATTCCATTTACCAAAACATCAATAACTCATCAAAACACAAAAATGAACTTCAAAATCCCAATTCTACCTATTCCATATAACAAAACATAATATAACTCATCAAAACACAAATATGAACTTCAAAATCACAATTCTTCCTATTCCATATAACAAAACATAATATAACTCATCAAAACACAAATATGAACTTCAAATTCACAATTCTACCTATTCCATATACCAAAACATCAATGAATAATTCATCAAAACACAAATATGAACTTCAAAATCACAATTCTACCTATTCCATATAACAAAACATAATATAACTCATCAAAACACAAATATGAACTTCAAAATCACAATTCTACCTATTCCATATACCAAAACATAATATAACTCATCAAAACATAAATATGAACTTCAAAATCACAATTCTACCTATTCCATATACCAAAACATCAATAAATCATCAAAACACAAATATGAACTTCAAAATCTCAATTCTACCTATTTCATATACCAAAACATCAATAACTCATCAAAACACAAATATGAACTTCACAATAAAAATTCTACCTATTCCATATACCAAAACATCAATAACTCATCAAAACACAAATATGAACTTCAAAATCTCAATTCTACCTATTCCATATACCAAAACATCAATGAATAATTCATCAAAACACAAATATGAACTTCAAAATCACAATTCTACCTATTCCATATACCAAAACATCAATAACTCATCAAAACACAAATATGAACTTCAAAATCACAATTCTACCTATTCCATATACCAAAACATCAATGAATAATTCATCAAAACACAAATATGAACTTCAAAATCACAATTCTACCTATTCCATATACCAAAACATCAATAAATCATCAAAACACAAATATGAACTTCAAAATCTCAATTCTACCTATCCCATATACCAAAACATCAATAACTCATCAAAACACAAATATGAACTTCACAATAAAAATTCTACCTATTCCATATACCAAAACATCAATAACTCATCAAAACACAAATATGAACTTCAAAATTACAATTCTACCTATTCCATATAACAAAACATAATATAACTCATCAAAACACAAATATGAACTTCAAAATCACAATTCTACCTATTCCATATACCAAAACATCAATGAATAATTCATCAAAACACAAATATGAACTTCAAAATCACAATTCTACCTATTCCATATACCAAAACATCAATAAATCATCAAAACACAAATATGAACTTCAAAATCTCAATTCTACCTATCCCATATACCAAAACATCAATAACTCATCAAAACACAAATATGAACTTCACAATAAAAATTCTACCTATTCCATATACCAAAACATCAATAACTCATCAAAACACAAATATGAACTTCAAAATCACTATTCTACCTATTCCATATAACAAAACATAATATAACTCAACAAAACACAAATATGAACTTCAAAATCACAATTCTACCCATTCCATATAACAAAACATAATATAACTCATCAAAACACAAATATGAACTTCAAAATAACAATTCTACCTATTCTATAACAAAACAGGAATAACTCATCAAAACACAAATATGAACTTCAAAATCACAATTCTACCTATTCCACATACCAAAACATCAATAACTCATCAAAACACAAATATGAACTTCAAAATCACAATTCTACCTATTCCATATACCAAAACATCAATGAATAACTCATCAAAACACAAATATGAACTTCAAAATCACAATTCTACCTATTCCATATACCAAAACATCAATAACTCATCAAAACACAAATATGAACTTCAAAATCACAATTCTACCTATTCCATATACCAAAACATCAATGAATAATTCATCAAAACACAAATATGAACTTCAAAATCACAATTCTACCTATTCCATATACCAAAACATCAATAACTCATCAAAACACAAATATGAACTTCAAAACACAATTTTTATCTATTCCATTTACCAAAACATCAATAACTCATCAAAACACAAATATGAACTTCAAAATCACAATTCTACCTATTCCATATAACAAAACATAATATAACTCATCAAAACACAAATATGAACTTCAAAATCACAATTCTACCTATTCCATATAACAAAACATAATATAACTCATCAAAACACAAATATGAACTTCACAATAAAAATTCTACCTATTCCATATACCAAAACATCAATAACTCATCAAAACACAAATATGAACTTCAAAATCTCAATTCTACCTATTCCATATACCAAAACATCAATGAATAATTCATCAAAACACAAATATGATCTTCAAAATCACAATTCTACCTATTCCATATACCAAAACATCAATAACTCATCAAAACACAAATATGAACTTCAAAATCACAATTCTACCTATTCCATATAACAAAACATAATATAACTCATCAAAACACAAATATGAATTTCAAAATCACAATTCTACCTATTCCATATACCAAAACATCAATGAATAATTCATCAAAACACAAATATGAACTTCAAAATCACAATTCTACCTATTCCATATAACAAAACATAATATAACTCATCAAAACACAAATATGAACTTCAAAATCACAATTCTACCTATTCCATATACCAAAACATCATTGAATAATTCATCAAAACACAAATATGAATTTCAAAATCACAATTCTACCTATTCCATATAACAAAACATAATATAACTCATCAAAACACAAATATGAACTTCAAAATCACAATTCTACCTATTCCATATACCAAAACATCAATGAATAACTCATCAAAACACAAATATGAACTTCAAAATCACAATTCTACCTATTCCATATATCAAAACATCAATAACTCATCAAAACACAAATATGAACTTCAAAATCACAATTCTACCTATTCCATATACCAAAACATCAATAACTCATCAAAACACAAATATGAACTTCAAAACACAATTTTTATCTATTCCATTTACCAAAACATCAATAACTCATCAAAACACAAAAATGAACTTCAAAATCCCAATTCTACCTATTCCATATAACAAAACATAATATAACTCATCAAAACACAAATATGAACTTCAAAATCACAATTCTTCCTATTCCATATAACAAAACATAATATAACTCATCAAAACACAAATATGAACTTCAAATTCACAATTCTACCTATTCCATATACCAAAACATCAATGAATAATTCATCAAAACACAAATATGAACTTCAAAATCACAATTCTACCTATTCCATATAACAAAACATAATATAACTCATCAAAACACAAATATGAACTTCAAAATCACAATTCTACCTATTCCATATACCAAAACATAATATAACTCATCAAAACATAAATATGAACTTCAAAACACAATTTTTATCTATTCCATTTACCAAAACATCAATAACTCATCAAAACACAAATATGAACTTCAAAATCACAATTCTACCTATTCCATATAACAAAACATAATATAACTCATCAAAACACAAATATGAACTTCAAAATCACAATTCTACCTATTCCATATACCAAAACATCAATAACTCATCAAAACACAAATATGAACTTCAAAATCATAATTCTACCTATTTCATATAACAAAACATAATATAACTCATCAAAACACAAATATGAACTTCAAAATCACAATTCTACCTATTCCATATACCAAAACATCAATAACTCATCAAAACACAAATATGAACTTCAAAATCACAATTCTACCTATTCCATATAACAAAACCTAATATAACTCATCAAAACACAAATATGAACTTCAAAATCACAATTCTACCTATTCCATATAACAAAACATAATATAACTCATCAAAACACAAATAGGAACTTCAAAATCACAATTCTACCTATTCCATATACCAAAACATCATTGAATAATTCATCAAAACACAAATATGAACTTCAAAATCACAATTCTACCTATTCCATATAACAAAACATAATATAACTCATCAAAACACAAATATGAACTTCAAAATCACAATTCTACCTATTCCATATACCAAAACATCAATGAATAACTCATCAAAACACAAATATGAACTTCAAAATCACAATTCTACCTATTCCATATATCAAAACATCAATAACTCATCAAAACACAAATATGAACTTCAAAATCACAATTCTACCTATTCCATATACCAAAACATCAATAACTCATCAAAACACAAATATGAACTTCAAAACACAATTTTTATCTATTCCATTTACCAAAACATCAATAACTCATCAAAACACAAAAATGAACTTCAAAATCCCAATTCTACCTATTCCATATAACAAAACATAATATAACTCATCAAAACACAAATATGAACTTCAAAATCACAATTCTACCTATTCCATATAACAAAACATAATATAACTCATCAAAACACAAATATGAACTTCAAATTCACAATTCTACCTATTCCATATACCAAAACATCAATGAATAATTCATCAAAACACAAATATGAACTTCAAAATCACAATTCTACCTATTCCATATAACAAAACATAATATAACTCATCAAAACACAAATATGAACTTCAAAATCACAATTCTACCTATTCCATATACCAAAACATAATATAACTCATCAAAACATAAATATGAACTTCAAAACACAATTTTTATCTATTCCATTTACCAAAACATCAATAACTCATCAAAACACAAATATGAACTTCAAAATCACAATTCTACCTATTCCATATAACAAAACATAATATAACTCATCAAAACACAAATATGAACTTCAAAATCACAATTCTACCTATTCCATATACCAAAACATCAATAACTCATCAAAACACAAATATGAACTTCAAAATCACAATTCTACCTATTTCATATAACAAAACATAATATAACTCATCAAAACACAAATATGAACTTCAAAATCACAATTCTACCTATTCCATATACCAAAACATCAATAACTCATCAAAACACAAATATGAACTTCAAAATCACAATTCTACCTATTCCATATAACAAAACCTAATATAACTCATCAAAACACAAATATGAACTTCAAAATCACAATTCTACCTATTCCATATAACAAAACATAATATAACTCATCAAAACACAAATAGGAACTTCAAAATCACAATTCTACCTATTCCATATACCAAAACATCATTGAATAATTCATCAAAACACAAATATGAACTTCAAAATCACAATTCTACCTATTCCATATAACAAAACATAATATAACTCATCAAAACACAAATATGAACTTCAAAATCACAATTCTACCTATTCCATATACCAAAACATCAATGAATAACTCATCAAAACACAAATATGAACTTCAAAATCACAATTCTACCTATTCCATATATCAAACCATCAATAACTCATCAAAACACAAATATGAACTTCAAAATCACAATTCTACCTATTCCATATACCAAAACATCAATAACTCATCAAAACACAAATATGAACTTCAAAACACAATTTTTATCTATTCCATTTACCAAAACATCAATAACTCATCAAAACACAAAAATGAACTTCAAAATCCCAATTCTACCTATTCCATATAACAAAACATAATGTAACTCATCAAAACACAAATATGAACTTCAAAATCACAATTCTACCTATTCCATATAACAAAACATAATATAACTCATCAAAACACAAATATGAACTTCAAATTCACAATTCTACCTATTCCATATACCAAAACATCAATGAATAATTCATCAAAACACAAATATGAACTTCAAAATCACAATTCTACCTATTCCATATAACAAAACATAATATAACTCATCAAAACACAAATATGAACTTCAAAATCACAATTCTACCTATTCCATATACCAAAACATAATATAACTCATCAAAACATAAATATGAACTTCAAAACACAATTTTTATCTATTCCATTTACCAAAACATCAATAACTCATCAAAACACAAATATGAACTTCAAAATCACAATTCTACCTATTCCATATAACAAAACATAATATAACTCATCAACACACAAATATGAACTTCAAAATCACAATTCTACCTATTCCATATACCAAAACATCAATAACTCATCAAAACACAAATATGAACTTCAAAATCACAATTCTACCTATTTCATATAACAAAACATCATATAACTCATCAAAACACAAATATGAACTTCAAAATCACAATTCTACCTATTCCATATACCAAAACATCAATAACTCATCAAAACACAAATATGAACTTCAAAATCACAATTCTACCTATTCCATATAACAAAACCTAATATAACTGATCAAAACACAAATATGAACTTCAAAATCACAATTCTACCTATTCCATATAACAAAACATAATATAACTCATCAAAACACAAATAGGAACTTCAAAATCACAATTCTACCTATTCCATATACCAAAACATCATTGAATAATTCATCAAAACACAAATATGAACTTCAAAATCACAATTCTACCTATTCCATATAACAAAATATAATATAACTCATCAAAACACAAATAGAACTTCAAAATCACAATTCTACCTATTCCATATACCAAAACATCATTGAATAATTCATCAAAACACAAATATGAACTTCAAAATCACAATTCTACCTATTCCATATAACCAAACATAATATAACTCATCAAAACACAAATATGAACTTCAAAATCCCAATTCTACCTATTCCATATAACAAAACATAATATAACTCATCAAAACACAAATATGAACTTCAAAATCACAATTCTACCTATTCCATATACCAAAACATCATTGAATAATTCATCAAAACACAAATATGAATTTCAAAATCACAATTCTACCTATTCCATATAACAAAACATAATATAACTCATCAAAACACAAATATGAACTTCAAAATCACAATTCTACCTATTCCATATACCAAAACATCAATGAATAACTCATCAAAACACAAATATGAACTTCAAAATCACAATTCTACCTATTCCATATATCAAAACATCAATAACTCATCAAAACACAAATATGAACTTCAAAATCACAATTCTACCTATTCCATATACCAAAACATCAATAACTCATCAAAACACAAATATGAACTTCAAAATCACAATTCTACCTATTCCATATAACAAAACATAATATAACTCATCAAAACACAAATAGGAACTTCAAAATCACAATTCTACCTATTCCATATACCAAAACATCATTGAATAATTCATCAAAACACAAATATGAACTTCAAAATCACAATTCTACCTATTCCATATAACAAAACATAATATAACTCATCAAAACACAAATATGAACTTCAAAATCACAATTCTACCTATTCCATATACCAAAACATCATTGAATAATTCATCAAAACACAAATATGAACTTCAAAATCACAATTCTACCTATTCCATATAACAAAACATAATATAACTCATCAAAACACAAATATGAACTTCAAAATCCCAATTCTACCTATTCCATATACCAAAACATCAATGAATAACTCATCAAAACACAAATATGAACTTCAAAATCACAATTCTACCTATTCCATATACCAAAACATCAATAACTCATCAAAACACAAATATGAACTTCAAAATCACAATTCTACCTATTCCATATAACAAAACATAATATAACTCATCAAAACACAAATATGAACTTCAAAATCACAATTCTACCTATTCCATATACCAAAACATCAATGAATAATTCATCAAAACACAAATATGAACTTCAAAATCACAATTCTACCTATTCCATATAACAAAACATAATATAACTCATCAAAACACAAATATGAACTTCAAAATCACAATTCTACCTATTCCATATACCAAAACATCATTGAATAATTCATCAAAACACAAATATGAATTTCAAAATCACAATTCTACCTATTCCATATAACAAAACATAATATAACTCATCAAAACACAAATATGAACTTCAAAATCACAATTCTACCTATTCCATATACCAAAACATCAATGAATAACTCATCAAAACACAAATATGAACTTCAAAATCACAATTCTACCTATTCCATATATCAAAACATCAATAACTCATCAAAACACAAATATGAACTTCAAAATCACAATTCTACCTATTCCATATACCAAAACATCAATAACTCATCAAAACACAAATATGAACTTCAAAACACAATTTTTATCTATTCCATTTACCAAAACATCAATAACTCATCAAAACACAAAAATGAACTTCAAAATCCCAATTCTACCTATTCCATATAACAAAACATAATATAACTCATCAAAACACAAATATGAACTTCAAAATCACAATTCTACCTATTCCATATAACAAAACATAATATAACTCACCAAAACACAAATATGAACTTCAAATTCACAATTCTACCTATTCCATATACCAAAACATCAATGAATAATTCATCAAAACACAAATATGAACTTCAAAATCACAATTCTACCTATTCCATATAACAAAACATAATATAACTCATCAAAACACAAATATGAACTTCAAAATCACAATTCTACCTATTCCATATACCAAAACATAATATAACTCATCAAAACATAAATATGAACTTCAAAACACAATTTTTATCTATTCCATTTACCAAAACATCAATAACTCATCAAAACACAAATATGAACTTCAAAATCACAATTCTACCTATTCCATATAACAAAACATAATATAACTCATCAAAACACAAATATGAACTTCAAAATCACAATTCTACCTATTCCATATACCAAAACATCAATAACTCATCAAAACACAAATATGAACTTCAAAATCACAATTCTACCTATTTCATATAACAAAACATAATATAACTCATCAAAACACAAATATGAACTTCAAAATCATAATTCTACCTATTCCATATACCAAAACATCAATAACTCATCAAAACACAAATATGAACTTCAAAATCACAATTCTACCTATTCCATATAAAAAAACCTAATATAACTCATCAAAACACAAATATGAACTTCAAAATCACAATTCTACCTATTCCATATAACAAAACATAATATAACTCATCAAAACACAAATAGGAACTTCAAAATCACAATTCTACCTATTCCATATACCAAAACATCATTGAATAATTCATCAAAACACAAATATGAACTTCAAAATCACAATTCTACCTATTCCATATAACAAAACATAATATAACTCATCAAAACACAAATATGAACTTCAAAATCACAATTCTACCTATTCCATATACCAAAACATCATTGAATAATTCATCAAAACACAAATATGAACTTCAAAATCACAATTCTACCTATTCCATATAACCAAACATAATATAACTCATCAAAACACAAATATGAACTTCAAAATCCCAATTCTACCTATTCCATATACCAAAACATCAATGAATAACTCATCAAAACACAAATATGAACTTCAAAATCACAATTCTACCTATTCCATATACCAAAACATCAATAACTCATCAAAACACAAATATGAACTTCAAAATCACAATTCTACCTATTCCATATACCAAAACATCAATGAATAATTCATCAAAACACAAATATGAACTTCAAAATCACAATTCTACCTATTCCATATACCAAAACATCAATAACTCATCAAAACACAAATATGAACTTCAAAACACAATTTTTATCTATTCCATTTACCAAAACATCAACAACTCATCAAAACACAAATATGAACTTCAAAATCACAATTCTACCTATTCCATATAACAAAACATAATATAACTCATCAAAACACAAATATGAACTTCAAAATCACAATTCTACCTATTCCATATAACAAAACATAATATAACTCATCAAAACACAAATATGAACTTCAAATTCACAATTCTACCTATTCCATATACCAAAACATCAATGAATAATTCATCAAAACACAAATATGAACTTCAAAATCACAATTCTACCTATTCCATATACCAAAACATCAATAAATCATCAAAACACAAATATGAACTTCAAAATCTCAATTCTACCTATTTCATATACCAAAACATCAATAACTCATCAAAACACAAATATGAACTTCACAATAAAAATTCTACCTATTCCATATACCAAAACATCAATAACTCATCAAAACACAAATATGAACTTCAAAATCTCAATTCTACCTATTCCATATACCAAAACATCAATGAATAATTCATCAAAACACAAATATGAATTTCAAAATCACAATTCTACCTATTCCATATAACAAAACATAATATAACTCATCAAAACACAAATATGAACTTCAAAATCACAATTCTACCTATTCCATATACCAAAACATCAATGAATAACTCATCAAAACACAAATATGAACTTCAAAATCACAATTCTACCTATTCCATATAACAAAACATAATATAACTCATCAAAACACAAATATGAACTTCAAAATCCCAATTCTACCTATTCCATATACCAAAACATCAATAACTCATCAAAACACAAATATGAACTTCAAAATCACAATTCTACCTATTCCACATACCAAAACATCAATAACTCATCAAAACACAAATATGAACTTCAAAATCACAATTCTACCTATTCCATATACCAAAACATCAATGAATAACTCATCAAAACACAAATATGAACTTCAAAATCACAATTCTACCTATTCCATATACCAAAACATCAATGAATAATTCATCAAAACACAAATATGAACTTCAAAATCACAATTCTACCTATTCCATATACCAAAACATCAATAACTCATCAAAACACAAATATGAACTTCAAAACACAATTTTTATCTATTCCATTTACCAAAACATCAATAACTCATCAAAACACAAATATGAACTTCAAAATCACAATTCTACCTATTCCATATAACAAAACATCAATGAATAACTCATCAAAACACAAATATGAACTTCAAAATCACAATTCTACCTATTCCATATACCAAAACATCAATAACTCATCAAAACACAAATATGAACTTCAAAATCACAATTCTACCTATTCCATATACCAAAACATCAATGAATAACTCATCAAAACACAAATATGAACTTCAAAATCACAATTCTACCTATTCCATATACCAAAACATCAATAACTCATCAAAACACAAATATGAACTTCAAAATCACAATTCTACCTATTCCATATACCAAAACATCAATGAATAATTCATCAAAACACAAATATGAACTTCAAAATCACAATTCTACCTATTCCATATACCAAAACATCAATAACTCATCAAAACACAAATATGAACTTCAAAACACAATTTTTATCTATTCCATTTACCAAAACATCAATGAATAATTCATCAAAACACAAATATGAACTTCAAAATCACAATTCTACCTATTCCATATACCAAAACATCAATGAATAATTCATCAAAACACAAATATGAACTTCAAAATCACAATTCTACCTATTCCATATACCAAAACATCAATAACTCATCAAAACACAAATATGAACTTCAAAACACAATTTTTATCTATTCCATTTACCAAAACATCAATAACTCATCAAAACACAAATATGAACTTCAAAATCACAATTCTACCTATTCCATATAACAAAACATAATATAACTCATCAAAACACAAATATGAACTTCAAAATCACAATTCTACCTATTCCATATAACAAAACATAATATAACTCATCAAAACACAAATATGAACTTCACAATAAAAATTCTACCTATTCCATATACCAAAACATCAATAACTCATCAAAACACAAATATGAACTTCAAAATCTCAATTCTACCTATTCCATATACCAAAACATCAATGAATAATTCATCAAAACACAAATATGATCTTCAAAATCACAATTCTACCTATTCCATATACCAAAACATCAATAACTCATCAAAACACAAATATGAACTTCAAAATCACAATTCTACCTATTCCATATAACAAAACATAATATAACTCATCAAAACACAAATATGAATTTCAAAATCACAATTCTACCTATTCCATATACCAAAACATCAATGAATAATTCATCAAAACACAAATATGAACTTCAAAATCACAATTCTACCTATTCCATATAACAAAACATAATATAACTCATCAAAACACAAATATGAACTTCAAAATCACAATTCTACCTATTCCATATACCAAAACATCATTGAATAATTCATCAAAACACAAATATGAATTTCAAAATCACAATTCTACCTATTCCATATAACAAAACATAATATAACTCATCAAAACACAAATATGAACTTCAAAATCACAATTCTACCTATTCCATATACCAAAACATCAATGAATAACTCATCAAAACACAAATATGAACTTCAAAATCACAATTCTACCTATTCCATATATCAAAACATCAATAACTCATCAAAACACAAATATGAACTTCAAAATCACAATTCTACCTATTCCATATACCAAAACATCAATAACTCATCAAAACACAAATATGAACTTCAAAACACAATTTTTATCTATTCCATTTACCAAAACATCAATAACTCATCAAAACACAAAAATGAACTTCAAAATCCCAATTCTACCTATTCCATATAACAAAACATAATATAACTCATCAAAACACAAATATGAACTTCAAAATCACAATTCTTCCTATTCCATATAACAAAACATAATATAACTCATCAAAACACAAATATGAACTTCAAATTCACAATTCTACCTATTCCATATACCAAAACATCAATGAATAATTCATCAAAACACAAATATGAACTTCAAAATCACAATTCTACCTATTCCATATAACAAAACATAATATAACTCATCAAAACACAAATATGAACTTCAAAATCACAATTCTACCTATTCCATATACCAAAACATAATATAACTCATCAAAACATAAATATGAACTTCAAAACACAATTTTTATCTATTCCATTTACCAAAACATCAATAACTCATCAAAACACAAATATGAACTTCAAAATCACAATTCTACCTATTCCATATAACAAAACATAATATAACTCATCAAAACACAAATATGAACTTCAAAATCACAATTCTACCTATTCCATATACCAAAACATCAATAACTCATCAAAACACAAATATGAACTTCAAAATCATAATTCTACCTATTTCATATAACAAAACATAATATAACTCATCAAAACACAAATATGAACTTCAAAATCACAATTCTACCTATTCCATATACCAAAACATCAATAACTCATCAAAACACAAATATGAACTTCAAAATCACAATTCTACCTATTCCATATAACAAAACCTAATATAACTCATCAAAACACAAATATGAACTTCAAAATCACAATTCTACCTATTCCATATAACAAAACATAATATAACTCATCAAAACACAAATAGGAACTTCAAAATCACAATTCTACCTATTCCATATACCAAAACATCATTGAATAATTCATCAAAACACAAATATGAACTTCAAAATCACAATTCTACCTATTCCATATAACAAAACATAATATAACTCATCAAAACACAAATATGAACTTCAAAATCACAATTCTACCTATTCCATATACCAAAACATCAATGAATAACTCATCAAAACACAAATATGAACTTCAAAATCACAATTCTACCTATTCCATATATCAAAACATCAATAACTCATCAAAACACAAATATGAACTTCAAAATCACAATTCTACCTATTCCATATACCAAAACATCAATAACTCATCAAAACACAAATATGAACTTCAAAACACAATTTTTATCTATTCCATTTACCAAAACATCAATAACTCATCAAAACACAAAAATGAACTTCAAAATCCCAATTCTACCTATTCCATATAACAAAACATAATATAACTCATCAAAACACAAATATGAACTTCAAAATCACAATTCTACCTATTCCATATAACAAAACATAATATAACTCATCAAAACACAAATATGAACTTCAAATTCACAATTCTACCTATTCCATATACCAAAACATCAATGAATAATTCATCAAAACACAAATATGAACTTCAAAATCACAATTCTACCTATTCCATATAACAAAACATAATATAACTCATCAAAACACAAATATGAACTTCAAAATCACAATTCTACCTATTCCATATACCAAAACATAATATAACTCATCAAAACATAAATATGAACTTCAAAACACAATTTTTATCTATTCCATTTACCAAAACATCAATAACTCATCAAAACACAAATATGAACTTCAAAATCACAATTCTACCTATTCCATATAACAAAACATAATATAACTCATCAAAACACAAATATGAACTTCAAAATCACAATTCTACCTATTCCATATACCAAAACATCAATAACTCATCAAAACACAAATATGAACTTCAAAATCACAATTCTACCTATTTCATATAACAAAACATAATATAACTCATCAAAACACAAATATGAACTTCAAAATCACAATTCTACCTATTCCATATACCAAAACATCAATAACTCATCAAAACACAAATATGAACTTCAAAATCACAATTCTACCTATTCCATATAACAAAACCTAATATAACTCATCAAAACACAAATATGAACTTCAAAATCACAATTCTACCTATTCCATATAACAAAACATAATATAACTCATCAAAACACAAATAGGAACTTCAAAATCACAATTCTACCTATTCCATATACCAAAACATCATTGAATAATTCATCAAAACACAAATATGAACTTCAAAATCACAATTCTACCTATTCCATATAACAAAACATAATATAACTCATCAAAACACAAATATGAACTTCAAAATCACAATTCTACCTATTCCATATACCAAAACATCAATGAATAACTCATCAAAACACAAATATGAACTTCAAAATCACAATTCTACCTATTCCATATATCAAACCATCAATAACTCATCAAAACACAAATATGAACTTCAAAATCACAATTCTACCTATTCCATATACCAAAACATCAATAACTCATCAAAACACAAATATGAACTTCAAAACACAATTTTTATCTATTCCATTTACCAAAACATCAATAACTCATCAAAACACAAAAATGAACTTCAAAATCCCAATTCTACCTATTCCATATAACAAAACATAATGTAACTCATCAAAACACAAATATGAACTTCAAAATCACAATTCTACCTATTCCATATAACAAAACATAATATAACTCATCAAAACACAAATATGAACTTCAAATTCACAATTCTACCTATTCCATATACCAAAACATCAATGAATAATTCATCAAAACACAAATATGAACTTCAAAATCACAATTCTACCTATTCCATATAACAAAACATAATATAACTCATCAAAACACAAATATGAACTTCAAAATCACAATTCTACCTATTCCATATACCAAAACATAATATAACTCATCAAAACATAAATATGAACTTCAAAACACAATTTTTATCTATTCCATTTACCAAAACATCAATAACTCATCAAAACACAAATATGAACTTCAAAATCACAATTCTACCTATTCCATATAACAAAACATAATATAACTCATCAACACACAAATATGAACTTCAAAATCACAATTCTACCTATTCCATATACCAAAACATCAATAACTCATCAAAACACAAATATGAACTTCAAAATCACAATTCTACCTATTCCATATACCAAAACATCATTGAATAATTCATCAAAACACAAATATGAACTTCAAAATCACAATTCTACCTATTCCATATAACAAAACATAATATAACTCATCAAAACACAAATATGAACTTCAAAATCACAATTCTACCTATTCCATATACCAAAACATCAATGAATAACTCATCAAAACACAAATATGAACTTCAAAATCACAATTCTACCTATTCCATATATCAAAACATCAATAACTCATCAAAACACAAATATGAACTTCAAAATCACAATTCTACCTATTCCATATACCAAAACATCAATAACTCATCAAAACACAAATATGAACTTCAAAACACAATTTTTATCTATTCCATTTACCAAAACATCAATAACTCATCAAAACACAAAAATGAACTTCAAAATCCCAATTCTACCTATTCCATATAACAAAACATAATATAACTCATCAAAACACAAATATGAACTTCAAAATCACAATTCTACCTATTCCATATAACAAAACATAATATAACTCATCAAAACACAAATATGAACTTCAAATTCACAATTCTACCTATTCCATATACCAAAACATCAATGAATAATTCATCAAAACACAAATATGAACTTCAAAATCACAATTCTACCTATTCCATATAACAAAACATAATATAACTCATCAAAACACAAATATGAACTTCAAAATCACAATTCTACCTATTCCATATACCAAAACATAATATAACTCATCAAAACATAAATATGAACTTCAAAACACAATTTTTATCTATTCCATTTACCAAAACATCAATAACTCATCAAAACACAAATATGAACTTCAAAATCACAATTCTACCTATTCCATATAACAAAACATAATATAACTCATCAAAACACAAATATGAACTTCAAAATCACAATTCTACCTATTCCATATACCAAAACATCAATAACTCATCAAAACACAAATATGAACTTCAAAATCACAATTCTACCTATTTCATATAACAAAACATAATATAACTCATCAAAACACAAATATGAACTTCAAAATCACAATTCTACCTATTCCATATACCAAAACATCAATAACTCATCAAAACACAAATATGAACTTCAAAATCACAATTCTACCTATTCCATATAACAAAACCTAATATAACTCATCAAAACACAAATATGAACTTCAAAATCACAATTCTACCTATTCCATATAACAAAACATAATATAACTCATCAAAACACAAATAGGAACTTCAAAATCACAATTCTACCTATTCCATATACCAAAACATCATTGAATAATTCATCAAAACACAAATATGAACTTCAAAATCACAATTCTACCTATTCCATATAACAAAACATAATATAACTCATCAAAACACAAATATGAACTTCAAAATCACAATTCTACCTATTCCATATACCAAAACATCAATGAATAACTCATCAAAACACAAATATGAACTTCAAAATCACAATTCTACCTATTCCATATATCAAACCATCAATAACTCATCAAAACACAAATATGAACTTCAAAATCACAATTCTACCTATTCCATATACCAAAACATCAATAACTCATCAAAACACAAATATGAACTTCAAAACACAATTTTTATCTATTCCATTTACCAAAACATCAATAACTCATCAAAACACAAAAATGAACTTCAAAATCCCAATTCTACCTATTCCATATAACAAAACATAATGTAACTCATCAAAACACAAATATGAACTTCAAAATCACAATTCTACCTATTCCATATAACAAAACATAATATAACTCATCAAAACACAAATATGAACTTCAAATTCACAATTCTACCTATTCCATATACCAAAACATCAATGAATAATTCATCAAAACACAAATATGAACTTCAAAATCACAATTCTACCTATTCCATATAACAAAACATAATATAACTCATCAAAACACAAATATGAACTTCAAAATCACAATTCTACCTATTCCATATACCAAAACATAATATAACTCATCAAAACATAAATATGAACTTCAAAACACAATTTTTATCTATTCCATTTACCAAAACATCAATAACTCATCAAAACACAAATATGAACTTCAAAATCACAATTCTACCTATTCCATATAACAAAACATAATATAACTCATCAACACACAAATATGAACTTCAAAATCACAATTCTACCTATTCCATATACCAAAACATCAATAACTCATCAAAACACAAATATGAACTTCAAAATCACAATTCTACCTATTTCATATAACAAAACATCATATAACTCATCAAAACACAAATATGAACTTCAAAATCACAATTCTACCTATTCCATATACCAAAACATCAATAACTCATCAAAACACAAATATGAACTTCAAAATCACAATTCTACCTATTCCATATAACAAAACCTAATATAACTGATCAAAACACAAATATGAACTTCAAAATCACAATTCTACCTATTCCATATAACAAAACATAATATAACTCATCAAAACACAAATAGGAACTTCAAAATCACAATTCTACCTATTCCATATACCAAAACATCATTGAATAATTCATCAAAACACAAATATGAACTTCAAAATCACAATTCTACCTATTCCATATAACAAAATATAATATAACTCATCAAAACACAAATAGAACTTCAAAATCACAATTCTACCTATTCCATATACCAAAACATCATTGAATAATTCATCAAAACACAAATATGAACTTCAAAATCACAATTCTACCTATTCCATATAACCAAACATAATATAACTCATCAAAACACAAATATGAACTTCAAAATCCCAATTCTACCTATTCCATATAACAAAACATAATATAACTCATCAAAACACAAATATGAACTTCAAAATCACAATTCTACCTATTCCATATACCAAAACATCATTGAATAATTCATCAAAACACAAATATGAATTTCAAAATCACAATTCTACCTATTCCATATAACAAAACATAATATAACTCATCAAAACACAAATATGAACTTCAAAATCACAATTCTACCTATTCCATATACCAAAACATCAATGAATAACTCATCAAAACACAAATATGAACTTCAAAATCACAATTCTACCTATTCCATATATCAAAACATCAATAACTCATCAAAACACAAATATGAACTTCAAAATCACAATTCTACCTATTCCATATACCAAAACATCAATAACTCATCAAAACACAAATATGAACTTCAAAATCACAATTCTACCTATTCCATATAACAAAACATAATATAACTCATCAAAACACAAATAGGAACTTCAAAATCACAATTCTACCTATTCCATATACCAAAACATCATTGAATAATTCATCAAAACACAAATATGAACTTCAAAATCACAATTCTACCTATTCCATATAACAAAACATAATATAACTCATCAAAACACAAATATGAACTTCAAAATCACAATTCTACCTATTCCATATACCAAAACATCATTGAATAATTCATCAAAACACAAATATGAACTTCAAAATCACAATTCTACCTATTCCATATAACAAAACATAATATAACTCATCAAAACACAAATATGAACTTCAAAATCCCAATTCTACCTATTCCATATACCAAAACATCAATGAATAACTCATCAAAACACAAATATGAACTTCAAAATCACAATTCTACCTATTCCATATACCAAAACATCAATAACTCATCAAAACACAAATATGAACTTCAAAATCACAATTCTACCTATTCCATATAACAAAACATAATATAACTCATCAAAACACAAATATGAACTTCAAAATCACAATTCTACCTATTCCATATACCAAAACATCAATGAATAATTCATCAAAACACAAATATGAACTTCAAAATCACAATTCTACCTATTCCATATAACAAAACATAATATAACTCATCAAAACACAAATATGAACTTCAAAATCACAATTCTACCTATTCCATATACCAAAACATCATTGAATAATTCATCAAAACACAAATATGAATTTCAAAATCACAATTCTACCTATTCCATATAACAAAACATAATATAACTCATCAAAACACAAATATGAACTTCAAAATCACAATTCTACCTATTCCATATACCAAAACATCAATGAATAACTCATCAAAACACAAATATGAACTTCAAAATCACAATTCTACCTATTCCATATATCAAAACATCAATAACTCATCAAAACACAAATATGAACTTCAAAATCACAATTCTACCTATTCCATATACCAAAACATCAATAACTCATCAAAACACAAATATGAACTTCAAAACACAATTTTTATCTATTCCATTTACCAAAACATCAATAACTCATCAAAACACAAAAATGAACTTCAAAATCCCAATTCTACCTATTCCATATAACAAAACATAATATAACTCATCAAAACACAAATATGAACTTCAAAATCACAATTCTACCTATTCCATATAACAAAACATAATATAACTCACCAAAACACAAATATGAACTTCAAATTCACAATTCTACCTATTCCATATACCAAAACATCAATGAATAATTCATCAAAACACAAATATGAACTTCAAAATCACAATTCTACCTATTCCATATAACAAAACATAATATAACTCATCAAAACACAAATATGAACTTCAAAATCACAATTCTACCTATTCCATATACCAAAACATAATATAACTCATCAAAACATAAATATGAACTTCAAAACACAATTTTTATCTATTCCATTTACCAAAACATCAATAACTCATCAAAACACAAATATGAACTTCAAAATCACAATTCTACCTATTCCATATAACAAAACATAATATAACTCATCAAAACACAAATATGAACTTCAAAATCACAATTCTACCTATTCCATATACCAAAACATCAATAACTCATCAAAACACAAATATGAACTTCAAAATCACAATTCTACCTATTTCATATAACAAAACATAATATAACTCATCAAAACACAAATATGAACTTCAAAATCATAATTCTACCTATTCCATATACCAAAACATCAATAACTCATCAAAACACAAATATGAACTTCAAAATCACAATTCTACCTATTCCATATAAAAAAACCTAATATAACTCATCAAAACACAAATATGAACTTCAAAATCACAATTCTACCTATTCCATATAACAAAACATAATATAACTCATCAAAACACAAATAGGAACTTCAAAATCACAATTCTACCTATTCCATATACCAAAACATCATTGAATAATTCATCAAAACACAAATATGAACTTCAAAATCACAATTCTACCTATTCCATATAACAAAACATAATATAACTCATCAAAACACAAATATGAACTTCAAAATCACAATTCTACCTATTCCATATACCAAAACATCATTGAATAATTCATCAAAACACAAATATGAACTTCAAAATCACAATTCTACCTATTCCATATAACCAAACATAATATAACTCATCAAAACACAAATATGAACTTCAAAATCCCAATTCTACCTATTCCATATACCAAAACATCAATGAATAACTCATCAAAACACAAATATGAACTTCAAAATCACAATTCTACCTATTCCATATACCAAAACATCAATAACTCATCAAAACACAAATATGAACTTCAAAATCACAATTCTACCTATTCCATATACCAAAACATCAATGAATAATTCATCAAAACACAAATATGAACTTCAAAATCACAATTCTACCTATTCCATATACCAAAACATCAATAACTCATCAAAACACAAATATGAACTTCAAAACACAATTTTTATCTATTCCATTTACCAAAACATCAACAACTCATCAAAACACAAATATGAACTTCAAAATCACAATTCTACCTATTCCATATAACAAAACATAATATAACTCATCAAAACACAAATATGAACTTCAAAATCACAATTCTACCTATTCCATATAACAAAACATAATATAACTCATCAAAACACAAATATGAACTTCAAATTCACAATTCTACCTATTCCATATACCAAAACATCAATGAATAATTCATCAAAACACAAATATGAACTTCAAAATCACAATTCTACCTATTCCATATACCAAAACATCAATAAATCATCAAAACACAAATATGAACTTCAAAATCTCAATTCTACCTATTTCATATACCAAAACATCAATAACTCATCAAAACACAAATATGAACTTCACAATAAAAATTCTACCTATTCCATATACCAAAACATCAATAACTCATCAAAACACAAATATGAACTTCAAAATCTCAATTCTACCTATTCCATATACCAAAACATCAATGAATAATTCATCAAAACACAAATATGAATTTCAAAATCACAATTCTACCTATTCCATATAACAAAACATAATATAACTCATCAAAACACAAATATGAACTTCAAAATCACAATTCTACCTATTCCATATACCAAAACATCAATGAATAACTCATCAAAACACAAATATGAACTTCAAAATCACAATTCTACCTATTCCATATATCAAAACATCAATAACTCATCAAAACACAAATATGAACTTCAAAATCACAATTCTACCTATTCCATATACCAAAACATCAATAACTCATCAAAACACAAATATGAACTTCAAAACACAATTTTTATCTATTCCATTTACCAAAACATCAATAACTCATCAAAACACAAAAATGAACTTCAAAATCCCAATTCTACCTATTCCATATAACAAAACATAATATAACTCATCAAAACACAAATATGAACTTCAAAATCACAATTCTACCTATTCCATATAACAAAACATAATATAACTCATCAAAACACAAATATGAACTTCAAATTCACAATTCTACCTATTCCATATACCAAAACATCAATGAATAATTCATCAAAACACAAATATGAACTTCAAAATCACAATTCTACCTATTCCATATAACAAAACATAATATAACTCATCAAAACACAAATATGAACTTCAAAATCACAATTCTACCTATTCCATATACCAAAACATAATATAACTCATCAAAACATAAATATGAACTTCAAAACACAATTTTTATCTATTCCATTTACCAAAACATCAATAACTCATCAAAACACAAATATGAACTTCAAAATCACAATTCTACCTATTCCATATAACAAAACATAATATAACTCATCAAAACACAAATATGAACTTCAAAATCACAATTCTACCTATTCCATATACCAAAACATCAATAACTCATCAAAACACAAATATGAACTTCAAAATCACAATTCTACCTATTTCATATAACAAAACATAATATAACCCATCAAAACACAAATATGAACTTCAAAATCACAATTCTACCTATTCCATATACCAAAACATCAATAACTCATCAAAACACAAATATGAACTTCAAAATCACAATTCTACCTATTCCATATAACAAAACCTAATATAACTCATCAAAACACAAATATGAACTTCAAAATCACAATTCTACCCATTCCATATAACAAAACATAATATAACTCATCAAAACACAAATATGAACTTCAAAATCACAATTCTACCAATTCCATATAACAAAACCTAATATAACTCATCAAAACACAAATATGAACTTCAAAATCACAATTCTACCTATTCCATATAACAAAACATAATATAACTCATCAAAACACAAATAGGAACTTCAAAATCACAATTCTACCTATTCCATATACCAAAACATCATTGAATAATTCATCAAAACACAAATATGAACTTCAAAATCACAATTCTACCTATTCCATATAACAAAACATAATATAACTCATCAAAACACAAATATGAACTTCAAAATCACAATTCTACCTATTCCATATACCAAAACATCATTGAATAATTCATCAAAACACAAATATGAACTTCAAAATCACAATTCTACCTATTCCATATAACAAAACATAATATAACTCATCAAAACACAAATATGAACTTCAAAATCCCAATTCTACCTATTCCATATACCAAAACATCAATGAATAACTCATCAAAACACAAATATGAACTTCAAAATCACAATTCTACCTATTCCATATACCAAAACATCAATAACTCATCAAAACACAAATATGAACTTCAAAATCACAATTCTACCTATTCCATATACCAAAACATCAATGAATAATTCATCAAAACACAAATATGAACTTCAAAATCACAATTCTACCTATTCCATATACCAAAACATCAATAACTCATCAAAACACAAATATGAACTTCAAAACACAATTTTTATCTATTCCATTTACCAAAACATCAATAACTCATCAAAACACAAATATGAACTTCAAAATCACAATTCTACCTATTCCATATAACAAAACATAATATAACTCATCAAAACACAAATATGAACTTCAAAATCACAATTCTACCTATTCCATATAACAAAACATCAATGAATAATTCATCAAAACACAAATATGAACTTCAAAATCACAATTCAACCTATTCCATATACCAAAACATCAATAAATCATCAAAACACAAATATGAACTTCAAAATCTCAATTCTACCTATTTCATATACCAAAACATCAATAACTCATCAAAACACAAATATGAACTTCACAATAAAAATTCTACCTATTCCATATACCAAAACATCAATAACTCATCAAAACACAAATATGAACTTCAAAATCTCAATTCTACCTATTCCATATACCAAAACATCAATGAATAATTCATCAAAACACAAATATGAACTTCAAAATCACAATTCTACCTATTCCATATACCAAAAGATCAATAACTCATCAAAACACAAATATGAACTTCAAAATCACAATTCTACCTATTCCATATAACAAAACATAATATAGCTCATCAAAACACAAATATGAACTTCAAAATCACAATTCTACCTATTCCATATACCAAAACATCAATGAATAATTCATCAAAACACAAATATGAACTTCAAAATCACAATTCTACCTATTCCATATACCAAAACATCAATAAATCATCAAAACACAAATATGAACTTCAAAATCTCAATTCTACCTATCCCATATACCAAAACATTAATAACTCATCAAAACACAAATATGAACTTCACAATAAAAATTCTACCTATTCCATATACCAAAACATCAATAACTCATCAAAACACAAATATGAACTTCAAAATCACAATTCTACCTATTCCATATAACAAAACATAATATAACTCATCAAAACACAAATATGAACTTCAAAATCACAATTCTACCTATTCCATATACCAAAACATCAATGAATAATTCATCAAAACACAAATATGAACTTCAAAATCACAATTCTACCTATTCCATATACCAAAACATCAATAAATCATCAAAACACAAATATGAACTTCAAAATCTCAATTCTACCTATCCCATATACCAAAACATCAATAACTCATCAAAACACAAATATGAACTTCACAATAAAAATTCTACCTATTCCATATACCAAAACATCAATAACTCATCAAAACACAAATATGAACTTCAAAATCACAATTCTACCTATTCCATATAACAAAACATAATATAACTCATCAAAACACAAATATGAACTTCAAAATCACAATTCTACCCATTCCATATAACAAAACATAATATAACTCATCAAAACACAAATATGAACTTCAAAATAACAATTCTACCTATTCTATAAAAAAACAGGAATAACTCATCAAAACACAAATATGAACTTCAAAATCACAATTCTACCTATTCCACATACCAAAACATCAATAACTCATCAAAACACAAATATGAACTTCAAAATCACAATTCTACCTATTCCATATACCAAAACATCAATGAATAACTCATCAAAACACAAATATGAACTTCAAAATCACAATTCTACCTATTCCATATACCAAAACATCAATAACTCATCAAAACACAAATATGAACTTCAAAATCACAATTCTACCTATTCCATATAACAAAACATAATATAACTCATCAAAACACAAATATGAACTTCAAAATCACAATTCTACCTATTCCATATACCAAAACATCAATAACTCATCAAAACACAAATATGAACTTCAAAATCACAATTCTACCTATTTCATATAACAAAACATAATATAACTCATCAAAACACAAATATGAACTTCAAAATCACAATTCTACCTATTCCATATACCAAAACATCAATAACTCATCAAAACACAAATATGAACTTCAAAATCACAATTCTACCTATTCCATATAACAAAACCTAATATAACTCATCAAAACACAAATATGAACTTCAAAATCACAATTCTACCTATTCCATATAACAAAACATAATATAACTCATCAAAACACAAATAGGAACTTCAAAATCACAATTCTACCTATTCCATATACAAAAACATCATTGAATAATTCATCAAAACACAAATATGAACTTGAAAATCACAATTCTACCTATTCCATATAACAAAACATAATATAACTCATCAAAACACAAATATGAACTTCAAAATCACAATTCTACCTATTCCATATACCAAAACATCATTGAATAATTCATCAAAACACAAATATGAACTTCAAAATCACAATTCTACCTATTCCATATACCAAAACATCAATAACTCATCAAAACACAAATATGAACTTCAAAATCACAATTCTACCTATTCCATATAACAAAACCTAATATAACTCATCAAAACACAAATATGAACTTCAAAATCACAATTCTACCTATTCCATATAACAAAACATAATATAACTCATCAAAACACAAATAGGAACTTCAAAATCACAATTCTACCTATTCCATATAACAAAACATAATATAACTCATCAAAACACAAATATGAACTTCAAAATCACAATTCTACCTATTCCATATACCAAAACATCAATGAATAATTCATCAAAACACAAATATGAACTTCAAAATCACAATTCTACCTATTCCATATACCAAAAAATCAATAACTCATCAAAACACAAATATGAACTTCAAAATCACAATTCTACCTATTCCATATAACAAAACATAATATAACTCATCAAAACACAAATATGAACTTCAAAATCACAATTCTACCTATTCCATATACCAAAACATCAATAACTCATCAAAACACAAATATGAACTTCAAAATCACAATTCTACCTATTTCATATAACAAAACATAATATAACTCATCAAAACACAAATATGAACTTCAAAATCACAATTCTACCTATTCCATATACCAAAACATCAATAACTCATCAAAACACAAATATGAACTTCAAAATCACAATTCTACCTATTCCATATAACAAAACATAATATAACTCATCAAAACACAAATATGAACTTCAAAATCACAATTCTACCTATTCCATATACCAAAACATCAATAACTCATCAAAACACAAATATGAACTTCAAAATCACAATTTTACCTATTTCATATAACAAAACATAATATAACTCTTCAAAACACAAATATGAACTTCAAAATCACAATTCTACCTATTCCATATACCAAAACATCAATAACTCATCAAAACACAAATATGAACTTCAAAATCACAATTCTACCTATTCCATATAACAAAACCTAATATAACTCATCAAAACACAAATATGAACTTCAAAATCACAATTCTACCTATTCCATATAACAAAACATAATATAACTCATCAAAACACAAATAGGAACTTCAAAATCACAATTCTACCTATTCCATATACCAAAACATCATTGAATAATTCATCAAAACACAAATATGAACTTCAAAATCACAATTCTACCTATTCCATATAACAAAACATAATATAACTCATCAAAACACAAATATGAACTTCAAAATCACAATTCTACCTATTCCATATACCAAAACATCATTGAATAATTCATCAAAACACAAATATGAACTTCAAAATCACAATTCTACCTATTCCATATACCAAAACATCAATAACTCATCAAAACACAAATATGAACTTCAAAATCACAATTCTACCTATTCCATATAACAAAACCTAATATAACTCATCAAAACACAAATATGAACTTCAAAATCACAATTCTACCTATTCCATATAACAAAACATAATATAACTCATCAAAACACAAATAGGAACTTCAAAATCACAATTCTACCTATTCCATATAACAAAACATAATATAACTCATCAAAACACAAATATGAACTTCAAATTCACAATTCTACCTATTCCATATGCCAAAACATCAATGAATAATTCATCAAAACACAAATATGAACTTCAAAATCACAATTCTACCTATTCCATATACCAAAACATCAATAACTCATCAAAACACAAATATGAACTTCAAAATCACAATTCTACCTATTCCATATAACAAAACATAATATAACTCATCAAAACACAAATATGAACTTCAAAATCACAATTCTACCTATTCCATATACCAAAACATCAATAACTCATCAAAACACAAATATGAACTTCAAAATCACAATTCTACCTATTTCATATAACAAAACATAATATAACTCATCAAAACACAAATATGAACTTCAAAATCACAATTCTACCTATTCCATATACCAAAACATCAATAACTCATCAAAACACAAATATGAACTTCAAAATCACAATTCTACCTATTCCATATACCAAAACATCATTGAATAATTCATCAAAACACAAATATGAACTTCAAAATCACAATTCTACCTATTCCATATAACAAAACATAATATAACTCATCAAAACACAAATATGAACTTCAAAATCACAATTCTACCTATTCCATATACCAAAACATCATTGAATAATTCATCAAAACACAAATATGAACTTCAAAATCACAATTCTACCTATTCCATATACCAAAACATCAATAACTCATCAAAACACAAATATGAACTTCAAAATCACAATTCTACCTATTCCATATAACAAAACCTAATATAACTCATCAAAACACAAATATGAACTTCAAAATCACAATTCTACCTATTCCATATAACAAAACATAATATAACTCATCAAAACACAAATAGGAACTTCAAAATCACAATTCTACCTATTCCATATAACAAAACATAATATAACTCATCAAAACACAAATATGAACTTCAAAATCACAATTCTACCTATTCCATATACCAAAACATCAATGAATAATTCATCAAAACACAAATATGAACTTCAAAATCACAATTCTACCTATTCCATATACCAAAACATCAATAACTCATCAAAACACAAATATGAACTTCAAAATCACAATTCTACCTATTCCATATAACAAAACATAATATAACTCATCAAAACACAAATATGAACTTCAAAATCACAATTCTACCTATTCCATATACCAAAACATCAATAACTCATCAAAACACAAATATGAACTTCAAAATCACAATTCTACCTATTTCATATAACAAAACATAATATAACTCATCAAAACACAAATATGAACTTCAAAATCACAATTCTACCTATTCCATATACCAAAACATCAATAACTCATCAAAACACAAATATGAACTTCAAAATCACAATTCTACCTATTCCATATAACAAAACATAATATAACTCATCAAAACACAAATATGAACTTCAAAATCACAATTCTACCTATTCCATATACCAAAACATCAATAACTCATCAAAACACAAATATGAACTTCAAAATCACAATTCTACCTATTTCATATAACAAAACATAATATAACTCATCAAAACACAAATATGAACTTCAAAATCACAATTCTACCTATTCCATATACCAAAACATCAATAACTCATCAAAACACAAATATGAACTTCAAAATCACAATTCTACCTATTCCATATAACAAAACCTAATATAACTCATCAAAACACAAATATGAACTTCAAAATCACAATTCTACCTATTCCATATAACAAAACATAATATAACACATCAAAACACAAATAGGAACTTCAAAATCACAATTCTACCTATTCCATATACCAAAACATCATTGAATAATTCATCAAAACACAAATATGAACTTCAAAATCACAATTCTACCTATTCCATATAACAAAACATAATATAACTCATCAAAACACAAATATGAACTTCAAAATCACAATTCTACCTATTCCATATACCAAAACATCATTGAATAATTCATCAAAACACAAATATGAACTTCAAAATCACAATTCTACCTATTCCATATACCAAAACATCAATAACTCATCAAAACACAAATATGAACTTCAAAATCACAATTCTACCTATTCCATATAACAAAACCTAATATAACTCATCAAAACACAAATATGAACTTCAAAATCACAATTCTACCTATTCCATATAACAAAACATAATATAACTCATCAAAACACAAATATGAACTTCAAAATCACAATTCTACCTATTCCATATACCAAAACATCAATAACTCATCAAAACACAAATATGAACTTCAAAATCACAATTCTACCTATTCCATATAACAAAACATAATATAACTCATCAAAACACAAATATGAACTTCAAATTCACAATTCTACCTATTCCATATACCAAAACATCAATGAATAATTCATCAAAACACAAATATGAACTTCAAAATCACAATTCTACCTATTCCATATAACAAAACATAATATAACTCATCAAAACACAAATATGAACTTCAAAATCACAATTCTACCTATTCCATATACCAAAACATCAATAACTCATCAAAACACAAATATGAACTTCAAAATCACAATTCTACCTATTCCATATAACAAAACATAATATAACTCATCAAAACACAAATATGAACTTCAAAATCACAATTCTACCTATTCCATATACCAAAACATCAATAACTCATCAAAACACAAATATGAACTTCAAAATCACAATTCTACCTATTCCATATACCAAAACATCAATGAATAATTCATCAAAACACAAATATGAACTTCAAAATCACAATTCTACCTATTCCATATACCAAAATATCAATAACTCATCAAAACACAAATATGAACTTCAAAACACAATTTTTATCTATTCCATTTACCAAAACATCAATAACTCATCAAAACACAAAAATGAACTTCAAAATCCCAATTCTACCTATTCCATATAACAAAACATAATATAACTCATCAAAACACAAATATGAACTTCAAAATCACAATTCTACCTATTCCATATAACAAAACATAATATAACTCATCAAAACACAAATATGAACTTCAAATTCACAATTCTACCTATTCCATATACCAAAACATCAATGAATAATTCATCAAAACACAAATATGAAATTCAAAATCACAATTCTACCTATTCCATATAACAAAACATAATATAACTCATCAAAACACAAATATGAACTTCAAAATCACAATTCTACCTATTCCATTTACCAAAACATCAATAACTCATCAAAACACAAATATGAACTTCAAAATCACAATTCTACCTATTCCATATAACAAAACATAATATAACTCATCAAAACACAAATATGAACTTCAAAATCACAATTCTACCTATTCCATATACCAAAACATCAATAACTCATCAAAACACAAATATGAACTTCAAAATCACAATTCTACCTATTTCATATAACAAAACATAATATAACTCATCAAAACACAAATATGAACTTCAAAATCACAATTCTACCTATTCCATATACCAAAACATCAATAACTCATCAAAACACAAATATGAACTTCAAAATCACAATTCTACCTATTCCATATAACAAAACCTAATATAACTCATCAAAACACAAATATGAACTTCAAAATCACAATTCTACCTATTCCATATAACAAAACATAATATAACTCATCAAAACACAAATAGGAACTTCAAAATCACAATTCTACCTATTCCATATACCAAAACATCATTGAATAATTCATCAAAACACAAATATGAACTTCAAAATCACAATTCTACCTATTCCATATAACAAAACATAATATAACTCATCAAAACACAAATATGAACTTCAAAATCACAATTCTACCTATTCCATATACCAAAACATCATTGAATAATTCATCAAAACACAAATATGAACTTCAAAATCACAATTCTACCTATTCCATATACCAAAACATCAATAACTCATCAAAACACAAATATGAACTTCAAAATCACAATTCTACCTATTCCATATAACAAAACATAATATAACTCATCAAAACACAAATATGAACTTCAAATTCACAATTCTACCTATTCCATATACCAAAACATCAATGAATAATTCATCAAAACACAAATATGAACTTCAAAATCACAATTCTACCTATTCCATATAACAAAACATAATATAACTCATCAAAACACAAATATGAACTTCAAAATCACAATTCTACCTATTCCATATACCAAAACATCAATGAATAATTCATCAAAACACAAATATGAACTTCAAAATCACAATTCTACCTATTCCATATACCAAAATATCAATAACTCATCAAAACACAAATATGAACTTCAAAACACAATTTTTATCTATTCCATTTACCAAAACATCAATAACTCATCAAAACACAAAAATGAACTTCAAAATCCCAATTCTACCTATTCCATATAACAAAACATAATATAACTCATCAAAACACAAATATGAACTTCAAAATCACAATTCTACCTATTCCATATAACAAAACATAATATAACTCATCAAAACACAAATATGAACTTCAAATTCACAATTCTACCTATTCCATATACCAAAACATCAATGAATAATTCATCAAAACACAAATATGAAATTCAAAATCACAATTCTACCTATTCCATATAACAAAACATAATATAACTCATCAAAACACAAATATGAACTTCAAAATCACAATTCTACCTATTCCATTTACCAAAACATCAATAACTCATCAAAACACAAATATGAACTTCAAAATCACAATTCTACCTATTCCATATAACAAAACATAATATAACTCATCAAAACACAAATATGAACTTCAAAATCACAATTCTACCTATTCCATATACCAAAACATCAATAACTCATCAAAACACAAATATGAACTTCAAAATCACAATTCTACCTATTTCATATAACAAAACATAATATAACTCATCAAAACACAAATATGAACTTCAAAATCACAATTCTACCTATTCCATATACCAAAACATCAATAACTCATCAAAACACAAATATGAACTTCAAAATCACAATTCTACCTATTCCATATAACAAAACCTAATATAACTCATCAAAACACAAATATGAACTTCAAAATCACAATTCTACCTATTCCATATAACAAAACATAATATAACTCATCAAAACACAAATAGGAACTTCAAAATCACAATTCTACCTATTCCATATACCAAAACATCATTGAATAATTCATCAAAACACAAATATGAACTTCAAAATCACAATTCTACCTATTCCATATAACAAAACATAATATAACTCATCAAAACACAAATATGAACTTCAAAATCACAATTCTACCTATTCCATATACCAAAACATCATTGAATAATTCATCAAAACACAAATATGAACTTCAAAATCACAATTCTACCTATTCCATATACCAAAACATCAATAACTCATCAAAACACAAATATGAACTTCAAAATCACAATTCTACCTATTCCATATAACAAAACATAATATAACTCATCAAAACACAAATATGAACTTCAAATTCACAATTCTACCTATTCCATATACCAAAACATCAATGAATAATTCATCAAAACACAAATATGAACTTCAAAATCACAATTCTACCTATTCCATATAACAAAACATAATATAACTCATCAAAACACAAATATGAACTTCAAAATCACAATTCTACCTATTCCATATACCAAATCATCAATAACTCATCAAAACACAAATATGAACTTCAAAATCACAATTCTACCTATTCCATATAACAAAACCTAATTTAACTCATCAAAACACAAATATGAACTTCAAAATCACAATTCTACCTATTCCATATACCAAAACATCAATAACTCATCAAAACACAAATATGAACTTCAAAATCACAATTCTACCTATTCCATTTACCAAAACATCAATAACTCATCAAAACACAAATATGAACTTCAAAATCACAATTCTACCTATTCCATATAACAAAACATAATATAACTCATCAAAACACAAATATGAACTTCAAAATCACAATTCTACCTATTCCATATACCAAAACATCAATAACTCATCAAAACACAAATATGAACTTCAAAATCACAATTCTACCTATTTCATATAACAAAACATAATATAACTCATCAAAACACAAATATGAACTTCAAAATCACAATTCTACCTATTCCATATACCAAAACATCAATAACTCATCAAAACACAAATATGAACTTCAAAATCACAATTCTACCTATTCCATATAACAAAACCTAATATAACTCATCAAAACACAAATATGAACTTCAAAATCACAATTCTACCTATTCCATATAACAAAACATAATATAACTCATCAAAACACAAATAGGAACTTCAAAATCACAATTCTACCTATTCCATATACCAAAACATCATTGAATAATTCATCAAAACACAAATATGAACTTCAAAATCACAATTCTACCTATTCCATATAACAAAACATAATATAACTCATCAAAACACAAATATGAACTTCAAAATCACAATTCTACCTATTCCATATACCAAAACATCATTGAATAATTCATCAAAACACAAATATGAACTTCAAAATCACAATTCTACCTATTCCATATACCAAAACATCAATAACTCATCAAAACACAAATATGAACTTCAAAATCACAATTCTACCTATTCCATATAACAAAACATAATATAACTCATCAAAACACAAATATGAACTTCAAATTCACAATTCTACCTATTCCATATACCAAAACATCAATGAATAATTCATCAAAACACAAATATGAACTTCAAAATCACAATTCTACCTATTCCATATAACAAAACATAATATAACTCATCAAAACACAAATATGAACTTCAAAATCACAATTCTACCTATTCCATATACCAAAACATCAATGAATAATTCATCAAAACACAAATATGAACTTCAAAATCACAATTCTACCTATTCCATATACCAAAATATCAATAACTCATCAAAACACAAATATGAACTTCAAAACACAATTTTTATCTATTCCATTTACCAAAACATCAATAACTCATCAAAACACAAAAATGAACTTCAAAATCCCAATTCTACCTATTCCATATAACAAAACATAATATAACTCATCAAAACACAAATATGAACTTCAAAATCACAATTCTACCTATTCCATATAACAAAACATAATATAACTCATCAAAACACAAATATGAACTTCAAATTCACAATTCTACCTATTCCATATACCAAAACATCAATGAATAATTCATCAAAACACAAATATGAAATTCAAAATCACAATTCTACCTATTCCATATAACAAAACATAATATAACTCATCAAAACACAAATATGAACTTCAAAATCACAATTCTACCTATTCCATTTACCAAAACATCAATAACTCATCAAAACACAAATATGAACTTCAAAATCACAATTCTACCTATTCCATATAACAAAACATAATATAACTCATCAAAACACAAATATGAACTTCAAAATCACAATTCTACCTATTCCATATACCAAAACATCAATAACTCATCAAAACACAAATATGAACTTCAAAATCACAATTCTACCTATTTCATATAACAAAACATAATATAACTCATCAAAACACAAATATGAACTTCAAAATCACAATTCTACCTATTCCATATACCAAAACATCAATAACTCATCAAAACACAAATATGAACTTCAAAATCACAATTCTACCTATTCCATATAACAAAACCTAATATAACTCATCAAAACACAAATATGAACTTCAAAATCACAATTCTACCTATTCCATATAACAAAACATAATATAACTCATCAAAACACAAATAGGAACTTCAAAATCACAATTCTACCTATTCCATATACCAAAACATCATTGAATAATTCATCAAAACACAAATATGAACTTCAAAATCACAATTCTACCTATTCCATATAACAAAACATAATATAACTCATCAAAACACAAATATGAACTTCAAAATCACAATTCTACCTATTCCATATACCAAAACATCATTGAATAATTCATCAAAACACAAATATGAACTTCAAAATCACAATTCTACCTATTCCATATACCAAAACATCAATAACTCATCAAAACACAAATATGAACTTCAAAATCACAATTCTACCTATTCCATATAACAAAACATAATATAACTCATCAAAACACAAATATGAACTTCAAATTCACAATTCTACCTATTCCATATACCAAAACATCAATGAATAATTCATCAAAACACAAATATGAACTTCAAAATCACAATTCTACCTATTCCATATAACAAAACATAATATAACTCATCAAAACACAAATATGAACTTCAAAATCACAATTCTACCTATTCCATATACCAAATCATCAATAACTCATCAAAACACAAATATGAACTTCAAAATCACAATTCTACCTATTCCATATAACAAAACCTAATTTAACTCATCAAAACACAAATATGAACTTCAAAATCACAATTCTACCTATTCCATATACCAAAACATCAATAACTCATCAAAACACAAATATGAACTTCAAAATCACAATTCTACCTATTTCATATAACAAAACATAATATAACTCATCAAAACACAAATATGAACTTCAAAATCACAATTCTACCTATTCCATATACCAAAACATCAATAACTCATCAAAACACAAATATGAACTTCAAAATCACAATTCTACCTATTCCATATAACAAAACCTAATATAACTCATCAAAACCCAAATATGAACTTCAAAATCACAATTCTACCTATTCCATATAACAAAACATAATATAACTCATCAAAACACAAATAGGAACTTCAAAATCACAATTCTACCTATTCCATATACCAAAACCTCATTGAATAATTCATCAAAACACAAATATGAACTTCAAAATCACAATTCTACCTATTCCATATAACAAAACATAATATAACTCATCAAAACACAAATATGAACTTCAAAATCACAATTCTACCTATTCCATATACCAAAACATCATTGAATAATTCATCAAAACACAAATATGAACTTCAAAATCACAATTCTACCTATTCCATATAACAAAACATAATATAACTCATCAAAACACAAATATGAACTTCAAAATCCCAATTCTACCTATTCCATATACCAAAACATCAATGAATAACTCATCAAAACACAAATATGAACTTCAAAATCACAATTCTACCTATTCCATATACCAAAACATCAATAACTCATCAAAACACAAATATGAACTTCAAAATCACAATTCTACCTATTCCATATACCAAAACATCAATGAATAATTCATCAAAACACAAATATGAACTTCAAAATCACAATTCTACCTATTCCATATACCAAAACATCAATAACTCATCAAAACACAAATATGAACTTCAAAACACAATTTTTATCTATTCCATTTACCAAAACATCAATAACTCATCAAAACACAAATATGAACTTCAAAATCACAATTCTACCTATTCCATATAACAAAACATAATATAACTCATCAAAACACAAATATGAACTTCAAAATCACAATTCTACCTATTCCATATAACAAAACATAATATAACTCATCAAAACACAAATATGAACTTCAAATTCACAATTCTACCTATTCCATATACCAAAACATCAATGAATAATTCATCAAAACACAAATATGAACTTCAAAATCACAATTCTACCTATTCCATATACCAAAACATCAATAAATCATCAAAACACAAATATGAACTTCAAAATCTCAATTCTACCTATTTCATATACCAAAACATCAATAACTCATCAAAACACAAATATGAACTTCACAATAAAAATTCTACCTATTCCATATACCAAAACATCAATAACTCATCAAAACACAAATATGAACTTCAAAATCTCAATTCTACCTATTCCATATACCAAAACATCAATGAATAATTCATCAAAACACAAATATGAACTTCAAAATCACAATTCTACCTATTCCATATACCAAAAGATCAATAACTCATCAAAACACAAATATGAACTTCAAAATCACAATTCTACCTATTCCATATAACAAAACATAATATAACTCATCAAAACACAAATATGAACTTCAAAATCACAATTCTACCTATTCCATATACCAAAACATCAATGAATAATTCATCAAAACACAAATATGAACTTCAAAATCACAATTCTACCTATTCCATATACCAAAACATCAATAAATCATCAAAACACAAATATGAACTTCAAAATCTCAATTCTACCTATCCCATATACCAAAACATTAATAACTCATCAAAACACAAATATGAACTTCACAATAAAAATTCTACCTATTCCATATACCAAAACATCAATAACTCATCAAAACACAAATATGAACTTCAAAATCACAATTCTACCTATTCCATATAACAAAACATAATATAACTCATCAAAACACAAATATGAACTTCAAAATCACAATTCTACCTATTCCATATACCAAAACATCAATGAATAATTCATCAAAACACAAATATGAACTTCAAAATCACAATTCTACCTATTCCATATACCAAAACATCAATAAATCATCAAAACACAAATATGAACTTCAAAATCTCAATTCTACCTATCCCATATACCAAAACATCAATAACTCATCAAAACACAAATATGAACTTCACAATAAAAATTCTACCTATTCCATATACCAAAACATCAATAACTCATCAAAACACAAATATGAACTTCAAAATCACAATTCTACCTATTCCATATAACAAAACATAATATAACTCATCAAAACACAAATATGAACTTCAAAATCACAATTCTACCCATTCCATATAACAAAACATAATATAACTCATCAAAACACAAATATGAACTTCAAAATAACAATTCTACCTATTCTATAAAAAAACAGGAATAACTCATCAAAACACAAATATGAACTTCAAAATCACAATTCTACCTATTCCACATACCAAAACATCAATAACTCATCAAAACACAAATATGAACTTCAAAATCACAATTCTACCTATTCCATATACCAAAACATCAATGAATAACTCATAAAAACACAAATATGAACTTCAAAATCACAATTCTACCTATTCCATATACCAAAACATCAATAACTCATCAAAACACAAATATGAACTTCAAAATCACAATTCTACCTATTCCATATAACAAAACATAATATAACTCATCAAAACACAAATATGAACTTCAAAATCACAATTCTACCTATTCCATATACCAAAACATCAATAACTCATCAAAACACAAATATGAACTTCAAAATCACAATTCTACCTATTTCATATAACAAAACATAATATAACTCATCAAAACACAAATATGAACTTCAAAATCACAATTCTACCTATTCCATATACCAAAACATCAATAACTCATCAAAACACAAATATGAACTTCAAAATCACAATTCTACCTATTCCATATAACAAAACCTAATATAACTCATCAAAACACAAATATGAACTTCAAAATCACAATTCTACCTATTCCATATAACAAAACATAATATAACTCATCAAAACACAAATAGGAACTTCAAAATCACAATTCTACCTATTCCATATACCAAAACATCATTGAATAATTCATCAAAACACAAATATGAACTTCAAAATCACAATTCTACCTATTCCATATACCAAAACATCAATGAATAACTCATCAAAACACAAATATGAACTTCAAAATCACAATTCTACCTATTCCATATACCAAAACATCAATAACTCATCAAAACACAAATATGAACTTCAAAATCACAATTCTACCTATTCCATATAACAAAACATAATATAACTCATCAAAACACAAATATGAACTTCAAAATCACAATTCTACCTATTCCATATACCAAAACATCAATAACTCATCAAAACACAAATATGAACTTCAAAATCACAATTCTACCTATTTCATATAACAAAACATAATATAACTCATCAAAACACAAATATGAACTTCAAAATCACAATTCTACCTATTCCATATACCAAAACATCAATAACTCATCAAAACACAAATATGAACTTCAAAATCACAATTCTACCTATTCCATATAACAAAACCTAATATAACTCATCAAAACACAAATATGAACTTCAAAATCACAATTCTACCTATTCCATATAACAAAACATAATATAACTCATCAAAACACAAATAGGAACTTCAAAATCACAATTCTACCTATTCCATATACCAAAACATCATTGAATAATTCATCAAAACACAAATATGAACTTCAAAATCACAATTCTACCTATTCCATATAACAAAACATAATATAACTCATCAAAACACAAATATGAACTTCAAAATCACAATTCTACCTATTCCATATACCAAAACATCATTGAATAATTCATCAAAACACAAATATGAACTTCAAAATCACAATTCTACCTATTCCATATAACAAAACATAATATAACTCATCAAAACAAAAATATGAACTTCAAAATCCCAATTCTACCTATTCCATATACCAAAACATCAATAACTCATCAAAACACAAATATGAACTTCAAAATCACAATTCTACCTATTCCATATACCAAAACATCAATAACTCATCAAAACACAAATATGAACTTCAAAATCACAATTCTACCTATTCCATATACCAAAACATCAATGAATAATTCATCAAAACACAAATATGAACTTCAAAATCACAATTCTACCTATTCCATATACCAAAACATCAATAACTCATCAAAACACAAATATGAACTTCAAAACACAATTTTTATCTATTCCATTTACCAAAACATCAATAACTCATCAAAACACAAATATGAACTTCAAAATCACAATTCTACCTATTCCATATAACAAAACATAATATAACTCATCAAAACACAAATATGAACTTCAAAATCACAATTCTACCTATTCCATATAACAAAACATAATATAACTCATCAAAACACAAATATGAACTTCAAATTCACAATTCTACCTATTCCATATACCAAAACATCAATGAATAATTCATCAAAACACAAATATGAACTTCAAAATCACAATTCTACCTATTCCATATACCAAAACATCAATAAATCATCAAAACACAAATATGAACTTCAAAATCTCAATTGTACCTATTTCATATACCAAAACATCAATAACTCATCAAAACACAAATATGAACTTCACAATAAAAATTCTACCTATTCCATATACCAAAACATCAATAACTCATCAAAACACAAATATGAACTTCAAAATCTCAATTCTACCTATTCCATATACCAAAACATCAATGAATAATTCATCAAAACACAAATATGAACTTCAAAATCACAATTCTACCTATTCCATATACCAAAAGATCAATAACTCATCAAAACACAAATATGAACTTCAAAATCACAATTCTACCTATTCCATATAACAAAACATAATATAACTCATCAAAACACAAATATGAACTTCAAAATCACAATTCTACCTATTCCATATACCAAAACATCAATGAATAATTCATCAAAACACAAATATGAACTTCAAAATCACAATTCTACCTATTCCATATACCAAAACATCAATAAATCATCAAAACACAAATATGAACTTCAAAATCTCAATTCTACCTATCCCATATACCAAAACATTAATAACTCATCAAAACACAAATATGAACTTCACAATAAAAATTCTACCTATTCCATATACCAAAACATCAATAACTCATCAAAACACAAATATGAACTTCAAAATCACAATTCTACCTATTCCATATAACAAAACATAATATAACTCATCAAAACACAAATATGAACTTCAAAATCACAATTCTACCTATTCCATATACCAAAACATCAATGAATAATTCATCAAAACACAAATATGAACTTCAAAATCACAATTCTACCTATTCCATATACCAAAACATCAATAAATCATCAAAACACAAATATGAACTTCAAAATCTCAATTCTACCTATCCCATATACCAAAACATCAATAACTCATCAAAACACAAATATGAACTTCACAATAAAAATTCTACCTATTCCATATACCAAAACATCAATAACTCATCAAAACACAAATATGAACTTCAAAATCACAATTCTACCTATTCCATATAACAAAACATAATATAACTCATCAAAACACAAATATGAACTTCAAAATCACAATTCTACCCATTCCATATAACAAAACATAATATAACTCATCAAAACACAAATATGAACTTCAAAATAACAATTCTACCTATTCTATAAAAAAACAGGAATAACTCATCAAAACACAAATATGAACTTCAAAATCACAATTCTACCTATTCCACATACCAAAACATCAATAACTCATCAAAACACAAATATGAACTTCAAAATCACAATTCTACCTATTCCATATACCAAAACATCAATGAATAACTCATCAAAACACAAATTGTTAGTTTTGAATACTGAAAAGCTATGGCTTGTATCAAAAACTAATATCCACAGTTGACATATCATTTTGTTTCAGTATAAATATGTTCCTTTATATCATAGAACTAGATAACGGGGTGTCGACAAACACAGTAGGTACCGTTATTGGTTAAAGTATTGATATATAAAAGTATGCTCGTAACCGAGATAGTCTGAACATACTATCGGTATAGGTTATTGTGTGGTTTGGAAATTGGTTTATCTAGACTAGTTTAAATCACACAGATATGCCCGGGGCATATTGAGCACGACCAGTTTGGATAGAATTGACTTGTACTGATCGGCGTAGTCAATTCGGTCCTAGTATTCCGTCTCTCAATCCCGAGATTGGGACGGGCGTGAGGGTTGGGTGTCGTGTGCTTTGATTTGCCAAAGAGTGAGGTCAATTGAGGCCAATACCTCGGTAAGTTGGGTATGCGGTGTTTAGCCTCTTGCGTGCCGTTGCTGGTCGGAGGAATCCACGTACCGGTTCGCCGGGTTGATGGTGCTCCCGAGATGAGCTCGTAAGGTTATTATACTAAACCCGGCCGGTGAACTTTATGTTCGGTATAATAAAAGGTCGAGTGGTACTAATCTCGGAAACCAAGAAGTCGGTGAATTAATTTGTCAGTAAATTGATAAATCGACGAGCACTAGATCTTTAATGTGGGGAGATAGAATAAATAATAATGGCGCGATGTAAAGTCGTTTTCGAGCGGTAGTTCCATAATTGGTCCGTTAGTGGTACGACCGATTATGCGTTTGACTAATCGACAAGGTAAATTAATTAATCCGAAGGGTTTAATTAAATTTGATCGACGAAGTGAATTTAGAAATTAATTCTATTTTGAATTAATTAATTCTAAGGGTTCGATTAAATTAAATTAACAAAGTGGATTAAATAAATTAATTTAAAAGGGTCGATTGGAGTTGATTAGTCGGGAAGACTTAGCGGTCAACGAAAGTCAAATTTAAAGGCCTAACTCGAGAGCCCATTAGGTCTCCAATCGAGCTTCTATAAATAGAAAGCTTTAGCCCTAAGAAATTAGAAGTGTGGCTTGAAAGACAAGAAATTTGTCTTGCAAAGAAAGAAAGGGGTTAGAGAGAGATTTGAACAAAAGATTGAATCTTTCTCGGAGTCACCCGGTCCTTCTTTCTCCCGAAACATTCTCCAACCAAAAGGGGTCCGATTCTTGCTGCTGGTCTTCAATTTTCTCGCCAGTTTTTTTTTGTGGGTTTCCGGATTTGCTGTGCAGTTTTTTTTCCTGCTGCAGTTTTATTTCTTGGCTGGGTTGTTGAGTATTGGTGCGCCGATCCGATTTGTTCTTCACGTTTTGATCTTCTCCATTTTGGTGAGTGATCCGTGGAAGCAAGTTGTGCAGATCGCGACTAAAGCTTCAACCTTTTGTCCGAGTTGTTTTGGTTCTTCGTGCAGCAGTCGGTCGGTGGCAGCAAATTCTGGAAACTCGCGGTGGGCAATTCTATTTAAGCAGCAGGCGGTAGTTTGTTTTATTAAGCAAGCAGCACCCAGTTTTAATTGGACGTGTTCATAGGGTCGTTTGTTTTATTAAGCAGGCAGCACCCAGGTTTAATTGAACATTGTTCATAGTTTTAATTGGACCCAGTTTTTGGTTGATATTTGGAGAATTTTCGGCCAGCCCTTTCTTGGTAATTCTCACCGGCTTAGTTAGCAAATCCCGTTAGATTATTGCCCACCCAATATTCGGGATTTCTAAGGAGAATCGATTGGATTTCTTTTGGAAATCGTAGCAGATTTATTTGGTATTCTTTAATCGAGGGACTTCGCTACAAAAGGTATAATCTTTAAGTTCCGCTTTAATTAAAGATTTAATTTTTTGTGTCCCGATTAATAAATTAAATAAGTATAAGCCTAGATCCGTTCATGGGTAAACTAATTTGAGCCTGAGCTTGGTCGAAAGCTTCCGATTCTGGAATGCATAGCACGAAAGTGAGGTTTTCGATTTAGCCCGGGCTTGTTAAGTTTTCCTTCAAATTGGTATCAGAGCGTTGGTTTCGGTCTTATACTTGTTTGATTTATTACACGGCTTTATTTTGGCATTATTATTTTTGTCGAAATGTTTAAACAGGTGGTTATTGGTTTCCCGGCTATTATGGTAGAAATTTAATTTTCATTCATAAACCCCGGGACATGTCCGGGTTTGTTTTATTTTTGAATGGAAATTTCTGTAATAGTAATAACCACGAGCTGGAAGCCGTGTAGGATTAGAAAAATCTTGTAGTAGGATTTGATCTAATCATGTCGTCTTTAAATTCCTAGAAAAACGCCTTTGTATATAGGAATTTTTGTACTATGACGAAGACGTTATTTTGGGTGACTTATATTCGCGGGTTTTGGTTTATTGTAATTTTGGGTGATTCCTAATTACGGAATAAACTGAGAAAATCCGGGCGAATCGAGAGGAATCCAAATAACGAGTGGGAGCGACACAACGGGAAGTGTCACCGAGGCGTCAAAGAATCAACGATAGAGAAGGCCATAATAGTCGGGAAATTTTTATTTTATTTAATTTCCCGTATTTATGATTTTTTCGTTGATTGTGTGATTTTCGTTTTATTTTGCATGAACGAAATTCAAACCAAAAGTTTTTCAAAAAGGTAATGTGCAATTAACTAAGGTAGATTATTCGCATATTAAAACTCCAACGGTTTTATGGGTGCGAATATCCATAGTTAAGATATTGCATGTTAAAACGTAAAAATCCTCAAACTTAATTACATTCGCAAGTTTTGGTTTAATCGTAATTTTGGGTGTTTCCTAATTACGTGGGGTTTTGGTTTATCGTAATTTTGGGTGATTCCTAATTACGTAGAAAATCGAGAAAACCCAGATTTTGGTTTTTCGTAATTTTTGGGTGATTCCTAATTACGTAGAAAACCGAAATGGAAAACCGAGAAAACTAAGGCGAATTTAAATTATTTTAAAAATCTAAGTGGGAGCGGGTTGGTTAATAGCCCCATGGCCTCCATTACGGGTTCATTGGCGATGTGGTTAAACGGCTTCCCTACGGATGAGTTTTCAATCACAGATATCGCTGGAATGAATTTCTAAAGGGATGACTATAGTGCGTTTAATTGGGAAAAGTTGCGACACCCTCGCTACCGAGGCGCATTAGTACCCTAAGTAACAAACTTAGAAGTCACGTAATGGCATACACTTAGTGTACTGTTTATAGTATCCCTCCTACGAGGTAACGCTATTTTCGTGTACGGCTAAAATTATCGACTATTAATTTCATTGATCATAAGATCGTTGGTCAGATAATGAGATTAATGGACTTTGGTCCTTCTCGAACGAATGTGGATTGGCGTAGACGTTCACCTACGTGACCTGCGTTGATCCCGGTGGGAGAGATGTCGGTAGAAGATTATATTTCTTTTCTGAGGATTTTTCAATATTTTCGAAAAGTATACTGAGACATGTTTTTTTCATTATTTTCAGTTGATATGTCGTTCAACCCGCTAGCTGTCATTCTGAACCAAAACAAACTCACCGGTCCTAATTACATTGATTGGAAACGAAACCTGGACATTGTCCTAACCGCCGAGGGTTATAAGTATGTGCTCACTGAGGAGTGCCCCCCTAAGCCCAGTGAGGATGCCACACCTGAGCAGCGAGAGCCATATACGAGGTGGCAGAAAGCTGATGAGATGACCAGGTGCTACATCTTGGCTTCCATGTCAAGTGTACTGCAGCACCAGCATCAGTTGATGACCTCAGCCTACGATATGATGCTCAACCTCAGGGAGATGTTTGGTCATCAGGGCAGGGCAGCCAGGCAGACAGCTATGAGGAAACTCATGAATGCCAAGATGGCTGAGGGCACTTCAGTGAGAGATCACGTACTGGGCATGATTGGCTACATCAATGAAATTGAGGTATTGGGAGCTGAGATTGATGGGGAAACCCAGGTCGATATCATTCTTCAGAGCTTGCCTCCCAGTTTTGAGCAGTTTCGATTGAACTATAATATGGGGAATCTCTCATATTCACTTTCTGAGCTCATGACTGCATTGGTGTCTGCTGAGAGCCTCTTCGCTGAGAAGAAGCAAGCCTTGGCTACTGTTGGTCCCTCAGGTTCCTCTGCTGGGCCCAAAGCCAGGAAGCAAAAGAGGAAGAGAGGCCAGAAGGCAGGAGCCAGTCATGGACCCAAGGCGGGCATTGCCAAGAAGCAGAAGCCGAGAGGAAAATGCTTCAGATGTGGCAAAGTGGGACATTGGAAGAAGGACTGCCCAAAGCCTCGAGGTACGTGTAAATTTTCCCTAGTCACTGAGACGTGTTTAGCGGCGATTCCCACGGATACTTGGTGTGTGGATTCGGGAGCCACTGATCACGTTTGTAATTCTTTGCAGGGGTTCCAAGTGACCCGGCTGCTTAGAGAGGGAGAGTTGCAGGTCTACCTTGGGGATACTACCAGAGTTTCTGTGGCTGCAGTGGGAGTTATTAGTCTTTATTTTTCAGACTCTATTTTACTTTTAAAGGATTGTCTTTATGTACCTAGTTTTCGAAAGAACTTGCTTTCAGTTTCGAAACTTGTTTTGGATGGTTATAAGTGTGTATTTTCTGATGGTTCGGTTTTTATAAGAAAATGCCAGAAACTTATATGTTCCGGTACATTGGTTGACAATCTGTTTTTAATCAAGACTTACTCCCCAGTTATGCAAAACACAGAAACTAGTAACTCATCACCGAATCATAATAAGAGAAAGGAATCTTCCCCTTTGAATCAGACTTATCTTTGGCACCTGAGACTAGGTCATATCAACCTTAGTAGGATTCAAAGGTTGGTCAAGAGTGGGTCTTTGGACTTACTAGATATTGACAGCTATTCGACCTGTGAGTCCTGCTTGGAGGGTAAAATGACCAAGAGGCCTTTTAAGGCGAAGGGGTATAGGGCCAAAGAGGTTTTAGAGCTGATTCATTCTGACGTGTGTGGGCCTATGTCAGTTCAGGCTAGAGGTGGTTATGAGTATTTCGTGACTTTCACGGATGATTACTCTAGATATGGATACATATACCTGATGCGCCACAAGTCTGAATGCTTTGGCAAGTTCAGAGAATTCAAGGCAGAGGTGGAGAACCATCTGGGTAAGAGTATCAAGTCACTGCGGTCTGATCGCGGTGGCGAATACCTCTCTAGTGAATTTAGGACCTATTTGTCAGAGGAGGGTATTCAGACCCAGTTGTCTGCACCTGGCACACCCCAGCAGAATGGTGTAGCAGAGAGGAGGAACAGGACTCTTATGGAGATGGTTAGATCGATGATGAGTTACAGTGATTTGCCTACCTCGTTTTGGGGTTATGCCTTAGACACAGCATGTTATATCCTCAACCTTGTGCCATCTAAGTCTGTGCCAACGACCCCATTAGAGTTGTGGGATGGGCGCAAGCCTAGCCTGAGACATCTCAGGATTTGGGGTTGTCCAGCACATGTGCTCGAGGCAGATGCAGGCAAGTTAGAGGCGAGATCTAAGGTTATGCTGTTTGTAGGCTACCCCAAAGGAACGAGAGGTGGTTTATTCTATAGTCCTCAGGATCAGAAGGTGGTGGTCAGCACCAATGCCAGATTTCTTGAGGAGGACTATATTTTAGATCACAAGTCAAGCAGCAAGGTAGTATTGGAAGAGCTTAGAAGTCAGTCCACTATTCCAGATGCACACGTACAGGAAGACACACCACAGGAAACTGCACGCACTATCACAGATGATGCTCTTACACAGGCTGCGCCTCGTCGTAGTGGGAGGGCTGTGAGACAGCCCGAGAGGTACATGGGTTTGGGTGAGTCTTCGGACTTTATCCCTGGTGCTCATGAACCAGACCCAGTTAACTACAATGAGGCTCTCCAGGATAAAGATGCAGATTCTTGGCAGAGAGCGATGATTGCTGAGATGGGTTCTATGGACTCAAATCAAGTCTGGGAGCTGGTAGACCTTCCTGATGGGTTTAGGCCTATTGGGTGCAAATGGGTCTACAAGCGAAAGAGAGGATCTGACGGGAGGGTTGAGACCTTCAAGGCTAGGCTTGTGGCGAAAGGGTATACTCAGAAAGAAGGGATCGATTATGAGGAAACTTTTTCCCCGGTAGCTATGCTTAAGTCGATCCGGATTCTCTTGGCCATAGCTGCTCATATGGATTATGAGATATGGCAGATGGACGTCAAGACAGCTTTCCTTAATGGAAGTCTTGAGGAGACCATCTTCATGCAGCAACCAGAGGGCTTCATTGTTAAGGGCCAAGAGCACAAGGTATGCAGGCTTAGGAGGTCCATTTATGGACTTAAGCAAGCATCCAGATCTTGGAACATTCGTTTTGATGAGGTTATCCAGTCCTATGGATTCACTCAGTCTCCGGATGAGCAGTGTGTTTATTGCAGGCGTGATGGTGAGATAGTGGTGTTCCTCGTACTTTATGTAGATGACATTCTTCTTATTGGCAACAGTAAGAAGGTGTTATCAGACGTAAAGGCATGGCTGTCCAGGCAATTCGATATGAAGGATTTGGGAGAGGCTGGACATATCCTTGGGATCAAGATTATTCGAGATCGTAGGAGACGTTCTCTGACTCTCTCACAGGCATCCTACATAGACACGATTCTGGCCCGTTTTAACATGCAGAACTCCAAGAAGGGTTCACTACCTTTCAGGCATGGAGTGCATTTGTCTAAGGAGCAGTGTCCTAAGACTGCTGAGGAGATAGATGCCATGAAGGCGGTACCCTATGCTTCTGCAGTGGGTAGCCTCATGTATGCTATGTTGTGCACGAGGCCTGATATTTGCTTTGCCGTTGGCATGGTTAGCAGATATCAGAGTAACCCTGGGAAGGCTCACTGGGAGGCAGTAAAATGCATTCTCAAGTACTTGCGCAGGACGAGAGATTATGTCCTAGTTTATAGAGCGCAGGAGCTTGTACCATTGGGTTATACAGATTCGGACTTTCAAGGAGATATGGACAAGAGTAAGTCTACCTCTGGGTTTGTGTTTACTCTGGGAGGTGGAGCCATAGTATGGAAGAGTGTCAAGCAGAAATGCGTGGCGGACTCTACCATGGAGGCCGAGTACGTTGCCGCTTCAGAGGCAGCGAAAGAGGCTGTATGGCTCAGGAGCTTCCTGATGGACTTAGATGTGGTTCCAGAGTTGCCTAGGTCTATCACAGTTTATTGTGATAACAATGGTGCAGTTGCTAACTCAAGGGAACCACGAGCCCATAAGGCGAGTAAACACATAGAGCGCAAGTACCACCTGATACGAGAGATCGTAAAGAGGGGAGACGTGATCGTGGCCAAGATAGCTTCAGAGGACAACCTTGCAGATCCTTTCACCAAGCCATTGACCCCAAAGGTCTTTGAGAGGCATGTGGAGGGCATGGGAGTCAGATTCTTGAGAGAGCCATGTCAGTGAGCTTAAAGGTGTTTTGGAGATTTCATTATGACAGCAGTGTAATAGCGGGTTGGACAGTTTTTTGTACTTCTTAGCATAGCTTTGAGTATTAGTGGGAGATTGTTAGTTTTGAATACTGAAAAGCTATGGCTTGTATCAAAAACTAATATCCACAGTTGACATATCATTTTGTTTCAGTATAAATATGTTCCTTTATATCATAGAACTAGATAACGGGGTGTCGACAAACACAGTAGGTACCGTTATTGGTTAAAGTATTGATATATAAAAGTATGCTCGTAACCGAGATAGTCTGAACATACTATCGGTATAGGTTATTGTGTGGTTTGGAAATTGGTTTATCTAGACTAGTTTAAATCACACAGATATGCCCGGGGCATATTGAGCACGACCAGTTTGGATAGAATTGACTTGTACTGATCGGCGTAGTCAATTCGGTCCTAGTATTCCGTCTCTCAATCCCGAGATTGGGACGGGCGTGAGGGTTGGGTGTCGTGTGCTTTGATTTGCCAAAGAGTGAGGTCAATTGAGGCCAATACCTCGGTAAGTTGGGTATGCGGTGTTTAGCCTCTTGCGTGCCGTTGCTGGTCGGAGGAATCCACGTACCGGTTCGCCGGGTTGATGGTGCTCCCGAGATGAGCTCGTAAGGTTATTATACTAAACCCGGCCGGTGAACTTTATGTTCGGTATAATAAAAGGTCGAGTGGTACTAATCTCGGAAACCAAGAAGTCGGTGAATTAATTTGTCAGTAAATTGATAAATCGACGAGCACTAGATCTTTAATGTGGGGAGATAGAATAAATAATAATGGCGCGATGTAAAGTCGTTTTCGAGCGGTAGTTCCATAATTGGTCCGTTAGTGGTACGACCGATTATGCGTTTGACTAATCGACAAGGTAAATTAATTAATCCGAAGGGTTTAATTAAATTTGATCGACGAAGTGAATTTAGAAATTAATTCTATTTTGAATTAATTAATTCTAAGGGTTCGATTAAATTAAATTAACAAAGTGGATTAAATAAATTAATTTAAAAGGGTCGATTGGAGTTGATTAGTCGGGAAGACTTAGCGGTCAACGAAAGTCAAATTTAAAGGCCTAACTCGAGAGCCCATTAGGTCTCCAATCGAGCTTCTATAAATAGAAAGCTTTAGCCCTAAGAAATTAGAAGTGTGGCTTGAAAGACAAGAAATTTGTCTTGCAAAGAAAGAAAGGGGTTAGAGAGAGATTTGAACAAAAGATTGAATCTTTCTCGGAGTCACCCGGTCCTTCTTTCTCCCGAAACATTCTCCAACCAAAAAGGGTCCGATTCTTGCTGCTGGTCTTCAATTTTCTCGCCAGTTTTTTTTTGTGGGTTTCCGGATTTGCTGTGCAGTTTTTTTTCCTGCTGCAGTTTTATTTCTTGGCTGGGTTGTTGAGTATTGGTGCGCCGATCCGATTTGTTCTTCACGTTTTGATCTTCTCCATTTTGGTGAGTGATCCGTGGAAGCAAGTTGTGCAGATCGCGACTAAAGCTTCAACCTTTTGTCCGAGTTGTTTTGGTTCTTCGTGCAGCAGTCGGTCGGTGGCAGCAAATTCTGGAAACTCGCGGTGGGCAATTCTATTTAAGCAGCAGGCGGTAGTTTGTTTTATTAAGCAAGCAGCACCCAGTTTTAATTGGACGTGTTCATAGGGTCGTTTGTTTTATTAAGCAGGCAGCACCCAGGTTTAATTGAACATTGTTCATAGTTTTAATTGGACCCAGTTTTTGGTTGATATTTGGAGAATTTTCGGCCAGCCCTTTCTTGGTAATTCTCACCGGCTTAGTTAGCAAATCCCGTTAGATTATTGCCCACCCAATATTCGGGATTTCTAAGGAGAATCGATTGGATTTCTTTTGGAAATCGTAGCAGATTTATTTGGTATTCTTTAATCGAGGGACTTCGCTACAAAAGGTATAATCTTTAAGTTCCGCTTTAATTAAAGATTTAATTTTTTGTGTCCCGATTAATAAATTAAATAAGTATAAGCCTAGATCCGTTCATGGGTAAACTAATTTGAGCCTGAGCTTGGTCGAAAGCTTCCGATTCTGGAATGCATAGCACGAAAGTGAGGTTTTCGATTTAGCCCGGGCTTGTTAAGTTTTCCTTCACAAATATGAACTTCAAAATCACAATTCTACCTATTCCATATACCAAAACATCAATAACTCATCAAAACACAAATATGAACTTCAAAATCACAATTCTACCTATTCCATATAACAAAACATAATATAACTCATCAAAACACAAATATGAACTTCAAAATCACAATTCTACCTATTCCATATACCAAAACATCAATAACTCATCAAAACACAAATATGAACTTCAAAATCACAATTCTACCTATTTCATAGAACAAAACATAATATAACTCATCAAAACACAAATATGAACTTCAAAATCACAATTCTACCTATTCCATATACCAAAACATCAATAACTCATCAAAACACAAATATGAACTTCAAAATCACAATTCTACCTATTCCATATAACAAAACCTAATATAACTCATCAAAACACAAATATGAACTTCAAAATCACAATTCTACCTATTCCATATAACAAAACATAATATAACTCATCAAAACACAAATAGGAACTTCAAAATCACAATTCTACCTATTCCATATACCAAAACATCATTGAATAATTCATCAAAACACAAATATGAACTTCAAAATCACAATTCTACCTATTCCATATAAGAAAACATAATATAACTCATCAAAACACAAATATGAACTTCAAAATCACAATTCTACCTATTCCATATACCAAAACATCATTGAATAATTCATCAAAACACAAATATGAACTTCAAAATCACAATTCTACCTATTCTATATACCAAAACATCAATAACTCATCAAAACACAAATATGAACTTCAAAATCACAATTCTACCTATTCCATATAACAAAACATAATATAACTCATCAAAACACAAATATGAACTTCAAAATCACAATTCTACCTATTCCATATAACAAAACATAATATAACTCATCAAAACACAAATATGAACTTCAAATTCACAATTCTACCTATTCCATATACCAAAACATCAATGAATAATTCATCAAAACACAAATATGAACTTCAAAATCACAATTCTACCTATTCCATATACCAAAACATCAATAAATCATCAAAACACAAATATGAACTTCAAAATCTCAATTGTACCTATTTCATATACCAAAACATCAATAACTCATCAAAACACAAATATGAACTTCACAATAAAAATTCTACCTATTCCATATACCAAAACATCAATAACTCATCAAAACACAAATATGAACTTCAAAATCTCAATTCTACCTATTCCATATACCAAAACATCAATGAATAATTCATCAAAACACAAATATGAACTTCAAAATCACAATTCTACCTATTCCATATACCAAAAGATCAATAACTCATCAAAACACAAATATGAACTTCAAAATCACAATTCTACCTATTCCATATAACAAAACATAATATAACTCATCAAAACACAAATATGAACTTCAAAATCACAATTCTACCTATTCCATATACCAAAACATCAATGAATAATTCATCAAAACACAAATATGAACTTCAAAATCACAATTCTACCTATTCCATATACCAAAACATCAATAAATCATCAAAACACAAATATGAACTTCAAAATCTCAATTCTACCTATCCCATATACCAAAACATTAATAACTCATCAAAACACAAATATGAACTTCACAATAAAAATTCTACCTATTCCATATACCAAAACATCAATAACTCATCAAAACACAAATATGAACTTCAAAATCACAATTCTACCTATTCCATATAACAAAACATAATATAACTCATCAAAACACAAATATGAACTTCAAAATCACAATTCTACCTATTCCATATACCAAAACATCAATGAATAATTCATCAAAACACAAATATGAACTTCAAAATCACAATTCTACCTATTCCATATACCAAAACATCAATAAATCATCAAAACACAAATATGAACTTCAAAATCTCAATTCTACCTATCCCATATACCAAAACATCAATAACTCATCAAAACACAAATATGAACTTCACAATAAAAATTCTACCTATTCCATATACCAAAACATCAATAACTCATCAAAACACAAATATGAACTTCAAAATCACAATTCTACCTATTCCATATAACAAAACATAATATAACTCATCAAAACACAAATATGAACTTCAAAATCACAATTCTACCCATTCCATATAACAAAACATAATATAACTCATCAAAACACAAATATGAACTTCAAAATAACAATTCTACCTATTCTATAAAAAAACAGGAATAACTCATCAAAACACAAATATGAACTTCAAAATCACAATTCTACCTATTCCACATACCAAAACATCAATAACTCATCAAAACACAAATATGAACTTCAAAATCACAATTCTACCTATTCCATATACCAAAACATCAATGAATAACTCATCAAAACACAAATATGAACTTCAAAATCACAATTCTACCTATTCCATATACCAAAACATCAATAACTCATCAAAACACAAATATGAACTTCAAAATCACAATTCTACCTATTCCATATAACAAAACATAATATAACTCATCAAAACACAAATATGAACTTCAAAATCACAATTCTACCTATTCCATATACCAAAACATCAATAACTCATCAAAACACAAATATGAACTTCAAAATCACAATTCTACCTATTTCATAGAACAAAACATAATATAACTCATCAAAACACAAATATGAACTTCAAAATCACAATTCTACCTATTCCATATACCAAAACATCAATAACTCATCAAAACACAAATATGAACTTCAAAATCACAATTCTACCTATTCCATATAACAAAACCTAATATAACTCATCAAAACACAAATATGAACTTCAAAATCACAATTCTACCTATTCCATATAACAAAACATAATATAACTCATCAAAACACAAATAGGAACTTCAAAATCACAATTCTACCTATTCCATATACCAAAACATCATTGAATAATTCATCAAAACACAAATATGAACTTCAAAATCACAATTCTACCTATTCCATATAAGAAAACATAATATAACTCATCAAAACACAAATATGAACTTCAAAATCACAATTCTACCTATTCCATATACCAAAACATCATTGAATAATTCATCAAAACACAAATATGAACTTCAAAATCACAATTCTACCTATTCTATATACCAAAACATCAATAACTCATCAAAACACAAATATGAACTTCAAAATCACAATTCTACCTATTCCATATAACAAAACCTAATATAACTCATCAAAACACAAATATGAACTTCAAAATCACAATTCTACCTATTCCATATAACAAAACATAATATAACTCATCAAAACACAAATAGGAACTTCAAAATCACAATTCTACCTATTCCATATAACAAAACATAATATAACTCATCAAAACACAAATATGAACTTCAAATTCACAATTCTACCTATTCCATATACCAAAACATCAATGAATAATTCATCAAAACACAAATATGAACTTCAAAATCACAATTCTACCTATTCCATATAACAAAACATAATATAACTCATCAAAATACAAATATGAACTTCAAAATCACAATTCTACCTATACCATATACCAAAACATAATATAACTCATCAAAACATAAATATGAACTTCAAAACACAATTTTTATCTATTCCATTTACCAAAACATCAATAACTCATCAAAACACAAATATGAACTTCAAAATCACATTTCTACCTATTCCATATAACAAAACATAATATAACTCATCAAAACACAAATATGAACTTCAAAATCACAATTCTACCTATTCCATATACCAAAACATCAATAACTCATCAAAACACAAATATGAACTTCAAAATCACAATTCTACCTATTTCATATAACAAAACATAATATAACTCATCAAAACACAAATATGAACTTCAAAATCACAATTCTACCTATTCCATATACCAAAACATCAATAACTCATCAAAACACAAATATGAACTTCAAAATCACAATTCTACCTATTCCATATAACAAAACCTAATATAACTCATCAAAACACAAATATGAACTTCAAAATCACAATTCTACCTATTCCATATAACAAAACATAATATAACTCATCAAAACACAAATAGGAACTTCAAAATCACAATTCTACCTATTCCATATACCAAAACATCATTGAATAATTCATCAAAACACAAATATGAACTTCAAAATCACAATTCTACCTATTCCATATAACAAAACATAATATAACTCATCAAAACACAAATATGAACTTCAAAATCACAATTCTACCTATTCCATATACCAAAACATCATTGAATAATTCATCAAAACACAAATATGAACTTCAAAATCACAATTCTACCTATTCCATATAACAAAACATAATATAACTCATCAAAACACAAATATGAACTTCAAAATCACAATTCTACCTATTCCATATACCAAAACATCAATGAATAACTCATCAAAACACAAATATGAACTTCAAAATCACAATTCTACCTATTCCATATACCAAAACATCAATAACTCATCAAAACACAAATATGAACTTCAAAATCACAATTCTACCTATTCCATATACCAAAACATCAATGAATAATTCATCAAAACACAAATATGAACTTCAAAATCACAATTCTACCTATTCCATATACCAAAACATCAATAACTCATCAAAACACAAATATGAACTTCAAAACACAATTTTTATCTATTCCATTTACCAAAACATCAATAACTCATCAAAACACAAATATGAACTTCAAAATCACAATTCTACCTATTCCATATAACAAAACATAATATAACTCATCAAAACACAAATATGAACTTCAAAATCACAATTCTACCTATTCCATATAACAAAACATAATATAACTCATCAAAACACAAATATGAACTTCAAATTCACAATTCTACCTATTCCATATACCAAAACATCAATGAATAATTCATCAAAACACAAATATGAACTTCAAAATCACAATTCTACCTATTCCATATACCAAAACATCAATAAATCATCAAAACACAAATATGAACTTCAAAATCTCAATTCTACCTATTTCATATACCAAAACATCAATAACTCATCAAAACACAAATATGAACTTCACAATAAAAATTCTACCTATTCCATATACCAAAACATCAATAACTCATCAAAACACAAATATGAACTTCAAAATCTCAATTCTACCTATTCCATATACCAAAACATCAATGAATAATTCATCAAAACACAAATATGATCTTCAAAATCACAATTCTACCTATTCCATATACCAAAACATCAATAACTCATCAAAACACAAATATGAACTTCAAAATCACAATTCTACCTATTCCATATACCAAAACATCAATAACTCATCAAAACACAAATAGGAACTTCAAAATCACAATTCTACCTATTCCATATAACAAAACCTAATATAACTCATCAAAACACAAATATGAACTTCAAAATCACAATTCTACCTATTCCATATAACAAAACATAATATAACTCATCAAAACACAAATAGGAACTTCAAAATCACAATTCTACCTATTCCATATACCAAAACATCATTGAATAATTCATCAAAACACAAATATGAACTTCAAAATCACAATTCTACCTATTCCATATAACAAAACATAATATAACTCATCAAAACACAAATATGAACTTCAAAATCACAATTCTACCTATTCCATATACCAAAACATCAATGAATAACTCATCAAAACACAAATATGAACTTCAAAATCACAATTCTACCTATTCCATATACCAAAACATCAATAACTCATCAAAACACAAATATGAACTTCAAAATCACAATTCTACCTATTCCATATACCAAAACATCAATGAATAATTCATCAAAACACAAATATGAACTTCAAAATCACAATTCTACCTATTCCATATACCAAAACATCAATAACTCATCAAAACACAAATATGAACTTCAAAACACAATTTTTATCTATTCCATTTACCAAAACATCAATAACTCATCAAAACACAAATATGAACTTCAAAATCACAATTCTACCTATTCCATATACCAAAACATCAATGAATAACTCATCAAAACACAAATATGAACTTCAAAATCACAATTCTACCTATTCCATATACCAAAACATCAATAACTCATCAAAACACAAATATGAACTTCAAAATCACAATTCTACCTATTCCATATAACAAAACATAATATAACTCATCAAAACACAAATATGAACTTCAAAATCACAATTCTACCTATTCCATATACCAAAACATCAATAACTCATCAAAACACAAATATGAACTTCAAAATCACAATTCTACCTATTTCATAGAACAAAACATAATATAACTCATCAAAACACAAATATGAACTTCAAAATCACAATTCTACCTATTCCATATACCAAAACATCAATAACTCATCAAAACACAAATATGAACTTCAAAATCACAATTCTACCTATTCCATATAACAAAACCTAATATAACTCATCAAAACACAAATATGAACTTCAAAATCACAATTCTACCTATTCCATATAACAAAACATAATATAACTCATCAAAACACAAATAGGAACTTCAAAATCACAATTCTACCTATTCCATATACCAAAACATCATTGAATAATTCATCAAAACACAAATATGAACTTCAAAATCACAATTCTACCTATTCCATATAAGAAAACATAATATAACTCATCAAAACACAAATATGAACTTCAAAATCACAATTCTACCTATTCCATATACCAAAACATCATTGAATAATTCATCAAAACACAAATATGAACTTCAAAATCACAATTCTACCTATTCTATATACCAAAACATCAATAACTCATCAAAACACAAATATGAACTTCAAAATCACAATTCTACCTATTCCATATAACAAAACCTAATATAACTCATCAAAACACAAATATGAACTTCAAAATCACAATTCTACCTATTCCATATAACAAAACATAATATAACTCATCAAAACACAAATAGGAACTTCAAAATCACAATTCTACCTATTCCATATAACAAAACATAATATAACTCATCAAAACACAAATATGTACTTCAAATTCACAATTCTACCTATTCCATATACCAAAACATCAATGAATAATTCATCAAAACACAAATATGAACTTCAAAATCACAATTCTACCTATTCCATATAACAAAACATAATATAACTCATCAAAACACAAATATGAACTTCAAAATCACAATTCTACCTATACCATATACCAAAACATAATATAACTCATCAAAACATAAATATGAACTTCAAAACACAATTTTTATCTATTCCATTTACCAAAACATCAATAACTCATCAAAACACAAATATGAACTTCAAAATCACAATTCTACCTATTTCATATAACAAAACATAATATAACTCATCAAAACACAAATATGAACTTCAAAATCACAATTCTACCTATTCCATATACCAAAACATCAATAACTCATCAAAACACAAATATGAACTTCAAAATCACAATTCTACCTATTCCATATAACAAAACCTAATATAACTCATCAAAACACAAATATGAACTTCAAAATCACAATTCTACCTATTCCATATAACAAAACATAATATAACTCATCAAAACACAAATAGGAACTTCAAAATCACAATTCTACCTATTCCATATACCAAAACATCATTGAATAATTCATCAAAACACAAATATGAACTTCAAAATCACAATTCTACCTATTCCATATAACAAAACATAATATAACTCATCAAAACACAAATATGAACTTCAAAATCACAATTCTACCTATTCCATATACCAAAACATCATTGAATAATTCATCAAAACACAAATATGAACTTCAAAATCACAATTCTACCTATTCCATATAACAAAACATAATATAACTCATCAAAACACAAATATGAACTTCAAAATCACAATTCTACCTATTCCATATACCAAAACATCAATGAATAACTCATCAAAACACAAATATGAACTTCAAAATCACAATTCTACCTATTCCATATACCAAAACATCAATAACTCATCAAAACACAAATATGAACTTCAAAATCACAATTCTACCTATTCCATATACCAAAACATCAATGAATAATTCATCAAAACACAAATATGAACTTCAAAATCACAATTCTACCTATTCCATATACCAAAACATCAATAACTCATCAAAACACAAATATGAACTTCAAAACACAATTTTTATCTATTCCATTTACCAAAACATCAATAACTCATCAAAACACAAATATGAACTTCAAAATCACAATTCTACCTATTCCATATAACAAAACATAATATAACTCATCAAAACACAAATATGAACTTCAAAATCACAATTCTACCTATTCCATATAACAAAACATAATATAACTCATCAAAACACAAATATGAACTTCAAATTCACAATTCTACCTATTCCATATACCAAAACATCAATGAATAATTCATCAAAACACAAATATGAACTTCAAAATCACAATTCTACCTATTCCATATACCAAAACATCAATAAATCATCAAAACACAAATATGAACTTCAAAATCTCAATTCTACCTATTTCATATACCAAAACATCAATAACTCATCAAAACACAAATATGAACTTCACAATAAAAATTCTACCTATTCCATATACCAAAACATCAATAACTCATCAAAACACAAATATGAACTTCAAAATCTCAATTCTACCTATTCCATATACCAAAACATCAATGAATAATTCATCAAAACACAAATATGATCTTCAAAATCACAATTCTACCTATTCCATATACCAAAACATCAATAACTCATCAAAACACAAATATGAACTTCAAAATCACAATTCTACCTATTCCATATACCAAAACATCAATAACTCATCAAAACACAAATAGGAACTTCAAAATCACAATTCTACCTATTCCATATAACAAAACTTAATATAACTCATCAAAACACAAATATGAACTTCAAAATCACAATTCTACCTATTCCATATAACAAAACATAATATAACTCATCAAAACACAAATAGGAACTTCAAAATCACAATTCTACCTATTCCATATACCAAAACATCAATGAATAACTCATCAAAACACAAATATGAACTTCAAAATCACAATTCTACCTATTCCATATAACAAAACTTAATATAATTCATCAAAACACAAATATGAACTTCAAAATCACAATTCTACCTATTCCATATAACAAAACATAATATAACTCATCAAAACACAAATATGAACTTCAAAATCACAATTCTACCTATTCCATATACCAAAACATCAATGAATAACTCATCAAAACACAAATATGAACTTCAAAATCACAATTCTACCTATTCCATATACCAAAACATCAATAACTCATCAAAACACAAATATGAACTTCAAAATCACAATTCTACCTATTCCATATACCAAAACATCAATGAATAATTCATCAAAACACAAATATGAACTTCAAAATCACAATTCTACCTATTCCATATACCAAAACATCAATAACTCATCAAAACACAAATATGAACTTCAAAACACAATTTTTATCTATTCCATTTACCAAAACATCAATAACTCATCAAAACACAAATATGAACTTCAAAATCACAATTCTACCTATTCCATATAACAAAACATAATATAACTCATCAAAACACAAATATGAACTTCAAAATCACAATTCTACCTATTCCATATACCAAAACATCATTGAATAATTCATCAAAACACAAATATGAACTTCAAAATCACAATTCTACCTATTCCATATAACAAAACATAATATAACTCATCAAAACACAAATATGAACTTCAAAATCACAATTCTACCTATTCCATATACCAAAACATCAATGAATAACTCATCAAAACACAAATATGAACTTCAAAATCACAATTCTACCTATTCCATATACCAAAACATCAATAACTCATCAAAACACAAATATGAACTTCAAAATCACAATTCTACCTATTCCATATACCAAAACATCAATGAATAATTCATCAAAACACAAATATGAACTTCAAAATCACAATTCTACCTATTCCATATACCAAAACATCAATAACTCATCAAAACACAAATATGAACTTCAAAATCACAATTCTACCTATTCCATATAACAAAACCTAATATAACTCATCAAAACACAAATATGAACTTCAAAATCACAATTCTACCTATTCCATATAACAAAACATAATATAACTCATCAAAACACAAATAGGAACTTCAAAATCACAATTCTACCTATTCCATATACCAAAACATCATTGAATAATTCATCAAAACACAAATATGAACTTCAAAATCACAATTCTACCTATTCCATATAACAAAACATAATATAACTCATCAAAACACAAATATGAACTTCAAAATCACAATTCTACCTATTCCATATACCAAAACATCATTGAATAATTCATCAAAACACAAATATGAACTTCAAAATCACAATTCTACCTATTCCATATAACAAAACATAATATAACTCATCAAAACACAAATATGAACTTCAAAATCCCAATTCTACCTATTCCATATACCAAAACATCAATGAATAACTCATCAAAACACAAATATGAACTTCAAAATCACAATTCTACCTATTCCATATACCAAAACATCAATAACTCATCAAAACACAAATATGAACTTCAAAATCACAATTCTACCTATTCCATATACCAAAACATCAATGAATAATTCATCAAAACACAAATATGAACTTCAAAATCACAATTCTACCTATTCCATATACCAAAACATCAATAACTCATCAAAACACAAATATGAACTTCAAAACACAATTTTTATCTATTCCATTTACCAAAACATCAATAACTCATCAAAACACAAATATGAACTTCAAAATCACAATTCTACCTATTCCATATAACAAAACATAATATAACTCATCAAAACACAAATATGAACTTCAAAATCACAATTCTACCTATTCCATATAACAAAACATAATATAACTCATCAAAACACAAATATGAACTTCAAATTCACAATTCTACCTATTCCATATACCAAAACATCAATGAATAATTCATCAAAACACAAATATGAACTTCAAAATCACAATTCTACCTATTCCATATACCAAAACATCAATAAATCATCAAAACACAAATATGAACTTCAAAATCTCAATTGTACCTATTTCATATACCAAAACATCAATAACTCATCAAAACACAAATATGAACTTCACAATAAAAATTCTACCTATTCCATATACCAAAACATCAATAACTCATCAAAACACAAATATGAACTTCAAAATCTCAATTCTACCTATTCCATATACCAAAACATCAATGAATAATTCATCAAAACACAAATATGAACTTCAAAATCACAATTCTACCTATTCCATATACCAAAAGATCAATAACTCATCAAAACACAAATATGAACTTCAAAATCACAATTCTACCTATTCCATATAACAAAACATAATATAACTCATCAAAACACAAATATGAACTTCAAAATCACAATTCTACCTATTCCATATACCAAAACATCAATGAATAATTCATCAAAACACAAATATGAACTTCAAAATCACAATTCTACCTATTCCATATACCAAAACATCAATAAATCATCAAAACACAAATATGAACTTCAAAATCTCAATTCTACCTATCCCATATACCAAAACATTAATAACTCATCAAAACACAAATATGAACTTCACAATAAAAATTCTACCTATTCCATATACCAAAACATCAATAACTCATCAAAACACAAATATGAACTTCAAAATCACAATTCTACCTATTCCATATAACAAAACATAATATAACTCATCAAAACACAAATATGAACTTCAAAATCACAATTCTACCTATTCCATATACCAAAACATCAATGAATAATTCATCAAAACACAAATATGAACTTCAAAATCACAATTCTACCTATTCCATATACCAAAACATCAATAAATCATCAAAACACAAATATGAACTTCAAAATCTCAATTCTACCTATCCCATATACCAAAACATCAATAACTCATCAAAACACAAATATGAACTTCACAATAAAAATTCTACCTATTCCATATAACAAAACATAATATAACTCATCAAAACACAAATATGAACTTCAAAATCACAATTCTACCCATTCCATATAACAAAACATAATATAACTCATCAAAACACAAATATGAACTTCAAAATCACAATTCTACCTATTCCATATACCAAAACATCATTGAATAATTCATCAAAACACAAATATGAACTTCAAAATCACAATTCTACCTATTCTATATACCAAAACATCAATAACTCATCAAAACACAAATATGAACTTCAAAATCACAATTCTACCTATTCCATATAACAAAACCTAATATAACTCATCAAAACACAAATATGAACTTCAAAATCACAATTCTACCTATTCCATATAACAAAACATAATATAACTCATCAAAACACAAATAGGAACTTCAAAATCACAATTCTACCTATTCCATATAACAAAACATAATATAACTCATCAAAACACAAATATGTACTTCAAATTCACAATTCTACCTATTCCATATACCAAAACATCAATGAATAATTCATCAAAACACAAATATGAACTTCAAAATCACAATTCTACCTATTCCATATAACAAAACATAATATAACTCATCAAAACACAAATATGAACTTCAAAATCACAATTCTACCTATACCATATACCAAAACATAATATAACTCATCAAAACATAAATATGAACTTCAAAACACAATTTTTATCTATTCCATTTACCAAAACATCAATAACTCATCAAAACACAAATATGAACTTCAAAATCACAATTCTACCTATTTCATATAACAAAACATAATATAACTCATCAAAACACAAATATGAACTTCAAAATCACAATTCTACCTATTCCATATACCAAAACATCAATAACTCATCAAAACACAAATATGAACTTCAAAATCACAATTCTACCTATTCCATATAACAAAACCTAATATAACTCATCAAAACACAAATATGAACTTCAAAATCACAATTCTACCTATTCCATATAACAAAACATAATATAACTCATCAAAACACAAATAGGAACTTCAAAATCACAATTCTACCTATTCCATATACCAAAACATCATTGAATAATTCATCAAAACACAAATATGAACTTCAAAATCACAATTCTACCTATTCCATATAACAAAACATAATATAACTCATCAAAACACAAATATGAACTTCAAAATCACAATTCTACCTATTCCATATACCAAAACATCATTGAATAATTCATCAAAACACAAATATGAACTTCAAAATCACAATTCTACCTATTCCATATAACAAAACATAATATAACTCATCAAAACACAAATATGAACTTCAAAATCACAATTCTACCTATTCCATATACCAAAACATCAATGAATAACTCATCAAAACACAAATATGAACTTCAAAATCACAATTCTACCTATTCCATATACCAAAACATCAATAACTCATCAAAACACAAATATGAACTTCAAAATCACAATTCTACCTATTCCATATACCAAAACATCAATGAATAATTCATCAAAACACAAATATGAACTTCAAAATCACAATTCTACCTATTCCATATACCAAAACATCAATAACTCATCAAAACACAAATATGAACTTCAAAACACAATTTTTATCTATTCCATTTACCAAAACATCAATAACTCATCAAAACACAAATATGAACTTCAAAATCACAATTCTACCTATTCCATATAACAAAACATAATATAACTCATCAAAACACAAATATGAACTTCAAAATCACAATTCTACCTATTCCATATAACAAAACATAATATAACTCATCAAAACACAAATATGAACTTCAAATTCACAATTCTACCTATTCCATATACCAAAACATCAATGAATAATTCATCAAAACACAAATATGAACTTCAAAATCACAATTCTACCTATTCCATATACCAAAACATCAATAAATCATCAAAACACAAATATGAACTTCAAAATCTCAATTCTACCTATTTCATATACCAAAACATCAATAACTCATCAAAACACAAATATGAACTTCACAATAAAAATTCTACCTATTCCATATACCAAAACATCAATAACTCATCAAAACACAAATATGAACTTCAAAATCTCAATTCTACCTATTCCATATACCAAAACATCAATGAATAATTCATCAAAACACAAATATGATCTTCAAAATCACAATTCTACCTATTCCATATACCAAAACATCAATAACTCATCAAAACACAAATATGAACTTCAAAATCACAATTCTACCTATTCCATATACCAAAACATCAATAACTCATCAAAACACAAATAGGAACTTCAAAATCACAATTCTACCTATTCCATATAACAAAACTTAATATAACTCATCAAAACACAAATATGAACTTCAAAATCACAATTCTACCTATTCCATATAACAAAACATAATATAACTCATCAAAACACAAATAGGAACTTCAAAATCACAATTCTACCTATTCCATATACCAAAACATCAATGAATAACTCATCAAAACACAAATATGAACTTCAAAATCACAATTCTACCTATTCCATATAACAAAACTTAATATAATTCATCAAAACACAAATATGAACTTCAAAATCACAATTCTACCTATTCCATATAACAAAACATAATATAACTCATCAAAACACAAATATGAACTTCAAAATCACAATTCTACCTATTCCATATACCAAAACATCAATGAATAACTCATCAAAACACAAATATGAACTTCAAAATCACAATTCTACCTATTCCATATACCAAAACATCAATAACTCATCAAAACACAAATATGAACTTCAAAATCACAATTCTACCTATTCCATATACCAAAACATCAATGAATAATTCATCAAAACACAAATATGAACTTCAAAATCACAATTCTACCTATTCCATATACCAAAACATCAATAACTCATCAAAACACAAATATGAACTTCAAAACACAATTTTTATCTATTCCATTTACCAAAACATCAATAACTCATCAAAACACAAATATGAACTTCAAAATCACAATTCTACCTATTCCATATAACAAAACATAATATAACTCATCAAAACACAAATATGAACTTCAAAATCACAATTCTACCTATTCCATATACCAAAACATCATTGAATAATTCATCAAAACACAAATATGAACTTCAAAATCACAATTCTACCTATTCCATATAACAAAACATAATATAACTCATCAAAACACAAATATGAACTTCAAAATCACAATTCTACCTATTCCATATACCAAAACATCAATGAATAACTCATCAAAACACAAATATGAACTTCAAAATCACAATTCTACCTATTCCATATACCAAAACATCAATAACTCATCAAAACACAAATATGAACTTCAAAATCACAATTCTACCTATTCCATATACCAAAACATCAATGAATAATTCATCAAAACACAAATATGAACTTCAAAATCACAATTCTACCTATTCCATATACCAAAACATCAATAACTCATCAAAACACAAATATGAACTTCAAAATCACAATTCTACCTATTCCATATAACAAAACCTAATATAACTCATCAAAACACAAATATGAACTTCAAAATCACAATTCTACCTATTCCATATAACAAAACATAATATAACTCATCAAAACACAAATAGGAACTTCAAAATCACAATTCTACCTATTCCATATACCAAAACATCATTGAATAATTCATCAAAACACAAATATGAACTTCAAAATCACAATTCTACCTATTCCATATAACAAAACATAATATAACTCATCAAAACACAAATATGAACTTCAAAATCACAATTCTACCTATTCCATATACCAAAACATCATTGAATAATTCATCAAAACACAAATATGAACTTCAAAATCACAATTCTACCTATTCCATATAACAAAACATAATATAACTCATCAAAACACAAATATGAACTTCAAAATCCCAATTCTACCTATTCCATATACCAAAACATCAATGAATAACTCATCAAAACACAAATATGAACTTCAAAATCACAATTCTACCTATTCCATATACCAAAACATCAATAACTCATCAAAACACAAATATGAACTTCAAAATCACAATTCTACCTATTCCATATACCAAAACATCAATGAATAATTCATCAAAACACAAATATGAACTTCAAAATCACAATTCTACCTATTCCATATACCAAAACATCAATAACTCATCAAAACACAAATATGAACTTCAAAACACAATTTTTATCTATTCCATTTACCAAAACATCAATAACTCATCAAAACACAAATATGAACTTCAAAATCACAATTCTACCTATTCCATATAACAAAACATAATATAACTCATCAAAACACAAATATGAACTTCAAAATCACAATTCTACCTATTCCATATAACAAAACATAATATAACTCATCAAAACACAAATATGAACTTCAAATTCACAATTCTACCTATTCCATATACCAAAACATCAATGAATAATTCATCAAAACACAAATATGAACTTCAAAATCACAATTCTACCTATTCCATATACCAAAACATCAATAAATCATCAAAACACAAATATGAACTTCAAAATCTCAATTGTACCTATTTCGTATACCAAAACATCAATAACTCATCAAAACACAAATATGAACTTCACAATAAAAATTCTACCTATTCCATATACCAAAACATCAATAACTCATCAAAACACAAATATGAACTTCAAAATCTCAATTCTACCTATTCCATATACCAAAACATCAATGAATAATTCATCAAAACACAAATATGAACTTCAAAATCACAATTCTACCTATTCCATATACCAAAAGATCAATAACTCATCAAAACACAAATATGAACTTCAAAATCACAATTCTACCTATTCCATATAACAAAACATAATATAACTCATCAAAACACAAATATGAACTTCAAAATCACAATTCTACCTATTCCATATACCAAAACATCAATGAATAATTCATCAAAACACAAATATGAACTTCAAAATCACAATTCTACCTATTCCATATACCAAAACATCAATAAATCATCAAAACACAAATATGAACTTCAAAATCTCAATTCTACCTATCCCATATACCAAAACATTAATAACTCATCAAAACACAAATATGAACTTCACAATAAAAATTCTACCTATTCCATATACCAAAACATCAATAACTCATCAAAACACAAATATGAACTTCAAAATCACAATTCTACCTATTCCATATAACAAAACATAATATAACTCATCAAAACACAAATATGAACTTCAAAATCACAATTCTACCTATTCCATATACCAAAACATCAATGAATAATTCATCAAAACACAAATATGAACTTCAAAATCACAATTCTACCTATTCCATATACCAAAACATCAATAAATCATCAAAACACAAATATGAACTTCAAAATCTCAATTCTACCTATCCCATATACCAAAACATCAATAACTCATCAAAACACAAATATGAACTTCACAATAAAAATTCTACCTATTCCATATAACAAAACATAATATAACTCATCAAAACACAAATATGAACTTCAAAATCACAATTCTACCCATTCCATATAACAAAACATAATATAACTCATCAAAACACAAATATGAACTTCAAAATAACAATTCTACCTATTCTATAAAAAAACAGGAATAACTCATCAAAACACAAATATGAACTTCAAAATCACAATTCTACCTATTCCACATACCAAAACATCAATAACTCATCAAAACACAAATATGAACTTCAAAATCACAATTCTACCTATTCCATATACCAAAACATCAATGAATAACTCATCAAAACACAAATATGAACTTCAAAATCACAATTCTACCTATTCCATATACCAAAACATCAATAACTCATCAAAACACAAATATGAACTTCAAAATCACAATTCTACCTATTCCATATAACAAAACATAATATAACTCATCAAAACACAAATATGAACTTCAAAATCACAATTCTACCTATTCCATATATCAAAACATCAATAACTCATCAAAACACAAATATGAACTTCAAAATCACAATTCTACCTATTTCATAGAACAAAACATAATATAACTCATCAAAACACAAATATGAACTTCAAAATCACAATTCTACCTATTCCATATACCAAAACATCAATAACTCATCAAAACACAAATATGAACTTCAAAATCACAATTCTACCTATTCCATATAACAAAACCTAATATAACTCATCAAAACACAAATATGAACTTCAAAATCACAATTCTACCTATTCCATATAACAAAACATAATATAACTCATCAAAACACAAATAGGAACTTCAAAATCACAATTCTACCTATTCCATATACCAAAACATCATTGAATAATTCATCAAAACACAAATATGAACTTCAAAATCACAATTCTACCTATTCCATATAAGAAAACATAATATAACTCATCAAAACACAAATATGAACTTCAAAATCACAATTCTACCTATTCCATATACCAAAACATCATTGAATAATTCATCAAAACACAAATATGAACTTCAAAATCACAATTCTACCTATTCTATATACCAAAACATCAATAACTCATCAAAACACAAATATGAACTTCAAAATCACAATTCTACCTATTCCATATAACAAAACCTAATATAACTCATCAAAACACAAATATGAACTTCAAAATCACAATTCTACCTATTCCATATAACAAAACATAATATAACTCATCAAAACACAAATAGGAACTTCAAAATCACAATTCTACCTATTCCATATACCAAAACATAATATAACTCATCAAAACACAAATATGAACTTCAAATTCACAATTCTACCTATTCCATATACCAAAACATCAATGAATAATTCATCAAAACACAAATATGAACTTCAAAATCACAATTCTACCTATTCCATATAACAAAACATAATATAACTCATCAAAACACAAATATGAACTTCAAAATCACAATTCTACCTATACCATATACCAAAACATAATATAACTCATCAAAACATAAATATGAACTTCAAAACACAATTTTTATCTATTCCATTTACCAAAACATCAATAACTCATCAAAACACAAATATGAACTTCAAAATCACATTTCTACCTATTCCATATAACAAAACATAATATAACTCATCAAAACACAAATATGAACTTCAAAATCACAATTCTACCTATTCCATATACCAAAACATCAATAACTCATCAAAACACAAATATGAACTTCAAAATCACAATTCTACCTATTTCATATAACAAAACATAATATAACTCATCAAAACACAAATATGAACTTCAAAATCACAATTCTACCTATTCCATATACCAAAACATCAATAACTCATCAAAACACAAATATGAACTTCAAAATCACAATTCTACCTATTCCATATAACAAAACCTAATATAACTCATCAAAACACAAATATGAACTTCAAAATCACAATTCTACCTATTCCATATAACAAAACATAATATAACTCATCAAAACACAAATAGGAACTTCAAAATCACAATTCTACCTATTCCATATACCAAAACATCATTGAATAATTCATCAAAACACAAATATGAACTTCAAAATCACAATTCTACCTATTCCATATAACAAAACATAATATAACTCATCAAAACACAAATATGAACTTCAAAATCACAATTCTACCTATTCCATATACCAAAACATCATTGAATAATTCATCAAAACACAAATATGAACTTCAAAATCACAATTCTACCTATTCCATATAACAAAACATAATATAACTCATCAAAACACAAATATGAACTTCAAAATCACAATTCTACCTATTCCATATACCAAAACATCAATGAATAACTCATCAAAACACAAATATGAACTTCAAAATCACAATTCTACCTATTCCATATACCAAAACATCAATAACTCATCAAAACACAAATATGAACTTCAAAATCACAATTCTACCTATTACATATACCAAAACATCAATGAATAATTCATCAAAACACAAATATGAACTTCAAAATCACAATTCTACCTATTCCATATACCAAAACATCAATAACTCATCAAAACACAAATATGAACTTCAAAACACAATTTTTATCTATTCCATTTACCAAAACATCAATAACTCATCAAAACACAAATATGAACTTCAAAATCACAATTCTACCTATTCCATATAACAAAACATAATATAACTCATCAAAACACAAATATGAACTTCAAAATCACAATTCTACCTATTCCATATAACAAAACATAATATAACTCATCAAAACACAAATATGAACTTCAAATTCACAATTCTACCTATTCCATATACCAAAACATCAATGAATAATTCATCAAAACACAAATATGAACTTCAAAATCACAATTCTACCTATTCCATATACCAAAACATCAATAAATCATCAAAACACAAATATGAACTTCAAAATCTCAATTCTACCTATTTCATATACCAAAACATCAATAACTCATCAAAACACAAATATGAACTTCACAATAAAAATTCTACCTATTCCATATACCAAAACATCAATAACTCATCAAAACACAAATATGAACTTCAAAATCTCAATTCTACCTATTCCATATACCAAAACATCAATGAATAATTCATCAAAACACAAATATGATCTTCAAAATCACAATTCTACCTATTCCATATACCAAAACATCAATAACTCATCAAAACACAAATATGAACTTCAAAATCACAATTCTACCTATTCCATATACCAAAACATCAATAACTCATCAAAACACAAATAGGAACTTCAAAATCACAATTCTACCTATTCCATATAACAAAACCTAATATAACTCATCAAAACACAAATATGAACTTCAAAATCACAATTCTACCTATTCCATATAACAAAACATAATATAACTCATCAAAACACAAATAGGAACTTCAAAATCACAATTCTACCTATTCCATATACCAAAACATCATTGAATAATTCATCAAAACACAAATATGAACTTCAAAATCACAATTCTACCTATTCCATATAACAAAACATAATATAACTCATCAAAACACAAATATGAACTTCAAAATCACAATTCTACCTATTCCATATACCAAAACATCAATGAATAACTCATCAAAACACAAATATGAACTTCAAAATCACAATTCTACCTATTCCATATACCAAAACATCAATAACTCATCAAAACACAAATATGAACTTCAAAATCACAATTCTACCTATTCCATATACCAAAACATCAATGAATAATTCATCAAAACACAAATATGAACTTCAAAATCACAATTCTACCTATTCCATATACCAAAACATCAATAACTCATCAAAACACAAATATGAACTTCAAAACACAATTTTTATCTATTCCATTTACCAAAACATCAATAACTCATCAAAACACAAATATGAACTTCAAAATCACAATTCTACCTATTCCATATACCAAAACATCAATGAATAACTCATCAAAACACAAATATGAACTTCAAAATCACAATTCTACCTATTCCATATACCAAAACATCAATAACTCATCAAAACACAAATATGAACTTCAAAATCACAATTCTACCTATTCCATATAACAAAACATAATATAACTCATCAAAACACAAATATGAACTTCAAAATCACAATTCTACCTATTCCATATACCAAAACATCAATAACTCATCAAAACACAAATATGAACTTCAAAATCACAATTCTACCTATTTCATAGAACAAAACATAATATAACTCATCAAAACACAAATATGAACTTCAAAATCACAATTCTACCTATTCCATATACCAAAACATCAATAACTCATCAAAACACAAATATGAACTTCAAAATCACAATTCTACCTATTCCATATAACAAAACCTAATATAACTCATCAAAACACAAATATGAACTTCAAAATCACAATTCTACCTATTCCATATAACAAAACATAATATAACTCATCAAAACACAAATAGGAACTTCAAAATCACAATTCTACCTATTCCATATACCAAAACATCATTGAATAATTCATCAAAACACAAATATGAACTTCAAAATCACAATGCTACCTATTCCATATAAGAAAACATAATATAACTCATCAAAACACAAATATGAACTTCAAAATCACAATTCTACCTATTCCATATACCAAAACATCATTGAATAATTCATCAAAACACAAATATGAACTTCAAAATCACAATTCTACCTATTCTATATACCAAAACATCAATAACTCATCAAAACACAAATATGAACTTCAAAATCACAATTCTACCTATTCCATATAACAAAACCTAATATAACTCATCAAAACACAAATATGAACTTCAAAATCACAATTCTACCTATTCCATATAACAAAACATAATATAACTCATCAAAACACAAATAGGAACTTCAAAATCACAATTCTACCTATTCCATATAACAAAACATAATATAACTCATCAAAACACAAATATGAACTTCAAATTCACAATTCTACCTATTCCATATACCAAAACATCAATGAATAATTCATCAAAACACAAATATGAACTTCAAAATCACAATTCTACCTATTCCATATAACAAAACATAATATAACTCATCAAAACACAAATATGAACTTCAAAATCACAATTCTACCTATACCATATACCAAAACATAATATAACTCATCAAAACATAAATATGAACTTCAAAACACAATTTTTATCTATTCCATTTACCAAAACATCAATAACTCATCAAAACACAAATATGAACTTCAAAATCACATTTCTACCTATTCCATATAACAAAACATAATATAACTCATCAAAACACAAATATGAACTTCAAAATCACAATTCTACCTATTCCATATACCAAAACATCAATAACTCATCAAAACACAAATATGAACTTCAAAATCACAATTCTACCTATTTCATATAACAAAACATAATATAACTCATCAAAACACAAATATGAACTTCAAAATCACAATTCTACCTATTCCATATACCAAAACATCAATAACTCATCAAAACACAAATATGAACTTCAAAATCACAATTCTACCTATTCCATATAACAAAACCTAATATAACTCATCAAAACACAAATATGAACTTCAAAATCACAATTCTACCTATTCCATATAACAAAACATAATATAACTCATCAAAACACAAATAGGAACTTCAAAATCACAATTCTACCTATTCCATATACCAAAACATCATTGAATAATTCATCAAAACACAAATATGAACTTCAAAATCACAATTCTACCTATTCCATATAACAAAACATAATATAACTCATCAAAACACAAATATGAACTTCAAAATCACAATTCTACCTATTCCATATACCAAAACATCATTGAATAATTCATCAAAACACAAATATGAACTTCAAAATCACAATTCTACCTATTCCATATAACAAAACATAATATAACTCATCAAAACACAAATATGAACTTCAAAATCACAATTCTACCTATTCCATATACCAAAACATCAATGAATAACTCATCAAAACACAAATATGAACTTCAAAATCACAATTCTACCTATTCCATATACCAAAACATCAATAACTCATCAAAACACAAATATGAACTTCAAAATCACAATTCTACCTATTCCATATACCAAAACATCAATGAATAATTCATCAAAACACAAATATGAACTTCAAAATCACAATTCTACCTATTCCATATACCAAAACATCAATAACTCATCAAAACACAAATATGAACTTCAAAACACAATTTTTATCTATTCCATTTACCAAAACATCAATAACTCATCAAAACACAAATATGAACTTCAAAATCTCAATTCTACCTATTCCATATAACAAAACATAATATAACTCATCAAAACACAAATATGAACTTCAAAATCACAATTCTACCTATTCCATATAACAAAACATAATATAACTCATCAAAACACAAATATGAACTTCAAATTCACAATTCTACCTATTCCATATACCAAAACATCAATGAATAATTCATCAAAACACAAATATGAACTTCAAAATCACAATTCTACCTATTCCATATACCAAAACATCAATAAATCATCAAAACACAAATATGAACTTCAAAATCTCAATTCTACCTATTTCATATACCAAAACATCAATAACTCATCAAAACACAAATATGAACTTCACAATAAAAATTCTACCTATTCCATATACCAAAACATCAATAACTCATCAAAACACAAATATGAACTTCAAAATCTCAATTCTACCTATTCCATATACCAAAACATCAATGAATAATTCATCAAAACACAAATATGATCTTCAAAATCACAATTCTACCTATTCCATATACCAAAACATCAATAACTCATCAAAACACAAATATGAACTTCAAAATCACAATTCTACCTATTCCATATACCAAAACATCAATAACTCATCAAAACACAAATAGGAACTTCAAAATCACAATTCTACCTATTCCATATAACAAAACTTAATATAACTCATCAAAACACAAATATGAACTTCAAAATCACAATTCTACCTATTCCATATAACAAAACATAATATAACTCATCAAAACACAAATAGGAACTTCAAAATCACAATTCTACCTATTCCATATACCAAAACATCAATGAATAACTCATCAAAACACAAATATGAACTTCAAAATCACAATTCTACCTATTCCATATAACAAAACTTAATATAATTCATCAAAACACAAATATGAACTTCAAAATCACAATTCTACCTATTCCATATAACAAAACATAATATAACTCATCAAAACACAAATATGAACTTCAAAATCACAATTCTACCTATTCCATATACCAAAACATCAATGAATAACTCATCAAAACACAAATATGAACTTCAAAATCACAATTCTACCTATTCCATATACCAAAACATCAATGAATAATTCATCAAAACACAAATATGAACTTCAAAATCACAATTCTACCTATTCCATATACCAAAACATCAATAAATCATCAAAACACAAATATGAACTTCAAAATCTCAATTCTACCTATTTCATATACCAAAACATCAATAACTCATCAAAACACAAATATGAACTTCACAATAAAAATTCTACCTATTCCATATACCAAAACATCAATAACTCATCAAAACACAAATATGAACTTCAAAATCTCAATTCTACCTATTCCATATACCAAAACATCAATGAATAATTCATCAAAACACAAATATGATCTTCAAAATCACAATTCTACCTATTCCATATACCAAAACATCAATAACTCATCAAAACACAAATATGAACTTCAAAATCACAATTCTACCTATTCCATATACCAAAACATCAATAACTCATCAAAACACAAATAGGAACTTCAAAATCACAATTCTACCTATTCCATATAACAAAACTTAATATAACTCATCAAAACACAAATATGAACTTCAAAATCACAATTCTACCTATTCCATATAACAAAACATAATATAACTCATCAAAACACAAATAGGAACTTCAAAATCACAATTCTACCTATTCCATATACCAAAACATCAATGAATAACTCATCAAAACACAAATATGAACTTCAAAATCACAATTCTACCTATTCCATATAACAAAACTTAATATAATTCATCAAAACACAAATATGAACTTCAAAATCACAATTCTACCTATTCCATATAACAAAACATAATATAACTCATCAAAACACAAATATGAACTTCAAAATCACAATTCTACCTATTCCATATACCAAAACATCAATGAATAACTCATCAAAACACAAATATGAACTTCAAAATCACAATTCTACCTATTCCATATACCAAAACATCAATAACTCATCAAAACACAAATATGAACTTCAAAATCACAATTCTACCTATTCCATATACCAAAACATCAATGAATAATTCATCAAAACACAAATATGAACTTCAAAATCACAATTCTACCTATTCCATATACCAAAACATCAATAACTCATCAAAACACAAATATGAACTTCAAAACACAATTTTTATCTATTCCATTTACCAAAACATCAATAACTCATCAAAACACAAATATGAACTTCAAAATCACAATTCTACCTATTCCATATAACAAAACATAATATAACTCATCAAAACACAAATATGAACTTCAAAATCACAATTCTACCTATTCCATATACCAAAACATCATTGAATAATTCATCAAAACACAAATATGAACTTCAAAATCACAATTCTACCTATTCCATATAACAAAACATAATATAACTCATCAAAACACAAATATGAACTTCAAAATCACAATTCTACCTATTCCATATACCAAAACATCAATGAATAACTCATCAAAACACAAATATGAACTTCAAAATCACAATTCTACCTATTCCATATACCAAAACATCAATAACTCATCAAAACACAAATATGAACTTCAAAATCACAATTCTACCTATTCCATATACCAAAACATCAATGAATAATTCATCAAAACACAAATATGAACTTCAAAATCACAATTCTACCTATTCCATATACCAAAACATCAATAACTCATCAAAACACAAATATGAACTTCAAAACACAATTTTTATCTATTCCATTTACCAAAACATCAATAACTCATCAAAACACAAATATGAACTTCAAAATCACAATTCTACCTATTTCATATAACAAAACATAATATAACTCATCAAAACACAAATATGAACTTCAAAATCACAATTCTACCTATTCCATATACCAAAACATCAATAACTCATCAAAACACAAATATGAACTTCAAAATCACAATTCTACCTATTCCATATAACAAAACCTAATATAACTCATCAAAACACAAATATGAACTTCAAAATCACAATTCTACCTATTCCATATAACAAAACATAATATAACTCATCAAAACACAAATAGGAACTTCAAAATCACAATTCTACCTATTCCATATACCAAAACATCATTGAATAATTCATCAAAACACAAATATGAACTTCAAAATCACAATTCTACCTATTCCATATAACAAAACATAATATAACTCATCAAAACACAAATATGAACTTCAAAATCACAATTCTACCTATTCCATATACCAAAACATCATTGAATAATTCATCAAAACACAAATATGCACTTCAAAATCACAATTCTACCTATTCCATATAACAAAACATAATATAACTCATCAAAACACAAATATGAACTTCAAAATCACAATTCTACCTATTCCATATACCAAAACATCAATGAATAACTCATCAAAACACAAATATGAACTTCAAAATCACAATTCTACCTATTCCATATACCAAAACATCAATAACTCATCAAAACACAAATATGAACTTCAAAATCACAATTCTACCTATTCCATATACCAAAACATCAATGAATAATTCATCAAAACACAAATATGAACTTCAAAATCACAATTCTACCTATTCCATATACCAAAACATCAATAACTCATCAAAACACAAATATGAACTTCAAAACACAATTTTTATCTATTCCATTTACCAAAACATCAATAACTCATCAAAACACAAATATGAACTTCAAAATCTCAATTCTACCTATTCCATATAACAAAACATAATATAACTCATCAAAACACAAATATGAACTTCAAAATCACAATTCTACCTATTCCATATAACAAAACATAATATAACTCATCAAAACACAAATATGAACTTCAAATTCACAATTCTACCTATTCCATATACCAAAACATCAATGAATAATTCATCAAAACACAAATATGAACTTCAAAATCACAATTCTACCTATTCCATATACCAAAACATCAATAAATCATCAAAACACAAATATGAACTTCAAAATCTCAATTCTACCTATTTCATATACCAAAACATCAATAACTCATCAAAACACAAATATGAACTTCACAATAAAAATTCTACCTATTCCATATACCAAAACATCAATAACTCATCAAAACACAAATATGAACTTCAAAATCTCAATTCTACCTATTCCATATACCAAAACATCAATGAATAATTCATCAAAACACAAATATGATCTTCAAAATCACAATTCTACCTATTCCATATACCAAAACATCAATAACTCATCAAAACACAAATATGAACTTCAAAATCACAATTCTACCTATTCCATATACCAAAACATCAATAACTCATCAAAACACAAATAGGAACTTCAAAATCACAATTCTACCTATTCCATATAACAAAACTTAATATAACTCATCAAAACACAAATATGAACTTCAAAATCACAATTCTACCTATTCCATATAACAAAACATAATATAACTCATCAAAACACAAATAGGAACTTCAAAATCACAATTCTACCTATTCCATATACCAAAACATCAATGAATAACTCATCAAAACACAAATATGAACTTCAAAATCACAATTCTACCTATTCCATATAACAAAACTTAATATAATTCATCAAAACACAAATATGAACTTCAAAATCACAATTCTACCTATTCCATATAACAAAACATAATATAACTCATCAAAACACAAATATGAACTTCAAAATCACAATTCTACCTATTCCATATACCAAAACATCAATGAATAACTCATCAAAACACAAATATGAACTTCAAAATCACAATTCTACCTATTCCATATACCAAAACATCAATAACTCATCAAAACACAAATATGAACTTCAAAATCACAATTCTACCTATTCCATATACCAAAACATCAATGAATAATTCATCAAAACACAAATATGAACTTCAAAATCACAATTCTACCTATTCCATATACCAAAACATCAATAACTCATCAAAACACAAATATGAACTTCAAAACACAATTTTTATCTATTCCATTTACCAAAACATCAATAACTCATCAAAACACAAATATGAACTTCAAAATCACAATTCTACCTATTCCATATAACAAAACATAATATAACTCATCAAAACACAAATATGAACTTCAAAATCACAATTCTACCTATTCCATATACCAAAACATCATTGAATAATTCATCAAAACACAAATATGAACTTCAAAATCACAATTCTACCTATTCCATATAACAAAACATAATATAACTCATCAAAACACAAATATGAACTTCAAAATCACAATTCTACCTATTCCATATACCAAAACATCAATGAATAACTCATCAAAACACAAATATGAACTTCAAAATCACAATTCTACCTATTCCATATACCAAAACATCAATAACTCATCAAAACACAAATATGAACTTCAAAATCACAATTCTACCTATTCCATATACCAAAACATCAATGAATAATTCATCAAAACACAAATATGAACTTCAAAATCACAATTCTACCTATTCCATATACCAAAACATCAATAACTCATCAAAACACAAATATGAACTTCAAAACACAATTTTTATCTATTCCATTTACCAAAACATCAATAACTCATCAAAACACAAATATGAACTTCAAAATCACAATTCTACCTATTCCATATAACAAAACATAATATAACTCATCAAAACACAAATATGAACTTCAAAATCACAATTCTACCTATTCCATATAACAAAACATAATATAACTCATCAAAACACAAATATGAACTTCAAATTCACAATTCTACCTATTCCATATACCAAAACATCAATGAATAATTCATCAAAACACAAATATGAACTTCAAAATCACAATTCTACCTATTCCATATACCAAAACATCAATAAATCATCAAAACACAAATATGAACTTCAAAATCTCAATTCTACCTATTTCATATACCAAAACATCAATAACTCATCAAAACACAAATATGAACTTCACAATAAAAATTCTACCTATTCCATATACCAAAACATCAATAACTCATCAAAACACAAATATGAACTTCAAAATCTCAATTCTACCTATTCCATATACCAAAACATCAATGAATAATTCATCAAAACACAAATATGATCTTCAAAATCACAATTCTACCTATTCCATATACCAAAACATCAATAACTCATCAAAACACAAATATGAACTTCAAAATCACAATTCTACCTATTCCATATACCAAAACATCAATAACTCATCAAAACACAAATAGGAACTTCAAAATCACAATTATACCTATTCCATATAACAAAACCTAATATAACTCATCAAAACACAAATATGAACTTCAAAATCACAATTCTACCTATTCCATATAACAAAACATAATATAACTCATCAAAACACAAATAGGAACTTCAAAATCACAATTCTACCTATTCCATATACCAAAACATCATTGAATAATTCATCAAAACACAAATATGAACTTCAAAATCACAATTCTACCTATTCCATATAACAAAACATAATATAACTCATCAAAACACAAATATGAACTTCAAAATCACAATTCTACCTATTCCATATACCAAAACATCAATGAATAACTCATCAAAACACAAATATGAACTTCAAAATCACAATTCTACCTATTCCATATACCAAAACATCAATAACTCATCAAAACACAAATATGAACTTCAAAATCACAATTCTACCTATTCCATATACCAAAACATCAATGAATAATTCATCAAAACACAAATATGAACTTCAAAATCACAATTCTACCTATTCCATATACCAAAACATCAATAACTCATCAAAACACAAATATGAACTTCAAAACACAATTTTTATCTATTCCATTTACCAAAACATCAATAACTCATCAAAACACAAATATGAACTTCAAAATCACAATTCTACCTATTCCATATAACAAAACATAATATAACTCATCAAAACACAAATATGAACTTCAAAATCACAATTCTACCTATTCCATATAACAAAACATAATATAACTCATCAAAACACAAATATTAACTTCAAATTCACAATTCTACCTATTCCATATACCAAAACATCAATGAATAATTCATCAAAACACAAATATGAACTTCAAAATCACAATTCTACCTATTCCATATACCAAAACATCAATAAATCATCAAAACACAAATATGAACTTCAAAATCTCAATTCTACCTATTTCATATACCAAAACATCAATAACTCATCAAAACACAAATATGAACTTCACAATAAAAATTCTACCTATTCCATATACCAAAACATCAATAACTCATCAAAACACAAATATGAACTTCAAAATCACAATTCTACCTATTCCATATACCAAAACATCAATGAATAATTCATCAAAACACAAATATGAACTTCAAAATCACAATTCTACCTATTCCATATACCAAAACATCAATAACTCATCAAAACACAAATATGAACTTCAAAACACAATTTTTATCTATTCCATTTACCAAAACATCAATAACTCATCAAAACACAAATATGAACTTCAAAATCACAATTCTACCTATTCCATATAACAAAACATAATATAACTCATCAAAACACAAATATGAACTTCAAAATCACAATTCTACCTATTCCATATACCAAAACATCATTGAATAATTCATCAAAACACAAATATGAACTTCAAAATCACAATTCTACCTATTCCATATAACAAAACATAATATTACTCATCAAAACACAAATATGAACTTCAAAATCACAATTCTACCTATTCCATATACCAAAACATCAATGAATAACTCATCAAAACACAAATATGAACTTCAAAATCACAATTCTACCTATTCCATATACCAAAACATCAATAACTCATCAAAACACAAATATGAACTTCAAAATCACAATTCTACCTAATCCATATACCAAAACATCAATGAATAATTCATCAAAACACAAATATGAACTTCAAAATCACAATTCTACCTATTCCATATAACAAAACATAATATAACTCATCAAAACACAAATAGGAACTTCAAAATCACAATTCTACCTATTCCATATACCAAAACATCATTGAATAATTCATCAAAACACAAATATGAACTTCAAAATCACAATTCTACCTATTTCATATAACAAAACATAATATAACTCATCAAAACACAAATATGAACTTCAAAATCACAATTCTACCTATTCCATATACCAAAACATCAATGAATAACTCATCAAAACACAAATATGAACTTCAAAATCACAATTCTACCTATTCCATATAACAAAACATAATATAACTCATCAAAACACAAATATGAACTTCAAAATCACAATTCTACCTATTCCATATACCAAAACATCATTGAATAATTCATCAAAACACAAATATGAACTTCAAAATCACAATTCTACCTATTCCATATAACAAAACATAATATAACTCATCAAAACACAAATATGAACTTCAAAATCACAATTCTACCTATTCCATATACCAAAACATCAATGAATAACTCATCAAAACACAAATATGAACTTCAAAATCACAATTCTACCTATTCCATATACCAAAACATCAATAACTCATCAAAACACAAATATGAACTTCAAAATCACAATTCTACCTATTCCATATACCAAAACATCAATGAATAATTCATCAAAACACAAATATGAACTTCAAAATCACAATTCTACCTATTCCATATACCAAAACATCAATAACTCATCAAAACACAAATATGAACTTCAAAACACAATTTTTATCTATTCCATTTACCAAAACATCAATAACTCATCAAAACACAAATATGAACTTCAAAATCTCAATTCTACCTATTCCATATAACAAAACATAATATAACTCATCAAAACACAAATATGAACTTCAAAATCACAATTCTACCTATTCCATATAACAAAACATAATATAACTCATCAAAACACAAATATGAACTTCAAATTCACAATTCTACCTATTCCATATACCAAAACATCAATGAATAATTCATCAAAACACAAATATGAACTTCAAAATCACAATTCTACCTATTCCATATACCAAAACATCAATAAATCATCAAAACACAAATATGAACTTCAAAATCTCAATTCTACCTATTTCATATACCAAAACATCAATAACTCATCAAAACACAAATATGAACTTCACAATAAAAATTCTACCTATTCCATATACCAAAACATCAATAACTCATCAAAACACAAATATGAACTTCAAAATCTCAATTCTACCTATTCCATATACCAAAACATCAATGAATAATTCATCAAAACACAAATATGATCTTCAAAATCACAATTCTACCTATTCCATATACCAAAACATCAATAACTCATCAAAACACAAATATGAACTTCAAAATCACAATTCTACCTATTCCATATACCAAAACATCAATAACTCATCAAAACACAAATAGGAACTTCAAAATCACAATTCTACCTATTCCATATAACAAAACTTAATATAACTCATCAAAACACAAATATGAACTTCAAAATCACAATTCTACCTATTCCATATAACAAAACATAATATAACTCATCAAAACACAAATAGGAACTTCAAAATCACAATTCTACCTATTCCATATACCAAAACATCAATGAATAACTCATCAAAACACAAATATGAACTTCAAAATCACAATTCTACCTATTCCATATAACAAAACTTAATATAATTCATCAAAACACAAATATGAACTTCAAAATCACAATTCTACCTATTCCATATAACAAAACATAATATAACTCATCAAAACACAAATATGAACTTCAAAATCACAATTCTACCTATTCCATATACCAAAACATCAATGAATAACTCATCAAAACACAAATATGAACTTCAAAATCACAATTCTACCTATTCCATATACCAAAACATCAATAACTCATCAAAACACAAATATGAACTTCAAAATCACAATTCTACCTATTCCATATACCAAAACATCAATGAATAATTCATCAAAACACAAATATGAACTTCAAAATCACAATTCTACCTATTCCATATACCAAAACATCAATAACTCATCAAAACACAAATATGAACTTCAAAACACAATTTTTATCTATTCCATTTACCAAAACATCAATAACTCATCAAAACACAAATATGAACTTCAAAATCACAATTCTACCTATTCCATATAACAAAACATAATATAACTCATCAAAACACAAATATGAACTTCAAAATCACAATTCTACCTATTCCATATACCAAAACATCATTGAATAATTCATCAAAACACAAATATGAACTTCAAAATCACAATTCTACCTATTCCATATACCAAAACATCAATAACTCATCAAAACACAAATATGAACTTCAAAATCTCAATTCTACCTATTCCATATACCAAAACATCAATGAATAATTCATCAAAACACAAATATGATCTTCAAAATCACAATTCTACCTATTCCATATACCAAAACATCAATAACTCATCAAAACACAAATATGAACTTCAAAATCACAATTCTACCTATTCCATATACCAAAACATCAATAACTCATCAAAACACAAATATGAACTTCAAAATCACAATTCTACCTATTCCATATACCAAAACATCAATGAATAATTCATCAAAACACAAATATGAACTTCAAAATCACAATTCTACCTATTCCATATACCAAAACATCAATAACTCATCAAAACACAAATATGAACTTCAAAACACAATTTTTATCTATTCCATTTACCAAAACATCAATAACTCATCAAAACACAAATATGAACTTCAAAATCACAATTCTACCTATTCCATATAACAAAACATAATATAACTCATCAAAACACAAATATGAACTTCAAAATCACAATTCTACCTATTCCATATACCAAAACATCATTGAATAATTCATCAAAACACAAATATGAACTTCAAAATCACAATTCTACCTATTCCATATAACAAAACATAATATAACTCATCAAAACACAAATATGAACTTCAAAATCACAATTCTACCTATTCCATATACCAAAACATCAATGAATAACTCATCAAAACACAAATATGAACTTCAAAATCACAATTCTACCTATTCCATATACCAAAACATCAATAACTCATCAAAACACAAATATGAACTTCAAAATCACAATTCTACCTATTCCATATACCAAAACATCAATGAATAATTCATCAAAACACAAATATGAACTTCAAAATCACAATTCTACCTATTCCATATACCAAAACATCAATAACTCATCAAAACACAAATATGAACTTCAAAACACAATTTTTATCTATTCCATTTACCAAAACATCAATAACTCATCAAAACACAAATATGAACTTCAAAATCACAATTCTACCTATTCCATATAACAAAACATAATATAACTCATCAAAACACAAATATGAACTTCAAAATCACAATTCTACCTATTCCATATAACAAAACATAATATAACTCATCAAAACACAAATATGAACTTCAAATTCACAATTCTACCTATTCCATATACCAAAACATCAATGAATAATTCATCAAAACACAAATATGAACTTCAAAATCACAATTCTACCTATTCCATATACCAAAACATCAATAAATCATCAAAACACAAATATGAACTTCAAAATCTCAATTCTACCTATTTCATATACCAAAACATCAATAACTCATCAAAACACAAATATGAACTTCACAATAAAAATTCTACCTATTCCATATACCAAAACATCAATAACTCATCAAAACACAAATATGAACTTCAAAATCTCAATTCTACCTATTCCATATACCAAAACATCAATGAATAATTCATCAAAACACAAATATGATCTTCAAAATCACAATTCTACCTATTCCATATACCAAAACATCAATAACTCATCAAAACACAAATATGAACTTCAAAATCACAATTCTACCTATTCCATATACCAAAACATCAATAACTCATCAAAACACAAATAGGAACTTCAAAATCACAATTATACCTATTCCATATAACAAAACCTAATATAACTCATCAAAACACAAATATGAACTTCAAAATCACAATTCTACCTATTCCATATAACAAAACATAATATAACTCATCAAAACACAAATAGGAACTTCAAAATCACAATTCTACCTATTCCATATACCAAAACATCATTGAATAATTCATCAAAACACAAATATGAACTTCAAAATCACAATTCTACCTATTCCATATAACAAAACATAATATAACTCATCAAAACACAAATATGAACTTCAAAATCACAATTCTACCTATTCCATATACCAAAACATCAATGAATAACTCATCAAAACACAAATATGAACTTCAAAATCACAATTCTACCTATTCCATATACCAAAACATCAATAACTCATCAAAACACAAATATGAACTTCAAAATCACAATTCTACCTATTCCATATACCAAAACATCAATGAATAATTCATCAAAACACAAATATGAACTTCAAAATCACAATTCTACCTATTCCATATACCAAAACATCAATAACTCATCAAAACACAAATATGAACTTCAAAACACAATTTTTATCTATTCCATTTACCAAAACATCAATAACTCATCAAAACACAAATATGAACTTCAAAATCACAATTCTACCTATTCCATATAACAAAACATAATATAACTCATCAAAACACAAATATGAACTTCAAAATCACAATTCTACCTATTCCATATACCAAAACATCATTGAATAATTCATCAAAACACAAATATGAACTTCAAAATCACAATTCTACCTATTCCATATAACAAAACATAATATAACTCATCAAAACACAAATATGAACTTCAAAATCACAATTCTACCTATTCCATATACCAAAACATCAATGAATAACTCATCAAAACACAAATATGAACTTCAAAATCACAATTCTACCTATTCCATATACCAAAACATCAATAACTCATCAAAACACAAATATGAACTTCAAAATCACAATTCTACCTATTCCATATACCAAAACATCAATGAATAATTCATCAAAACACAAATATGAACTTCAAAATCACAATTCTACCTATTCCATATACCAAAACATCAATAACTCATCAAAACACAAATATGAACTTCAAAACACAATTTTTATCTATTCCATTTACCAAAACATCAATAACTCATCAAAACACAAATATGAACTTCAAAATCACAATTCTACCTATTCCATATAACAAAACATAATATAACTCATCAAAACACAAATATGAACTTCAAAATCACAATTCTACCTATTCCATATAACAAAACATAATATAACTCATCAAAACACAAATATGAACTTCAAATTCACAATTCTACCTATTCCATATACCAAAACATCAATGAATAATTCATCAAAACACAAATATGAACTTCAAAATCACAATTCTACCTATTCCATATACCAAAACATCAATAAATCATCAAAACACAAATATGAACTTCAAAATCTCAATTCTACCTATTTCATATACCAAAACATCAATAACTCATCAAAACACAAATATGAACTTCACAATAAAAATTCTACCTATTCCATATACCAAAACATCAATAACTCATCAAAACACAAATATGAACTTCAAAATCTCAATTCTACCTATTCCATATACCAAAACATCAATGAATAATTCATCAAAACACAAATATGATCTTCAAAATCACAATTCTACCTATTCCATATACCAAAACATCAATAACTCATCAAAACACAAATATGAACTTCAAAATCACAATTCTACCTATTCCATATACCAAAACATCAATAACTCATCAAAACACAAATAGGAACTTCAAAATCACAATTATACCTATTCCATATAACAAAACCTAATATAACTCATCAAAACACAAATATGAACTTCAAAATCACAATTCTACCTATTCCATATAACAAAACATAATATAACTCATCAAAACACAAATAGGAACTTCAAAATCACAATTCTACCTATTCCATATACCAAAACATCATTGAATAATTCATCAAAACACAAATATGAACTTCAAAATCACAATTCTACCTATTCCATATAACAAAACATAATATAACTCATCAAAACACAAATATGAACTTCAAAATCACAATTCTACCTATTCCATATACCAAAACATCAATGAATAACTCATCAAAACACAAATATGAACTTCAAAATCACAATTCTACCTATTCCATATACCAAAACATCAATAACTCATCAAAACACAAATATGAACTTCAAAATCACAATTCTACCTATTCCATATACCAAAACATCAATGAATAATTCATCAAAACACAAATATGAACTTCAAAATCACAATTCTACCTATTCCATATACCAAAACATCAATAACTCATCAAAACACAAATATGAACTTCAAAACACAATTTTTATCTATTCCATTTACCAAAACATCAATAACTCATCAAAACACAAATATGAACTTCAAAATCACAATTCTACCTATTCCATATAACAAAACATAATATAACTCATCAAAACACAAATATGAACTTCAAAATCACAATTCTACCTATTCCATATAACAAAACATAATATAACTCATCAAAACACAAATATTAACTTCAAATTCACAATTCTACCTATTCCATATACCAAAACATCAATGAATAATTCATCAAAACACAAATATGAACTTCAAAATCACAATTCTACCTATTCCATATACCAAAACATCAATAAATCATCAAAACACAAATATGAACTTCAAAATCACAATTCTACCTATTTCATATACCAAAACATCAATAACTCATCAAAACACAAATATGAACTTCACAATAAAAATTCTACCTATTCCATATACCAAAACATCAATAACTCATCAAAACACAAATATGAACTTCAAAATCACAATTCTACCTATTCCATATACCAAAACATCAATGAATAATTCATCAAAACACGAATATGAACTTCAAAATCACAATTCTACCTATTCCATATACCAAAACATCAATAACTCATCAAAACACAAATATGAACTTCAAAACACAATTTTTATCTATTCCATTTACCAAAACATCAATAACTCATCAAAACACAAATATGAACTTCAAAATCACAATTCTACCTATTCCATATAACAAAACATAATATAACTCATCAAAACACAAATATGAACTTCAAAATCACAATTCTACCTATTCCATATACCAAAACATCATTGAATAATTCATCAAAACACAAATATGAACTTCAAAATCACAATTCTATCTATTCCATATAACAAAACATAATATTACTCATCAAAACACAAATATGAACTTCAAAATCACAATTCTACCTATTCCATATACCAAAACATCAATGAATAACTCATCAAAACACAAATATGAACTTCAAAATCACAATTCTACCTATTCCATATACCAAAACATCAATAACTCATCAAAACACAAATATGAACTTCAAAATCACAATTCTACCTATTCCATATACCAAAACATCAATGAATAATTCATCAAAACACAAATATGAACTTCAAAATCACAATTCTACCTATTCCATATAACAAAACATAATATAACTCATCAAAACACAAATAGGAACTTCAAAATCACAATTCTACCTATTCCATATACCAAAACATCATTGAATAATTCATCAAAACACAAATATGAACTTCAAAATCACAATTCTACCTATTCCATATAACAAAACATAATATAACTCATCAAAACACAAATATGAACTTCAAAATCACAATTCTACCTATTCCATATACCAAAACATCAATGAATAACTCATCAAAACACAAATATGAACTTCAAAATCACAATTCTACCTATTCCATATACCAAAACATCAATAACTCATCAAAACACAAATATGAACTTCAAAATCACAATTCTACCTATTCCATATACCAAAACATCAATGAATAATTCATCAAAACACAAATATGAACTTCAAAATCACAATTCTACCTATTCCATATAACAAAACATAATATAACTCATCAAAACACAAATAGGAACTTCAAAATCACAATTCTACCTATTCCATATACCAAAACATCATTGAATAATTCATCAAAACACAAATATGAACTTCAAAATCACAATTCTACCTATTCCATATAACAAAACATAATATAACTCATCAAAACACAAATATGAACTTCAAAATCACAATTCTACCTATTCCATATACCAAAACATCAATGAATAACTCATCAAAACATAAATATGAACTTCAAAATCACAATTCTACCCATTCCATATACCAAAACATCAATAACTCATCAAAACACAAATATGAACTTCAAAATCACAATTCTACCTATTCCATATACCAAAACATCAATGAATAATTCATCAAAACACAAATATGAACTTCAAAATCACAATTCTACCTATTCCATATACCAAAACATCAATGAATAACTCATCAAAACACAAATATGAACTTCAAAATCACAATTCTACCTATTCCATATAACAAAACTTAATATAATTCATCAAAACACAAATATGAACTTCAAAATCACAATTCTACCTATTCCATATAACAAAACATAATATAACTCATCAAAACACAAATATGAACTTCAAAATCACAATTCTACCTATTCCATATACCAAAACATCAATGAATAACTCATCAAAACACAAATATGAACTTCAAAATCACAATTCTACCTATTCCATATACCAAAACATCAATAACTCATCAAAACACAAATATGAACTTCAAAATCACAATTCTACCTATTCCATATACCAAAACATCAATGAATAATTCATCAAAACACAAATATGAACTTCAAAATCACAATTCTACCTATTCCATATACCAAAACATCAATAACTCATCAAAACACAAATATGAACTTCAAAACACAATTTTTATCTATTCCATTTACCAAAACATCAATAACTCATCAAAACACAAATATGAACTTCAAAATCACAATTCTACCTATTCCATATAACAAAACATAATATAACTCATCAAAACACAAATATGAACTTCAAAATCACAATTCTACCTATTCCATATACCAAAACATCATTGAATAATTCATCAAAACACAAATATGAACTTCAAAATCACAATTCTACCTATTCCATATAACAAAACATAATATAACTCATCAAAACACAAATATGAACTTCAAAATCACAATTCTACCTATTCCATATACCAAAACATCAATGAATAACTCATCAAAACACAAATATGAACTTCAAAATCACAATTCTACCTATTCCATATACCAAAACATCAATAACTCATCAAAACACAAATATGAACTTCAAAATCACAATTCTACCTATTCCATATACCAAAACATCAATGAATAATTCATCAAAACACAAATATGAACTTCAAAATCACAATTCTACCTATTCCATATAACAAAACATAATATAACTCATCAAAACACAAATAGGAACTTCAAAATCACAATTCTACCTATTCCATATACCAAAACATCATTGAATAATTCATCAAAACACAAATATGAACTTCAAAATCACAATTCTACCTATTCCATATAACAAAACATAATATAACTCATCAAAACACAAATATGAACTTCAAAATCACAATTCTACCTATTCCATATACCAAAACATCAATGAATAACTCATCAAAACACAAATATGAACTTCAAAATCACAATTCTACCTATTCCATATACCAAAACATCAATAACTCATCAAAACACAAATATGAACTTCAAAATCACAATTCTACCTATTCCATATACCAAAACATCAATGAATAATTCATCAAAACACAAATATGAACTTCAAAATCACAATTCTACCTATTCCATATACCAAAACATCAATAACTCATCAAAACACAAATATGAACTTCAAAACACAATTTTTATCTATTCCATTTACCAAAACATCAATAACTCATCAAAACACAAATATGAACTTCAAAATCACAATTCTACCTATTCCATATAACAAAACATAATATAACTCATCAAAACACAAATATGAACTTCAAAATCACAATTCTACCTATTCCATATAACAAAACATAATATAACTCATCAAAACACAAATATGAACTTCAAATTCACAATTCTACCTATTCCATATACCAAAACATCAATGAATAAATCATCAAAACACAAATATGAACTTCAAAATCACAATTCTACCTATTCCATATACCAAAACATCAATAAATCATCAAAACACAAATATGAACTTCAAAATCACAATTCTACCTATTCCATATAACAAAACATAATATAACTCATCAAAACACAAATATGAACTTCAAATTCACAATTCTACCTATTCCATATACCAAAACATCAATGAATAATTCATCAAAACACAAATATGAACTTCAAAATCACAATTCTACCTATTCCATATACCAAAACATCAATAAATCATCAAAACACAAATATGAACTTCAAAATCTCAATTCTACCTATTTCATATACCAAAACATCAATAACTCATCAAAACACAAATATGAACTTCACAATAAAAATTCTACCTATTCCATATACCAAAACATCAATAACTCATCAAAACACAAATATGAACTTCAAAATCTCAATTCTACCTATTCCATATACCAAAACATCAATGAATAATTCATCAAAACACAAATATGATCTTCAAAATCACAATTCTACCTATTCCATATACCAAAACATCAATAACTCATCAAAACACAAATATGAACTTCAAAATCACAATTCTACCTATTCCATATACCAAAACATCAATAACTCATCAAAACACAAATAGGAACTTCAAAATCACAATTCTACCTATTCCATATAACAAAACTTAATATAACTCATCAAAACACAAATATGAACTTCAAAATCACAATTCTACCTATTCCATATAACAAAACATAATATAACTCATCAAAACACAAATAGGAACTTCAAAATCACAATTCTACCTATTCCATATACCAAAACATCAATGAATAACTCATCAAAACACAAATATGAACTTCAAAATCACAATTCTACCTATTCCATATACCAAAACATCAATGAATAACTCATCAAAACACAAATATGAACTTCAAAATCACAATTCTACCTATTCCATATAACAAAACATCAATAACTCATCAAAACACAAATATGAACTTCAAAATCACAATTCTACCTATTCCATATACCAAAACATCAATGAATAACTCATCAAAACACAAATATGAACTTCAAAATCACAATTCTACCTATTCCATATACCAAAACATCAATAACTCATCAAAACACAAATATGAACTTCAAAATCACAATTCTACCTATTCCATATACCAAAACATCAATGAATAATTCATCAAAACACAAATATGAACTTCAAAATCACAATTCTACCTATTCCATATACCAAAACATCAATAACTCATCAAAACACAAATATGAACTTCAAAACACAATTTTTATCTATTCCATTTACCAAAACATCAATAACTCATCAAAACACAAATATGAACTTCAAAATCACAATTCTACCTATTCCATATAACAAAACATAATATAACTCATCAAAACACAAATATGAACTTCAAAATCACAATTCTACCTATTCCATATACCAAAACATCATTGAATAATTCATCAAAACACAAATATGAACTTCAAAATCACAATTCTACCTATTCCATATAACAAAACATAATATAACTCATCAAAACACAAATATGAACTTCAAAATCACAATTCTACCTATTCCATATACAAAAACATCAATGAATAACTCATCAAAACACAAATATGAACTTCAAAATCACAATTCTACCTATTCCATATACCAAAACATCAATAACTCATCAAAACACAAATATGAACTTCAAAATCACAATTCTACCTATTCCATATACCAAAACATCAATGAATAATTCATCAAAACACAAATATGAACTTCAAAATCACAATTCTACCTATTCCATATACCAAAACATCAATAACTCATCAAAACACAAATATGAACTTCAAAACACAATTTTTATCTATTCCATTTACCAAAACATCAATAACTCATCAAAACACAAATATGAACTTCAAAATCACAATTCTACCTATTCCATATAACAAAACATAATATAACTCATCAAAACACAAATATGAACTTCAAAATCACAATTCTACCTATTCCATATAACAAAACATAATATAACTCATCAAAACACAAATATGAACTTCAAATTCACAATTCTACCTATTCCATATACCAAAACATCAATGAATAATTCATCAAAACACAAATATGAACTTCAAAATCACAATTCTACCTATTCCATATACCAAAACATCAATAAATCATCAAAACACAAATATGAACTTCAAAATCTCAATTCTACCTATTTCATATACCAAAACATCAATAACTCATCAAAACACAAATATGAACTTCACAATAAAAATTCTACCTATTCCATATACCAAAACATCAATAACTCATCAAAACACAAATATGAACTTCAAAATCTCAATTCTACCTATTCCATATACCAAAACATCAATGAATAATTCATCAAAACACAAATATGATCTTCAAAATCACAATTCTACCTATTCCATATACCAAAACATCAATAACTCATCAAAACACAAATATGAACTTCAAAATCACAATTCTACCTATTCCATATACCAAAACATCAATAACTCATCAAAACACAAATAGGAACTTCAAAATCACAATTATACCTATTCCATATAACAAAACCTAATATAACTCATCAAAACACAAATATGAACTTCAAAATCACAATTCTACCTATTCCATATAACAAAACATAATATAACTCATCAAAACACAAATAGGAACTTCAAAATCACAATTCTACCTATTCCATATACCAAAACATCATTGAATAATTCATCAAAACACAAATATGAACTTCAAAATCACAATTCTACCTATTCCATATAACAAAACATAATATAACTCATCAAAACACAAATATGAACTTCAAAATCACAATTCTACCTATTCCATATACCAAAACATCAATGAATAACTCATCAAAACACAAATATGAACTTCAAAATCACAATTCTACCTATTCCATATACCAAAACATCAATAACTCATCAAAACACAAATATGAACTTCAAAATCACAATTCTACCTATTCCATATACCAAAACATCAATGAATAATTCATCAAAACACAAATATGAACTTCAAAATCACAATTCTACCTATTCCATATACCAAAACATCAATAACTCATCAAAACACAAATATGAACTTCAAAACACAATTTTTATCTATTCCATTTACCAAAACATCAATAACTCATCAAAACACAAATATGAACTTCAAAATCACAATTCTACCTATTCCATATAACAAAACATAATATAACTCATCAAAACACAAATATGAACTTCAAAATCACAATTCTACCTATTCCATATAACAAAACATAATATAACTCATCAAAACACAAATATTAACTTCAAATTCACAATTCTACCTATTCCATATACCAAAACATCAATGAATAATTCATCAAAACACAAATATGAACTTCAAAATCACAATTCTACCTATTCCATATACCAAAACATCAATAAATCATCAAAACACAAATATGAACTTCAAAATCTCAATTCTACCTATTTCATATACCAAAACATCAATAACTCATCAAAACACAAATATGAACTTCACAATAAAAATTCTACCTATTCCATATACCAAAACATCAATAACTCATCAAAACACAAATATGAACTTCAAAATCACAATTCTACCTATTCCATATACCAAAACATCAATGAATAATTCATCAAAACACAAATATGAACTTCAAAATCACAATTCTACCTATTCCATATACCAAAACATCAATAACTCATCAAAACACAAATATGAACTTCAAAACACAATTTTTATCTGTTCCATTTACCAAAACATCAATAACTCATCAAAACACAAATATGAACTTCAAAATCACAATTCTACCTATTCCATATAACAAAACATAATATAACTCATCAAAACACAAATATGAACTTCAAAATCACAATTCTACCTATTCCATATACCAAAACATCATTGAATAATTCATCAAAACACAAATATGAACTTCAAAATCACAATTCTACCTATTCCATATAACAAAACATAATATTACTCATCAAAACACAAATATGAACTTCAAAATCACAATTCTACCTATTCCATATACAAAAACATCAATGAATAACTCATCAAAACACAAATATGAACTTCAAAATCACAATTCTACCTATTCCATATACCAAAACATCAATGAATAACTCATCAAAACACAAATATGAACTTCAAAATCACAATTCTACCTATTCCATATACCAAAACATCAATAACTCATCAAAACACAAATATGAACTTCAAAATCACAATTCTACCTATTCCATATACCAAAACATCAATGAATAATTCATCAAAACACAAATATGAACTTCAAAATCACAATTCTACCTATTCCATATAACAAAACATAATATAACTCATCAAAACACAAATAGGAACTTCAAAATCACAATTCTACCTATTCCATATACCAAAACATCATTGAATAATTCATCAAAACACAAATATGAACTTCAAAATCACAATTCTACCTATTCCATATAACAAAACATAATATAACTCATCAAAACACAAATATGAACTTCAAAATCACAATTCTACCTATTCCATATACCAAAACATCAATGAATAATTCATCAAAACACAAATATGAACTTCAAAATCACAATTCTACCTATTCCATATACCAAAACATCAATAACTCATCAAAACACAAATATGAACTTCAAAATCACAATTCTACCTATTCCATATACCAAAACATCAATGAATAATTCATCAAAACACAAATATGAACTTCAAAATCACAATTCTACCTATTCCATATAACAAAACATAATATAACTCATCAAAACACAAATAGGAACTTCAAAATCACAATTCTACCTATTCCATATACCAAAACATCATTGAATAATTCATCAAAACACAAATATGAACTTCAAAATCACAATTCTACCTATTCCATATAACAAAACATAATATAACTCATCAAAACACAAATATGAACTTCAAAATCACAATTCTACCTATTCCATATACCAAAACATCAATGAATAACTCATCAAAACACAAATATGAACTTCAAAATCACAATTCTACCTATTCCATATACCAAAACATCAATAACTCATCAAAACACAAATATGAACTTCAAAATCACAATTCTACCTATTCCATATACCAAAACATCAATGAATAATTCATCAAAACACAAATATGAACTTCAAAATCACAATTCTACCTATTCCATATACCAAAACATCAATGAATAACTCATCAAAACACAAATATGAACTTCAAAATCACAATTCTACCTATTCCATATAACAAAACTTAATATAATTCATCAAAACACAAATATGAACTTCAAAATCACAATTCTACCTATTCCATATAACAAAACATAATATAACTCATCAAAACACAAATATGAACTTCAAATTCACAATTCTACCTATTCCATATACCAAAACATCAATGAATAATTCATCAAAACACAAATATGAACTTCAAAATCACAATTCTACCTATTCCATATAACAAAACATAATATAACTCATCAAAACACAAATATGAACTTCAAATTCACAATTCTACCTATTCCATATACCAAAACATCAATGAATAATTCATCAAAACACAAATATGAACTTCAAAATCACAATTCTACCTATTCCATATACCAAAACATCAATAAATCATCAAAACACAAATATGAACTTCAAAATCTCAATTCTACCTATTTCATATACCAAAACATCAATAACTCATCAAAACACAAATATGAACTTCAAAATCACAATTCTACCTATTCCATATACCAAAACATCAATAACTCATCAAAACACAAATATGAACTTCAAAATCACAATTCTACCTATTCCATATACCAAAACATCAATGAATAATTCATCAAAACACAAATATGAACTTCAAAATCACAATTCTACCTATTCCATATACCAAAACATCAATAACTCATCAAAACACAAATATGAACTTCAAAATCACAATTCTACCTATTCCATATACCAAAACATCAATGAATAATTCATCAAAACACAAATATGAACTTCAAAATCACAATTCTACCTATTCCATATAACAAAACATAATATAACTCATCAAAACACAAATAGGAACTTCAAAATCACAATTCTACCTATTCCATATACCAAAACATCATTGAATAATTCATCAAAACACAAATATGAACTTCAAAATCACAATTCTACCTATTCCATATAACAAAACATAATATAACTCATCAAAACACAAATATGAACTTCAAAATCACAATTCTACCTATTCCATATACCAAAACATCAATGAATAACTCATCAAAACACAAATATGAACTTCAAAATCACAATTCTACCTATTCCATATACCAAAACATCAATAACTCATCAAAACACAAATATGAACTTCAAAATCACAATTCTACCTATTCCATATACCAAAACATCAATGAATAATTCATCAAAACACAAATATGAACTTCAAAATCACAATTCTACCTATTCCATATACCAAAACATCAATGAATAACTCATCAAAACACAAATATGAACTTCAAAATCACAATTCTACCTATTCCATATAACAAAACTTAATATAATTCATCAAAACACAAATATGAACTTCAAAATCACAATTCTACCTATTCCATATAACAAAACATAATATAACTCATCAAAACACAAATATGAACTTCAAAATCACAATTCTACCTATTCCATATACCAAAACATCAATGAATAACTCATCAAAACACAAATATGAACTTCAAAATCACAATTCTACCTATTCCATATACCAAAACATCAATAACTCATCAAAACACAAATATGAACTTCAAAATCACAATTCTACCTATTCCATATACCAAAACATCAATGAATAATTCATCAAAACACAAATATGAACTTCAAAATCACAATTCTACCTATTCCATATACCAAAACATCAATAACTCATCAAAACACAAATATGAACTTCAAAACACAATTTTTATCTATTCCATTTACCAAAACATCAATAACTCATCAAAACACAAATATGAACTTCAAAATCACAATTCTACCTATTCCATATAACAAAACATAATATAACTCATCAAAACACAAATATGAACTTCAAAATCACAATTCTACCTATTCCATATACCAAAACATCATTGAATAATTCATCAAAACACAAATATGAACTTCAAAATCACAATTCTACCTATTCCATATAACAAAACATAATATAACTCATCAAAACACAAATATGAACTTCAAAATCACAATTCTACCTATTCCATATACCAAAACATCAATGAATAACTCATCAAAACACAAATATGAACTTCAAAATCACAATTCTACCTATTCCATATACCAAAACATCAATAACTCATCAAAACACAAATATGAACTTCAAAATCACAATTCTACCTATTCCATATACCAAAACATCAATGAATAATTCATCAAAACACAAATATGAACTTCAAAATCACAATTCTACCTATTCCATATACCAAAACATCAATAACTCATCAAAACACAAATATGAACTTCAAAACACAATTTTTATCTATTCCATTTACCAAAACATCAATAACTCATCAAAACACAAATATGAACTTCAAAATCACAATTCTACCTATTCCATATAACAAAACATAATATAACTCATCAAAACACAAATATGAACTTCAAAATCACAATTCTACCTATTCCATGTAACAAAACATAATATAACTCATCAAAACACAAATATGAACTTCAAATTCACAATTCTACCTATTCCATATACCAAAACATCAATGAATAATTCATCAAAACACAAATATGAACTTCAAAATCACAATTCTACCTATTCCATATACCAAAACATCAATAAATCATCAAAACACAAATATGAACTTCAAAATCTCAATTCTACCTATTTCATATACCAAAACATCAATAACTCATCAAAACACAAATATGAACTTCACAATAAAAATTCTACCTATTCCATATACCAAAACATCAATAACTCATCAAAACACAAATATGAACTTCAAAATCTCAATTCTACCTATTCCATATACCAAAACATCAATGAATAATTCATCAAAACACAAATATGATCTTCAAAATCACAATTCTACCTATTCCATATACCAAAACATCAATAACTCATCAAAACACAAATATGAACTTCAAAATCACAATTCTACCTATTCCATATACCAAAACATCAATAACTCATCAAAACACAAATAGGAACTTCAAAATCACAATTCTACCTATTCCATATAACAAAACCTAATATAACTCATCAAAACACAAATATGAACTTCAAAATCACAATTCTACCTATTCCATATAACAAAACATAATATAACTCATCAAAACACAAATAGGAACTTCAAAATCACAATTCTACCTATTCCATATACCAAAACATCATTGAATAATTCATCAAAACACAAATATGAACTTCAAAATCACAATTCTACCTATTCCATATAACAAAACATAATATAACTCATCAAAACACAAATATGAACTTCAAAATCACAATTCTACCTATTCCATATACCAAAACATCAATGAATAACTCATCAAAACACAAATATGAACTTCAAAATCACAATTCTACCTATTCCATATACCAAAACATCAATAACTCATCAAAACACAAATATGAACTTCAAAATCACAATTCTACCTATTCCATATACCAAAACATCAATGAATAATTCATCAAAACACAAATATGAACTTCAAAATCACAATTCTACCTATTCCATATACCAAAACATCAATAACTCATCAAAACACAAATATGAACTTCAAAACACAATTTTTATCTATTCCATTTACCAAAACATCAATAACTCATCAAAACACAAATATGAACTTCAAAATCACAATTCTACCTATTCCATATAACAAAACATAATATAACTCATCAAAACACAAATATGAACTTCAAAATCACAATTCTACCTATTCCATATAACAAAACATAATATAACTCATCAAAACACAAATATTAACTTCAAATTCACAATTCTACCTATTCCATATACCAAAACATCAATGAATAATTCATCAAAACACAAATATGAACTTCAAAATCACAATTCTACCTATTCCATATACCAAAACATCAATAAATCATCAAAACACAAATATGAACTTCAAAATCTCAATTCTACCTATTTCATATACCAAAACATCAATAACTCATCAAAACACAAATATGAACTTCACAATAAAAATTCTACCTATTCCATATACCAAAACATCAATAACTCATCAAAACACAAATATGAACTTCAAAATCACAATTCTACCTATTCCATATACCAAAACATCAATGAATAATTCATCAAAACACAAATATGAACTTCAAAATCACAATTCTACCTATTCCATATACCAAAACATCAATAACTCATCAAAACACAAATATGAACTTCAAAACACAATTTTTATCTATTCCATTTACCAAAACATCAATAACTCATCAAAACACAAATATGAACTTCAAAATCACAATTCTACCTATTCCATATAACAAAACATAATATAACTCATCAAAACACAAATATGAACTTCAAAATCACAATTCTACCTATTCCATATACCAAAACATCATTGAATAATTCATCAAAACACAAATATGAACTTCAAAATCACAATTCTACCTATTCCATATAACAAAACATAATATTACTCATCAAAACACAAATATGAACTTCAAAATCACAATTCTACCTATTCCATATACCAAAACATCAATGAATAACTCATCAAAACACAAATATGAACTTCAAAATCACAATTCTACCTATTCCATATACCAAAACATCAATAACTCATCAAAACACAAATATGAACTTCAAAATCACAATTCTACCTATTCCATATACCAAAACATCAATGAATAATTCATCAAAACACAAATATGAACTTCAAAATCACAATTCTACCTATTCCATATAACAAAACATAATATAACTCATCAAAACACAAATAGGAACTTCAAAATCACAATTCTACCTATTCCATATACCAAAACATCATTGAATAATTCATCAAAACACAAATATGAACTTCAAAATCACAATTCTACCTATTCCATATAACAAAACATAATATAACTCATCAAAACACAAATATGAACTTCAAAATCACAATTCTACCTATTCCATATACCAAAACATCAATGAATAACTCATCAAAACACAAATATGAACTTCAAAATCACAATTCTACCTATTCCATATACCAAAACATCAATAACTCATCAAAACACAAATATGAACTTCAAAATCACAATTCTACCTATTCCATATACCAAAACATCAATGAATAATTCATCAAAACACAAATATGAACTTCAAAATCACAATTCTACCTATTCCATATAACAAAACATAATATAACTCATCAAAACACAAATAGGAACTTCAAAATCACAATTCTACCTATTCCATATACCAAAACATCATTGAATAATTCATCAAAACACAAATATGAACTTCAAAATCACAATTCTACCTATTCCATATAACAAAACATAATATAACTCATCAAAACACAAATATGAACTTCAAAATCACAATTCTACCTATTCCATATACCAAAACATCAATGAATAACTCATCAAAACACAAATATGAACTTCAAAATCACAATTCTACCTATTCCATATACCAAAACATCAATAACTCATCAAAACACAAATATGAACTTCAAAATCACAATTCTACCTATTCCATATACCAAAACATCAATGAATAATTCATCAAAACACAAATATGAACTTCAAAATCACAATTCTACCTATTCCATATACCAAAACATCAATAACTCATCAAAACACAAATATGAACTTCAAAACACAATTTTTATCTATTCCATTTACCAAAACATCAATAACTCATCAAAACACAAATATGAACTTCAAAATCACAATTCTACCTATTCCATATAACAAAACATAATATAACTCATCAAAACACAAATATGAACTTCAAAATCACAATTCTACCTATTCCATATAACAAAACATAATATAACTCATCAAAACACAAATATGAACTTCAAATTCACAATTCTACCTATTCCATATACCAAAACATCAATGAATAATTCATCAAAACACAAATATGAACTTCAAAATCACAATTCTACCTATTCCATATACCAAAACATCAATAAATCATCAAAACACAAATATGAACTTCAAAATCTCAATTCTACCTATTTCATATACCAAAACATCAATAACTCATCAAAACACAAATATGAACTTCACAATAAAAATTCTACCTATTCCATATACCAAAACATCAATAACTCATCAAAACACAAATATGAACTTCAAAATCACAATTCTACCTATTCCATATACCAAAACATCAATGAATAATTCATCAAAACACAAATATGAACTTCAAAATCACAATTCTACCTATTCCATATACCAAAACATCAATAACTCATCAAAACACAAATATGAACTTCAAAACACAATTTTTATCTATTCCATTTACCAAAACATCAATAACTCATCAAAACACAAATATGAACTTCAAAATCACAATTCTACCTATTCCATATAACAAAACATAATATAACTCATCAAAACACAAATATGAACTTCAAAATCACAATTCTACCTATTCCATATACCAAAACATCATTGAATAATTCATCAAAACACAAATATGAACTTCAAAATCACAATTCTACCTATTCCATATAACAAAACATAATATTACTCATCAAAAAACAAATATGAACTTCAAAATCACAATTCTACCTATTCCATATACCAAAACATCAATGAATAACTCATCAAAACACAAATATGAACTTCAAAATCACAATTCTACCTATTCCATATACCAAAACATCAATAACTCATCAAAACACAAATATGAACTTCAAAATCACAATTCTACCTATTCCATATACCAAAACATCAATAACTCATCAAAACACAAATATGAACTTCAAAACACAATTTTTATCTATTCCATTTACCAAAACATCAATAACTCATCAAAACACAAATATGAACTTCAAAATCACAATTCTACCTATTCCATATAACAAAACATAATATAACTCATCAAAACACAAATATGAACTTCAAAATCACAATTCTACCTATTCCATATACCAAAACATCAATAACTCATCAAAACACAAATAGGAACTTCAAAATCACAATTCTACCTATTCCATATAACAAAACCTAATATAACTCATCAAAACACAAATATGAACTTCAAAATCACAATTCTACCTATTCCATATAACAAAACATAATATAACTCATCAAAACACAAATAGGAACTTCAAAATCACAATTCTACCTATTCCATATACCAAAACATCATTGAATAATTCATCAAAACACAAATATGAACATCAAAATCACAATTCTACCTATTCCATATAACAAAACATAATATAACTCATCAAAACACAAATATGAACTTCAAAATCACAATTCTACCTATTCCATATACCAAAACATCAATGACTCATCAAAACACAAATATGAACTTCAAAACACAATTTTTATCTATTCCATTTACCAAAACATCAATAACTCATCAAAACACAAATATGAACTTCAAAATCACAATTCTACCTATTCCATATAACAAAACATAATATAACTCATCAAAACACAAATATGAACTTCAAATTCACAATTCTACCTATTCTATATACCAAAACATCAATGAATAATTCATCAAAACACAAATATGAACTTCAAAATCACAATTCTACCTATTCCATATACCAAAACATCAATAAATCATCAAAACACAAATATGAACTTCAAAATCTCAATTCTACCTATTTCATATACCAAAACATCAATAACTCATCAAAACACAAATATGAACTTCACAATAAAAATTCTACCTATTCCATATACCAAAACATCAATAACTCATCAAAACACAAATATGAACTTCAAAATCTCAATTCTACCTATTCCATATACCAAAACATCAATGAATAATTCATCAAAACACAAATATGATCTTCAAAATCACAATTCTACCTATTCCATATACCAAAACATCATTGAATAATTCATCAAAACACAAATATGAATTTCAAAATCACAATTCTACCTATTCCATATAACAAAACATAATATAACTCATCAAAACACAAATATGAACTTCAAAATCACAATTCTACCTATTCCATATACCAAAACATCAATGAATAACTCATCAAAACACAAATATGAACTTCAAAATCACAATTCTACCTATTCCATATAACAAAACATCAATAACTCATCAAAACACAAATATGACCTTCAAAATCACAATTCTACCTATTCCATATACCAAAACATCAATAACTCATCAAAACACAAATATGAACTTCAAAACACAATTTTTATCTATTCCATTTACCAAAACATCAATAACTCATCAAAACACAAAAATGAACTTCAAAATCCCAATTCTACCTATTCCATATAACAAAACATAATATAACTCATCAAAACACAAATATGAACTTCAAAATCACAATTCTACCTATTCCATATAGCAAAACATAATATAACTCATCAAAACACAAATATGAACTTCAAATTCACAATTCTACCTATTCCATATACCAAAACATCAATGAATAATTCATCAAAACACAAATATGAACTTCAAAATCACAATTCTACCTATTCCATATAACAAAACATAATATAACTCATCAAAACAAAAATATGAACTTCAAAATCACAATTCTACCTATTCCATATACCAAAACATAATATAACTCCTCAAAACATAAATATGAACTTCAAAACACAATTTTTATCTATTCCATTTACCAAAACATCAATAACTCATCAAAACACAAATATGAACTTCAAAATCACAATTCTACCTATTCCATATAACAAAACATAATATAACTCATCAAAACACAAATATGAACTTCAAAATCACAATTCTACCTATTCCATATAACAAAACATAATATAACTCATCAAAACACAAATATGAACTTCAAATTCACAATTCTACCTATTCCATATACCAAAACATCAATGAATAATTCATCAAAACACAAATATGAACTTCAAAATCACAATTCTACCTATTCCATATACCAAAACATCAATAAATCATCAAAACACAAATATGAACTTCAAAATCTCAATTCTACCTATTTCATATACCAAAACATCAATAACTCATCAAAACACAAATATGAACTTCACAATAAAAATTCTACCTATTCCATATACCAAAACATCAATAACTCATCAAAACACAAATATGAACTTCAAAATCACAATTCTACCTATTCCATATACCAAAACATCAATGAATAATTCATCAAAACACAAATATGAACTTCAAAATCACAATTCTACCTATTCCATATACCAAAACATCAATAACTCATCAAAACACAAATATGAACTTCAAAACACAATTTTTATCTATTCCATTTACCAAAACATCAATAACTCATCAAAACACAAATATGAACTTCAAAATCACAATTCTACCTATTCCATATAACAAAACATAATATAACTCATCAAAACACAAATATGAACTTCAAAATCACAATTCTACCTATTCCATATACCAAAACATCATTGAATAATTCATCAAAACACAAATATGAACTTCAAAATCACAATTCTACCTATTCCATATAACAAAACATAATATTACTCATCAAAAAACAAATATGAACTTCAAAATCACAATTCTGTTAGTTTTGAATACAGAAAAGCTATGGCTTGTATCAAAAACTAATATCCACAGATGACATATCATTTTGTTTCAGTATAAATCTGTTCCTTTATATCATAGAACTAGATAACGGGGTGTCGACAAACACAGTAGATACCGTTATTGGTTAAAGTATTGATATATAAAAAGTATGCTCGTAACCGAGATAGTCTGAACATACTATCGGTATAGGTTATTGTGTGGTTTGGAAATTGGTTTATCTAGACTAGTTTAAATCACACAGATATGCCCGGGGCATATTGAGCACGACCAGTTTGGATAGAATTGACTTGTACTGATCGGCGCAGTCAATTCGGTCCTAGTATTCCGTCTCTCAATCCCGAGATTGGGACGGGCGTGAGGGTTGGGTGTCGTATGCTTTGATTTGCCAAAGAGTGAGGTCAATTGAGGCCAATACCTCGGTAAGTTGGGTATGCGGTGTTTAGCTTCTTGCGTGCCGTTGCTAGTCGGAGGAATCCACGTACCGGTTTGCCGGGTTGATGGTGCTCTCGAGATGAGCTCGTAAGGTTATTATACTAAATCCGGCCGGTGAACTTTATGTTCGGTATAATAAAAGGTCGAGTGGTACTAATCTCGGAAACCAAGAAGTCGGTGAATTAATTTGTCAGTAAATTGATAAATCGACGAGCACTAGATCTTTAATGTGGGGAGATAGAAGAAATAATAATGGCGCGATGTAAAGTCGTTTTCGAGCGGTAGTTCCATAATTGGTCCGTTAGTGGTACGACCGATTATGCGTTTGACTAATCGGCAAGGTAAATTAATTAATCCAAAGGGTTTAATTAATATTTAATCGACGAAGTGAATTTAGAAATTAATTCGATTTTGAATTAATTAATTCTAAGGGTTCGATTAAATTAAATTAACAAAGTGGATTAAATAAATTAATTTAAAAGGGTCGATTGGAGTTGATTAGTCAGGAAGACTTAGCGGTCAACGAAAGTCAAATTTTAAGACCTAACTCGAGAGCCCATTAGGTCTCCTTAGAAGCTCCTATAAATACAACATATTGGGCAGCAAAAACCCTAAGAAACTTGGCAGCCAAGTTTGGCTAGAAAGAGAAAGTTTGGTCTAGAGAGAGAACGTGTCTTCCTCGTCAAGTTTTCTCTCGAAGTCGACCAAGATAGCTTTCTTCTTTGTCAAGAAACTCAGCCCATTGTTTTTGAGAGCAGCCCATGGGATTTTGAGCAGCCCGGATCATTTTTCAGCCCGGTTTTACTATCACTGTTCGCTGCTGTTCATTATTCATTATTGCCGCCGCGGGTTCTTCTTGTTCAGCAGCTCCGGCGATCGGTCTTCAGGATTGCGCGCAGAACCGCCGCTGCAGCGTTGATCTCTGATCAGTCCAGGTGATCCGCTGCGGCTGGTGTCCAGATCGCGGTGATCTTTGGGCGGCCGATCGAAGGAGTTGGGTCGGTTTTAGGCAGCAGCATCAAGGAAGCAGCGGACTGCTCCGGGCAACTTCAACTTGAAAAGGGAAAATTTTGGGCAGCTTCATTTTTGTTAAAAAAAATTCTGGGCAGCTCAATTTTCATAAGAAAATTCCGGGCAGCTTAATTTTGAGTTTCTTGATAGGCAAGTTTCTTGGGTTTTCAGTCGGATTGCCGTGGGTAGCTCCGTAGACGATAGCCCACACTATCTCGGAGCTCGTATTGGAGAATTCTTCGGATTTCTTGTGGATTTCGCGCTAAAGAATTGGGTTTTCTTTTAGGCGAGGGACTTCGCTACAAAAGGTATAATCTTTAAGTTCCGCTTTAATTAAAGATTTAATTTTTTGTGTCCCGATTAATAAATTAAATAAGTATAAGCCTAGATCCGTTCATGGGTAAACTAATTTGAGCCTGAGCTTGGTCGAAAGCTTCCGATTCTGGAATGCATAGCACGAAAGTGAGGTTTTCGATTTAGCCCGGGCTTGTTCAGTTTTCCTTCAAATTGGTATCAAAGCGTTGGTTTCGGTCTTATACTTGTTTGATTTATTACACGGCTTTATTTTGGCATTATTATTTTTGTCGAAATGTATAAACAGGTGGTTATTGGTTTCCCGGCTATTGTGGTAGAAATTTAATTTTCATTCATAAACCCCGGGACATGTCCGGGCTCGTTTTATTTTGAATGAAATTTCTGTAATAGTAATAACCACGAGCTGGAAGCCGTGTAGGATTAGAAAAAATCTTGTAGTAGGATTTGATCTAATCATGTCGTCTTTAAATTCCTAGAAAAACGCCTTTGTATATAGGAATTTTTGTACTATGACGAAGACGTTATTTTGGGTAACTTATATTCGCGGGTTTTGATTTATTGTAATTTTGGGTGATTCCTAATTACGGAATAAACCGAGAAAACCCGGGCGAATCGAGAGGAATCCAAATAACGAGTGGGAGCGACACGACGGGAAGTGTCACCGAGGCGTCAAAGAATCAACGATAGAGAAGGCCATAATAGTCGGGAAATTTTATTTTCTTTAATTTCCCGTATTTATGATTTTTTCGTTGATTGTGTGATTTTCGTTTTATTTTGCATGAACGAAATTCAAACCAAAAGTTTTTCAAAAGGTAATGTGCAATTAACTAAGGTAGATTATTCGCATATTAAAACTCCAACGGTTTTATGGGTGCGAATATCCATAGTTAAGATATTGCATGTTAAAACGTAAAAATCCTCAAACTTAATTACATTCGAAAGTTTTAGTTTAATCGTAATTTTGGGTGATTCCTAATTACGTGGGGTTTTGGTTTATCGTAATTTTGGGTGATTCCTAATTACGTAGAAAATCGAGAAAACCCGGATTTTGGTTTTTCGTAATTTTTGGGTGATTCCTAATTACGTAGAAAACCGAAATGGAAAACCGAGAAAATTAAGGCGAATTTAAATTATTTTAAAAATCTAAGTGGGAGCGGGTTGGTTAATATCCCCATGGCCTCCATTACGGGTTCATTGGCGATGTGGTTAAACGGCTTCCCCGTCGGTTGAGTTTTCAATCACAGATATCGCTGGAATGAATTTCTAAAGGGATGACTATAGTGCGTTTAATTGGGAAAAGTTGCGACACCCTCGCCGTCCGAGGCGCATTAGTACCCTAAGTAACAAACTTAGAAGTCACGTAATGGCATACACTTAGTGTACTGTTTATAGTATCCCTCCTACGAGGTAACGCTATTTACGTGTACGGCTAAAATTATCGACTATTAATTTCATTGATCATAAGATCGTTGGTCAGATAATGAGATTAATGGACTTAGGTCCTTCTCGAACGAATGTGGGTTAGCGTAGACGTTCACCCGTCGTGACCTGCGTTAATCCCGGTGGGAGAGATGTCGGTAGAAGATTATATTTCTTTTCTGAGGATTTTTCAATATTTTCGAAAAGTATACTGAGACATGTTTTTTCAGTTGATATGTCGTTCAACCCGCTAGCTGTCATTCTGAACCAAAACAAACTCACCGGTCCTAATTACATTGATTGGAAACGGAACCTGGACATTGTCCTAACCGCCGAAGGTTATAAGTATGTGCTCACTGAGGAGTGCCCCCCTAAGCCCAGTGAGGATGCCACACCTGAGCAGCGAGAGCCATATACGAGGTGGCAGAAAGCTGATGAGATGACCAGGTGCTACATCTTGGCTTCCATGTCAAGTGTGCTGCAGCACCAGCATCAGTTGATGACCTCAGCCTACGATATGATGCTCAACCTCAGGGAGATGTTTGGACATCAGGGCAGGGCAGCCAAGCAGTCAGCTATGAGGAAACTCATGAATGCTAAGATGGCTGAGGGCACTTCAGTGAGAGATCACGTACTGGACATGATTGGTTGCATCAATGAGATCGAGGTATTGGGAGGTGAGATTGATGGGGAAACCCAGGTCGATATCATCCTTCAGAGCTTGCCTCCCAGTTTTGAGCAGTTTCGATTGAACTATAATATGGGGAATCTCTCATATTCACTTTCTGAGCTCATGACTGCATTGGTGTCTGCTGAGAGCCTCTTCGCTGAGAAGAAGCAAGCCTTGGCTACTGTTGGTCCCTCAGGTTCCTCTGCTGGGTCCAAAGCCAGGAAGCAAAAGAGGAAGAGAGGCCAGAAAGCAGGAGCCAGTCATGGACCCAAGGCGGGCATTGCCAAGAAGCAGAAGCCGAGAGGCAAATGCTTCAGATGTGGCAAAGCGGGACATTGGAAGAATGACTGCCCAAAGCCTCGAGGTACGTGTAAATTTTCCCTAGTCACTGAGACGTGTTTAGCGGCGATTCCCACGGATACTTGGTGTGTGGATTCGGGAGCCACTGATCACGTTTGTAATTCTTTGCAGGGGTTCCAAGTGACCCGGCTGCTTAGAGAGGGAGAGTTGCAGGTCTACCTTGGGGATACTACCAGAGTTTCTGTGGCTGCAGTGGGAGTTATTAGTCTTTATTTTTCAGACTCTATTTTATATTTGAAGGATTGTCTTTATGTACCTAGTTTTCGAAAGAACTTGCTTTCAGTTTCGAAACTTGTTTTGGATGGTTATAAGTGTGTATTTTCTGATGGTTCGGTTTTTATAAGAAAATGCCAGAAACTTATATGTTCCGGTACATTGGTTGACAATCTGTTTTTAATCAAGACTTACTCCCCAGTTATGCAAAATACAGAAACTAGTAACTCATCACCGAATCATAATAAGAGAAAGGAATCTTCCCCTTTGAATCAGACTTATCTTTGGCACCTGAGACTAGGTCATATCAACCTTAGTAGGATTCAAAGGTTGGTCAAGAGTGGGTCTTTGGACTTACTAGATATTGACAGCTATTCGACCTGTGAGTCCTGCTTGGAAGGTAAAATGACCAAGAGGCCTTTTAAGGTGAAGGGGTATAGGGCCAAGGAGGTTTTAGAGTTGATTCATTCTGACGTGTGTGGACCTATGTCAGTTCAGGCTAGAGGTGGTGAATACCTCTCTAGTGAATTTAGGACCTATTTGTCAGAGGAGGGTATTCAGACCCAGTTGTCTGCACCTGGCACACCCCAGCAGAATGGTGTGGCAGAGAGGAGGAACAGGTCTCTTATGGAGATGGTTAGATCGATGATGAGTTACAGTGAGTTGCCTACCTCGTTTTGGGGTTATGCCTTAGATACAACATGTTTTATCCTCAACCTTGTGCCATCTAAGTCTGTGCCTACGACCCCAGTAGAGTTGTGGAGTGGGCGGAAGCCTAGTCTGAGACATCTCAGGGTTTGGGGTTGTCCAGCATATGTGCTCGAGGCAGATGCAGGCAAGTTAGAGGCGAGATCCAAGGTTATGCTGTTTATAGGCTACCCCAAAGGAACGAGATGTGGTTTATTTTATAGTCCTCAGGATCAGAAGGTGGTGGTCAGCACCAATGCCAGATTTCTTGAGGAGGACTATATTTTAGATCACAAGTCAAGCAGCAAGGTAGTATTGGAAGAGCTTAGAAGTCAGTCCACTATTCCAGATGCACACGTACAGGAAGATACACCACAAGAGACTGCACACACTATCACAGATGATGCTCTTACACAGGTTGCGCCTCGTCGTAGTGGGAGGGTTGTGAGACAGCCCGAGAGGTACATGGGTTTGGGTGAGTCTTCGGACTTTATCCCTGGTGCTCGTGAACCAGACCCAGTTAACTACAATGAGGTTCTTTAGGATAGAGATGCAAGCATCCAGATCTTGGAACATCCGTTTTGACGAGGTTATCCAGTCCTATGGATTCACTCGGTGTCCGGATGAGCAGTGTGTTTATAGCAGGCGTGATGGTGATATAGTGGTGTTCCTCGTACTTTACGTAGATGACATTCTTCTTATTGGCAACAGTAAGAAGGTGTTGTCAGACGTAAAGGCATGGCTGTCCAGGCAATTCGATATGAAGGATTTGGGAGAGGCTGGACATATCCTTGGGATCAAGATTATTCGAGATCGTAGGAGACGTTCTCTGACTCTCTCATAGGCATCCTACATAGACACGATTCTGGCCCGTTTTAACATGCAGAACTCCAAGAAGGGTTCACTACCCTTCAGGCATGGAGTGCATTTGTCTAAGGAGCAGTGTCCTAAGACTGCTGAGGAGATAGATGCCATGAAGGCGGTACCCTATGCTTCTGCAGTGGGTAGCCTCATGTATGCTACGTTGTGCACGAGGCCTGATATTTGCTTTGCCGTAGGCATGGTTAGCAGATATCAGAATAACCCTGGGAAGGCTCACTGGGAGGCAGTAAAATGCATTCTCAAGTACTTGCGCAGGACAAGAGATTATGTCCTAGTTTATAGAGCGCAGGAGCTTGTACCATTGGGTTACACAGATTCGGACTTTCAAGGAGATATGGACAAGAGTAAGTCTACCTCTGGGTTTGTGTTTACTCTAGGAGGTGGAGCCATAGTATGGAAGAGTGTCAAGCAGAAATGCGTGGCGGACTCTACCATGGAGGCCGAGTACGTTGCCGCTTCAGAGGCAGCGAAAGATGCTGTATGGCTCAGGAGCTTCCTGATGGACTTGGATGTGGTTCCTGAGTTGCCTAGGTCTATCACAGTTTATTGTGATAACAATAGTGCAGTTGCTAACTTGAGGGAACCACGAGCCCATAAGGCGAGTAAACACATAGAGCGCAAGTACCACCTGATACGAGAAATCGTAAAGAGGGGAGACGTGACCGTGGCCAAGATAGTATCAGATGACAACCATGCAGATCCTTTCACAAAGCCATTGACCCTAAAGGTCTTTGAGAGACATGTGGAGGGCATGGGAGTCAGATTCTTGAGGGAGCCATGTTAGTGAGCTTAAAGGTGTTCTGGAGATTTCATTGTGACAGCAGTGTAATAGCGGGTTGGACAGTTTTTGTACTTCTTAGCATAGCTTTGAGTATTAGTGGGAGATTGTTAGTTTTGAATACAGAAAAGCTATGGCTTGTATCAAAAACTAATATCCACAGATGACATATCATTTTGTTTCAGTATAAATCTGTTCCTTTATATCATAGAACTAGATAACGGGGTGTCGACAAACACAGTAGATACCGTTATTGGTTAAAGTATTGATATATAAAAAGTATGCTCGTAACCGAGATAGTCTGAACATACTATCGGTATAGGTTATTGTGTGGTTTGGAAATTGGTTTATCTAGACTAGTTTAAATCACACAGATATGCCCGGGGCATATTGAGCACGACCAGTTTGGATAGAATTGACTTGTACTGATCGGCGCAGTCAATTCGGTCCTAGTATTCCGTCTCTCAATCCCGAGATTGGGACGGGCGTGAGGGTTGGGTGTCGTATGCTTTGATTTGCCAAAGAGTGAGGTCAATTGAGGCCAATACCTCGGTAAGTTGGGTATGCGGTGTTTAGCTTCTTGCGTGCCGTTGCTAGTCGGAGGAATCCACGTACCGGTTTGCCGGGTTGATGGTGCTCTCGAGATGAGCTCGTAAGGTTATTATACTAAATCCGGCCGGTGAACTTTATGTTCGGTATAATAAAAGGTCGAGTGGTACTAATCTCGGAAACCAAGAAGTCGGTGAATTAATTTGTCAGTAAATTGATAAATCGACGAGCACTAGATCTTTAATGTGGGGAGATAGAAGAAATAATAATGGCGCGATGTAAAGTCGTTTTCGAGCGGTAGTTCCATAATTGGTCCGTTAGTGGTACGACCGATTATGCGTTTGACTAATCGGCAAGGTAAATTAATTAATCCAAAGGGTTTAATTAATATTTAATCGACGAAGTGAATTTAGAAATTAATTCGATTTTGAATTAATTAATTCTAAGGGTTCGATTAAATTAAATTAACAAAGTGGATTAAATAAATTAATTTAAAAGGGTCGATTGGAGTTGATTAGTCAGGAAGACTTAGCGGTCAACGAAAGTCAAATTTTAAGACCTAACTCGAGAGCCCATTAGGTCTCCTTAGAAGCTCCTATAAATACAACATATTGGGCAGCAAAAACCCTAAGAAACTTGGCAGCCAAGTTTGGCTAGAAAGAGAAAGTTTGGTCTAGAGAGAGAACGTGTCTTCCTCGTCAAGTTTTCTCTCGAAGTCGACCAAGATAGCTTTCTTCTTTGTCAAGAAACTCAGCCCATTGTTTTTGAGAGCAGCCCATGGGATTTTGAGCAGCCCGGATCATTTTTCAGCCCGGTTTTACTATCACTGTTCGCTGCTGTTCATTATTCATTATTGCCGCCGCGGGTTCTTCTTGTTCAGCAGCTCCGGCGATCGGTCTTCAGGATTGCGCGCAGAACCGCCGCTGCAGCGTTGATCTCTGATCAGTCCAGGTGATCCGCTGCGGCTGGTGTCCAGATCGCGGTGATCTTTGGGCGGCCGATCGAAGGAGTTGGGTCGGTTTTAGGCAGCAGCATCAAGGAAGCAGCGGACTGCTCCGGGCAACTTCAACTTGAAAAGGGAAAATTTTGGGCAGCTTCATTTTTGTTAAAAAAAATTCTGGGCAGCTCAATTTTCATAAGAAAATTCCGGGCAGCTTAATTTTGAGTTTCTTGATAGGCAAGTTTCTTGGGTTTTCAGTCGGATTGCCGTGGGTAGCTCCGTAGACGATAGCCCACACTATCTCGGAGCTCGTATTGGAGAATTCTTCGGATTTCTTGTGGATTTCGCGCTAAAGAATTGGGTTTTCTTTTAGGCGAGGGACTTCGCTACAAAAGGTATAATCTTTAAGTTCCGCTTTAATTAAAGATTTAATTTTTTGTGTCCCGATTAATAAATTAAATAAGTATAAGCCTAGATCCGTTCATGGGTAAACTAATTTGAGCCTGAGCTTGGTCGAAAGCTTCCGATTCTGGAATGCATAGCACGAAAGTGAGGTTTTCGATTTAGCCCGGGCTTGTTCAGTTTTCCTTCAAATTCTACCTATTCCATATACCAAAACATCAATGAATAACTCATCAAAACACAAATATGAACTTCAAAATCACAATTCTACCTATTCCATATACCAAAACATCAATAACTCATCAAAACACAAATATGAACTTCAAAATCACAATTCTACCTATTCCATATACCAAAACATCAATAACTCATCAAAACACAAATATGAACTTCAAAACACAATTTTTATCTATTCCATTTACCAAAACATCAATAACTCATCAAAACACAAATATGAACTTCAAAATCACAATTCTACCTATTCCATATAACAAAACATAATATAACTCATCAAAACACAAATATGAACTTCAAAATCACAATTCTACCTATTCCATATACCAAAACATCAATAACTCATCAAAACACAAATAGGAACTTCAAAATCACAATTCTACCTATTCCATATAACAAAACCTAATATAACTCATCAAAACACAAATATGAACTTCAAAATCACAATTCTACCTATTCCATATAACAAAACATAATATAACTCATCAAAACACAAATAGGAACTTCAAAATCACAATTCTACCTATTCCATATACCAAAACATCATTGAATAATTCATCAAAACACAAATATGAACATCAAAATCACAATTCTACCTATTCCATATAACAAAACATAATATAACTCATCAAAACACAAATATGAACTTCAAAATCACAATTCTACCTATTCCATATACCAAAACATCAATGACTCATCAAAACACAAATATGAACTTCAAAACACAATTTTTATCTATTCCATTTACCAAAACATCAATAACTCATCAAAACACAAATATGAACTTCAAAATCACAATTCTACCTATTCCATATAACAAAACATAATATAACTCATCAAAACACAAATATGAACTTCAAATTCACAATTCTACCTATTCTATATACCAAAACATCAATGAATAATTCATCAAAACACAAATATGAACTTCAAAATCACAATTCTACCTATTCCATATACCAAAACATCAATAAATCATCAAAACACAAATATGAACTTCAAAATCTCAATTCTACCTATTTCATATACCAAAACATCAATAACTCATCAAAACACAAATATGAACTTCACAATAAAAATTCTACCTATTCCATATACCAAAACATCAATAACTCATCAAAACACAAATATGAACTTCAAAATCTCAATTCTACCTATTCCATATACCAAAACATCAATGAATAATTCATCAAAACACAAATATGATCTTCAAAATCACAATTCTACCTATTCCATATACCAAAACATCATTGAATAATTCATCAAAACACAAATATGAATTTCAAAATCACAATTCTACCTATTCCATATAACAAAACATAATATAACTCATCAAAACACAAATATGAACTTCAAAATCACAATTCTACCTATTCCATATACCAAAACATCAATGAATAACTCATCAAAACACAAATATGAACTTCAAAATCACAATTCTACCTATTCCATATAACAAAACATCAATAACTCATTAAAACACAAATATGACCTTCAAAATCACAATTCTACCTATTCCATATACCAAAACATCAATAACTCATCAAAACACAAATATGAACTTCAAAACACAATTTTTATCTATTCCATTTACCAAAACATCAATAACTCATCAAAACACAAAAATGAACTTCAAAATCCCAATTCTACCTATTCCATATAACAAAACATAATATAACTCATCAAAACACAAATATGAACTTCAAAATCACAATTCTACCTATTCCATATAGCAAAACATAATATAACTCATCAAAACACAAATATGAACTTCAAATTCACAATTCTACCTATTCCATATACCAAAACATCAATGAATAATTCATCAAAACACAAATATGAACTTCAAAATCACAATTCTACCTATTCCATATAACAAAACATAATATAACTCATCAAAACACAAATATGAACTTCAAAATCACAATTCTACCTATTCCATATACCAAAACATAATATAACTCCTCAAAACATAAATATGAACTTCAAAACACAATTTTTATCTATTCCATTTACCAAAACATCAATAACTCATCAAAACACAAATATGAACTTCAAAATCACAATTCTACCTATTCCATATAACAAAACATAATATAACTCATCAAAACACAAATATGAACTTCAAAATCACAATTCTACCTATTCCATATACCAAAACATCAATAACTCATCAAAACACAAATATGAACTTCAAAATCACAATTCTACCTATTTCATATAACAAAACATAATATAACTCATCAAAACACAAATATGAACTTCAAAATCACAATTCTACCTATTCCATATACCAAAACATCAATAACTCATCAAAACACAAATATGAACTTCAAAATCACAATTCTACCTATTCCATATAACAAAACCTAATATAACTCATCAAAACACAAATATGAACTTCAAAATCACAATTCTACCTATTCCATATAACAAAACATAATATAACTCATCAAAACACAAATATGAACTTCAAAATCACAATTCTACCTATTCCATATACCAAAACATCATTGAATAATTCATCAAAACACAAATATGAACTTCAAAATCACAATTCTACCTATTCCATATAACAAAACATAATATAACTCATCAAAACATAAATATGAACTTCAAAATCACAATTCTACCTATTCCATATACCAAAACATCAATGAATAACTCATCAAAACACAAATATGAACTTCAAAATCACAATTCTACCTATTCCATATACCAAAACATCAATAACTCATCAAAACACAAATATGAACTTCAAAATCACAATTCTACCTATTCCATATACCAAAACATCAATGAATAATTCATCAAAACACAAATATGAACTTCAAAATCACAATTCTACCTATTCCATATACCAAAACATCAATAACTCATCAAAACACAAATATGAACTTCAAAACACAATTTTTATCTATTCCATTTACCAAAACATCAATAACTCATCAAAACACAAATATGAACTTCAAAATCACAATTCTACCTATTCCATATAACAAAACATAATATAACTCATCAAAACACAAATATGAACTTCAAAATCACAATTCTACCTATTCCATATAACAAAACATAATATAACTCATCAAAACACAAATATGAACTTCAAATTCACAATTCTACCTATTCCATATACCAAAACATCAATGAATAATTCATCAAAACACAAATATGAACTTCAAAATCACAATTCTACCTATTCCATATAACAAAACATAATATAACTCATCAAAACACAAATATGAACTTCAAAATCACAATTCTACCTATTCCATATACCAAAACATAATATAACTCATCAAAACATAAATATGAACTTCAAAACACAATTTTTATCTATTCCATTTACCAAAACATCAATAACTCATCAAAACACAAATATGAACTTCAAAATCACAATTCTACCTATTCCATATACCAAAACATCAATAACTCATCAAAACACAAATATGAACTTCAAAATCACAATTCTACCTATTCCATATAACAAAACATAATATAACTCATCAAAACACAAATATGAACTTCAAAATCACAATTCTACCTATTCCATATACCAAAACATAATATAACTCATCAAAACATAAATATGAACTTCAAAACACAATTTTTATCTATTCCATTTACCAAAACATCAATAACTCATCAAAACACAAATATGAACTTCAAAATCACAATTCTACCTATTCCATATACCAAAACATCATTGAATAATTCATCAAAACACAAATATGAACTTCAAAATCACAATTCTACCTATTCCATATAACAAAACATAATATAACTCATCAAAACACAAATATGAACTTCAAAATCACAATTCTACCTATTCCATATACCAAAACATCAATGAATAACTCATCAAAACACAAATATGAACTTCAAAATCACAATTCTACCTATTCCATATACCAAAACATCAATAACTCATCAAAACACAAATATGAACTTCAAAATCACAATTCTACCTATTCCATATACCAAAACATCAATGAATAATTCATCAAAACACAAATATGAACTTCAAAATCACAATTCTACCTATTCCATATACCAAAACATAATATAACTCATCAAAACATAAATATGAACTTCAAAACACAATTTTTATCTATTCCATTTACCAAAACATCAATAACTCATCAAAACACAAATATGAACTTCAAAATCACAATTCTACCTATTCCATATACCAAAACATCAATAACTCATCAAAACACAAATATGAACTTCAAAATCACAATTCTACCTATTCCATATAACAAAACATAATATAACTCATCAAAACACAAATATGAACTTCAAAATCACAATTCTACCTATTCCATATACCAAAACATCATTGAATAATTCATCAAAACACAAATATGAACTTCAAAATCACAATTCTACCTATTCCATATAACAAAACATAATATTACTCATCAAAAAACAAATATGAACTTCAAAATCACAATTCTACCTATTCCATATACCAAAACATCAATGAATAACTCATCAAAACACAAATATGAACTTCAAATTCACAATTCTACCTATTCCATATACCAAAACATCAATGAATAATTCATCAAAACACAAATATGAACTTCAAAATCACAATTCTACCTATTCCATATAACAAAACATAATATAACTCATCAAAACACAAATATGAACTTCAAAATCACAATTCTACCTATTCCATATACCAAAACATAATATAACTCATCAAAACATAAATATGAACTTCAAAACACAATTTTTATCTATTCCATTTACCAAAACATCAATAACTCATCAAAACACAAATATGAACTTCAAAATCACAATTCTACCTATTCCATATACCAAAACATCAATAACTCATCAAAACACAAATATGAACTTCAAAATCACAATTCTACCTATTCCATATAACAAAACATAATATAACTCATCAAAACACAAATATGAACTTCAAAATCACAATTCTACCTATTCCATATACCAAAACATAATATAACTCATCAAAACATAAATATGAACTTCAAAACACAATTTTTATCTATTCCATTTACCAAAACATCAATAACTCATCAAAACACAAATATGAACTTCAAAATCACAATTCTACCTATTCCATATACCAAAACATCATTGAATAATTCATCAAAACACAAATATGAACTTCAAAATCACAATTCTACCTATTCCATATAACAAAACATAATATAACTCATCAAAACACAAATATGAACTTCAAAATCACAATTCTACCTATTCCATATACCAAAACATCAATGAATAACTCATCAAAACACAAATATGAACTTCAAAATCACAATTCTACCTATTCCATATACCAAAACATCAATAACTCATCAAAACACAAATATGAACTTCAAAATCACAATTCTACCTATTCCATATACCAAAACATCAATGAATAATTCATCAAAACACAAATATGAACTTCAAAATCACAATTCTACCTATTCCATATACCAAAACATAATATAACTCATCAAAACATAAATATGAACTTCAAAACACAATTTTTATCTATTCCATTTACCAAAACATCAATAACTCATCAAAACACAAATATGAACTTCAAAATCACAATTCTACCTATTCCATATACCAAAACATCAATAACTCATCAAAACACAAATATGAACTTCAAAATCACAATTCTACCTATTCCATATAACAAAACATAATATAACTCATCAAAACAAAAATATGAACTTCAAAATCACAATTCTACCTATTCCATATACCAAAACATCATTGAATAATTCATCAAAACACAAATATGAACTTCAAAATCACAATTCTACCTATTCCATATAACAAAACATAATATTACTCATCAAAAAACAAATATGAACTTCAAAATCACAATTCTACCTATTCCATATACCAAAACATCAATGAATAACTCATCAAAACACAAATATGAACTTCAAAATCACAATTCTACCTATTCCATATACCAAAACATCAATAACTCATCAAAACACAAATATGAACTTCAAAATCACAATTCTACCTATTCCATATACCAAAACATCAATAACTCATCAAAACACAAATATGAACTTCAAAACACAATTTTTATCTATTCCATTTACCAAAACATCAATAACTCATCAAAACACAAATATGAACTTCAAAATCACAATTCTACCTATTCCATATAACAAAACATAATATAACTCATCAAAACACAAATATGAACTTCAAAATCACAATTCTACCTATTCCATATACCAAAACATCAATAACTCATCAAAACACAAATAGGAACTTCAAAATCACAATTCTACCTATTCCATATAACAAAACCTAATATAACTCATCAAAACACAAATATGAACTTCAAAATCACAATTCTACCTATTCCATATAACAAAACATAATATAACTCATCAAAACACAAATAGGAACTTCAAAATCACAATTCTACCTATTCCATATACCAAAACATCATTGAATAATTCATCAAAACACAAATATGAACATCAAAATCACAATTCTACCTATTCCATATAACAAAACATAATATAACTCATCAAAACACAAATATGAACTTCAAAATCACAATTCTACCTATTCCATATACCAAAACATCAATGAATAACTCATCAAAACACAAATATGAACTTCAAAATCACAATTCTACCTATTCCATATACCAAAACATCAATAACTCATCAAAACACAAATATGAACTTCAAAATCACAATTCTACCTATTCCATATACCAAAACATCAATGAATAATTCATCAAAACACAAATATGAACTTCAAAATCACAATTCTACCTATTCCATATACCAAAACATCAATAACTCATCAAAACACAAATATGAACTTCAAAACACAATTTTTATCTATTCCATTTACCAAAACATCAATAACTCATCAAAACACAAATATGAACTTCAAAATCACTATTCTACCTATTCCATATAACAAAACATAATATAACTCATCAAAACACAAATATGAACTTCAAATTCACAATTCTACCTATTCTATATACCAAAACATCAATGAATAATTCATCAAAACACAAATATGAACTTCAAAATCACAATTCTACCTATTCCATATACCAAAACATCAATAAATCATCAAAACACAAATATGAACTTCAAAATCTCAATTCTACCTATTTCATATACCAAAACATCAATAACTCATCAAAACACAAATATGAACTTCACAATAAAAATTCTACCTATTCCATATACCAAAACATCAATAACTCATCAAAACACAAATATGAACTTCAAAATCTCAATTCTACCTATTCCATATACCAAAACATCAATGAATAATTCATCAAAACACAAATATGATCTTCAAAATCACAATTCTACCTATTCCATATGTTGAGCCATTGGAGCCGCTACAATGAAGCTTTCTTGGCCTTTGTTAAAGTCCAATGTTTTGTTGTAATTGTTGCAACCACATTGTGACAAATCTGTGAATTACTAAGGCAATAATGGACTGAGTTCATGAGGTTTGAAAGCATTTTATCTGGACAAAATCTCAGCAAGAAGCCGATGAATAAACTGAAGTGCCAAAATGAGAAGGAAGTGTACTGTTGGCATATCAGATCAAAGGAAGTGAAGATCAGATCAAAGGCAGTGCGTATCAGATCAAAGGAAGTGAAGATCAGATCAAAGGCAGTGCGTATCAGATCAAAGGAAGTGAAGATCAGATCAAAGGCAGTGCGTATCAGATCAAAGGAAGTGAAGATCAGATCAAAGGCAGTGCGTATCAGATCAAAGGAAGTGAAGATCAGATCAAATGCAGTGCGCATCAGATCAAAGGATGCACACATCAGATCACATGCAGCACAGATCAGATCAACGGAAGTAAAGATCAGATCAAATTCTCAAGGGATTGCTCAGCAGCTTGGTTTCACAGAAGCAAGGCAAGTCAGCAACAAAACATATTTGCAGCAGAAGAGAACAACTCAAGGCTGGAGAGCTAGAGCAGACACCTAAGAAGCTGAAGTCAAGGACGGCTAGTGAATCACACTTCAAACGCGCGACTCTAAAAGTCTCTCAAAGATTCAGAAGACGCAGGAGCATCATGTTGAAGTATCTAGCAATCCTGTGAGCGAGCAGAAATACAAAAGAATCAAGCAGTGCCCGATCAGAAGAACTGCAGGAGCTACATGGATGGTTCTGAGTTGCTGGACAGAACGTTGTGACATGAAGCTAACATCAGATCAACCGAAGGCTAACATCAGATCAACTGCAAGCTAACATCAGATCAACCGAAGGCTAACATCAGATCAACTGCAAGCTAACATCAGATCAACCGAAGGCTAACATCAGATCAACTGCAAGCTAACATCAGATCAACCGAAGGCTAACATCAGATCAACTGCAAGCTAACATCAGATCAACCGAAGGCTAACATCAGATCAACTGCAAGCTAACATCAGATCAACCGAAGCGCGACATCAGATCAAATGCCGCACACATCAGATCAGCTATAAGCTAAGATCAGATCACTTCTGCTGTTTCAAAATATCTAAGACAAGCTACTCGAGAAGTATGAAGGAGTACAGTCAGCAATATGACATGGCAAGCAAGTTGCAACTCAAAAGGTTGAAAATGGATTATTTGAATCTTGAGCCGCCTTTCGTGTATGAAGTGCTGACACACTGCACGGTAGGGCACAGTTTTTCTTCTGGGAAAAAGAAAACGGGCATATGAGTAGGTGTGGTAGGTACAACAACCGCAGAACGGAAGAAAAACCTAAAAAAAAAAAAAAAGGGGAAGGCACGAGAAGAGAAAGAAAGAGAGAGATGAGCAACAGAAAAGAAGTGTGCTGAACCGAACGAAACCGAGAAAAGGGAGAAGTAAAAGAGTGAGAGCTGCAAAAAGATGATATGAGAAATACAAGAGAGAAAGAAACAGTAAGCTGCACAAGGAGAAGCTGAAGCTTTGGAGAAGCAGAAGTCAAGGAGAAGAAGAAGCTGAGGAGGAGCAGAAAAAGGGAAGACTGAAACTAAGATCAAAGATGATGCAGAATCGGGAGAACTGACCCTGAGGTTGCAGCTTCAGGTGGTAAGCCTAGAACACTATCAAACTTCTTTCATTAAGTGATTTTGAAAGATATTTGTGTAGAAAAGGCAGTACAATAGAGGTTTATATGTTGTTGTTTTAGTTGATGAACTTGTAGAGGTAGTGAACCTCAATGTGTTGAGCAGTGAGCTCTTGTTTATGTTGCTTACGGTCAGTGAGGCCAGAGCTGAATGATTCCGTGATAGTGAAGATTGACAGGAGTGAATCTGTCCGTGGATGTAGATCATTTGATCGAACCACGTAAAAATCCCCCTTGCACATTTACTGCTTTGAGTGTGTCTTGACTGGTGTGGTGATTCTCAAACTGTAAGCTTGAACAGGAGTGTTGTGGTTGTGTAAGTGAACCCTCCTTGAGTGAGTCCATCTAAGCCAAGAACGTGAGTTCAACAATAAGCTCTAACTGAGCTAACATTTGAGAGGGAATCCTTTAGTTGAAAGAAAAATTGATAAAGTGTTGATTCACCCCCCCCCTCTCAACACTTGACACGATCCAACACCATATACCAAAACATCATTGAATAATTCATCAAAACACAAATATGAATTTCAAAATCACAATTCTACCTATTCCATATAACAAAACATAATATAACTCATCAAAACACAAATATGAACTTCAAAATCACAATTCTACCTATTCCATATACCAAAACATCAATGAATAACTCATCAAAACACAAATATGAACTTCAAAATCACAATTCTACCTATTCCATATAACAAAACATCAATAACTCATCAAAACACAAATATGACCTTCAAAATCACAATTCTACCTATTCCATATACCAAAACATCAATAACTCATCAAAACACAAATATGAACTTCAAAACACAATTTTTATCTATTCCATTTACCAAAACATCAATAACTCATCAAAACACAAAAATGAACTTCAAAATCCCAATTCTACCTATTCCATATAACAAAACATAATATAACTCATCAAAACACAAATATGAACTTCAAAATCACAATTCTACCTATTCCATATAGCAAAACATAATATAACTCATCAAAACACAAATATGAACTTCAAATTCACAATTCTACCTATTCCATATACCAAAACATCAATGAATAATTCATCAAAACACAAATATGAACTTCAAAATCACAATTCTACCTATTCCATATAACAAAACATAATATAACTCATCAAAACACAAATATGAACTTCAAAATCACAATTCTACCTATTCCATATACCAAAACATAATATAACTCATCAAAACATAAATATGAACTTCAAAACACAATTTTTATCTATTCCATTTACCAAAACATCAATAACTCATCAAAACACAAATATGAACTTCAAAATCACAATTCTACCTATTCCATATACCAAAACATCAATAACTCATCAAAACACAAATATGAACTTCAAAATCACAATTCTACCTATTCCATATAACAAAACATAATATAACTCATCAAAACACAAATATGAACTTCAAAATCACAATTCTACCTATTCCATATACCAAAACATAATATAACTCATCAAAACATAAATATGAACTTCAAAACACAATTTTTATCTATTCCATTTACCAAAACATCAATAACTCATCAAAACACAAATATGAACTTCAAAATCACAATTCTACCTATTCCATATACCAAAACATCATTGAATAATTCATCAAAACACAAATATGAACTTCAAAATCACAATTCTACCTATTCCATATAACAAAACATAATATAACTCATCAAAACACAAATATGAACTTCAAAATCACAATTCTACCTATTCCATATACCAAAACATCAATGAATAACTCATCAAAACACAAATATGAACTTCAAAATCACAATTCTACCTATTCCATATACCAAAACATCAATAACTCATCAAAACACAAATATGAACTTCAAAATCACAATTCTACCTATTCCATATACCAAAACATCAATGAATAATTCATCAAAACACAAATATGAACTTCAAAATCACAATTCTACCTATTCCATATACCAAAACATAATATAACTCATCAAAACATAAATATGAACTTCAAAACACAATTTTTATCTATTCCATTTACCAAAACATCAATAACTCATCAAAACACAAATATGAACTTCAAAATCACAATTCTACCTATTCCATATACCAAAACATCAATAACTCATCAAAACACAAATATGAACTTCAAAATCACAATTCTACCTATTCCATATAACAAAACATAATATAACTCATCAAAACACAAATATGAACTTCAAAATCACAATTCTACCTATTCCATATACCAAAACATCATTGAATAATTCATCAAAACACAAATATGAACTTCAAAATCACAATTCTACCTATTCCATATAACAAAACATAATATTACTCATCAAAAAACAAATATGAACTTCAAAATCACAATTCTACCTATTCCATATACCAAAACATCAATGAATAACTCATCAAAACACAAATATGAACTTCAAAATCACAATTCTACCTATTCCATATACCAAAACATCAATAACTCATCAAAACACAAATATGAACTTCAAAATCACAATTCTACCTATTCCATATACCAAAACATCAATAACTCATCAAAACACAAATATGAACTTCAAAACACAATTTTTATCTATTCCATTTACCAAAACATCAATAACTCATCAAAACACAAATATGAACTTCAAAATCACAATTCTACCTATTCCATATAACAAAACATAATATAACTCATCAAAACACAAATATGAACTTCAAAATCACAATTCTACCTATTCCATATACCAAAACATCAATAACTCATCAAAACACAAATAGGAACTTCAAAATCACAATTCTACCTATTCCATATAACAAAACCTAATATAACTCATCAAAACACAAATATGAACTTTAAAATCACAATTCTACCTATTCCATATAACAAAACATAATATAACTCATCAAAACACAAATAGGAACTTCAAAATCACAATTCTACCTATTCCATATACCAAAACATCATTGAATAATTCATCAAAACACAAATATGAACATCAAAATCACAATTCTACCTATTCCATATAACAAAACATAATATAACTCATCAAAACACAAATATGAACTTCAAAATCACAATTCTACCTATTCCATATACCAAAACATCAATGAATAACTCATCAAAACACAAATATGAACTTCAAAATCACAATTCTACCTATTCCATATACCAAAACATCAATAACTCATCAAAACACAAATATGAACTTCAAAATCACAATTCTACCTATTCCATATACCAAAACATCAATGAATAATTCATCAAAACACAAATATGAACTTCAAAATCACAATTCTACCTATTCCATATACCAAAACATCAATAACTCATCAAAACACAAATATGAACTTCAAAACACAATTTTTATCTATTCCATTTACCAAAACATCAATAACTCATCAAAACACAAATATGAACTTCAAAATCACAATTCTACCTATTCCATATAACAAAACATAATATAACTCATCAAAACACAAATATGAACTTCAAAATCACAATTCTACCTATTCCATATACCAAAACATAATATAACTCATCAAAACATAAATATGAACTTCAAAACACAATTTTTATCTATTCCATTTACCAAAACATCAATAACTCATCAAAACACAAATATGAACTTCAAAATCACAATTCTACCTATTCCATATACCAAAACATCATTGAATAATTCATCAAAACACAAATATGAACTTCAAAATCACAATTCTACCTATTCCATATAACAAAACATAATATAACTCATCAAAACACAAATATGAACTTCAAAATCACAATTCTACCTATTCCATATACCAAAACATCAATGAATAACTCATCAAAACACAAATATGAACTTCAAAATCACAATTCTACCTATTCCATATACCAAAACATCAATAACTCATCAAAACACAAATATGAACTTCAAAATCACAATTCTACCTATTCCATATACCAAAACATCAATGAATAATTCATCAAAACACAAATATGAACTTCAAAATCACAATTCTACCTATTCCATCTACCAAAACATAATATAACTCATCAAAACATAAATATGAACTTCAAAACACAATTTTTATCTATTCCATTTACCAAAACATCAATAACTCATCAAAACACAAATATGAACTTCAAAATCACAATTCTACCTATTCCATATACCAAAACATCAATAACTCATCAAAACACAAATATGAACTTCAAAATCACAATTCTACCTATTCCATATAACAAAACATAATATAACTCATCAAAACACAAATATGAACTTCAAAATCACAATTCTACCTATTCCATATACCAAAACATCATTGAATAATTCATCAAAACACAAATATGAACTTCAAAATCACAATTCTACCTATTCCATATAACAAAACATAATATTACTCATCAAAAAACAAATATGAACTTCAAAATCACAATTCTACCTATTCCATATACCAAAACATCAATGAATAACTCATCAAAACACAAATATGAACTTCAAAATCACAATTCTACCTATTCCATATACCAAAACATCAATAACTCATCAAAACACAAATATGAACTTCAAAATCACAATTCTACCTATTCCATATACCAAAACATCAATAACTCATCAAAACACAAATATGAACTTCAAAACACAATTTTTATCTATTCCATTTACCAAAACATCAATAACTCATCAAAACACAAATATGAACTTCAAAATCACAATTCTACCTATTCCATATAACAAAACATAATATAACTCATCAAAACACAAATATGAACTTCAAAATCACAATTCTACCTATTCCATATACCAAAACATCAATAACTCATCAAAACACAAATAGGAACTTCAAAATCACAATTCTACCTATTCCATATAACAAAACCTAATATAACTCATCAAAACACAAATATGAACTTTAAAATCACAATTCTACCTATTCCATATAACAAAACATAATATAACTCATCAAAACACAAATAGGAACTTCAAAATCACAATTCTACCTATTCCATATACCAAAACATCATTGAATAATTCATCAAAACACAAATATGAACATCAAAATCACAATTCTACCTATTCCATATAACAAAACATAATATAACTCATCAAAACACAAATATGAACTTCAAAATCACAATTCTACCTATTCCATATACCAAAACATCAATGAATAACTCATCAAAACACAAATATGAACTTCAAAATCACAATTCTACCTATTCCATATACCAAAACATCAATAACTCATCAAAACACAAATATGAACTTCAAAATCACAATTCTACCTATTCCATATACCAAAACATCAATGAATAATTCATCAAAACACAAATATGAACTTCAAAATCACAATTCTACCTATTCCATATACCAAAACATCAATAACTCATCAAAACACAAATATGAACTTCAAAACACAATTTTTATCTATTCCATTTACCAAAACATCAATAACTCATCAAAACACAAATATGAACTTCAAAATCACAATTCTACCTATTCCATATAACAAAACATAATATAACTCATCAAAACACAAATATGAACTTCAAATTCACAATTCTACCTATTCTATATACCAAAACATCAATGAATAATTCATCAAAACACAAATATGAACTTCAAAATCACAATTCTACCTATTCCATATACCAAAACATCAATAAATCATCAAAACACAAATATGAACTTCAAAATCTCAATTCTACCTATTTCATATACCAAAACATCAATAACTCATCAAAACACAAATATGAACTTCACAATAAAAATTCTACCTATTCCATATACCAAAACATCAATAACTCATCAAAACACAAATATGAACTTCAAAATCTCAATTCTACCTATTCCATATACCAAAACATCAATGAATAATTCATCAAAACACAAATATGATCTTCAAAATCACAATTCTACCTATTCCATATGTTGAGCCATTGGAGCCGCTACAATGAAGCTTTCTTGGCCTTTGTTAAAGTCCAATGTTTTGTTGTAATTGTTGCAACCACATTGTGACAAATCTGTGAATTACTAAGGCAATAATGGACTGAGTTCATGAGGTTTGAAAGCATTTTATCTGGACAAAATCTCAGCAAGAAGCCGATGAATAAACTGAAGTGCCAAAATGAGAAGGAAGTGTACTGTTGGCATATCAGATCAAAGGAAGTGAAGATCAGATCAAAGGCAGTGCGTATCAGATCAAAGGAAGTGAAGATCAGATCAAAGGCAGTGCGTATCAGATCAAAGGAAGTGAAGATCAGATCAAAGGCAGTGCGTATCAGATCAAAGGAAGTGAAGATCAGATCAAAGGCAGTGCGTATCAGATCAAAGGAAGTGAAGATCAGATCAAATGCAGTGCGCATCAGATCAAAGGATGCACACATCAGATCACATGCAGCACAGATCAGATCAACGGAAGTAAAGATCAGATCAAATTCTCAAGGGATTGCTCAGCAGCTTGGTTTCACAGAAGCAAGGCAAGTCAGCAACAAAACATATTTGCAGCAGAAGAGAACAACTCAAGGCTGGAGAGCTAGAGCAGACACCTAAGAAGCTGAAGTCAAGGACGGCTAGTGAATCACACTTCAAACGCGCGACTCTAAAAGTCTCTCAAAGATTCAGAAGACGCAGGAGCATCATGTTGAAGTATCTAGCAATCCTGTGAGCGAGCAGAAATACAAAAGAATCAAGCAGTGCCCGATCAGAAGAACTGCAGGAGCTACATGGATGGTTCTGAGTTGCTGGACAGAACGTTGTGACATGAAGCTAACATCAGATCAACCGAAGGCTAACATCAGATCAACTGCAAGCTAACATCAGATCAACCGAAGGCTAACATCAGATCAACTGCAAGCTAACATCAGATCAACCGAAGGCTAACATCAGATCAACTGCAAGCTTGAAGGAAAACTTAACAAGCCCGGGCTAAATCGAAAACCTCACTTTCGTGCTATGCATTCCAGAATCGGAAGCTTTCGACCAAGCTCAGGCTCAAATTAGTTTACCCATGAACGGATCTAGGCTTATACTTATTTAATTTATTAATCGGGACACAAAAAATTAAATCTTTAATTAAAGCGGAACTTAAAGATTATACCTTTTGTAGCGAAGTCCCTCGATTAAAGAATACCAAATAAATCTGCTACGATTTCCAAAAGAAATCCAATCGATTCTCCTTAGAAATCCCGAATATTGGGTGGGCAATAATCTAACGGGATTTGCTAACTAAGCCGGTGAGAATTACCAAGAAAGGGCTGGCCGAAAATTCTCCAAATATCAACCAAAAACTGGGTCCAATTAAAACTATGAACAATGTTCAATTAAACCTGGGTGCTGCCTGCTTAATAAAACAAACGACCCTATGAACACGTCCAATTAAAACTGGGTGCTGCTTGCTTAATAAAACAAACTACCGCCTGCTGCTTAAATAGAATTGCCCACCGCGAGTTTCCAGAATTTGCTGCCACCGACCGACTGCTGCACGAAGAACCAAAACAACTCGGACAAAAGGTTGAAGCTTTAGTCGCGATCTGCACAACTTGCTTCCACGGATCACTCACCAAAATGGAGAAGATCAAAACGTGAAGAACAAATCGGATCGGCGCACCAATACTCAACAACCCAGCCAAGAAATAAAACTGCAGCAGGAAAAAAAACTGCACAGCAAATCCGGAAACCCACAAAAAAAACTGGCGAGAAAATTGAAGACCAGCAGCAAGAATCGGACCCCTTTTGGTTGGAGAATGTTTCGGGAGAAAGAAGGACCGGGTGACTCCGAGAAAGATTCAATCTTTTGTTCAAATCTCTCTCTAACCCCTTTCTTTCTTTGCAAGACAAATTTCTTGTCTTTCAAGCCACACTTCTAATTTCTTAGGGCTAAAGCTTTCTATTTATAGAAGCTCGATTGGAGACCTAATGGGCTCTCGAGTTAGGCCTTTAAATTTGACTTTCGTTGACCGCTAAGTCTTCCCGACTAATCAACTCCAATCGACCCTTTTAAATTAATTTATTTAATCCACTTTGTTAATTTAATTTAATCGAACCCTTAGAATTAATTAATTCAAAATAGAATTAATTTCTAAATTCACTTCGTCGATCAAATTTAATTAAACCCTTCGGATTAATTAATTTACCTTGTCGATTAGTCAAACGCATAATCGGTCGTACCACTAACGGACCAATTATGGAACTACCGCTCGAAAACGACTTTACATCGCGCCATTATTATTTATTCTATCTCCCCACATTAAAGATCTAGTGCTCGTCGATTTATCAATTTACTGACAAATTAATTCACCGACTTCTTGGTTTCCGAGATTAGTACCACTCGACCTTTTATTATACCGAACATAAAGTTCACCGGCCGGGTTTAGTATAATAACCTTACGAGCTCATCTCGGGAGCACCATCAACCCGGCGAACCGGTACGTGGATTCCTCCGACCAGCAACGGCACGCAAGAGGCTAAACACCGCATACCCAACTTACCGAGGTATTGGCCTCAATTGACCTCACTCTTTGGCAAATCAAAGCACACGACACCCAACCCTCACGCCCGTCCCAATCTCGGGATTGAGAGACGGAATACTAGGACCGAATTGACTACGCCGATCAGTACAAGTCAATTCTATCCAAACTGGTCGTGCTCAATATGCCCCGGGCATATCTGTGTGATTTAAACTAGTCTAGATAAACCAATTTCCAAACCACACAATAACCTATACCGATAGTATGTTCAGACTATCTCGGTTACGAGCATACTTTTATATATCAATACTTTAACCAATAACGGTACCTACTGTGTTTGTCGACACCCCGTTATCTAGTTCTATGATATAAAGGAACATATTTATACTGAAACAAAATGATATGTCAACTGTGGATATTAGTTTTTGATACAAGCCATAGCTTTTCAGTATTCAAAACTAACAAAGCTAACATCAGATCAACCGAAGGCTAACATCAGATCAACTGCAAGCTAACATCAGATCAACCGAAGGCTAACATCAGATCAACTGCAAGCTAACATCAGATCAACCGAAGCGCGACATCAGATCAAATGCCGCACACATCAGATCAGCTATAAGCTAAGATCAGATCACTTCTGCTGTTTCAAAATATCTAAGACAAGCTACTCGAGAAGTATGAAGGAGTACAGTCAGCAATATGACATGGCAAGCAAGTTGCAACTCAAAAGGTTGAAAATGGATTATTTGAATCTTGAGCCGCCTTTCGTGTATGAAGTGCTGACACACTGCACGGTAGGGCACAGTTTTTCTTCTGGGAAAAAGAAAACGGGCATATGAGTAGGTGTGGTAGGTACAACAACCGCAGAACGGAAGAAAAACCTAAAAAAAAAAAAAAGGGGAAGGCACGAGAAGAGAAAGAAAGAGAGAGATGAGCAACAGAAAAGAAGTGTGCTGAACCGAACGAAACCGAGAAAAGGGAGAAGTAAAAGAGTGAGAGCTGCAAAAAGATGATATGAGAAATACAAGAGAGAAAGAAACAGTAAGCTGCACAAGGAGAAGCTGAAGCTTTGGAGAAGCAGAAGTCAAGGAGAAGAAGAAGCTGAGGAGGAGCAGAAAAAGGGAAGACTGAAACTAAGATCAAAGATGATGCAGAATCGGGAGAACTGACCCTGAGGTTGCAGCTTCAGGTGGTAAGCCTAGAACACTATCAAACTTCTTTCATTAAGTGATTTTGAAAGATATTTGTGTAGAAAAGGCAGTACAATAGAGGTTTATATGTTGTTGTTTTAGTTGATGAACTTGTAGAGGTAGTGAACCTCAATGTGTTGAGCAGTGAGCTCTTGTTTATGTTGCTTACGGTCAGTGAGGCCAGAGCTGAATGATTCCGTGATAGTGAAGATTGACAGGAGTGAATCTGTCCGTGGATGTAGATCATTTGATCGAACCACGTAAAAATCCCCCTTGCACATTTACTGCTTTGAGTGTGTCTTGACTGGTGTGGTGATTCTCAAACTGTAAGCTTGAACAGGAGTGTTGTGGTTGTGTAAGTGAACCCTCCTTGAGTGAGTCCATCTAAGCCAAGAACGTGAGTTCAACAATAAGCTCTAACTGAGCTAACATTTGAGAGGGAATCCTTTAGTTGAAAGAAAAATTGATAAAGTGTTGATTCACCCCCCCCTCTCAACACTTGACACGATCCAACAATTGGTATCAGAGCAAGGTTTGCTTTTGTCAAGTGATTGTTGAAACTTAGAACCAGCAGTAGAAATGGAGAATCAAGCAACGACTGTTAAGGGAGTTCCTTATTTCGGTGGCCAAAATTTCCAGTTATGGAAAAAGAGAATGAGTGCTTATCTCTTAGCACAAGGCCTACAAGTACAAAGAGTAGTCTTGCATGGATTTACACCAACCGTAGATGAGGAGAATCCTACAGCTGCAGAAATTAGAAACTTAGAAGCTGATGGAAAGGCAAGGAATGCTCTATATGCAGCTCTGTCAGAAAAAGAGAACTTTAAAGTTATAGACTGTGTTACTGCTCATGAAATATGGATTAAACTGATTAATATTCATGAGGGAGACATCAAGGTTAAGGAGGCAAAATTGCAGGTTCTTAGAAGTAAGTTTGAAGGTCTTAAGATGGGAGAAGGTGAAAACATTGAGGACTTTCTAAACAGAGTTGTTGAATTAGTTAGCTCAATGAGGGGTCTGGGTGAGAGTGTTGGAGATTCCAATATAGTTAAAAAGGTTCTTAGATCCCTACCAGCAAGATATGATTCTAAGGTCTCTGCTATAGAGGAGAGGGACCTAGATAAAGTGACATTAGATGAGCTACAAAGCACCCTTGTAGCATATGAAATGAGGATTTCAAATTCAAAGGAGGAGACGTCAAAGGCAGTCAAGGAGATAGCATTTAAAACAAAACACTCAAGGAAGCTAAAGGAGGAAAGCAGTGAAGATGAAGCAGCAGACAGTGATCTTGAAAGAATGATGGTGCTGATTTCAAGGAGTTTCAGAGGCCAGACTGGAAAGTACAAGGGAAAGTTGCCCTTAAAATGCTTCAATTGTGGCAAAATAGGCCACTTTGCAAGCAAGTGCTTCATGAAGAACAAAAGAACAGAAGATGAGGAAGCTGACAAGCCATCAGACAGGTGGTCTGAGCAGAAAGGAAAGAAGAAGATGAGCTTCAAATCAAGAAAAGGGAAAGCTTACAGAAAACGGAGCTACCTGAGCAAGAAGAAAAATGATAGCTCTGAGGAGGATGAAGAGACTGATGTCTCAGACAGTGAAGATGAGTCTGAAGCTGAAGAGGAGACTCTCATGGTGATGAAATCTTCAACTGTTTCATTAAAGGAGGATGCTGAACTAGAGAACCAATCAGCTGATGATGAAGAAGTGGATCTAGAGGAAGAACTGGAGTTTGCATACAACAAGATAGAGGAGCAGAAGAGATTGCACAAGAAGACAATGAAGACAATGAAGGAGATGGAAAAGGTCATCTTGAGCAGTCAAGAAGAAAACTCAATACTGGAGAATAGAGTAACTGAATTGGAGCAGGAACTGATTCTCATGCAAAATGAAGCTGAGGTTCACAAAAATTGTACAAGAGAAAAGATGGAACTTCAAAAGACATGTGAAACCTTGGTAGAAAAGCTAGATGCCACCACTGCCGAACTAGAGGATGCAACAAGAAAGATAGAAGGTCTGCTGTCTCAACAAACTGTGATCAAAGCTGAAGAAATGACTGATGGAACTACTGTAGAATCAAAATTGAAAGGAAAGCTGGAGCTTCAGTCAAGCAAAACTGAGCCTGGTGAATCCTCAAGGAGCAAAGAAGTGGCTGCAAAAACTGAAGAAGCCACAAGGAAGTTAGATGAGTGCCTCAGCAAGCAGAGATCTTATTCAGAAGGGAAGAAAGGTCTTGGTTATGAAGGAGATCAAAAATTAGAAGGACAACCAGCTGCAACAACCAAGAAGACTGTTACCTTTGTCAAAGAAGGTTCAATTTGTGTTGCTGGTGTAGAGGCAGGAACTAGTTTTGTTGATTCTAAGAAGATGGAAATTTCTAATGGATCAAGAAAGTCTACTGAGCAAAATGAAAGACTGCACGAGCTGAGGGGGAGACAATCTATGTATCAAAGAAGCCTGCTCAAAAGTAGAAGGCTGATTGCTGGAGTATGTTTCACCTGTGGAGAATCAGGTCACTATGCAGCAAATTGCTGGAGGAAGGCATTCTGGAGATTTGGAGGAAGAACAATGCAGTCAAGAGGATGGAATAGAAAGGAGTATTATCATCAAAGAAGCCTAAGTACTTCAAGAAGGATTCCTGAAGCTGAAATCAGAAAAGGCCATATCATACAACCTGGAGAAGTGTATCAGAAATTGAATGTCTGGTGCAGATGCAGATTGCCAAATAAGAGAAGCAAGTGGTCTGAAGGAGTGAATAGCAGGAGAGCCCAGCCACTGCAACAAGCTACAAATAGAAGAAACTTTGCAGCAGGAACAAGAAGAAACCAAGCAGATTACACAAGAAGAAATCAGTCTCTAATGCAGCCACTTAATCTGAGAAACAGATTTCAAATTTTTGAAGGGTTAGAAGAGAATGATCACTGGAGCTGCAGCAGGAGCAATCAGAGATTGAATGAACATCAAGGTATACCAGCAGTAAGAAAAATTTGGAGGAAGAAACACAGATTTGAAGAAGCTTGCATTGCTGAAGTTGCACTGAAAACAAAAGCTAAGGAAGCCCAATGGATCATTGACAGTGGGTGCACAAGCCATATGACTGGAGACAAAACTCTACTGAGAAACACAAAAGAAGTTGAAAGAGGGTTTGTCAAGTTTGCAGATAAGAGTGGGTTAAAGATCAAGGCTGTTGGAGAAGCCACCATTGGATCAGAAAAGTTCAAATCTAAGGAGGTGCTGTTTGTAGAAGGGCTGAAGTACAACTTGCTGAGTGTAAGACAACTGTGTGACAATGGTTTCAAAGTAGACTTCTCAAAAAATGGCTGTTTCATCAAAGACTGCAAGACTGGAGAAATCATGGCCAAAGGAATAAGAGACAACAAGGATTTATACCTCATAGATGTGAAGGAAAAGTTGTGCATGCTAAGCAAAATGGATGAAAATACGCTTTGGCATTGCAGGCTTGGACACTTAAATCAAAAGAGCATGAGAAGCCTGGTGAAGTGCAATGCAGTGTTAAACCTCCCTGTACTAAAGAGGGACAACAGCACTTGTGACTCATGCCAAAAAGGGAAATTTGCAAAGCTTTCTCACAAGTCCAAGGAGCATAGAACCTCTAAGCCATTGGAGCTAGTTCACACTGATGTATGTGGACCAATGAAAAGAAAAGGTACAGGTAAAGAGATGTATTTCATTCTTTTTGTGGATGACTTCACTAGGATGATGTGCATCATGCACATGAAGCAAAAGAGTGAAGCCTTCAACTGTTTCAAAAGATTTCAAAAACTGGCAGAAAACCAGCATGGAAGGAAGATCAAAGTTTTGAGATCAGATAATGGAAGAGAGTTTACCTCGCAGGAATTTGAAGAATACTTGGAGGAAATGGGAATCAAACATCAAGTCTCAAGTCCTCACACTCCCCAGCAAAATGGAGTTGTAGAGAGGAAAAATAGAAGTGTGATTGAGATGGCAAGAACCATGCTGTTGGAGCACAATACTCCAAAGCACTTCTGGAAGGAAGCCACAATGGCAGCTGTGCATGTACAAAATAGAACCATGTTGAGGCCAAACACTGAAAAGACACCATATGAACTTTGGTATGGTCACAAGCCAAATGTGAAGTACTTTAGAGTTTTTGGCAGCAAATGCTTCATCAAGAACAAGGAGCAAAGCCTTGGAAAATTTGAAGAGAGGGCTGATGAGGGCATTTTCCTTGGTTACTCAAATAAGAGCAAGGCTTACAAGGTTTATAACAAGAGGCTGGATAAGATTATGGAAAGCTATGATGTGAAAGTGGTTGAGGAAGTCAAGATGAAAGCCACTGATCCTGAAAATTTTCTGGATCACTTAGATGACTTAGAGAGCCAAGATGAGGCAGACCTGGAGCTGAAATCAGCTACTGAGGAGACTGATGCAGAAGGATCAGAGACAGAAGTTACAGAAGGCCTGGAAATAGCAAAAAGAAAGTACAACAAGAGAATTGACAAGATGCCTATCATTGGAGACCCCAAAGCTCCAGTAAGAACAAGAAGGCAACTGAAAAGTATGGTTGCAACTGCCCTACTGTCTCAAGTTGAGCCAAGGTCAATAGAGGAAGCCCTGGAGGACCAGTCATGGCTGCAAGCCATGAATGAAGAGCTGGACCAAATTGAGAAAAACCAAACTTGGGAGCTCGTGGATAGGCCAGCAAACAAAAATGTGATAGGCACAAAATGGGTGTTCAGGAACAAGTTGAATGAGGAAGGAAAAGTTGTAAAGAATAAGGCAAGGCTTGTGTGCAAAGGATACTCTCAAATTGAAGGAATAGATGTGGATGAAACCTTTGCCCCAGTAGCAAGGCTTGAAGCCATAAGAATGTTTTTGGCAGTGGCGTCAGCAAGAAGCTACAAGGTCTTCCAAATGGATGTTAAATCTGCCTTCTTGAATGGAAATCTGGAAGAAGAAGTGTACATTGAGCAACCGGATGGTTTTCTAGTTTGTGAAGATGAAAACAAGGTGTGCAAGCTCAAAAAGGCACTCTATGGATTAAAACAAGCCCCAAGAGCATGGTACTCAAGGCTGGACAGTTACCTGAAGAATCTGAATTTCAGAAAAAGTTGCATAAATAGCAATTTATATGTCCTTGATGGAAAGGGTGGACAGTTAATAGCCATAGTCTATGTTGATGACATAATATTTGGAGGAGATAAGGAGCAGCTGTGCCATGAATTTGCTAGAAAGATGCAAGAAGAGTTTGAAATGTCCATGATAGGAGAGCTATCATTTTTCCTTGGACTACAGATTCATCAAAAAGCAACTGGAATTTTTATCTCTCAAACCAAGTATACCAAAGAAGTGCTGAAGAAATTTGGTATGACTGATGCTAAGCCAATGTCTACACCCATGGCAACTAACTGCAAGCTGAGCAAGGATGAAAAAGGAGCTGAAGCTGATCAAAGTCTATACAGAAGCATGATATGAAGCTTATTGTACTTAACAGCAACAAGGCCTGATATTACCTTTGCTGTCTGCCAAGCTGCTAGATACCAGGCAAATCCAAAGAGTTCTCATATGATTGCACTAAAGAGGGTGCTAAGATACTTGCAAGGGACAGTAGATTATGGTCTGTGGTATGCAAGGAAAGGAAGATTGGGATTAAGAAGCTTCACTGATGCTGATTGGGCAGGAAATGTTGATGACAGGAGATCCACTTCAGGAGGAGTATTCTTTCTTGGTAATAGATGTGTGAGCTGGTTAAGCAAGAAGCAAGAAAGTATAGCCTTAAGCACTGCTGAAGCCGAGTACATAGCAGCAACCAAGGCATGCACTCAAGCTATATGGATGAGATCTGAACTGCAAAATCTTAAAGAAGAAGTTCCCCTGCCACTGATAATTCTTTGTGACAACAAAAGTGCCATTGATTTGTCAAAGAATTCAGTGCAGCACTCGAGAGCCAAACATATAGAAATCAAGTATCACTTCATAAAGGACAAGGTTGAGAAAGGAGAAATTATGCTAGAGTATGTTCCCACAGCTAAACAAATAGCCGATGTAATGACAAAGCCTCTTCCAGCCGAGATGTTTGAAACTTTGAGGATGCAAATGGGAGTGCAGTCCTCCTTCTCATGCTGAATCAGTTGAGCATCCCCAAATCCCTTTGAAATTGGTTGTCAAAGGGGGAGAGATAGCCGCAGCAGCCGGCCAGACGCAGCAGTATTATCCTTGGGAGAGAAGGACGTTGGAAAAAGCTCTATGCAGGGGGAGCTTACTATGAAGAAGAATAAGGCTCAGGGGGAGCTTAGCACTGAGTTAACTGATTGGCTGCAAATGTGGTTGCCAACAATTCCAAAGGGGGAGATTGTTGAGCCATTGGAGCCGCTACAATGAAGCTTTCTTGGCCTTTGTTAAAGTCCAATGTTTTGTTGTAATTGTTGCAACCACATTGTGACAAATCTGTGAATTACTAAGGCAATAATGGACTGAGTTCATGAGGTTTGAAAGCATTTTATCTGGACAAAATCTCAGCAAGAAGCCGATGAATAAACTGAAGTGCCAAAATGAGAAGGAAGTGTACTGTTGGCATATCAGATCAAAGGAAGTGAAGATCAGATCAAAGGCAGTGCGTATCAGATCAAAGGAAGTGAAGATCAGATCAAAGGCAGTGCGTATCAGATCAAAGGAAGTGAAGATCAGATCAAAGGCAGTGCGTATCAGATCAAAGGAAGTGAAGATCAGATCAAAGGCAGTGCGTATCAGATCAAAGGAAGTGAAGATCAGATCAAATGCAGTGCGCATCAGATCAAAGGATGCACACATCAGATCACATGCAGCACAGATCAGATCAACGGAAGTAAAGATCAGATCAAATTCTCAAGGGATTGCTCAGCAGCTTGGTTTCACAGAAGCAAGGCAAGTCAGCAACAAAACATATTTGCAGCAGAAGAGAACAACTCAAGGCTGGAGAGCTAGAGCAGACACCTAAGAAGCTGAAGTCAAGGACGGCTAGTGAATCACACTTCAAACGCGCGACTCTAAAAGTCTCTCAAAGATTCAGAAGACGCAGGAGCATCATGTTGAAGTATCTAGCAATCCTGTGAGCGAGCAGAAATACAAAAGAATCAAGCAGTGCCCGATCAGAAGAACTGCAGGAGCTACATGGATGGTTCTGAGTTGCTGGACAGAACGTTGTGACATGAAGCTAACATCAGATCAACCGAAGGCTAACATCAGATCAACTGCAAGCTAACATCAGATCAACCGAAGGCTAACATCAGATCAACTGCAAGCTAACATCAGATCAACCGAAGGCTAACATCAGATCAACTGCAAGCTAACATCAGATCAACCGAAGGCTAACATCAGATCAACTGCAAGCTAACATCAGATCAACCGAAGGCTAACATCAGATCAACTGCAAGCTAACATCAGATCAACCGAAGCGCGACATCAGATCAAATGCCGCACACATCAGATCAGCTATAAGCTAAGATCAGATCACTTCTGCTGTTTCAAAATATCTAAGACAAGCTACTCGAGAAGTATGAAGGAGTACAGTCAGCAATATGACATGGCAAGCAAGTTGCAACTCAAAAGGTTGAAAATGGATTATTTGAATCTTGAGCCGCCTTTCGTGTATGAAGTGCTGACACACTGCACGGTAGGGCACAGTTTTTCTTCTGGGAAAAAGAAAACGGGCATATGAGTAGGTGTGGTAGGTACAACAACCGCAGAACGGAAGAAAAACCTAAAAAAAAAAAAAAAGGGGAAGGCACGAGAAGAGAAAGAAAGAGAGAGATGAGCAACAGAAAAGAAGTGTGCTGAACCGAACGAAACCGAGAAAAGGGAGAAGTAAAAGAGTGAGAGCTGCAAAAAGATGATATGAGAAATACAAGAGAGAAAGAAACAGTAAGCTGCACAAGGAGAAGCTGAAGCTTTGGAGAAGCAGAAGTCAAGGAGAAGAAGAAGCTGAGGAGGAGCAGAAAAAGGGAAGACTGAAACTAAGATCAAAGATGATGCAGAATCGGGAGAACTGACCCTGAGGTTGCAGCTTCAGGTGGTAAGCCTAGAACACTATCAAACTTCTTTCATTAAGTGATTTTGAAAGATATTTGTGTAGAAAAGGCAGTACAATAGAGGTTTATATGTTGTTGTTTTAGTTGATGAACTTGTAGAGGTAGTGAACCTCAATGTGTTGAGCAGTGAGCTCTTGTTTATGTTGCTTACGGTCAGTGAGGCCAGAGCTGAATGATTCCGTGATAGTGAAGATTGACAGGAGTGAATCTGTCCGTGGATGTAGATCATTTGATCGAACCACGTAAAAATCCCCCTTGCACATTTACTGCTTTGAGTGTGTCTTGACTGGTGTGGTGATTCTCAAACTGTAAGCTTGAACAGGAGTGTTGTGGTTGTGTAAGTGAACCCTCCTTGAGTGAGTCCATCTAAGCCAAGAACGTGAGTTCAACAATAAGCTCTAACTGAGCTAACATTTGAGAGGGAATCCTTTAGTTGAAAGAAAAATTGATAAAGTGTTGATTCACCCCCCCCCCCCTCTCAACACTTGACACGATCCAACACCATATACCAAAACATCATTGAATAATTCATCAAAACACAAATATGAATTTCAAAATCACAATTCTACCTATTCCATATAACAAAACATAATATAACTCATCAAAACACAAATATGAACTTCAAAATCACAATTCTACCTATTCCATATACCAAAACATCATTGAATAATTCATCAAAACACAAATATGAACTTCAAAATCACAATTCTACCTATTCCATATAACAAAACATAATATAACTCATCAAAACATAAATATGAACTTCAAAATCACAATTCTACCTATTCCATATACCAAAACATCAATGAATAACTCATCAAAACACAAATATGAACTTCAAAATCACAATTCTACCTATTCCATATACCAAAACATCAATAACTCATCAAAACACAAATATGAACTTCAAAATCACAATTCTACCTATTCCATATAACAAAACATCAATGAATAATTCATCAAAACACAAATATGAACTTCAAAATCACAATTCTACCTATTCCATATACCAAAACATCAATAACTCATCAAAACACAAATATGAACTTCAAAACACAATTTTTATCTATTCCATTTACCAAAACATCAATAACTCATCAAAACACAAATATGAACTTCAAAATCACAATTCTACCTATTCCATATAACAAAACATAATATAACTCATCAAAACACAAATATGAACTTCAAAATCACAATTCTACCTATTCCATATAACAAAACATAATATAACTCATCAAAACACAAATATGAACTTCAAATTCACAATTCTACCTATTCCATATACCAAAACATCAATGAATAATTCATCAAAACACAAATATGAACTTCAAAATCACAATTCTACCTATTCCATATAACAAAACATAATATAACTCATCAAAACACAAATATGAACTTCAAAATCACAATTCTACCTATTCCATATACCAAAACATAATATAACTCATCAAAACATAAATATGAACTTCAAAACACAATTTTTATCTATTCCATTTACCAAAACATCAATAACTCATCAAAACACAAATATGAACTTCAAAATCACAATTCTACCTATTCCATATACCAAAACATCAATAACTCATCAAAACACAAATATGAACTTCAAAATCACAATTCTACCTATTCCATATAACAAAACATAATATAACTCATCAAAACACAAATATGAACTTCAAAATCACAATTCTACCTATTCCATATACCAAAACATAATATAACTCATCAAAACATAAATATGAACTTCAAAACACAATTTTTATCTATTCCATTTACCAAAACATCAATAACTCATCAAAACACAAATATGAACTTCAAAATCACAATTCTACCTATTCCATATACCAAAACATCATTGAATAATTCATCAAAACACAAATATGAACTTCAAAATCACAATTCTACCTATTCCATATAACAAAACATAATATAACTCATCAAAACACAAATATGAACTTCAAAATCACAATTCTACCTATTCCATATACCAAAACATCAATGAATAACTCATCAAAACACAAATATGAACTTCAAAATCACAATTCTACCTATTCCATATACCAAAACATCAATAACTCATCAAAACACAAATATGAACTTCAAAATCACAATTCTACCTATTCCATATACCAAAACATCAATGAATAATTCATCAAAACACAAATATGAACTTCAAAATCACAATTCTACCTATTCCATATACCAAAACATCAATAACTCATCAAAACACAAATATGAACTTCAAAACACAATTTTTATCTATTCCATTTACCAAAACATCAATAACTCATCAAAACACAAATATGAACTTCAAAATCACAATTCTACCTATTCCATATAACAAAACATAATATAACTCATCAAAACACAAATTGAACTTCAAAATCACAATTCTACCTATTCCATATAACAAAACATAATATAACTCATCAAAACACAAATATGAACTTCAAAATCACAATTCTACCTATTCCATATACCAAAACATCAATGAATAACTCATCAAAACACAAATATGAACTTCAAAATCACAATTCTACCTATTCCATATACCAAAACATCAATAAATCATCAAAACACAAATATGAACTTCAAAATCACAATTCTACCTATTCCATAAACCAAAACATCAATGAATAATTCATCAAAACACAAATATGAACTTCAAAATCACAATTCTACCTATTCCATATACCAAAACATCAATAACTCATCAAAACACAAATATGAACTTCAAAATCACAATTCTACCTATTCCATATAACAAAACATAATATAACTCATCAAAACACAAATATGAACTTCAAAATCACAATTCTACCTATTCCATATACCAAAACATAATATAACTCATCAAAACATAAATATGAACTTCAAAACACAATTTTTATCTATTCCATTTACCAAAACATCAATAACTCATCAAAACACAAATATGAACTTCAAAATCACAATTCTACCTATTCCATATACCAAAACATCAATAACTCATCAAAACACAAATATGAACTTCAAAATCACAATTCTACCTATTCCATATACCAAAACATCAATAACTCATCAAAACACAAATATGAACTTCAAAATCACAATTCTACCTATTCCATATACCAAAACATCAATGAATAACTCATCAAAACACAAATATGAACTTCAAAATCACAATTCTACCTATTCCATATACCAAAACATCAATAAATCATCAAAACACAAATATGAACTTCAAAATCACAATTCTACCTATTCCATATACCAAAACATCAATGAATAATTCATCAAAACACAAATACGAACTTCAAATTCACAATTCTACCTATTCCATATACCAAAACATCAATGAATAATTCATCAAAACACAAATATGAACTTCAAAATCACAATTCTACCTATTCCATATAACAAAACATAATATAACTCATCAAAACACAAATATGAACTTCAAAATCACAATTCTACCTATTCCATATACCAAAACATAATATAACTCATCAAAACATAAATATGAACTTCAAAACACAATTTTTATCTATTCCATTTACCAAAACATCAATAACTCATCAAAACACAAATATGAACTTCAAAATCACAATTCTACCTATTCCATATACCAAAACATCATTGAATAATTCATCAAAACACAAATATGAACTTCAAAATCACAATTCTACCTATTCCATATAACAAAACATAATATAACTCATCAAAACACAAATATGAACTTCAAAATCACAATTCTACCTATTCCATATACCAAAACATCAATGAATAACTCATCAAAACACAAATATGAACTTCAAAATCACAATTCTACCTATTCCATATACCAAAACATCAATAACTCATCAAAACACAAATATGAACTTCAAAATCACAATTCTACCTATTCCATATACCAAAACATCAATAACTCATCAAAACACAAATATGAACTTCAAAATCACAATTCTACCTATTCCATATACCAAAACATCAATGAATAATTCATCAAAACACAAATATGAACTTCAAAATCACAATTCTACCTATTCCATTTACCAAAACATCAATAACTCATCAAAACACAAATATGAACTTCAAAATCACAATTCTACCTATTCCATATAACAAAACATCATATAACTCATCAAAACACAAATATGAACTTCAAAATCACAATTCTACCTATTCCATATAACAAAACATAATATAACTCATCAAAACACAAATATGAACTTCAAATTCACAATTCTACCTATTCCATATACCAAAACATCAATGAATAATTCATCAAAACACAAATATGAACTTCAAAATCACAATTCTACCTATTCCATATACCAAAACATCAATAAATCATCAAAACACAAATATGAACTTCAAAATCTCAATTCTACCTATTTCATATACCAAAACATCAATAACTCATCAAAACACAAATATGAACTTCACAATAAAAATTCTACCTATTCCATATACCAAAACATCAATAACTCATCAAAACACAAATATGAACTTCAAAATCTCAATTCTACCTATTCCATATACCAAAACATCAATGAATAATTCATCAAAACACAAATATGATCTTCAAAATCACAATTCTACCTATTCCATATACCAAAACATCAATAACTCATCAAAACACAAATATGAACTTCAAAATCACAATTCTACCTATTCCATATACCAAAACATCAATAACTCATCAAAACACAAATAGGAACTTCAAAATCACAATTCTACCTATTCCATATAACAAAACCTAATATAACTCATCAAAACACAAATATGAACTTCAAAATCACAATTCTACCTATTCCATATAACAAAACATAATATAACTCATCAAAACACAAATAGGAACTTCAAAATCACAATTCTACCTATTCCATATACCAAAACATCATTGAATAATTCATCAAAACACAAATATGAACTTCAAAATCACAATTCTACCTATTCCATATAACAAAACATAATATAACTCATCAAAACACAAATATGAACTTCAAAATCACAATTCTACCTATTCCATATACCAAAACATCAATGAATAACTCATCAAAACACAAATATGAACTTCAAAATCACAATTCTACCTATTCCATATACCAAAACTTCAATAACTCATCAAAACACAAATATGAACTTCAAAACACAATTTTTATCTATTCCATTTACCAAAACATCAATAACTCATCAAAACACAAATATGAACTTCAAAATCACAATTCTACCTATTCCATATAACAAAACATAATATAACTCATCAAAACACAAATATGAACTTCAAAATCACAATTCTACCAATTCCATATAACAAAACATAATATAACTCATCAAAACACAAATATGAACTTCAAAATCACAATTCTACCTATTCCATATACCAAAACATCAATAACTCATCAAAACACAAATATGAACTTCAAAATCACAATTCTACCTATTCCATATACCAAAACATCAATGAATAACTCATCAAAACACAAATATGAACTTCAAAATCACAATTCTACCTATTCCATATACCAAAACATCAATAAATCATCAAAACACAAATATGAACTTCAAAATCACAATTCTACCTATTCCATATACCAAAACATCAATGAATAATTCATCAAAACACAAATATGAACTTCAAAATCACAATTCTACCTATTCCATATACCAAAACATCAATAACTCATCAAAACACAAATATGAACTTCAAAATCACAATTCTACCTATTCCATATAACAAAACATAATATAACTCATCAAAACACAAATATGAACTTCAAAATCACAATTCTACCTATTCCATATACCAAAACATAATATAACTCATCAAAACATAAATATGAACTTCAAAACACAATTTTTATCTATTCCATTTACCAAAACATCAATAACTCATCAAAACACAAATATGAACTTCAAAATCACAATTCTACCTATTCCATATACCAAAACATCAATAACTCATCAAAACACAAATATGAACTTCAAAATCACAATTCTACCTATTCCATATACCAAAACATCAATAACTCATCAAAACACAAATATGAACTTCAAAATCACAATTCTACCAATTCCATATACCAAAACATCAATGAATAACTCATCAAAACACAAATATGAACTTCAAAATCACAATTCTACCTATTCCATATACCAAAACATCAATAAATCATCAAAACACAAATATGAACTTCAAAATCACAATTCTACCTATTCCATATACCAAAACATCAATGAATAATTCATCAAAACACAAATATGAACTTCAAAATCACAATTCTACCTATTCCATATACCAAAACATCAATAACTCATCAAAACACAAATATGAACTTCAAAATCACAATTCTACCTATTCCATATAACAAAACATAATATAACTCATCAAAACACAAATATGAACTTCAAAATCACAATTCTACCTATTCCATATACCAAAACATAATATAACTCATCAAAACATAAATATGAACTTCAAAACACAATTTTTATCTATTCCATTTACCAAAACATCAATAACTCATCAAAACACAAATATGAACTTCAAAATCACAATTCTACCTATTCCATATACCAAAACATCAATAACTCATCAAAACACAAATATGAACTTCAAAATCACAATTCTACCTATTCCATATACCAAAACATCAATAACTCATCAAAACACAAATATGAACTTCAAAATCACAATTCTACCTATTCCATATACCAAAACATCAATGAATAACTCATCAAAACACAAATATGAACTTCAAAATCACAATTCTACCTATTCCATATACCAAAACATCAATAAATCATCAAAACACAAATATGAACTTCAAAATCACAATTCTACCTATTCCATATACCAAAACATCAATGAATAATTCATCAAAACACAAATATGAACTTCAAATTCACAATTCTACCTATTCCATATACCAAAACATCAATGAATAATTCATCAAAACACAAATATGAACTTCAAAATCACAATTCTACCTATTCCATATAACAAAACATAATATAACTCATCAAAACACAAATATGAACTTCAAAATCACAATTCTACCTATTCCATATACCAAAACATAATATAACTCATCAAAACATAAATATGAACTTCAAAACACAATTTTTATCTATTCCATTTACCAAAACATCAATAACTCATCAAAACACAAATATGAACTTCAAAATCACAATTCTACCTATTCCATATACCAAAACATCATTGAATAATTCATCAAAACACAAATATGAACTTCAAAATCACAATTCTACCTATTCCATATAACAAAACATAATATAACTCATCAAAACACAAATATGAACTTCAAAATCACAATTCTACCTATTCCATATACCAAAACATCAATGAATAACTCATCAAAACACAAATATGAACTTCAAAATCACAATTCTACCTATTCCATATACCAAAACATCAATAACTCATCAAAACACAAATATGAACTTCAAAATCACAATTCTACCTATTCCATATACCAAAACATCAATAACTCATCAAAACACAAATATGAACTTCAAAATCACAATTCTACCTATTCCATATACCAAAACATCAATGAATAATTCATCAAAACACAAATATGAACTTCAAAATCACAATTCTACCTATTCCATTTACCAAAACATCAATAACTCATCAAAACACAAATATGAACTTCAAAATCACAATTCTACCTATTCCATATAACAAAACATCATATAACTCATCAAAACACAAATATGAACTTCAAAATCACAATTCTACCTATTCCATATAACAAAACATAATATAACTCATCAAAACACAAATATGAACTTCAAATTCACAATTCTACCTATTCCATATACCAAAACATCAATGAATAATTCATCAAAACACAAATATGAACTTCAAAATCACAATTCTACCTATTCCATATACCAAAACATCAATAAATCATCAAAACACAAATATGAACTTCAAAATCTCAATTCTACCTATTTCATATACCAAAACATCAATAACTCATCAAAACACAAATATGAACTTCACAATAAAAATTCTACCTATTCCATATACCAAAACATCAATAACTCATCAAAACACAAATATGAACTTCAAAATCTCAATTCTACCTATTCCATATACCAAAACATCAATGAATAATTCATCAAAACACAAATATGATCTTCAAAATCACAATTCTACCTATTCCATATACCAAAACATCAATAACTCATCAAAACACAAATATGAACTTCAAAATCACAATTCTACCTATTCCATATACCAAAACATCAATAACTAATCAAAACACAAATAGGAACTTCAAAATCACAATTCTACCTATTCCATATAACAAAACCTAATATAACTCATCAAAACACAAATATGAACTTCAAAATCACAATTCTACCTATTCCATATAACAAAACATAATATAACTCATCAAAACACAAATAGGAACTTCAAAATCACAATTCTACCTATTCCATATACCAAAACATCATTGAATAATTCATCAAAACACAAATATGAACTTCAAAATCACAATTCTACCTATTCCATATAACAAAACATAATATAACTCATCAAAACACAAATATGAACTTCAAAATCACAATTCTACCTATTCCATATACCAAAACATCAATGAATAACTCATCAAAACACAAATATGAACTTCAAAATCACAATTCTACCTATTCCATATACCAAAACATCAATAACTCATCAAAACACAAATATGAACTTCAAAATCACAATTCTACCTATTCCATATACCAAAACATCAATGAATAATTCATCAAAACACAAATATGAACTTCAAAATCACAATTCTACCTATTCCATATACCAAAACATCAATAACTCATCAAAACACAAATATGAACTTCAAAACACAATTTTTATCTATTCCATTTACCAAAACATCAATAACTCATCAAAACACAAATATGAACTTCAAAATCACAATTCTACCTATTCCATATAACAAAACATAATATAACTCATCAAAACACAAATATGAACTTCAAAATCACAATTCTACCTATTCCATATACCAAAACATCATTGAATAATTCATCAAAACACAAATATGAACTTCAAAATCACAATTCTACCTATTCCATATAACAAAACATAATATAACTCATCAAAACACAAATATGAACTTCAAAATCACAATTCTACCTATTCCATATACCAAAACATCAATGAATAACTCATCAAAACACAAATATGAACTTCAAAATCACAATTCTACCTATTCCATATACCAAAACATCAATAACTCATCAAAACACAAATATGAACTTCAAAATCACAATTCTACCTATTCCATATACCAAAACATCAATGAATAATTCATCAAAACACAAATATGAACTTCAAAATCACAATTCTACCTATTCCATATACCAAAACATCAATAACTCATCAAAACACAAATATGAACTTCAAAACACAATTTTTATCTATTCCATTTACCAAAACATCAATAACTCATCAAAACACAAATATGAACTTCAAAATCACAATTCTACCTATTCCATATAACAAAACATAATATAACTCATCAAAACACAAATATGAACTTCAAAATCACAATTCTACCTATTCCATATAACAAAACATAATATAACTCATCAAAACACAAATATGAACTTCAAATTCACAATTCTACCTATTCCATATACCAAAACATCAATGAAAAATTCATCAAAACACAAATATGAACTTCAAAATCACAATTCTACCTATTCCATATACCAAAACATCAATAAATCATCAAAACACAAATATGAACTTCAAAATCTCAATTCTACCTATTTCATATACCAAAACATCAATAACTCATCAAAACACAAATATGAACTTCACAATAAAAATTCTACCTATTCCATATACCAAAACATCAATAACTCATCAAAACACAAATATGAACTTCAAAATCTCAATTCTACCTATTCCATATACCAAAACATCAATGAATAATTCATCAAAACACAAATATGATCTTCAAAATCACAATTCTACCTATTCCATATACCAAAACATCAATAACTCATCAAAACACAAATATGAACTTCAAAATCACAATTCTACCTATTCCATATACCAAAACATCAATAACTCATCAAAACACAAATAGGAACTTCAAAATCACAATTCTACCTATTCCATATAACAAAACCTAATATAACTCATCAAAACACAAATATGAACTTCAAAATCACAATTCTACCTATTCCATATAACAAAACATAATATAACTCATCAAAACACAAATAGGAACTTCAAAATCACAATTCTACCTATTCCATATACCAAAACATCATTGAATAATTCATCAAAACACAAATATGAACTTCAAAATCACAATTCTACCTATTCCATATAACAAAACATAATATAACTCATCAAAACACAAATATGAACTTCAAAATCACAATTCTACCTATTCCATATACCAAAACATCAATGAATAACTCATCAAAACACAAATATGAACTTCAAAATCACAATTCTACCTATTCCATATACCAAAACATCAATAACTCATCAAAACACAAATATGAACTTCAAAATCACAATTCTACCTATTCCATATACCAAAACATCAATAAATCATCAAAACACAAATATGAACTTCAAAATCACAATTCTACCTATTCCATATACCAAAACATCAATGAATAATTCATCAAAACACAAATATGAACTTCAAAATCACAATTCTACCTATTCCATATACCAAAACATCAATAACTCATCAAAACACAAATATGAACTTCAAAATCACAATTCTACCTATTCCATATAACAAAACATAATATAACTCATCAAAACACAAATATGAACTTCAAAATCACAATTCTACCTATTCCATATACCAAAACATAATATAACTCATCAAAACATAAATATGAACTTCAAAACACAATTTTTATCTATTCCATTTACCAAAACATCAATAACTCATCAAAACACAAATATGAACTTCAAAATCACAATTCTACCTATTCCATATACCAAAACATCAATAACTCATCAAAACACAAATATGAACTTCAAAATCACAATTCTACCTATTCCATATACCAAAACATCAATAACTCATCAAAACACAAATATGAACTTCAAAATCACAATTCTACCAATTCCATATACCAAAACATCAATGAATAACTCATCAAAACACAAATATGAACTTCAAAATCACAATTCTACCTATTCCATATACCAAAACATCAATAAATCATCAAAACACAAATATGAACTTCAAAATCACAATTCTACCTATTCCATATACCAAAACATCAATGAATAATTCATCAAAACACAAATATGAACTTCAAAATCACAATTCTACCTATTCCATATACCAAAACATCAATAACTCATCAAAACACAAATATGAACTTCAAAATCACAATTCTACCTATTCCATATAACAAAACATAATATAACTCATCAAAACACAAATATGAACTTCAAAATCACAATTCTACCTATTCCATATACCAAAACATAATATAACTCATCAAAACATAAATATGAACTTCAAAACACAATTTTTATCTATTCCATTTACCAAAACATCAATAACTCATCAAAACACAAATATGAACTTCAAAATCACAATTCTACCTATTCCATATACCAAAACATCAATAACTCATCAAAACACAAATATGAACTTCAAAATCACAATTCTACCTATTCCATATACCAAAACATCAATAACTCATCAAAACACAAATATGAACTTCAAAATCACAATTCTACCTATTCCATATACCAAAACATCAATGAATAACTCATCAAAACACAAATATGAACTTCAAAATCACAATTCTACCTATTCCATATACCAAAACATCAATAAATCATCAAAACACAAATATGAACTTCAAAATCACAATTCTACCTATTCCATATACCAAAACATCAATGAATAATTCATCAAAACACAAATATGAACTTCAAATTCACAATTCTACCTATTCCATATACCAAAACATCAATGAATAATTCATCAAAACACAAATATGAACTTCAAAATCACAATTCTACCTATTCCATATAACAAAACATAATATAACTCATCAAAACACAAATATGAACTTCAAAATCACAATTCTACCTATTCCATATACCAAAACATAATATAACTCATCAAAACATAAATATGAACTTCAAAACACAATTTTTATCTATTCCATTTACCAAAACATCAATAACTCATCAAAACACAAATATGAACTTCAAAATCACAATTCTACCTATTCCATATACCAAAACATCATTGAATAATTCATCAAAACACAAATATGAACTTCAAAATCACAATTCTACCTATTCCATATAACAAAACATAATATAACTCATCAAAACACAAATATGAACTTCAAAATCACAATTCTACCTATTCCATATACCAAAACATCAATGAATAACTCATCAAAACACAAATATGAACTTCAAAATCACAATTCTACCTATTCCATATACCAAAACATCAATAACTCATCAAAACACAAATATGAACTTCAAAATCACAATTCTACCTATTCCATATACCAAAACATCAATAACTCATCAAAACACAAATATGAACTTCAAAATCACAATTCTACCTATTCCATATACCAAAACATCAATGAATAATTCATCAAAACACAAATATGAACTTCAAAATCACAATTCTACCTATTCCATTTACCAAAACATCAATAACTCATCAAAACACAAATATGAACTTCAAAATCACAATTCTACCTATTCCATATAACAAAACATCATATAACTCATCAAAACACAAATATGAACTTCAAAATCACAATTCTACCTATTCCATATAACAAAACATAATATAACTCATCAAAACACAAATATGAACTTCAAATTCACAATTCTACCTATTCCATATACCAAAACATCAATGAATAATTCATCAAAACACAAATATGAACTTCAAAATCACAATTCTACCTATTCCATATACCAAAACATCAATAAATCATCAAAACACAAATATGAACTTCAAAATCTCAATTCTACCTATTTCATATACCAAAACATCAATAACTCATCAAAACACAAATATGAACTTCACAATAAAAATTCTACCTATTCCATATACCAAAACATCAATAACTCATCAAAACACAAATATGAACTTCAAAATCTCAATTCTACCTATTCCATATACCAAAACATCAATGAATAATTCATCAAAACACAAATATGATCTTCAAAATCACAATTCTACCTATTCCATATACCAAAACATCAATAACTCATCAAAACACAAATATGAACTTCAAAATCACAATTCTACCTATTCCATATACCAAAACATCAATAACTAATCAAAACACAAATAGGAACTTCAAAATCACAATTCTACCTATTCCATATAACAAAACCTAATATAACTCATCAAAACACAAATATGAACTTCAAAATCACAATTCTACCTATTCCATATAACAAAACATAATATAACTCATCAAAACACAAATAGGAACTTCAAAATCACAATTCTACCTATTCCATATACCAAAACATCATTGAATAATTCATCAAAACACAAATATGAACTTCAAAATCACAATTCTACCTATTCCATATAACAAAACATAATATAACTCATCAAAACACAAATATGAACTTCAAAATCACAATTCTACCTATTCCATATACCAAAACATCAATGAATAACTCATCAAAACACAAATATGAACTTCAAAATCACAATTCTACCTATTCCATATACCAAAACATCAATAAATCATCAAAACACAAATATGAACTTCAAAATCACAATTCTACCTATTCCATATACCAAAACATCAATGAATAATTCATCAAAACACAAATATGAACTTCAAAATCACAATTCTACCTATTCCATATACCAAAACATCAATAACTCATCAAAACACAAATATGAACTTCAAAATCACAATTCTACCTATTCCATATAACAAAACATAATATAACTCATCAAAACACAAATATGAACTTCAAAATCACAATTCTACCTATTCCATATACCAAAACATAATATAACTCATCAAAACATAAATATGAACTTCAAAACACAATTTTTATCTATTCCATTTACCAAAACATCAATAACTCATCAAAACACAAATATGAACTTCAAAATCACAATTCTACCTATTCCATATACCAAAACATCAATAACTCATCAAAACACAAATATGAACTTCAAAATCACAATTCTACCTATTCCATATACCAAAACATCAATAACTCATCAAAACACAAATATGAACTTCAAAATCACAATTCTACCAATTCCATATACCAAAACATCAATGAATAACTCATCAAAACACAAATATGAACTTCAAAATCACAATTCTACCTATTCCATATACCAAAACATCAATAAATCATCAAAACACAAATATGAACTTCAAAATCACAATTCTACCTATTCCATATACCAAAACATCAATGAATAATTCATCAAAACACAAATATGAACTTCAAAATCACAATTCTACCTATTCCATATACCAAAACATCAATAACTCATCAAAACACAAATATGAACTTCAAAATCACAATTCTACCTATTCCATATAACAAAACATAATATAACTCATCAAAACACAAATATGAACTTCAAAATCACAATTCTACCTATTCCATATACCAAAACATAATATAACTCATCAAAACATAAATATGAACTTCAAAACACAATTTTTATCTATTCCATTTACCAAAACATCAATAACTCATCAAAACACAAATATGAACTTCAAAATCACAATTCTACCTATTCCATATACCAAAACATCAATAACTCATCAAAACACAAATATGAACTTCAAAATCACAATTCTACCTATTCCATATACCAAAACATCAATAACTCATCAAAACACAAATATGAACTTCAAAATCACAATTCTACCTATTCCATATACCAAAACATCAATGAATAACTCATCAAAACACAAATATGAACTTCAAAATCACAATTCTACCTATTCCATATACCAAAACATCAATAAATCATCAAAACACAAATATGAACTTCAAAATCACAATTCTACCTATTCCATATACCAAAACATCAATGAATAATTCATCAAAACACAAATATGAACTTCAAATTCACAATTCTACCTATTCCATATACCAAAACATCAATGAATAATTCATCAAAACACAAATATGAACTTCAAAATCACAATTCTACCTATTCCATATAACAAAACATAATATAACTCATCAAAACACAAATATGAACTTCAAAATCACAATTCTACCTATTCCATATACCAAAACATAATATAACTCATCAAAACATAAATATGAACTTCAAAACACAATTTTTATCTATTCCATTTACCAAAACATCAATAACTCATCAAAACACAAATATGAACTTCAAAATCACAATTCTACCTATTCCATATACCAAAACATCATTGAATAATTCATCAAAACACAAATATGAACTTCAAAATCACAATTCTACCTATTCCATATAACAAAACATAATATAACTCATCAAAACACGAATATGAACTTCAAAATCACAATTCTACCTATTCCATATACCAAAACATCAATGAATAACTCATCAAAACACAAATATGAACTTCAAAATCACAATTCTACCTATTCCATATACCAAAACATCAATAACTCATCAAAACACAAATATGAACTTCAAAATCACAATTCTACCTATTCCATATACCAAAACATCAATGAATAATTCATCAAAACACAAATATGAACTTCAAAATCACAATTCTACCTATTCCATTTACCAAAACATCAATAACTCATCAAAACACAAATATGAACTTCAAAATCACAATTCTACCTATTCCATATAACAAAACATCATATAACTCATCAAAACACAAATATGAACTTCAAAATCACAATTCTACCTATTCCATATAACAAAACATAATATAACTCATCAAAACACAAATATGAACTTCAAATTCACAATTCTACCTATTCCATATACCAAAACATCAATGAATAATTCATCAAAACACAAATATGAACTTCAAAATCACAATTCTACCTATTCCATATACCAAAACATCAATAAATCATCAAAACACAAATATGAACTTCAAAATCTCAATTCTACCTATTTCATATACCAAAACATCAATAACTCATCAAAACACAAATATGAACTTCACAATAAAAATTCTACCTATTCCATATACCAAAACATCAATAACTCATCAAAACACAAATATGAACTTCAAAATCTCAATTCTACCTATTCCATATACCAAAACATCAATGAATAATTCATCAAAACACAAATATGATCTTCAAAATCACAATTCTACCTATTCCATATACCAAAACATCAATAACTCATCAAAACACAAATATGAACTTCAAAATCACAATTCTACCTATTCCATATACCAAAACATCAATAACTAATCAAAACACAAATAGGAACTTCAAAATCACAATTCTACCTATTCCATATAACAAAACCTAATATAACTCATCAAAACACAAATATGAACTTCAAAATCACAATTCTACCTATTCCATATAACAAAACATAATATAACTCATCAAAACACAAATAGGAACTTCAAAATCACAATTCTACCTATTCCATATACCAAAACATCATTGAATAATTCATCAAAACACAAATATGAACTTCAAAATCACAATTCTACCTATTCCATATAACAAAACATAATATAACTCATCAAAACACAAATATGAACTTCAAAATCACAATTCTACCTATTCCATATACCAAAACATCAATGAATAACTCATCAAAACACAAATATGAACTTCAAAATCACAATTCTACCTATTCCATATACCAAAACATCAATAACTCATCAAAACACAAATATGAACTTCAAAATCACAATTCTACCTATTCCATATACCAAAACATCAATGAATAATTCATCAAAACACAAATATGAACTTCAAAATCACAATTCTACCTATTCCATATACCAAAACATCAATAACTCATCAAAACACAAATATGAACTTCAAAACACAATTTTTATCTATTCCATTTACCAAAACATCAATAACTCATCAAAACACAAATATGAACTTCAAAATCACAATTCTACCTATTCCATATAACAAAACATAATATAACTCATCAAAACACAAATATGAACTTCAAAATCACAATTCTACCTATTCCATATACCAAAACATCATTGAATAATTCATCAAAACACAAAAATGAACTTCAAAATCACAATTCTACCTATTCCATATAACAAAACATAATATAACTCATCAAAACACAAATATGAACTTCAAAATCACAATTCTACCTATTCCATATACCAAAACATCAATGAATAACTCATCAAAACACAAATATGAACTTCAAAATCACAATTCTACCTATTCCATATACCAAAACATCAATAACTCATCAAAACACAAATATGAACTTCAAAATCACAATTCTACCTATTCCATATACCAAAACATCAATGAATAATTCATCAAAACACAAATATGAACTTCAAAATCACAATTCTACCTATTCCATATACCAAAACATCAATAACTCATCAAAACACAAATATGAACTTCAAAACACAATTTTTATCTATTCCATTTACCAAAACATCAATAACTCATCAAAACACAAATATGAACTTCAAAATCACAATTCTACCTATTCCATATAACAAAACATAATATAACTCATCAAAACACAAATATGAACTTCAAAATCACAATTCTACCTATTCCATATAACAAAACATAATATAACTCATCAAAACACAAATATGAACTTCAAATTCACAATTCTACCTATTCCATATACCAAAACATCAATGAATAATTCATCAAAACACAAATATGAACTTCAAAATCACAATTCTACCTATTCCATATACCAAAACATCAATAAATCATCAAAACACAAATATGAACTTCAAAATCTCAATTCTACCTATTTCATATACCAAAACATCAATAACTCATCAAAACACAAATATGAACTTCACAATAAAAATTCTACCTATTCCATATACCAAAACATCAATAACTCATCAAAACACAAATATGAACTTCAAAATCTCAATTCTACCTATTCCATATACCAAAACATCAATGAATAATTCATCAAAACACAAATATGATCTTCAAAATCACAATTCTACCTATTCCATATACCAAAACATCAATAACTCATCAAAACACAAATATGAACTTCAAAATCACAATTCTACCTATTCCATATACCAAAACATCAATAACTCATCAAAACACAAATAGGAACTTCAAAATCACAATTCTACCTATTCCATATAACAAAACCTAATATAACTCATCAAAACACAAATATGAACTTCAAAATCACAATTCTACCTATTTCATATACCAAAACATCAATAACTCATCAAAACACAAATATGAACTTCAAAATCTCAATTCTACCTATTTCATATACCAAAACATCAATAACTCATCAAAACACAAATATGAACTTCACAATAAAAATTCTACCTATTCCATATACCAAAACATCAATAACTCATCAAAACACAAATATGAACTTCAAAATCTCAATTCTACCTATTCCATATACCAAAACATAAATGAATAACTCATCAAAACACAAATATGAACTTCAAAATCTCAATTCTACCTATTTCATATACCAAAACATCAATAACTCATCAAAACACAAATATGAACTTCACAATAAAAATTCTACCTATTCCATATACCAAAACATCAATAACTCATCAAAACACAAATATGAACTTCAAAATCTCAATTCTACCTATTCCATATACCAAAACATCAATGAATAATTCATCAAAACACAAATATGATCTTCAAAATCACAATTCTACCTATTCCATATACCAAAACATCAATAACTCATCAAAACACAAATATGAACTTCAAAATCACAATTCTACCTATTCCATATACCAAAACATCAATAACTAATCAAAACACAAATAGGAACTTCAAAATCACAATTCTACCTATTCCATATAACAAAACCTAATATAACTCATCAAAACACAAATATGAACTTCAAAATCACAATTCTACCTATTCCATATAACAAAACATAATATAACTCATCAAAACACAAATAGGAACTTCAAAATCACAATTCTACCTATTCCATATACCAAAACATCATTGAATAATTCATCAAAACACAAATATGAACTTCAAAATCACAATTCTACCTATTCCATATAACAAAACATAATATAACTCATCAAAACACAAATATGAACTTCAAAATCACAATTCTACCTATTCCATATACCAAAACATCAATGAATAACTCATCAAAACACAAATATGAACTTCAAAATCACAATTCTACCTATTCCATATACCAAAACATCAATAACTCATCAAAACACAAATATGAACTTCAAAATCACAATTCTACCTATTCCATATACCAAAACATCAATGAATAATTCATCAAAACACAAATATGAACTTCAAAATCACAATTCTACCTATTCCATATACCAAAACATCAATAACTCATCAAAACACAAATATGAACTTCAAAACACAATTTTTATCTATTCCATTTACCAAAACATCAATAACTCATCAAAACACAAATATGAACTTCAAAATCACAATTCTACCTATTCCATATAACAAAACATAATATAACTCATCAAAACACAAATATGAACTTCAAAATCACAATTCTACCTATTCCATATACCAAAACATCATTGAATAATTCATCAAAACACAAAAATGAACTTCAAAATCACAATTCTACCTATTCCATATAACAAAACATAATATAACTCATCAAAACACAAATATGAACTTCAAAATCACAATTCTACCTATTCCATATACCAAAACATCAATGAATAACTCATCAAAACACAAATATGAACTTCAAAATCACAATTCTACCTATTCCATATACCAAAACATCAATAACTCATCAAAACACAAATATGAACTTCAAAATCACAATTCTACCTATTCCATATACCAAAACATCAATGAATAATTCATCAAAACACAAATATGAACTTCAAAATCACAATTCTACCTATTCCATATACCAAAACATCAATAACTCATCAAAACACAAATATGAACTTCAAAACACAATTTTTATCTATTCCATTTACCAAAACATCAATAACTCATCAAAACACAAATATGAACTTCAAAATCACAATTCTACCTATTCCATATAACAAAACATAATATAACTCATCAAAACACAAATATGAACTTCAAAATCACAATTCTACCTATTCCATATAACAAAACATAATATAACTCATCAAAACACAAATATGAACTTCAAATTCACAATTCTACCTATTCCATATACCAAAACATCAATGAATAATTCATCAAAACACAAATATGAACTTCAAAATCACAATTCTACCTATTCCATATACCAAAACATCAATAAATCATCAAAACACAAATATGAACTTCAAAATCTCAATTCTACCTATTTCATATACCAAAACATCAATAACTCATCAAAACACAAATATGAACTTCACAATAAAAATTCTACCTATTCCATATACCAAAACATCAATAACTCATCAAAACACAAATATGAACTTCAAAATCTCAATTCTACCTATTCCATATACCAAAACATCAATGAATAATTCATCAAAACACAAATATGATCTTCAAAATCACAATTCTACCTATTCCATATACCAAAACATCAATAACTCATCAAAACACAAATATGAACTTCAAAATCACAATTCTACCTATTCCATATACCAAAACATCAATAACTCATCAAAACACAAATATGAACTTCAAAATCACAATTCTACCTATTCCATATAACAAAACATAATATAACTCATCAAAACACAAATATGAACTTCAAAATCACAATTCTACCTATTCCATATACCAAAACATCATTGAATAATTCATCAAAACACAAATATGAACTTCAAAATCACAATTCTACCTATTCCATATACCAAAACATCAATAACTCATCAAAACACAAATATGAACTTCAAAACACAATTTTTATCTATTCCATTTACCAAAACATCAATAACTCATCAAAACACAAATATGAACTTCAAAATCACAATTCTACCTATTCCATATAACAAAACATAATATAACTCATCAAAACACAAATATGAACTTCAAAATCACAATTCTACCTATTCCATATAACAAAACATAATATAACTCATCAAAACACAAATATGAACTTCAAATTCACAATTCTACCTATTCCATATACCAAAACATCAATGAATAATTCATCAAAACACAAATATGAACTTCAAAATCACAATTCTACCTATTCCATATACCAAAACATCAATAAATCATCAAAACACAAATATGAACTTCAAAATCTCAATTCTACCTATTTCATATACCAAAACATCAATAACTCATCAAAACACAAATATGAACTTCACAATAAAAATTCTACCTATTCCATATACCAAAACATCAATAACTCATCAAAACACAAATATGAACTTCAAAATCTCAATTCTACCTATTCCATATACCAAAACATCAATGAATAATTCATCAAAACACAAATATGATCTTCAAAATCACAATTCTACCTATTCCATATACCAAAACATCAATAACTCATCAAAACACAAATATGAACTTCAAAATCACAATTCTACCTATTCCATATACCAAAACATCAATAACTCATCAAAACACAAATAGGAACTTCAAAATCACAATTCTACCTATTCCATATAACAAAACCTAATATAACTCATCAAAACACAAATATGAACTTCAAAATCACAATTCTACCTATTTCATATACCAAAACATCAATAACTCATCAAAACACAAATATGAACTTCAAAATCTCAATTCTACCTATTTCATATACCAAAACATCAATAACTCATCAAAACACAAATATGAACTTCACAATAAAAATTCTACCTATTCCATATACCAAAACATCAATAACTCATCAAAACACAAATATGAACTTCAAAATCTCAATTCTACCTATTCCATATACCAAAACATAAATGAATAACTCATCAAAACACAAATATGAACTTCAAAATCTCAATTCTACCTATTTCATATACCAAAACATCAATAACTCATCAAAACACAAATATGAACTTCACAATAAAAATTCTACCTATTCCATATACCAAAACATCAATAACTCATCAAAACACAAATATGAACTTCAAAATCTCAATTCTACCTATTCCATATACCAAAACATCAATGAATAATTCATCAAAACACAAATATGATCTTCAAAATCACAATTCTACCTATTCCATATACCAAAACATCAATAACTCATCAAAACACAAATATGAACTTCAAAATCACAATTCTACCTATTCCATATACCAAAACATCAATAACTAATCAAAACACAAATAGGAACTTCAAAATCACAATTCTACCTATTCCATATAACAAAACCTAATATAACTCATCAAAACACAAATATGAACTTCAAAATCACAATTCTACCTATTCCATATAACAAAACATAATATAACTCATCAAAACACAAATAGGAACTTCAAAATCACAATTCTACCTATTCCATATACCAAAACATCATTGAATAATTCATCAAAACACAAATATGAACTTCAAAATCACAATTCTACCTATTCCATATAACAAAACATAATATAACTCATCAAAACACAAATATGAACTTCAAAATCACAATTCTACCTATTCCATATACCAAAACATCAATGAATAACTCATCAAAACACAAATATGAACTTCAAAATCACAATTCTACCTATTCCATATACCAAAACATCAATAACTCATCAAAACACAAATATGAACTTCAAAATCACAATTCTACCTATTCCATATACCAAAACATCAATGAATAATTCATCAAAACACAAATATGAACTTCAAAATCACAATTCTACCTATTCCATATACCAAAACATCAATAACTCATCAAAACACAAATATGAACTTCAAAACACAATTTTTATCTATTCCATTTACCAAAACATCAATAACTCATCAAAACACAAATATGAACTTCAAAATCACAATTCTACCTATTCCATATAACAAAACATAATATAACTCATCAAAACACAAATATGAACTTCAAAATCACAATTCTACCTATTCCATATACCAAAACATCATTGAATAATTCATCAAAACACAAAAATGAACTTCAAAATCACAATTCTACCTATTCCATATAACAAAACATAATATAACTCATCAAAACACAAATATGAACTTCAAAATCACAATTCTACCTATTCCATATACCAAAACATCAATGAATAACTCATCAAAACACAAATATGAACTTCAAAATCACAATTCTACCTATTCCATATACCAAAACATCAATAACTCATCAAAACACAAATATGAACTTCAAAATCACAATTCTACCTATTCCATATACCAAAACATCAATGAATAATTCATCAAAACACAAATATGAACTTCAAAATCACAATTCTACCTATTCCATATACCAAAACATCAATAACTCATCAAAACACAAATATGAACTTCAAAACACAATTTTTATCTATTCCATTTACCAAAACATCAATAACTCATCAAAACACAAATATGAACTTCAAAATCACAATTCTACCTATTCCATATAACAAAACATAATATAACTCATCAAAACACAAATATGAACTTCAAAATCACAATTCTACCTATTCCATATAACAAAACATAATATAACTCATCAAAACACAAATATGAACTTCAAATTCACAATTCTACCTATTCCATATACCAAAACATCAATGAATAATTCATCAAAACACAAATATGAACTTCAAAATCACAATTCTACCTATTCCATATACCAAAACATCAATAAATCATCAAAACACAAATATGAACTTCAAAATCTCAATTCTACCTATTTCATATACCAAAACATCAATAACTCATCAAAACACAAATATGAACTTCACAATAAAAATTCTACCTATTCCATATACCAAAACATCAATAACTCATCAAAACACAAATATGAACTTCAAAATCTCAATTCTACCTATTCCATATACCAAAACATCAATGAATAATTCATCAAAACACAAATATGATCTTCAAAATCACAATTCTACCTATTCCATATACCAAAACATCAATAACTCATCAAAACACAAATATGAACTTCAAAATCACAATTCTACCTATTCCATATACCAAAACATCAATAACTCATCAAAACACAAATATGAACTTCAAAATCACAATTCTACCTATTCCATATAACAAAACATAATATAACTCATCAAAACACAAATATGAACTTCAAAATCACAATTCTACCTATTCCATATACCAAAACATCATTGAATAATTCATCAAAACACAAATATGAACTTCAAAATCACAATTCTACCTATTCCATATACCAAAACATCAATGAATAATTCATCAAAACACAAATATGAACTTCAAAATCACAATTCTACCTATTCCATATACCAAAACATCAATAACTCATCAAAACACAAATATGAACTTCAAAATCACAATTCTACCTATTCCATATAACAAAACATAATATAACTCATCAAAACACAAATATGAACTTCAAAATCACAATTCTACCTATTCCATATAACAAAACCTAATATAACTCATCAAAACACAAATATGAACTTCAAAATCACAATTCTACCTATTCCATATAACAAAACATAATATAACTCATCAAAACACAAATAGGAACTTCAAAATCACAATTCTACCTATTCCATATACCAAAACATCATTGAATAATTCATCAAAACACAAATATGAACTTCAAAATCACAATTCTACCTATTCCATATAACAAAGCATAATATAACTCATCAAAACACAAATATGAACTTCAAAATCACAATTCTACCTATTCCATATACCAAAACATCAATGAATAACTCATCAAAACACAAATATGAACTTCAAAATCACAATTCTACCTATTCCATATACCAAAACATCAATAACTCATCAAAACACAAATATGAACTTCAAAATCACAATTCTACCTATTCCATATACCAAAACATCAATGAATAATTCATCAAAACACAAATATGAACTTCAAAATCACAATTCTACCTATTCCATATACCAAAACATCAATAACTCATCAAAACACAAATATGAACTTCAAAACACAATTTTTATCTATTCCATTTACCAAAACATCAATAACTCATCAAAACACAAATATGAACTTCAAAATCACAATTCTACCTATTCCATATAACAAAACATAATATAACTCATCAAAACACAAATATGAACTTCAAAATCACAATTCTACCTATTCCATATAACAAAACATAATATAACTCATCAAAACACAAATATGAACTTCAAATTCACAATTCTACCTATTCTATATACCAAAACATCAATGAATAATTCATCAAAACACAAATATGAACTTCAAAATCACAATTCTACCTATTCCATATACCAAAACATCAATAAATCATCAAAACACAAATATGAACTTCAAAATCTCAATTCTACCTATTTCATATACCAAAACATCAATAACTCATCAAAACACAAATATGAACTTCACAATAAAAATTCTACCTATTCCATATACCAAAACATCAATAACTCATCAAAACACAAATATGAACTTCAAAATCTCAATTCTACCTATTCCATATACCAAAACATCAATGAATAATTCATCAAAACACAAATATGATCTTCAAAATCACAATTCTACCTATTCCATATACCAAAACATCATTGAATAATTCATCAAAACACAAATATGAATTTCAAAATCACAATTCTACCTATTCCATATAACAAAACATAATATAACTCATCAAAACACAAATATGAACTTCAAAATCACAATTCTACCTATTCCATATACCAAAACATCAATGAATAACTCATCAAAACACAAATATGAACTTCAAAATCACAATTCTACCTATTCCATATAACAAAACATCAATAACTCATCAAAACACAAATATGACCTTCAAAATCACAATTCTACCTATTCCATATACCAAAACATCAATAACTCATCAAAACACAAATATGAACTTCAAAACACAATTTTTATCTATTCCATTTACCAAAACATCAATAACTCATCAAAACACAAAAATGAACTTCAAAATCCCAATTCTACCTATTCCATATAACAAAACATAATATAACTCATCAAAACACAAATATGAACTTCAAAATCACAATTCTACCTATTCCATATAGCAAAACATAATATAACTCATCAAAACACAAATATGAACTTCAAATTCACAATTCTACCTATTCCATATACCAAAACATCAATGAATAATTCATCAAAACACAAATATGAACTTCAAAATCACAATTCTACCTATTCCATATAACAAAACATAATATAACTCATCAAAACACAAATATGAACTTCAAAATCACAATTCTACCTATTCCATATACCAAAACATAATATAACTCATCAAAACATAAATATGAACTTCAAAACACAATTTTTATCTATTCCATTTACCAAAACATCAATAACTCATCAAAACACAAATATGAACTTCAAAATCACAATTCTACCTATTCCATATAACAAAACATAATATAACTCATCAAAACACAAATATGAACTTCAAAATCACAATTCTACCTATTCCATATACCAAAACATCAATAACTCATCAAAACACAAATATGAACTTCAAAATCACAATTCTACCTATTTCATATAACAAAACATAATATAACTCATCAAAACACAAATATGAACTTCAAAATCACAATTCTACCTATTCCATATACCAAAACATCAATAACTCATCAAAACACAAATATGAACTTCAAAATCACAATTCTACCTATTCCATATAACAAAACCTAATATAACTCATCAAAACACAAATATGAACTTCAAAATCACAATTCTACCTATTCCATATAACAAAACATAATATAACTCATCAAAACACAAATATGAACTTCAAAATCACAATTCTACCTATTCCATATACCAAAACATCATTGAATAATTCATCAAAACACAAATATGAACTTCAAAATCACAATTCTACCTATTCCATATAACAAAACATAATATAACTCATCAAAACACAAATATGAACTTCAAAATCACAATTCTACCTATTCCATATACCAAAACATCATTGAATAATTCATCAAAACACAAATATGAACTTCAAAATCACAATTCTACCTATTCCATATAACAAAACATAATATAACTCATCAAAACACAAATATGAACTTCAAAATCACAATTCTACCTATTCCATATACCAAAACATCAATGAATAACTCATCAAAACACAAATATGAACTTCAAAATCACAATTCTACCTATTCCATATACCAAAACATCAATAACTCATCAAAACACAAATATGAACTTCAAAATCACAATTCTACCTATTCCATATACCAAAACATCAATGAATAATTCATCAAAACACAAATATGAACTTCAAAATCACAATTCTACCTATTCCATATACCAAAACATCAATAACTCATCAAAACACAAATATGAACTTCAAAACACAATTTTTATCTATTCCATTTACCAAAACATCAATAACTCATCAAAACACAAATATGAACTTCAAAATCACAATTCTACCTATTCCATATAACAAAACATAATATAACTCATCAAAACACAAATATGAACTTCAAAATCACAATTCTACCTATTCCATATAACAAAACATAATATAACTCATCAAAACACAAATATGAACTTCAAATTCACAATTCTGCCTATTCCATATAACAAAACATCAATGAATAATTCATCAAAACACAAATATGAACTTCAAAATCACAATTCTACCTATTCCATATAACAAAACATAATATAACTCATCAAAACACAAATATGAACTTCAAAATCACAATTCTACCAATTCCATATACCAAAACATAATATAACTCATCAAAACATAAATATGAACTTCAAAACACAATTTTTATCTATTCCATTTACCAAAACATCAATAACTCATCAAAACACAAATATGAACTTCAAAATCACAATTCTACCTATTCCATATACCAAAACATCAATAACTCATCAAAACACAAATATGAACTTCAAAATCACAATTCTACCTATTCCATATACCAAAACATCAATAACTCATCAAAACACAAATATGAACTTCAAAATCACAATTCTACCTATTTCATATAACAAAACATAATATAACTCATCAAAACACAAATATGAACTTCAAAATCACAATTCTACCTATTCCATATACCAAAACATCAATAACTCATCAAAACACAAATATGAACTTCAAAATCACAATTCTACCTATTCCATATAACAAAACCTAATATAACTCATCAAAACACAAATATGAACTTCAAAATCACAATTCTACCTATTTCATATAACAGAACATAATATAACTCATCAAAACACAAATATGAACTTCAAATTCACAATTCTACCTATTCCATATACCAAAACATCAATGAATAATTCATCAAAACACAAATATGAACTTCAAAATCACAATTCTACCTATTCCATATACCAAAACATCAATAAATCATCAAAACACAAATATGAACTTCAAAATCTCAATTCTACCTATTTCATATACCAAAACATCAATAACTAATCAAAACACAAATATGAACTTCAAAATAAAAATTCTACCTATTCCATATACCAAAACATCAATGAATAATTCATCAAAACACAAATATGAACTTCAAAATCACAATTCTACCTATTCCATATACCAAAACATCAATAACTCATCAAAACACAAATATGAACTTCAAAATCACAATTCTACCTATTCCATATAACAAAACATAATATAACTCATCAAAACACAAATATGAACTTCAAAATCACAATTCTACCTATTCCATATACCAAAACATCAATGAATAATTCATCAAAACACAAATATGAACTTCAAAATCACAATTCTACCTATTCCATATACCAAAACATCAATAAATCATCAAAACACAAATATGAACTTCAAAATCTCAATTCTACCTATCCCATATACCAAAACATCAATAACTCATCAAAACACAAATATGAACTTCACAATAAAAATTCTACCTATTCCATATACCAAAACATCAATAACTCATCAAAACACAAATATGAACTTCAAAATCACAATTCTACCTATTCCAAATAACAAAACATAATATAACTCATCAAAACACAAATATGAACTTCAAAATCACAATTCTACCTATTCCATATACCAAAACATCAATGAATAATTCATCAAAACACAAATATGAACTTCAAAATCACAATTCTACCTATTCCATATACCAAAACATCAATAAATCATCAAAACACAAATATGAACTTCAAAATCTCAATTCTACCTATCCCATATACCAAAACATCAATAACTCATCAAAACACAAATATGAACTTCAAAATCACAATTCTACCTATTCCATATAACAAAACATAATATAACTCATCAAAACACAAATATGAACTTCAAAATCACAATTCTACCCATTCCATATAACAAAACATAATATAACTCATCAAAACACAAATATGAACTTCAAAATAACAATTCTACCTATTCTATAACAAAACAGGAATAACTCATCAAAACACAAATATGAACTTCAAAATCACAATTCTACCTATTCCACATACCAAAACATCAATAACTCATCAAAACACAAATATGAACTTCAAAATCACAATTCTACCTATTCCATATACCAAAACATCAATGAATAATTCATCAAAACACAAATATGAACTTCAAAATCACAATTCTACCTATTCCATATACCAAAACATCAATAAATCATCAAAACACAAATATGAACTTCAAAATCTCAATTCTACCTATCCCATATACCAAAACATCAATAACTCATCAAAACACAAATATGAACTTCAAAATCACAATTCTACCTATTCCATATAACAAAACATAATATAACTCATCAAAACACAAATATGAACTTCAAAATCACAATTCTACCTATTCCATATACCAAAACATCAATGAATAATTCATCAAAACACAAATATGAACTTCAAAATCACAATTCTACCTATTCCATATACCAAAACATCAATAAATCATCAAAACACAAATATGAACTTCAAAATCTCAATTCTACCTATCCCATATACCAAAACATCAATAACTCATCAAAACACAAATATGAACTTCACAATAAAAATTCTACCTATTCCATATACCAAAACATCAATAACTCATCAAAACACAAATATGAACTTCAAAATCACAATTCTACCTATTCCATATAACAAAACATAATATAACTCATCAAAACACAAATATGAACTTCAAAATCACAATTCTACCTATTCCATATACCAAAACATCAATGAATAATTCATCAAAACACAAATATGAACTTCAAAATCACAATTCTACCTATTCCATATACCAAAACATCAATAAATCATCAAAACACAAATATGAACTTCAAAATCTCAATTCTACCTATCCCATATACCAAAACATCAATAACTCATCAAAACACAAATATGAACTTCACAATAAAAATTCTACCTATTCCATATACCAAAACATCAATAACTCATCAAAACACAAATATGAACTTCAAAATCACAATTCTACCTATTCCATATAACAAAACATAATATAACTCATCAAAACACAAATATGAACTTCAAAATCACAATTCTACCTATTCCATATACCAAAACATCAATGAATAATTCATCAAAACACAAATATGAACTTCAAAATCACAATTCTACCTATTCCATATACCAAAACATCAATAAATCATCAAAACACAAATATGAACTTCAAAATCTCAATTCTACCTATCCCATATACCAAAACATCAATAACTCATCAAAACACAAATATGAACTTCACAATAAAAATTCTACCTATTCCATATACCAAAACATCAATAACTCATCAAAACACAAATATGAACTTCAAAATCACAATTCTACCTATTCCATATAACAAAACATAATATAACTCATCAAAACACAAATATGAACTTCAAAATCACAATTCTACCCATTTCATATAACAAAACATAATATAACTCATCAAAACACAAATATGAACTTCAAAATCACAATTCTACCTATTCCATATACCAAAACATCATTGAATAATTCATCAAAACACAAATATGAATTTCAAAATCACAATTCTACCTATTCCATATAACAAAACATAATATAACTCATCAAAACACAAATATGAACTTCAAAATCACAATTCTACCTATTCCATATACCAAAACATCAATGAATAACTCATCAAAACACAAATATGAACTTGAAAATCACAATTCTACCTATTCCATATATCAAAACATCAATAACTCATCAAAACACAAATATGAACTTCAAAATCACAATACTACCTATTCCATATACCAAAACATCAATGAATAAGTCATCAAAACACATATATGAACTTCAAAATCACAATTCTACCTATTCCATATACCAAAACATCAATAACTCATCAAAACACAAATATGAACTTCAAAACACAATTTTTATCTATTCCATTTACCAAAACATCAATAACACATCAAAACACAAAAATGAACTTCAAAATCCCAATTCTACCTATTCCATATAACAAAACATAATATAACTCATCAAAACACAAATATGAACTTCAAAATCACAATTCTACCTATTCCATATAACAAAACAAAATATAACTCATCAAAACACAAATATGAACTTCAAATTCACAATTCTACCTATTCCATATACCAAAACATCAATGAATAATTCATCAAAACACAAATATGAACTTCAAAATCACAATTCTACTTATTCCATATACCAAAACATCAATAAATCATCAAAACACAAATATGAACTTCAAAATCTCAATTCCACGTATTTCATATACCAAAACATCAATAACTCATCAAAACACAAATATGAACTTCACAATAAAAATTCTACCTATTCCATATACCAAAACATCAATAACTCATCAAAACACAAATATGAACTTCAAAATCTCAATTCTACCTATTCCATATACCAAAACATCAATGAGTAATTCATCAAAACACAAATATGAACTTCAAAATCACAATTCTACCTATTCCATATACCAAAACATCAATAACTCATCAAAACACAAATATGAACTTCAAAATCACAATTCTACCTATTCCATATAACAAAACATAATATAACTCATCAAAACACAAATATGAACTTCAAAATCACAATTCTACCTATTCCATATACCAAAACATCAATGAATAATTCATCAAAACACAAATATGAACTTCAAAATCACAATTCTACCTATTCCATATACCAAAACATCAATGAATAATTCATCAAAACACAAATATGAACTTCAAAATCACAATTCTACCTATTCCATATACCAAAACATCAATAAATCATCAAAACACAAATATTATATGAACTTCAAAATCTCAATTCTACCTATCCCATATACCAAAACATCAATAACTCATCAAAACACAAATATGATCTTCACAATAAAAATTCTACCTCCCATATACCAAAACATCAATAACTCATCAAAACACAAATATGAACTTCAAAATCACAATTCTACCCATTCCATATAACAAAACATAATATAACTCATCAAAACACAAATATGAACTTCAAAATCACAATTCTACCCATTCCATATAACAAAACATAATATAACTCATCAAAACACAAATATGAACTTCAAAATCACAATTCTACCTATTCCATATACCAAAACATCATTGAATAATTCATCAAAACACAAATATGAATTTCAAAATCACAATTCTACCTATTCCATATAACAAAACATAATATAACTCATCAAAACACAAATATGAACTTCAAAATCACAATTCAACCCATTCCATATAACAAAACATAATATAACTCATCAAAACACAAATATGAACTTCAAAATCACAATTCTACCTATTCCATATACCAAAACATCAATGAATAATTCATCAAAACACAAATATGAACTTCAAAATCACAATTCTACCTATTCCATATACCAAAACATCAATAAATCATCAAAACACAAATATGAACTTCAAAATCTCAATTCTACCTATCCCATATACCAAAACATCAATAACTCATCAAAACACAAATATGAACTTCACAATAAAAATTCTACCTATTCCATATAACAAAACATAATATAACTCATCAAAACACAAATATGAACTTCAAAATCACAATTCTACCTATTCCATATACCAAAACATCAATGAATAACTCATCAAAACACAAATATGAACTTCAAAATCACAATTCTACCTATTCCATATAACAAAACATAATATAACTCATCAAAACACAAATATGAACTTCAAAATCACAATTCAACCCATTCCATATAACAAAACATAATATAACTCATCAAAACACAAATATGAACTTCAAAATCACAATTCTACCTATTCCATATACCAAAACATCAATGAATAATTCATCAAAACACAAATATGAACTTCAAAATCACAATTCTACCTATTCCATATACCAAAACATCAATAAATCATCAAAACACAAATATGAACTTCAAAATCTCAATTCTACCTATCCCATATACCAAAACATCAATAACTCATCAAAACACAAATATGAACTTCACAATAAAAATTCTACCTATTCCATATACCAAAACATCAATAACTCATCAAAACACAAATATGAATTTCAAAATCACAATTCTACCTATTCCATATAACAAAACATAATATAACTCATCAAAACACAAATATGAACTTCAAAATCACAATTCTACCCATTCCATATAACAAAACATAATATAACTCATCAAAACACAAATATGAACTTCAAAATCACAATTCTACCTATTCCATATACCAAAACATCATTGAATAATTCATCAAAACACAAATATGAATTTCAAAATCACAATTCCACCTATTCCATATAACAAAACATAATATAACTCATCAAAACACAAATATGAACTTCAAAATCACAATTCTACCTATTCCATATACCAAAACATCAATGAATAACTCATCAAAACACAAATATGAACTTCAAAATCACAATTCTACCTATTCCATATAACAAAACATAATATAACTCATCAAAACACAAATATGAACTTCAAATTCACAATTCTACCTATTCCATATACCAAAACATCAATGAATAATTCATCAAAACACAAATATGAACTTCAAAATCACAATTCTACTTATTCCATATACCAAAACATCAATAAATCATCAAAACACAAATATGAACTTCAAAATCTCAATTCCACGTATTTCATGTACCAAAACATCAATAACTCATCAAAACACAAATATGAACTTCACAATAAAAATTCTACCTATTCCATATACCAAAACATCAATAACTCATCAAAACACAAATATGAACTTCAAAATCTCAATTCTACCTATTCCATATACCAAAACATCAATGAATAACTCATCAAAACACAAATATGAATTTCAAAATCACAATTCTACCTATTCCATATAACAAAACATAATATAACTCATCAAAACACAAATATGAACTTCAAATTCACAATTCTACCTATTCCATATACCAAAACATCAATGAATAATTCATCAAAACACAAATATGAACTTCAAAATCACAATTCTACTTATTCCATATACCAAAACATCAATAAATCATCAAAACACAAATATGAACTTCAAAATCTCAATTCCACGTATTTCATATACCAAAACATCAATAACTCATCAAAACACAAATATGAACTTCACAATAAAAATTCTACCTATTCCATATACCAAAACATCAATAACTCATCAAAACACAAATATGAACTTCAAAATCTCAATTCTACCTATTCCATATACCAAAACATCAATGAGTAATTCATCAAAACACAAATATGAACTTCAAAATCACAATTCTACCTATTCCATATACCAAAACATCAATAACTCATCAAAACACAAATATGAACTTCAAAATCACAATTCTACCTATTCCATATAACAAAACATAATATAACTCATCAAAACACAAATATGAACTTCAAAATCACAATTCTACCTATTCCATATACCAAAACATCAATGAATAATTCATCAAAACACAAATATGAACTTCAAAATCACAATTCTACCTATTCCATATACCAAAACATCAATGAATAATTCATCAAAACACAAATATGAACTTCAAAATCACAATTCTACCTATTCCATATACCAAAACATCAATAAATCATCAAAACACAAATATTATATGAACTTCAAAATCTCAATTCTACCTATCCCATATACCAAAACATCAATAACTCATCAAAACACAAATATGATCTTCACAATAAAAATTCTACCTATTCCATATACCAAAACATCAATAACTCATCAAAACACAAATATGAACTTCAAAATCACAATTCTACCTATTCCATATAACAAAACATAATATAACTCATCAAAACACAAATATGAACTTCAAAATCACAATTCTACCCATTCCATATAACAAAACATAATATAACTCATCAAAACACAAATATGAACTTCAAAATCACAATTCTACCTATTCCATATACCAAAACATCAATAAATCATCAAAACACAAATATGAACTTCAAAATCTCAATTCTACCTATCCCATATACCAAAACATCAATAACTCATCAAAACACAAATATGAACTTCACAATAAAAATTCTACCTATTCCATATAACAAAACATAATATAACTCATCAAAACACAAATATGAACTTCAAAATCACAATTCTACCTATTCCATATACCAAAACATCAATGAATAATTCATCAAAACACAAATATGAACTTCAAAATCACAATTCTACCTATTCCATATACCAAAACATCAATAAATCATCAAAACACAAATATGAACTTCAAAATCTCAATTCTACCTATCCCATATACCAAAACATCAATAACTCATCAAAACACAAATATGAACTTCACAATAAAAATTCTACCTATTCCATATAACAAAACATAATATAACTCATCAAAACACAAATATGAACTTCAAAATCACAATTCTACCTATTCCATATACCAAAACATCAATGAATAACTCATCAAAACACAAATATGAACTTCAAAATCACAATTCTACCTATTCCATATAACAAAACATAATATAACTCATCAAAACACAAATATGAACTTCAAAATCACAATTCAACCCATTCCATATAACAAAACATAATATAACTCATCAAAACACAAATATGAACTTCAAAATCACAATTCTACCTATTCCATATACCAAAACATCAATGAATAATTCATCAAAACACAAATATGAACTTCAAAATCACAATTCTACCTATTCCATATACCAAAACATCAATAAATCATCAAAACACAAATATGAACTTCAAAATCTCAATTCTACCTATCCCATATACCAAAACATCAATAACTCATCAAAACACAAATATGAACTTCACAATAAAAATTCTACCTATTCCATATAACAAAACATAATATAACTCATCAAAACACAAATATGAACTTCAAAATCACAATTCTACCTATTCCATATACCAAAACATCAATGAATAACTCATCAAAACACAAATATGAACTTCAAAATCACAATTCTACCTATTCCATATAACAAAACATAATATAACTCATCAAAACACAAATATGAACTTCAAAATCACAATTCAACCCATTCCATATAACAAAACATCAATGAATAATTCATCAAAACACAAATATGAACTTCAAAATCACAATTCTACCTATTCCATATACCAAAACATCAATAAATCATCAAAACACAAATATGAACTTCAAAATCTCAATTCTACCTATCCCATATACCAAAACATCAATAACTCATCAAAACACAAATATGAACTTCACAATAAAAATTCTACCTATTCCATATACCAAAACATCAATAACTCATCAAAACACAAATATGAACTTCAAAATCACAATTCTACCTATTCCATATAACAAAACATAATATAACTCATCAAAACACAAATATGAACTTCAAAATCACAATTCAACCCATTCCATATAACAAAACATAATATAACTCATCAAAACACAAATATGAACTTCAAAATCACAATTCTACCTATTCCATATACCAAAACATCATTGAATAATTCATCAAAACACAAATATGAATTTCAAAATCACAATTCTACCTATTCCATATAACAAAACATAATATAACTCATCAAAACACAAATATGAACTTCAAAATCACAATTCTACCTATTCCATATACCAAAACATCAATGAATAACTCATCAAAACACAAATATGAACTTCAAAATCACAATTCTACCTATTCCATATATCAAAACATCAATAACTCATCAAAACACAAATATGAACTTCAAAATCACAATACTACCTATTCCATATACCAAAACATCAATGAATAAGTCATCAAAACACAAATATGAACTTCAAAATCACAATTCTACCTATTCCATATACCAAAACATCAATAACTCATCAAAACACAAATATGAACTTCAAAACACAATTTTTATCTATTCCATTTACCAAAACATCAATAACTCATCAAAACACAAAAATGAACTTCAAAATCCCAATTCTACCTATTCCATATAACAAAACATAATATAACTCATCAAAACACAAATATGAACTTCAAAATCACAATTCTACCTATTCCATATAACAAAACATAATATAACTCATCAAAACACAAATACGAACTTCAAATTCACAATTCTACCTATTCCATATACCAAAACATCAATGAATAATTCATCAAAACACAAATATGAACTTCAAAATCACAATTCTACCTATTCCATATACCAAAACATCAATAAATCATCAAAACACAAATATGAACTTCAAAATCTCAATTCTACCTATCCCATATACCAAAACATCAATAACTCATCAAAACACAAATATGAACTTCACAATAAAAATTCTACCTATTCCATATACCAAAACATCAATAACTCATCAAAACACAAATATGAACTTCAAAATCACAATTCTACCTATTCCATATAACAAAACATAATATAACTCATCAAAACACAAATATGAACTTCAAAATCACAATTCTACCCATTCCATATAACAAAACATAATATAACTCATCAAAACACAAATATGAACTTCAAAATAACAATTCTACCTATTCTATAACAAAACAGGAATAACTCATCAAAACACAAATATGAACTTCAAAATCACAATTCTACCTATTCTACATACCAAAACATCAATAACTCATCAAAACACAAATATGAACTTCAAAATCACAATTCTACCTATTCCATATACCAAAACATCAATGAATAACTCATCAAAACACAAATATGAACTTCAAAATCACAATTCTACCTATTCCATATACCAAAACATAATATAACTCATCAAAACACAAATATGAACTTCAAAATCACAATTCTACCTATTCCATATACCAAAACATCAATGAATAATTCATCAAAACACAAATATGAACTTCAAAATCACAATTCTACCTATTCCATATACCAAAACATCAATAAATCATCAAAACACAAATATGAACTTCAAAATCTCAATTCTACCTATCCCATATACCAAAACATCAATAACTCATCAAAACACAAATATGAACTTCAAAATCACAATTCTACCTATTCCATATAACAAAACATAATATAACTCATCAAAACACAAATATGAACTTCAAAATCACAATTCTACCCATTTCATATAACAAAACATAATATAACTCATCAAAACACAAATATGAACTTCAAAATCACAATTCTACCTATTCCATATACCAAAACATCATTGAATAATTCATCAAAACACAAATATGAATTTCAAAATCACAATTCTACCTATTCCATATAACAAAACATAATATAACTCATCAAAACACAAATATGAACTTCAAAATCACAATTCTACCTATTCCATATACCAAAACATCAATGAATAACTCATCAAAACACAAATATGAACTTCAAAATCACAATTCTACCTATTCCATATATCAAAACATCAATAACTCATCAAAACACAAATATGAACTTCAAAATCACAATACTACCTATTCCATATACCAAAACATCAATGAATAAGTCATCAAAACACAAATATGAACTTCAAAATCACAATTCTACCTATTCCATATACCAAAACATCAATAACTCATCAAAACACAAATATGAACTTCAAAACACAATTTTTATCTATTCCATTTACCAAAACATCAATAACTCATCAAAACACAAAAATGAACTTCAAAATCCCAATTCTACCTATTCCATATAACAAAACATAATATAACTCATCAAAACACAAATATGAACTTCAAAATCACAATTCAACCTATTCCATATAACAAAACATAATATAACTCATCAAAACACAAATACGAACTTCAAATTCACAATTCTACCTATTCCATATACCAAAACATCAATGAATAATTCATCAAAACACAAATATGAACTTCAAAATCACAATTCTACCTATTCCATATACCAAAACATCAATAAATCATCAAAACACAAATATGAACTTCAAAATCTCAATTCTACCTATCCCATATACCAAAACATCAATAACTCATCAAAACACAAATATGAACTTCACAATAAAAATTCTACCTATTCCATATACCAAAACATCAATAACTCATCAAAACACAAATATGAACTTCAAAATCACAATTCTACCTATTCCATATAACAAAACATAATATAACTCATCAAAACACAAATATGAACTTCAAAATCACAATTCTACCCATTCCATATAACAAAACATAATATAACTCATCAAAACACAAATATGAACTTCAAAATAACAATTCTACCTATTCTATAACAAAACAGGAATAACTCATCAAAACACAAATATGAACTTCAAAATCACAATTCTACCTATTCTACGTACCAAAACATCAATAACTCATCAAAACACAAATATGTACTTCAAAATCACAATTCTACCTATTCCATATACCAAAACATCAATGAATAACTCATCAAAACACAAATATGAACTTCAAAATCACAATTCTACCTATTCCATATACCAAAACATCAATGAATAATTCATCAAAACACAAATATGAACTTCAAAATCACAATTCTACCTATTCCATATACCAAAACATCAATAAATCATCAAAACACAAATATTATATGAACTTCAAAATCTCCATTCTACCTATCCCATATACCAAAACATCAATAACTCATCAAAACACAAATATGAACTTCACAATAAAAATTCTACCTATTCCATATACCAAAACATCAATAACTCATCAAAACACAAATATGAACTTCAAAATCACAATTCTATCTATTCCATATACCAAAACATCAATGAATAATTCATCAAAACACAAATATGAACTTCAAAATCACAATTCTACCTATTCCATATACCAAAACATCAATAAATCATCAAAACACAAATATTATATGAACTTCAAAATCTCAATTCTACCTATCCCATATACCAAACCATCAATAACTCATCAAAACACAAATATGAACTTCACAATAAAAATTCTACCTATTCCATATACCAAAACATCAATAACTCATCAAAACACAAATATGAACTTCAAAATCACAATTCTACCTATTCCATATAACAAAACATAATATAACTCATCAAAACACAAATATGAACTTCAAAATCACAATTCTACCTATTCCATATACCAAAACATCAATGAATAATTCATCAAAACACAAATATGAACTTCAAAATCACAATTCTACCTATTCCATATACCAAAACATCAATAAATCATCAAAACACAAATATGAACTTCAAAATCTCAATTCTACCTATCCCATATACCAAAACATCAATAACTCATCAAAACACAAATATGAACTTCACAATAAAAATTCTACCTATTCCATATACCAAAACATCAATAACTCATCAAAACACAAATATGAACTTCAAAATCACAATTCTACCTATTCCATATAACAAAACATAATATAACTCATCAAAACACAAATATGAACTTCAAAATCACAATTCAACCCATTCCATATAACAAAACATAATATAACTCATCAAAACACAAATATGAACTTCAAAATCACAATTCGACCTATTCCATATACCAAAACATCATTGAATAATTCATCAAAACACAAATATGAATTTCAAAATCACACTTCTACCTATTCCATATAACAAAACATAATATAACTCATCAAAACACAAATATGAACTTCAAAATCACAATTCTACCTATTCCATATACCAAAACATCAATGAATAACTCATCAAAACACAAATATGAACTTCAAAATCACAATTCTACCTATTCCATATATCAAAACATCAATAACTCATCAAAACACAAATATGAACTTCAAAATCACAATACTACCTATTCCATATACCAAAACATCAATGAATAAGTCATCAAAACACAAATATGAACTTCAAAATCACAATTCTACCTATTCCATATACCAAAACATCAATAACTCATCAAAACACAAATATGAACTTCAAAACACAATTTTTATCTATTCCATTTACCAAAACATCAATAACTTATCAAAACACAAAAATGAACTTCAAAATCCCAATTCTACCTATTCCATATAACAAAACATAATATAACTCATCAAAACACAAATATGAACTTCAAAATCACAATTCTACCTATTCCATATAACAAAACATAATATAACTCATCAAAACACAAATATGAACTTCAAATTCACAATTCTACCTATTCCATATACCAAAACATCAATGAATAATTCATCAAAACACAAATATGAACTTCAAAATCACAATTCTACCTATTCCATATACCAAAACATCAATAAATCATCAAAACACAAATATGAACTTCAAAATCTCAATTCTACCTTTCCCATATACCAAAACATCAATAACTCATCAAAACACAAATATGAACTTCACAATAAAAATTCTACCTATTCCATTTACCAAAACATCAATAACTCATCAAAACACAAATATGAACTTCAAAATCACAATTCTACCTATTCCATATAACAAAACATAATATAACTCATCAAAACACAAATATGAACTTCAAAATCACAATTCTACCCATTCCATATAACAAAACATAATATAACTCATCAAAACACAAATATGAACTTCAAAATAACAATTCTACCTATTCTATAACAAAACAGGAATAACTCATCAAAACACAAATATGAACTTCAAAATCACAATTCTACCTATTCTACATACCAAAACATCAATAACTCATCAAAACACAAATATGAACTTCAAAATCACAATTCTACCTATTCCATATACCAAAACATCAATGAATAACTCATCAAAACACAAATATGAACTTCAAAATCACAATTCTACCTATTCCATATACCAAAACATAATATAACTCATCAAAACACAAATATGAACTTCAAAATCACAATTCTACCTATTCCATATACCAAAACATCAATGAATAATTCATCAAAACACAAATATGAACTTCAAAATCACAATTCTACCTATTCCATATACCAAAACATCAATAAATCATCAAAACACAAATATGAACTTCAAAATCTCAATTCTACCTATCCCATATACCAAAACATCAATAACTCATCAAAACACAAATATGAACTTCAAAATCACAATTCTACCTATTCCATATAACAAAACATAATATAACTCATCAAAACACAAATATGAACTTCAAAATCACAATTCTACCCATTCCATATAACAAAACATAATATAACTCATCAAAACACAAATATGAACTTCAAAATGACAATTCTACCTATTCCATATACCAAAACATCATTGAATAATTCATCAAAACACAAATATGAATTTCAAAATCACAATTCTACCTATTCCATATAACAAAACATAATATAACTCATCAAAACACAAATATGAACTTCAAAATCACAATTCTACCTATTCCATATACCAAAACATCAATGAATAACTCATCAAAACACAAATATGAACTTCAAAATCACAATTCTACCTATTCCATATATCAAAACATCAATAACTCATCAAAACACAAATATGAACTTCAAAATCACAATACTACCTATTCCATATACCAAAACATCAATGAATAAGTCATCAAAACACAAATATGAACTTCAAAATCACAATTCTACCTATTCCATATACCAAAACATCAATAACTCATCAAAACACAAATATGAACTTCAAAACACAATTTTTATCTATTCCATTTACCAAAACATCAATAACTCATCAAAACACAAAAATGAACTTCAAAATCCCAATTCTACCTATTCCATATAACAAAACATAATATAACTCATCAAAACACAAATATGAACTTCAAAATCACAATTCTACCTATTCCATATAACAAAACATAATATAACTCATCAAAACACAAATATGAACTTCAAATTCACAATTCTACCTATTCCATATACCAAAACATCAATGAATAATTCATCAAAACACAAATATGAACTTCAAAATCACAATTCTACCTATTCCATATACCAAAACATCAATAAATCATCAAAACACAAATATGAACTTCAAAATCTCAATTCTACCTATCCCATATACCAAAACATCAATAACTCATCAAAACACAAATATGAACTTCACAATAAAAATTCTACCTATTCCATATACCAAAACATCAATAACTCATCAAAACACAAATATGAACTTCAAAATCACAATTCTACCTATTCCATATAACAAAACATAATATAACTCATCAAAACACAAATATGAACTTCAAAATCACAATTCTACCCATTCCATATAACAAAACATAATATAACTCATCAAAACACAAATATGAACTTCAAAATAACAATTCTACCTATTCTATAACAAAACAGGAATAACTCATCAAAACACAAATATGAACTTCAAAATCACAATTCTACCTATTCTACATACCAAAACATCAATAACTCATCAAAACACAAATATGTACTTCAAAATCACAATTCTACCTATTCCATATACCAAAACATCAATGAATAACTCATCAAAACACAAATATGAACTTCAAAATCACAATTCTACCTATTCCATATACCAAAACATAATATAACTCATCAAAACACAAATATGAACTTCAAAATCACAATTCTACCTATTCCATATACCAAAACATCAATGAATAATTCATCAAAACACAAATATGAACTTCAAAATCACAATTCTACCTATTCCATATACCAAAACATCAATAAATCATCAAAACACAAATATGAACTTCAAAATCTCAATTCTACCTATCCCATATACCAAAACATCAATAACTCATCAAAACACAAATATGAACTTCAAAATCACAATTCTACCTATTCCATATAACAAAACATAATATAACTCATCAAAACACAAATATGAACTTCAAAATCACAATTCTACCTATTCCATATACCAAAACATCAATGAATAATTCATCAAAACACAAATATGAACTTCAAAATCACAATTCTACCTATTCCATATACCAAAACATCAATAAATCATCAAAACACAAATATGAACTTCAAAATCTCAATTCTACCTATCCCATATACCAAAACATCAATAACTCATCAAAACACAAATATGAACTTCAAAATCACAATTCTACCTATTCCATATAACAAAACATCAATAACTCATCAAAACACAAATATGAACTTCAAAATCACAATTCTACCCATTCCATATAACAAAACATAATATAACTCATCAAAACACAAATATGAACTTCAAAATAACAATTCTACCTATTCTATAACAAAACAGGAATAACTCATCAAAACACAAATATGAACTTCAAAATCACAATTCTACCTATTCTACATACCAAAACATCAATAACTCATCAAAACACAAATATGAACTTCAAAATCACAATTCTACCTATTCCATATACCAAAACATCAATGAATAACTCATCAAAACACAAATATGAACTTCAAAATCACAATTCTACCTAGTCCATATACCAAAACATAATATAACTCATCAAAACACAAATATGAACTTCAAAATCACAATTCTACCTATTCCATATACCAAAACATCAATGAATAATTCATCAAAACACAAATATGAACTTCAAAATCACAATTCTACCTATTCCATATACCAAAACATCAATAAATCATCAAAACACAAATATGAACTTCAAAATCTCAATTCTACCTATCCCATATACCAAAACATCAATAACTCATCAAAACACAAATATGAACTTCAAAATCACAATTCTACCTATTCCATATAACAAAACATAATATAACTCATCAAAACACAAATATGAACTTCAAAATCACAATTGTACCCATTCCATATAACAAAACATAATATAACTCATCAAAACACAAATATGAACTTCAAAATCACAATTCTACCTATTCCATATACCAAAACATCATTGAATAATTCATCAAAACACAAATATGAATTTCAAAATCACAATTCTACCTATTCCATATAACAAAACATAATATAACTCATCAAAACACAAATATGAACTTCAAAATCACAATTCTACCTATTCCATATACCAAAACATCAATGAATAACTCATCAAAACACAAATATGAACTTCAAAATCACAATTCTACCTATTCCATATATCAAAACATCAATAACTCATCAAAACACAAATATGAACTTCAAAATCACAATACTACCTATTCCATATACCAAAACATCAATGAATAAGTCATCAAAACACAAATATGAACTTCAAAATCACAATTCTACCTATTCCATATACCAAAACATCAATAACTCATCAAAACACAAATATGAACTTCAAAACACAATTTTTATCTATTCCATTTACCAAAACATCAATAACTCATCAAAACACAAAAATGAACTTCAAAATCCCAATTCTACCTATTCCATATAACAAAACATAATATAACTCATCAAAACACAAATATGAACTTCAAAATCACAATTCTACCTATTCCATATACCAAAACATCAATGAATAATTCATCAAAACACAAATATGAACTTCAAAATCACAATTCTACCTATTCCATATACCAAAACATCAATAACTCATCAAAACACAAATATGAACTTCAAAATCTCAATTCTACCTATTCCATATACCAAAACATCAATGAATAACTCATCAAAACACAAATATGAACTTCAAAATCACAATTCTACCGATTCCATATAACAAAACATAATATAACTCATCAAAACACAAATACGAACTTCAAATTCACAATTCTACCTATTCCATATACCAAAACATCAATGAATAATTCATCAAAACACAAATATGAACTTCAAAACACAATTTTTATCTATTCCATTTACCAAAACATCAATAACTCATCAAAACACAAATATGAACTTCAAAATCACAATTCTACCTATTCCATATAACAAAACATAATATAACTCATCAAAACACAAATATGAACTTCAAAATCACAATTCTACCTATTCCATATAACAAAACATAATATAACTCATCAAAACACAAATATGAACTTCAAAATCACAATTCTACCTATTCCATATACCAAAACATCAATGAATAATTCATCAAAACACAAATATGAACTTCAAAATCACAATTCTACCTATTCCATATACCAAAACATCAATAACTCATCAAAACACAAATATGAACTTCAAAATCTCAATTCTACCTATTCCATATACCAAAACATCAATGAATAATTCATCAAAACACAAATATGAACTTCAAAATCACAATTCTACCGATTCCATATAACAAAACATAATATAACTCATCAAAACACAAATACGAACTTCAAATTCACAATTCTACCTATTCCATATACCAAAACATCAATGAATAATTCATCAAAACACAAATATGAACTTCAAAATCACAATTCTACCTATTCCATATACCAAAACATCAATAAATCATCAAAACACAAATATGAACTTCAAAATCTCAATTCTACCTATCCCATATACCAAAACATCAATAACTCATCAAAACACAAATATGAACTTCACAATAAAAATTCTACCTATTCCATATACCAAAACATCAATAACTCATCAAAACACAAATATGAACTTCAAAATCACAATTCTACCTATTCCATATAACAAAACATAATATAACTCATCAAAACACAAATATGAACTTCAAAATCACAATTCTACCCATTCCATATAACAAAACATAATATAACTCATCAAAACACAAATATGAACTTCAAAATAACAATTCTACCTATTCTATAACAAAACAGGAATAACTCATCAAAACACAAATATGAACTTCAAAATCACAATTCTACCTATTCTACATACCAAAACATCAATAACTCATCAAAACACAAATATGTACTTCAAAATCACAATTCTACCTATTCCATATACCAAAACATCAATGAATAACTCATCAAAACACAAATATGAACTTCAAAATCACAATTCTACCTATTCCATATACCAAAACATCAATGAATAATTCATCAAAACACAAATATGAACTTCAAAATCACAATTCTACCTATTCCATATACCAAAACATCAATAAATCATCAAAACACAAATATTATATGAACTTCAAAATCTCCATTCTACCTATCCCATATACCAAAACATCAATAACTCATCAAAACACAAATATGAACTTCACAATAAAAATTCTACCTATTCCATATACCAAAACATCAATAACTCATCAAAACACAAATATGAACTTCAAAATCACAATTCTATCTATTCCATATACCAAAACATCAATGAATAATTCATCAAAACACAAATATGAACTTCAAAATCACAATTCTACCTATTCCATATACCAAAACATCAATAAATCATCAAAACACAAATATTATATGAACTTCAAAATCTCAATTCTACCTATCCCATATACCAAAACATCAATAACTCATCAAAACACAAATATGAACTTCACAATAAAAATTCTACCTATTCCATATACCAAAACATCAATAACTCATCAAAACACAAATATGAACTTCAAAATCACAATTCTACCTATTCCATATAACAAAACATAATATAACTCATCAAAACACAAATATGAACTTCAAATTCACAATTCTACCTATTCCATATACCAAAACATCAATGAATAATTCATCAAAACACAAATATGAACTTCAAAATCACAATTCTACCTATTCCATATACCAAAACATCAATAAATCATCAAAACACAAATATGAACTTCAAAATCACAATTCTACCTATTCCATATAACAAAACATAATATAACTCATCAAAACACAAATATGAACTTCAAAATCACAATTCTACCCATTCCATATAACAAAACATAATATAACTCATCAAAACACAAATATGAACTTCAAAATAACAATTCTACCTATTCTATAACAAAACAGGAATAACTCATCAAAACACAAATATGAACTTCAAAATCACAATTCTACCTATTCTACATACCAAAACATCAATAACTCATCAAAACACAAATATGAACTTCAAAATCACAATTCTACCTATTCCATATACCAAAACATCAATGAATAACTCATCAAAACACAAATATGAACTTCAAAATCACAATTCTACCTATTCCATATACCAAAACATAATATAACTCATCAAAACACAAATATGAACTTCAAAATCACAATTCTACCTATTCCATATACCAAAACATCAATGAATAATTCATCAAAACACAAATATGAACTTCAAAATCACAATTCTACCTATTCCATATACCAAAACATCAATAAATCATCAAAACACAAATATGAACTTCAAAATCTCAATTCTACCTATCCCATATACCAAAACATCAATAACTCATCAAAACACAAATATGAACTTCAAAATCACAATTCTACCTATTCCATATAACAAAACATAATATAACTCATCAAAACACAAATATGAACTTCAAAATCACAATTCTACCCATTCCATATAACAAAACATAATATAACTCATCAAAACACAAATATGAACTTCAAAATCACAATTCTACCTATTCCATATACCAAAACATCATTGAATAATTCATCAAAACACAAATATGAATTTCAAAATCACAATTCTACCTATTCCATATAACAAAACATAATATAACTCATCAAAACACAAATATGAACTTCAAAATCACAATTCTACCTATTCCATATACCAAAACATCAATGAATAACTCATCAAAACACAAATATGAACTTCAAAATCACAATTCTACCTATTCCATATATCAAAACATCAATAACTCATCAAAACACAAATATGAACTTCAAAATCACAATACTACCTATTCCATATACCAAAACATCAATGAATAAGTCATCAAAACACAAATATGAACTTCAAAATCACAATTCTACCTATTCCATATACCAAAACATCAATAACTCATCAAAACACAAATATGAACTTCAAAACACAATTTTTATCTATTCCATTTACCAAAACATCAATAACTCATCAAAACACAAAAATGAACTTCAAAATCCCAATTCTACCTATTCCATATAACAAAACATAATATAACTCATCAAAACACAAATATGAACTTCAAAATCACAATTCTACCTATTCCATATAACAAAACATAATATAACTCATCAAAACACAAATATGAACTTCAAATTCACAATTCTACCTATTCCATATACCAAAACATCAATGAATAATTCATCAAAACACAAATATGAACTTCAAAATCACAATTCTACCTATTCCATATACCAAAACATCAATAAATCATCAAAACACAAATATGAACTTCAAAATCTCAATTCTACCTATCCCATATACCAAAACATCAATAACTCATCAAAACACAAATATGAACTTCACAATAAAAATTCTACCTATTCCATATACCAAAACATCAATAACTCATCAAAACACAAATATGAACTTCAAAATCACAATTCTACCTATTCCATATAACAAAACATAATATAACTCATCAAAACACAAATATGAACTTCAAAATCACAATTCTACCTATTCTATAACAAAACAGGAATAACTCATCAAAACACAAATATGAACTTCAAAATCACAATTCTACCTATTCTACATACCAAAACATCAATAACTCATCAAAACACAAATATGAACTTCAAAATCACAATTCTACCTATTCCATATACCAAAACATCAATAAATCATCAAAACACAAATATGAACTTCAAAATCTCAATTCTACCTATCCCATATACCAAAACATCAATAACTCATCAAAACACAAATATGAACTTCACAATAAAAATTCTACCTATTCCATATACCAAAACATCAATAACTCATCAAAACACAAATATGAACTTCAAAATCACAATTCTACCTATTCCATATAACAAAACATAATATAACTCATCAAAACACAAATATGAACTTCAAAATCACAATTCTACCCATTCCATATAACAAAACATAATATAACTCATCAAAACACAAATATGAACTTCAAAATAACAATTCTACCTATTCTATAACAAAACAGGAATAACTCATCAAAACACAAATATGAACTTCAAAATCACAATTCTACCTATTCTACATACCAAAACATCAATAACTCATCAAAACACAAATATGTACTTCAAAATCACAATTCTACCTATTCCATATACCAAAACATCAATGAATAACTCATCAAAACACAAATATGAACTTCAAAATCACAATTCTACCTATTCCATATACCAAAACATAATATAACTCATCAAAACACAAATATGAACTTCAAAATCACAATTCTACCTATTCCATATACCAAAACATCAATGAATAATTCATCAAAACACAAATATGAACTTCAAAATCACAATTCTACCTATTCCATATACCAAAACATCAATAAATCATCAAAACACAAATATGAACTTCAAAATCTCAATTCTACCTATCCCATATACCAAAACATCAATAACTCATCAAAACACAAATATGAACTTCAAAATCACAATTCTACCTATTCCATATAACAAAACATAATATAACTCATCAAAACACAAATATGAACTTCAAAATCACAATTCTACCTATTCCATATACCAAAACATCAATGAATAATTCATCAAAACACAAATATGAACTTCAAAATCACAATTCTACCTATTCCATATACCAAAACATCAATAAATCATCAAAACACAAATATGAACTTCAAAATCTCAATTCTACCTATCCCATATACCAAAACATCAATAACTCATCAAAACACAAATATGAACTTCACAATAAAAATTCTACCTATTCCATATACCAAAACATCAATAACTCATCAAAACACAAATATGAACTTCAAAATCACAATTCTACCTATTCCATATAACAAAACATAATATAACTCATCAAAACACAAATATGAACTTCAAAATAACAATTCTACCTATTCTATAACAAAACAGGAATAACTCATCAAAACACAAATATGAACTTCAAAATCACAATTCTACCTATTCTACATACCAAAACATCAATAACTCATCAAAACACAAATATGAACTTCAAAATCACAATTCTACCTATTCCATATACCAAAACATCAATAACTCATCAAAACACAAATATGAACTTCAAAATCACAATTCTACCTATTCCATATAACAAAACATAATATAACTCATCAAAACACAAATATGAACTTCAAAATCACAATTCTACCTATTCCATATACCAAAACATCAATGAATACTTCATCAAAACACAAATATGAACTTCACAATAAAAATTCTACCTATTCCATATAACAAAACATAATATAACTCATCAAAACACAAATATGAACTTCAAAATCACAATTCTACCTATTCCATATACCAAAACATCAATGAATAATTCATCAAAACACAAATATGAACTTACAATAAAAATTCTACCTATTCCATATACCAAAACATCAATAACTCATCAAAACACAAATATGAACTTCAAAATCACAATTCTACCTATTCCATATATCAAAACATAATATAACTCATCAAAACACAAATATGAACTTCAAAATCACAATTCTACCTATTCCATATACCAAAACATCAATAACTCATCAAAACACAAATATGAACTTCAAAATCACAATTCTACCTATTCCATATAACAAAACATAATATAACTCATCAAAACACAAATATGAACTTCAAAATCACAATTCTACCTATTCCATATAACAAAACATAATATAACTCATCAAAACACAAATATGAACTTCAAATTCACAATTCTACCTATTCCATATACCAAAACATCAATGAATAATTCATCAAAACACAAATATGAACTTCAAAATCACAATTCTACCTATTCCATATACCAAAACATCAATAAATCATCAAAACACAAATATGAACTTCAAAATCTCAATTCTACCTATTTCATATACCAAAACATCAATAACTCATCAAAACACAAATATGAACTTCACAATAAAAATTCTACCTATTCCATATACCAAAACATCAATAACTCATCAAAACACAAATATGAACTTCAAAATCTCAATTCTACCTATTCCATATACCAAAACATCAATGAGTAATTCATCAAAACACAAATATGAACTTCAAAATCACAATTCTACCTATTCCATATACCAAAACATCAATAACTCATGAAAACACAAATATGAACTTCAAAATCACAATTCTACCTATTCCATATAACAAAACATAATATAACTCATCAAAACACAAATATGAACTTCAAAATCACAATTCTACCTATTCCATATACCAAAACATCAATGAATAATTCATCAAAACACAAATATGAACTTCAAAATCACAATTCTACCTATTCCATATACCAAAACATCTATAAATCATCAAAACACAAATATGAACTTCAAAATCTCAATTCTACCTATCCCATATACCAAAACATCAATAACTCATCAAAACACAAATATGAACTTCACAATAAAAATTCTACCTATTCCATATACCAAAACATCAATAACTCATCAAAACACAAATATGAACTTCAAAATCACAATTCTACCTATTCCATATAACAAAACATAATATAACTCATCAAAACACAAATATGAACTTCAAAATCACAATTCTACCTATTCCATATACCAAAACATCAATAACTCATCAAAACACAAATATGAACTTCAAAATCACAATTCTACCTATTCCATATAACAAAACATAATATAACTCATCAAAACACAAATATGAACTTCAAAATAACAATTCTACCTATTCTATAACAAAACAGGAATAACTCATCAAAACACAAATATGAACTTCAAAATCACAATTCTACCTATTCTACATACCAAAACATCAATAACTCATCAAAACACAAATATGTACTTCAAAATCACAATTCTACCTATTCCATATACCAAAACATCAATAACTCATCAAAACACAAATATGAACTTCAAAATCACAATTCTACCTATTCCATATACCAAAACATAATATAAATCATCAAAACACAAATATGAACTTCAAAATCACAATTCTACCTATTCCATATAACAAAACATAATATAACTCATCAAAACACAAATATGAACTTCAAAATCACAATTCTACCTATTCCATATACCAAAACATCAATGAATAACTCATCAAAACACAAATATGAACTTCAAAATCACAATTCTACCTATTCCATATACCAAAACATAATATAACTCATCAAAACACAAATATGAACTTCAAAATCACAATTCTACCTATTCCATATACCAAAACATCAATGAATAATTCATCAAAACACAAACATGAACTTCAAAATCACAATTCTACCTATTCCATATACCAAAACATCAATAAATCATCAAAACACAAATATGAACTTCAAAATCTCAATTCTACCTATCCCATATACCAAAACATCAATAACTCATCAAAACACAAATATGAACTTCAAAATCACAATTCTACCTATTCCATATAACAAAACATAATATAACTCATCAAAACACAAATATGAACTTCAAAATCACAATTCTACCTATTCCATATACCAAAACATCAATGAATAATTCATCAAAACACAAATATGAACTTCAAAATCACAATTCTACCTATTCCATATACCAAAACATCAATAAATCATCAAAACACAAATATGAACTTCAAAATCTCAATTCTACCTATCCCATATACCAAAACATCAATAACTCATCAAAACACAAATATGAACTTCACAATAAAAATTCTACCTATTCCATATACCAAAACATCAATAACTCATCAAAACACAAATATGAACTTCAAAATCACAATTCTACCTATTCCATATAACAAAACATAATATAACTCATCAAAACACAAATATGAACTTCAAAATAACAATTCTACCTATTCTATAACAAAACAGGAATAACTCATCAAAACACTAATATGAACTTCAAAATCACAATTCTACCTATTCTACATACCAAAACATCAATAACTCATCAAAACACAAATATGAACTTCAAAATCACAATTCTACCTATTCCATATACCAAAACATCAATGAATAACTCATCAAAACACAAATATGAACTTCAAAATCACAATTCTACCTATTCCATATACCAAAACATAATATAACTCATCAAAACACAAATATGAACTTCAAAATCACAATTCTACCTATTCCATATACCAAAACATCAATGAATAATTCATCAAAACACAAATATGAACTTCAAAATCACAATTCTACCTATTCCATATACCAAAACATCAATAAATCATCAAAACACAAATATGAACTTCAAAATCTCAATTCTACCTATCCCATATACCAAAACATCAATAACTCATCAAAACACAAATATGAACTTCAAAATCACAATTCTACCTATTCCATATAACAAAACATAATATAACTCATCAAAACACAAATATGAACTTCAAAATCACAATTCTACCTATTCCATATACCAAAACATCAATGAATAATTCATCAAAACACAAATATGAACTTCACAATAAAAATTCTACCTATTCCATATAACAAAACATAATATAACTCATCAAAACACAAATATGAACTTCAAAATCACAATTCTACCTATTCCATATAACAAAACATAATATAACTCATCAAAACACAAATATGAACTTCAAAATCACAATTCTACCTATTCCATATAACAAAACATAATATAACTCATCAAAACACAAATATGAACTTCAAAATCACAATTCTACCTATTCCATATACCAAAACATCAATGAATAATTCATCAAAACACAAATATGAACTTCAAAATCACAATTCTACCTATTCCATATACCAAAACATCAATAACTCATCAAAACACAAATATGAACTTCAAAATCTCAATTCTACCTATTCCATATACCAAAACATCAATGAATAATTCATCAAAACACAAATATGAACTTCAAAATCACAATTCTACCGATTCCATATAACAAAACATAATATAACTCATCAAAACACAAATACGAACTTCAAATTCACAATTCTACCTATTCCATATACCAAAACATCAATGAATAATTCATCAAAACACAAATATGAACTTCAAAATCACAATTCTACCTATTCCATATACCAAAACATCAATAAATCATCAAAACACAAATATGAACTTCAAAATCTCAATTCTACCTATCCCATATACCAAAACATCAATAACTCATCAAAACACAAATATGAACTTCACAATAAAAATTCTACCTATTCCATATACCAAAACATCAATAACTCATCAAAACACAAATATGAACTTCAAAATCACAATTCTACCTATTCCATATAACAAAACATAATATAACTCATCAAAACACAAATATGAACTTCAAAATCACAATTCTACCCATTCCATATAACAAAACATAATATAACTCATCAAAACACAAATATGAACTTCAAAATAACAATTCTACCTATTCTATAACAAAACAGGAATAACTCATCAAAACACAAATATGAACTTCAAAATCACAATTCTACCTATTCTACATACCAAAACATCAATAACTCATCAAAACACAAATATGTACTTCAAAATCACAATTCTACCTATTCCATATACCAAAACATCAATGAATAACTCATCAAAACACAAATATGAACTTCAAAATCACAATTCTACCTATTCCATATACCAAAACATCAATGAATAATTCATCAAAACACAAATATGAACTTCAAAATCACAATTCTACCTATTCCATATACCAAAACATCAATAAATCATCAAAACACAAATATTATATGAACTTCAAAATCTCCATTCTACCTATCCCATATACCAAAACATCAATAACTCATCAAAACACAAATATGAACTTCACAATAAAAATTCTACCTATTCCATATACCAAAACATCAATAACTCATCAAAACACAAATATGAACTTCAAAATCACAATTCTATCTATTCCATATACCAAAACATCAATGAATAATTCATCAAAACACAAATATGAACTTCAAAATCACAATTCTACCTATTCCATATACCAAAACATCAATAAATCATCAAAACACAAATATTATATGAACTTCAAAATCTCAATTCTACCTATCCCATATACCAAAACATCAATAACTCATCAAAACACAAATATGAACTTCACAATAAAAATTCTACCTATTCCATATACCAAAACATCAATAACTCATCAAAACACAAATATGAACTTCAAAATCACAATTCTACCTATTCCATATAACAAAACATAATATAACTCATCAAAACACAAATATGAACTTCAAAATCACAATTCTACCTATTCCATATACCAAAACATCAATGAATAATTCATCAAAACACAAATATGAACTTCAAAATCACAATTCTACCTATTCCATATACCAAAACATCAATAAATCATCAAAACACAAATATGAACTTCAAAATCTCAATTCTACCTATCCCATATACCAAAACATCAATAACTCATCAAAACACAAATATGAACTTCACAATAAAAATTCTACCTATTCCATATACCAAAACATCAATAACTCATCAAAACACAAATATGAACTTCAAAATCACAATTCTACCTATTCCATATAACAAAACATAATATAACTCATCAAAACACAAATATGAACTTCAAAATCACAATTCAACCCATTCCATATAACAAAACATAATATAACTCATCAAAACACAAATATGAACTTCAAAATCACAATTCTACCTATTCCATATACCAAAACATCATTGAATAATTCATCAAAACACAAATATGAATTTCAAAATCACACTTCTACCTATTCCATATAACAAAACATAATATAACTCATCAAAACACAAATATGAACTTCAAAATCACAATTCTACCTATTCCATATACCAAAACATCAATGAATAACTCATCAAAACACAAATATGAACTTCAAAATCACAATTCTACCTATTCCATATATTAAAACATCAATAACTCATCAAAACACAAATATGAACTTCAAAATCACAATACTACCTATTCCATATACCAGAACATCAATGAATAAGTCATCAAAACACAAATATGAACTTCAAAATCACAATTCTACCTATTCCATATACCAAAACATCAATAACTCATCAAAACACAAATATGAACTTCAAAACACAATTTTTATCTATTCCATTTACCAAAACATCAATAACTCATCAAAACACAAAAATGAACTTCAAAATCCCAATTCTACCTATTCCATATAACAAAACATAATATAACTCATCAAAACACAAATATGAACTTCAAAATCACAATTCTACCTATTCCATATAACAAAACATAATATAACTCATCAAAACACAAATATGAACTTCAAATTCACAATTCTACCTATTCCATATACCAAAACATCAATGAATAATTCATCAAAACACAAATATGAACTTCAAAATCACAATTCTACCTATTCCATATACCAAAACATCAATAAATCATCAAAACACAAATATGAACTTCAAAATCTCAATTCTACCTTTCCCATATACCAAAACATCAATAACTCATCAAAACACAAATATGAACTTCACAATAAAAATTCTACCTATTCCATATACCAAAACATCAATAACTCATCAAAACACAAATATGAACTTCAAAATCACAATTCTACCTATTCCATATAACAAAACATAATATAACTCATCAAAACACAAATATGAACTTCAAAATCACAATTCTACCCATTCCATATAACAAAACATAATATAACTCATCAAAACACAAATATGAACTTCAAAATAACAATTCTACCTATTATATAACAAAACAGGAATAACTCATCAAAACACAAATATGAACTTCAAAATCACAATTCTACCTATTCTACATACCAAAACATCAATAACTCATCAAAACACAAATATGAACTTCAAAATCACAATTCTACCTATTCCATATACCAAAACATCAATGAATAACTCATCAAAACACAAATATGAACTTCAAAATCACAATTCTACCTATTCCATATACCAAAACATAATATAACTCATCAAAACACAAATATGAACTTCAAAATCACAATTCTACCTATTCCATATACCAAAACATCAATGAATAATTCATCAAAACACAAATATGAACTTCAAAATCACAATTCTACCTATTCCATATACCAAAACATCAATAAATCATCAAAACACAAATATGAACTTCAAAATCTCAATTCTACCTATCCCATATACCAAAACATCAATAACTCATCAAAACACAAATATGAACTTCAAAATCACAATTCTACCTATTCCATATAACAAAACATAATATAACTCATCAAAACACAAATATGAACTTCAAAATCACAATTCTACCCATTCCATATAACAAAACATAATATAACTCATCAAAACACAAATATGAACTTCAAAATCACAATTCTACCTATTCCATATACCAAAACATCATTGAATAATTCATCAAAACACAAATATGAATTTCAAAATCACAATTCTACCTATTCCATATAACAAAACATAATATAACTCATCAAAACACAAATATGAACTTCAAAATCACAATTCTACCTATTCCATATACCAAAACATCAATGAATAACTCATCAAAACACAAATATGAACTTCAAAATCACAATTCTACCTATTCCATATATCAAAACATCAATAACTCATCAAAACACAAATATGAACTTCAAAATCACAATACTACCTATTCCATATACCAAAACATCAATGAATAAGTCATCAAAACACAAATATGAACTTCAAAATCACAATTCTACCTATTCCATATACCAAAACATCAATAACTCATCAAAACACAAATATGAACTTCAAAACACAATTTTTATCTATTCCATTTACCAAAACATCAATAACTCATCAAAACACAAAAATGAACTTCAAAATCCGAATTCTACCTATTCCATATAACAAAACATAATATAACTCATCAAAACACAAATATGAACTTCAAAATCACAATTCTACCTATTCCATATAACAAAACATAATATAACTCATCAAAACACAAATATGAACTTCAAATTCACAATTCTACCTATTCCATATACCAAAACATCAATGAATAATTCATCAAAACACAAATATGAACTTCAAATCAAAACACAAATATGAACTTCAAATTCACAATTCTACCTATTCCATATACCAAAACATCAATGAATAATTCATCAAAACACAAATATGAACTTCAAAATCCCAATTCTACCTATTCCATATATCAAAACATCAATAAATCATCAAAACACAAATATGAACTTCAAAATCTCAATTCTACCTATCCCATATACCAAAACATCAATAACTCATCAAAACACAAATATGAACTTCACAATAAAAATTCTACCTATTCCATATACCAAAACATCAATAACTCATCAAAACACAAATATGAACTTCAAAATCACAATTCTACCTATTCCATATAACAAAACATAATATAACTCATCAAAACACAAATATGAACTTCAAAATCACAATTCTACCCATTCCATATAACAAAACATAATATAACTCATCAAAACACAAATATGAACTTCAAAATAACAATTCTACCTATTCTATAACAAAACAGGAATAACTCATCAAAACACAAATATGAACTTCAAAATCACAATTCTACCTATTCTACATACCAAAACATCAATAACTCATCAAAACACAAATATGTACTTCAAAATCACAATTCTACCTATTCCATATACCAAAACATCAATGAATAACTCATCAAAACACAAATATGAACTTCAAAATCACAATTCTACCTATTCCATATACCAAAACATAATATAACTCATCAAAACACAAATATGAACTTCAAAATCACAATTCTACCTATTCCATATACCAAAACATCAATGAATAATTCATCAAAACACAAATATGAACTTCAAAATCACAATTCTACCTATTCCATATACCAAAACATCAATAAATCATCAAAACACAAATATGAACTTCAAAATCTCAATTCTACCTATCCCATATACCAAAACATCAATAACTCATCAAAACACAAATATGAACTTCAAAATCACAATTCTACCTATTCCATATAACAAAACATAATATAACTCATCAAAACACAAATATGAACTTCAAAATCACAATTCTACCTATTCCATATACCAAAACATCAATGAATAATTCATCAAAACACAAATATGAACTTCAAAATCACAATTCTACCTATTCCATATACCAAAACATCAATAAATCATCAAAACACAAATATGAACTTCAAAATCTCAATTCTACCTATCCCATATACCAAAACATCAATAACTCATCAAAACACAAATATGAACTTCACAATAAAAATTCTACCTATTCCATATACCAAAACATCAATAACTCATCAAAACACAAATATGAACTTCAAAATCACAATTCTACCTATTCCATATAACAAAACATAATATAACTCATCAAAACACAAATATGAACTTCAAAATAACAATTCTACCTATTCTATAACAAAACAGGAATAACTCATCAAAACACAAATATGAACTTCAAAATCACAATTCTACCTATTCTACATACCAAAACATCAATAACTCATCAAAACACAAATATGAACTTCAAAATCACAATTCTACCTATTCCATATACCAAAACATCAATAACTCATCAAAACACAAATATGAACTTCAAAATCACAATTCTACCTATTCCATATAACAAAACATAATATAACTCATCAAAACACAAATATGAACTTCAAAATCACAATTCTACCTATTCCATATACCAAAACATCAATGAATACTTCATCAAAACACAAATATGAACTTCACAATAAAAATTCTACCTATTCCATATAACAAAACATAATATAACTCATCAAAACACAAATATGAACTTCAAAATCACAATTCTACCTATTCCATATACCAAAACATCAATGAATAATTCATCAAAACACAAATATGAACTTACAATAAAAATTCTACCTATTCCATATACCAAAACATCAATAACTCATCAAAACACAAATATGAACTTCAAAATCACAATTCTACCTATTCCATATAACAAAACATAATATAACTCATCAAAACACAAATATGAACTTCAAAATCACAATTCTACCTATTCCATATACCAAAACAACAATAACTCATCAAAACACAAATATGAACTTCAAAATCACAATTCTACCTATTCCATATAACAAAACATAATATAACTCATCAAAACACAAATATGAACTTCAAAATCACAATTCTACCTATTCCATATAACAAAACATAATATAACTCATCAAAACACAAATATGAACTTCAAATTCACAATTCTACCTATTCCATATACCAAAACATCAATGAATAATTCATCAAAACACAAATATGAACTTCAAAATCACAATTCTACCTATTCCATATACCAAAACATCAATAAATCATCAAAACACAAATATGAACTTCAAAATCTCAATTCTACCTATTTCATATACCAAAACATCAATAACTCATCAAAACACAAATATGAACTTCACAATAAAAATTCTACCTATTCCATATACCAAAACATCAATAACTCATCAAAACACAAATATGAACTTCAAAATCTCAATTCTACCTATTCCATATACCAAAACATCAATGAGTAATTCATCAAAACACAAATATGAACTTCAAAATCACAATTCTACCTATTCCATATACCAAAACATCAATAACTCATGAAAACACAAATATGAACTTCAAAATCACAATTCTACCTATTCCATATAACAAAACATAATATAACTCATCAAAACACAAATATGAACTTCAAAATCACAATTCTACCTATTCCATATACCAAAACATCAATGAATAATTCATCAAAACACAAATATGAACTTCAAAATCACAATTCTACCTATTCCATATACCAAAACATCAATAAATCATCAAAACACAAATATGAACTTCAAAATCTCAATTCTACCTATCCCATATACCAAAACATCAATAACTCATCAAAACACAAATATGAACTTCACAATAAAAATTCTACCTATTCCATATACCAAAACATCAATAACTCATCAAAACACAAATATGAACTTCAAAATCACAATTCTACCTATTCCATATAACAAAACATAATATAACTCATCAAAACACAAATATGAACTTCAAAATCACAATTCTACCTATTCCATATACCAAAACATCAATAACTCATCAAAACACAAATATGAACTTCAAAATCACAATTCTACCTATTCCATATAACAAAACATAATATAACTCATCAAAACACAAATATGAACTTCAAAATAACAATTCTACCTATTCTATAACAAAACAGGAATAACTCATCAAAACACAAATATGAACTTCAAAATCACAATTCTACCTATTCTACATACCAAAACATCAATAACTCATCAAAACACAAATATGTACTTCAAAATCACAATTCTACCTATTCCATATACCAAAACATCAATAACTCATCAAAACACAAATATGAACTTCAAAATCACAATTCTACCTATTCCATATACCAAAACATAATATAAATCATCAAAACACAAATATGAACTTCAAAATCACAATTCTACCTATTCCATATAACAAAACATAATATAACTCATCAAAACACAAATATGAACTTCAAAATCACAATTCTACCTATTCCATATACCAAAACATCAATGAATAACTCATCAAAACACAAATATGAACTTCAAAATCACAATTCTACCTATTCCATATACCAAAACATAATATAACTCATCAAAACACAAATATGAACTTCAAAATCACAATTCTACCTATTCCATATACCAAAACATCAATGAATAATTCATCAAAACACAAACATGAACTTCAAAATCACAATTCTACCTATTCCATATACCAAAACATCAATAAATCATCAAAACACAAATATGAACTTCAAAATCTCAATTCTACCTATCCCATATACCAAAACATCAATAACTCATCAAAACACAAATATGAACTTCAAAATCACAATTCTACCTATTCCATATAACAAAACATAATATAACTCATCAAAACACAAATATGAACTTCAAAATCACAATTCTACCTATTCCATATACCAAAACATCAATGAATAATTCATCAAAACACAAATATGAACTTCAAAATCACAATTCTACCTATTCCATATACCAAAACATCAATAAATCATCAAAACACAAATATGAACTTCAAAATCTCAATTCTACCTATCCCATATACCAAAACATCAATAACTCATCAAAACACAAATATGAACTTCACAATAAAAATTCTACCTATTCCATATACCAAAACATCAATAACTCATCAAAACACAAATATGAACTTCAAAATCACAATTCTACCTATTCCATATAACAAAACATAATATAACTCATCAAAACACAAATATGAACTTCAAAATAACAATTCTACCTATTCTATAACAAAACAGGAATAACTCATCAAAACACTAATATGAACTTCAAAATCACAATTCTACCTATTCTACATACCAAAACATCAATAACTCATCAAAACACAAATATGAACTTCAAAATCACAATTCTACCTATTCCATATACCAAAACATCAATGAATAACTCATCAAAACACAAATATGAACTTCAAAATCACAATTCTACCTATTCCATATACCAAAACATAATATAACTCATCAAAACACAAATATGAACTTCAAAATCACAATTCTACCTATTCCATATACCAAAACATCAATGAATAATTCATCAAAACACAAATATGAACTTCAAAATCACAATTCTACCTATTCCATATACCAAAACATCAATAAATCATCAAAACACAAATATGAACTTCAAAATCTCAATTCTACCTATCCCATATACCAAAACATCAATAACTCATCAAAACACAAATATGAACTTCAAAATCACAATTCTACCTATTCCATATAACAAAACATAATATAACTCATCAAAACACAAATATGAACTTCAAAATCACAATTCTACCTATTCCATATACCAAAACATCAATGAATAATTCATCAAAACACAAATATGAACTTCACAATAAAAATTCTACCTATTCCATATAACAAAACATAATATAACTCATCAAAACACAAATATGAACTTCAAAATCACAATTCTACCTATTCCATATACCAAAACATCAATGAATAATTCATCAAAACACAAATATGAACTTACAATAAAAATTCTACCTATTCCATATACCAAAACATCAATAACTCATCAAAACACAAATATGAACTTCAAAATCACAATTCTACCTATTCCATATAACAAAACATAATATAACTCATCAAAACACAAATATGAACTTCAAAATCACAATTCTACCTATTCCATATACCAAAACATCAATAACTCATCAAAACACAAATATGAACTTCAAAATCACAATTCTACCTATTCCATATAACAAAACATAATATAACTCATCAAAACACAAATATGAACTTCAAAATCACAATTCTACCTATTCCATATAACAAAACATAATATAACTCATCAAAACACAAATATGAACTTCAAATTCACAATTCTACCTATTCCATATACCAAAACATCAATGAATAATTCATCAAAACACAAATATGAACTTCAAAATCACAATTCTACCTATTCCATATACCAAAACATCAATAAATCATCAAAACACAAATATGAACTTCAAAATCTCAATTCTACCTATTTCATATACCAAAACATCAATAACTCATCAAAACACAAATATGAACTTCACAATAAAAATTCTACCTATTCCATATACCAAAACATCAATAACTCATCAAAACACAAATATGAACTTCAAAATCTCAATTCTACCTATTCCATATACCAAAACATCAATGAGTAATTCATCAAAACACAAATATGAACTTCAAAATCACAATTCTACCTATTCCATATACCAAAACATCAATAACTCATGAAAACACAAATATGAACTTCAAAATCACAATTCTACCTATTCCATATAACAAAACATAATATAACTCATCAAAACACAAATATGAACTTCAAAATCACAATTCTACCTATTCCATATACCAAAACATCAATGAATAATTCATCAAAACACAAATATGAACTTCAAAATCACAATTCTACCTATTCCATATACCAAAACATCAATAAATCATCAAAACACAAATATGAACTTCAAAATCTCAATTCTACCTATCCCATATACCAAAACATCAATAACTCATCAAAACACAAATATGAACTTCACAATAAAAATTCTACCTATTCCATATACCAAAACATCAATAACTCATCAAAACACAAATATGAACTTCAAAATCACAATTCTACCTATTCCATATAACAAAACATAATATAACTCATCAAAACACAAATATGAACTTCAAAATCACAATTCTACCTATTCCATATACCAAAACATCAATAACTCATCAAAACACAAATATGAACTTCAAAATCACAATTTTACCTATTCCATATAACAAAACATAATATAACTCATCAAAACACAAATATGAACTTCAAAATCACAATTCTACCCATTCCATATAACAAAACATAATATAACTCATCAAAACACAAATATGAACTTCAAAATAACAATTCTACCTATTCTATAACAAAACAGGAATAACACATCAAAACACAAATATGAACTTCAAAATCACAATTTTACCTATTCCACATACCAAAACATCAATAACTCATCAAAACACAAATATGAACTTCAAAACTTGATTTCTATCTATTCCATATACCAAAACATCAATGAATAATTCATCAAAACACAAATATGAACTTCAAAATCACAATTCTACCTATTCCATATACCAAAACATCAATAAATCATCAAAACACAAATATGAACTTCAAAATCTCAATTCTACCTATTTCATATACCAAAACATCAATGAATAACTCATCAAAACACAAATATGAACTTGAAAATCACAATTCTACCTATCCCATATACCAAAACATAAATAACTCATCAAAACACAAATATGAACTTCACAATAAAAATTCTACCTATTCCATATACCAAAACATCAATAACTCATCAAAACACAAATATGAACTTCAAAATCTCAATTCTACCTATCCCATATACCAAAACATCAATAACTCATTAAAACACAAATATGAACTTCACAATAAAAATTCTACCTATTCCATATACCAAAACATCAATAACTCATCAAAACACAAATATGAACTTCAAAATCACAATTCTACCTATTCCATATAACAAAACATAATATAACTCATCAAAACACAAATATGAACTTCAAAATCACAATTCTACCTATTCCATATACCAAAACATCAATAACTCATCAAAACACAAATATGAACTTCAAAATCACAATTCTACCTATTCCATATAACAAAACATAATATAACTCATCAAAACACAAATATGAACTTCAAAATCACAATTCTACCCATTCCATATAACAAAACGTAATATAACTCATCAAAACACAAATATGAACTTCAAAATAACAATTCTACCTATTCTATAACAAAACAGGAATAACTCATCAAAACACAAATATGAACTTCAAAATCACAATTCTACCTATTCCACATACCAAAACATCAATAACTCATCAAAACACAAATATGAACTTCAAAACACGATTTCTATCTATTCCATATACCAAAACATCAATCACTCATCAAAACACAAATATGAACTTCAAAATCACAATTCTACCTATTCCATATACCAAAACATAATATAAATCATCAAAACACAAATATGAACTTCAAAATCACAATTCTACCTATTCCATATAACAAAACATAATATAACTCATCAAAACACAAATATGAACTTCAAAATCACAATTCTACCTATTCCATATACCAAAACATCAATGAATAATTCATCAAAACACAAATATGAACTTCAAAATCACAATTCTGTATTCCATATACCAAAACATCAATAAATCATCAAAACACAAATATGAACTTCAAAATCTCAATTCTACCTATCCCATATACCAAAACATCAATAACTCATCAAAACACAAATATGAACTTCAAAATCACAATTCTACCTATTCCACATACCAAAACATCAATAACTCATCAAAACACAAATATGAACTTCAAAACACGATTTCTATCTATTCCATATACCAAAACATCACTCACTCATCAAAACACAAATATGAACTTCAAAATCACAATTTTACCTATTCCATATACCAAAATATCAATAACTCATCAAAACACAAATATGAACTTCAAAATCACAATTCTACCTAATCCATATAACAAAACATAATATAACTCATCAAAACACAAATATGAACTTCAAAATCACAATTCTACCTATTCCATATACCAAAACATCATTGAATAATTCATCAAAACACAAATATGAACTTCAAAATCACAATTCTACCTATTCCATATAACAAAACATAATATAACTCATCAAAACACAAATATGAACTTCAAAATCACAATTCTACCTATTCCATATACCAAAACATCAATAACTCATCAAAACACAAATATGAACTTCAAAATCTCAATTCTACCTATTCCATATACCAAAACATCAATGAATAACTCATCAAAACACAAATATGAACTTCAAAATCACAATTCTACCTATTCCACATACCAAAACATCAATAAATCATCAAAACACAAATATGAACTTCAAAATCTCAATTCTACCTATCCCATATACCAAAACATCAATAACTCATCAAAACACAAATATGAACTTCAAAATCACAATTCTACCTATTCCACATACCAAAACATCAATAACTCATCAAAACACAAATGTGAACTTCAAAACACGATTTCTATCTATTCCATATACCAAAACATCACTCACTCATCAAAACACAAATATGAACTTCAAAACACAATTTTTATCTATTCCATTTACCAAAACATCAATAACTCATCAAAACACAAATATGAACTTCAAAATCACAATTCTACCTATTCCATATAACAAAACATAATATAACTCATCAAAACACAAATATGAACTTCAAAATCACAATTCTACCTATTCCATATACCAAAACATCAATGAATAATTCATCAAAACACAAATATGAACTTCAAAATCACAATTCTACCTATTCCATATAACAAAACATAATATAACTCATCAAAACAAAAATATGAACTTCAAAATCACAATTCTACCTATTCCATATACCAAAACATCAATAACTCATCAAAACACAAATATGAACTTCAAAATCTCAATTCTACCTATTCCATATACCAAAACATCAATGAATAACTCATCAAAACACAAATATGAACTTCAAAATCACAATTCTACCTATTCCACATACCAAAACATCAATAACTCATCAAAACACAAATATGAACTTCAAAATCACAATTCTACCTATTCCATATACCAAAACATCAATAACTCATCAAAACACAAATATGAACTTCAAAATCACAATTCTACCTATTCCATATACCAAAACATCCATGAATAATTCATCAAAACACAAATATGAACTTCAAAATCACAATTCTACCTATTCCATATACCAAAACATCAATAACTCATCAAAACACAAATATGAACTTCAAAACACAATTTTTATCTATTCCATTTACCAAAACATCAATAACTCATCAAAACACAAATATGAACTTCAAAATCACAATTCTACCTATTCCATATAACAAAACATAATATAACTCATCAAAACACAAATATGAACTTCAAAATCACAATTCTACCTATTCCATATAACAAAACATAATATAACTCATCAAAACACAAATATGAACTTCAAAATCACAATTCTACCTATTCCATATACCAAAACATCAATGAATAATTCATCAAAACACAAATATGAACTTCAAAATCACAATTCTACCTATTCCATATACCAAAACATCAATAAATCATCAAAACACAAATATGAACTTCAAAATCTCAATTCTACCTATTCCATATACCAAAACATCAATGAATAACTCATCAAAACACAAATATGAACTTGAAAATCACAATTCTACCTATCCCATATACCAAAACATCAATGAATAACTCATCAAAACACAAATATGAACTTCACAATAAAAATTCTACCTATTCCATATACCAAAACATCAATAACTCATCAAAACACAAATATGAACTTCAAAATCACAATTCTACCTATTCCATATACCAAAACATCAATGAATAACTCATCAAAACACAAATATGAACTTCAAAATCACAATTCTACCTATTCCATATAACAAAACATAATATAACTCATCAAAACACAAATATGAACTTCAAAATCACAATTCTACCTATTCCATATACCAAAACATCATTGAATAATTCATCAAAACACAAATATGAACTTCAAAATCACAATTCTACCTATTCCATATAACAAAACATAATATAACTCATCAAAACACAACTATGAACTTCAAAATCACAATTCTACCTATTCCATATACCAAAACATCAATAACTCATCAAAACACAAATATGAACATCAAAATCACAATTCTACCTATTCCATATACCAAAACATCAATAACTCATCAAAACACAAATATGAACTTCAAAATCACAATTCTACCTATTCCATATACCAAAACATAATATAAATCATCAAAACACAAATATGAACTTCAAAATCACAATTCTACCTATTCCATATAACAAAACATAATATAACTCATCAAAACACAAATATGAACTTCAAAATCACAATTCTACCTATTCCATATACCAAAACATAATATAAATCATCAAAACACAAATATGAACTTCAAAATCACAATTCTACCTATTCCATATAACAAAACATAATATAACTCATCAAAACACAAATATAAACTTCAAAATCACAATTCTACCTATTCCATATACCAAAACATCAATGAATAATTCATCAAAACACAAATATGAACTTCAAAATCACAATTCTACCTATTCCATATACCAAAACATCAATAAATCATCAAAACACAAATATGAACTTCAAAATCTCAATTCTACCTATCCCATATACCAAAACATCAATAACTCATCAAAACACAAATATGAACTTCAAAATCACAATTCTACCTATTCCATATACCAAAACATAATATAAATCATCAAAACACAAATATGAACTTCAAAATCACAATTCTACCTATTCCATATAACAAAACATAATATAACTCATCAAAACACAAATATGAACTTCAAAATCACAATTCTACCTATTCCATATACCAAAACATAATATAAATCATCAAAACACAAATATGAACTTCAAAATCACAATTCTACCTATTCCATATACCAAAACATAATATAAATCATCAAAACACAAATATGAACTTCAAAATCACAATTCTACCTATTCCATATAACAAAACATAATATAACTCATCAAAACACAAATATGAACTTCAAAATCACAATTCTACCTATTCCATATACCAAAACATCAATGAATAATTCATCAAAACACAAATATGAACTTCAAAATCCCAATTCTACCTATTCCATATACCAAAACATGAATAAATCATCAAAACACAAATATGAACTTCAAAATCTCAATTCTACCTATCCCATATACCAAAACATCAATAACTCATCAAAACACAAATATGAACTTCAAAATCACAATTCTACCTATTCCACATACCAAAACATCAATAACTCATCAAAACACAAATATGAACTTCAAAACACGATTTCTATCTATTCCATATACCAAAACATCACTCACTCATCAAAACACAAATATGAACTTCAAAATCACAATTTTACCTATTCCATATACCAAAATATCAATAACTCATCAAAACACAAATATGAACTTCAAAATCACAATTCTACCTATTCCATATAACAAAACATAATATAACTCATCAAAACACAAATATGAACTTCAAAATCACAATTCTACCTATTCCATATACCAAAACATCATTGAATAATTCATCAAAACACAAATATGAACTTCAAAATCACAATTCTACCTATTCCATATAACAAAACATAATATAACTCATCAAAACACAAATATAAACTTCAAAATCACAATTCTACCTATTCCATATACCAAAACATCAATAACTCATCAAAACACAAATATGAACTTCAAAATCTCAATTCTACCTATTCCATATACCAAAACATCAATGAATAACTCATCAAAACACAAATATGAACTTCAAAATCACAATTCTACCTATTCCATATACCAAAACATCAATAACTCATCAAAACACAAATACGAACTTCAAAATCACAATTCTACCTATTCCATATACCAAAACATAATATAAATCATCAAAACACAAATATGAACTTCAAAATCACAATTCTACCTATTCCATATAACAAAACATAATATAACTCATCAAAACACAAATATGAACTTCAAAATCACAATTCTACCTATTCCATATACCAAAACATAATATAAATCATCAAAACACAAATATGAACTTCAAAATCACAATTCTACCTATTCCATATAACAAAACATAATATAACTCATCAAAACACAAATATGAACTTCAAAATCACAATTCTACCTATTCCATATACCAAAACATCAATGAATAATTCATCAAAACACAAATATGAACTTCAAAATCACAATTCTACCTATTCCATATACCAAAACATCAATAAATCATCAAAACACAAATATGAACTTCAAAATCTCAATTCTACCTATCCCATATACCAAAACATCAATAACTCATCAAAACAAAAATATGAACTTCAAAATCACAATTCTACCTATTCCATATACCAAAACATAATATAAATCATCAAAACACAAATATGAACTTCAAAATCACAATTCTACCTATTCCATATAACAAAACATAATATAACTCATCAAAACACAAATATGAACTTCAAAATCACAATTCTACCTATTCCATATACCAAAACATAATATAAATCATCAAAACACAAATATGAACTTCAAAATCACAATTCTACCTATTCCATATACCAAAACATAATATAAATCATCAAAACACAAATATGAACTTCAAAATCACAATTCTACCTATTCCATATAACAAAACATAATATAACTCATCAAAACACAAATATGAACTTCAAAATCACAATTCTACCTATTCCAATATACCAAAACATCAATGAATAATTCATCAAAACACAAATATGAACTTCAAAATCCCAATTCTACCTATTCCATATACCAAAACATGAATAAATCATCAAAACACAAATATGAACTTCAAAATCTCAATTCTACCTATCCCATATACCAAAACATCAATAACTCATCAAAACACAAATATGAACTTCAAAATCACAATTCTACCTATTCCACATACCAAAACATCAATAACTCATCAAAACACAAATATGAACTTCAAAACACGATTTCTATCTATTCCATATACCAAAACATCACTCACTCATCAAAACACAAATATGAACTTCAAAATCACAATTTTACCTATTCCATATACCAAAATATCAATAACTCATCAAAACACAAATATGAACTTCAAAATCACAATTCTACCTATTCCATATAACAAAACATAATATAACTCATCAAAACACAAATATGAACTTCAAAATCACAATTCTACCTATTCCATATACCAAAACATCATTGAATAATTCATCAAAACACAAATATGAACTTCAAAATCACAATTCTACCTATTCCATATAACAAAACATAATCTAACTCATCAAAACACAAATATAAACTTCAAAATCACAATTCTACCTATTCCATATACCAAAACATCAATAACTCATCAAAACACAAATATGAACTTCAAAATCTCAATTCTACCTATTCCATATACCAAAACATCAATGAATAACTCATCAAAACACAAATATGAACTTCAAAATCACAATTCTACCTATTCCATATACCAAAACATCAATAACTCATCAAAACACAAATATGAACTTCAAAATCACAATTCTACCTATTCCATATACCAAAACATCAATGAATAATTCATCAAAACACAAATATGAACTTCAAAATCACAATTCTACCTATTCCATATACCAAAACATCAATAACTCATCAAAACACAAATATGAACTTCAAAACATAATTTTTATCTATTCCATTTACCAAAACATCAATAACTCATCAAAACACAAATATGAACTTCAAAATCACAATTCTACCTATTCCATATAACAAAACATAATATAACTCATCAAAATACAAATATGAACTTCAAAATCACAATTCTACCTATTCCATATAACAAAACATAATATAACTCATCAAAACACAAATATGAACTTCAAAATCACAATTCTACCTATTCCATATACCAAAACATCAATGAATAATTCATCAAAACACAAATATGAACTTCAAAATCACAATTCTACCTATTCCATATACCAAAACATCAATAAATCATCAAAACACAAATATGAACTTCAAAATCTCAATTCTACCTATTCCATATACCAAAACATCAATGAATAACTCATCAAAACACAAATATGAACTTCAAAATCACAATTCTACCTATTCCATATACCAAAACATCAATGAATAATTCATCAAAACACAAATATGAACTTCAAAATCACAATTCTACCTATTCCATATACCAAAACATCAATAAATCATCAAAACACAAATATGAACTTCAAAATCTCAATTCTACCTATCCCATATACCAAAACATCAATAACTCATCAAAACACAAATATGAACTTCACAATAAAAATTCTACCTATTCCATATACCAAAACATCAATAACTCATCAAAACACAAATATGAACTTCAAAATCACAATTCTACCTATTCCATATACCAAAACATAATATAAATCATCAAAACACAAATATGAACTTCAAAATCACAATTCTACCTATTCCATATAACAAAACATAATATAACTCATCAACACACAAATATGAACTTCAAAATCACAATTCTACCTATTCCATATACCAAAACATCAATGCATAATTCATCAAAACACAAATATGAACTTCAAAATCACAATTCTACCTATTCCATATACCAAAACATCAATAAATCATCAAAACACAAATATGAACTTCAAAATCTCAATTCTACCTATCCCATATACCAAAACATCAATAACTCATCAAAACACAAATATGAACTTCACAATAAAAATTCTACCTATTCCATATACAAAACATCAATAACTCATCAAAACACAAATATGAACTTCAAAATCACAATTCTACCTATTCCATATACCAAAACATCAATGAATAATTCATCAAAACACAAATATGAACTTCAAAATCACAATTCTACCTATTCCATATACCAAAACATCAATAACTCATCAAAACACAAATATGAACTTCAAAATCTCAATTCTACCTATTCCATATACCAAAACATCAATGAATAACTCATCAAAACACAAATATGAACTTCAAAATCACAATTCTACCTATTCTATTTACCAAAACATCAATAACTCATCAAAACACAAATATGAACTTCAAAATCACAATTCTACCTATTCCATTTACCAAAACATCAATAACTCATCAAAACACAAATATGAACTTCAAAATCACAATTCTACCTATTCCATATACCAAAACATCAATAACTCATCAAAACACAAATATGAACTTCAAAATCACAATTCTACCTATTCCATATAACAAAACATAATATAACTCATCAAAACACAAATATGAACTTCAAAATCACAATTCTACCTATTCCATATAACAAAACCTAATATAACTCATCAAAACACAAATATGAACTTCAAAATCACAATTCTACCTATTCCATATAACAAAACATCATTGAATAATTCATCAAAACACAAATATGAAGTTCAAAATCACAATTCTACCTATTCCATATAACAAAACATAATATAACTCATCAAAACACAAATATGAACTTCAAAATCAAAATTCTACCTAATCCATATACCAAAACATCATTGAATAATTCATCAAAACACAAATATGAACTTCAAAATCACAATTCTACCTATTCCATATAACAAAACATAATATAACTCATCAAAACACAAATATGAACTTCAAAATCACAATTCTACCTATTCCATATAACAAAACATAATATAACTCATCAAAACACAAATATGAACTTCAAAATCACAATTCTACCTATTCCACATACCAAAACATCAATAACTCATCAAAACACAAATATGAACTTCAAAACACGATTTCTATCTATTCCATATACCAAAACATCAATAACTCATCAAAACACAAATATGAACTTCAAAATCACAATTTTACCTATTCCATATACCAAAATATCAATAACTCATCAAAACACAAATATGAACTTCAAAATCAAAATTCTACCTATTCCATATACCAAAACATCATTGAATAATTCATCAAAACACAACTATGAACTTCAAAATCACAATTCTACCTATTCCATATAACAAAACATAATATAACTCATCAAAACACAAATATGAACTTCAAAATCACAATTCTACCTATTCCATATACCAAAACATCATTGAATAATTCATCAAAACACAAATATGAACATCAAAATCACATTTCTACCTATTCCATATAACAAAACATAATATAACTCATCAAAACACAAATATGAACTTCAAAATCACAATTCTACCTATTCCATATACCAAAACATCAATGAATAACTCATCAAAACACAAATATGAACTTCAAAATCACAATTCTACCTATTCCATATGACAAAACATAATGTAACTCATCAAAACACAAATATGAACTTCAAAATCACAATTCTACCTATTCCATATAACAAAACATCAATGAATAATTCATCAAAACACAAATATGAACTTCAAAATCACAATTCTACCAATTCCATATACCAAAACATCAATAAATCATCAAAACACAAATATGAACTTCAAAATCTCAATTCTACCTATTCCATATACCAAAACATCAATGAATAACTCATCAAAACACAAATATGAACTTGAAAATCACAATTCTACCTATCCCATATACCAAAACATCAATGAATAACTCATCAAAACACAAATATGAACTTCACAATAAAAATTCTACCTATTCCATATACCAAATCATCAATAACTCATCAAAACACAAATATGAACTTCAAAATCACAATTCTACCTATTCCATATACCAAAACATCAATGAATAACTCATCAAAACACAAATATGAACTTCAAAATCACAATTCTACCTATTCCATATACCAAAACATAATATAACTCATCAAAACACAAATATGAAATTCAAAACACAATTTTTATCTATTCCATTTACCAAAACATCAATAACTCATCAAAACACAAATATGAACTTCAAAATCACAATTCTACCTATTCCATATAACAAAACATAATATAACTCATCAAAACACAACTATGAACTTCAAAATCACAATTCTACCTATTCCATATACCAAAACATCAATAACTCATCAAAACACAAATATGAACTTCAAAATCACAATTCTACCTATTCCATATACCAAAACATAATATAAATCATCAAAACACAAATATGAACTTCAAAATCACAATTCTACCTATTCCATATAACAAAACATAATATAACTCATCAAAACACAAATATGAACTTCAAAATCACAATTCTACCTATTCCATATACCAAAACATAATATAACTCATCAAAACACAAATATGAACTTCAAAATAACAATTCTACCTATTCCATATAACAAAACATAATATAACTCATCAAAACACAAATATGAACTTCAAAATCACAATTCTACCTATTCCATATAACAAAACATAATATAACTCATCAAAACACAAATATGAACTTCAAAATCACAATTCTACCTATTCCACATACCAAAACATCAATAACTCATCAAAACACAAATATGAACTTCAAAACACGATTTCTATCTATTCCATTTACCAAAACATCAATAACTCATCAAAACACAAATATGAACTTCAAAATCACAATTTTACCTATTCCATATACCAAAATATCAATAACTCATCAAAACACAAATATGAACTTCAAAATCACAATTCTACCTATTCCATATAACAAAACATAATATAACTCATCAAAACACAAATATGAACTTCAAAATCAAAATTCTACCTATTCCATATACCAAAACATCATTGAATAATTCATCAAAACACAACTATGAACTTCAAAATCACAATTCTACCTATTCCATATAACAAAACATAATATAACTCATCAAAACACAAATATGAACTTCAAAATCACAATTCTACCTATTCCATATACCAAAACATCATTGAATAATTCATCAAAACACAAATATGAACATCAAAATCACATTTCTACCTATTCCATATAACAAAACATAATATAACTCATCAAAACACAAATATGAACTTCAAAATCACAATTCTACCTATTCCATATACCAAAACATCAATGAATAACTCATCAAAACACAAATATGAACTTCAAAATCACAATTCTACCTATTCCATATAACAAAACATAATATAACTCATCAAAACACAAATATGAACTTCAAAATCACAATTCTACCTATTCCATATAACAAAACATAATATAACTCATCAAAACACAAATATGAACTTCAAAATCACAATTCTACCTATTCCATATACCAAAACATCAATGAATAATTCATCAAAACACAAATATGAACTTCAAAATCACAATTCTACCAATTCCATATACCAAAACATCAATAAATCATCAAAACACAAATATGAACTTCAAAATCTCAATTCTACCTATTCCATATACCAAAACATCAATGAATAACTCATCAAAACACAAATATGAACTTGAAAATCACAATTCTACCTATCCCATATACCAAAACATCAATGAATAACTCATCAAAACACAAATATGAACTTCACAATAAAAATTCTACCTATTCCATATACCAAAACATCAATAACTCATCAAAACACAAATATGAACTTCAAAATCACAATTCTACCTATTCCATATACCAAAACATCAATGAATAACTCATCAAAACACAAATATGAACTTCAAAATCACAATTCTACCTATTCCATATACCAAAACATAATATAACTCATCAAAACATAAATATGAAATTCAAAACACAATTTTTATCTATTCCATTTACCAAAACATCAATAACTCATCAAAACACAAATATGAACTTCAAAATCACAATTCTACCTATTCCATATAACAAAACATAATATAACTCATCAAAACACAACTATGAACTTCAAAATCACAATTCTACCTATTCCATATACCAAAACATCAATAACTCATCAAAACACAAATATGAACTTCAAAATCACAATTCTACCTATTCCATATACCAAAACATCAATAACTCATCAAAACACAAATATGAACTTCAAAATCACAATTCTACCTATTCCATATACCAAAACATAATATAAATCATCAAAACACAAATATGAACTTCAAAATCACAATTCTACCTATTCCATATAACAAAACATAATATAACTCATCAAAACACAAATATGAACTTCAAAATCACAATTCTACCTATTCCATATACCAAAACATAATATAAATCATCAAAACACAAATATGAACTTCAAAATCACAATTCTACCTATTCCATATAACAAAACATAATATAACTCATCAAAACACAAATATGAACTTCAAAATAACAATTCTACCTATTCCATATAACAAAACATAATATAACTCATCAAAACACAAATATGAACTTCAAAATCACAATTCTACCTATTCCATATACCAAAACATCAATGAATAATTCATCAAAACACAAATATGAACTTCAAAATCACAATTCTACCTATTCCATATACCAAAACATCAATAAATCATCAAAACACAAATATGAACTTCAAAATCTCAATTCTACCTATTCCATATACCAAAACATCAATGAATAACTCATCAAAACACAAATATGAACTTGAAAATCACAATTCTACCTATCCCATATACCAAAACATCAATGAATAACTCATCAAAACACAAATATGAACTTCACAATAAAAATTCTACCTATTCCATATACCAAAACATCAATAACTCATCAAAACACAAATATGAACTTCAAAATCACAATTCTACCTATTCCATATACCAAAACATCAATGAATAACTCATCAAAACACAAATATGAACTTCAAAATCACAATTCTACCTATTCCATATACCAAAACATAATATAACTCATCAAAACATAAATATGAACTTCAAAACACAATTTTTATCTATTCCATTTACCAAAACATCAATAACTCATCAAAACACAAATATGAACTTCAAAATCACAATTCTACCTATTCCATATAACAAAACATAATATAACTCATCAAAACACAACTATGAACTTCAAAATCACAATTCTACCTATTCCATATACCAAAACATCAATAACTCATCAAAACACAAATATGAACATCAAAATCACAATTCTACCTATTCCATATACCAAAACATCAATAACTCATCAAAACACAAATATGAACTTCAAAATCACAATTCTACCTATTCCATATACCAAAACATAATATAAATCATCAAAACACAAATATGAACTTCAAAATCACAATTCTACCTATTCCATATAACAAAACATAATATAACTCATCAAAACACAAATATGAACTTCAAAATCACAATTCTACCTATTCCATATAACAAAACATAATATAACTCATCAAAACACAAATATGAACTTCAAAATAACAATTCTACCTATTCCATATAACAAAACATAATATAACTCATCAAAACACAAATATGAACTTCAAAATCACAATTCTACCTATTCCATATACCAAAACATCAATGAATAATTCATCAAAACACAAATATGAACTTCAAAATCACAATTCTACCTATTCCATATACCAAAACATCAATAAATCATCAAAACACAAATATGAACTTCAAAATCTCAATTCTACCTATTCCATATACCAAAACATCAATGAATAACTCATCAAAACACAAATATGAACTTGAAAATCACAATTCTACCTATCCCATATACCAAAACATCAATGAATAACTCATCAAAACACAAATATGAACTTCACAATAAAAATTCTACCTATTCCATATACCAAAACATCAATAACTCATCAAAACACAAATATGAACTTCAAAATCACAATTCTACCTATTCCATATACCAAAACATCAATGAATAACTCATCAAAACACAAATATGAACTTCAAAATCACAATTCTACCTATTCCATATACCAAAACATAATATAACTCATCAAAACACAAATATGAACTTCAAAATCACAATTCTACCTATTCCATATAACAAAACATAATATAAATCATCAAAACACAAATATGAACTTCAAAATCACAATTCTACCTATTCCATATAACAAAACATAATATAACTCATCAAAACACAACTATGAACTTCAAAATCACAATTCTACCTATTCCATATACCAAAACATCAATAACTCATCAAAACACAAATATGAACATCAAAATCACAATTCTACCTATTCCATATACCAAAACATCAATAACTCATCAAAACACAAATATGAACTTCAAAATCACAATTCTACCTATTCCATATACCAAAACATAATATAAATCATCAAAACACAAATATGAACTTCAAAATCACAATTCTACCTATTCCATATAACAAAACATAATATAACTCATCAAAACACAAATATGAACTTCAAAATCACAATTCTACCTATTCCATATAACAAAACATAATATAACTCATCAAAACACAAATATGAACTTCAAAATAACAATTCTACCTATTCCATATAACAAAACATAATATAACTCATCAAAACACAAATATGAACTTCAAAATCACAATTCTACCTATTCCATATACCAAAACATCAATGAATAATTCATCAAAACACAAATATGAACTTCAAAATCACAATTCTACCTATTCCATATACCAAAACATCAATAAATCATCAAAACACAAATATGAACTTCAAAATCTCAATTCTACCTATTCCATATACCAAAACATCAATGAATAACTCATCAAAACACAAATATGAACTTGAAAATCACAATTCTACCTATCCCATATACCAAAACATCAATGAATAACTCATCAAAACACAAATATGAACTTCACAATAAAAATTCTACCTATTCCATATACCAAAACATCAATAACTCATCAAAACACAAATATGAACTTCAAAATCACAATTCTACCTATTCCATATACCAAAACATCAATGAATAACTCATCAAAACACAAATATGAACTTCAAAATCACAATTCTACCTATTCCATATACCAAAACATAATATAACTCATCAAAACATAAATATGAACTTCAAAACACAATTTTTATCTATTCCATTTACCAAAACATCAATAACTCATCAAAACACAAATATGAACTTCAAAATAACAATTCTACCTATTCCATATAACAAAACATAATATAACTCATCAAAACACAAATATGAACTTCAAAATCACAATTCTACCTATTCCATATACCAAAACATCAATGAATAATTCATCAAAACACAAATATGAACTTCAAAATCACAATTCTACCTATTCCATATACCAAAACATCAATAAATCATCAAAACACAAATATGAACTTCAAAATCTCAATTCTACCTATTCCATATACCAAAACATCAATGAATAACTCATCAAAACACAAATATGAACTTGAAAATCACAATTCTACCTATCCCATATACCAAAACATCAATGAATAACTCATCAAAACACAAATATGAACTTCACAATAAAAATTCTACCTATTCCATATACCAAAACATCAATAACTCATCAAAACACAAATATGAACTTCAAAATCACAATTCTACCTATTCCATATACCAAAACATCAATGAATAACTCATCAAAACACAAATATGAACTTCAAAATCTCAATTCTACCTATCCCATATACCAAAACATCAATAACTCATCAAAACACAAATATGAACTTCAAAATCACAATTCTACCTATTCCATATACCAAAACATAATATAAATCATCAAAACACAAATATGAACTTCAAAATCACAATTCTACCTATTCCATATAACAAAACATAATATAACTCATCAAAACACAAATATGAACTTCAAAATCACAATTCTACCTATTCCATATACCAAAACATAATATAAATCATCAAAACACAAATATGAACTTCAAAATCACAATTCTACCTATTCCATATACCAAAACATAATATAAATCATCAAAACACAAATATGAACTTCAAAATCACAATTCTACCTATTCCATATAACAAAACATAATATAACTCATCAAAACACAAATATGAACTTCAAAATCACAATTCTACCTATTCCATATACCAAAACATCAATGAATAATTCATCAAAACACAAATATGAACTTCAAAATCCCAATTCTACCTATTCCATATACCAAAACATGAATAAATCATCAAAACACAAATATGAACTTCAAAATCTCAATTCTACCTATCCCATATACCAAAACATCAATAACTCATCAAAACACAAATATGAACTTCAAAATCACAATTCTACCTATTCCACAAACCAAAACATCAATAACTCATCAAAACACAAATATGAACTTCAAAACACGATTTCTATCTATTCCATATACCAAAACATCACTCACTCATCAAAACACAAATATGAACTTCAAAATCACAATTTTACCTATTCCATATACCAAAATATCAATAACTCATCAAAACACAAATATGAACTTCAAAATCACAATTCTACCTATTCCATATAACAAAACATAATATAACTCATCAAAACACAAATATGAACTTCAAAATCACAATTCTACCTATTCCATATACCAAAACATCATTGAATAATTCATCAAAACACAAATATGAACTTCAAAATCACAATTCTACCTATTCCATATAACAAAATATAATATAACTCATCAAAACACAAATATAAACTTCAAAATCACAATTCTACCTATTCCATATACCAAAACATCAATAACTCATCAAAACACAAATATGAACTTCAAAATCTCAATTCTACCTATTCCATATACCAAAACATCAATGAATAACTCATCAAAACACAAATATGAACTTCAAAATCACAATTCTACCTATTCCATATACCAAAACATCAATAACTCATCAAAACACAAATATGAACTTCAAAATCACAATTCTACCTATTCCATATACCAAAACATCAATGAATAATTCATCAAAACACAAATATGAACTTCAAAATCACAATTCTACCTATTCCATATACCAAAACATCAATAACTCATCAAAACACAAATATGAACTTCAAAACATAATTTTTATCTATTCCATTTACCAAAACATCAATAACTCATCAAAACACAAATATGAACTTCAAAATCACAATTCTACCTATTCCATATAACAAAACATAATATAACTCATCAAAATACAAATATGAACTTCAAAATCACAATTCTACCTATTCCATATAACAAAACATAATATAACTCATCAAAACACAAATATGAACTTCAAAATCACAATTCTACCTATTCCATATACCAAAACATCAATGAATAATTCATCAAAACACAAATATGAACTTCAAAATCACAATTCTACCTATTCCATATACCAAAACATCAATAAATCATCAAAACACAAATATGAACTTCAAAATCTCAATTCTACCTATTCCATATACCAAAACATCAATGAATAACTCATCAAAACACAAATATGAACTTCAAAATCACAATTCTACCTATTCCATATACCAAAACATCAATGAATAATTCATCAAAACACAAATATGAACTTCAAAATCACAATTCTACCTATTCCATATACCAAAACATCAATAAATCATCAAAACACAAATATGAACTTCAAAATCTCAATTCTACCTATCCCATATACCAAAACATCAATAACTCATCAAAACACAAATATGAACTTCACAATAAAAATTCTACCTATTCCATATACCAAAACATCAATAACTCATCAAAACACAAATATGAACTTCAAAATCACAATTCTACCTATTCCATATACCAAAACATAATATAAATCATCAAAACACAAATATGAACTTCAAAATCACAATTCTACCTATTCCATATAACAAAACATAATATAACTCATCAACACACAAAGATGAACTTCAAAATCACAATTCTACCTATTCCATATACCAAAACATCAATGAATAATTCATCAAAACACAAATATGAACTTCAAAATCACAATTCTACCTATTCCATATACCAAAACATCAATAAATCATCAAAACACAAATATGAACTTCAAAATCTCAATTCTACCTATCCCATATACCAAAACATCAATAACTCATCAAAACACAAATATGAACTTCACAATAAAAATTCTACCTATTCCATATACAAAACATCAATAACTCATCAAAACACAAATATGAACTTCAAAATCACAATTCTACCTATTCCATATACCAAAACATCAATGAATAATTCATCAAAACACAAATATGAACTTCAAAATCACAATTCTACCTATTCCATATACCAAAACATCAATAACTCATCAAAACACAAATATGAACTTCAAAATCTCAATTCTACCTATTCCATATACCAAAACATCAATGAATAACTCATCAAAACACAAATATGAACTTCAAAATCACAATTCTACCTATTCTATTTACCAAAACATCAATAACTCATCAAAACACAAATATGAACTTCAAAATCACAATTCTACCTATTCCATTTACCAAAACATCAATAACTCATCAAAACACAAATATGAACTTCAAAATCACAATTCTACCTATTCCATATACCAAAACATCAATAACTCATCAAAACACAAATATGAACTTCAAAATCACAATTCTACCTATTCCATATAACAAAACATAATATAACTCATCAAAACACAAATATGAACTTCAAAATCACAATTCTACCTATTCCATATAACAAAACCTAATATAACTCATCAAAACACAAATATGAACTTCAAAATCACAATTCTACCTATTCCATATAACAAAACATCATTGAATAATTCATCAAAACACAAATATGAAGTTCAAAATCACAATTCTACCTATTCCATATAACAAAACATAATATAACTCATCAAAACACAAATATGAACTTCAAAATCAAAATTCTACCTAATCCATATACCAAAACATCATTGAATAATTCATCAAAACACAAATATGAACTTCAAAATCACAATTCTACCTATTCCATATAACAAAACATAATATAACTCATCAAAACACAAATATGAACTTCAAAATCACAATTCTACCTATTCCATATAACAAAACATAATATAACTCATCAAAACACAAATATGAACTTCAAAATCACAATTCTACCTATTCCACATACCAAAACATCAATAACTCATCAAAACACAAATATGAACTTCAAAACACGATTTCTATCTATTCCATATACCAAAACATCAATAACTCATCAAAACACAAATATGAACTTCAAAATCACAATTTTACCTATTCCATATACCAAAATATCAATAACTCATCAAAACACAAATATGAACTTCAAAATCACAATTCTACCTATTCCATATAACAAAACATAATATAACTCATCAAAACACAAATATGAACTTCAAAATCAAAATTCTACCTATTCCATATACCAAAACATCATTGAATAATTCATCAAAACACAACTATGAACTTCAAAATCACAATTCTACCTATTCCATATAACAAAACATAATATAACTCATCAAAACACAAATATGAACTTCAAAATCACAATTCTACCTATTCCATATACCAAAACATCATTGAATAATTCATCAAAACACAAATATGAACATCAAAATCACATTTCTACCTATTCCATATAACAAAACATAATATAACTCATCAAAACACAAATATGAACTTCAAAATCACAATTCTACCTATTCCATATACCAAAACATCAATGAATAACTCATCAAAACACAAATATGAACTTCAAAATCACAATTCTACCTATTCCATATAACAAAACATAATATAACTCATCAAAACACAAATATGAACTTCAAAATCACAATTCTACCTATTCCATATAACAAAACATAATATAACTCATCAAAACACAAATATGAACTTCAAAATCACAATTCTACCTATTCCATATACCAAAACATCAATGAATAATTCATCAAAACACAAATATGAACTTCAAAATCACAATTCTACCTATTCCATATACCAAAACATCAATAAATCATCAAAACACAAATATGAACTTCAAAATCTCAATTCTACCTATTCCATATTTCAAAACATCAATGAATAACTCATCAAAACACAAATATGAACTTGAAAATCACAATTCTACCTATCCCATATACCAAAACATCAATGAATAACTCATCAAAACACAAATATGAACTTCACAATAAAAATTCTACCTATTCCATATACCAAAACATCAATAACTCATCAAAACACAAATATGAACTTCAAAATCACAATTCTACCTATTCCATATACCAAAACATCAATGAATAACTCATCAAAACACAAATATGAACTTCAAAATCACAATTCTACCTATTCCATATACCAAAACATAATATAACTCATCAAAACATAAATATGAAATTCAAAACACAATTTTTATCTATTCCATTTACAAAAACATCAATAACTCATCAAAACACAAATATGAACTTCAAAATCACAATTCTACCTATTCCATATAACAAAACATAATATAACTCATCAAAACACAACTATGAACTTCAAAATCACAATTCTACCTATTCCATATACCAAAACATCAATAACTCATCAAAACACAAATATGAACTTCAAAATCACAATTCTACCTATTCCATATACCAAAACATCAATAACTCATCAAAACACAAATATGAACTTCAAAATCACAATTCTACCTATTCCATATACCAAAACATAATATAAATCATCAAAACACAAGTATGAACTTCAAAATCACAATTCTACCTATTCCATATAACAAAACATAATATAACTCATCAAAACACAAATATGAACTTCAAAATCACAATTCTACCTATTCCATATACCAAAACATAATATAAATCATCAAAACACAAATATGAACTTCAAAATCACAATTCTACCTATTCCATATAACAAAACATAATATAACTCATCAAAACACAAATATGAACTTCAAAATAACAATTCTACCTATTCCATATAACAAAACATAATATAACTCATCAAAACACAAATATGAACTTCAAAATCACAATTCTACCTATTCCATATAACAAAACATAATATAACTCATCAAAACACAAATATGAACTTCAAAATCACAATTCTACCTATTCCATATACCAAAACATCAATGAATAATTCATCAAAACACAAATATGAACTTCAAAATCACAATTCTACCTATTCCATATACCAAAACATCAATAAATCATCAAAACACAAATATGAACTTCAAAATCTCAATTCTACCTATTCCATATACCAAAACATCAATGAATAACTCATCAAAACACAAATATGAACTTGAAAATCACAATTCTACCTATCCCATTTACCAAAACATCAATGAATAACTCATCAAAACACAAATATGAACTTCACAATAAAAATTCTACCTATTCCATATACCAAAACATCAATAACTCATCAAAACACAAATATGAACTTCAAAATCACAATTCTACCTATTCCATATACCAAAACATCAATGAATAACTCATCAAAACACAAATATGAACTTCAAAATCACAATTCTACCTATTCCATATACCAAAACATAATATAACTCATCAAAACATAAATATGAAATTCAAAACACAATTTTTATCTATTCCATTTACCAAAACATCAATAACTCATCAAAACACAAATATGAACTTCAAAATCACAATTCTACCTATTCCATATAACAAAACATAATATAACTCATCAAAACACAACTATGAACTTCAAAATCACAATTCTACCTATTCAATATACCAAAACATCAATAACTCATCAAAACACAAATATGAACTTCAAAATCACAATTCTACCTATTCCATATACCAAAACATCAATAACTCATCAAAACACAAATATGAACTTCAAAATCACAATTCTACCTATTCCATATACCAAAACATAATATAAATCATCAAAACACAAACATGAACTTCAAAATCACAATTCTACCTATTCCATATAACAAAACATAATATAACTCATCAAAACACAAATATGAACTTCAAAATCACAATTCTACCTATTCCATATACCAAAACATAATATAAATCATCAAAACACAAATATGAACTTCAAAATCACAATTCTACCTATTCCATATAACAAAACATAATATAACTCATCAAAACACAAATATGAACTTCAAAATCACAATTCTACCTATTCCATATACCAAAACATCAATGAATAATTCATCAAAACACAAATATGAACTTCAAAATCACAATTCTACCTATTCCATATACCAAAACATCAATAAATCATCAAAACACAAATATGAACTTCAAAATCTCAATTCTACCTATCCCATATACCAAAACATCAATAACTCATCAAAACACAAATATGAACTTCACAATAAAAATTCTACCTATTCCATATACCAAAACATCAATAACTCATCAAAACACAAATATGAACTTCAAAATCACAATTCTACCTATTCCATATACCAAAACATAATATAAATCATCAAAACACAAATATGAACTTCAAAATCACAATTCTACCTATTCCATATAACAAAACATAATATAACTCATCAAAACACAAATATGAACTTCAAAATCACAATTCTACCTATTCCATATACCAAAACATCAATGAATAATTCATCAAAACACAAATATGAACTTCAAAATCCCAATTCTACCTATTCCATATACCAAAACATCAATAAATCATCAAAACACAAATATGAACTTCAAAATCTCAATTCTACATATCCCATATACCAAAACATCAATAACTCATCAAAACACAAATATGAACTTCAAAATCACAATTCTACCTATTCCACATACCAAAACATCAATAACTCATCAAAACACAAATATGAACTTCAAAACACGATTTCTATCTATTCCATATACCAAAACATCACTCACTCATCAAAACACAAATATGAACTTCAAAATCACAATTTTACCTATTCCATATACCAAAATATCAATAACTCATCAAAACACAAATATGAACTTCAAAATCACAATTCTACCTATTCCATATAACAAAACATAATATAACTCATCAAAACACAAATATGAACTTCAAAATCACAATTCTACCTATTCCATATACCAAAACATCATTGAATAATTCATCAAAACACAAATATGAACTTCAAAATCACAATTCTACCTATTCCATATAACAAAACATAATATAACTCATCAAAACACAAATATGAACTTCAAAATCACAATTCTACCTATTCCATATACCAAAACATCAATAACTCATCAAAACACAAATATGAACTTCAAAATCTCAATTCTACCTATTCCATATACCAAAACATCAATGAATACCTCATCAAAACACAAATATGAACTTCAAAATCACAATTCTACCTATTCCATATACCAAAACATCAATAACTCATCAAAACACAAATATGAACTTCAAAATCACAATTCTACCTATTCCATATACCAAAACATCAATGAATAATTCATCAAAACACAAATATGAACTTCAAAATCACAATTCTACCTATTCCATATACCAAAACATCAATAACTCATCAAAACACAAATATGAACTTCAAAACATAATTTTTATCTATTCCATTTACCAAAACATCAATAACTCATCAAAACACAAATATGAACTTCAAAATCACAATTCTACCTATTCCATATAACAAAACATAATATAACTCATCAAAATACAAATATGAACTTCAAAATCACAATTCTACCTATTCCATATAACAAAACATAATATAACTCATCAAAACACAAATATGAACTTCAAAATCACAATTCTACCTATTCCATATACCAAAACATCAATGAATAATTCATCAAAACACAAATATGAACTTCAAAATCACAATTCTACCTATTCCATATACCAAAACATCAATAAATCATCAAAACACAAATATGAACTTCAAAATCTCAATTCTACCTATTCCATATACCAAAACATCAATGAATAACTCATCAAAACACAAATATGAACTTCAAAATCACAATTCTACCTATTCCATATACCAAAACATCAATGAATAATTCATCAAAACACAAATATGAACTTCAAAATCACAATTCTACCTATTCCATATACCAAAACATCAATAAATCATCAAAACACAAATATGAACTTCAAAATCTCAATTCTACCTATCCCATATACCAAAACATCAATAACTCATCAAAACACAAATATGAACTTCACAATAAAAATTCTACCTATTCCATATACCAAAACATCAATAACTCATCAAAACACAAATATGAACTTCAAAATCACAATTCTACCTATTCCATATACCAAAACATCATTGAATAATTCATCAAAACACAAATATGAACTTCAAAATCACAATTCTACCTATTCCATATAACAAAACATAATATAACTCATCAAAACACAAATATGAACTTCAAAATCACAATTCTACCTATTCCATATAACAAAACATAATATAACTCATCAAAACACAAATATGAACTTCAAAATCACAATTCTACCTATTCCACATACCAAAACATCAATAACTCATCAAAACACAAATATGAACATCAAAACACGATTTCTATCTATTCCATATACCAAAACATCAATAAATCATCAAAACACAAATATGAACTTCAAAATCACAATTTTACCTATTCCATATACCAAAATATCAATAACTCATCAAAACACAAATATGAACTTCAAAATCACAATTCTACCTATTCCATATAACAAAACATAATATAACTCATCAAAACACAAATATGAACTTCAAAATCAAAATTCTACCTATTCCATATACCAAAACATCATTGAATAATTCATCAAAACACAACTATGAACTTCAAAATCACAATTCTACCTATTCCATATAACAAAACATAATATAACTCATCAAAACACAAATATGAACTTCAAAATCACAATTCTACCTATTCCATATAACAAAACATAATATAACTCATCAAAACACAAATATGAACTTCAAAATCACAATTCTACCTATTCCATATAACAAAACATAATATAACTCATCAAAACACAAATATGAACTTCAAAATCAAAATTCTACCTAATCCATATACCAAAACATCAATCAATAACTCATCAAAACACAAATATGAACTTCAAAATCACAATTCTACCTATTCCATATACCAAAACATCAATCAATAACTCATCAAAACACAAATATGAACTTCAAAATCACAATTCTACCTATTCCATATACCAAAACATCAATAACTCATCAAAACACAAATATGAACTTCAAAATCACAATTCTACCTATTCCATATACCAAAACATAATATAAATCATCAAAACACAAACATGAACTTCAAAATCACAATTCTACCTATTCCATATAACAAAACATAATATAACTCATCAAAACACAAATATGAACTTCAAAATCACAATTCTACCTATTCCATATACCAAAACATAATATAAATCATCAAAACACAAATATGAACTTCAAAATCACAATTCTACCTATTCCATATAACAAAACATAATATAACTCATCAAAACACAAATATGAACTTCAAAATCACAATTCTACCTATTCCATATACCAAAACATCAATGAATAATTCATCAAAACACAAATATGAACTTCAAAATCACAATTCTACCTATTCCATATACCAAAACATCAATAAATCATCAAAACACAAATATGAACTTCAAAATCACAATTCTACCTATTCCATATAACAAAACATAATATAACTCATCAAAACACAAATTTGAACTTCAAAATCACAATTCTACCTATTCCATATAACAAAACATAATATAACTCATCAAAACACAAATATGAACTTCAAAATCACAATTCTACCTATTCCATATAACAAAACATAATATAACTCATCAAAACACAAATATGAACTTCAAAATCAAAATTCTACCTAATCCATATACCAAAACATCAATCAATAACTCATCAAAACACAAATATGAACTTCAAAATCACAATTCTACCTATTCCATATACCAAAACATCAATCAATAACTCATCAAAACACAAATATGAACTTCAAAATCACAATTCTACCTATTCCATATACCAAAACATCAATAACTCATCAAAACACAAATATGAACTTCAAAATCACAATTCTACCTATTCCATATACCAAAACATAATATAAATCATCAAAACACAAACATGAACTTCAAAATCACAATTCTACCTATTCCATATAACAAAACATAATATAACTCATCAAAACACAAATATGAACTTCAAAATCACAATTCTACCTATTCCATATACCAAAACATAATATAAATCATCAAAACACAAATATGAACTTCAAAATCACAATTCTACCTATTCCATATAACAAAACATAATATAACTCATCAAAACACAAATATGAACTTCAAAATCACAATTCTACCTATTCCATATAACAAAACATAATATAACTCATCAAAACACAAATATGAACTTCAAAATCACAATTCTACCTATTCCATATAACAAAACATAATATAACTCATCAAAACACAAATATGAACTTCAAAATCAAAATTCTACCTAATCCATATACCAAAACATCAATCAATAACTCATCAAAACACAAATATGAACTTCAAAATCACAATTCTACCTATTCCATATACCAAAACATCAATCAATAACTCATCAAAACACAAATATGAACTTCAAAATCACAATTCTACCTATTCCATATACCAAAACATCAATAACTCATCAAAACACAAATATGAACTTCAAAATCACAATTCTACCTATTCCATATACCAAAACATAATATAAATCATCAAAACACAAACATGAACTTCAAAATCACAATTCTACCTATTCCATATAACAAAACATAATATAACTCATCAAAACACAAATATGAACTTCAAAATCACAATTCTACCTATTCCATATACCAAAACATAATATAAATCATCAAAACACAAATATGAACTTCAAAATCACAATTCTACCTATTCCATATAACAAAACATAATATAACTCATCAAAACACAAATATGAACTTCAAAATCACAATTCTACCTATTCCATATACCAAAACATCAATGAATAATTCATCAAAACACAAATATGAACTTCAAAATCACAATTCTACCTATTCCATATACCAAAACATCAATAAATCATCAAAACACAAATATGAACTTCAAAATCTCAATTCTACCTATCCCATATACCAAAACATCAATAACTCATCAAAACACAAATATGAACTTCACAATAAAAATTCTACCTATTCCATATACCAAAACATCAATAACTCATCAAAACACAAATATGAACTTCAAAATCACAATTCTACCTATTCCATATACCAAAACATAATATAAATCATCAAAACACAAATATGAACTTCAAAATCACAATTCTACCTATTCCATATAACAAAACATAATATAACTCATCAAAACACAAATATGAACTTCAAAATCACAATTCTACCTATTCCATATACCAAAACATCAATGAATAATTCATCAAAACACAAATATGAACTTCAAAATCACAATTCTACCTATTCCATATACCAAAACATCAATAAATCATCAAAACACAAATATGAACTTCAAAATCTCAATTCTACCTATCCCATATACCAAAACATCAATAACTCATCAAAACACAAATATGAACTTCACAATAAAAATTCTACCTATTCCATATACCAAAACATCAATAACTCATCAAAACACAAATATGAACTTCAAAATCACAATTCTACCTATTCCATATACCAAAACATAATATAAATCATCAAAACACAAATATGAACTTCAAAATCACAATTCTACCTATTCCATATAACAAAACATAATATAACTCATCAAAACACAAATATGAACTTCAAAATCACAATTCTACCTATTCCATATACCAAAACATCAATGAATAATTCATCAAAACACAAATATGAACTTCAAAATCCCAATTCTACCTATTCCATATACCAAAACATGAATAAATCATCAAAACACAAATATGAACTTCAAAATCTCAATTCTACCTATTCCACATACCAAAACATCAATAACTCATCAAAACACAAATATGAACTTCAAAACACGATTTCTATCTATTCCATATACCAAAACATCACTCACTCATCAAAACACAAATATGAACTTCAAAATCACAATTTTACCTATTCCATATACCAAAATATCAATAACTCATCAAAACACAAATATGAACTTCAAAATCACAATTCTACCTATTCCATATACCAAAACATCATTGAATAAATCATCAAAACACAAATATGAACTTCAAAATCACAATTCTACCTATTCCATATAACAAAACATAATATAACTCATCAAAACACAAATATGAACTTCAAAATCACAATTCTACCTATTCCATATACCAAAACATCAATGAATAATTCATCAAAACACAAATATGAACTTCAAAATCCCAATTCTACCTATTCCATATACCAAAACATGAATAAATCATCAAAACACAAATATGAACTTCAAAATCTCAATTCTACCTATTCCACATACCAAAACATCAATAACTCATCAAAACACAAATATGAACTTCAAAACACGATTTCTATCTATTCCATATACCAAAACATCACTCACTCATCAAAACACAAATATGAACTTCAAAATCACAATTTTACCTATTCCATATACCAAAATATCAATAACTCATCAAAACACAAATATGAACTTCAAAATCACAATTCTACCTATTCCATATACCAAAACATCATTGAATAAATCATCAAAACACAAATATGAACTTCAAAATCACAATTCTACCTATTCCATATAACAAAACATAATATAACTCATCAAAACACAAATATGAACTTCAAAATCACAATTCTACCTATTCCATATACCAAAACATCAATAACTCATCAAAACACAAATATGAACTTCAAAATCTCAATTCTACCTATTCCATATACCAAAACATCAATGAATAACTCATCAAAACACAAATATGAACTTCAAAATCACAATTCTACCTATTCCATATACCAAAACATCAATAACTCATCAAAACACAAATATGAACTTCAAAATCACAATTCTACCTATTCCATATACCAAAACATCAATGAATAATTCATCAAAACACAAATATGAACTTCAAAATCACAATTTTACCTATTCCATATACCAAAATATCAATAACTCATCAAAACACAAATATGAACTTCAAAATCACAATTCTACCTATTCCATATACCAAAACATCATTGAATAAATCATCAAAACACAAATATGAACTTCAAAATCACAATTCTACCTATTCCATATAACAAAACATAATATAACTCATCAAAACACAAATATGAACTTCAAAATCACAATTCTACCTATTCCATATACCAAAACATCAATAACTCATCAAAACACAAATATGAACTTCAAAATCTCAATTCTACCTATTCCATATACCAAAACATCAATGAATAACTCATCAAAACACAAATATGAACTTCAAAATCACAATTCTACCTATTCCATATACCAAAACATCAATAACTCATCAAAACACAAATATGAACTTCAAAATCACAATTCTACCTATTCCATATACCAAAACATCAATGAATAATTCATCAAAACACAAATATGAACTTCAAAATCACAATTCTACCTATTCCATATACCAAAACATCAATAACTCATCAAAACACAAATATGAACTTCAAAACATAATTTTTATCTATTCCATTTACCAAAACATCAATAACTCATCAAAACACAAATATGAACTTCAAAATCACAATTCTACCTATTCCATATAACAAAACATAATATAACTCATCAAAATACAAATATGAACTTCAAAATCACAATTCTACCTATTCCATATAACAAAACATAATATAACTCATCAAAACACAAATATGAACTTCAAAATCACAATTCTACCTATTCCATATACCAAAACATCAATGAATAATTCATCAAAACACAAATATGAACTTCAAAATCACAATTCTACCTATTCCATATACCAAAACATCAATAAATCATCAAAACACAAATATGAACTTCAAAATCTCAATTCTACCTATTCCATATACCAAAACATCAATGAATAACTCATCAAAACACAAATATGAACTTCAAAATCACAATTCTACCTATTCATATACCAAAACATCAATGAATAATTCATCAAAACACAAATATGAACTTCAAAATCACAATTCTACCTATTCCATATACCAAAACATCAATAAATCATCAAAACACAAATATGAACTTCAAAATCTCAATTCTACCTATCCCATATACCAAAACATCAATAACTCATCAAAACACAAATATGAACTTCACAATAAAAATTCTACCTATTCCATATACCAAAACATCAATAACTCATCAAAACACAAATATGAACTTCAAAATCACAATTCTACCTATTCCATATACCAAAACATCATTGAATAATTCATCAACACACAAATATGAACTTCAAAATCACAATTCTACCTATTCCATATAACAAAACATAATATAACTCATCAAAACACAAATATGAACTTCAAAATCACAATTCTACCTATTCCATATAACAAAACATAATATAACTCATCAAAACACAAATATGAACTTCAAAATCACAATTCTACCTATTCCACATACCAAAACATCAATAACTCATCAAAACACAAATATGAACTTCAAAACACGATTTCTATCTATTCCATATACCAAAACATCAATAACTCATCAAAACACAAATATGAACTTCAAAATCACAATTTTACCTATTCCATATACCAAAATATCAATAACTCATGAAAACACAAATATGAACTTCAAAATCACAATTCTACCTATTCCATATAACAAAACATAATATAACTCATCAAAACACAAATATGAACTTCAAAATCAAAATTCTACCTATTCCATATACCAAAACATCATTGAATAATTCATCAAAACACAACTATGAACTTCAAAATCACAATTCTACCTATTCCATATAACAAAACATAATATAACTCATCAAAACACAAATATGAACTTCAAAATCACAATTCTACCTATTCCATATAACAAAACATAATATAACTCATCAAAACACAAATATGAACTTCAAAATCACAATTCTACCTATTCCATATAACAAAACATAATATAACTCATCAAAACACAAATATGAACTTCAAAATCACAATTCTACCTATTCCATATACCAAAACATCAATGAATAACTCATCAAAACACAAATATGAACTTCAAAATCACAATTCTACCTATTCCATATACCAAAACATCAATAACTCATCAAAACACAAATATGAACTTCAAAATCACAATTCTACCTATTCCATATACCAAAACATCAATAACTCATCAAAACACAAATATGAACTTCAAAATCACAATTCTACCTATTCCATATAACAAAACATAATATAACTCATCAAAACACAAATATGAACTTCAAAATCACAATTCTACCTATTCCATATAACAAAACATAATATAACTCATCAAAACACAAATATGAACTTCAAAATCACAATTCTACCTATTCCATATACCAAAACATCATTGAATAATTCATCAAAACACAAATATGAACTTCAAAATCACAATTCTACCTATTCCATATAACAAAACATAATATAACTCATCAAAACACAAATATGAACTTCAAAATCACAATTCTACCTATTCCATATACCAAAACATCAATAACTCATCAAAACACAAATATGAACTTCAAAATCTCAATTCTACCTATTCCATATACCAAAACATCAATGAATAACTCATCAAAACACAAATATGAACTTCAAAATCACAATTCTACCTATTCCATATACCAAAACATCAATAACTCATCAAAACACAAATATGAACTTCAAAATCACAATTCTACCTATTCCATATACCAAAACATCAATGAATAATTCATCAAAACACAAATATGAACTTCAAAATCACAATTCTACCTATTCCATATACCAAAACATCAATAAATCATCAAAACACAAATATGAACTTCAAAATCTCAATTCTACCTATTCCATATACCAAAACATCAATGAATAACTCATCAAAACACAAATATGAACTTCAAAACACAATTTTTATCTATTCCATTTACCAAAACATCAATAACTCATCAAAACACAAATATGAACTTCAAAATCACAATTCTACCTATTCCATATAACAAAACATAATATAACTCATCAAAACACAAATATGAACTTCAAAATCACAATTCTACCTATTCCATATAACAAAACATAATATAACTCATCAAAACATAAATATGAACTTCAAAATCACAATTCTACCTATTCCATATACCAAAACATCAATGAATAATTCATCAAAACACAAATATGAACTTCAAAATCACAATTCTACCTATTCCATATACCAAAACATCAATAAATCATCAAAACACAAATATGAACTTCAAAATCTCAATTCTACCTATTCCATATACCAAAACATCAATGAATAACTCATCAAAACACAAATATGAACTTCAAAATCACAATTCTACCTATTCCATATAACAAAACCTAATATAACTCATCAAAACACAAATATGAACTTCAAAATCACAATTCTACCTATTCCATATAACAAAACATCATTGAATAATTCATCAAAACACAAATATGAAGTTCAAAATCACAATTCTACCTATTCCATATAACAAAACATAATATAACTCATCAAAACACAAATATTAACTTCAAAATCAAAATTCTACCTAATCCATATACCAAAACATCATTGAATAATTCATCAAAACACAAATATGAACTTCAAAATCACAATTCTACCTATTCCATATAACAAAACATAATATAACTCATCAAAACACAAATATGAACTTCAAAATCACAATTCTACCTATTCCATATAACAAAACATAATATAACTCATCAAAACACAAATATGAACTTCAAAATCACAATTCTACCTATTCCACATACCAAAACATCAATAACTCATCAAAACACAAATATGAACTTCAAAACACGATTTCTATCTATTCCATATACCAAAACATCAATGAATAATTCATCAAAACACAAATATGAACTTCAAAATCACAATTCTACCTATTCCATATATCAAAACATCAATAACTCATCAAAACACAAATATGAACTTCACAATAAAAATTCTACCTATTCCATATACCAAAACATCAATAACTCATCAAAACACAAATATGAACTTCAAAATCACAATTCTACCTATTCCATATACCAAAACATAATATAAATCATCAAAACACAAATATGAACTTCAAAATCACAATTCTACCTATTCCATATAACAAAACATAATATAACTCATCAAAACACAAATATGAACTTCAAAATCACAATTCTACCTATTCCATATACCAAAACATCAATGAATAATTCATCAAAACACAAATATGAACTTCAAAATCACAATTCTACCTATTCCATATACCAAAACATCATTGAATAATTCATCAAAACACAACTATGAACTTCAAAATCACAATTCTACCTATTCCATATAACAAAACATAATATAACTCATCAAAACACAAATATGAACTTCAAAATCACAATTCTACCTATTCCATATAACAAAACATAATATAACTCATCAAAACACAAATATGAACTTCAAAATCACAATTCTACCTATTCCATATACCAAAACATCATTGAATAATTCATCAAAACACAAATATGAACTTCAAAATCACAATTCTACCTATTCCATATAACAAAACATAATATAACTCATCAAAACACAAATATGAACTTCAAAATCACAATTCTACCTATTCCATATACCAAAACATCAATAACTCATCAAAACACAAATATGAACTTCAAAATCTCAATTCTACCTATTCCATATACCAAAACATCAATGAATAACTCATCAAAACACAAATATGAACTTCAAAATCACAATTCTACCTATTCCATATACCAAAACATCAATAACTCATCAAAACACAAATATGAACTTCAAAATCACAATTCTACCTATTCCATATACCAAAACATCAATGAATAATTCATCAAAACACAAATATGAACTTCAAAATCACAATTCTACCTATTCCATATACCAAAACATCAATAACTCATCAAAACACAAATATGAACTTCAAAACACAATTTTTATCTATTCCATTTACCAAAACATCAATAACTCATCAAAACACAAATATGAACTTCAAAATCACAATTCTACCTATTCCATATAACAAAACATAATATAACTCATCAAAACACAAATATGAACTTCAAAATCACAATTCTACCTATTCCATATAACAAAACATAATATAACTCATCAAAACACAAATATGAACTTCAAAATCACAATTCTACCTATTCCATATAACAAAACATAATATAACTCATCAAAACACAAATATGAACTTCAAAATCACAATTCTACCTATTCCATATACCAAAACATCAATGAATAATTCATCAAAACACAAATATGAACTTCAAAATCACAATTCTACCTATTCCATATACCAAAACATCAATAACTCATCAAAACACAAATATGAACTTCACAATAAAAATTCTACCTATTCCATATACCAAAACATCAATAACTCATCAAAACACAAATATGAACTTCAAAATCACAATTCTACCTATTCCATATACCAAAACATAATATAAATCATCAAAACACAAATATGAACTTCAAAATCACAATTCTACCTATTCCATATAACAAAACATAATATAACTCATCAAAACACAAATATGAACTTCAAAATCACAATTCTACCTATTCCATATACCAAAACATCAATGAATAATTCATCAAAACACAAATATGAACTTCAAAATCACAATTCTACCTATTCCATATACCAAAACATCAATAAATCATCAAAACACAAATATGAACTTCAAAATCTCAATTCTACCTATCCCATATACCAAAACATCAATAACTCATCAAAACACAAATATGAACTTCACAATAAAAATTCTACCTATTCCATATACCAAAACATCAATAACTCATCAAAACACAAATATGAACTTCAAAATCACAATTCTACCTATTCCATATACCAAAACATCAATGAATAATTCATCAAAACACAAATATGAACTTCAAAATCACAATTCTACCTATTCCATATACCAAAACATCAATAACTCATCAAAACACAAATATGAACTTCAAAATCTCAATTCTACCTATTCCATATACCAAAACATCAATGAATAACTCATCAAAACACAAATATGAACTTCAAAATCACAATTCTACCTATTCCATTTACCAAAACATCAATAACTCATCAAAACACAAATATGAACTTCAAAATCACAATTCTACCTATTCCATTTACCAAAACATCAATAACTCATCAAAACACAAATATGAACTTCAAAATCACAATTCTACCTATTCCATATACCAAAACATCATTGAATAATTCATCAAAACACAAATATGAACTTCAAAATCACAATTCTACCTATTCCATATAACAAAACATAATATAACTCATCAAAACACAAATATGAACTTCAAAATCACAATTCTACCTATTCCATATACCAAAACATCAATAACTCATCAAAACACAAATATGAACTTCAAAATCTCAATTCTACCTATTCCATATACCAAAACATCAATGAATAACTCATCAAAACACAAATATGAACTTCAAAATCACAATTCTACCTATTCCATATACCAAAACATCAATAACTCATCAAAACACAAATATGAACTTCAAAATCACAATTCTACCTATTCCATATACCAAAACATCAATGAATAATTCATCAAAACACAAATATGAACTTCAAAATCACAATTCTACCTATTCCATATACCAAAACATCAATAAATCATCAAAACACAAATATGAACTTCAAAATCTCAATTCTACCTATTCCATATACCAAAACATTAATGAATAACTCATCAAAACACAAATATGAACTTCAAAACACAATTTTTATCTATTCCATTTACCAAAACATCAATAACTCATCAAAACACAAATATGAACTTCAAAATCACAATTCTACCTATTCCATATAACAAAACATAATATAACTCATCAGAACACAAATATGAACTTCAAAATCACAATTCTACCTATTCCATATAACAAAACATAATATAACTCATCAAAACACAAATATGAACTTCAAAATCACAATTCTACCTATTCCATATACCAAAACATCAATGAATAATTCATCAAAACACAAATATGAACTTCAAAATCACAATTCTACCTATTCCATATACCAAAACATCAATAAATCATCAAAACACAAATATGAACTTCAAAATCTCAATTCTACCTATTCCATATACCAAAACATCAATGAATAACTCATCAAAACACAAATATGAACTTCAAAATCACAATTCTACCTATTCCATATAACAAAACCTAATATAACTCATCAAAACACAAATATGAACTTCAAAATCACAATTCTACCTATTCCATATAACAAAACATCATTGAATAATTCATCAAAACACAAATATGAAGTTCAAAATCACAATTCTACCTATTCCATATAACAAAACATAATATAACTCATCAAAACACAAATATGAACTTCAAAATCAAAATTCTACCTAATCCATATACCAAAACATCATTGAATAATTCATCAAAACTCAAATATGAACTTCAAAATCACAATTCTACCTATTCCATATAACAAAACATAATATAACTCATCAAAACACAAATATGAACTTCAAAATCACAATTCTACCTATTCCATATAACAAAACATAATATAACTCATCAAAACACAAATATGAACTTCAAAATCACAATTCTACCTATTCCACATACCAAAACATCAATAACTCATCAAAACACAAATATGAACTTCAAAACACGATTTCTATCTATTCCATATACCAAAACATCAATGAATAATTCATCAAAACACAAATATGAACTTCAAAATCACAATTCTACCTATTCCATATACCAAAACATCAATGAATAATTCATCAAAACACAAATATGAACTTCAAAATCACAATTCTACCTATTCCATATATCAAAACATCAATAACTCATCAAAACACAAATATGAACTTCACAATAAAAATTCTACCTATTCCATATACCAAAACATCAATAACTCATCAAAACACAAATATGAACTTCAAAATCACAATTCTACCTATTCCATATACCAAAACATAATATAAATCATCAAAACACAAATATGAACTTCAAAATCACAATTCTACCTATTCCATATAACAAAACATAATATAACTCATCAAAACACAAATATGAACTTCAAAATCACAATTCTACCTATTCCATATACCAAAACATCAATGAATAATTCATCAAAACACAAATATGAACTTCAAAATCACAATTCTACCTATTCCATATACCAAAACATCATTGAATAATTCATCAAAACACAACTATGAACTTCAAAATCACAATTCTACCTATTCCATATAACAAAACATAATATAACTCATCAAAACACAAATATGAACTTCAAAATCACAATTCTACCTATTCCATATAACAAAACATAATATAACTCATCAAAACACAAATATGAACTTCAAAATCACAATTCTACCTATTCCATATACCAAAACATCATTGAATAATTCATCAAAACACAAATATGAACTTCAAAATCACAATTCTACCTATTCCATATAACAAAACATAATATAACTCATCAAAACACAAATATGAACTTCAAAATCACAATTCTACCTATTCCATATACCAAAACATCAATAACTCATCAAAACACAAATATGAACTTCAAAATCTCAATTCTACCTATTCCATATACCAAAACATCAATGAATAACTCATCAAAACACAAATATGAACTTCAAAATCACAATTCTACCTATTCCATATACCAAAACATCAATAACTCATCAAAACACAAATATGAACTTCAAAATCACAATTCTACCTATTCCATATACCAAAACATCAATGAATAATTCATCAAAACACAAATATGAACTTCAAAATCACAATTCTACCTATTCCATATACCAAAACATCAATAACTCATCAAAACACAAATATGAACTTCAAAACACAATTTTTATCTATTCCATTTACCAAAACATCAATAACTCATCAAAACACAAATATGAACTTCAAAATCACAATTCTACCTATTCCATATAACAAAACATAATATAACTCATCAAAACACAAATATGAACTTCAAAATCACAATTCTACCTATTCCATATAACAAAACATAATATAACTCATCAAAACACAAATATGAACTTCAAAATCACAATTCTACCTATTCCATATAACAAAACATAATATAACTCATCAAAACACAAATATGAACTTCAAAATCACAATTCTACCTATTCCATATACCAAAACATCAATGAATAATTCATCAAAACACAAATATGAACTTCAAAATCACAATTCTACCTATTCCATATACCAAAACATCAATAACTCATCAAAACACAAATATGAACTTCACAATAAAAATTCTACCTATTCCATATACCAAAACATCAATAACTCATCAAAACACAAATATGAACTTCAAAATCACAATTCTACCTATTCCATATACCAAAACATAATATAAATCATCAAAACACAAATATGAACTTCAAAATCACAATTCTACCTATTCCATATAACAAAACATAATATAACTCATCAAAACACAAATATGAACTTCAAAATCACAATTCTACCTATTCCATATACCAAAACATCAATGAATAATTCATCAAAACACAAATATGAACTTCAAAATCACAATTCTACCTATTCCATATACCAAAACATCAATAAATCATCAAAACACAAATATGAACTTCAAAATCTCAATTCTACCTATCCCATATACCAAAACATCAATAACTCATCAAAACACAAATATGAACTTCACAATAAAAATTCTACCTATTCCATATACCAAAACATCAATAACTCATCAAAACACAAATATGAACTTCAAAATCACAATTCTACCTATTCCATATACCAAAACATCAATGAATAATTCATCAAAACACAAATATGAACTTCAAAATCACAATTCTACCTATTCCATATACCAAAACATCAATAACTCATCAAAACACAAATATGAACTTCAAAATCTCAATTCTACCTATTCCATATACCAAAACATCAATGAATAACTCATCAAAACACAAATATGAACTTCAAAATCACAATTCTACCTATTCCATTTACCAAAACATCAATAACTCATCAAAACACAAATATGAACTTCAAAATCACAATTCTACCTATTCCATTTACCAAAACATCAATAACTCATCAAAACACAAATATGAACTTCAAAATCACAATTCTACCTATTCCATATACCAAAACATCATTGAATAATTCATCAAAACACAAATATGAACTTCAAAATCACAATTCTACCTATTCCATATAACAAAACATAATATAACTCATCAAAACACAAATATGAACTTCAAAATCACAATTCTACCTATTCCATATACCAAAACATCAATAACTCATCAAAACACAAATATGAACTTCAAAATCTCAATTCTACCTATTCCATATACCAAAACATCAATGAATAACTCATCAAAACACAAATATGAACTTCAAAATCACAATTCTACCTATTCCATATACCAAAACATCAATAACTCATCAAAACACAAATATGAACTTCAAAATCACAATTCTACCTATTCCATATACCAAAACATCAATGAATAATTCATCAAAACACAAATATGAACTTCAAAATCACAATTCTACCTATTCCATATACCAAAACATCAATAAATCATCAAAACACAAATATGAACTTCAAAATCTCAATTCTACCTATTCCATATACCAAAACATTAATGAATAACTCATCAAAACACAAATATGAACTTCAAAACACAATTTTTATCTATTCCATTTACCAAAACATCAATAACTCATCAAAACACAAATATGAACTTCAAAATCACAATTCTACCTATTCCATATAACAAAACATAATATAACTCATCAGAACACAAATATGAACTTCAAAATCACAATTCTACCTATTCCATATAACAAAACATAATATAACTCATCAAAACACAAATATGAACTTCAAAATCACAATTCTACCTATTCCATATACCAAAACATCAATGAATAATTCATCAAAACACAAATATGAACTTCAAAATCACAATTCTACCTATTCCATATACCAAAACATCAATAAATCATCAAAACACAAATATGAACTTCAAAATCTCAATTCTACCTATTCCATATACCAAAACATCAATGAATAACTCATCAAAACACAAATATGAACTTCAAAATCACAATTCTACCTATTCCATATAACAAAACCTAATATAACTCATCAAAACACAAATATGAACTTCAAAATCACAATTCTACCTATTCCATATAACAAAACATCATTGAATAATTCATCAAAACACAAATATGAAGTTCAAAATCACAATTCTACCTATTCCATATAACAAAACATAATATAACTCATCAAAACACAAATATGAACTTCAAAATCAAAATTCTACCTAATCCATATACCAAAACATCATTGAATAATTCATCAAAACTCAAATATGAACTTCAAAATCACAATTCTACCTATTCCATATAACAAAACATAATATAACTCATCAAAACACAAATATGAACTTCAAAATCACAATTCTACCTATTCCATATAACAAAACATAATATAACTCATCAAAACACAAATATGAACTTCAAAATCACAATTCTACCTATTCCACATACCAAAACATCAATAACTCATCAAAACACAAATATGAACTTCAAAACACGATTTCTATCTATTCCATATACCAAAACATCAATAACTCATCAAAACACAAATATGAACTTCTAAATCACAATTTTACCTATTCCATATACCAAAATATCAATAAGTCATCAAAACACAAATATGAACTTCAAAATCAAAATTCTACCTATTCCATATACCAAAACATCATTGAATAATTCAGCAAAACACAACTATGAACTTCAAAATCACAATTCTACCTATTCCATATAACAAAACATAATATAACTCATCAAAACACAAATATGAACTTCAAAATCACAATTCTACCTATTCCATATACCAAAACATCATTGAATAATTCATCAAAACACAAATATGAACTTCAAAATCACATTTCTACCTATTCCATATAACAAAACATAATATAACTCATCAAAACACAAATATGAACTTCAAAATCACAATTTTACCTATTCCATATACCAAAATATCAATAACTCATCAAAACACAAATATGAACTTCAAAATCACAATTCTACCTATTCCATATAACAAAACATCAATGAATAATTCATCAAAACACAAATATGAACTTCAAAATCAAAATTCTACCTATTCCATATACCAAAACATCATTGAATAATTCATCAAAACACAACTATGAACTTTAAAATCACAATTCTACCTATTCCATATAACAAAACATAATATAACTCATCAAAACACAAATATGAACTTCAAAATCAAAATTCTACCTAATCCATATACCAAAACATCATTGAATAATTCATCAAAACTCAAATATGAACTTCAAAATCACAATTCTACCTATTCCATATAACAAAACATAATATAACTCATCAAAACACAAATATGAACTTCAAAATCACAATTCTACCTATTCCATATAACAAAACATAATATAACTCATCAAAACACAAATATGAACTTCAAAATCACAATTCTACCTATTCCACATACCAAAACATCAATAACTCATCAAAACACAAATACGAACTTCAAAACACGATTTCTATCTATTCCATATACCAAAACATCAATAACTCATCAAAACACAAATATGAACTTCTAAATCACAATTTTACCTATTCCATATACCAAAATATCAATAACTCATCAAAACACAAATATGAACTTCAAAATCAAAATTCTACCTATTCCATATACCAAAACATCATTGAATAATTCATCAAAACACAACTATGAACTTCAAAATCACAATTCTACCTATTCCATATAACAAAACATAATATAACTCATCAAAACACAAATATGAACTTCAAAATCACAATTCTACCTATTCCATATACCAAAACATCATTGAATAATTCATCAAAACACAAATATGAACTTCAAAATCACATTTCTACCTATTCCATATAACAAAACATAATATAACTCATCAAAACACAAATATGAACTTCAAAATCACAATTCTACCTATTCCATATACCAAAACATCAATGAATAACTCATCAAAACACAAATATGAACTTCAAAATCACAATTTTACCTATTCCATATACCAAAATATCAATAACTCATCAAAACACAAATATGAACTTCAAAATCACAATTTTACCTATTCCATATACCAAAATATCAATAACTCATCAAAACACAAATATGAACTTCAAAATCACAATTCTACCTATTCCATATAACAAAACATCAATGAATAATTCATCAAAACACAAATATGAACTTCAAAATCAAAATTCTACCTATTCCATATACCAAAACATCATTGAATAATTCATCAAAACACAACTATGAACTTCAAAATCACAATTCTACCTATTCCATATAACAAAACATAATATAACTCATCAAAACACAAATATGAACTTCAAAATCACAATTCTACCTATTCCATATAACAAAACATAATATAACTCATCAAAACACAAATATGAACTTCAAAATCACAATTCTACCTATTCCATATACCAAAACATCATTGAATAATTCATCAAAACACAAATATGAACTTCAAAATCACAATTCTACCTATTCCATATAACAAAACATAATATAACTCATCAAAACACAAATATGAACTTCAAAATCACAATTCTACCTATTCCATATACCAAAACATCAATAACTCATCAAAACACAAATATGAACTTCAAAATCTCAATTCTTCTACCTATTCCATATACCAAAACATCAATGAATAACTCATCAAAACACAAATATGAACTTCAAAATCACAATTCTACCTATTCCATATACCAAAACATCAATAACTCATCAAAACACAAATATGAACTTCAAAATCACAATTCTACCTATTCCATATACCAAAACATCAATAACTCATCAAAACACAAATATGAACTTCAAAATCACAATTCTACCTATTCCATATACCAAAACATCAATGAATAATTCATCAAAACACAAATATGAACTTCAAAATCACAATTCTACCTATTCCATATACCAAAACATCAATAACTCATCAAAACACAAATATGAACTTCAAAACACAATTTTTATCTATTCCATTTACCAAAACATCAATAACTCATCAAAACACAAATATGAACTTCAAAATCACAATTCTACCTATTCCATATAACAAAACATAATATAACTCATCAAAACACAAATATGAACTTCAAAATCACAATTCTACCTATTCCATATAACAAAACATAATATAACTCATCAAAACACAAATATGAACTTCAAAATCACAATTCTACCTATTCCATATAACAAAACATAATATAACTCATCAAAACACAAATATGTGTTGGATCGTGTCAAGTGTTGAGAGGGGGGGGGTGAATCAACACTTTATCAATTTTTCTTTCAACTAAAGGATTCCCTCTCAAATGTTAGCTCAGTTAGAGCTTATTGTTGAACTCACGTTCTTGGCTTAGATGGACTCACTCAAGGAGGGTTCACTTACACAACCACGACACTCCTGTTCAAGCTTATAGTTTGAGAACACCACACCAGTCAAGACACACTCAAAGCAGTAAATGTGCACGGGGGATTTTTACGTGGTTCGATCAAATGATCTACATCCACGGACAGATTCACTCCTGTCAATCTTCACTATCACGGAATCATTCAGCTCTGGCCTCACTGACCGTAAGCAACATAAACAAGAGCTCACTGCTCAACACATTGAAGTTCACTACCTCTACAAGTTCATCAACTAAAACAACAACATATAAATCTCTATTGTACTGCCTTTTCTACACAAATATCTTTCAAAATCACTTAATGAAAGACGTTTGATAGTGTTCTAGGCTTACCACCTGAAGCTGCAACCTCAGGGTCAGTTCTCCCGATTCTGCATCATCTTTGATCTTAGTTTCAGTCTTCCCTTTTTCTGCTCCTCCTCAGCTTCTTCTTCTCCTTGACTTCTGCTTCTCCAAAGCTTCAGCTTCTCCTTGTGCAGCTGACTGTTTCTTTCTCTCTTGTATTTCTCATATCATCTTTTTGCAGCTCTCACTCTTTTACTTCTCCCTTTTCTCGGTTTCGTTCGGTTCAGCACACATCTTGGCTGTTGCTCATTTCTCTCTCTGTTTTTCTTCTCGTGCCTACCTGTTGAATTGTTTTTGCCCCTTCTTGGTTTATCCTCCGTTCTGCAGTTATTGTACCTACCACACCTACTCATCTGCTCGTTTCCTTTTTTTTTTTATTATTATCTTCCGCACTCTATCTTCTTTTTCCCAGAAGAAAAACTGTGCCCTACCGTGCAGTGTGTCAGCACATCATACACGAAAGGCGGCTCAAGATTCAAATAATCCATTTTCAAACTTTTGAGTTGCAACTTGCTTACCATGTCATATTGTTGACTGTACTCCTTCATACTTCTCGAGTAGCTTGACCAAGGATACTTACGTCCAGCTCCGCATGTCACAACGTCCAGCTAAGCATGCCGCAACGTTCAGCTAGGCATGTCACAACGTTCGGCCAAACATGTCACAACGTTCATCCACTCATGCCACAACGTTTAGCTAAGCATGTCACAACGTTCTGTCCAGCAACTCAGAACCATCCATGTAGCTCCTGCAGTTCTTCAGTTCTTCTGATCGGGCACTGCTTGATTCTTTTGTATTTCTGCTCGCTCACAGGATTGCTAGATACTTCAACATGATGCTCCTGCGTCTTCTGAATCTTTGAGAGACTTTTAGAGTCGCGCGTTTGAGGTGTGATTCACCAGCCGTCCTTGACTTCAGCTTCTTAGGTGTCTGCTCTAGCTCTCCAGCCTTCAGTTGTTCTCTTCTGCTGATTCAAAGTTCCTCTTTGCTCCAATTTGTTTCCTTCCACTGTACATGCATATATTGAGTCCCTCCAGGTGATGTACAGATCTTCTCTCCTTCTAATTCAACACCTTTGCTCAAAGATGATCTCAGAACTCCTTCAGTACACTTCCTTCTTATTTTAGCACTTCAGTTTATTCATCGGCTTCTTGCTGAGATTTTGTCCAGATAAAATGCTTTCAAACCTAATGAACTCAGTCCATTATTGCCTTAGTAATTCACAGATTTTTCACAATGTGGTTGCAACAATTACAACAAAACATTGGACTTTAATAAAGGCTAAGAAAGCTTCATTGTAGCAGCTTATGACATCCTTACTGATTCAGCTCCAATTTTGCACCATGCGCAACGTCCCGTATTTTTGCGCAACGTCCTGCAATTCCTGCGCAACGTCCCGTGTCCTTGCGCAACGTCCTGCAATTCCTGCGCAACGTCCCGTGTCCTTGCGCAACGTCCTGCAATCCTTGCGCAACTTCCTGTATCCTTGCGCAACGTCCTGTAATCCTTGCGCAACTTATCACAATGTGCTGCTACGGCTCCAATGGCTCAACAATCTCCCCCTTTGGAATTGTTGGCAACCACATTTGCAGCCAATCAGTCAACTCAGTGCTAAGCTCCCCCTGAGCCTTATTCTTCTTCATAGTAAGCTCCCCCTGCATAGAGCTTTTCCAACGTCCTTCTCTCCCAAGGACAATACTGCTGCGTCTGGCCGGCTGCTGCGGCTATCTCTCCCCCTTTGACAACCAATTTCAAAGGGATTTGGGGATGCTCAACTGATTCAGCAAGAGAAGAAGGACTGCACTCCCATTTGCATCCTCAAAGTTTCAAACACCTCGGCTGGAAGAGGCTTTGTCATTACATCAGCTATTTGTTTAGCTGTGGGAACATACTCTAGCATAATTTCTCCTTTCTCAACCTTGTCCTTTATGAAGTGATACTTGATTTCTATATGTTTGGCTCTCGAGTGCTGCACTGAATTCTTTGACAAATCAATGGCACTTTTGTTGTCACAAAGAATTATCAGTGGCAGGGGAACTTCTTCTTTAAGATTTTGCAGTTCAGATCTCATCCATATAGCTTGAGTGCATGCCTTGGTTGCTGCTATGTACTCGGCTTCAGCAGTGCTTAAGGCTATACTTTCTTGCTTCTTGCTTAACCAGCTCACACATCTATTACCAAGAAAGAATACTCCTCCTGAAGTGAATCTCCTATCATCAACATTTCCTGCCCAATCAGCATCAGTGAAGCTTCTTAATCCCAAGCTTCCTTTCCTTGCATACCACAGACCATAATCTACTGTCCCTTGCAAGTATCTTAGCACCCTCTTTAGTGCAATCATATGAGAACTCTTTGGATTTGCCTGGTATCTAGCAGCTTGGCAGACAGCAAAGGTAATATCAGGCCTTGTTGCTGTTAAGTACAATAAGCTTCCTATCATGCTTCTGTATAGACTTTGATCAGCTTCAGCTCCTTTTTCATCCTTGCTCAGCTTGCAGTTAGTTGCCATGGGTGTAGACATTGGCTTAGCATCAGTCATACCAAATTTCTTCAGCACTTCTTTGGTATACTTGGTTTGAGAGATAAAAATTCCAGTTGCTTTTTGATGAATCTGTAGTCCAAGGAAAAATGATAGCTCTCCTATCATGGACATTTCAAACTCTTCTTGCATCTTTCTAGCAAATTCATGGCACAGCTGCTCCTTATCTCCTCCAAATATTATGTCATCAACATAGACTATGGCTATTAACTGTCCACCCTTTCCATCAAGGACATATAGACTGCTATTTATGCAACTTTTTCTGAAATTCAGATTCTTCAGGTAACTGTCCAGCCTTGAGTACCATGCTCTTGGGGCTTGTTTTAATCCATACAGTGCCTTTTTGAGCTTGCACACCTTGTTTTCATCTTCACAAACTAGAAAACCATCCGGTTGCTCAATGTACACTTCTTCTTCCAGATTTCCATTCAAGAAGGCAGATTTAACATCCATTTGGAAGACCTTGTAACTCCTTGCTGAAGCCACTGCCAAAAACATTCTTATGGCTTCAAGCCTTGCTACTGGGGCAAAGGTTTCATCCACATCTACTCCTTCAATTTGAGAGTATCCTTTGCACACAAGCCTTGCCTTATTCTTTACAACCTTTCCTTCCTCATTCAACTTGTTCCTGAACACCCATTTTGTGCCTATCACATTTTTGTTTGCTGGCCTATCCACGAGCTCCCAAGTTTGGTTTTTCTCAATTTGGTCCAGCTCTTCATTCATGGCTTGCAGCCATGACTGGTCCTCCAGGGCTTCCTCTATTGACCTTGGCTCAACTTGAGACAGTAGGGCAGTTGCAACCATACTTTTCAGTTGCCTTCTTGTTCTTACTGGAGCTTTGGGGTCTCCAATGATAGGCATCTTGTCAATTCTCTTGTTGTACTTTCTTTTTGCTATTTCCAGGCCTTCTGTAACTTCTGTCTCTGATCCTTCTGCATCAGTCTCCTCAGTAGCTGATTTCAGCTCCAGGTCTGCCTCATCTTGGCTCTCTAAGTCATCTAAGTGATCCAGAAAATTTTCAGGATCAGTGGCTTTCATCTTGACTTCCTCAACCACTTTCACATCATAGCTTTCCATAATCTTATCCAGCCTCTTGTTATAAACCTTGTAAGCCTTGCTCTTATTTGAGTAACCAAGGAAAATGCCCTCATCAGCCCTCTCTTCAAATTTTCCAAGGCTTTGCTCCTTGTTCTTGATGAAGCATTTGCTGCCAAAAACTCTAAAGTACTTCACATTTGGCTTGTGACCATACCAAAGTTCATATGGTGTCTTTTCAGTGTTTGGCCTCAACATGGTTCTATTTTGTACATGCACAGCTGCCATTGTGGCTTCCTTCCAGAAGTGCTTTGGAGTATTGTGCTCCAACAGCATGGTTCTTGCCATCTCAATCACACTTCTATTTTTCCTCTCTACAACTCCATTTTGCTGGGGAGTGTGAGGACTTGAGACTTGATGTTTGATTCCCATTTCCTCCAAGTATTCTTCAAATTCCTGCGAGGTAAACTCTCCTCCATTATCTGATCTCAAAACTTTGATCTTCCTTCCATGCTGGTTTTCTGCCAGTTTTTGAAATCTTTTGAAACAGCTGAAGGCTTCACTCTTTTGCTTCATGTGCATGATGCACATCATCCTAGTGAAGTCATCCACAAAAAGAATGAAATACATCTCTTTACCTGTACCTTTTCTTTTCATTGGTCCACATACATCAGTGTGAACTAGCTCCAATGGCTTAGAGGTTCTATGCTCCTTGGACTTGTGAGAAAGCTTTGCAAATTTCCCTTTTTGGCATGAGTCACAAGTGCTGTTGTCCCTCTTTAGTACAGGGAGGTTTAACACTGCATTGCACTTCACCAGGCTTCTCATGCTCTTTTGATTTAAATGTCCAAGCCTGCAATGCCAAAGCGTATTTTCATCCATTTTGCTTAGCATGCACAACTTTTCCTTCACATCTATGAGGTATAAATCCTTGTTGTCTCTTATTCCTTTGGCCATGATTTCTCCAGTCTTGCAGTCTTTGATGAAACAGCCATTTTTTGAGAAGTCTACTTTGAAACCATTGTCACACAGTTGTCTTACACTCAGCAAGTTGTACTTCAGCCATTCTACAAACAGCACCTCCTTAGATTTGAACTTTTCTGATCCAATGGTGGCTTCTCCAACAGCCTTGATCTTTAACCCACTCTTATCTGCAAACTTGACAAACCCTCTTTCAACTTCTTTTGTGTTTCTCAGTAGAGTTTTGTCTCCAGTCATATGGCTTGTGCACCCACTGTCAATGATCCATTGGGCTTCCTTAGCTTTTGTTTTCAGTGCAACTTCAGCAATGCAAGCTTCTTCAAATCTGTGTTTCTTCCTCCAAATTTTTCTTGCTGCTGGTATGCCTTGCTGTTCATTCAATCTCTGATTGCTCCTGCTGCAGCTCCAGTGATCATTCTCTTCTAACCCTTCAAAAATTTGAAATCTGTTTCTCAGATTAAGTGGCTGCATTAGAGACTGATTTCTTCTTGCGTAATCTGCTTGGTTTCTTCTTGTTCCTGCTGCAAAGTTTCTTCTATTTGTAGCTTGTTGCAGTGGCTGGGCTCTCCTGCTATTCACTCCTTCAGACCACTTGCTTCTCTTATTTGGCAATCTGCATCTGCACCAGACATTCAATTTCTGATACACTTCTCCAGGTTGTATGATATGGCCTTTTCTGATTTCAGCTTCAGGGATCCTTCTTGAAGTACTTAGGCTTCTTTGATGATAATACTCTTTTCTATTCCATCCTCTTGACTGCATTGTTCTTCCTCCAAATCTCCAGAATGCCTTCCTCCAGCAATTTGCTGCATAGTGACCTGATTCTCCACAGGTGAAACATACTCCAGCAATCAGCCTTCTACTTTTGAGCAGGCTTCTTTGATACATAGATTGCCTCCCCCTCAGCTCGTGCAGTCTTTCATTTTGCTCATTAGACTTTCTTGATCCATTAGAAATTTCCATCTTCTTAGCATCAACAAAACTAGTTCCTGCCTTTACACCAGCAACACAAATTGAACCTTCTTTGACAAAGGTAACAGTCTTCTTGGTTGTTGCAGCTGGTTGTCCTTCTAATGTTTGATCTCCTTCATAACCAAGACCTTTCTTCCCTTCTGAATGAGATCTCTGCTTGCTGAGGCACTCATCTAACTTCCTTGTGGCTTCTTCAGTTTTTGCAGCCACTTCTTTGCTCCTTGAGAATTCACCAGGCTCAGTTTTGCTTGACTGAAGCTCCAGCTTTCCTTTCAATTTTGATTCTACAGTAGTTCCATCAGTCATTTCTTCAGCTTTGATCACAGTTTGTTGAGACAGCAGATCTTCTATCTTTCTTGTTGCATCCTCTAGTTCGGCAGTGGTGGCATCTAGCTTTTCTACCAAGGTTTCACATGTCTTTTGAAGTTCCATCTTTTCTCTTGTACAATTTTTGTGAACCTCAGCTTCATTTTGCATGAGAATCAGTTCCTGCTCCAATTCAGTTACTCTATTCTCCAGTATTGAGTTTTCTTCTTGACTGCTCAAGATAACCTTTTCCATCTCCTTCATTGTCTTCATTGTCTTCTTGTGCAATCTCTTCTGCTCCTCTATCTTGTTGTATGCAAACTCCAGTTCTTCCTCTAGATCCACTTCTTCAGCATCAGCTGATTGGTTCTCTAGTTCAGCATCCTCCTTTAATGAAACAGTTGAAGATTTCATCACCATGAGAGTCTCCTCTTCAGCTTCAGACTCATCTTCACTGTCTGAGACATCAGTCTCTTCATCCTCCTCAGAGCTATCATTTTTCTTCTTGCTCAGGTAGCTCCGTTTTCTGTAAGCTTTCCCTTTTCTTGATTTGAAGCTCATCTTCTTCTTTCCTTTCTGCTCAGGCCACCTGTCTGATGGCTTGTCAGCTTCCTCATCTTCTGTTCTCTTGTTCTTCATGAAGCACTTGCTTGCAAAGTGGCCTATTTTGCCACAATTGAAGCATTTTAAGGGCAACTTTCCCTTGTACTTTCCAGTCTGGCCTCTGAAACTCCTTGAAATCAGCACCATCATTCTTTCAAGATCACTGTCTGCTGCTTCATCTTCACTGCTTTCCTCCTTTAGCTTCCTTGAGTGTTTTGTTTTAAATGCTATCTCCTTGACTGCCTTTGACGTCTCCTCCTTTGAATTTGAAATCCTCATTTCATATGCTACAAAGGTGCTTTGTAGCTCATCTAATGTCACTTTATCTAGGTCCCTCTCCTCTATAGCAGAGACCTTAGAATCATATCTTGCTGGTAGGGATCTAAGAACCTTTTTAACTATATTGGAATCTCCAACACTCTCACCCAGACCCCTCATTGAGCTAACTAATTCAACAACTCTGTTTAGAAAGTCCTCAATGTTTTCACCTTCTCCCATCTTAAGACCTTCAAACTTACTTCTAAGAACCTGCAATTTTGCCTCCTTAACCTTGATGTCTCCCTCATGAATATTAATCAGTTTAATCCATATTTCATGAGCAGTAACACAATCTATAACTTTAAAGTTCTTTTTTTCCGACAGAGCTGCATATAGAGCATTCCTTGCCTTTCCATCAGCTTCTAAGTTTTTAGTTTCTGCAGCTGTAGGATTCTCCTCATCTACGGTTGGTGTAAATCCATGCAAGACTACTCTTTGTACTTGTAGGCCTTGTGCTAAGAGATAAGCACTCATTCTCTTTTTCCATAACTGGAAATTTTGGCCACCGAAATAAGGAACTCCCTTAACAGTCGTTGCTTGATTCTCCATTTCTACTGCTGGTTCTAAGTTTCAACAATCACTTGACAAAAGCGAACCTTGCTCTGATACCAATTGTTGGATCGTGTCAAGTGTTGAGAGGGGGGGGGTGAATCAACACTTTATCAATTTTTCTTTCAACTAAAGGATTCCCTCTCAAATGTTAGCTCAGTTAGAGCTTATTGTTGAACTCACGTTCTTGGCTTAGATGGACTCACTCAAGGAGGGTTCACTTACACAACCACGACACTCCTGTTCAAGCTTATAGTTTGAGAACACCACACCAGTCAAGACACACTCAAAGCAGTAAATGTGCACGGGGGATTTTTACGTGGTTCGATCAAATGATCTACATCCACGGACAGATTCACTCCTGTCAATCTTCACTATCACGGAATCATTCAGCTCTGGCCTCACTGACCGTAAGCAACATAAACAAGAGCTCACTGCTCAACACATTGAAGTTCACTACCTCTACAAGTTCATCAACTAAAACAACAACATATAAATCTCTATTGTACTGCCTTTTCTACACAAATATCTTTCAAAATCACTTAATGAAAGACGTTTGATAGTGTTCTAGGCTTACCACCTGAAGCTGCAACCTCAGGGTCAGTTCTCCCGATTCTGCATCATCTTTGATCTTAGTTTCAGTCTTCCCTTTTTCTGCTCCTCCTCAGCTTCTTCTTCTCCTTGACTTCTGCTTCTCCAAAGCTTCAGCTTCTCCTTGTGCAGCTGACTGTTTATTTCTCTCTTGTATTTCTCATATCATCTTTTTGCAGCTCTCACTCTTTTACTTCTCCCTTTTCTCGGTTTTGTTCGGTTCAGCACACATCTTGGCTGTTGCTCATTTCTCTCTCTGTTTTTCTTCTCGTGCCTACCTGTTGAATTGTTTTTGCCCCTTCTTGGTTTATCCTCCGTTCTGCAGTTGTTGTACCTACCACACCTACTCATCTGCTCGTTTCCTTTTTTTTTTTTTTTTTTTTTTTTTATTATCTTCCGCACTCTATCTTCTTTTTCCCAGAAGAAAAACTGTGCCCTACCGTGCAGTGTGTCAGCACATCATACACGAAAGGCGGCTCAAGATTCAAATAATCCATTTTCAAACTTTTGAGTTGCAACTTGCTTACCATGTCATATTGTTGACTGTACTCCTTCATACTTCTCGAGTAGCTTGACCAAGGATACTTACGTCCAGCTCCGCATGTCACAACGTCCAGCTAAGCATGCCGCAACGTTCAGCTAGGCTTGTCACAACGTTCGGCCAAACATGTCACAACGTTCATCCACTCATGCCACAACGTTTAGCTAAGCATGTCACAACGTTCTGTCCAGCAACTCAGAACCATCCATGTAGCTCCTGCAGTTCTTCAGTTCTTCTGATCGGGCACTGCTTGATTCTTTTGTATTTCTGCTCGCTCACAGGATTGCTAGATACTTCAACATGATGCTCCTGCGTCTTCTGAATCTTTGAGAGACTTTTAGAGTCGCGCGTTTGAGGTGTGATTCACCAGCCGTCCTTGACTTCAGCTTCTTAGGTGTCTGCTCTAGCTCTCCAGCCTTCAGTTGTTCTCTTCTGCTGATTCAAAGTTCCTCTTTGCTTCAATTTGTTTCCTTCCACTGTACATGCATATATTGAGTCCCTCCAGGTGATGTACAGATCTTCTCTCCTTCTAATTCAACACCTTTGCTCAAAGATGATCTCAGAACTCCTTCAGTACACTTCCTTCTTATTTTAGCACTTCAGTTTATTCATCGGCTTCTTGCTGAGATTTTGTCCAGATAAAATGCTTTCAAACCTCATGAACTCAGTCCATTATTGCCTTAGTAATTCACAGATTTTTCACAATGTGGTTGCAACAATTACAACAAAACATTGGACTTTAATAAAGGCTAAGAAAGCTTCATTGTAGCAGCTTATGACATCCTTACTGATTCAGCTCCAATTTTGCACCATGCGCAACGTCCCGTATTTTTGCGCAACGTCCTGCAATTCCTGCGCAACGTCCCGTGTCCTTGCGCAACGTCCTGCAATTCCTGCGCAACGTCCCGTGTCCTTGCGCAACGTCCTGCAATTCCTGCGCAACGTCCCGTGTCCTTGCGCAACGTCCTGCAATCCTTGCGCAACTTCCTGTATCCTTGCGCAACGTCCTGTAATCCTTGCGCAACTTATCACAATGTGCTGCTACGGCTCCAATGGCTCAACAATATGAACTTCAAAATCACAATTCTACCTATTCCATATACCAAAACATCAATGAATAATTCATCAAAACACAAATATGAACTTCAAAATCACAATTCTACCTATTCCATATACCAAAACATCAATAAATCATCAAAACACAAATATGAACTTCAAAATCTCAATTCTACCTATCCCATATACCAAAACATCAATAACTCATCAAAACACAAATATGAACTTCACAATAAAAATTCTACCTATTCCATATACCAAAACATCAATAACTCATCAAAACACAAATATGAACTTCAAAATCACAATTCTACCTATTCCATATACCAAAACATAATATAAATCATCAAAACACAAATATGAACTTCAAAATCACAATTCTACCTATTCCATATAACAAAACATAATATAACTCATCAAAACACAAATATGAACTTCAAAATCACAATTCTACCTATTCCATATACCAAAACATCAATGAATAATTCATCAAAACACAAATATGAACTTCAAAATCACAATTCTACCTATTCCATATACCAAAACATCAATAAATCATCAAAACACAAATATGAACTTCAAAATCTCAATTCTACCTATCCCATATACCAAAACATCAATAACTCATCAAAACACAAATATGAACTTCACAATAAAAATTCTACCTATTCCATATACCAAAACATCAATAACTCATCAAAACACAAATATGAACTTCAAAATCACAATTCTACCTATTCCATATACCAAAACATCAATGAATAATTCATCAAAACACAAATATGAACTTCAAAATCACAATTCTACCTATTCCATATACCAAAACATCAATAACTCATCAAAACACAAATATGAACTTCAAAATCTCAATTCTACCTATTCCATATACCAAAACATCAATGAATAACTCATCAAAACACAAATATGAACTTCAAAATCACAATTCTACCTATTCCATTTACCAAAACATCAATAACTCATCAAAACACAAATATGAACTTCAAAATCACAATTCTACCTATTCCATTTACCAAAACATCAATAACTCATCAAAACACAAATATGAACTTCAAAATCACAATTCTACCTATTCCATATACCAAAACATCAATAACTCATCAAAACACAAATATGAACTTCAAAATCACAATTCTACCTATTCCATATAACAAAACATAATATAACTCATCAAAACACAAATATGAACTTCAAAATCACAATTCTACCTATTCCATATACCAAAACATCAATAACTCATCAAAACACAAATATGAACTTCAAAATCTCAATTCTACCTATTCCATATACCAAAACATCAATGAATAACTCATCAAAACACAAATATGAACTTCAAAATCACAATTCTACCTATTCCATATACCAAAACATCAATAACTCATCAAAACACAAATATGAACTTCAAAATCACAATTCTACCTATTCCATATACCAAAACATCAATAACTCATCAAAACACAAATATGAACTTCAAAATCACAATTCTACCTATTCCATATACCAAAACATCAATGAATAATTCATCAAAACACAAATATGAACTTCAAAATCACAATTCTACCTATTCCATATACCAAAACATCAATAACTCTTCAAAACACAAATATGAACTTCAAAACACAATTTTTATCTATTCCATTTACCAAAACATCAATAACTCATCAAAACACAAATATGAACTTCAAAATCACAATTCTACCTATTCCATATAACAAAACATAATATAACTCATCAAAACACAAATATGAACTTCAAAATCACAATTCTACCTATTGCATATAACAAAACATAATATAACTCATCAAAACACAAATATGAACTTCAAAATCACAATTCTACCTATTCCATATACCAAAACATCAATGAATAATTCATCAAAACACAAATATGAACTTCAAAATCACAATTCTACCTATTCCATATACCAAAACATCAATAAATCATCAAAACACAAATATGAACTTCAAAATCTCAATTCTACCTATTCCATATACCAAAACATCAATGAATAACTCATCAAAACACAAATATGAACTTCAAAATCACAATTCTACCTATTCCATATACCAAAACATCAATGAATAATTCATCAAAACACAAATATGAACTTCAAAATCACAATTCTACCTATTCCATATACCAAAACATCAATAAATCATCAAAACACAAATATGAACTTCAAAATCTCAATTCTACCTATCCCATATACCAAAACATCAATAACTCATCAAAACACAAATATGAACTTCACAATAAAAATTCTACCTATTCCATATACCAAAACATCAATAACTCATCAAAACACAAATATGAACTTCAAAATCACAATTCTACCTATTCCATATACCAAAACATAATATAAATCATCAAAACACAAATATGAACTTCAAAATCACAATTCTACCTATTCCATATAACAAAACATAATATAACTCATCAAAACACAAATATGAACTTCAAAATCACAATTCTACCTATTCCATATACCAAACATCAATGAATAATTCATCAAAACACAAATATGAACTTCAAAATCACAATTCTACCTATTCCATATACCAAAACATCAATAAATCATCAAAACACAAATATGAACTTCAAAATCTCAATTCTACCTATCCCATATACCAAAACATCAATGAATAATTCATCAAAACACAAATATGAACTTCAAAATCACAATTCTACCTATTCCATATACCAAAACATCAATAAATCATCAAAACACAAATATGAACTTCAAAATCTCAATTCTACCTATCCCATATACCAAAACATCAATAACTCATCAAAACACAAATATGAACTTCACAATAAAAATTCTACCTATTCCATATACCAAAACATCAATAACTCATCAAAACACAAATATGAACTTCAAAATCACAATTCTACCTATTCCATATACCAAAACATCAATGAATAATTCATCAAAACACAAATATGAACTTCAAAATCACAATTCTACCTATTCCATATACCAAAACATCAATAACTCATCAAAACACAAATATGAACTTCAAAATCTCAATTCTACCTATTCCATATACCAAAACATCAATGAATAACTCATCAAAACACAAATATGAACTTCAAAATCACAATTCTACCTATTCCATTTACCAAAACATCAATAACTCATCAAAACACAAATATGAACTTCAAAATCACAATTCTACCTATTCCATTTACCAAAACATCAATAACTCATCAAAACACAAATATGAACTTCAAAATCACAATTCTACCTATTCCATATACCAAAACATCAATAACTCATCAAAACACAAATATGAACTTCAAAATCACAATTCTACCTATTCCATATAACAAAACATAATATAACTCATCAAAACACAAATATGAACTTCAAAATCACAATTCTACCTATTCCATATACCAAAACATCAATAACTCATCAAAACACAAATATGAACTTCAAAATCTCAATTCTACCTATTCCATATACCAAAACATCAATGAATAACTCATCAAAACACAAATATGAACTTCAAAATCACAATTCTACCTATTCCATATACCAAAACATCAATAACTCATCAAAACACAAATATGAACTTCAAAATCACAATTCTACCTATTCCATATACCAAAACATCAATAACTCATCAAAACACAAATATGAACTTCAAAATCACAATTCTACCTATTCCATATACCAAAACATCAATGAATAATTCATCAAAACACAAATATGAACTTCAAAATCACAATTCTACCTATTCCATATACCAAAACATCAATAACTCTTCAAAACACAAATATGAACTTCAAAACACAATTTTTATCTATTCCATTTACCAAAACATCAATAACTCATCAAAACACAAATATGAACTTCAAAATCACAATTCTACCTATTCCATATAAAAAAACATAATATAACTCATCAAAACACAAATATGAACTTCAAAATCACAATTCTACCTATTGCATATAACAAAACATAATATAACTCATCAAAACACAAATATGAACTTCAAAATCACAATTCTACCTATTCCATATACCAAAACATCAATGAATAATTCATCAAAACACAAATATGAACTTCAAAATCACAATTCTACCTATTCCATATACCAAAACATCAATAAATCATCAAAACACAAATATGAACTTCAAAATCTCAATTCTACCTATTCCATATACCAAAACATCAATGAATAACTCATCAAAACACAAATATGAACTTCAAAATCACAATTCTACCTATTCCATATACCAAAACATCAATGAATAATTCATCAAAACACAAATATGAACTTCAAAATCACAATTCTACCTATTCCATATACCAAAACATCAATAAATCATCAAAACACAAATATGAACTTCAAAATCTCAATTCTACCTATCCCATATACCAAAACATCAATAACTCATCAAAACACAAATATGAACTTCACAATAAAAATTCTACCTATTCCATATACCAAAACATCAATAACTCATCAAAACACAAATATGAACTTCAAAATCACAATTCTACCTATTCCATATACCAAAACATAATATAAATCATCAAAACACAAATATGAACTTCAAAATCACAATTCTACCTATTCCATATAACAAAACATAATATAACTCATCAAAACACAAATATGAACTTCAAAATCACAATTCTACCTATTCCATATACCAAAACATCAATGAATAATTCATCAAAACACAAATATGAACTTCAAAATCACAATTCTACCTATTCCATATACCAAAACATCAATAAATCATCAAAACACAAATATGAACTTCAAAATCTCAATTCTACCTATCCCATATACCAAAACATCAATGAATAATTCATCAAAACACAAATATGAACTTCAAAATCACAATTCTACCTATTCCATATACCAAAACATCAATAAATCATCAAAACACAAATATGAACTTCAAAATCTCAATTCTACCTATCCCATATACCAAAACATCAATAACTCATCAAAACACAAATATGAACTTCACAATAAAAATTCTACCTATTCCATATACCAAAACATCAATAACTCATCAAAACACAAATATGAACTTCAAAATCACAATTCTACCTATTCCATATACCAAAACATCAATGAATAATTCATCAAAACACAAATATGAACTTCAAAATCACAATTCTACCTATTCCATATACCAAAACATCAATAACTCATCAAAACACAAATATGAACTTCAAAATCTCAATTCTACCTATTCCATATACCAAAACATCAATGAATAACTCATCAAAACACAAATATGAACTTCAAAATCACAATTCTACCTATTCCATTTACCAAAACATCAATAACTCATCAAAACACAAATATGAACTTCAAAATCACAATTCTACCTATTCCATTTACCAAAACATCAATAACTCATCAAAACACAAATATGAACTTCAAAATCACAATTATACCTATTCCATATACCAAAACATCAATAACTCATCAAAACACAAATATGAACTTCAAAATCACAATTCTACCTATTCCATATAACAAAACATAATATAACTCATCAAAACACAAATATGAACTTCAAAATCACAATTCTACCTATTCCATATACCAAAACATCAATAACTCATCAAAACACAAATATGAACTTCAAAATCTCAATTCTACCTATTCCATATACCAAAACATCAATGAATAACTCATCAAAACACAAATATGAACTTCAAAATCACAATTCTACCTATTCCATATACCAAAACATCAATAACTCATCAAAACACAAATATGAACTTCAAAATCACAATTCTACCTATTCCATATACCAAAACATCAATAACTCATCAAAACACAAATATGAACTTCAAAATCACAATTCTACCTATTCCATATACCAAAACATCAATGAATAATTCATCAAAACACAAATATGAACTTCAAAATCACAATTCTACCTATTCCATATACCAAAACATCAATAACTCTTCAAAACACAAATATGAACTTCAAAACACAATTTTTATCTATTCCATTTACCAAAACATCAATAACTCATCAAAACACAAATATGAACTTCAAAATCACAATTCTACCTATTCCATATAACAAAACATAATATAACTCATCAAAACACAAATATGAACTTCAAAATCACAGTTCTACCTATTGCATATAACAAAACATAATATAACTCATCAAAACACAAATATGAACTTCAAAATCACAATTCTACCTATTCCATATACCAAAACATCAATGAATAATTCATCAAAACACAAATATGAACTTCAAAATCACAATTCTACCTATTCCATATACCAAAACATCAATAAATCATCAAAACACAAATATGAACTTCAAAATCTCAATTCTACCTATCCCATATACCAAAACATCAATAACTCATCAAAACACAAATATGAACTTCACAATAAAAATTCTACCTATTCCATATACCAAAACATCAATAACTCATCAAAACACAAATATGAACTTCAAAATCACAATTCTACCTATTCCATATACCAAAACATAATATAAATCATCAAAACACAAATATGAACTTCAAAATCTCAATTCTACCTATTCCATATACCAAAACATCAATGAATAACTCATCAAAACACAAATATGAACTTCAAAATCACAATTCTACCTATTCCATATACCAAAACATCAATGAATAATTCATCAAAACACAAATATGAACTTCAAAATCACAATTCTACCTATTCCATATACCAAAACATCAATAAATCATCAAAACACAAATATGAACTTCAAAATCTCAATTCTACCTATCCCATATACCAAAACATCAATAACTCATCAAAACACAAATATGAACTTCACAATAAAAATTCTACCTATTCCATATACCAAAACATCAATAACTCATCAAAACACAAATATGAACTTCAAAATCACAGTTCTACCTATTGCATATAACAAAACATAATATAACTCATCAAAACACAAATATGAACTTCAAAATCACAATTCTACCTATTCCATATACCAAAACATCAATGAATAATTCATCAAAACACAAATATGAACTTCAAAATCACAATTCTACCTATTCCATATACCAAAACATCAATAAATCATCAAAACACAAATATGAACTTCAAAATCTCAATTCTACCTATCCCATATACCAAAACATCAATAACTCATCAAAACACAAATATGAACTTCACAATAAAAATTCTACCTATTCCATATACCAAAACATCAATAACTCATCAAAACACAAATATGAACTTCAAAATCACAATTCTACCTATTCCATATACCAAAACATAATATAAATCATCAAAACACAAATATGAACTTCAAAATCTCAATTCTACCTATTCCATATACCAAAACATCAATGAATAACTCATCAAAACACAAATATGAACTTCAAAATCACAATTCTACCTATTCCATATACCAAAACATCAATGAATAATTCATCAAAACACAAATATGAACTTCAAAATCACAATTCTACCTATTCCATATACCAAAACATCAATAAATCATCAAAACACAAATATGAACTTCAAAATCTCAATTCTACCTATCCCATATACCAAAACATCAATAACTCATCAAAACACAAATATGAACTTCACAATAAAAATTCTACCTATTCCATATACCAAAACATCAATAACTCATCAAAACACAAATATGAACTTCAAAATCACAATTCTACCTATTCCATATACCAAAACATAATATAAATCATCAAAACACAAATATGAACTTCAAAATCACAATTCTACCTATTCCATATAACAAAACATAATATAACTCATCAAAACACAAATATGAACTTCAAAATCACAATTCTACCTATTCCATATACCAAAACATCAATGAATAATTCATCAAAACACAAATATGAACTTCAAAATCACAATTCTACCTATTCCATATACCAAAACATCAATAAATCATCAAAACACAAATATGAACTTCAAAATCTCAATTCTACCTATCCCTTATACCAAAACATCAATAACTCATCAAAACACAAATATGAACTTCACAATAAAAATTCTACCTATTCCATATACCAAAACATCAATAACTCATCAAAACACAAATATGAACTTCAAAATCACAATTCTACCTATTCCATATACCAAAACATCAATGAATAATTCATCAAAACACAAATATGAACTTCAAAATCACAATTCTACCTATTCCATATACCAAAACATCAATAACTCATCAAAACACAAATATGAACTTCAAAATCTCAATTCTACCTATTCCATATACCAAAACATCAATGAATAACTCATCAAAACACAAATATGAACTTCAAAATCACAATTCTACCTATTCCATATACCAAAACATCAATGAATAATTCATCAAAACACAAATATGAACTTCAAAATCACAATTCTACCTATTCCATATACCAAAACATCAATAACTCATCAAAACACAAATATGAACTTCAAAATCTCAATTCTACCTATTCCATATACCAAAACATCAATGAATAACTCATCAAAACACAAATATGAACTTCAAAATCACAATTCTACCTATTCCATTTACCAAAACATCAATAACTCATCAAAACACAAATATGAACTTCAAAATCTCAATTCTACCTATTCCATATACCAAAACATCAATGAATAACTCATCAAAACACAAATATGAACTTCAAAATCACAATTCTACCTATTCCATATACCAAAACATCAATGAATAATTCATCAAAACACAAATATGAACTTCAAAATCACAATTCTACCTATTCCATATACCAAAACATCAATAAATCATCAAAACACAAATATGAACTTCAAAATCTCAATTCTACCTATCCCATATACCAAAACATCAAGAACTCATCAAAACACAAATATGAACTTCACAATAAAAATTCTACCTATTCCATATACCAAAACATCAATAACTCATCAAAACACAAATATGAACTTCAAAATCACAATTCTACCTATTCCATATACCAAAACATCAATGAATAACTCATCAAAACACAAATATGAATTTCAAAATCACAATTCTACCTATTCCATATACCAAAACATCAATAACTCATCAAAACACAAATATGAACTTCAAAATCACAATTCTACCTATTCCATATACCAAAACATCAATAACTCATCAAAACACAAATATGAACTTCAAAATCACAATTCTACCTATTCCATATACCAAAACATCAATGAATAATTCATCAAAACACAAATATGAACTTCAAAATCACAATTCTACCTATTCCATATACCAAAACATCAATGAATAATTCATCAAAACACAAATATGAACTTCAAAATCACAATTCTACCTATTCCATATACCAAAACATCAATAACTCTTCAAAACACAAATATGAACTTCAAAACACAATTTTTATCTATTCCATTTACCAAAACATCAATAACTCATCAAAACACAAATATGAACTTCAAAATCACAATTCTACCTATTCCATATAACAAAACATAATATAACTCATCAAAACACAAATATGAACTTCAAAATCACAATTCTACCTATTCCATATAACAAAACATAATATAACTCATCAAAACACAAATATGAACTTCAAAATCACAATTCTACCTATTCCATATACCAAAACATCAATGAATAATTCATCAAAACACAAATATGAACTTCAAAATCACAATTCTACCTATTCCATATACCAAAACATCAATAAATCATCAAAACACAAATATGAACTTCAAAATCTCAATTCTACCTATTCCATATACCAAAACATCAATGAATAACTCATCAAAACACAAATATGAACTTCAAAATCACAATTCTACCTATTCCATATACCAAAACATCAATGAATAATTCATCAAAACACAAATATGAACTTCAAAATCACAATTCTACCTATTCCATATACCAAAACATCAATAAATCATCAAAACACAAATATGAACTTCAAAATCTCAATTCTACCTATCCCATATACCAAAACATCAAGAACTCATCAAAACACAAATATGAACTTCACAATAAAAATTCTACCTATTCCATATACCAAAACATCAATAACTCATCAAAACACAAATATGAACTTCAAAATCACAATTCTACCTATTCCATATACCAAAACATCAATGAATAACTCATCAAAACACAAATATGAATTTCAAAATCACAATTCTACCTATTCCATATACCAAAACATCAATAACTCATCAAAACACAAATATGAACTTCAAAATCACAATTCTACCTATTCCATATACCAAAACATCAATAACTCATCAAAACACAAATATGAACTTCAAAATCACAATTCTACCTATTCCATATACCAAAACATCAATGAATAATTCATCAAAACACAAATATGAACGTCAAAATCACAATTCTACCTATTCCATATACCAAAACATCAATGAATAATTCATCAAAACACAAATATGAACTTCAAAATCACAATTCTACCTATTCCATATACCAAAACATCAATAACTCTTCAAAACACAAATATGAACTTCAAAACACAATTTTTATCTATTCCATTTACCAAAACATCAATAACTCATCAAAACACAAATATGAACTTCAAAATCACAATTCTACCTATTCCATATACCAAAACATCAATAAATCATCAAAACACAAATATGAACTTCAAAATCTCAATTCTACCTATCCCTTATACCAAAACATCAATAACTCATCAAAACACAAATATGAACTTCACAATAAAAATTCTACCTATTCCATATACCAAAACATCAATAACTCATCAAAACACAAATATGAACTTCAAAATCACAATTCTACCTATTCCATATACCAAAACATCAATGAATAATTCATCAAAACACAAATATGAACTTCAAAATCACAATTCTACCTATTCCATATACCAAAACATCAATAACTCATCAAAACACAAATATGAACTTCAAAATCTCAATTCTACCTATTCCATATACCAAAACATCAATGAATAACTCATCAAAACACAAATATGAACTTCAAAATCACAATTCTACCTATTCCATATACCAAAACATCAATGAATAATTCATCAAAACACAAATATGAACTTCAAAATCACAATTCTACCTATTCCATATACCAAAACATCAATAACTCATCAAAACACAAATATGAACTTCAAAATCTCAATTCTACCTATTCCATATACCAAAACATCAATGAATAACTCATCAAAACACAAATATGAACTTCAAAATCACAATTCTACCTATTCCATTTACCAAAACATCAATAACTCATCAAAACACAAATATGAACTTCAAAATCTCAATTCTACCTATTCCATATACCAAAACATCAATGAATAACTCATCAAAACACAAATATGAACTTCAAAATCACAATTCTACCTATTCCATATACCAAAACATCAATGAATAATTCATCAAAACACAAATATGAACTTCAAAATCACAATTCTACCTATTCCATATACCAAAACATCAATAAATCATCAAAACACAAATATGAACTTCAAAATCTCAATTCTACCTATCCCATATACCAAAACATCAAGAACTCATCAAAACACAAATATGAACTTCACAATAAAAATTCTACCTATTCCATATACCAAAACATCAATAACTCATCAAAACACAAATATGAACTTCAAAATCACAATTCTACCTATTCCATATACCAAAACATCAATGAATAACTCATCAAAACACAAATATGAATTTCAAAATCACAATTCTACCTATTCCATATACCAAAACATCAATAACTCATCAAAACACAAATATGAACTTCAAAATCACAATTCTACCTATTCCATATACCAAAACATCAATAACTCATCAAAACACAAATATGAACTTCAAAATCACAATTCTACCTATTCCATATACCAAAACATCAATGAATAATTCATCAAAACACAAATATGAACTTCAAAATCACAATTCTACCTATTCCATATACCAAAACATCAATGAATAATTCATCAAAACACAAATATGAACTTCAAAATCACAATTCTACCTATTCCATATACCAAAACATCAATAACTCTTCAAAACACAAATATGAACTTCAAAACACAATTTTTATCTATTCCATTTACCAAAACATCAATAACTCATCAAAACACAAATATGAACTTCAAAATCACAATTCTACCTATTCCATATAACAAAACATAATATAACTCATCAAAACACAAATATGAACTTCAAAATCACAATTCTACCTATTCCATATAACAAAACATAATATAACTCATCAAAACACAAATATGAACTTCAAAATCACAATTCTACCTATTCCATATACCAAAACATCAATGAATAATTCATCAAAACACAAATATGAACTTCAAAATCACAATTCTACCTATTCCATATACCAAAACATCAATAAATCATCAAAACACAAATATGAACTTCAAAATCTCAATTCTACCTATTCCATATACCAAAACATCAATGAATAACTCATCAAAACACAAATATGAACTTCAAAATCACAATTCTACCTATTCCATATACCAAAACATCAATGAATAATTCATCAAAACACAAATATGAACTTCAAAATCACAATTCTACCTATTCCATATACCAAAACATCAATAAATCATCAAAACACAAATATGAACTTCAAAATCTCAATTCTACCTATCCCATATACCAAAACATCAATAACTCATCAAAACACAAATATGAACTGCACAATAAAAATTCTACCTATTCCATATACCAAAACATCAATAACTCCTCAAAACACAAATATGAACTTCAAAATCTCAATTCTACCTATTCCATATACCAAAACATCAATGAATAACTCATCAAAACACAAATATGAACTTCAAAATCACAATTCTACCTATTCCATATACCAAAACATCAATGAATAATTCATCAAAACACAAATATGAACTTCAAAATCACAATTCTACCTATTCCATATACCAAAACATCAATAAATCATCAAAACACAAATATGAACTTCAAAATCTCAATTCTACCTATCCCATATACCAAAACATCAATAACTCATCAAAACACAAATATGAACTTCACAATAAAAATTCTACCTATTCCATATACCAAAACATCAATAACTCATCAAAACACAAATATGAACTTCAAAATCACAATTCTACCTATTCCATATACCAAAACATCAATGAATAATTCATCAAAACACAAATATGAACTTCAAAATCACAATTCTACCTATTCCATATACCAAAACATCAATAACTCATCAAAACACAAATATGAACTTCAAAATCTCAATTCTACCTATTCCATATACCAAAACATCAATGAATAACTCATCAAAACACAAATATGAACTTCAAAATCACAATTCTACCTATTCCATATACCAAAACATCAATGAATAATTCATCAAAACACAAATATGAACTTCAAAATCACAATTCTACCTATTCCATATACCAAAACATCAATAAATCATCAAAACACAAATATGAACTTCAAAATCTCAATTCTACCTATCCCATATACCAAAACATCAATAACTCATCAAAACACAAATATGAACTGCACAATAAAAATTCTACCTATTCCATATACCAAAACATCAATAACTCCTCAAAACACAAATATGAACTTCAAAATCTCAATTCTACCTATTCCATATACCAAAACATCAATGAATAACTCATCAAAACACAAATATGAACTTCAAAATCACAATTCTACCTATTCCATATACCAAAACATCAATGAATAATTCATCAAAACACAAATATGAACTTCAAAATCACAATTCTACCTATTCCATATACCAAAACATCAATAAATCATCAAAACACAAATATGAACTTCAAAATCTCAATTCTACCTATCCCATATACCAAAACATCAATAACTCATCAAAACACAAATATGAACTTCACAATAAAAATTCTACCTATTCCATATACCAAAACATCAATAACTCATCAAAACACAAATATGAACTTCAAAATCACAATTCTACCTATTCCATATACCAAAACATCAATGAATAATTCATCAAAACACAAATATGAACTTCAAAATCACAATTCTACGTATTCCATATACCAAAACATCAATAACTCATCAAAACACAAATATGAACTTCAAAATCTCAATTCTACCTATTCCATATACCAAAACATCAATGAATAACTCATCAAAACACAAATATGAACTTCAAAATCACAATTCTACCTATTCCATTTACCAAAACATCAATAACTCATCAAAACACAAATATGAACTTCAAAATCTCAATTCTACCTATTCCATATACCAAAACATCAATGAATAACTCATCACAACACAAATATGAACTTCAAAATCACAATTCTACCTATTCCATATACCAAAACATCAATGAATAATTCATCAAAACACAAATATGAACTTCAAAATCACAATTCTACCTATTCCATATACCAAAACATCAATGAATAAATCATCAAAACACAAATATGAACTTCAAAATCTCAATTCTACCTATCCCATATACCAAAACATCAATAACTCATCAAAACACAAATATGAACTTCACAATAAAAATTCTACCTATTCCATATACCAAAACATCAATAACTCATCAAAACACAAATATGAACTTCAAAATCACAATTCTACCTAATCCATATACCAAAACATCAATGAATAATTCATCAAAACACAAATATGAACTTCAAAATCACAATTCTACCTATTCCATATACCAAAACATCAATAACTCTTCAAAACACAAATATGAACTTCAAAACACAATTTTTATCTATTCCATTTTCCAAAACATCAATAACTCATCAAAACACAAATATGAACTTCAAAATCACAATTCTACCTATTCCATATAACAAAACATAATATAACTCATCAAAACACAAATATGAACTTCAAAATCACAATTCTACCTATTCCATATAACAAAACATAATATAACTCATCAAAACACAAATATGAACTTCAAAATCACAATTCTACCTATTCCATATACCAAAACATCAATGAATAATTCATCAAAACACAAATATGAACTTCAAAATCACAATTCTACCTATTCCATATACCAAAACATCAATAAATCATCAAAACACAAATATGAACTTCAAAATCTCAATTCTACCTATTCTATATACCAAAACATCAATGAATAACTCATCAAAACACAAATATGAACTTCAAAATCACAATTCTACCTATTCCATATACCAAAACATCAATGAATAATTCATCAAAACACAAATATGAACTTCAAAATCACAATTCTACCTATTCCATATACCAAAACATCAATAACTCATCAAAACACAAATATGAACTTCAAAACACAATTTTTATCTATTCCATTTACCAAAACATCAATAACTCATCAAAACAGAAATATAAACTTCAAAATCACAATTCTACCTATTCCATATAACAAAACATAATATAACTCATCAAAACACAAATATGAACTTTAAAATCACAATTCTACCTATTCCATATACCAAAACATCAATAACTCATCAAAACACAAATATGAACTTCAAAATCACAATTCTACCTATTCCATATACCAAAACATCAATGAATAATTCATCAAAACACAAATATGAACTTCAAAATCACAATTCTACCTATTCCATATACCAAAACATCAATAACTCTTCAAAACACAAATATGAACTTCAAAACACAATTTTTATCTATTCCATTTACCAAAACATCAATAACTCATCAAAACACAAATATGAACTTCAAAATCACAATTCTACCTATTCCATATAACAAAACATAATATAACTCATCAAAACACAAATATGAACTTCAAAATCACAATTCTACCTATTCCATATAACAAAACATAATATAACTCATCAAAACACAAATATGAACTTCAAAATCACAATTCTACCTATTCCATATACCAAAACATCAATGAATAATTCATCAAAACACAAATATGAACTTCAAAATCTCAATTCTACCTATTCCATATACCAAAACATCAATGAATAACTCATCAAAACACAAATATGAACTTCAAAATCACAATTCTACCTATTCCATATACCAAAACATCAATGAATAATTCATCAAAACACAAATATGAACTTCAAAATCACAATTCTACCTATTCCATATACCAAAACATCAATAACTCATCAAAACACAAATATGAACTTCAAAACACAATTTTTATCTATTCCATTTACCAAAACATCAATAACTCATCAAAACACAAATATAAACTTCAAAATCACAATTCTACCTATTCCATATAACAAAACATAATATAACTCATCAAAACACAAATATGAACTTCAAAATCACAATTCTACCTATTCCATATACCAAAACATCAATAACTCATCAAAACACAAATATGAACTTCAAAATCACAATTCTACCTATTCCATATACCAAAACATCAATGAATAATTCATCAAAACACAAATATGAACTTCAAAATCACAATTCTACCTATTCCATATACCAAAACATCAATAACTCTTCAAAACACAAATATGAACTTCAAAACACAATTTTTATCTATTCCATTTACCAAAACATCAATAACTCATCAAAACACAAATATGAACTTCAAAATCACAATTCTACCTATTCCATATAACAAAACATAATATAACTCATCAAAACACAAATATGAACTTCAAAATCACAATTCTACCTATTCCATATAACAAAACATAATATAACTCATCAAAACACAAATATGAACTTCAAAATCACAATTCTACCTATTCCATATACCAAAACATCAATGAATAATTCATCAAAACACAAATATGAACTTCAAAATCACAATTCTACCTATTCCATATACCAAAACATCAATAAATCATCAAAACACAAATATGAACTTCAAAATCTCAATTCTACCTATTCCATATACCAAAACATCAATGAATAACTCATCAAAACACAAATATGAACTTCAAAATCACAATTCTACCTATCCCATATACCAAAACATCAATAACTCATCAAAACACAAATATGAACTTCACAATAAAAATTCTACCTATTCCATATACCAAAACATCAATAACTCATCAAAACACAAATATGAACTTCAAAATCTCAATTCTACCTATTCCATATACCAAAACATAATATAAATCATCAAAACACAAATATGAACTTCAAAATCACAATTCTACCTATTCCATATAACAAAACATAATATAACTCATCAAAACACAAATATGAACTTCAAAATCACAATTCTACCTATTCCATATACCAAAACATCAATGAATAATTCATCAAAACACAAATATGAACTTCAAAATCACAATTCTACCTATTCCATATACCAAAACATCAATAAATCATCAAAACACAAATATGAACTTCAAAATCTCAATTCTACCTATCCCATATACCAAAACATCAATAACTCATCAAAACACAAATATGAACTTCACAATAAAAATTCTACCTATTCCATATACCAAAACATCAATAACTCATCAAAACACAAATATGAACTTCAAAATCTCAATTCTACCTATTCCATATACCAAAACATCAATGAATAATTCATCAAAACACAAATATGAACTTCAAAATCACAATTCTACCTATTCCATATACCAAAACATCAATAACTCATCAAAACACAAATATGAACTTCAAAATCTCAATTCTACCTATTCCATATACCAAAACATCAATGAATAACTCATCAAAACACAAATATGAACTTCAAAATCACAATTCTACCTATTCCATTTACCAAAACATCAATAACTCATCAAAACACAAATATGAACTTCAAAATCACAATTCTACCTATTCCATTTACCAAAACATCAATAACTCATCAAAACACAAATATGAACTTCAAAATCACAATTCTACCTATTCCATATACCAAAACATCAATAACTCATCAAAACACAAATATGAACTTCAAAATCACAATTCTACCTATTCCATATAACAAAACATAATATAACTCATCAAAACACAAATATGAACTTCAAAATCACAATTCTACCTATTCCATATACCAAAACATCAATAACTCATCAAAACACAAATATGAACTTCAAAATCTCAATTCTACCTATTCCATATACCAAAACATCAATGAATAACTCATCAAAACACAAATATGAACTTCAAAATCACAATTCTACCTATTCCATATACCAAAACATCAATAACTCATCAAAACACAAATATGAACTTCAAAATCACAATTCTACCTATTCCATTTACCAAAACATCAATAACTCATCAAAACACAAATATGAACTTCAAAATCACAATTCTACCTATTCCATATACCAAAACGTCAATAACTCATCAAAACACAAATATGAACTTCAAAATCACAATTCTACCTATTCCATATAACAAAACATAATATAACTCATCAAAACACAAATATGAACTTCAAAATCACAATTCTACCTATTCCATATACCAAAACATCAATAACTCATCAAAACACAAATATGAACTTCAAAATCTCAATTCTACCTATTCCATATACCAAAACATCAATGAATAACTCATCAAAACACAAATATGAACTTCAAAATCACAATTCTACCTATTCCATATACCAAAACATCAATAACTCATCAAAACACAAATATGAACTTCAAAATCACAATTCTACCTATTCCATATACCAAAACATCAATAACTCATCAAAACACAAATATGAACTTCAAAATCACAATTCTACCTATTCCATATACCAAAACATCAATGAATAATTCATCAAAACACAAATATGAACTTCAAAATCACAATTCTACCTATTCCATATACCAAAACATCAATAACTCTTCAAAACACAAATATGAACTTCAAAACACAATTTTTATCTATTCCATTTACCAAAACATCAATAACTCATCAAAACACAAATATGAACTTCAAAATCACAATTCTACCTATTCCATATAACAAAACATAATATAACTCATCAAAACACAAATATGAACTTCAAAATCACAATTCTACCTATTCCATATAACAAAACATAATATAACTCATCAAAACACAAATATGAACTTCAAAATCACAATTCTACCTATTCCATATACCAAAACATCAATGAATAATTCATCAAAACACAAATATGAACTTCAAAATCACAATTCTACCTATTCCATATACCAAAACATCAATAAATCATCAAAACACAAATATGAACTTCAAAATCTCAATTCTACCTATTCCATATACCAAAACATCAATGAATAACTCATCAAAACACAAATATGAACTTCAAAATCACAATTCTACCTATTCCATATACCAAAACATCAATAACTCATCAAAACACAAATATGAACTTCAAAATCACAATTCTACCTATTCCATTTACCAAAACATCAATAACTCATCAAAACACAAATATGAACTTCAAAATCACAATTCTACCTATTCCATATACCAAAACATCAATAACTCATCAAAACACAAATATGAACTTCAAAATCACAATTCTACCTATTCCATATAACAAAACATAATATAACTCATCAAAACACAAATATGAACTTCAAAATCACAATTCTACCTATTCCATATACCAAAACATCAATAACTCATCAAAACACAAATATGAACTTCAAAATCTCAATTCTACCTATTCCATATACCAAAACATCAATGAATAACTCATCAAAACACAAATATGAACTTCAAAATCACAATTCTACCTATTCCATATACCAAAACATCAATAACTCATCAAAACACAAATATGAACTTCAAAATCACAATTCTACCTATTCCATATACCAAAACATAATATAAATCATCAAAACACAAATATGAACTTCAAAATCACAATTCTACCTATTCCATATAACAAAACATCAATAAATCATCAAAACACAAATATGAACTTCAAAATCACAATTCTACCTATTCCATATAACAAAACATAATATAACTCATCAAAACACAAATATGAACTTCAAAATCACAATTCTACCTATTCCATATACCAAAACATCAATGAATAATTCATCAAAACACAAATATGAACTTCAAAATCACAATTCTACCTATTCCATATACCAAAACATCAATAAATCATCAAAACACAAATATGAACTTCAAAATCACAATTCTACCTATTCCATATAACAAAACATAATATAACTCATCAAAACACAAATATGAACTTCAAAATCACAATTCTACCTATTCCATATAACAAAACATAATATAACTCATCAAAACACAAATATGAACTTCAAAATCACAATTCTACCTATTCCATATACCAAAACATCAATGAATAATTCATCAAAACACAAATATGAACTTCAAAATCACAATTCTACCTATTCCATATACCAAAACATCAATAAATCATCAAAACACAAATATGAACTTCAAAATCTCAATTCTACCTATTCCATATACCCAAACATCAATGAATAACTCATCAAAACACAAATATGAACTTCAAAATCACAATTCTACCTATTCCATATACCAAAACATCAATGAATAATTCATCAAAACACAAATATGAACTTCAAAATCACAATTCTACCTATTCCATATACCAAAACATCAATAAATCATCAAAACACAAATATGAACTTCAAAATCTCAATTCTACCTATCCCATATACCAAAACATCAATAACTCATCAAAACACAAATATGAACTTCACAATAAAAATTCTACCTATTCCATATACCAAAACATCAATAACTCATCAAAACACAAATATGAACTTCAAAATCACAATTCTACCTATTCCATATACCAAAACATAATATAAATCATCAAAACACAAATATGAACTTCAAAATCACAATTCTACCTATTCCATATAACAAAACATAATATAACTCATCAAAACACAAATATGAACTTCAAAATCACAATTCTACCTATTCCATATACCAAAACATCAATGAATAATTCATCAAAACACAAATATGAACTTCAAAATCACAATTCTACCTATTCCATATACCAAAACATCAATAAATCATCAAAACACAAATATGAACTTCAAAATCTCAATTCTACCTATTCCATATACCAAAACATCAATGAATAACTCATCAAAACACAAATATGAACTTCAAAATCACAATTCTACCTATTCCATATACCAAAACATCAATGAATAACTCATCAAAACACAAATATGAACTTCAAAATCACAATTCTACCTATTCCATATACCAAAACATCAATAAATCATCAAAACACAAATATGAACTTCAAAATCTCAATTCAACCTATCCCATATACCAAAACATCAATAACTCATCAAAACACAAATATGAACTTCACAATAAAAATTCAACCTATTCCATATACCAAAACATCAATAACTCATCAAAACACAAATATGAACTTCAAAATCACAATTCTACCTATTCCATATACCAAAACATCAATGAATAATTCATCAAAACACAAATATGAACTTCAAAATCACAATTCTACCTATTCCATATACCAAAACATCAATAACTCATCAAAACACAAATATGAACTTCAAAATCTCAATTCTACCTATTCCATATACCAAAACATCAATGAATAACTCATCAAAACACAAATATGAACTTCAAAATCACAATTCTACCTATTCCATTTACCAAAACATCAATAACTCATCAAAACACAAATATGAACTTCAAAATCACAATTCTACCTATTCCATTTACCAAAACATCAATAACTCATCAAAACACAAATATGAACTTCAAAATCACAATTCTACCTATTCCATATACCAAAACATCAATAACTCATCAAAACACAAATATGAACTTCAAAATCTCAATTCTACCTATTCCATATACCAAAACATCAATAACTCATCAAAACACAAATATGAACTTCAAAATCTCAATTCTACCTATTCCATATACCAAAACATCAATGAATAACTCATCAAAACACAAATATGAACTTCAAAATCACAATTCTACCTATTCCATATACCAAAACATCAATAACTCATCAAAACACAAATATGAACTTCAAAATCACAATTCTACCTATTCCATATACCAAAACATCAATAACTCATCAAAACACAAATATGAACTTCAAAATCACAATTCTACCTATTCCATATACCAAAACATCAATGAATAATTCATCAAAACACAAATATGAACTTCAAAATCACAATTCTACCTATTCCATATACCAAAACATCAATAACTCTTCAAAACACAAATATGAACTTCAAAACACAATTTTTATCTATTCCATTTACCAAAACATCAATAACTCATCAAAACACAAATATGAACTTCAAAATCACAATTCTACCTATTCCATATAACAAAACATAATATAACTCATCAAAACACAAATATGAACTTCAAAATCACAATTCTACCTATTCCATATACCAAAACATCAATGAATAATTCATCAAAACACAAATATGAACTTCAAAATCACAATTCTACCTATTCCATATACCAAAACATCAATAAATCATCAAAACACAAATATGAACTTCAAAATCTCAATTCTACCTATTCCATATACCAAAACATCAATGAATAACTCATCAAAACACAAATATGAACTTCAAAATCACAATTCTACCTATTCCATATACCAAAACATCAATGAATAATTCATCAAAACACAAATATGAACTTCAAAATCACAATTCTACCTATTCCATATACCAAAACATCAATAAATCATCAAAACACAAATTTGAACTTCAAAATCTCAATTGTACCTATCCCATATACCAAAACATCAATAACTCATCAAAACACAAATATGAACTTCACAATAAAAATTCTACCTATTCCATATACCAAAACATCAATAACTCATCAAAACACAAATATGAACTTCAAAATCACAATTCTACCTATTCCATATACCAAAACATAATATAAATCATCAAAACACAAATATGAACTTCAAAATCACAATTCTACCTATTCCATATAACAAAACATAATATAACTCATCAAAACACAAATATGAACTTCAAAATCACAATTCTACCTATTCCATATACCAAAACATCAATAACTCATCATAACACAAATATGAACTTCAAAATCACAATTCTACCTATTCCATATACCAAAACATCAATGAATAATTCATCAAAACACAAATATGAACTTCAAAATCACAATTCTACCTATTCCATATACCAAAACATCAATAAATCATCAAAACACAAATATGAACTACAAAATCTCAATTCTACCTATCCCATATACCAAAACATCAATAACTCATCAAAACACAAATATGAACTTCACAATAAAAATTCTACCTATTCCATATACCAAAACATCAATAACTCATCAAAACACAAATATGAACTTCAAAATCACAATTCTACCTATTCCATATACCAAAACATCAATGAATAATTCATCAAAACACAAATATGAACTTCAAAATCACAATTCTACCTATTCCATATACCAAAACATCAATAACTCATCAAAACACAAATATGAACTTCAAAATCTCAATTCTACCTATTCCATATACCAAAACATCAATGAATAACTCATTAAAACACAAATATGAACTTCAAAATCACAATTCTACCTATTCCATTTACCAAAACATCAATAACTCATCAAAACACAAATATGAACTTCAAAATCACAATTCTACCTATTCCATTTACCAAAACATCAATAACTCATCAAAACACAAATATGAACTTCAAAATCACAATTCTACCTATTCCATATACCAAAACATCAATAACTCATCAAAACACAAATATGAACTTCAAAATCACAATTCTACCTATTCCATATAACAAAACATAATATAACTCATCAAAACACAAATATGAACTTCAAAATCACAATTCTACCTATTCCATATACCAAAACATCAATAACTCATCAAAACACAAATATGAACTTCAAAATCTCAATTCTACCTATTCCATATACCAAAACATCAATGAATAACTAATCAAAACACAAATATGAACTTCAAAATCACAATTCTACCTATTCCATATACCAAAACATCAATAACTCATCAAAACACAAATATGAACTTCAAAATCACAATTCTACCTATTCCATTTACCAAAACATCAATAACTCATCAAAACACAAATATGAACTTCAAAATCACAATTCTACCTATTCCATATACCAAAACATCAATAACTCATCAAAACACAAATATGAACTTCAAAATCACAATTCTACCTATTCCATATAACAAAACATAATATAACTCATCAAAACACAAATATGAACTTCAAAATCACAATTCTACCTATTCCATATACCAAAACATCAATAACTCATCAAAACACAAATATGAACTTCAAAATCTCAATTCTACCTATTCCATATACCAAAACATCAATGAATAACTCATCAAAACACAAATATGAACTTCAAAATCACAATTCTACCTATTCCATATACCAAAACATCAATAACTCATCAAAACACAAATATGAACTTCAAAATCACAATTCTACCTATTCCATATACCAAAACATCAATAACTCATCAAAACACAAATATGAACTTCAAAATCACAATTCTACCTATTCCATATACCAAAACATCAATGAATAATTCATCAAAACACAAATATGAACTTCAAAATCACAATTCTACCTATTCCATATACCAAAACATCAATAACTCTTCAAAACACAAATATGAACTTCAAAACACAATTTTTATCTATTCCATTTACCAAAACATCAATAACTCATCAAAACACAAATATGAACTTCAAAATCACAATTCTACCTATTCCATATAACAAAACATAATATAACTCATCAAAACACAAATATGAACTTCAAAATCACAATTCTACCTATTCCATATAACAAAACATAATATAACTCATCAAAACACAAATATGAACTTCAAAATCACAATTCTACCTATTCCATATACCAAAACATCAATGAATAATTCATCAAAACACAAATATGAACTTCAAAATCACAATTCTACCTATTCCATATACCAAAACATCAATAAATCATCAAAACACAAATATGAACTTCAAAATCTCAATTCTACCTATTCCATATACCAAAACATCAATGAATAACTCATCAAAACACAAATATGAACTTCAAAATCACAATTCTACCTATTCCATATACCAAAACATCAATAACTCATCAAAACACAAATATGAACTTCAAAATCTCAATTCTACCTATTCCATATACCAAAACATCAATGAATAACTCATCAAAACACAAATATGAACTTCAAAATCACAATTCTACCTATTCCATTTACCAAAACATCAATAACTCATCAAAACACAAATATGAACTTCAAAATCACAATTCTACCTATTCCATTTACCAAAACATCAATAACTCATCAAAACACAAATATGAACTTCAAAATCACAATTCTACCTATTCCATATACCAAAACATCAATAACTCATCAAAACACAAATATGAACTTCAAAATCACAATTCTACCTATTCCATATAACAAAACATAATATAACTCATCAAAACACAAATATGAACTTCAAAATCACAATTCTACCTATTCCATATAACAAAACATAATATAACTCATCAAAACACAAATATGAACTTCAAAATCACAATTCTACCTATTCCATATACCAAAACATCAATGAATAATTCATCAAAACACAAATATGAACTTCAAAATCACAATTCTACCTATTCCATATACCAAAACATCAATAAATCATCAAAACACAAATATGAACTTCAAAATCTCAATTCTACCTATTCCATATACCAAAACATCAATGAATAACTCATCAAAACACAAATATGAACTTCAAAATCACAATTCTACCTATTCCATATACCAAAACATCAATAACTCATCAAAACACAAATATGAACTTCAAAATCACAATTCTACCTATTCCATTTACCAAAACATCAATAACTCATCAAAACACAAATATGAACTTCAAAATCACAATTCTACCTATTCCATATACCAAAACATCAATAACTCATCAAAACACAAATATGAACTTCAAAATCACAATTCTACCTATTCCATATAACAAAACATAATATAACTCATCAAAACACAAATATGAACTTCAAAATCACAATTCTACCTATTCCATATACCAAAACATCAATAACTCATCAAAACACAAATATGAACTTCAAAATCTCAATTCTACCTATTCCATATACCAAAACATCAATGAATAACTCATCAAAACACAAATATGAACTTCAAAATCACAATTCTACCTATTCCATATACCAAAACATCAATAACTCATCAAAACACAAATATGAACTTCAAAATCACAATTCTACCTATTCCATATACCAAAACATAATATAAATCATCAAAACACAAATATGAACTTCAAAATCACAATTCTACCTATTCCATATAACAAAACATCAATAAATCATCAAAACACAAATATGAACTTCAAAATCACAATTCTACCTATTCCATATAACAAAACATAATATAACTCATCAAAACACAAATATGAACTTCAAAATCACAATTCTACCTATTCCATATACCAAAACATCAATGAATAATTCATCAAAACACAAATATGAACTTCAAAATCACAATTCTACCTATTCCATATACCAAAACATCAATAAATCATCAAAACACAAATATGAACTTCAAAATCACAATTCTACCTATTCCATATAACAAAACATAATATAACTCATCAAAACACAAATATGAACTTCAAAATCACAATTCTACCTATTCCATATAACAAAACATAATATAACTCATCAAAACACAAATATGAACTTCAAAATCACAATTCTACCTATTCCATATACCAAAACATCAATGAATAATTCATCAAAACACAAATATGAACTTCAAAATCACAATTCTACCTATTCCATATACCAAAACATCAATAAATCATCAAAACACAAATATGAACTTCAAAATCTCAATTCTACCTATTCCATATACCCAAACATCAATGAATAACTCATCAAAACACAAATATGAACTTCAAAATCACAATTCTACCTATTCCATATACCAAAACATCAATGAATAATTCATCAAAACACAAATATGAACTTCAAAATCACAATTCTACCTATTCCATATACCAAAACATCAATAAATCATCAAAACACAAATATGAACTTCAAAATCTCAATTCTACCTATCCCATATACCAAAACATCAATAACTCATCAAAACACAAATATGAACTTCACAATAAAAATTCTACCTATTCCATATACCAAAACATCAATAACTCATCAAAACACAAATATGAACTTCAAAATCACAATTCTACCTATTCCATATACCAAAACATAATATAAATCATCAAAACACAAATATGAACTTCAAAATCACAATTCTACCTATTCCATATAACAAAACATAATATAACTCATCAAAACACAAATATGAACTTCAAAATCACAATTCTACCTATTCCATATACCAAAACATCAATGAATAATTCATCAAAACACAAATATGAACTTCAAAATCACAATTCTACCTATTCCATATACCAAAACATCAATAAATCATCAAAACACAAATATGAACTTCAAAATCTCAATTCTACCTATTCCATATACCAAAACATCAATGAATAACTCATCAAAACACAAATATGAACTTCAAAATCACAATTCTACCTATTCCATATACCAAAACATCAATGAATAACTCATCAAAACACAAATATGAACTTCAAAATCACAATTCTACCTATTCCATATACCAAAACATCAATAAATCATCAAAACACAAATATGAACTTCAAAATCTCAATTCAACCTATCCCATATACCAAAACATCAATAACTCATCAAAACACAAATATGAACTTCACAATAAAAATTCAACCTATTCCATATACCAAAACATCAATAACTCATCAAAACACAAATATGAACTTCAAAATCACAATTCTACCTATTCCATATACCAAAACATCAATGAATAATTCATCAAAACACAAATATGAACTTCAAAATCACAATTCTACCTATTCCATATACCAAAACATCAGTAACTCATCAAAACACAAATATGAACTTCAAAATCTCAATTCTACCTATTCCATATACCAAAACATCAATGAATAACTCATCAAAACACAAATATGAACTTCAAAATCACAATTTTACCTATTCCATTTACCAAAACATCAATAACTCATCAAAACACAAATATGAACTTCAAAATCACAATTCTACCTATTCCATTTACCAAAACATCAATAACTCATCAAAACACAAATATGAACTTCAAAATCACAATTCTACCTATTCCATATACCAAAACATCAATAACTCATCAAAACACAAATATGAACTTCAAAATCACAATTCTACCTATTCCATATAACAAAACATAATATAACTCATCAAAACACAAATATGAACTTCAAAATCACAATTCTACCTATTCCATATACCAAAACATCAATAACTCATCAAAACACAAATATGAACTTCAAAATCTCAATTCTACCTATTCCATATACCAAAACATCAATGAATAACTCATCAAAACACAAATATGAACTTCAAAATCACAATTCTACCTATTCCATTTACCAAAACATCAATAACTCATCAAAACACAAATATGAACTTCAAAATCACAATTCTACCTATTCCATATACCAAAACATCAATAACTCATCAAAACACAAATATGAACTTCAAAATCACAATTCTACCTATTCCATATAACAAAACATAATATAACTCATCAAAACACAAATATGAACTTCAAAATCACAATTCTACCTATTCCATATACCAAAACATCAATAACTCATCAAAACACAAATATGAACTTCAAAATCTCAATTCTACCTATTCCATATACCAAAACATCAATGAATAACTCATCAAAACACAAATATGAACTTCAAAATCACAATTCTACCTATTCCATATACCAAAACATCAATAACTCATCAAAACACAAATATGAACTTCAAAATCACAATTCTACCTATTCCATATACCAAAACATCAATAACTCATCAAAACACAAATATGAACTTCAAAATCACAATTCTACCTATTCCATATACCAAAACATCAATGAATAATTCATCAAAACACAAATATGAACTTCAAAATCACAATTCTACCTATTCCATATACCAAAACATCAATAACTCTTCAAAACACAAATATGAACTTCAAAACACAATTTTTATCTATTCCATTTACCAAAACATCAATAACTCATCAAAACACAAATATGAACTTCAAAATCACAATTCTACCTATTCCATATAACAAAACATAATATAACTCATCAAAACACAAATATGAACTTCAAAATCACAATTCTACCTATTCCATATACCAAAACATCAATGAATAATTCATCAAAACACAAATATGAACTTCAAAATCACAATTCTACCTATTCCATATACCAAAACATCAATAAATCATCAAAACACAAATATGAACTTCAAAATCTCAATTCTACCTATTCCATATACCAAAACATCAATGAATAACTCATCAAAACACAAATATGAACTTCAAAATCACAATTCTACCTATTCCATATACCAAAACATCAATGAATAATTCATCAAAACACAAATATGAACTTCAAAATCACAATTCTACCTATTCCATATACCAAAACATCAATAAATCATCAAAACACAAATATGAACTTCAAAATCTCAATTGTACCTATCCCATATACCAAAACATCAATAACTCATCAAAACACAAATATGAACTTCACAATAAAAATTCTACCTATTCCATATACCAAAACATCAATAACTCATCAAAACACAAATATGAACTTCAAAATCACAATTCTACCTATTCCATATACCAAAACATAATATAAATCATCAAAACACAAATATGAACTTCAAAATCACAATTCTACCTATTCCATATAACAAAACATAATATAACTCATCAAAACACAAATATGAACTTCAAAATCACAATTCTACCTATTCCATATACCAAAACATCAATAACTCATGATAACACAAATATGAACTTCAAAATCACAATTCTACCTATTCCATATACCAAAACATCAATGAATAATTCATCAAAACACAAATATGAACTTCAAAATCACAATTCTACCTATTCCATATACCAAAACATCAATAAATCATCAAAACACAAATATGAACTACAAAATCTCAATTCTACCTATCCCATATACCAAAACATCAATAACTCATCAAAACACAAATATGAACTTCACAATAAAAATTCTACCTATTCCATATACCAAAACATCAATAACTCATCAAAACACAAATATGAACTTCAAAATCACAATTCTACCTATTCCATATACCAAAACATCAATGAATAATTCATCAAAACACAAATATGAACTTCAAAATCACAATTCTACCTATTCCATATACCAAAACATCAATAACTCATCAAAACACAAATATGAACTTCAAAATCTCAATTCTACCTATTCCATATACCAAAACATCAATGAATAACTCATCAAAACACAAATATGAACTTCAAAATCACAATTCTACCTATTCCATTTACCAAAACATCAATAACTCATCAAAACACAAATATGAACTTCAAAATCACAATTCTACCTATTCCATTTACCAAAACATCAATAACTCATCAAAACACAAATATGAACTTCAAAATCACAATTCTACCTATTCCATATACCAAAACATCAATAACTCATCAAAACACAAATATGAACTTCAAAATCACAATTCTACCTATTCCATATAACAAAACATAATATAACTCATCAAAACACAAATATGAACTTCAAAATCACAATTCTACCTATTCCATATACCAAAACATCAATAACTCATCAAAACACAAATATGAACTTCAAAATCTCAATTCTACCTATTCCATATACCAAAACATCAATGAATAACTAATCAAAACACAAATATGAACTTCAAAATCACAATTCTACCTATTCCATATACCAAAACATCAATAACTCATCAAAACACAAATATGAACTTCAAAATCACAATTCTACCTATTCCATTTACCAAAACATCAATAACTCATCAAAACACAAATATGAACTTCAAAATCACAATTCTACCTATTCCATATACCAAAACATCAATAACTCATCAAAACACAAATATGAACTTCAAAATCACAATTCTACCTATTCCATATAACAAAACATAATATAACTCATCAAAACACAAATATGAACTTCAAAATCACAATTCTACCTATTCCATATACCAAAACATCAATAACTCATCAAAACACAAATATGAACTTCAAAATCTCAATTCTACCTATTCCATATACCAAAACATCAATGAATAACTCATCAAAACACAAATATGAACTTCAAAATCACAATTCTACCTATTCCATATACCAAAACATCAATAACTCATCAAAACACAAATATGAACTTCAAAATCACAATTCTACCTATTCCATATACCAAAACATCAATAACTCATCAAAACACAAATATGAACTTCAAAATCACAATTCTACCTATTCCATATACCAAAACATCAATGAATAATTCATCAAAACACAAATATGAACTTCAAAATCACAATTCTACCTATTCCATATACCAAAACATCAATAAATCATCAAAACACAAATATGAACTTCAAAATCTCAATTCTACCTATTCCATATACCAAAACATCAATGAATAACTCATCAAAACACAAATATGAACTTCAAAATCACAATTCTACCTATTCCATATACCAAAACATCAATGAATAATTCATCAAAACACAAATATGAACTTCAAAATCACAATTCTACCTATTCCATATACCAAAACATCAATAAATCATCAAAACACAAATATGAACTTCAAAATCTCAATTGTACCTATCCCATATACCAAAACATCAATAACTCATCAAAACACAAATATGAACTTCACAATAAAAATTCTACCTATTCCATATACCAAAACATCAATAACTCATCAAAACACAAATATGAACTTCAAAATCACAATTCTACCTATTCCATATACCAAAACATAATATAAATCATCAAAACACAAATATGAACTTCAAAATCACAATTCTACCTATTCCATATAACAAAACATAATATAACTCATCAAAACACAAATATGAACTTCAAAATCACAATTCTACCTATTCCATATACCAAAACATCAATAACTCATGATAACACAAATATGAACTTCAAAATCACAATTCTACCTATTCCATATACCAAAACATCAATGAATAATTCATCAAAACACAAATATGAACTTCAAAATCACAATTCTACCTATTCCATATACCAAAACATCAATAAATCATCAAAACACAAATATGAACTACAAAATCTCAATTCTACCTATCCCATATACCAAAACATCAATAACTCATCAAAACACAAATATGAACTTCACAATAAAAATTCTACCTATTCCATATACCAAAACATCAATAACTCATCAAAACACAAATATGAACTTCAAAATCACAATTCTACCTATTCCATATACCAAAACATCAATGAATAATTCATCAAAACACAAATATGAACTTCAAAATCACAATTCTACCTATTCCATGTACCAAAACATCAATAACTCATCAAAACACAAATATGAACTTCAAAATCTCAATTCTACCTATTCCATATACCAAAACATCAATGAATAACTCATCAAAACACAAATATGAACTTCAAAATCACAATTCTACCTATTCCATTTACCAAAACATCAATAACTCATCAAAACACAAATATGAACTTCAAAATCACAATTCTACCTATTCCATTTACCAAAACATCAATAACTCATCAAAACACAAATATGAACTTCAAAATCACAATTCTACCTATTCCATATACCAAAACATCAATAACTCATCAAAACACAAATATGAACTTCAAAATCACAATTCTACCTATTCCATATAACAAAACATAATATAACTCATCAAAACACAAATATGAACTTCAAAATCACAATTCTACCTATTCCATATACCAAAACATCAATAACTCATCAAAACACAAATATGAACTTCAAAATCTCAATTCTACCTATTCCATATACCAAAACATCAATGAATAACTAATCAAAACACAAATATGAACTTCAAAATCACAATTCTACCTATTCCATATACCAAAACATCAATAACTCATCAAAACACAAATATGAACTTCAAAATCACAATTCTACCTATTCCATTTACCAAAACATCAATAACTCATCAAAACACAAATATGAACTTCAAAATCACAATTCTACCTATTCCATATACCAAAACATCAATAACTCATCAAAACACAAATATGAACTTCAAAATCACAATTCTACCTATTCCATATAACAAAACATAATATAACTCATCAAAACACAAATATGAACTTCAAAATCACAATTCTACCTATTCCATATACCAAAACATCAATAACTCATCAAAACACAAATATGAACTTCAAAATCTCAATTCTACCTATTCCATATACCAAAACATCAATGAATAACTCATCAAAACACAAATATGAACTTCAAAATCACAATTCTACCTATTCCATATACCAAAACATCAATAACTCATCAAAACACAAATATGAACTTCAAAATCACAATTCTACCTATTCCATATACCAAAACATCAATAACTCATCAAAACACAAATATGAACTTCAAAATCACAATTCTACCTATTCCATATACCAAAACATCAATGAATAATTCATCAAAACACAAATATGAACTTCAAAATCACAATTCTACCTATTCCATATACCAAAACATCAATAACTCTTCAAAACACAAATATGAACTTCAAAACACAATTTTTATCTATTCCATTTACCAAAACATCAATAACTCATCAAAACACAAATATGAACTTCAAAATCACAATTCTACCTATTCCATATAACAAAACATAATATAACTCATCAAAACACAAATATGAACTTCAAAATCACAATTCTACCTATTCCATATAACAAAACATAATATAACTCATCAAAACACAAATATGAACTTCAAAATCACAATTCTACCTATTCCATATACCAAAACATCAATGAATAATTCATCAAAACACAAATATGAACTTCAAAATCACAATTCTACCTATTCCATATACCAAAACATCAATAAATCATCAAAACACAAATATGAACTTCAAAATCTCAATTCTACCTATTCCATATACCAAAACATCAATGAATAACTCATCAAAACACAAATATGAACTTCAAAATCACAATTCTACCTATTCCATATACCAAAACATCAATAACTCATCAAAACACAAATATGAACTTCAAAATCACAATTCTACCTATTCCATTTACCAAAACATCAATAACTCATCAAAACACAAATATGAACTTCAAAATCACAATTCTACCTATTCCATATACCAAAACATCAATAACTCATCAAAACACAAATATGAACTTCAAAATCACAATTCTACCTATTCCATATAACAAAACATAATATAACTCATCAAAACACAAATATGAACTTCAAAATCACAATTCTACCTATTCCATATACCAAAACATCAATAACTCATCAAAACACAAATATGAACTTCAAAATCTCAATTCTACCTATTCCATATACCAAAACATCAATGAATAACTAATCAAAACACAAATATGAACTTCAAAATCACAATTCTACCTATTCCATATACCAAAACATCAATAACTCATCAAAACACAAATATGAACTTCAAAATCACAATTCTACCTATTCCATTTACCAAAACATCAATAACTCATCAAAACACAAATATGAACTTCAAAATCACAATTCTACCTATTCCATATACCAAAACATCAATAACTCATCAAAACACAAATATGAACTTCAAAATCACAATTCTACCTATTCCATATAACAAAACATAATATAACTCATCAAAACACAAATATGAACTTCAAAATCACAATTCTACCTATTCCATATACCAAAACATCAATAACTCATCAAAACACAAATATGAACTTCAAAATCTCAATTCTACCTATTCCATATACCAAAACATCAATGAATAACTCATCAAAACACAAATATGAACTTCAAAATCACAATTCTACCTATTCCATATACCAAAACATCAATAACTCATCAAAACACAAATATGAACTTCAAAATCACAATTCTACCTATTCCATATACCAAAACATCAATAACTCATCAAAACACAAATATGAACTTCAAAATCACAATTCTACCTATTCCATATACCAAAACATCAATGAATAATTCATCAAAACACAAATATGAACTTCAAAATCACAATTCTACCTATTCCATATACCAAAACATCAATAAATCATCAAAACACAAATATGAACTTCAAAATCTCAATTCTACCTATTCCATATACCAAAACATCAATGAATAACTCATCAAAACACAAATATGAACTTCAAAATCACAATTCTACCTATTCCATATACCAAAACATCAATGAATAATTCATCAAAACACAAATATGAACTTCAAAATCACAATTCTACCTATTCCATATACCAAAACATCAATAAATCATCAAAACACAAATATGAACTTCAAAATCTCAATTGTACCTATCCCATATACCAAAACATCAATAACTCATCAAAACACAAATATGAACTTCACAATAAAAATTCTACCTATTCCATATACCAAAACATCAATAACTCATCAAAACACAAATATGAACTTCAAAATCACAATTCTACCTATTCCATATACCAAAACATAATATAAATCATCAAAACACAAATATGAACTTCAAAATCACAATTCTACCTATTCCATATAACAAAACATAATATAACTCATCAAAACACAAATATGAACTTCAAAATCACAATTCTACCTATTCCATATACCAAAACATCAATAACTCATGATAACACAAATATGAACTTCAAAATCACAATTCTACCTATTCCATATACCAAAACATCAATGAATAATTCATCAAAACACAAATATGAACTTCAAAATCACAATTCTACCTATTCCATATACCAAAACATCAATAAATCATCAAAACACAAATATGAACTACAAAATCTCAATTCTACCTATCCCATATACCAAAACATCAATAACTCATCAAAACACAAATATGAACTTCACAATAAAAATTCTACCTATTCCATATACCAAAACATCAATAACTCATCAAAACACAAATATGAACTTCAAAATCACAATTCTACCTATTCCATATACCAAAACATCAATGAATAATTCATCAAAACACAAATATGAACTTCAAAATCACAATTCTACCTATTCCATGTACCAAAACATCAATAACTCATCAAAACACAAATATGAACTTCAAAATCTCAATTCTACCTATTCCATATACCAAAACATCAATGAATAACTCATCAAAACACAAATATGAACTTCAAAATCACAATTCTACCTATTCCATTTACCAAAACATCAATAACTCATCAAAACACAAATATGAACTTCAAAATCACAATTCTACCTATTCCATTTACCAAAACATCAATAACTCATCAAAACACAAATATGAACTTCAAAATCACAATTCTACCTATTCCATATACCAAAACATCAATAACTCATCAAAACACAAATATGAACTTCAAAATCACAATTCTACCTATTCCATATAACAAAACATAATATAACTCATCAAAACACAAATATGAACTTCAAAATCACAATTCTACCTATTCCATATACCAAAACATCAATAACTCATCAAAACACAAATATGAACTTCAAAATCTCAATTCTACCTATTCCATATACCAAAACATCAATGAATAACTAATCAAAACACAAATATGAACTTCAAAATCACAATTCTACCTATTCCATATACCAAAACATCAATAACTCATCAAAACACAAATATGAACTTCAAAATCACAATTCTACCTATTCCATTTACCAAAACATCAATAACTCATCAAAACACAAATATGAACTTCAAAATCACAATTCTACCTATTCCATATACCAAAACATCAATAACTCATCAAAACACAAATATGAACTTCAAAATCACAATTCTACCTATTCCATATAACAAAACATAATATAACTCATCAAAACACAAATATGAACTTCAAAATCACAATTCTACCTATTCCATATACCAAAACATCAATAACTCATCAAAACACAAATATGAACTTCAAAATCTCAATTCTACCTATTCCATATACCAAAACATCAATGAATAACTCATCAAAACACAAATATGAACTTCAAAATCACAATTCTACCTATTCCATATACCAAAACATCAATAACTCATCAAAACACAAATATGAACTTCAAAATCACAATTCTACCTATTCCATATACCAAAACATCAATAACTCATCAAAACACAAATATGAACTTCAAAATCACAATTCTACCTATTCCATATACCAAAACATCAATGAATAATTCATCAAAACACAAATATGAACTTCAAAATCACAATTCTACCTATTCCATATACCAAAACATCAATAACTCTTCAAAACACAAATATGAACTTCAAAACACAATTTTTATCTATTCCATTTACCAAAACATCAATAACTCATCAAAACACAAATATGAACTTCAAAATCACAATTCTACCTATTCCATATAACAAAACATAATATAACTCATCAAAACACAAATATGAACTTCAAAATCACAATTCTACCTATTCCATATAACAAAACATAATATAACTCATCAAAACACAAATATGAACTTCAAAATCACAATTCTACCTATTCCATATACCAAAACATCAATGAATAATTCATCAAAACACAAATATGAACTTCAAAATCACAATTCTACCTATTCCATATACCAAAACATCAATAAATCATCAAAACACAAATATGAACTTCAAAATCTCAATTCTACCTATTCCATATACCAAAACATCAATGAATAACTCATCAAAACACAAATATGAACTTCAAAATCACAATTCTACCTATTCCATATACCAAAACATCAATAACTCATCAAAACACAAATATGAACTTCAAAATCACAATTCTACCTATTCCATTTACCAAAACATCAATAACTCATCAAAACACAAATATGAACTTCAAAATCACAATTCTACCTATTCCATATACCAAAACATCAATAACTCATCAAAACACAAATATGAACTTCAAAATCACAATTCTACCTATTCCATATAACAAAACATAATATAACTCATCAAAACACAAATATGAACTTCAAAATCACAATTCTACCTATTCCATATACCAAAACATCAATAACTCATCAAAACACAAATATGAACCTCAAAATCTCAATTCTACCTATTCCATATACCAAAACATCAATGAATAACTCATCAAAACACAAATATGAACTTCAAAATCACAATTCTACCTATTCCATATACCAAAACATCAATAACTCATCAAAACACAAATATGAACTTCAAAATCACAATTCTACCTATTCCATATACCAAAACATAATATAAATCATCAAAACACAAATATGAACTTCAAAATCACAATTCTACCTATTCCATATAACAAAACATAATATAACTCATCAAAACACAAATATGAACTTCAAAATCACAATTCTACCTATTCCATATACCAAAACATCAATGAATAATTCATCAAAACACAAATATGAACTTCAAAATCACAATTCTACCTATTCCATATACCAAAACATCAATAAATCATCAAAACACAAATATGAACTTCAAAATCACAATTCTACCTATTCCATATAACAAAACATAATATAACTCATCAAAACACAAATATGAACTTCAAAATCACAATTCTACCTATTCCATATAACAAAACATAATATAACTCATCAAAACACAAATATGAACTTCAAAATCACAATTCTACCTATTCCATATACCAAAACATCAATGAATAATTCATCAAAACACAAATATGAACTTCAAAATCACAATTCTACCTATTCCATATACCAAAACATCAATAAATCATCAAAACACAAATATGAACTTCAAAATCTCAATTCTACCTATTCCATATACCAAAACATCAATGAATAACTCATCAAAACACAAATATGAACTTCAAAATCACAATTCTACCTATTCCATATACCAAAACATCAATAACTCATCAAAACACAAATATGAACTTCAAAATCACAATTCTACCTATTCCATATACCAAAACATAATATAAATCATCAAAACACAAATATGAACTTCAAAATCACAATTCTACCTATTCCATATAACAAAACATAATATAACTCATCAAAACACAAATATGAACTTCAAAATCACAATTCTACCTATTCCATATACCAAAACATCAATGAATAATTCATCAAAACACAAATATGAACTTCAAAATCACAATTCTACCTATTCCATATACCAAAACATCAATAAATCATCAAAACACAAATATGAACTTCAAAATCTCAATCTACCTATTCCATATACCAAAACATCAATGAATAACTCATCAAAACACAAATATGAACTTCAAAATCACAATTCTACCTATTCCATATACCAAAACATCAATGAATAACTCATCAAAACACAAATATGAACTTCAAAATCACAATTCTACCTATTCCATATACCAAAACATCAATAAATCATCAAAACACAAATATGAACTTCAAAATCTCAATTCAACCTATCCCATATACCAAAACATCAATAACTCATCAAAACACAAATATGAACTTCACAATAAAAATTCTACCTATTCCATATACCAAAACATCAATAACTCATCAAAACACAAATATGAACTTCAAAATCACAATTCTACCTATTCCATATACCAAAACATCAATGAATAATTCATCAAAACACAAATATGAACTTCAAAATCACAATTCTACCTATTCCATATACCAAAACATCAATAACTCATCAAAACACAAATATGAACTTCAAAATCTCAATTCTACCTATTCCATATACCAAAACATCAATGAATAACTCATCAAAACACAAATATGAACTTCAAAATCACAATTCTACCTATTCCATATACCAAAACATCAATAACTCATCAAAACACAAATATGAACTTCAAAATCACAATTCTACCTATTCCATATACCAAAACATCAATAACTCATCAAAACACAAATATGAACTTCAAAATCACAATTCTACCTATTCCATATAACAAAACATAATATAACTCATCAAAACACAAATATGAACTTCAAAATCACAATTCTACCTATTCCATATACCAAAACATCAATGAATAATTCATCAAAACACAAATATGAACTTCAAAATCACAATTCTACCTATTCCATATACCAAAACATCAATAAATCATCAAAACACAAATATGAACTTCAAAATCTCAATTCTACCTATCCCATATACCAAAACATCAATAACTCATCAAAACACAAATATGAACTTCACAATAAAAATTCTACCTATTCCATATACCAAAACATCAATAACTCATCAAAACACAAATATGAACTTCAAAATCACAATTCTACCTATTCCATATACCAAAACATAATATAAATCATCAAAACACAAATATGAACTTCAAAATCACAATTCTACCTATTCCATATAACAAAACATAATATAACTCATCAAAACACAAATATGAACTTCAAAATCACAATTCTACCTATTCCATATACCAAAACATCAATGAATAATTCATCAAAACACAAATATGAACTTCAAAATCACAATTCTACCTATTCCATATACCAAAACATCAATAAATCATCAAAACACAAATATGAACTTCAAAATCTCAATCTACCTATTCCATATACCAAAACATCAATGAATAACTCATCAAAACACAAATATGAACTTCAAAATCACAATTCTACCTATTCCATATACCAAAACATCAATGAATAACTCATCAAAACACAAATATGAACTTCAAAATCACAATTCTACCTATTCCATATACCAAAACATCAATAAATCATCAAAACACAAATATGAACTTCAAAATCTCAATTCAACCTATCCCATATACCAAAACATCAATAACTCATCAAAACACAAATATGAACTTCACAATAAAAATTCTACCTATTCCATATACCAAAACATCAATAACTCATCAAAACACAAATATGAACTTCAAAATCACAATTCTACCTATTCCATATACCAAAACATCAATGAATAATTCATCAAAACACAAATATGAACTTCAAAATCACAATTCTACCTATTCCATATACCAAAACATCAATAACTCATCAAAACACAAATATGAACTTCAAAATCTCAATTCTACCTATTCCATATACCAAAACATCAATGAATAACTCATCAAAACACAAATATGAACTTCAAAATCACAATTCTACCTATTCCATATACCAAAACATCAATAACTCATCAAAACACAAATATGAACTTCAAAATCACAATTCTACCTATTCCATATAACAAAACATAATATAACTCATCACAACACAAATATGAACTTCAAAATCACAATTCTACCTATTCCATATACCAAAACATCAATAACTCATCAATACACAAATATGAACTTCAAAATCTCAATTCTACCTATTCCATATACCAAAACATCAATGAATAACTCATCAAAACACAAATATGAACTTCAAAATCACAATTCTACCTATTCCATATACCAAAACATCAATAACTCATCAAAACACAAATATGAACTTCAAAATCACAATTCTACCTATTCCATTTACCAAAACATCAATAACTCATCAAAACACAAATATGAACTTCAAAATCACAATTCTACCTATTCCATATACCAAAACATCAATAACTCATCAAAACACAAATATGAACTTCAAAATCACAATTCTACCTATTCCATATAACAAAACATAATATAACTCATCAAAACACAAATATGAACTTCAAAATCACAATTCTACCTATTCCATATACCAAAACATCAATAACTCATCAAAACACAAATATGAACTTCAAAATCTCAATTCTACCTATTCCATATACCAAAACATCAATGAATAACTCATCAAAACACAAATATGAACTTCAAAATCACAATTCTACCTATTCCATATACCAAAACATCAATAACTCATCAAAACACAAATATGAACTTCAAAATCACAATTCTACCTATTCCATATACCAAAACATCAATAACTCATCAAAACACAAATATGAACTTCAAAATCACAATTCTACCTATTCCATATACCAAAACATCAATGAATAATTCATCAAAACACAAATATGAACTTCAAAATCACAATTCTACCTATTCCATATACCAAAACATCAATAACTCTTCAAAACACAAATATGAACTTCAAAACACAATTTTTATCTATTCCATTTACCAAAACATCAATAACTCATCAAAACACAAATATGAACTTCAAAATCACAATTCTACCTATTCCATATAACAAAACATAATATAACTCATCAAAACACAAATATGAACTTCAAAATCACAATTCTACCTATTCCATATACCAAAACATCAATGAATAATTCATCAAAACACAAATATGAACTTCAAAATCACAATTCTACCTATTCCATATACCAAAACATCAATAAATCATCAAAACACAAATATGAACTTCAAAATCTCAATTCTACCTATTCCATATACCAAAACATCAATGAATAACTCATCAAAACACAAATATGAACTTCAAAATCACAATTCTACCTATTCCATATACCAAAACATCAATGAATAATTCATCAAAACACAAATATGAACTTCAAAATCACAATTCTACCTATTCCATATACCAAAACATCAATAAATCATCAAAACACAAATATGAACTTCAAAATCTCAATTCTACCTATCCCATATACCAAAACATCAATAACTCATCAAAACACAAATATGAACTACACAATAAAAATTCTACCTATTCCATATACCAAAACATCAATAACTCATCAAAACACAAATATGAACTTCAAAATCACAATTCTACCTATTCCATATACCAAAACATAATATAAATCATCAAAACACAAATATGAACTTCAAAATCACAATTCTACCTATTCCATATAACAAAACATAATATAACTCATCAAAACACAAATATGAACTTCAAAATCACAATTCTACCTATTCCATATACCAAAACATCAATGAATAATTCATCAAAACACAAATATGAACTTCAAAATCACAATTCTACCTATTCCATATACCAAAACATCAATAAATCATCAAAACACAAATATGAACTTCAAAATCTCAATTCTACCTATCCCATATACCAAAACATCAATAACTCATCAAAACACAAATATGAACTTCACAATAAAAATTCTACCTATTCCATATACCAAAACATCAATAACTCATCAAAACACAAATATGAACTTCAAAATCACAATTCTACCTATTCCATATACCAAAACATCAATGAATAATTCATCAAAACACAAATATGAACTTCAAAATTGTTAGTTTTGAATACTGAAAAGCTATGGCTTGTATCAAAAACTAATATCCACAGTTGACATATCATTTTGTTTCAGTATAAATCTGTTCCTTTATATCATAGAACTAGATAACGGGGTGTCGACAAACACAGTAGATACCGTTATTGGTTAAAGTATTGATATATAAAAAGTATGCTCGTAACCGAGATAGTCTGAACATACTATCGGTATAGGTTATTGTGTGGTTTGGAAATTGGTTTATCTAGACTAGTTTAAATCACACAGATATGCCCGGGGCATATTGAGCACGACCAGTTTGGATAGAATTGACTTGTACTGATCGGTGTAGTCAATTCAGTCCTAGTATTCCGTCTCTCAATCCCGAGATTGGGACGGGCGTAAGGGTTGGATGTCGTATGCTTTGATTTGCCAAAGAGTGAGGTCAATTGAGGCCAATACCTCGGTAAGTTGGGTATGCGGTGTTTAGCTTCTTGCGTGCCGTTGCTAGTCGGAGGAATCCACATACCGGTTCGCCGGGTTGATGGTGCTCCCGAGATGAGCTCGTAAGGTTATTATACTAAACCCGGCCGGTGAACTTTATGTTCGGTATAATAAAAGGTCGAGTGGTACTAATCTCGGAAACCAAGAAGTCGGTGAATTAATTTGTCAGTAAATTGATAAATCGACGAGCACTAGATCTTTAATGTGGGGAGATAGAAGAAATAATAATGGCGCGATGTAAAGTCGTTTTCGAGCGGTAGTTCCATAATTGGTCCGTTAGTGGTACGACCGATTATGCGTTTGACTAATCGGCAAGGTAAATTAATTAATCCAAAGGGTTTAATTGATATTTAATCGACGAAGTGAATTTAGAAATTAATTCGATTTTGAATTAATTAATTCTAAGGGTTCGATTAAATTAAATTAACAAAGTGGATTAAATAAATTAATTTAAATGGGTCGATTGGAGTTGATTAGTCGGGAAGACTTAGCGGTCAACGAAAGTCAAATTTTAAGGCCTAACTCGAGAGCCCATTAGGTCTCCAATCGAGCTCCTATAAATAGAAGTCTTGATGCCCAAGAAACCCTAAGGAAATTTTTGTAAGACAATTTTGTCTTGCTTTCTTGAGTAAGAAGATTTAAGAGAGAGAAATTTCTTCCTTCAAGAATTTTTTCTCTCAAGAACAAATCAGCTTTCTTGCTCTTTAGATTGGATTCAACCAGAAAGTTCGGACCTTTTATTGGGTTTTAAGAGTCCCACCAGATTTCTTGCTGGTTAGAAAATTCCTTCGCTGCTGCCGGGTTATTCATGTACTGTCGCTGCCAGTTTATTCACCTCCATATTTCGCGCGGTTGATTCGGGGCTAGCTAGTGTTGATCTCCTTCATGTGATGGGTGATCCGCAAGCAGGTCCTGTCTAGATCCCGGTGTAATATTGAGTTGGGTGCTGGTGGAGTTCGAACAGTACAGCAGCAGCGGTCAAGGCAAGAAGGTGGAGCTACAGTTTTTTTTTTGGAAAAATTTTGTCCGAACAGTTTTTGGGTCCGAACAGTTTTTGGGTTATTTTGAATTCAATTTGAAAATTTCCTGGTTGGATTGTTGTGGGCTGAATAGAAACTTCGATAGATTATTGCCCACGCAATATTCGAAGTCTTCTTAGAGATATCGATTGGATTTCTTGTGGAAATCGCAGCAATTTATTTGGTATTCTTTAATCGAGGGACTTCGCATCAAAAGGTATAATCTTTAAGTTCCGCTTTAATTAAAGATTTAATTTTTTGTGTCCCGATTAATAAATTAAATAAGTATAAGCCTAGATCCGTTCATGGGTAAACTAATTTGAGCCTGAGCTTGGTCGAAAGCTTCCAATTCTGGAATGCATAGCACGAAAGTGAGGTTTTCGATTTAGCCCGGGCTTGTTCAGTTTTCCTTCAAATTGGTATCAGAGCGTTGGTTTCGGTCTTATACTTGTTTGATTTATTACACGGCTTTATTTTGGCATTATTATTTTTGTCGAAATGTATAAACAGGTGGTTATTGGTTTCCCGGCTATTATGGTAGAAATTTAATTTTTCATTCATAAACCCCGGGACATGTCCGGGCTCGTTTTAATTTTTGAATGGAAATTTCTGTAATAGTAATAACCACGAGCTGGAAGCCGTGTAGGATTAGGAAAATCTTGTAGTAGGATTTGATCTAATCATGTCGTCTTTAAATTCCTAGAAAACGCCTTTGTATATAGGAATTTTTTTTGTACTATGACGAAGACGTTATTTTGGGTAACTTATATTCGCGGGTTTTGGTTTATTGTAATTTTGGGTGATTCCTAATTACGGAATAAACTGAGAAAACCCGGGCGAATCGAGAGGAATCCAAATAACGAGTGGGAGCGACACGACGGGAAGTGTCACCGAGGCGTCAAGGAATCAACGATAGAGAAGGCCATAATAGTCGGGAAATTTTATTTTGTTTAATTTCCCGTATTTATGATTTTTTCGTTGATTGTGTGATTTTCGTTTTATTTTGCGTGAACGAAATTCAAACCAAAAGTTTTTCAAAAAGGTAATGTGCAATTAACTAAGGTAGATTATTCGCATATTAAAACTCCAACGGTTTTATGGGTGCGAATATCCATAGTTAAGATATTGCATGTTAAAACGTAAAAATCCTCAAACTTAATTACATTCGCAAGTTTTGGTTTAATCGTAATTTTGGGTGATTCCTAATTACGTGGGGTTTTGGTTTATCGTAATTTTGGGTGATTCCTAATTACGTAGAAAATCGAGAAAACCCGGATTTTGGTTTATCGTAATTTTTGGGTGATTCCTAATTACGTAGAAAACCGAAATGGAAAACCGAGAAAACTAGGGCGAATTAAAATTATTTTAAAAATCTAAGTGGGAGCGGGTTGGTTAATATCCCCATGGCCTCCATTACGGGTTCATTGGCGATGTGGTTAAACGGCTTCCCCGTTGGTTGAGTTTTCAATCACAGATATCGCTGGAATGAATTTCTAAAGGGATGACTATAGTGCGTTTAATTGGGAAAAGTTGCGACACCCTCGCCGTCCGAGGCGCATTAGTACCCTAAGTAACAAACTTAGAAGTCACGTAATGGCATACACTTAGTGTACTGTTTATAGTATCCCTCCTACGAGGTAACGCTATTTACGTGTACGGCTAAAATTATCGACTATTAATTTCATTGATCATAAGATCGTTGGTCAGATAATGAGATTAATGGACTTTGGTCCTTCTCGAACGAATGTGGGTAAGCGTAGACGTTCACCCGTCGTGACCTGCGTTAATCCCGGTGGGAGAGATGTCGGTAGAAGATTATATTTCTTTTCTGAGGATTTTTCAATATTTTCGAAAAGTATACTGAGACATGTTTTTTCATTATTTTCAGTTGATATGTCGTTCAACCCGCTAGCTGTCATTCTGAACCAAAACAAACTCACCGGTCCTAATTACATTGATTGGAAACGGAACCTGGACATTGTCCTAACCGCCGAGGGTTATAAGTATGTGCTCACTGAGGAGTGCCCCCCTAAGCCCAGTGAGGATGCCACACCTGAGCAGCGAGAGCCATATACGAGGTGGCAGAAAGCTGATGAGATGACCAGGTGCTACATCTTGGCTTCCATGTCAAGTGTGCTGCAGCACCAGCATCAGTTGATGACCTCAGCCTACGATATGATGCTCAACCTCAGGGAGATGTTTGGACATCAGGGCAGGGCAGCCAAGCAGTCAGCTATGAGGAAACTCATGAATGCTAAGATGGCTGAGGGCACTTCAGTGAGAGATCACGTACTGGACATGATTGGTTGCATCAATGAGATCGAGGTATTGGGAGGTGAGATTGATGGGGAAACCCAGGTCGATATCATCCTTCAGAGCTTGCCTCCCAGTTTTGAGCAGTTTCGATTGAACTATAATATGGGGAATCTCTCATATTCACTTTCTGAGCTCATGACTGCATTGGTGTCTGCTGAGAGCCTCTTCGCTGAGAAGAAGCAAGCCTTGGCTACTGTTGGTCCCTCAGGTTCCTCTGCTGGGTCCAAAGCCAGGAAGCAAAAGAGGAAGAGAGGCCAGAAAGCAGGAGCCAGTCATGGACCCAAGGCGGGCATTGCCAAGAAGCAGAAGCCGAGAGGCAAATGCTTTAGATGTGGCAAAGCGGGACATTGGAAGAAGGACTGCCCAAAGCCTCGAGGTACGTGTAAATTTTCCCTAGTCACTGAGACGTGTTTAGCGGCGATTCCCACGGATACTTGGTGTGTGGATTCGGGAGCCACTGATCACGTTTGTAATTCTTTGCAGGGGTTCCAAGTGACCCGGCTGCTTAGAGAGGGAGAGTTGCAGGTCTACCTTGGGGATACTACCAGAGTTTCTGTGGCTGCAGTGGGAGTTATTAGTCTTTATTTTTCAGACTCTATTTTATATTTGAAGGATTGTCTTTATGTACCTAGTTTTCGAAAGAACTTGCTTTCAGTTTCGAAACTTGTTTTGGATGGTTATAAGTGTGTATTTTCTGATGGTTCGGTTTTTATAAGAAAATGCCAGAAACTTATATGTTCCGGTACATTGGTTGACAATCTGTTTTTAATCAAGACTTACTCCCCAGTTATGCAAAACACAGAAACTAGTAACTCATCACCGAATCATAATAAGAGAAAGGAATCTTCTCCTTTGAATCAGACTTATCTTTGGCACCTGAGACTAGGTCATATCAACCTTAGTAGGATTCAAAGGTTGGTCAAGAGTGGGTCTTTGGACTTACTAGATATTGACAGCTATTCAACCTGCTTGGAGGGTAAAATGACCAAGAGGCCTTTTAAGGCAAAGGGGTATAGGGCCAAAGAGGTTTTAGAGCTGATTCATTCTGACGTGTGTGGGCCTATGTCAGTTCAGGCTAGAGGTGGTTATGAGTATTTCGTGACTTTCACGGATGATTACTCTAGATATGGATGCATATACCTGATGCGCCACAAGTCTGAATGCTTTGGCAAGTTCAAAGAATTCAAGGCAGAAGTGGAGAACCATCTGGGTAAGAGTATCAAGTCACTGCGGTCTGATCGTGGTGGCGAATACCTCTCTAGTGAATTTAGGACCTATTTGTCAGAGATGGGTATTCAGACCCAGTTGTCTGCACCTGGCACACCCCAGCAGAATGGTGTAGCAGAGAGGAGGAACAGGACTCTTATGGAGATGGTTAGATCGATGATGAGTTACAGTGAGTTGCCTACCTCGTTTTGGGGTTATGCCTTAGATACAGCATGTTATATCCTCAACCTTGTGCCATCTAAGTCTGTGCCTACGACTCCAGTAGAGTTGTGGAATGGGCACAAGCCTACTCTAAGACATCTCAGGATTTGGGGTTGTCCAGCACATGTGCTCGAGGCAGATGCAGGCAAGTTAGAGGCGAGATCTAAGGTTATGCTGTTTGTAGGCTACCCCAAAGGAACGAGAGGTGGTTTATTTTATAGTCCTCAGGATCAGAAGGTGGTGGTCAGCACCAATGCCAGATTTCTTGAGGAGGACTATATTTTAGATCACAAGTCAAGCAGCAAGGTAGTATTGGAAGAGCTTAGAAGTCAGTCCACTATTCCAGATGCACACGTACAGGAAGATACACCACAAGAAACTGCACGCACTATCACAGATGATGCTCTTACACAGGCTGCACCTCGTCGTAGTGGGAGGGCTGTGAGACAGCCCGAGAGGTACATGGGTTTGGGTGAGTCTTCGGACTTTATCCCTGGTGCTCATGAACCAGACCCAGTTAACTACAATGAGGCTCTCCAGGATAAAGATGTAGATTCTTGGCAGAGAGCGATGATTGCTGAGATGGGTTCTATGGACTCAAATCAAGTCTGGGAGCTGGTAGACCTTCCTGATGGGTTTAGGCCTATTGGGTGCAAATGGGTCTACAAGCGAAAGAGAGGATCTGACGGGAGGGTTGAGACCTTCAAGGCTAGGCTTGTGGCGAAGGGGTATACTCAGAAAGAAGGGATCGATTATGAGGAGACCTTTTCCCCGGTAGCTATGCTTAAGTCGATCCGGATTCTCTTGGCCATAGCTGCTCATATGGATTATGAGATATGGCAGATGGACGTCAAGACAGCTTTCCTTAATGGAAGTCTTGAGGAGACCATCTTTATGCAGCAACCAGAGGGCTTCATTGTTAAGGGCCAAGAGCACAAGGTATGCAGGCTTAGGAGGTCCATTTATGGACTTAAGCAAGCATCCAGATCTTGGAACATTCGTTTTGATGAGGTTATCCAGTCCTATGGATTCACTCAGTCTCCGGATGAGCAGTGTGTTTATTGCAGGCGTGATGGTGAGATAGTGGTGTTCCTCGTACTTTATGTAGATGACATTCTTCTTATTGGCAACAGTAAGAAGGTGTTGTCAGACGTAAAGGCATGGCTGTCCAGGCAATTCGATATGAAGGATTTGGGAGAGGCTGGACATATCCTTGGGATCAAGATTATTCGAGATCGTAGGAGACGTTCTCTGACACTCTCACAGGCATCCTACATAGACACGATTCTGGCCCGTTTTAACATGCAGAACTCCAAGAAGGGTTCACTACCTTTCAGGCATGGAGTGCATTTGTCTAAGGAGCAGTGTCCTAAGACTGCTGAGGAGATAGATGCCATGAAGGCGGTACCCTATGCTTCTGCAGTGGGTAGCCTCATGTATGCTATGTTGTGCACGAGGCCTGATATTTGCTTTGCCGTTGGCATGGTTAGCAGATATCAGAGTAACCCTGGGAAGGCTCACTGGGAGGCAGTCAAATGCATTCTCAAGTACTTGCGCAGGACTAGAGATTATGTCCTAGTTTATAGAGCGCAGGAGCTTGTACCATTGGGTTATACAGATTCGGACTTTCAAGGAGATATGGACAAGAGTAAGTCTACCTCTGGGTTTGTGTTTACTCTAGGAGGTGGAGCCATAGTATGGAAGAGTGTCAAGCAGAAATGCGTGGCGGACTCTACCATGGAGGCCGAGTATGTTGCCGCTTCAGAGGCAGCGAAAGAGGCTGTATGGCTCAGGAGCTTCCTGATGGACTTAGATGTGGTTCCAGAGTTGCCTAGGTCTATCACAGTTTATTGTGATAACAATGGTGCAGTTGCTAACTCAAGGGAACCACGAGCCCATAAGGCGAGTAAACACATAGAGCGCAAGTACCACCTGATACGAGAGATCGTAAAGAGGGGAGACGTGATCGTGGCCAAGATAGCTTCAGAGGACAACCTTGCAGATCCTTTCACCAAGCCATTGACCCCAAAGGTCTTTGAGAGGCATGTGAGGGCATGGGAGTCAGATTCTTGAGAGAGCCATGTGAGTGAGCTTAAAGGTGTTTTGGAGATTTCATTATGACAGCAGTGTAATAGCGGGTTGGACAGTTTTTTGTACTTATTAGCATAGCTTTGAGTATTAGTGGGAGATTGTTAGTTTTGAATACTGAAAAGCTATGGCTTGTATCAAAAACTAATATCCACAGTTGACATATCATTTTGTTTCAGTATAAATCTGTTCCTTTATATCATAGAACTAGATAACGGGGTGTCGACAAACACAGTAGATACCGTTATTGGTTAAAGTATTGATATATAAAAAGTATGCTCGTAACCGAGATAGTCTGAACATACTATCGGTATAGGTTATTGTGTGGTTTGGAAATTGGTTTATCTAGACTAGTTTAAATCACACAGATATGCCCGGGGCATATTGAGCACGACCAGTTTGGATAGAATTGACTTGTACTGATCGGTGTAGTCAATTCAGTCCTAGTATTCCGTCTCTCAATCCCGAGATTGGGACGGGCGTAAGGGTTGGATGTTGTATGCTTTGATTTGCCAAAGAGTGAGGTCAATTGAGGCCAATACCTCGGTAAGTTGGGTATGCGGTGTTTAGCTTCTTGCGTGCCGTTGCTAGTCAGAGGAATCCACATACCGGTTCGCCGGGTTGATGGTGCTCCCGAGATGAGCTCGTAAGGTTATTATACTAAACCCGGCCGGTGAACTTTATGTTCGGTATAATAAAAGGTCGAGTGGTACTAATCTCGGAAACCAAGAAGTCGGTGAATTAATTTGTCAGTAAATTGATAAATCGACGAGCACTAGATCTTTAATGTGGGGAGATAGAAGAAATAATAATGGCGCGATGTAAAGTCGTTTTCGAGCGGTAGTTCCATAATTGGTCCGTTAGTGGTACGACCGATTATGCGTTTGACTAATCGGCAAGGTAAATTAATTAATCCAAAGGGTTTAATTGATATTTAATCGACGAAGTGAATTTAGAAATTAATTCGATTTTGAATTAATTAATTCTAAGGGTTCGATTAAATTAAATTAACAAAGTGGATTAAATAAATTAATTTAAATGGGTCGATTGGAGTTGATTAGTCGGGAAGACTTAGCGGTCAACGAAAGTCAAATTTTAAGGCCTAACTCGAGAGCCCATTAGGTCTCCAATCGAGCTCCTATAAATAGAAGTCTTGATGCCCAAGAAACCCTAAGGAAATTTTTGTAAGACAATTTTGTCTTGCTTTCTTGAGTAAGAAGATTTAAGAGAGAGAAATTTCTTCCTTCAAGAATTTTTTCTCTCAAGAACAAATCAGCTTTCTTGCTCTTTAGATTGGATTCAACCAGAAAGTTCGGACCTTTTATTGGGTTTTAAGAGTCCCACCAGATTTTTTGCTGGTTAGAAAATTCCTTCGCTGCTGCCGGGTTATTCATGTACTGTCGCTGCCAGTTTATTCACCTCCATATTTCGCGCGGTTGATTCGGGGCTAGCTAGTGTTGATCTCCTTCATGTGATGGGTGATCCGCAAGCAGGTCCTGTCTAGATCCCGGTGTAATATTGAGTTGGGTGCTGGTGGAGTTCGAACAGTACAGCAGCAGCGGTCAAGGCAAGAAGGTGGAGCTACAGTTTTTTTTTTGGAAAAATTTTGTCCGAACAGTTTTTGGGTCCGAACAGTTTTTGGGTTATTTTGAATTCAATTTGAAAATTTCCTGGTTGGATTGTTGTGGGCTGAATAGAAACTTCGATAGATTATTGCCCACGCAATATTCGAAGTCTTCTTAGAGATATCGATTGGATTTCTTGTGGAAATCGCAGCAATTTATTTGGTATTCTTTAATCGAGGGACTTCGCATCAAAAGGTATAATCTTTAAGTTCCGCTTTAATTAAAGATTTAATTTTTTGTGTCCCGATTAATAAATTAAATAAGTATAAGCCTAGATCCGTTCATGGGTAAACTAATTTGAGCCTGAGCTTGGTCGAAAGCTTCCGATTCTGGAATGCATAGCACGAAAGTGAGGTTTTCGATTTAGCCCGGGCTTGTTCAGTTTTCCTTCAAAAATCACAATTCTACATATTCCATATACCAAAACATCAATAACTCATCAAAACACAAATATGAACTTCAAAATCTCAATTCTACCTATTCCATATACCAAAACATCAATGAATAACTCATCAAAACACAAATATGAACTTCAAAATCACAATTCTACCTATTCCATTTACCAAAACATCAATAACTCATCAAAACACAAATATGAACTTCAAAATCTCAATTCTACCTATTCCATATACCAAAACATCAATGAATAACTCATCAAAACACAAATATGAACTTCAAAATCACAATTCTACCTATTCCATATACCAAAACATCAATGAATAATTCATCAAAACACAAATATGAACTTCAAAATCACAATTCTACCTATTCCATATACCAAAACATCAATAAATCATCAAAACACAAATATGAACTTCAAAATCTCAATTCTACCTATCCCATATACCAAAACATCAATAACTCATCAAAACACAAATATGAACTTCACAATAAAAATTCTACCTATTCCATATACCAAAACATCAATAACTCATCAAAACACAAATATGAACTTCAAAATCACAATTCTACCTATTCCATATACCAAAACATCAATGAATAACTCATCAAAACACAAATATGAACTTCAAAATCACAATTCTACCTATTCCATATACCAAAACATCAATAACTCATCAAAACACAAATATGAACTTCAAAATCACAATTCTACCTATTCCATATACCAAAACATCAATAACTCATCAAAACACAAATATGAACTTCAAAACACAATTTTTATCTATTCCATTTACCAAAACATCAATAACTCATCAAAACACAAATATAAACTTCAAAATCACAATTCTACCTATTCCATATAACAAAACATAATATAACTCATCAAAACACAAATATGAACTTCAAAATCACAATTCTACCTATTACATATACCAAAACATCAATAACTCATCAAAACACAAATATGAACTTCAAAATCACAATTCTACCTATTCCATATGTTGGTGTATATGCCCTAATGAGGGCTATTTATGTAAATAAACTTTGAGGGTTATTTATGTAAATAAGACATTTGTCGTTTGATTGATTATTTATCTGATGAGTTAATTTCATGAAATTATATTCTTGTGCATATTGAATTTTATGAAATCGATCCGCCAAAAGAAACACTCCATGGACTGTTAGATCATGAGTGATTCTTTTGAGTAGTACTCGTACGAGGATCCTTAGACCAGAAATTACTGCATAGTCTTAGGTGAATTAGAGTGTGCTTTGACATATGCCTAACGGGACCGTAACAGGTTGCCAAGTACGGGTATGATTGGGTACACTATGAGTCACGCTAAGGTATGTAGGTGAAGTGATGGGACTACAAGTCTCTCTTAAATGAGAGATGATATCTTGGCCGCTTGATAGTGAACTGAGAAGTGCATGGCCGTGCCCAAGAAATGATAAGGGTTATCATTTGCTTGATTAAGTTCAGTGTCACTAAGAGATCAAGTAAAACGTTTAGCTATATAAGGATGATTGGTTCCATGCCTTATGTTAAACTGGATATCAGTGTAGAGGACATTACGTAGTATACTCGGAAGGTTGTGTTGAATCACCATTCGACCCTCCGTTCTGAATTGTGTAGTCATTATGTCTTGCTAGAGACCACTAATGATTTATGGATTAATTAATGAGATTAATTTATTCATTGTCAATTTGGAATGGGCCTACAGGATCGCACATAAGTGAGTTCGATGAGTCAGAATTAATTAAATTGCCTGTTCTAAGTATAAGAGTTATACTTAAATAGATAATATTTAATTAAATGGTTTAATTAAATATTATTGAAGAGTTTTATGGTATTAATTAAAAGTTAATTAATTACCTGGGAAGAATTGAGTTGAGCTGATAAATCAAGGGACCTAATTGTGAATTAAGGTTCTTGACCCATCAACCTGATCCATGGATCAATGGGTTGATCCATGGTGTTGGTTAAACCCAACTCAGTAAATAATTAATAATTATTTACTTACAGATACTTCTCAAATAAACATCAGAGAAGTATCTGGACAGTTGAGAGATTTTTTAAACAAAAATCAGTTTTGTTTTAAAAACAACACGTTTTAAAGATTAGGAAAAGGAAGACTCTCTCTGTCACTTTTCAAGTGAGAAAAAACAGACTATCAGACTTGAGAATAAACGTTCTTCCAAAAACTTATTCTTCCCAGAGAGAAAAAGGTTTTCTCTAAAACAGGCAAATTTTGGGGCTAGCACCGGTTCTGAGAGAACTCCAGTGCAAGAACGTAGAGACAATTCGCTTGAATTGTTCTGTGGTGGTGAACGCAATCTTCCCAAAGGATCCAGGCGGCTGCACAACCGATTACGCGTCGAGGGTAAGACCCGAATCCTTTAGTGTTTAGGAATTCCGCCATTTAATTAAGAATTAAATGCCTAAACGCATTCCAACACCATATACCAAAACATCAATGAATAATTCATCAAAACACAAATATGAACTTGAAAATCACAATTCTACCTATTCCATATACCAAAACATCAATAACTCTTCAAAACACAAATATGAACTTCAAAACACAATTTTTATCTATTCCATTTACCAAAACATCAATAACTCATCAAAACACAAATATGAACTTCAAAATCACAATTCTACCTATTCCATATAACAAAACATAATATAACTCATCAAAACACAAATATGAACTTCAAAATCACAATTCTACCTATTCCATATACCAAAACATCAATGAATAATTCATCAAAACACAAATATGAACTTCAAAATCACAATTCTACCTATTCCATATACCAAAACATCAATAACTCATCAAAACACAAATATGAACTTCAAAATCACAATTCTACCTATTCCATATAACAAAACATAATATAACTCATCAAAACACAAATATGAACTTCAAAATCACAATTCTACCTATTCCATATACCAAAACATCAATAACTCATCAAAACACAAATATGAACTTCAAAATCTCAATTCTACCTATTCCACATACCAAAACATCAATGAATAACTCATCAAAACACAAATATGAACTTCAAAATCACAATTCTACCTATTCCATATACCAAAACATCAATAACTCATCAAAACACAAATATGAACTTCAAAATCACAATTCTACCTATTCCATATACCAAAACATCAATAACTCATCAAAACACAAATATGAACTTCAAAATCACAATTCTACCTATTCCATATACCAAAACATCAATGAATAATTCATCAAAACACAAATATGAACTTCAAAATCACAATTCTACCTATTCCATATACCAAAACATCAATAACTCTTCAAAACACAAATATGAACTTCAAAACACAATTTTTATCTATTCCATTTACCAAAACATCAATAACTCATCAAAACACAAATATGAACTTCAAAATCACAATTCTACCTATTCCATATAACAAAACATAATATAACTCATCAAAACACAAATATGAACTTCAAAATCACAATTCTACCTATTCCATATAACAAAACATAATATAACTCATCAAAACACAAATATGAACTTCAAAATCACAATTCTACCTATTCCATATACCAAAACATCAATGAATAATTCATCAAAACACAAATATGAACTTCAAAATCACAATTCTACCTATTCCATATACCAAAACATCAATAAATCATCAAAACACAAATATGAACTTCAAAATCTCAATTCTACCTATTCCATATACCAAAACATCAATGAATAACTCATCAAAACACAAATATGAACTTCAAAATCACAATTCTACCTATTCCATATACCAAAACATCAATGAATAATTCATCAAAACACAAATATGAACTTCAAAATCACAATTCTACCTATTCCATATACCAAAACATCAATAAATCATCAAAACACAAATATGAACTTCAAAATCTCAATTCTACCTATCCCATATACCAAAACATCAATAACTCATCAAAACACAAATATGAACTTCACAATAAAAATTCTACCTATTCCATATACCAAAACATCAATAACTCATCAAAACACAAATATGAACTTCAAAATCACAATTCTACCTATTCCATATACCAAAACATAATATAAATCATCAAAACACAAATATGAACTTCAAAATCACAATTCTACCTATTCCATATAACAAAACATAATATAACTCATCAAAACATAAATATGAACTTCAAAATCACAATTCTACCTATTCCATATACCAAAACATCAATGAATAATTCATCAAAACACAAATATGAACTTCAAAATCACAATTCTACCTATTCCATATACCAAAACATCAATAACTCTTCAAAACACAAATATGAACTTCAAAACACAATTTTTATCTATTCCATTTACCAAAACATCAATAACTCATCAAAACACAAATATGAACTTCAAAATCACAATTCTACCTATTCCATATAACAAAACATAATATAACTCATCAAAACACAAATATGAACTTCAAAATCACAATTCTACCTATTCCATATAACAAAACATAATATAACTCATCAAAACACAAATATGAACTTCAAAATCACAATTCTACCTATTCCATATACCAAAACATCAATGAATAATTCATCAAAACACAAATATGAACTTCAAAATCACAATTCTACCTATTCCATATACCAAAACATCAATAACTCATCAAAACACAAATATGAACTTCAAAATCACAATTCTACCTATTCCATATAACAAAACATAATATAACTCATCAAAACACAAATATGAACTTCAAAATCACAATTCTACCTATTCCATATACCAAAACATCAATAACTCATCAAAACACAAATATGAACTTCAAAATCACAATTCTACCTATTCCATATAACAAAACATAATATAACTCATCAAAACACAAATATGAACTTCAAAATCTCAATTCTACCTATTCCATATACCAAAACATCAATGAATAACTCATCAAAACACAAATATGAACTTCAAAATCACAATTCTACCTATTCCATTTACCAAAACATCAATAACTCATCAAAACACAAATATGAACTTCAAAATCACAATTCTACCTATTCCATATACCAAAACATCAATAACTCATCAAAACACAAATATGAACTTCAAAATCACAATTCTACCTATTCCATATAACAAAACATAATATAACTCATCAAAACACAAATATGAACTTCAAAATCACAATTCTACCTATTCCATATAACAAAACCTAATATAACTCATCAAAACACAAATATGAACTTCAAAATCACAATTCTACCTATTCCATATAACAAAACATAATATAACTCATCAAAACACAAATATGAACTTCAAAATCACAATTCTACCTATCCCATATACCAAAACATCAATAACTCATGAAAACACAAATATGAACTTCAAAATCACAATTCTACCTATTCCATATAACAAAACATAAAATAACTCATCAAAACACAAATATGAACTTCAAAATAACAATTCTACCTATTCTATAACAAAACAGGAATAACTCATCAAAACACAAATATGAACTTCAAAATCACAATTCTACCTATTCCACATACCAAAACATCAATAACTAATCAAAACACAAATATGAACTTCAAAACACGATTTCTATCTATTCCATATACCAAAACATCAATAACTCATCAAAACACAAATATGAACTTCAAAATCACAATTTTACCTATTCCATATACCAAAATACCAAAACATCATTGAATAATTCATCAAAACACAAATATGAACTTCAAAATCACAATTCTACCTATTCCATATAACAAAACATAATATAACTCATCAAAACACAAATATGAACTTCAAAATCACAATTCTACCTATTCCATATAACAAAACATAATATAACTCATCAAAACACAAATATGAACTTCAAAATCACAATTCTACCTATTCCACATACCAAAACATCAATAACTAATCAAAACACAAATATGAACTTCAAAACACGATTTCTATCTATTCCATACACCAAAACATCAATAACTCATCAAAACACAAATATGAACTTCAAAATCACAATTTTACCTATTCCATATACCAAAATATCAATAACTCATCAAAACACAAATATGAACTTCAAAATCACAATTCTACCTATTCCATATAACAAAACATAATATAACTCATCAAAACACAAATATGAACTTCAAAATCAAAATTCTACCTATTCCATATACCAAAACATCATTGAATAATTCATCAAAACACAAATATGAACTTCAAAATCACAATTCTACCTATTCCATATAACAAAACATAATATAACTCATCAAAACACAAATATGAACTTCAAAATCACAATTCTACCTATTCCATATACCAAAACATCAATGAATAATTCATCAAAACACAAATATGAACTTCAAAATCACATTTCTACCTATTCCATATAACAAAACATAATATAACTCATCAAAACACAAATATGAACTTCAAAATCACAATTCTACCTATTCCATATACCAAAACATCAATGAATAACTCATCAAAACACAAATATGAACTTCAAAATCACAATTCTACCTATTCCATATACCAAAACATCAATAACTCATCCAAACACAAATATGAACTTCAAAATCACAATTCTACCTATTCCATATACCAAAACATCAATGAATAATTCATCAAAACACAAATATGAACTTCAAAATCACAATTCTACCTATTCCATATACCAAAACATCAATAACTCATCAAAACACAAATATGAACTTCAAAACACAATTTTTATCTATTCCATTTACCAAAACATCAATAACTCATCAAAACACAAATATGAACTTCAAAATCACAATTCTACCTATTCCATATAACAAAACATAATATAACTCATCAAAACACAAATATGAACTTCAAAATCACAATTCTACCAATTCCATATACCAAAACATCAATAAATCATCAAAACACAAATATGAACTTCAAAACCTCAATTCTACCTATCCCATATACCAAAACATCAATAACTCATAAAAACACAAAGATGAACTTCACAATAAAAATTCTACCTATTCCATATACGAAAACATCAATAACTCATCAAAACACAAATATGAACTTCAAAATCACAATTCTACCTATTCCATATACCAAAACATAATATAACTCATCAAAACATAAATATGAACTTCAAAACACAATTTTTATCTATTCCATTTACCAAAACAACAATAACTCATCAAAACACAAATATGAACTTCAAAATCACAATTCTACCTATTCCATATAACAAAACATAATATAACTCATCAAAACACAAATATGAACTTCAAAATCACAATTCTACCTATTCCATATACCAAAACATCAATAACTCTTCAAAACACAAATATGAACTTCAAAATCACAATTCTACCTATTTCATATAACAAAACATAATATAACTCATCAAAACACAAATATGAACTTCAAAATCACAATTCTACCTATTCCATATTCCAAAACATCAATGAATAATTCATCAAAACACAAATATGAACTTCAAAATCACAATTCTACCAATTCCATATACCAAAACATCAATAACTCATCAAAACACAAATATGAACTTCAAAATCTCAATTCTACCTATTCCATATACCAAAACATCAATAACACATCAAAACACAAATATGAACTTCAAAATCACAATTCTACCTATTCCATATAACAAAACCTAATATAACTCATCAAAACACAAATATGAACTTCAAAATCAAAATTCTACCTATTCCATATAACAAAACATAATATAACTCATCAAAACACAAATATGAACTTCAAAATCACAATTCTACCTATCCCATATACCAAAACATCAATAACTCATGAAAACACAAATATGAACTTCAAAATCACAATTCTACCTATTCCATATAACAAAACATAATATAACTCATCAAAACACAAATATGAACTTCAAAATCACAATTCTACCTATTCCATATAACAAAACATAATATAACTCATCAAAACACAAATATGAACTTCAAAATCACAATTCTACCTATTCCATATACCAAAACATCATTGAATAATTCATCAAAACACAAATATGAACTTCAAAATCACAATTCTACCTATCCCATATACCAAAACATCAATAACTCATGAAAACACAAATATGAACTTCAAAATCACAATTCTACCTATTCCATATACCAAAACATCAATGAATAACTCATCAAAACACAAATATGAACTTCAAAATCACAATTCTACCTATTCCATATACCAAAACATCAATAACTCATCAAAACACAAATATGAACTTCAAAATCACAATTCTACCTATCCCATATACCAAAACATCAATAACTCATGAAAACACAAATATGAACTTCAAAATCACAATTCTACCTATTCCATATAACAAAACATAATATAACTCATCAAAACACAAATATGAACTTCAAAATCACAATTCTACCTATTCCATATAACAAAACATAATATAACTCATCAAAACACAAATATGAACTTCAAAATCACAATTCTACCTATTCCATATACCAAAACATCATTGAATAATTCATCAAAACACAAATATGAACTTCAAAATCACAATTATACCTATCCCATATACCAAAACATCAATAACTCATGAAAACACAAATATGAACTTCAAAATCACAATTCTACCTATTCCATATACCAAAACATCAATGAATAACTCATCAAAACACAAATATGAACTTCAAAATCACAATTCTACCTATTCCATATACCAAAACATCAATAACTCATCAAAACACAAATATGAACTTCAAAATCACAATTCTACCTATTCCATATACCAAAACATCAATAACTCATCAAAACACAAATATGAACTTCAAAACACAATTTTTATCTATTCCATTTACCAAAACATCAATAACTCATCAAAACACAAATATGAACTTCAAAATCACAATTCTACCTATTCCATATAATAAAACATAATATAACTCATCAAAACACAAATATGCACTTCAAAATCACAATTCTACCTATTTCATATAACAAAACATAATATAACTCATCAAAACACAAATATGAACTTCAAATTCACAATTCTACCTATTCCATATACCAAAACATCAATGAATAATTCATCAAAACACAAATATGAACTTCAAAATCACAATTCTACCTATTCCATATACCAAAACATCAATAAATCATCAAAACACAAATATGAACTTCAAAATCTCAATTCTACCTATTCCATATACCAAAACATCAATAACTCATCAAAACACAAATATGAACTTCACAATAAAAATTCTACCTATTCCATATACCAAAACATCAATAACTCATCAAAACACAAATATGAACTTCAAAATCACAATTCTACCTATTCCATATACCAAAACATCATTGAATAATTCATCAAAACACAAATATGAACTTCAAAATCACAATTCTACCTATTCCATATAACAAAACATAATATAACTCATCAAAACACAAATATGAACTTCAAAATCACAATTCTACCTATTCCATATACCAAAACATCAATAACTCATCAAAACACAAATATGAACTTCAAAATCACAATTCTACCTATTCCATATACCAAAACATCAATAACTCATCAAAACACAAATATGAACTTCAAAATCACAATTCTACCTATTCCATATAACAAAACATCAATGAATAATTCATCAAAACACAAATATGAACTTCAAAATCACAATTCTACCTATTCCATATACCAAAAGATCAATAACTCATCAAAACACAAATATGAACTTCAAAACACAATTTTTATCTATTCCATTTACCAAAACATCAATAACTCATCAAAACACAAATATGAACTTCAAAATCACAATTCTACCTATTCCATATAACAAAACATAATATAACTCATCAAAACACAAATATGAACTTCAAAATCACAATTCTACCTATTCCATATACCAATACATCAATAAATCATCAAAACACAAATATGAACTTCAAAACCTCAATTCTACCTATCCCATATACCAAAACATCAATAACTCATAAAAACACAAATATGAACTTCACAATAAAAATTCTACCTATTCCATATACCAAAACATCAATAACTCATCAAAACACAAATATGAACTTCAAAATCACAATTCTACCTATTCCATATACCAAAAGATCAATAACTCATCAAAACACAAATATGAACTTCAAAATCACAATTCTACCTATTCCATATACCAAAACATCAATAACTCATCAAAACACAAATATGAACTTCAAAACACAATTTTTATCTATTCCATTTACCAAAACATCAATAACTCATCAAAACACAAATATGAACTTCACAATAAAAATTCTACCTATTCCATATACCAAAACATCAATAACTCATCAAAACACAAATATGAACTTCAAAATCACAATTCTACCTATTCCATATACCAAAAGATCAATAACTCATCAAAACACAAATATGAACTTCACAATAAAAATTCTACCTATTCCATATACCAAAACATCAATAACTCATCAAAACACAAATATGAACTTCAAAATCACAATTCTACCTATTCCATATACCAAAACATCAATAACTCATCAAAACACAAATATGAACTTCAAAATCACAATTCTACCTATTCCATATACCAAAAGATCAATAACTCATCAAAACACAAATATGAACTTCAAAATCACAATTCTACCTATTCCATATACCAAAACATCAATAATTCATCAAAACACAAATATGAACTTCAAAATCACAATTCTACCTATTCCATATACCAAAACATCAATAACTCATAAAAACACAAATATGAACTTCACAATAAAAATTCTACCTATTCCATATACCAAAACATCAATAACTCATCAAAACACAAATATGAACTTCAAAATCACAATTCTACCTATTCCATATACCAAAAGATCAATAACTCATCAAAACACAAATATGAACTTCAAAATCACAATTCTACCTATTCCATATACCAAAACATCAATAATTCATCAAAACACAAATATGAACTTCAAAATCACAATTCTACCTATTCCATATAACAAAACATAATATAACTCATCAAAACACAAATATGAACTTCAAAATCACAATTCTACCTATTCCATATACCAAAACATCAATAACTCATCAAAACACAAATATGAACTTCAAAATCACAATTCTACCTATTCCATATACCAAAACATCAATAACTCATCAAAACACAAATATGAACTTCAAAATCACAATTCTACCTATTCCATATAACAAAACATCAATGAATAATTCATCAAAACACAAATATGAACTTCAAAATCACAATTCTACCTATTCCATATACCAAAACATCAATAACTCATCAAAACACAAATATGAACTTCAAAACACAATTTTTATCTATTCCATTTACCAAAACATCAATAACTCATCAAAACACAAATATGAACTTCAAAATCACAATTCTACCTATTCCATATACCAAAACATCATTGAATAATTCATCAAAACACAAATATGAACTTCAAAATCACAATTCTACCTATTCCATATAACAAAACATAATATAACTCATCAAAACACAAATATGAACTTCAAAATCACAATTCTACCTATTCCATATACCAAAACATCAATGAATAACTCATCAAAACACAAATATGAACTTCAAAATCACAATTCTACCTATTCCATATACCAAAACATCAATAACTCATCAAAACACAAATATGAACTTCAAAATCACAATTCTACCTATTCCATATAACAAAACATCAATGAATAATTCATCAAAACACAAATATGAACTTCAAAATCACAATTCTACCTATTCCATATACCAAAACATCAATAACTCATCAAAACACAAATATGAACTTCAAAACACAATTTTTATCTATTCCATTTACCAAAACATCAATAACTCATCAAAACACAAATATGAACTTCAAAATCACAATTCTACCTATTCCATATAACAAAACATAATATAACTCATCAAAACACAAATATGAACTTCAAAATCACAATTCTACCTATTCCATATACCAAAACATCAATAATTCATCAAAACACAAATATGAACTTCAAAATCACAATTCTACCTATTCCATATAACAAAACATAATATAACTCATCAAAACACAAATATGAACTTCAAAATCACAATTCTACCTATTCCATATACCAAAACATCAATAACTCATCAAAACACAAATATGAACTTCAAAACACAATTTTTATCTATTCCATTTACCAAAACATCAATAACTCATCAAAACACAAATATGAACTTCAAAATCACAATTCTACCTATTCCATATAACAAAACATAATATAACTCATCAAAACACAAATATGAACTTCAAAATCACAATTCTACCTATTCCATATACCAATACATCAATAAATCATCAAAACACAAATATGAACTTCAAAACCTCAATTCTACCTATCCCATATACCAAAACATCAATAACTCATAAAAACACAAATATGAACTTCACAATAAAAATTCTACCTATTCCATATACCAAAACATCAATAACTCATCAAAACACAAATATGAACTTCAAAATCACAATTCTACCTATTCCATATACCAAAAGATCAATAACTCATCAAAACACAAATATGAACTTCAAAATCACAATTCTACCTATTCCATATACCAAAACATCAATAACTCATCAAAACACAAATATGAACTTCAAAACACAATTTTTATCTATTCCATTTACCAAAACATCAATAACTCATCAAAACACAAATATGAACTTCACAATAAAAATTCTACCTATTCCATATACCAAAACATCAATAACTCATCAAAACACAAATATGAACTTCAAAATCACAATTCTACCTATTCCATATACCAAAAGATCAATAACTCATCAAAACACAAATATGAACTTCACAATAAAAATTCTACCTATTCCATATACCAAAACATCAATAACTCATCAAAACACAAATATGAACTTCAAAATCACAATTCTACCTATTCCATATACCAAAACATCAATAACTCATCAAAACACAAATATGAACTTCAAAATCACAATTCTACCTATTCCATATACCAAAAGATCAATAACTCATCAAAACACAAATATGAACTTCAAAATCACAATTCTACCTATTCCATATACCAAAACATCAATAATTCATCAAAACACAAATATGAACTTCAAAATCACAATTCTACCTATTCCATATACCAAAACATCAATAACTCATAAAAACACAAATATGAACTTCACAATAAAAATTCTACCTATTCCATATACCAAAACATCAATAACTCATCAAAACACAAATATGAACTTCAAAATCACAATTCTACCTATTCCATATACCAAAAGATCAATAACTCATCAAAACACAAATATGAACTTCAAAATCACAATTCTACCTATTCCATATACCAAAACATCAATAATTCATCAAAACACAAATATGAACTTCAAAATCACAATTCTACCTATTCCATATAACAAAACATAATATAACTCATCAAAACACAAATATGAACTTCAAAATCACAATTCTACCTATTCCATATACCAAAACATCAATAACTCATCAAAACACAAATATGAACTTCAAAATCACAATTCTACCTATTCCATATACCAAAACATCAATAACTCATCAAAACACAAATATGAACTTCAAAATCACAATTCTACCTATTCCATATAACAAAACATCAATGAATAATTCATCAAAACACAAATATGAACTTCAAAATCACAATTCTACCTATTCCATATACCAAAACATCAATAACTCATCAAAACACAAATATGAACTTCAAAACACAATTTTTATCTATTCCATTTACCAAAACATCAATAACTCATCAAAACACAAATATGAACTTCAAAATCACAATTCTACCTATTCCATATACCAAAACATCATTGAATAATTCATCAAAACACAAATATGAACTTCAAAATCACAATTCTACCTATTCCATATAACAAAACATAATATAACTCATCAAAACACAAATATGAACTTCAAAATCACAATTCTACCTATTCCATATACCAAAACATCAATGAATAACTCATCAAAACACAAATATGAACTTCAAAATCACAATTCTACCTATTCCATATACCAAAACATCAATAACTCATCAAAACACAAATATGAACTTCAAAATCACAATTCTACCTATTCCATATAACAAAACATCAATGAATAATTCATCAAAACACAAATATGAACTTCAAAATCACAATTCTACCTATTCCATATACCAAAACATCAATAACTCATCAAAACACAAATATGAACTTCAAAACACAATTTTTATCTATTCCATTTACCAAAACATCAATAACTCATCAAAACACAAATATGAACTTCAAAATCACAATTCTACCTATTCCATATAACAAAACATAATATAACTCATCAAAACACAAATATGAACTTCAAAATCACAATTCTACCTATTCCATATACCAAAACATCAATAAATCATCAAAACACAAATATGAACTTCAAAACCTCAATTCTACCTATCCCATATACCAAAACATCAATAACTCATAAAAACAAAAATATGAACTTCACAATAAAAATTCTACCTATTCCATATACCAAAACATCAATAACTCATCAAAACTCAAATATGAACTTCAAAATCACAATTCTACCTATTCCATATACCAAAAGATCAATAACTCATCAAAACACAAATATGAACTTCAAAATCACAATTCTACCTATTCCATATACCAAAACATCAATAACTCATCAAAACACAAATATGAACTTCAAAACACAATTTTTATCTATTCCATTTACCAAAACATCAATAACTCATCAAAACACAAATATGAACTTCAAAATCACAATTCTACCTATTCCATATAACAAAACATAATATAACTCATCAAAACACAAATATGAACTTCAAAATCACAATTCTACCTATTCCATATACCAAAACATCAATAAATCATCAAAACACAAATATGAACTTCAAAACCTCAATTCTACCTATCCCATATACCAAAACATCAATAACTCATAAAAACACAAATATGAACTTCACAATAAAAATTCTACCTATTCCATATACCAAAACATCAATAACTCATCAAAACACAAATATGAACTTCAAAATCACAATTCTACCTATTCCATATACCAAAACATAATATAACTCATCAAAACATAAATATGAACTTCAAAACACAATTTTTATCTATTCCATTTACCAAAACAACAATAACTCATCAAAACACAAATATGAACTTCAAAATCACAATTCTACCTATTCCATATTACAAAACATAATATAACTCATCAAAACACAAATATGAACTTCAAAATCACAATTCTACCTATTCCATATACCAAAACATCAATAACTCATCAAAACACAAATATGAACTTCAAAATCACAATTCTACCTATTCCATATAACAAAACATCAATGAATAATTCATCAAAACACAAATATGAACTTCAAAATCACAATTCTACCTATTCCATATACCAAAACATCAATAACTCATCAAAACACAAATATGAACTTCAAAACACAATTTTTATCTATTCCATTTACTAAAACATCAATAACTCATCAAAACACAAATATGAACTTCAAAATCACAATTCTACCTATTCCATATAACAAAACATAATATAACTCATCAAAACACAAATATGAACTTCAAAATCACAATTCTACCTATTCCATATACCAAAACATCAATAACTCATCAAAACACAAATTTGAACTTCAAAATCACAATTCTACCTATTCCATATACCAAAACATCAATGAATAATTCATCAAAACACAAATATGAACTTCAAAATCACAATTCTACCTATTCCATATACCAAAACATCAATAAATCATCAAAACACAAATATGAACTTCAAAATCTCAATTCTACCTATTCCATATACCAAAACATCAATAACTCATCAAAACACAAATATGAACTTCACAATAAAAATTCTACCTATTCCATATACCAAAACATCAATAACTCATCAAAACACAAATATGAACTTCAAAATCACAATTCTACCTATTCCATATACCAAAACATCATTGAATAATTCATCAAAACACAAATATGAACTTCAAAATCACAATTCTACCTATTCCATATAACAAAACATAATATAACTCATCAAAACACAAATATGAACTTCAAAATCACAATTCTACCTATTCCATATACCAAAACATCAATGAATAACTCATCAAAACACAAATATGAACTTCAAAATCACAATTCTACCTATTCCATATACCAAAACATCAATAACTCATCAAAACACAAATATGAACTTCAAAATCACAATTCTACCTATTCCATATAACAAAACATCAATGAATAATTCATCAAAACACCAATATGAACTTCAAAATCACAATTCTACCTATTCCATATACCAAAACATCAATAACTCATCAAAACACAAATATGAACTTCAAAACACAATTTTTATCTATTCCATTTACCAAAACATCAATAACTCATCAAAACAGAAATATGAACTTCAAAATCACAATTCTACCTATTCCATATACCAAAACATCAATAAATCATCAAAACACAAATATGAACTTCAAAACCTCAATTCTACCTATCCCATATACCAAAACATCAATAACTCATAAAAACACAAATATGAACTTCACAATAAAAATTCTACCTATTCCATATACCAAAACATCAATAACTCATCAAAACACAAATATGAACTTCAAAATCACAATTCTACCTATTCCATATACCAAAAGATCAATAACTCATCAAAACACAAATATGAACTTCAAAATCACAATTCTACCTATTCCATATACCAAAACATCAATAACTCATCAAAACACAAATATGAACTTCAAAACACAATTTTTATCTATTCCATTTACCAAAACATCAATAACTCATCAAAACACAAATATGAACTTCAAAATCACAATTCTACCTATTCCATATAACAAAACATAATATAACTCATCAAAACACAAATATGAACTTCAAAATCACAATTCTACCTATTCCATATACCAAAACATCAATAAATCATCAAAACACAAATATGAACTTCAAAACCTCAATTCTACCTATCCCATATACCAAAACATCAATAACTCATAAAAACACAAATATGAACTTCACAATAAAAATTCTACCTATTCCATATACCAAAACATCAATAACTCATCAAAACACAAATATGAACTTCAAAATCACAATTCTACCTATTCCATATACCAAAACATAATATAACTCATCAAAACATAAATATGAACTTCAAAACACAATTTTTATCTATTCCATTTACCAAAACAACAATAACTCATCAAAACACAAATATGAACTTCAAAATCACAATTCTACCTATTCCATATAACAAAACATAATATAACTCATCAAAACACAAATATGAACTTCAAAATCACAATTCTACCTATTCCATATACCAAAACATCAATAACTCATCAAAACACAAATATGAACTTCAAAATCACAATTCTACCTATTCCATATAACAAAACATCAATGCATAATTCATCAAAACACAAATATGAACTTCAAAATCACAATTCTACCTATTCCATATACCAAAACATCAATAACTCATCAAAACACAAATATGAACTTCAAAACACAATTTTTATCTATTCCATTTACCAAAACATCAATAACTCATCAAAACACAAATATGAACTTCAAAATCACAATTCTACCTATTCCATATAACAAAACATAATATAACTCATCAAAACACAAATATGAACTTCAAAATCACAATTCTACCTATTCCATATACCAAAACATCAATAACTCATCAAAACACAAATATGAACTTCAAAATCACAATTCTACCTATTCCATATACCAAAACATCAATGAATAATTCATCAAAACACAAATATGAACTTCAAAATCACAATTCTACCTATTCCATATACCAAAACATCAATAACTCATCAAAACACAAATATGAACTTCAAAACACAATTTTTATCTATTCCATTTACCAAAACATCAATAACTCATCAAAACACAAATATGAACTTCAAAATCACAATTCTACCTATTCCATATAACAAAACATAATATAACTCATCAAAACACAAATATGAACTTCAAATTCACAATTCTACCTATTCCATATACCAAAACATCAATGAATAATTCATCAAAACGCAAATATGAACTTCAAAATCACAATTCTACCTATTCCATATACCAAAACATCAATAAATCATCAAAACACAAATATGAACTTCAAAATCTCAATTCTACCTATTCCATATACCAAAAAATCAATAACTCATCAAAACACAAATATGAACTTCAAAATCACAATTCTACCTATTACATATACCAAAACATCAATAACTCATTAAAACACAAATATGAACTTCAAAACACAATTTTTATCTATTCCATTTACCAAAACATCAATAACTCATCAAAACACAAATATGAACTTCAAAATCACAATTCTACCTATTCCATATAACAAAACATAATATAACTCATCAAAACACAAATATGAACTTCAAAATCACAATTCTACCTATTCCATATACCAAAACATCAATGAATAACTCATCAAAACACAAATATGAACTTCAAAATCACAATTCTACCTATTCCATATACCAAAACATCAATAACTCATCAAAACACAAATATGAACTTCAAAATCACAATTCTACCTATTCCATATAACAAAACATCAATGAATAATTCATCAAAACACAAATATGAACTTCAAAATCACAATTCTACCTATTCCATATACCAAAACATCAATAACTCATCAAAACACAAATATGAACTTCAAAATCACAATTTTACCTATTCCATATACCAAAATATCAATAACTCATCAAAACACAAATATGAACTTCAAAATCACAATTCTACCTATTCCATATAACAAAACATAATATAACTCATCAAAACACAAATATGAACTTCAAAATCAAAATTCTACCTATTCCATATACCAAAACATCATTGAATAATTCATCAAAACACAAATATGAACTTCAAAATCACAATTCTACCTATTCCATATAACAAAACATAATATAACTCATCAAAACACAAATATGAACTTCAAAATCACAATTCTACCTATTCCATATACCAAAACATCAATGAATAATTCATCAAAAAAAAAATATGAACTTCAAAATCACATTTCTACCTATTCCATATAACAAAACATAATATAACTCATCAAAACACAAATATGAACTTCAAAATCACAATTCTACCTATTCCATATACCAAAACATCAATGAATAACTCATCAAAACACAAATATGAACTTCAAAATCACAATTCTACCTATTCCATATACCAAAACATCAATAACTCATCAAAACACAAATATGAACTTCAAAATCACAATTCTACCTATTCCATATACCAAAACATCAATGAATAATTCATCAAAACACAAATATGAACTTCAAAATCACAATTCTACCTATTCCATATACCAAAACATCAATAACTCATCAAAACACAAATATGAACTTCAAAACACAATTTTTATCTATTCCATTTACCAAAACATCAATAACTCATCAAAACACAAATATGAACTTCAAAATCACAATTCTACCTATTCCATATAACAAAACATAATATAACTCATCAAAACACAAATATGAACTTCAAAATCACAATTCTACCAATTCCATATACCAAAACATCAATAAATCATCAAAACACAAATATGAACTTCAAAACCTCAATTCTACCTATCCCATATACCAAAACATCAATAACTCATAAAAACACAAAGATGAACTTCACAATAAAAATTCTACCTATTCCATATACGAAAACATCAATAACTCATCAAAACACAAATATGAACTTCAAAATCACAATTCTACCTATTCCATATACCAAAACATAATATAACTCATCAAAACATAAATATGAACTTCAAAACACAATTTTTATCTATTCCATTTACCAAAACAACAATAACTCATCAAAACGCAAATATGAACTTCAAAATCACAATTCTACCTATTCCATATAACAAAACATAATATAACTCATCAAAACACAAATATGAACTTCAAAATCACAATTCTACCTATTCCATATACCAAAACATCAATAACTCATCAAAACACAAATATGAACTTCAAAATCACAATTCTACCTATTTCATATAACAAAACATAATATAACTCATCAAAACACAAATATGAACTTCAAAATCTCAATTCTACCTATTCCATATACCAAAACATCAATAACTCATCAAAACACAAATATGAACTTCAAAATCACAATTCTACCTATTCCATATAACAAAACCTAATATAACTCATCAAAACACAAATATGAACTTCAAAATCAAAATTCTACCTATTGCATATAACAAAACATAATATAACTCATCAAAACACAAATATGAACTTCAAAATCACAATTCTACCTATCCCATATACCAAAACATCAATAACTCATGAAAACACAAATATGAACTTCAAAATCACAATTCTACCTATTCCATATAACAAAACATAATATAACTCATCAAAACACAAATATGAACTTCAAAATCACAATTCTACCTATTCCATATAACAAAACATAATATAACTCATCAAAACACAAATATGAACTTCAAAATCACAATTCTACCTATTCCATATACCAAAACATCATTGAATAATTCATCAAAACACAAATATGAACTTCAAAATCACAATTCTACCTATCCCATATACCAAAACATCAATAACTCATGAAAACACAAATATGAACTTCAAAATCACAATTCTACCTATTCCATATACCAAAACATCAATGAATAACTCATCAAAACACAAATATGAACTTCAAAATCACAATTCTACCTATCCCATATACGAAAACATCAATAACTCATGAAAACACAAATATGAACTTCAAAATCACAATTCTACCTATTCCATATAACAAAACATAATATAACTCATCAAAACACAAATATGAACTTCAAAACACAATTTTACCTATTCCATATAATAAAACATAATATAACGCATCAAAACACAAATATGAACTTCAAAATCAAAATTCTACCTATTCCATATAACAAAACATAATATAACTCATCAAAACACAAATATGAACTTCAAAATCACAATTCTACCTATCCCATATACCAAAACATCAATAACTCATGAAAACACAAATATGAACTTCAAAATCACAATTCTACCTATTCCATATAACAAAACATAATATAACTCATCAAAACACAAATATGAACTTCAAAATCACAATTCTACCTATCCCATATACCAAAACATCAATAACTCATGAAAACACAAATATGAACTTCAAAATCACAATTCTACCTATTCCATATAACAAAACATAATATAACTCATCAAAACCCAAATATGAACTTCAAAATCACAATTCTACCTATTCCATATAACAAAACATAATATAACTCATCAAAACACAAATATGAACTTCAAAATCACAATTCTACCTATTCCATATACCAAAACATCATTGAATAATTCATCAAAACACAAATATGAACTTCAAAATCACAATTCTACCTATCCCATATACCAAAACATCAATAACTCATGAAAACACAAATATGAACTTCAAAATCACAATTCTACCTATTCCATATACCAAAACATCAATGAATAACTCATCAAAACACAAATATGAACTTCAAAATCACAATTCTACCTATCCCATATACGAAAACATCAATAACTCATGAAAACACAAATATGAACTTCAAAATCACAATTCTACCTATTCCATATAACAAAACATAATATAACTCATCAAAACACAAATATGGACTTCAACACACAATTCTATCTATTCCATATACCAAAACATCAATAACTCATCAAAACACAAATAAGAACTTTAAAATCACAATTCTACCTATTCCATATAACAAAACATAATATAACTCATCAAAACACAAATATGAACTTCAAAATCACAATTCTACCTATTCCATATACCAAAACATCATTGAATAATTCATCAAAACACAAATATGAACTTCAAAATCACAATTCTACCTATCCCATATACCAAAACATCAATAACTCATGAAAACACAAATATGAACTTCAAAATCACAATTCTACCTATTCCATATACCAAAACATCAATGAATAACTCATCAAAACACAAATATGAACTTCAAAATCACAATTCTACCTATTCCATATACCAAAACATCAATAACTCATCAAAAAACAAATATGAACTTCAAAATCACAATTCTACCTATTCCATATACCAAAACATCAATAACTCATCAAAACACAAATATGAACTTCAAAACACAATTTTACCTATTCCATATAATAAAACATAATATAACGCATCAAAACACAAATATGCACTTCAAAATCACAATTCTACCTATTCCATATAAGAAAACATAATATAACGCATCAAAACACAAATATGCACTTCAAAATCACAATTCTACCTATTCCATTTACCAAAACATCAATAACTCATCAAAACACAAATATGAACTTCAAAACACAATTTTATCTATTCCATTTACCAAAACATCAATAACTCATCAAAACACAAATATGAACTTCAAAATCACAATTCTACCTATTCCATATAATAAAACATAATATAACGCATCAAAACACAAATATGCACTTCAAAATCACAATTCTACCTATTCCATATAACAAAACATAATATAACTCATCAAAACACAAATATGAACTTCAAATTCACAATTCTACCTATTCCATATACCAAAACATCAATGAATAATTCATCAAAACACAAATATGAACTTCAAAATCACAATTCTACCTATTCCATATACCAAAACATCAATAAATCATCAAAACACAAATATGAACTTCAAAATCTCAATTCTACCTATTCCATATACCAAAACATCAATAACTCATCAAAACACAAATATGAACTTCACAATAAAAATTCTACCTATTCCATATACCAAAACATCAATAACTCATCAAAACACAAATATGAACTTCAAAATCACAATTCTACCTATTCCATATACCGAAACATCATTGAATAATTCATCAAAACACAAATATGAACTTCAAAATCACAATTCTACCTATTCCATATAACAAAACATAATATAACTCATCAAAACACAAATATGAACTTCAAAATCACAATTCTACCTATTCCATATACCAAAACATCAATGAATAACTCATCAAAACACAAATATGAACTTCAAAATCACAATTCTACCTATTCCATATAACAAAACATCAATGAATAATTCATCAAAACACAAATATGAACTTCAAAATCACAATTCTACCTATTCCATATACCAAAACATCAATAACTCATCAAAACACAAATATGAACTTCAAAACACAATTTTTATCTATTCCATTTACCAAAACATCAATAACTCATCAAAACACAAATATGAACTTCAAAATCACAATTCTACCTATTCCATATAACAAAACATAATATAACTCATCAAAACACAAATATGAACTTCAAAATCACAATTCTACCTATTCCATATACCAAAACATCAATAAATCATCAAAACACAAATATGAACTTCAAAACCTCAATTCTACCTATCCCATATACCAAAACATCAATAACTCATAAAAACACAAATATGAACTTCACAATAAAAATTCTACCTATTCCATATACCAAAACATCAATAACTCATCAAAACACAAATATGAACTTCAAAATCACAATTCTACCTATTCCATATACCAAAAGATCAATAACTCATCAAAACACAAATATGAACTTCAAAATCACAATTCTACCTATTCCATATACCAAAACATCAATAACTCATCAAAACACAAATATGAACTTCAAAACACAATTTTTATCTATTCCATTTACCAAAACATCAATAACTCATCAAAACACAAATATGAACTTCAAAATCACAATTCTACCTATTCCATATAACAAAACATAATATAACTCATCAAAACACAAATATGAACTTCAAAATCACAATTCTACCTATTCCATATACCAAAACAACAATAAATCATCAAAACACAAATATGAACTTCAAAACCTCAATTCTACCTATCCCATATACCAAAACATCAATAACTCATAAAAACACAAATATGAACTTCACAATAAAAATTCTACCTATTCCATATACCAAAACATCAATAACTCATCAAAACACAAATATGAACTTCAAAATCACAATTCTACCTATTCCATATACCAAAACATAATATAACTCATCAAAACAAAAATATGAACTTCAAAACACAATTTTTATCTATTCCATTTACCAAAACAACAATAACTCATCAAAACACAAATATGAACTTCAAAATCACAATTCTACCTATTCCATATAACAAAACATAATATAACTCATCAAAACACAAATATGAACTTCAAAATCACAATTCTACCTATTCCATATAACAAAACATCAATAACTCATCAAAACACAAATATGAACTTCAAAATCACAATTCTACCTATTCCATATAACAAAACATCAATGAATAATTCATCAAAACACAAATATGAACTTCAAAATCACAATTCTACCTATTCCATATACCAAAACATCAATAACTCATCAAAACACAAATATGAACTTCAAAACACAATTTTTATCTATTCCATTTACCAAAACATCAATAACTCATCAAAACACAAATATGAACTTCAAAATCACAATTCTACCTATTCCATATAACAAAACATAATATAACTCATCAAAACACAAATATGAACTTCAAAATCACAATTCTACCTATTCCATATACCAAAACATCAATAACTCATCAAAACACAAATATGAACTTCAAAATCACAATTCTACCTATTCCATATACCAAAACATCAATGAATAATTCATCAAAACACAAATATGAACTTCAAAATCACAATTCTACCTATTCCATATACCAAAACATCAATAACTCATCAAAACACAAATATGAACTTCAAAACACAATTTTTATCTATTCCATTTACCAAAACATCAATAACTCATCAAAACACAAATATGAACTTCAAAATCACAATTCTACCTATTCCATATAACAAAACATAATATAACTCATCAAAACACAAATATGAACTTCAAATTCACAATTCTACCTATTCCATATACCAAAACATCAATGAATAATTCATCAAAACACAAATATGAACTTCAAAATCACAATTCTACCTATTCCATATACCAAAACATCAATAAATCATCAAAACACAAATATGAACTTCAAAATCTCAATTCTACCTATTCCATATACCAAAACATCAATAACTCATCAAAACACAAATATGAACTTCAAAATCACAATTCTACCTATTCCATATACCAAAACATCAATGAATAACTCATCAAAACACAAATATGAACTTCAAAACACAATTTTTATCTATTCCATTTACCAAAACATCAATAACTCATCAAAACACAAATATGAACTTCAAAATCACAATTCTACCTATTCCATATAACAAAACATAATATAACTCATCAAAACACAAATATGAACTTCAAAATCACAATTCTACCTATTCCATATACCAAAACATCAATGAATAACTCATCAAAACACAAATATGAACTTCAAAATCACAATTCTACCTATTCCATATACCAAAACATCAATAACTCATCAAAACACAAATATGAACTTCAAAATCACAATTCTACCTATTCCATATAACAAAACATCAATGAATAATTCATCAAAACACAAATATGAACTTCAAAATCACAATTCTACCTATTCCATATACCAAAACATCAATAACTCATCAAAACACAAATATGAACTTCAAAACACAATTTTTATCTATTCCATTTACCAAAACATCAATAACTCATCAAAACACAAATATGAACTTCAAAATCACAATTCTACCTATTCCATATAACAAAACATCAATGAATAATTCATCAAAACACAAATATGAACTTCAAAATCACAATTCTACCTATTCCATATACCAAAACATCAATAACTCATCAAAACACAAATATGAACTTCAAAACACAATTTTTATCTATTCCATTTACCAAAACATCAATAACTCATCAAAACACAAATATGAACTTCAAAATCACAATTCTACCTATTTCATATAACAAAACATAATATAACTCATCAAAACACAAATATGAACTTCAAAATCACAATTCTACCTATTCCATATAACAAAACATCAATGAATAATTCATCAAAACACAAATATGACTTCAAAATCACAATTCTACCTATTCCATATACCAAAACATCAATAACTCATCAAAACACAAATATGAACTTCAAAACACAATTTTTATCTATTCCATTTACCAAAACATCAATAACTCATCAAAACACAAATATGAACTTCAAAATCACAATTCTACCTATTCCATATAACAAAACATAATATAACTCATCAAAACACAAATATGAACTTCAAAATCACAATTCTACCTATTCCATATACCAAAACATCAATAACTCATCAAAACACAAATATGAACTTCAAAATCACAATTCTGTTGGATCGTGTCAAGTGTTGAGAGGGGGGGGGTGAATCAACACTCTATCAATTTTTCTTTCAACTAAAGGATTCCCTCTCAAATGTTAGCTCAGTTAGAGCTTATTGTTGAACTCACGTTTTGGCTTAGATGGACTGTTGGCAGATCAGATCAACCAAGGAAGACATCAGATCAACCAAGGAAGACATCAGATCAATTCAATCACTCAAGGAGGGTTTACTTACACAACCATGACACTCCTGTTCAAGCTTACAGTTTGATAATACCACACCAGTCAAGACACACTCAAAGCAGTAAATGTGCAAGGGGGATTTTTACGTGGTTCGATCAAATGATCTACATCCACGGACAGATTCACTCCTGTCAATCTTCACTATCACAGAATCATTCAGCTCTGGCCTCACTGACCATAAGCAACATAAACAAGAGCTCACTGCTCAACACATTGAGGTTCACTACCTCTACAAGTTCATCAACTAAAACAATAACATGTAAATCTCTGTTGTGCTGCCTTTTCTACACAAATATCTTTCAAAATCACTTAATGAAAGACGTTTGATAGTGTTCTAGGCTTACCACCTGAAGCTGCAATCTCAGGGTCAGTTCTCCCGATTCTGCTCCTCCTCAGCTTCTTCTTCTCCTTGACTTCTGCCTCTCCAGCGCTTCAGCTTCTCCTTGTGCAGCAGACTGTTTCTTTCTCTCTTGTGTTTCTCATATCATCTTTTTCTGCTCTCACTCTTTTTCTCCTCCCTTTTCTCGGTTTCGTTCTGTTCAGCACTCACCTTGGCTGCTGCTCCTCTCTCTCTCTTTTTCTTTCTTTTCGTGCCTTCTCTCTCTTTGGGTTTTTCCTCCCAATGTGGTTTATCCTGCATTCTGCAGTTGTTGTGCCTACCACACCTACTCATCTGCCCGTTTCTTTTCCCAGAAGAAAAACTGTGCCCTACGTGCGGTGTGTCAGCATATCTTACACGGAAGGCGGCTCAAGATTCATATAATCCATTTTCAACCTTTTTAAGTTGCAACTTGCTTGCCATGTCATATTGTTGACTGTACTCCTTCAGACTTTCTCGAGTAGCTTGTCTTAGATATGTTGAAACAGCAGAAGTGATCTGATCTTAGCTTATAGCTGATCTGATGTGCCCGGCATTTGATCTGATGTCAAGCTTCGGTTGATCTGATGTTAGCATGCAGTTGATCTGATGTTAGCCTTCGGTTGATCTGATGTTAGCTTGCAGTTGATCTGATGTTAGCCTTCGGTTGATCTGATGTTAGCTTGCAGTTGATCTGATGTTAGCCTCCGGTTGATCTGATGTTAGCTTGCAGTTGATCTGATGTTAGCCTCCGGTTGATCTGATGTTAGCTTCATGTCACAACGTTCTGTCCAGCAACTCAGAACCATCCATGTAGCTCCTGCAGTTCTTCTGATCGGCACTTCTTGATTCTTTTGTATTTCTGCTCGCTCACCGGATTGCTAGATACTTCAACATGATGCTCCTGCGTCTTCTGAATCTTTGGGAGACTTTTAGAGTCGCGCGTTTGAGGTGTGATTCACTAGCCGTCCTTGACTTCAGCTTCTTAGGTGTCTGCTCTAGCTCTCCAGCCTTGAGTTGTTCTCTTCTGCTGCAAATATGTTTTGTTGCTGACTTGCCTTGCTTCTGTGAAACTAAGCTGCTGAGCAATCCCTTGAGAATTTGATCTGATCTTTACTTCCGTTGATCTGATTTGTGCTGCATGTGATCTGATATGTGTATCCTTTGATCTGATGCGCACTGCATTTGATCTGATCTTCACTTCCTTTGATCTGATTTGTGCTGCATGTGATCTGATGTGTGCATCCTTTGATCTGATGCGCACTGCATTTGATCTGATCTTCACTTCCCTTGATCTGATCTGTGTGGCCTTTGATCTGATGTGCGCGTAACTTGTCTGTGCAGCCTTTGATCTGATGTGCGCGTAACTTGATCTGATCTGTGCAGCCTTTGATCTGATATGCGCGTAACTTGTCTGTGCAGCCTTTGATCTGATGTGCGCGTAACTTGATCTGATGTGCGCGTAACTTGATCTGATCTGTGTAGCCTTTGATCTGATATGCCAACAGTACACTTCCTTCTCATTTTGGCACTTCAGTTTATTCATCGGCTTCTTGCTGAGATTTTGTCCAGACAATCCTCATGAACTCAGTCCATTATTGCCTTAGTAATTCACAGATTTGTCACAATGTGGTTGCAACAATTACAACACAACATTGGACTTTAATAAAGGCTAAGAAAGCTTCATTGTAGCAGCTCCAATGGCTCAACAATCTCCCCCTTTGGAATTGTTGGCAACCACATTTGCAGCCAATCAGTCAACTCAGTGCTAAGCTCCCCCTGAACCTTATTCCCCCTGAACCAGCTCCCCCTGAACCTTATTCTTCTACATAGTAAGCTCCCCCTGCATAGAGCTTTTCCAACGTCCTTCTCTCCCAAGGACAATACTGCTGCGTCTGGCCGGCCTGCTGCGGCTATCTCTCCCCCTTTGACAACCAATTTCAAAGGGATTTGGGGATGCTCAACTGATTCAGCATGAGAAGGAGGACTGCACTCCCATTTGCATCCTCAAAGTTTCAAACACCTCGGCTGGAAGAGGCTTTGTCATTACATCAGCTATTTGTTTAGCTGTGGGAACATACTCTAGCATAATTTCTCCTTTCTCAACCTTGTCCTTTATGAAGTGATACTTGATTTCTATATGTTTGGCTCTCGAGTGCTGGACTGAATTCTTTGACAAATCAATGGCACTTTTGTTGTCACAAAGAATTATCAGTGGCAAGAGAACTTCTTCTTTAAGATTTTGCAGTTCAGATCTCATCCATATAGCTTGAGTGCATGCCTTGGTTGCTGCTATGTACTCAGCTTCAGCAGTGCTTAAGGCTATACTTTCTTGCTTCTTGCTTAACCAGCTCACACATCTATTTCCAAGAAAGAATACTCCTCCTGAAGTGGATCTCCTGTCATCAACATTTCCTGCCCAATCAGCATCAGTGAAGCTTCTTAATCCCAAGCTTCCTTTCCTTGCATACCACAGACCATAATCTACTGTCCCTTGCAAATATCTTAGCACCCTCTTTAGTGCAATCATATGAGAACTCTTTGGATTTGCCTGGTATCTAGCAGCTTGGCAGACAGCAAAGGTAATATCAGGCCTTGTTGCTGTTAAGTACAATAAGCTTCCTATCATGCTTCTGTATAGACTTTGATCAGCTTCAGCTCCTTTTTCATCCTTGCTCAGCTTGCAGTTAGTTGCCATGGGTGTAGACATTGGCTTAGCATCAGTCATACCAAATTTCTTCAGCACTTCTTTGGTATACTTGGTTTGAGAGATAAAAATTCCAGTTGCTTTTTGATGAATCTGCAGTCCAAGGAAAAATGAGAGCTCTCCTATCATGGACATTTCAAACTCTTCTTGCATCTTTCTAGCAAATTCATGGCACAGCTGCTCCTTATCTCCTCCAAATATTATGTCATCAACATAGACTATGGCTATTAACTGTCCACCCTTTCCATCAAGAACATATAAATTGCTATTTATGCAACTTTTTCTGAAATTCAGATTCTTCAGGTAGCTGTCCAGCCTTGAGTACCATGCTCTTGGGGCTTGTTTTAATCCATACAGTGCCTTTTTGAGCCTGCACACCTTGTTTTCATCTTCACAAACTAGAAAACCATCTGGTTGCTCAATGTACACTTCTTCCTCCAGATTTCCATTCAAGAAGGCAGATTTAACATCCATTTGGAAGACCTTGTAACTCCTTGCTGAAGCCACTGCCAAAAACATTCTTATGGCTTCAAGCCTTGCTACTGGGGCAAAGGTTTCATCCACATCTACTCCTTCAATTTGAGAGTATCCTTTGCACACAAGCCTTGCCTTATTCTTTACAACCTTTCCTTCCTCATTCAACTTGTTCCTGAACACCCATTTTGTGCCTATCACATTCTTGTTTGCTGGCCTATCCACGAGCTCCCAAGTTTGGTTTTTCTCAATTTGGTCCAGCTCTTCATTCATGGCTTGCAGCCATGACTGGTCCTCCAGGGCTTCCTCTATTGACCTTGGCTCAACTTGAGACAGTAGGGCAGTTGCAACCATACTTTTCAGTTGCCTTCTTGTTCTTACTGGAGCTTTGGGATCTCCAATGATAGGCATCTTGTCAATTCTCTTGTTGTACTTTCTTTTTGCTACTTCCAAGCCTTTTGTAACTTCTGTCTCTGATCCTTCTGCATCAGTCTCCTCAGTAGCTGATTTCAGCTCCAGATCTGCCTCATCTTGGCTCTCTAAGTCATCTAAGTGATCCAGAAAATTTTCAGGATCAGTGGCTTTCATCTTGACTTCCTCAACCACTTTCACATCATAGCTTTCCATAATCTTATCCAGCCTCTTGTTATAAACCTTGTAAGCCTTGCTCTTATTTGAGTAACCAAGGAAAATGCCCTCATCAGCCCTCTCTTCAAATTTTCCAAGGCTTTGCTCCTTGTTCTTGATGAAGCATTTGCTGCCAAAAACTCTAAAGTACTTCACATTTGGCTTGTGACCATACCAAAGTTCATATGGTGTCTTTTCAGTGTTTGGCCTCAACATGGTTCTATTTTGTACATGCACAGCTGCCATTGTGGCTTCCTTCCAGAAGTGCTTTGGAGTATTGTGCTCCAACAGCATGGTTCTTGCCATCTCAATCACACTTCTATTTTTCCTCTCTACAACTCCATTTTGCTGGGGAGTGTGAGGACTTGAGACTTGATGTTTGATTCCCATTTCCTCCAAGTATTCTTCAAATTCCTGCGAGGTAAACTCTCCTCCATTATCTGATCTCAAAACTTTGATCTTCCTTCCATGCTGGTTTTCTGCCAGTTTTTGAAATCTTTTGAAACAGTTGAAGGCTTCACTCTTTTGCTTCATGTGCATGATGCACATCATCCTAGTGAAGTCATCCACAAAAAGAATGAAATACATCTCTTTACCTGTACCTTTTCTTTTCATTGGTCCACATACATCAGTGTGAACTAGCTCCAATGGCTTAGAGGTTCTATGCTCCTTGGACTTGTGAGAAAGCTTTGCAAATTTCCCTTTTTGGCATGAGTCACAAGTGCTGTTGTCCCTCTTTAGTACAGGGAGGTTTAACACTGCATTGCACTTCACCAGGCTTCTCATGCTCTTTTGATTTAAATGTCCAAGCCTGCAATGCCAAAGAGTATTTTCATCCATTTTGCTTAGCATGCACAACTTTTCCTTCACATCTATGAGGTATAAATCCTTGTTGTCTCTTATTCCTTTGGCCATGATTTCTCCAGTCTTGCAGTCTTTGATGAAACAGCCATTTTTTGAGAAATCTACTTTGAAACCATTGTCACACAGTTGTCTTACACTCAGCAAGTTGTACTTCAGCCCTTCTACAAACAGCACCTCCTTAGATTTGAACTTTTCTGATCCAATGGTGGCTTCTCCAACAGCCTTGATCTTTAACCCACTCTTATCTGCAAACTTGACAAACCCTCTTTCAACTTCTTTTGTGTTTCTCAGTAGAGTTTTGTCTCCAGTCATATGGCTTGTGCACCCACTGTCAATGATCCATTGGGCTTCCTTAGCTTTTGTTTTAAGTGCAACTTCAGCAATGCAAGCTTCTTCAAATCTGTGCTTCTTCCTCCAAATTTTTCTTGCTGCTGGTATGCCTTGCTGTTCATTCAATCTTTGATTGCTCCTGCTGCAGCTCCAGTGATCATTCTCTTCTAACCCTTCAAAAATTTGAAATCTGTTTCTCAGATTAAGTGGCTGCATTAGAGACTGATTTCTTCTTGTGTAATCTGCTTGGTTTCTTCTTGTTTCTGCTGCAAAGTTTCTTCTATTTGTAGCTTGTTGCAGTGGCTGGGCTCTCCTGCTATTCACTCCTTCAAACCACTTGCTTCTCTTATTTGGCAATCTGCATCTGCACCAGACATTCAATTTCTGATACACTTCTCCAGGTTGTATGATATGGCCTTTTCTGATTTCAGCTTCAGGGATCCTTCTTGAAGTACTTAGGCTTCTTTGATGATAATACTCTTTTCTATTCCATCCTCTTGACTGCATTGTTCTTCCTCCAAATCTCCAGAATGCCTTCCTCCAGCAATTTGCTGCATAGTGACCTGATTCTCCACAGGTGAAACATACTCCAGCAATCAGCCTTCTACTTTTGAGCAGGCTTCTTTGATACATAGATTGTCTCCCCCTCAGCTCGTGCAGTCTTTCATTTTGCTCAGTAGACTTTCTTGATCCATTAGAAATTTCCATCTTCTTAGAATCAACAAAACTAGTTCCTGCCTCTACACCAGCAACACAAATTGAACCTTCTTTGACAAAGGTAACAGTCTTCTTGGTTGTTGCAGCTGGTTGTCCTTCTAATTTTTGATCTCCTTCATAACCAAGACCTTTCTTCCCTTCTGAATAAGATCTCTGCTTGCTGAGGCACTCATCTAACTTCCTTGTGGCTTCTTCAGTTTTTGCAGCCACTTCTTTGCTCCTTGAGGATTCACCAGGCTCAGTTTTGCTTGACTGAAGCTCCAGCTTTCCTTTCAATTTTGATTCTACAGTAGTTCCATCAGTCATTTCTTCAGCTTTGATCACAGTTTGTTGAGACAGCAGACCTTCTATCTTTCTTGTTGCATCCTCTAGTTCGGCAGTGGTGGCATCTAGCTTTTCTACCAAGGTTTCACATGTCTTTTGAAGTTCCATCTTTTCTCTTGTACAATTTTTGTGAACCTCAGCTTCATTTTGCATGAGAATCAGTTCCTGCTCCAATTCAGTTACTCTATTCTCCAGTATTGAGTTTTCTTCTTGACTGCTCAAGATGACCTTTTCCATCTCCTTCATTGTCTTCATTGTCTTCTTGTGCAATCTCTTCTGCTCCTCTATCTTGTTGTATGCAAACTCCAGTTCTTCCTCTAGATCCACTTCTTCATCATCAGCTGATTGGTTCTCTAGTTCAGCATCCTCCTTTAATGAAACAGTTGAAGATTTCATCACCATGAGAGTCTCCTCTTCAGCTTCAGACTCATCTTCACTGTCTGAGACATCAGTCTCTTCATCCTCCTCAGAGCTATCATTTTTCTTCTTGCTCAGGTAGCTCCGTTTTCTGTAAGCTTTCCCTTCTCTTGATTTGAAGCTCATCTTCTTCTTTCCTTTCTGCTCAGGCCACCTGTCTGATGGCTTGTCAGCTTCCTCATCTTCTGTTCTCTTGTTCTTCATGAAGCACTTGCTTGCAAAGTGGCCTATTTTGCCACAATTGAAGCATTTTAAGGGCAACTTTCCCTTGTACTTTCCAGTCTGGCCTCTGAAACTCCTTGAAATCAGCACCATCATTCTTTCAAGATCACTGTCTGCTGCTTCATCTTCACTGCTTTCCTCCTTTAGCTTCCTTGAGTGTTTTGTTTTAAATGCTATCTCCTTGACTGCCTTTGACGTCTCCTCCTTTGAATTTGAAATCCTCATTTCATATGCTACAAGGGTGCTTTGTAGCTCATCTAATGTCACTTTATCTAGGTCCCTCTCCTCTATAGCAGAGACCTTAGAATCATATCTTGCTGGTAGGGATCTAAGAACCTTTTTAACTATATTGGAATCTCCAACACTCTCACCCAGACCCCTCATTGAGCTAACTAATTCAACAACTCTGTTTAGAAAGTCCTCAATGTTTTCACCTTCTCCCATCTTAAGACCTTCAAACTTACTTCTAAGAACCTGCAATTTTGCCTCCTTAACCTTGATGTCTCCCTCATGAATATTAATCAGTTTAATCCATATTTCATGAGCAGTAACACAGTCTATAACTTTAAAGTTCTCTTTTTCTGACAGAGCTGCATATAGAGCATTCCTTGCCTTTCCATCAGCTTCTAAGTTTCTAATTTCTGCAGCTGTAGGATTCTCCTCATCTACGGTTGGTGTAAATCCATGCAAGACTACTCTTTGTACTTGTAGGCCTTGTGCTAAGAGATAAGCACTCATTCTCTTTTTCCATAACTGGAAATTTTGGCCACTGAAATAAGGAACTCCCTTAACAGTTGTTGCTTGATTCTCCATTTCTACTGCTGGTTTTAAGTTTCAACAATCACTTGACAAAAGCAAACCTAGCTCTGATACCAATTGTTGGATCGTGTCAAGTGTTGAGAGGGGGGGTGAATCAACACTCTATCAATTTTTCTTTCAACTAAAGGATTCCCTCTCAAATGTTAGCTCAGTTAGAGCTTATTGTTGAACTCACGTTTTGGCTTAGATGGACTGTTGGCAGATCAGATCAACCAAGGAAGACATCAGATCAACCAAGGAAGACATCAGATCAATTCAATCACTCAAGGAGGGTTTACTTACACAACCATGACACTCCTGTTCAAGCTTACAGTTTGATAATACCACACCAGTCAAGACACACTCAAAGCAGTAAATGTGCAAGGGGGATTTTTACGTGGTTCGATCAAATGATCTACATCCACGGACAGATTCACTCCTGTCAATCTTCACTATCACAGAATCATTCAGCTCTGGCCTCACTGACCATAAGCAACATAAACAAGAGCTCACTGCTCAACACATTGAGGTTCACTACCTCTACAAGTTCATCAACTAAAACAATAACATGTAAATCTCTGTTGTGCTGCCTTTTCTACACAAATATCTTTCAAAATCACTTAATGAAAGACGTTTGATAGTGTTCTAGGCTTACCACCTGAAGCTGCAATCTCAGGGTCAGTTCTCCCGATTCTGCTCCTCCTCAGCTTCTTCTTCTCCTTGACTTCTGCCTCTCCAGCGCTTCAGCTTCTCCTTGTGCAGCAGACTGTTTCTTTCTCTCTTGTGTTTCTCATATCATCTTTTTCTGCTCTCACTCTTTTTCTCCTCCCTTTTCTCGGTTTCGTTCTGTTCAGCACTCACCTTGGCTGCTGCTCCTCTCTCTCTCTTTTTCTTTCTTTTCGTGCCTTCTCTCTCTTTGGGTTTTTCCTCCCAATGTGGTTTATCCTGCATTCTGCAGTTGTTGTGCCTACCACACCTACTCATCTGCCCGTTTCTTTTCCCAGAAGAAAAACTGTGCCCTACGTGCGGTGTGTCAGCATATCTTACACGGAAGGCGGCTCAAGATTCATATAATCCATTTTCAACCTTTTTAAGTTGCAACTTGCTTGCCATGTCATATTGTTGACTGTACTCCTTCAGACTTTCTCGAGTAGCTTGTCTTAGATATGTTGAAACAGCAGAAGTGATCTGATCTTAGCTTATAGCTGATCTGATGTGCCCGGCATTTGATCTGATGTCAAGCTTCGGTTGATCTGATGTTAGCATGCAGTTGATCTGATGTTAGCCTTCGGTTGATCTGATGTTAGCTTGCAGTTGATCTGATGTTAGCCTTCGGTTGATCTGATGTTAGCTTGCAGTTGATCTGATGTTAGCCTCCGGTTGATCTGATGTTAGCTTGCAGTTGATCTGATGTTAGCCTCCGGTTGATCTGATGTTAGCTTCATGTCACAACGTTCTGTCCAGCAACTCAGAACCATCCATGTAGCTCCTGCAGTTCTTCTGATCGGCACTTCTTGATTCTTTTGTATTTCTGCTCGCTCACCGGATTGCTAGATACTTCAACATGATGCTCCTGCGTCTTCTGAATCTTTGGGAGACTTTTAGAGTCGCGCGTTTGAGGTGTGATTCACTAGCCGTCCTTGACTTCAGCTTCTTAGGTGTCTGCTCTAGCTCTCCAGCCTTGAGTTGTTCTCTTCTGCTGCAAATATGTTTTGTTGCTGACTTGCCTTGCTTCTGTGAAACTAAGCTGCTGAGCAATCCCTTGAGAATTTGATCTGATCTTTACTTCCGTTGATCTGATTTGTGCTGCATGTGATCTGATATGTGTATCCTTTGATCTGATGCGCACTGCATTTGATCTGATCTTCACTTCCTTTGATCTGATTTGTGCTGCATGTGATCTGATGTGTGCATCCTTTGATCTGATGCGCACTGCATTTGATCTGATCTTCACTTCCCTTGATCTGATCTGTGTGGCCTTTGATCTGATGTGCGCGTAACTTGTCTGTGCAGCCTTTGATCTGATGTGCGCGTAACTTGATCTGATCTGTGCAGCCTTTGATCTGATATGCGCATAACTTGTCTGTGCAGCCTTTGATCTGATGTGCGCGTAACTTGATCTGATGTGCGCGTAACTTGATCTGATCTGTGTAGCCTTTGATCTGATATGCCAACAGTACACTTCCTTCTCATTTTGGCACTTCAGTTTATTCATCGGCTTCTTGCTGAGATTTTGTCCAGACAATCCTCATGAACTCAGTCCATTATTGCCTTAGTAATTCACAGATTTGTCACAATGTGGTTGCAACAATTACAACACAACATTGGACTTTAATAAAGGCTAAGAAAGCTTCATTGTAGCAGCTCCAATGGCTCAACAAATTCTACATATTCCATATACCAAAACATCAATGAATAATTCATCAAAACACAAATATGAACTTCAAAATCACAATTCTACCTATTCCATATACCAAAACATCAATAAATCATCAAAACACAAATATGAACTTCAAAATCTCAATTCTACCTATTCCATATACCAAAACATCAATAACTCATCAAAACACAAATATGAACTTCACAATAAAAATTCTACCTATTCCATATACCAAAACATCAATAACTCATCAAAACACAAATATGAACTTCAAAATCACAATTCTACCTATTCCATATACCAAAACATCATTGAATAATTCATCAAAACACAAATATGAACTTCAAAATCACAATTCTACCTATTCCATATAACAAAACATAATATAACTCATCAAAACACAAATATGAACTTCAAAATCACAATTCTACCTATTCCATATACCAAAACATCAATGAATAACTCATCAAAACACAAATATGAACTTCAAAATCACAATTCTACCTATTCCATATACCAAAACATCAATAACTCATCAAAACACAAATATGAACTTCAAAATCACAATTCTACCTATTCCATATAACAAAACATCAATGAATAATTCATCAAAACACAAATATGAACTTCAAAATCACAATTCTACCTATTCCATATACCAAAACATCAATAACTCATCAAAACACAAATATGAACTTCAAAACACAATTTTTATCTATTCCATTTACCAAAACATCAATAACTCATCAAAACACAAATATGAACTTTAAAATCACAATTCTACCTATTCCATATAACAAAACATAATATAACTCATCAAAACACAAATATGAACTTCAAAATCACAATTCTACCTATTCCATATACCAAAACATCAATAAATCATCAAAACACAAATATGAACTTCAAAACCTCAATTCTACCTATCCCATATACCAAAACATCAATAACTCATAAAAACACAAATATGAACTTCACAATAAAAATTCTACCTATTCCATATACCAAAACATCAATAACTCATCAAAACACAAATATGAACTTCAAAATCACAATTCTACCTATTCCATATACCAAAAGATCAATAACTCATCAAAACACAAATATGAACTTCAAAATCACAATTCTACCTATTCCATATACCAAAACATCAATAACTCATCAAAACACAAATATGAACTTCAAAACACAATTTTTATCTATTCCATTTACCAAAACATCAATAACTCATCAAAACACAAATATGAACTTCAAAATCACAATTCTACCTATTGCATATAACAAAACATAATATAACTCATCAAAACACAAATATGAACTTCAAAATCACAATTCTACCTATTCCATATACCAAAACATCAATAAATCATCAAAACACAAATATGAACTTCAAAACCTCAATTCTACCTATCCCATATACCAAAACATCAATAACTCATAAAAACACAAATATGAACTTCACAATAAAAATTCTACCTATTCCATATACCAAAACATCAATAACTCATCAAAACACAAATATGAACTTCAAAATCACAATTCTACCTATTCCATATAACAGAACATAATATAACTCATCAAAACACAAATATGAACTTCAAAATCACAATTCTACCTATTCCATATAACAAAACATCAATGAATAATTCATCAAAACACAAATATGACTTCAAAATCACAATTCTACCTATTCCATATACCAAAACATCAATAACTCATCAAAACACAAATATGAACTTCAAAACACAATTTTTATCTATTCCATTTACCAAAACATCAATAACTCATCAAAACACAAATATGAACTTCAAAATCACAATTCTACCTATTCCATATAACAAAACATAATATAACTCATCAAAACACAAATATGGACTTCAAAATCACAATTCTACCTATTCCATATACCAAAACATCAATAACTCATCAAAACACAAATATGAACTTCAAAATCACAATTCTACCTATTCCATATACCAAAACATCAATGAATAATTCATCAAAACACAAATATGAACTTCAAAATCACAATTCTACCTATTCCATATACCAAAACATCAATAAATCATCAAAACACAAATATGAACTTCAAAATCTCAATTCTACCTATTCCATATACCAAAACATCAATAACTCATCAAAACACAAATATGAACTTCACAATAAAAATTCTACCTATTCCATATACCAAAACATCAATAACTCATCAAAACACAAATATGAACTTCAAAATCACAATTCTACCTATTCCATATACCAAAACATCATTGAATAATTCATCAAAACACAAATATGAACTTCAAAATCACAATTCTACCTATTCCATATAACAAAACATAATATAACTCATCAAAACACAAATATGAACTTCAAAATCACAATTCTACCTATTCCATATACCAAAACATCAATGAATAACTCATCAAAACACAAATATGAACTTCAAAATCACAATTCTACCTATTCCATATACCAAAACATCAATAACTCATCAAAACACAAATATGAACTTCAAAATCACAATTCTACCTATTCCATATAACAAAACATCAATGAATAATTCATCAAAACACAAATATGAACTTCAAAATCACAATTCTACCTATTCCATATACCAAAACATCAATAACTCATCAAAACACAAATATGAACTTCAAAACACAATTTTTATCTATTCCATTTACCAAAACATCAATAACTCATCAAAACACAAATATGAACTTCAAAATCACAATTCTACCTATTCCATATAACAAAACATAATATAACTCATCAAAACACAAATATGAACTTCAAAATCACAATTCTACCTATTCCATATACCAAAACATCAATAAATCATCAAAACACAAATATGAACTTCAAAACCTCAATTCTACCTATCCCATATACCAAAACATCAATAACTCATAAAAACACAAATATGAACTTCACAATAAAAATTCTACCTATTCCATATACCAAAACATCAATAACTCATCAAAACACAAATATGAACTTCAAAATCACAATTCTACCTATTCCATATACCAAAAGATCAATAACTCATCAAAACACAAATATGAACTTCAAAATCACAATTCTACCTATTCCATATACCAAAACATCAATAACTCATCAAAACACAAATATGAACTTCAAAACACAATTTTTATCTATTCCATTTACCAAAACATCAATAACTCATCAAAACACAAATATGAACTTCAAAATCACAATTCTACCTATTCCATATAACAAAACATAATATAACTCATCAAAACACAAATATGAACTTCAAAATCACAATTCTACCTATTCCATATACCAAAACATCAATAAATCATCAAAACACAAATATGAACTTCAAAACCTCAATTCTACCTATCCCATATACCAAAACATCAATAACTCATAAAAACACAAATATGAACTTCACAATAAAAATTCTACCTATTCCATATACCAAAACATCAATAACTCATCAAAACACAAATATGAACTTCAAAATCACAATTCTACCTATTCCATATACCAAAACATAATATAACTCATCAAAACATAAATATGAACTTCAAAACACAATTTTTATCTATTCCATTTACCAAAACAACAATAACTCATCAAAACACAAATATGAACTTCAAAATCACAATCTACCTATTCCATATAACAAAACATAATATAACTCATCAAAACACAAATATGAACTTCAAAATCACAATTCTACCTATTCCATATACCAAAACATCAATAACTCATCAAAACACAAATATGAACTTCAAAATCACAATTCTACCTATTCCATATAACAAAACATCAATGAATAATTCATCAAAACACAAATATGAACTTCAAAATCACATTTCTACCTATTCCATATACCAAAACATCAATAACTCATCAAAACACAAATATGAACTTCAAAACACAATTTTTATCTATTCCATTTACAAAAACATCAATAACTCATCAAAACACAAATATGAACTTCAAAATCACAATTCTACCTATTCCATATAACAAAACATAATATAACTCATCAAAACACAAATATGAACTTCAAAATCACAATTCTACCTATTCCATATACCAAAACATCAATAACTCATCAAAACACAAATATGAACTTCAAAATCACAATTCTACCTATTCCATATACCAAAACATCAATGAATAATTCATCAAAACACAAATATGAACTTCAAAATCACAATTCTACCTATTCCATATACCAAAACATCAATAACTCATCAAAACACAAATATGAACTTCAAAACACAATTTTTATCTATTCCATTTACCAAAACATCAATAACTCATCAAAACACAAATATGAACTTCAAAATCACAATTCTACCTATTCCATATAACAAAACAAAATATAACTCATCAAAACACAAATATGAACTTCAAATTCACAATTCTACCTATTCCATATACCAAAACATCAATGAATAATTCATCAAAACACAAATATGAACTTCAAAATCACAATTCTACCTATTCCATATACCAAAACATCAATAAATCATCAAAACACAAATATGAACTTCAAAATCTCAATTCTACCTATTCCATATACCAAAACATCAATAACTCATCAAAACACAAATATGAACTTCAAAATCACAATTCTACCTATTCCATATACCAAAACATCAATAACTCATCAAAACACAAATATGAACTTCAAAACACAATTTTTATCTATTCCATTTACCAAAACATCAATAACTCATCAAAACACAAATATGAACTTCAAAATCACAATTCTACCTATTCCATATAACAAAACATAATATAACTCATCAAAACACAAATATGAACTTCAAAATCACAATTCTACCTATTCCATATACCAAAACATCAATGAATAACTCATCAAAACACAAATATGAACTTCAAAATCACAATTCTACCTATTCCATATACCAAAACATCAATAACTCATCAAAACACAAATATGAACTTCAAAATCACAATTCTACCTATTCCATATAACAAAACATCAATGAATAATTCATCAAAACACAAATATGAACTTCAAAATCACAATTCTACCTATTCCATATACCAAAACATCAATAACTCATCAAAACACAAATATGAACTTCAAAACACAATTTTTATCTATTCCATTTACCAAAACATCAATAACTCATCAAAACACAAATATGAACTTCAAAATCACAATTCTACCTATTCCATATAACAAAACATAATATAACTCATCAAAACACAAATATGAACTTCAAAATCACAATCTACCTATTCCATATACCAAAACATCAATAAATCATCAAAACACAAATATGAACTTCAAAACCTCAATTCTACCTATCCCATATACCAAAACATCAATAACTCATAAAAACACAAATATGAACTTCACAATAAAAATTCTACCTATTCCATATACCAAAACATCAATAACTCATCAAAACACAAATATGAACTTCAAAATCACAATTCTACCTATTCCATATACCAAAAGATCAATAACTCATCAAAACACAAATATGAACTTCAAAATCACAATTCTACCTATTCCATATACCAAAACATCAATAACTCATCATAACACAAATATGAACTTCAAAACACAATTTTTATCTATTCCATTTACCAAAACATCAATAACTCATCAAAACACAAATATGAACTTCAAAATCACAATTCTACCTATTCCATATAACAAAACATAATATAACTCATCAAAACACAAATATGAACTTCAAAATCACAATTCTACCTATTCCATATACCAAAACATCAATAAATCATAAAAACACAAATATGAACTTCAAAATAAAAATTCTACCTATCCCATATATCAAAACATCAATAACTCATCAAAACACAAATATGAACTTCAAAATCACAATTCTACCTATTCCATATACCAAAACATAATATAACTCATCAAAACATAAATATGAACTTCAAAACACAATTTTTATCTATTCCATTTACCAAAACAACAATAACTATCAAAACACAAATATGAACTTCAAAATCACAATTCTACCAATTCCATATAACAAAACATAATATAACTCATCAAAACACAAATATGAACTTCAAAATCACAATTCTACCTATTCCATATACCAAAACATCAATAACTCATCAAAACACAAATATGAACTTCAAAATCACAATTCTACCTATTCCATATAACAAAACATCAATGAATAATTCATCAAAGCACAAATATGAACTTCAAAATCACAATTCTACCTATTCCATATACCAAAACATCAATAACTCATCAAAACACAAATATGAACTTCAAAATCACAATTCTACCTATTCCATATACCAAAACATCAATAACTCATCAAAACACAAATATGAACTTCAAAATCACAATTCTACCTATTCCATATAACAAAACATAATATAACTCATCAAAACACAAATATGAACTTCAAAATCACAATTCTATCTATTCCATATACCAAAACATCAATGAATAATTTCATCAAAACACAAATATGAACTTCAAAATCACAATTCTACCTATTCCATATACCAAAACATCAATAAATCATCAAAACACAAATATGAACTTCAAAATCTCAATTCTACCTATCCCATATACCAAAACATCAATAACTCATCAAAACACAAATATGAACTTCACAATAAAAATTCTACCTATTCCATATACCAAAACACAATTTCTACCCATATACCAAATATGAACTTCAAAACACAATTTTTATCTATTCCATTTACCAAAACATCAATAACTCATCAAAACACAAATATGAACTTCAAAATCACAATTCTACCTATTCCATATAACAAAACATAATATAACTCATCAAAACACAAATATGAACTTCAAAATCACAATTCTACCTATTCCATATACCAAAACATCAATAACTCATCAAAACACAAATATGAACTTCAAAATCACAATTCTACCTATTCCATATACCAAAACATCAATGAATAATTCATCAAAACACAAATATGAACTTCAAAATCACAATTCTACCTATTCCATATACCAAAACATCAATAACTCATCAAAACACAAATATGAACTTCAAAACACAATTTTTATCTATTCCATTTACCAAAACATCAATAACTCATCAAAACACAAATATGAACTTCAAAATCACAATTCTACCTATTCCATATAACAAAACATAATATAACTCATCAAAACACAAATATGAACTTCAAATTCACAATTCTACCTATTCCATATACCAAAACATCAATGAATAATTCATCAAAACACAAATATGAACTTCAAAATCACAATTCTACCTATTCCATATACCAAAACATCAATAAATCATCAAAACACAAATATGAACTTCAAAATCTCAATTCTACCTATTCCATATACCAAAACATCAATAACTCATCAAAACACAAATATGAACTTCACAATAAAAATTCTACCTATTCCATATACCAAAGCATCAATAACTCATCATAACACAAATATGAACTTCAAAATCACAATTCTACCTATTCCATATACCAAAACATCAATGAATAATTCATCAAAACACAAATATGAACTTCAAAATCACAATTCTACCTATTCCATATACCAAAACATCAATAACTCATCAAAACACAAATATGAACTTCAAAATCACAATTCTACCTATTCCATATTACAAAACATAATATAACTCATCAAAACACAAATATGAACTTCAAAATCACAATTCTACCTATTCCATATACCAAAACATCAATGAATAATTTCATCAAAACACAAATATGAACTTCAAAATCACAATTCTACCTATTCCATATACCAAAACATCAATAAATCATCAAAACACAAATATGAACTTCAAAATCTCAATTCTACCTATCCCATATACCAAAACATCAATAACTCATCAAAACACAAATATGAACTTCACAATAAAAATTCTACCTATTCCATATACCAAAACATCAATAACTCATCAAAACATAAATATGAACTTCAAAACACAATTTTTATCTATTCCATTTACCAAAACAACAATAACTCATCAAAACACAAATATGAACTTCAAAATCACAATTCTACCTATTCCATATAACAAAACAAAATATAACTCATCAAAACACAAATATGAACTTCAAAATCACAATTCTACCTATTCCATATACCAAAACATCAATAACTCATCAAAACACAAATATGAACTTCAATATCACAATTCTACCTATTCCATATAACAAAACATAATATAACTCATCAAAACACAAATATGAACTTCAAATTCACAATTCTACCTATTCCATATAACAAAACCTAATATAACTCATCAAAACACAAATATGAACTTCAAAATCACAATTCTACCTATTCCATATAATAAAACATAATATAACTCATCAAAACACAAATATGAACTTCAAAATCACAATTCTACCTATCCCATATACCAAAACATCAATAACTCATGAAAACACAAATATGAACTTCAAAATCACAATTCTACCTATTCCATATAACAAAACATAATATAACTCATGAAAACACAAATATGAACTTCAAAATCAAAATTCTACCTATTCCATATACCAAAACATCATTGAATAATTCATCAAAACACAAATACGAACTTCAAAATCACAATTCTACCATTCCATATAACAAAACATAATATAACTCATCAAAACACAAATATGAACTTCAAAATCACAATTCTACCTATTCCATATAACAAAACATAATATAACTCATCAAAACACAAATATGAACTTCAAAATCACAATTCTACCTATTCCACATACCAAAACATCAATAACTCATCAAAACACAAATATGAACTTCAAAACACGATTTCTATCTATTCCATATACCAAAACATCAATAACTCATCAAAACACAAATATGAACTTCAAAATCACAATTTTACCTATTCCATATACCAAAACATCAATAACTCATCAAAACACAAATATGAACTTCAAAATCACAATTCTACCTATTCCATATACCAAAAGATCAATAACTCATCAAAACACAAATATGAACTTCAAAATCACAATTCTACCTATTCCATATACCAAAACATCAATAACTCATCAAAACACAAATATGAACTTCAAAACACAATTTTTATCTATTCCATTTACCAAAACAACAATAACTATCAAAACACAAATATGAACTTCAAAATCACAATTCTACCAATTCCATATAACAAAACATAATATAACTCATCAAAACACAAATATGAACTTCAAAATCACAATTCTACCTATTCCATATACCAAAACATCAATAACTCATCAAAACACAAATATGAACTTCAAAATCACAATTCTACCTATTCCATATAACAAAACATCAATGAATAATTCATCAAAGCACAAATATGAACTTCAAAATCACAATTCTACCTATTCCATATACCAAAACATCAATAACTCATCAAAACACAAATATGAACTTCAAAATCACAATTCTACCTATTCCATATACCAAAACATCAATAACTCATCAAAACACAAATATGAACTTCAAAATCACAATTCTACCTATTCCATATAACAAAACATAATATAACTCATCAAAACACAAATATGAACTTCAAAATCACAATTCTATCTATTCCATATACCAAAACATCAATGAATAATTTCATCAAAACACAAATATGAACTTCAAAATCACAATTCTACCTATTCCATATACCAAAACATCAATAAATCATCAAAACACAAATATGAACTTCAAAATCTCAATTCTACCTATCCCATATACCAAAACATCAATAACTCATCAAAACACAAATATGAACTTCACAATAAAAATTCTACCTATTCCATATACCAAAACACAATTTCTACCCATATACCAAATATGAACTTCAAAACACAATTTTTATCTATTCCATTTACCAAAACATCAATAACTCATCAAAACACAAATATGAACTTCAAAATCACAATTCTACCTATTCCATATAACAAAACATAATATAACTCATCAAAACACAAATATGAACTTCAAAATCACAATTCTACCTATTCCATATACCAAAACATCAATAACTCATCAAAACACAAATATGAACTTCAAAATCACAATTCTACCTATTCCATATACCAAAACATCAATGAATAATTCATCAAAACACAAATATGAACTTCAAAATCACAATTCTACCTATTCCATATACCAAAACATCAATAACTCATCAAAACACAAATATGAACTTCAAAACACAATTTTTATCTATTCCATTTACCAAAACATCAATAACTCATCAAAACACAAATATGAACTTCAAAATCACAATTCTACCTATTCCATATAACAAAACATAATATAACTCATCAAAACACAAATATGAACTTCAAATTCACAATTCTACCTATTCCATATACCAAAACATCAATGAATAATTCATCAAAACACAAATATGAACTTCAAAATCACAATTCTACCTATTCCATATACCAAAACATCAATAAATCATCAAAACACAAATATGAACTTCAAAATCTCAATTCTACCTATTCCATATACCAAAACATCAATAACTCATCAAAACACAAATATGAACTTCACAATAAAAATTCTACCTATTCCATATACCAAAGCATCAATAACTCATCATAACACAAATATGAACTTCAAAATCACAATTCTACCTATTCCATATACCAAAACATCAATGAATAATTCATCAAAACACAAATATGAACTTCAAAATCACAATTCTACCTATTCCATATACCAAAACATCAATAACTCATCAAAACACAAATATGAACTTCAAAATCACAATTCTACCTATTCCATATTACAAAACATAATATAACTCATCAAAACACAAATATGAACTTCAAAATCACAATTCTACCTATTCCATATACCAAAACATCAATGAATAATTTCATCAAAACACAAATATGAACTTCAAAATCACAATTCTACCTATTCCATATACCAAAACATCAATAAATCATCAAAACACAAATATGAACTTCAAAATCTCAATTCTACCTATCCCATATACCAAAACATCAATAACTCATCAAAACACAAATATGAACTTCACAATAAAAATTCTACCTATTCCATATACCAAAACATCAATAACTCATCAAAACATAAATATGAACTTCAAAACACAATTTTTATCTATTCCATTTACCAAAACAACAATAACTCATCAAAACACAAATATGAACTTCAAAATCACAATTCTACCTATTCCATATAACAAAACAAAATATAACTCATCAAAACACAAATATGAACTTCAAAATCACAATTCTACCTATTCCATATACCAAAACATCAATAACTCATCAAAACACAAATATGAACTTCAATATCACAATTCTACCTATTCCATATAACAAAACATAATATAACTCATCAAAACACAAATATGAACTTCAAATTCACAATTCTACCTATTCCATATAACAAAACCTAATATAACTCATCAAAACACAAATATGAACTTCAAAATCACAATTCTACCTATTCCATATAATAAAACATAATATAACTCATCAAAACACAAATATGAACTTCAAAATCACAATTCTACCTATCCCATATACCAAAACATCAATAACTCATGAAAACACAAATATGAACTTCAAAATCACAATTCTACCTATTCCATATAACAAAACATAATATAACTCATGAAAACACAAATATGAACTTCAAAATCAAAATTCTACCTATTCCATATACCAAAACATCATTGAATAATTCATCAAAACACAAATACGAACTTCAAAATCACAATTCTACCATTCCATATAACAAAACATAATATAACTCATCAAAACACAAATATGAACTTCAAAATCACAATTCTACCTATTCCATATAACAAAACATAATATAACTCATCAAAACACAAATATGAACTTCAAAATCACAATTCTACCTATTCCACATACCAAAACATCAATAACTCATCAAAACACAAATATGAACTTCAAAACACGATTTCTATCTATTCCATATACCAAAACATCAATAACTCATCAAAACACAAATATGAACTTCAAAATCACAATTTTACCTATTCCATATACCAAAACATCAATAACTCATCAAAACACAAATATGAACTTCAAAATCACAATTCTACCTATTCCATATACCAAAAGATCAATAACTCATCAAAACACAAATATGAACTTCAAAATCACAATTCTACCTATTCCATATACCAAAACATCAATAACTCATCAAAACACAAATATGAACTTCAAAACACAATTTTTATCTATTCCATTTACCAAAACATCAATAACTCATCAAAACACAAATATGAACTTCAAAATCACAATTCTACCTATTCCATATAACAAAACATAATATAACTCATCAAAACACAAATATGAACTTCCAAATCACAATTCTACCTATTCCATATACCAAAACATCAATAACTCATCAAAACACAAATATGAACTTCAAAATCACAATTCTACCTATTCCATATAACAAAACATAATATAACTCATCAAAACACAAATATGAACTTCAAAATCAAAATTCTAACTATTCCATATACCAAAACATCATTGAATAATTCATCAAAACACAAATATGAACTTCAAAATCACAATTCTACCATTCCATATAACAAAACATAATATAACTCATCAAAACACAAATATGAACTTCAAAATCACAATTCTACCTATTCCATATACCAAAACATAATATAACTCATCAAAACATAAATATGAACTTCAAAACACAATTTTTATCAATTCCATTTACCAAAACAACAATAACTCATCAAAACACAAATATGAACTTCAAAATCACAATTCTACCTATTCCATATAACAAAACATAATATAACTCATCAAAACACAAATATGAACTTCAAAATCACAATTCTACCTATTCCATATACCAAAACATCAATAACTCATCAAAACACAAATATGAACTTCAAAATCACAATTCTACCTATTCCATATAACAAAACATCAATGAATAATTCATCAAAACACAAATATGAACTTCAAAATCACAATTCTTCCTATTCCATATACCAAAACATCAATAACTCATCAAAACACAAATATGAACTTCAAAACACAATTTTTATCTATTCCATTTACCAAAACATCAATAACTCATCAAAACACAAATATGAACTTCAAAATCACAATTCTACCTATTCCATATAACAAAACATAATATAACTCATCAAAACACAAATATGAACTTCAAAATCACAATTCTACCTATTCCATATACCAAAACATCAATGAATAATTCATCAAAACACAAATATGAACTTCAAAATCACAATTCTACCTATTCCATATACCAAAACATCAATAACTCATCAAAACACAAATATGAACTTCAAAACACAATTTTTATCTATTCCATTTACCAAAACATCAATAACTCATCAAAACACAAATATGAACTTCAAAATCACAATTCTACCTATTCCATATAACAAAACAAAATATAACTCATCAAAACACAAATATGAACTTCAAATTCACAATTCTACCTATTCCATATACCAAAACATCAATGAATAATTCATCAAAACACAAATATGAACTTCAAAATCACAATTCTACCTATTCCATATACCAAAACATCAATAAATCATCCAAACACAAATATGAACTTCAAAATCTCAATTCTACCTATTCTATATACCAAAACATCAATAACTCATCAAAACACAAATATGAACTTCAAAATCACAATTCTACCTATTCCATATACCAAAACATCAATAACTCATCAAAACACAAATATGAACTTCAAAACACAATTTTTATCTATTCCATTTACCAAAACATCAATAACTCATCAAAACACAAATATGAACTTCAAAATCACAATTCTACCTATTCCATATAACAAAACATAATATAACTCATCAAAACACAAATATGAACTTCAAAATCACAATTCTACCTATTCCATATACCAAAACATCAATGAATAACTCATCAAAACACAAATATGAACTTCAAAATCACAATTCTACCTATTCCATATACCAAAACATCAATAACTCATCAAAACACAAATATGAACTTCAAAATCACAATTCTACCTATTCCATATAACAAAACATCAATGAATAATTCATCAAAACACAAATATGAACTTCAAAATCACAATTCTACCTATTCCATATACCAAAACATCAATAACTCATCAAAACACAAATATGAACTTCAAAACACAATTTTTATCTATTCCATTTACCAAAACATCAATAACTCATCAAAACACAAATATGAACTTCAAAATCACAATTCTACCTATTCCATATAACAAAACATAATATAACTCATCAAAACACAAATATGAACTTCAAAATCACAATTCTACCTATTCCATATACCAAAACATCAATAACTCATCAAAACACAAATATGAACTTCAAAACACAATTTTTATCTATTCCATTTACCAAAACATCAATAACTCATCAAAACACAAATATGAACTTCAAAATCACAATTCTACCTATTCCATATAACAAAACATAATATAACTCATCAAAACACAAATATGAACTTCAAAATCACAATTCTACCTATTCCATATACCAAAACATCAATAAATCATCAAAACACAAATATGAACTTCAAAACCTCAATTCTACCTATCCCATATACCAAAACATCAATAACTCATAAAAACACAAATATGAACTTCACAATAAAAATTCTACCTATTCCATATACCAAAACATCAATAACTCATCAAAACACAAATATGAACTTCAAAATCACAATTCTACCTATTCCATATACCAAAAGATCAATAACTCATCAAAACACAAATATGAACTTCAAAATCACAATTCTACCTATTCCATATACCAAAACATCAATAACTCATCAAAACACAAATATGAACTTCAAAACACAATTTTTATCTATTCCATTTACCAAAACATCAATAACTCATCAAAACACAAATATGAACTTCAAAATCACAATTCTACCTATTCCATATAACAAAACATAATATAACTCATCAAAACACAAATATGAACTTCAAAATCACAATTCTACCTATTCCATATACCAAAACATCAATAAATCATAAAAACACAAATATGAACTTCAAAATAAAAATTCTACCTATCCCATATATCAAAACATCAATAACTCATCAAAACACAAATATGAACTTCAAAATCACAATTCTACCTATTCCATATACCAAAACATAATATAACTCATCAAAACATAAATATGAACTTCAAAACACAATTTTTATCTATTCCATTTACCAAAACAACAATAACTCATCAAAACACAAATATGAACTTCAAAATCACAATTCTACCTATTCCAACAATAACTCATCAAAACACAAATATGAACTTCAAAATCACAATTCTACCTATTCCATATAACAAAACATAATATAACTCATCAAAACACAAATATGAACTTCAAAATCACAATTCTACCTATTCCATATACCAAAACATCAATAACTCATCAAAACACAAATATGAACTTCAAAATCACAATTCTACCTATTCCATATAACAAAACATCAATGAATAATTCATCAAAACACAAATATGAACTTCAAAATCACAATTCTACCTATTCCATATACCAAAACATCAATAACTCATCAAAACACAAATATGAACTTCAAAACACAATTTTTATCTATTCCATTTACCAAAACATCAATAACTCATCAAAACACAAATATGAACTTCAAAATCACAATTCTACCTATTCCATATAACAAAACATAATATAACTCATCAAAACACAAATATGAACTTCAAAATCACAATTCTACCTATTCCATATACCAAAACATCAATAACTCATCAAAACACAAATATGAACTTCAAAATCACAATTCTACCTATTCCATATACCAAAACATCAATGAATAATTCATCAAAACACAAATATGAACTTCAAAATCACAATTCTACCTATTCCATATACCAAAACATCAATAACTCATCAAAACACAAATATGAACTTCAAAATCACAATTCTACCTATTCCATATAACAAAACATCAATGAATAATTCATCAAAACACAAATATGAACTTCAAAATCACAATTCTACCTATTCCATATACCAAAACATCAATAACTCATCAAAACACAAATATGAACTTCAAAACACAATTTTTATCTATTCCATTTACCAAAACATCAATAACTCATCAAAACACAAATATGAACTTCAAAATCACAATTCTACCTATTCCATATACCAAAACATCAATAACTCATCAAAACACAAATATGAACTTCAAAATCACAATTCTACCTATTCCATATACCAAAACATCAATGAATAATTCATCAAAACACAAATATGAACTTCAAAATCACAATTCTACCTATTCCATATACCAAAACATCAATAACTCATCAAAACACAAATATGAACTTCAAAACACAATTTTTATCTATTCCATTTACCAAAACATCAATAACTCATCAAAACACAAATATGAACTTCAAAATCACAATTCTACCTATTCCATATAACAAAACATAATATAACTCATCAAAACACAAATATGAACTTCAAATTCACAATTCTACCTATTCCATATACCAAAACATCAATGAATAATTCATCAAAACACAAATATGAACTTCAAAATCACAATTCTACCTATTCCATATACCAAAACATCAATAAATCATCAAAACACAAATATGAACTTCAAAATCTCAATTCTACCTATTCCATATACCAAAACATCAATAACTCATCAAAACACAAATATGAACTTCACAATAAAAATTCTACCTATTCCATATACCAAAGCATCAATAACTCATCATAACACAAATATGAACTTCAAAATCACAATTCTACCTATTCCATATACCAAAACATCAATGAATAATTCATCAAAACACAAATATGAACTTCAAAATCACAATTCTACCTATTCCATATACCAAAACATCAATAACTCATCAAAACACAAATATGAACTTCAAAATCACAATTCTACCTATTCCATATTACAAAACATAATATAACTCATCAAAACACAAATATGAACTTCAAAATCACAATTCTACCTATTCCATATACCAAAACATCAATGAATAATTTCATCAAAACACAAATATGAACTTCAAAATCACAATTCTACCTATTCCATATACCAAAACATCAATAAATCATCAAAACACAAATATGAACTTCAAAATCTCAATTCTACCTATCCCATATACCAAAACATCAATAACTCATCAAAACACAAATATGAACTTCACAATAAAAATTCTACCTATTCCATATACCAAAACATCAATAACTCATCAAAACATAAATATGAACTTCAAAACACAATTTTTATCTATTCCATTTACCAAAACAACAATAACTCATCAAAACACAAATATGAACTTCAAAATCACAATTCTACCTATTCCATATAACAAAACAAAATATAACTCATCAAAACACAAATATGAACTTCAAAATCACAATTCTACCTATTCCATATACCAAAACATCAATAACTCATCAAAACACAAATATGAACTTCAATATCACAATTCTACCTATTCCATATAACAAAACATAATATAACTCATCAAAACACAAATATGAACTTCAAATTCACAATTCTACCTATTCCATATAACAAAACCTAATATAACTCATCAAAACACAAATATGAACTTCAAAATCACAATTCTACCTATTCCATATAATAAAACATAATATAACTCATCAAAACACAAATATGAACTTCAAAATCACAATTCTACCTATCCCATATACCAAAACATCAATAACTCATGAAAACACAAATATGAACTTCAAAATCACAATTCTACCTATTCCATATAACAAAACATAATATAACTCATCAAAACACAAATATGAACTTCAAAATCAAAATTCTACCTATTCCATATACCAAAACATCATTGAATAATTCATCAAAACACAAATACGAACTTCAAAATCACAATTCTACCATTCCATATAACAAAACATAATATAACTCATCAAAACACAAATATGAACTTCAAAATCACAATTCTACCTATTCCATATAACAAAACATAATATAACTCATCAAAACACAAATATGAACTTCAAAATCACAATTCTACCTATTCCACATACCAAAACATCAATAACTCATCAAAACACAAATATGAACTTCAAAATCACAATTCTACCTATTCCATATAACAAAACATAATATAACTCATCAAAACACAAATATGAACTTCAAAATCAAAATTCTAACTATTCCATATACCAAAACATCATTGAATAATTCATCAAAACACAAATATGAACTTCAAAATCACAATTCTACCATTCCATATAACAAAACATAATATAACTCATCAAAACACAAATATGAACTTCAAAATCACAATTCTACCTATTCCATATACCAAAACATAATATAACTCATCAAAACATAAATATGAACTTCAAAACACAATTTTTATCAATTCCATTTACCAAAACAACAATAACTCATCAAAACACAAATATGAACTTCAAAATCACAATTCTACTTATTCCATATAACAAAACATAATATAACTCATCAAAACACAAATATGAACTTCAAAATCACAATTCTACCTATTCCATATACCAAAACATCAATAACTCATCAAAACACAAATATGAACTTCAAAATCACAATTCTACCTATTCCATATAACAAAACATCAATGAATAATTCATCAAAACACAAATATGAACTTCAAAATCACAATTCTACCTATTCCATATACCAAAACATCAATAACTCATCAAAACACAAATATGAACTTCAAAACACAATTTTTATCTATTCCATTTACCAAAACATCAATAACTCATCAAAACACAAATATGAACTTCAAAATCACAATTCTACCTATTCCATATAACAAAACATAATATAACTCATCAAAACACAAATATGAACTTCAAAATCACAATTCTACCTATTCCATATACCAAAACATCAATGAATAATTCATCAAAACACAAATATGAACTTCAAAATCACAATTCTACCTATTCCATATACCAAAACATCAATAACTCATCAAAACACAAATATGAACTTCAAAACACAATTTTTATCTATTCCATTTACCAAAACATCAATAACTCATCAAAACACAAATATGAACTTCAAAATCACAATTCTACCTATTCCATATAACAAAACAAAATATAACTCATCAAAACACAAATATGAACTTCAAATTCACAATTCTACCTATTCCATATACCAAAACATCAATGAATAATTCATCAAAACACAAATATGAACTTCAAAATCACAATTCTACCTATTCCATATACCAAAACATCAATAAATCATCAAAACACAAATATGAACTTCAAAATCTCAATTCTACCTATTCCATATACCAAAACATCAATAACTCATCAAAACACAAATATGAACTTCAAAATCACAATTCTACCTATTCCATATACCAAAACATCAATAACTCATCAAAACACAAATATGAACTTCAAAACACAATTTTTATCTATTCCATTTACCAAAACATCAATAACTCATCAAAACACAAATATGAACTTCAAAATCACAATTCTACCTATTCCATATAACAAAACATAATATAACTCATCAAAACACAAATATGAACTTCAAAATCACAATTCTACCTATTCCATATACCAAAACATCAATGAATAACTCATCAAAACACAAATATGAACTTCAAAATCACAATTCTACCTATTCCATATACCAAAACATCAATAACTCATCAAAACACAAATATGAACTTCAAAATCACAATTCTACCTATTCCATATAACAAAACATCAATGAATAATTCATCAAAACACAAATATGAACTTCAAAATCACAATTCTACCTATTCCATATACCAAAACATCAATAACTCATCAAAACACAAATATGAACTTCAAAACACAATTTTTATCTATTCCATTTACCAAAACATCAATAACTCATCAAAACACAAATATGAACTTCAAAATCACAATTCTACCTATTCCATATAACAAAACATAATATAACTCATCAAAACACAAATATGAACTTCAAAATCACAATTCTACCTATTCCATATACCAAAACATCAATAAATCATCAAAACACAAATATGAACTTCAAAACCTCAATTCTACCTATCCCATATACCAAAACATCAATAACTCATAAAAACACAAATATGAACTTCACAATAAAAATTCTACCTATTCCATATACCAAAACATCAATAACTCATCAAAACACAAATATGAACTTCAAAATCACAATTCTACCTATTCCATATACCAAAAGATCAATAACTCATCAAAACACAAATATGAACTTCAAAATCACAATTCTACCTATTCCATATACCAAAACATCAATAACTCATCAAAACACAAATATGAACTTCAAAACACAATTTTTATCTATTCCATTTACCAAAACATCAATAACTCATCAAAACACAAATATGAACTTCAAAATCACAATTCTACCTATTCCATATAACAAAACATAATATAACTCATCAAAACACAAATATGAACTTCAAAATCACAATTCTACCTATTCCATATACCAAAACATCAATAAATCATAAAAACACAAATATGAACTTCAAAATAAAAATTCTACCTATCCCATATATCAAAACATCAATAACTCATCAAAACACAAATATGAACTTCAAAATCACAATTCTACCTATTCCATATACCAAAACATAATATAACTCATCAAAACATAAATATGAACTTCAAAACACAATTTTTATCTATTCCATTTACCAAAACAACAATAACTCATCAAAACACAAATATGAACTTCAAAATCACAATTCTACCTATTCCAACAATAACTCATCAAAACACAAATATGAACTTCAAAATCACAATTCTACCTATTCCATATAACAAAACATAATATAACTCATCAAAACACAAATATGAACTTCAAAATCACAATTCTACCTATTCCATATACCAAAACATCAATAACTCATCAAAACACAAATATGAACTTCAAAATCACAATTCTACCTATTCCATATAACAAAACATCAATGAATAATTCATCAAAACACAAATATGAACTTCAAAATCACAATTCTACCTATTCCATATACCAAAACATCAATAACTCATCAAAACACAAATATGAACTTCAAAACACAATTTTTATCTATTCCATTTACCAAAACATCAATAACTCATCAAAACACAAATATGAACTTCAAAATCACAATTCTACCTATTCCATATAACAAAACATAATATAACTCATCAAAACACAAATATGAACTTCAAAATCACAATTCTACCTATTCCATATACCAAAACATCAATAACTCATCAAAACACAAATATGAACTTCAAAATCACAATTCTACCTATTCCATATACCAAAACATCAATGAATAATTCATCAAAACACAAATATGAACTTCAAAATCACAATTCTACCTATTCCATATACCAAAACATCAATAACTCATCAAAACACAAATATGAACTTCAAAACACAATTTTTATCTATTCCATTTACCAAAACATCAATAACTCATCAAAACACAAATATGAACTTCAAAATCACAATTCTACCTATTCCATATAACAAAACATAATATAACTCATCAAAACACAAATATGAACTTCAAATTCACAATTGTACCTATTCCATATACCAAAACATCAATGAATAATTCATCAAAACACAAATATGAACTTCAAAATCACAATTCTACCTATTCCATATACCAAAACATCAATAAATCATCAAAACACAAATATGAACTTCAAAATCTCAATTCTACCTATTCCATATACCAAAACATCAATAACTCATCAAAACACAAATATGAACTTCACAATAAAAATTCTACCTATTCCATATACCAAAACATCAATAACTCATCATAACACAAATATGAACTTCAAAATCACAATTCTACCTATTCCATATACCAAAACATCAATGAATAATTCATCAAAACACAAATATGAACTTCAAAATCACAATTCTACCTATTCCATATACCAAAACATCAATAACTCATCAAAACACAAATATGAACTTCAAAATCACAATTCTACCTATTCCATATAACAAAACATAATATAACTCATCAAAACACAAATATGAACTTCAAAATCACAATTCTACCTATTCCATATACCAAAACATCAATAAATCATCAAAACACAAATATGAACTTCAAAATCTCAATTCTACCTATCCCATATACCAAAACATCAATAACTCATCAAAACACAAATATGAACTTCACAATAAAATTCTACCTATTCCATATACCAAAACATCAATAACTCATCAAAACATAAATATGAACTTCAAAACACAATTTTTATCTATTCCATTTACCAAAACAACAATAACTCATCAAAACACAAATATGAACTTCAAAATCACAATTCTACCTATTCCATATAACAAAACAAAATATAACTCATCAAAACACAAATATGAACTTTAAAATCACAATTCTACCTATTCCATATACCAAAACATCAATAACTCATCAAAACACAAATATGAACTTCAAAATCACAATTCTACCTATTCCATATAACAAAACATAATATAACTCATCAAAACACAAATATGAACTTCAAATTCACAATTCTACCTATTCCATATAACAAAACCTAATATAACTCATCAAAACACAAATATGAACTTCAAAATCACAATTCTACCTATTCCATATAACAAAACATAATATAACTCATCAAAACACAAATATGAACTTCAAAATCACAATTCTACCTATTCCATATACCAAAACATCAATGAATAATTCATCAAAACACAAATATGAACTTCAAAATCACAATTCTACCTATTCCATATACCAAAACATCAATAACTCATCAAAACACAAATATGAACTTCAAAATCACAATTCTACCTATTCCATATACCAAAACATCAATGAATAATTCATCAAAACACAAATATGAACTTCAAAATCACAATTCTACCTATTCCATATACCAAAACATCAATAACTCATCAAAACACAAATATGAACTTCAAAATCACAATTCTACCTATTCCATATAACAAAACATAATATAACTCATCAAAACACAAATATGAACTTCAAAATCACAATTCTACCTATTCCATATACCAAAACATCAATAAATCATCAAAACACAAATATGAACTTCAAAATCTCAATTCTACCTATCCCATATACCAAAACATCAATAACTCATCAAAACACAAATATGAACTTCACAATAAAAATTCTACCTATTCCATATACCAAAACATCAATAACTCATCAAAACATAAATATGAACTTCAAAACACAATTTTTATCTATTCCATTTACCAAAACAACAATAACTCATCAAAACACAAATATGAACTTCAAAATCACAATTCTACCTATTCCATATAACAAAACAAAATATAACTCATCAAAACACAAATATGAACTTCAAAATCACAATTCTACCTATTCCATATAACAAAACATAATATAACTCATCAAAACACAAATATGAACTTCAAATTCACAATTCTACCTATTCCATATAACAAAACCTAATATAACTCATCAAAACACAAATATGAACTTCAAAATCACAATTCTACCTATTCCATATAACAAAACATAATATAACTCATCAAAACACAAATATGAACTTCAAAATCACAATTCTACCTATCCCATATACCAAAACATCAATAACTCATGAAAACACAAATATGAACTTCAAAATCACAATTCTACCTATTCCATATAACAAAACATAATATAACTCATCAAAACACAAATATGAACTTCAAAATCAAAATTCTACCTATTCCATATACCAAAACATCATTGAATAATTCATCAAAACACAAATATGAACTTCAAAATCACAATTCTACCATTCCATATAACAAAACATAATATAACTCATCAAAACACAAATATGAACTTCAAAATCACAATTCTACCTATTCCATATAACAAAACATAATATAACTCATCAAAACACAAATATGAACTTCAAAATCACAATTCTACCTATTCCACATACCAAAACATCAATAACTCATCAAAACACAAATATGAACTTCAAAACACGATTTCTATCTATTCCATATACCAAAACATCAATAACTCATCAAAACACAAATATGAACTTCAAAATCACAATTTTACCTATTCCATATACCAAAATATCAATAACTCATCAAAACACAAATATGAACTTCAAAATCACAATTCTACCTATTCCATATAACAAAACATAATATAACTCATCAAAACACAAATATGAACTTCAAAATCAAAATTCTACCTATTCCATATACCAAAACATCATTGAATAATTCATCAAAACACAACTATGAACTTCAAAATCACAATTCTACCTATTCCATATAACAAAACATAATATAACTCATCAAAACACAAATATGAACTTCAAAATCACAATTCTACCTATTCCATATAACAAAACATAATATAACTCATCAAAACACAAATATGAACTTTAAAATCACAATTCTACCTATTCCATATAACAAAACATAATATAACTCATCAAAACACAAATATGAACTTCAAATTCACAATTCTACCTATTCCATATACCAAAACATCAATGAATAATTCATCAAAACACAAACATGAACTTCAAAATCACAATTCTACCTATTCCATATACCAAAACATCAATGAATAACTCATCAAAACACAAATATGAACTTCAAAATCACAATTCTACCTATTCCATATACCAAAACATCAATGAATAATTCATCAAAACACAAATATGAACTTCAAAATCACAATTCCACCTATTCCATATACCAAAACATCAATAAATCATCAAAACACAAATATGAACTTCAAAATCTCAATTCTACCTATCCCATATACCAAAACATCAATAACTCATCAAAACACATATATGAACTTCACAATAAAAATTCTACCTATTCCATATACCAAAACATCAATAACTCATCAAAACAAAAATATGAACTTCAAAATCACAATTCTACCTATTCCATATACCAAAACATCAATGAATAATTCATCAAAACACAAATATGAACTTCAAAATCACAATTCTACCTATTCCATATACCAAAACATCAATAACTCATCAAAACACAAATATGAACTTCAAAATCTCAATTCTACCTATTCCATATACCAAAACATCAATGAATAACTCATCAAAACACAAATATGAACTTCAAAATCAAAATTCTACCTATTCCATTTACCAAAACATCAATAACTCATCAAAACACAAATATGAACTTCAAAATCACAATTCTACCTATTCCATTTACCAAAACATCAATAACTCATCAAAACACAAATATGAACTTCAAAATCTCAATTCTACCTATTCCATATACCAAAACATCAATAACTCATCAAAACACAAATATGAACTTCACAATAAAAATTCTACCTATTCCATATACCAAAACATCAATAACTCATCAAAACACAAATATGAACTTCAAAATCACAATTCTACCTATTCCATATAACAAAACATAATATAACTCATCAAAACACAAATATGAACTTCAAAATCACAATTCTACCTATTCCATATAACAAAACATAATATAACTCATCAAAACACAAATATGAACTTCAAAATCAAAATTCTACCTATTCCATATACCAAAACATCATTGAATAATTCATCAAAACACAACTATGAACTTCAAAATCACAATTCTACCTATTCCATATAACAAAACATAATATAACTCATCAAAACACAAATATGAACTTCAAAATAACAATTCTACCTATTCCATATACCAAAACATCATTGAATAATTCATCAAAACACAAATATGAACTTCAAAATCACATTTCTACCTATTCCATATAACAAAACATAATATAACTCATCAAAACACAAATATGAACTTCAAAATCACAATTCTACCTATTCCATATACCAAAACATCAATAACTCATCAAAACACAAATATGAACTTCACAATAAAAATTCTACCTATTCCATATACCAAAACATCAATAACTCATCATAACACAAATATGAACTTCAAAATCACAATTCTACCTATTCCATATAACAAAACATAATATAACTCATCAAAACACAAATATGAACTTCAAAATCAAAATTCTACCTATTCCATATACCAAAACATCATTGAATAATTCATCAAAACACAACTATGAACTTCAAAATCACAATTCTACCTATTCCATATAACAAAACATAATATAACTCATCAAAACACAAATATGAACTTCAAAATAACAATTCTACCTATTCCATATACCAAAACATCATTGAATAATTCATCAAAACACAAATATGAACATCAAAATCACATTTCTACCTATTCCATATAACAAAACATAATATAACTCATCAAAACACAAATATGAACTTCAAAATCACAATTCTACCTATTCCATATACCAAAACATCAATAACTCATCGAAACACAAATATGAACTTCAAAATCACAATTCTACCTATTTCATATAACAAAACATAATATAACTCATCAAAACACAAATATGAACTTCAAAATCACAATTCTACCTATTCCATATAACAAAACATAATATAACTCATCAAAACACAAATATGAACTTCAAAATCAAAATTCTACCTATTCCATATACCAAAACATCATTGAATAATTCATCAAAACACAACTATGAACTTCAAAATCACAATTCTATCTATTCCATATAACAAAACATAATATAACTCATCAAAACACAAATATGAACTTCAAAATAACAATTCTACCTATTCCATATACCAAAACATCATTGAATAATTCATCAAAACACAAATATGAACTTCAAAATCACATTTCTACCTATTCCATATAACAAAACATAATATAACTCATCAAAACACAAATATGAACTTCAAAATCACAATTCTACCTATTCCATATACCAAAACATCAATAACTCATCAAAACACAAATATGAACTTCACAATAAAAATTCTACCTATTCCATATACCAAAACATCAATAACTCATCATAACACAAATATGAACTTCAAAATCACAATTCTACCTATTCCATATAACAAAACATAATATAACTCATCAAAACACAAATATGAACTTCAAAATCAAAATTCTACCTATTCCATATACCAAAACATCATTGAATAATTCATCAAAACACAACTATGAACTTCAAAATCACAATTCTACCTATTCCATATAACAAAACATAATATAACTCATCAAAACACAAATATGAACTTCAAAATAACAATTCTACCTATTCCATATACCAAAACATCATTGAATAATTCATCAAAACACAAATATGAACTTCAAAATCACATTTCTACCTATTCCATATAACAAAACATAATATAACTCGTCAAAACACAAATATGAACTTCAAAATCACAATTCTACCTATTCCATATACCAAAACATCAATAACTCATCGAAACACAAATATGAACTTCAAAATCACAATTCTACCTATTTCATATAACAAAACATAATATAACTCATCAAAACACAAATATGAACTTCAAAATCACAATTCTACCTATTCCATATACCAAAACATAATATAAATCATCAAAACACAAATATGAACTTCAAAATCACAATTCTACCTATTCCATTTACCAAAACATCAATAACTCATCAAAACACAAATATGAACTTCAAAATCACAATTCTACCTATTCCATATACCAAAACATCAATAACTCATCAAAATACAAATATGAACTTCAAAATCACAATTCTACCTATTCCATATAACAAAACATAATATAACTCATCAAAACACAAATATGAACTTCAAAATCACAATTCTACCTATTCCATATAACAAAACCTAATATAACTCATCAAAACACAAATATGAACTTCAAAATCACAATTCTACCTATTCCATATAACAAAACATAATATAACTCATCAAAACACAAATATGAACTTCAAAATCACAATTCTACCTATCCCATATACCAAAACATCAATAACTCATGAAAACACAAATATGAACTTCAAAATCACAATTCTACCTATTCCATATAACAAAACATAATATAACTCATCAAAACACAAATATGAACTTCAAAATCAAAATTCTACCTATTCCATATACCAAAACATCATTGAATAATTCATCAAAACACAAATATGAACTTCAAAATCACAATTCTACCTATTCCATATAACAAAACATAATATAACTCATCAAAACACAAATATGAACTTCAAAATCACAATTCTACCTATTCCATATAACAAAACATAATATAACTCATCAAAACACAAATATGAACTTCAAAATCAAAATTCTACCTATTCCATATACCAAAACATCATTGAATAATTCATCAAAACACAACTATGAACTTCAAAATCACAATTCTACCTATTCCATATAACAAAACATAATATAACTCATCAAAACACAAATATGAACTTCAAAATAACAATTCTACCTATTCCATATACCAAAACATCATTGAATAATTCATCAAAACACAAATATGAACTTCAAAATCACATTTCTACCTATTCCATATAACAAAACATAATATAACTCATCAAAACACAAATATGAACTTCAAAATCACAATTCTACCTATTCCATATAACAAAACATAATATAACTCATCAAAACACAAATATGAACTTCACAATAAAAATTCTACCTATTCCATATACCAAAACATCATTGAATAATTCATCAAAACACAACTATGAACTTCAAAATCACAATTCTACCTATTCCATATAACAAAACATAATATAACTCATCAAAACACAAATATGAACTTCAAAATAACAATTCTACCTATTCCATATACCAAAACATCATTGAATAATTCATCAAAACACAAATATGAACTTCAAAATCACATTTCTACCTATTCCATATAACAAAACATAATATAACTCATCAAAACACAAATATGAACTTCAAAATCACAATTCTACCTATTCCATATACCAAAACATCAATAACTCATCGAAACACAAATATGAACTTCAAAATCACAATTCTACCTATTTCATATAACAAAACATAATATAACTCATCAAAACACAAATATGAACTTCAAAATCACAATTCTACCTATTCCATATAACAAAACATAATATAACTCATCAAAACACAAATATGAACTTCAAAATCAAAATTCTACCTATTCCATATACCAAAACATCATTGAATAATTCATCAAAACACAACTATGAACTTCAAAATCACAATTCTACCTATTCCATATAACAAAACATAATATAACTCATCAAAACACAAATATGAACTTCAAAATAACAATTCTACCTATTCCATATACCAAAACATCATTGAATAATTCATCAAAACACAAATATGAACTTCAAAATCACATTTCTACCTATTCCATATAACAAAACATAATATAACTCATCAAAACACAAATATGAACTTCAAAATCACAATTCTACCTATTCCATATACCAAAACATCAATAACTCATCAAAACACAAATATGAACTTCACAATAAAAATTCTACCTATTCCATATACCAAAACATCAATAACTCATCATAACACAAATATGAACTTCAAAATCACAATTCTACCTATTCCATATAACAAAACATAATATAACTCATCAAAACACAAATATGAACTTCAAAATCAAAATTCTACCTATTCCATATACCAAAACATCATTGAATAATTCATCAAAACACAACTATGAACTTCAAAATCACAATTCTACCTATTCCATATAACAAAACATAATATAACTCATCAAAACACAAATATGAACTTCAAAATAACAATTCTACCTATTCCATATACCAAAACATCATTGAATAATTCATCAAAACACAAATATGAACTTCAAAATCACATTTCTACCTATTCCATATAACAAAACATAATATAACTCGTCAAAACACAAATATGAACTTCAAAATCACAATTCTACCTATTCCATATACCAAAACATCAATAACTCATCGAAACACAAATATGAACTTCAAAATCACAATTCTACCTATTTCATATAACAAAACATAATATAACTCATCAAAACACAAATATGAACTTCAAAATCACAATTCTACCTATTCCATATACCAAAACATAATATAAATCATCAAAACACAAATATGAACTTCAAAATCACAATTCTACCTATTCCATTTACCAAAACATCAATAACTCATCAAAACACAAATATGAACTTCAAAATCACAATTCTACCTATTCCATATACCAAAACATCAATAACTCATCAAAATACAAATATGAACTTCAAAATCACGATTCTACCTATTCCATATAACAAAACATAATATAACTCATCAAAACACAAATATGAACTTCAAAATCACAATTCTACCTATTCCATATAACAAAACCTAATATAACTCATCAAAACACAAATATGAACTTCAAAATCACAATTCTACCTATTCCATATAACAAAACATAATATAACTCATCAAAACACAAATATGAACTTCAAAATCACAATTCTACCTATCCCATATACCAAAACATCAATAACTCATGAAAACACAAATATGAACTTCAAAATCACAATTCTACCTATTCCATATAACAAAACATAATATAACTCATCAAAACACAAATATGAACTTCAAAATCAAAATTCTACCTATTCCATATACCAAAACATCATTGAATAATTCATCAAAACACAAATATGAACTTCAAAATCACAATTCTACCTATTCCATATAACAAAACATAATATAACTCATCAAAACACAAATATGAACTTCAAAATCACAATTCTACCTATTCCATATAACAAAACATAATATAACTCATCAAAACACAAATATGAACTTCAAAATCAAAATTCTACCTATTCCATATACCAAAACATCATTGAATAATTCATCAAAACACAACTATGAACTTCAAAATCACAATTCTACCTATTCCATATAACAAAACATAATATAACTCATCAAAACACAAATATGAACTTCAAAATAACAATTCTACCTATTCCATATACCAAAACATCATTGAATAATTCATCAAAACACAAATATGAACTTCAAAATCACATTTCTACCTATTCCATATAACAAAACATAATATAACTCATCAAAACACAAATATGAACTTCAAAATCACAATTCTACCTATTCCATATACCAAAACATCAATAACTCATCAAAACACAAATATGAACTTCACAATAAAAATTCTACCTATTCCATATACCAAAACATCAATAACTCATCATAACACAAATATGAACTTCAAAATCACAATTCTACCTATTCCATATAACAAAACATAATATAACTCATCAAAACACAAATATGAACTTCAAAATCAAAATTCTACCTATTCCATATACCAAAACATCATTGAATAATTCATCAAAACACAACTATGAACTTCAAAATCACAATTCTACCTATTCCATATAACAAAACATAATATAACTCATCAAAACACAAATATGAACTTCAAAATAACAATTCTACCTATTCCATATACCAAAACATCATTGAATAATTCATCAAAACACAAATATGAACTTCAAAATCACATTTCTACCTATTCCATATAACAAAACATAATATAACTCATCAAAACACAAATATGAACTTCAAAATCACAATTCTACCTATTCCATATACCAAAACATCAATAACTCATCGAAACACAAATATGAACTTCAAAATCACAATTCTACCTATTTCATATAACAAAACATAATATAACTCATCAAAACACAAATATGAACTTCAAAATCACAATTCTACCTATTCCATATAACAAAACATAATATAACTCATCAAAACACAAATATGAACTTCAAAATCAAAATTCTACCTATTCCATATACCAAAACATCATTGAATAATTCATCAAAACACAACTATGAACTTCAAAATCACAATTCTACCTATTCCATATAACAAAACATAATATAACTCATCAAAACACAAATATGAACTTCAAAATAACAATTCTACCTATTCCATATACCAAAACATCATTGAATAATTCATCAAAACACAAATATGAACTTCAAAATCACATTTCTACCTATTCCATATAACAAAACATAATATAACTCATCAAAACACAAATATGAACTTCAAAATCACAATTCTACCTATTCCATATACCAAAACATCAATAACTCATCAAAACACAAATATGAACTTCACAATAAAAATTCTACCTATTCCATATACCAAAACATCAATAACTCATCATAACACAAATATGAACTTCAAAATCACAATTCTACCTATTCCATATAACAAAACATAATATAACTCATCAAAACACAAATATGAACTTCAAAATCAAAATTCTACCTATTCCATATACCAAAACATCATTGAATAATTCATCAAAACACAACTATGAACTTCAAAATCACAATTCTACCTATTCCATATAACAAAACATAATATAACTCATCAAAACACAAATATGAACTTCAAAATAACAATTCTACCTATTCCATATACCAAAACATCATTGAATAATTCATCAAAACACAAATATGAACTTCAAAATCACATTTCTACCTATTCCATATAACAAAACATAATATAACTCGTCAAAACACAAATATGAACTTCAAAATCACAATTCTACCTATTCCATATACCAAAACATCAATAACTCATCGAAACACAAATATGAACTTCAAAATCACAATTCTACCTATTTCATATAACAAAACATAATATAACTCATCAAAACACAAATATGAACTTCAAAATCACAATTCTACCTATTCCATATACCAAAACATAATATAAATCATCAAAACACAAATATGAACTTCAAAATCACAATTCTACCTATTCCATTTACCAAAACATCAATAACTCATCAAAACACAAATATGAACTTCAAAATCACAATTCTACCTATTCCATATACCAAAACATCAATAACTCATCAAAATACAAATATGAACTTCAAAATCACAATTCTACCTATTCCATATAACAAAACATAATATAACTCATCAAAACACAAATATGAACTTCAAAATCACAATTCTACCTATTCCATATAACAAAACCTAATATAACTCATCAAAACACAAATATGAACTTCAAAATCACAATTCTACCTATTCCATATAACAAAACATAATATAACTCATCAAAACACAAATATGAACTTCAAAATCACAATTCTACCTATCCCATATACCAAAACATCAATAACTCATGAAAACACAAATATGAACTTCAAAATCACAATTCTACCTATTCCATATAACAAAACATAATATAACTCATCAAAACACAAATATGAACTTCAAAATCAAAATTCTACCTATTCCATATACCAAAACATCATTGAATAATTCATCAAAACACAAATATGAACTTCAAAATCACAATTCTACCTATTCCATATAACAAAACATAATATAACTCATCAAAACACAAATATGAACTTCAAAATCACAATTCTACCTATTCCATATAACAAAACATAATATAACTCATCAAAACACAAATATGAACTTCAAAATCAAAATTCTACCTATTCCATATACCAAAACATCATTGAATAATTCATCAAAACACAACTATGAACTTCAAAATCACAATTCTACCTATTCCATATAACAAAACATAATATAACTCATCAAAACACAAATATGAACTTCAAAATAACAATTCTACCTATTCCATATACCAAAACATCATTGAATAATTCATCAAAACACAAATATGAACTTCAAAATCACATTTCTACCTATTCCATATAACAAAACATAATATAACTCATCAAAACACAAATATGAACTTCAAAATCACAATTCTACCTATTCCATATACCAAAACATCAATAACTCATCAAAACACAAATATGAACTTCACAATAAAAATTCTACCTATTCCATATACCAAAACATCAATAACTCATCATAACACAAATATGAACTTCAAAATCACAATTCTACCTATTCCATATAACAAAACATAATATAACTCATCAAAACACAAATATGAACTTCAAAATCAAAATTCTACCTATTCCATATACCAAAACATCATTGAATAATTCATCAAAACACAACTATGAACTTCAAAATCACAATTCTACCTATTCCATATAACAAAACATAATATAACTCATCAAAACACAAATATGAACTTCAAAATAACAATTCTACCTATTCCATATACCAAAACATCATTGAATAATTCATCAAAACACAAATATGAACTTCAAAATCACATTTCTACCTATTCCATATAACAAAACATAATATAACTCATCAAAACACAAATATGAACTTCAAAATCACAATTCTACCTATTCCATATACCAAAACATCAATAACTCATCGAAACACAAATATGAACTTCAAAATCACAATTCTACCTATTTCATATAACAAAACATAATATAACTCATCAAAACACAAATATGAACTTCAAAATCACAATTCTACCTATTCCATATAACAAAACATAATATAACTCATCAAAACACAAATATGAACTTCAAAATCAAAATTCTACCTATTCCATATACCAAAACATCATTGAATAATTCATCAAAACACAACTATGAACTTCAAAATCACAATTCTACCTATTCCATATAACAAAACATAATATAACTCATCAAAACACAAATATGAACTTCAAAATAACAATTCTACCTATTCCATATACCAAAACATCATTGAATAATTCATCAAAACACAAATATGAACTTCAAAATCACATTTCTACCTATTCCATATAACAAAACATAATATAACTCATCAAAACACAAATATGAACTTCAAAATCACAATTCTACCTATTCCATATACCAAAACATCAATAACTCATCAAAACACAAATATGAACTTCACAATAAAAATTCTACCTATTCCATATACCAAAACATCAATAACTCATCATAACACAAATATGAACTTCAAAATCACAATTCTACCTATTCCATATAACAAAACATAATATAACTCATCAAAACACAAATATGAACTTCAAAATCAAAATTCTACCTATTCCATATACCAAAACATCATTGAATAATTCATCAAAACACAACTATGAACTTCAAAATCACAATTCTACCTATTCCATATAACAAAACATAATATAACTCATCAAAACACAAATATGAACTTCAAAATAACAATTCTACCTATTCCATATACCAAAACATCATTGAATAATTCATCAAAACACAAATATGAACTTCAAAATCACATTTCTACCAATTCCATATAACAAAACATAATATAACTCGTCAAAACACAAATATGAACTTCAAAATCACAATTCTACCTATTCCATATACCAAAACATCAATAACTCATCGAAACACAAATATGAACTTCAAAATCACAATTCTACCTATTTCATATAACAAAACATAATATAACTCATCAAAACACAAATATGAACTTCAAAATCACAATTCTACCTATTCCATATACCAAAACATAATATAAATCATCAAAACACAAATATGAACTTCAAAATCACAATTCTACCTATTCCATTTACCAAAACATCAATAACTCATCAAAACACAAATATGAACTTCAAAATCACAATTCTACCTATTCCATATACCAAAACATCAATAACTCATCAAAATACAAATATGAACTTCAAAATCACAATTCTACCTATTCCATATAACAAAACATAATATAACTCATCAAAACACAAATATGAACTTCAAAATCACAATTCTACCTATTCCATATAACAAAACCTAATATAACTCATCAAAACACAAATATGAACTTCAAAATCACAATTCTACCTATTCCATATAACAAAACATAATATAACTCATCAAAACACAAATATGAACTTCAAAATCACAATTCTACCTATCCCATATACCAAAACATCAATAACTCATGAAAACACAAATATGAACTTCAAAATCACAATTCTACCTATTCCATATAACAAAACATAATATAACTCATCAAAACACAAATATGAACTTCAAAATCAAAATTCTACCTATTCCATATACCAAAACATCATTGAATAATTCATCAAAACACAAATATGAACTTCAAAATCACAATTCTACCTATTCCATATAACAAAACATAATATAACTCATCAAAACACAAATATGAACTTCAAAATCACAATTCTACCTATTCCATATAACAAAACATAATATAACTCATCAAAACACAAATATGAACTTCAAAATCAAAATTCTACCTATTCCATATACCAAAACATCATTGAATAATTCATCAAAACACAACTATGAACTTCAAAATCACAATTCTACCTATTCCATATAACAAAACATAATATAACTCATCAAAACACAAATATGAACTTCAAAATAACAATTCTACCTATTCCATATACCAAAACATCATTGAATAATTCATCAAAACACAAATATGAACTTCAAAATCACATTTCTACCTATTCCATATAACAAAACATAATATAACTCATCAAAACACAAATATGAACTTCAAAATCACAATTCTACCTATTCCATATACCAAAACATCAATAACTCATCAAAACACAAATATGAACTTCACAATAAAAATTCTACCTATTCCATATACCAAAACATCAATAACTCATCATAACACAAATATGAACTTCAAAATCACAATTCTACCTATTCCATATAACAAAACATAATATAACTCATCAAAACACAAATATGAACTTCAAAATCAAAATTCTACCTATTCCATATACCAAAACATCATTGAATAATTCATCAAAACACAACTATGAACTTCAAAATCACAATTCTACCTATTCCATATAACAAAACATAATATAACTCATCAAAACACAAATATGAACTTCAAAATAACAATTCTACCTATTCCATATACCAAAACATCATTGAATAATTCATCAAAACACAAATATGAACTTCAAAATCACATTTCTACCTATTCCATATAACAAAACATAATATAACTCATCAAAACACAAATATGAACTTCAAAATCACAATTCTACCTATTCCATATAACAAAACATAATATAACTCATCAAAACACAAATATGAACTTCAAAATCACAATTCTACCTATTCCATATAACAAAACATAATATAACTCATCAAAACACAAATATGAACTTCAAAATCAAAATTCTACCTATTCCATATACCAAAACATCATTGAATAATTCATCAAAACACAACTATGAACTTCAAAATCACAATTCTACCTATTCCATATAACAAAACATAATATAACTCATCAAAACACAAATATGAACTTCAAAATAACAATTCTACCTATTCCATATACCAAAACATCATTGAATAATTCATCAAAACACAAATATGAACTTCAAAATCACATTTCTACCTATTCCATATAACAAAACATAATATAACTCATCAAAACACAAATATGAACTTCAAAATCACAATTCTACCTATTCCATATACCAAAACATCATTGAATAATTCATCAAAACACAAATATGAACTTCAAAATCACAATTCTACCTATTCCATATAACAAAACATAATATAACTCATCAAAACACAAATATGAACTTCAAAATCACAATTCTACCTATTCCATATAACAAAACATAATATAACTCATCAAAACACAAATATGAACTTCAAAATCAAAATTCTACCTATTCCATATACCAAAACATCATTGAATAATTCATCAAAACACAACTATGAACTTCAAAATCACAATTCTACCTATTCCATATAACAAAACATAATATAACTCATCAAAACACAAATATGAACTTCAAAATCACAATTCTACCTATTCCATATACCAAAACATCAATAACTCATCGAAACACAAATATGAACTTCAAAATCACAATTCTACCTATTTCATATAACAAAACATAATATAACTCATCAAAACACAAATATGAACTTCAAAATCACAATTCTACCTATTCCATATAACAAAACATAATATAACTCATCAAAACACAAATATGAACTTCAAAATCACAATTCTACCTATTCCATATAACAAAACATAATATAACTCATCAAAACACAAATATGAACTTCAAAATCAAAATTCTACCTATTCCATATACCAAAACATCATTGAATAATTCATCAAAACACAACTATGAACTTCAAAATCACAATTCTACCTATTCCATATAACAAAACATAATATAACTCATCAAAACACAAATATGAACTTCAAAATAACAATTCTACCTATTCCATATACCAAAACATCATTGAATAATTCATCAAAACACAAATATGAACTTCAAAATCACATTTCTACCTATTCCATATAACAAAACATAATATAACTCATCAAAACACAAATATGAACTTCAAAATCACAATTCTACCTATTCCATATACCAAAACATCAATAACTCATCAAAACACAAATATGAACTTCACAATAAAAATTCTACCTATTCCATATACCAAAACATCAATAACTCATCATAACACAAATATGAACTTCAAAATCACAATTCTACCTATTCCATATAACAAAACATAATATAACTCATCAAAACACAAATATGAACTTCAAAATCAAAATTCTACCTATTCCATATACCAAAACATCATTGAATAATTCATCAAAACACAACTATGAACTTCAAAATCACAATTCTACCTATTCCATATAACAAAACATAATATAACTCATCAAAACACAAATATGAACTTCAAAATAACAATTCTACCTATTCCATATACCAAAACATCATTGAATAATTCATCAAAACACAAATATGAACTTCAAAATCACATTTCTACCTATTCCATATAACAAAACATAATATAACTCATCAAAACACAAATATGAACTTCAAAATCACAATTCTACCTATTCCATATACCAAAACACAATATAAATCATCAAAACACAAATATGAACTTCAAAATCACAATTCTACCTATTCCATTTACCAAAACATCAATAACTCATCAAAACACAAATATGAACTTCAAAATCACAATTCTACCTATTCCATATACCAAAACATCAATAACTCATCAAAACACAAATATGAACTTCAAAATCACAATTCTACCTATTCCATATAACAAAACATAATATAACTCATCAAAACACAAATATGAACTTCAAAATAACAATTCTACCTATTCCATATACCAAAACATCATTGAATAATTCATCAAAACACAAATATGAACTTCAAAATCACATTTCTACCTATTCCATATAACAAAACATAATATAACTCATCAAAACACAAATATGAACTTCAAAATCACAATTCTACCTATTCCATATACCAAAACATCAATAACTCATCAAAACACAAATATGAACATTGTTGGATCGTGTCAAGTGTTGAGAGGGGGGGTGAATCAACACTCTATCAATTTTTCTTTCAACTAAAGGATTCCCTCTCAAATGTTAGCTCAGTTAGAGCTTATTGTTGAACTCACGTTTTGGCTTAGATGGACTGTTGGCAGATCAGATCAACCAAGGAAGACATCAGATCAACCAAGGAAGACATCAGATCAATTCAATCACTCAAGGAGGGTTTACTTACACAACCATGACACTCCTGTTCAAGCTTACAGTTTGATAATACCACACCAGTCAAGACACACTCAAAGCAGTAAATGTGCAAGGGGGATTTTTACGTGGTTCGATCAAATGATCTACATCCACGGACAGATTCACTCCTGTCAATCTTCACTATCACAGAATCATTCAGCTCTGGCCTCACTGACCATAAGCAACATAAACAAGAGCTCACTGCTCAACACATTGAGGTTCACTACCTCTACAAGTTCATCAACTAAAACAATAACATGTAAATCTCTGTTGTGCTGCCTTTTCTACACAAATATCTTTCAAAATCACTTAATGAAAGACGTTTGATAGTGTTCTAGGCTTACCACCTGAAGCTGCAATCTCAGGGTCATTTCTCCCGATTCTGCTCCTCCTCAGCTTCTTCTTCTCCTTGACTTCTGCCTCTCCAGCGCTTCAGCTTCTCCTTGTGCAGCAGACTGTTTCTTTCTCTCTTGTGTTTCTCATATCATCTTTTTCTGCTCTCACTCTTTTTCTCCTCCCTTTTCTCGGTTTCGTTCTGTTCAGCACTCACCTTGGCTGCTGCTCCTCTCTCTCTCTTTTTCTTTCTTTTCGTGCCTTCTCTCTCTTTGGGTTTTTCCTCCCAATGTGGTTTATCCTGCATTCTACAGTTGTTGTGCCTACCACACCTACTCATCTGCCCGTTTCTTTTCCCAGAAGAAAAACTGTGCCCTACGTGCGGTGTGTCAGCATATCTTACACGGAAGGCGGCTCAAGATTCATATAATCCATTTTCAACCTTTTTAAGTTGCAACTTGCTTGCCATGTCATATTGTTGACTGTACTCCTTCAGACTTTCTCGAGTAGCTTGTCTTAGATATGTTGAAACAGCAGAAGTGATCTGATCTTAGCTTATAGCTGATCTGATGTGCCCGGCATTTGATCTGATGTCACGCTTCGGTTGATCTGATGTTAGCATGCAGTTGATCTGATGTTAGCCTTCGGTTGATCTGATGTTAGCTTGCAGTTGATCTGATGTTAGCCTTCGGTTGATCTGATGTTAGCTTGCAGTTGATCTGATGTTAGCCTCCGGTTGATCTGATGTTAGCTTCATGTCACAACGTTCTGTCCAGCAACTCAGAACCATCCATGTAGCTCCTGCAGTTCTTCTGATCGGCACTTCTTGATTCTTTTGTATTTCTGCTCGCTCACCGGATTGCTAGATACTTCAACATGATGCTCCTGCGTCTTCTGAATCTTTGGGAGACTTTTAGAGTCGCGCGTTTGAGGTGTGATTCACTAGCCGTCCTTGACTTCAGCTTCTTAGGTGTCTGCTCTAGCTCTCCAGCCTTGAGTTGTTCTCTTCTGCTACAAATATGTTTTGTTGCTGACTTGCCTTGCTTCTGTGAAACTAAGCTGCTGAGCAATCCCTTGAGAATTTGATCTGATCTTTACTTCCGTTGATCTGATTTGTGCTGCATGTGATCTGATATGTGTATCCTTTGATCTGATGCGCACTGCATTTGATCTGATCTTCACTTCCTTTGATCTGATTTGTGCTGCATGTGATCTGATGTGTGCATCCTTTGATCTGATGCGCACTGCATTTGATCTGATCTTCACTTCCCTTGATCTGATCTGTGTGGCCTTTGATCTGATGTGCGCGTAACTTGTCTGTGCAGCCTTTGATCTGCTGTGCGCGTAACTTGATCTGATCTGTGCAGCCTTTGATCTGATGTGCGCGTAACTTGATCTGATCTGTGCAGCCTTTGATCTGATGTGCGCGTAACTTGTCTGTGCAGCCTTTGATCTGATGTGCGCGTAACTTGATCTGATCTGTGCAGCCTTTGATCTGATATGCCAACAGTACACTTCCTTCTCATTTTGGCACTTCAGTTTATTCATCGGCTTCTTGCTGAGATTTTGTCCAGACAATCCTCATGAACTCAGTCCATTATTGCCTTAGTAATTCACAGATTTGTCACAATGTGGTTGCAACAATTACAACACAACATTGGACTTTAATAAAGGCTAAGAAAGCTTCATTGTAGCAGCTCCAATGGCTCAACAATCTCCCCCTTTGGAATTGTTGGCAACCACATTTGCAGCCAATCAGTCAACTCAGTGCTAAGCTCCCCCTGAACCTTATTCTTCTACATAGTAAGCTCCCCCTGCATAGAGCTTTTCCAACGTCCTTCTCTCCCAAGGACAATACTGCTGCGTCTGGCCGGCCTGCTGCGGCTATCTCTCCCCCTTTGACAACCAATTTCAAAGGGATTTGGGGATGCTCAACTGATTCAGCATGAGAAGGAGGACTGCACTCCCATTTGCATCCTCAAAGTTTCAAACACCTCGGCTGGAAGAGGCTTTGTCATTACATCAGCTATTTGTTTAGCTGTGGGAACATACTCTAGCATAATTTCTCCTTTCTCAACCTTGTCCTTTATGAAGTGATACTTGATTTCTATATGTTTGGCTCTCGAGTGCTGGACTGAATTCTTTGACAAATCAATGGCACTTTTGTTGTCACAAAGAATTATCAGTGGCAAGAGAACTTCTTCTTTAAGATTTTGCAGTTCAGATCTCATCCATATAGCTTGAGTGCATGCCTTGGTTGCTGCTATGTACTCAGCTTCAGCAGTGCTTAAGGCTATACTTTCTTGCTTCTTGCTTAACCAGCTCACACATCTATTTCCAAGAAAGAATACTCCTCCTGAAGTGGATCTCCTGTCATCAACATTTCCTGCCCAATCAGCATCAGTGAAGCTTCTTAATCCCAAGCTTCCTTTCCTTGCATACCACAGACCATAATCTACTGTCCCTTGCAAATATCTTAGCACCCTCTTTAGTGCAATCATATGAGAACTCTTTGGATTTGCCTGGTATCTAGCAGCTTGGCAAACAGCAAAGGTAATATCAGGCCTTGTTGCTGTTAAGTACAATAAGCTTCCTATCATGCTTCTGTATAGACTTTGATCAGCTTCAGCTCCTTTTTCATCCTTGCTCAGCTTGCAGTTAGTTGCCATGGGTGTAGACATTGGCTTAGCATCAGTCATACCAAATTTCTTCAGCACTTCTTTGGTATACTTGGTTTGAGAGATAAAAATTCCAGTTGCTTTTTGATGAATCTGCAGTCCAAGGAAAAATGAGAGCTCTCCTATCATGGACATTTCAAACTCTTCTTGCATCTTTCTAGCAAATTCATGGCACAGCTGCTCCTTATCTCCTCCAAATATTATGTCATCAACATAGACTATGGCTATTAACTGTCCACCCTTTCCATCAAGAACATATAAATTGCTATTTATGCAACTTTTTCTGAAATTCAGATTCTTCAGGTAGCTGTCCAGCCTTGAGTACCATGCTCTTGGGGCTTGTTTTAATCCATACAGTGCCTTTTTGAGCCTGCACACCTTGTTTTCATCTTCACAAACTAGAAAACCATCTGGTTGCTCAATGTACACTTCTTCCTCCAGATTTCCATTCAAGAAGGCAGATTTAACATCCATTTGGAAGACCTTGTAACTCCTTGCTGAAGCCACTGCCAAAAACATTCTTATGGCTTCAAGCCTTGCTACTGGGGCAAAGGTTTCATCCACATCTACTCCTTCAATTTGAGAGTATCCTTTGCACACAAGCCTTGCCTTATTCTTTACAACCTTTCCTTCCTCATTCAACTTGTTCCTGAACACCCATTTTGTGCCTATCACATTTTTGTTTGCTGGCCTATCCACGAGCTCCCAAGTTTGGTTTTTCTCAATTTGGTCCAGCTCTTCATTCATGGCTTGCAGCCATGACTGGTCCTCCAGGGCTTCCTCTATTGACCTTGGCTCAACTTGAGACAGTAGGGCAGTTGCAACCATACTTTTCAGTTGCCTTCTTGTTCTTACTGGAGCTTTGGGGTCTCCAATGATAGGCATCTTGTCAATTCTCTTGTTGTACTTTCTTTTTGCTATTTCCAGGCCTTCTGTAACTTCTGTCTCTGATCCTTCTGCATCAGTCTCCTCAGTAGCTGATTTCAGCTCCAGATCTGCCTCATCTTGGCTCTCTAAGTCATCTAAGTGATCCAGAAAATTTTCAGGATCAGTGGCTTTCATCTTGACTTCCTCAACCACTTTCACATCATAGCTTTCCATAATCTTATCCAGCCTCTTGTTATAAACCTTGTAAGCCTTGCTCTTATTTGAGTAACCAAGGAAAATGCCCTCATCAGCCCTCTCTTCAAATTTTCCAAGGCTTTGCTCCTTGTTCTTGATGAAGCATTTGCTGCCAAAAACTCTAAAATACTTCACATTTGGCTTGTGACCATACCAAAGTTCATATGGTGTCTTTTCAGTGTTTGGCCTCAACATGGTTCTATTTTGTACATGCACAGCTGCCATTGTGGCTTCCTTCCAGAAGTGCTTTGGAGTATTGTGCTCCAACAGCATAGTTCTTGCCATCTCAATCACACTTCTATTTTTCCTCTCTACAACTCCATTTTGCTGGGGAGTGTGAGGACTTGAGACTTGATGTTTGATTCCCATTTCCTCCACGTATTCTTCAAATTCCTGTGAGGTAAACTCTCCTCCATTATCTGATCTCAAAACTTTGATCTTCCTTCCATGCTGGTTTTCTGCCAGTTTCTGAAATCTTTTGAAGCAGTTGAAGGCTTCACTCTTTTGCTTCATGTGCATGATGCACATCATCCTAGTGAAGTCATCCACAAAAAGAATGAAATACATCTCTTTACCTGTACCTTTTCTTTTCATTGGTCCACATACATCAGTGTGAACTAGCTCCAATGGCTTAGAGGTTCTATGCTCCTTGGACTTGTGAGAAAGCTTTGCAAATTTCCCTTTTTGGCATGAGTCACAAGTGCTGTTGTCCCTCTTTAGTACAGGGAGGTTTAACACTGCATTGCACTTCACCAGGCTTCTCATGCTCTTTTGATTTAAATGTCCAAGCCTGCAATGCCAAAGAGTATTTTCATCCATTTTGCTTAGCATGCACAACTTTTCCTTCACATCTATGAGGTATAAATCCTTGTTGTCTCTTATTCCTTTGGCCATGATTTCTCCAGTCTTGCAGTCTTTGATGAAACAGCCATTTTTTGAGAAATCTACTTTGAAACCATTGTCACACAGTTGTCTTACACTCAGCAAGTTGTACTTCAGCCCTTCTACAAACAGCACCTCCTTAGATTTGAACTTTTCTGATCCAATGGTGGCTTCTCCAACAGCCTTGATCTTTAACCCACTCTTATCTGCAAACTTGACAAACCCTCTTTCAACTTCTTTTGTGTTTCTCAGTAGAGTTTTGTCTCCAGTCATATGGCTTGTGCACCCACTGTCAATGATCCATTGGGCTTCCTTAGCTTTTGTTTTAAGTGCAACTTCAGCAATGCAAGCTTCTTCAAATCTGTGCTTCTTCCTCCAAATTTTTCTTGCTGCTGGTATGCCTTGCTGTTCATTCAATCTTTGATTGCTCCTGCTGCAGCTCCAGTGATCATTCTCTTCTAACCCTTCAAAAATTTGAAATCTGTTTCTCAGATTAAGTGGCTGCATTAGAGACTGATTTCTTCTTGTGTAATCTGCTTGGTTTCTTCTTGTTTCTGCTGCAAAGTTTCTTCTATTTGTAGCTTGTTGCAGTGGCTGGGCTCTCCTGCTATTCACTCCTTCAAACCACTTGCTTCTCTTATTTGGCAATCTGCATCTGCACCAGACATTCAATTTCTGATACACTTCTCCAGGTTGTATGATATGGCCTTTTCTGATTTCAGCTTCAGGGATCCTTCTTGAAGTACTTAGGCTTCTTTGATGATAATACTCTTTTCTATTCCATCCTCTTGACTGCATTGTTCTTCCTCCAAATCTCCAGAATGCCTTCCTCCAGCAATTTGCTGCATAGTGACCTGATTCTCCACAGGTGAAACATACTCCAGCAATCAGCCTTCTACTTTTGAGCAGGCTTCTTTGATACATAGATTGTCTCCCCCTCAGCTCGTGCAGTCTTTCATTTTGCTCATTAGACTTTCTTGATCCATTAGAAATTTCCATCTTCTTAGCATCAACAAAACTAGTTCCTGCCTTTACACCAGCAACACAAATTGAACCTTCTTTGACGAAGGTAACAGTCTTCTTGGTTGTTGCAGCTGGTTGTCCTTCTAATTTTTGATCTCCTTCATAACCAAGACCTTTCTTCCCTTCTGAATGAGATCTCTGCTTGCTGAGGCACTCATCTAACTTCCTTGTGGCTTCTTCAGTTTTTGCAGCCACTTCTTTGCTCCTTGAGTATTCACCATGCTCAGTTTTGCTTGACTGAAGCTCCAGCTTTCCTTTCAATTTTGATTCTACAGTAGTTCCATCAGTCATTTCTTTAGCTTTGATCACAGTTTGTTGAGACAGCAGATCTTCTATCTTTCTTGTTGCATCCTCTAGTTCGGCAGTGGTGGCATCTAGCTTTTCTACCAAGGTTTCACATGTCTTTTGAAGTTCCATCTTTTCTCTTGTACAATTTTTGTGAACCTCAGCTTCATTTTGCATGAGAATCAGTTCCTGCTCCAATTCAGTTACTCTATTCTCCAGTATTGAGTTTTCTTCTTGACTGCTCAAGATGACCTTTTCCATCTCCTTCATTGTCTTCATTGTCTTCTTGTGCAATCTCTTCTGCTCCTCTATCTTGTTGTATGCAAACTCCAGTTCTTCCTCTAGATCCACTTCTTCATCATCAGCTGATTGGTTCTCTAGTTCAGCATCCTCCTTTAATGAAACAGTTGAAGATTTCATTACCATGAGAGTCTCCTCTTCAGCTTCAGACTCATCTTCACTGTCTGAGACATCAGTCTCTTCATCCTCCTCAGAGCTATCATTCTTCTTCTTGCTCAGGTAGCTCCGTTTTCTGTAAGCTTTCCCTTTTCTTGATTTGAAGCTCATCTTCTTCTTTCCTTTCTGCTCAGGCCACCTGTCTGATGGCTTGTCAGCTTCCTCATCTTCTGTTCTCTTGTTCTTCATGAAGCACTTGCTTGCAAAGTGGCCTATTTTGCCACAATTGAAGCATTTTAAGGGCAACTTTCCCTTGTACTTTCCAGTCTGGCCTCTGAAACTCCTTGAAATCAGCACCATCATTCTTTCAAGATCACTGTCTGCTGCTTCATCTTCACTGCTTTCCTCCTTTAGCTTCCTTGAGTGTTTTGTTTTAAATGCTATCTCCTTGACTGCCTTTGAAGTCTCCTCCTTTGAATTTGAAATCCTCATTTCATATGCTACAAGGGTGCTTTGTAGCTCATCTAATGTCACTTTATCTAGGTCCCTCTCCTCTATAGCAGAGACCTTAGAATCATATCTTGCTGGTAGGGATCTAAGAACCTTTTTAACTATATTGGAATCTCCAACACTCTCACCCAGACCCCTCATTGAGCTAACTAATTCAACAACTCTGTTTAGAAAGTCCTCAATGTTTTCACCTTCTCCCATCTTAAGACCTTCAAACTTACTTCTAAGAACCTGCAATTTTGCCTCCTTAACCTTGATGTCTCCCTCATGAATATTAATCAGTTTAATCCATATTTCATGAGCAGTAACACAGTCTATAACTTTAAAGTTCTCTTTTTCTGACAGAGCTGCATATAGAGCATTCCTTGCCTTTCCATCAGCTTCTAAGTTTCTAATTTCTGCAGCTGTAGGATTCTCCTCATCTACGGTTGGTGTAAATCCATGCAAGACTACTCTTTGTACTTGTAGACCTTGTGCTAAGAGATAAGCACTCATTCTCTTTTTCCATAACTGGAAATTTTGGCCACTGAAATAAGGAACTCCCTTAACAGTTGTTGCTTGATTCTCCATTTCTACTGCTGGTTTTAAGTTTCAACAATCACTTGACAAAAGCAAACCTAGCTCTGATACCAATTGTTGGATCGTGTCAAGTGTTGAGAGGGGGGGTGAATCAACACTCTATCAATTTTTCTTTCAACTAAAGGATTCCCTCTCAAATGTTAGCTCAGTTAGAGCTTATTGTTGAACTCACGTTTTGGCTTAGATGGACTGTTGGCAGATCAGATCAACCAAGGAAGACATCAGATCAACCAAGGAAGACATCAGATCAATTCAATCACTCAAGGAGGGTTTACTTACACAACCATGACACTCCTGTTCAAGCTTACAGTTTGATAATACCACACCAGTCAAGACACACTCAAAGCAGTAAATGTGCAAGGGGGATTTTTACGTGGTTCGATCAAATGATCTACATCCACGGACAGATTCACTCCTGTCAATCTTCACTATCACAGAATCATTCAGCTCTGGCCTCACTGACCATAAGCAACATAAACAAGAGCTCACTGCTCAACACATTGAGGTTCACTACCTCTACAAGTTCATCAACTAAAACAATAACATGTAAATCTCTGTTGTGCTGCCTTTTCTACACAAATATCTTTCAAAATCACTTAATGAAAGACGTTTGATAGTGTTCTAGGCTTACCACCTGAAGCTGCAATCTCAGGGTCATTTCTCCCGATTCTGCTCCTCCTCAGCTTCTTCTTCTCCTTGACTTCTGCCTCTCCAGCGCTTCAGCTTCTCCTTGTGCAGCAGACTGTTTCTTTCTCTCTTGTGTTTCTCATATCATCTTTTTCTGCTCTCACTCTTTTTCTCCTCCCTTTTCTCGGTTTCGTTCTGTTCAGCACTCACCTTGGCTGCTGCTCCTCTCTCTCTCTTTTTCTTTCTTTTCGTGCCTTCTCTCTCTTTGGGTTTTTCCTCCCAATGTGGTTTATCCTGCATTCTACAGTTGTTGTGCCTACCACACCTACTCATCTGCCCGTTTCTTTTCCCAGAAGAAAAACTGTGCCCTACGTGCGGTGTGTCAGCATATCTTACACGGAAGGCGGCTCAAGATTCATATAATCCATTTTCAACCTTTTTAAGTTGCAACTTGCTTGCCATGTCATATTGTTGACTGTACTCCTTCAGACTTTCTCGAGTAGCTTGTCTTAGATATGTTGAAACAGCAGAAGTGATCTGATCTTAGCTTATAGCTGATCTGATGTGCCCGGCATTTGATCTGATGTCACGCTTCGGTTGATCTGATGTTAGCATGCAGTTGATCTGATGTTAGCCTTCGGTTGATCTGATGTTAGCTTGCAGTTGATCTGATGTTAGCCTTCGGTTGATCTGATGTTAGCTTGCAGTTGATCTGATGTTAGCCTCCGGTTGATCTGATGTTAGCTTCATGTCACAACGTTCTGTCCAGCAACTCAGAACCATCCATGTAGCTCCTGCAGTTCTTCTGATCGGCACTTCTTGATTCTTTTGTATTTCTGCTCGCTCACCGGATTGCTAGATACTTCAACATGATGCTCCTGCGTCTTCTGAATCTTTGGGAGACTTTTAGAGTCGCGCGTTTGAGGTGTGATTCACTAGCCGTCCTTGACTTCAGCTTCTTAGGTGTCTGCTCTAGCTCTCCAGCCTTGAGTTGTTCTCTTCTGCTACAAATATGTTTTGTTGCTGACTTGCCTTGCTTCTGTGAAACTAAGCTGCTGAGCAATCCCTTGAGAATTTGATCTGATCTTTACTTCCGTTGATCTGATTTGTGCTGCATGTGATCTGATATGTGTATCCTTTGATCTGATGCGCACTGCATTTGATCTGATCTTCACTTCCTTTGATCTGATTTGTGCTGCATGTGATCTGATGTGTGCATCCTTTGATCTGATGCGCACTGCATTTGATCTGATCTTCACTTCCCTTGATCTGATCTGTGTGGCCTTTGATCTGATGTGCGCGTAACTTGTCTGTGCAGCCTTTGATCTGCTGTGCGCGTAACTTGATCTGATCTGTGCAGCCTTTGATCTGATGTGTGCGTAACTTGATCTGATCTGTGCAGCCTTTGATCTGATGTGCGCGTAACTTGTCTGTGCAGCCTTTGATCTGATGTGCGCGTAACTTGATCTGATCTGTGCAGCCTTTGATCTGATATGCCAACAGTACACTTCCTTCTCATTTTGGCACTTCAGTTTATTCATCGGCTTCTTGCTGAGATTTTGTCCAGACAATCCTCATGAACTCAGTCCATTATTGCCTTAGTAATTCACAGATTTGTCACAATGTGGTTGCAACAATTACAACACAACATTGGACTTTAATAAAGGCTAAGAAAGCTTCATTGTAGCAGCTCCAATGGCTCAACAAACTTCACAATAAAAATTCTACCTATTCCATATACCAAAACATCAATAACTCATCATAACACAAATATGAACTTCAAAATCACAATTCTACCTATTCCATATAACAAAACATAATATAACTCATCAAAACACAAATATGAACTTCAAAATCAAAATTCTACCTATTCCATATACCAAAACATCATTGAATAATTCATCAAAACACAACTATGAACTTCAAAATCACAATTCTACCTATTCCATATAACAAAACATAATATAACTCATCAAAACACAAATATGAACTTCAAAATAACAATTCTACCTATTCCATATACCAAAACATCATTGAATAATTCATCAAAACACAAATATGAACTTCAAAATCACATTTCTACCTATTCCATATAACAAAACATAATATAACTCGTCAAAACACAAATATGAACTTCAAAATCACAATTCTACCTATTCCATATACCAAAACATCAATAACTCATCGAAACACAAATATGAACTTCAAAATCACAATTCTACCTATTTCATATAACAAAACATAATATAACTCATCAAAACACAAATATGAACTTCAAAATCACAATTCTACCTATTCCATATACCAAAACATAATATAAATCATCAAAACACAAATATGAACTTCAAAATCACAATTCTACCTATTCCATTTACCAAAACATCAATAACTCATCAAAACACAAATATGAACTTCAAAATCACAATTCTACCTATTCCATATACCAAAACATCAATAACTCATCAAAATACAAATATGAACTTCAAAATCACAATTCTACCTATTCCATATAACAAAACATAATATAACTCATCAAAACACAAATATGAACTTCAAAATCACAATTCTACCTATTCCATATAACAAAACCTAATATAACTCATCAAAACACAAATATGAACTTCAAAATCACAATTCTACCTATTCCATATAACAAAACATAATATAACTCATCAAAACACAAATATAACTTCAAAATCACAATTCTACCTATTCCATATACCAAAACATCAATAACTCATCAAAACACAAATATGAACTTCAAAACACAATTTTTATCTATTCCATTTACCAAAACATCAATAACTCATCAAAACACAAATATGACCTTCAAAATCACAATTCTACCTATTCCATTTACCAAAACATCAATAACTCATCAAAACACAAATATGAACTTCAAAATCTCAATTCTACCTATCCCATATACCAAAACATCAATAACTCATCAAAACACAAATATGAACTTCACAATAAAAATTCTACCTATTCCATATACCAAAACATCAATAACTCATCAAAACATAAATATGAACTTCAAAACACAATTTTTATCTATTCCATTTACCAAAACAACAATAACTCATCAAAACACAAATATGAACTTCAAAATCACAATTCTACCTATTCCATATACCAAAACATAATATAAATCATCAAAACACAAATATGAACTTCAAAATCACAATTCTACCTATTCCATTTACCAAAACATCAATAACTCATCAAAACACAAATATGAACTTCAAAATCACAATTCTACCTATTCCATATACCAAAACATCAATAACTCATCAAAATACAAATATGAACTTCAAAATCACAATTCTACCTATTCCATATAACAAAACATAATATAACTCATCAAAACACAAATATGAACTTCAAAATCACAATTCTTCCTATTCCATATAACAAAACCTAATATAACTCATCAAAACACAAATATGAACTTCAAAATCACAATTCTACCTATTCTATATAACAAAACATAATATAACTCATCAAAACACAAATATGAACTTCAAAATCACAATTCTACCTATCCCATATACCAAAACATCAATAACTCATGAAAACACAAATATGAACTTCAAAATCACAATTCTACCTATTCCATATAACAAAACATAATATAACTCATCAAAACACAAATATGAACTTCATAATCAAAATTCTACCTATTCCATATACCAAAACATCATTGAATAATTCATCAAAACACAAATATGAACTTCAAAATCACAATTCTACCTATTCCATATAACAAAACATAATATAACTCATCAAAACACAAATATGAACTTCAAAATCACAATTCTACCTATTCCATATACCAAAACATAATATAAATCATCAAAACACAAATATGAACTTCAAAATCACAATTCTACCTATTCCATTTACCAAAACATCAATAACTCATCAAAACACAAATATGAACTTCAAAATCACAATTCTACCTATTCCATATACCAAAACATCAATAACTCATCAAAACACAAATATGAAATTCAAAATCACAATTCTACCTATTCCATATACCAAAACATCAATAACTCATCGAAACACAAATATGAACTTCAAAATCACAATTCTACCTATTTCATATAACAAAACATAATATAACTCATCAAAACACAAATATGAACTTCAAAATCACAATTCTACCTATTCCATATACCAAAACATAATATAAATCATCAAAACACAAATATGAACTTCAAAATCACAATTCTACCTATTCCATTTACCAAAACATCAATAACTCATCAAAACACAAATATGAACTTCAAAATCACAATTCTACCTATTCCATATACCAAAACATCAATAACTCATCAAAACACAAATATGAACTTCAAAATCACAATTCTACCTATTCCATATAACAAAACATAATATAACTCATCAAAACACAAATATGAACTTCAAAATCACAATTCTACCTATTCCATATAACAAAACCTAATATAACTCATCAAAACACAAATATGAACTTCAAAATCACAATTCTACCTATTCCATATAACAAAACATAATATAACTCGTCAAAACACAAATATGAACTTCAAAATCACAATTCTACCTATTCCATATACCAAAACATCAATAACTCATCGAAACACAAATATGAACTTCAAAATCACAATTCTACCTATTTCATATAACAAAACATAATATAACTCATCAAAACACAAATATGAACTTCAAAATCACAATTCTACCTATTCCATATACCAAAACATAATATAAATCATCAAAACACAAATATGAACTTCAAAATCACAATTCTACCTATTCCATTTACCAAAACATCAATAACTCATCAAAACACAAATATGAACTTCAAAATCACAATTCTACCTATTCCATATACCAAAACATCAATAACTCATCAAAATACAAATATGAACTTCAAAATCACAATTCTACCTATTCCATATAACAAAACATAATATAACTCATCAAAACACAAATATGAACTTCAAAATCACAATTCTTCCTATTCCATATAACAAAACCTAATATAACTCATCAAAACACAAATATGAACTTCAAAATCACAATTCTACCTATTCTATATAACAAAACATAATATAACTCATCAAAACACAAATATGAACTTCAAAATCACAATTCTACCTATCCCATATACCAAAACATCAATAACTCATGAAAACACAAATATGAACTTCAAAATCACAATTCTACCTATTCCATATAACAAAACATAATATAACTCATCAAAACACAAATATGAACTTCATAATCAAAATTCTACCTATTCCATATACCAAAACATCATTGAATAATTCATCAAAACACAAATATGAACTTCAAAATCACAATTCTACCTATTCCATATAACAAAACATAATATAACTCATCAAAACACAAATATGAACTTCAAAATCACAATTCTACCTATTCCATATACCAAAACATAATATAAATCATCAAAACACAAATATGAACTTCAAAATCACAATTCTACCTATTCCATTTACCAAAACATCAATAACTCATCAAAACACAAATATGAACTTCAAAATCACAATTCTACCTATTCCATATACCAAAACATCAATAACTCATCAAAACACAAATATGAAATTCAAAATCACAATTCTACCTATTCCATATACCAAAACATCAATAACTCATCGAAACACAAATATGAACTTCAAAATCACAATTCTACCTATTTCATATAACAAAACATAATATAACTCATCAAAACACAAATATGAACTTCAAAATCACAATTCTACCTATTCCATATACCAAAACATAATATAAATCATCAAAACACAAATATGAACTTCAAAATCACAATTCTACCTATTCCATTTACCAAAACATCAATAACTCATCAAAACACAAATATGAACTTCAAAATCACAATTCTACCTATTCCATATACCAAAACATCAATAACTCATCAAAACACAAATATGAACTTCAAAATCACAATTCTACCTATTCCATATAACAAAACATAATATAACTCATCAAAACACAAATATGAACTTCAAAATCACAATTCTACCTATTCCATATAACAAAACCTAATATAACTCATCAAAACACAAATATGAACTTCAAAATCACAATTCTACCTATTCCATATAACAAAACATAATATAACTCATCAAAACACAAATATGAACTTCAAAATCACAATTCTACCTATCCCATATACCAAAACATCAATAACTCATGAAAACACAAATATGAACTTCAAAATCACAATTCTACCTATTCCATATAACAAAACATAATATAACTCATCAAAACACAAATATGAACTTCAAAATCAAAATTCTACCTATTCCATATACCAAAACATCATTGAATAATTCATCAAAAGACAAATATGAACTTCAAAATCACATTTCTACCTATTCCATATAACAAAACATAATATAACTCATCAAAACACAAATATGAACTTCAAAATCACAATTCTACCTATTCCATATACCAAAACATCAATGAATAACTCATCAAAACACAAATATGAACTTCAAAATCTCAATTCTACCTATTCCATATACCAAAACATCAATGAATAACTCATCAAAACACAAATATGAACTTCAAAATCACAATTCTACCTATTCCATATACCAAAACATCAATAACTCATCAAAACACAAATATGAACTTCAAAATCACAATTCTACCTATTCCATATACCAAAACATCAATGAATAATTCATCAAAACACAAATATGAACTTCAAAATCACAATTCTTCCTATTCCATATACCAAAACATCAATAACTCATGAAAACACAAATATGAACTTCAAAATCACAATTCTACCCATTCCATATACCAAAACATCAATGAATAACTCATCAAAACACAAATATGAACTCAAAATCTCAATTCTACCTATTCCATATACCAAAACATCAATGAATAACTCATCAAAACACAAATATGAACTTCAAAATCACAATTCTACCTATTCCATATAACAAAACATAATATAACTCATCAAAACACAAATATGAACTTCAAAATCACAATTCTACCTATTCCATATACCAAAACATCAATGAATAATTTCATCAAAACACAAATATGAACTTCAAAATCACAATTCTACCTATTCCATATACCAAAACATAAATAAATCATCAAAACACAAATATGAACTTCAAAATCTCAATTCTACCTATCCCATATACCAAAACATCAATAACTCATCAAAACACAAATATGAACTTCACAATAAAAATTCTACCTATTCCATATACCAAAACATCAATAACTCATCAAAACATAAATATGAACTTCAAAACACAATTTTTATCTATTCCATTTACCAAAACAACAATAACTCATCAAAACACAAATATGAACTTCAAAATCACAATTCTACCTATTCCATATAACAAAACATAATATAACTCGTCAAAACACAAATATGAACTTCAAAATCACAATTCTACCTATTCCATATACCAAAACATCAATAACTCATCAAAACACAAATATGAACTTCAAAATCACAATTCTACCTATTTCATATAACAAAACATAATATAACTCATCAAAACACAAATATGAACTTCAAAATCACAATTCTACCTATTCCATATACCAAAACATAATATAAATCATCAAAACACAAATATGAACTTCAAAATCACAATTCTACCTATTCCATATAACAAAACATAATATAACTCATCAAAACACAAATATGAACTTCAAAATCACAATTCTACCTATTCCATATACCAAAACATCAATGAATAATTCATCAAAACACAAATATGAACTTCAAAATCACAATTCTACCTATTCCATATACCAAAACATCAATAACTCATCAAAACACAAATATGAACTTCAAAACACAATTTTTATCTATTCCATTTACCAAAACATCAATAACTCATCAAAACACAAATATGAACTTCAAAATCACAATTCTACCTATTCCATTTACCAAAACATCAATAACTCATCAAAACACAAATATGAACATCAAAATCACAATTCTACCTATTCCATATACCAAAACATCAATAACTCATCAAAACACAAATATGAACTTCACAATAAAAATTCTACCTATTCCATTTACCAAAACATCAATAACTCATCAAAACACAAATATGAACTTCAAAATCTCAATTCTACCTATTCCATATACCAAAACATCAATAACTCATCAAAACACAAATATGAACTTCACAATAAAAATTCTACCTATTCCATATACCAAAACATCAATAACTCATCAAAACACAAATATGAACTTCAAAATCACAATTCTACCTATTCCATATACCAAAACATCATTGAATAATTCATCAAAACACAAATATGAACTTCAAAATCACATTTCTACCTATTCCATATAACAAAACATAATATAACTCATCAAACCACAAATATGAACTTCAAAATCACAATTCTACCTATTCCATATACCAAAACATCAATAACTCATCAAAACACAAATATGAACTTCACAATAAAAATTCTACCTATTCCATATACCAAAACATCAATAACTCATCATAACACAAATATGAACTTCAATATCACAATTCTACCTATTCCATATAAGAAAACATAATATAACTCATCAAAACACAAATATGAACTTCAAAATCAAAATTCTACCTATTCCATATACCAAAACATCATTGAATAATTCATCAAAACACAACTATGAACTTCAAAATCACAATTCTACCTATTCCATATAACAAAACATAATATAACTCATCAAAACACAAATATGAACTTCAAAATCACAATTCTACCTATTCCATTTACCAAAACATCAATAACTCATCAAAACACAAATATGAAATTCAAAATCACAATTCTACCTATTCCATATACCAAAACATCAATAACTCATCGAAACACAAATATGAACTTCAAAATCACAATTCTACCTATTTCATATAACAAAACATAATATAACTCATCAAAACACAAATATGAACTTCAAAATCACAATTCTACCTATTCCATATACCAAAACATAATATAAATCATCAAAACACAAATATGAACTTCAAAATCACAATTCTACCTATTCCATTTACCAAAACATCAATAACTCATCAAAACACAAATATGAACTTCAAAATCACAATTCTACCTATTCCATATACCAAAACATCAATAACTCATCAAAACACAAATATGAACTTCAAAATCACAATTCTACCTATTCCATATAACAAAACATAATATAACTCATCAAAACACAAATATGAACTTCAAAATCACAATTCTACCTATTCCATATAACAAAACCTAATATAACTCATCAAAACACAAATATGAACTTCAAAATCACAATTCTACCTATTCCATATAACAAAACATAATATAACTCGTCAAAACACAAATATGAACTTCAAAATCACAATTCTACCTATTCCATATACCAAAACATCAATAACTCATCGAAACACAAATATGAACTTCAAAATCACAATTCTACCTATTTCATATAACAAAACATAATATAACTCATCAAAACACAAATATGAACTTCAAAATCACAATTCTACCTATTCCATATACCAAAACATAATATAAATCATCAAAACACAAATATGAACTTCAAAATCACAATTCTACCTATTCCATTTACCAAAACATCAATAACTCATCAAAACACAAATATGAACTTCAAAATCACAATTCTACCTATTCCATATACCAAAACATCAATAACTCATCAAAATACAAATATGAACTTCAAAATCACAATTCTACCTATTCCATATAACAAAACATAATATAACTCATCAAAACACAAATATGAACTTCAAAATCACAATTCTTCCTATTCCATATAACAAAACCTAATATAACTCATCAAAACACAAATATGAACTTCAAAATCACAATTCTACCTATTCTATATAACAAAACATAATATAACTCATCAAAACACAAATATGAACTTCAAAATCACAATTCTACCTATCCCATATACCAAAACATCAATAACTCATGAAAACACAAATATGAACTTCAAAATCACAATTCTACCTATTCCATATAACAAAACATAATATAACTCATCAAAACACAAATATGAACTTCATAATCAAAATTCTACCTATTCCATATACCAAAACATCATTGAATAATTCATCAAAACACAAATATGAACTTCAAAATCACAATTCTACCTATTCCATATAACAAAACATAATATAACTCATCAAAACACAAATATGAACTTCAAAATCACAATTCTACCTATTCCATATACCAAAACATAATATAAATCATCAAAACACAAATATGAACTTCAAAATCACAATTCTACCTATTCCATTTACCAAAACATCAATAACTCATCAAAACACAAATATGAACTTCAAAATCACAATTCTACCTATTCCATATACCAAAACATCAATAACTCATCAAAACACAAATATGAAATTCAAAATCACAATTCTACCTATTCCATATACCAAAACATCAATAACTCATCGAAACACAAATATGAACTTCAAAATCACAATTCTACCTATTTCATATAACAAAACATAATATAACTCATCAAAACACAAATATGAACTTCAAAATCACAATTCTACCTATTCCATATACCAAAACATAATATAAATCATCAAAACACAAATATGAACTTCAAAATCACAATTCTACCTATTCCATTTACCAAAACATCAATAACTCATCAAAACACAAATATGAACTTCAAAATCACAATTCTACCTATTCCATATACCAAAACATCAATAACTCATCAAAACACAAATATGAACTTCAAAATCACAATTCTACCTATTCCATATAACAAAACATAATATAACTCATCAAAACACAAATATGAACTTCAAAATCACAATTCTACCTATTCCATATAACAAAACCTAATATAACTCATCAAAACACAAATATGAACTTCAAAATCACAATTCTACCTATTCCATATAACAAAACATAATATAACTCATCAAAACACAAATATGAACTTCAAAATCACAATTCTACCTATCCCATATACCAAAACATCAATAACTCATGAAAACACAAATATGAACTTCAAAATCACAATTCTACCTATTCCATATAACAAAACATAATATAACTCATCAAAACACAAATATGAACTTCAAAATCAAAATTCTACCTATTCCATATACCAAAACATCATTGAATAATTCATCAAAAGACAAATATGAACTTCAAAATCACATTTCTACCTATTCCATATAACAAAACATAATATAACTCATCAAAACACAAATATGAACTTCAAAATCACAATTCTACCTATTCCATATACCAAAACATCAATGAATAACTCATCAAAACACAAATATGAACTTCAAAATCTCAATTCTACCTATTCCATATACCAAAACATCAATGAATAACTCATCAAAACACAAATATGAACTTCAAAATCACAATTCTACCTATTCCATATACCAAAACATCAATAACTCATCAAAACACAAATATGAACTTCAAAATCACAATTCTACCTATTCCATATACCAAAACATCAATGAATAATTCATCAAAACACAAATATGAACTTCAAAATCACAATTCTTCCTATTCCATATACCAAAACATCAATAACTCATGAAAACACAAATATGAACTTCAAAATCACAATTCTACCCATTCCATATACCAAAACATCAATGAATAACTCATCAAAACACAAATATGAACTCAAAATCTCAATTCTACCTATTCCATATACCAAAACATCAATGAATAACTCATCAAAACACAAATATGAACTTCAAAATCACAATTCTACCTATTCCATATAACAAAACATAATATAACTCATCAAAACACAAATATGAACTTCAAAATCACAATTCTACCTATTCCATATACCAAAACATCAATGAATAATTTCATCAAAACACAAATATGAACTTCAAAATCACAATTCTACCTATTCCATATACCAAAACATAAATAAATCATCAAAACACAAATATGAACTTCAAAATCTCAATTCTACCTATCCCATATACCAAAACATCAATAACTCATCAAAACACAAATATGAACTTCACAATAAAAATTCTACCTATTCCATATACCAAAACATCAATAACTCATCAAAACATAAATATGAACTTCAAAACACAATTTTTATCTATTCCATTTACCAAAACAACAATAACTCATCAAAACACAAATATGAACTTCAAAATCACAATTCTACCTATTCCATATAACAAAACATAATATAACTCGTCAAAACACAAATATGAACTTCAAAATCACAATTCTACCTATTCCATATACCAAAACATCAATAACTCATCAAAACACAAATATGAACTTCAAAATCACAATTCTACCTATTTCATATAACAAAACATAATATAACTCATCAAAACACAAATATGAACTTCAAAATCACAATTCTACCTATTCCATATACCAAAACATAATATAAATCATCAAAACACAAATATGAACTTCAAAATCACAATTCTACCTATTCCATATAACAAAACATAATATAACTCATCAAAACACAAATATGAACTTCAAAATCACAATTCTACCTATTCCATATACCAAAACATCAATGAATAATTCATCAAAACACAAATATGAACTTCAAAATCACAATTCTACCTATTCCATATACCAAAACATCAATAACTCATCAAAACACAAATATGAACTTCAAAACACAATTTTTATCTATTCCATTTACCAAAACATCAATAACTCATCAAAACACAAATATGAACTTCAAAATCACAATTCTACCTATTCCATTTACCAAAACATCAATAACTCATCAAAACACAAATATGAACATCAAAATCACAATTCTACCTATTCCATATACCAAAACATCAATAACTCATCAAAACACAAATATGAACTTCACAATAAAAATTCTACCTATTCCATTTACCAAAACATCAATAACTCATCAAAACACAAATATGAACTTCAAAATCTCAATTCTACCTATTCCATATACCAAAACATCAATAACTCATCAAAACACAAATATGAACTTCACAATAAAAATTCTACCTATTCCATATACCAAAACATCAATAACTCATCAAAACACAAATATGAACTTCAAAATCACAATTCTACCTATTCCATATACCAAAACATCATTGAATAATTCATCAAAACACAAATATGAACTTCAAAATCACATTTCTACCTATTCCATATAACAAAACATAATATAACTCATCAAACCACAAATATGAACTTCAAAATCACAATTCTACCTATTCCATATACCAAAACATCAATAACTCATCAAAACACAAATATGAACTTCACAATAAAAATTCTACCTATTCCATATACCAAAACATCAATAACTCATCATAACACAAATATGAACTTCAATATCACAATTCTACCTATTCCATATAAGAAAACATAATATAACTCATCAAAACACAAATATGAACTTCAAAATCAAAATTCTACCTATTCCATATACCAAAACATCATTGAATAATTCATCAAAACACAACTATGAACTTCAAAATCACAATTCTACCTATTCCATATAACAAAACATAATATAACTCATCAAAACACAAATATGAACTTCAAAATAACAATTCTACCTATTCCATATACCAAAACATCATTGAATAATTCATCAAAACACAAATATGAACTTCAAAATCACATTTCTACCTATTCCATATAACAAAACATAATATAACTCATCAAAACACAAATATGAACTTCAAAATCACAATTCTACCTATTCCATATACCAAAACATCAATAACTCATCGAAACACAAATATGAACTTCAAAATCACAATTCTACCTATTTCATATAACAAAACATAATATAACTCAACAAAACACAAATATGAACTTCAAAATCACAATTCTACCTATTCCATATAACAAAACATAATATAACTCATCAAAACACAAATATGAACTTCAAAATCAAAATTCTACCTATTCCATATACCAAAACATCATTGAATAATTCATCAAAACACAACTATGAACTTCAAAATCACAATTCTGCCTATTCCATATAACAAAACATAATATAACTCATCAAAACACAAATATGAACTTCAAAATAACAATTCTACCTATTCCATATACCAAAACATCATTGAATAATTCATCAAAACACAAATATGAACTTCAAAATCACGTTTCTACCTATTCCATATAACAAAACATAATATAACTCATCAAAACACAAATATGAACTTCAAAATGACAATTCTACCTATTCCATATACCAAAACATCAATAACTCATCAAAACACAAATATGAACTTCACAATAAAAATTCTACCTATTCCATATACCAAAACATCAATAACTCATCAAAACACAAATATGAACTTCAAAACACAATTTTTATCTATTCCATTTACCAAAACATCAATAACTCATCAAAACACAAATATGAACTTCAAAATCACAATTCTACCTATTCCATTTACCAAAACATCAATAACTCATCAAAACACAAATATGAACTTCAAAATCACAATTCTACCTATTCCATATACCAAAACATCAATAACTCATCAAAACACAAATATGAACTTCACAATAAAAATTCTACCTATTCCATATACCAAAACATCAATAACTCATCAAAACACAAATATGAACTTCAAAATCTCAATTCTACCTATTCCATATACCAAAACATCAATAACTCATCAAAACACAAATATGAACTTCACAATAAAAATTCTACCTATTCCATATACCAAAACATCAATAACTCATCAAAACACAAATATGAACTTCAAAATCACAATTCTACCTATTCCATATACCAAAACATCATTGAATAATTCATCAAAACACAAATATGAACTTCAAAATCACATTTCTACCTATTCCATATAACAAAACATAATATAACTCATCAAACCACAAATATGAACTTCAAAATCACAATTCTACCTATTCCATATACCAAAACATCAATGAATAATTTCATCAAAACACAAATATGAACTTCAAAATCACAATTCTACCTATTCCATATACCAAAACATCAATAAATCATCAAAACACAAATATGAACTTCAAAATCTCAATTCTACCTATCCCATATACCAAAACATCAATAACTCATCAAAACACAAATATGAACTTCACAATAAAAATTCTACCTATTCCATATACCAAAACATCAATAACTCATCAAAACATAAATATGAACTTCAAAACACAATTTTTATCTATTCCATTTACCAAAACAACAATAACTCATCAAAACACAAATATGAACTTCAAAATCACAATTCTACCTATTCCATATAACAAAACATAATATAACTCGTCAAAACACAAATATGAACTTCAAAATCACAATTCTACCTATTCCATATACCAAAACATCAATAACTCATCAAAACACAAATATGAACTTCAAAATCACAATTCTACCTATTTCATATAACAAAACATAATATAACTCATCAAAACACAAATATGAACTTCAAAATCACAATTCTACCTATTCCATATACCAAAACATAATAATAAATCATCAAAACACAAATATGAACTTCAAAATCACAATTCTACCTATTCCATATAACAAAACATAATATAACTCATCAAAACACAAATATGAACTTCAAAATCACAATTCTACCTATTCCATATACCAAAACATCAATGAATAATTCATCAAAACACAAATATGAACTTCAAAATCACAATTCTACCTATTCCATATACCAAAACATCAATAACTCATCAAAACACAAATATGAACTTCAAAACACAATTTTTATCTATTCCATTTACCAAAACATCAATAACTCATCAAAACACAAATATGAACTTCAAAATCACAATTCTACCTATTCCATTTACCAAAACATCAATAACTCATCAAAACACAAATATGAACTTCAAAATCACAATTCTACCTATTCCATATACCAAAACATCAATAACTCATCAAAACACAAATATGAACTTCACAATAAAAATTCTACCTATTCCATTTACCAAAACATCAATAACTCATCAAAACACAAATATGAACTTCAAAATCTCAATTCTACCTATTCCATATACCAAAACATCAATAACTCATCAAAACACAAATATGAACTTCACAATAAAAATTCTACCTATTCCATATACCAAAACATCAATAACTCATCAAAACACAAATATGAACTTCAAAATCACAATTCTACCTATTCCATATACCAAAACATCATTGAATAATTCATCAAAACACAAATATGAACTTCAAAATCACATTTCTACCTATTCCATATAACAAAACATAATATAACTCATCAAACCACAAATATGAACTTCAAAATCACAATTCTACCTATTCCATATACCAAAACATCAATAACTCATCAAAACACAAATATGAACTTCACAATAAAAATTCTACCTATTCCATATACCAAAACATCAATAACTCATCATAACACAAATATGAACTTCAAAATCACAATTCTACCTATTCCATATAAGAAAACATAATATAACTCATCAAAACACAAATATGAACTTCAAAATCAAAATTCTACCTATTCCATATACCAAAACATCATTGAATAATTCATCAAAACACAACTATGAACTTCAAAATCACAATTCTACCTATTCCATATAACAAAACATAATATAACTCATCAAAACACAAATATGAACTTCAAAATAACAATTCTACCTATTCCATATACCAAAACATCATTGAATAATTCATCAAAACACAAATATGAACTTCAAAATCACATTTCTACCTATTCCATATAACAAAACATAATATAACTCATCAAAACACAAATATGAACTTCAAAATCACAATTCTACCTATTCCATATACCAAAACATCAATAACTCATCGAAACACAAATATGAACTTCAAAATCACAATTCTACCTATTTCATATAACAAAACATAATATAACTCATCAAAACACAAATATGAACTTCAAAATCACAATTCTACCTATTCCATATAACAAAACATAATATAACTCATCAAAACACAAATATGAACTTCAAAATCAAAATTCTACCTATTCCATATACCAAAACATCATTGAATAATTCATCAAAACACAACTATGAACTTCAAAATCACAATTCTACCTATTCCATATAACAAAACATAATATAACTCATCAAAACACAAATATGAACTTCAAAATAACAATTCTACCTATTCCATATACCAAAACATCATTGAATAATTCATCAAAACACAAATATGAACTTCAAAATCACGTTTCTACCTATTCCATATAACAAAACATAATATAACTCATCAAAACACAAATATGAACTTCAAAATGACAATTCTACCTATTCCATATACCAAAACATCAATAACTCATCAAAACACAAATATGAACTTCACAATAAAAATTCTACCTATTCCATATACCAAAACATCAATAACTCATCAAAACACAAATATGAACTTCAAAACACAATTTTTATCTATTCCATTTACCAAAACATCAATAACTCATCAAAACACAAATATGAACTTCAAAATCACAATTCTACCTATTCCATTTACCAAAACATCAATAACTCATCAAAACACAAATATGAACTTCAAAATCACAATTCTACCTATTCCATATACCAAAACATCAATAACTCATCAAAACACAAATATGAACTTCACAATAAAAATTCTACCTATTCCATATACCAAAACATCAATAACTCATCAAAACACAAATATGAACTTCAAAATCTCAATTCTACCAATTCCATATACCAAAACATCAATAACTCATCAAAACACAAATATGAACTTCACAATAAAAATTCTACCTATTCCATATACCAAAACATCAATAACTCATCAAAACACAAATATGAACTTCAAAATCACAATTCTACCTATTCCATATACCAAAACATCATTGAATAATTCATCAAAACACAAATATGAACTTCAAAATCACATTTCTACCTATTCCATATAACAAAACATAATATAACTCATCAAACCACAAATATGAACTTCAAAATCACAATTCTACCTATTCCATATACCAAAACATCAATAACTCATCAAAACACAAATATGAACTTCACAATAAAAATTCTACCTATTCCATATACCAAAACATCAATAACTCATCAAAACACGAATATGAACTTCAAAACACAATTTTTATCTATTCCATTTACCAAAACATCAATAACTCATCAGAACACAAATATGAACTTCAAAATCACAATTCTACCTATTCCATTTACCAAAACATCAATAACTCATCAAAACACAAATATGAACTTCAAAATCACAATTCTACCTATTCCATATACCAAAACATCAATAACTCATCAAAACACAAATATGAACTTCACAATAAAAATTCTACCTATTCCATATACCAAAACATCAATAACTCATCAAAACACAAATATGAACTTCAAAATCTCAATTCTACCTATTCCATATACCAAAACATCAATAACTCATCAAAACACAAATATGAACTTCACAACAAAAATTCTACCTATTCCATATACCAAAACATCAATAACTCATCAAAACACAAATATGAACTTCAAAATCACAATTCTACCTATTCCATATACCAAAACATCATTGAATAATTCATCAAAACACAAATATGAACTTCAAAATCACATTTCTACCTATTCCATATAACAAAACATAATATAACTCATCAAACCACAAATATGAACTTCAAAATCACAATTCTACCTATTCCATATACCAAAACATCAATAACTCATCAAAACACAAATATGAACTTCACAATAAAAATTCTACCTATTCCATATACCAAAACATCAATAACTCATCATAACACAAATATGAACTTCAAAATCACAATTCTACCTATTCCATATAACAAAACATAATATAACTCATCAAAACACAAATATGAACTTCAAAATCAAAATTCTACCTATTCCATATAACAAAACATCATTGAATAATTCATCAAAACACAACTATGAACTTCAAAATCACAATTCTACCTATTCCATATAACAAAACATAATATAACTCATCAAAACACAAATATGAACTTCAAAATAACAATTCTACCTATTCCATATACCAAAACATCATTGAATAATTCATCAAAACACAAATATGAACTTCAAAATCACATTTCTACCTATTCCATATAACAAAACATAATATAACTCATCAAAACACAAATATGAACTTCAAAATCACAATTCTACCTATTCCATATACCAAAACATCAATAACTCATCGAAACACAAATATGAACTTCAAAATCACAATTCTACCTATTTCATATAACAAAACATAATATAACTCATCAAAACACAAATATGAACTTCAAAATCACAATTCTACCTATTCCATATAACAAAACATAATATAACTCATCAAAACACAAATATGAACTTCAAAATCAAAATTCTACCTATTCCATATACCAAAACATCATTGAATAATTCATCAAAACACAACTATGAACTTCAAAATCACAATTCTACCTATTCCATATAACAAAACATAATATAACTCATCAAAACACAAATATGAACTTCAAAATAACAATTCTACCTATTCCATATACCAAAACATCATTGAATAATTCATCAAAACACAAATATGAACTTCAAAATCACATTTCTACCTATTCCATATAACAAAACATAATATAACTCATCAAAACACAAATATGAACTTCAAAATCACAATTCTACCTATTCCATATACCAAAACATCAATAACTCATCAAAACACAAATATGAACTTCACAATAAAAATTCTACCTATTCCATATACCAAAACATCAATAACTCATCATAACACAAATATGAACTTCAAAATCACAATTCTACCTATTCCATATAACAAAACATAATATAACTCATCAAAACACAAATATGAACTTCAAAATCAAAATTCTACCTATTCCATATACCAAAACATCATTGAATAATTCATCAAAACACAACTATGAACTTCAAAATCACAATTCTACCTATTCCATATAACAAAACATAATATAACTCATCCAAACACAAATATGAACTTCAAAATAACAATTCTACCTATTCCATATACCAAAACATCATTGAATAATTCATCAAAACACAAATATGAACTTCAAAATCACATTTCTACCTATTCCATATAACAAAACATAATATAACTCGTCAAAACACAAATATGAACTTCAAAATCACAATTCTACCTATTCCATATACCAAAACATCAATAACTCATCGAAACACAAATATGAACTTCAAAATCACAATTCTACCTATTTCATATAACAAAACATAATATAACTCATCAAAACACAAATATGAACTTCAAAATCACAATTCTACCTATTCCATATACCAAAACATAATATAAATCATCAAAACACAAATATGAACTTCAAAATCACAATTCTACCTATTCCATATAACAAAACATAATATAACTCGTCAAAACACAAATATGAACTTCAAAATCACAATTCTACCTATTCCATATACCAAAACATCAATAACTCATCGAAACACAAATATGAACTTCAAAATCACAATTCTACCTATTTCATATAACAAAACATAATATAACTCATCAAAACACAAATATGAACTTCAAAATCACAATTCTACCTATTCCATATAACAAAACATAATATAACTCATCAAAACACAAATATGAACTTCAAAATCACAATTCTACCTATTCCATATACCAAAACATCAATGAATAACTCATCAAAACACAAATATGAACTTCAAAATCTCAATTCTACCTATTCCATATACCAAAACATCAATGAATAACTCATCAAAACACAAATATGAACTTCAAAATCACAATTCTACCTATTCCATATACCAAAACATCAATAACTCATCAAAACACAAATATGAACTTCAAAATCACAATTCTACCTATTCCATATACCAAAACATCAATGAATAATTCATCAAAACACAAATATGAACTTCAAAATCACAATTCTTCCTATTCCATATACCAAAACATCAATAACTCATGAAAACACAAATATGAACTTCAAAACACAATTTTTATCTATTCCATTTACCAAAACATCAATAACTCATCAAAACACAAATATGAACTTCAAAATCACAATTCTACCTATTCCATATAACAAAACATAATATAACTCATCAAAACACAAATATGAACTTCAAAATCACAATTCTACCTATTCCATATAACAAAACATAATATAACTCATCAAAACACAAATATGAACTTCAAATTCACAATTCTACCTATTCCATATACCAAAACATCAATGAATAATTCATCAAAACACAAATATGAACTTCAAAATCACAATTCTACCTATTCCATTTACCAAAACATCAATAACTCATCAAAACACAAATATGAACTTCAAAATCACAATTCTACCTATTCCATATACCAAAACATCAATAACTCATCAAAACACAAATATGAACTTCAAAATCACAATTCTACCTATTCCATATAACAAAACATAATATAACTCATCAAAACACAAATATGAACTTCAAAATCACAATTCTACCTATTCCATATAACAAAACCTAATATAACTCATCAAAACACAAATATGAACTTCAAAATCACAATTCTACCTATTCCATATAACAAAACATAATATAACTCATCAAAACACAAATATGAACTTCAAAATCACAATTCTACCTATCCCATATACCAAAACATCAATAACTCATGAAAACACAAATATGAACTTCAAAATCACAATTCTACCTATTCCATATAACAAAACATAATATAACTCATCAAAACACAAATATGAACTTCAAAATCAAAATTCTACCTATTCCATATACCAAAACATCATTGAATAATTCATCAAAACACAAATATGAACTTCAAAATCACAATTCTACCTATTCCATATAACAAAACATAATATAACTCATCAAAACACAACTATGAACTTCAAAATCACAATTCTACCTATTCCATATAACAAAACATAATATAACTCATCAAAACACAAATATGAACTTCAAAATAACAATTCTACCTATTCCATATACCAAAACATCATTGAATAATTCATCAAAAGACAAATATGAACTTCAAAATCACATTTCTACCTATTCCATATAACAAAACATAATATAACTCATCAAAACACAAATATGAACTTCAAAATCACAATTCTACCTATTCCATATACCAAAACATCAATGAATAACTCATCAAAACACAAATATGAACTTCAAAATCTCAATTCTACCTATTCCATATACCAAAACATCAATGAATAACTCATCAAAACACAAATATGAACTTCAAAATCACAATTCTACCTATTCCATATACCAAAACATCAATAACTCATCAAAACACAAATATGAACTTCAAAATCACAATTCTACCTATTCCATATACCAAAACATCAATGAATAATTCATCAAAACACAAATATGAACTTCAAAATCACAATTCTTCCTATTCCATATACCAAAACATCAATAACTCATGAAAACACAAATATGAACTTCAAAACACAATTTTTATCTATTCCATTTATAAAAACATCAATAACTCATCAAAACACAAATATGAACTTCAAAATCACAATTCTACCTATTCCATATAACAAAACATAATATAACTCATCAAAACACAAATATGAACTTCAAAATCACAATTCTACCTATTCCATATAACAAAACATAATATAACTCATCAAAACACAAATATGAACTTCAAATTCACAATTCTACCTATTCCATATACCAAAACATCAATGAATAATTCATCAAAACACAAATATGAACTTCAAAATCACAATTCTACCTATTCCATATACCAAAACATCAATAAATCATCAAAACACAAATATGAACTTCAAAATCTCAATTCTACCTATTCCATATACCAAAACATCAATAACTCATCAAAACACAAATATGAACTTCACAATAAAAATTCTACCTATTCCATATACCAAAACATCAATAACTCATCATAACACAAATATGAACTTCAAAATCACAATTCTACATATTCCATATACCAAAACATCAATGAATAATTCATCAAAACACAAATATGAACTTCAAAATCACAATTCTACCTATTCCATATACCAAAACATCAATAACTCATCAAAACACAAATATGAACTTCAAAATCACAATTCTACCTATTCCATATAACAAAACATAATATAACTCATCAAAACACAAATATGAACTTCAAAATCACAATTCTACCTATTCCATATACCAAAACATCAATGAATAATTTCATCAAAACACAAATATGAACTTCAAAATCACAATTCTACCTATTCCATATACCAAAACATCAATAAATCATCAAAACACAAATATGAACTTCAAAATCTCAATTATACCTATCCCATATACCAAAACATCAATAACTCATCAAAACACAAATATGAACTTCACAATAAAAATTCTACCTATTCCATATACCAAAACATCAATAACTCATCAAAACATAAATATGAACTTCAAAACACAATTTTTATCTATTCCATTTACCAAAACAACAATAACTCATCAAAACACAAATATGAACTTCAAAATCACAATTCTACCTATTCCATATAACAAAACATAATATAACTCGTCAAAACACAAATATGAACTTCAAAATCACAATTCTACCTATTCCATATACCAAAACATCAATAACTCATCAAAACACAAATATGAACTTCAAAATCACAATTCTACCTATTTCATATAACAAAACATAATATAACTCATCAAAACACAAATATGAACTTCAAAATCACAATTCTACCTATTCCATATACCAAAACATAATATAAATCATCAAAACACAAATATGAACTTCAAAATCACAATTCTACCTATTCCATATAACAAAACATAATATAACTCATCAAAACACAAATATGAACTTCAAAATCACAATTCTACCTATTCCATATACCAAAACATCAATGAATAATTCATCAAAACACAAATATGAACTTCAAAATCACAATTCTACCTATTCCATATACCAAAACATCAATAACTCATCAAAACACAATAATGAACTTCAAAACACAATTTTTATCTATTCCATTTACCAAAACATCAATAACTCATCAAAACACAAATATGAACTTCAAAATCACAATTCTACCTATTCCATTTACCAAAACATCAATAACTCATCAAAACACAAATATGAACTTCAAAATCACAATTCTACCTATTCCATATACCAAAACATCAATAACTCATCAAAACACAAATATGAACTTCACAATAAAAATTCTACCTATTCCATATACCAAAACATCAATAACTCATCAAAACACAAATATGAACTTCAAAATCTCAATTCTACCTATTCCATATACCAAAACATCAATAACTCATCAAAACACAAATATGAACTTCACAATAAAAATTCTACCTATTCCATATACCAAAACATCAATAACTCATCAAAACACAAATATGAACTTCAAAATCACAATTCTACCTATTCCATATACCAAAACATCATTGAATAATTCATCAAAACACAAATATGAACTTCAAAATCACAATTCTACCTATTCCATATAACAAAACATAATATAACTCATCAAAACACAAATATGAACTTCAAAATCTCAATTCTACCTATTCCATATACCAAAACATCAATGAATAACTCATCAAAACACAAATATGAACTTCAAAATCACAATTCTACCTATTCCATATACCAAAACATCAATAACTCATCAAAACACAAATATGAACTTCAAAATCACAATTCTACCTATTCCATATACCAAAACATCAATGAATAATTCATCAAAACACAAATATGAACTTCAAAATCACAATTCTTCCTATTCCATATACCAAAACATCAATAACTCATCAAAACACAAATATGAACTTCAAAACACAATTTTTATCTATTCCATTTACCAAAACATCAATAACTCATCAAAACACAAATATGAACTTCAAAATCACAATTCTACCTATTCCATATAACAAAACATAATATAACTCATCAAAACACAAATATGAACTTCAAATTCACAATTCTACCTATTCCATATACCAAAACATCAATGAATAATTCATCAAAACACAAATATGAACTTCAAAATCTCAATTCTACCTATTCCATATACAAAAACATCAATAACTCATCAAAACACAAATATGAACTTCACAATAAAAATTCTACCTATTCCATATACCAAAACATCAATAACTCATCATAACACAAATATGAACTTCAAAATCACAATTCTACCTATTCCATATACCAAAACATCAATGAATAATTCATCAAAACACAAATATGAACTTCAAAATCACAATTCTACCTATTCCATATACCAAAACATCAATAACTCATCAAAACACAAATATGAACTTCAAAATCACAATTCTACCTATTCCATATAACAAAACATAATATAACTCATCAAAACACAAATATGAACTTCAAAATCACAATTCTACCTATTCCATATACCAAAACATCAATGAATAATTTCATTAAAACACAAATATGAACTTCAAAATCACAATTCTACCTATTCCATATACCAAAACATCAATAAATCATCAAAACACAAATATGAACTTCAAAATCTCAATTCTACCTATCCCATATACCAAAACATCAATAACTCATCAAAACACAAATATGAACTTCACAATAAAAATTCTACCTATTCCATATACCAAAACATCAATAATTCATCAAAACATAAATATGAACTTCAAAACACAATTTTTATCTATTCCATTTACCAAAACAACAATAACTCATCAAAACACAAATATGAACTTCAAAATCACAATTCTACCTATTCCATATAACAAAACATAATATAACTCGTCAAAACACAAATATGAACTTCAAAATCACAATTCTACCTATTCCATATACCAAAACATCAATAACTCATCAAAACACAAATATGAACTTCAAAATCACAATTCTACCTATTTCATATAACAAAACATAATATAACTCATAAAAACACAAATATGAACTTCAAAATCACAATTCTACCTATTCCATATACCAAAACATAATATAAATCATCAAAACACAAATATGAACTTCAAAATCACAATTCTACCTATTCCATATAACAAAACATAATATAACTCATCAAAACACAAATATGAACTTCAAAATCACAATTCTACCTATTCCATATACCAAAACATCAATGAATAATTCATCAAACACAAATATGAACTTCAAAATCTCAATTCTACCTATTCCATATACCAAAACATCAATAACTCATCAAAACACAAATATGAACTTCACAATAAAAATTCTACCTATTCCATATACCAAAACATCAATAACTCATCAAAACACAAATATGAACTTCAAAATCTCAATTCTACCTATTCCATATACCAAAACATCAATAACTCATCAAAACACAAATATGAACTTCACAATAAAAATTCTACCTATTCCATATACCAAAACATCAATAACTCATCAAAACACAAATATGAACTTCAAAATCACAATTCTACCTATTCCATATACCAAAACATCATTGAATAATTCATCAAAACACAAATATGAACTTCAAAATCACAATTCTACCTATTCCATATAACAAAACATAATATAACTCATCAAAACACAAATATGAACTTCAAAATCTCAATTCTACCTATTCCATATACCAAAACATCAATGAATAACTCATCAAAACACAAATATGAACTTCAAAATCACAATTCTACCTATTCCATATACCAAAACATCAATAACTCATCAAAACACAAATATGAACTTCAAAATCACAATTCTACCTATTCCATATACCAAAACATCAATGAATAATTCATCAAAACACAAATATGAACTTCAAAATCACAATTCTTCCTATTCCATATACCAAAACATCAATAACTCATCAAAACACAAATATGAACTTCAAAACACAATTTTTATCTATTCCATTTACCAAAACATCAATAACTCATCAAAACACAAATATGAACTTCAAAATCACAATTCTACCTATTCCATATAACAAAACATAATATAACTCATCAAAACACAAATATGAACTTCAAATTCACAATTCTACCTATTCCATATACCAAAACATCAATGAATAATTCATCAAAACACAAATATGAACTTCAAAATCTCAATTCTACCTATTCCATATACAAAAACATCAATAACTCATCAAAACACAAATATGAACTTCACAATAAAAATTCTACCTATTCCATATACCAAAACATCAATAACTCATCATAACACAAATATGAACTTCAAAATCACAATTCTACCTATTCCATATACCAAAACATCAATGAATAATTCATCAAAACACAAATATGAACTTCAAAATCACAATTCTACCTATTCCATATACCAAAACATCAATAACTCATCAAAACACAAATATGAACTTCAAAATCACAATTCTACCTATTCCATATAACAAAACATAATATAACTCATCAAAACACAAATATGAACTTCAAAATCACAATTCTACCTATTCCATATACCAAAACATCAATGAATAATTTCATTAAAACACAAATATGAACTTCAAAATCACAATTCTACCTATTCCATATACCAAAACATCAATAAATCATCAAAACACAAATATGAACTTCAAAATCTCAATTCTACCTATCCCATATACCAAAACATCAATAACTCATCAAAACACAAATATGAACTTCACAATAAAAATTCTACCTATTCCATATACCAAAACATCAATAACTCATCAAAACATAAATATGAACTTCAAAACACAATTTTTATCTATTCCATTTACCAAAACAACAATAACTCATCAAAACACAAATATGAACTTCAAAATCACAATTCTACCTATTCCATATAACAAAACATAATATAACTCGTCAAAACACAAATATGAACTTCAAAATCACAATTCTACCTATTCCATATACCAAAACATCAATAACTCATCAAAACACAAATATGAACTTCAAAATCACAATTCTACCTATTTCATATAACAAAACATAATATAACTCATAAAAACACAAATATGAACTTCAAAATCACAATTCTACCTATTCCATATACCAAAACATAATATAAATCATCAAAACACAAATATGAACTTCAAAATCACAATTCTACCTATTCCATATAACAAAACATAATATAACTCATCAAAACACAAATATGAACTTCAAAATCACAATTCTACCTATTCCATATACCAAAACATCAATGAATAATTCATCAAACACAAATATGAACTTCAAAATCACAATTCTACCTATTCCATATACCAAAACATCAATAAATCATCAAAACACAAATATGAACTTCAAAATCTCAATTCTACCTATCCCATATACCAAAACATCAATAACTCATCAAAACACAAATATGAACTTCACAATAAAAATTCTACCTATTCCATATACCAAAACATCAATAACTCATCAAAACACAAATATGAACTTCAAAATCACAATTCTACCTATTCCATATACCAAAACATCAATAACTCATCAAAACACAAATATGAACTTCAAAATCACAATTCTACCTATTCCATATAACAAAACATAATATAACTCATCAAAACACAAATATGAACTTCAAAATCACAATTCTACCTATTCCATATAACAAAACCTAATATAACTCATCAAAACACAAATATGAACTTCAAAATCACAATTCTACCTATTCCATATAACAAATCATAATATAACTCATCAAAACACAAATATGAACTTCAAAATCACAATTCTACCTATCCCATATACCAAAACATCAATAACTCATGAAAACACAAATATGAACTTCAAAATCACAATTCTACCTATTCCATATAACAAAACATAATATAACTCATCAAAACACAAATATGAACTTCAAAATCAAAATTCTACCTATTCCATATACCAAAACATCAATTAATAATTCATCAAAACACAAATATGAACTTCAAAATCACAATTCCACCTATTCCATATAACAAAACATAATATAACTCATCAAAACACAAATATGAACTTCAAAATCACAATTCTACCTATTCCATATAACAAAACATAATATAACTCATCAAAACACAAATATGAACTTCAAAATCACAATTCTACCTATTCCACATACCAAAACATCAATAACTCATCAAAACACAAATATGAACTTCAAAACACGATTTCTATCTATTCCATATACCAAAACACCAATAACTCATCAAAACACAAATATGAACTTCAAAATCACAATTTTACCTATTCCATATACCAAAATATCAATAACTCATCAAAACACAAATATGAACTTCAAAATCACAATTCTACCTATTCCATATAACAAAACATAATATAACTCATCAAAACACAAATATGAACTTCAAAATCAAAATTCTACCTATTCCATATACCAAAACATCATTGAATAATTCATCAAAACACAACTATGAACTTCAAAATCACAATTCTACCTATTCCATATAACAAAACATAATATAACTCATCAAAACACAAATATGAACTTCAAAATAACAATTCTACCTATTCCATATACCAAAACATCATTGAATAATTCATCAAAACACAAATATGAACTTCAAAATCACAATTCTACCTATTCCATTTACCAAAACATCAATAACTCATCAAAACACAAATATGAACTTCAAAATCACAATTCTACCTATTCCATATACCAAAACATCAATAACTCATCAAAACACAAATATGAACTTCACAATAAAAATTCTACCTATTCCATATACCAAAACATCAATAACTCATCAAAACACAAATATGAACTTCAAAATCTCAATTCTACCTATTCCATATACCAAAACATCAATAACTCATCAAAACACAAATATGAACTTCACAATAAAAATTCTACCTATTCCATATACCAAAACATCAATAACTCATCAAAACACAAATATGAACTTCAAAATCACAATTCTACCTATTCCATATACCAAAACATCATTGAATAATTCATCAAAACACAAATATGAACTTCAAAATCACAATTCTACCTATTCCATATAACAAAACATAATATAACTCATCAAAACACAAATATGAACTTCAAAATCTCAATTCTACCTATTCCATATACCAAAACATCAAAGAATAACTCATCAAAACACAAATATGAACTTCAAAATCACAATTCTACCTATTCCATATACCAAAACATCAATAACTCATCAAAACACAAATATGAACTTCAAAATCACAATTCTACCTATTCCATTTACCAAAACATCAATGAATAATTCATCAAAACACAACTATGAACTTCAAAATCACAATTCTTCCTATTCCATATACCAAAACATCAATAACTCATCAAAACACAAATATGAACTTCAAAACACAATTTTTATCTATTCCATTTACCAAAACATCAATAACTCATCAAAACACAAATATGAACTTCAAAATCACAATTCTACCTATTCCATTTACCAAAACATCAATAACTCATCAAAACACAAATATGAACTTCAAAATCTCAATTCTACCTATTCCATATACCAAAACATCAATAACTCATCAAAACACAAATATGAACTTCACAATAAAAATTCTACCTATTCCATATACCAAAACATCAATAACTCATCAAAACACAAATATGAACTTCAAAATCACAATTCTACATATTCCATATACCAAAACATCATTGAATAATTCATCAAAACACAAATATGAACTTCAAAATCACAATTCTACCTATTCCATATAACAAAACATAATATAACTCATCAAAACACAAATATGAACTTCAAAATCTCAATTCTACCTATTCCATATACCAAAACATCAATGAATAACTCATCAAAACACAAATATGAACTTCAAAATCACAATTCTACCTATTCCATATACCAAAACATCAATAACTCATCAAAACACAAATATGAACTTCAAAATCACAATTCTACCTATTCCATTTACCAAAACATCAATGAATAATTCATCAAAACACAAATATGAACTTCAAAATCACAATTCTTCCTATTCCATATACCAAAACATCAATAACTCATCAAAACACAAATATGAACTTCAAAACACAATTTTTATCTATTCCATTTACCAAAACATCAATAACTCATCAAAACACAAATATGAACTTCAAAATCACAATTCTACCTATTCCATTTACCAAAACATCAATAACTCATCAAAACACAAATATGAACTTCAAAATCACAATTCTACCTATTCCATATACCAAAACATCAATAACTCATCAAAACACAAATATGAACTTCACAATAAAAATTCTACCTATTCCATATACCAAAACATCAATAACTCATCAAAACACAAATATGAACTTCAAAATCTCAATTCTACCTATTCCATATACCAAAACATCAATAACTCATCAAAACACAAATATGAACTTCACAATAAAAATTCTACCTATTCCATATACCAAAACATCAATAACTCATCAAAACACAAATATGAACTTCAAAATCACAATTCTACCTATTCCATATACCAAAACATCATTGAATAATTCATCAAAACACAAATATGAACTTCAAAATCACAATTCTACCTATTCCATATAACAAAACATAATATAACTCATCAAAACACAAATATGAACTTCAAAATCTCAATTCTACCTATTCCATATACCAAAACATCAATGAATAACTCATCAAAACACAAATATGAACTTCAAAATCACAATTCTACCTATTCCATATACCAAAACATCAATAACTCATCAAAACACAAATATGAACTTCAAAATCACAATTCTACCTATTCCATATACCAAAACATCAATGAATAATTCATCAAAACACAAATATGAACTTCAAAATCACAATTCTACCTATTCCATATACCAAAACATCAATAACTCATCAAAACACAAATATGAACTTCAAAATCACAATTCTACCTATTCCATATAACAAAACATAATATAACTCATCAAAACACAAATATGAACTTCAAAATCACAATTCTACCTATTCCATATACCAAAACATCAATGAATAATTTCATCAAAACACAAATATGAACTTCAAAATCACAATTCTACCTATTCCATATACCAAAACATCAATAAATCATCAAAACACAAATATGAACTTCAAAATCTCAATTCTACCTATCCCATATACCAAAACATCAATAACTCATCAAAACACAAATATGAACTTCACAATAAAAATTCTACCTATTCCATATACCAAAACATCAATAACTCATCAAAACATAAATATGAACTTCAAAACACAATTTTTATCTATTCCATTTACCAAAACAACAATAACTCATCAAAACACAAATATGAACTTCAAAATCACAATTCTACCTATTCCATATAACAAAACATAATATAACTCGTCAAAACACAAATATGAACTTCAAAATCACAATTCTACCTATTCCATATACCAAAACATCAATAACTCATCAAAACACAAATATGAACTTCAAAATCACAATTCTACCTATTTCATATAACAAAACATAATATAACTCATAAAAACACAAATATGAACTTCAAAATCACAATTCTACCTATTCCATATACCAAAACATAATATAAATCATCAAAACACAAATATGAACTTCAAAATCACAATTCTACCTATTCCATATAACAAAACATAATATAACTCATCAAAACACAAATATGAACTTCAAAATCACAATTCTACCTATTCCATATACCAAAACATCAATGAATAATTCATCAAAACACAAATATGAACTTCAAAATCACAATTCTACCTATTCCATATAACAAAACATAATATAACTCATCAAAACACAAATATGAACTTCAAAATCTCAATTCTACCTATTCCATATACCAAAACATCAATGAATAACTCATCAAAACACAAATATGAACTTCAAAATCACAATTCTACCTATTCCATATACCAAAACATCAATAACTCATCAAAACACAAATATGAACTTCAAAATCACAATTCTACCTATTCCATTTACCAAAACATCAATGAATAATTCATCAAAACACAAATATGAACTTCAAAATCACAATTCTTCCTATTCCATATACCAAAACATCAATAACTCATCAAAACACAAATATGAACTTCAAAACACAATTTTTATCTATTCCATTTACCAAAACATCAATAACTCATCAAAACACAAATATGAACTTCAAAATCACAATTCTACCTATTCCATTTACCAAAACATCAATAACTCATCAAAACACAAATATGAACTTCAAAATCACAATTCTACCTATTCCATATACCAAAACATCAATAACTCATCAAAACACAAATATGAACTTCACAATAAAAATTCTACCTATTCCATATACCAAAACATCAATAACTCATCAAAACACAAATATGAACTTCAAAATCTCAATTCTACCTATTCCATATACCAAAACATCAATAACTCATCAAAACACAAATATGAACTTCACAATAAAAATTCTACCTATTCCATATACCAAAACATCAATAACTCATCAAAACACAAATATGAACTTCAAAATCACAATTCTACCTATTCCATATACCAAAACATCATTGAATAATTCATCAAAACACAAATATGAACTTCAAAATCACAATTCTACCTATTCAATATAACAAAACATAATATAACTCATCAAAACACAAATATGAACTTCAAAATCTCAATTCTACCTATTCCATATACCAAAACATCAATGAATAACTCATCAAAACACAAATATGAACTTCAAAATCACAATTCTACCTATTCCATATACCAAAACATCAATAACTCATCAAAACACAAATATGAACTTCAAAATCACAATTCTACCTATTCCATATACCAAAACATCAATGAATAATTCATCAAAACACAAATATGAACTTCAAAATCACAATTCTTCCTATTCCATATACCAAAACATCAATAACTCATCAAAACACAAATATGAACTTCAAAACACAATTTTTATCTATTCCATTTACCAAAACATCAATAACTCATCAAAACACAAATATGAACTTCAAAATCACAATTCTACCTATTCCATATAACAAAACATAATATAACTCATCAAAACACAAATATGAACTTCAAATTCACAATTCTACCTATTCCATATACCAAAACATCAATGAATAATTCATCAAAACACAAATATGAACTTCAAAATCTCAATTCTACCTATTCCATATACCAAAACATCAATAACTCATCAAAACACAAATATGAACTTCACAATAAAAATTCTACCTATTCCATATACCAAAACATCAATAACTCATCATAACACAAATATGAACTTCAAAATCACAATTCTACCTATTCCATATACCAAAACATCAATGAATAATTCATCAAAACACAAATATGAACTTCAAAATCACAATTCTACCTATTCCATATACCAAAACATCAATAACTCATCAAAACACAAATATGAACTTCAAAATCACAATTCTACCTATTCCATATAACAAAACATAATATAACTCATCAAAACACAAATATGAACTTCAAAATCACAATTCTACCTATTCCATATACCAAAACATCAATGAATAATTTCATCAAAACACAAATATGAACTTCAAAATCACAATTCTACCTATTCCATATACCAAAACATCAATAAATCATCAAAACACAAATATGAACTTCAAAATCTCAATTCTACCTATCCCATATACCAAAACATCAATAACTCATCAAAACACAAATATGAACTTCACAATAAAAATTCTACCTATTCCATATACCAAAACATCAATAACTCATCAAAACATAAATATGAACTTCAAAACACAATTTTTATCTATTCCATTTACCAAAACAACAATAACTCATCAAAACACAAATATGAACTTCAAAATCACAATTCTACCTATTCCATATAACAAAACATAATATAACTCGTCAAAACACAAATATGAACTTCAAAATCACAATTCTACCTATTCCATATACCAAAACATCAATAACTCATCAAAACACAAATATGAACTTCAAAATCACAATTCTACCTATTTCATATAACAAAACATAATATAACTCATAAAAACACAAATATGAACTTCAAAATCACAATTCTACCTATTCCATATACCAAAACATAATATAAATCATCAAAACACAAATATGAACTTCAAAATCACAATTCTACCTATTCCATATAACAAAACATAATATAACTCATCAAAACACAAATATGAACTTCAAAATCACAATTCTACCTATTCCATATACCAAAACATCAATGAATAATTCATCAAAACACAAATATGAACTTCAAAATCACAATTCTACCTATTCCATATACCAAAACATCAATAAATCATCAAAACACAAATATGAACTTCAAAATCTCAATTCTACCTATCCCATATACCAAAACATCAATAACTCATCAAAACACAAATATGAACTTCACAATAAAAATTCTACCTATTCCATATACCAAAACATCAATAACTCATCAAAACACAAATATGAACTTCAAAATCACAATTCTACCTATTCCATATACCAAAACATCAATAACTCATCAAAACACAAATATGAACTTCAAAATCACAATTCTACCTATTCCATATAACAAAACATAATATAACTCATCAAAACACAAATATGAACTTCAAAATCACAATTCTACCTATTCCATATAACAAAACCTAATATAACTCATCAAAACACAAATATGAACTTCAAAATCACAATTCTACCTATTCCATATAACAAAACATAATATAACTCATCAAAACACAAATATGAACTTCAAAATCACAATTCTACCTATCCCATATACCAAAACATCAATAACTCATGAAAACACAAATATGAACTTCAAAATCACAATTCTACCTATTCCATATAACAAAACATAATATAACTCATCAAAACACAAATATGAACTTCAAAATCAAAATTCTACCTATTCCATATACCAAAACATCATTGAATAATTCATCAAAACACAAATATGAACTTCAAAATCACAATTCTACCTATTCCATATAACAAAACATAATATAACTCATCAAAACACAAATATGAACTTCAAAATCACAATTCTTCCTATTCCATATAACAAAACATAATATAACTCATCAAAACACAAATATGAACTTCAAAATCACAATTCTACCTATTCCACATACCAAAACATCAATAACTCATCAAAACACAAATATGAACTTCAAAACACGATTTCTATCTATTCCATATACCAAAACACCAATAACTCATCAAAACACAAATATGAACTTCAAAATCACAATTTTACCTATTCCATATACCAAAATATCAATAACTCATCAAAACACAAATATGAACTTCAAAATCACAATTCTACCTATTCCATATAACAAAACATAATATAACTCATCAAAACACAAATATGAACTTCAAAATCAAAATTCTACCTATTCCATATACCAAAACATCAATAACTCATCAAAACACAAATATGAACTTCAAAATCACAATTCTACCTATTCCATTTACCAAAACATCAATAACTCATCAAAACACAAATATGAACTTCAAAATCACAATTCTACCTATTCCATATACCAAAACATCAATAACTCATCAAAACACAAATATGAACTTCACAATAAAAATTCTACCTATTCCATATACCAAAACATCAATAACTCATCAAAACACAAATATGTGTTGGATCGTGTCAAGTGTTGAGAGGGGGGGGTGAATCAACACTCTATCAATTTTTCTTTCAACTAAAGGATTCCCTTTCAAATGTTAGCTCAGTTAGAGCTTATTGTTGAACTCACGTTTTGGCTTAGATGGACTGTTGGCAGATCAGATCAACCAAGGAAGACATCAGATCAACCAAGGAAGACATCAGATCAATTCAATCACTCAAGGAGGGTTTACTTACACAACCATGACACTCCTGTTCAAGCTTACAGTTTGATAATACCACACCAGTCAAGACACACTCAAAGCAGTAAATGTGCAAGGGGGATTTTTACGTGGTTCGATCAAATGATCTACATCCACGGACAGATTCACTCCTGTCAATCTTCACTATCACAGAATCATTCAGCTCTGGCCTCACTGACCATAAGCAACATAAACAAGAGCTCACTGCTCAACACATTGAGGTTCACTACCTCTACAAGTTCATCAACTAAAACAATAACATGTAAATCTCTGTTGTGCTGCCTTTTCTACACAAATATCTTTCAAAATCACTTAATGAAAGACGTTTGATAGTGTTCTAGGCTTACCACCTGAAGCTGCAATCTCAGGGTCAGTTCTCCCGATTCTGCTCCTCCTCAGCTTCTTCTTCTCCTTGACTTCTGCCTCTCCAGCGCTTCAGCTTCTCCTTGTGCAGCAGACTGTTTCTTTCTCTCTTGTGTTTCTCATATCATCTTTTTCTGCTCTCACTCTTTTTCTCCTCCCTTTTCTCGGTTTCGTTCTGTTCAGCACTCACCTTGGCTGCTGCTCCTCTCTCTCTCTTTTTCTTTCTTTTCGTGCCTTCTCTCTCTTTGGGTTTTTTCCTCCCAATGTGGTTTATCCTGCATTCTGCAGTTGTTGTGCCTACCACACCTACTCATCTGCCCGTTTCTTTTCCCAGAAGAAAAACTGTGCCCTACGTGCGGTGTGTCAGCATATCTTACACGGAAGGCGGCTCAAGATTCATATAATCCATTTTCAACCTTTTTAAGTTGCAACTTGCTTGCCATGTCATATTGTTGACTGTACTCCTTCAGACTTTCTCGAGTAGCTTGTCTTAGATATGTTGAAACAGCAAAAGTGATCTGATCTTAGCTTATAGCTGATCTGATGTGCCCGGCATTTGATCTGATGTCACGCTTCGGTTGATCTGATGTTAGCATGCAGTTGATCTGATGTTAGCCTTCGGTTGATCTGATGTTAGCTTGCAGTTGATCTGATGTTAGCCTTCGGTTGATCTGATGTTAGCTTGCAGTTGATCTGATGTTAGCCTCCGGTTGATCTGATGTTAGCTTCATGTCACAACGTTCTGTCCAGCAACTCAGAACCATCCATGTAGCTCCTGCAGTTCTTCTGATCGGCACTTCTTGATTCTTTTGTATTTCTGCTCGCTCACCGGATTGCTAGATACTTCAACATGATGCTCCTGCGTCTTCTGAATCTTTGGGAGACTTTTAGAGTCGCGCGTTTGAGGTGTGATTCACTAGCCGTCCTTGACTTCAGCTTCTTAGGTGTCTGCTCTAGCTCTCCAGCCTTGAGTTGTTCTCTTCTGCTGCAAATATGTTTTGTTGCTGACTTGCCTTGCTTCTGTGAAACTAAGCTGCTGAGCAATCCCTTGAGAATTTGATCTGATCTTTACTTCCGTTGATCTGATTTGTGCTGCATGTGATCTGATGTGTGCATCCTTTGATCTGATGCGCACTGCATTTGATCTGATCTTCACTTCCCTTGATCTGATCTGTGTGGCCTTTGATCTGATGTGCGCGTAACTTGTCTGTGCAGCCTTTGATCTGCTGTGCGCGTAACTTGATCTGATCTGTGCAGCCTTTGATCTGATGTGCGCGTAACTTGATCTGATCTGTGCAGCCTTTGATCTGATGTGCGCGTAACTTGTCTGTGCAGCCTTTGATCTGATGTGCGCGTAACTTGATCTGATCTGTGCAGCCTTTGATCTGATATGCGCGTAACTTGTCTGTGCAGCCTTTGATCTGATGTGCGCGTAACTTGATCTGATGTGCGCGTAACTTGATCTGATCTGTGTAGCCTTTGATCTGATGTGCCAACAGTACACTTCCTTCTCATTTTGGCACTTCAGTTTATTCATCGGCTTCTTGCTGAGATTTTGTCCAGACAATCCTCATGAACTCAGTCCATTATTGCCTTAGTAATTCACAGATTTGTCACAATGTGGTTGCAACAATTACAACACAACATTGGACTTTAATAAAGGCTAAGAAAGCTTCATTGTAGCAGCTCCAATGGCTCAACAATCTCCCCCTTTGGAATTGTTGGCAACCACATTTGCAGCCAATCAGTCAACTCAGTGCTAAGCTCCCCCTGAACCTTATTCCCCCTGAACCAGCTCCCCCTGAACCTTATTCTTCTACATAGTAAGCTCCCCCTGCATAGAGCTTTTCCAACGTCCTTCTCTCCCAAGGACAATACTGCTGCGTCTGGCCGGCCTGCTGCGGCTATCTCTCCCCCTTTGACAACCAATTTCAAAGGGATTTGGGGATGCTCAACTGATTCAGCATGAGAAGGAGGACTGCACTCCCATTTGCATCCTCAAAGTTTCAAACACCTCGGCTGGAAGAGGCTTTGTCATTACATCAGCTATTTGTTTAGCTGTGGGAACATACTCTAGCATAATTTCTCCTTTCTCAACCTTGTCCTTTATGAAGTGATACTTGATTTCTATATGTTTGGCTCTCGAGTGCTGGACTGAATTCTTTGACAAATCAATGGCACTTTTGTTGTCACAAAGAATTATCAGTGGCAAGAGAACTTCTTCTTTAAGATTTTGCAGTTCAGATCTCATCCATATAGCTTGAGTGCATGCCTTGGTTGCTGCTATGTACTCAGCTTCAGCAGTGCTTAAGGCTATACTTTCTTGCTTCTTTCTAGCAAATTCATGGCACAGCTGCTCCTTATCTCCTCCAAATATTATGTCATCAACATAGACTATGGCTATTAACTGTCCACCCTTTCCATCAAGAACATATAAATTGCTATTTATGCAACTTTTTCTGAAATTCAGATTCTTCAGGTAGCTGTCCAGCCTTGAGTACCATGCTCTTGGGGCTTGTTTTAATCCATACAGTGCCTTTTTGAGCCTGCACACCTTGTTTTCATCTTCACAAACTAGAAAACCATCTGGTTGCTCAATGTACACTTCTTCCTCCAGATTTCCATTCAAGAAGGCAGATTTAACATCCATTTGGAAGACCTTGTAACTCCTTGCTGAAGCCACTGCCAAAAACATTCTTATGGCTTCAAGCCTTGCTACTGGGGCAAAGGTTTCATCCACATCTACTCCTTCAATTTGAGAGTATCCTTTGCACACAAGCCTTGCCTTATTCTTTACAACCTTTCCTTCCTCATTCAACTTGTTCCTGAACACCCATTTTGTGCCTATCACATTTTTGTTTGCTGGCCTATCCACGAGCTCCCAAGTTTGGTTTTTCTCAATTTGGTCCAGCTCTTCATTCATGGCTTGCAGCCATGACTGGTCCTCCAGGGCTTCCTCTATTGACCTTGGCTCAACTTGAGACAGTAGGGCAGTTGCAACCATACTTTTCAGTTGCCTTCTTGTTCTTACTGGAGCTTTGGGGTCTCCAATGATAGGCATCTTGTCAATTCTCTTGTTGTACTTTCTTTTTGCTATTTCCAGGCCTTCTGTAACTTCTGTCTCTGATCCTTCTGCATCAGTCTCCTCAGTAGCTGATTTCAGCTCCAGGTCTGCCTCATCTTGGCTCTCTAAGTCATCTAAGTGATCCAGAAAATTTTCAGGATCAGTGACTTTCATCTTGACTTCCTCAACCACTTTCACATCATAGCTTTCCATAATCTTATCCAGCCTCTTGTTATAAACCTTGTAAGCCTTGCTCTTATTTGAGTAACCAAGGAAAATGCCCTCATCAGCCCTCTCTTCAAATTTTCCAAGGCTTTGCTCCTTGTTCTTGATGAAGCATTTGCTGCCAAAAACTCTAAAGTACTTCACATTTGGCTTGTGACCATACCAAAGTTCATATGGTGTCTTTTCAGTGTTTGGCCTCAACATGGTTCTATTTTGTACATGCACAGCTGCCATTGTGGCTTCCTTCCAGAAGTGCTTTGGAGTATTGTGCTCCAACAGCATGGTTCTTGCCATCTCAATCACACTTCTATTTTTCCTCTCTACAACTCCATTTTGCTGGGGAGTGTGAGGACTTGAGACTTGATGTTTGATTCCCATTTCCTCCAAGTATTCTTCAAATTCCTGCGAGGTAAACTCTCCTCCATTATCTGATCTCAAAACTTTGATCTTCCTTCCATGCTGGTTTTCTGCCAGTTTTTGAAATCTTTTGAAACAGCTGAAGGCTTCACTCTTTTGCTTCATGTGCATGATGCACATCATCCTAGTGAAGTCATCCACAAAAAGAATGAAATACATCTCTTTACCTGTACCTTTTCTTTTCATTGGTCCACATACATCAGTGTGAACTAGCTCCAATGGCTTAGAGGTTCTATGCTCCTTGGACTTGTGAGAAAGCTTTGCAAATTTCCCTTTTTGGCATGAGTCACAAGTGCTGTTGTCCCTCTTTAGTACAGGGAGGTTTAACACTGCATTGCACTTCACCAGGCTTCTCATGCTCTTTTGATTTAAATGTCCAAGCCTGCAATGCCAAAGAGTATTTTCATCCATTTTGCTTAGCATGCACAACTTTTCCTTCACATCTATGAGGTATAAATCCTTGTTGTCTCTTATTCCTTTGGCCATGATTTCTCCAGTCTTGCAGTCTTTGATGAAACAGCCATTTTTTGAGAAATCTACTTTGAAACCATTGTCACACAGTTGTCTTACACTCAGCAAGTTGTACTTCAGCCCTTCTACAAACAGCACCTCCTTAGATTTGAACTTTTCTGATCCAATGGTGGCTTCTCCAACAGCCTTGATCTTTAACCCACTCTTATCTGCAAACTTGACAAACCCTCTTTCAACTTCTTTTGTGTTTCTCAGTAGAGTTTTGTCTCCAGTCATATGGCTTGTGCACCCACTGTCAATGATCCATTGGGCTTCCTTAGCTTTTGTTTTAAGTGCAACTTCAGCAATGCAAGCTTCTTCAAATCTGTGCTTCTTCCTCCAAATTTTTCTTGCTGCTGGTATGCCTTGCTGTTCATTCAATCTTTGATTGCTCCTGCTGCAGCTCCAGTGATCATTCTCTTCTAACCCTTCAAAAATTTGAAATCTGTTTCTCAGATTAAGTGGCTGCATTAGAGACTGATTTCTTCTTGTGTAATCTGCTTGGTTTCTTCTTGTTTCTGCTGCAAAGTTTCTTCTATTTGTAGCTTGTTGCAGTGGCTGGGCTCTCCTGCTATTCACTCCTTCAAACCACTTGCTTCTCTTATTTGGCAATCTGCATCTGCACCAGACATTCAATTTCTGATACACTTCTCCAGGTTGTATGATATGGCCTTTTCTGATTTCAGCTTCAGGGATCCTTCTTGAAGTACTTAGGCTTCTTTGATGATAATACTCTTTTCTATTCCATCCTCTTGACTGCATTGTTCTTCCTCCAAATCTCCAGAATGCCTTCCTCCAGCAATTTGCTGCATAGTGACCTGATTCTCCACAGGTGAAACATACTCCAGCAATCAGCCTTCTACTTTTGAGCAGGCTTCTTTGATACATAGATTGTCTCCCCCTCAGCTCGTGCAATCTTTCATTTTGCTCAGTAGACTTTCTTGATCCATTAGAAATTTCCATATTCTTAGCATCAACAAAACTAGTTCCTGCCTTTACACCAGCAACACAAATTGAACCTTCTTTGACAAAGGTAACAGTCTTCTTGGTTGTTGCAGCTGGTTGTCCTTCTAATTTTTGATTTCCTTCATAACCAAGACCTTTCTTCCCTTCTGAATAAGATCTCTGCTTGCTGAGGCACTCATCTAACTTCCTTGTGGCTTCTTCAGTTTTTGCAGCCACTTCTTTGCTCCTTGAGAATTCACCAGGCTCAGTTTTGCTTGACTGAAACTCCAGCTTTCCTTTCAATTTTGATTCTACAGTAGTTCCATCAGTCATTTCTTCAGCTTTGATCACAGTTTGTTGAGACAGCAGACCTTCTATCTTTCTTGTTGCATCCTCTAGTTCGGCAGTGGTGGCATCTAGCTTTTCTACCAAGGTTTCACATGTCTTTTGAAGTTCCATCTTTTCTCTTGTACAATTTTTGTGAACCTCAGCTTCATTTTGCATGAGAATCAGTTCCTGCTCCAATTCAGTTACTCTATTCTCCAGTATTGAGTTTTCTTCTTGACTGCTCAAGATGACCTTTTCCATCTCCTTCATTGTCTTCATTGTCTTCTTGTGCAATCTCTTCTGCTCCTCTATCTTGTTGTATGCAAACTCCAGTTCTTCCTCTAGATCCACTTCTTCATCATCAGCTGATTGGTTCTCTAGTTCAGCATCCTCCTTTAATGAAACAGTTGAAGATTTCATCACCATGAGAGTCTCCTCTTCAGCTTCAGACTCATCTTCACTGTCTGAGACATCAGTCTCTTCATCCTCCTCAGAGCTATCATTTTTCTTCTTGCTCAGGTAGCTCCGTTTTCTGTAAGCTTTCCCTTTTCTTGATTTGAAGCTCATCTTCTTCTTTCCTTTCTGCTCAGGCCACCTGTCTGATGGCTTGTCAGCTTCCTCATCTTCTGTTCTCTTGTTCTTCATGAAGCACTTGCTTGCAAAGTGGCCTATTTTGCCACAATTGAAGCAGTTGTACTTTCCCTTGTACTTTCCAGTCTGGCCTCTGAAACTCCTTGAAATCAGCACCATCATTCTTTCAAGATCACTGTCTGCTGCTTCATCTTCACTGCTTTCCTCCTTTAGCTTCCTTGAGTGTTTTGTTTTAAATGCTATCTCCTTGACTGCCTTTGACGTCTCCTCCTTTGAATTTGAAATCCTCATTTCATATGCTACAAGGGTGCTTTGTAGCTCATCTAATGTCACTTTATCTAGGTCCCTCTCCTCTATAGCAGAGACCTTAGAATCATATCTTGCTGGTAGGGATCTAAGAACCTTTTTAACTATATTGGAATCTCCAACACTCTCACCCAGACCCCTCATTGAGCTAACTAATTCAACAACTCTGTTTAGAAAGTCCTCAATGTTTTCACCTTCTCCCATCTTAAGACCTTCAAACTTACTTCTAAGAACCTGCAATTTTGCCTCCTTAACCTTGATGTCTCCCTCATGAATATTAATCAGTTTAATCCATATTTCATGAGCAGTAACACAGTCTATAACTTTAAAGTTCTCTTTTTCTGACAGAGCTGCATATAGAGCATTCCTTGCCTTTCCATCAGCTTCTAAGTTTCTAATTTCTGCAGCTGTAGGATTCTCCTCATCTACGGTTGGTGTAAATCCATGCAAGACTACTCTTTGTACTTGTAGGCCTTGTGCTAAGAGATAAGCACTCATTCTCTTTTTCCATAACTGGAAATTTTGGCCACTGAAATAAGGAACTCCCTTAACAGTCGTTGCTTGATTCTCCATTTCTACTGCTGGTTCTAAGTTTCAACAATCACTTGACAAAAGCAAACCTTGCTCTGATACCAATTGTTGGATCGTGTCAAGTGTTGAGAGGGGGGGGGTGAATCAACACTCTATCAATTTTTCTTTCAACTAAAGGATTCCCTCTCAAATGTTAGCTCAGTTAGAGCTTATTGTTGAACTCACGTTTTGGCTTAGATGGACTGTTGGCAGATCAGATCAACCAAGGAAGACATCAGATCAACCAAGGAAGACATCAGATCAATTCAATCACTCAAGGAGGGTTTACTTACACAACCATGACACTCCTGTTCAAGCTTACAGTTTGATAATACCACACCAGTCAAGACACACTCAAAGCAGTAAATGTGCAAGGGGGATTTTTACGTGGTTCGATCAAATGATCTACATCCACGGACAGATTCACTCCTGTCAATCTTCACTATCACAGAATCATTCAGCTCTGGCCTCACTGACCATAAGCAACATAAACAAGAGCTCACTGCTCAACACATTGAGGTTCACTACCTCTACAAGTTCATCAACTAAAACAATAACATGTAAATCTCTGTTGTGCTGCCTTTTCTACACAAATATCTTTCAAAATCACTTAATGAAAGACGTTTGATAGTGTTCTAGGCTTACCACCTGAAGCTGCAATCTCAGGGTCAGTTCTCCCGATTCTGCTCCTCCTCAGCTTCTTCTTCTCCTTGACTTCTGCCTCTCCAGCGCTTCAGCTTCTCCTTGTACAGCAGACTGTTTCTTTCTCTCTTGTGTTTCTCATATCATCTTTTTCTGCTCTCACTCTTTTTCTCCTCCCTTTTCTCGGTTTCGTTCTGTTCAGCACTCACCTTGGCTGCTGCTCCTCTCTCTCTCTTTTTCTTTCTTTTCGTGCCTTCTCTCTCTTTGGGTTTTTTCCTCCCAATGTGGTTTATCCTGCATTCTGCAGTTGTTGTGCCTACCACACCTACTCATCTGCCCGTTTCTTTTCCCAGAAGAAAAACTGTGCCCTACGTGCGGTGTGTCAGCATATCTTACACGGAAGGCGGCTCAAGATTCATATAATCCATTTTCAACCTTTTTAAGTTGCAACTTGCTTGCCATGTCATATTGTTGACTGTACTCCTTCAGACTTTCTCGAGTAGCTTGTCTTAGATATGTTGAAACAGCAAAAGTGATCTGATCTTAGCTTATAGCTGATCTGATGTGCCCGGCATTTGATCTGATGTCACGCTTCGGTTGATCTGATGTTAGCATGCAGTTGATCTGATGTTAGCCTTCGGTTGATCTGATGTTAGCTTGCAGTTGATCTGATGTTAGCCTTCGGTTGATCTGATGTTAGCTTGCAGTTGATCTGATGTTAGCCTCCGGTTGATCTGATGTTAGCTTCATGTCACAACGTTCTGTCCAGCAACTCAGAACCATCCATGTAGCTCCTGCAGTTCTTCTGATCGGCACTTCTTGATTCTTTTGTATTTCTGCTCGCTCACCGGATTGCTAGATACTTCAACATGATGCTCCTGCGTCTTCTGAATCTTTGGGAGACTTTTAGAGTCGCGCGTTTGAGGTGTGATTCACTAGCCGTCCTTGACTTCAGCTTCTTAGGTGTCTGCTCTAGCTCTCCAGCCTTGAGTTGTTCTCTTCTGCTGCAAATATGTTTTGTTGCTGACTTGCCTTGCTTCTGTGAAACTAAGCTGCTGAGCAATCCCTTGAGAATTTGATCTGATCTTTACTTCCGTTGATCTGATTTGTGCTGCATGTGATCTGATGTGTGCATCCTTTGATCTGATGCGCACTGCATTTGATCTGATCTTCACTTCCCTTGATCTGATCTGTGTGGCCTTTGATCTGATGTGCGCGTAACTTGTCTGTGCAGCCTTTGATCTGCTGTGCGCGTAACTTGATCTGATCTGTGCAGCCTTTGATCTGATGTGCGCGTAACTTGATCTGATCTGTGCAGCCTTTGATCTGATGTGCGCGTAACTTGTCTGTGCAGCCTTTGATCTGATGTGCGCGTAACTTGATCTGATCTGTGCAGCCTTTGATCTGATATGCGCGTAACTTGTCTGTGCAGCCTTTGATCTGATGTGCGCGTAACTTGATCTGATGTGCGCGTAACTTGATCTGATCTGTGTAGCCTTTGATCTGATGTGCCAACAGTACACTTCCTTCTCATTTTGGCACTTCAGTTTATTCATCGGCTTCTTGCTGAGATTTTGTCCAGACAATCCTCATGAACTCAGTCCATTATTGCCTTAGTAATTCACAGATTTGTCACAATGTGGTTGCAACAATTACAACACAACATTGGACTTTAATAAAGGCTAAGAAAGCTTCATTGTAGCAGCTCCAATGGCTCAACAATATGAACTTCAAAATCTCAATTCTACCTATTCCATATACCAAAACATCAATAACTCATCAAAACACAAATATGAACTTCACAATAAAAATTCTACCTATTCCATATACCAAAACATCAATAACTCATCAAAACACAAATATGAACTTCAAAATCACAATTCTACCTATTCCATATACCAAAACATCATTGAATAATTCATCAAAACACAAATATGAACTTCAAAATCACAATTCTACCTATTCCATATAACAAAACATAATATAACTCATCAAAACACAAATATGAACTTCAAAATCTCAATTCTACCTATTCCATATACCAAAACATCAATGAATAACTCATCAAAACACAAATATGAACTTCAAAATCACAATTCTACCTATTCCATATACCAAAACATCAATAACTCATCAAAACACAAATATGAACTTCAAAATCACAATTCTACCTATTCCATATACCAAAACATCAATGAATAATTCATCAAAACACAAATATGAACTTCAAAATCACAATTCTTCCTATTCCATATACCAAAACATCAATAACTCATCAAAACACAAATATGAACTTCAAAACACAATTTTTATCTATTCCATTTACCAAAACATCAATAACTCATCAAAACACAAATATGAACTTCAAAATCACAATTCTACCTATTCCATATAACAAAACATAATATAACTCATCAAAACACAAATATGAACTTCAAAATCACAATTCTACCTATTCCATATAACAAAACATAATATAACTCATCAAAACACAAATATGAACTTCAAATTCACAATTCTTCCTATTCCATGTACCAAAACATCAATGAATAATTCATCAAAACACAAATATGAACTTCAAAATCACAATTCTACCTATTCCATATACCAAAACATCAATAACTCATCAAAACACAAATATGAACTTCAAAATCACAATTCTACCTATTTCATATAACAAAACATAATATAACTCATAAAAACACAAATATGAACTTCAAAATCACAATTCTACCTATTCCATATACCAAAACATAATATAAATCATCAAAACACAAATATGAACTTCAAAATCACAATTCTACCTATTCCATATAACAAAACATAATATAACTCATCAAAACACAAATATGAACTTCAAAATCACAATTCTACCTATTCCATATACCAAAACATCAATGAATAATTCATCAAAACACAAATATGAACTTCAAAATCACAATTCTACCTATTCCATATACCAAAACATCAATAAATCATCAAAACACAAATATGAACTTCAAAATCTCAATTCTACCTATCCCATATACCAAAACATCAATAACTCATCAAAACACAAATATGAACTTCACAATAAAAATTCTACCTATTCCATATACCAAAACATCAATAACTCATCAAAACACAAATATGAACTTCAAAATCACAATTCTACCTATTCCATATACCAAAACATCAATAACTCATCAAAACACAAATATGAACTTCAAAATCACAATTCTACCTATTCCATATAACAAAACATAATATAACTCATCAAAACACAAATATGAACTTCAAAATCACAATTCTACCTATTCCATATAACAAAACCTAATATAACTCATCAAAACACAAATATGAACTTCAAAATCACAATTCTACCTATTCCATATAACAAAACATAATATAACTCATCAAAACACAAATATGAACTTCAAAATCACAATTCTACCTATCCCATATACCAAAACATCAATAACTCATGAAAACACAAATATGAACTTCAAAATCACAATTCTACCTATTCCATATAACAAAACATAATATAACTCATCAAAACACAAATATGAACTTCAAAATCAAAATTCTACCTATTCCATATACCAAAACATCATTGAATAATTCATCAAAACACAAATATGAACTTCAAAATCACAATTCTACCTATTCCATATAACAAAACATAATATAACTCATCAAAACACAAATATGAACTTCAAAATCACAATTCTACCTATTCCATATAACAAAACATAATATAACTCATCAAAACACAAATATGAACTTCAAAATCACAATTCTACCTATTCCACATACCAAAACATCAATAACTCATCAAAACACAAATATGAACTTCAAAACACGATTTCTATCTATTCCATATACCAAAACAACAATAACTCATCAAAACACAAATATGAACTTCAAAATCACAATTTTACCTATTCCATATACCAAAATATCAATAACTCATCAAAACACAAATATGAACTTCAAAATCACAATTCTACCTATTCCATATACCAAAACATCAATAACTCATCAAAACACAAATATGAACTTCAAAATCTCAATTCTACCTATTCCATATACCAAAACATCAATAACTCATCAAAACACAAATATGAACTTCACAATAAAAATTCTACCTATTCCATATACCAAAACATCAATAACTCATCAAAACACAAATATGAACTTCAAAATCACAATTCTACCTATTCCATATACCAAAACATCATTGAATAATTCATCAAAACACAAATATGAACTTCAAAATCACAATTCTACCTATTCCATATAACAAAACATAATATAACTCATCAAAACACAAATATGAACTTCAAAATCTCAATTCTACCTATTCCATATACCAAAACATCAATGAATAACTCATCAAAACACAAATATGAACTTCAAAATCACAATTCTACCTATTCCATATACCAAAACATCAATAACTCATCAAAACACAAATATGAACTTCAAAATCACAATTCTACCTATTCCATATACCAAAACATCAATGAATAATTCATCAAAACACAAATATGAACTTCAAAATCACAATTCTTCCTATTCCATATACCAAAACATCAATAACTCATCAAAACACAAATATGAACTTCAAAACACAATTTTTATCTATTCCATTTACCAAAACATCAATAACTCATCAAAACACAAATATGAACTTCAAAATCACAATTCTACCTATTCCATATAACAAAACATAATATAACTCATCAAAACACAAATATGAACTTCAAAATCACAATTCTACCTATTCCATATAACAAAACATAATATAACTCATCAAAACACAAATATGAACTTCAAATTCACAATTCTACCTATTCCATATACCAAAACATCAATGAATAATTCATCAAAACACAAATATGAACTTCAAAATCACAATTCTACCTATTCCATATACCAAAACATCAAAACACAAATATGAACTTCAAAATCTCAATTCTACCTATTCCATATACCAAAACATCAATAACTCATCAAAACACAAATATGAACTTCACAATAAAAATTCTACCTATTCCATATACCAAAACATCAATAACTCATCATAACACAAATATGAACAATAAAATCACAATTCTACCTATTCCATATACCAAAACATCAATGAATAATTCATCAAAACACAAATATGAACTTCAAAATCACAATTCTACCTATTCCATATACCAAAACATCAATAACTCATCAAAACACAAATATGAACTTCAAAATCACAATTCTACCTATTCCATATACCAAAACATCAATAACTCATCAAAACACAAATATGAACTTCAAAATCACAATTCTACCTATTTCATATAACAAAACATAATATAACTCATAAAAACACAAATATGAACTTCAAAATCACAATTCTACCTATTCCATATACCAAAACATAATATAAATCATCAAAACACAAATATGAACTTCAAAATCACAATTCTACCTATTCCATATAACAAAACATAATATAACTCATCAAAACACAAATATGAACTTCAAAATCACAATTCTACCTATTCCATATACCAAAACATCAATGAATAATTCATCAAAACACAAATATGAACTTCAAAATCACAATTCTACCTATTCCATATACCAAAACATCAATAAATCATCAAAACACAAATATGAACTTCAAAATCTCAATTCTACCTATCCCATATACCAAAACATCAATAACTCATCAAAACACAAATATGAACTTCACAATAAAAATTCTACCTATTCCATATACCAAAACATCAATAACTCATCAAAACACAAATATGAACTTCAAAATCACAATTCTACCTATTCCATATACCAAAACATCAATAACTCATCAAAACACAAATATGAACTTCAAAATCACAATTCTACCTATTCCATATAACAAAACATAATATAACTCATCAAAACACAAATATGAACTTCAAAATCACAATTCTACCTATTCCATATAACAAAACCTAATATAACTCATCAAAACACAAATATGAACTTCAAAATCACAATTCTACCTATTCCATATAACAAAACATAATATAACTCATCAAAACACAAATATGAACTTCAAAATCACAATTCTACCTATCCCATATACCAAAACATCAATAACTCATGAAAACACAAATATGAACTTCAAAATCACAATTCTACCTATTCCATATAACAAAACATAATATAACTCATCAAAACACAAATATGAACTTCAAAATCAAAATTCTACCTATTCCATATACCAAAACATCATTGAATAATTCATCAAAACACAAATATGAACTTCAAAATCAGAATTCTACCTATTCCATATAACAAAACATAATATAACTCATCAAAACACAAATATGAACTTCAAAATCACAATTCTACCTATTCCATATAACAAAACATAATATAACTCATCAAAACACAAATATGAACTTCAAAATCACAATTCTACCTATTCCACATACCAAAACATCAATAACTCATCAAAACACAAATATGAACTTCAAAACACGATTTCTATCTATTCCATATACCAAAACACCAATAACTCATCAAAACACAAATATGAACTTCAAAATCACAATTTTACCTATTCCATATACCAAAATATCAATAACTCATCAAAACACAAATATGAACTTCAAAATCACAATTCTACCTATTCCATATACCAAAACATCAATAACTCATCAAAACACAAATATGAACTTCAAAATCTCAATTCTACCTATTCCATATACCAAAACATCAATAACTCATCAAAACACAAATATGAACTTCACAATAAAAATTCTACCTATTTCATATACCAAAACATCAATAACTCATCAAAACACAAATATGAACTTCAAAATCACAATTCTACCTATTCCATATACCAAAACATCATTGAATAATTCATCAAAACACAAATATGAACTTCAAAATCACAATTCTACCTATTCCATATAACAAAACATAATATAACTCATCAAAACACAAATATGAACTTCAAAATCTCAATTCTACCTATTCCATATACCAAAACATCAATGAATAACTCATCAAAACACAAATATGAACTTCAAAATCACAATTCTACCTATTCCATATACCAAAACATCAATAACTCATCAAAACACAAATATGAACTTCAAAATCACAATTCTACCTATTCCATATACCAAAACATCAATGAATAATTCATCAAAACACAAATATGAACTTCAAAATCACAATTCTTCCTATTCCATATACCAAAACATCAATAACTCATCAAAACACAAATATGAACTTCAAAACACAATTTTTATCTATTCCATTTACCAAAACATCAATAACTCATCAAAACACAAATATGAACTTCAAAATCACAATTCTACCTATTCCATATAACAAAACATAATATAACTCATCAAAACACAAATATGAACTTCAAAATCACAATTCTACCTATTCCATATAACAAAACATAATATAACTCATCAAAACACAAATATGAACTTCAAATTCACAATTCTACCTATTCCATATACCAAAACATCAATGAATAATTCATCAAAACACAAATATGAACTTCAAAATCACAATTCTACCTATTCCATATACCAAAACATCAATAAATCATCAAAACACAAATATGAACTTCAAAATCTCAATTCTACCTATTCCATATACCAAAACATCAATAACTCATCAAAACACAAATATGAACTTCACAATAAAAATTCTACCTATTCCATATACCAAAACATCAATAACTCATCATAACACAAATATGAACAATAAAATCACAATTCTACCTATACCATATACCAAAACATCAATGAATAATTCATCAAAACACAAATATGAACTTCAAAATCACAATTCTACCTATTCCATATACCAAAACATCAATAACTCATCAAAACACAAATATGAACTTCAAAATCACAATTCTACCTATTCCATATAACAAAACATAATATAACTCATCAAAACACAAATATGAACTTCAAATTCACAATTCTACCTATTCCATGTACCAAAACATCAATGAATAATTCATCAAAACACAAATATGAACTTCAAAATCACAATTCTACCTATTCCATATACCAAAACATCAATAACTCATCAAAACACAAATATGAACTTCAAAATCACAATTCTACCTATTTCATATAACAAAACATAATATAACTCATAAAAACACAAATATGAACTTCAAAATCACAATTCTACCTATTCCATATACCAAAACATAATATAAATCATCAAAACACAAATATGAACTTCAAAATCACAATTCTACCTATTCCATATAACAAAACATAATATAACTCATCAAAACACAAATATGAACTTCAAAATCACAATTCTACCTATTCCATATACCAAAACATCAATGAATAATTCATCAAAACACAAATATGAACTTCAAAATCACAATTCTACCTATTCCATATACCAAAACATCAATAAATCATCAAAACACAAATATGAACTTCAAAATCTCAATTCTACCTATCCCATATACCAAAACATCAATAACTCATCAAAACACAAATATGAACTTCACAATAAAAATTCTACCTATTCCATATACCAAAACATCAATAACTCATCAAAACACAAATATGAACTTCAAAATCACAATTCTACCTATTCCATATACCAAAACATCAATAAATCATCAAAACACAAATATGAACTTCAAAATCACAATTCTACCTATTCCATATACCAAAACATCAATGAATAATTCATCAAAACACAAATATGAACTTCAAAATCACAATTCTACCTATTCCATATACCAAAACATCAATAACTCATCAAAACACAAATATGAACTTCAAAATCACAATTCTACCTATTCCATATAACAAAACATAATATAACTCATCAAAACACAAATATGAACTTCAAAATCACAATTCTACCTATTCCATATACCAAAACATCAATGAATAATTTCATCAAAACACAAATATGAACTTCAAAATCACAATTCTACCTATTCCATATACCAAAACATCAATAAATCATCAAAACACAAATATGAATTTCAAAATCTCAATTCTACCTATCCCATATACCAAAACATCAATAACTCATCAAAACACAAATATGAACTTCAAAATCACAATTCTACCTATTCCATTTACCAAAACATCAATAACTCATCAAAACACAAATATGAACTTCAAAATCACAATTCTACCTATTCCATATACCAAAACATCAATAACTCATCAAAACACAAATATGAACTTCACAATAAAAATTCTACCTATTCCATATACCAAAACATCAATAACTCATCATAACACAAATATGAACTTCAAAATCACAATTCTACCTATTTCATATAACAAAACATAATATAACTCATAAAAACACAAATATAAACTTCAAAATCACAATTCTACCTATTCCATATACCAAAACATAATATAAATCATCAAAACACAAATATGAACTTCAAAATCACAATTCTACCTATTCCATATAACAAAACATAATATAACTCGTCAAAACACAAATATGAACTTCAAAATCACAATTCTACCTATTCCATATACCAAAACATCAATAACTCATCAAAACACAAATATGAACTTCAAAATCACAATTCTACCTATTTCATATAACAAAACATAATATAACTCATAAAAACACAAATATGAACTTCAAAATCACAATTCTACCTATTCCATATACCAAAACATAATATAAATCATCAAAACACAAATATGAACTTCAAAATCACAATTCTACCTATTCCATATAACAAAACATCAATGAATAATTCATCAAAACACAAATATGAACTTCAAAATCACAATTCTACCTATTCCATATACCAAAACATCAATGAATAATTAATCAAAACACAAATATGAACTTCAAAATCACAATTCTACCTATTCCATATACCAAAACATCAATAAATCATCAAAACACAAATATGAACTTCAAAATCTCAATTCTACCTATCCCATATACCAAAACATCAATAACTCATCAAAACACAAATATGAACTTCACAATAAAAATTCTACCTATTCCATATACCAAAATATCAATAACTCATCAAAACACAAATATGAACTTCAAAATCACAATTCTACCTATTCCATATACCAAAATATCAATGAATAATTCATCAAAACACAAATATGAACTTCAAAACCACAATTCTACCTATTCCATATACCAAAACATCAATAACTCATCAAAACACAAATATGAACTTCAAAATCTCAATTCTACCTATTCCATATACCAAAACATCAATGAATAACTCATCAAAACACAAATATAAACTTCAAAATCAAAATTCTACCTATTCCATATACCAAAACATCATTGAATAATTCATCAAAACACAACTATGAACTTCAAAATCACAATTCTACCTATTCCATATACCAAAACATCAATAACTCATCAAAACACAAATATGAACTTCAAAATCTCAATTCTACCTATTCCATATACCAAAACATCAATAACTCATCAAAACACAAATATGAACTTCACAATAAAAATTCTACCTATTCCATATACCAAAACATCAATAACTCATCAAAACACAAATATGAACTTCAAAATCACAATTCTACCTATTCCATATACCAAAACATCATTGAATAATTCATCAAAACACAAATATGAACTTCAAAATCACAATTCTACCTATTCCATATAACAAAACATAATATAACTCATCAAAACACAAATATGAACTTCAAAATCTCAATTCTACCTATTCCATATACCAAAACATCAATGAATAACTCATCAAAACACAAATATGAACTTCAAAATCACAATTCTACCTATTCCATATACCAAAACATCAATGAATAATTCATCAAAACACAAATATGAACTTCAAAATCACAATTCTTCCTATTCCATATACCAAAACATCAATAACTCATCAAAACACAAATATGAACTTCAAAACACAATTTTTATCTATTCCATTTACCAAAACATCAATAACTCATCAAAACACAAATATGAACTTCAAAATCACAATTCTACCTATTCCATATAACAAAACATAATATAACTCATCAAAACACAAATATGAACTTCAAAATCACAATTCTACCTATTCCATATAACAAAACATAATATAACTCATCAAAACACAAATATGAACTTCAAATTCACAATTCTACCTATTCCATATACCAAAACATCAATGAATAATTCATCAAAACACAAATATGAACTTCAAAATCACAATTCTACCTATTCCATATACCAAAACATCAATAAATCATCAAAACACAAATATGAACTTCAAAATCTCAATTCTACCTATTCCATATACCAAAACATCAATAACTCATCAAAACACAAATATGAACTTCACAATAAAAATTCTACCTATTCCATATACCAAAACATCAATAACTCATCATAACACAAATATGAACTTCAAAATCACAATTCTACCTATTCCATATACCAAAACATCAATGAATAATTCATCAAAACACAAATATGAACTTCAAAATCACAATTCTACCTATTCCATATACCAAAACATCAATAACTCATCAAAACACAAATATGAACTTCAAAATCACAATTCTACCTATTCCATATAACAAAACATAATATAACTCATCAAAACACAAATATGAACTTCAAAATCACAATTCTACCTATTCCATATACCAAAACATCAATGAATAATTTCATCAAAACACAAATATGAACTTCAAAATCACAATTCTACCTATTCCATATACCAAAACATCAATAAATCATCAAAACACAAATATGAATTTCAAAATCTCAATTCTACCTATCCCATATACCAAAACATCAATAACTCATCAAAACACAAATATGAACTTCAAAATCACAATTCTACCTATTCCATTTACCAAAACATCAATAACTCATCAAAACACAAATATGAACTTCAAAATCACAATTCTACCTATTCCATATACCAAAACATCAATAACTCATCAAAACACAAATATGAACTTCACAATAAAAATTCTACCTATTCCATATACCAAAACATCAATAACTCATCATAACACAAATATGAACTTCAAAATCACAATTCTACCTATTTCATATAACAAAACATAATATAACTCATAAAAACACAAATATGAACTTCAAAATCACAATTCTACCTATTCCATATACCAAAACATAATATAAATCATCAAAACACAAATATGAACTTCAAAATCACAATTCTACCTATTCCATATAACAAAACATAATATAACTCGTCAAAACACAAATATGAACTTCAAAATCACAATTCTACCTATTCCATATACCAAAACATCAATAACTCATCAAAACACAAATATGAACTTCAAAATCACAATTCTACCTATTTCATATAACAAAACATAATATAACTCATAAAAACACAAATATGAACTTCAAAATCACAATTCTACCTATTCCATATACCAAAACATAATATAAATCATCAAAACACAAATATGAACTTCAAAATCACAATTCTACCTATTCCATATAACAAAACATCAATGAATAATTCATCAAAACACAAATATGAACTTCAAAATCACAATTCTACCTATTCCATATACCAAAACATCAATGAATAATTCATCAAAACACAAATATGAACTTCAAAATCACAATTCTACCTATTCCATATACCAAAACATCAATAAATCATCAAAACACAAATATGAACTTCAAAATCTCAATTCTACCTATCCCATATACCAAAACATCAATAACTCATCAAAACACAAATATGAACTTCACAATAAAAATTCTACCTATTCCATATACCAAAACATCAATAACTCATCAAAACACAAATATGAACTTCAAAATCACAATTCTACCTATTCCATATACCAAAACATCAATGAATAATTCATCAAAACACAAATATGAACTTCAAAACCACAATTCTACCTATTCCATATACCAAAACATCAATAACTCATCAAAACACAAATATGAACTTCAAAATCTCAATTCTACCTATTCCATATACCAAAACATCAATGAATAACTCATCAAAACACAAATATGAACTTCAAAATCAAAATTCTACCTATTCCATATACCAAAACATCATTGAATAATTCATCAAAACACAAATATGAACTTCAAAATCACAATTCTACCTATTCCATATAACAAAACATAATATAACTCATAAAAACACAAATATGAACTTCAAAATCACAATTCTACCTATTCCATATACCAAAACATAATATAAATCATCAAAACACAAATATGAACTTCAAAATCACAATTCTACCTATTCCATATAACAAAACATCAATGAATAATTCATCAAAACACAAATATGAACTTCAAAATCACAATTCTACCTATTCCATATACCAAAACATCAATGAATAATTCATCAAAACACAAATATGAACTTCAAAATCACAATTCTACCTATTCCATATACCAAAACATCAATAACTCATCAAAACACAAATATGAACTTCAAAATCTCAATTCTACCTATTCCATATACCAAAACATCAATAACTCATCAAAACACAAATATGAACTTCACAATAAAAATTCTACCTATTCCATATACCAAAACATCAATAACTCATCAAAACACAAATATGAACTTCAAAATCACAATTCTACCTATTCCATATACCAAAACATCATTGAATAATTCATCAAAACACAAATATGAACTTCAAAATCACAATTCTACCTATTCCATATAACAAAACATAATATAACTCATCAAAACACAAATATGAATATCAAAATCTCAATTCTACCTATTCCATATACCAAAACATCAATGAATAACTCATCAAAACACAAATATGAACTTCAAAATCACAATTCTACCTATTCCATATACCAAAACATCAATAACTCATCAAAACACAAATATGAACTTCAAAATCACAATTCTACCTATTCCATATACCAAAACATCAATGAATAATTCATCAAAACACAAATATGAACTTCAAAATCACAATTCTTCCTATTCCATATACCAAAACATCAATAACTCATCAAAACACAAATATGAACTTCAAAACACAATTTTTATCTATTCCATTTACCAAAACATCAATAACTCATCAAAACACAAATATGAACTTCAAAATCACAATTCTACCTATTCCATATAACAAAACATAATATAACTCATCAAAACACAAATATGAACTTCAAAATCACAATTCTACCTATTCCATATAACAAAACATAATATAACTCATCAAAACACAAATATGAACTTCAAATTCACAATTCTACCTATTCCATATACCAAAACATCAATGAATAATTCATCAAAACACAAATATGAACTTCAAAATCACAATTCTACCTATTCCATATACCAAAACATCAATAAATCATCAAAACACAAATATGAACTTCAAAATCTCAATTCTACCTATTCCATATACCAAAACATCAATAACTCATCAAAACACAAATATGAACTTCACAATAAAAATTCTACCTATTCCATATACCAAAACATCAATAACTCATCATAACACAAATATGAACTTCAAAATCACAATTCTACCTATTCCATATACCAAAACATCAATGAATAATTCATCAAAACACAAATATGAACTTCAAAATCACAATTCTACCTATTCCATATACCAAAACATCAATAACTCATCAAAACACAAATATGAACTTTAAAATCACAATTCTACCTATTCCATATAACAAAACATAATATAACTCATCAAAACACAAATATGAACTTCAAAATCACAATTCTACCTATTCCATATACCAAAACATCAATGAATAATTTCATCAAAACACAAATATGAACTTCAAAATCACAATTCTACCTATTCCATATACCAAAACATCAATAAATCATCAAAACACAAATATGAATTTCAAAATCTCAATTCTACCTATCCCATATACCAAAACATCAATAACTCATCAAAACACAAATATGAACTTCACAATAAAAATTCTACCTATTCCATATACCAAAACATCAATAACTCATCAAAACATAAATATGAACTTCAAAACACAATTTTTATCTATTCCATTTACCAAAACAACAATAACTCATCAAAACACAAATATGAACTTCAAAATCACAATTCTACCTATTCCATATAACAAAACATAATATAACTCGTCAAAACACAAATATGAACTTCAAAATCACAATTCTACCTATTCCATATACCAAAACATCAATAACTCATCAAAACACAAATATGAACTTCAAAATCACAATTCTACCTATTTCATATAACAAAACATAATATAACTCATAAAAACACAAATATGAACTTCAAAATCACAATTCTACCTATTCCATATACCAAAACATAATATAAATCATCAAAACACAAATATGAACTTCAAAATCACAATTCTACCTATTCCATATAACAAAACATAATATAACTCGTCAAAACACAAATATGAACTTCAAAATCACAATTCTACCTATTCCATATACCAAAACATCAATAACTCATCAAAACACAAATATGAACTTCAAAATCACAATTCTACCTATTTCATATAACAAAACATAATATAACTCATAAAAACACAAATATGAACTTCAAAATCACAATTCTACCTATTCCATATACCAAAACATAATATAAATCATCAAAACACAAATATGAACTTCAAAATCACAATTCTACCTATTCCATATAACAAAACATCAATGAATAATTCATCAAAACACAAATATGAACTTCAAAATCACAATTCTACCTATTCCATATACCAAAACATCAATGAATAATTCATCAAAACACAAATATGAACTTCAAAATCACAATTCTACCTATTCCATATACCAAAACATCAATAAATCATCAAAACACAAATATGAACTTCAAAATCTCAATTCTACCTATCCCATTTACCAAAACATCAATAACTCATCAAAACACAAATATGAACTTCACAATAAAAATTCTACCTATTCCATATACCAAAACATCAATAACTCATCAAAACACAAATATGAACTTCAAAATCACAATTCTACCTATTCCATATACCAAAACATCAATGAATAATTCATCAAAACACAAATATGAACTTCAAAACCACAATTCTACCTATTCCATATACCAAAACATCAATAACTCATCAAAACACAAATATGAACTTCAAAATCTCAATTCTACCTATTCCATATACCAAAACATCAATGAATAACTCATCAAAACACAAATATGAACTTCATAATCAAAATTCTACCTATTCCATTTACCAAAACATCATTGAATAATTCATCAAAACACAACTATGAACTTCAAAATCACAATTCTACCTATTCCATATAACAAAACATAATATAACTCATCAAAACACAAATATGAACTTCAAAATAACAATTCTACCTATTCCATATACCAAAACATCATTGAATAATTCATCAAAACACAAATATGAACTTCAAAATCACATTTCTACCTATTCCATATAACAAAACATAATATAACTCATCAAAACACAAATATGAACTTCAAAATCACAATTCTACCTATTCCATATACCAAAACATCAATGAATAACTCATCAAAACACAAATATGAACTTCAAAATCACAATTCTACCTATTCCATATACCAAAACATCAATAACTCATCAAAACACAAATATGAACTTCACAATAAAAATTCTACCTATTCCATATACCAAAACATCAATAACTCATCAAAAAACAAATATGAACTTCAAAATCTCAATTCTACCTATTCCATATACCAAAACATCAATAACTCATCAAAACACAAATATGAACTTCACAATAAAAATTCTACCTATTCCATATACCAAAACATCAATAACTCATCAAAACACAAATATGAACTTCAAAATCACAATTCTACCTATTCCATATACCAAAACATCATTGAATAATTCATCAAAACACAAATATGAACTTCAAAATCACAATTCTACCTATTCCATATAACAAAACATAATATAACTCATCAAAACACAAATATGAACTTCAAAATCTCAATTCTACCTATTCCATATACCAAAACATCAATGAATAACTCATCAAAACACAAATATGAACTTCAAAATCACAATTCTACCTATTCCATATACCAAAACATCAATAACTCATCAAAACACAAATATGAACTTCAAAATCACAATTCTACCTATTCCATATACCAAAACATCAATGAATAATTCATCAAAACACAAATATGAACTTCAAAATCACAATTCTTCCTATTCCATATACCAAAACATCAATAACTCATCAAAACACAAATATGAACTTCAAAAAACAATTTTTATCTATTCCATTTACCAAAACATCAATAACTCATCAAAACACAAATATGAACTTCAAAATCACAATTCTACCTATTCCATATAACAAAACATAATATAACTCATCAAAACACAAATATGAACTTCAAAATCACAATTCTACCTATTCCATATAACAAAACATAATATAACTCATCAAAACACAAATATGAACTTCAAATTCACAATTCTACCTATTCCATATACCAAAACATCAATGAATAATTCATCAAAACACAAATATGAACTTCAAAATCACAATTCTACCTATTCCATATACCAAAACATCAATAAATCATCAAAACACAAATATGAACTTCAAAATCTCAATTCTACCTATTCCATATACCAAAACATCAATGAATAATTCATCAAAACACAAATATGAACTTCAAAATCACAATTCTACCTATTCCATATACCAAAACATCAATGAATAATTCATCAAAACACAAATATGAACTTCAAAATCACAATTCTACCTATTCCATATACCAAAACATCAATAAATCATCAAAACACAAATATGAACTTCAAAATCTCAATTCTACCTATCCCATTTACCAAAACATCAATAACTCATCAAAACACAAATATGAACTTCACAATAAAAATTCTACCTATTCCATATACCAAAACATCAATAACTCATCAAAACACAAATATGAACTTCAAAATCACAATTCTACCTATTCCATATACCAAAACATCAATGAATAATTCATCAAAACACAAATATGAACTTCAAAACCACAATTCTACCTATTCCATATACCAAAACATCAATAACTCATCAAAACACAAATATGAACTTCAAAATCTCAATTCTACCTATTCCATATACCAAAACATCAATGAATAACTCATCAAAACACAAATATGAACTTCATAATCAAAATTCTACCTATTCCATTTACCAAAACATCATTGAATAATTCATCAAAACACAACTATGAACTTCAAAATCACAATTCTACCTATTCCATATAACAAAACATAATATAACTCATCAAAACACAAATATGAACTTCAAAATAACAATTCTACCTATTCCATATACCAAAACATCATTGAATAATTCATCAAAACACAAATATGAACTTCAAAATCACATTTCTACCTATTCCATATAACAAAACATAATATAACTCATCAAAACACAAATATGAACTTCAAAATCACAATTCTACCTATTCCATATACCAAAACATCAATGAATAACTCATCAAAACACAAATATGAACTTCAAAATCACAATTCTACCTATTCCATATACCAAAACATCAATAACTCATCAAAACACAAATATGAACTTCACAATAAAAATTCTACCTATTCCATATACCAAAACATCAATAACTCATCAAAAAACAAATATGAACTTCAAAATCTCAATTCTACCTATTCCATATACCAAAACATCAATAACTCATCAAAACACAAATATGAACTTCACAATAAAAATTCTACCTATTCCATATACCAAAACATCAATAACTCATCAAAACACAAATATGAACTTCAAAATCACAATTCTACCTATTCCATATACCAAAACATCATTGAATAATTCATCAAAACACAAATATGAACTTCAAAATCACAATTCTACCTATTCCATATAACAAAACATAATATAACTCATCAAAACACAAATATGAACTTCAAAATCTCAATTCTACCTATTCCATATACCAAAACATCAATGAATAACTCATCAAAACACAAATATGAACTTCAAAATCACAATTCTACCTATTCCATATACCAAAACATCAATAACTCATCAAAACACAAATATGAACTTCAAAATCACAATTCTACCTATTCCATATACCAAAACATCAATGAATAATTCATCAAAACACAAATATGAACTTCAAAATCACAATTCTTCCTATTCCATATACCAAAACATCAATAACTCATCAAAACACAAATATGAACTTCAAAAAACAATTTTTATCTATTCCATTTACCAAAACATCAATAACTCATCAAAACACAAATATGAACTTCAAAATCACAATTCTACCTATTCCATATAACAAAACATAATATAACTCATCAAAACACAAATATGAACTTCAAAATCACAATTCTACCTATTCCATATAACAAAACATAATATAACTCATCAAAACACAAATATGAACTTCAAATTCACAATTCTACCTATTCCATATACCAAAACATCAATGAATAATTCATCAAAACACAAATATGAACTTCAAAATCACAATTCTACCTATTCCATATACCAAAACATCAATAAATCATCAAAACACAAATATGAACTTCAAAATCTCAATTCTACCTATTCCATATACCAAAACATCAATGAATAATTCATCAAAACACAAATATGAACTTCAAAATCACAATTCTACCTATTCCATATACCAAAACATCAATAACTCATCAAAACACAAATATGAACTTCAAAATCACAATTCTACCTATTCCATATAACAAAACATAATATAACTCATCAAAACACAAATATGAACTTCAAAATCACAATTCTACCTATTCCATATACCAAAACATCAATAAATCATCAAAACACAAATATGAACTTCAAAATCTCAATTCTACCTATCCCATATACCAAAACATCAATAACTCATCAAAACACAAATATGAACTTCACAATAAAAATTCTACCTATTCCATATACCAAAACATCAATAACTCATCAAAACATAAATATGAACTTCAAAACACAATTTTTATCTATTCCATTTACCAAAACAACAATAACTCATCAAAACACAAATATGAACTTCAAAATCACAATTCTACCTATTCCATATAACAAAACATAATATAACTCGTCAAAACACAAATATGAACTTCAAAATCACAATTCTACCTATTCCATATACCAAAACATCAATAACTCATCAAAACACAAATATGAACTTCAAATTCACAATTCTACCTATTCCATATACCAAAACATCAATGAATAATTCATCAAAACACAAATATGAACTTCAAAATCACAATTCTACCTATTCCATATACCAAAACATCAATAAATCATCAAAACACAAATATGAACTTCAAAATCTCAATTCTACCTATTCCATATACCAAAACATCAATGAATAATTCATCAAAACACAAATATGAACTTCAAAACACAATTTTTATCTATTCCATTTACCAAAACAACAATAACTCATCAAAACACAAATATGAACTTCAAAATCACAATTCTACCTATTCCATATAACAAAACATAATATAACTCGTCAAAACACAAATATGAACTTCAAAATCACAATTCTACCTATTCCATATACCAAAACATCAATAACTCATCAAAACACAAATATGAACTTCAAAATCACAATTCTACCTATTTCATATAACAAAACATAATATAACTCATAAAAACACAAATATGAACTTCAAAATCACAATTCTACCTATTCCATATACCAAAACATAATATAAATCATAAAAACACAAATATGAACTTCAAAATCACAATTCTACCTATTCCATATAACAAAACATAATATAACTCGTCAAAACACAAATATGAACTTCAAAATCTCAATTCTACCTATTCCATATACCAAAACATCAATAACTCATCAAAACACAAATATGAACTTCACAATAAAAATTCTACCTATTCCATATACCAAAACATCAATAACTCATCAAAACACAAATATGAACTTCAAAATCACAATTCTACCTATTCCATATACCAAAACATCATTGAATAATTCATCAAAACACAAATATGAACTTTAAAATCACAATTCTACCTATTCCATATAACAAAACATAATATAACTCATCAAAACACAAATATGAACTTCAAAATCTCAATTCTACCTATTCCATATACCAAAACATCAATGAATAACTCATCAAAACACAAATATGAACTTCAAAATCACAATTCTACCTATTCCATATACCAAAACATCAATAAATCATCAAAACACAAATATGAACTTCAAAATCTCAATTCTACCTATCCCATATACCAAAACATCAATAACTCATCAAAACACAAATATGAACTTCACAATAAAAATTCTACCTATTCCATATACCAAAACATCAATAACTCATCAAAACACAAATAGGAACTTCAAAATCACAATTCTACCTATTCCATATACCAAAACATCAATGAATAATTCATCAAAACACAAATATGAACTTCAAAACCACAATTCTACTTATTCCATATACCAAAACATCAATAACTCATCAAAACACAAATATGAACTTCAAAATCTCAATTCTACCTATTCCATATACCAAAACATCAATGAATAACTCATCAAAACACAAATATGAACTTCAAAATCACAATTCTACCTATTCCATTTACCAAAACATCAATAACTCATCAAAACACAAATATGAACTTCAAAATCACAATTCTACCTATTCCATTTACCAAAACATCAATAACTCATCAAAACACAAATATGAACTTCAAAATCACAATTCTACCTATTCCATATACCAAAACATCAATAACTCATCAAAACACAAATATGAACTTCAAAATCACAATTCTACCTATTCCATATAACAAAACATAATATAACTCATCAAAACACAAATATGAACTTCAAAATCACAATTCTACCTATTCCATATACCAAAACATCAATAAATCATCAAAACACAAATATGAACTTCAAAATCTCAATTCTACCTATCCCATATACCAAAACATCAATAACTCATCAAAACACAAATATGAACTTCACAATAAAAATTCTACCTATTCCATATACCAAAACATCAATAACTCATCAAAACATAAATATGAACTTCAAAACACAATTTTTATCTATTCCATTTACCAAAACAACAATAACTCATCAAAACACAAATATGAACTTCAAAATCACAATTCTACCTATTCCATATAACAAAACATAATATAACTCGTCAAAACACAAATATGAACTTCAAAATCACAATTCTACCTATTCCATATACCAAAACATCAATAACTCATCAAAACACAAATATGAACTTCAAATTCACAATTCTACCTATTCCATATACCAAAACATCAATGAATAATTCATCAAAACACAAATATGAACTTCAAAATCACAATTCTACCTATTCCATATACCAAAACATCAATAAATCATCAAAACACAAATATGAACTTCAAAATCTCAATTCTACCTATTCCATATACCAAAACATCAATGAATAATTCATCAAAACACAAATATGAACTTCAAAACACAATTTTTATCTATTCCATTTACCAAAACAACAATAACTCATCAAAACACAAATATGAACTTCAAAATCACAATTCTACCTATTCCATATAACAAAACATAATATAACTCGTCAAAACACAAATATGAACTTCAAAATCACAATTCTACCTATTCCATATACCAAAACATCAATAACTCATCAAAACACAAATATGAACTTCAAAATCACAATTCTACCTATTTCATATAACAAAACATAATATAACTCATAAAAACACAAATATGAACTTCAAAATCACAATTCTACCTATTCCATATACCAAAACATAATATAAATCATAAAAACACAAATATGAACTTCAAAATCACAATTCTACCTATTCCATATAACAAAACATAATATAACTCGTCAAAACACAAATATGAACTTCAAAATCTCAATTCTACCTATTCCATATACCAAAACATCAATAACTCATCAAAACACAAATATGAACTTCACAATAAAAATTCTACCTATTCCATATACCAAAACATCAATAACTCATCAAAACACAAATATGAACTTCAAAATCACAATTCTACCTATTCCATATACCAAAACATCATTGAATAATTCATCAAAACACAAATATGAACTTTAAAATCACAATTCTACCTATTCCATATAACAAAACATAATATAACTCATCAAAACACAAATATGAACTTCAAAATCTCAATTCTACCTATTCCATATACCAAAACATCAATGAATAACTCATCAAAACACAAATATGAACTTCAAAATCACAATTCTACCTATTCCATATACCAAAACATCAATAAATCATCAAAACACAAATATGAACTTCAAAATCTCAATTCTACCTATCCCATATACCAAAACATCAATAACTCATCAAAACACAAATATGAACTTCACAATAAAAATTCTACCTATTCCATATACCAAAACATCAATAACTCATCAAAACACAAATAGGAACTTCAAAATCACAATTCTACCTATTCCATATACCAAAACATCAATGAATAATTCATCAAAACACAAATATGAACTTCAAAACCACAATTCTACTTATTCCATATACCAAAACATCAATAACTCATCAAAACACAAATATGAACTTCAAAATCTCAATTCTACCTATTCCATATACCAAAACATCAATGAATAACTCATCAAAACACAAATATGAACTTCAAAATCACAATTCTACCTATTCCATTTACCAAAACATCAATAACTCATCAAAACACAAATATGAACTTCAAAATCACAATTCTACCTATTCCATTTACCAAAACATCAATAACTCATCAAAACACAAATATGAACTTCAAAATCACAATTCTACCTATTCCATATACCAAAACATCAATGAATAACTCATCAAAACACAAATATGAACTTCAAAATCACAATTCTACCTATTCCATTTACCAAAACATCAATAACTCATCAAAACACAAATATGAACTTCAAAATCACAATTCTACCTATTCCATTTACCAAAACATCAATAACTCATCAAAACACAAATATGAACTTCAAAATCACAATTCTACCTATTCCATATACCAAAACATCAATAACTCATCAAAACACAAATATGAACTTCAAAATCACAATTCTACCTATTCCATATAACAAAACATAATATAACTCATCAAAACACAAATATGAACTTCAAAATCACAATTCTACCTATTCCATATAACAAAACCTAATATAACTCATCAAAACACAAATATGAACTTCAAAATCACAATTCTACCTATTCCATATAACAAAACATAATATAACTCATCAAAACACAAATATGAACTTCAAAATCACAATTCTACCTATCCCATATACCAAAACATCAATAACTCATGAAAACACAAATATGAACTTCAAAATCACAATTCTACCTATTCCATATACCAAAACATCATTGAATAATTCATCAAAACACAAATATGAACTTCAAAATCACAATTCTACCTATTCCATATAACAAAACATAATATAACTCATCAAAACACAAATATGAACTTCAAAATCACAATTCTACCTATTCCATATAACAAAACATAATATAACTCATCAAAACACAAATATGAACTTCAAAATCACAATTCTACCTATTCCACATACCAAAACATCAATAACTCATCAAAACACAAATATGAACTTCAAAACACGATTTCTATCTATTCCATATACCAAAACATCAATAACTCATCAAAACACAAATATGAACTTCAAAATCACAATTTTACCTATTCCATATACCAAAATATCAATAACTCATCAAAACACAAATATGAACTTCAAAATCACAATTCTACCTATTCCATATAACAAAACATAATATAACTCATCAAAATACAAATATGAACTTCAAAATCAAAATTCTACCTATTCCATATACCAAAACATCATTGAATAATTCATCAAAACACAACTATGAACTTCAAAATCACAATTCTACCTATTCCATATAACAAAACATAATATAACTCATCAAAACACAAATATGAACTTCAAAATAACAATTCTACCTATTCCATATACCAAAACATCATTGAATAATTCATCAAAACACAAATATGAACTTCAAAATCACATTTCTACCTATTCCATATAACAAAACATAATATAACTCATCAAAACACAAATATGAACTTCAAAATCACAATTCTACCTATTCCATATACCAAAACATCAATGAATAACTCATCAAAACACAAATATGAACTTCAAAATCACAATTCTACCTATTCCATATACCAAAACATCAATGAATAATTCATCAAAACACAAATATGAACTTCAAAATCACAATTCTACCTATTCCATATACCAAAACATCAATAACTCATCAAAACACAAATATGAACTTCAAAATCACAATTCTAACTATTCCATTTACCAAAACATCAATAACTCATCAAAACACAAATATGAACTTCAAAATCACAATTCTACCTATTCCATATACCAAAACATCAATAACTCATCAAAACACAAATATGAACTTCACAATAAAAATTCTACCTATTCCATATACCAAAACATCAATAACTCATCAAAACACAAATATGAACTTCAAAATCTCAATTCTACCTATTCCATATACCAAAACATCAATAACTCATCAAAACACAAATATGAACTTCACAATAAAAATTCTACCTATTCCATATACCAAAACATCAATAACTCATCAAAACACAAATATGAACTTCAAAATCACAATTCTACCTATTCCATATACCAAAACATCATTGAATAATTCATCAAAACACAAATATGAACTTTAAAATCACAATTCTACCTATTCCATATAACAAAACATAATATAACTCATCAAAACACAAATATGAACTTCAAAATCTCAATTCTACCTATTCCATATACCAAAACATCAATGAATAACTCATCAAAACACAAATATGAACTTCAAAATCACAATTCTACCTATTCCATATACCAAAACATCAATAACTCATCAAAACACAAATATGAACTTCAAAATCACAATTCTACCTATTCCATATACCAAAACATCAATGAATAATTCATCAAAACACAAATATGAACTTCAAAATCACAATTCTTCCTATTCCATATACCAAAACATCAATAACTCATCAAAACACAAATATGAACTTCAAAACACAATTTTTATCTATTCCATTTACCAAAACATCAATAACTCATCAAAACACAAATATGAACTTCAAAATCACAATTCTACCTATTCCATATAACAAAACATAATATAACTCATCAAAACACAAATATGAACTTCAAAATCACAATTCTACCTATTCCATATAACAAAACATAATATAACTCATCAAAACACAAATATGAACTTCAAATTCACAATTCTACCTATTCCATATACCAAAACATCAATGAATAATTCATCAAAACACAAATATGAACTTCAAAATCACAATTCTACCTATTCCATATACCAAAACATCAATAAATCATCAAAACACAAATATGAACTTCAAAATCTCAATTCTACCTATCCCATATACCAAAACATCAATAACTCATCAAAACACAAATATGAACTTCACAATAAAAATTCTACCTATTTCATATACCAAAACATCAATAACTCATCATAACACAAATATGAACTTCAAAATCACAATTCTACCTATTCCATATAACAAAACATAATATAACTCATCAAAACACAAATATGAACTTCAAAATCACAATTCTACCTATTCCATATACCAAAACATCAATGAATAATTTCATCAAAACACAAATATGAACTTCAAAATCACAATTCTACCTATTCCATATACCAAAACATCAATAAATCATCAAAACACAAATATGAACTTCAAAATCTCAATTCTACCTATCCCATATACCAAAACATCAATAACTCATCAAAACACAAATATGAACTTCACAATAAAAATTCTACCTATTCCATATACCAAAACATCAATAACTCATCAAAACATAAATATGAACTTCAAAACACAATTTTTATCTATTCCATTTACCAAAACAACAATAACTCATCAAAACACAAATATGAACTTCAAAATCACATTTCTACCTATTCCATATAACAAAACATAATATAACTCATCAAAACACAAATATGAACTTCAAAATCACAATTCTACCTATTCCATATACCAAAACATCAATGAATAACTCATCAAAACACAAATATGAACTTCAAAATCACAATTCTACCTATTCCATATACCAAAACATCAATGAATAATTCATCAAAACACAAATATGAACTTCAAAATCACAATTCTACCTATTCCATATACCAAAACATCAATAACTCATCAAAACACAAATATGAACTTCAAAATCACAATTCTAACTATTCCATTTACCAAAACATCAATAACTCATCAAAACACAAATATGAACTTCAAAATCACAATTCTACCTATTCCATATACCAAAACATCAATAACTCATCAAAACACAAATATGAACTTCACAATAAAAATTCTACCTATTCCATATACCAAAACATCAATAACTCATCAAAACACAAATATGAACTTCAAAATCTCAATTCTACCTATTCCATATACCAAAACATCAATAACTCATCAAAACACAAATATGAACTTCACAATAAAAATTCTACCTATTCCATATACCAAAACATCAATAACTCATCAAAACACAAATATGAACTTCAAAATCACAATTCTACCTATTCCATATACCAAAACATCATTGAATAATTCATCAAAACACAAATATGAACTTTAAAATCACAATTCTACCTATTCCATATAACAAAACATAATATAACTCATCAAAACACAAATATGAACTTCAAAATCTCAATTCTACCTATTCCATATACCAAAACATCAATGAATAACTCATCAAAACACAAATATGAACTTCAAAATCACAATTCTACCTATTCCATATACCAAAACATCAATAACTCATCAAAACACAAATATGAACTTCAAAATCACAATTCTACCTATTCCATATACCAAAACATCAATGAATAATTCATCAAAACACAAATATGAACTTCAAAATCACAATTCTTCCTATTCCATATACCAAAACATCAATAACTCATCAAAACACAAATATGAACTTCAAAACACAATTTTTATCTATTCCATTTACCAAAACATCAATAACTCATCAAAACACAAATATGAACTTCAAAATCACAATTCTACCTATTCCATATAACAAAACATAATATAACTCATCAAAACACAAATATGAACTTCAAAATCACAATTCTACCTATTCCATATAACAAAACATAATATAACTCATCAAAACACAAATATGAACTTCAAATTCACAATTCTACCTATTCCATATACCAAAACATCAATGAATAATTCATCAAAACACAAATATGAACTTCAAAATCACAATTCTACCTATTCCATATACCAAAACATCAATAAATCATCAAAACACAAATATGAACTTCAAAATCTCAATTCTACCTATCCCATATACCAAAACATCAATAACTCATCAAAACACAAATATGAACTTCACAATAAAAATTCTACCTATTTCATATACCAAAACATCAATAACTCATCATAACACAAATATGAACTTCAAAATCACAATTCTACCTATTCCATATAACAAAACATAATATAACTCATCAAAACACAAATATGAACTTCAAAATCACAATTCTACCTATTCCATATACCAAAACATCAATGAATAATTTCATCAAAACACAAATATGAACTTCAAAATCACAATTCTACCTATTCCATATACCAAAACATCAATAAATCATCAAAACACAAATATGAACTTCAAAATCTCAATTCTACCTATCCCATATACCAAAACATCAATAACTCATCAAAACACAAATATGAACTTCACAATAAAAATTCTACCTATTCCATATACCAAAACATCAATAACTCATCAAAACATAAATATGAACTTCAAAACACAATTTTTATCTATTCCATTTACCAAAACAACAATAACTCATCAAAACACAAATATGAACTTCAAAATCACAATTCTACCTATTCCATATAACAAAACATAATATAACTCGTCAAAACACAAATATGAACTTCAAAATCACAATTCTACCTATTCCATATACCAAAACATCAATAACTCATCAAAACACAAATATGAACTTCAAAATCACAATTCTACCTATTTCATATAACAAAACATAATATAACTCATAAAAACACAAATATGAACTTCAAAATCACAATTCTACCTATTCCATATACCAAAACATAATATAAATCATCAAAACACAAATATGAACTTCAAAATCACAATTCTACCTATTCCACATACCAAAACATCAATAACTCATCAAAACACAAATATGAACTTCAAAACACGATTTCTATCTATTCCATATACCAAAACATCAATAACTCATCAAAACACAAATATGAACTTCAAAATCACAATTTTACCTATTCCATATACCAAAATATCAATAACTCATCAAAACACAAATATGAACTTCAAAATCACAATTCTACCTATTCCATATAACAAAACATAATATAACTCATCAAAACACAAATATGAACTTCAAAATCAAAATTCTACCTATTCCATATACCAAAACATCATTGAATAATTCATCAAAACACAACTATGAACTTCAAAATCACAATTCTACCTATTCCATATAACAAAACATAATATAACTCATCAAAACACAAATATGAACTTCAAAATAACAATTCTACCTATTCCATATACCAAAACATCATTGAATAATTCATCAAATCACAAATATGAACTTCAAAATCACATTTCTACCTATTCCATATAACAAAACATAATATAACTCATCAAAACACAAATATGAACTTCAAAATCACAATTCTACCTATTCCATATACCAAAACATCAATGAATAATTTATCAAAACACAAATATGAACTTCAAAATCACAATTCTACCTATTCCATATACCAAAACATCAATGAATAATTCATCAAAACACAAATATGAACTTCAAAATCACAATTCTACCTATTCCATATACCAAAACATCAATAACTCATCAAAACACAAATATGAACTTCAAAATCACAATTCTACCTATTCCATTTACCAAAACATCAATAACTCATCAAAACACAAATATGAACTTCACAATAAAAATTCTACCTATTCCATATACCAAAACATCAATAACTCATCAAAACACAAATATGAACTTCAAAATCTCAATTCTACCTATTCCATATACCAAAACATCAATAACTCATCAAAACACAAATATGAACTTCAAAATCACAATTTTACCTATTCCATATACCAAAACATCAATAACTCATCAAAACACAAATATGAACTTCAAAATCACAATTCTACCTATTCCATATACCAAAACATCAATGAATAATTCATCAAAACACAAATATGAACTTCAAAATCACAATTCTTCCTATTCCATATACCAAAACATCAATAACTCATCAAAACACAAATATGAACTTCAAAACACAATTTTTATCTATTCCATTTACCAAAACATCAATAACTCATCAAAACACAAATATGAACTTCAAAATCACAATTCTACCTATTCCATATAACAAAACATAATATAACTCATCAAAACACAAATATGAACTTCAAAATCACAATTCTACCTATTCCATATAACAAAACATAATATAACTCATCAAAACACAAATATGAACTTCAAATTCACAATTCTACCTATTCCATATACCAAAACATCAATGAATAATTCATCAAAACACAAATATGAACTTCAAAATCACAATTCTACCTATTCCATATACCAAAACATCAATAAATCATCAAAACACAAATATGAACTTCAAAATCTCAATTCTACCTATCCCATATACCAAAACATCAATAACTCATCAAAACACAAATATGAACTTCACAATAAAAATTCTACCTATTTCATATACCAAAACATCAATAACTCATCATAACACAAATATGAACTTCAAAATCACAATTCTACCTATTCCATATAACAAAACATAATATAACTCATCAAAACACAAATATGAACTTCAAAATCACAATTCTACCTATTCCATATACCAAAACATCAATGAATAATTTCATCAAAACACAAATATGAACTTCAAAATCACAATTCTACCTATTCCATATACCAAAACATCAATAAATCATCAAAACACAAATATGAACTTCAAAATCTCAATTCTACCTATCCCATATACCAAAACATCAATAACTCATCAAAACACAAATATGAACTTCACAATAAAAATTCTACCTATTCCATATACCAAAACATCAATAACTCATCAAAACATAAATATGAACTTCAAAACACAATTTTTATCTATTCCATTTACCAAAACAACAATAACTCATCAAAACACAAATATGAACTTCAAAATCACAATTCTACCTATTCCATATAACAAAACATAATATAACTCGTCAAAACACAAATATGAACTTCAAAATCACAATTCTACCTATTCCATATACCAAAACATCAATAACTCATCAAAACACAAATATGAACTTCAAAATCACAATTCTACCTATTTCATATAACAAAACATAATATAACTCATAAAAACACAAATATGAACTTCAAAATCACAATTCTACCTATTCCATATACCAAAACATAATATAAATCATCAAAACACAAATATGAACTTCAAAATCACAATTCTACCTATTCCACATACCAAAACATCAATAACTCATCAAAACACAAATATGAACTTCAAAACACGATTTCTATCTATTCCATATACCAAAACATCAATAACTCATCAAAACACAAATATGAACTTCAAAATCACAATTTTACCTATTCCATATACCAAAATATCAATAACTCATCAAAACACAAATATGAACTTCAAAATCACAATTCTACCTATTCCATATAACAAAACATAATATAACTCATCAAAACACAAATATGAACTTCAAAATCAAAATTCTACCTATTCCATATACCAAAACATCATTGAATAATTCATCAAAACACAACTATGAACTTCAAAATCACAATTCTACCTATTCCATATAACAAAACATAATATAACTCATCAAAACACAAATATGAACTTCAAAATAACAATTCTACCTATTCCATATACCAAAACATCATTGAATAATTCATCAAATCACAAATATGAACTTCAAAATCACATTTCTACCTATTCCATATAACAAAACATAATATAACTCATCAAAACACAAATATGAACTTCAAAATCACAATTCTACCTATTCCATATACCAAAACATCAATGAATAATTTATCAAAACACAAATATGAACTTCAAAATCACAATTCTACCTATTCCATATACCAAAACATCAATGAATAATTCATCAAAACACAAATATGAACTTCAAAATCACAATTCTACCTATTCCATATACCAAAACATCAATAACTCATCAAAACACAAATATGAACTTCAAAATCACAATTCTACCTATTCCATTTACCAAAACATCAATAACTCATCAAAACACAAATATGAACTTCACAATAAAAATTCTACCTATTCCATATACCAAAACATCAATAACTCATCAAAACACAAATATGAACTTCAAAATCTCAATTCTACCTATTCCATATACCAAAACATCAATAACTCATCAAAACACAAATATGAACTTCAAAATCACAATTTTACCTATTCCATATACCAAAATATCAATAACTCATCAAAACACAAATATGAACTTCAAAATCACAATTCTACCTATTCCATATAACAAAACATAATATAACTCATCAAAACACAAATATGAACTTCAAAATCAAAATTCTACCTATTCCATATACCAAAACATCATTGAATAATTCATCAAAACACAACTATGAACTTCAAAATCACAATTCTACCTATTCCATATAACAAAACATAATATAACTCATCAAAACACAAATATGAACTTCAAAATAACAATTCTACCTATTCCATATACCAAAACATAATATAACTCATCAAAACACAAATATGAACTTCAAAATCAAAATTCTACCTATTCCATATACCAAAACATCATTGAATAATTCATCAAAACACAACTATGAACTTCAAAATCACAATTCTACCTATTCCATATAACAAAACATAATATAACTCATCAAAACACAAATATGAACTTCAAAATAACAATTCTACCTATTCCATATACCAAAACATAATATAACTCATCAAAACACAAATATGAACTTCAAAATCACATTTCTACCTATTCCATATAACAAAACATAATATAACTCATCAAAACACAAATATGAACTTCAAAATCACAATTCTACCTATTCCATATACCAAAACATCAATGAATAACTCATCAAAACACAAATATGAACTTCAAAATTGAAGGAAAACTGAACAAGCCCGGGCTAAATCGAAAACCTCACTTTCGTGCTATGCATTCCAGAATCGGAAGCTTTCGACCAAGCTCAGGCTCAAATTAGTTTACCCATGAACGGATCTAGGCTTATACTTATTTAATTTATTAATCGGGACACAAAAAATTAAATCTTTAATTAAAGCGGAATATAAAGATTATACCTTTTGTAGCGAAGTCCCTCGCCTAAAAGAAAACCCAATTCTTTAGCGCGAAATCCACAAGAAATCCGAAGAATTCTCCAATACGAGCTCCGAGATAGTGTGGGCTATCGTCTACGGAGCTACCCACGGCAATCCGACTGAAAACCCAAGAAACTTGCTTCTCAAGAAACTCAAATTGAGGCTGCCCAGAATTTTTTTCTCAAAATTAAACTGCCCAGAATTTTTTTTAACAAAATTGAAGCTGCCCAGAATTTTTCCTTCTCAAACTGTAGCTGCCCAGGAAAATTAAGAACAGCCGCCAGCTTTTCTTCCTTCTCAATCGGACGGTCAACTAGATGAGCTACCAAGACCCAGCCACGATCTGCACAGCAGCCCACACGGATCACCGACCAAGAGGAAGAGATCAACGTGTGGTGACTGCCGGACCAGCACCCCGGATCAATAGCAGTCACCCGGTCGGACAGTAAAACTGCTGCAAGTGCAGCGTACTAAAATTGCAGCGACGGGAAAAAAAAACTGGAAGAAAACCAGCAGCTGTCCGGACTTTCTCTAAAATCAATGGGCTAATAATGAAGGGTCTGGGCTGCTCTATTAATTCATGGGCTGAGTTCCTTGACAAAGAAGAAAGCTTTCTTGATCGACTTCGAGAGAAAACTTGACGATGAAGACACCGTTTTCTCTCTAGATCAAACTTTCTCTTTCTAGCCTAAAATGGCTGCCAAGTTTCTTCTTCGGGTTTTCTTGCCTATTATGTTGTATTTATAGGAGCTTCTAAGGAGACCTAATGGGCTCTCGAGTTAGGTCTTAAAATTTGACTTTCGTTGACCGCTAAGTCTTCCCGACTAATCAACTCCAATCGACCCTTTTAAATTAATTTATTTAATCCACTTTGTTAATTTAATTTAATCGAACCCTTAGAATTAATTAATTCAAAATAGAATTAATTTCTAAATTCACTTCGTCGATCAAATTTAATTAAACCCTTCGGATTAATTAATTTACCTTGTCGATTAGTCAAACGCATAATCGGTCGTACCACTAACGGACCAATTATGGAACTACCGCTCGAAAACGACTTTACATCGCGCCATTATTATTTCTTCTATCTCCCCACATTAAAGATCTAGTGCTCGTCGATTTATCAATTTACTGACAAATTAATTCACCGACTTCTTGGTTTCCGAGATTAGTACCACTCGACCTTTTATTATACCGAACATAAAGTTCACTGGCCAGGTTTAGTATAATAACCTTACGAGCTCATCTCGGGAGCACCATCAACCCGGCGAACCGGTACGTGGATTCCTCCGACTAGCAACGGCACGCAAGAAGCTAAACACCGCATACCCAACTTACCGAGGTATTGGCCTCAATTGACCTCACTCTTTGACAAATCAAAGCACACGACACCCAACCCTCACGCCCGTCCCAATCTCGGGATTGAGAGACGGAATACTAGGACCGAATTGACTATGCCGATCAGTACAAGTCAATTCTATCCAAACTGGTCGTGCTCAATATGCCCCGGGCATATCTGTGTGATTTAAACTAGTCTAGATAAACCAATTTCCAAACCACACAATAACCTATACCGATAGTATGTTCAGACTATCTCAGTTACGAGCATACTTTTTATATATCAATACTTTAACCAATAACGGTATCTACTGTGTTTGTCGACACCCCGTTATCTAGTTCTATGATATAAAGGAACAGATTTATACTGAAACAAAACAATATGTCATCTGTGGATATTAGTTTTTGATACAAGCCATAGCTTTTCTGTATTCAAAACCAACAATCTCCCACTAATACTCAAAGCTATGCTAAGAAGTACAAAAACTGTCCAACCCGCTATTACACTGCTGTCATAATGAAATCTCCAGAACACCTTTAAGCTCACTAACATGGCTCCCTCAAGAATCTGACTCCCATGCCCTCCACATGTCTCTCAAAGACCTTTAGGGTCAATGGCTTTGTGAAAGGATCTGCATGGTTGTCATCTGATACTATCTTGGCCACGGTCACGTCTCCCCTCTTTACGATCTCTCGTATCAGGTGGTACTTGCGCTCTATGTGTTTACTCGCCTTATGAGCTCGTGGTTCCCTTGAGTTAGCAACTGCACTATTGTTATCACAATAAACTGTGATAGATCTAGGCAACTCTGGAACCACATCTAAGTCCATCAGGAAGCTCCTGAGCCATACAGCCTCTTTCGCTGCCTCTGAAGCGGCAACGTACTCGGCCTCCATGGTAGAGTCCGCCACGCATTTCTGCTTGACACTCTTCCATACTATGGCTCCACCTCCTAGAGTAAACACAAACCCAGAGGTAGACTTACTCCTGTCCAAATCACCTTGAAAGTCCGAATCTGTGTAACCCAATGGTACAAGCTCTTGCACTCTATAAACTAGGACACAATCTCTCGTCCTGCGCAAGTACTTGAGAATGCATTTTACTGCCTCTCAGTGAGCCTTCCCATGGTTACTTTGACATCTGCTAACCATGCCAACGGCAAAGCAAATATTAGGCCTCGTGCACAACATAGCATACATGAGGCTACCCATTGCAGAAGCATAGGGTACCGCCTTCATGGCATCTATCTCCTCAGCAGTCTTAGGACACTGCTCCTTAGACAAATGCACCCCATACCTGAAAGGTAGTGAACCCTTCTTGGAGTTCTGCATGTTAAAACGGGCCAGAATCGTATCTATGTAGGATGCCTGAGGGAGAGTCAGAGAACGTCTCCTACAATCTCGAATAATCTTGATCCCAAGGATATGTCCAGCCTCTCCCAAATCCTTCATATCGAATTGCCTGGACAGCCATGCCTTTACGTCTGACAACACCTTCTTACTGTTGCCAATAAGAAGAATGTCATCTACATAAAGTACGAGGAACACCACTATCTCACCATCACGTCTGCAATAAACACACTGCTCATCCGGAGACTGAGTGAATCCATAGGACTGGATAACCACGTCAAAACGGATGTTCCAAGATCTGGATGCTTGCATCTCTATCCTGAAGAACCTCATTGTAGTTAACTGGGTCTGGTTCACGAGCACCAGGGATAAAGTCCGAAGACTCACCCAAACCCATGCACCTCTCGGGCTGTCTCACAACCCTCCCACTACAACGAGGCGCAGCCTGTGTAAGAGCATCATCTGTGATAGTGTGTGCAGTCTCTTGTGGTGTATCTTCCTGTACGTGTGCATCTGGAATAGTGGACTGACTTCTAAGCTCTTCCAATACTACCTTGCTGTTTGACTTGTGATCTAAAATATAGTCCTCCTCAAGAAATCTGGCATTGGCGCTGACCACCACCTTCTGATCCTGAGGACTATAAAATAAACCACCTCTCGTTCCTTTGGGGTAGCCTACAAACAGCATAACCTTAGATCTCGCCTCTAACTTGCCTGCATCTGCCTCGAGCACATGTGCTGGATAACCCCAAATCCTGAGATGTCTCAGACTAGGCTTGCGCCCACTCCACAACTCTACTGGGGTCGTAGGCACAGACTTAGATGGCACAAGGTTGAGGATAAAACACGCTGTATCCAAGGCATAACCCCAAAACGAGATAGGCAACTCACTGTAACTCATCATCGATCTAACCATCTCCATAAGAGACCTGCTCCTCCCCTCTGCCACACCATTCTGCTGGGGTGTGCCAGGTGCAGACAACTGGGTCTAAATACCCTCCTCTGACAAATAGGTCCTAAATTCACTAGAGAGGTATTCACCACCTCTAGCCTGAACTGACATAGGTCCACACATGTCAGAATGAATCAACTCTAAAACCTCCTTGGCCCTATACCCCTTCGCCTTAAAAGGCCTCTTGGTCATTTTACCCTCCAAGCAGGACTCACAGGTCGAATAGCTGTCAATATCTAGTAAGTCCAAAGACCCACTCTTGACCAACCTTTGAATCCTACTAAGGTTGATATGACCTAGTCTCAGGTGCCAAAGATAAGTCTGATTCAAAGGGGAAGATTCCTTTCTCTTATTATGATTTGGTGATGAGTTACTAGTTTCTGTGTTTTGCATAACTGGGGAGTAAGTCTTGATTTAAAACAGATTGTCAACCAATGTACCGGAACATATAAGTTTCTGGCATTTTCTTATAAAAACCGAACCGTCAGAAAATACACACTTATAACCATCCAAAACAAGTTTTGAAACTGAAAGCAAGTTCTTTCAAAAACTAGGTACATAAAGACAATCCTTTAAAAGTAAAATAGAGTCTGAAAAATAAAGACTAATAACTCCCACTGCAGCCACAGAAACTCTGGTAGTATCCCCAAGGTAGACCTGCAACTCTCCCTCTCTAAGCAGCCGGGTCACTTGGAACCCCTGCAAAGAATTACAAACGTGATCAGTGGCTCCCGAATCCACACACCAAGTATCTGTGGGAATCGCCGCTAATCACGTCTCAGTAACTAGGGAAAATTTACTTTTAACCTCGAGGCTTTGGGCAATCCTTCTTCCGATGTCCTGCTTTGCCATACTTAAAACATTTGCCTTTCGACTTTTGCTTCTTGGCAATGCCTGCCTTGGGTCCATGATTAGTTCCTGCTTTCTGGCCTCTCTTCCTCTCTTGCTTCCTGGCTTTGGGCCCAGCAGAGGAACCTGAGGGACCAACAGTAGCAAAGGCTTGCTTCTTCTCAGCGAATAGGTCCTCGGCTGACACCAATGTAGTTATGAGCTCGGGAGTGAATATGAGAGCTTGCCCATATTATAGTTCAACCGAAACTGCTCAAAAACTGGGAGGCAAGCTCTGGAGAATGATATCGACCTGGGTCTCCCCATCAATATCACCTTCCAGTACCTCGATCTCATTGATGCAACTGATCATGTCCAGCACGTGATCCCTCACTGAAATGCCCTCAGCCATTCTAGCATTCATGAGTTTCCTCATAGCTGACTACTTGGCTACCCTGCTTAAGGGGACACTCCTCAGTAAGCACGTACTTGTAACCCTCAGCGGTAAGGACAATGTCCAGGTTACGTTTCCAGTCAATATAGTTTGGACTCGTGAGTTTGTTTTGGTTCAAAAATGACAGCTAGCGGGTTGAACGACATATCAACTGAAAATAATGAAAAAACATGTCTCAGTATACTTTTCGAAAATATTGAAAAATCCTCAGAAAAGAAATATAATCTTCTACCGACATCTCTCCCACCGGGATTAACGCAGGTCACGACGGGTGAACGTCTACGCTAACCCACATTCGTTCGAGAAGGACCAAAGTCCATTAATCTCATTATCTGACCAACGATCTTATGATCAATGAAATTAATAGTCGATAATTTTAGCCGTACACGTAAATAGCGTTACCTCGTAGGAGGGATACTATAAACAGTACACTAAGTGTATGCCATTACGTGACTTCTAAGTTTGTTACTTAGGGTACTAATGCGCCTCGGACGGCGAGGGTGTCGCAACTTTTCCCAATTAAACGCACTATAGTCATCCCTTTAGAAATTCATTCCAGCGATATCTGTGATTGAAAACTCAACCGACGGGGAAGCCGTTTAACCACATCGCCAATGAACCCGTAATGGAGGCCATGGGGATATTAACCAACCCGCTCCCACTTAGATTTTTAAAATAATTTAAATTCGCCTTAATTTTCTCGGTTTTCCATTTCGGTTTTCTACGTAATTAGGAATCACCCAAAAATTACGAAAAACCAAAATCCGGGTTTTCTCGATTTTCTACGTAATTAGGAATCACCCAAAATTACGATAAACCAAAACCCCACGTAATTAGGAATCACCCAAAATTACGATTAAACCAAAACTTGCGAATGTAATTAAGTTTGAGGATTTTTACGTTTTAACATGCAATATCTTAACTATGGATATTCGCACCCATAAAACCGTTGGAGTTTTAATATGCGAATAATCTACCTTAGTTAATTGCACATTACCTTTTTGGAAAAACTTTTGGTTTGAATTTCGTTCATGCAAAATAAAACGAAAATCACACAATCAACGAAAAAATCATAAATACGGGAAATTAAATAAAATAAAATTTCCCGACTATTATGGCCTTCTCTATCGTTGATTCCTTGACGCCTCGGTGACACTTCCCGTCGTGTCGCTCCCACTCGTTATTTGGATTCCTCTCGATTCGCCCGGGTTTTCTCGGTTTATTCCGTAATTAGGAATCACCCAAAATTACAATAAACCAAAACCCTCGAATATAAGTTACCCAAAATAACGTCTTCGTCATAGTACAAAAATTCCTATATACAAAGGCGTTTTTCTAGGAATTTAAAGACGACATGATTAGATCAAATCCTACTACAAGATTTTTCTAATCCTACACGGCTTCCAGCTCGTGGTTATTACTATTACAGAAATTTCCATTCAAAAATAAAACGAGCCCGGACATGTCCCGGGGTTTATGAATGAAAATTAAATTTCTACCATAATAGCCGGGAAACCAATAACCACCTGTTTATACATTTCGACAAAAAATACTAATGCCAAAATAAAGCCGTGTAATAAATCAAACAAGTATAAGACCGAAACCAACGCTCTGATACCAATTTGAAGGAAAACTGAACAAGCCCGGGCTAAATCGAAAACCTCACTTTCGTGCTATGCATTCCAGAATCGGAAGCTTTCGACCAAGCTCAGGCTCAAATTAGTTTACCCATGAACGGATCTAGGCTTATACTTATTTAATTTATTAATCGGGACACAAAAAATTAAATCTTTAATTAAAGCGGAATATAAAGATTATACCTTTTGTAGCGAAGTCCCTCGCCTAAAAGAAAACCCAATTCTTTAGCGCGAAATCCACAAGAAATCCGAAGAATTCTCCAATACGAGCTCCGAGATAGTGTGGGCTATCGTCTACGGAGCTACCCACGGCAATCCGACTGAAAACCCAAGAAACTTGCTTCTCAAGAAACTCAAATTGAGGCTGCCCAGAATTTTTTTCTCAAAATTAAACTGCCCAGAATTTTTTTTAACAAAATTGAAGCTGCCCAGAATTTTTCCTTCTCAAACTGTAGCTGCCCAGGAAAATTAAGAACAGCCGCCAGCTTTTCTTCCTTCTCAATCGGACGGTCAACTAGATGAGCTACCAAGACCCAGCCACGATCTGCACAGCAGCCCACACGGATCACCGACCAAGAGGAAGAGATCAACGTGTGGTGACTGCCGGACCAGCACCCCGGATCAATAGCAGTCACCCGGTCGGACAGTAAAACTGCTGCAAGTGCAGCGTACTAAAATTGCAGCGACGGGAAAAAAAAACTGGAAGAAAACCAGCAGCTGTCCGGACTTTCTCTAAAATCAATGGGCTAATAATGAAGGGTCTGGGCTGCTCTATTAATTCATGGGCTGAGTTCCTTGACAAAGAAGAAAGCTTTCTTGATCGACTTCGAGAGAAAACTTGACGATGAAGACACCGTTTTCTCTCTAGATCAAACTTTCTCTTTCTAGCCTAAAATGGCTGCCAAGTTTCTTCTTCGGGTTTTCTTGCCTATTATGTTGTATTTATAGGAGCTTCTAAGGAGACCTAATGGGCTCTCGAGTTAGGTCTTAAAATTTGACTTTCGTTGACCGCTAAGTCTTCCCGACTAATCAACTCCAATCGACCCTTTTAAATTAATTTATTTAATCCACTTTGTTAATTTAATTTAATCGAACCCTTAGAATTAATTAATTCAAAATAGAATTAATTTCTAAATTCACTTCGTCGATCAAATTTAATTAAACCCTTCGGATTAATTAATTTACCTTGTCGATTAGTCAAACGCATAATCGGTCGTACCACTAACGGACCAATTATGGAACTACCGCTCGAAAACGACTTTACATCGCGCCATTATTATTTCTTCTATCTCCCCACATTAAAGATCTAGTGCTCGTCGATTTATCAATTTACTGACAAATTAATTCACCGACTTCTTGGTTTCCGAGATTAGTACCACTCGACCTTTTATTATACCGAACATAAAGTTCACTGGCCAGGTTTAGTATAATAACCTTACGAGCTCATCTCGGGAGCACCATCAACCCGGCGAACCGGTACGTGGATTCCTCCGACTAGCAACGGCACGCAAGAAGCTAAACACCGCATACCCAACTTACCGAGGTATTGGCCTCAATTGACCTCACTCTTTGGCAAATCAAAGCACACGACACCCAACCCTCACGCCCGTCCCAATCTCGGGATTGAGAGACGGAATACTAGGACCGAATTGACTATGCCGATCAGTACAAGTCAATTCTATCCAAACTGGTCGTGCTCAATATGCCCCGGGCATATCTGTGTGATTTAAACTAGTCTAGATAAACCAATTTCCAAACCACACAATAACCTATACCGATAGTATGTTCAGACTATCTCAGTTACGAGCATACTTTTTATATATCAATACTTTAACCAATAACGGTATCTACTGTGTTTGTCGACACCCCGTTATCTAGTTCTATGATATAAAGGAACAGATTTATACTGAAACAAAACAATATGTCATCTGTGGATATTAGTTTTTGATACAAGCCATAGCTTTTCTGTATTCAAAACCAACAAAAATCACAATTCTACCTATTCCATATACCAAAACATCAATGAATAATTCATCAAAACACAAATATGAACTTCAAAATCACAATTCTACCTATTCCATATACCAAAACATCAATAACTCATCAAAACACAAATATGAACTTCAAAATCTCAATTCTACCTATTCCATATACCAAAACATCAATGAATAACTCATCAAAACACAAATATGAACTTCAAAATCACAATTCTACCTATTCCATTTACCAAAACATCAATAACTCATCAAAACACAAATATGAACTTCAAAATCACAATTCTACCTATTCCATATACCAAAACATCAATAACTCATCAAAACACAAATATGAACTTCAAAATCACAATTCTACCTATTCCATATACCAAAACATCAATGAATAATTCATCAAAACACAAATATGAACTTCAAAATCACAATTCTACCTATTCCATATACCAAAACATCAATAACTCATCAAAACACAAATATGAACTTCAAAACACAATTTTTATCTATTCCATTTACCAAAATATCAATAACTCATCAAAACACAAATATGAACTTCAAAATCACAATTCTACCTATTCCATATACCAAAACATCAATGAATAATTCATCAAAACACAAATATGAACTTCAAAATCACAATTCTACCTATTCCATATAACAAAACATAATATAACTCATCAAAACAAAAATATGAACTTCAAAATAACAATTCTACCTATTCCATATACCAAAACATCATTGAATAATTCATCAAAACACAAATATGAACTTCAAAATCACATTTCTACCTATTTCATATAACAAAACATAATATAACTCATCAAAACACAAATATGAACTTCAAAATCACAATTCTACCTATTCCATATACCAAAACATCAATGAATAACTCATCAAAACACAAATATGAACTTCAAAATCACAATTCTACCTATTCCATATACCAAAACATCAATGAATAATTCATCAAAACACAAATATGAACTTCAAAATCACAATTCTACCTATTCCATATACCAAAACATCAATAACTCATCAAAACACAAATATGAACTTCAAAATCACAATTCTACCTATTCCATATAACAAAACATAATATAACTCATCAAAACACAAATATGAACTTCAAAATCACAATTCTACCTATTCCATATACCAAAACATCAATGAATAATTTCATCAAAACACAAATATGAACTTCAAAATCACAATTCTACCTATTCCATATACCAAAACATCAATAAATCATCAAAACACAAATATGAACTTCAAAATCTCAATTCTACCTATCCCATATACCAAAACATCAATAACTCATCAAAACACAAATATGAACTTCACAATAAAAATTCTACCTATTCCATATACCAAAACATCAATAACTCATCAAAACATAAATATGAACTTCAAAACACAATTTTTATCTATTCCATTTACCAAAACAACAATAACTCATCAAAACACAAATATGAACTTCAAAATCACAATTCTACATATTCCATATAACAAAACATAATATAACTCGTCAAAACACAAATATGAACTTCAAAATCACAATTCTACCTATTCCATATACCAAAACATGAATAACTCATCAAAACACAAATATGAACTTCAAAATCACAATTCTACCTATTCCATATACCAAAACATCAATAAATCATCAAAACACAAATATGAACTTCAAAATCACAATTCTACCTATTCCATATACCAAAACATCAATAACTCATCAAAACACAAATATGAACTTCAAAACACAATTTTTATCTATTCCATTTACCAAAATATCAATAACTCATCAAAACACAAATATGAACTTCAAAATCACAATTCTACCTATTCCATATACCAAAACATCAATGAATAATTCATCAAAACACAAATATGAACTTCAAAATCACAATTCTACCTATTCCATATAACAAAACATAATATAACTCATCAAAACAAAAATATGAACTTCAAAATAACAATTCTACCTATTCCATATACCAAAACATCATTGAATAATTCATCAAAACACAAATATGAACTTCAAAATCACATTTCTACCTATTTCATATAACAAAACATAATATAACTCATCAAAACACAAATATGAACTTCAAAATCACAATTCTACCTATTCCATATACCAAAACATCAATGAATAACTCATCAAAACACAAATATGAACTTCAAAATCACAATTCTACCTATTCCATATACCAAAACATCAATGAATAATTCATCAAAACACAAATATGAACTTCAAAATCACAATTCTACCTATTCCATATACCAAAACATCAATAACTCATCAAAACACAAATATGAACTTCAAAATCACAATTCTACCTATTCCATATAACAAAACATAATATAACTCATCAAAACACAAATATGAACTTCAAAATCACAATTCTACCTATTCCATATACCAAAACATCAATGAATAATTTCATCAAAACACAAATATGAACTTCAAAATCACAATTCTACCTATTCCATATACCAAAACATCAATAAATCATCAAAACACAAATATGAACTTCAAAATCTCAATTCTACCTATCCCATATACCAAAACATCAATAACTCATCAAAACACAAATATGAACTTCACAATAAAAATTCTACCTATTCCATATACCAAAACATCAATAACTCATCAAAACATAAATATGAACTTCAAAACACAATTTTTATCTATTCCATTTACCAAAACAACAATAACTCATCAAAACACAAATATGAACTTCAAAATCACAATTCTACCTATTCCATATAACAAAACATAATATAACTCGTCAAAACACAAATATGAACTTCAAAATCACAATTCTACCTATTCCATATACCAAAACATCAATAACTCATCAAAACACAAATATGAACTTCAAAATCACAATTCTACCTATTTCATATAACAAAACATAATATAACTCATAAAAACACAAATATGAACTTCAAAATCACAATTCTACCTATTCCATATACCAAAACATAATATAAATCATCAAAACACAAATATGAACTTCAAAATCACAATTCTACCTATTCCATATAACAAAACATAATATAACTCATGAAAACACAAATATGAACTTCAAAATCACAATTCTACCTATTCCATATACCAAAACATCAATGAATAATTCATCAAAACACAAATATGAACTTCAAAATCACAATTCTACCTATTCCATATACCAAAACATCAATAAATCATCAAAACACAAATATGAACTTCAAAATCACAATTCTACCTATTCCATATAACAAAACATAATATAACTCATCAAAACAAAAATATGAACTTCAAAATAACAATTCTACCTATTCCATATACCAAAACATCATTGAATAATTCATCAAAACACAAATATGAACTTCAAAATCACATTTCTACCTATTTCATATAACAAAACATAATATAACTCATCAAAACACAAATATGAACTTCAAAATCACAATTCTACCTATTCCATATACCAAAACATCAATGAATAACTCATCAAAACACAAATATGAACTTCAAAATCACAATTCTACCTATTCCATATACCAAAACATCAATGAATAATTCATCAAAACACAAATATGAACTTCAAAATCACAATTCTACCTATTCCATATACCAAAACATCAATAACTCATCAAAACACAAATATGAACTTCAAAATCACAATTCTACCTATTCCATATAACAAAACATAATATAACTCATCAAAACACAAATATGAACTTCAAAATCACAATTCTACCTATTCCATATACCAAAACATCAATGAATAATTTCATCAAAACACAAATATGAACTTCAAAATCACAATTCTACCTATTCCATATACCAAAACATCAATAAATCATCAAAACACAAATATGAACTTCAAAATCTCAATTCTACCTATCCCATATACCAAAACATCAATAACTCATCAAAACACAAATATGAACTTCACAATAAAAATTCTACCTATTCCATATACCAAAACATCAATAACTCATCAAAACATAAATATGAACTTCAAAACACAATTTTTATCTATTCCATTTACCAAAACAACAATAACTCATCAAAACACAAATATGAACTTCAAAATCACAATTCTACCTATTCCATATAACAAAACATAATATAACTCGTCAAAACACAAATATGAACTTCAAAATCACAATTCTACCTATTCCATATACCAAAACATCAATAACTCATCAAAACACAAATATGAACTTCAAAATCACAATTCTACCTATTTCATATAACAAAACATAATATAACTCATAAAAACACAAATATGAACTTCAAAATCACAATTCTACCTATTCCATATACCAAAACATAATATAAATCATCAAAACACAAATATGAACTTCAAAATCACAATTCTACCTATTCCATATAACAAAACATAATATAACTCATGAAAACACAAATATGAACTTCAAAATCACAATTCTACCTATTCCATATACCAAAACATCAATGAATAATTCATCAAAACACAAATATGAACTTCAAAATCACAATTCTACCTATTTCATATACCAAAACATCAATAAATCATCAAAACACAAATATGAACTTCAAAATCTCAATTCTACCTATCTCATATACCAAAACATCAATAACTCATCAAAACACAAATATGAACTTCACAATAAAAATTCTACCTATTCCATATACCAAAACATCAATAACTCATCAAAACACAAATATGAACTTCAAAATCACAATTCTACCTATTCCATATACCAAAACATCAATGAATAATTCATCAAAACACAAATATGAACTTCAAAACCACAATTCTACCTATTCCATATACCAAAACATCAATAACTCATCAAAACACAAATATGAACTTCAAAATCTCAATTCTACCTATTCCATATACCAAAACATCAATGAATAACTCATCAAAACACAAATATGAACTTCAAAATCACAATTCTACCTATTCCATTTACCAAAACATCAATAACTCATCAAAACACAAATATGAACTTCAAAATCACAATTCTACCTATTCCATTTACCAAAACATCAATAACTCATCAAAACACAAATATGAACTTCAAAATCACAATTCTACCTATTCCATATACCAAAACATCAATAACTCATCAAAACACAAATATGAACTTCAAAATCACAATTCTACCTATTCCATATAACAAAACATAATATAACTCATCAAAACACAAATATGAACTTCAAAATCACAATTCTACCTATTCCATATAACAAAACCTAATATAACTCATCAAAACACAAATATGAACTTCAAAATCACAATTCTACCTATTCCATATAACAAAACATAATATAACTCATCAAAACACAAATATGAACTTCAAAATCACAATTCTACCTATCCCATATACCAAAACATCAATACCTCATGAAAACACAAATATGAACTTCAAAATCACAATTCTACCTATTCCATATAACAAAACATAATATAACTCATCAAAACACAAATATGAACTTCAAAATCAAAATTCTACCTATTCCATATACCAAAACATCATTGAATAATTCATCAAAACACAAATATGAACTTCAAAATCACAATTCTACCTATTCCATATAACAAAACATAATATAACTCATCAAAACACAAATATGAACTTCAAAATCACAATTCTACCTATTCCATATACCAAAACATAAATAAATCATCAAAACAGAAATATGAACTTCAAAATCTCAATTCTACCTATTCCATATAACAAAACATAATATAACTCATCAAAACACAAATATGAACTTCAAAATCACAATTCTACCTATTCCACATACCAAAACATCAATAACTCATCAAAACACAAATATGAACTTCAAAACACGATTTCTATCTATTCCATATACCAAAACATCAATAACTCATCAAAACACAAATATGAACTTCAAAATCACAATTTTACCTATTCCATATACCAAAATATCAATAACTCATCAAAACACAAATATGAACTTCAAAATCACAATTCTACCTATTCCATATAACAAAACATAATATAACTCATCAAAACACAAATATGAACTTCAAAATCAAAATTCTACCTATTCCATATACCAAAACATCATTGAATAATTCATCAAAACACAACTATGAACTTCAAAATCACAATTCTACCTATTCCATATAACAAAACATAATATAACTCATCAAAACACAAATATGAACTTCAAAATAACAATTCTACCTATTCCATATACCAAAACATCATTGAATAATTCATCAAAACACAAATATGAACTTCAAAATCACATTTCTACCTATTCCATATAACAAAACATAATATAACTCATCAAAACACAAATATGAACTTCAAAATAACAATTCTACCTATTCCATATACCAAAACATCATTGAATAATTCATCAAAACACAAATATGAACTTCAAAATCACATTTCTACCTATTCCATATAACAAAACATAATATAACTCATCAAAACACAAATATGAACTTCAAAATCACAATTCTACCTATTCCATATACCAAAACATCAATGAATAACTCATCAAAACACAAATATGAACTTCAAAATCACAATTCTACCTATTCCATATACCAAAACATCAATGAATAATTCATCAAAACACAAATATGAACTTCAAAATCACAATTCTACCAATTCCATATAACAAAACATAATATAACTCATCAAAACACAAATATGAACTTCAAATTCACAATTCTACCTATTCCATATACCAAAACATCAATGAATAATTCATCAAAACACAAATATGAACTTCAAAATCACAATTCTACCTATTCCATATACCAAAACATCAATAAATCATCAAAACACAAATATGAACTTCAAAATATCAATTCTACCTATTCCATATACCAAAACCTCAATAACTCATCAAAACACAAATATGAACTTCACAATAAAAATTCTACCTATTCCATATACCAAAACATCAATAACTCATCATAACACAAATATGAACTTCAAAATCACAATTCTACCTATTCCATATACCAAAACATCAATGAATAATTCATCAAAACACAAATATGAACTTCAAAATCACAATTCTACCTATTCCATATACCAAAACATCAATAACTCATCAAAACACAAATATGAACTTCAAAATCACAATTCTACCTATTCCATATAACAAAACATAATATAACTCATCAAAACACAAATATGAACTTCAAAATCACAATTCTACCTATTCCATATACCAAAACATCAATGAATAATTTCATCAAAACACAAATATGAACTTCAAAATCACAATTCTACCTATTCCATATACCAAAACATCAATAAATCATCAAAACACAAATATGAACTTCAAAATCTCAATTCTACCTATCCCATATACCAAAACATCAATAACTCATCAAAACACAAATATGAACTTCACAATAAAAATTCTACCTATTCCATATACCAAAACATCAATAACTCATCAAAACATAACTATGAACTTCAAAACACAATTTTTATCTATTCCATTTACCAAAACAACAATAACTCATCAAAACACAAATATGAACTTCAAAATCACAATTCTACCTATTCCATATAACAAAACATAATATAACTCGTCAAAACACAAATATGAACTTCAAAATCACAATTCTACCTATTCCATATACCAAAACATCAATAACTCATCAAAACACAAATATGAACTTCAAAATCACAATTCTACCTATTTCATATAACAAAACATAATATAACTCATAAAAACACAAATATGAACTTCAAAATCACAATTCTACCTATTCCATATACCAAAACATAATATAAATCATCAAAACACAAATATGAACTTCAAAATCACAATTCTACCTATTCCATATAACAAAACATAATATAACTCATCAAAACACAAATATGAACTTCAAAATAACAATTCTACCTATTCCATATACCAAAACATCATTGAATAATTCATCAAAACACAAATATGAACTTCAAAATCACATTTCTACCTATTCCATATAACAAAACATAATATAACTCATCAAAACACAAATATGAACTTCAAAATCACAATTCTACCTATTCCATATACCAAAACATCAATGAATAACTCATCAAAACACAAATATGAACTTCAAAATCACAATTCTACCTATTCCATATACCAAAACATCAATGAATAATTCATCAAAACACAAATATGAACTTCAAAATCACAATTCTACCTATTCCATATAACAAAACATAATATAACTCATCAAAACACAAATATGAACTTCAAATTCACAATTCTACCTATTCCATATACCAAAACATCAATGAATAATTCATCAAAACACAAATATGAACTTCAAAATCACAATTCTACCTATTCCATATACCAAAACATCAATAAATCATCAAAACACAAATATGAACTTCAAAATCTCAATTCTACCTATTCCATATACCAAAACATCAATAACTCATCAAAACACAAATATGAACTTCACAATAAAAATTCTACCTATTCCATATACCAAAACATCAATAACTCATCATAACACAAATATGAACTTCAAAATCACAATTCTACCTATTCCATATACCAAAACATCAATGAATAATTCATCAAAACACAAATATGAACTTCAAAATCACAATTCTACCTATTCCATATACCAAAACATCAATAACTCATCAAAACACAAATATGAACTTCAAAATCACAATTCTACCTATTCCATATAACAAAACATAATATAACTCATCAAAACACAAATATGAACTTCAAAATCACAATTCTACCTATTCCATATACCAAAACATCAATGAATAATTTCATCAAAACACAAATATGAACTTCAAAATCACAATTCTACCTATTCCATATACCAAAACATAATATAAATCATCAAAACACAAATATGAACTTCAAAATCACAATTCTACCTATTCCATATAACAAAACATCATTGAATAATTCATCAAAACACAAATATGAACTTCAAAATCACATTTCTACCTATTCCATATAACAAAACATAATATAACTCATCAAAACACAAATATGAACTTCAAAATAACAATTCTACCTATTCCATATACCAAAACATCATTGAATAATTCATCAAAACACAAATATGAACTTCAAAATCACATTTCTACCTATTCCATATAACAAAACATAATATAACTCATCAAAACACAAATATGAACTTCAAAATCACAATTCTACCTATTCCATATACCAAAACATCAATGAATAACTCATCAAAACACAAATATGAACTTCAAAATCACAATTCTACCTATTCCATATACCAAAACATCAATGAATAATTCATCAAAACACAAATATGAACTTCAAAATCACAATTCTACCAATTCCATATAACAAAACATCAATGAATAACTCATCAAAACACAAATATGAACTTCAAAATCACAATTCTACCTATTCCATATACCAAAACATCAATGAATAATTCATCAAAACACAAATATGAACTTCAAAATCACAATTCTACCAATTCCATATAACAAAACATCAATGAATAACTCATCAAAACACAAATATGAACTTCAAATTCACAATTCTACCTATTCCATATACCAAAACATCAATGAATAATTCATCAAAACACAAATATGAACTTCAAAATCACAATTCTACCTATTCCATATACCAAAACATCAATAAATCATCAAAACACAAATATGAACTTCAAAATATCAATTCTACCTATTCCATATACCAAAACATCAATAACTCATCAAAACACAAATATGAACTTCACAATAAAAATTCTACCTATTCCATATACCAAAACATCAATAACTCATCATAACACAAATATGAACTTCAAAATCACAATTCTACCTATTCCATATACCAAAACATCAATGAATAATTCATCAAAACACAAATATGAACTTCAAAATCACAATTCTACCTATTCCATATACCAAAACATCAATAACTCATCAAAACACAAATATGAACTTCAAAATCACAATTCTACCTATTCCATATAACAAAACATAATATAACTCATCAAAACACAAATATGAACTTCAAAATCACAATTCTACCTATTCCATATACCAAAACATCAATGAATAATTTCATCAAAACACAAATATGAACTTCAAAATCACAATTCTACCTATTCCATATACCAAAACATCAATAAATCATCAAAACACAAATATGAACTTCAAAATCTCAATTCTACCTATCCCATATACCAAAACATCAATAACTCATCAAAACACAAATATGAACTTCACAATAAAAATTCTACCTATTCCATATACCAAAACATCAATAACTCATCAAAACATAACTATGAACTTCAAAACACAATTTTTATCTATTCCATTTACCAAAACAACAATAACTCATCAAAACACAAATATGAACTTCAAAATCACAATTCTACCTATTCCATATAACAAAACATAATATAACTCGTCAAAACACAAATATGAACTTCAAAATCACAATTCTACCTATTCCATATACCAAAACATCAATAACTCATCAAAACACAAATATGAACTTCAAAATCACAATTCTACCTATTTCATATAACAAAACATAATATAACTCATAAAAACACAAATATGAACTTCAAAATCACAATTCTACCTATTCCATATACCAAAACATAATATAAATCATCAAAACACAAATATGAACTTCAAAATCACAATTCTACCTATTCCATATAACAAAACATAATATAACTCATCAAAACACAAATATGAACTTCAAAATAACAATTCTACCTATTCCATATACCAAAACATCATTGAATAATTCATCAAAACACAAATATGAACTTCAAAATCACATTTCTACCTATTCCATATAACAAAACATAATATAACTCATCAAAACACAAATATGAACTTCAAAATCACAATTCTACCTATTCCATATACCAAAACATCAATGAATAACTCATCAAAACACAAATATGAACTTCAAAATCACAATTCTACCTATTCCATATACCAAAACATCAATGAATAATTCATCAAAACACAAATATGAACTTCAAAATCACAATTCTACCTATTCCATATAACAAAACATAATATAACTCATCAAAACACAAATATGAACTTCAAATTCACAATTCTACCTATTCCATATACCAAAACATCAATGAATAATTCATCAAAACACAAATATGAACTTCAAAATCACAATTCTACCTATTCCATATACCAAAACATCAATAAATCATCAAAACACAAATATGAACTTCAAAATCTCAATTCTACCTATTCCATATACCAAAACATCAATAACTCATCAAAACACAAATATGAACTTCACAATAAAAATTCTACCTATTCCATATACCAAAACATCAATAACTCATCATAACACAAATATGAACTTCAAAATCACAATTCTACCTATTCCATATACCAAAACATCAATGAATAATTCATCAAAACACAAATATGAACTTCAAAATCACAATTCTACCTATTCCATATACCAAAACATCAATAACTCATCAAAACACAAATATGAACTTCAAAATCACAATTCTACCTATTCCATATAACAAAACATAATATAACTCATCAAAACACAAATATGAACTTCAAAATCACAATTCTACCTATTCCATATACCAAAACATCAATGAATAATTTCATCAAAACACAAATATGAACTTCAAAATCACAATTCTACCTATTCCATATACCAAAACATAATATAAATCATCAAAACACAAATATGAACTTCAAAATCACAATTCTACCTATTCCATATAACAAAACATAATATAACTCATGAAAACACAAATATGAACTTCAAAATCACAATTCTACCTATTCCATATACCAAAACATCAATGAATAATTCATCAAAACACAAATATGAACTTCAAAATCACAATTCTACCTATTCCATATACCAAAACATCAATAAATCATCAAAACACAAATATGAACTTCAAAATCTCAATTCTACCTATCCCATATACCAAAACATCAATAACTCATCAAAACACAAATATGAACTTCACAATAAAAATTCTACCTATTCCATATACCAAAACATCAATAACTCATCAAAACACAAATATGAACTTCAAAATCACAATTCTACCTATTCCATATACCAAAACATCAATGAATAATTCATCAAAACACAAATATGAACTTCAAAACCACAATTCTACCTATTCCATATACCAAAACATCAATAACTCATCAAAACACAAATATGAACTTCAAAATCTCAATTCTACCTATTCCATATACCAAAACATCAATGAATAACTCATCAAAACACAAATATGAACTTCAAAATCACAATTCTACCTATTCCATATACCAAAACATCAATAAATCATCAAAACACAAATATGAACTTCAAAATCTCAATTCTACCTATCCCATATACCAAAACATCAATAACTCATCAAAACACAAATATGAACTTCACAATAAAAATTCTACCTATTCCATATACCAAAACATCAATAACTCATCAAAACATAACTATGAACTTCAAAACACAATTTTTATCTATTCCATTTACCAAAACAACAATAACTCATCAAAACACAAATATGAACTTCAAAATCACAATTCTACCTATTCCATATAACAAAACATAATATAACTCGTCAAAACACAAATACGAACTTCAAAATCACAATTCTACCTATTCCATATACCAAAACATCAATAACTCATCAAAACACAAATATGAACTTCAAAATCACAATTCTACCTATTTCATATAACAAAACATAATATAACTCATAAAAACACAAATATGAACTTCAAAATCACAATTCTACCTATTCCATATACCAAAACATAATATAAATCATCAAAACACAAATATGAACTTCAAAATCACAATTCTACCTATTCCATATAACAAAACATAATATAACTCATCAAAACACAAATATGAACTTCAAAATAACAATTCTACCTATTCCATATACCAAAACATCATTGAATAATTCATCAAAACACAAATATGAACTTCAAAATCACATTTCTACCTATTCCATATAACAAAACATAATATAACTCATCAAAACACAAATATGAACTTCAAAATCACAATTCTACCTATTCCATATACCAAAACATCAATGAATAACTCATCAAAACACAAATATGAACTTCAAAATCACAATTCTACCTATTCCATATACAAAAACATCAATGAATAATTCATCAAAACACAAATATGAACTTCAAAATCACAATTCTACCTATTCCATATAACAAAACATAATATAACTCATCAAAACACAAATATGAACTTCAAATTCACAATTCTACCTATTCCATATACCAAAACATCAATGAATAATTCATCAAAACACAAATATGAACTTCAAAATCACAATTCTACCTATTCCATATACCAAAACATCAATAAATCATCAAAACACAAATATGAACTTCAAAATCTCAATTCTACCTATTCCATATACCAAAACATCAATAACTCATCAAAACACAAATATGAACTTCACAATAAAAATTCTACCTATTCCATATACCAAAACATCAATAACTCATCATAACACAAATATGAACTTCAAAATCACAATTCTACCTATTCCATATACCAAAACATCAATGAATAATTCATCAAAACACAAATATGAACTTCAAAATCACAATTCTACCTATTCCATATACCAAAACATCAATAACTCATCAAAACACAAATATGAACTTCAAAATCACAATTCTACCTATTCCATATAACAAAACATAATATAACTCATCAAAACACAAATATGAACTTCAAAATCACAATTCTACCTATTCCATATACCAAAACATCAATGAATAATTTCATCAAAACACAAATATGAACTTCAAAATCACAATTCTACCTATTCCATATACCAAAACATAATATAAATCATCAAAACACAAATATGAACTTCAAAATCACAATTCTACCTATTCCATATAACAAAACATAATATAACTCATGAAAACACAAATATGAACTTCAAAATCACAATTCTACCTATTCCATATACCAAAACATCAATGAATAATTCATCAAAACACAAATATGAACTTCAAAATCACAATTCTACCTATTCCATATACCAAAACATCAATAAATCATCAAAACACAAATATGAACTTCAAAATCTCAATTCTATCTATCCCATATACCAAAACATCAATAACTCATCAAAACACAAATATGAACTTCACAATAAAAATTCTACCTATTCCATATACCAAAACATCAATAACTCATCAAAACACAAATATGAACTTCAAAATCACAATTCTACCTATTCCATATACCAAAACATCAATGAATAATTCATCAAAACACAAATATGAACTTCAAAACCACAATTCTACCTATTCCATATACCAAAACATCAATAACTCATCAAAACACAAATATGAACTTCAAAATCTCAATTCTACCTATTCCATATACTAAAACATCAATGAATAACTCATCAAAACACAAATATGAACTTCAAAATCACAATTCTACCTATTCCATTTACCAAAACATCAATAACTCATCAAAACACAAATATGAACTTCAAAATCACAATTCTACCTATTCCATTTACCAAAACATCAATAACTCATCAAAACACAAATATGAACTTCAAAATCACAATTCTACCTATTCCATATACCAAAACATCAATAACTCATCAAAACACAAATATGAACTTCAAAATCACAATTCTACCTATTCCATATAACAAAACATAATATAACTCATCAAAACACAAATATGAACTTCAAAATCACAATTCTACCTATTCCATATAACAAAACCTAATATAACTCATCAAAACACAAATATGAACTTCAAAATCACAATTCTACCTATTCCATATAACAAAACATAATATAACTCATCAAAACACAAATATGAACTTCAAAATCACAATTCTACCTATCCCATATACCAAAACATCAATACCTCATGAAAACACAAATATGAACTTCAAAATCACAATTCTACCTATTCCATATAACAAAACATAATATAACTCATCAAAACACAAATATGAACTTCAAAATCAAAATTCTACCTATTCCATATACCAAAACATCATTGAATAATTCATCAAAACACAAATATGAACTTCAAAATCACAATTCTACCTATTCCATATAACAAAACATAATATAACTCATCAAAACACAAATATGAACTTCAAAATCACAATTCTACCTATTCCATATACCAAAACATAAATAAATCATCAAAACAGAAATATGAACTTCAAAATCTCAATTCTACCTATTCCATATAACAAAACATAATATAACTCATCAAAACACAAATATGAACTTCAAAATCACAATTCTACCTATTCCACATACCAAAACATCAATAACTCATCAAAACACAAATATGAACTTCAAAACACGATTTCTATCTATTCCATATACCAAAACATCAATAACTCATCAAAACACAAATATGAACTTCAAAATCACAATTTTACCTATTCCATATACCAAAATATCAATAACTCATCAAAACACAAATATGAACTTCAAAATCACAATTCTACCTATTCCATATAACAAAACATAATATAACTCATCAAAACACAAATATGAACTTCAAAATCAAAATTCTACCTATTCCATATACCAAAACATCATTGAATAATTCATCAAAACACAACTATGAACTTCAAAATCACAATTCTACCTATTCCATATAACAAAACATAATATAACTCATCAAAACACAAACATGAACTTCAAAATAACAATTCTACCTATTCCATATACCAAAACATCATTGAATAATTCATCAAAACACAAATATGAACTTCAAAATCACATTTCTACCTATTCCATATAACAAAACATAATATAACTCATCAAAACACAAATATGAACTTCAAAATAACAATTCTACCTATTCCATATACCAAAACATCATTGAATAATTCATCAAAACACAAATATGAACTTCAAAATCACATTTCTACCTATTCCATATAACAAAACATAATATAACTCATCAAAACACAAATATGAACTTCAAAATCACAATTCTACCTATTCCATATACCAAAACATCAATGAATAACTCATCAAAACACAAATATGAACTTCAAAATCACAATTCTACCTATTCCATATACCAAAACATCAATGAATAATTCATCAAAACACAAATATGAACTTCAAAATCACAATTCTACCTATTCCATATAACAAAACATAATATAACTCATCAAAACACAAATATGAACTTCAAATTCACAATTCTACCTATTCCATATACCAAAACATCAATGAATAATTCATCAAAACACAAATATGAACTTCAAAATCACAATTCTACCTATTCCATATACCAAAACATCAATAAATCATCAAAACACAAATATGAACTTCAAAATATCAATTCTACCTATTCCATATACCAAAACATCAATAACTCATCAAAACACAAATATGAACTTCACAATAAAAATTCTACCTATTCCATATACCAAAACATCAATAACTCATCATAACACAAATATGAACTTCAAAATCACAATTCTACCTATTCCATATACCAAAACATCAATGAATAATTCATCAAAACACAAATATGAACTTCAAAATCACAATTCTACCTATTCCATATACCAAAACATCAATAACTCATCAAAACACAAATATGAACTTCAAAATCACAATTCTACCTATTCCATATAACAAAACATAATATAACTCATCAAAACACAAATATGAACTTCAAAATCACAATTCTACCTATTCCATATACCAAAACATCAATGAATAATTTCATCAAAACACAAATATGAACTTCAAAATCACAATTCTACCTATTCCATATACCAAAACATCAATAAATCATCAAAACACAAATATGAACTTCAAAATCTCAATTCTACCTATCCCATATACCAAAACATCAATAACTCATCAAAACACAAATATGAACTTCACAATAAAAATTCTACCTATTCCATATACCAAAACATCAATAACTCATCAAAACATAACTATGAACTTCAAAACACAATTTTTATCTATTCCATTTACCAAAACAACAATAACTCATCAAAACACAAATATGAACTTCAAAATCACAATTCTACCTATTCCATATAACAAAACATAATATAACTCGTCAAAACACAAATATGAACTTCAAAATCACAATTCTACCTATTCCATATACCAAAACATCACTAACTCATCAAAACACAAATATGAACTTCAAAATCACAATTCTACCTATTTCATATAACAAAACATAATATAACTCATAAAAACACAAATATGAACTTCAAAATCACAATTCTACCTATTCCATATACCAAAACATAATATAAATCATCAAAACACAAATATGAACTTCAAAATCACAATTCTACCTATTCCATATAACAAAACATAATATAACTCATCAAAACACAAATATGAACTTCAAAATAACAATTCTACCTATTCCATATACCAAAACATCATTGAATAATTCATCAAAACACAAATATGAACTTCAAAATCACATTTCTACCTATTCCATATAACAAAACATAATATAACTCATCAAAACACAAATATGAACTTCAAAATCACAATTCTACCTATTCCATATACCAAAACATCAATGAATAACTCATCAAAACACAAATATGAACTTCAAAATCACAATTCTACCTATTCCATATACCAAAACATCAATGAATAATTCATCAAAACACAAATATGAACTTCAAAATCACAATTCTACCTATTCCATATAACAAAACATAATATAACTCATCAAAACACAAATATGAACTTCAAATTCACAATTCTACCTATTCCATATACCAAAACATCAATGAATAATTCATCAAAACACAAATATGAACTTCAAAATCACAATTCTACCTATTCCATATACCAAAACATCAATAAATCATCAAAACACAAATATGAACTTCAAAATCTCAATTCTACCTATTCCATATACCAAAACATCAATAACTCATCAAAACACAAATATGAACTTCACAATAAAAATTCTACCTATTCCATATACCAAAACATCAATAACTCATCATAACACAAATATGAACTTCAAAATCACAATTCTACCTATTCCATATACCAAAACATCAATGAATAATTCATCAAAACACAAATATGAACTTCAAAATCACAATTCTACCTATTCCATATACCAAAACATCAATAACTCATCAAAACACAAATATGAACTTCAAAATCACAATTCTACCTATTCCATATAACAAAACATAATATAACTCATCAAAACACAAATATGAACTTCAAAATCACAATTCTACCTATTCCATATACCAAAACATCAATGAATAATTTCATCAAAACACAAATATGAACTTCAAAATCACAATTCTACCTATTCCATATACCAAAACATCAATAAATCATCAAAACACAAATATGAACTTCAAAATCTCAATTCTACCTATCCCATATACCAAAACATCAATAACTCATCAAAACACAAATATGAACTTCACAATAAAAATTCTACCTATTCCATATACCAAAACATCAATAACTCATCAAAACATAACTATGAACTTCAAAACACAATTTTTATCTATTCCATTTGCCAAAACAACAATAACTCATCAAAACACAAATATGAACTTCAAAATCACAATTCTACCTATTCCATATAACAAAACATAATATAACTCGTCAAAACACAAATATGAACTTCAAAATCACAATTCTACCTATTCCATATACCAAAACATCAATAACTCATCAAAACACAAATATGAACTTCAAAATCACAATTCTACCTATTTCATATAACAAAACATAATATAACTCATAAAAACACAAATATGAACTTCAAAATCACAATTCTACCTATTCCATATACCAAAACATAATATAAATCATCAAAACACAAATATGAACTTCAAAATCACAATTCTACCTATTCCATATAACAAAACATAATATAACTCATCAAAACACAAATATGAACTTCAAAATCACAATTCTACCTATTCCATATACCAAAACATCAATGAATAATTCATCAAAACACAAATATGAACTTCAAAATCACAATTCTACCTATTCCATATACCAAAACATCAATAACTCATCAAAACACAAATATGAACTTCAAAATCACAATTCTACCTATCCCATATACCAAAACATCAATAACTCATCAAAACACAAATATGAACTTCAAAATCACAATTCTACCTATTCCATATAACAAAACATAATATAACTCATCAAAACACAAATATGAACTTCAAAATCACAATTCTACCTATTCCATATAACAAAACCTAATATAACTCATCAAAACACAAATATGAACTTCAAAATCACAATTCTACCTATTCCATATAACAAAACATAATATAACTCATCAAAACACAAATATGAACTTCAAAATCAAAATTCTACCTATTCCATATACCAAAACATCATTGAATAATTCATCAAAACACAAATATGAACTTCAAAATCACAATTCTACCTATTCCACATACCAAAACATCAATAACTCATCAAAACACAAATATGAACTTCAAAACACGATTTCTATCTATTCCATATACCAAAACATCAATAACTCATCAAAACACAAATATGAACTTCAAAATCACAATTTTACCTATTCCATATACCAAAATATCAATAACTCATCAAAACACAAATATGAACTTCAAAATCACAATTCTACCTATTCCATATAACAAAACATAATATAACTCATCAAAACACAAATATGAACTTCAAAATCAAAATTCTACCTATTCCATATACCAAAACATCATTGAATAATTCATCAAAACACAACTATGAACTTCAAAATCACAATTCTACCTATTCCATATAACAAAACATAATATAACTCATCAAAACACAAATATGAACTTCAAAATAACAATTCTACGTATTCCATATACCAAAACATCATTGAATAATTCATCAAAACACAAATATGAACTTCAAAATCACATTTCTACCTATTCCATATAACAAAACATAATATAACTCATCAAAACACAAATATGAACTTCAAAATCACAATTCTACCTATTCCATATACCAAAACATCAATGAATAATTCATCAAAACACAAATATGAACTTCAAAATCACAATTCTACCTATTCCATATACCAAAACATCAATAACTCATCAAAACACAAATATGAACTTCAAAATCACAATTCTACCTATTCCATATAACAAAACATAATATAACTCATCAAAACACAAATATGAACTTCAAAATCACAATTCTACCTATTCCATATAACAAAACCTAATATAACTCATCAAAACACAAATATGAACTTCAAAATCACAATTCTACCTATTCCATATAACAAAACATAATATAACTCATCAAAACACAAATATGAACTTCAAAATCAAAATTCTACCTATTCCATATACCAAAACATCATTGAATAATTCATCAAAACACAAATATGAACTTCAAAATCACAATTCTACCTATTCCACATACCAAAACATCAATAACTCATCAAAACACAAATATGAACTTCAAAACACGATTTCTATCTATTCCATATACCAAAACATCAATAACTCATCAAAACACAAATATGAACTTCAAAATCACAATTTTACCTATTCCATATACCAAAATATCAATAACTCATCAAAACACAAATATGAACTTCAAAATCACAATTCTACCTATTCCATATAACAAAACATAATATAACTCATCAAAACACAAATATGAACTTCAAAATCAAAATTCTACCTATTCCATATACCAAAACATCATTGAATAATTCATCAAAACACAACTATGAACTTCAAAATCACAATTCTACCTATTCCATATAACAAAACATAATATAACTCATCAAAACACAAATATGAACTTCAAAATAACAATTCTACGTATTCCATATACCAAAACATCATTGAATAATTCATCAAAACACAAATATGAACTTCAAAATCACATTTCTACCTATTCCATATAACAAAACATAATATAACTCATCAAAACACAAATATGAACTTCAAAATCACAATTCTACCTATTCCATATACCAAAACATCAATGAATAACTCATCAAAACACAAATATGAACTTCAAAATCACAATTCTACCTATTCCATATACCAAAACATCAATGAATAATTCATCAAAACACAAATATGAACTTCAAAATCACAATTCTACCTATTCCATATACCAAAACATCAATAACTCATCAAAACACAAATATGAACTTCAAAATCTCAATTCTACCTATTCCATATACCAAAACATCAATGAATAACTCATCAAAACACAAATATGAACTTCAAAATCACAATTCTACCTATTCCATTTACCAAAACATCAATAACTCATCAAAACACAAATATGAACTTCAAAATCACAATTCTACCTATTCCATTTACCAAAACATCAATAACTCATCAAAACACAAATATGAACTTCAAAATCACAATTCTACCTATTCCATATACCAAAACATCAATAACTCATCAAAACACAAATATGAACTTCAAAATCACAATTCTACCTATTCCATATACCAAAACATCAATGAATAATTCATCAAAACACAAATATGAACTTCAAAATCACAATTCTACCTATTCCATATACCAAAACATCAATAACTCATCAAAACACAAATATGAACTTCAAAACACAATTTTTATCTATTCCATTTACCAAAATATCAATAACTCATCAAAACACAAATATGACCTTCAAAATCACAATTCTACCTATTCCATATACCAAAACATCAATGAATAATTCATCAAAACACAAATATGAACTTCAAAATCACAATTCTACCTATTCCATTTACCAAAACATCAATAACTCATCAAAACACAAATATGAACTTCAAAATCACAATTCTACCTATTCCATATACCAAAACATCAATGAATAACTCATCAAAACACAAATATGAACTTCACAATAAAAATTCTACCTATTCCATATACCAAAACATCAATAACTCATCAAAACACAAATATGAACTTCAAAATCACAATTCTACCTATTCCATATACCAAAACATCCATGAATAATTCATCAAAACACAAATATGAACTTCAAAACACAATTTTTATCTATTCCATTTACCAAAATATCAATAACTCATCAAAACACAAATATGACCTTCAAAATCACAATTCTACCTATTCCATATACCAAAACATCAATGAATAATTCATCAAAACACAAATATGAACTTCAAAATCACAATTCTACCTATTCCATTTACCAAAACATCAATAACTCATCAAAACACAAATATGAACTTCAAAATCACAATTCTACCTATTCCATATACCAAAACATCAATGAATAACTCATCAAAACACAAATATGAACTTCACAATAAAAATTCTACCTATTCCATATACCAAAACATCAATAACTCATCAAAACACAAATATGAACTTCAAAATCACAATTCTACCTATTCCATATACCAAAACATCCATGAATAATTCATCAAAACACAAATATGAACTTCAAAACACAATTTTTATCTATTCCATTTACCAAAATATCAATAACTCATCAAAACACAAATATGAACTTCAAAATCACAATTCTACCTATTCCATATACCAAAACATCAATGAATAATTCATCAAAACACAAATATGAACTTCAAAATCACAATTCTACCTATTCCATTTACCAAAACATCCATGAATAATTCATCAAAACACAAATATGAACTTCAAAACACAATTTTTATCTATTCCATTTACCAAAATATCAATAACTCATCAAAACACAAATATGACCTTCAAAATCACAATTCTACCTATTCCATATACCAAAACATCAATGAATAATTCATCAAAACACAAATATGAACTTCAAAATCACATTTCTACCTATTCCATATAACAAAACATAATATAACTCATCAAAACACAAATATGAACTTCAAAATCACAATTCTACCTATTCCATATACCAAAACATCAATGAATAACTCATCAAAACACAAATATGAACTTCAAAATCACAATTCTACCTATTCCATATACCAAAACATCAATGAATAATTCATCAAAACACAAATATGAACTTCAAAATCACAATTCTACCTATTCCATATACCAAAACATCAATAACTCATCAAAACACAAATATGAACTTCAAAATCTCAATTCTACCTATTCCATATACCAAAACATCAATGAATAACTCATCAAAACACAAATATGAACTTCAAAATCACAATTCTACCTATTCCATTTACCAAAACATCAATAACTCATCAAAACACAAATATGAACTTCCAAATCACAATTCTACCTATTCCATTTACCAAAACATCAATAACTCATCAAAACACAAATATGAACTTCAAAATCACAATTCTACCTATTCCATATACCAAAACATCAATAACTCATCAAAACAAAAATATGAACTTCAAAATCACAATTCTACCTATTCCATATACCAAAACATCAATGAATAATTCATCAAAACACAAATATGAACTTCAAAATCACAATTCTACCTATTCCATATACCAAAACATCAATAACTCATCAAAACACAAATATGAACTTCGAAACACAATTTTTATCTATTCCATTTACCAAAATATCAATAACTCATCAAAACACAAATATGAACTTCAAAATCACAATTCTACCTATTCCATATACCAAAACGTCAATGAATAATTCATCAAAACACAAATATGAACTTCAAAATCACAATTCTACCTATTCCATTTACCAAAACATCAATAACTCATCAAAACACAAATATGAACTTCAAAATCACAATTCTACCTATTCCATATACCAAAACATCAATGAATAACTCATCCAAACACAAATATGAACTTCACAATAAAAATTCTACCTATTCCATATACCAAAACATCAATAACTCATCAAAACACAAATATGAACTTCAAAATCACAATTCTACCTATTCCATATACCAAAACATCAATGAATAATTCATCAAAACACAAATATGAACTTCAAAATCACAGTTCTACCTATTCCATATACCAAAACATCAATAACTCATCAAAACACAAATATGAACTTCAAAATCTCAATTCTACCTATTCCATATACCAAAACATCAATGAATAACTCATCAAAACACAAATATGAACTTCAAAATCACAATTCTACCTATTCCATATAACAAAACATAATATAACTCATCAAAACACAAATATGAACTTCAAAATCACAATTCTACCTATTCCATATACCAAAACATCAATGAATAATTCATCAAAACACAAATATGAACTTCAAAATCACAATTCTACCTATTCCATATACCAAAACATCAATAACTCATCAAAACACAAATATGAACTTCAAAACACAATTTTTATCTATTCCATTTACCAAAACATCAATAACTCATCAAAACACAAATATGAACTTCAAAATCACAATTCTACATATTCCATATAACAAAACATAATATAACTCATCAAAACACAAATATGAACTTCAAAATCACAATTCTACCTATTCCATATAACAAAACATAATATAACTCATCAAAACACAAATAAGAACTTCAAAATCACAATTCTACCTATTCCATATACCAAAACATCAATAACTCATCAAAACACAAATATGAACTTCAAAATCTCAATTCTACCTATTCCATATACCAAAACATCAATGAATAACTCATCAAAACACAAATATGAACTTCAAAATCACAATTCTACCTATTCCATATACCAAAACATCAATGAATAACTCATCAAAACACAAATATGAACTTCAAAATCACAATTCTACCTATTCCATATAACAAAACATAATATAACTCATCAAAACACAAATATGAACTTCAAAATCACAATTCTACCTATTCCATATACCAAAACATCAATGAATAATTCATCAAAACACAAATATGAACTTCAAAATCACAATTCTACCTATTCCATATACCAAAACATCAATAACTCATCAAAACACAAATATGAACTTCAAAACACAATTTTTATCTATTCCATTTACCAAAACATCAATAACTCATCAAAACACAAATATGAACTTCAAAATCACAATTCTACCTATTCCATATAACAAAACATAATATAACTCATCAAAACACAAATATGAACTTCAAAATCACAATTCTACCTATTCCATATACCAAAACATCATTGAATAATTCATCAAAACACAAATATGAACTTCAAAATCACAATTCTACCTATTCCATATAACAAAACATAATATAACTCATCAAAACACAAATATGAACTTCAAAATCACAATTCTACCTATTCCATATACCAAAACATTAATAACTCATCAAAACACAAATATGAACTTCAAAATCTCAATTCTACCTATTCCATATACCAAAACATCAATGAATAACTCATCAAAACACAAATATGAACTTCAAAATCACAATTCTACCTATTCCATATACCAAAACATCAATAACTCATCAAAACACAAATATGAACTTCAAAATCACAATTCTACCTATTCCATATACCAAAACATCAATGAATAATTCATCAAAACACAAATATGAACTTCAAAATCACAATTCTACCTATTCCATATACCAAAACATCAATAACTCATCAAAACACAAATATGAACTTCAAAACACAATTTTTATCTATTCCATTTACCAAAATATCAATAACTCATCAAAACACAAATATGAACTTCAAAATCACAATTCTACCTATTCCATATAATAAAACATAATATAACTCATCAAAACACAAATATGAACTTCAAAATCACAATTCAACCTATTCCATATAACAAAACATAATATAACTCATCAAAACACAAATATGAACTTCAAAATCACAATTCTACCTATTCCATATACCAAAACATCAATGAATAATTCATCAAAACACAAATATGAACTTCAAAATCACAATTCTACCTATTCCATATACCAAAACATCAATAAATCATCAAAACACAAATATGAACTTCAAAATCTCAATTCTACCTATTCCATATACCAAAACATCAATGAATAACTCATCAAAACACAAATATGAACTTCAAAATCACAATTCTACCTATTCCATATACCAAAACATCAATGAATAATTCATCAAAACACAAATATGAACTTCAAAATCACAATTCTACCTATTCCATATACCAAAACATCAATAAATCATCAAAACACAAATATGAACTTCAAAATCTCAATTCTACCTATTCCATATACCAAAACATCAATGAATAACTCATCAAAACACAAATATGAACTTCAAAATCACAATTCTACCTATTCCATATACCAAAACATCAATGAATAATTCATCAAAACACAAATATGAACTTCAAAATCACAATTCTACCTATTCCATATACCAAAACATCAATAACTCATCAAAACACAAATATGAACTTCAAAACACAATTTTTATCTATTCCATTTACCAAAACATCAATAACTCATCAAAACACAAATATGAACTTCAAAATCACAATTCTACCTATTCCATATAACAAAACATAATATAACTCATCAAAACACAAATATGAACTTCAAAATCACAATTCTACCTATTCCATATAACAAAACATAATATAACTCATCAAAACACAAATAAGAACTTCAAAATCACAATTCTACCTATTCCATATACCAAAACATCAATAACTCATCAAAACACAAATATGAAATTCAAAATCTCAATTCTACCTATTCCATATACCAAAACATCAATGAATAACTCATCAAAACACAAATATGAACTTCAAAATCACAATTCTACCTATTCCATATAACAAAACATAATATAACTCATCAAAACACAAATATGAACTTCAAAATCACAATTCTACCTATTCCATATACCAAAACATCAATGAATAATTCATCAAAACACAAATATGAACTTCAAAATCACAATTCTACCTATTCCATATACCAAAACATCAATAACTCATCAAAACACAAATATGAACTTCAAAATCACAATTCTACCTATTCCATATACCAAAACATCAATGAATAATTCATCAAAACACAAATATGAACTTCAAAATCACAATTCTACCTATTCCATATACCAAAACATCAATAACTCATCAAAACACAAATATGAACTTCAAAACACAATTTTTATCTATTCCATTTACCAAAACATCAATAACTCATCAAAACACAAATATGAACTTCAAAATCACAATTCTACCTATTCCATATAACAAAACATAATATAACTCATCAAAACACAAATATGAACTTCAAAATCACAATTCTACCTATTCCATATACCAAAACATCATTGAATAATTCATCAAAACACAAATATGAACTTCAAAATCACAATTCTACCTATTCCATATAACAAAACATAATATAACTCATCAAAACACAAATATGAACTTCAAAATCACAATTCTACCTATTCCATATACCAAAACATCAATAACTCATCAAAACACAAATATGAACTTCAAAATCTCAATTCTACCTATTCCATATACCAAAACATCAATGAATAACTCATCAAAACACAAATATGAACTTCAAAATCACAATTCTACCTATTCCCTATACCAAAACATCAATAACTCATCAAAACACAAATATGAACTTCAAAATCACAATTCTACCTATTCCATATACCAAAACATCAATGAATAATTCATCAAAACACAAATATGAACTTCAAAATCACAATTCTACCTATTCCATATACCAAAACATCAATAACTCATCAAAACACAAATATGAACTTCAAAACACAATTTTTATCTATTCCATTTACCAAAATATCAATAACTCATCAAAACACAAATATGAACTTCAAAATCACAATTCTACCTATTCCATATAATAAAACATAATATAACTCATCAAAACACAAATATGAACTTCAAAATCACAATTCTACCTATTCCATATAACAAAACATAATATAACTCATCAAAACACAAATATGAACTTCAAAATCACAATTCTACCTATTCCATATACCAAAACATCAATGAATAATTCATCAAAACACAAATATGAACTTCAAAATCACAATTCTACATATTCCATATACCAAAACATCAATAAATCATCAAAACACAAATATGAACTTCAAAATCTCAATTCTACCTATTCCATATACCAAAACATCAATGAATAACTCATCAAAACACAAATATGAACTTCAAAATCACAATTCTACCTATTCCATATACCAAAACATCAATGAATAATTCATCAAAACACAAATATGAACTTCAAAATCACAATTCTACCTATCCCATATACCAAAACATCAATAACTCATCAAAACACAAATATGAACTTCACAATAAAAATTCTACCTATTCCATATACCAAAACATCAATAACTCATAAAAACACAAATATGAACTTCAAAATCACAATTCTACCTATTCCATATACCAAAACATAATATAAATCATCAAAACACAAATATGAACTTCAAAATCACAATTCTACCTATTCCATATAACAAAACATAATATAACTCATCAAAACACAAATATGAACTTCAAAATCACAATTCTACCTATTCCATATACCAAAACATCAATGAATAACTCATCAAAACACAAATATGAACTTCAAAATCACAATTCTACCTATTCCATATACCAAAACATCAATAACTCATCAAAACACAAATATGAACTTCAAAATCTCAATTCTACCTATTCCATATACCAAAACATCAATGAATAACTCATCAAAACACAAATATGAACTTCAAAATCACAATTCTACCTATTCCGTATACCAAAACATCAATAACTCATCAAAACACAAATATGAACTTCAAAATCACAATTCTACCTATTCCATATACCAAAACATCAATGAATAATTCATCAAAACACAAATATGAACTTCAAAATCACAATTCTACCTATTCCATATACCAAAACATCAATAACTCATCAAAACACAAATATGAACTTCAAAACACAATTTTTATCTATTCCATTTACCAAAACATCAATAACTCATCAAAACACAAATATGAACTTCAAAATCACAATTCTACCTATTCCATATAACAAAACATAATATAACTCATCAAAACACAAATATGAACTTCAAAATCACAATTCTACCTATTCCATATAACAAAACATAATATAACTCATCAAAACACAAATAAGAACTTCAAAATCACAATTCTACCTATTCCATATACCAAAACATCAATAACTCATCAAAACACAAATATGAACTTCAAAATCTCAATTCTACCTATTCCATATACCAAAACATCAATGAATAACTCATCAAAACACAAATATGAACTTCAAAATCACAATTCTACCTATTCCATATAACAAAACATAATATAACTCATCAAAACACAAATATGAACTTCAAAATCACAATTCTACCTATTCCATATACCAAAACATCAATGAATAATTCATCAAAACACAAATATGAACTTCAAAATCACAATTCTACCTATTCCATATACCAAAACATCAATAACTCATCAAAACACAAATATGAACTTCAAAACACAATTTTTATCTATTCCATTTACCAAAACATCAATAACTCATCAAAACACAAATATGAACTTCAAAATCACAATTCTACCTATTCCATATAACAAAACATAATATAACTCATCAAAACACAAATATGAACTTCAAAATCACAATTCTACCTATTCCATATACCAAAACATCATTGAATAATTCATCAAAACACAAATATGAACTTCAAAATCACAATTCTACCTATTCCATATAACAAAACATAATATAACTCATCAAAACACAAATATGAACTTCAAAATCACAATTCTACCTATTCCATATACCAAAACATCAATAACTCATCAAAACACAAATATGAACTTCAAAATCTCAATTCTACCTATTCCATATACCAAAACATCAATGAATAACTCATCAAAACACAAATATGAACTTCAAAATCACAATTCTACCTATTCCATATACCAAAACATCAATAACTCATCAAAACACAAATATGAACTTCAAAATCACAATTCTACCTATTCCATATACCAAAACATCAATGAATAATTCATCAAAACACAAATATGAACTTCAAAATCACAATTCTACCTATTCCATATACCAAAACATCAATAACTCATCAAAACACAAATATGAACTTCAAAACACAATTTTTATCTATTCCATTTACCAAAATATCAATAACTCATCAAAACACAAATATGAACTTCAAAATCACAATTCTACCTATTCCATATAATAAAACATAATATAACTCATCAAAACACAAATATGAACTTCAAAATCACAATTCTACCTATTCCATATAACAAAACATAATATAACTCATCAAAACACAAATATGAACTTCAAAATCACAATTCTACCTATTCCATATACCAAAACATCAATGAATAATTCATCAAAACACAAATATGAACTTCAAAATCACAAATCTACCTATTCCATATACCAAAACATCAATAAATCATCAAAACACAAATATGAACTTCAAAATCTCAATTCTACCTATTCCATATACCAAAACATCAATGAATAACTCATCAAAACACAAATATGAACTTCAAAATCACAATTCTACCTATTCCATATACCAAAACATCAATGAATAATTCATCAAAACACAAATATGAACTTCAAAATCACAATTCTACCTATCCCATATACCAAAACATCAATAACTCATCAAAACACAAATATGAACTTCAAAATCACAATTCTACCTATTCCATTTACCAAAACATCAATAACTCATCAAAACACAAATATGAACTTCAAAATCACAATTCTACCTATTCCATTTACCAAAACATCAATAACTCATCAAAACACAAATATGAACTTCAAAATCACAATTCTACCTATTCCATATACCAAAACATCAATAACTCATCAAAACACAAATATGAACTTCAAAATCACAATTCTACCTATTCCATATACCAAAACATCAATGAATAATTCATCAAAACACAAATATGAACTTCAAAATCACAATTCTACCTATTCCATATACCAAAACATCAATGAATAATTCATCAAAACACAAATATGAACTTCAAAATCACAATTCTACCTATTCCATATACCAAAACATCAATAATTCATCAAAACACAAATATGAACTTCAAAATCACAATTCTACCTATTCCATATACCAAAACATCAATGAATAATTCATCAAAACACAAATATGAACTTCAAAATCACAATTCTACCTATTCCATATACCAAAACATCAATAACTCATCAAAACACAAATATGAACTTCAAAACACAATTTTTATCTATTCCATTTACCAAAACATCAATAACTCATCAAAACACAAATATGAACTTCAAAATCACAATTCTACCTATTCCATATAACAAAACATAATATAACTCATCAAAACACAAATATGAACTTCAAAATCACAATTCTACCTATTCCATATACCAAAACATCATTGAATAATTCATCAAAACACAAATATGAACTTCAAAATCACAATTCTACCTATTCCATATAACAAAACATAATATAACTCATCAAAACACAAATATGAACTTCAAAATCACAATTCTACCTATTCCATATACCAAAACATCAATAACTCATCAAAACACAAATATGAACTTCAAAATCTCAATTCTACCTATTCCATATACCAAAACATCAGTGAATAACTCATCAAAACACAAATATGAACTTCAAAATCACAATTCTACCTATTCCATATACCAAAACATCAATAAATCATGAAAACACAAATATGAACTTCAAAATCTCAATTCTACCTATTCCATATACCAAAACATCAATGAATAATTCATCAAAACACAAATATGAACTTCAAAATCACAATTCTACCTATCCCATATACCAAAACATCAATAACTCATCAAAACACAAATATGAACTTCACAATAAAAATTCTACCTATTCCATATACCAAAACATCAATAACTCATAAAAACACAAATATGAACTTCAAAATCACAATTCTACCTATTCCATATACCAAAACATAATATAAATCATCAAAACACAAATATGAACTTCAAAATCACAATTCTACCTATTCCATATAACAAAACATAATATAACTCATCAAAACACAAATATGAACTTCAAAATCACAATTCTACCTATTCCATATACCAAAACATCAATGAATAATTCATCAAAACACAAATATGAACTTCAAAATCACAATTCTACCTATTCCATATACCAAAACATCAATAAATCATCAAAACACAAATATGAACTTCAAAATCTCAATTGTACCTATCCCATATACCAAAACATCAATAACTCATCAAAACACAAATATGAACTTCACAATAAAAATTCTACCTATTCCATATACCAAAACATCAATAACTCATCAAAACACAAATTTGAACTTCAAAATCACAATTCTACCTATTCCATATACCAAAACATCAATGAATAATTCATCAAAACACAAATATGAACTTCAAAATCATAATTCTACCTATTCCATATACCAAAACATCAATAACTCATCAAAACACAAATATGAACTTCAAAATCTCAATTTTACCTATTCCATATACCAAAACATCAATGAATAACTCATCAAAACACAAATATGAACTTCAAAATCACAATTCTACCTATTCCATTTACCAAAACATCAATAACTCATCAAAACACAAATATGAACTTCAAAATCACAATTCTACCTATTCCATTTACCAAAACATCAATAACTCATCAAAACACAAATATGAACTTCAAAATCACAATTCTACCTATTCCATATACCAAAACATCAATAACTCATCAAAACACAAATATGAACTTCAAAATCACAATTCTACCTATTCCATATACCAAAACATCAATGAATAATTCATCAAAACACAAATATGAACTTCAAAATCACAATTCTACCTATTCCATATACCAAAACATCAATGAATAATTCATCAAAACACAAATATGAACTTCAAAATCACAATTCTACCTATTCCATATACCAAAATATCAATAACTCATCAAAACACAAATATGAACTTCAAAATCACAATTCTACCTATTCCATATACCAAAACATCAATGAATAATTCATCAAAACACAAATATGAACTTCAAAATCACAATTCTACCTATTCCATATACCAAAACATCAATAACTCATCAAAACACAAATATGAACTTCAAAACTCAATTTTTATCTATTCCATTTACCAAAATATCAATAACTCATCAAAACACAAATATGAACTTCAAAATCACAATTCTACCTATTCCATATACCAAAACATCAATGAATAATTCATCAAAACACAAATATGAATTTCAAAATCACAATTCTACCTATTCCATATACCAAAACATCAATAACTCATCAAAACACAAATATGAACTTCAAAATCACAATTCTACCTATTCCATTTACCAAAACATCAATAACTCATCAAAACACAAATATGAACTTCAAAATCACAATTCTACCTATTCCATTTACCAAAACATCAATAACTCATCAAAACACAAATATGAACTTCAAAATCACAATTCTACCTATTCCATATACCAAAACATCAATAACTCATCAAAACACAAATATGAACTTCAAAATCACAATTCTACCTATTCCATATACCAAAACATCAATGAATAATTCATCAAAACACAAATATGAACTTCAAAATCACAATTCTACCTATTCCATATACCAAAACATCAATGAATAATTCGTCAAAACACAAATATGAACTTCAAAATCACAATTCTACCTATTCCATATACCAAAACATCAATAAATCATCAAAACACAAATATGAACTTCAAAATCTCAATTCTACCTATTCCATATACCAAAACATCAATGAATAACTCATCAAAACACAAATATGAACTTCAAAATCACAATTCTACCTATTCCATATACCAAAACATCAATAAATCATCAAAACACAAATATGAACTTCAAAATCTCAATTGTACCTATCCCATATACCAAAACATCAATAACTCATCAAAACACAAATATGAACTTCACAATAAAAATTCTACCTATTCCATATACCAAAACATCAATAACTCATCAAAACACAAATATGAACTTCAAAATCACAATTCTACCTATTCCATATACCAAAACATCAATGAATAATTCATCAAAACACAAATATGAACTTCAAAATCATAATTCTACCTATTCCATATACCAAAACATCAATAACTCATCAAAACACAAATATGAACTTCAAAATCTCAATTCTACCTATTCCATATACCAAAACATCAATGAATAACTCATCAAAACACAAATATGAACTTCAAAATCACAATTCTACCTATTCCATTTACCAAAACATCAATAACTCATCAAAACACAAATATGAACTTCAAAATCACAATTCTACCTATTCCATTTACCAAAACATCAATAACTCATCAAAACACAAATATGAACTTCAAAATCACAATTCTACCTATTCCATATACCAAAACATCAATAACTCATCAAAACACAAATATGAACTTCAAAATCACAATTCTACCTATTCCATATAACAAAACATAATATAACTCATCAAAACACAAATATGAACTTCAAAATCACAATTCTACCTATTCCATATAACAAAACATAATATAACTCATCAAAACACAAATATGAACTTCAAATTCACAATTCTACCTATTCCATATACCAAAACATCAATGAATAATTCATCAAAACACACATATGAACTTCAAAATCACAATTCTACCTATTCCATATACCAAAACATCAATAAATCATCAAAACACAAATATGGACTTCAAAATCTCAATTCTACCTATTCCATATACCAAAACATCAATAACTCATCAAAACACAAATATGAACTTCACAATAAAAATTCTACCTATTCCATATACCAAAACATCAATAACTCATCAAAACACAAATATGAACTTCAAAATCACAAATCTACCTATTCCATATACCAAAACATCATTGAATAATTCATCAAAACACAAATATGAATTTCAAAATCATAATTCTACCTATTCCATATAACAAAACATAATATAACTCATCAAAACACAAATATGAACTTCAAAATCACAATTCTACCTATTCCATATACCAAAACATCAATGAATAACTCATCAAAACACAAATATGAACTTCAAAATCACAATTCTACCTATTCCATATACCAAAACATCAATAACTCATCAAAACACAAATATGAACTTCAAAATCACAATTCTACCTATTCCATATACCAAAACATCAATGAATAACTCATCAAAACACAAATATGAACTTCAAAATCACAATTCTACCTATTCCATATACCAAAACATAATATAAATCATCAAAACACAAATATGAACTTCAAAATCACAATTCTACCTATTCCATATAACAAAACATAATATAACTCATCAAAACACAAATATGAACTTCAAAATCACAATTCTACCTATTCCATATACCAAAACATCAATGAATAATTCATCAAAACACAAATATGAACTTCAAAATCACAATTCTACCTATTCCATATACCAAAACATCAATAAATCATCAAAACACAAATATGAACTTCAAAATCTCAATTCTACCTATCCCATATACCAAAACATCAATAACTCATCAAAACACAAATATGAACTTCACAATAAAAATTCTACCTATTCCATATACCAAAACATCAATAACTCATCAAAACACAAATATGAACTTCAAAATCACAATTCTACCTATTCTATATACCAAAACATCAATGAATAATTCATCAAAACACAAATATGAACTTCAAAATCACAATTCTACCTATTCCATATACCAAAACATCAATAACTCATCAAAACACAAATATGAACTTCAAAATCTCAATTCTACCTATTCCATATACCAAAACATCAATGAATACCTCATCAAAACACAAATATGAACTTCAAAATCACAATTCTACCTATTCCATTTACCAAAACATTAATAACTCATCAAAACACAAATATGAACTTCAAAATCACAATTCTACCTATTCCATATACCAAAACATCAATGAATAACTCATCAAAACACAAATATGAACTTCACAATAAAAATTCTACCTATTCCATATACCAAAACATCAATAACTCATCAAAACACAAATATGAACTTCAAAATCACAATTCTACCTATTCCATATACCAAATCATCAATGAATAATTCATCAAAACACAAATATGAACTTCAAAATCACAATTCTACCTATTCCATATACCAAAACATCAATAACTCATCAAAACACAAATATGAACTTCAAAATCTCAATTCTACCTATTCCATATACCAAAACATCAATGAATAACTCATCAAAACACAAATATGAACTTCAAAATCACAATTCTACCTATTCCATATAACAAAACATAATATAACTCATCAAAACACAAATATGAACTTCAAAATCACAATTCTACCTATTCCATATACCAAAACATCAATGAATAATTCATCAAAACACAAATATGAACTTCAAAATCACAATTCTACCTATTCCATATACCAAAACATCAATGAATAATTCATCAAAACACAAATATGAACTTCAAAATCACAATTCTACCTATTCCATATACCAAAACATCAATAACTCATCAAAACACAAATATGAACTTCAAAACACAATTTTTATCTATTCCATTTACCAAAACATCAATAACTCATCAAAACACAAATATGAACTTCAAAATCACAATTCTACCTATTCCATATACAAAAACATCAATAACTCATCAAAACACAAATATGAACTTCAAAATCACAATTCTACCTATTCCATATACCAAAACATCAATGAATAACTCATCAAAACACAAATATGAACTTCAAAATCACAATTCTACCTATTCCATATACCAAAACATAATATAAATCATCAAAACACAAATATGAACTTCAAAATCACAATTCTACCTATTCCATATAACAAAACATAATATAACTCATCAAAACACAAATATGAACTTCAAAATCACAATTCTACCTATTCCATATACCAAAACATCAATGAATAATTCATCAAAACACAAATATGAACTTCAAAATCACAATTCTACCTATTCCATATACCAAAACATCAATAAATCATCAAAACACAAATATGAACTTCAAAATCTCAATTCTACCTATCCCATATACCAAAACATCAATAACTCATCAAAACACAAATATGAACTTCACAATAAAAATTCTACCTATTCCATATACCAAAACATCAATAACTCATCAAAACACAAATATGAACTTCAAAATCACAATTCTACCTATTCTATATACCAAAACATCAATGAATAATTCATCAAAACACAAATATGAACTTCAAAATCACAATTCTACCTATTCCATATACCAAAACATCAATAACTCATCAAAACACAAATATGAACTTCAAAATCTCAATTCTACCTATTCCATATACCAAAACATCAATGAATAACTCATCAAAACACAAATATGAACTTCAAAATCACAATTCTACCTATTCCATTTACCAAAACATTAATAACTCATCAAAACACAAATATGAACTTCAAAATCACAATTCTACCTATTCCATATACCAAAACATCAATGAATAACTCATCAAAACACAAATATGAACTTCACAATAAAAATTCTACCTATTCCATATACCAAAACATCAATAACTCATCAAAACACAAATATGAACTTCAAAATCACAATTCTACCTATTCCATATACCAAATCATCAATGAATAATTCATCAAAACACAAATATGAACTTCAAAATCACAATTCTACCTATTCCATATACCAAAACATCAATAACTCATCAAAACACAAATATGAACTTCAAAATCTCAATTCTACCTATTCCATATACCAAAACATCAATGAATAACTCATCAAAACACAAATATGAACTTCAAAATCACAATTCTACCTATTCCATATAACAAAACATAATATAACTCATCAAAACACAAATATGAACTTCAAAATCACAATTCTACCTATTCCATATACCAAAACATCAATGAATAATTCATCAAAACACAAATATGAACTTCAAAATCACAATTCTACCTATTCCATATACCAAAACATCAATGAATAATTCATCAAAACACAAATATGAACTTCAAAATCACAATTCTACCTATTCCATATACCAAAACATCAATAACTCATCAAAACACAAATATGAACTTCAAAACACAATTTTTATCTATTCCATTTACCAAAACATCAATAACTCATCAAAACACAAATATGAACTTCAAAATCACAATTCTACCTATTCCATATACAAAAACATCAATAACTCATCAAAACACAAATATGAACTTCAAAATCACAATTCTACCTATTCCATATACCAAAACATCAATGAATAATTCATCAAAACACAAATATGAACTTCAAAATCACAATTCTACCTATTCCATATACCAAAACATCAATGAATAATTCATCAAAACACAAATATGAACTTCAAAATCACAATTCTACCTATTCCATATACCAAAACATCAATAACTCATCAAAACACAAATATGAACTTCAAAATCACAATTCTACCTATTCCATATACCAAAACATCAATGAATAATTCATCAAAACACAAATATGAACTTCAAAATCACAATTCTACCTATTCCATATACCAAAACATCAATAACTCATCAAAACACAAATATGAACTTCAAAACACAATTTTTATCTATTCCATTTACCAAAATATCAATAACTCATCAAAACACAAATATGAACTTCAAAATCACAATTCTACCTATTCCATATACCAAAACATCAATGAATAATTCATCAAAACACAAATATGAATTTCAAAATCACAATTCTACCTATTCCATATACCAAAACATCAATAACTCATCAAAACACAAATATGAACTTCAAAATCACAATTCTACCTATTCCATATACCAAAACATCAATGAATAACTCATCAAAACACAAATATGAACTTCACAATAAAAATTCTACCTATTCCATATACCAAAACATCAATAACTCATCAAAACACAAATATGAACTTCAAAATCTCAATTCTACCTATTCCATATACCAAAACATCAATGAATAACTCATCAAAACACAAATATGAACTTCAAAATCACAATTCTACCTATTCCATTTACCAAAACATCAATAACTCATCAAAACACAAATATGAACTTCAAAATCACAATTCTACCTATTCCATTTACCAAAACATCAATAACTCATCAAAACACAAATATGAACTTCAAAATCACAATTCTACCTATTCCATATACCAAAACATCAATGAATAATTCATCAAAACACAAATATGAACTTCAAAATCACAATTCTACCTATTCCATATACCAAAACATCAATAACTCATCAAAACACAAATATGAACTTCAAAACACAATTTTTATCTATTCCATTTACCAAAACATCAATAACTCATCAAAACACAAATATGAACTTCAAAATCACAATTCTACCTATTCCATATAACAAAACATAATATAACTCATCAAAACACAAATATGAACTTCAAAATCACAATTCTACCTATTCCATATAACAAAACATAATATAACTCATCAAAACACAAATAAGAACTTCAAAATCACAATTCTACCTATTCCATATACCAAAACATCAATAACTCATCAAAACACAAATATGAACTTCAAAATCTCAATTCTACCTATTCCATATACCAAAACATCAATGAATAACTCATCAAAACACAAATATGAACTTCAAAATCACAATTCTACCTATTCCATATAACAAAACATAATATAACTCATCAAAACACAAATATGAACTTCAAAATCACAATTCTACCTATTCCATATACCAAAACATCAATGAATAATTCATCAAAACACAAATATGAACTTCAAAATCACAATTCTACCTATTCCATATACCAAAACATCAATAACTCATCAAAACACAAATATGAACTTCAAAAACACAATTTTTATCTATTCCATTTACCAAAACATCAATAACTCATCAAAACACAAATATGAACTTCAAAATCACAATTCTACCTATTCCATATACCAAAACATCAATAACTCATCAAAACACAAATATGAACTTCAAAATCACAATTCTACCTATTCCATATACCAAAACATCAATGAATAATTCATCAAAACACAAATATGAACTTCAAAATCACAATTCTACCTATTCCATATACCAAAACATCAATGAATAATTCATCAAAACACAAATATGAACTTCAAAATCACAATTCTACCTATTCCATATACCAAAACATCAATAACTCATCAAAACACAAATATGAACTTCAAAATCACAATTCTACCTATTCCATATACCAAAACATCAATGAATAATTCATCAAAACACAAATATGAACTTCAAAATCACAATTCTACCTATTCCATATACCAAAACATCAATAACTCATCAAAACACAAATATGAACTTCAAAACACAATTTTTATCTATTCCATTTACCAAAATATCAATAACTCATCAAAACACAAATATGAACTTCAAAATCACAATTCTACATATTCCATATACCAAAACATCAATGAATAATTCATCAAAACACAAATATGAATTTCAAAATCACAATTCTACCTATTCCATATACCAAAACATCAATAACTCATCAAAACACAAATATGAACTTCAAAATCACAATTCTACCTATTCCATATACCAAAACATCAATGAATAACTCATCAAAACACAAATATGAACTTCACAATAAAAATTCTACCTATTCCATATACCAAAACATCAATAACTCATCAAAACACAAATATGAACTTCAAAATCTCAATTCTACCTATTCCATATACCAAAACATCAATGAATAACTCATCAAAACACAAATATGAACTTCAAAATCACAATTCTACCTATTCCATTTACCAAAACATCAATAACTCATCAAAACACAAATATGAACTTCAAAATCACAATTCTACCTATTCCATTTACCAAAACATCAATAACTCATCAAAACACAAATATGAACTTCAAAATCACAATTCTACCTATTCCATATACCAAAACATCAATAACTCATCAAAACACAAATATGAACTTCAAAATCACCATTCTACCTATTCCATATACCAAAACATCAATGAATAATTCATCAAAACACAAATATGAACTTCAAAATCACAATTCTACCTATTCCATATACCAAAACATCAATGAATAATTCGTCAAAACACAAATATGAACTTCAAAATCACAATTCTACCTATTCCATATACCAAAACATCAATAAATCATCAAAACACAAATATGAACTTCAAAATCTCAATTCTACCTATTCCATATACCAAAACATCAATGAATAACTCATCAAAACACAAATATGAACTTCAAAATCACAATTCTACCTATTCCATATACCAAAACATCAATGAATAATTCATCAAAACACAAATATGAACTTCAAAATCACAATTCTACCTATTCCATATACCAAAACATCAATAAATCATCAAAACACAAATATGAACTTCAAAATCTCAATTGTACCTATCCCATATACCAAAACATCAATAACTCATCAAAACACAAATATAAACTTCACAATAAAAATTCTACCTATTCCATATACCAAAACATCAATAACTCATCAAAACACAAATATGAACTTCAAAATCACAATTCTACCTATTCCATATACCAAAACATCAATGAATAATTCATCAAAACACAAATATGAACTTCAAAATCATAATTCTACCTATTCCATATACCAAAACATCAATGAATAATTCGTCAAAACACAAATATGAACTTCAAAATCACAATTCTACCTATTCCATATACCAAAACATCAATAAATCATCAAAACACAAATATGAACTTCAAAATCTCAATTCTACCTATTCCATATACCAAAACATCAATGAATAATTCATCAAAACACAAATATGAACTTCAAAATCACAATTCTACCTATTCCATATACCAAAACATCAATAACTCATCAAAACACAAATATGAACTTCAAAATCACAATTCTACCTATTCCATATACCAAAACATCAATGAATAACTCATCAAAACACAAATATGAACTTCAAAATCACAATTCTACCTATTCCATATACCAAAACATCAATGAATAATTCATCAAAACACAAATATGAACTTCAAAATCACAATTCTACCTATTCCATATACCAAAACATCAATAACTCATCAAAACACAAATATGAACTTCAAAATCACAATTCTACCTATTCCATATACCAAAACATCAATGAATAACTCATCAAAACACAAATATGAACTTCACAATAAAAATTCTACCTATTCCATATACCAAAACATCAATAACTCATCAAAACACAAATATGAACTTCAAAATCACAATTCTACCTATTCCATATACCAAATCATCAATGAATAATTCATCAAAACACAAATATGAACTTCAAAATCACAATTCTACCTATTCCATATACCAAAACATCAATAACTCATCAAAACACAAATATGAACTTCAAAATCTCAATTCTACCTATTCCATATACCAAAACATCAATGAATAACTCATCAAAACACAAATATGAACTTCAAAATCACAATTCTACCTATTCCATATAACAAAACATAATATAACTCATCAAAACACAAATATGAACTTCAAAATCACAATTCTACCTATTCCATATACCAAAACATCAATGAATAATTCATCAAAACACAAATATGAACTTCAAAATCACAATTCTACCTATTCCATATACCAAAACATCAATGAATAATTCATCAAAACACAAATATGAACTTCAAAATCACAATTCTACCTATTCCATATACCAAAACATCAATAACTCATCAAAACACAAATATGAACTTCAAAACACAATTTTTATCTATTCCATTTACCAAAACATCAATAACTCATCAAAACACAAATATGAACTTCAAAATCACAATTCTACCTATTCCATATACAAAAACATCAATAACTCATCAAAACACAAATATGAACTTCAAAATCACAATTCTACCTATTCCATATACCAAAACATCAATGAATAATTCATCAAAACACAAATATGAACTTCAAAATCACAATTCTACCTATTCCATATACCAAAACATCAATGAATAATTCATCAAAACACAAATATGAACTTCAAAATCACAATTCTACCTATTCCATATACCAAAACATCAATAACTCATCAAAACACAAATATGAACTTCAAAATCACAATTCTACCTATTCCATATACCAAAACATCAATGAATAATTCATCAAAACACAAATATGAACTTCAAAATCACAATTCTACCTATTCCATATACCAAAACATCAATAACTCATCAAAACACAAATATGAACTTCAAAACACAATTTTTATCTATTCCATTTACCAAAATATCAATAACTCATCAAAACACAAATATGAACTTCAAAATCACAATTCTACCTATTCCATATACCAAAACATCAATGAATAATTCATCAAAACACAAATATGAATTTCAAAATCACAATTCTACCTATTCCATATACCAAAACATCAATAACTCATCAAAACACAAATATGAACTTCAAAATCACAATTCTACCTATTCCATATACCAAAACATCAATGAATAACTCATCAAAACACAAATATGAACTTCACAATAAAAATTCTACCTATTCCATATACCAAAACATCAATAACTCATCAAAACACAAATATGAACTTCAAAATCTCAATTCTACCTATTCCATATACCAAAACATCAATGAATAACTCATCAAAACACAAATATGAACTTCAAAATCACAATTCTACCTATTCCATTTACCAAAACATCAATAACTCATCAAAACACAAATATGAACTTCAAAATCACAATTCTACCTATTCCATTTACCAAAACATCAATAACTCATCAAAACACAAATATGAACTTCAAAATCACAATTCTACCTATTCCATATACCAAAACATCAATGAATAATTCATCAAAACACAAATATGAACTTCAAAATCACAATTCTACCTATTCCATATACCAAAACATCAATAACTCATCAAAACACAAATATGAACTTCAAAACACAATTTTTATCTATTCCATTTACCAAAACATCAATAACTCATCAAAACACAAATATGAACTTCAAAATCACAATTCTACCTATTCCATATAACAAAACATAATATAACTCATCAAAACACAAATATGAACTTCAAAATCACAATTCTACCTATTCCATATAACAAAACATAATATAACTCATCAAAACACAAATAAGAACTTCAAAATCACAATTCTACCTATTCCATATACCAAAACATCAATAACTCATCAAAACACAAATATGAACTTCAAAATCTCAATTCTACCTATTCCATATACCAAAACATCAATGAATAACTCATCAAAACACAAATATGAACTTCAAAATCACAATTCTACCTATTCCATATAACAAAACATAATATAACTCATCAAAACACAAATATGAACTTCAAAATCACAATTCTACCTATTCCATATACCAAAACATCAATGAATAATTCATCAAAACACAAATATGAACTTCAAAATCACAATTCTACCTATTCCATATACCAAAACATCAATAACTCATCAAAACACAAATATGAACTTCAAAAACACAATTTTTATCTATTCCATTTACCAAAACATCAATAACTCATCAAAACACAAATATGAACTTCAAAATCACAATTCTACCTATTCCATATACCAAAACATCAATAACTCATCAAAACACAAATATGAACTTCAAAATCACAATTCTACCTATTCCATATACCAAAACATCAATGAATAATTCATCAAAACACAAATATGAACTTCAAAATCACAATTCTACCTATTCCATATACCAAAACATCAATGAATAATTCATCAAAACACAAATATGAACTTCAAAATCACAATTCTACCTATTCCATATACCAAAACATCAATAACTCATCAAAACACAAATATGAACTTCAAAATCACAATTCTACCTATTCCATATACCAAAACATCAATGAATAATTCATCAAAACACAAATATGAACTTCAAAATCACAATTCTACCTATTCCATATACCAAAACATCAATAACTCATCAAAACACAAATATGAACTTCAAAACACAATTTTTATCTATTCCATTTACCAAAATATCAATAACTCATCAAAACACAAATATGAACTTCAAAATCACAATTCTACATATTCCATATACCAAAACATCAATGAATAATTCATCAAAACACAAATATGAATTTCAAAATCACAATTCTACCTATTCCATATACCAAAACATCAATAACTCATCAAAACACAAATATGAACTTCAAAATCACAATTCTACCTATTCCATATACCAAAACATCAATGAATAACTCATCAAAACACAAATATGAACTTCACAATAAAAATTCTACCTATTCCATATACCAAAACATCAATAACTCATCAAAACACAAATATGAACTTCAAAATCTCAATTCTACCTATTCCATATACCAAAACATCAATGAATAACTCATCAAAACACAAATATGAACTTCAAAATCACAATTCTACCTATTCCATTTACCAAAACATCAATAACTCATCAAAACACAAATATGAACTTCAAAATCACAATTCTACCTATTCCATTTACCAAAACATCAATAACTCATCAAAACACAAATATGAACTTCAAAATCACAATTCTACCTATTCCATATACCAAAACATCAATAACTCATCAAAACACAAATATGAACTTCAAAATCACCATTCTACCTATTCCATATACCAAAACATCAATGAATAATTCATCAAAACACAAATATGAACTTCAAAATCACAATTCTACCTATTCCATATACCAAAACATCAATGAATAATTCGTCAAAACACAAATATGAACTTCAAAATCACAATTCTACCTATTCCATATACCAAAACATCAATAAATCATCAAAACACAAATATGAACTTCAAAATCTCAATTCTACCTATTCCATATACCAAAACATCAATGAATAACTCATCAAAACACAAATATGAACTTCAAAATCACAATTCTACCTATTCCATATACCAAAACATCAATGAATAATTCATCAAAACACAAATATGAACTTCAAAATCACAATTCTACCTATTCCATATACCAAAACTGAAGGAAAACTTAACAAGCCCGGGCTAAATCGAAAACCTCACTTTCGTGCTATGCATTCCAGAATCGGAAGCTTTCGACCAAGCTCAGGCTCAAATTAGTTTACCCATGAACGGATCTAGGCTTATACTTATTTAATTTATTAATCGGGACACAAAAAATTAAATCTTTAATTAAAGCGGAACTTAAAGATTATACCTTTTGTAGCGAAGTCCCTCGATTAAAGAATACCAAATAAATCTGCTACGATTTCCAAAAGAAATCCAATCGATTCTCCTTAGAAATCCCGAATATTGGGTGGGCAATAATCTAACGGGATTTGCTAACTAAGCCGGTGAGAATTACCAAGAAAGGGCTGGCCGAAAATTCTCCAAATATCAACCAAAAACTGGGTCCAATTAAAACTATGAACAATGTTCAATTAAACCTGGGTGCTGCCTGCTTAATAAAACAAACGACCCTATGAACACGTCCAATTAAAACTGGGTGCTGCTTGCTTAATAAAACAAACTACCGCCTGCTGCTTAAATAGAATTGCCCACCGCGAGTTTCCAGAATTTGCTGCCACCGACCGACTGCTGCACGAAGAACCAAAACAACTCGGACAAAAGGTTGAAGCTTTAGTCGCGATCTGCACAACTTGCTTCCACGGATCACTCACCAAAATGGAGAAGATCAAAACGTGAAGAACAAATCGGATCGGCGCACCAATACTCAACAACCCAGCCAAGAAATAAAACTGCAGCAGGAAAAAAAACTGCACAGCAAATCCGGAAACCCACAAAAAAAAACTGGCGAGAAAATTGAAGACCAGCAGCAAGAATCGGACCCCTTTTGGTTGGAGAATGTTTCGGGAGAAAGAAGGACCGGGTGACTCCGAGAAAGATTCAATCTTTTTTTCAAATCTCTCTCTAACCCCTTTCTTTCTTTGCAAGACAAATTTCTTGTCTTTCAAGCCACACTTCTAATTTCTTAGGGCTAAAGCTTTCTATTTATAGAAGCTCGATTGGAGACCTAATGGGCTCTCGAGTTAGGCCTTTAAATTTGACTTTCGTTGACCGCTAAGTCTTCCCGACTAATCAACTCCAATCGACCCTTTTAAATTAATTTATTTAATCCACTTTGTTAATTTAATTTAATCGAACCCTTAGAATTAATTAATTCAAAATAGAATTAATTTCTAAATTCACTTCGTCGATCAAATTTAATTAAACCCTTCGGATTAATTAATTTACCTTGTCGATTAGTCAAACGCATAATCGGTCGTACCACTAACGGACCAATTATGGAACTACCGCTCGAAAACGACTTTACATCGCGCCATTATTATTTATTCTATCTCCCCACATTAAAGATCTAGTGCTCGTCGATTTATCAATTTACTGACAAATTAATTCACCGACTTCTTGGTTTCCGAGATTAGTACCACTCGACCTTTTATTATACCGAACATAAAGTTCACCGGCCGGGTTTAGTATAATAACCTTACGAGCTCATCTCGGGAGCACCATCAACCCGGCGAACCGGTACGTGGATTCCTCCGACCAGCAACGGCACGCAAGAGGCTAAACACCGCATACCCAACTTACCGAGGTATTGGCCTCAATTGACCTCACTCTTTGGCAAATCAAAGCACACGACACCCAACCCTCACGCCCGTCCCAATCTCGGGATTGAGAGACGGAATACTAGGACCGAATTGACTACGCCGATCAGTACAAGTCAATTCTATCCAAACTGGTCGTGCTCAATATGCCCCGGGCATATCTGTGTGATTTAAACTAGTCTAGATAAACCAATTTCCAAACCACACAATAACCTATACCGATAGTATGTTCAGACTATCTCGGTTACGAGCATACTTTTATATATCAATACTTTAACCAATAACGGTACCTACTGTGTTTGTCGACACCCCGTTATCTAGTTCTATGATATAAAGGAACATATTTATACTGAAACAAAATGATATGTCAACTGTGGATATTAGTTTTTGATACAAGCCATAGCTTTTCAGTATTCAAAACTAACAATCTCCCACTAATACTCAAAGCTATGCTAAGAAGTACAAAAAACTGTCCAACCCGCTATTACACTGCTGTCATAATGAAATCTCCAAAACACCTTTAAGCTCACTGACATGGCTCTCTCAAGAATCTGACTCCCATGCCCTCCACATGCCTCTCAAAGACCTTTGGGGTCAATGGCTTGGTGAAAGGATCTGCAAGGTTGTCCTCTGAAGCTATCTTGGCCACGATCACGTCTCCCCTCTTTACGATCTCTCGTATCAGGTGGTACTTGCGCTCTATGTGTTTACTCGCCTTATGGGCTCGTGGTTCCCTTGAGTTAGCAACTGCACCATTGTTATCACAATAAACTGTGATAGACCTAGGCAACTCTGGAACCACATCTAAGTCCATCAGGAAGCTCCTGAGCCATACAGCCTCTTTCGCTGCCTCTGAAGCGGCAACGTACTCGGCCTCCATGGTAGAGTCCGCCACGCATTTCTGCTTGACACTCTTCCATACTATGGCTCCACCTCCCAGAGTAAACACAAACCCAGAGGTAGACTTACTCTTGTCCATATCTCCTTGAAAGTCCGAATCTGTATAACCCAATGGTACAAGCTCCTGCGCTCTATAAACTAGGACATAATCTCTCGTCCTGCGCAAGTACTTGAGAATGCATTTTACTGCCTCCCAGTGAGCCTTCCCAGGGTTACTCTGATATCTGCTAACCATGCCAACGGCAAAGCAAATATCAGGCCTCGTGCACAACATAGCATACATGAGGCTACCCACTGCAGAAGCATAGGGTACCGCCTTCATGGCATCTATCTCCTCAGCAGTCTTAGGACACTGCTCCTTAGACAAATGCACTCCATGCCTGAAAGGTAGTGAACCCTTCTTGGAGTTCTGCATGTTAAAACGGGCCAGAATCGTGTCTATGTAGGATGCCTGTGAGAGAGTCAGAGAACGTCTCCTACGATCTCGAATAATCTTGATCCCAAGGATATGTCCAGCCTCTCCCAAATCCTTCATATCGAATTGCCTGGACAGCCATGCCTTTACGTCTGATAACACCTTCTTACTGTTGCCAATAAGAAGAATGTCATCTACATAAAGTACGAGGAACACCACTATCTCACCATCACGCCTGCAATAAACACACTGCTCATCCGGAGACTGAGTGAATCCATAGGACTGGATAACCTCATCAAAACGAATGTTCCAAGATCTGGATGCTTGCTTAAGTCCATAAATGGACCTCCTAAGCCTGCATACCTTGTGCTCTTGGCCCTTAACAATGAAGCCCTCTGGTTGCTGCATGAAGATGGTCTCCTCAAGACTTCCATTAAGGAAAGCTGTCTTGACGTCCATCTGCCATATCTCATAATCCATATGAGCAGCTATGGCCAAGAGAATCCGGATCGACTTAAGCATAGCTACCGGGGAAAAAGTTTCCTCATAATCGATCCCTTCTTTCTGAGTATACCCTTTCGCCACAAGCCTAGCCTTGAAGGTCTCAACCCTCCCGTCAGATCCTCTCTTTCGCTTGTAGACCCATTTGCACCCAATAGGCCTAAACCCATCAGGAAGGTCTACCAGCTCCCAGACTTGATTTGAGTCCATAGAACCCATCTCAGCAATCATCGCTCTCTGCCAAGAATCTGCATCTTTATCCTGGAGAGCCTCATTGTAGTTAACTGGGTCTGGTTCATGAGCACCAGGGATAAAGTCCGAAGACTCACCCAAACCCATGTACCTCTCGGGCTGTCTCACAGCCCTCCCACTACGACGAGGCGCAGCCTGTGTAAGAGCATCATCTGTGATAGTGCGTGCAGTTTCCTGTGGTGTGTCTTCCTGTACGTGTGCATCTGGAATAGTGGACTGACTTCTAAGCTCTTCCAATACTACCTTGCTGCTTGACTTGTGATCTAAAATATAGTCCTCCTCAAGAAATCTGGCATTGGTGCTGACCACCACCTTCTGATCCTGAGGACTATAGAATAAACCACCTCTCGTTCCTTTGGGGTAGCCTACAAACAGCATAACCTTAGATCTCGCCTCTAACTTGCCTGCATCTGCCTCGAGCACATGTGCTGGACAACCCCAAATCCTGAGATGTCTCAGGCTAGGCTTGCGCCCATCCCACAACTCTAATGGGGTCGTTGGCACAGACTTAGATGGCACAAGGTTGAGGATATAACATGCTGTGTCTAAGGCATAACCCCAAAACGAGGTAGGCAAATCACTGTAACTCATCATCGATCTAACCATCTCCATAAGAGTCCTGTTCCTCCTCTCTGCTACACCATTCTGCTGGGGTGTGCCAGGTGCAGACAACTGGGTCTGAATACCCTCCTCTGACAAATAGGTCCTAAATTCACTAGAGAGGTATTCGCCACCGCGATCAGACCGCAGTGACTTGATACTCTTACCCAGATGGTTCTCCACCTCTGCCTTGAATTCTCTGAACTTGCCAAAGCATTCAGACTTGTGGCGCATCAGGTATATGTATCCATATCTAGAGTAATCATCCGTGAAAGTCACGAAATACTCATAACCACCTCTAGCCTGAACTGACATAGGCCCACACACGTCAGAATGAATCAGCTCTAAAACCTCTTTGGCCCTATACCCCTTCGCCTTAAAAGGCCTCTTGGTCATTTTACCCTCCAAGCAGGACTCACAGGTCGAATAGCTGTCAATATCTAGTAAGTCCAAAGACCCACTCTTGACCAACCTTTGAATCCTACTAAGGTTGATATGACCTAGTCTCAGGTGCCAAAGATAAGTCTGATTCAAAGGGGAAGATTCCTTTCTCTTATTATGATTCGGTGATGAGTTACTAGTTTCTGTGTTTTGCATAACTGGGGAGTAAGTCTTGATTAAAAACAGATTGTCAACCAATGTACCGGAACATATAAGTTTCTGGCATTTTCTTATAAAAACCGAACCATCAGAAAATACACACTTATAACCATCCAAAACAAGTTTCGAAACTGAAAGCAAGTTCTTTCGAAAACTAGGTACATAAAGACAATCCTTTAAAAGTAAAATAGAGTCTGAAAAATAAAGACTAATAACTCCCACTGCAGCCACAGAAACTCTGGTAGTATCCCCAAGGTAGACCTGCAACTCTCCCTCTCTAAGCAGCCGGGTCACTTGGAACCCCTGCAAAGAATTACAAACGTGATCAGTGGCTCCCGAATCCACACACCAAGTATCCGTGGGAATCGCCGCTAAACACGTCTCAGTGACTAGGGAAAATTTACACGTACCTCGAGGCTTTGGGCAGTCCTTCTTCCAATGTCCCACTTTGCCACATCTGAAGCATTTTCCTCTCGGCTTCTGCTTCTTGGCAATGCCCGCCTTGGGTCCATGACTGGCTCCTGCCTTCTGGCCTCTCTTCCTCTTTTGCTTCCTGGCTTTGGGCCCAGCAGAGGAACCTGAGGGACCAACAGTAGCCAAGGCTTGCTTCTTCTCAGCGAAGAGGCTCTCAGCAGACACCAATGCAGTCATGAGCTCAGAAAGTGAATATGAGAGATTCCCCATATTATAGTTCAATCGAAACTGCTCAAAACTGGGAGGCAAGCTCTGAAGAATGATATCGACCTGGGTTTCCCCATCAATCTCAGCTCCCAATACCTCAATTTCATTGATGTAGCCAATCATGCCCAGTACGTGATCTCTCACTGAAGTGCCCTCAGCCATCTTGGCATTCATGAGTTTCCTCATAGCTGTCTGCCTGGCTGCCCTGCCCTGATGACCAAACATCTCCCTGAGGTTGAGCATCATATCGTAGGCTGAGGTCATCAACTGATGCTGGTGCTGCAGTACACTTGACATGGAAGCCAAGATGTAGCACCTGGTCATCTCATCAGCTTTCTGCCACCTCGTATATGGCTCTCGCTGCTCAGGTGTGGCATCCTCACTGGGCTTAGGGGGGCACTCCTCAGTGAGCACATACTTATAACCCTCGGCGGTTAGGACAATGTCCAGGTTTCGTTTCCAATCAATGTAATTAGGACCGGTGAGTTTGTTTTGGTTCAGAATGACAGCTAGCGGGTTGAACGACATATCAACTGAAAATAATGAAAAAAACATGTCTCAGTATACTTTTCGAAAATATTGAAAAATCCTCAGAAAAGAAATATAATCTTCTACCGACATCTCTCCCACCGGGATCAACGCAGGTCACGTAGGTGAACGTCTACGCCAATCCACATTCGTTCGAGAAGGACCAAAGTCCATTAATCTCATTATCTGACCAACGATCTTATGATCAATGAAATTAATAGTCGATAATTTTAGCCGTACACGAAAATAGCGTTACCTCGTAGGAGGGATACTATAAACAGTACACTAAGTGTATGCCATTACGTGACTTCTAAGTTTGTTACTTAGGGTACTAATGCGCCTCGGTAGCGAGGGTGTCGCAACTTTTCCCAATTAAACGCACTATAGTCATCCCTTTAGAAATTCATTCCAGCGATATCTGTGATTGAAAACTCATCCGTAGGGAAGCCGTTTAACCACATCGCCAATGAACCCGTAATGGAGGCCATGGGGCTATTAACCAACCCGCTCCCACTTAGATTTTTAAAATAATTTAAATTCGCCTTAGTTTTCTCGGTTTTCCATTTCGGTTTTCTACGTAATTAGGAATCACCCAAAAATTACGAAAAACCAAAATCTGGGTTTTCTCGATTTTCTACGTAATTAGGAATCACCCAAAATTACGATAAACCAAAACCCCACGTAATTAGGAAACACCCAAAATTACGATTAAACCAAAACTTGCGAATGTAATTAAGTTTGAGGATTTTTACGTTTTAACATGCAATATCTTAACTATGGATATTCGCACCCATAAAACCGTTGGAGTTTTAATATGCGAATAATCTACCTTAGTTAATTGCACATTACCTTTTTGAAAAACTTTTGGTTTGAATTTCGTTCATGCAAAATAAAACGAAAATCACACAATCAACGAAAAAATCATAAATACGGGAAATTAAATAAAATAAAAATTTCCCGACTATTATGGCCTTCTCTATCGTTGATTCTTTGACGCCTCGGTGACACTTCCCGTTGTGTCGCTCCCACTCGTTATTTGGATTCCTCTCGATTCGCCCGGATTTTCTCAGTTTATTCCGTAATTAGGAATCACCCAAAATTACAATAAACCAAAACCCGCGAATATAAGTCACCCAAAATAACGTCTTCGTCATAGTACAAAAATTCCTATATACAAAGGCGTTTTTCTAGGAATTTAAAGACGACATGATTAGATCAAATCCTACTACAAGATTTTTCTAATCCTACACGGCTTCCAGCTCGTGGTTATTACTATTACAGAAATTTCCATTCAAAAATAAAACAAACCCGGACATGTCCCGGGGTTTATGAATGAAAATTAAATTTCTACCATAATAGCCGGGAAACCAATAACCACCTGTTTAAACATTTCGACAAAAATAATAATGCCAAAATAAAGCCGTGTAATAAATCAAACAAGTATAAGACCGAAACCAACGCTCTGATACCAATTTGAAGGAAAACTTAACAAGCCCGGGCTAAATCGAAAACCTCACTTTCGTGCTATGCATTCCAGAATCGGAAGCTTTCGACCAAGCTCAGGCTCAAATTAGTTTACCCATGAACGGATCTAGGCTTATACTTATTTAATTTATTAATCGGGACACAAAAAATTAAATCTTTAATTAAAGCGGAACTTAAAGATTATACCTTTTGTAGCGAAGTCCCTCGATTAAAGAATACCAAATAAATCTGCTACGATTTCCAAAAGAAATCCAATCGATTCTCCTTAGAAATCCCGAATATTGGGTGGGCAATAATCTAACGGGATTTGCTAACTAAGCCGGTGAGAATTACCAAGAAAGGGCTGGCCGAAAATTCTCCAAATATCAACCAAAAACTGGGTCCAATTAAAACTATGAACAATGTTCAATTAAACCTGGGTGCTGCCTGCTTAATAAAACAAACGACCCTATGAACACGTCCAATTAAAACTGGGTGCTGCTTGCTTAATAAAACAAACTACCGCCTGCTGCTTAAATAGAATTGCCCACCGCGAGTTTCCAGAATTTGCTGCCACCGACCGACTGCTGCACGAAGAACCAAAACAACTCGGACAAAAGGTTGAAGCTTTAGTCGCGATCTGCACAACTTGCTTCCACGGATCACTCACCAAAATGGAGAAGATCAAAACGTGAAGAACAAATCGGATCGGCGCACCAATACTCAACAACCCAGCCAAGAAATAAAACTGCAGCAGGAAAAAAAACTGCACAGCAAATCCGGAAACCCACAAAAAAAAACTGGCGAGAAAATTGAAGACCAGCAGCAAGAATCGGACCCCTTTTGGTTGGAGAATGTTTCGGGAGAAAGAAGGACCGGGTGACTCCGAGAAAGATTCAATCTTTTTTTCAAATCTCTCTCTAACCCCTTTCTTTCTTTGCAAGACAAATTTCTTGTCTTTCAAGCCACACTTCTAATTTCTTAGGGCTAAAGCTTTCTATTTATAGAAGCTCGATTGGAGACCTAATGGGCTCTCGAGTTAGGCCTTTAAATTTGACTTTCGTTGACCGCTAAGTCTTCCCGACTAATCAACTCCAATCGACCCTTTTAAATTAATTTATTTAATCCACTTTGTTAATTTAATTTAATCGAACCCTTAGAATTAATTAATTCAAAATAGAATTAATTTCTAAATTCACTTCGTCGATCAAATTTAATTAAACCCTTCGGATTAATTAATTTACCTTGTCGATTAGTCAAACGCATAATCGGTCGTACCACTAACGGACCAATTATGGAACTACCGCTCGAAAACGACTTTACATCGCGCCATTATTATTTATTCTATCTCCCCACATTAAAGATCTAGTGCTCGTCGATTTATCAATTTACTGACAAATTAATTCACCGACTTCTTGGTTTCCGAGATTAGTACCACTCGACCTTTTATTATACCGAACATAAAGTTCACCGGCCGGGTTTAGTATAATAACCTTACGAGCTCATCTCGGGAGCACCATCAACCCGGCGAACCGGTACGTGGATTCCTCCGACCAGCAACGGCACGCAAGAGGCTAAACACCGCATACCCAACTTACCGAGGTATTGGCCTCAATTGACCTCACTCTTTGGCAAATCAAAGCACACGACACCCAACCCTCACGCCCGTCCCAATCTCGGGATTGAGAGACGGAATACTAGGACCGAATTGACTACGCCGATCAGTACAAGTCAATTCTATCCAAACTGGTCGTGCTCAATATGCCCCGGGCATATCTGTGTGATTTAAACTAGTCTAGATAAACCAATTTCCAAACCACACAATAACCTATACCGATAGTATGTTCAGACTATCTCGGTTACGAGCATACTTTTATATATCAATACTTTAACCAATAACGGTACCTACTGTGTTTGTCGACACCCCGTTATCTAGTTCTATGATATAAAGGAACATATTTATACTGAAACAAAATGATATGTCAACTGTGGATATTAGTTTTTGATACAAGCCATAGCTTTTCAGTATTCAAAACTAACAAAAACATCAATAAATCATCAAAACACAAATATGAACTTCAAAATCTCAATTGTACCTATCCCATATACCAAAACATCAATAACTCATCAAAACACAAATATAAACTTCACAATAAAAATTCTACCTATTCCATATACCAAAACATCAATAACTCATCAAAACACAAATATGAACTTCAAAATCACAATTCTACCTATTCCATATACCAAAACATCAATGAATAATTCATCAAAACACAAATATGAACTTCAAAATCATAATTCTACCTATTCCATATACCAAAACATCAATGAATAATTCGTCAAAACACAAATATGAACTTCAAAATCACAATTCTACCTATTCCATATACCAAAACATCAATAAATCATCAAAACACAAATATGAACTTCAAAATCTCAATTCTACCTATTCCATATACCAAAACATCAATGAATAACTCATCAAAACACAAATATGAACTTCAAAATCACAATTCTACCTATTCCATATACCAAAACATCAATGAATAATTCATCAAAACACAAATATGAACTTCAAAATCACAATTCTACCTATTCCATATACCAAAACATCAATAAATCATCAAAACACAAATATGAACTTCAAAATCTCAATTGTACCTATCCCATATACCAAAACATCAATAACTCATCAAAACACAAATATAAACTTCACAATAAAAATTCTACCTATTCCATATACCAAAACATCAATAACTCATCAAAACACAAATATGAACTTCAAAATCACAATTCTACCTATTCCATATACCAAAACATCAATGAATAATTCATCAAAACACAAATATGAACTTCAAAATCATAATTCTACCTATTCCATATACCAAAACATCAATAACTCATCAAAACACAAATATGAACTTCAAAATCTCAATTCTACCTATTCCATATACCAAAACATCAATGAATAACTCATCAAAACACAAATATGAACTTCAAAATCACAATTCTACCTATTCCATTTACCAAAACATCAATAACTCATCAAAACACAAATATGAACTTCAAAATCACAATTCTACCTATTCCATTTACCAAAACATCAATAACTCATCAAAACACAAATATGAACTTCAAAATCACAATTCTACCTATTCCATATACCAAAACATCAATAACTCATCAAAACACAAATATGAACTTCAAAATCACAATTCTACCTATTCCATATAACAAAACATAATATAACTCATCAAAACACAAATATGAACTTCAAAATCACAATTCTACCTATTCCATATAACAAAACATAATATAACTCATCAAAACACAAATATGAACTTCAAATTCACAATTCTACCTATTCCATATACCAAAACATCAATGAATAATTCATCAAAACACACATATGAACTTCAAAATCACAATTCTACCTATTCCATATACCAAAACATCAATAAATCATCAAAACACAAATATGAACTTCAAAATCTCAATTCTACCTATTCCATATACCAAAACATCAATAACTCATCAAAACACAAATATGAACTTCACAATAAAAATTCTACCTATTCCATATACCAAAACATCAATAACTCATCAAAACACAAATATGAACTTCAAAATCACAAATCTACCTATTCCATATACCAAAACATCATTGAATAATTCATCAAAACACAAATATGAATTTCAAAATCACAATTCTACCTATTCCATATAACAAAACATAATATAACTCATCAAAACACAAATATGAACTTCAAAATCACAATTCTACCTATTCCATATACCAAAACATCAATGAATAACTCATCAAAACACAAATATGAACTTCAAAATCACAATTCTACCTATTCGATATACCAAAACATCAATAACTCATCAAAACACAAATATGAACTTCAAAATCACAATTCTACCTATTCCATATACCAAAACATCAATGAATAACTCATCAAAACACAAATATGAACTTCAAAATCACAATTCTACCTATTCCATATACCAAAACATAATATAAATCATCAAAACACAAATATGAACTTCAAAATCACAATTCTACCTATTCCATATAACAAAACATAATATAACTCATCAAAACACAAATATGAACTTCAAAATCACAATTCTACCTATTCCATATACCAAAACATCAATGAATAATTCATCAAAACACAAATATGAACTTCAAAATCACAATTCTAACTATTCCATATACCAAAACATCAATAAATCATCAAAACACAAATATGAACTTCAAAATCTCAATTCTACCTATCCCATATACCAAAACATCAATAACTCATCAAAACACAAATATGAACTTCACAATAAAAATTCTACCTATTCCATATACCAAAACATCAATAACTCATCAAAACACAAATATGAACTTCAAAATCACAATTCTACCTATTCCATATACCAAAACATCAATGAATAATTCATCAAAACACAAATATGAACTTCAAAATCACAATTCTACCTATTCCATATACCAAAACATCAATAACTCATCAAAACACAAATATGAACTTCAAAATCTCAATTCTACCTATTCCATATACCAAAACATCAATGAATAACTCATCAAAACACAAATATGAACTTCAAAATCACAATTCTACCTATTCCATTTACCAAAACATTAATAACTCATCAAAACACAAATATGAACTTCAAAATCACAATTCTACCTATTCCATATACCAAAACATCAATGAATAACTCATCAAAACACAAATATGAACTTCACAATAAAAATTCTACCTATTCCATATACCAAAACATCAATAACTCATCAAAACACAAATATGAACTTCAAAGTCACAATTCTACCTATTCCATATACCAAAACATCAATGAATAATTCATCAAAACACAAATATGAACTTCAAAATCACAATTCTACCTATTCCATATACCAAAACATCAATAACTCATCAAAACACAAATATGAACTTCAAAATCTCAATTCTACCTATTCCATATACCAAAACATCAATGAATAACTCATCAAAACACAAATATGAACTTCAAAATCACAATTCTACCTATTCCATATAACAAAACATAATATAACTCATCAAAACACAAATATGAACTTCAAAATCACAATTCTACCTATTCCATATACCAAAACATCAATGAATAATTCATCAAAACACAAATATGAACTTCAAAATCACAATTCTACCTATTCCATATACCAAAACATCAATAACTCATCAAAACACAAATATGAACTTCAAAACACAATTTTTATCTATTCCATTTACCAAAACATCAATAACTCATCAAAACACAAATATGAACTTCAAAATCACAATTCTACCTATTCCATATAACAAAACATAATATAACTCATCAAAACACAAATATGAACTTCAAAATCACAATTCTACCTATTCCATATAACAAAACATAATATAACTCATCAAAACACAAATAAGAACTTCAAAATCACAATTCTACCTATTCCATATACCAAAACATCAATAACTCATCAAAACACAAATATGAACTTCAAAATCTCAATTCTACCTATTCCATATACCAAAACATCAATGAATAACTCATCAAAACACAAATATGAACTTCAAAATCACAATTCTACCTATTCCATATAACAAAACATAATATAACTCATCAAAACACAAATATGAACTTCAAAATCACAATTCTACCTATTCCATATACCAAAACATCAATGAATAATTCATCAAAACACAAATATGAACTTCAAAATCACAATTCTACCTATTCCATATACCAAAACATCAATAACTCATCAAAACACAAATATGAAATCAAAACACAATTTTTATCTATTCCATTTACCAAAACATCAATAACTCATCAAAACAAAAATATGAACTTCAAAATCACAATTCTACCTATTCCATATAACAAAACATAATATAACTCATCAAAACACAAATATGAACTTCAAAATCACAATTCTACCTATTCCATATACCAAAACATCATTGAATAATTCATCAAAACACAAATATGAACTTCAAAATCACAATTCTACCTATTCCATATAACAAAACATAATATAACTCATCAAAACACAAATATGAACTTCAAAATCACAATTCTACCTATTCCATATACCAAAACATCAATAACTCATCAAAACACAAATATGAACTTCAAAATCTCAATTCTACCTATTCCATATACCAAAACATCAATGAATAACTCATCAAAACACAAATATGAACTTCAAAATCACAATTCTACCTATTCCATATACCAAAACATCAATAACTCATCAAAACACAAATATGAACTTCAAAATCACAATTCTACCTATTCCATATACCAAAACATCAATGAATAATTCATCAAAACACAAATATGAACTTCAAAATCACAATTCTACCTATTCCATATACCAAAACATCAATAACTCATCAAAACACAAATAAGAACTTCAAAACACAATTTTTATCTATTCCATTTACCAAAATATCAATAACTCATCAAAACACAAATATGAACTTCAAAATCACAATTCTACCTATTCCATATAATAAAACATAATATAACTCATCAAAACACAAATATGAACTTCAAAATCACAATTCTACCTATTCCATATAACAAAACATAATATAATTCATCAAAACACAAATATGAACTTCAAAATCACAATTCTACCTATTCCATATACCAAAACATCAATGAATAATTCATCAAAACACAAATATGAACTTCAAAATCACAATTCTACCTATTCCATATACCAAAACATCAATAAATCATCAAAACACAAATATGAACTTCAAAATCTCAATTCTACCTATTCCATATACCAAAACATCAATGAATAACTCATCAAAACACAAATATGAACTTCAAAATCACAATTCTACCTATTCCATATACCAAAACATCAATGAATAATTCATCAAAACACAAATATGAACTTCAAAATCACAATTCTACCTATTCCATATACCAAAACATCAATAAATCATCAAAACACAAATATGAACTTCAAAATCTCAATTCTACCTATCCCATATACCAAAACATCAATAACTCATCAAAACACAAATATGAACTTCACAATAAAAATTCTACCTATTCCATATACCAAAACATCAATAACTCATAAAAACACAAATATGAACTTCAAAATCACAATTCTACCTATTCCATATACCAAAACATAATATAAATCATCAAAACACAAATATGAACTTCAAAATCACAATTCTACCTATTCCATATAACAAAACATAATATAACTCATCAAAACACAAATATGAACTTCAAAATCACAATTCTACCTATTCCATATACCAAAACATCAATGAATAATTCATCAAAACACAAATATGAACTTCAAAATCACAATTCTACCTATTCCATATACCAAAACATCAATAAATCATCAAAACACAAATATGAACTTCAAAATCTCAATTGTACCTATCCCATATACCAAAACATCAATAACTCATCAAAACACAACTATGAACTTCACAATAAAAATTCTACCTATTCCATATACCAAAACATCAATAACTCATCAAAACACAAATATGAACTTCAAAATCACAATTCTACCTATTCCATATACCAAAACATCAATGAATAATTCATCAAAACACAAATATGAACTTCAAAATCACAATTCTACCTATTCCATATAACAAAACATAATATAACTCATCAAAACACAAATATGAACTTCAAAATCACAATTCTACCTATTCCATATACCAAAACATCAATGAATAACTCATCAAAACACAAATATGAACTTCAAAATCACAATTCTACCTATTCCATATACCAAAACATCAATAACTCATCAAAACACAAATATGAACTTCAAAATCACAATTCTACCTATTCCATATACCAAAACATCAATGAATAACTCATCAAAACACAAATATGAACTTCAAAATCACAATTCTACCTATTCCATATACCAAAACATAATATAAATCATCAAAACACAAATATGAACTTCAAAATCACAATTCTACCTATTCCATATAACAAAACATAATATAACTCATCAAAACACAAATATGAACTTCAAAATCACAATTCTACCTATTCCATATACCAAAACATCAATGAATAATTCATCAAAACACAAATATGAACTTCAAAATCACAATTCTACCTATTCCATATACCAAAACATCAATAAATCATCAAAACACAAATATGAACTTCAAAATCTCAATTCTACCTATCCCATATACCAAAACATCAATAACTCATCAAAACACAAATATGAACTTCACAATAAAAATTCTACCTATTCCATATACCAAAACATCAATAACTCATCAAAACACAAATATGAACTTCAAAATCACAATTCTACCTATTCCATATACCAAAACATCAATGAATAATTCATCAAAACACAAATATGAACTTCAAAATCACAATTCTACCTATTCCATATACCAAAACATCAATAACTCATCAAAACACAAATATGAACTTCAAAACACAATTTTTATCTATTCCATTTACCAAAATATCAATAACTCATCAAAACACAAATATGAACTTCAAAATCACAATTCTACCTATTCCATATACCAAAACATCAATGAATAATTCATCAAAACACAAATATGAACTTCAAAATCACAATTCTACCTATTCCATACACCAAAACATCAATAACTCATCAAAACACAAATATGAACTTCAAAACACAATTTTTATCTATTCCATTTACCAAAATATCAATAACTCATCAAAACACAAATATGAACTTCAAAATCACAATTCTACCTATTCCATATAATTAAACATAATATAACTCATCAAAACACAAATATGAACTTCAAAATCACAATTCTACCTATTCCATATAACAAAACATAATATAACTCATCAAAACACAAATATGAACTTCAAAATCACAATTCTACCTATTCCATATACCAAAACATCAATGAATAATTCATCAAAACACAAATATGAACTTCAAAATCACAATTCTACCTATTCCATATACCAAAACATCAATAAATCATCAAAACACAAATATGAACTTCAAAATCTCAATTCTACCTATTCCATATACCAAAACATCAATGAATAACTCATCAAAACACAAATATGAACTTCAAAATCACAATTCTACCTATTCCATATACCAAAACATCAATGAATAATTCATCAAAACACAAATATGAACTTCAAAATCACAATTCTACCTATTCCATATAACAAAACATAATATAACTCATCAAAACACAAATATGAAATTCAAAATCACAATTCTACCTATTCCATATAACAAAACATAATATAACTCATCAAAACACAAATAAGAACTTCAAAATCACAATTCTACCTATTCCATATACCAAAACATCAATAACTCATCAAAACACAAATATGAACTTCAAAATCTCAATTCTACATATTCCATATACCAAAACATCAATGAATAACTCATCAAAACACAAATATGAACTTCAAAATCACAATTCTACCTATTCCATATAACAAAACATAATATAACTCATCAAAACACAAATATGAACTTCAAAATCACAATTCTACCTATTCCATATACCAAAACATCAATGAATAATTCATCAAAACACAAATATGAACTTCAAAATCACAATTCTACCTATTCCATATACCAAAACATCAATAACTCATCAAAACACAAATATGAAATCAAAACACAATTTTTATCTATTCCATTTACCAAAACATCAATAACTCATCAAAACAAAAATATGAACTTCAAAATCACAATTCTACCTATTCCATATAACAAAACATAATATAACTCATCAAAACACAAATATGAACTTCAAAATCACAATTCTACCTATTCCATATACCAAAACATCATTGAATAATTCATCAAAACACAAATATGAACTTCAAAATCACAATTCTACCTATTCCATATAACAAAACATAATATAACTCATCAAAACACAAATATGAACTTCAAAATCACAATTCTACCTATTCCATATACCAAAACATCAATAACTCATCAAAACACAAATATGAACTTCAAAATCTCAATTCTACCTATTCCATATACCAAAACATCAATGAATAACTCATCAAAACACAAATATGAACTTCAAAATCACAATTCTACCTATTCCATATACCAAAACATCAATAACTCATCAAAACACAAATATGAACTTCAAAATCACAATTCTACCTATTCCATATACCAAAACATCAATGAATAATTCATCAAAACACAAATATGAACTTCAAAATCACAATTCTACCTATTCCATATACCAAAACATCAATAACTCATCAAAACACAAATAAGAACTTCAAAACACAATTTTTATCTATTCCATTTACCAAAATATCAATAACTCATCAAAACACAAATATGAACTTCAAAATCACAATTCTACCTATTCCATATAATAAAACATAATATAACTCATCAAAACACAAATATGAACTTCAAAATCACAATTCTACCTATTCCATATACCAAAACATCAATGAATAATTCATCAAAACACAAATATGAACTTCAAAATCACAATTCTACCTATTCCATATAACAAAACATAATATAACTCATCAAAACACAAATATGAACTTCAAAATCACAATTCTACCTATTCCATATACCAAAACATCAATAAATCATCAAAACACAAATATGAACTTCAAAATCTCAATTGTACCTATCCCATATACCAAAACATCAATAAATCATCAAAACACAAATATGAACTTCAAAATCTCAATTGTACCTATCCCATATACCAAAACATCAATAACTCATCAAAACACAACTATGAACTTCACAATAAAAATTCTACCTATTCCATATACCAAAACATCAATAACTCATCAAAACACAAATATGAACTTCAAAATCACAATTCTACCTATTCCATATACCAAAACATCAATGAATAATTCATCAAAACACAAATATGAACTTCAAAATCACAATTCTACCTATTCCATATAACAAAACATAATATAACTCATCAAAACACAAATATGAAATTCAAAATCACAATTCTACCTATTCCATATAACAAAACATAATATAACTCATCAAAACACAAATAAGAACTTCAAAATCACAATTCTACCTATTCCATATACCAAAACATCAATAACTCATCAAAACACAAATATGAACTTCAAAATCTCAATTCTACATATTCCATATACCAAAACATCAATGAATAACTCATCAAAACACAAATATGAACTTCAAAATCACAATTCTACCTATTCCATATAACAAAACATAATATAACTCATCAAAACACAAATATGAACTTCAAAATCACAATTCTACCTATTCCATATACCAAAACATCAATGAATAATTCATCAAAACACAAATATGAACTTCAAAATCACAATTCTACCTATTCCATATACCAAAACATCAATAACTCATCAAAACACAAATATGAAATCAAAACACAATTTTTATCTATTCCATTTACCAAAACATCAATAACTCATCAAAACAAAAATATGAACTTCAAAATCACAATTCTACCTATTCCATATAACAAAACATAATATAACTCATCAAAACACAAATATGAACTTCAAAATCACAATTCTACCTATTCCATATACCAAAACATCATTGAATAATTCATCAAAACACAAATATGAACTTCAAAATCACAATTCTACCTATTCCATATAACAAAACATAATATAACTCATCAAAACACAAATATGAACTTCAAAATCACAATTCTACCTATTCCATATACCAAAACATCAATAACTCATCAAAACACAAATATGAACTTCAAAATCTCAATTCTACCTATTCCATATACCAAAACATCAATGAATAACTCATCAAAACACAAATATGAACTTCAAAATCACAATTCTACCTATTCCATATACCAAAACATCAATAACTCATCAAAACACAAATATGAACTTCAAAATCACAATTCTACCTATTCCATATACCAAAACATCAATGAATAATTCATCAAAACACAAATATGAACTTCAAAATCACAATTCTACCTATTCCATATACCAAAACATCAATAACTCATCAAAACACAAATAAGAACTTCAAAACACAATTTTTATCTATTCCATTTACCAAAATATCAATAACTCATCAAAACACAAATATGAACTTCAAAATCACAATTCTACCTATTCCATATAATAAAACATAATATAACTCATCAAAACACAAATATGAACTTCAAAATCACAATTCTACCTATTCCATATACCAAAACATCAATGAATAATTCATCAAAACACAAATATGAACTTCAAAATCACAATTCTACCTATTCCATATAACAAAACATAATATAACTCATCAAAACACAAATATGAACTTCAAAATCACAATTCTACCTATTCCATATACCAAAACATCAATAAATCATCAAAACACAAATATGAACTTCAAAATCTCAATTGTACCTATCCCATATACCAAAACATCAATAAATCATCAAAACACAAATATGAACTTCAAAATCTCAATTGTACCTATCCCATATACCAAAACATCAATAACTCATCAAAACACAACTATGAACTTCACAATAAAAATTCTACCTATTCCATATACCAAAACATCAATAACTCATCAAAACACAAATATGAACTTCAAAATCACAATTCTACCTATTCCATATACCAAAACATCAATGAATAATTCATCAAAACACAAATATGAACTTCAAAATCACAATTCTACCTATTCCATATAACAAAACATAATATAACTCATCAAAACACAAATATGAACTTCAAAATCACAATTCTACCTATTCCATATACCAAAACATCAATGAATAACTCATCAAAACACAAATATGAACTTCAAAATCACAATTCTACCTATTCCATATACCAAAACATCAATAACTCATCAAAACACAAATATGAACTTCAAAATCACAATTCTACCTATTCCATATACCAAAACATCAATGAATAACTCATCAAAACACAAATATGAACTTCAAAATCACAATTCTACCTATTCCATATACCAAAACATAATATAAATCATCAAAACACAAATATGAACTTCAAAATCACAATTCTACCTATTCCATATAACAAAACATAATATAACTCATCAAAACACAAATATGAACTTCAAAATCACAATTCTACCTATTCCATATACCAAAACATCAATGAATAATTCATCAAAACACAAATATGAACTTCAAAATCACAATTCTACCTATTCCATATACCAAAACATCAATAACTCATCAAAACACAAATATGAACTTCAAAATCACAATTCTACCTATTCCATATACCAAAACATCAATGAATAATTCATCAAAACACAAATATGAACTTCAAAATCACAATTCTACCTATTCCATATACCAAAACATCAATAACTCATCAAAACACAAATATGAACTTCAAAACACAATTTTTATCTATTCCATTTACCAAAATATCAATAACTCATCAAAACACAAATATGAACTTCAAAATCACAATTCTACCTATTCCATATACCAAAACATCAATGAATAATTCATCAAAACACAAATATGAACTTCAAAATCACAATTCTACCTATTCCATATACCAAAACATCAATAACTCATCAAAACACAAATATGAACTTCAAAACACAATTTTTATCTATTCCATTTACCAAAATATCAATAACTCATCAAAACACAAATATGAACTTCAAAATCACAATTCTACCTATTCCATATAATTAAACATAATATAACTCATCAAAACACAAATATGAACTTCAAAATCACAATTCTACCTATTCCATATAACAAAACATAATATAACTCATCAAAACACAAATATGAACTTCAAAATCACAATTCTACCTATTCCATATACCAAAACATCAATGAATAATTCATCAAAACACAAATATGAACTTCAAAATCACAATTCTACCTATTCCATATACCAAAACATCAATAAATCATCAAAACACAAATATGAACTTCAAAATCTCAATTCTACCTATTCCATATACCAAAACATCAATGAATAACTCATCAAAACACAAATATGAACTTCAAAATCACAATTCTACCTATTCCATTTACCAAAACATTAATAACTCATCAAAACACAAATATGAACTTCAAAATCACAATTCTACCTATTCCATATACCAAAACATCAATGAATAACTCATCAAAACACAAATATGAACTTCACAATAAAAATTCTACCTATTCCATATACCAAAACATCAATAACTCATCAAAACACAAATATGAACTTCAAAGTCACAATTCTACCTATTCCATATACCAAAACATCAATGAATAATTCATCAAAACACAAATATGAACTTCAAAATCACAATTCTACCTATTCCATATACCAAAACATCAATAACTCATCAAAACACAAATATGAACTTCAAAATCTCAATTCTACCTATTCCATATACCAAAACATCAATGAATAACTCATCAAAACACAAATATGAACTTCAAAATCACAATTCTACCTATTCCATATAACAAAACATAATATAACTCATCAAAACACAAATATGAACTTCAAAATCACAATTCTACCTATTCCATATACCAAAACATCAATGAATAATTCATCAAAACACAAATATGAACTTCAAAATCACAATTCTACCTATTCCATATACCAAAACATCAATAACTCATCAAAACACAAATATGAACTTCAAAACACAATTTTTATCTATTCCATTTACCAAAACATCAATAACTCATCAAAACACAAATATGAACTTCAAAATCACAATTCTACCTATTCCATATAACAAAACATAATATAACTCATCAAAACACAAATATGAACTTCAAAATCACAATTCTACCTATTCCATATAACAAAACATAATATAACTCATCAAAACACAAATAAGAACTTCAAAATCACAATTCTACCTATTCCATATACCAAAACATCAATAACTCATCAAAACACAAATATGAACTTCAAAATCTCAATTCTACCTATTCCATATACCAAAACATCAATGAATAACTCATCAAAACACAAATATGAACTTCAAAATCACAATTCTACCTATTCCATATAACAAAACATAATATAACTCATCAAAACACAAATATGAACTTCAAAATCACAATTCTACCTATTCCATATACCAAAACATCAATGAATAATTCATCAAAACACAAATATGAACTTCAAAATCACAATTCTACCTATTCCATATACCAAAACATCAATAACTCATCAAAACACAAATATGAAATCAAAACACAATTTTTATCTATTCCATTTACCAAAACATCAATAACTCATCAAAACAAAAATATGAACTTCAAAATCACAATTCTACCTATTCCATATAACAAAACATAATATAACTCATCAAAACACAAATATGAACTTCAAAATCACAATTCTACCTATTCCATATACCAAAACATCATTGAATAATTCATCAAAACACAAATATGAACTTCAAAATCACAATTCTACCTATTCCATATAACAAAACATAATATAACTCATCAAAACACAAATATGAACTTCAAAATCACAATTCTACCTATTCCATATACCAAAACATCAATAACTCATCAAAACACAAATATGAACTTCAAAATCTCAATTCTACCTATTCCATATACCAAAACATCAATGAATAACTCATCAAAACACAAATATGAACTTCAAAATCACAATTCTACCTATTCCATATACCAAAACATCAATAACTCATCAAAACACAAATATGAATTTCAAAATCACAATTCTACCTATTCCATATACCAAAACATCAATGAATAATTCATCAAAACACAAATATGAACTTCAAAATCACAATTCTACCTATTCCATATACCAAAACATCAATAACTCATCAAAACACAAATAAGAACTTCAAAACACAATTTTTATCTATTCCATTTACCAAAATATCAATAACTCATCAAAACACAAATATGAACTTCAAAATCACAATTCTACCTATTCCATATAATAAAACATAATATAACTCATCAAAACACAAATATGAACTTCAAAATCACAATTCTACCTATTCCATATAACAAAACATAATATAATTCATCAAAACACAAATATGAACTTCAAAATCACAATTCTACCTATTCCATATACCAAAACATCAATGAATAATTCATCAAAACACAAATATGAACTTCAAAATCACAATTCTACCTATTCCATATACCAAAACATCAATAAATCATCAAAACACAAATATGAACTTCAAAATCTCAATTCTACCTATTCCATATACCAAAACATCAATGAATAACTCATCAAAACACAAATATGAACTTCAAAATCACAATTCTACCTATTCCATATACCAAAACATCAATGAATAATTCATCAAAACACAAATATGAACTTCAAAATCACAATTCTACCTATTCCATATACCAAAACATCAATAAATCATCAAAACACAAATATGAACTTCAAAATCTCAATTCTACCTATCCCATATACCAAAACATCAATAACTCATCAAAACACAAATATGAACTTCACAATAAAAATTCTACCTATTCCATATACCAAAACATCAATAACTCATAAAAACACAAATATGATCTTCAAAATCACAATTCTACCTATTCCATATACCAAAACATAATATAAATCATCAAAACACAAATATGAACTTCAAAATCACAATTCTACCTATTCCATATAACAAAACATAATATAACTCATCAAAACACAAATATGAACTTCAAAATCACAATTCTACCTAGTCCATATACCAAAACATCAATGAATAATTCATCAAAACACAAATATGAACTTCAAAATCACAATTCTACCTATTCCATATACCAAAACATCAATAAATCATCAAAACACAAATATGAACTTCAAAATCTCAATTGTACCTATCCCATATACCAAAACATCAATAACTCATCAAAACACAACTATGAACTTCACAATAAAAATTCTACCTATTCCATATACCAAAACATCAATAACTCATCAAAACACAAATATGAACTTCAAAATCACAATTCTACCTATTCCATATACCAAAACATCAATGAATAATTCATCAAAACACAAATATGAACTTCAAAATCACAATTCTACCTATTCCATATAACAAAACATAATATAACTCATCAAAACACAAATATGAACTTCAAAATCACAATTCTACCTATTCCATATACCAAAACATCAATGAATAACTCATCAAAACACAAATATGAACTTCAAAATCACAATTCTACCTATTCCATATACCAAAACATCAATAACTCATCAAAACACAAATATGAACTTCAAAATCACGATTCTACCTATTCCATATACCAAAACATCAATGAATAATTCATCAAAACACAAATATGAACTTCAAAATCACAATTCTACCTATTCCATATAACAAAACATAATATAACTCATCAAAACACAAATATGAACTTCAAAATCACAATTCTACCTATTCCATATACCAAAACATCAATGAATAACTCATCAAAACACAAATATGAACTTCAAAATCACAATTCTACCTATTCCATATACCAAAACATCAATGAATAATTCATCAAAACACAAATATGAACTTCAAAATCACAATTCTACCTATTCCATATAACAAAACATAATATAATTCATCAAAACACAAATATGAACTTCAAAATCACAATTCTACCTATTCCATATACCAAAACATCAATGAATAATTCATCAAAACACAAATATGAACTTCAAAATCACAATTCTACCTATTCCATATACCAAAACATCAATAATTCATCAAAACACAAATATGAACTTCAAAATCACAATTCTACCTATTCCATATAACAAAACATAATATAACTCATCAAAACACAAATATGAACTTCAAAATCACAATTCTACCTATTCCATATACCAAAACATCAATGAATAACTCATCAAAACACAAATATGAACTTCAAAATCACAATTCTACCTATTCCATATACCAAAACATCAATAACTCATCAAAACACAAATATGAACTTCAAAATCACAATTCTACCTATTCCATATACCAAAACATCAATGAATAATTCATCAAAACACAAATATGAACTTCAAAATCACAATTCTACCTATTCCATATAACAAAACATAATATAACTCATCAAAACACAAATATGAACTTCAAAACACAATTTTTATCTATTCCATTTACCAAAACATCAATAACTCATCAAAACACAAATATGAACTTCAAAATCACAATTCTACATATTCCATATAACAAAACATAATATAACTCATCAAAACACAAATATGAACTTCAAAATCACAATTCTACCTATTCCATATAACAAAACATAATATAACTCATCAAAACACAAATAAGAACTTCAAAATCACAATTCTACCTATTCCATATACCAAAACATCAATGAATAATTCATCAAAACACAAATATGAACTTCAAAATCACAATTCTACCTATTCCATATAACAAAACATAATATAACTCATCAAAACACAAATATGAACTTCAAAATCACAATTCTACCTATTCCATATACCAAAACATCAATGAATAACTCATCAAAACACAAATATGAACTTCAAAATCACAATTCTACCTATTCCATATACCAAAACATCAATAACTCATCAAAACACAAATATGAACTTCAAAATCACAATTCTACCTATTCCATATACCAAAACATCAATGAATAACTCATCAAAACACAAATATGAACTTCAAAATCACAATTCTACCTATTCCATATACCAAAACATAATATAAATCATCAAAACACAAATATGAACTTCAAAATCACAATTCTACCTATTCCATATAACAAAACATAATATAACTCATCAAAACACAAATATGAACTTCAAAATCACAATTCTACCTATTCCATATACCAAAACATCAATGAATAATTCATCAAAACACAAATATGAACTTCAAAATCACAATTCTACCTATTCCATTTACCAAAACATCAATAAATCATCAAAACACAAATATGAACTTCAAAATCTCAATTCTACCTATCCCATATACCAAAACATCAATAACTCATCAAAACACAAATATGAACTTCACAATAAAAATTCTACCTATTCCATATACCAAAACATCAATAACTCATCAAAACACAAATATGAACTTCAAAATCACAATTCTACCTATTCCATATACCAAAACATCAATGAATAATTCATCAAAACACAAATATGAACTTCAAAATCACAATTCTACCTATTCCATATACCAAAACATCAATAACTCATCAAAACACAAATATGAGCTTCAAAACACAATTTTTATCTATTCCATTTACCAAAATATCAATAACTCATCAAAACACAAATATGAACTTCAAAATCACAATTCTACCTATTCCATATACCAAAACATCAATGAATAATTCATCAAAACACAAATATGAACTTCAAAATCACAATTCTACCTATTCCATATACCAAAACATCAATAACTCATCAAAACACAAATATGAACTTCAAAATCACAATTCTACCTATTCCATATACCAAAACATCAATGAATAATTCATCAAAACACAAATATGAACTTCAAAATCACAATTCTACCTATTCCATATACCAAAACATCAATAACTCATCAAAACACAAATATGAACTTCAAAACACAATTTTTATCTATTCCATTTACCAAAACATCAATAACTCATCAAAACACAAATATGAACTTCAAAATCACAATTCTACCTATTCCATATAACAAAACATAATATAACTCATCAAAACACAAATATGAACTTCAAAATCACAATTCTACCTATTCCATATAACAAAACATAATATAACTCATCAAAACACAAATAAGAACTTCAAAATCACAATTCTACCTATTCCATATACCAAAACATCAATAACTCATCAAAACACAAATATGAACTTCAAAATCTCAATTCTACCTATTCCATATACCAAAACATCAATGAATAACTCATCAAAACACAAATATGAACTTCAAAATCACAATTCTACCTATTCCATATAACAAAACATAATATAACTCATCAAAACACAAATATGAACTTCAAAATCACAATTCTACCTATTCCATATACCAAAACATCAATGAATAATTCATCAAAACACAAATATGAACTTCAAAATCACAATTCTACCTATTCCATATACCAAAACATCAATAACTCATCAAAACACAAATATGAAATCAAAACACAATTTTTATCTATTCCATTTACCAAAACATCAATAACTCATCAAAACAAAAATATGAACTTCAAAATCACAATTCTACCTATTCCATATAACAAAACATAATATAACTCATCAAAACACAAATATGAACTTCAAAATCACAATTCTACCTATTCCATATACCAAAACATCATTGAATAATTCATCAAAACACAAATATGAACTTCAAAATCACAATTCTACCTATTCCATATAACAAAACATAATATAACTCATCAAAACACAAATATGAACTTCAAAATCACAATTCTACCTATTCCATATACCAAAACATCAATAACTCATCAAAACACAAATATGAACTTCAAAATCTCAATTCTACCTATTCCATATACAAAAACATCAATGAATAACTCATCAAAACACAAATATGAACTTCAAAATCACAATTCTACCTATTCCATATACCAAAACATCAATAACTCATCAAAACACAAATATGAATTTCAAAATCACAATTCTACCTATTCCATATACCAAAACATCAATGAATAATTCATCAAAACACAAATATGAACTTCAAAATCACAATTCTACCTATTCCATATACCAAAACATCAATAACTCATCAAAACACAAATAAGAACTTCAAAACACAATTTTTATCTATTCCATTTACCAAAATATCAATAACTCATCAAAACACAAATATGAACTTCAAAATCACAATTCTACCTATTCCATATAATAAAACATAATATAACTCATCAAAACACAAATATGAACTTCAAAATCACAATTCTACCTATTCCATATAACAAAACATAATATAATTCATCAAAACACAAATATGAACTTCAAAATCACAATTCTACCTATTCCATATACCAAAACATCAATGAATAATTCATCAAAACACAAATATGAACTTCAAAATCACAATTCTACCTATTCCATATACCAAAACATCAATAAATCATCAAAACACAAATATGAACTTCAAAATCTCAATTCTACCTATTCCATATACCAAAACATCAATGAATAACTCATCAAAACACAAATATGAACTTCAAAATCACAATTCTACCTATTCCATATACCAAAACATCAATGAATAATTCATCAAAACACAAATATGAACTTCAAAATCACAATTCTACCTATTCCATATACCAAAACATCAATAAATCATCAAAACACAAATATGAACTTCAAAATCTCAATTCTACCTATCCCATATACCAAAACATCAATAACTCATCAAAACACAAATATGAACTTCACAATAAAAATTCTACCTATTCCATATACCAAAACATCAATAACTCATAAAAACACAAATATGAACTTCAAAATCACAATTCTACCTATTCCATATACCAAAACATAATATAAATCATCAAAACACAAATATGAACTTCAAAATCACAATTCTACCTATTCCATATAACAAAACATAATATAACTCATCAAAACACAAATATGAACTTCAAAATCACAATTCTACCTATTCCATATACCAAAACATCAATGAATAATTCATCAAAACACAAATATGAACTTCAAAATCACAATTCTACCTATTCCATATACCAAAACATCAATAAATCATCAAAACACAAATATGAACTTCAAAATCTCAATTGTACCTATCCCATATACCAAAACATCAATAACTCATCAAAACACAACTATGAACTTCACAATAAAAATTCTACCTATTCCATATACCAAAACATCAATAACTCATCAAAACACAAATATGAACTTCAAAATCACAATTCTACCTATTCCATATACCAAAACATCAATGAATAATTCATCAAAACACAAATATGAACTTCAAAATCACAATTCTACCTATTCCATATAACAAAACATAATATAACTCATCAAAACACAAATATGAACTTCAAAATCACAATTCTACCTATTCCATATACCAAAACATCAATGAATAACTCATCAAAACACAAATATGAACTTCAAAATCACAATTCTACCTATTCCATATAACAAAACATAATATAACTCATCAAAACACAAATATGAACTTCAAAATCACAATTCTACCTATTCCATATACCAAAACATCAATGAATAATTCATCAAAACACAAATATGAACTTCAAAATCACAATTCTACCTATTCCATATACCAAAACATCAATAAATCATCAAAACACAAATATGAACTTCAAAATCTCAATTCTACCTATTCCATATACCAAAACATCAATGAATAACTCATCAAAACACAAATATAAACTTCAAAATCACAATTCTACCTATTCCATATACCAAAACATCAATGAATAATTCATCAAAACACAAATATGAACTTCAAAATCACAATTCTACCTATTCCATATACCAAAACATCAATAAATCATCAAAACACAAATATGAACTTCAAAATCTCAATTGTACCTATCCCATATACCAAAACATCAATAACTCATCAAAACACAAATATGAACTTCAAAATCACAATTCTACCTATTCCATATACCAAAACATCAATGAATAATTCATCAAAACACAAATATGAACTTCAAAATCATAATTCTACCTATTCCATATACCAAAACATCAATGAATAATTCATCAAAACACAAATATGAACTTCAAAACACAATTTTTATCTATTCCATTTACCAAAATATCAATAACTCATCAAAACACAAATATGAACTTCAAAATCACAATTCTACCTATTCCATATACCAAAACATCAATGAATAATTCATCAAAACACAAATATGAACTTCAAAATCACAATTCTACCTATTCCATATACCAAAACATCAATAACTCATCAAAACACAAATATGAACTTCAAAACACAATTTTTATCTATTCCATTTACCAAAATATCAATAACTCATCAAAACACAAATATGAACTTCAAAATCACAATTCTACCTATTCCATATAATTAAACATAATATAACTCATCAAAACACAAATATGAACTTCAAAATCACAATTCTACCTATTCCATATAACAAAACATAATATAACTCATCAAAACACAAATATGAACTTCAAAATCACAATTCTACCTATTCCATATACCAAAACATCAATGAATAATTCATCAAAACACAAATATGAACTTCAAAATCACAATTCTACCTATTCCATATACCAAAACATCAATAAATCATCAAAACACAAATATGAACTTCAAAATCTCAATTCTACCTATTCCATATACCAAAACATCAATGAATAACTCATCAAAACACAAATATAAACTTCAAAATCACAATTCTACCTATTCCATATACCAAAACATCAATGAATAATTCATCAAAACACAAATATGAACTTCAAAATCACAATTCTACCTATTCCATATACCAAAACATCAATAAATCATCAAAACACAAATATGAACTTCAAAATCTCAATTGTACCTATCCCATATACCAAAACATCAATAACTCATCAAAACACAAATATGAACTTCAAAATCACAATTCTACCTATTCCATATACCAAAACATCAATGAATAATTCATCAAAACACAAATATGAACTTCAAAATCATAATTCTACCGAATAATTCATCAAAACACAAATATGAACTTCAAAATCTCAATTCTACCTATTCCATTTACCAAAACATCAATAACTCATCAAAACACAAATATGAACTTCAAAATCACAATTCTACCTATTCCATATACCAAAACATCAATGAATAATTCATCAAAACACAAATAAGAACTTCAAAATCACAATTCTACCTATTCCATATACCAAAACATCAATGAATAACTCATCAAAACACAAATATGAACTTCAAAATCACAATTCTACCTATTCCATTTACCAAAACATCAATAACTCATCAAAACACAAATATGAACTTCAAAATCACAATTCTACCTATTCCATTTACCAAAACATCAATAACTCATCAAAACACAAATATGAACTTCAAAATCACAATTCTACCTATTCCATATACCAAAACATCAATAACTCATCAAAACACAAATATGAACTTCAAAATCACAATTCTACCTATTCCATATAACAAAACATAATATAACTCATCAAAACACAAATATGAACTTCAAATTCACAATTCTACCTATTCCATATACCAAAACATCAATGAATAATTCATCAAAACACACATATGAACTTCAAAATCACAATTCTACCTATTCCATATACCAAAACATCAATAAATCATCAAAACACAAATATGAACTTCAAAATCTCAATTCTACCTATTCCATATACCAAAACATCAATAACTCATCAAAACACAAATATGAACTTCACAATAAAAATTCTACCTATTCCATATACCAAAACATCAATAACTCATCAAAACACAAATATGAACTTCAAAATCACAAATCTACCTATTCCATATACCAAAACATCATTGAATAATTCATCAAAACACATATATGAACTTCAAAATCACAATTCTACCTATTCCATATAACAAAACATAATATAGCTCATCAAAACACAAATATGAACTTCAAAATCACAATTCTACCTATTCCATATACCAAAACATCAATGAATAACTCATCAAAACACAAATATGAACTTCAAAATCACAATTCTACCTATTCCATATACCAAAACATCAATAACTCATCAAAACACAAATATGAACTTCAAAATCACAATTCTACCTATTCCATATACCAAAACATCAATGAATAATTCATCAAAACACAAATAAGAACTTCAAAATCACAATTCTACCTATTCCATATACCAAAACATCAATGAATAACTCATCAAAACACAAATATGAACTTCAAAATCACAATTCTACCTATTCCATTTACCAAAACATCAATAACTCATCAAAACACAAATATGAACTTCAAAATCACAATTCTACCTATTCCATTTACCAAAACATCAATAACTCATCAAAACACAAATATGAACTTCAAAATCACAATTCTACCTATTCCATATACCAAAACATCAATAACTCATCAAAACACAAATATGAACTACAAAATCACAATTCTACCTATTCCATATAACAAAACATAATATAACTCATCAAAACACAAATATGAACTTCAAATTCACAATTCTACCTATTCCATATACCAAAACATCAATGAATAATTCATCAAAACACACATATGAACTTCAAAATCACAATTCTACCTATTCCATATACCAAAACATCAATAAATCATCAAAACACAAATATGAACTTCAAAATCTCAATTCTACCTATTCCATATACCAAAACATCAATGAATAACTCATCAAAACACAAATATGAACTTCAAAATCACAATTCTACCTATTCCATATACCAAAACATCAATGAATAATTCATCAAAACACAAATATGAACTTCAAAATCACAATTCTACCTATTCCATATACCAAAACATCAATGAATAATTCATCAAAACACAAATATGAACTTCAAAATCATAATTCTACCTATTCCATATACCAAAACATCAATGAATAACTCATCAAAACACAAATATGAACTTCAAAATCTCAATTCTACCTATTCCATATACCAAAACATCAATGAATAACTCATCAAAACACAAATATGAACTTCAAAATCACAATTCTACCTATTCCATTTACCAAAACATCAATAACTCATCAAAACACAAATCTGAACTTCAAAATCACAATTCTACCTATTCCATTTACCAAAACATCAATAACTCATCAAAACACAAATATGAACTTCAAAATCACAATTCTACCTATTCCATATACCAAAACATCAATAACTCATCAAAACACAAATATGAACTTCAAAATCACAATTCTACCTATTCCATATAACAAAACATAATATAACTCATCAAAACACAAATATGAACTTCAAAATCACAATTCTACCTATTCCATATAACAAAACATAATATAACTCATCAAAACACAAATATGAACTTCAAATTCACAATTCTACCTATTCCATATACCAACACATCAATGAATAACTCATCAAAACACAAATATGAACTTCAAAATCACAATTCTACCTATTCCATATACCAAAACATAATATAAATCATCAAAACACAAATATGAACTTCAAAATCACAATTCTACCTATTCCATATAACAAAACATAATATAACTCATCAAAACACAAATATGAACTTCAAAATCACAATTCTACCTATTCCATATACCAAAACATCAATGAATAATTCATCAAAACACAAATATGAACTTCAAAATCACAATTCTACCTGTTCCATATACCAAAACATCAATAAATCATCAAAACACAAATATGAACTTCAAAATCTCAATTCTACCTATCCCATATACCAAAACATCAATAACTCATCAAAACACAAATATGAACTTCACAATAAAAATTCTACCTATTCCATATACCAAAACATCAATAACTCATCAAAACACAAATATGAACTTCAAAATCACAATTCTACCTATTCCATATACCAAAACATCAATGAATAATTCATCAAAACACAAATATGAACTTCAAAATCACAATTCTACCTATTCCATATACCAAAACATCAATAACTCATCAAAACACAAATATGAACTTCAAAATCTCAATTCTACCTATTCCATATACCAAAACATCAATGAATAACTCATCAAAACACAAATATGAACTTCAAAATCACAATTCTACCTATTCCATATAACAAAACATAATATAACTCATCAAAACACAAATATGAACTTCAAAATCACAATTCTACCTATTCCATATACCAAAACATCAATGAATAATTCATCAAAACACAAATATGAACTTCAAAATCACAATTCTACCTATTCCATATACCAAAACATCAATAACTCATCAAAACACAAATATGAACTTCAAAACACAATTTTTATCTATTCCATATACCAAAACATCAATAACTCATCAAAACACAAATATGAACTTCAAAATCACAATTCTACCTATTCCATATACCAAAACATCAATAAATCATCAAAACACAAATATGAACTTCAAAATCTCAATTCTACCTATTCCATATACCAAAACATCAATGAATAACTCATCAAAACACAAATATGAACTTCAAAATCACAATTCTACCTATTCCATATACCAAAACATCAATGAATAATTCATCAAAACACAAATATGAACTTCAAAATCACAATTCTACCTATTCCATATACCAAAACATCAATAAATCATCAAAACACAAATATGAACTTCAAAATCTCAATTGTACCTATCCCATATACCAAAACATCAATAACTCATCAAAACACAAATATGAACTTCACAATAAAAATTCTACCTATTCCATATACCAAAACATCAATAACTCATCAAAACACAAATATGAACTTCAAAATCACAATTCTACCTATTCCATATACCAAAACATCAATGAATAATTCATCAAAACACAAATATGAACTTCAAAATCATAATTCTACCTATTCCATATACCAAAACATCAATGAATAACTCATAAAAACACAAATATGAACTTCAATATCTCAATTCTACCTATTCCATATACCAAAACATCAATGAATAACTCATCAAAACACAAATATGAACTTCAAAATCACAATTCTACCTATTCCATTTACCAAAACATCAATAACTCATCAAAACACAAATATGAACTTCAAAATCACAATTCTACCTATTCCATTTACCAAAACATCAATAACTCATCAAAACACAAATATGAACTTCAAAATCACAATTCTACCTATTCCATATACCAAAACATCAATAACTCATCAAAACACAAATATGAACTTCAAAATCACAATTCTACCTATTCCATATAACAAAACATAATATAACTCATCAAAACACAAATATGAACTTCAAAATCACAATTCTACCTATTCCATATAACAAAACATAATATAACTCATCAAAACACAAATATGAACTTCAAATTCACAATTCTACCTATTCCATATACCAAAACATCAATGAATAATTCATCAAAACACACATATGAACTTCAAAATCACAATTCTACCTATTCCATATACCAAAACATCAATAAATCATCAAAACACAAATATGAACTTCAAAATCTCAATTCTACCTATTCCATATACCAAAACATCAATAAATCATCAAAACACAAATATGAACTTCAAAATCTCAATTCTACCTATTCCATATACCAAAACATCAATGAATAATTCATCAAAACACAAATATGAACTTCAAAATCACAATTCTACCTATTCCATATACCAAAACATCAATAACTCATCAAAACACAAATATGAACTTCAAAATCTCAATTCTACCTATTCCATATACCAAAACATCAATGAATAACTCATCAAAACACAAATATGAACTTCAAAATCACAATTCTACCTATTCCATATAACAAAACATAATATAACTCATCAAAACACAAATATGAACTTCAAAATCACAATTCTACCTATTCCATATACCAAAACATCAATGAATAATTCATCAAAACACAAATATGAACTTCAAAATCACAATTCTACCTATTCCATATACCAAAACATCAATAACTCATCAAAACACAAATATGAACTTCAAAACACAATTTTTATCTATTCCATATACCAAAACATCAATAACTCATCAAAACACAAATATGAACTTCAAAATCACAATTCTACCTATTCCATATACCAAAACATCAATAAATCATCAAAACACAAATATGAACTTCAAAATCTCAATTCTACCTATTCCATATACCAAAACATCAATGAATAACTCATCAAAACACAAATATGAACTTCAAAATCACAATTCTACCTATTCCATATACCAAAACATCAATGAATAATTCATCAAAACACAAATATGAACTTCAAAATCACAATTCTACCTATTCCATATACCAAAACATCAATAAATCATCAAAACACAAATATGAACTTCAAAATCTCAATTGTACCTATCCCATATACCAAAACATCAATAACTCATCAAAACACAAATATGAACTTCACAATAAAAATTCTACCTATTCCATATACCAAAACATCAATAACTCATCAAAACACAAATATGAACTTCAAAATCACAATTCTACCTATTCCATATACCAAAACATCAATGAATAATTCATCAAAACACAAATATGAACTTCAAAATCATAATTCTACCTATTCCATATACCAAAACATCAATGAATAACTCATAAAAACACAAATATGAACTTCAATATCTCAATTCTACCTATTCCATATACCAAAACATCAATGAATAACTCATCAAAACACAAATATGAACTTCAAAATCACAATTCTACCTATTCCATTTACCAAAACATCAATAACTCATCAAAACACAAATATGAACTTCAAAATCACAATTCTACCTATTCCATTTACCAAAACATCAATAACTCATCAAAACACAAATATGAACTTCAAAATCACAATTCTACCTATTCCATATACCAAAACATCAATAACTCATCAAAACACAAATATGAACTTCAAAATCACAATTCTACCTATTCCATATAACAAAACATAATATAACTCATCAAAACACAAATATGAACTTCAAAATCACAATTCTACCTATTCCATATAACAAAACATAATATAACTCATCAAAACACAAATATGAACTTCAAATTCACAATTCTACCTATTCCATATACCAAAACATCAATGAATAATTCATCAAAACACACATATGAACTTCAAAATCACAATTCTACCTATTCCATATACCAAAACATCAATAAATCATCAAAACACAAATATGAACTTCAAAATCTCAATTCTACCTATTCCATATACCAAAACATCAATAACTCATCAAAACACAAATATGAACTTCACAATAAAAATTCTACCTATTCCATATACCAAAACATCAATAACTCATCAAAACACAAATATGAACTTAAAAATCACAAATCTACCTATTCCATATACCAAAACATCATTGAATAATTCATCAAAACACAAATATGAACTTCAAAATCACAATTCTACCTATTCCATATACCAAAACATCAATAAATCATCAAAACACAAATATGAACTTCAAAATCACAATTCTACCTATTCCATTTACCAAAACATCAATAACTCATCAAAACACAAATATGAACTTCAAAATCACAATTCTACCTATTCCATATACCAAAACATCAATAACTCATCAAAACACAAATATGAACTTCAAAATCACAATTCTACCTATTCCATATAACAAAACATAATATAACTCATCAAAACACAAATATGAACTTCAAAATCACAATTCTACCTATTCCATATAACAAAACATAATATAACTCATCAAAACACAAATATGAACTTCAAATTCACAATTCTACCTATTCCATATACCAAAACATCAATGAATAACTCATCAAAACACAAATATGAACTTCAAAATCACAATTCTACCTATTCCATATACCAAAACATAATATAAATCATCAAAACACAAATATGAACTTCAAAATCACAATTCTACCTATTCCATATAACAAAACATAATATAACTCATCAAAACACAAATATGAACTTCAAAATCTCAATTCTACCTATCCCATATACCAAAACATCAATAACTCATCAAAACACAAATATGAACTTCACAATAAAAATTCTACCTATTCCATATACCAAAACATCAATAACTCATCAAAACACAAATATGAACTTCAAAATCACAATTCTACCTATTCCATATACCAAAACATCATTGAATAATTCATCAAAACACAAATATGAACTTCAAAATCACAATTCTACCTATTCCATATACCAAAACATCAATAAATCATCAAAACACAAATATGAACTTCAAAATCACAATTCTACCTATTCCATTTACCAAAACATCAATAACTCATCAAAACACAAATATGAACTTCAAAATCACAATTCTACCTATTCCATATACCAAAACATCAATAACTCATCAAAACACAAATATGAACTTCAAAATCACAATTCTACCTATTCCATATAACAAAACATAATATAACTCATCAAAACACAAATATGAACTTCAAAATCACAATTCTACCTATTCCATATAACAAAACATAATATAACTCATCAAAACACAAATATGAACTTCAAATTCACAATTCTACCTATTCCATATACCAAAACATCAATGAATAACTCATCAAAACACAAATATGAACTTCAAAATCACAATTCTACCTATTCCATATACCAAAACATAATATAAATCATCAAAACACAAATATGAACTTCAAAATCACAATTCTACCTATTCCATATAACAAAACATAATATAACTCATCAAAACACAAATATGAACTTCAAAATCTCAATTCTACCTATCCCATATACCAAAACATCAATAACTCATCAAAACACAAATATGAACTTCACAATAAAAATTCTACCTATTCCATATACCAAAACATCAATAACTCATCAAAACACAAATATGAACTTCAAAATCACAATTCTACCTATTCCATATACCAAAACATCAATGAATAATTCATCAAAACACAAATATGAACTTCAAAATCACAATTCTACCTATTCCATATACCAAAACATCAATAACTCATCAAAACACAAATATGAACTTCAAAATCACAATTCTACCTATTCCATATACCAAAACATCAATAACTCATCAAAACACAAATATGAACTTCAAAATCTCAATTCTACCTATTCCATATAACAAAACATAATATAACTCATCAAAACACAAATATGAACTTCAAATTCACAATTCTACCTATTCCATATACCAAAACATAATATAACTCATCAAAACACAAATATGAACTTCAAATTCACAATTCTACCTATTCCATATAACAAAACATAATATAACTCATCAAAACACAAATATGAACTTCAAAATCACAATTCTACCTATTCCATATACCAAAACATCAATGAATAATTCATCAAAACACAAATATGAACATCAAAATCACAATTCTACCTATTCCATATACCAAAACATCAATAAATCATCAAAACACAAATATGACCTTCAAAATCTCAATTCTACCTATTCCATATACCAAAACATCAATAACTCATCAAAACACAAATATGAACTTCACAATAAAAATTCTACCTATTCCATATACCAAAACATCAATAACTCATCAAAACACAAATATGAACTTCAAAATCACAAATCTACCTATTCCATATACCAAAACATCATTGAATAATTCATCAAAACACAAATATGAACTTCAAAATCACAATTCTACCTATTCCATATACCAAAACATCAATAAATCATCAAAACACAAATATGAACTTCAAAATCACAATTCTACCTATTCCATTTACCAAAACATCAATAACTCATCAAAACACAAATATGAACTTCAAAATCACAATTCTACCTATTCCATATACCAAAACATCAATAACTCATCAAAACACAAATATGAACTTCAAAACACAATTTTTATCTATTCCATTTACCAAAACATCAATAACTCATCAAAACACAAATATGAACTTCAAAATCTCAATTCTACCTATTCCATATAACAAAACATAATATAACTCATCAAAACACAAATATGAACTTCAAAATCACAATTCTACCTATTCCATATAACAAAACATAATATAACTCATCAAAACACAAATATGAACTTCAAATTCACAATTCTACCTATTCCATATACCAAAACATCAATGAATAATTCATCAAAACACAAATATGAACTTCAAAATCACAATTCTACCTATTCCATATACCAAAACATCAATAAATCATCAAAACACAAATATGAACTTCAAAATCTCAATTCTACCTATTTCATATACCAAAACATCAATAACTCATCAAAACACAAATATGAACTTCACAATAAAAATTCTACCTATTCCATATACCAAAACATCAATAACTCATCAAAACACAAATATGAACTTCAAAATCTCAATTCTACCTATTCCATATACCAAAACATCAATGAATAATTCATCAAAACACAAATATGATCTTCAAAATCACAATTCTACCTATTCCATATACCAAAACATCAATAACTCATCAAAACACAAATATGAACTTCAAAATCACAATTCTACCTATTCCATATACCAAAACATCAATAACTCATCAAAACACAAATAGGAACTTCAAAATCACAATTCTACCTATTCCATATAACAAAACTTAATATAACTCATCAAAACACAAATATGAACTTCAAAATCACAATTCTACCTATTCCATATAACAAAACATAATATAACTCATCAAAACACAAATAGGAACTTCAAAATCACAATTCTACCTATTCCATATACCAAAACATCAATGAATAACTCATCAAAACACAAATATGAACTTCAAAATCACAATTCTACCTATTCCATATAACAAAACTTAATATAATTCATCAAAACACAAATATGAACTTCAAAATCACAATTCTACCTATTCCATATAACAAAACATAATATAACTCATCAAAACACAAATATGAACTTCAAAATCACAATTCTACCTATTCCATATACCAAAACATCAATGAATAACTCATCAAAACACAAATATGAACTTCAATATCTCAATTCTACCTATTCCATATACCAAAACATCAATGAATAACTCATCAAAACACAAATATGAACTTCAAAATCACAATTCTACCTATTCCATTTACCAAAACATCAATAACTCATCAAAACACAAATATGAACTTCAAAATCACAATTCTACCTATTCCATTTACCAAAACATCAATAACTCATCAAAACACAAATATGAACTTCAAAATCTCAATTCTACCTATTCCATATACCAAAACATCAATGAATAACTCATCAAAACACAAATATGAACTTCAAAATCACAATTCTACCTATTCCATATAACAAAACATAATATAACTCATCAAAACACAAATATGAACTTCAAAATCACAATTCTACCTATTCCATATACCAAAACATCAATGAATAATTCATCAAAACACAAATATGAACTTCAAAATCACAATTCTACCTATTCCACATACCAAAACATCAATAACTCATCAAAACACAAATATGAACTTCAAAACACAATTTTTATCTATTCCATATACCAAAACATCAATAACTCATCAAAACACAAATATGAACTTCAAAATCACAATTCTACCTATTCCATATACCAAAACATCAATAAATCATCAAAACACAAATATGAACTTCAAAATCTCAATTCTACCTATTCCATATACCAAAACATCAATGAATAACTCATCAAAACACAAATATGAACTTCAAAATCACAATTCTACCTATTCCATATACCAAAACATCAATGAATAATTCATCAAAACACAAATATGAACTTCAAAATCACAATTCTACCTATTCCATATACCAAAACATCAATAAATCATCAAAACACAAATATGAACTTCAAAATCTCAATTGTACCTATCCCATATACCAAAACATCAATAACTCATCAAAACACAAATATGAACTTCACAATAAAAATTCTACCTATTCCATATACCAAAACATCAATAACTCATCAAAACACAAATATGAACTTCAAAATCACAATTCTACCTATTCCATATACCAAAACATCAATGAATAATTCATCAAAACACAAATATGAACTTCAAAATCATAATTCTACCTATTCCATATACCAAAACATCAATGAATAACTCATCAAAACACAAATATGAACTTCAAAATCACAATTCTACCTATTCCATATAACAAAACATAATATAACTCATCAAAACACAAATATGAACTTCAAATTCACAATTCTACCTATTCCATATACCAAAACATCAATGAATAACTCATCAAAACACAAATATGAACTTCAAAATCACAATTCTACCTATTCCATATACCAAAACATAATATAAATCATCAAAACACAAATATGAACTTCAAAATCACAATTCTACCTATTCCATATAACAAAACATAATATAACTCATCAAAACACAAATATGAACTTCAAAATCTCAATTCTACCTATCCCATATACCAAAACATCAATAACTCATCAAAACACAAATATGAACTTCACAATAAAAATTCTACCTATTCCATATACCAAAACATCAATAACTCATCAAAACACAAATATGAACTTCAAAATCACAATTCTACCTATTCCATATACCAAAACATCATTGAATAATTCATCAAAACACAAATATGAACTTCAAAATCACAATTCTACCTATTCCATATACCAAAACATCAATAAATCATCAAAACACAAATATGAACTTCAAAATCACAATTCTACCTATTCCATTTACCAAAACATCAATAACTCATCAAAACACAAATATGAACTTCAAAATCACAATTCTACCTATTCCATATACCAAAACATCAATAACTCATCAAAACACAAATATGAACTTCAAAATCACAATTCTACCTATTCCATATAACAAAACATAATATAACTCATCAAAACACAAATATGAACTTCAAAATCACAATTCTACCTATTCCATATAACAAAACATAATATAACTCATCAAAACACAAATATGAACTTCAAATTCACAATTCTACCTATTCCATATACCGAAACATCAATGAATAACTCATCAAAACACAAATATGAACTTCAAAATCACAATTCTACCTATTCCATATACCAAAACATAATATAAATCATCAAAACACAAATATGAACTTCAAAATCACAATTCTACCTATTCCATATAACAAAACATAATATAACTCATCAAAACACAAATATGAACTTCAAAATCTCAATTCTACCTATCCCATATACCAAAACATCAATAACTCATCAAAACACAAATATGAACTTCACAATAAAAATTCTACCTATTCCATATACCAAAACATCAATAACTCATCAAAACACAAATATGAACTTCAAAATCACAATTCTACCTATTCCATATACCAAAACATCAATGAATAATTCATCAAAACACAAATATGAACTTCAAAATCACAATTCTACCTATTCCATATACCAAAACATCAATAACTCATCAAAACACAAATATGAACTTCAAAATCACAATTCTACCTATTCCATATACCAAAACATCAATAACTCATCAAAACACAAATATGAACTTCAAAATCTCAATTCTACCTATTCCATATAACAAAACATAATATAACTCATCAAAACACAAATATGAACTTCAAATTCACAATTCTACCTATTCCATATACCAAAACATAATATAACTCATCAAAACACAAATATGAACTTCAAATTCACAATTCTACCTATTCCATATAACAAAACATAATATAACTCATCAAAACACAAATATGAACTTCAAAATCACAATTCTACCTATTCCATATACCAAAACATCAATGAATAATTCATCAAAACACAAATATGAACATCAAAATCACAATTCTACCTATTCCATATACCAAAACATCAATAAATCATCAAAACACAAATATGAACTTCAAAATCTCAATTCTACCTATTCCATATACCAAAACATCAATAACTCATCAAAACACAAATATGAACTTCACAATAAAAATTCTACCTATTCCATATACCAAAACATCAATAACTCATCAAAACACAAATATGAACTTCAAAATCACAAATCTACCTATTCCATATACCAAAACATCATTGAATAATTCATCAAAACACAAATATGAACTTCAAAATCACAATTCTACCTATTCCATATACCAAAACATCAATAAATCATCAAAACACAAATATGAACTTCAAAATCACAATTCTACCTATTCCATTTACCAAAACATCAATAACTCATCAAAACACAAATATGAACTTCAAAATCACAATTCTACCTATTCCATATACCAAAACATCAATGAATAACTCATCAAAACACAAATATGAACTTCAAAATCACAATTCTACCTATTCCATATACCAAAACATAATATAAATCATCAAAACACAAATATGAACTTCAAAATCACAATTCTACCTATTCCATATAACAAAACATAATATAACTCATCAAAACACAAATATGAACTTCAAAATCACAATTCTACCTATTCCATATACCAAAACATCAATGAATAATTCATCAAAACACAAATATGAACTTCAAAATCACAATTCTACCTATTCCATATACCAAAACATCAATAAATCATCAAAACACAAATATGAACTTCAAAATCTCAATTCTACCTATCCCATATACCAAAACATCAATAACTCATCAAAACACAAATATGAACTTCAAAATCACAATTCTACCTATTCCATATACCAAAACATCAATGAATAACTCATCAAAACACAAATATGAACTTCAAAATCACAATTCTAACTATTCCATATAACAAAACATAATATAACTAATCAAAACACAAATATGAACTTCAAAATCTCAATTCTACCTATTCCATATACCAAAACATCAATGAATAACTCATCAAAACACAAATATGAACTTCAAAATCACAATTCTACCTATTCCATATACCAAAACATCAATAACTCATCAAAACACAAATATGAACTTCAAAATCTCAATTCTACCTATTCCATATAACAAAACATAATATAACTAATCAAAACACAAATATGAACTTCAAAATCACAATTCTACCTATTCCATATACCAAAATATCAATAACTCATCAAAACACAAATATGAACTTCAAAATCTCAATTCTACCTATTCCATATACCAAACCATCAATGAATAACTCATCAAAACACAAATATGAACTTCAAAATCACAATTCTACCTATTCCATATACCAAAACTTTAATAACTCATCAAAACACAAATATGAACTTCAAAATCACAATTCTACCTATTCCATATAACAAAACATAATATAACTCATCAAAACACAAATATGAACTTCAAAATCACAATTCTACCTATTCCGTATACCAAAACATCAATAACTCATCAAAACACAAATATGAACTTCAAAATCTCAATTCTACCTATTCCATATAACAAAACATAATATAACTAATCAAAACACAAATATGAACTTCAAAATCACAATTCTACTTATTCCATATACCAAAATATCAATAACTCATCAAAACACAAATATGAACTTCAAAATCTCAATTCTACCTATTCCATATACCAAAACATCAATGAATAACTCATCGAAACACAAATATGAACTTAAAAATCACAATTCTACCTATCCCATATACCAAAACATCAATAACTCATCAAAACACAAATATGAACTTCAAAATCTCAATTCTACCTATTCCATATACCAAAACATCAATGAATAACTCATCAAAAAACAAATATGAACTTCAAAATCACAATTCTACCTATTCCCATATACTAAAACATAAATGAATAACTCATCAAAACACAAATATGAACTTCAAAATCACAATTCTACCTATTCCATATAACAAAACATAATATAACTCATCAAAACACAAATATGAACTTCAAAATCACAATTCTACCTATTCCATATACCAAAACATCAATAACTTATCAAAATACAAATATGAACTTCAAAAAACAATTTCAACCTATTCCATATACCAAAACATCAATTAATAACTCATTAAAACACAAATATGAAATTCAAAATCTCAATTCTACCTATTCCATATACCAAAACATCAATGAATAACTCATCGAAACACAAATATGAACTTCAAAATCACAATTCTACCTATCCCATATACCAAAACATCAATAACTCATCAAAACACAAATATGAACTTCAAAATCTCAATTCTACCTATTCCATATAACAAAACATAATATAACTAATCAAAACACAAATATGAACTTCAAAACACAATTCTACCTATTCCCATATACCAAAACATAAATGAATAACTCATCAAAACACAAATATGAACTGCAAAATCACAATTCTACCTATTCCATATACCAAAACATCAATAACTTATCAAAACACAAATATGAACTTCAAAAAACAATTTCAACCTATTCCATATACCAAAACATCAATTAATAACTCATCAAAACACAAATATGAACTTCAAAATCTCAATTCCACCTATTCCATATACCAAAACATCAATGAATAACTCATCGAAACACAAATATGAACTTCAAAATCACAATTCTACCTATCCCATATACCAAAACATCAATAACTTATCAAAACACAAATATGAACTTCAAAATCTCAATTCTACCTATTCCATATAACAAAACATAAGATAACTAATCAAAACACAAATATGAACTTCAAAATCTCAATTCTACCTATTCCATATACCAAAACATCAATGAATAACTCATCAAAACACAAATATGAACTTCAAAATCACAATTCTACCTATTCCATATACCAAAACATCAATAACTCATCAAAACACAAATATGAACTGCAAAATCACAATTCTACCTATTCCATATACCAAAACATCAATAACTTATCAAAACACAAATATGAACTTCAAAAAACAATTTCAACCTATTCCATATACCAAAACATCAATTAATAACTCATCAAAACACAAATATGAACTTCAAAATCTCAATTCCACCTATTCCATATACCAAAACATCAATGAATAACTCATCGAAACACAAATATGAACTTCAAAATCACAATTCTACCTATCCCATATACCAAAACATCAATAACTTATCAAAACACAAATATGAACTTCAAAATCTCAATTCTACCTATTCCATATAACAAAACATAAGATAACTAATCAAAACACAAATATGAACTTCAAAATCTCAATTCTACCTATTCCATATACCAAAACATCAATGAATAACTCATCAAAACACAAATATGAACTTCAAAATCACAATTCTACCTATTCCATATACCAAAACATCAATAACTTATCAAAACACAAATATGAACTTCAAAATCTCAATTCCACCTATTCCATATAACAAAACATAATATAACTAATCAAAACACAAATATGAACTTCAAAATCTCAATTCTACCTATTCCATATAACAAAACATAATATAACTAATCAAAACACAAATATGAACTTCAAAATCTCAATTCTACCTATTCCATATAACAAAACATAATATAACTAATCAAAACACAAATATGAACTTCAAAATCTCAATTCTACCTATTCCATATACCAAAACATCAATGAATAACTCATCAAAACACAAATATGAACTTCAAAATCACAATTCTACCTATTCCATATACCAAAACATCAATAACTCATCAAAACACAAATATGAACTGCAAAATCACAATTCTACCTATTCCATATACCAAAACATCAATAACTTATCAAAACACAAATATGAACTTCAAAAAACAATTTCAACCTATTCCATATACCAAAACATCAATTAATAACTCATCAAAACACAAATATGAACTTCAAAATCTCAATTCCACCTATTCCATATACCAAAACATCAATGAATAACTCATCGAAACACAAATATGAACTTCAAAATCACAATTCTACCTATCCCATATACCAAAACATCAATAAGTTATCAAAACACAAATATGAACTTCAAAATCTCAATTCTACCTATTCCATATAACAAAACATAATATAACTAATCAAAACACAAATATGAACTTCAAAATCTCAATTCTACCTATTCCATATAACAAAACATAATATAACTAATCAAAACACAAATATGAACTTCAAAATCTCAATTCTACCTATTCCATATAACAAAACATAATATAACTAATCAAAACACAAATATGAACTTCAAAATCACAATTCTACCTATCCCATATACCAAAACATCAATAAGTTATCAAAACACAAATATGAACTTCAAAATCTCAATTCTACCTATTCCATATAACAAAACATAATATAACTAATCAAAACACAAATATGAACTTCAAAATCTCAATTCTACCTATTCCATATAACAAAACATAATATAACTAATCAAAACACAAATATGAACTTCAAAATCTCAATTCTACCTATTCCATATAACAAAACATAATATAACTAATCAAAACACAAATATGAACTTCAAAATCTCAATTCTACCTATTCCATATACCAAAACATAAATTAATAACTCATCAAAACACAAATATGAACTTCAAAATCTCAATTCCACCTATTCCATATACCAAAACATCAATGAATAACTCATCGAAACACAAATATGAACTTCAAAATCACAATTCTACCTATCCCATATACCAAAACATCAATAACTTATCAAAACACAAATATGAACTTCAAAATCTCAATTCTACCTATTCCATATAACAAAACATAATATAACTAATCAAAACACAAATATGAACTTCAAAATCTCAATTCTACCTATTCCATATACCAAAACATCAATGAATAACTCATCAAAACACAAATATGAACTTCAAAATCACAATTCTACCTATTCCATATACCAAAACATCAATAACTCATCAAAACACAAATATGAACTTCAAAATCTCAATTCTACCTATTCCATATAACAAAACATAATATAACTAATCAAAACACAAATATGAACTTCAAAATCACAATTCTACCTATTCCATATACCAAAATATCAATAACTCATCAAAACACAAATATGAACTTCAAAATCTCAATTCCACCTATTCCATATAACAAAACATCAATGAATAACTCATCGAAACACAAATATGAACTTCAAAATCACAATTCTACCTATCCCATATACCAAAACATCAATAACTCATCAAAACACAAATATGAACTTCAAAATCTCAATTCTACCTATTCCATATACCAAAACATCAATGAATAACTCATCAAAAAACAAATATGAACTTCAAAATCACAATTCTACCTATTCCATATACCAAAACATCAATGAATAACTCATCGAAACACAAATATGAAATGCAAAATCTCAATTCTCCCTATTCCATATAAAAAAACATAATATAACTCATCAAAACACAAATATGAACTTCAAAATCACAATTCTACCTATCCCATATACCAAAACATCAATAACTCATCAAAACACAAATATGAACTTCAAAACACAATTCTACCTATTCCCATATACCAGAACATAAATGAATAACTCATCAAAACACAAATATGAACTGCAAAATCACAATTCTACCTATTCCATATACCAAAACATCAATAACTTATCAAAACACAAATATGAACTTCAAAAAACAATTTCAACCTATTCCATATACCAAAACATCAATTAATAACTCATTAAAACACAAATATGAACTTCAAAATCTCAATTCCACCTATTCCATATACCAAAACATCAATGAATAACTCATCGAAACACAAATATGAACTTCAAAATCACAATTCTACCTATCCCATATACCAAAACATCAATAACTCATCAAAACACAAATATGAACTTCAAAATCTCAATTCTACCTATTCCATATAACAAAACATAATATAACTCATCAAAACACAAATATGAACTTCAAAATCACAATTCTACCTATTCCATATACCAAAACATCAATAACTCATCAAAACACAAATATGAACTTCAAAATCTCAATTCTACCTATTCCATATAACAAAACATAATATAACTAATCAAAACACAAATATGAACTTCAAAATCACAATTCTACCTATTCCATATACCAAAATATCAATAACTCATCAAAACACAAATATGAACTTCAAAATCTCAATTCTACCTATTCCATATACCAAAACATCAATGAATAACTCATCGAAACACAAATATGAACTTCAAAATCACAATTCTACCTATCCCATATACCAAAACATCAATAACTCATCAAAACACAAATATGAACTTCAAAATCTCAATTCTACCTATTCCATATAACAAAACATAATATAACTCATCAAAACACAAATATGAACTTCAAAATCACAATTCTACCTATTCCATATACCAAAACATCAATAACTCATCAAAACAAAAATATGAACTTCAAAATCTCAATTCTACCTATTCCATATAACAAAACATAATATAACTAATCAAAACACAAATATGAACTTCAAAATCTCAATTCTACCTATTCCATATACCAAAACATCAATGAATAACTCATCAAAACACAAATATGAACTTCAAAATCACAATTCTACCTATTTCATATACCAAAACATCAATAACTCATCAAAACACAAATATGAACTTCAAAACACAATTTCTATCTATTCCATTTACCAAAACATCAATAACTCATCAAAACACAAATATTACCTTCAAAATCACAATTCTACCTATTCCATATAACAAAACATAATATAACTCATCAAAACACAAATATGAACTTCAAAATCACAATTCTACCTATTCCATATACCAAAACATCAATAACTCATCAAAACACAAATATGAACTTCAAAATCTCAATTCTACCTATTCCATATAACAAAACATAATATAACTAATCAAAACACAAATATGAACTTCAAAATCATAATTCTACCTATTCCATATACCAAAATATCAATAACTCATCAAAACACAAATATGAACTTCAAAATCACAATTCAACCTATTCCATATATCAAAACATCAATGAATAACTCATCAAAACACAAATATGAACTTCAAAATCTCAATTCTACCTATTCCATATACCAAAATATCAATAACTCATCAAAAGACAAATATGAACTTCAAAATCACAATTCTACCTATTCCATATACCAAAACATCAATGAATAACTCATCAAAACACAAATATGAACTTCAAAATCTCAATTCTACCTATTCCATATACCAAAACATCAATGAATAACTCATCGAAACACAAATATGAACTTCAAAATCACAATTCTACCTATTCCATATACCAAAACATCAATGAATAACTCATCGAAACACAAATATGAACTTCAAAATCACAATTCTACCTATTCCATATAACAAAACATAATATAACTCATTAAAACACAAATATGAACTTCCAAATCACAATTCTACCTATTCCATATACCAAAACATCAATAACTCATCAAAACACAAATATGAACTTCAAAATCTCAATTCTACCTATTCCATATAACAAAACATAATATAACTCATCAAAACACAAATATGAACTTCCAAACACAATTCTACCTATTCCCATATACCAAAACATAAATGAATAACTCATCAAAACACAAATATGAACTGCAAAATCACAATTCTACCTATTCCATATACCAAAACATCAATAACTTATCAAAACACAAATATGAACTTCAAAAAACAATTTCAACCTATTCCATATACCAAAACATCAATTAATAACTCATCAAAACACAAATATGAACTTCAAAATCTCAATTCCACCTATTCCATATACCAAAACATCAATGAATAACTCATCGAAACACAAATATGAACTTCAAAATCACAATTCTACCTATCCCATATACCAAAACATCAATAACTTATCAAAACACAAATATGAACTTCAAAATCTCAATTCTACCTATTCCATATAACAAAACATAAGATAACTAATCAAAACACAAATATGAACTTCAAAATCTCAATTCTACCTATTCCATATACCAAAACATCAATGAATAACTCATCAAAACACAAATATGAACTTCAAAATCACAATTCTACCTATTCCATATACCAAAACATCAATAACTCATCAAAACACAAATATGAACTGCAAAATCACAATTCTACCTATTCCATATACCAAAACATCAATAACTTATCAAAACACAAATATGAACTTCAAAAAACAATTTCAACCTATTCCATATACCAAAACATCAATTAATAACTCATCAAAACACAAATATGAACTTCAAAATCTCAATTCCACCTATTCCATATACCAAAACATCAATGAATAACTCATCGAAACACAAATATGAACTTCAAAATCACAATTCTACCTATCCCATATACCAAAACATCAATAACTTATCAAAACACAAATATGAACTTCAAAATCTCAATTCTACCTATTCCATATAACAAAACATAAGATAACTAATCAAAACACAAATATGAACTCCAAAATCTCAATTCTACCTATTCCATATACCAAAACATCAATGAATAACTCATCAAAACACAAATATGAACTTCAAAATCACAATTCTACCTATTCCATATACCAAAACATCAATAACTCATCAAAACACAAATATGAACTGCAAAATCACAATTCTACCTATTCCATATACCAAAACATCAATAACTTATCAAAACACAAATATGAACTTCAAAAAACAATTTCAACCTATTCCATATACCAAAACATCAATTAATAACTCATCAAAACACAAATATGAACTTCAAAATCTCAATTCCACCTATTCCATATACCAAAACATCAATGAATAACTCATCGAAACACAAATATGAACTTCAAAATCACAATTCTACCTATCCCATATACCAAAACATCAATAAGTTATCAAAACACAAATATGAACTTCAAAATCTCAATTCTACCTATTCCATATAACAAAACATAATATAACTAATCAAAACACAAATATGAACTTCAAAATCTCAATTCTACCTATTCCATATACCAAAACATCAATAACTTATCAAAACACAAATATGAACTTCAAAAAACAATTTCAACCTATTCCATATACCAAAACATCAATTAATAACTCATCAAAACACAAATATGAACTTCAAAATCTCAATTCCACCTATTCCATATACCAAAACATCAATGAATAACTCATCGAAACACAAATATGAACTTCAAAATCACAATTCTACCTATCCCATATACCAAAACATCAATAAGTTATCAAAACACAAATATGAACTTCAAAATCTCAATTCTACCTATTCCATATAACAAAACATAATATAACTAATCAAAACACAAATATGAACTTCAAAATCTCAATTCTACCTATTCCATATAACAAAACATAATATAACTAATCAAAACACAAATATGAACTTCAAAATCTCAATTCTACCTATTCCATATAACAAAACATAATATAACTAATCAAAACACAAATATGAACTTCAAAATCTCAATTCTACCTATTCCATATACCAAAACATAAATTAATAACTCATCAAAACACAAATATGAACTTCAAAATCTCAATTCCACCTATTCCATATACCAAAACATCAATGAATAACTCATCGAAACACAAATATGAACTTCAAAATCACAATTCTACCTATCCCATATACCAAAACATCAATAACTTATCAAAACACAAATATGAACTTCAAAATCTCAATTCTACCTATTCCATATAACAAAACATAATATAACTAATCAAAACACAAATATGAACTTCAAAATCTCAATTCTACCTATTCCATATACCAAAACATCAATGAATAACTCATCAAAACACAAATATGAACTTCAAAATCACAATTCTACCTATTCCATATACCAAAACATCAATAACTCATCAAAACACAAATATGAACTTCAAAATCTCAATTCTACCTATTCCATATAACAAAACATAATATAACTAATCAAAACACAAATATGAACTTCAAAATCACAATTCTACCTATTCCATATACCAAAATATCAATAACTCATCAAAACACAAATATGAACTTCAAAATCTCAATTCCACCTATTCCATATAACAAAACATCAATGAATAACTCATCGAAACACAAATATGAACTTCAAAATCACAATTCTACCTATCCCATATACCAAAACATCAATAACTCATCAAAACACAAATATGAACTTCAAAATCTCAATTCTACCTATTCCATATACCAAAACATCAATGAATAACTCATCAAAAAACAAATATGAACTTCAACATCACAATTCTACCTATTCCCATATACCAAAACATAAATGAATAACTCATCAAAACACAAATATGAACTTCAAAATCACAATTCTACCTATTCCATATACCAAAACATCAATGAATAACTCATCAAAACACAAATATGAACTTCAAAATCACAATTCTACCTATTCCATATAACAAAACATAATATAACTAATCAAAACACAAATATGAACTTCAAAATCTCAATTCTACCTATTCCATATACCAAAACATCAATGAATAACTCATCAAAACACAAATATGAACTTCAAAATCACAATTCTACCTATTCCATATACCAAAATATCAATAACTCATCAAAACACAAATATGAACTTCAAAATCTCAATTCTACCTATTCCATATACCAAAACATCAATGAATAACTCATCGAAACACAAATATGAACTTCAAAATCACAATTCTACCTATCCCATATACCAAAACATCAATAACTCATCAAAACACAAATATGAACTTCAAAATCTCAATTCTACCTATTCCATATACCAAAACATCAATGAATAACTCATCAAAAAACAAATATGAACTTCAAAATCACAATTCTACCTATTCCCATATACCAAAACATAAATGAATAACTCATCAAACCACAAATATGAACTTCAAAATCACAATTCTACCTATTCCATATAACAAAACATAATATAACTCATCAAAACACAAATATGAACTTCAAAATCACAATTCTACCTATTCCATATACCAAAACATCAATAACTTATCAAAACACAAATATGAACTTCAAAAAACAATTTCAACCTATTCCATATACCAAAACATCAATTAATAACTCATTAAAACACAAATATGAAATTCAAAATCTCAATTCCACCTATTCCATATACCAAAACATCAATGAATAACTCATCGAAACACAAATATGAACTTCAAAATCACAATTCTACCTATCCCATATACCAAAACATCAATAACTCATCAAAACACAAATATGAACTTCAAAATCTCAATTCTACCTATTCCATATAACAAAACATAATATAACTAATCAAAACACAAATATGAACTTCAAAATCACAATTCTACCTATTCCATATACCAAAACATCAATAACTCATCAAAACACAAATATGAACTTCAAAACACAATTCTACCTATTCCCATATACCAAAACATAAATGAATAACTCATCAAAACACAAATATGAACTGCAAAATCACAATTCTACCTATTCCATATACCAAAACATCATAACTTATCAAAACACAAATATGAACTTCAAAAAACAATTTCAACCTATTCCATATACCAAAAAATCAATTAATAACTCATTAAAACACAAATATGAACTTCAAAATCTCAATTCCACCTATTCCATATACCAAAACATCAATGAATAACTCATCGAAACACAAATATGAACTTCAAAATCACAATTCTACCGATCCCATATACCAAAACATCAATAACTCATCAAAACACAAATATGAACTTCAAAATCTCAATTCTACCTATTCCATATAACAAAACGTAATATAACTCATCAAAACACAAATATGAACTTCAAAATCACAATTCTACCTATTCCATATACCAAAACATAATATAACTAATCAAAAACACAAATATGAACTTCAAAATCTCAATTCTACCTATTCCATATAACAAAACATAATATAACTAATCAAAACACAAATATGAACTTCAAAATCTCAATTCTACCTATTCCATATACCAAAACATCAATGAATAACACATCAAAAAACAAATATGAACTTCAAAATCACAATTCTACCTATTCCATATACCAAAACATCAATGAATAACTCATCGAAACACAAATATGAAATGCAAAATCTCAATTCTCCCTATTCCATATAAAAAAACATAATATAACTCATCAAAACACAAATATGAACTTCAAAATCACAATTCTACCTATCCCATATACCAAAACATCAATAACTCATCAAAACACAAATATGAACTTCAAAACACAATTCTACCTATTCCCATATACCAGAACATAAATGAATAACTCATCAAAACACAAATATGAACTGCAAAATCACAATTCTACCTATTCCATATACCAAAACATCAATAACTTATCAAAACACAAATATGAACTTCAAAAAACAATTTCAACCTATTCCATATACCAAAACATCAATTAATAACTCATTAAAACACAAATATGAACTTCAAAATCTCAATTCCACCTATTCCATATACCAAAACATCAATGAATAACTCATCGAAACACAAATATGAACTTCAAAATCACAATTCTACCTATCCCATATACCAAAACATCAATAACTCATCAAAACACAAATATGAACTTCAAAATCTCAATTCTACCTATTCCATATAACAAAACATAATATAACTCATCAAAACACAAATATGAACTTCAAAATCACAATTCTACCTATTCCATATACCAAAACATCAATAACTCATCAAAACACAAATATGAACTTCAAAATTTCAATTCTACCTATTCCATGTAACAAAACATAATATAACTAATCAAAACACAAATATGAACTTCAAAATCACAATTCTACCTATTCCATATACCAAAATATCAATAACTCATCAAAACACAAATATGAACTTCAAAATCTCAATTCTACCTATTCCATATACCAAAACATCAATGAATAACTCATCGAAACACAAATATGAACTTCAAAATCACAATTCTACCTATCCCATATACCAAAACATCAATAACTCATCAAAACACAAATATGAACTTCAAAATCTCAATTCTACCTATTCCATATAACAAAACATAATATAACTCATCAAAAGACAAATATGAACTTCAAATCACAATTCTACCTATTCCATATACCAAAACATCAATAACTCATCAAAACAAAAATATGAACTTCAAAATCTCAATTCTACCTATTCCATATAACAAAACATAATATAACTAATCAAAACACAAATATGAACTTCAAAATCTCAATTCTACCTATTCCATATACCAAAACATCAATGAATAACTCATCAAAACACAAATATGAACTTCAAAATCACAATTCTACCTATTTCATATACCAAAACATCAATAACTCATCAAAACACAAATATGAACTTCAAAACACAATTTCTATCTATTCCATTTACCAAAACATCAATAACTCATCAAAACACAAATATTACCTTCAAAATCACAATTCTACCTATTCCATATAACAAAACATAATATAACTCATCAAAACACAAATATGAACTTCAAAATCACAATTCTACCTATTCCATATACCAAAACATCAATAACTCATCAAAACACAAATATGAACTTCAAAATCTCAATTCTACCTATTCCATATAACAAAACATAATATAACTAATCAAAACACAAATATGAACTTCAAAATCATAATTCTACCTATTCCATATACCAAAATATCAATAACTCATCAAAACACAAATATGAACTTCAAAATCACAATTCAACCTATTCCATATATCAAAACATCAATGAATAACTCATCAAAACACAAATATGAACTTCAAAATCTCAATTCTACCTATTCCATATACCAAAATATCAATAACTCATCAAAAGACAAAAATGAACTTCAAAATCACAATTCTACCTATTCCATATACCAAAACATCAATGAATAACTCATCAAAACACAAATATGAACTTCAAAATCTCAATTCTACCTATTCCATATACCAAAACATCAATGAATAACTCATCGAAACACAAATATGAACTTCAAAATCACAATTCTACCTATTCCATATACCAAAACATCAATGAATAACTCATCGAAACACAAATATGAACTTCAAAATCACAATTCTACCTATTCCATATAACAAAACATAATATAACTCATTAAAACACAAATATGAACTTCCAAATCACAATTCTACCTATTCCATATACCAAAACATCAATAACTCATCAAAACACAAATATGAACTTCAAAATCTCAATTCTACCTATTCCATATAACAAAACATAATATAACTCATCAAAACACAAATATGAACTTCCAAATCACAATTCTACCTATTCCATATACCAAAACATAATATAACTAATCAAAAACACAAATATGAACTTCAAAATCTCAATTCTACCTATTCCATATAACAAAACATAATATAACTAATCAAAACACAAATATGAACTTCAAAATCTCAATTCTACCTATTCCATATACCAAAACATCAATGAATAACACATCAAAAAACAAATATGAACTTCAAAATCACAATTCTACCTATTCCCATATACCAAAACATAAATGAATAACTCATCAAAAAATAAATATGAACTGCAAAATCTCAATTCTCCCTATTACATATAACAAAACATAATATAACTCATCAAAACACAAATATGAACTTCAAAATCACAATTCTACCTATTCCATATACCAAAACATAATATAACTAATCAAAAACACAAATATGAACTTCAAAATCTCAATTCTACCTATTCCATATAACAAAACATAATATAACTAATCAAAACACAAATATGAACTTCAACATCTCAATTCTACCTATTCCATATACCAAAACATCAATGAATAACTCATCAAAACACAAATATGAACTTCAAAATCACAATTCTACCTATTCCATATACCAAAACATCAATAACTCATCAAAACACAAATATGAACTTCAAAACACAATTTCTATCTATTTCATTTACCAAAACATCAATAACTCATCAAAACACAAATATTACCTTCAAAATCACAATTCTACCTATTCCATATAACAAAACATAACATAACTCATCAAAACACAAATATGAACTTCAAAATCACAATTCTACCTATTCCATATACCAAAACATCAATAACTCATCAAAACACAAATATGAACTTCAAAATCTCAATTCTACCTATTCCATATACCAAAACATCAATGAATAACTCATCGAAACACAAATATGAACTTCAAAAAACAATTTCAACCTATTCCATATACCAAAACATCAATTAATAACTCATTAAAACACAAATATGAAATTCAAAATCTCAATTCCACCTATTCCATATACCAAAACATCAATGAATAACTCATCGAAACACAAATATGAACTTCAAAATCACAATTCTACCTATCCCATATACCAAAACATCAATAACTCATCAAAACACAAATATGAACTTCAAAATCTCAATTCTACCTATTCCATATAACAAAACATAATATAACTAATCAAAACACAAATATGAACTTCAAAATCACAATTCTACCTATTCCATATACCAAAACATCAATAACTCATCAAAACACAAATATGAACTTCAAAACACAATTCTACCTATTCCCATATACCAAAACATAAATGAATAACTCATCAAAACACAAATATGAACTGCAAAATCACAATTCTACCTATTCCATATACCAAAACATCAATAACTTATCAAAACACAAATAAGAACTTCAAAAAACAATTTCAACCTATTCCATATACCAAAACATCAATTAATAACTCATTAAAACACAAATATGAACTTCAAAATCTCAATTCCACCTATTCCATATACCAAAACATCAATGAATAACTCATCGAAACACAAATATGAACTTCAAAATCACAATTCTACCGATCCCATATACCAAAACATCAATAACTCATCAAAACACAAATATGAACTTCAAAATCTCAATTCTACCTATTCCATATAACAAAACATAATATAACTCATCAAAACACAAATATGAACTTCAAAATCACAATTCTACCTATTCCATATACCAAAACATAATATAACTAATCAAAAACACAAATATGAACTTCAAAATCTCAATTCTACCTATTCCATATAACAAAACATAATATAACTAATCAAAACACAAATATGAACTTCAAAATCTCAATTCTACCTATTCCATATAACAAAACATCAATGAATAACACATCAAAAAACAAATATGAACTTCAAAATCACAATTCTACCTATTCCATATACCAAAACATCAATGAATAACTCATCGAAACACAAATATGAACTGCAAAATCTCAATTCTCCCTATTCCATATAAAAAAACATAATATAACTCATCAAAACACAAATATGAACTTCAAAATCACAATTCTACCTATTCCATATACCAAAACATCAATGAATAACTCATCAAAACACAAATATGAACTTCAAAATCACAATTCTACCTATTCCATATAACAAAACATAATATAACTAATCAAAACACAAATATGAACTTCAAAATCTCAATTCTACCTATTCCATATACCAAAACATCAATGAATAACTCATCAAAACACAAATATGAACTTCAAAATCACAATTCTACCTATTCCATATACCAAAATATCAATAACTCATCAAAACACAAATATGAACTTCAAAATCTCAATTCTACCTATTCCATATACCAAAACATCAATGAATAACTCATCGAAACACAAATATGAACTTCAAAATCACAATTCTACCTATCCCATATACCAAAACATCAATAACTCATCAAAACACAAATATGAACTTCAAAATCTCTATTCTACCTATTCCATATACCAAAACATCAATGAATAACTCATCAAAAAACAAATATGAACTTCAAAATCACAATTCTACCTATTCCCATATACCAAAACATAAATGAATAACTCATCAAACCACAAATATGAACTTCAAAATCACAATTCTACCTATTCCATATAACAAAACATAATATAACTCATCAAAACACAAATATGAACTTCAAAATCACAATTCTACCTATTCCATATACCAAAACATCAATAACTTATCAAAACACAAATATGAACTTCAAAAAACAATTTCAACCTATTCCATATACCAAAACATCAATTAATAACTCATTAAAACACAAATATGAAATTCAAAATCTCAATTCCACCTATTCCATATACCAAAACATCAATGAATAACTCATCGAAACACAAATATGAACTTCAAAATCACAATTCTACCTATCCCATATACCAAAACATCAATAACTCATCAAAACACAAATATGAACTTCAAAATCTCAATTCTACCTATTCCATATAACAAAACATAATATAACTAATCAAAACACAAATATGAACTTCAAAATCACAATTCTACCTATTCCATATACCAAAACATCAATAACTCATCAAAACACAAATATGAACTTCAAAACACAATTCTACCTATTCCCATATACCAAAACATAAATGAATAACTCATCAAAACACAAATATGAACTGCAAAATCACAATTCTACCTATTCCATATACCAAAACATCATAACTTATCAAAACACAAATATGAACTTCAAAAAACAATTTCAACCTATTCCATATACCAAAAAATCAATTAATAACTCATTAAAACACAAATATGAACTTCAAAATCTCAATTCCACCTATTCCATATACCAAAACATCAATGAATAACTCATCGAAACACAAATATGAACTTCAAAATCACAATTCTACCGATCCCATATACCAAAACATCAATAACTCATCAAAACACAAATATGAACTTCAAAATCTCAATTCTACCTATTCCATATAACAAAACGTAATATAACTCATCAAAACACAAATATGAACTTCAAAATCACAATTCTACCTATTCCATATACCAAAACATAATATAACTAATCAAAAACACAAATATGAACTTCAAAATCTCAATTCTACCTATTCCATATAACAAAACATAATATAACTAATCAAAACACAAATATGAACTTCAAAATCTCAATTCTACCTATTCCATATACCAAAACATCAATGAATAACACATCAAAAAACAAATATGAACTTCAAAATCACAATTCTACCTATTCCATATACCAAAACATCAATGAATAACTCATCGAAACACAAATATGAAATGCAAAATCTCAATTCTCCCTATTCCATATAAAAAAACATAATATAACTCATCAAAACACAAATATGAACTTCAAAATCACAATTCTACCTATCCCATATACCAAAACATCAATAACTCATCAAAACACAAATATGAACTTCAAAACACAATTCTACCTATTCCCATATACCAAAACATAAATGAATAACTCATCAAAACACAAATATGAACTGCAAAATCACAATTCTACCTATTCCCTATACCAAAACATCAATAACTTATCAAAACACAAATATGAACTTCAAAAAACAATTTCAACCTATTCCATATACCAAAACATCAATTAATAACTCATTAAAACACAAATATGAACTTCAAAATCTCAATTCCACCTATTCCATATACCAAAACATCAATGAATAACTCATCGAAACACAAATATGAACTTCAAAATCACAATTCTACCTATCCCATATACCAAAACATCAATAACTCATCAAAACACAAATATGAACTTCAAAATCTCAATTCTACCTATTCCATATAACAAAACATAATATAACTCATCAAAACACAAATATAAACTTCAAAATCACAATTCTACCTATTCCCATATACCAAAACATAAATGAATAACTCATCAAAACACAAATATGAACTTCAAAATCACAATTCTACCTATTCCATATAACAAAACATAATATAACTCATCAAAACACAAATATGAACTTCAAAATCACAATTCTACCTATTCCATATACCAAAACATCAATAACTCATCAAAACACAAATATGAACTTCAAAATCTCAATTCTACCTATTCCATATAACAAAACATAATATAACTAATCAAAACACAAATATGAACTTCAAAATCACAATTCTACCTATTCCATATACCAAAATATCAATAACTCATCAAAACACAAATATGAACTTCAAAATCTCAATTCTACCTATTCCATATACCAAAACATCAATGAATAACTCATCGAAACACAAATATGAACTTCAAAATCACAATTCTACCTATCCCATATACCAAAACATCAATAACTCATCAAAACACAAATATGAACTTCAAAATCTCAATTCTACCTATTCCATATAACAAAACATAATATAACTCATCAAAAGACAAATATGAACTTCAAAATCACAATTCTACCTATTCCATATACCAAAACATCAATAACTCATCAAAACAAAAATATGAACTTCAAAATCTCAATTCTACCTATTCCATATAACAAAACATAATATAACTAATCAAAACACAAATATGAACTTCAAAATCTCAATTCTACCTATTCCATATACCAAAACATCAATGAATAACTCATCAAAACACAAATATGAACTTCAAAATCTCAATTCTACCTATTCCATATACCAAAACATCAATGAATAACTCATCAAAACACAAATATGAACTTCAAAATCACAATTCTACCTATTTCATATACCAAAACATCAATAACTCATCAAAACACAAATATGAACTTCAAAACACAATTTCTATCTATTCCATTTACCAAAACATCAATAACTCATCAAAACACAAATATTACCTTCAAAATCACAATTCTACCTATTCCATATAACAAAACATAATATAACTCATCAAAACACAAATATGAACTTCAAAATCACAATTCTACCTATTCCATATACCAAAACATCAATAACTCATCAAAACACAAATATGAACTTCAAAATCTCAATTCTACCTATTCCATATAACAAAACATAATATAACTAATCAAAACACAAATATGAACTTCAAAATCATAATTCTACCTATTCCATATACCAAAATATCAATAACTCATCAAAACACAAATATGAACTTCAAAATCACAATTCAACCTATTCCATATATCAAAACATCAATGAATAACTCATCAAAACACAAATATGAACTTCAAAATCTCAATTCTACCTATTCCATATACCAAAATATCAATAACTCATCAAAAGACAAATATGAACTTCAAAATCACAATTCTACCTATTCCATATACCAAAACATCAATGAATAACTCATCAAAACACAAATATGAACTTCAAAATCTCAATTCTACCTATTCCATATACCAAAACATCAATGAATAACTCATCGAAACACAAATATGAACTTCAAAATCACAATTCTACCTATTCCATATACCAAAACATCAATGAATAACTCATCGAAACACAAATATGAACTTCAAAATCACAATTCTACCTATTCCATATAACAAAACATAATATAACTCATTAAAACACAAATATGAACTTCCAAATCACAATTCTACCTATTCCATATACCAAAACATCAATAACTAATCAAAACACAAATATGAACTTCAAAATCTCAATTCTACCTATTCCATATAACAAAACATAATATAACTCATCAAAACACAAATATGAACTTCCAAATCACAATTCTACCTATTCCATATAACAAAACATAATATAACTAATCAAAAACACAAATATGAACTTCAAAATCTCAATTCTACCTATTCCATATAACAAAACATAATATAACTAATCAAAACACAAATATGAACTTCAAAATCTCAATTCTACCTATTCCATATACCAAAACATCAATGAATAACACATCAAAAAACAAATATGAACTTCAAAATCACAATTCTACCTATTCCCATATACCAAAACATAAATGAATAACTCATCAAAAAACAAATATGAACTGCAAAATCTCAATTCTCCCTATTACATATAACAAAACATAATATAACTCATCAAAACACAAATATGAACTTCAAAATCACAATTCTACCTATTCCATATACCAAAACATAATATAACTAATCAAAAACACAAATATGAACTTCAAAATCTCAATTCTACCTATTCCATATAACAAAACATAATATAACTAATCAAAACACAAATATGAACTTCAACATCTCAATTCTACCTATTCCATATACCAAAACATCAATGAATAACTCATCAAAACACAAATATGAACTTCAAAATCACAATTCTACCTATTCCATATACCAAAACATCAATAACTCATCAAAACACAAATATGAACTTCAAAACACAATTTCTATCTATTTCATTTACCAAAACATCAATAACTCATCAAAACACAAATATTACCTTCAAAATCACAATTCTACCTATTCCATATAACAAAACATAACATAACTCATCAAAACACAAATATGAACTTCAAAATCTCAATTCTACCTATTCCATATACCAAAACATAACATAACTCATCAAAACACAAATATGAACTTCAAAATCTCAATTCTACCTATTCCATATACCAAAACATCAATGAATAACTCATCGAAACACAAATATGAACTTCAAAATCTCAATTCTACCTATTCCATATACCAAAACATCAATAACTCATCGAAACACAAATATGAACTTCAAAATCACAATTCTACCTATCCCATATACCAAAACATCAATGAATAACTCATCAAAAAACAAATATGAACTTCAAAATCACAATTCTACCTATTCCCATATACCAAAACATAAATGAATAACTCATCAAAACACAAATATGAACTTCAAAATCACAATTCTACCTATTCCATATAACAAAACATAATATAACTCATCAAAACACAAATATGAACTTCAAAATCACAATTCTACCTATTCCATATACCAAAATATCAATAACTCATCAAAACACAAATATGAACTTCAAAATCACAATTCTACCTATTCCATATACCAAAACATCAATAACTTATCAAAACACAAATATGAACTTCAAAAAACAATTTCAACCTATTCCATATACCAAAACATCAATTAATAACTCATTAAAACACAAATATGAAATTCAAAATCTCAATTCCACCTATTCCATATACCAAAACATCAATGAATAACTCATCGAAACACAAATATGAACTTCAAAATCACAATTCTACCTATCCCATATACCAAAACATCAATAACTCATCAAAACACAAATATGAACTTCAAAATCTCAATTCTACCTATTCCATATAACAAAACATAATATAACTAATCAAAACACAAATATGAACTTCAAAATCACAATTCTACCTATTCCATATACCAAAACATCAATAACTCATCAAAACACAAATATGAACTTCAAAACACAATTCTACCTATTCCCATATACCAAAACATAAATGAATAACTCATCAAAGCACAAATATGAACTGCAAAATCACAATTCTACCTATTCCATATACCAAAACATCAATAACTTATCAAAACACAAATATGAACTTCAAAAAACAATTTCAACCTATTCCATATACCAAAACATCAATTAATAACTCATTAAAACACAAATATGAACTTCAAAATCTCAATTCCACCTATTCCATATACCAAAACATCAATGAATAACTCATCGAAACACAAATATGAACTTCAAAATCACAATTCTACCGATCCCATATACCAAAACATCAATAACTCATCAAAACACAAATATGAACTTCAAAATCTCAATTCTACCTATTCCATATAACAAAACATAATATAACTCATCAAAACACAAATATGAACTTCAAAATCACAATTCTACCTATTCCATATACCAAAACATAATATAACTAATCAAAAACACAAATATGAACTTCAAAATCTCAATTCTACCTATTCCATATAACAAAACATAATATAACTAATCAAAACACAAATATGAACTTCAAAATCTCAATTCTACCTATTCCATATACCAAAACATCAATGAATAACACATCAAAAAACAAATATGAACTTCAAAATCACAATTCTACCTATTCCATATACCAAAACATCAATGAATAACTCATCGAAACACAAATATGAACTGCAAAATCTCAATTCTCCCTATTCCATATAAAAAAACATAATATAACTCATCAAAACACAAATATGAACTTCAAAATCACAATTCTACCTATTCCATATACCAAAACATCAATAACTCATCAAAACACAAATATGAACTTCAAAACACAATTCTACCTATTCCCATATACCAAAACATAAATGAATAACTCATCAAAACACAAATATGAACTGCAAAATCACAATTCTACCTATTCCATATACCAAAACATCAATAACTTATCAAAACACAAATATGAACTTCAAAAAACAATTTCAACCTATTCCATATACCAAAACATCAATTAATAACTCATTAAAACACAAATATGAACTTCAAAATCTCAATTCCACCTATTCCATATACCAAAACATCAATGAATAACTCATCGAAACACAAATATGAACTTCAAAATCACAATTCTACCTATCCCATATACCAAAACATCAATAACTCATCAAAACACAAATATGAACTTCAAAATCTCAATTCTACCTATTCCATATAACAAAACATAATATAACTCATCAAAACACAAATATGAACTTCAAAATCACAATTCTACCTATTCCATATACCAAAACATAATATAACTAATCAAAAACACAAATATGAACTTCAAAATCTCAATTCTACCTATTCCATATAATAAAACATAATATAACTAATCAAAACACAAATATGAACTTCAACATCTCAATTCTACCTATTCCATATACCAAAACATCAATGAATAACTCATCAAAACACAAATATGAACTTCAAAATCACAATTCTACCTATTCCATATACCAAACCATCAATAACTCATCAAAACACAAATATGAACTTCAAAACACAATTTCTATCTATTTCATTTACCAAAACATCAATAACTCATCAAAACACAAATATTACCTTCAAAATCACAATTCTACCTATTCCATATAACAAAACATAACATAACTCATCAAAACACAAATATGAACTTCAAAATCACAATTCTACCTATTCCATATACCAAAACATCAATAACTCATCAAAACACAAATATGAACTTCAAAATCTCAATTCTACCTATTCCATATACCAAAACATCAATGAATAATTCATCGAAACACAAATATGAACTTCAAAATCACAATTCTACCTATCCCATATACCAAAACATCAATAACTCATCAAAACACAAATATGAACTTCAAAATCTCAATTCTACCTATTCCATATACCAAAACATCAATGAATAACTCATCAAAAAACAAATATGAACTTCAAAATCACAATTCTACCTATTCCCATATACCAAAACATAAATGAATAACTCATCAAAACACAAATATGAACTTCAAAATCACAATTCTACCTATTCCATATAACAAAACATAATATAACTCATCAAAACACAAATATGAACTTCAAAATCACAATTCTACCTATTCCATATACCAAAATATCAATAACTCATCAAAACACAAATATGAACTTCAAAATCACAATTCTACCTATTCCATATACCAAAACATCAATAACTTATCAAAACACAAATATGAACTTCAAAAAACAATTTCAACCTATTCCATATACCAAAACATCAATTAATAACTCATTAAAACACAAATATGAAATTCAAAATCTCAATTCCACCTATTCCATATACCAAAACATCAATGAATAACTCATCGAAACACAAATATGAACTTCAAAATCACAATTCTACCTATCCCATATACCAAAACATCAATAACTCATCAAAACACAAATATGAACTTCAAAATCTCAATTCTACCTATTCCATATAACAAAACATAATATAACTAATCAAAACACAAATATGAACTTCAAAATCACAATTCTACCTATTCCATATACCAAAACATCAATAACTCATCAAAACACAAATATGAACTTCAAAACACAATTCTACCTATTCCCATATACCAAAACATAAATGAATAACTCATCAAAACACAAATATGAACTGCAAAATCACAATTCTACCTATTCCATATACCAAAACATCAATAACTTATCAAAACACAAATATGTACTTCAAAAAACAATTTCAACCTATTCCATATACCAAAACATCAATTAATAACTCATTAAAACACAAATATGAACTTCAAAATCTCAATTCCACCTATTCCATATACCAAAACATCAATGAATAACTCATCGAAACACAAATATGAACTTCAAAATCACAATTCTACCGATCCCATATACCAAAACATCAATAACTCATCAAAACACAAATATGAACTTCAAAACACAATTCTACCTATTCCCATATACCAAAACATAAATGAATAACTCATCAAAACACAAATATGAACTGCAAAATCACAATTCTACCTATTCCATATACCAAAACATCAATAACTTATCAAAACACAAATATGAACTTCAAAAAACAATTTCAACCTATTCCATATACCAAAACATCAATTAATAACTCATTAAAACACAAATATGAACTTCAAAATCTCAATTCCACCTATTCCATATACCAAAACATCAATGAATAACTCATCGAAACACAAATATGAACTTCAAAATTTCAATTCTACCTATCCCATATACCAAAACATCAATAACTCATCAAAACACAAATATGAACTTCAAAATCTCAATTCTACCTATTCCATATAACAAAACATAATATAACTCATCAAAACACAAATATGAACTTCAAAATCACAATTCTACCTATTCCATATACCAAAACATCAATAACTCATCAAAACACAAATATGAACTTCAAAATCTCAATTCTACCTATTCCATATAACAAAACATAATATAACTAATCAAAACACAAATATGAACTTCAAAATCACAATTCTACCTATTCCATATACCAAAATATCAATAACTCATCAAAACACAAATATGAACTTCAAAATCTCAATTCTACCTATTCCATATACCAAAACATCAATGAATAACTCATCGAAACACAAATATGAACTTCAAAATCACAATTCTACCTATCCCATATACCAAAACATCAATAACTCATCAAAACACAAATATGAACTTCAAAATCTCAATTCTACCTATTCCATATAACAAAACATAATATAACTCATCAAAAGACAAATATGAACTTCAAAATCACAATTCTACCTATTCCATATACCAAAACATCAATAACTCATCAAAACAAAAATATGAACTTCAAAATCTCAATTCTACCTATTCCATATAACAAAACATAATATAACTAATCAAAACACAAATATGAACTTCAAAATCTCAATTCTACCTATTCCATATACCAAAACATCAATGAATAACTCATCAAAACACAAATATGAACTTCAAAATCTCAATTCTACCTATTCCATATACCAAAACATCTATGAATAACTCATCAAAACACAAATATGAACTTCAAAATCACAATTCTACCTATTTCATATACCAAAACATCAATAACTCATCAAAACACAAATATGAACTTCAAAACACAATTTCTATCTATTCCATTTACCAAAACATCAATAACTCATCAAAACACAAATATTACCTTCAAAATCACAATTCTACCTATTCCATATAACAAAACATAATATAACTCATCAAAACACAAATATGAACTTCAAAATCACAATTCTACCTATTCCATATACCAAAACATCAATAACTCATCAAAACACAAATATGAACTTCAAAATCTCAATTCTACCTATTCCATATACCAAAATATCAATAACTCATCAAAACACAAATATGAACTTCAAAATCACAATTCAACCTATTCCATATACCAAAACATCAATGAATAACTCATCGAAACACAAATATGAACTTCAAAATCACAATTCAACCTATTCCATATACCAAAACATCAATAACTCATCAAAACACAAATATGAACTTCAAAATCACAATTCAACCGATTCCATATACCAAAACATCAATAACTCATCAAAACACAAATATGAACTTCAAAATCACAATTCAACCTATTCCATATACCAAAACATCAATGAATAACTCATCGAAACACAAATATGAACTTCAAAATCACAATTCTACCTATTCCATATAACAAAACATAATATAACTCATTAAAACACAAATATGAACTTCCAAATCACAATTCTACCTATTCCATATACCAAAACATCAATAACTCATCAAAACACAAATATGAACTTCAAAATCTCAATTCTACCTATTCCATATAACAAAACATAATATAACTCATCAAAACACAAATATGAACTTCCAAATCACAATTCTACCTATTCCATATACCAAAACATAATATAACTAATCAAAAACACAAATATGAACTTCAAAATCTCAATTCTACCTATTCCATATAACAAAACATAATATAACTAATCAAAACACAAATATGAACTTCAAAATCTCAATTCTACCTATTCCATATACCAAAACATCAATGAATAACACATCAAAAAACAAATATGAACTTCAAAATCACAATTCTACCTATTCCCATATACCAAAACATAAATGAATAACTCATCAAAACACAAATATGAACTGCAAAATCTCAATTCTCCCTATTACATATAACAAAACATAATATAACTCATCAAAACACAAATATGAACTTCAAAATCACAATTCTACCTATTCCATATACCAAAACATAATATAACTAATCAAAAACACAAATATGAACTTCAAAATCTCAATTCTACCTATTCCATATGACAAAACATAATATAACTAATCAAAACACAAATATGAACTTCAACATCTCAATTCTACCTATTCCATATACCAAAACATCAATGAATAACTCATCAAAACACAAATATGAACTTCAAAATCACAATTCTACCTATTCCATATACCAAAACATCAATAACTCATCAAAACACAAATATGAACTTCAAAACACAATTTCTATCTATTTCATTTACCAAAACATCAATAACTCATCAAAACACAAATATTACCTTCAAAATCACAATTCTACCTATTCCATATAACAAAACATAATATAACTCATCAAAACACAAATATGAACTTCAAAATCACAATTCTACCTATTCCATATACCAAAACATCAATTAATAACTCATTAAAACACAAATATGAAATTCAAAATCTCAATTCCACCTATTCCATATACCAAAACATCAATGAATAACTCATCGAAACACAAATATGAACTTCAAAATCACAATTCTACCTATCCCATATACCAAAACATCAATAACTCATCAAAACACAAATATGAACTTCAAAATCTCAATTCTACCTATTCCATATAACAAAACACAAATATGAACTTCAAAATCACAATTCTACCTATTCCATATACCAAAACATCAATAACTCATCAAAACACAAATATGAACTTCAAAACACAATTCTACCTATTCCCATATACCAAAACATAAATGAATCACTCATCAAAACACAAATATGAACTGCAAAATCACAATTCTACCTATTCCATATACCAAAACATCAATAACTTATCAAAACACAAATATGAACTTCAAAAAACAATTTCAACCTATTCCATATACCAAAACATCAATTAATAACTCATCAAAACACAAATATGAACTTCAAAACACAATTCTACCTATTCCCATATACCAAAACATAAATGAATCACTCATCAAAACACAAATATGAACTGCAAAATCACAATTCTACCTATTCCATATACCAAAACATCAATAACTTATCAAAACACAAATATGAACTTCAAAAAACAATTTCAACCTATTCCATATACCAAAACATCAATTAATAACTCATTAAAACACAAATATGAACTTCAAAATCTCAATTCCACCTATTCCATATACCAAAACATCAATGAATAACTCATCGAAACACAAATATGAACTTCAAAATTTCAATTCTACCTATCCCATATACCAAAACATCAATAACTCATCAAAACACAAATATGAACTTCAAAATCTCAATTCTACCTATTCCATATAACAAAACATAATATAACTCATCAAAACACAAATATGAACTTCAAAATCACAATTCTACCTATTCCATATACCAAAACATAATATAACTAATCAAAAACACAAATATGAACTTCAAAATCTCAATTCTACCTATTCCATATAACAAAACATAATATAACTCATCAAAACACAAATATGAACTTCAAAATCACAATTCTACCTATTCCATATACCAAAACATAATATAACTAATCAAAAACACAAATATGAACTTCAAAATCTCAATTCTACCTATTCCATATAACAAAACATAATATAACTAATCAAAACACAAATATGAACTTCAAAATCACAATTCTACCTATTCCATATAACAAAACATAATATAACTCATCAAAACACAAATATGAACTTCAAAATCACAATTCTACCTATTCCATATACCAAAATATCAATAACTCATCAAAACACAAATATGAACTTCAAAATCACAATTCTACCTATTCCATATACCAAAACATCAATAACTTATCAAAACACAAATATGAACTTCAAAAAACAATTTCAACCTATTCCATATACCAAAACATCAATTAATAACTCATTAAAACACAAATATGAAATTCAAAATCTCAATTCCACCTATTCCATATACCAAAACATCAATGAATAACTCATCGAAACACAAATATGAACTTCAAAATCACAATTCTACCTATCCCATATACCAAAACATCAATAACTCATCAAAACACAAATATGAACTTCAAAATCTCAATTCTACCTATTCCATATAACAAAACATAATATAACTAATCAAAACACAAATATGAACTTCAAAATCACAATTCTACCTATTCCATATACCAAAACATCAATAACTCATCAAAACACAAATATGAACTTCAAAACACAATTCTACCTATTCCCATATACCAAAACATAAATGAATAACTCATCAAAACACAAATATGAACTGCAAAATCACAATTCTACCTATTCCATATACCAAAACATCAATAACTTATCAAAACACAAATATGTACTTCAAAAAACAATTTCAACCTATTCCATATACCAAAACATCAATTAATAACTCATTAAAACACAAATATGAACTTCAAAATCTCAATTCCACCTATTCCATATACCAAAACATCAATGAATAACTCATCGAAACACAAATATGAACTTCAAAATCACAATTCTACCGATCCCATATACCAAAACATCAATAACTCATCAAAACACAAATATGAACTTCAAAACACAATTCTACCTATTCCCATATACCAAAACATAAATGAATAACTCATCAAAACACAAATATGAACTGCAAAATCACAATTCTACCTATTCCATATACCAAAACATCAATAACTTATCAAAACACAAATATGAACTTCAAAAAACAATTTCAACCTATTCCATATACCAAAACATCAATTAATAACTCATTAAAACACAAATATGAACTTCAAAATCTCAATTCCACCTATTCCATATACCAAAACATCAATGAATAACTCATCGAAACACAAATATGAACTTCAAAATTTCAATTCTACCTATCCCATATACCAAAACATCAATAACTCATCAAAACACAAATATGAACTTCAAAATCTCAATTCTACCTATTCCATATAACAAAACATAATATAACTCATCAAAACACAAATATGAACTTCAAAATCACAATTCTACCTATTCCATATACCAAAACATCAATAACTCATCAAAACACAAATATGAACTTCAAAATCTCAATTCTACCTATTCCATATAACAAAACATAATATAACTAATCAAAACACAAATATGAACTTCAAAATCACAATTCTACCTATTCCATATACCAAAATATCAATAACTCATCAAAACACAAATATGAACTTCAAAATCTCAATTCTACCTATTCCATATACCAAAACATCAATGAATAACTCATCGAAACACAAATATGAACTTCAAAATCACAATTCTACCTATCCCATATACCAAAACATCAATAACTCATCAAAACACAAATATGAACTTCAAAATCTCAATTCTACCTATTCCATATAACAAAACATAATATAACTCATCAAAAGACAAATATGAACTTCAAAATCACAATTCTACCTATTCCATATACCAAAACATCAATAACTCATCAAAACAAAAATATGAACTTCAAAATCTCAATTCTACCTATTCCATATAACAAAACATAATATAACTAATCAAAACACAAATATGAACTTCAAAATCTCAATTCTACCTATTCCATATACCAAAACATCAATGAATAACTCATCAAAACACAAATATGAACTTCAAAATCTCAATTCTACCTATTCCATATACCAAAACATCTATGAATAACTCATCAAAACACAAATATGAACTTCAAAATCACAATTCTACCTATTTCATATACCAAAACATCAATAACTCATCAAAACACAAATATGAACTTCAAAACACAATTTCTATCTATTCCATTTACCAAAACATCAATAACTCATCAAAACACAAATATTACCTTCAAAATCACAATTCTACCTATTCCATATAACAAAACATAATATAACTCATCAAAACACAAATATGAACTTCAAAATCACAATTCTACCTATTCCATATACCAAAACATCAATGAATAACTCATCGAAACACAAATATGAACTTCAAAATCACAATTCAACCTATTCCATATACCAAAACATCAATAACTCATCAAAACACAAATATGAACTTCAAAATCACAATTCTACCTATTCCATATAACAAAACATAATATAACTCATTAAAACACAAATATGAACTTCCAAATCACAATTCTACCTATTCCATATACCAAAACATCAATAACTCATCAAAACACAAATATGAACTTCAAAATCTCAATTCTACCTATTCCATATAACAAAACATAATATAACTCATCAAAACACAAATATGAACTTCCAAATCACAATTCTACCTATTCCATATACCAAAACATAATATAACTAATCAAAAACACAAATATGAACTTCAAAATCTCAATTCTACCTATTCCATATAACAAAACATAATATAACTAATCAAAACACAAATATGAACTTCAAAATCTCAATTCTACCTATTCCATATACCAAAACATCAATGAATAACACATCAAAAAACAAATATGAACTTCAAAATCACAATTCTACCTATTCCCATATACCAAAACATAAATGAATAACTCATCAAAACACAAATATGAACTGCAAAATCTCAATTCTCCCTATTACATATAACAAAACATAATATAACTCATCAAAACACAAATATGAACTTCAAAATCACAATTCTACCTATTCCATATACCAAAACATAATATAACTAATCAAAAACACAAATATGAACTTCAAAATCTCAATTCTACCTATTCCATATGACAAAACATAATATAACTAATCAAAACACAAATATGAACTTCAACATCTCAATTCTACCTATTCCATATACCAAAACATCAATGAATAACTCATCAAAACACAAATATGAACTTCAAAATCACAATTCTATCTATTCCATATACCAAAACATCAATAACTCATCAAAACACAAATATGAACTTCAAAACACAATTTCTATCTATTTCATTTACCAAAACATCAATAACTCATCAAAACACAAATATTACCTTCAAAATCACAATTCTACCTATTCCATATAACAAAACATAATATAACTCATCAAAACACAAATATGAACTTCAAAATCACAATTCTACCTATTCCATATACCAAAACATCAATTAATAACTCATTAAAACACAAATATGAAATTCAAAATCTCAATTCCACCTATTCCATATACCAAAACATCAATGAATAACTCATCGAAACACAAATATGAACTTCAAAATCACAATTCTACCTATCCCATATACGAAAACATCAATAACTCATCAAAACACAAATATGAACTTCAAAATCTCAATTCTACCTATTCCATATAACAAAACACAAATATGAACTTCAAAATCACAATTCTACCTATTCCATATACCAAAACATCAATAACTCATCAAAACACAAATATGAACTTCAAAACACAATTCTACCTATTCCCATATACCAAAACATAAATGAATCACTCATCAAAACACAAATATGAACTGCAAAATCACAATTCTACCTATTCCATATACCAAAACATCAATAACTTATCAAAACACAAATATGAACTTCAAAAAACAATTTCAACCTATTCCATATACCAAAACATCAATTAATAACTCATTAAAACACAAATATGAACTTCAAAATCTCAATTCCACCTATTCCATATACCAAAACATCAATGAATAACTCATCGAAACACAAATATGAACTTCAAAATCACAATTCTACCGATCCCATATACCAAAACATCAATAACTCATCAAAACACAAATATGAACTGCAAAATCTCAATTCTCCCTATTACATATAACAAAACATAATATAACTCATCAAAACACAAATATGAACTTCAAAATCTCAATTCTACCTATTCCATATAACAAAACATAATATAACTAATCAAAACACAAATATGAACTTCAAAATCACAATTCTACCTATTCCATATACCAAAACATCAATAACTCATCAAAACACAAATATGAACTTCAAAACACAATTCTACCTATTCCCATATACCAAAACATAAATGAATAACTCATCAAAACACAAATATGAACTGCAAAATCACAATTCTACCTATTCCATATACCAAAACATCAATAACTTATCAAAACACAAATATGTACTTCAAAAAACAATTTCAACCTATTCCATATACCAAAACATCAATTAATAACTCATTAAAACACAAATATGAACTTCAAAATCTCAATTCCACCTATTCCATATACCAAAACATCAATGAATAACTCATCGAAACACAAATATGAACTTCAAAATCACAATTCTACCGATCCCATATACCAAAACATCAATAACTCATCAAAACACAAATATGAACTTCAAAACACAATTCTACCTATTCCCATATACCAAAACATAAATGAATAACTCATCAAAACACAAATATGAACTGCAAAATCACAATTCTACCTATTCCATATACCAAAACATCAATAACTTATCAAAACACAAATATGAACTTCAAAAAACAATTTCAACCTATTCCATATACCAAAACATCAATTAATAACTCATTAAAACACAAATATGAACTTCAAAATCTCAATTCCACCTATTCCATATACCAAAACATCAATGAATAACTCATCGAAACACAAATATGAACTTCAAAATTTCAATTCTACCTATCCCATATACCAAAACATCAATAACTCATCAAAACACAAATATGAACTTCAAAACACAATTCTACCTATTCCCATATACCAAAACATAAATGAATAACTCATCAAAACACAAATATGAACTGCAAAATCACAATTCTACCTATTCCATATACCAAAACATCAATAACTTATCAAAACACAAATATGTACTTCAAAAAACAATTTCAACCTATTCCATATACCAAAACATCAATTAATAACTCATTAAAACACAAATATGAACTTCAAAATCTCAATTCCACCTATTCCATATACCAAAACATCAATGAATAACTCATCGAAACACAAATATGAACTTCAAAATCACAATTCTACCGATCCCATATACCAAAACATCAATAACTCATCAAAACACAAATATGAACTTCAAAACACAATTCTACCTATTCCCATATACCAAAACATAAATGAATAACTCATCAAAACACAAATATGAACTGCAAAATCACAATTCTACCTATTCCATATACCAAAACATCAATAACTTATCAAAACACAAATATGAACTTCAAAAAACAATTTCAACCTATTCCATATACCAAAACATCAATTAATAACTCATTAAAACACAAATATGAACTTCAAAATCTCAATTCCACCTATTCCATATACCAAAACATCAATGAATAACTCATCGAAACACAAATATGAACTTCAAAATTTCAATTCTACCTATCCCATATACCAAAACATCAATAACTCATCAAAACACAAATATGAACTTCAAAATCTCAATTCTACCTATTCCATATAACAAAACATAATATAACTCATCAAAACACAAATATGAACTTCAAAATCACAATTCTACCTATTCCATATACCAAAACATCAATAACTCATCAAAACACAAATATGAACTTCAAAATCTCAATTCTACCTATTCCATATAACAAAACATAATATAACTAATCAAAACACAAATATGAACTTCAAAATCACAATTCTACCTATTCCATATACCAAAACATCAATAACTCATCAAAACACAAATATGAACTTCAAAATCTCAATTCTACCTATTCCATATACCAAAACATCAATGAATAACTCATCGAAACACAAATATGAACTTCAAAATCACAATTCTACCTATCCCATATACCAAAACATCAATAACTCATCAAAACACAAATATGAACTTCAAAATCTCAATTCTACCTATTCCATATAACAAAACATAATATAACTCATCAAAAGACAAATATGAACTTCAAAATCACAATTCTACCTATTCCATATACCAAAACATCAATAACTCATCAAAACAAAAATATGAACTTCAAAATCTCAATTCTACCTATTCCATATAACAAAACATAATATAACTAATCAAAACACAAATATGAACTTCAAAATCTCAATTCTACCTATTCCATATACCAAAACATCAATGAATAACTCATCAAAACACAAATATGAACTTCAAAATCTCAATTCTACCTATTCCATATACCAAAACATCTATGAATAACTCATCAAAACACAAATATGAACTTCAAAATCACAATTCTACCTATTTCATATACCAAAACATCAATAACTCATCAAAACACAAATATGAACTTCAAAACACAATTTCTATCTATTCCATTTACCAAAACATCAATAACTCATCAAAACACAAATATTACCTTCAAAATCACAATTCTACCTATTCCATATAACAAAACATAATATAACTCATCAAAACACAAATATGAACTTCAAAATCACAATTCTACCTATTCCATATACCAAAACATCAATGAATAACTCATCGAAACACAAATATGAACTTCAAAATCACAATTCAACCTATTCCATATACCAAAACATCAATAACTCATCAAAACACAAATATGAACTTCAAAATCACAATTCTACCTATTCCATATAACAAAACATAATATAACTCATTAAAACACAAATATGAACTTCCAAATCACAATTCTACCTATTCCATATACCAAAACATCAATAACTCATCAAAACACAAATATGAACTTCAAAATCTCAATTCTACCTATTCCATATAACAAAACATAATATAACTCATCAAAACACAAATATGAACTTCCAAATCACAATTCTACCTATTCCATATACCAAAACATAATATAACTAATCAAAAACACAAATATGAACTTCAAAATCTCAATTCTACCTATTCCATATAACAAAACATAATATAACTAATCAAAACACAAATATGAACTTCAAAATCTCAATTCTACCTATTCCATATACCAAAACATCAATGAATAACACATCAAAAAACAAATATGAACTTCAAAATCACAATTCTACCTATTCCCATATACCAAAACATAAATGAATAACTCATCAAAACACAAATATGAACTGCAAAATCTCAATTCTCCCTATTACATATAACAAAACATAATATAACTCATCAAAACACAAATATGAACTTCAAAATCACAATTCTACCTATTCCATATACCAAAACATAATATAACTAATCAAAAACACAAATATGAACTTCAAAATCTCAATTCTACCTATTCCATATGACAAAACATAATATAACTAATCAAAACACAAATATGAACTTCAACATCTCAATTCTACCTATTCCATATACCAAAACATCAATGAATAACTCATCAAAACACAAATATGAACTTCAAAATCACAATTCTATCTATTCCATATACCAAAACATCAATAACTCATCAAAACACAAATATGAACTTCAAAACACAATTTCTATCTATTTCATTTACCAAAACATCAATAACTCATCAAAACACAAATATTACCTTCAAAATCACAATTCTACCTATTCCATATAACAAAACATAATATAACTCATCAAAACACAAATATGAACTTCAAAATCACAATTCTACCTATTCCATATACCAAAACATCAATTAATAACTCATTAAAACACAAATATGAAATTCAAAATCTCAATTCCACCTATTCCATATACCAAAACATCAATGAATAACTCATCGAAACACAAATATGAACTTCAAAATCACAATTCTACCTATCCCATATACGAAAACATCAATAACTCATCAAAACACAAATATGAACTTCAAAATCTCAATTCTACCTATTCCATATAACAAAACACAAATATGAACTTCAAAATCACAATTCTACCTATTCCATATACCAAAACATCAATAACTCATCAAAACACAAATATGAACTTCAAAACACAATTCTACCTATTCCCATATACCAAAACATAAATGAATCACTCATCAAAACACAAATATGAACTGCAAAATCACAATTCTACCTATTCCATATACCAAAACATCAATAACTTATCAAAACACAAATATGAACTTCAAAAAACAATTTCAACCTATTCCATATACCAAAACATCAATTAATAACTCATCAAAACACAAATATGAACTTCAAAACACAATTCTACCTATTCCCATATACCAAAACATAAATGAATCACTCATCAAAACACAAATATGAACTGCAAAATCACAATTCTACCTATTCCATATACCAAAACATCAATAACTTATCAAAACACAAATATGAACTTCAAAAAACAATTTCAACCTATTCCATATACCAAAACATCAATTAATAACTCATTAAAACACAAATATGAACTTCAAAATCTCAATTCCACCTATTCCATATACCAAAACATCAATGAATAACTCATCGAAACACAAATATGAACTTCAAAATCACAATTCTACCAATCCCATATACCAAAACATCAATAACTCATCAAAACACAAATATGAACTTCAAAATCTCAATTCTACCTATTCCATATAACAAAACATAATATAACTCATCAAAACACAAATATGAACTTCAAAATCACAATTCTACCTATTCCATATACCAAAACATAATATAACTAATCAAAAACACAAATATGAACTTCAAAATCTCAATTCTACCTATTCCATATAACAAAACATAATATAACTAATCAAAACACAAATATGAACTTCAAAATCTCAATTCTACCTATTCCATATACCAAAACATCAATGAATAACTCATCAAAACACAAATATGAACTTCAAAATCACAATTCTACCTATTCCATATACCAAAACATCAATAACTCATCAAAACACAAATATGAACTTCAAAACACAATTTCTATCTATTCCATTTACCAAAACATCAATAACTCATCAAAACACAAATATTACCTTCAAAATCACAATTCTACCTATTCCATATAACAAAACATAATATAACTCATCAAAACACAAATATGAACTTCAAAATCACTATTCTACCTATTCCATATACCAAAACATCAATAACTCATCAAAACACAAATATGAACTTCAAAATCTCAATTCTACCTATTCCATATAACAAAACATAATATAACTAATCAAAACAGAAATATGAACTTCAAAATCATAATTCTACCTATTCCATATACCAAAATATCAATAACTCATCAAAACACAAATATGAACTTCAAAATCTCAATTCTACCTATTCCATATACCAAAACATCAATGAATAACTCATCGAAACACAAATATGAACTTCAAAATCACAATTCTACCTATTCCATATACCAAAACATCAATGAATAACTTATCGAAACACAAATATGAACTTCAAAATCACAATTCTACCTATTCCATATAACAAAACATAATATAACTCATTAAAACACAAATATGAACTTCCAAATCACAATTCTACCTATTCCATATACCAAAACATCAATAACTCATCAAAACACAAATATGAACTTCAAAATCTCAATTCTACCTATTCCATATAACAAAACATAATATAACTCATCAAAACACAAATATGAACTTCCAAATCACAATTCTACCTATTCCATATACCAAAACATAATATAACTAATCAAAAACACAAATATGAACTTCAAAATCTCAATTCTACCTATTCCATATAACAAAACATAATATAACTAATCAAAACACAAATATGAACTTCAAAATCTCAATTCTACCTATTCCATATACCAAAACATCAATGAATAACACATCAAAAAACAAATATGAACTTCAAAATCACAATTCTACCTATTCCCATATACCAAAACATAAATGAATAACTCATCAAAACACAAATATGAACTGCAAAATCTCAATTCTCCCTATTCCATATAACAAAACATAATATAACTCATCAAAACACAAATATGAACTTCAAAATCACAATTCTACCTATTCAATATACCAAAACATAATATAACTAATCAAAAACACAAATATGAACTTCAAAATCTCAATTCTACCTATTCCATATAACAAAACATAATATAACTAATCAAAACACAAATATGAACTTCAACATCTCAATTCTACCTATTCCATATACCAAAACATCAATGAATAACTCATTAAAACACAAATATGAACTTCAAAATCACAATTCTACCTATTCCATATACCAAAACATCAATAAATCATCAAAACACAAATATGAACTTCAAAACACAATTTCTATCTATTTCATTTACCAAAACATCAATAACTCATCAAAACACAAATATTACCTTCAAAATCACAATTCTACCTATTCCATATAACAAAACATAATATAACTCATCAAAACACAAATATGAACTTCAAAATCACAATTCTACCTATTCCATATACCAAAACATCAATAACTCATCAAAACACAAATATGAACTTCAAAATCTCAATTCTACCTATTCCATATAACAAAACATAATATAACTAATCAAAACACAAATATGAACTTCAAAATCACAATTCTACCTATTCCATATACCAAAATATCAATAACTCATCAAAACACAAATATGAACTTCAAAATCTCAATTCTACCTATTCCATATACCAAAACATCAATGAATAACTCATCGAAACACAAATATGAACTTCAAAATCACAATTCTACCTATCCCATATACCAAAACATCAATAACTCATCAAAACACAAATATGAACTTCAAAATCTCAATTCTACCTATTCCATATACCAAAACATCAATGAATAACTCATCAAAAAACAAATAAGAACTTCAAAATCACAATTCTACCTATTCCCATATACCAAAACATAAATGAATAACTCATCAAAACACAAATATGAACTGCAAAATCACAATTCTACCTATTCCATATACCAAAACATCAATAACTTATCAAAACACAAATATGAACTTCAAAAAAAAAATTCAACCTATTCCATATACCAAAACATCAATTAATAACTCATTAAAACACAAATATGAACTTCAAAATCTCAATTCCACCTATTCCATATACCAAAACATCAATGAATAACTCATCGAAACACAAATATGAACTTCAAAATCACAATTCTACCTATTCCATATAACAAAACATCAATGAATAACTCATCGAAACACAAATATGAACTTCAAAATCACAATTCTACCTATTCCATATAACAAAACATCAATGAATAACTCATCGAAACACAAATATGAACTTCAAAATCACAATTCTACCTATTCCATATAACAAAACATAATATAACTCATCAAAACACAAATATGAACTTCCAAATCACAATTCTACCTATTCCATATACCAAAACATCAATAACTCATCAAAACACAAATATGAACTTCAAAATCTCAATTCTACCTATTCCATATAACAAAACAAAATATAACTCATCAAAACACAAATATGAACTTCCAAATCTCAATTCTACCTATTCCATATACCAAAACATAATATAACTAATCAAAAACACAAATATGAACTTCAAAATCTCAATTCTACCTATTCCATATAACAAAACATAATATAACTAATCAAAACACAAATATGAACTTCAAAATCTCAATTCTACCTATTCCATATACCAAAACATAATATAACTCATCGAAACACAAATATGAACTTCAAAATCACAATTCTACCAATCCCATATACCAAAACATCAATAACTCATCAAAACACAAATATGAACTTCAAAATCTCAATTCTACCTATTCCATATAACAAAACATAATATAACTCATCAAAACACAAATATGAACTTCAAAATCACAATTCTACCTATTCCATATACCAAAACATAATATAACTAATCAAAAACACAAATATGAACTTCAAAATCTCAATTCTACCTATTCCATATAACAAAACATAATATAACTAATCAAAACACAAATATGAACTTCAAAATCTCAATTCTACCTATTCCATATACCAAAACATCAATGAATAACTCATCAAAACACAAATATGAACTTCAAAATCACAATTCTACCTATTCCATATACCAAAACATCAATAACTCATCAAAACACAAATATGAACTTCAAAACACAATTTCTATCTATTCCATTTACCAAAACATCAATAACTCATCAAAACACAAATATTACCTTCAAAATCACAATTCTACCTATTCCATATAACAAAACATAATATAACTCATCAAAACACAAATATGAACTTCAAAATCACTATTCTACCTATTCCATATACCAAAACATCAATAACTCATCAAAACACAAATATGAACTTCAAAATCTCAATTCTACCTATTCCATATAACAAAACATAATATAACTAATCAAAACAGAAATATGAACTTCAAAATCATAATTCTACCTATTCCATATACCAAAATATCAATAACTCATCAAAACACAAATATGAACTTCAAAATCTCAATTCTACCTATTCCATATACCAAAACATCAATGAATAACTCATCGAAACACAAATATGAACTTCAAAATCACAATTCTACCTATTCCATATACCAAAACATCAATGAATAACTTATCGAAACACAAATATGAACTTCAAAATCACAATTCTACCTATTCCATATAACAAAACATAATATAACTCATTAAAACACAAATATGAACTTCCAAATCACAATTCTACCTATTCCATATACCAAAACATCAATAACTCATCAAAACACAAATATGAACTTCAAAATCTCAATTCTACCTATTCCATATAACAAAACATAATATAACTCATCAAAACACAAATATGAACTTCCAAATCACAATTCTACCTATTCCATATACCAAAACATAATATAACTAATCAAAAACACAAATATGAACTTCAAAATCTCAATTCTACCTATTCCATATAACAAAACATAATATAACTAATCAAAACACAAATATGAACTTCAAAATCTCAATTCTACCTATTCCATATACCAAAACATCAATGAATAACACATCAAAAAACAAATATGAACTTCAAAATCACAATTCTACCTATTCCCATATACCAAAACATAAATGAATAACTCATCAAAACACAAATATGAACTGCAAAATCTCAATTCTCCCTATTCCATATAACAAAACATAATATAACTCATCAAAACACAAATATGAACTTCAAAATCACAATTCTACCTATTCAATATACCAAAACATAATATAACTAATCAAAAACACAAATATGAACTTCAAAATCTCAATTCTACCTATTCCATATAACAAAACATAATATAACTAATCAAAACACAAATATGAACTTCAACATCTCAATTCTACCTATTCCATATACCAAAACATCAATGAATAACTCATTAAAACACAAATATGAACTTCAAAATCACAATTCTACCTATTCCATATACCAAAACATCAATAAATCATCAAAACACAAATATGAACTTCAAAACACAATTTCTATCTATTTCATTTACCAAAACATCAATAACTCATCAAAACACAAATATTACCTTCAAAATCACAATTCTACCTATTCCATATAACAAAACATAATATAACTCATCAAAACACAAATATGAACTTCAAAATCACAATTCTACCTATTCCATATACCAAAACATCAATAACTCATCAAAACACAAATATGAACTTCAAAATCTCAATTCTACCTATTCCATATAACAAAACATAATATAACTAATCAAAACACAAATATGAACTTCAAAATCACAATTCTACCTATTCCATATACCAAAATATCAATAACTCATCAAAACACAAATATGAACTTCAAAATCTCAATTCTACCTATTCCATATACCAAAACATCAATGAATAACTCATCGAAACACAAATATGAACTTCAAAATCACAATTCTACCTATCCCATATACCAAAACATCAATAACTCATCAAAACACAAATATGAACTTCAAAATCTCAATTCTACCTATTCCATATACCAAAACATCAATGAATAACTCATCAAAAAACAAATAAGAACTTCAAAATCACAATTCTACCTATTCCCATATACCAAAACATAAATGAATAACTCATCAAAACACAAATATGAACTGCAAAATCACAATTCTACCTATTCCATATACCAAAACATCAATAACTTATCAAAACACAAATATGAACTTCAAAAAAAAAATTCAACCTATTCCATATACCAAAACATCAATTAATAACTCATTAAAACACAAATATGAACTTCAAAATCTCAATTCCACCTATTCCATATACCAAAACATCAATGAATAACTCATCGAAACACAAATATGAACTTCAAAATCACAATTCTACCTATTCCATATAACAAAACATCAATGAATAACTCATCGAAACACAAATATGAACTTCAAAATCACAATTCTACCTATTCCATATAACAAAACATCAATGAATAACTCATCGAAACACAAATATGAACTTCAAAATCTCAATTCTACCTATTCCATATAACAAAACATAATATAACTCATCAAAACACAAATATGAACTTCCAAATCACAATTCTACCTATTCCATATACCAAAACATAATATAACTAATCAAAAACACAAATATGAACTTCAAAATCTCAATTCTACCTATTCCATATAACAAAACATAATATAACTAATCAAAACACAAATATGAACTTCAAAATCTCAATTCTACCTATTCCATATACCAAAACATCAATGAATAACACATCAAAAAACAAATATGAACTTCAAAATCACAATTCTACCTATTCCCATATACCAAAACATAAATGAATAACTCATCAAAACACAAATATGAACTGCAAAATCTCAATTCTCCCTATTCCATATAACAAAACATAATATAACTCATCAAAACACAAATATGAACTTCAAAATCACAATTCTACCTATTCAATATACCAAAACATAATATAACTAATCAAAAACACAAATATGAACTTCAAAATCTCAATTCTACCTATTCCATATAACAAAACATAATATAACTAATCAAAACACAAATATGAACTTCAACATCTCAATTCTACCTATTCCATATACCAAAACATCAATGAATAACTCATTAAAACACAAATATGAACTTCAAAATCACAATTCTACCTATTCCATATACCAAAACATCAATAAATCATCAAAACACAAATATGAACTTCAAAACACAATTTCTATCTATTTCATTTACCAAAACATCAATAACTCATCAAAACACAAATATTACCTTCAAAATCACAATTCTACCTATTCCATATAACAAAACATAATATAACTCATCAAAACACAAATATGAACTTCAAAATCACAATTCTACCTATTCCATATACCAAAACATCAATAACTCATCAAAACACAAATATGAACTTCAAAATCTCAATTCTACCTATTCCATATAACAAAACATAATATAACTAATCAAAACACAAATATGAACTTCAAAATCACAATTCTACCTATTCCATATACCAAAATATCAATAACTCATCAAAACACAAATATGAACTTCAAAATCTCAATTCTACCTATTCCATATACCAAAACATCAATGAATAACTCATCGAAACACAAATATGAACTTCAAAATCACAATTCTACCTATCCCATATACCAAAACATCAATAACTCATCAAAACACAAATATGAACTTCAAAATCTCAATTCTACCTATTCCATATACCAAAACATCAATGAATAACTCATCAAAAAACAAATAAGAACTTCAAAATCACAATTCTACCTATTCCCATATACCAAAACATAAATGAATAACTCATCAAAACACAAATATGAACTGCAAAATCACAATTCTACCTATTCCATATACCAAAACATCAATAACTTATCAAAACACAAATATGAACTTCAAAAAAAAAATTCAACCTATTCCATATACCAAAACATCAATTAATAACTCATTAAAACACAAATATGAACTTCAAAATCTCAATTCCACCTATTCCATATACCAAAACATCAATGAATAACTCATCGAAACACAAATATGAACTTCAAAATCACAATTCTACCTATTCCATATAACAAAACATCAATGAATAACTCATCGAAACACAAATATGAACTTCAAAATCACAATTCTACCTATTCCATATAACAAAACATCAATGAATAACTCATCGAAACACAAATATGAACTTCAAAATCACAATTCTACCTATTCCATATAACAAAACATAATATAACTCATCAAAACACAAATATGAACTTCCAAATCACAATTCTACCTATTCCATATACCAAAACATCAATAACTCATCAAAACACAAATATGAACTTCAAAATCTCAATTCTACCTATTCCATATAACAAAACAAAATATAACTCATCAAAACACAAATATGAACTTCCAAATCTCAATTCTACCTATTCCATATACCAAAACATAATATAACTAATCAAAAACACAAATATGAACTTCAAAATCTCAATTCTACCTATTCCATATAACAAAACATAATATAACTAATCAAAACACAAATATGAACTTCAAAATCTCAATTCTACCTATTCCATATACCAAAACATCAATGAATAACACATCAAAAAACAAATATGAACTTCAAAATCACAATTCTACCTATTCCCATATACCAAAACATAAATGAATAACTCATCAAAACACAAATATGAACTGCAAAATCTCAATTCTCCCTATTCCATATAACAAAACATAATATAACTCATCAAAACACAAATATGAACTTCAAAAACAATTTCTACCTATTCCATATACCAAAACATCAATTAATAACTCATCTAAACACAAATATGAACTTCAAAATCACAATTCTACCTATCCCATATACCAAAACATCAATAACTCATCAAAACACAAATATGAACTTTAAAATCACAATACTACCTATTCCATATACCAAAACATCAATCAATAACTCAAAAAAACACAAATATGAACTTCACAATAAAAATTCTACCTATTCCATATACCAAAACATAATATAACTAATCAAAACACAAATATGAACTTCAAAATCACAATTCTACCTATTCCATATACCAAAATATCAATAACTCATCAAAACACAAATATGAACTTCAAAATCTCAATTCTACCTATTCCGTATACCAAAACATCAATGAATAACTCATCGAAACACAAATATGAACTTCAAAATCACAATTCTACCTATCCCATATACCAAAATATCAATAACTCATCAAAACACAAATATGAACTTCAAAATCTCAATTCTACCTATTCCATATACCAAAACATCAATGAATAACTCATCAAAAAACAAATATGAACTTCAAAATCACAATTCTACCTATTCCATATACCAAAACATCAATAACTCATCAAAACACAAATATGAACTTCAAAACACAATTTCTATCTATTTCATTTACCAAAACATCAATAACTCATCAAAACACAAATATTACCTTCAAAATCACAATTCTACCTATTCCATATAACAAAACATAATATAACTCATCAAAACACAAATATGAACTTCAAAATCACAATTCTACCTATTCCATATACCAAAACATCAATAACTCATCAAAACACAAATATGAACTTCAAAATCTCAATTCTACCTATTCCATATAACAAAACATAATATAACTCATCAAAACACAAATATGAACTTCAAAACACAATTTCTATCTATTTCATTTACCAAAACATCAATAACTCATCAAAACACAAATATTACCTTCAAAATCACAATTCTACCTATTCCATATAACAAAACATAATATAACTCATCAAAACACAAATATGAACTTCAAAATCACAATTCTACCTATTCCATATACCAAAACATCAATAACTCATCAAAACACAAATATGAACTTCAAAATCTCAATTCTACCTATTCCATATAACAAAACATAATATAACTCATCAAAACACAAATATGAACTTCAAAATCACAATTGTACCTATTCCATATACCAAAATATCAATAACTCATCAAAACACAAATATGAACTTCAAAATCTCAATTCTACCTATTCCATATACCAAAACATCAATGAATAACTCATCGAAACACAAATATGAACTTCAAAATCACAATTCTACCTATCCCATATACCAAAACATCAATAACTCATCGAAACACAAATATTACCTTCAAAATCACAATTCTACCTATTCCATATAACAAAACATAATATAACTCATCAAAACACAAATATGAACTTCAAAATCACAATTCTACCTATTCCATATACCAAAACATCAATAACTCATCAAAACACAAATATGAACTTCAAAATCTCAATTCTACCTATTCCATATAACAAAACATAATATAACTAATCAAAACACAAATATGAACTTCAAAATCACAATTCTACCTATTCCATATACCAAAACATCAATAACTCATCAAAACACAAATATGAACTTCAAAATCTCAATTCTACCTATTCCATATAACAAAACATAATATAACTAATCAAAACACAAATATGAACTTCAAAATCACAATTCTACCTATTCCATATACCAAAATATCAATAACTCATCAAAACACAAATATGAACTTCAAAATCTCAATTCTACCTATTCCATATACCAAAACATCAATGAATAACTCATCGAAACACAAATATGAACTTCAAAATCACAATTCTACCTATCCCATATACCAAAACATCAATAACTCATCAAAACACAAATATGAACTTCAAAATCTCAATTCTACCTATTCCATATACCAAAACATCAATGAATAACTCATCAAAAAACAAATATGAACTTCAAAATCACAATTCTACCTATTCCCATATACCAAAACATAAATGAATAACTCATCAAAACACAAATATGAACTGCAAAATCACAATTCTACCTATTCCATATACCAAAACATCAATAACTTATCAAAACACAAATATGAACTTCAAAAAAAAAATTCAACCTATTCCATATACCAAAACATCAATTAATAACTCATTAAAACACAAATATGAACTTCAAAATCTCAATTCCACCTATTCCATATACCAAAACATCAATGAATAACTCATCGAAACACAAATATGAACTTCAAAATCACAATTCTACCTATTCCATATAACAAAACATCAATGAATAACTCATCGAAACACAAATATGAACTTCAAAATCACAATTCTACCTATTCCATATAACAAAACATCAATGAATAACTCATCGAAACACAAATATGAACTTCAAAATCACAATTCTACCTATTCCATATACCAAAACATCAATGAATAACACATCAAAAAACAAATATGAACTTCAAAATCACAATTATACCTATTCCCATATACCAAAACATAAATGAATAACTCATCAAAACACAAATATGAACTGCAAAATCTCAATTCTCCCTATTCCATATAACAAAACATAATATAACTCATCAAAACACAAATATGAACTTCAAAAACAATTTCTACCTATTCCATATACCAAAACATCAATTAATAACTCATCTAAACACAAATATGAACTTCAAAATCACAATTCTACCTATCCCATATACCAAAACATCAATAACTCATCAAAACACAAATATGAACTTTAAAATCACAATACTACCTATTCCATATACCAAAACATCAATCAATAACTCAAAAAAACACAAATATGAACTTCACAATAAAAATTCTACCTATTCCATATACCAAAACATAATATAACTAATCAAAACACAAATATGAACTTCAAAATCACAATTCTACCTATTCCATATACCAAAATATCAATAACTCATCAAAACACAAATATGAACTTCAAAATCTCAATTCTACCTATTCCGTATACCAAAACATCAATGAATAACTCATCAAAACACAAATATGAACTTCAAAATCACAATTCTACCTATCCCATATACCAAAATATCAATAACTCATCAAAACACAAATATGAACTTCAAAATCTCAATTCTACCTATTCCATATACCAAAACATCAATGAATAACTCATCAAAAAACAAATATGAACTTCAAAATCACAATTCTACCTATTCCATATACCAAAACATCAATAACTCATCAAAACACAAATATGAACTTCAAAACACAATTTCTATCTATTTCATTTACCAAAACATCAATAACTCATCAAAACACAAATATTACCTTCAAAATCACAATTCTACCTATTCCATATAACAAAACATAATATAACTCATCAAAACACAAATATGAACTTCAAAATCACAATTCTACCTATTCCATATACCAAAACATCAATAACTCATCAAAACACAAATATGAACTTCAAAATCTCAATTCTACCTATTCCATATAACAAAACATAATATAACTCATCAAAACACAAATATGAACTTCAAAACACAATTTCTATCTATTTCATTTACCAAAACATCAATAACTCATCAAAACACAAATATTACCTTCAAAATCACAATTCTACCTATTCCATATAACAAAACATAATATAACGCATCAAAACACAAATATGAACTTCAAAATCACAATTCTACCTATTCCATATACCAAAACATCAATAACTCATCAAAACACAAATATGAACTTCAAAATCTCAATTCTACCTATTCCATATAACAAAACATAATATAACTCATCAAAACACAAATATGAACTTCAAAATCACAATTGTACCTATTCCATATACCAAAATATCAATAACTCATCAAAACACAAATATGAACTTCAAAATCTCAATTCTACCTATTCCATATACCAAAACATCAATGAATAACTCATCGAAACACAAATATGAACTTCAAAATCACAATTCTACCTATCCCATATACCAAAACATCAATAACTCATCGAAACACAAATATTACCTTCAAAATCACAATTCTACCTATTCCATATAACAAAACATAATATAACTCATCAAAACACAAATATGAACTTCAAAATCACAATTCTACCTATTCCATATACCAAAACATCAATAACTCATCAAAACACAAATATGAACTTCAAAATCTCAATTCTACCTATTCCATATAACAAAACATAATATAACTAATCAAAACACAAATATGAACTTCAAAATCACAATTCTACCTATTCCATATACCAAAACATCAATAACTCATCAAAACACAAATATGAACTTCAAAATCTCAATTCTACCTATTCCATATAACAAAACATAATATAACTAATCAAAACACAAATATGAACTTCAAAATCACAATTCTACCTATTCCATATACCAAAATATCAATAACTCATCAAAACACAAATATGAACTTCAAAATCTCAATTCTACCTATTCCATATACCAAAACATCAATGAATAACTCATCGAAACACAAATATGAACTTCAAAATCACAATTCTACCTATCCCATATACCAAAACATCAATAACTCATCAAAACACAAATATGAACTTCAAAATCTCAATTCTACCTATTCCATATACCAAAACATCAATGAATAACTCATCAAAAAACAAATATGAACTTCAAAATCACAATTCTACCTATTCCCATATACCAAAACATAAATGAATAACTCATCAAAACACAAATATGAACTGCAAAATCACAATTCTACCTATTCCATATACCAAAACATCAATAACTTATCAAAACACAAATATGAACTTCAAAAAAAAAATTCAACCTATTCCATATACCAAAACATCAATTAATAACTCATTAAAACACAAATATGAACTTCAAAATCTCAATTCCACCTATTCCATATACCAAAACATCAATGAATAACTCATCGAAACACAAATATGAACTTCAAAATCACAATTCTACCTATTCCATATAACAAAACATCAATGAATAACTCATCGAAACACAAATATGAACTTCAAAATCACAATTCTACCTATTCCATATAACAAAACATCAATGAATAACTCATCGAAACACAAATATGAACTTCAAAATCACAATTCTACCTATTCCATATAACAAAACATAATATAACTCATCAAAACACAAATATGAACTTCCAAATCACAATTCTACCTATTCCATATACCAAAACATCAATAACTCATCAAAACACAAATATGAACTTTAAAATCTCAATTCTACCTATTCCATATAACAAAACAAAATATAACTCATCAAAACACAAATATGAACTTCCAAATCTCAATTCTACCTATTCCATATACCAAAACATAATATAACTAATCAAAAACACAAATATGAACTTCAAAATCTCAATTCTACCTATTCCATATAACAAAAGATAATATAACTAATCAAAACACAAATATGAAATACAAAATCTCAATTCTACCTATTCCATATACCAAAACATCAATGAATAACACATCAAAAAACAAATATGAACTTCAAAATCACAATTCTACCTATTCCCATATACCAAAACATAAATGAATAACTCATCAAAACACAAATATGAACTGCAAAATCTCAATTCTCCCTATTCCATATAACAAAACATAATATAACTCATCAAAACACAAATATGAACTTCAAAAACAATTTCTACCTATTCCATATACCAAAACATCAATTAATAACTCATCTAAACACAAATATGAACTTCAAAATCACAATTCTACCTATCCCATATACCAAAACATCAATAACTCATCAAAACACAAATATGAACTTTAAAATCACAATACTACCTATTCCATATACCAAAATATCAATAACTCATCAAAACACAAATATGAACTTCAAAATCTCAATTCTACCTATTCCATATACCAAAACATCAATGAATAACTCATCGAAACACAAATATGAACTTCAAAATCACAATTCTACCTATCCCATATACCAAAACATCAATAACTCATCAAAACACAAATATTACCTTCAAAATCACAATTCTACCTATTCCATATAACAAAACATAATATAACTCATCAAAACACAAATATGAACTTCAAAATCACAATTCTACCTATTCCATATACCAAAACATCAATAACTCATCAAAACACAAATATGAACTTCAAAATCTCAATTCTACCTATTCCATATAACAAAACATAATATAACTAATCAAAACACAAATATGAACTTCAAAATCACAATTCTACCTATTCCATATACCAAAACATCAATAACTCATCAAAACACAAATATGAACTTCAAAATCTCAATTCTACCTATTCCATATAACAAAACATAATATAACTAATCAAAACACAAATATGAACTTCAAAATCACAATTCTACCTATTCCATATACCAAAATATCAATAACTCATCAAAACACAAATATGAACTTCAAAATCTCAATTCTACCTATTCCATATACCAAAACATCAATGAATAACTCATCGAAACACAAATATGAAATTCAAAATCACAATTCTACCTATCCCATATACCAAAACATCAATAACTCATCGAAACACAAATATTACCTTCAAAATCACAATTCTACCTATTCCATATAACAAAACATAATATAACTCATCAAAACACAAATATGAACTTCAAAATCACAATTCTACCTATTCCATATACCAAAACATCAATAACTCATCAAAACACAAATATGAACTTCAAAATCTCAATTCTACCTATTCCATATAACAAAACATAATATAACTAATCAAAACACAAATATGAACTTCAAAATCACAATTCTACCTATTCCATATACCAAAACATCAATAACTCATCAAAACACAAATATGAACTTCAAAATCTCAATTCTACCTATTCCATATAACAAAACATAATATAACTAATCAAAACACAAATATGAACTTCAAAATCACAATTCTACCTATTCCATATACCAAAATATCAATAACTCATCAAAACACAAATATGAACTTCAAAATCTCAATTCTACCTATTCCATATACCAAAACATCAATAACTCATCAAAACACAAATATGAACTTCAAAATCTCAATTCTACCTATTCCATATAACAAAACATAATATAACTAATCAAAACACAAATATGAACTTCAAAATCACAATTCTACCTATTCCATATACCAAAACATCAATAACTCATCAAAACACAAATATGAACTTCAAAATCTCAATTCTACCTATTCCATATAACAAAACATAATATAACTAATCAAAACACAAATATGAACTTCAAAATCACAATTCTACCTATTCCATATACCAAAATATCAATAACTCATCAAAACACAAATATGAACTTCAAAATCTCAATTCTACCTATTCCATATACCAAAACATCAATGAATAACTCATCGAAACACAAATATGAACTTCAAAATCACAATTCTACCTATCCCATATACCAAAACATCAATAACTCATCAAAACACAAATATGAACTTCAAAATCTCAATTCTACCTATTCCATATACCAAAACATCAATGAATAACTCATCAAAAAACAAATATGAACTTCAAAATCACAATTCTACCTATTCCCATATACCAAAACATAAATGAATAACTCATCAAAACACAAATATGAACTTCAAAATCACAATTCTACCTATTCCATATACCAAAACATCAATGAATAACTCATCAAAACACAAACATGAACTTCAAAATCACAATTCTAACTATTCCATATAACAAAACATAATATAACTAATCAAAACACAAATATGAACTTCAAAATCTCAATTCCACCTATTCCATATACCAAAACATCAATGAATAACTCATCGAAACACAAATATGAACTTCAAAATCACAATTCTACCTATTCCATATAACAAAACATCAATGAATAACTCATCGAAACACAAATATGAACTTCAAAATCACAATTCTACCTATTCCATATAACAAAACATCAATGAATAACTCATCGAAACACAAATATGAACTTCAAAATCACAATTCTACCTATTCCATATAACAAAACATAATATAACTCATCAAAACACAAATATGAACTTCCAAATCACAATTCTACCTATTCCATATACCAAAACATCAATAACTCATCAAAACACAAATATGAACTTCAAAATCTCAATTCTACCTATTCCATATAACAAAACAAAATATAACTCATCAAAACACAAATATGAACTTCCAAATCTCAATTCTACCTATTCCATATACCAAAACATAATATAACTAATCAAAAACACAAATATGAACTTCAAAATCTCAATTCTACCTATTCCATATAACAAAACATAATATAACTAATCAAAACACAAATATGAACTTCAAAATCTCAATTCTACCTATTCCATATACCAAAACATCAATGAATAACACATCAAAAAACAAATATGAACTTCAAAATCACAATTCTACCTATTCCCATATACCAAAACATAAATGAATAACTCATCAAAACACTAATATGAACTGCAAAATCTCAATTCCCCCTATTCCATATAACAAAACATAATATAACTCATCAAAACACAAATATGAACTTCAAAAACAATTTCTACCTATTCCATATACCAAAACATCAATTAATAACTCATCTAAACACAAATATGAACTTCAAAATCACAATTCTACCTATCCCATATACCAAAACATCAATAACTCATCAAAACACAAATATGAACTTTAAAATCACAATACTACCTATTCCATATACCAAAATATCAATAACTCATCAAAACACAAATATGAACTTCAAAATCTCAATTCTACCTATTCCATATACCAAAACATCAATGAATAACTCATCGAAACACAAATATGAACTTCAAAATCACAATTCTACCTATCCCATATACCAAAACATCAATAACTCATCAAAACACAAATATTACCTTCAAAATCACAATTCTACCTATTCCATATAACAAAACATAATATAACTCATCAAAACACAAATATGAACTTCAAAATCACAATTCTACCTATTCCATATACCAAAACATCAATAACTCATCAAAACACAAATATGAACTTCAAAATCTCAATTCTACCTATTCCATATACCAAAATATCAATAACTCATCAAAACACAAATATGAACTTCAAAATCTCAATTCTACCTATTCCATATACCAAAACATCAATGAATAACTCATCGAAACACAAATATGAACTTCAAAATCACAATTCTACCTATCCCATATACCAAAACATCAATAACTCATCAAAACACAAATATGAACTTCAAAATCTCAATTCTACCTATTCCATATACCAAAACATCAATGAATAACTCATCAAAACACAAATATGAACTTCAAAATCACAATTCTACCTATTCCATATACCAAAACATCAATTACTCATCAAAACACAAATATGAACTTCAAAACACAATTTCTATCTATTTCATTTACCAAAACATCAATAACTCATCAAAACACAAATATTACCTTCAAAATCACAATTCTACCTATTCCATATACCAAAACATCAATGAATAACTCATCAAAACACAAATATGAACTTCAAAACACAATTTCTATCTATTCCATATACCAAAACATAATATAACTAATCAAAACACAAATATGAACTTCAAAATCACAATTCTACCTATTCCATATACCAAAACATCAATGAATAACTCATCGAAACACAAATATGAACTTCAAAATCACAATTCTACCTATTCCATATACCAAAACATCAATAACTCATCAAAACACAAATATGAACTTCAAAATCTCAATTCTACCTATTCCATATAACAAAACAAAATATAACTCATCAAAACACAAATATGAACTTCCAAATCTCAATTCTACCTATTCCATATACCAAAACATAATATAACTAATCAAAAACACAAATATGAACTTCAAAATCTCAATTCTACCTATTCCATATAACAAAACATAATATAACTAATCAAAACACAAATATGAACTTCAAAATCTCAATTCTACCTATTCCATATACCAAAACATCAATGAATAACACATCAAAAAACAAATATGAACTTCAAAATCACAATTCTACCTATTCCATATAACAAAACATCAATGAATAACTCATCGAAACACAAATATGAACTTCAAAATCACAATTCTACCTATTCCATATAACAAAACATCAATGAATAACTCATCGAAACACAAATATGAACTTCAAAATCACAATTCTACCTATTCCATATAACAAAACATAATATAACTCATCAAAACACAAATATGAACTTCCAAATCACAATTCTACCTATTCCATATACCAAAACATCAATAACTCATCAAAACACAAATATGAACTTCAAAATCTCAATTCTACCTATTCCATATAACAAAACAAAATATAACTCATCAAAACACAAATATGAACTTCCAAATCTCAATTCTACCTATTCCATATACCAAAACATAATATAACTAATCAAAAACACAAATATGAACTTCAAAATCTCAATTCTACCTATTCCATATAACAAAACATAATATAACTAATCAAAACACAAATATGAACTTCAAAATCTCAATTCTACCTATTCCATATACCAAAACATCAATGAATAACACATCAAAAAACAAATATGAACTTCAAAATCACAATTCTACCTATTCCCATATACCAAAACATAAATGAATAACTCATCAAAACACAAATATGAACTGCAAAATCTCAATTCCCCCTATTCCATATAACAAAACATAATATAACTCATCAAAACACAAATATGAACTTCAAAAACAATTTCTACCTATTCCATATACCAAAACATCAATTAATAACTCATCTAAACACAAATATGAACTTCAAAATCACAATTCTACCTATCCCATATACCAAAACATCAATAACTCATCAAAACACAAATATGAACTTTAAAATCACAATACTACCTATTCCATATACCAAAATATCAATAACTCATCAAAACACAAATATGAACTTCAAAATCTCAATTCTACCTATTCCATATACCAAAACATCAATGAATAACTCATCGAAACACAAATATGAACTTCAAAATCACAATTCTACCTATCCCATATACCAAAACATCAATAACTCATCAAAACACAAATATTACCTTCAAAATCACAATTCTACCTATTCCATATAACAAAACATAATATAACTCATCAAAACACAAATATGAACTTCAAAATCACAATTCTACCTATTCCATATACCAAAACATCAATAACTCATCAAAACACAAATATGAACTTCAAAATCTCAATTCTACCTATTCCATATACCAAAATATCAATAACTCATCAAAACACAAATATGAACTTCAAAATCTCAATTCTACCTATTCCATATACCAAAACATCAATGAATAACTCATCGAAACACAAATATGAACTTCAAAATCACAATTCTACCTATCCCATATACCAAAACATCAATAACTCATCAAAACACAAATATGAACTTCAAAATCTCAATTCTACCTATTCCATATACCAAAACATCAATGAATAACTCATCAAAACACAAATATGAACTTCAAAATCACAATTCTACCTATTCCATATACCAAAACATCAATTACTCATCAAAACACAAATATGAACTTCAAAACACAATTTCTATCTATTTCATTTACCAAAACATCAATAACTCATCAAAACACAAATATTACCTTCAAAATCACAATTCTACCTATTCCATATAACAAAACATAATATAACTCATCAAAACACAAATATGAACTTCAAAATCACAATTCTACCTATTCCATATACCAAAACATCAATAACTCATCAAAACACAAATATGAACTTCAAAATCTCAATTCTACCTATTCCATATAACAAAACATAATATAACTAATCAAAACACAAATATGAACTTCAAAATCACAATTCTACCTATTCCATATACCAAAACATCAATAACTCATCAAAACACAAATATGAACTTCAAAATCTCAATTCTACCTATTCCATATAACAAAACATAATATAACTAATCAAAACACAAATATGAACTTCAAAATCACAATTCTACCTATTCCATATACCAAAATATCAATAACTCATCCAAACACAAATATGAACTTCAAAATCTCAATTCTACCTATTCCATATACCAAAACATCAATGAATAACTCATCGAAACACAAATATGAACTTCAAAATCACAATTCTACCTATCCCATATACCAAAACATCAATAACTCATCAAAACACAAATATGAACTTCAAAATCTCAATTCTACCTATTCCATATACCAAAACATCAATGAATAACTCATCAAAAAACAAATATGAACTTCAAAATCACAATTCTACCTATTCCCATATACCAAAACATAAATGAATAACTCATCAAAACACAAATATGAACTGCAAAATCACAATTCTACCTATTCCATATACCAAAACATCAATAACTTATCAAAACACAAATATGAACTTCAAAAAAAAAATTCAACCTATTCCATATACCAAAACATCAATTAATAACTCATTAAAACACAAATATGAACTTCAAAATCTCAATTCCACCTATTCCATATACCAAAACATCAATGAATAACTCATCGAAACACAAATATGAACTTCAAAATCACAATTCTACCTATTCCATATAACAAAACATAATATAACTAATCAAAACACAAATATGAACTTCAAAATCACAATTCTACCTATTCCATATACCAAAACATCAATGAATAACTCATCGAAACACAAATATGAACTTCAAAATCTCAATTCTACCTATTCCATATAACAAAACATCAATGAATAACTCATCGAACACAAATATGAACTTCAAAATCACAATTCTACCTATTCCATATAACAAAACATCAATGAATAACTCATCGAAACACAAATATGAACTTCAAAATCACAATTCTACCTATTCCATATAACAAAACATCAATGAATAACTCATCGAAACACAAATATGAACTTCAAAATCACAATTCTACCTATTCCATATAACAAAACATAATATAACTCATCAAAACACAAATATGAACTTCCAAATCACAATTCTACCTATTCCATATACCAAAACATCAATAACTCATCAAAACACAAATATGAACTTCAAAATCTCAATTCTACCTATTCCATATAACAAAACAAAATATAACTCATCAAAACACAAATATGAACTTCCAAATCTCAATTCTACCTATTCCATATACCAAAACATAATATAACTAATCAAAAACACAAATATGAACTTCAAAATCTCAATTCTACCTATTCCATATAACAAAACATAATATAACTAATCAAAACACAAATATGAACTTCAAAATCTCAATTCTACCTATTCCATATACCAAAACATCAATGAATAACACATCAAAAAACAAATATGAACTTCAAAATCACAATTCTACCTATTCCCATATACCAAAACATAAATGAATAACTCATCAAAACACAAATATGAACTGCAAAATCTCAATTCCCCCTATTCCATATAACAAAACATAATATAACTCATCAAAACACAAATATGAACTTCAAAAACAATTTCTACCTATTCCATATACCAAAACATCAATTAATAACTCATCTAAACACAAATATGAACTTCAAAATCACAATTCTACCTATCCCATATACCAAAACATCAATAACTCATCAAAACACAAATATGAACTTTAAAATCACAATACTACCTATTCCATATACCAAAATATCAATAACTCATCAAAACACAAATATGAACTTCAAAATCTCAATTCTACCTATTCCATATACCAAAACATCAATGAATAACTCATCGAAACACAAATATGAACTTCAAAATCACAATTCTACCTATCCCATATACCAAAACATCAATAACTCATCAAAACACAAATATTACCTTCAAAATCACAATTCTACCTATTCCATATAACAAAACATAATATAACTCATCAAAACACAAATATGAACTTCAAAATCACAATTCTACCTATTCCATATACCAAAACATCAATAACTCATCAAAACACAAATATGAACTTCAAAATCTCAATTCTACCTATTCCATATACCAAAATATCAATAACTCATCAAAACACAAATATGAACTTCAAAATCTCAATTCTACCTATTCCATATACCAAAACATCAATGAATAACTCATCGAAACACAAATATGAACTTCAAAATCACAATTCTACCTATCCCATATACCAAAACATCAATAACTCATCAAAACACAAATATGAACTTCAAAATCTCAATTCTACCTATTCCATATACCAAAACATCAATGAATAACTCATCAAAACACAAATATGAACTTCAAAATCACAATTCTACCTATTCCATATACCAAAACATCAATTACTCATCAAAACACAAATATGAACTTCAAAACACAATTTCTATCTATTTCATTTACCAAAACATCAATAACTCATCAAAACACAAATATTACCTTCAAAATCACAATTCTACCTATTCCATATAACAAAACATAATATAACTCATCAAAACACAAATATGAACTTCAAAATCACAATTCTACCTATTCCATATACCAAAACATCAATAACTCATCAAAACACAAATATGAACTTCAAAATCTCAATTCTACCTATTCCATATAACAAAACATAATATAACTAATCAAAACACAAATATGAACTTCAAAATCACAATTCTACCTATTCCATATACCAAAACATCAATAACTCATCAAAACACAAATATGAACTTCAAAATCTCAATTCTACCTATTCCATATAACAAAACATAATATAACTAATCAAAACACAAATATGAACTTCAAAATCACAATTCTACCTATTCCATATACCAAAATATCAATAACTCATCCAAACACAAATATGAACTTCAAAATCTCAATTCTACCTATTCCATATACCAAAACATCAATGAATAACTCATCGAAACACAAATATGAACTTCAAAATCACAATTCTACCTATCCCATATACCAAAACATCAATAACTCATCAAAACACAAATATGAACTTCAAAATCTCAATTCTACCTATTCCATATACCAAAACATCAATGAATAACTCATCAAAAAACAAATATGAACTTCAAAATCACAATTCTACCTATTCCCATATACCAAAACATAAATGAATAACTCATCAAAACACAAATATGAACTGCAAAATCACAATTCTACCTATTCCATATACCAAAACATCAATAACTTATCAAAACACAAATATGAACTTCAAAAAAAAAATTCAACCTATTCCATATACCAAAACATCAATTAATAACTCATTAAAACACAAATATGAACTTCAAAATCTCAATTCCACCTATTCCATATACCAAAACATCAATGAATAACTCATCGAAACACAAATATGAACTTCAAAATCACAATTCTACCTATTCCATATAACAAAACATAATATAACTAATCAAAACACAAATATGAACTTCAAAATCACAATTCTACCTATTCCATATACCAAAACATCAATGAATAACTCATCGAAACACAAATATGAACTTCAAAATCTCAATTCTACCTATTCCATATAACAAAACATCAATGAATAACTCATCGAACACAAATATGAACTTCAAAATCACAATTCTACCTATTCCATATAACAAAACATCAATGAATAACTCATCGAAACACAAATATGAACTTCAAAATCACAATTCTACCTATTCCATATAACAAAACATCAATGAATAACTCATCGAAACACAAATATGAACTTCAAAATCACAATTCTACCTATTCCATATAACAAAACATAATATAACTCATCAAAACACAAATATGAACTTCCAAATCACAATTCTACCTATTCCATATACCAAAACATCAATAACTCATCAAAACACAAATATGAACTTCAAAATCTCAATTCTACCTATTCCATATAACAAAACAAAATATAACTCATCAAAACACAAATATGAACTTCCAAATCTCAATTCTACCTATTCCATATACCAAAACATAATATAACTAATCAAAAACACAAATATGAACTTCAAAATCTCAATTCTACCTATTCCATATAACAAAACATAATATAACTAATCAAAACACAAATATGAACTTCAAAATCTCAATTCTACCTATTCCAAATACCAAAAAATCAATGAATAACACATCAAAAAACAAATATGAACTTCAAAATCACAATTCTACCTATTCCCATATACCAAAACATAAATGAATAACTCATCAAAACACAAATATGAACTGCAAAATCTCAATTCTCCCTATTCCATATAACAAAACATAATATAACTCATCAAAACACAAATATGAACTTCAAAAACAATTTCTACCTATTCCATATACCAAAACATCAATTAATAACTCATCTAAACACAAATATGAACTTCAAAATCACAATTCAACCTATCCCATATACCAAAACATCAATAACTCATCAAAACACAAATATGAACTTCAAAATCTCAATTCTACCTATTCCATATACCAAAACATCAATGAATAACTCATCAAAAAACAAATATGAACTTCAAAATCACAATTCTACCTATTCCCATATACCAAAACATAAATGAATAACTCATCAAAACACAAATATGAACTGCAAAATCACAATTCTACCTATTCCATATACCAAAACATCAATAACTTATCAAAACACAAATATGAACTTCAAAAAAAAAATTCAACCTATTCCATATACCAAAACATCAATTAATAACTCATTAAAACACAAATATGAACTTCAAAATCTCAATTCCACCTATTCCATATACCAAAACATCAATGAATAACTCATCGAAACACAAATATGAACTTCAAAATCACAATTCTACCTATTCCATATAACAAAACATAATATAACTAATCAAAACACAAATATGAACTTCAAAATCACAATTCTACCTATTCCATATACCAAAACATCAATGAATAACTCATCGAAACACAAATATGAACTTCAAAATCTCAATTCTACCTATTCCATATAACAAAACATCAATGAATAACTCATCGAACACAAATATGAACTTCAAAATCACAATTCTACCTATTCCATATAACAAAACATCAATGAATAACTCATCGAAACACAAATATGAACTTCAAAATCACAATTCTACCTATTCCATATAACAAAACATCAATGAATAACTCATCGAAACACAAATATGAACTTCAAAATCACAATTCTACCTATTCCATATAACAAAACATAATATAACTCATCAAAACACAAATATGAACTTCCAAATCACAATTCTACCTATTCCATATACCAAAACATCAATAACTCATCAAAACACAAATATGAACTTCAAAATCTCAATTCTACCTATTCCATATAACAAAACAAAATATAACTCATCAAAACACAAATATGAACTTCCAAATCTCAATTCTACCTATTCCATATACCAAAACATAATATAACTAATCAAAAACACAAATATGAACTTCAAAATCTCAATTCTACCTATTCCATATAACAAAACATAATATAACTAATCAAAACACAAATATGAACTTCAAAATCTCAATTCTACCTATTCCATATAACAAAACATCAATGAATAACTCATCGAAACACAAATATGAACTTCAAAATCACAATTCTACCTATTCCATATAACAAAACATCAATGAATAACTCATCGAAACACAAATATGAACTTCAAAATCACAATTCTACCTATTCCATATAACAAAACATAATATAACTCATCAAAACACAAATATGAACTTCCAAATCACAATTCTACCTATTCCATATACCAAAACATCAATAACTCATCAAAACACAAATATGAACTTCAAAATCTCAATTCTACCTATTCCATATAACAAAACAAAATATAACTCATCAAAACACAAATATGAACTTCCAAATCTCAATTCTACCTATTCCATATACCAAAACATAATATAACTAATCAAAAACACAAATATGAACTTCAAAATCTCAATTCTACCTATTCCATATAACAAAACATAATATAACTAATCAAAACACAAATATGAACTTCAAAATCTCAATTCTACCTATTCCATATACCAAAACATCAATGAATAACACATCAAAAAACAAATATGAACTTCAAAATCACAATTCTACCTATTCCCATATACCAAAACATAAATGAATAACTCATCAAAACACAAATATGAACTGCAAAATCTCAATTCCCCCTATTCCATATAACAAAACATAATATAACTCATCAAAACACAAATATGAACTTCAAAAACAATTTCTACCTATTCCATATACCAAAACATCAATTAATAACTCATCTAAACACAAATATGAACTTCAAAATCACAATTCTACCTATCCGATATACCAAAACATCAATAACTCATCAAAACACAAATATGAACTTTAAAATCACAATACTACCTATTCCATATACCAAAATATCAATAACTCATCAAAACACAAATATGAACTTCAAAATCTCAATTCTACCTATTCCATATACCAAAACATCAATGAATAACTCATCGAAACACAAATATGAACTTCAAAATCACAATTCTACCTATCCCATATACCAAAACATCAATAACTCATCAAAACACAAATATTACCTTCAAAATCACAATTCTACCTATTCCATATAACAAAACATAATATAACTCATCAAAACACAAATATGAACTTCAAAATCACAATTCTACCTATTCCATATACCAAAACATCAATAACTCATCAAAACACAAATATGAACTTCAAAATCTCAATTCTACCTATTCCATATACCAAAATATCAATAACTCATCAAAACACAAATATGAACTTCAAAATCTCAATTCTACCTATTCCATATACCAAAACATCAATGAATAACTCATCGAAACACAAATATGAACTTCAAAATCACAATTCTACCTATCCCATATACCAAAACATCAATAACTCATCAAAACACAAATATGAACTTCAAAATCTCAATTCTACCTATTCCATATACCAAAACATCAATGAATAACTCATCAAAACACAAATATGAACTTCAAAATCACAATTCTACCTATTCCATATACCAAAACATCAATTACTCATCAAAACACAAATATGAACTTCAAAACACAATTTCTATCTATTTCATTTACCAAAACATCAATAACTCATCAAAACACAAATATTACCTTCAAAATCACAATTCTACCTATTCCATATAACAAAACATAATATAACTCATCAAAACACAAATATGAACTTCAAAATCACAATTCTACCTATTCCATATACCAAAACATCAATAACTCATCAAAACACAAATATGAACTTCAAAATCTCAATTCTACCTATTCCATATACCAAAACATCAATAACTCATCAAAACACAAATATGAACTTCAAAATCTCAATTCTACCTATTCCATATAACAAAACATAATATAACTAATCAAAACACAAATATGAACTTCAAAATCACAATTCTACCTATTCCATATACCAAAATATCAATAACTCATCCAAACACAAATATGAACTTCAAAATCTCAATTCTACCTATTCCATATACCAAAACATCAATGAATAACTCATCGAAACACAAATATGAACTTCAAAATCACAATTCTACCTATCCCATATACCAAAACATCAATAACTCATCAAAACACAAATATGAACTTCAAAATCTCAATTCTACCTATTCCATATACCAAAACATCAATGAATAACTCATCAAAAAACAAATATGAACTTCAAAATCACAATTCTACCTATTCCCATATACCAAAACATAAATGAATAACTCATCAAAACACAAATATGAACTGCAAAATCACAATTCTACCTATTCCATATACCAAAACATCAATAACTTATCAAAACACAAATATGAACTTCAAAAAAAAAATTCAACCTATTCCATATACCAAAACATCAATTAATAACTCATTAAAACACAAATATGAACTTCAAAATCTCAATTCCACCTATTCCATATACCAAAACATCAATGAATAACTCATCGAAACACAAATATGAACTTCAAAATCACAATTCTACCTATTCCATATAACAAAACATAATATAACTAATCAAAACACAAATATGAACTTCAAAATCACAATTCTACCTATTCCATATACCAAAACATCAATGAATAACTCATCGAAACACAAATATGAACTTCAAAATCTCAATTCTACCTATTCCATATAACAAAACATCAATGAATAACTCATCGAACACAAATATGAACTTCAAAATCACAATTCTACCTATTCCATATAACAAAACATCAATGAATAACTCATCGAAACACAAATATGAACTTCAAAATCACAATTCTACCTATTCCATATAACAAAACATCAATGAATAACTCATCGAAACACAAATATGAACTTCAAAATCACAATTCTACCTATTCCATATAACAAAACATAATATAACTCATCAAAACACAAATATGAACTTCCAAATCACAATTCTACCTATTCCATATACCAAAACATCAATAACTCATCAAAACACAAATATGAACTTCAAAATCTCAATTCTACCTATTCCATATAACAAAACAAAATATAACTCATCAAAACACAAATATGAACTTCCAAATCTCAATTCTACCTATTCCATATACCAAAACATAATATAACTAATCAAAAACACAAATATGAACTTCAAAATCTCAATTCTACCTATTCCATATAACAAAACATAATATAACTAATCAAAACACAAATATGAACTTCAAAATCTCAATTCTACCTATTCCAAATACCAAAACATCAATGAATAACACATCAAAAAACAAATATGAACTTCAAAATCACAATTCTACCTATTCCCATATACCAAAACATAAATGAATAACTCATCAAAACACAAATATGAACTGCAAAATCTCAATTCTCCCTATTCCATATAACAAAACATAATATAACTCATCAAAACACAAATATGAACTTCAAAAACAATTTCTACCTATTCCATATACCAAAACATCAATTAATAACTCATCTAAACACAAATATGAACTTCAAAATCACAATTCAACCTATCCCATATACCAAAACATCAATAACTCATCAAAACACAAATATGAACTTCAAAATCTCAATTCTACCTATTCCATATACCAAAACATCAATGAATAACTCATCAAAAAACAAATATGAACTTCAAAATCACAATTCTACCTATTCCCATATACCAAAACATAAATGAATAACTCATCAAAACACAAATATGAACTGCAAAATCACAATTCTACCTATTCCATATACCAAAACATCAATAACTTATCAAAACACAAATATGAACTTCAAAAAAAAAATTCAACCTATTCCATATACCAAAACATCAATTAATAACTCATTAAAACACAAATATGAACTTCAAAATCTCAATTCCACCTATTCCATATACCAAAACATCAATGAATAACTCATCGAAACACAAATATGAACTTCAAAATCACAATTCTACCTATTCCATATAACAAAACATAATATAACTAATCAAAACACAAATATGAACTTCAAAATCACAATTCTACCTATTCCATATACCAAAACATCAATGAATAACTCATCGAAACACAAATATGAACTTCAAAATCTCAATTCTACCTATTCCATATAACAAAACATCAATGAATAACTCATCGAACACAAATATGAACTTCAAAATCACAATTCTACCTATTCCATATAACAAAACATCAATGAATAACTCATCGAAACACAAATATGAACTTCAAAATCACAATTCTACCTATTCCATATAACAAAACATCAATGAATAACTCATCGAAACACAAATATGAACTTCAAAATCACAATTCTACCTATTCCATATAACAAAACATAATATAACTCATCAAAACACAAATATGAACTTCCAAATCACAATTCTACCTATTCCATATACCAAAACATCAATAACTCATCAAAACACAAATATGAACTTCAAAATCTCAATTCTACCTATTCCATATAACAAAACAAAATATAACTCATCAAAACACAAATATGAACTTCCAAATCTCAATTCTACCTATTCCATATACCAAAACATAATATAACTAATCAAAAACACAAATATGAACTTCAAAATCTCAATTCTACCTATTCCATATAACAAAACATAATATAACTAATCAAAACACAAATATGAACTTCAAAATCTCAATTCTACCTATTCCAAATACCAAAACATCAATGAATAACACATCAAAAAACAAATATGAACTTCAAAATCACAATTCTACCTATTCCCATATACCAAAACATAAATGAATAACTCATCAAAACACAAATATGAACTGCAAAATCTCAATTCTCCCTATTCCATATAACAAAACATAATATAACTCATCAAAACACAAATATGAACTTCAAAAACAATTTCTACCTATTCCATATACCAAAACATCAATTAATAACTCATCTAAACACAAATATGAACTTCAAAATCACAATTCAACCTATCCCATATACCAAAACATCAATAACTCATCAAAACACAAATATGAACTTCAAAATCACAATTCTACCTATTCCACATACCAAAACATCAATAACTCATCAAAACACAAATATGAACTTCACAATAAAAATTCTACCTATTCCATATACCAAAACATAATATAACTAATCAAAACACAAATATGAACTTCAAAATCACAATTCTACCTATTCCATATACCAAAATATCAATAACTCATCAAAACACAAATATGAACTTCAAAATCTCAATTCTACCTATTCCATATACCAAAACATAATATAACTCATCAAAACACAAATATGAACTTCAAAATCACAATTCTACCTATTCCATATACCAAAACATCAATGAATAACTCATCGAAACACAAATATGAATTTCAAAATCTCAATTCTACCAATTCCATATACCAAAACATCAATGAATAACTCATCGAAACACAAATATGAACTTCAAAATCACAATTCTACCTATCCCATATACCAAAATATCAATAACTCATCAAAACACAAATATGAACTTCAAAATCTCAATTCTACCTATTCCATATACCAAAACATCAATGAATAACTCATCAAAAAACAAATATGAACTTCAAAATCACAATTCTACCTATTCCCATATACCAAAACATCAATGAATAACACATCAAAAAACAAATATGAACTTCAAAATCACAATTCTACCTATTCCATATAACAAAACATAATATAACTTTTAAAAACACAAATATGAACTTCAAAATCACAATTCTACCTATTCCATATACCAAAATATCAATAACTCATCAAAACACAAATATGAACTTCAAAAAAAAAATTCAACCTATTCCATATACCAAAACATCAATTAATAACTCATTAAAACACAAATATGAACTTCAAAATCTCAATTCCACCTATTCCATATACCAAAACATCAATGAATAACTCATCGAAACACAAATATGAACTTCAAAATCACAATTCTACCTATTCCATATAACAAAACATAATATAACTAATCAAAACACAAATATGAACTTCAAAATCACAATTCTACCTATTCCATATACCAAAACATCAATGAATAACTCATCGAAACACAAATATGAACTTCAAAATCTCAATTCTACCTATTCCATATAACAAAACATCAATGAATAACTCATCGAACACAAATATGAACTTCAAAATCACAATTCTACCTATTCCATATAACAAAACATCAATGAATAACTCATCGAAACACAAATATGAACTTCAAAATCACAATTCTACCTATTCCATATAACAAAACATCAATGAATAACTCATCGAAACACAAATATGAACTTCAAAATCACAATTCTACCTATTCCATATAACAAAACATAATATAACTCATCAAAACACAAATATGAACTTCCAAATCACAATTCTACCTATTCCATATACCAAAACATCAATAACTCATCAAAACACAAATATGAACTTCAAAATCTCAATTCTACCTATTCCATATAACAAAACAAAATATAACTCATCAAAACACAAATATGAACTTCCAAATCTCAATTCTACCTATTCCATATACCAAAACATAATATAACTAATCAAAAACACAAATATGAACTTCAAAATCTCAATTCTACCTATTCCATATAACAAAACATAATATAACTAATCAAAACACAAATATGAACTTCAAAATCTCAATTCTACCTATTCCAAATACCAAAACATCAATGAATAACACATCAAAAAACAAATATGAACTTCAAAATCACAATTCTACCTATTCCCATATACCAAAACATAAATGAATAACTCATCAAAACACAAATATGAACTGCAAAATCTCAATTCTCCCTATTCCATATAACAAAACATAATATAACTCATCAAAACACAAATATGAACTTCAAAAACAATTTCTACCTATTCCATATACCAAAACATCAATTAATAACTCATCTAAACACAAATATGAACTTCAAAATCACAATTCAACCTATCCCATATACCAAAACATCAATAACTCATCAAAACACAAATATGAACTTCAAAATCTCAATTCTACCTATTCCATATACCAAAACATCAATGAATAACTCATCAAAAAACAAATATGAACTTCAAAATCACAATTCTACCTATTCCCATATACCAAAACATAAATGAATAACTCATCAAAACACAAATATGAACTGCAAAATCACAATTCTACCTATTCCATATACCAAAACATCAATAACTTATCAAAACACAAATATGAACTTCAAAAAAAAAATTCAACCTATTCCATATACCAAAACATCAATTAATAACTCATTAAAACACAAATATGAACTTCAAAATCTCAATTCCACCTATTCCATATACCAAAACATCAATGAATAACTCATCGAAACACAAATATGAACTTCAAAATCACAATTCTACCTATTCCATATAACAAAACATAATATAACTAATCAAAACACAAATATGAACTTCAAAATCACAATTCTACCTATTCCATATACCAAAACATCAATGAATAACTCATCGAAACACAAATATGAACTTCAAAATCTCAATTCTACCTATTCCATATAACAAAACATCAATGAATAACTCATCGAACACAAATATGAACTTCAAAATCACAATTCTACCTATTCCATATAACAAAACATCAATGAATAACTCATCGAAACACAAATATGAACTTCACAATAAAAATTCTACCTATTCCATATACCAAAACATAATATAACTAATCAAAACACAAATATGAACTTCAAAATCACAATTCTACCTATTCCATATACCAAAATATCAATAACTCATCAAAACACAAATATGAACTTCAAAATCTCAATTCTACCTATTCCATATACCAAAACATAATATAACTCATCAAAACACAAATATGAACTTCAAAATCACAATTCTACCTATTCCATATACCAAAACATCAATGAATAACTCATCGAAACACAAATATGAATTTCAAAATCTCAATTCTACCAATTCCATATACCAAAACATCAATGAATAACTCATCGAAACACAAATATGAACTTCAAAATCACAATTCTACCTATCCCATATACCAAAATATCAATAACTCATCAAAACACAAATATGAACTTCAAAATCTCAATTCTACCTATTCCATATACCAAAACATCAATGAATAACTCATCAAAAAACAAATATGAACTTCAAAATCACAATTCTACCTATTCCCATATACCAAAACATCAATGAATAACACATCAAAAAACAAATATGAACTTCAAAATCACAATTCTACCTATTCCATATAACAAAACATAATATAACTTTTAAAAACACAAATATGAACTTCAAAATCACAATTCTACCTATTCCATATACCAAAATATCAATAACTCATCAAAACACAAATATGAACTTCAAAAAAAAAATTCAACCTATTCCATATACCAAAACATCAATTAATAACTCATTAAAACACAAATATGAACTTCAAAATCTCAATTCCACCTATTCCATATACCAAAACATCAATGAATAACTCATCGAAACACAAATATGAACTTCAAAATCACAATTCTACCTATTCCATATAACAAAACATAATATAACTAATCAAAACACAAATATGAACTTCAAAATCACAATTCTACCTATTCCATATACCAAAACATCAATGAATAACTCATCGAAACACAAATATGAACTTCAAAATCTCAATTCTACCTATTCCATATAACAAAACATCAATGAATAACTCATCGAACACAAATATGAACTTCAAAATCACAATTCTACCTATTCCATATAACAAAACATCAATGAATAACTCATCGAAACACAAATATGAACTTCAAAATCACAATTCTACCTATTCCATATAACAAAACATCAATGAATAACTCATCGAAACACAAATATGAACTTCAAAATCACAATTCTACCTATTCCATATAACAAAACATAATATAACTCATCAAAACACAAATATGAACTTCCAAATCACAATTCTACCTATTCCATATACCAAAACATCAATAACTCATCAAAACACAAATATGAACTTCAAAATCTCAATTCTACCTATTCCATATAACAAAACAAAATATAACTCATCAAAACACAAATATGAACTTCCAAATCTCAATTCTACCTATTCCATATACCAAAACATAATATAACTAATCAAAAACACAAATATGAACTTCAAAATCTCAATTCTACCTATTCCATATAACAAAACATAATATAACTAATCAAAACACAAATATGAACTTCAAAATCTCAATTCTACCTATTCCAAATACCAAAACATCAATGAATAACACATCAAAAAACAAATATGAACTTCAAAATCACAATTCTACCTATTCCCATATACCAAAACATAAATGAATAACTCATCAAAACACAAATATGAACTGCAAAATCTCAATTCTCCCTATTCCATATAACAAAACATAATATAACTCATCAAAACACAAATATGAACTTCAAAAACAATTTCTACCTATTCCATATACCAAAACATCAATTAATAACTCATCTAAACACAAATATGAACTTCAAAATCACAATTCAACCTATCCCATATACCAAAACATCAATAACTCATCAAAACACAAATATGAACTTCAAAATCTCAATTCTACCTATTCCATATACCAAAACATCAATGAATAACTCATCAAAAAACAAATATGAACTTCAAAATCACAATTCTACCTATTCCCATATACCAAAACATAAATGAATAACTCATCAAAACACAAATATGAACTGCAAAATCACAATTCTACCTATTCCATATACCAAAACATCAATAACTTATCAAAACACAAATATGAACTTCAAAAAAAAAATTCAACCTATTCCATATACCAAAACATCAATTAATAACTCATTAAAACACAAATATGAACTTCAAAATCTCAATTCCACCTATTCCATATACCAAAACATCAATGAATAACTCATCGAAACACAAATATGAACTTCAAAATCACAATTCTACCTATTCCATATAACAAAACATAATATAACTAATCAAAACACAAATATGAACTTCAAAATCACAATTCTACCTATTCCATATACCAAAACATCAATGAATAACTCATCGAAACACAAATATGAACTTCAAAATCTCAATTCTACCTATTCCATATAACAAAACATCAATGAATAACTCATCGAACACAAATATGAACTTCAAAATCACAATTCTACCTATTCCATATAACAAAACATCAATGAATAACTCATCGAAACACAAATATGAACTTCAAAATCACAATTCTACCTATTCCATATAACAAAACATCAATGAATAACTCATCGAAACACAAATATGAACTTCAAAATCACAATTCTACCTATTCCATATAACAAAACATAATATAACTCATCAAAACACAAATATGAACTTCCAAATCACAATTCTACCTATTCCATATACCAAAACATCAATAACTCATCAAAACACAAATATGAACTTCAAAATCTCAATTCTACCTATTCCATATAACAAAACAAAATATAACTCATCAAAACACAAATATGAACTTCCAAATCTCAATTCTACCTATTCCATATACCAAAACATAATATAACTAATCAAAAACACAAATATGAACTTCAAAATCTCAATTCTACCTATTCCATATAACAAAACATAATATAACTAATCAAAACACAAATATGAACTTCAAAATCTCAATTCTACCTATTCCAAATACCAAAACATCAATGAATAACACATCAAAAAACAAATATGAACTTCAAAATCACAATTCTACCTATTCCCATATACCAAAACATAAATGAATAACTCATCAAAACACAAATATGAACTGCAAAATCTCAATTCTCCCTATTCCATATAACAAAACATAATATAACTCATCAAAACACAAATATGAACTTCAAAAACAATTTCTACCTATTCCATATACCAAAACATCAATTAATAACTCATCTAAACACAAATATGAACTTCAAAATCACAATTCAACCTATCCCATATACCAAAACATCAATAACTCATCAAAACACAAATATGAACTTCAAAATCACAATTCTACCTATTCCACATACCAAAACATCAATAACTCATCAAAACACAAATATGAACTTCACAATAAAAATTCTACCTATTCCATATACCAAAACATAATATAACTAATCAAAACACAAATATGAACTTCAAAATCACAATTCTACCTATTCCATATACCAAAATATCAATAACTCATCAAAACACAAATATGAACTTCAAAATCTCAATTCTACCTATTCCATATACCAAAACATAATATAACTCATCAAAACACAAATATGAACTTCAAAATCACAATTCTACCTATTCCATATACCAAAACATCAATGAATAACTCATCGAAACACAAATATGAATTTCAAAATCTCAATTCTACCAATTCCATATACCAAAACATCAATGAATAACTCATCGAAACACAAATATGAACTTCAAAATCACAATTCTACCTATCCCATATACCAAAATATCAATAACTCATCAAAACACAAATATGAACTTCAAAATCTCAATTCTACCTATTCCATATACCAAAACATCAATGAATAACTCATCAAAAAACAAATATGAACTTCAAAATCACAATTCTACCTATTCCCATATACCAAAACATCAATGAATAACACATCAAAAAACAAATATGAACTTCAAAATCACAATTCTACCTATTCCATATAACAAAACATAATATAACTTTTAAAAACACAAATATGAACTTCAAAATCACAATTCTACCTATTCCATATACCAAAACATCAATAACTCATCAAAACACAAATATGAACTTCAAAATCTCAATTCTACCTATTCCATATAACAAAACATAATATAACTCATCAAAACACAAATATGAACTTCAAAACACAATTTCTATCTATTTCATTTACCAAAACATCAATAACTCATCAAAACACAAATATTACCTTCAAAATCACAATTCTACCTATTCCATATAACAAAACATAATATAACTCATCAAAACACAAATATGAACTTCAAAATCACAATTCTACCTATTCCATATACCAAAACATTAATAACTCATCAAAACACAAATATGAACTTCAAAATCTCAATTCTACCTATTCCATATAACAAAACATAATATAACTCATCAAAACACAAATATGAACTTCAAAATCACAATTCTACCTATTCCATATACCAAAATATCAATAACTCATCAAAACACAAATATGAACTTCAAAATCTCAATTCTACCTATTCCATATACCAAAACATCAATGAATAACTCATCGAAACACAAATATGAACTTCAAAATCACAATTCTACCTATCCCATATACCAAAACATCAATAACTCATCAAAACACAAATATGAACTTCAAAATCTCAATTCTACCTATTCCATATACCAAAACATCAATGAATAACTCATCAAAACACAAATATGAACTTCAAAACACAATTTCTATCTATTTCATTTACCAAAACATCAATAACTCATCAAAACACAAATATTACCTTCAAAATCACAATTCTACCTATTCCATATACCAAAACATCAATAACTCATCAAAACACAAATATGAACTTCAAAATCACAATTCTACCTATTCCATATACCAAAACATCAATAACTCATCAAAACACAAATATGAACTTCAAAATCTCAATTCTACCTATTCCATATAACAAAACATAATATAACTCATCAAAACACAAATATGAACTTCAAAACACAATTTCTATCTATTTCATTTACCAAAACATCAATAACTCATCAAAACACAAATATTACCTTCAAAATCACAATTCTACCTATTCCATATAACAAAACATAATATAACTCATCAAAACACAAATATGAACTTCAAAATCACAATTCTACCTATTCCATATACCAAAACATTAATAACTCATCAAAACACAAATATGAACTTCAAAATCTCAATTCTACCTATTCCATATAACAAAACATAATATAACTCATCAAAACACAAATATGAACTTCAAAATCACAATTCTACCTATTCCATATACCAAAATATCAATAACTCATCAAAACACAAATATGAACTTCAAAATCTCAATTCTACCTATTCCATATACCAAAACATCAATGAATAACTCATCGAAACACAAATATGAACTTCAAAATCACAATTCTACCTATCCCATATACCAAAACATCAATAACTCATCAAAACACAAATATGAACTTCAAAATCACAATTCTACCTATTCCATATACCAAAACATCAATTACTCATCAAAACACAAATATGAACTTCAAAACACAATTTCTATCTATTTCATTTACCAAAACATCAATAACTCATCAAAACACAAATATTACCTTCAAAATCACAATTCTACCTATTCCATATAACAAAACATAATATAACTCATCAAAACACAAATATGAACTTCAAAATCACAATTCTACCTATTCCATATACCAAAACATCAATAACTCATCAAAACACAAATATGAACTTCAAAATCTCAATTCTACCTATTCCATATAACAAAACATAATATAACTCATCAAAACACAAATATGAACTTCAAAATCACAATTCTACCTATTCCATATACCAAAACATCAATAACTCATCAAAACACAAATATGAACTTCAAAATCTCAATTCTACCTATTCCATATAACAAAACATAATATAACTCATCAAAACACAAATATGAACTTCAAAATCACAATTCTACCTATTCCATATACCAAAATATCAATAACTCATCAAAACACAAATATGAACTTCAAAATCTCAATTCTACCTATTCCATATACCAAAACATCAATGAATAACTCATCGAAACACAAATATGAACTTCAAAATCACAATTCTACTTATCCCATATACCAAAACATCAATAACTCATCAAAACACAAATATGAACTTCAAAATCTCAATTCTACCTATTCCATATACCAAAACATCAATGAATAACTCATCAAAAAACAAATATGAACTTCAAAATCACAATTCTACCTATTCCCATATACCAAAACATAAATGAATAACTCATCAAAACACAAATATGAACTGCAAAATCACAATTCTACCTATTCCATATACCAAAACATCAATAACTTATCAAAACACAAATATGAACTTCAAAAAAAAAATTCAACCTATTCCATATACCAAAACATCAATTAATAACTCATTAAAACACAAATATGAACTTCAAAATCTCAATTCCACCTATTCCATATACCAAAACATCAATGAATAACTCATCGAAACACAAATATGAACTTCAAAATCACAATTCTACCTATTCCATATAACAAAACATAATATAACTAATCAAAACACAAATATGAACTTCAAAATCACAATTCTACCTATTCCATATACCAAAACATCAATGAATAACTCATCGAAACACAAATATGAACTTCAAAATCTCAATTCTACCTATTCCATATAACAAAACATCAATGAATAACTCATCGAACACAAATATGAACTTCAAAATCACAATTCTACCTATTCCATATACCAAAATATCAATAACTCATCAAAACACAAATATGAACTTCAAAATCTCAATTCTACCTATTCCATATACCAAAACATCAATGAATAACTCATCGAACACAAATATGAACTTCAAAGTCACAATTCTACCTATCCCATATTCCAAAACATCAATAACTCATCAAAACACAAATATGAACTTCAAAATCTCAATTCTACCTATTCCATATACCAAAACATCAATGAATAACTCATCAAAAAACAAATAGGAACTTCAAAATCACAATTCTACCTATTCCATATAACAAAACATAATATAACTAATCAAAACACAAATATGAACTTCAAAATCTCAATTCTACCTATTCCATATACCAAAACATCAATGAATAACACATCAAAAAACAAATATGAACTTCAAAATCACAATTCTACCTATTCCCATATACCAAAACATAAATGAATAACTCATCAAAACACAAATATGAACTGCAAAATCTCAATTCTCCCTATTCCATATAACAAAACATAATATAACTCATCAAAACACAAATATGAACTTCAAAATCACAATTCTACCTATTCCATATACCAAAACATAATAGAACTAATCAAAAACACAAATATGAACTTCAAAATCTCAATTCTACCTATTCCATATAACAAAACATAATATAACTAATCAAAACACAAATATGAACTTCAAAATCTCAATTCTACCTATTCCATATACCAAAACATCAATGAATAACACATCAAAAAACAAATATGAACTTCAAAATCACAATTCTACCTATTCCCATATACCAAAATATCAATAACTCATCAAAACACAAATATGAACTTCAAAATCTCAATTCTACCTATTCCATATACCAAAACATCAATGAATAACTCATCGAAACACAAATATGAACTTCAAAATCACAATTCTACCTATCCCATATACCAAAACATCAATAACTCATCAAAACACAAATATGAACTTCAAAATCTCAATTCTACCTATTCCATATACCAAAACATCAATGAATAACTCATCGAAACACAAATATGAACTTCAAAATCTCAATTCCACCTATTCCATATACCAAAACATCAATGAATAACTCATCGAAACACAAATATGAACTTCAAAATCACAATTCTACCTATTCCATATAACAAAACATCAATGAATAACTCATCGAAACACAAATATGAACTTCAAAATCACAATTCTACCTATTCCATATAACAAAACATCAATGAATAACTCATCGAAACACAAATATGAACTTCAAAATCACAATTCTACCTATTCCATATAACAAAACATAATATAACTCATCAAAACACAAATATGAACTTCCAAATCACAATTCTACCTATTCCATATAACAAAACAAAATATAACTCATCAAAACACAAATATGAACTTCCAAATCTCAATTCTACCTATTCCATATACCAAAACATAATATAACTAATCAAAAACACAAATATGAACTTCAAAATCTCAATTCTACCTATTCCATATAACAAAACATAATATAACTAATCAAAACACAAATATGAACTTCAAAATCTCAATTCTACCTATTCCATATACCAAAACATCAATGAATAACACATCAAAAAACAAATATGAACTTCAAAATCACAATTCTACCTATTCCCATATACCAAAACATAAATGAATAACTCATCAAAACACAAATATGAACTGCAAAATCTCAATTCTCCCTATTCCATATAACAAAACATAATACAACTCATCAAAACACAAATATGAACTTCAAAAACAATTTCTACCTATTCCATATACCAAAACATCAATTAATAACTCATCTAAACACAAATATGAACTTCAAAATCACAATTCTACCTATCCCATATACCAAAACATTAATAACTCATCAAAACACAAATATGAACTTTAAAATCACAATACTACCTATTCCATATACCAAAATATCAATAACTCATCAAAACACAAATATGAACTTCAAAATCTCAATTCTACCTATTCCATATACCAAAACATCAACGAATAACTCATCGAAACACAAATATGAACTTCAAAATCACAATTCTACCTATCCCATATACCAAAACATCAATAACTCATCAAAACACAAATATTACCTTCAAAATCACAATTCTACCTATTCCATATAACAAAACATAATAAACTCATCAAAACACAAATATGGACTTCAAAATCACAATTCTACCTATTCCATATACCAAAACATCAATAACTCATCAAAACACAAATATGAACTTCAAAATCTCAATTCTACCTATTCCATATAACAAAACATAATATAACTAATCAAAACACAAATATGAACTTCAAAATCACAATTCTACCTATTCCATATACCAAAACATCAATAACTCATCAAAACACAAATATGAACTTCAAAATCTCAATTCTACCTATTCCATATAACAAAACATAATATAACTAATCAAAACACAAATATGAACTTCAAAATCACAATTCTACCTATTCCATATACCAAAATATCAATAACTCATCAAAACACAAATATGAACTTCAAAATCTCAATTCTACCTATTCCATATACCAAAACATCAATGAATAACTCATCGAAACACAAATATGAACTTCAAAATCACAATTCTACCTATCCCATATACCAAAACATCAATAACTCATCAAAACACAAATATGAACTTCAAAATCTCAATTCTACCTATTCCATATACCAAAACATCAATGAATAACTCATCAAAAAACAAATATGAACTTCAAAATCACAATTCTACCTATTCCCATATACCAAAACATAAATGAATAACTCATCAAAACACAAATATGAACTGCAAAATCACAATTCTACCTATTCCATATACCAAAACATCAATAACTTATCAAAACACAAATATGAACTTCAAAAAAAAAATTCAACCTATTCCATATACCAAAACATCAATTAATAACTCATTAAAACACAAATATGAACTTCAAAATCTCAATTCCACCTATTCCATATACCAAAACATCAATGAATAACTCATCGAAACACAAATATGAACTTCAAAATCACAATTCTACCTATTCCATATAACAAAACATCAATGAATAACTCATCGAAACACAAATATGAACTTCAAAATCACAATTCTACCTATTCCATATAACAAAACATCAATGAATAACTCATCGAAACACAAATATGAACTTCAAAATCACAATTCTACCTATTCCATATAACAAAACATAATATAACTCATCAAAACACAAATATGAACTTCCAAATCACAATTCTACCTATTCCATATACCAAAACATCAATAACTCATCAAAACACAAATATGAACTTCAAAATCTCAATTCTACCTATTCCATATAACAAAACATCAATAACTCATCAAAACACAAATATGAACTTCAAAATCTCAATTCTACCTATTCCATATAACAAAACATAATATAACTCATCAAAACACAAATATGAACTTCAAAACACAATTTCTATCTATTTCATTTACCAAAACATCAATAACTCATCAAAACACAAATATTACCTTCAAAATCACAATTCTACCTATTCCATATAACAAAACATAATATAACTCATCAAAACACAAATATGAACTTCAAAATCACAATTCTACCTATTCCATATACCAAAACATTAATAACTCATCAAAACACAAATATGAACTTCAAAATCTCAATTCTACCTATTCCATATAACAAAACATAATATAACTCATCAAAACACAAATATGAACTTCAAAATCACAATTCTACCTATTCCATATACCAAAATATCAATAACTCATCAAAACACAAATATGAACTTCAAAATCTCAATTCTACCTATTCCATATACCAAAACATCAATGAATAACTCATCGAAACACAAATATGAACTTCAAAATCACAATTCTACCTATCCCATATACCAAAACATCAATAACTCATCAAAACACAAATATGAACTTCAAAATCTCAATTCTACCTATTCCATATACCAAAACATCAATGAATAACTCATCAAAACACAAATATGAACTTCAAAATCACAATTCTACCTATTCCATATACCAAAACATCAATTACTCATCAAAACACAAATATGAACTTCAAAACACAATTTCTATCTATTTCATTTACCAAAACATCAATAACTCATCAAAACACAAATATTACCTTCAAAATCACAATTCTACCTATTCCATATAACAAAACATAATATAACTCATCAAAACACAAATATGAACTTCAAAATCACAATTCTACCTATTCCATATACCAAAACATCAATAACTCATCAAAACACAAATATGAACTTCAAAATCTCAATTCTACCTATTCCATATAACAAAACATAATATAACTCATCAAAACACAAATATGAACTTCAAAATCACAATTCTACCTATTCCATATACCAAAACATCAATAACTCATCAAAACACAAATATGAACTTCAAAATCTCAATTCTACCTATTCCATATAACAAAACATAATATAACTCATCAAAACACAAATATGAACTTCAAAATCACAATTCTACCTATTCCATATACCAAAATATCAATAACTCATCAAAAACACAAATATGAACTGCAAAATCTCAATTCTCCCTATTCCATATAACAAAACATAATACAACTCATCAAAACACAAATATGAACTTCAAAAACAATTTCTACCTATTCCATATACCAAAACATCAATTAATAACTCATCTAAACACAAATATGAACTTCAAAATCACAATTCTACATATCCCATATACCAAAACATCAATAACTCATCAAAACACAAATATGAACTTTAAAATCACAATACTACCTATTCCATATACCAAAATATCAATAACTCATCAAAACACAAATATGAACTTCAAAATCTCAATTCTACCTATTCCATATACCAAAACATCAATGAATAACTCATCGAAACACAAATATGAACTTCAAAATCACAATTCTACCTATCCCATATACCAAAACATCAATAACTCATCAAAACACAAATATTACCTTCAAAATCACAATTCTACCTATTCCATATAACAAAACATAATAAACTCATCAAAACACAAATATGAACTTCAAAATCACAATTCTACCTATTCCATATACCAAAACATCAATAACTCATCAAAACACAAATATGAACTTCAAAATCTCAATTCTACCTATTCCATATAACAAAACATAATATAACTAATCAAAACACAAATATGAACTTCAAAATCACAATTCTACCTATTCCATATACCAAAACATCAATAACTCATCAAAACACAAATATGAACTTCAAAATCTCAATTCTACCTATTCCATATAACAAAACATAATATAACTAATCAAAACACAAATATGAACTTCAAAATCACAATTCTACCTATTCCATATACCAAAATATCAATAACTCATCAAAACACAAATATGAACTTCAAAATCTCAATTCTACCTATTCCATATACCAAAACATCAATGAATAACTCATCGAAACACAAATATGAACTTCAAAATCACAATTCTACCTATCCCATATACCAAAACATCAATAACTCATCAAAACACAAATATGAACTTCAAAATCTCAATTCTACCTATTCCATATACCAAAACATCAATGAATAACTCATCAAAAAACAAATATGAACTTCAAAATCACAATTCTACCTATTCCCATATACCAAAACATAAATGAATAACTCATCAAAACACAAATATGAACTGCAAAATCACAATTCTACCTATTCCATATACCAAAACATCAATAACTTATCAAAACACAAATATGAACTTCAAAAAAAAAATTCAACCTATTCCATATACCAAAACATCAATTAATAACTCATTAAAACACAAATATGAACTTCAAAATCTCAATTCCACCTATTCCATATACCAAAACATCAATGAATAACTCATCGAAACACAAATATGAACTTCAAAATCACAATTCTACCTATTCCATATAACAAAACATCAATGAATAACTCATCGAAACACAAATATGAACTTCAAAATCACAATTCTACCTATTCCATATAACAAAACATCAATGAATAACTCATCGAAACACAAATATGAACTTCAAAATCACAATTCTACCTATTCCATATAACAAAACATAATATAACTCATCAAAACACAAATATGAACTTCCAAATCACAATTCTACCTATTCCATATACCAAAACATCAATAACTCATCAAAACACAAATATGAACTTCAAAATCTCAATTCTACCTATTCCATATAACAAAACATCAATAACTCTTCAAAACACAAATATGAACTTCAAAATCTCAATTCTACCTATTCCATATAACAAAACATAATATAACTCATCAAAACACAAATATGAACTTCAAAACACAATTTCTATCTATTTCATTTACCAAAACATCAATAACTCATCAAAACACAAATATTACCTTCAAAATCACAATTCTACCTATTCCATATAACAAAACATAATATAACTCATCAAAACACAAATATGAACTTCAAAATCACAATTCTACCTATTCCATATACCAAAACATCAATAACTCATCAAAACACAAATATGAACTTCAAAATCTCAATTCTACCTATTCCATATAACAAAACATAATATAACTCATCAAAACACAAATATGAACTTCAAAATCACAATTCTACCTATTCCATATACCAAAACATCAATAACTCATCAAAACACAAATATGAACTTCAAAATCTCAATTCTACCTATTCCATATAACAAAACATAATATAACTCATCAAAACACAAATATGAACTTCAAAATCACAATTCTACCTATTCCATATACCAAAATATCAATAACTCATCAAAACACAAATATGAACTTCAAAATCTCAATTCTACCTATTCCATATACCAAAACATCAATGAATAACTCATCGAAACACAAATATGAACTTCAAAATCACAATTCTACCTATCCCATATACCAAAACATCAATAACTCATCAAAACACAAATATGAACTTCAAAATCTCAATTCTACCTATTCCATATACCAAAACATCAATGAATAACTCATCAAAACACAAATATGAACTTCAAAATCACAATTCTACCTATTCCATATACCAAAACATCAATTACTCATCAAAACACAAATATGAACTTCAAAACACAATTTCTATCTATTTCATTTACCAAAACATCAATAACTCATCAAAACACAAATATTACCTTCAAAATCACAATTCTACCTATTCCATATAACAAAACATAATATAACTCATCAAAACACAAATATGAACTTCAAAATCACAATTCTACCTATTCCATATACCAAAACATCAATAACTCATCAAAACACAAATATGAACTTCAAAATCTCAATTCTACCTATTCCATATAACAAAACATAATATAACTCATCAAAACACAAATATGAACTTCAAAATCACAATTCTACCTATTCCATATACCAAAACATCAATAACTCATCAAAACACAAATATGAACTTCAAAATCTCAATTCTACCTATTCCATATAACAAAACATAATATAACTCATCAAAACACAAATATGAACTTCAAAATCACAATTCTACCTATTCCATATACCAAAATATCAATAACTCATCAAAAACACAAATATGAACTGCAAAATCTCAATTCTCCCTATTCCATATAACAAAACATAATACAACTCATCAAAACACAAATATGAACTTCAAAAACAATTTCTACCTATTCCATATACCAAAACATCAATTAATAACTCATCTAAACACAAATATGAACTTCAAAATCACAATTCTACATATCCCATATACCAAAACATCAATAACTCATCAAAACACAAATATGAACTTTAAAATCACAATACTACCTATTCCATATACCAAAATATCAATAACTCATCAAAACACAAATATGAACTTCAAAATCTCAATTCTACCTATTCCATATACCAAAACATCAATGAATAACTCATCGAAACACAAATATGAACTTCAAAATCACAATTCTACCTATCCCATATACCAAAACATCAATAACTCATCAAAACACAAATATTACCTTCAAAATCACAATTCTACCTATTCCATATAACAAAACATAATAAACTCATCAAAACACAAATATGAACTTCAAAATCACAATTCTACCTATTCCATATACCAAAACATCAATAACTCATCAAAACACAAATATGAACTTCAAAATCTCAATTCTACCTATTCCATATAACAAAACATAATATAACTAATCAAAACACAAATATGAACTTCAAAATCACAATTCTACCTATTCCATATACCAAAACATCAATAACTCATCAAAACACAAATATGAACTTCAAAATCTCAATTCTACCTATTCCATATAACAAAACATAATATAACTAATCAAAACACAAATATGAACTTCAAAATCACAATTCTACCTATTCCATATACCAAAATATCAATAACTCATCAAAACACAAATATGAACTTCAAAATCTCAATTCTACCTATTCCATATACCAAAACATCAATGAATAACTCATCGAAACACAAATATGAACTTCAAAATCACAATTCTACCTATCCCATATACCAAAACATCAATAACTCATCAAAACACAAATATGAACTTCAAAATCTCAATTCTACCTATTCCATATACCAAAACATCAATGAATAACTCATCAAAAAACAAATATGAACTTCAAAATCACAATTCTACCTATTCCCATATACCAAAACATAAATGAATAACTCATCAAAACACAAATATGAACTGCAAAATCACAATTCTACCTATTCCATATACCAAAACATCAATAACTTATCAAAACACAAATATGAACTTCAAAAAAAAAATTCAACCTATTCCATATACCAAAACATCAATTAATAACTCATTAAAACACAAATATGAACTTCAAAATCTCAATTCCACCTATTCCATATACCAAAACATCAATGAATAACTCATCGAAACACAAATATGAACTTCAAAATCACAATTCTACCTATTCCATATAACAAAACATCAATGAATAACTCATCGAAACACAAATATGAACTTCAAAATCACAATTCTACCTATTCCATATAACAAAACATCAATGAATAACTCATCGAAACACAAATATGAACTTCAAAATCACAATTCTACCTATTCCATATAACAAAACATAATATAACTCATCAAAACACAAATATGAACTTCCAAATCACAATTCTACCTATTCCATATACCAAAACATCAATAACTCATCAAAACACAAATATGAACTTCAAAATCTCAATTCTACCTATTCCATATAACAAAACATCAATAACTCTTCAAAACACAAATATGAACTTCAAAATCTCAATTCTACCTATTCCATATAACAAAACATAATATAACTCATCAAAACACAAATATGAACTTCAAAACACAATTTCTATCTATTTCATTTACCAAAACATCAATAACTCATCAAAACACAAATATTACCTTCAAAATCACAATTCTACCTATTCCATATAACAAAACATAATATAACTCATCAAAACACAAATATGAACTTCAAAATCACAATTCTACCTATTCCATATACCAAAACATCAATAACTCATCAAAACACAAATATGAACTTCAAAATCTCAATTCTACCTATTCCATATAACAAAACATAATATAACTCATCAAAACACAAATATGAACTTCAAAATCACAATTCTACCTATTCCATATACCAAAACATCAATAACTCATCAAAACACAAATATGAACTTCAAAATCTCAATTCTACCTATTCCATATAACAAAACATAATATAACTCATCAAAACACAAATATGAACTTCAAAATCACAATTCTACCTATTCCATATAACAAAACATAATATAACTAATCAAAACACAAATATGAACTTCAAAATCTCAATTCTACCTATTCCATATACCAAAACATCAATGAATAACTCATCGAAACACAAATATGAACTTCAAAATCTCAATTCCACCTATTCCATATACCAAAACATCAATGAATAACTCATCGAAACACAAATATGAACTTCAAAATCACAATTCTACCTATTCCATATAACAAAACATCAATGAATAACTCATCGAAACACAAATATGAACTTCAAAATCACAATTCTACCTATTCCATATAACAAAACATCAATGAATAACTCATCGAAACACAAATATGAACTTCAAAATCACAATTCTACCTATTCCATATAACAAAACATAATATAACTCATCAAAACACAAATATGAACTTCCAAATCACAATTCTACCTATTCCATATAACAAAACAAAATATAACTCATCAAAACACAAATATGAACTTCCAAATCTCAATTCTACCTATTCCATATACCAAAACATAATATAACTAATCAAAAACACAAATATGAACTTCAAAATCTCAATTCTACCTATTCCATATAACAAAACATAATATAACTAATCAAAACACAAATATGAACTTCAAAATCTCAATTCTACCTATTCCATATACCAAAACATCAATGAATAACACATCAAAAAACAAATATGAACTTCAAAATCACAATTCTACCTATTCCCATATACCAAAACATAAATGAATAACTCATCAAAACACAAATATGAACTGCAAAATCTCAATTCTCCCTATTCCATATAACAAAACATAATACAACTCATCAAAACACAAATATGAACTTCAAAAACAATTTCTACCTATTCCATATACCAAAACATCAATTAATAACTCATCTAAACACAAATATGAACTTCAAAATCACAATTCTACCTATCCCATATACCAAAACATTAATAACTCATCAAAACACAAATATGAACTTTAAAATCACAATACTACCTATTCCATATACCAAAATATCAATAACTCATCAAAACACAAATATGAACTTCAAAATCTCAATTCTACCTATTCCATATACCAAAACATCAATGAATAACTCATCGAAACACAAATATGAACTTCAAAATCACAATTCTACCTATCCCATATACCAAAACATCAATAACTCATCAAAACACAAATATTACCTTCAAAATCACAATTCTACCTATTCCATATAACAAAACATAATAAACTCATCAAAACACAAATATGGACTTCAAAATCACAATTCTACCTATTCCATATACCAAAACATCAATAACTCATCAAAACACAAATATGAACTTCAAAATCTCAATTCTACCTATTCCATATAACAAAACATAATATAACTAATCAAAACACAAATATGAACTTCAAAATCACAATTCTACCTATTCCATATACCAAAACATCAATAACTCATCAAAACACAAATATGAACTTCAAAATCTCAATTCTACCTATTCCATATAACAAAACATAATATAACTAATCAAAACACAAATATGAACTTCAAAATCACAATTCTACCTATTCCATATACCAAAATATCAATAACTCATCAAAACACAAATATGAACTTCAAAATCTCAATTCTACCTATTCCATATACCAAAACATCAATGAATAACTCATCGAAACACAAATATGAACTTCAAAATCACAATTCTACCTATCCCATATACCAAAACATCAATAACTCATCAAAACACAAATATGAACTTCAAAATCTCAATTCTACCTATTCCATATACCAAAACATCAATGAATAACTCATCAAAAAACAAATATGAACTTCAAAATCACAATTCTACCTATTCCCATATACCAAAACATAAATGAATAACTCATCAAAACACAAATATGAACTGCAAAATCACAATTCTACCTATTCCATATACCAAAACATCAATAACTTATCAAAACACAAATATGAACTTCAAAAAAAAAATTCAACCTATTCCATATACCAAAACATCAATTAATAACTCATTAAAACACAAATATGAACTTCAAAATCTCAATTCCACCTATTCCATATACCAAAACATCAATGAATAACTCATCGAAACACAAATATGAACTTCAAAATCACAATTCTACCTATTCCATATAACAAAACATCAATGAATAACTCATCGAAACACAAATATGAACTTCAAAATCACAATTCTACCTATTCCATATAACAAAACATCAATGAATAACTCATCGAAACACAAATATGAACTTCAAAATCACAATTCTACCTATTCCATATAACAAAACATAATATAACTCATCAAAACACAAATATGAACTTCCAAATCACAATTCTACCTATTCCATATACCAAAACATCAATAACTCATCAAAACACAAATATGAACTTCAAAATCTCAATTCTACCTATTCCATATAACAAAACATCAATAACTCATCAAAACACAAATATGAACTTCAAAATCTCAATTCTACCTATTCCATATAACAAAACATAATATAACTCATCAAAACACAAATATGAACTTCAAAACACAATTTCTATCTATTTCATTTACCAAAACATCAATAACTCATCAAAACACAAATATTACCTTCAAAATCACAATTCTACCTATTCCATATAACAAAACATTATATAACTCATCAAAACACAAATATGAACTTCAAAATCACAATTCTACCTATTCCATATACCAAAACATTAATAACTCATCAAAACACAAATATGAACTTCAAAATCTCAATTCTACCTATTCCATATAACAAAACATAATATAACTCATCAAAACACAAATATGAACTTCAAAATCACAATTCTACCTATTCCATATACCAAAATATCAATAACTCATCAAAACACAAATATGAACTTCAAAATCTCAATTCTACCTATTCCATATACCAAAACATCAATGAATAACTCATCGAAACACAAATATGAACTTCAAAATCACAATTCTACCTATCCCATATACCAAAACATCAATAACTCATCAAAACACAAATATGAACTTCAAAATCTCAATTCTACCTATTCCATATACCAAAACATCAATGAATAACTCATCAAAACACAAATATGAACTTCAAAATCACAATTCTACCTATTCCATATACCAAAACATCAATTACTCATCAAAACACAAATATGAACTTCAAAACACAATTTCTATCTATTTCATTTACCAAAACATCAATAACTCATCAAAACACAAATATTACCTTCAAAATCACAATTCTACCTATTCCATATAACAAAACATAATATAACTCATCAAAACACAAATATGAACTTCAAAATCACAATTCTACCTATTCCATATACCAAAACATCAATAACTCATCAAAACACAAATATGAACTTCAAAATCTCAATTCTACCTATTCCATATAACAAAACATAATATAACTCATCAAAACACAAATATGAACTTCAAAATCACAATTCTACCTATTCCATATACCAAAACATCAATAACTCATCAAAACACAAATATGAACTTCAAAATCTCAATTCTACCTATTCCATATAACAAAACATAATATAACTCATCAAAACACAAATATGAACTTCAAAATCACAATTCTACCTATTCCATATACCAAAATATCAATAACTCATCAAAAACACAAATATGAACTGCAAAATCTCAATTCTCCCTATTCCATATAACAAAACATAATACAACTCATCAAAACACAAATATGAACTTCAAAAACAATTTCTACCTATTCCATATACCAAAACATCAATTAATAACTCATCTAAACACAAATATGAACTTCAAAATCACAATTCTACATATCCCATATACCAAAACATCAATAACTCATCAAAACACAAATATGAACTTTAAAATCACAATACTACCTATTCCATATACCAAAATATCAATAACTCATCAAAACACAAATATGAACTTCAAAATCTCAATTCTACCTATTCCATATACCAAAACATCAATGAATAACTCATCGAAACACAAATATGAACTTCAAAATCACAATTCTACCTATCCCATATACCAAAACATCAATAACTCATCAAAACACAAATATTACCTTCAAAATCACAATTCTACCTATTCCATATAACAAAACATAATAAACTCATCAAAACACAAATATGAACTTCAAAATCACAATTCTACCTATTCCATATACCAAAACATCAATAACTCATCAAAACACAAATATGAACTTCAAAATCTCAATTCTACCTATTCCATATAACAAAACATAATATAACTAATCAAAACACAAATATGAACTTCAAAATCACAATTCTACCTATTCCATATACCAAAACATCAATAACTCATCAAAACACAAATATGAACTTCAAAATCTCAATTCTACCTATTCCATATAACAAAACATAATATAACTAATCAAAACACAAATATGAACTTCAAAATCACAATTCTACCTATTCCATATACCAAAATATCAATAACTCATCAAAACACAAATATGAACTTCAAAATCTCAATTCTACCTATTCCATATACCAAAACATCAATGAATAACTCATCGAAACACAAATATGAACTTCAAAATCACAATTCTACCTATCCCATATACCAAAACATCAATAACTCATCAAAACACAAATATGAACTTCAAAATCTCAATTCTACCTATTCCATATACCAAAACATCAATGAATAACTCATCAAAAAACAAATATGAACTTCAAAATCACAATTCTACCTATTCCCATATACCAAAACATAAATGAATAACTCATCAAAACACAAATATGAACTGCAAAATCACAATTCTACCTATTCCATATACCAAAACATCAATAACTTATCAAAACACAAATATGAACTTCAAAAAAAAAATTCAACCTATTCCATATACCAAAACATCAATTAATAACTCATTAAAACACAAATATGAACTTCAAAATCTCAATTCCACCTATTCCATATACCAAAACATCAATGAATAACTCATCGAAACACAAATATGAACTTCAAAATCACAATTCTACCTATTCCATATAACAAAACATCAATGAATAACTCATCGAAACACAAATATGAACTTCAAAATCACAATTCTACCTATTCCATATAACAAAACATCAATGAATAACTCATCGAAACACAAATATGAACTTCAAAATCACAATTCTACCTATTCCATATAACAAAACATAATATAACTCATCAAAACACAAATATGAACTTCCAAATCACAATTCTACCTATTCCATATACCAAAACATCAATAACTCATCAAAACACAAATATGAACTTCAAAATCTCAATTCTACCTATTCCATATAACAAAACATCAATAACTCTTCAAAACACAAATATGAACTTCAAAATCTCAATTCTACCTATTCCATATAACAAAACATAATATAACTCATCAAAACACAAATATGAACTTCAAAACACAATTTCTATCTATTTCATTTACCAAAACATCAATAACTCATCAAAACACAAATATTACCTTCAAAATCACAATTCTACCTATTCCATATAACAAAACATAATATAACTCATCAAAACACAAATATGAACTTCAAAATCACAATTCTACCTATTCCATATACCAAAACATCAATAACTCATCAAAACACAAATATGAACTTCAAAATCTCAATTCTACCTATTCCATATAACAAAACATAATATAACTCATCAAAACACAAATATGAACTTCAAAATCACAATTCTACCTATTCCATATACCAAAACATCAATAACTCATCAAAACACAAATATGAACTTCAAAATCTCAATTCTACCTATTCCATATAACAAAACATAATATAACTCATCAAAACACAAATATGAACTTCAAAATCACAATTCTACCTATTCCATATACCAAAATATCAATAACTCATCAAAACACAAATATGAACTTCAAAATCTCAATTCTACCTATTCCATATACCAAAACATCAATGAATAACTCATCGAAACACAAATATGAACTTCAAAATCACAATTCTACCTATCCCATATACCAAAACATCAATAACTCATCAAAACACAAATATGAACTTCAAAATCTCAATTCTACCTATTCCATATACCAAAACATCAATGAATAACTCATCAAAACACAAATATGAACTTCAAAATCACAATTCTACCTATTCCATATACCAAAACATCAATTACTCATCAAAACACAAATATGAACTTCAAAACACAATTTCTATCTATTTCATTTACCAAAACATCAATAACTCATCAAAACACAAATATTACCTTCAAAATCACAATTCTACCTATTCCATATAACAAAACATAATATAACTCATCAAAACACAAATATGAACTTCAAAATCACAATTCTACCTATTCCATATACCAAAACATCAATAACTCATCAAAACACAAATATGAACTTCAAAATCTCAATTCTACCTATTCCATATAACAAAACATAATATAACTCATCAAAACACAAATATGAACTTCAAAATCACAATTCTACCTATTCCATATACCAAAACATCAATAACTCATCAAAACACAAATATGAACTTCAAAATCTCAATTCTACCTATTCCATATAACAAAACATAATATAACTCATCAAAACACAAATATGAACTTCAAAATCACAATTCTACCTATTCCATATACCAAAATATCAATAACTCATCAAAAACACAAATATGAACTGCAAAATCTCAATTCTCCCTATTCCATATAACAAAACATAATACAACTCATCAAAACACAAATATGAACTTCAAAAACAATTTCTACCTATTCCATATACCAAAACATCAATTAATAACTCATCTAAACACAAATATGAACTTCAAAATCACAATTCTACATATCCCATATACCAAAACATCAATAACTCATCAAAACACAAATATGAACTTTAAAATCACAATACTACCTATTCCATATACCAAAATATCAATAACTCATCAAAACACAAATATGAACTTCAAAATCTCAATTCTACCTATTCCATATACCAAAACATCAATGAATAACTCATCGAAACACAAATATGAACTTCAAAATCACAATTCTACCTATCCCATATACCAAAACATCAATAACTCATCAAAACACAAATATTACCTTCAAAATCACAATTCTACCTATTCCATATAACAAAACATAATAAACTCATCAAAACACAAATATGAACTTCAAAATCACAATTCTACCTATTCCATATACCAAAACATCAATAACTCATCAAAACACAAATATGAACTTCAAAATCTCAATTCTACCTATTCCATATAACAAAACATAATATAACTAATCAAAACACAAATATGAACTTCAAAATCACAATTCTACCTATTCCATATACCAAAACTGTTGAGCCATTGGAGCTGCTACAATGAAGCTTTCTTAGCCTTTATTAAAGTCCAATGTTGTGTTGTAATTGTTGCAACCACATTGTGACAAATCTGTGAATTACTAAGGCAATAATGGACTGAGTTCATGAGGATTGTCTGGACAAAATCTCAGCAAGAAGCCGATGAATAAACTGAAGTGCCAAAATGAGAAGGAAGTGTACTGTTGGCACATCAGATCAAAGGCTACACAGATCAGATCAAGTTACGCGCACATCAGATCAAAGGCTGCACAGATCAGATCAAGTTACGCGCACAGCAGATCAAAGGCTGCACAGACAAGTTACGCGCACATCAGATCAAAGGCCACACAGATCAGATCAAGGGAAGTGAAGATCAGATCAAATGCAGTGTGCATCAGATCAAAGGATGCACACATCAGATCACATGCAGCACAAATCAGATCAACGGAAGTAAAGATCAGATCAAATTCTCAAGGGATTGCTCAGCAGCTTAGTTTCACAGAAGCAAGGCAAGTCAGCAACAAAACATATTTGCAGCAGAAGAGAACAACTCAAGGCTGGAGAGCTAGAGCAGACACCTAAGAAGCTGAAGTCAAGGACGGCTAGTGAATCACACCTCAAACGCGCGACTCTAAAAGTCTCCCAAAGATTCAGAAGACGCAGGAGCATCATGTTGAAGTATCTAGCAATCCGGTGAGCGAGCAGAAATACAAAAGAATCAAGAAGTGCCGATCAGAAGAACTGCAGGAGCTACATGGATGGTTCTGAGTTGCTGGACAGAACGTTGTGACATGAAGCTAACATCAGATCAACCGAAGGCTAACATCAGATCAACTGCAAGCTAACATCAGATCAACCGAAGGCTAACATCAGATCAACTGCATGCTAACATCAGATCAACCGAAGCGTGACATCAGATCAAATGCCAGGCACATCAGATCAGCTATAAGCTAAGATCAGATCACTTCTGCTGTTTCAACATATCTAAGACAAGCTACTCGAGAAAGTCTGAAGGAGTACAGTCAACAATATGACATGGCAAGCAAGTTGCAACTTAAAAAGGTTGAAAATGGATTATATGAATCTTGAGCCGCCTTCCGTGTAAGATATGCTGACACACCGCACGTAGGGCACAGTTTTTCTTCTGGGAAAAGAAACGGGCAGATGAGTAGGTGTGGTAGGCACAACAACTGCAGAATGCAGGATAAACCACATTGGGAGGAAAAACCCAAAAAAAGAGAAGGCACGAAAAGAAAGAAAAAGAGAGAGAGAGGAGCAGCAGCCAAGGTGAGTGCTGAACAGAACGAAACCGAGAAAAGGGAGGAGAAAAAGAGTGAGAGCAGAAAAAGATGATATGAGAAACACAAGAGAGAAAGAAACAGTCTGCTGCACAAGGAGAAGCTGAAGCGCTGGAGAGGCAGAAGTCAAGGAGAAGAAGAAGCTGAGGAGGAGCAGAATCGGGAGAACTGACCCTGAGATTGCAGCTTCAGGTGGTAAGCCTAGAACACTATCAAACGTCTTTCATTAAGTGATTTTGAAAGATATTTGTGTAGAAAAGGCAGCACAACAGAGATTTACATGTTATTGTTTTAGTTGATGAACTTGTAGAGGTAGTGAACCTCAATGTGTTGAGCAGTGAGCTCTTGTTTATGTTGCTTATGGTCAGTGAGGCCAGAGCTGAATGATTCTGTGATAGTGAAGATTGACAGGAGTGAATCTGTCCGTGGATGTAGATCATTTGATCGAACCACGTAAAAATCCCCCTTGCACATTTACTGCTTTGAGTGTGTCTTGACTGGTGTGGTATTATCAAACTGTAAGCTTGAACAGGAGTGTCATGGTTGTGTAAGTAAACCCTCCTTGAGTGATTGAATTGATCTGATGTCTTCCTTGGTTGATCTGATGTCTTCCTTGGTTGATCTGATCTGCCAACAGTCCATCTAAGCCAAAACGTGAGTTCAACAATAAGCTCTAACTGAGCTAACATTTGAGAGGGAATCCTTTAGTTGAAAGAAAAATTGATAGAGTGTTGATTCACCCCCCCCTCTCAACACTTGACACGATCCAACAAAAACATCAATAACTCATCAAAACACAAATATGAACTTCAAAATCTCAATTCTACCTATTCCATATAACAAAACATAATATAACTAATCAAAACACAAATATGAACTTCAAAATCACAATTCTACCTATTCCATATACCAAAATATCAATAACTCATCAAAACACAAATATGAACTTCAAAATCTCAATTCTACCTATTCCATATACCAAAACATCAATGAATAACTCATCGAAACACAAATATGAACTTCAAAATCACAATTCTACCTATCCCATATACCAAAACATCAATAACTCATCAAAACACAAATATGAACTTCAAAATCTCAATTCTACCTATTCCATATACCAAAACATCAATGAATAACTCATCAAAAAACAAATATGAACTTCAAAATCACAATTCTACCTATTCCCATATACCAAAACATAAATGAATAACTCATCAAAACACAAATATGAACTGCAAAATCACAATTCTACCTATTCCATATACCAAAACATCAATAACTTATCAAAACACAAATATGAACTTCAAAAAAAAAATTCAACCTATTCCATATACCAAAACATCAATTAATAACTCATTAAAACACAAATATGAACTTCAAAATCTCAATTCCACCTATTCCATATACCAAAACATCAATGAATAACTCATCGAAACACAAATATGAACTTCAAAATCACAATTCTACCTATTCCATATAACAAAACATCAATGAATAACTCATCGAAACACAAATATGAACTTCAAAATCACAATTCTACCTATTCCATATAACAAAACATCAATGAATAACTCATCGAAACACAAATATGAACTTCAAAATCACAATTCTACCTATTCCATATAACAAAACATAATATAACTCATCAAAACACAAATATGAACTTCCAAATCACAATTCTACCTATTCCATATACCAAAACATCAATAACTCATCAAAACACAAATATGAACTTCAAAATCTCAATTCTACCTATTCCATATAACAAAACATCAATAACTCTTCAAAACACAAATATGAACTTCAAAATCTCAATTCTACCTATTCCATATAACAAAACATAATATAACTCATCAAAACACAAATATGAACTTCAAAACACAATTTCTATCTATTTCATTTACCAAAACATCAATAACTCATCAAAACACAAATATTACCTTCAAAATCACAATTCTACCTATTCCATATAACAAAACATAATATAACTCATCAAAACACAAATATGAACTTCAAAATCACAATTCTACCTATTCCATATACCAAAACATCAATAACTCATCAAAACACAAATATGAACTTCAAAATCTCAATTCTACCTATTCCATATAACAAAACATAATATAACTCATCAAAACACAAATATGAACTTCAAAATCACAATTCTACCTATTCCATATACCAAAACATCAATAACTCATCAAAACACAAATATGAACTTCAAAATCTCAATTCTACCTATTCCATATAACAAAACATAATATAACTCATCAAAACACAAATATGAACTTCAAAATCACAATTCTACCTATTCCATATACCAAAATATCAATAACTCATCAAAACACAAATATGAACTTCAAAATCTCAATTCTACCTATTCCATATACCAAAACATCAATGAATAACTCATCGAAACACAAATATGAACTTCAAAATCACAATTCTACCTATCCCATATACCAAAACATCAATAACTCATCAAAACACAAATATGAACTTCAAAATCTCAATTCTACCTATTCCATATACCAAAACATCAATGAATAACTCATCAAAACACAAATATGAACTTCAAAATCACAATTCTACCTATTCCATATACCAAAACATCAATTACTCATCAAAACACAAATATGAACTTCAAAACACAATTTCTATCTATTTCATTTACCAAAACATCAATAACTCATCAAAACACAAATATTACCTTCAAAATCACAATTCTACCTATTCCATATAACAAAACATAATATAACTCATCAAAACACAAATATGAACTTCAAAATCACAATTCTACCTATTCCATATACCAAAACATCAATAACTCATCAAAACACAAATATGAACTTCAAAATCTCAATTCTACCTATTCCATATAACAAAACATAATATAACTCATCAAAACACAAATATGAACTTCAAAATCACAATTCTACCTATTCCATATACCAAAACATCAATAACTCATCAAAACACAAATATGAACTTCAAAATCTCAATTCTACCTATTCCATATAACAAAACATAATATAACTCATCAAAACACAAATATGAACTTCAAAATCACAATTCTACCTATTCCATATACCAAAATATCAATAACTCATCAAAACACAAATATGAACTTCAAAATCTCAATTCTACCTATTCCATATACCAAAACATCAATGAATAACTCATCGAAACACAAATATGAACTTCAAAATCACAATTCTACTTATCCCATATACCAAAACATCAATAACTCATCAAAACACAAATATGAACTTCAAAATCTCAATTCTACCTATTCCATATACCAAAACATCAATGAATAACTCATCAAAAAACAAATATGAACTTCAAAATCACAATTCTACCTATTCCCATATACCAAAACATAAATGAATAACTCATCAAAACACAAATATGAACTGCAAAATCACAATTCTACCTATTCCATATACCAAAACATCAATAACTTATCAAAACACAAATATGAACTTCAAAAAAAAAATTCAACCTATTCCATATACCAAAACATCAATCAATAACTCATTAAAACACAAATATGAACTTCAAAATCTCAATTCCACCTATTCCATATACCAAAACATCAATGAATAACTCATCGAAACACAAATATGAACTTCAAAATCACAATTCTACCTATTCCATATAACAAAACATAATATAACTAATCAAAACACAAATATGAACTTCAAAATCACAATTCTACCTATTCCATATACCAAAACATCAATGAATAACTCATCGAAACACAAATATGAACTTCAAAATCTCAATTCTACCTATTCCATATAACAAAACATCAATGAATAACTCATCGAACACAAATATGAACTTCAAAATCACAATTCTACCTATTCCATATACCAAAATATCAATAACTCATCAAAACACAAATATGAACTTCAAAATCTCAATTCTACCTATTCCATATACCAAAACATCAATGAATAACTCATCGAACACAAATATGAACTTCAAAATCACAATTCTACCTATCCCATATTCCAAAACATCAATAACTCATCAAAACACAAATATGAACTTCAAAATCTCAATTCTACCTATTCCATATACCAAAACATCAATGAATAACTCATCAAAAAACAAATAGGAACTTCAAAATCACAATTCTACCTATTTCATATAACAAAACATAATATAACTAATCAAAACACAAATATGAACTTCAAAATCACAATTCTACCTATTCCATATACCAAAACTGTTGAGCCATTGGAGCTGCTACAATGAAGCTTTCTTAGCCTTTATTAAAGTCCAATGTTGTGTTGTAATTGTTGCAACCACATTGTGACAAATCTGTGAATTACTAAGGCAATAATGGACTGAGTTCATGAGGATTGTCTGGACAAAATCTCAGCAAGAAGCCGATGAATAAACTGAAGTGCCAAAATGAGAAGGAAGTGTACTGTTGGCACATCAGATCAAAGGCTACACAGATCAGATCAAGTTACGCGCACATCAGATCAAAGGCTGCACAGATCAGATCAAGTTACGCGCACAGCAGATCAAAGGCTGCACAGACAAGTTACGCGCACATCAGATCAAAGGCCACACAGATCAGATCAAGGGAAGTGAAGATCAGATCAAATGCAGTGTGCATCAGATCAAAGGATGCACACATCAGATCACATGCAGCACAAATCAGATCAACGGAAGTAAAGATCAGATCAAATTCTCAAGGGATTGCTCAGCAGCTTAGTTTCACAGAAGCAAGGCAAGTCAGCAACAAAACATATTTGCAGCAGAAGAGAACAACTCAAGGCTGGAGAGCTAGAGCAGACACCTAAGAAGCTGAAGTCAAGGACGGCTAGTGAATCACACCTCAAACGCGCGACTCTAAAAGTCTCCCAAAGATTCAGAAGACGCAGGAGCATCATGTTGAAGTATCTAGCAATCCGGTGAGCGAGCAGAAATACAAAAGAATCAAGAAGTGCCGATCAGAAGAACTGCAGGAGCTACATGGATGGTTCTGAGTTGCTGGACAGAACGTTGTGACATGAAGCTAACATCAGATCAACCGAAGGCTAACATCAGATCAACTGCAAGCTAACATCAGATCAACCGAAGGCTAACATCAGATCAACTGCATGCTAACATCAGATCAACCGAAGCGTGACATCAGATCAAATGCCAGGCACATCAGATCAGCTATAAGCTAAGATCAGATCACTTCTGCTGTTTCAACATATCTAAGACAAGCTACTCGAGAAAGTCTGAAGGAGTACAGTCAACAATATGACATGGCAAGCAAGTTGCAACTTAAAAAGGTTGAAAATGGATTATATGAATCTTGAGCCGCCTTCCGTGTAAGATATGCTGACACACCGCACGTAGGGCACAGTTTTTCTTCTGGGAAAAGAAACGGGCAGATGAGTAGGTGTGGTAGGCACAACAACTGCAGAATGCAGGATAAACCACATTGGGAGGAAAAACCCAAAAAAAGAGAAGGCACGAAAAGAAAGAAAAAGAGAGAGAGAGGAGCAGCAGCCAAGGTGAGTGCTGAACAGAACGAAACCGAGAAAAGGGAGGAGAAAAAGAGTGAGAGCAGAAAAAGATGATATGAGAAACACAAGAGAGAAAGAAACAGTCTGCTGCACAAGGAGAAGCTGAAGCGCTGGAGAGGCAGAAGTCAAGGAGAAGAAGAAGCTGAGGAGGAGCAGAATCGGGAGAACTGACCCTGAGATTGCAGCTTCAGGTGGTAAGCCTAGAACACTATCAAACGTCTTTCATTAAGTGATTTTGAAAGATATTTGTGTAGAAAAGGCAGCACAACAGAGATTTACATGTTATTGTTTTAGTTGATGAACTTGTAGAGGTAGTGAACCTCAATGTGTTGAGCAGTGAGCTCTTGTTTATGTTGCTTATGGTCAGTGAGGCCAGAGCTGAATGATTCTGTGATAGTGAAGATTGACAGGAGTGAATCTGTCCGTGGATGTAGATCATTTGATCGAACCACGTAAAAATCCCCCTTGCACATTTACTGCTTTGAGTGTGTCTTGACTGGTGTGGTATTATCAAACTGTAAGCTTGAACAGGAGTGTCATGGTTGTGTAAGTAAACCCTCCTTGAGTGATTGAATTGATCTGATGTCTTCCTTGGTTGATCTGATGTCTTCCTTGGTTGATCTGATCTGCCAACAGTCCATCTAAGCCAAAACGTGAGTTCAACAATAAGCTCTAACTGAGCTAACATTTGAGAGGGAATCCTTTAGTTGAAAGAAAAATTGATAGAGTGTTGATTCACCCCCCCCTCTCAACACTTGACACGATCCAACAATTGGTATCAGAGCTAGGTTTGCTTTTGTCAAGTGATTGTTGAAACTTAAAACCAGCAGTAGAAATGGAGAATCAAGCAACAACTGTTAAGGGAGTTCCTTATTTCAGTGGCCAAAATTTCCAGTTATGGAAAAAGAGAATGAGTGCTTATCTCTTAGCACAAGGTCTACAAGTACAAAGAGTAGTCTTGCATGGATTTACACCAACCGTAGATGAGGAGAATCCTACAGCTGCAGAAATTAGAAACTTAGAAGCTGATGGAAAGGCAAGGAATGCTCTATATGCAGCTCTGTCAGAAAAAGAGAACTTTAAAGTTATAGACTGTGTTACTGCTCATGAAATATGGATTAAACTGATTAATATTCATGAGGGAGACATCAAGGTTAAGGAGGCAAAATTGCAGGTTCTTAGAAGTAAGTTTGAAGGTCTTAAGATGGGAGAAGGTGAAAACATTGAGGACTTTCTAAACAGAGTTGTTGAATTAGTTAGCTCAATGAGGGGTCTGGGTGAGAGTGTTGGAGATTCCAATATAGTTAAAAAGGTTCTTAGATCCCTACCAGCAAGATATGATTCTAAGGTCTCTGCTATAGAAGAGAGGGACCTAGATAAAGTGACATTAGATGAGCTACAAAGCACCCTTGTAGCATATGAAATGAGGATTTCAAATTCAAAGGAGGAGACTTCAAAGGCAGTCAAGGAGATAGCATTTAAAACAAAACACTCAAGGAAGCTAAAGGAGGAAAGCAGTGAAGATGAAGCAGCAGACAGTGATCTTGAAAGAATGATGGTGCTGATTTCAAGGAGTTTCAGAGGCCAGACTGGAAAGTACAAGGGAAAGTTGCCCTTAAAATGCTTCAATTGTGGCAAAATAGGCCACTTTGCAAGCAAGTGCTTCATGAAGAACAAGAGAACAGAAGATGAGGAAGCTGACAAGCCATCAGACAGGTGGCCTGAGCAGAAAGGAAAGAAGAAGATGAGCTTCAAATCAAGAAAAGGGAAAGCTTACAGAAAACGGAGCTACCTGAGCAAGAAGAAGAATGATAGCTCTGAGGAGGATGAAGAGACTGATGTCTCAGACAGTGAAGATGAGTCTGAAGCTGAAGAGGAGACTCTCATGGTAATGAAATCTTCAACTGTTTCATTGAAGGAGGATGCTGAACTAGAGAACCAATCAGCTGATGATGAAGAAGTGGATCTAGAGGAAGAACTGGAGTTTGCATACAACAAGATAGAGGAGCAGAAGAGATTGCACAAGAAGACAATGAAGACAATGAAGGAGATGGAAAAGGTCATCTTGAGCAGTCAAGAAGAAAACTCAATACTGGAGAATAGAGTAACTGAATTGGAGCAGGAACTGATTCTCATGCAAAATGAAGCTGAGGTTCACAAAAATTGTACAAGAGAAAAGATGGAACTTCAAAAGACATGTGAAACCTTGGTAGAAAAGCTAGATGCCACCACTGCCGAACTAGAGGATGCAACAAGAAAGATAGAAGGTCTGCTGTCTCAACAAACTGTGATCAAAGCTGAAGAAATGACTGATGGAACTACTGTAGAATCAAAATTGAAAGGAAAGCTGGAGCTTCAGTCAAGCAAAACTGAGCCTGGTGAATCCTCAAGGAGCAAAGAAGTGGCTGCAAAAACTGAAGAAGCCACAAGGAAGTTAGATGAGTGCCTCAGCAAGCAGAGATCTTATTCAGAAGGGAAGAAAGGTCTTGGTTATGAAGGAAATCAAAAATTAGAAGGACAACCAGCTGCAACAACCAAGAAGACTGTTACCTTTGTCAAAGAAGGTTCAATTTGTGTTGCTGGTGTAAAGGCAGAAACTAGTTTTGTTGATGCTAAGAAGATGGAAATTTCTAATGGATCAAGAAAGTCTACTGAGCAAAATGAAAGATTGCACGAGCTGAGGGGGAGGCAATCTATGTATCAAAGAAGCCTGCTCAAAAGTAGAAGGCTGATTGCTGGAGTATGTTTCACCTGTGGAGAATCAGGTCACTATGCAGCAAATTGCTGGAGGAAGGCATTCTGGAGATTTGGAGGAAGAACAATGCAGTCAAGAGGATGGAATAGAAAAGAGTATTATCATCAAAGAAGCCTAAGTACTTCAAGAAGGATCCCTGAAGCTGAAATCAGAAAAGGCCATATCATACAACCTGGAGAAGTGTATCAGAAATTGAATGTCTGGTGCAGATGCAGATTGCCAAATAAGAGAAGCAAGTGGTTTGAAGGAGTGAATAGCAGGAGAGCCCAGCCACTGCAACAAGCTACAAATAGAAGAAACTTTGCAGCAGAAACAAGAAGAAACCAAGCAGATTACACAAGAAGAAATCAGTCTCTAATGCAGCCACTTAATCTGAGAAACAGATTTCAAATTTTTGAAGGGTTAGAAGAGAATGATCACTGGAGCTGCAGCAGGAGCAATCAAAGATTGAATGAACAGCAAGGCATACCAGCAGCAAGAAAAATTTGGAGGAAGAAGCACAGATTTGAAGAAGCTTGCATTGCTGAAGTTGCACTTAAAACAAAAGCTAAGGAAGCCCAATGGATCATTGACAGTGGGTGCACAAGCCATATGACTGGAGACAAAACTCTACTGAGAAACACAAAAGAAGTTGAAAGAGGGTTTGTCAAGTTTGCAGATAAGAGTGGGTTAAAGATCAAGGCTGTTGGAGAAGCCACCATTGGATCAGAAAAGTTCAAATCTAAGGAGGTGCTGTTTGTAGAAGGGCTGAAGTACAACTTGCTGAGTGTAAGACAACTGTGTGACAATGGTTTCAAAGTAGATTTCTCAAAAAATGGCTGTTTCATCAAAGACTGCAAGACTGGAGAAATCATGGCCAAAGGAATAAGAGACAACAAGGATTTATATCTCATAGATGTGAAGGAAAAGTTGTGCATGCTAAGCAAAATGGATGAAAATACGCTTTGGCATTGCAGGCTTGGACATTTAAATCAAAAGAGCATGAGAAGCCTGGTGAAGTGCAATGCAGTGTTAAACCTCCCTGTACTAAAGAGGGACAACAGCACTTGTGACTCATGCCAAAAAGGGAAATTTGCAAAGCTTTCTCACAAGTCCAAGGAGCATAGAACCTCTAAGCCATTGGAGCTAGTTCACACTGATGTATGTGGACCAATGAAAAGAAAAGGTACAGGTAAAGAGATGTATTTCATTCTTTTTGTGGATGACTTCACTAGGATGATGTGCATCATGCACATGAAGCAAAAGAGTGAAGCCTTCAACTGTTTCAAAAGATTTCAAAAACTGGCAGAAAACCAGCATGGAAGGAAGATCAAAGTTTTGAGATCAGATAATGGAGGAGAGTTTACCTCGCAGGAATTTGAAGAATACTTGGAGGAAATGGGAATCAAACATCAAGTCTCAAGTCCTCACACTCCCCAGCAAAATGGAGTTGTAGAGAGGAAAAATAGAAGTGTGATTGAGATGGCAAGAACCATGCTGTTGGAGCACAATACTCCAAAGCACTTCTGGAAGGAAGCCACAATGGCAGCTGTGCATGTACAAAATAGAACCATGTTGAGGCCAAACACTGAAAAGACACCATATGAACTTTGGTATGGTCACAAGCCAAATGTGAAGTACTTTAGAGTTTTTGGCAGCAAATGCTTCATCAAGAACAAGGAGCAAAGCCTTGGAAAATTTGAAGAGAGGGCTGATGAGGGCATTTTCCTTGGTTACTCAAATAAGAGCAAGGCTTACAAGGTTTATAACAAGAGGCTGGATAAGATTATGGAAAGCTATGATGTGAAAGTGGTTGAGGAAGTCAAGATGAAAGCCACTGATCCTGAAAATTTTCTGGATCACTTAGATGACTTAGAGAGCCAAGATGAGGCAGACCTGGAGCTGAAATCAGCTACTGAGGAGACTGATGCAGAAGGATCAGAGACAGAAGTTACAGAAGGCCAGGAAAAAGCAAAAAGAAAGTACAACAAGAGAATTGACAAGATGCCTATCATTGGAGACCCCAAAGCTCCAGTAAGAACAAGAAGGCAACTGAAAAGTATGGTTGCAACTGCCCTACTGTCTCAAGTTGAGCCAAGGTCAATAGAGGAAGCCCTGGAGGACCAGTCATGGCTGCAAGCCATGAATGAAGAGCTGGACCAAATTGAGAAAAACCAAACTTGGGAGCTCGTGGATAGGCCAGCAAACAAGAATGTGATAGGCACAAAATGGGTGTTCAGGAACAAGTTGAATGAGGAAGGAAAGGTTGTAAAGAATAAGGCAAGGCTTGTGTGCAAAGGATACTCTCAAATTGAAGGAGTAGATGTGGATGAAACCTTTGCCCCAGTAGCAAGGCTTGAAGCCATAAGAATGTTTTTGGCAGTGGCTTCAGCAAGGAGTTACAAGGTCTTCCAAATGGATGTTAAATCTGCCTTCTTGAATGGAAATCTGGAGGAAGAAGTGTACATTGAGCAACCAGATGGTTTTCTAGTTTGTGAAGATGAAAACAAGGTGTGCAGGCTCAAAAAGGCACTGTATGGATTAAAACAAGCCCCAAGAGCATGGTACTCAAGGCTGGACAGCTACCTGAAGAATCTGAATTTCAGAAAAAGTTGCATAAATAGCAATTTATATGTTCTTGATGGAAAGGGTGGACAGTTAATAGCCATAGTCTATGTTGATGACATAATATTTGGAGGAGATAAGGAGCAGCTGTGCCATGAATTTGCTAGAAAGATGCAAGAAGAGTTTGAAATGTCCATGATAGGAGAGCTCTCATTTTTCCTTGGACTGCAGATTCATCAAAAAGCAACTGGAATTTTTATCTCTCAAACCAAGTATACCAAAGAAGTGCTGAAGAAATTTGGTATGACTGATGCTAAGCCAATGTCTACACCCATGGCAACTAACTGCAAGCTGAGCAAGGATGAAAAAGGAGCTGAAGCTGATCAAAGTCTATACAGAAGCATGATAGGAAGCTTATTGTACTTAACAGCAACAAGGCCTGATATTACCTTTGCTGTCTGCCAAGCTGCTAGATACCAGGCAAATCCAAAGAGTTCTCATATGATTGCACTAAAGAGGGTGCTAAGATATTTGCAAGGGACAGTAGATTATGGTCTGTGGTATGCAAGGAAAGGAAGCTTGGGATTAAGAAGCTTCACTGATGCTGATTGGGCAGGAAATGTTGATGACAGGAGATCCACTTCAGGAGGAGTATTCTTTCTTGGAAATAGATGTGTGAGCTGGTTAAGCAAGAAGCAAGAAAGTATAGCCTTAAGCACTGCTGAAGCTGAGTACATAGCAGCAACCAAGGCATGCACTCAAGCTATATGGATGAGATCTGAACTGCAAAATCTTAAAGAAGAAGTTCTCTTGCCACTGATAATTCTTTGTGACAACAAAAGTGCCATTGATTTGTCAAAGAATTCAGTCCAGCACTCGAGAGCCAAACATATAGAAATCAAGTATCACTTCATAAAGGACAAGGTTGAGAAAGGAGAAATTATGCTAGAGTATGTTCCCACAGCTAAACAAATAGCTGATGTAATGACAAAGCCTCTTCCAGCCGAGGTGTTTGAAACTTTGAGGATGCAAATGGGAGTGCAGTCCTCCTTCTCATGCTGAATCAGTTGAGCATCCCCAAATCCCTTTGAAATTGGTTGTCAAAGGGGGAGAGATAGCCGCAGCAGGCCGGCCAGACGCAGCAGTATTGTCCTTGGGAGAGAAGGACGTTGGAAAAGCTCTATGCAGGGGGAGCTTACTATGTAGAAGAATAAGGTTCAGGGGGAGCTGGTTCAGGGGGAATAAGGTTCAGGGGGAGCTTAGCACTGAGTTGACTGATTGGCTGCAAATGTGGTTGCCAACAATTCCAAAGGGGGAGATTGTTGAGCCATTGGAGCTGCTACAATGAAGCTTTCTTAGCCTTTATTAAAGTCCAATGTTGTGTTGTAATTGTTGCAACCACATTGTGACAAATCTGTGAATTACTAAGGCAATAATGGACTGAGTTCATGAGGATTGTCTGGACAAAATCTCAGCAAGAAGCCGATGAATAAACTGAAGTGCCAAAATGAGAAGGAAGTGTACTGTTGGCACATCAGATCAAAGGCTACACAGATCAGATCAAGTTACGCGCACATCAGATCAAAGGCTGCACAGATCAGATCAAGTTACGCGCACAGCAGATCAAAGGCTGCACAGACAAGTTACGCGCACATCAGATCAAAGGCCACACAGATCAGATCAAGGGAAGTGAAGATCAGATCAAATGCAGTGTGCATCAGATCAAAGGATGCACACATCAGATCACATGCAGCACAAATCAGATCAACGGAAGTAAAGATCAGATCAAATTCTCAAGGGATTGCTCAGCAGCTTAGTTTCACAGAAGCAAGGCAAGTCAGCAACAAAACATATTTGCAGCAGAAGAGAACAACTCAAGGCTGGAGAGCTAGAGCAGACACCTAAGAAGCTGAAGTCAAGGACGGCTAGTGAATCACACCTCAAACGCGCGACTCTAAAAGTCTCCCAAAGATTCAGAAGACGCAGGAGCATCATGTTGAAGTATCTAGCAATCCGGTGAGCGAGCAGAAATACAAAAGAATCAAGAAGTGCCGATCAGAAGAACTGCAGGAGCTACATGGATGGTTCTGAGTTGCTGGACAGAACGTTGTGACATGAAGCTAACATCAGATCAACCGAAGGCTAACATCAGATCAACTGCAAGCTAACATCAGATCAACCGAAGGCTAACATCAGATCAACTGCATGCTAACATCAGATCAACCGAAGCGTGACATCAGATCAAATGCCAGGCACATCAGATCAGCTATAAGCTAAGATCAGATCACTTCTGCTGTTTCAACATATCTAAGACAAGCTACTCGAGAAAGTCTGAAGGAGTACAGTCAACAATATGACATGGCAAGCAAGTTGCAACTTAAAAAGGTTGAAAATGGATTATATGAATCTTGAGCCGCCTTCCGTGTAAGATATGCTGACACACCGCACGTAGGGCACAGTTTTTCTTCTGGGAAAAGAAACGGGCAGATGAGTAGGTGTGGTAGGCACAACAACTGCAGAATGCAGGATAAACCACATTGGGAGGAAAAACCCAAAAAAAGAGAAGGCACGAAAAGAAAGAAAAAGAGAGAGAGAGGAGCAGCAGCCAAGGTGAGTGCTGAACAGAACGAAACCGAGAAAAGGGAGGAGAAAAAGAGTGAGAGCAGAAAAAGATGATATGAGAAACACAAGAGAGAAAGAAACAGTCTGCTGCACAAGGAGAAGCTGAAGCGCTGGAGAGGCAGAAGTCAAGGAGAAGAAGAAGCTGAGGAGGAGCAGAATCGGGAGAACTGACCCTGAGATTGCAGCTTCAGGTGGTAAGCCTAGAACACTATCAAACGTCTTTCATTAAGTGATTTTGAAAGATATTTGTGTAGAAAAGGCAGCACAACAGAGATTTACATGTTATTGTTTTAGTTGATGAACTTGTAGAGGTAGTGAACCTCAATGTGTTGAGCAGTGAGCTCTTGTTTATGTTGCTTATGGTCAGTGAGGCCAGAGCTGAATGATTCTGTGATAGTGAAGATTGACAGGAGTGAATCTGTCCGTGGATGTAGATCATTTGATCGAACCACGTAAAAATCCCCCTTGCACATTTACTGCTTTGAGTGTGTCTTGACTGGTGTGGTATTATCAAACTGTAAGCTTGAACAGGAGTGTCATGGTTGTGTAAGTAAACCCTCCTTGAGTGATTGAATTGATCTGATGTCTTCCTTGGTTGATCTGATGTCTTCCTTGGTTGATCTGATCTGCCAACAGTCCATCTAAGCCAAAACGTGAGTTCAACAATAAGCTCTAACTGAGCTAACATTTGAGAGGGAATCCTTTAGTTGAAAGAAAAATTGATAGAGTGTTGATTCACCCCCCCCCTCTCAACACTTGACACGATCCAACAAAAACATCAATAACTCATCAAAACACAAATATGAACTTCAAAATCTCAATTCTACCTATTCCATATAACAAAACATAATATAACTAATCAAAACACAAATATGAACTTCAAAATCACAATTCTACCTATTCCATATACCAAAATATCAATAACTCATCAAAACACAAATATGAACTTCAAAATCTCAATTCTACCTATTCCATATACCAAAACATCAATGAATAACTCATCGAAACACAAATATGAACTTCAAAATCACAATTCTACCTATCCCATATACCAAAACATCAATAACTCATCAAAACACAAATATGAACTTCAAAATCTCAATTCTACCTATTCCATATACCAAAACATCAATGAATAACTCATCAAAAAACAAATATGAACTTCAAAATCACAATTCTACCTATTCCCATATACCAAAACATAAATGAATAACTCATCAAAACACAAATATGAACTGCAAAATCACAATTCTACCTATTCCATATACCAAAACATCAATAACTTATCAAAACACAAATATGAACTTCAAAAAAAAAATTCAACCTATTCCATATACCAAAACATCAATTAATAACTCATTAAAACACAAATATGAACTTCAAAATCTCAATTCCACCTATTCCATATACCAAAACATCAATGAATAACTCATCGAAACACAAATATGAACTTCAAAATCACAATTCTACCTATTCCATATAACAAAACATCAATGAATAACTCATCGAAACACAAATATGAACTTCAAAATCACAATTCTACCTATTCCATATAACAAAACATCAATGAATAACTCATCGAAACACAAATATGAACTTCAAAATCACAATTCTACCTATTCCATATAACAAAACATAATATAACTCATCAAAACACAAATATGAACTTCCAAATCACAATTCTACCTATTCCATATACCAAAACATCAATAACTCATCAAAACACAAATATGAACTTCAAAATCTCAATTCTACCTATTCCATATAACAAAACATCAATAACTCTTCAAAACACAAATATGAACTTCAAAATCTCAATTCTACCTATTCCATATAACAAAACATAATATAACTCATCAAAACACAAATATGAACTTCAAAACACAATTTCTATCTATTTCATTTACCAAAACATCAATAACTCATCAAAACACAAATATTACCTTCAAAATCACAATTCTACCTATTCCATATAACAAAACATAATATAACTCATCAAAACACAAATATGAACTTCAAAATCACAATTCTACCTATTCCATATACCAAAACATCAATAACTCATCAAAACACAAATATGAACTTCAAAATCTCAATTCTACCTATTCCATATAACAAAACATAATATAACTCATCAAAACACAAATATGAACTTCAAAATCACAATTCTACCTATTCCATATACCAAAACATCAATAACTCATCAAAACACAAATATGAACTTCAAAATCTCAATTCTACCTATTCCATATAACAAAACATAATATAACTCATCAAAACACAAATATGAACTTCAAAATCACAATTCTACCTATTCCATATACCAAAATATCAATAACTCATCAAAACACAAATATGAACTTCAAAATCTCAATTCTACCTATTCCATATACCAAAACATCAATGAATAACTCATCGAAACACAAATATGAACTTCAAAATCACAATTCTACCTATCCCATATACCAAAACATCAATAACTCATCAAAACACAAATATGAACTTCAAAATCTCAATTCTACCTATTCCATATACCAAAACATCAATGAATAACTCATCAAAACACAAATATGAACTTCAAAATCACAATTCTACCTATTCCATATACCAAAACATCAATTACTCATCAAAACACAAATATGAACTTCAAAACACAATTTCTATCTATTTCATTTACCAAAACATCAATAACTCATCAAAACACAAATATTACCTTCAAAATCACAATTCTACCTATTCCATATAACAAAACATAATATAACTCATCAAAACACAAATATGAACTTCAAAATCACAATTCTACCTATTCCATATACCAAAACATCAATAACTCATCAAAACACAAATATGAACTTCAAAATCTCAATTCTACCTATTCCATATAACAAAACATAATATAACTCATCAAAACACAAATATGAACTTCAAAATCACAATTCTACCTATTCCATATACCAAAACATCAATAACTCATCAAAACACAAATATGAACTTCAAAATCTCAATTCTACCTATTCCATATAACAAAACATAATATAACTCATCAAAACACAAATATGAACTTCAAAATCACAATTCTACCTATTCCATATACCAAAATATCAATAACTCATCAAAACACAAATATGAACTTCAAAATCTCAATTCTACCTATTCCATATACCAAAACATCAATGAATAACTCATCGAAACACAAATATGAACTTCAAAATCACAATTCTACTTATCCCATATACCAAAACATCAATAACTCATCAAAACACAAATATGAACTTCAAAATCTCAATTCTACCTATTCCATATACCAAAACATCAATGAATAACTCATCAAAAAACAAATATGAACTTCAAAATCACAATTCTACCTATTCCCATATACCAAAACATAAATGAATAACTCATCAAAACACAAATATGAACTGCAAAATCACAATTCTACCTATTCCATATACCAAAACATCAATAACTTATCAAAACACAAATATGAACTTCAAAAAAAAAATTCAACCTATTCCATATACCAAAACATCAATCAATAACTCATTAAAACACAAATATGAACTTCAAAATCTCAATTCCACCTATTCCATATACCAAAACATCAATGAATAACTCATCGAAACACAAATATGAACTTCAAAATCACAATTCTACCTATTCCATATAACAAAACATAATATAACTAATCAAAACACAAATATGAACTTCAAAATCACAATTCTACCTATTCCATATACCAAAACATCAATGAATAACTCATCGAAACACAAATATGAACTTCAAAATCTCAATTCTACCTATTCCATATAACAAAACATCAATGAATAACTCATCGAACACAAATATGAACTTCAAAATCACAATTCTACCTATTCCATATACCAAAATATCAATAACTCATCAAAACACAAATATGAACTTCAAAATCTCAATTCTACCTATTCCATATACCAAAACATCAATGAATAACTCATCGAACACAAATATGAACTTCAAAATCACAATTCTACCTATCCCATATTCCAAAACATCAATAACTCATCAAAACACAAATATGAACTTCAAAATCTCAATTCTACCTATTCCATATACCAAAACATCAATGAATAACTCATCAAAAAACAAATAGGAACTTCAAAATCACAATTCTACCTATTTCATATAACAAAACATAATATAACTAATCAAAACACAAATATGAACTTCAAAATCTCAATTCTACCTATTCCATATACCAAAACATCAATGAATAACACATCAAAAAACAAATATGAACTTCAAAATCACAATTCTACCTATTCCCATATACCAAAACATAAATGAATAACTCATCAAAACACAAATATGAACTGCAAAATCTCAATTCTCCCTATTCCATATAACAAAACATAATATAACTCATCAAAACACAAATATGAACTTCAAAATCACAATTCTACCTATTCCATATACCAAAACATCAATAACTCATCAAAACACAAATATGAACTTCAAAATCTCAATTCTACCTATTCCATATAACAAAACATAATATAACTCATCAAAACACAAATATGAACTTCAAAATCACAATTCTACCTATTCCATATACCAAAACATCAATAACTCATCAAAACACAAATATGAACTTCAAAATCTCAATTCTACCTATTCCATATAACAAAACATAATATAACTCATCAAAACACAAATATGAACTTCAAAATCACAATTCTACCTATTCCATATACCAAAATATCAATAACTCATCAAAACACAAATATGAACTTCAAAATCTCAATTCTACCTATTCCATATACCAAAACATCAATGAATAACTCATCGAAACACAAATATGAACTTCAAAATCACAATTCTACCTATCCCATATACCAAAACATCAATAACTCATCAAAACACAAATATGAACTTCAAAATCTCAATTCTACCTATTCCATATACCAAAACATCAATGAATAACTCATCAAAACACAAATATGAACTTCAAAATCACAATTCTACCTATTCCATATACCAAAACATCAATTACTCATCAAAACACAAATATGAACTTCAAAACACAATTTCTATCTATTTCATTTACCAAAACATCAATAACTCATCAAAACACAAATATTACCTTCAAAATCACAATTCTACCTATTCCATATAACAAAACATAATATAACTCATCAAAACACAAATATGAACTTCAAAATCACAATTCTACCTATTCCATATACCAAAACATCAATAACTCATCAAAACACAAATATGAACTTCAAAATCTCAATTCTACCTATTCCATATAACAAAACATAATATAACTCATCAAAACACAAATATGAACTTCAAAATCACAATTCTACCTATTCCATATACCAAAACATCAATAACTCATCAAAACACAAATATGAACTTCAAAATCTCAATTCTACCTATTCCATATAACAAAACATAATATAACTCATCAAAACACAAATATGAACTTCAAAATCACAATTCTACCTATTCCATATACCAAAATATCAATAACTCATCAAAACACAAATATGAACTTCAAAATCTCAATTCTACCTATTCCATATACCAAAACATCAATGAATAACTCATCGAAACACAAATATGAACTTCAAAATCACAATTCTACTTATCCCATATACCAAAACATCAATAACTCATCAAAACACAAATATGAACTTCAAAATCTCAATTCTACCTATTCCATATACCAAAACATCAATGAATAACTCATCAAAAAACAAATATGAACTTCAAAATCACAATTCTACCTATTCCCATATACCAAAACATAAATGAATAACTCATCAAAACACAAATATGAACTGCAAAATCACAATTCTACCTATTCCATATACCAAAACATCAATAACTTATCAAAACACAAATATGAACTTCAAAAAAAAAATTCAACCTATTCCATATACCAAAACATCAATCAATAACTCATTAAAACACAAATATGAACTTCAAAATCTCAATTCCACCTATTCCATATACCAAAACATCAATGAATAACTCATCGAAACACAAATATGAACTTCAAAATCACAATTCTACCTATTCCATATAACAAAACATAATATAACTAATCAAAACACAAATATGAACTTCAAAATCACAATTCTACCTATTCCATATACCAAAACATCAATGAATAACTCATCGAAACACAAATATGAACTTCAAAATCTCAATTCTACCTATTCCATATAACAAAACATCAATGAATAACTCATCGAACACAAATATGAACTTCAAAATCACAATTCTACCTATTCCATATACCAAAATATCAATAACTCATCAAAACACAAATATGAACTTCAAAATCTCAATTCTACCTATTCCATATACCAAAACATCAATGAATAACTCATCGAACACAAATATGAACTTCAAAATCACAATTCTACCTATCCCATATTCCAAAACATCAATAACTCATCAAAACACAAATATGAACTTCAAAATCTCAATTCTACCTATTCCATATACCAAAACATCAATGAATAACTCATCAAAAAACAAATAGGAACTTCAAAATCACAATTCTACCTATTTCATATAACAAAACATAATATAACTAATCAAAACACAAATATGAACTTCAAAATCTCAATTCTACCTATTCCATATACCAAAACATCAATGAATAACACATCAAAAAACAAATATGAACTTCAAAATCACAATTCTACCTATTCCCATATACCAAAACATAAATGAATAACTCATCAAAACACAAATATGAACTGCAAAATCTCAATTCTCCCTATTCCATATAACAAAACATAATATAACTCATCAAAACACAAATATGAACTTCAAAATCACAATTCTACCTATTCCATATACCAAAACATCAATAACTCATCAAAACACAAATATGAACTTCAAAATCTCAATTCTACCTATTCCATATAACAAAACATAATATAACTCATCAAAACACAAATATGAACTTCAAAATCACAATTCTACCTATTCCATATACCAAAACATCAATAACTCATCAAAACACAAATATGAACTTCAAAATCTCAATTCTACCTATTCCATATAACAAAACATAATATAACTCATCAAAACACAAATATGAACTTCAAAATCACAATTCTACCTATTCCATATACCAAAATATCAATAACTCATCAAAACACAAATATGAACTTCAAAATCTCAATTCTACCTATTCCATATACCAAAACATCAATGAATAACTCATCGAAACACAAATATGAACTTCAAAATCACAATTCTACCTATCCCATATACCAAAACATCAATAACTCATCAAAACACAAATATGAACTTCAAAATCTCAATTCTACCTATTCCATATACCAAAACATCAATGAATAACTCATCAAAACACAAATATGAACTTCAAAATCACAATTCTACCTATTCCATATACCAAAACATCAATTACTCATCAAAACACAAATATGAACTTCAAAACACAATTTCTATCTATTTCATTTACCAAAACATCAATAACTCATCAAAACACAAATATTACCTTCAAAATCACAATTCTACCTATTCCATATAACAAAACATAATATAACTCATCAAAACACAAATATGAACTTCAAAATCACAATTCTACCTATTCCATATACCAAAACATCAATAACTCATCAAAACACAAATATGAACTTCAAAATCTCAATTCTACCTATTCCATATAACAAAACATAATATAACTCATCAAAACACAAATATGAACTTCAAAATCACAATTCTACCTATTCCATATACCAAAACATCAATAACTCATCAAAACACAAATATGAACTTCAAAATCTCAATTCTACCTATTCCATATAACAAAACATAATATAACTCATCAAAACACAAATATGAACTTCAAAATCACAATTCTACCTATTCCATATACCAAAATATCAATAACTCATCAAAACACAAATATGAACTTCAAAATCTCAATTCTACCTATTCCATATACCAAAACATCAATGAATAACTCATCGAAACACAAATATGAACTTCAAAATCACAATTCTACTTATCCCATATACCAAAACATCAATAACTCATCAAAACACAAATATGAACTTCAAAATCTCAATTCTACCTATTCCATATACCAAAACATCAATGAATAACTCATCAAAAAACAAATATGAACTTCAAAATCACAATTCTACCTATTCCCATATACCAAAACATAAATGAATAACTCATCAAAACACAAATATGAACTGCAAAATCACAATTCTACCTATTCCATATACCAAAACATCAATAACTTATCAAAACACAAATATGAACTTCAAAAAAAAAATTCAACCTATTCCATATACCAAAACATCAATCAATAACTCATTAAAACACAAATATGAACTTCAAAATCTCAATTCCACCTATTCCATATACCAAAACATCAATGAATAACTCATCGAAACACAAATATGAACTTCAAAATCACAATTCTACCTATTCCATATAACAAAACATAATATAACTAATCAAAACACAAATATGAACTTCAAAATCACAATTCTACCTATTCCATATACCAAAACATCAATGAATAACTCATCGAAACACAAATATGAACTTCAAAATCTCAATTCTACCTATTCCATATAACAAAACATCAATGAATAACTCATCGAACACAAATATGAACTTCAAAATCACAATTCTACCTATTCCATATACCAAAATATCAATAACTCATCAAAACACAAATATGAACTTCAAAATCTCAATTCTACCTATTCCATATACCAAAACATCAATGAATAACTCATCGAACACAAATATGAACTTCAAAATCACAATTCTACCTATCCCATATTCCAAAACATCAATAACTCATCAAAACACAAATATGAACTTCAAAATCTCAATTCTACCTATTCCATATACCAAAACATCAATGAATAACTCATCAAAAAACAAATAGGAACTTCAAAATCACAATTCTACCTATTTCATATAACAAAACATAATATAACTAATCAAAACACAAATATGAACTTCAAAATCTCAATTCTACCTATTCCATATACCAAAACATCAATGAATAACACATCAAAAAACAAATATGAACTTCAAAATCACAATTCTACCTATTCCCATATACCAAAACATAAATGAATAACTCATCAAAACACAAATATGAACTGCAAAATCTCAATTCTCCCTATTCCATATAACAAAACATAATATAACTCATCAAAACACAAATATGAACTTCAAAATCACAATTCTACCTATTCCATATACCAAAACATAATAGAACTAATCAAAAACACAAATATGAACTTCAAAATCTCAATTCTACCTATTCCATATAACAAAACATAATATAACTAATCAAAACACAAATATGAACTTCAAAATCTCAATTCTACCTATTCCATATAACAAAACATAATATAACTCATCAAAACACAAATATGAACTTCAAAATCACAATTCTACCTATTCCATATACCAAAATATCAATAACTCATCAAAACACAAATATGAACTTCAAAATCTCAATTCTACCTATTCCATATACCAAAACATCAATGAATAACTCATCAAAACACAATTATGAACTTCAAAATCACAATTCTACCTATCCCATATACCAAAACATCAATAACTCATCAAAACACAAATATGAACTTCAAAATCTCAATTCTACCTATTCCATATACCAAAACATCAATGAATAACTCATCAAAAAACAAATATGAACTTCAAAATCTCAATTCTACCTATTCCATATACCAAAACATCAATAACTCATCAAAACACAAATATGAACTTCAAAATCTCAATTCTACCTATTCCATATAACAAAACAAAATATAACTCATCAAAACACAAATATGAACTTCCAAATCTCAATTCTACCTATTCCATATACCAAAACATAATATAACTAATCAAAAACACAAATATGAACTTCAAAATCTCAATTCTACCTATTCCATATAACAAAACATAATATAACTAATCAAAACACAAATATGAACTTCAAAATCTCAATTCTACCTATTCCATATACCAAAACATCAATGAATAACACATCAAAAAACAAATATGAACTTCAAAATCACAATTCTACCTATTCCCATATACCAAAACATAAATGAATAACTCATCAAAACACAAATATGAACTGCAAAATCTCAATTCTCCCTATTCCATATAACAAAACATAATATAACTCATCAAAACACAAATATGAACTTCAAAATCTCAATTCTACCTATTCCATATACCAAAACATCAATGAATAACTCATCGAAACACAATTATGAACTTCAAAATCACAATTCTACCTATCCCATATACCAAAACATCAATAACTCATCAAAACACAAATATGAACTTCAAAATCTCAATTCTACCTATTCCATATACCAAAACATCAATGAATAACTCATCAAAAAACAAATATGAACTTCAAAATCTCAATTCTACCTATTCCATATACCAAAACATCAATAACTCATCAAAACACAAATATGAACTTCAAAATCTCAATTCTACCTATTCCATATAACAAAACAAAATATAACTCATCAAAACACAAATATGAACTTCCAAATCTCAATTCTACCTATTCCATATACCAAAACATAATATAACTAATCAAAAACACAAATATGAACTTCAAAATCTCAATTCTACCTATTCCATATAACAAAACATAATATAACTAATCAAAACACAAATATGAACTTCAAAATCTCAATTCTACCTATTCCATATACCAAAACATCAATGAATAACACATCAAAAAACAAATATGAACTTCAAAATCACAATTCTACCTATTCCCATATACCAAAACATAAATGAATAACTCATCAAAACACAAATATGAACTGCAAAATCTCAATTCTCCCTATTCCATATAACAAAACATAATATAACTCATCAAAACACAAATATGAACTTCAAAAACAATTTCTACCTATTCCATATACCAAAACATCAATTAATAACTCATCTAAACACAAATATGAACTTCAAAATCACAATTCAACCTATCCCATATACCAAAACATCAATAACTCATCAAAACACAAATATGAACTTCAAAATCACAATTCTACCTATTCCACATACCAAAACATCAATAACTCATCAAAACACAAATATGAACTTCACAATAAAAATTCTACCTATTCCATATACCAAAACATAATATAACTAATCAAAACACAAATATGAACTTCAAAATCACAATTCTACCTATTCCATATACCAAAATATCAATAACTCATCAAAACACAAATATGAACTTCAAAATCTCAATTCTACCTATTCCATATACCAAAACATCAATGAATAACTCATCGAAACACAAATATGAACTTCAAAATCACAATTCTACCTATCCCATATACCAAAATATCAATAACTCATCAAAACACAAATATGAACTTCAAAATCTCAATTCTACCTATTCCATATACCAAAACATCAATGAATAACTCATCAAAAAACAAATATGAACTTCAAAATCACAATTCTACCTATTCCATATACCAAAACATCAATAACTCATCAAAACACAAATATGAACTTCAAAACACAATTTCTATCTATTTCATTTACCAAAACATCAATAACTCATCAAAACACAAATATTACCTTCAAAATCACAATTCTACCTATTCCATATAACAAAACATAATATAACTCATCAAAACACAAATATGAACTTCAAAATCACAATTCTACCTATTCCATATACCAAAACATCAATAACTCATCAAAACACAAATATGAACTTCAAAATCTCAATTCTACCTATTCCATATAACAAAACATAATATAACTCATCAAAACACAAATATGCACTTCAAAATCTCAATTCTACCTATTCCATATAACAAAACATAATATAACTCATCAAAACACAAATATGAACTTCAAAACACAATTTCTATCTATTTCATTTACCAAAACATCAATAACTCATCAAAACACAAATATTACCTTCAAAATCACAATTCTACCTATTCCATATAACAAAACATAATATAACTCATCAAAACACAAATATGAACTTCAAAATCACAATTCTACCTATTCCATATACCAAAACATTAATAACTCATCAAAACACAAATATGAACTTCAAAATCTCAATTCTACCTATTCCATATAACAAAACATAATATAACTCATCAAAACACAAATATGAACTTCAAAATCACAATTCTACCTATTCCATATACCAAAATATCAATAACTCATCAAAACACAAATATGAACTTCAAAATCTCAATTCTACCTATTCCATATACCAAAACATCAATGAATAACTCATCGAAACACAAATATGAACTTCAAAATCACAATTCTACCTATCCCATATACCAAAACATCAATAACTCATCAAAACACAAATATGAACTTCAAAACACAATTTCTATCTATTTCATTTACCAAAACATCAATAACTCATCAAAACACAAATATTACCTTCAAAATCACAATTCTACCTATTCCATATAACAAAACATAATATAACTCATCAAAACACAAATATGAACTTCAAAATCACAATTCTACCTATTCCATATACCAAAACGTCAATTACTCATCAAAACACAAATATGAACTTCAAAACACAATTTCTATCTATTTCATTTACCAAAACATCAATAACTCATCAAAACACAAATATTACCTTCAAAATCACAATTCTACCTATTCCATATAACAAAACATAATATAACTCATCAAAACACAAATATGAACTTCAAAATCACAATTCTACCTATTCCATATACCAAAACATCAATAACTCATCAAAACACAAATATGAACTTCAAAATCTCAATTCTACCTATTCCATATAACAAAACATAATATAACTCATCAAAACACAAATATGAACTTCAAAATCACAATTCTACCTATTCCATATACCAAAACATTAATAACTCATCAAAACACAAATATGAACTTCAAAATCTCAATTCTACCTATTCCATATAACAAAACATAATATAACTCATCAAAACACAAATATGAACTTCAAAATCACAATTCTACCTATTCCATATACCAAAATATCAATAACTCATCAAAACACAAATATGAACTTCAAAATCTCAATTCTACCTATTCCATATACCAAAACATCAATGAATAACTCATCGAAACACAAATATGAACTTCAAAATCACAATTCTACCTATCCCATATACCAAAACATCAATAACTCATCAAAACACAAATATGAACTTCAAAATCTCAATTCTACCTATTCCATATACCAAAACATCAATGAATAACTCATCAAAACACAAATATGAACTTCAAAATCACAATTCTACCTATTCCATATACCAAAACATCAATTACTCATCAAAACACAAATATGAACTTCAAAACACAATTTCTATCTATTTCATTTACCAAAACATCAATAACTCATCAAAACACAAATATTACCTTCAAAATCACAATTCTACCTATTCCATATAACAAAACATAATATAACTCATCAAAACACAAATATGAACTTCAAAATCACAATTCTACCTATTCCATATACCAAAACATCAATAACTCATCAAAACACAAATATGAACTTCAAAATCTCAATTCTACCTATTCCATATAACAAAACATAATATAACTCATCAAAACACAAATATGAACTTCAAAATCACAATTCTACCTATTCCATATACCAAAACATCAATAACTCATCAAAACACAAATATGAACTTCAAAATCTCAATTCTACCTATTCCATATAACAAAACATAATATAACTCATCAAAACACAAATATGCACTTCAAAATCTCAATTCTACCTATTCCATATAACAAAACATAATATAACTCATCAAAACACAAATATGAACTTCAAAACACAATTTCTATCTATTTCATTTACCAAAACATCAATAACTCATCAAAACACAAATATTACCTTCAAAATCACAATTCTACCTATTCCATATAACAAAACATAATATAACTCATCAAAACACAAATATGAACTTCAAAATCACAATTCTACCTATTCCATATACCAAAACATTAATAACTCATCAAAACACAAATATGAACTTCAAAATCTCAATTCTACCTATTCCATATAACAAAACATAATATAACTCATCAAAACACAAATATGAACTTCAAAATCACAATTCTACCTATTCCATATACCAAAATATCAATAACTCATCAAAACACAAATATGAACTTCAAAATCTCAATTCTACCTATTCCATATACCAAAACATCAATGAATAACTCATCGAAACACAAATATGAACTTCAAAATCACAATTCTACCTATCCCATATACCAAAACATCAATAACTCATCAAAACACAAATATGAACTTCAAAACACAATTTCTATCTATTTCATTTACCAAAACATCAATAACTCATCAAAACACAAATATTACCTTCAAAATCACAATTCTACCTATTCCATATAACAAAACATAATATAACTCATCAAAACACAAATATGAACTTCAAAATCACAATTCTACCTATTCCATATACCAAAACGTCAATTACTCATCAAAACACAAATATGAACTTCAAAACACAATTTCTATCTATTTCATTTACCAAAACATCAATAACTCATCAAAACACAAATATTACCTTCAAAATCACAATTCTACCTATTCCATATAACAAAACATAATATAACTCATCAAAACACAAATATGAACTTCAAAATCACAATTCTACCTATTCCATATACCAAAACATCAATAACTCATCAAAACACAAATATGAACTTCAAAATCTCAATTCTACCTATTCCATATAACAAAACATAATATAACTCATCAAAACACAAATATGAACTTCAAAATCACAATTCTACCTATTCCATATACCAAAACATTAATAACTCATCAAAACACAAATATGAACTTCAAAATCTCAATTCTACCTATTCCATATAACAAAACATAATATAACTCATCAAAACACAAATATGAACTTCAAAATCACAATTCTACCTATTCCATATACCAAAATATCAATAACTCATCAAAACACAAATATGAACTTCAAAATCTCAATTCTACCTATTCCATATACCAAAACATCAATGAATAACTCATCGAAACACAAATATGAACTTCAAAATCACAATTCTACCTATCCCATATACCAAAACATCAATAACTCATCAAAACACAAATATGAACTTCAAAATCTCAATTCTACCTATTCCATATACCAAAACATCAATGAATAACTCATCAAAACACAAATATGAACTTCAAAATCACAATTCTACCTATTCCATATACCAAAACATCAATTACTCATCAAAACACAAATATGAACTTCAAAACACAATTTCTATCTATTTCATTTACCAAAACATCAATAACTCATCAAAACACAAATATTACCTTCAAAATCACAATTCTACCTATTCCATATAACAAAACATAATATAACTCATCAAAACACAAATATGAACTTCAAAATCACAATTCTACCTATTCCATATACCAAAACATCAATAACTCATCAAAACACAAATATGAACTTCAAAATCTCAATTCTACCTATTCCATATAACAAAACATAATATAACTCATCAAAACACAAATATGAACTTCAAAATCACAATTCTACCTATTCCATATACCAAAACATCAATAACTCATCAAAACACAAATATGAACTTCAAAATCTCAATTCTACCTATTCCATATAACAAAACATAATATAACTCATCAACACACAAATATGAACTTCAAAATCACAATTCTACCTATTCCATATACCAAAATATCAATAACTCATCAAAACACAAATATGAACTTCAAAATCTCAATTCTACCTATTCCATATACCAAAACATCAATGAATAACTCATCGAAACACAAATATGAACTTCAAAATCACAATTCTACTTATCCCATATACCAAAACATCAATAACTCATCAAAACACAAATATGAACTTCAAAATCTCAATTCTACCTATTCCATATACCAAAACATCAATGAATAACTCATCAAAAAACAAATATGAACTTCAAAATCACAATTCTACCTATTCCCATATACCAAAACATAAATGAATAACTCATCAAAACACAAATATGAACTGCAAAATCACAATTCTACCTATTCCATATACCAAAACATCAATAACTTATCAAAACACAAATATGAACTTCAAAAAAAAAATTCAACCTATTCCATATACCAAAACATCAATCAATAACTCATTAAAACACAAATATGAACTTCAAAATCTCAATTCCACCTATTCCATATACAAAAACATCAATGAATAACTCATCGAAAAACAAATATGAACTTCAAATTCACAATTCTACCTATTCCATATAACAAAACATAATATAACTAATCAAAACACAAATATGAACTTCAAAATCACAATTCTACCTATTCCATATACCAAAACATCAATGAATAACTCATCGAAACACAAATATGAACTTCAAAATCTCAATTCTACCTATTCCATATAACAAAACATCAATGAATAACTCATCGAACACAAATATGAACTTCAAAATCACAATTCTACCTATTCCATATACCAAAATATCAATAACTCATCAAAACACAAATATGAACTTCAAAATCTCAATTCTACCTATTCCATATACCAAAACATCAATGAATAACTCATCGAACACAAATATGAACTTCAAAATCACAATTCTACCTATCCCATATTCCAAAACATCAATAACTCATCAAAACACAAATATGAACTTCAAAATCTCAATTCTACCTATTCCATATACCAAAACATCAATGAATAACTCATCAAAAAACAAATAGGAACTTCAAAATCACAATTCTACCTATTTCATATAACAAAACATAATATAACTAATCAAAACACAAATATGAACTTCAAAATCTCAATTCTACCTATTCCATATACCAAAACATCAATGAATAACACATCAAAAAACAAATATGAACTTCAAAATCACAATTCTACCTATTCCCATATACCAAAACATAAATGAATAACTCATCAAAACACAAATATGAACTGCAAAATCTCAATTCTCCCTATTCCATATAACAAAACATAATATAACTCATCAAAACACAAATATGAACTTCAAAATCACAATTCTACCTATTCCATATACCAAAACATAATAGAACTAATCAAAAACACAAATATGAACTTCAAAATCTCAATTCTACCTATTCCATATAACAAAACATAATATAACTAATCAAAACACAAATATGAACTTCAAAATCTCAATTCTACCTATTCCATATAACAAAACATAATATAACTCATCAAAACACAAATATGAACTTCAAAATCACAATTCTACCTATTCCATATACCAAAATATCAATAACTCATCAAAACACAAATATGAACTTCAAAATCTCAATTCTACCTATTCCATATACCAAAACATCAATGAATAACTCATCGAAACACAAATATGAACTTCAAAATCACAATTCTACCTATCCCATATACCAAAACATCAATAACTCATCAAAACACAAATATGAACTTCAAAATCTCAATTCTACCTATTCCATATACCAAAACATCAATGAATAACTCATCAAAAAACAAATATGAACTTCAAAATCTCAATTCTACCTATTCCATATACCAAAACATCAATAACTCATCAAAACACAAATATGAACTTCAAAATCTCAATTCTACCTATTCCATATAACAAAACAAAATATAACTCATCAAAACACAAATATGAACTTCCAAATCTCAATTCTACCTATTCCATATACCAAAACATAATATAACTAATCAAAAACACAAATATGAACTTCAAAATCTCAATTCTACCTATTCCATATAACAAAACATAATATAACTAATCAAAACACAAATATGAACTTCAAAATCTCAATTCTACCTATTCCATATACCAAAACATCAATGAATAACACATCAAAAAACAAATATGAACTTCAAAATCACAATTCTACCTATTCCCATATACCAAAACATAAATGAATAACTCATCAAAACACAAATATGAACTGCAAAATCTCAATTCTCCCTATTCCATATAACAAAACATAATATAACTCATCAAAACACAAATATGAACTTCAAAAACAATTTCTACCTATTCCATATACCAAAACATCAATTAATAACTCATCTAAACACAAATATGAACTTCAAAATCACAATTCAACCTATCCCATATACCAAAACATCAATAACTCATCAAAACACAAATATGAACTTCAAAATCACAATTCTACCTATTCCACATACCAAAACATCAATAACTCATCAAAACACAAATATGAACTTCACAATAAAAATTCTACCTATTCCATATACCAAAACATAATATAACTAATCAAAACACAAATATGAACTTCAAAATCACAATTCTACCTATTCCATATACCAAAATATCAATAACTCATCAAAACACAAATATGAACTTCAAAATCTCAATTCTACCTATTCCATATACCAAAACATCAATGAATAACTCATCGAAACACAAATATGAACTTCAAAATCACAATTCTACCTATCCCATATACCAAAATATCAATAACTCATCAAAACACAAATATGAACTTCAAAATCTCAATTCTACCTATTCCATATACCAAAACATCAATGAATAACTCATCAAAAAACAAATATGAACTTCAAAATCACAATTCTACCTATTCCATATACCAAAACATCAATAACTCATCAAAACACAAATATGAACTTCAAAACACAATTTCTATCTATTTCATTTACCAAAACATCAATAACTCATCAAAACACAAATATTACCTTCAAAATCACAATTCTACCTATTCCATATAACAAAACATAATATAACTCATCAAAACACAAATATGAACTTCAAAATCACAATTCTACCTATTCCATATACCAAAACATCAATAACTCATCAAAACACAAATATGAACTTCAAAATCTCAATTCTACCTATTCCATATAACAAAACATAATATAACTCATCAAAACACAAATATGAACTTCAAAATCACAATTCTACCTATTCCATATACCAAAACATCAATAACTCATCAAAACACAAATATGAACTTCAAAATCTCAATTCTACCTATTCCATATAACAAAACATAATATAACTCATCAAAACACAAATATGAACTTCAAAATCACAATTCTACCTATTCCATATACCAAAATATCAATAACTCATCAAAACACAAATATGAACTTCAAAATCTCAATTCTACCTATTCCATATACCAAAACATCAATGAATAACTCATCAAAACACAAATATGAACTTCAAAATCACAATTCTACTTATCCCATATACCAAAACATCAATAACTCATCAAAACACAAATATGAACTTCAAAATCTCAATTCTACCTATTCCATATACCAAAACATCAATGAATAACTCATCAAAAACAAATATGAACTTCAAAATCACAATTCTACCTATTCCCATATACCAAAACATAAATGAATAACTCATCAAAACACAAATATGAACTGCAAAATCACAATTCTACCTATTCCATATACCAAAACATCAATAACTTATCAAAACACAAATATGAACTTCAAAAAAAAAATTCAACCTATTCCATATACCAAAACATCAATTAATAACTCATTAAAACACAAATATGAACTTCAAAATCTCAATTCCACCTATTCCATATACCAAAACATCAATGAATAACTCATCGAAACACAAATATGAACTTCAAAATCACAATTCTACCTATTCCATATAACAAAACATAATATAACTAATCAAAACACAAATATGAACTTCAAAATCACAATTCTACCTATTCCATATACCAAAACATCAATGAATAACTCATCGAAACACAAATATGAACTTCAAAATCTCAATTCTACCTATTCCATATAACAAAACATCAATGAATAACTCATCGAACACAAATATGAACTTCAAAATCACAATTCTACCTATTCCATATACCAAAATATCAATAACTCATCAAAACACAAATATGAACTTCAAAATCTCAATTCTACCTATTCCATATACCAAAACATCAATGAATAACTCATCGAACACAAATATGAACTTCAAAATCACAATTCTACCTATCCCATATTCCAAAACATCAATAACTCATCAAAACACAAATATGAACTTTAAAATCTCAATTCTACCTATTCCATATACCAAAACATCAATGAATAACTCATCAAAAAACAAATAGGAACTTCAAAATCACAATTCTACCTATTCCATATAACAAAACATAATATAACTAATCAAAACACAAATATGAACTTCAAAATCTCAATTCTACCTATTCCATATACCAAAACATCAATGAATAACACATCAAAAAACAAATATGAACTTCAAAATCACAATTCTACCTATTCCCATATACCAAAACATAAATGAATAACTCATCAAAACACAAATATGAACTGCAAAATCTCAATTCTCCCTATTCCATATAACAAAACATAATATAACTCATCAAAACACAAATATGAACTTCAAAATCACAATTCTACCTATTCCATATACCAAAACATAATAGAACTAATCAAAAACACAAATATGAACTTCAAAATCTCAATTCTACCTATTCCATATAACAAAACATAATATAACTAATCAAAACACAAATATGAACTTCAAAATCTCAATTTTACCTATTCCATATAACAAAACATAATATAACTCATCAAAACACAAATATGAACTTCAAAATCACAATTCTACCTATTCCATATACCAAAATATCAATAACTCATCAAAACACAAATATGAACTTCAAAATCTCAATTCTACCTATTCCATATACCAAAACATCAATGAATAACTCATCGAAACACAAATATGAACTTCAAAATCACAATTCTACCTATCCCATATACCAAAACATCAATAACTCATCAAAACACAAATATGAACTTCAAAATCTCAATTCTACCTATTCCATATACCAAAACATCAATGAATAACTCATCAAAAAACAAATATGAACTTCAAAATCACAATTCTACCTATTCCCATATACCAAAACATAAATGAATAACTCATCAAAACACAAATATGAACTGCAAAATCACAATTCTACCTATTCCATATACCAAAACATCAATAACTTATCAAAACACAAATATGAACTTCAAAAAAAAAAATCAACCTATTCCATATACCAAAACATCAATTAATAACTCATTAAAACACAAATATGAACTTCAAAATCTCAATTCCACCTATTCCATATACCAAAACATCAATGAATAACTCATCGAAACACAAATATGAACTTCAAAATCACAATTCTACCTATTCCATATAACAAAACATAATATAACTAATCAAAACACAAATATGAACTTCAAAATCTCAATTCTACCTATTCCATATACCAAAACATCAATGAATAACTCATCGAAACACAAATATGAACTTCAAAATCTCAATTCTACCTATTCCATATAACAAAACATCAATGAATAACTCATCGAACACAAATATGAACTTCAAAATCACAATTCTACCTATTCCATATACCAAAATATCAATAACTCATCAAAACACAAATATGAACTTCAAAATCTCAATTCTACCTATTCCATATACCAAAACATCAATGAATAACTCATCGAACACAAATATGAACTTCAAAATCACAATTCTACCTATCCCATATTCCAAAACATCAATAACTCATCAAAACACAAATATGAACTTCAAAATCTCAATTCTACCTATTCCATATACCAAAACATCAATGAATAACTCATCGAAACACAAATATGAACTTCAAAATCTCAATTCTACCTATTCCATATAACAAAACATAATATAACTAATCAAAAAACAAATATGAACTTCAAAATCACAATTCTACCTATTCCATATACCAAAACATCAATAACTCATCAAAACACAAATATGAACTTCAAAACACAATTTCTATCTATTTCATTTACCAAAACATCAATAACTCATCAAAACACAAATATTACCTTCAAAATCACAATTCTACCTATTCCATATAACAAAACATAATATAACTCATCAAAACACAAATATGAACTTCAAAATCACAATTCTACCTATTCCATATACCAAAACATCAATAACTCATCAAAACACAAATATGAACTTCAAAATCTCAATTCTACCTATTCCATATAACAAAACATAATATAACTCATCAAAACACAAATATGAACTTCAAAACACAATTTCTATCTATTTCATTTACCAAAACATCAATAACTCATCAAAACACAAATATTACCTTCAAAATCACAATTCTACCTATTCCATATAACAAAACATAATATAACTCATCAAAACACAAATATGAACTTCAAAATCACAATTCTACCTATTCCATATACCAAAACATCAATAACTCATCAAAACACAAATATGAACTTCAAAATCTCAATTCTACCTATTCCATATAACAAAACATAATATAACTCATCAAAACACAAATATGAACTTCAAAATCACAATTCTACCTATTCCATATACCAAAATATCAATAACTCATCAAAACACAAATATGAACTTCAAAATCTCAATTCTACCTATTCCATATACCAAAACATCAATGAATAACTCATCGAAACACAAATATGAACTTCAAAATCACAATTGTACCTATCCCATATACCAAAACATCAATAACTCATCAAAACACAAATATGAACTTCAAAATCTCAATTCTACCTATTCCATATACCAAAACATCAATGAATAACTCATCAAAAAACAAATATGAACTTCAAAATCACAATTCTACCTATTCCCATATAACAAAACATAAATGAATAACTCATCAAAACACAAATATGAACTGCAAAATCACAATTCTACCTATTCCATATACCAAAACATCAATAACTTATCAAAACACAAATATGAACTTCAAAAAAAAAAATCAACCTATTCCATATACCAAAACATCAATTAATAACTCATTAAAACACAAATATGAACTTCAAAATCTCAATTCCACCTATTCCATATACCAAAACATCAATGAATAACTCATCGAAACACAAATATGAACTTCAAAATCACAATTCTACCTATTCCATATAACAAAACATAATATATCTAATCAAAACACAAATATGAACTTCAAAATCTCAATTCTACCTATTCCATATACCAAAACATCAATGAATAACTCATCGAAACACAATATATGAACTTCAAAATCTCAATTCTACCTATTCCATATAACAAAACATCAATGAATAACTCATCGAACACAAATATGAACTTCAAAATCACAATTCTACCTATTCCATATACCAAAATATCAATAACTCATCAAAACACAAATATGAACTTCAAAATCTCAATTCTACCTATTCCATATACCAAAACATCAATGAATAACTCATCGAACACAAATATGAACTTCAAAATCACAATTCTACCTATCCCATATTCCAAAACATCAATAACTCATCAAAACACAAATATGAACTTCAAAATCTCAATTCTACCTATTCCATATAACAAAACATAATATAACTAATCAAAACACAAATATGAACTTCAAAATCACAATTCTACCTATTCCATATACCAAAACATCAATAACTCATCAAAACACAAATATGAACTTCAAAACACAATTTCTATCTATTTCATTTACCAAAACATCAATAACTCATCAAAACACAAATATTACCTTCAAAATCACAATTCTACCTATTCCATATAACAAAACATAATATAACTCATCAAAACACAAATATGAACTTCAAAATCACAATTCTACCTATTCCATATACCAATACATCAATAACTCATCAAAACACAAATATGAACTTCAAAATCACAATTCTACCTATTCCATATACCAAAATATCAATAACTCATCAAAACACAAATATGAACTTCAAAATCTCAATTCTACCTATTCCATATACCAAAACATCAATGAATAACTCATCGAAACACAAATATGAACTTCAAAATCACAATTCTACCTATCCCATATACCAAAACATCAATAACTCATCAAAACACAAATATGAACTTCAAAATCTCAATTCTACCTATTCCATATACCAAAACATCAATGAATAACTCATCAAAAAACAAATATGAACTTCAAAATCACAATTCTACCTATTCCCATATACCAAAACATAAATGAATAACTCATCAAAACACAAATATGAACTGCAAAATCACAATTCTACCTATTCCATATACCAAAACATCAATAACTTATCAAAACACAAATATGAACTTCAAAAAAAAAATTCAACCTATTCCATATACCAAAACATCAATTAATAACTCATTAAAACACAAATATGAACTTCAAAATCTCAATTCCACCTATTCCATATACCAAAACATCAATGAATAACTCATCGAAACACAAATATGAACTTCAAAATCACAATTCTACCTATTCCATATAACAAAACATCAATGAATAACTCATCGAAACACAAATATGAACTTCAAAATCACAATTCTACCTATTCCATATAACAAAACATCAATGAATAACTCATCGAAACACAAATATGAACTTCAAAATCACAATTCTACATATTCCATATAACAAAACATAATATAACTCATCAAAACACAAATATGAACTTCCAAATCACAATTCTACCTATTCCATATACCAAAACATCAATAACTCATCAAAACACAAATATGAACTTCAAAATCTCAATTCTACCTATTCCATATAACAAAACAAAATATAACTCATCAAAACACAAATATGAACTTCCAAATCTCAATTCTACCTATTCCATATACCAAAACATAATATAACTAATCAAAAACACAAATATGAACTTCAAAATCTCAATTCTACCTATTCCATATAACAAAACATAATATAACTAATCAAAACACAAATATGAACTTCAAAATCTCAATTCTACCTATTCCATATACCAAAACATCAATGAATAACACATCAAAAAACAAATATGAACTTCAAAATCACAATTCTACCTATTCCCATATACCAAAACATAAATGAATAACTCATCAAAACACAAATATGAACTGCAAAATCTCAATTCTCCCTATTCCATATAACAAAACATAATATAACTCATCAAAACACAAATATGAACTTCAAAAACAATTTCTACCTATTCCATATACCAAAACATCAATTAATAACTCATCTAAACACAAATATGAACTTCAAAATCACAATTCTACCTATCCCATATACCAAAACATCAATAACTCATCAAAACACAAATATGAACTTTAAAATCACAATACTACCTATTCCATATACCAAAATATCAATAACTCATCAAAACACAAATATGAACTTCAAAATCTCAATTCTACCTATTCCATATACCAAAACATCAATGAATAACTCATCGAAACACAAATATGAACTTCAAAATCACAATTCTACCTATCCCATATACCAAAACATCAATAACTCATCAAAACACAAATATTACCTTCAAAATCACAATTCTACCTATTCCATATAACAAAACATAATATAACTCATCAAAACACAAATATGAACTTCAAAATCACAATTCTACCTATTCCATATACCAAAACATCAATAACTCATCAAAACACAAATATGAACTTCAAAATCTCAATTCTACCTATTCCATATAACAAAACATAATATAACTAATCAAAACACAAATATGAACTTCAAAATCACAATTCTACCTATTCCATATACCAAAACATCAATAACTCATCAAAACACAAATATGAACTTCAAAATCTCAATTCTACCTATTCCATATAACAAAACATAATATAACTAATCAAAACACAAATATGAACTTCAAAATCACAATTCTACCTATTCCATATACCAAAATATCAATAACTCATCAAAACACAAATATGAACTTCAAAATCTCAATTCTACCTATTCCATATACCAAAACATCAATGAATAACTCATCGAAACACAAATATGAACTTCAAAATCACAATTCTACCTATCCCATATACCAAAACATCAATAACTCATCAAAACACAAATATGAACTTCAAAATCTCAATTCTACCTATTCCATATACCAAAACATCAATAACTCATCAAAACACAAATATGAACTTCACAATAAAAATTCTACCTATTCCATATACCAAAATATCAATAACTCATCAAAACACAAATATGAACTTCAAAATCTCAATTCTACCTATTCCATATACCAAAACATCAATGAATAACTCATCGAAACACAAATATGAACTTCAAAATCACAATTCTACCTATCCCATATACCAAAATATCAATAACTCATCAAAACACAAATATGAACTTCAAAATCTCAATTCTACCTATTCCATATACCAAAACATCAATGAATAACTCATCAAAAAACAAATATGAACTTCAAAATCACAATTCTACCTATTCCATATACCAAAACATCAATAACTCATCAAAACACAAATATGAACTTCAAAACACAATTTCTATCTATTTCATTTACCAAAACATCAATAACTCATCAAAACACAAATATTACCTTCAAAATCACAATTCTACCTATTCCATATAACAAAACATAATATAACTCATCAAAACACAAATATGAACTTCAAAATCACAATTCTACCTATTCCATATACCAAAACATCAATAACTCATCAAAACACAAATATGAACTTCAAAATCTCAATTCTACCTATTCCATATAACAAAACATAATATAACTCATCAAAACACAAATATGAACTTCAAAACACAATTTCTATCTATTTCATTTACCAAAACATCAATAACTCATCAAAACACAAATATTACCTTCAAAATCACAATTCTACCTATTCCATATAACAAAACATAATATAACTCATCAAAACACAAATATGAACTTCAAAATCACAATTCTACCTATTCCATATACCAAAACATTAATAACTCATCAAAACACAAATATGAACTTCAAAATCTCAATTCTACCTATTCCATATAACAAAACATAATATAACTCATCAAAACACAAATATGAACTTCAAAATCACAATTCTACCTATTCCATATACCAAAATATCAATAACTCATCAAAACACAAATATGAACTTCAAAATCTCAATTCTACCTATTCCATATACCAAAACATCAATGAATAACTCATCGAAACACAAATATGAACTTCAAAATCACAATTCTACCTATCCCATATACCAAAACATCAATAACTCATCAAAACACAAATATGAACTTCAAAATCTCAATTCTACCTATTCCATATACCAAAACATCAATGAATAACTCATCAAAAAACAAATATGAACTTCAAAATCACAATTCTACCTATTCCCATATACCAAAACATAAATGAATAACTCATCAAAACACAAATATGAACTGCAAAATCACAATTCTACCTATTCCATATACCAAAACATCAATAACTTATCAAAACACAAATATGAACTTCAAAAAAAAAATTCAACCTATTCCATATACCAAAACATCAATTAATAACTCATTAAAACACAAATATGAACTTCAAAATCTCAATTCCACCTATTCCATATACCAAAACATCAATGAATAACTCATCGAAACACAAATATGAACTTCAAAATCACAATTCTACCTATTCCATATAACAAAACATCAATGAATAACTCATCAAAACACAAATATGAACTTCAAAATCACAATTCTACCTATTCCATATAACAAAACATCAATGAATAACTCATCGAAACACAAATATGAACTTCAAAATCACAATTCTACCTATTCCATATAACAAAACATAATATAACTCATCAAAACACAAATATGAACTTCCAAATCACAATTCTACCTATTCCATATACCAAAACATCAATAACTCATCAAAACACAAATATGAACTTCAAAATCTCAATTCTACCTATTCCATATAACAAAACAAAATATAACTCATCAAAACACAAATATGAACTTCCAAATCTCAATTCTACCTATTCCATATACCAAAACATAATATAACTAATCAAAAACACAAATATGAACTTCAAAATCTCAATTCTACCTATTCCATATAACAAAACATAATATAACTAATCAAAACACAAATATGAACTTCAAAATCTCAATTCTACCTATTCCATATACCAAAACATCAATGAATAACACATCAAAAAACAAATATGAACTTCAAAATCACAATTCTACCTATTCCCATATACCAAAACATAAATGAATAACTCATCAAAACACAAATATGAACTGCAAAATCTCCATTCTCCCTATTCCATATAACAAAACATAATATAACTCATCAAAACACAAATATGAACTTCAAAAACAATTTCTACCTATTCCATATACCAAAACATCAATTAATAACTCATCTAAACACAAATATGAACTTCAAAATCACAATTCAACCTATCCCATATACCAAAACATCAATAACTCATCAAAACACAAATATGAACTTCAAAATCACAATTCTACCTATTCCACATACCAAAACATCAATAACTCATCAAAACACAAATATGAACTTCACAATAAAAATTCTACCTATTCCATATACCAAAACATAATATAACTAATCAAAACACAAATATGAACTTCAAAATCACAATTCTACCTATTCCATATACCAAAATATCAATAACTCATCAAAACACAAATATGAACTTCAAAATCTCAATTCTACCTATTCCATATACCAAAACATCAATGAATAACTCATCGAAACACAAATATGAACTTCAAAATCACAATTCTACCTATCCCATATACCAAAATATCAATAACTCATCAAAACACAAATATGAACTTCAAAATCTCAATTCTACCTATTCCATATACCAAAACATCAATGAATAACTCATCAAAAAACAAATATGAACTTCAAAATCACAATTCTACCTATTCCATATACCAAAACATCAATAACTCATCAAAACACAAATATGAACTTCAAAACACAATTTCTATCTATTTCATTTACCAAAACATCAATAACTCATCAAAACACAAATATTACCTTCAAAATCACAATTCTACCTATTCCATATAACAAAACATAATATAACTCATCAAAACACAAATATGAACTTCAAAATCACAATTCTACCTATTCCATATACCAAAACATCAATAACTCATCAAAACACAAATATGAACTTCAAAATCTCAATTCTACCTATTCCATATAACAAAACATAATATAACTCATCAAAACACAAATATGAACTTCAAAACACAATTTCTATCTATTTCATTTACCAAAACATCAATAACTCATCAAAACACAAATATTACCTTCAAAATCACAATTCTACCTATTCCATATAACAAAACATAATATAACTCATCAAAACACAAATATGAACTTCAAAATCACAATTCTACCTATTCCATATACCAAAACATTAATAACTCATCAAAACACAAATATGAACTTCAAAATCTCAATTCTACCTATTCCATATAACAAAACATAATATAACTCATCAAAACACAAATATGAACTTCAAAATCACAATTCTACCTATTCCATATACCAAAATATCAATAACTCATCAAAACACAAATATGAACTTCAAAATCTCAATTCTACCTATTCCATATACCAAAACATCAATGAATAACTCATCGAAACACAAATATGAACTTCAAAATCACAATTCTACCTATCCCATATACCAAAACATCAATAACTCATCAAAACACAAATATGAACTTCAAAATCTCAATTCTACCTATTCCATATACCAAAACATCAATGAATAACTCATCAAAACACAAATATGAACTTCAAAATCACAATTCTACCAATTCCATATACCAAAACATCAATAACTCATCAAAACACAAATATGAACTTCAAAACACAATTTCTATCTATTTCATTTACCAAAACATCAATAACTTATCAAAACACAAATATGAACTTCAAAAAAAAAATTCAACCTATTCCATATACCAAAACATCAATTAATAACTCATTAAAACACAAATATGAACTTCAAAATCTCAATTCCACCTATTCCATATACCAAAACATCAATGAATAACTCATCGAAACACAAATATGAACTTCAAAATCACAATTCTACCTATTCCATATAACAAAACATCAATGAATAACTCATCGAAACACAAATATGAACTTCAAAATCACAATTCTACCTATTCCATATAACAAAACATCAATGAATAACTCATCGAAACACAAATATGAACTTCAAAATCACAATTCTACCTATTCCATATAACAAAACATAATATAACTCATCAAAACACAAATATGAACTTCCAAATCACAATTCTACCTATTCCATATACCAAAACATCAATAACTCATCAAAACACAAATATGAACTTCAAAATCTCAATTCTACCTATTCCATATAACAAAACAAAATATAACTCATCAAAACACAAATATGAACTTCCAAATCTCAATTCTACCTATTCCATATACCAAAACATAATATAACTAATCAAAAACACAAATATGAACTTCAAAATCTCAATTCTACCTATTCCATATAACAAAACATAATATAACTAATCAAAACACAAATATGAACTTCAAAATCTCAATTCTACCTATTCCATATACCAAAACATCAATGAATAACACATCAAAAAACAAATATGAACTTCAAAATCACAATTCTACCTATTCCCATATACCAAAACATAAATGAATAACTCATCAAAACACAAATATGAACTGCAAAATCTCAATTCTCCCTATTCCATATAACAAAACATAATATAACTCATCAAAACACAAATATGAACTTCAAAAACAATTTCTACCTATTCCATATACCAAAACATCAATTAATAACTCATCTAAACACAAATATGAACTTCAAAATCACAATTCAACCTATCCCATATACCAAAACATCAATAACTCATCAAAACACAAATATGAACTTCAAAATCACAATTCTACCTATTCCACATACCAAAACATCAATAACTCATCAAAACACAAATATGAACTTCACAATAAAAATTCTACCTATTCCATATACCAAAACATAATATAACTAATCAAAACACAAATATGAACTTCAAAATCACAATTCTACCTATTCCATATACCAAAATATCAATAACTCATCAAAACACAAATATGAACTTCAAAATCTCAATTCTACCTATTCCATATACCAAAACATCAATGAATAACTCATCGAAACACAAATATGAACTTCAAAATCACAATTCTACCTATCCCATATACCAAAATATCAATAACTCATCAAAACACAAATATGAACTTCAAAATCTCAATTCTACCTATTCCATATACCAAAACATCAATGAATAACTCATCAAAAAACAAATATGAACTTCAAAATCACAATTCTACCTATTCCATATACCAAAACATCAATAACTCATCAAAACACAAATATGAACTTCAAAACACAATTTCTATCTATTTCATTTACCAAAACATCAATAACTCATCAAAACACAAATATTACCTTCAAAATCACAATTCTACCTATTCCATATAACAAAACATAATATAACTCATCAAAACACAAATATGAACTTCAAAATCACAATTCTACCTATTCCATATACCAAAACATCAATAACTCATCAAAACACAAATATGAACTTCAAAATCTCAATTCTACCTATTCCATATAACAAAACATAATATAACTCATCAAAACACAAATATGAACTTCAAAACACAATTTCTATCTATTTCATTTACCAAAACATCAATAACTCATCAAAACACAAATATTACCTTCAAAATCACAATTCTACCTATTCCATATAACAAAACATAATATAACTCATCAAAACACAAATATGAACTTCAAAATCACAATTCTACCTATTCCATATACCAAAACATTAATAACTCATCAAAACACAAATATGAACTTCAAAATCTCAATTCTACCTATTCCATATAACAAAACATAATATAACTCATCAAAACACAAATATGAACTTCAAAATCACAATTCTACCTATTCCATATACCAAAATATCAATAACTCATCAAAACACAAATATGAACTTCAAAATCTCAATTCTACCTATTCCATATACCAAAACATCAATGAATAACTCATCGAAACACAAATATGAACTTCAAAATCACAATTCTACCTATCCCATATACCAAAACATCAATAACTCATCAAAACACAAATATGAACTTCAAAATCTCAATTCTACCTATTCCATATACCAAAACATCAATGAATAACTCATCAAAACACAAATATGAACTTCAAAATCACAATTCTACCTATTCCATATACCAAAACATCAATAACTCATCAAAACACAAATATGAACTTCAAAACACAATTTCTATCTATTTCATTTACCAAAACATCAATAACTCATCAAAACACAAATATTACCTTCAAAATCACAATTCTACCTATTCCATATAACAAAACATAATATAACTCATCAAAACACAAATATGAACTTCAAAATCACAATTCTACCTATTCCATATACCAAAACATCAATAACTCATCAAAACACAAATATGAACTTCAAAATCTCAATTCTACCTATTCCATATAACAAAACATAATATAACTCATCAAAACACAAATATGAACTTCAAAATCACAATTCTACCTATTCCATATACCAAAACATCAATAACTCATCAAAACACAAATATGAACTTCAAAATCTCAATTCTACCTATTCCATATAACAAAACATAATATAACTCATCAAAACACAAATATGAACTTCAAAATCACAATTCTACCTATTCCATATACCAAAATATCAATAACTCATCAAAACACAAATATGAACTTCAAAATCTCAATTCTACCTATTCCATATACCAAAACATCAATGAATAACTCATCGAAACACAAATATGAACTTCAAAATCACAATTCTACCTATCCCATATACCAAAACATCAATAACTCATCAAAACACAAATATGAACTTCAAAATCTCAATTCTACCTATTCCATATACCAAAACATCAATGAATAACTCATCAAAAAACAAATATGAACTTCAAAATCACAATTCTACCTATTCCCATATACCAAAACATAAATGAATAACTCATCAAAACACAAATATGAACTGCAAAATCACAATTCAACCTATTCCATATACCAAAACATCAATTAATAACTCATTAAAACACAAATATGAACTTCAAAATCTCAATTCCACCTATTCCATATACCAAAACATCAATGAATAACTCATCGAAACACAAATATGAACTTCAAAATCACAATTCTACCTATTCCATATAACAAAACATAATATAACTAATCAAAACACAAATATGAACTTCAAAATCACAATTCTACCTATTCCATATACCAAAACATCAATGAATAACTCATCGAAACACAAATATGAACTTCAAAATCTCAATTCTACCTATTCCATATAACAAAACATCAATGAATAACTCATCGAACACAAATATGAACTTCAAAATCACAATTCTACCTATTCCATATTCCAAAATATCAATAACTCATCAAAACACAAATATGAACTTCAAAATCTCAATTCTACCTATTCCATATACCAAAACATCAATGAATAACTCATCGAACACAAATATGAACTTCAAAATCACAATTCTACCTATCCCATATTCCAAAACATCAATAACTCATCAAAACACAAATATGAACTTCAAAATCTCAATTCTACCTATTCCATATACCAAAACATCAATGAATAACTCATCAAAACACAAATATGAACTTCAAAATCACAATTCTACCTATTCCATATAACAAAACATAATATAACTCATCAAAACACAAATATGAACTTCAAAATCACAATTCTACCTATTCCATATACCAAAACATCAATAACTCATCAAAACACAAATATGAACTTCAAAATCACAATTCTACCTATTCCATACAACAAAACATAATATAACTCATCAAAACACAAATATGAACTTCAAAATCACAATTCTACCTATTCCATATACCAAAATATCAATAACTCATCAAAACACAAATATGAACTTCAAAATCTCAATTCTACCTATTCCATATACCAAAACATCAATGAATAACTCATCGAAACACAAATATGAACTTCAAAATCACAATTCTACCTATCCCATATACCAAAACATCAATAACTCATCAAAACACAAATATGAACTTCAAAATCTCAATTCTACCTATTCCATATACCAAAACATCAATGAATAACTCATCAAAAAACAAATATGAACTTCAAAATCACAATTCTACCTATTCCCATATACCAAAACATAAATGAATAACTCATCAAAACACAAATATGAACTGCAAAATCACAATTCTACCTATTCCATATACCAAAACATCAATAACTTATCAAAACACAAATATGAACTTCAAAAAAAAAATTCAACCTATTCCATATACCAAAACATCAATTAATAACTAATTAAAACACAAATATGAACTTCAAAATCTCAATTCCACCTATTCCATATACCAAAACATCAATGAATAACTCATCGAAACACAAATATGAACTTCAAAATCACAATTCTACCTATTCCATATAACAAAACATAATATAACTAATCAAAACACAAATATGAACTTCAAAATCACAATTCTACCTATTCCATATACCAAAACATCAATGAATAACTCATCGAAACACAAATATGAACTTCAAAATCTCAATTCTACCTATTCCATATAACAAAACATCAATGAATAACTCATCGAACACAAATATGAACTTCAAAATCACAATTCTACCTATTCCATATACCAAAATATCAATAACTCATCAAAACACAAATATGAACTTCAAAATCTCAATTCTACCTATTCCATATACCAAAACATCAATGAATAACTCATCGAACACAAATATGAACTTCAAAATCACAATTCTACCTATCCCATATTCCAAAACATCAATAACTCATCAAAACACAAATATGAACTTCAAAATCTCAATTCTACCTATTCCATATACCAAAACATCAATGAATAACTCATCAAAAAACAAATAGGAACTTCAAAATCACAATTCTACCTATTCCATATAACAAAACATAATATAACTAATCAAAACACAAATATGAACTTCAAAATCTCAATTCTATCTATTCCATATACCAAAACATCAATGAATAACACATCAAAAAACAAATATGAACTTCAAAATCACAATTCTACCTATTCCCATATACCAAAACATAAATGAATAACTCATCAAAACACAAATATGAACTGCAAAATCTCAATTCTCCCTATTCCATATAACAAAACATAATATAACTCATCAAAACACAAATATGAACTTCAAAATCACAATTCTACCTATTCCATATACCAAAACATAATAGAACTAATCAAAAACACAAATATGAACTTCAAAATCTCAATTCTACCTATTCCATATAACAAAACATAATATAACTAATCAAAACACAAATATGAACTTCAAAATCTCAATTCTACCTATTCCATATAACAAAACATAATATAACTCATCAAAACACAAATATGAACTTCAAAATCACAATTCTACCTATTCCATATACCAAAATATCAATAACTCATCAAAACACAAATATGAACTTCAAAATCTCAATTCTACCTATTCCATATACCAAAACATCAATGAATAACTCATCGAAACACAAATATGAACTTCAAAATCACAATTCTACCTATCCCATATACCTAAACATCAATAACTCATCAAAACACAAATATGAACTTCAAAATCTCAATTCTACCTATTCCATATACCAAAACATCAATGAATAACTCATCAAAAAACAAATATGAACTTCAAAATCACAATTCTACCTATTCCCATATACCAAAACATAAATGAATAACTCATCAAAACACAAATATGAACTGCAAAATCACAATTCTACCTATTCCATATACCAAAACATCAATAACTTATCAAAACACAAATATGAACTTCAAAAAAAAAAATCAACCTATTCCATATACCAAAACATCAATTAATAACTCATTAAAACACAAATATGAACTTCAAAATCTCAATTCCACCTATTCCATATACCAAAACATCAATGAATAACTCATCGAAACACAAATATGAACTTCAAAATCACAATTCTACCTATTCCATATAACAAAACATAATATAACTAATCAAAACACAAATATGAACTTCAAAATCTCAATTCTACCTATTCCATATACCAAAACATCAATGAATAACTCATCGAAACACAAATATGAACTTCAAAATCTCAATTCTACCTATTCCATATAACAAAACATCAATGAATAACTCATCGAACACAAATATGAACTTCAAATCACAATTCTACCTATTCCATATACCAAAATATCAATAACTCATCAAAACACAAATATGAACTTCAAAATCTCAATTCTACCTATTCCATATACCAAAACATCAATGAATAACTCATCGAACACAAATATGAACTTCAAAATCACAATTCTACCTATCCCATATTCCAAAACATCAATAACTCATCAAAACACAAATATGAACTTCAAAATCTCAATTCTACCTATTCCATATACCAAAACATCAATGAATAACTCATCAAAAAACAAATAGGAACTTCAAAATCACAATTCTACCTATTCCATATAACAAAACATAATATAACTAATCAAAACATAAATATGAACTTCAAAATCTCAATTCTACCTATTCCATATACCAAAACATCAATGAATAACACATCAAAAAACAAATATGAACTTCAAAATCACAATTCTACCTATTCCCATATACCAAAACATAAATGAATAACTCATCAAAACACAAATATGAACTGCAAAATCTCAATTCTCCCTATTCCATATAACAAAACATAATATAACTCATCAAAACACAAATATGAACTTCAAAATCACAATTCTACCTATTCCATATACCAAAACATAATAGAACTAATCAAAAACACAAATATGAACTTCAAAATCTCAATTCTACCTATTCCATATAACAAAACATAATATAACTAATCAAAACACAAATATGAACTTCAAAATCTCAATTCTACCTATTCCATATAACAAAACATAATATAACTCATCAAAACACAAATATGAACTTCAAAATCACAATTCTACCTATTCCATATACCAAAATATCAATAACTCATCAAAACACAAATATGAACTTCAAAATCTCAATTCTACCTATTCCATATACCAAAACATCAATGAATAACTCATCGAAACACAAATATGAACTTCAAAATCACAATTCTACCTATCCCATATACCAAAACATCAATAACTCATCAAAACACAAATATGAACTTCAAAATCTCAATTCTACCTATTCCATATACCAAAACATCAATGAATAACTCATCAAAAAACAAATATGAACTTCAAAATCACAATTCTACCTATTCCCATATACCAAAACATAAATGAATAACTCATCAAAACACAAATATGAACTGCAAAATCACAATTCTACCTATTCCATATACCAAAACATCAATAACTTATCAAAACACAAATATGAACTTCAAAAAAAAAAAATCAACCTATTCCATATACCAAAACATCAATTAATAACTCATTAAAACACAAATATGAACTTCAAAATCTCAATTCCACCTATTCCATATACCAAAACATCAATGAATAACTCATCGAAACACAAATATGAACTTCAAAATCACAATTCTACCTATTCCATATAACAAAACATAATATAACTAATCAAAACACAAATATGAACTTCAAAATCTCAATTCTACCTATTCCATATATCAAAACATAATATAACTCATCAAAACACAAATATGAACTTCAAAATCACAATTCTACCTATTCCACATACCAAAACATCAATAACTCATCAAAACACAAATATGAACTTCAAAATCACAATTCTACCTATCCCATATACCAAAACATCAATAACTCATTAAAACACAAATATGAACTTCAAAATGACAATTCTACCTATTCCATATAACAAAACATAATATAACTCATCAAAACACAAATATGAACTTCAAAATCACAATTCTACCTATTCCATATATCAAAACATAATATAACTCATCAAAACACAAATATGAACTTCAAAATCACAATTCTACCTATTCCATATAACAAAACATAATATAACTAATCAAAACACAAATATGAACTTCAAAATCACAATTCTACCTATTCCATATACCAAAACATCAATAACTCATCAAAACACAAATATGAACTTCAAAATCTCAATTCTACCTATTCCATATACCAAAACATCAATGAATAACTCATCGAAACACAAATATGAACTTCAAAATCACAATTCTACCTATCCCATATACCAAAACATCAATAACTCATCAAAACACAAATATGAACTTCAAAATCTCAATTCTACCTATTCCATATACCAAAACATCAATGAATAACTCATCGAAACACAAATATGAACTTCAAAATCACAATTCTACCTATTCCCATATACCAAAACATAAATGAATAACTCATCAAAACACAAATATGAACTGCAAAATCACAATTCTACCTATTCCATATACCAAAACATCAATAACTTATCAAAACACAAATATGAACTTCAAAAAAAAAAATCAACCTATTCCATATACCAAAACATCAATTAATAACTCATTAAAACACAAATATGAACTTCAAAATCTCAATTCCACCTATTCCATATACCAAAACATCAATGAATAACTCATCGAAACACAAATATGAACTTCAAAATCACAATTCTACCTATTCCATATAACAAAACATAATATAACTAATCAAAACACAAATATGAACTTCAAAATCTCAATTCTACCTATTCCATATACCAAAACATCAATGAATAACTCATCGAAACACAAATATGAACTTCAAAATCTCAATTCTACCTATTCCATATAACAAAACATCAATGAATAACTCATCGAACACAAATATGAACTTCAAAATCACAATTCTACCTATTCCATATACCAAAATATCAATAACTCATCAAAACACAAATATGAACTTCAAAATCTCAATTCTACCTATTCCATATACCAAAACATCAATGAATAACTCATCGAACACAAATATGAACTTCAAAATCACAATTCTACCTATCCCATATTCCAAAACATCAATAACTCATCAAAACACAAATATGAACTTCAAAATCTCAATTCTACCTATTCCATATACCAAAACATCAATGAATAACTCATCAAAAAACAAATATGAACTTCAAAATCACAATTCTACCTATTCCATATAACAAAACATAATATAACTCATCAAAACAAAAATATGAACTTCAAAATCACAATTCTACCTATCCCATATACCAAAACATCAATAACTCATCAAAACACAAATATGAACTTCAAAACACGATTTCTATCTATTCCATATACCAAAACAATCAATAACTCATCAAAACACAAATATGAACTTCAGAATCACAATTCTACCTATCCTATAAACCAAAACATTAATAACTCATCAAAACACAAATATGAACTTCAAAATCACAATTCTACCTATTCCATATACCAAAACATCAATAACTCATCAAAACACAAATATGAACTTCAAAATCACAATTCTACCTATTCCATATAACAAAACATAATATAACTCATCAAAAAACAAATATGAACTTCAAAATCACAATTCTACCTATTCCCATATACCAAAACATAAATGAATAACTCATCAAAACACAAATATGAACTGCAAAATCTCAATTCTCCCTATTCCATATAACAAAACATAATATAACTCATCAAAACACAAATATGAACTTCAAAATCACAATTCTACCTATTCCATATACCAAAACATAATAGAACTAATCAAAAACACAAATATGAACTTCAAAATCTCAATTCTACCTATTCCATATAACAAAACATAATATAACTAATCAAAACACAAATATGAACTTCAAAATCTCAATTCTACCTATTCCATATACCAAAATATCAATAACTCATCAAAACACAAATATGAACTTCAAAATCTCAATTCTACCTATTCCTTATACCAAAACATCAATGAATAACTCATCGAAACACAAATATGAACTTCAAAATCTCAATTCTACCTATTCCTTATACCAAAACATCAATGAATAACTCATCGAAACACAAATATGAACTTCAAAATCACAATTCTACCTATCCCATATACCAAAACATCAATAACTCATCAAAACACAAATATGAACTTCAAAATCTCAATTCTACCTATTCCATATACCAAAACATCAATGAATAACTCATCCAAAAACAAATATGAACTTCAAAATCACAATTCTACCTATTCCCATATACCAAAACATAAATGAATAACTCATCAAAACACAAATATGAACTGCAAAATCACAATTCTACCTATTCCATATACCAAAACATCAATAACTTATCAAAACACAAATATGAACTTCAAAAAACAATTTCAACCTATTCCATATACCAAAACATCAATTAATAACTCATTAAAACACAAATATGAACTTCAAAATCACAATTCTACCTATCCTATATACCAAAACATTAATAACTCATCAAAACACAAATATGAACTGCAAAATCATAATTCTACCTATTCCATATACCAAAACATCAATAACTTATCAAAACACAAATATGAACTTCAAAAAACAATTTCAACCTATTCCATATACCAAAACATCAATTAATAACTCATTAAAACACAAATATGAACTTCAAAATCACAATTCTACCTATTCCATATACCAAAACATCAATAACTTATCAAAACACAAATATGAACTTCAAAAAACAATTTCAACCTATTCCATATACCAAAACATCAATTAATAACTCATTAAAACACAAATATGAACTTCAAAATCACAATTCTACCTATCCTATATACCAAAACATTAATAACTCATCAAAACACAAATATGAACTTCAAAATCACAATTCTACCTATTCGATATACCAAAACATCAATAATTCATCAAAATACAAATATGAACTTCAAAATCACAATTCTACCTATTCCATATAACAAAACATAATATAACTAATCAAAACACAAATATGAACTTCAAAATCACAATTCTACCTATTCCATATACCAAAACATCAATAACTCATCAAAACAAAAATATGAACTTCAAAATCTCAATTCTACCTATTCCTTATACCAAAACATCAATGAATAACTCATCGAAACACAAATATGAACTTCAAAATCACAATTCTACCTATCCCATATACCAAAACATCAATAACTCATCAAAACACAAATATGAACTTCAAAATCTCAATTCTACCTATTCCATATACCAAAACATCAATGAATAACTCATCAAAAAAAAAATATGAACTTCAAAATCACAATTCTACCTATTCCCTTATACCAAAACATAAATGAATAACTCATCAAAACACAAATATGAACTGCAAAATCACAATTTCTATCTATTTCATTTACCAAAACATCGATAACTCATCAAAACACAAATATTACCTTCAAAATCACAATTCTACCTATTCCATATAACAAAACATAATATAACTCATCAAAACACAAATATGAACTTCAAAATCACAATTCTACCTATTCCATATACCAAAACATCAATAACTCATCAAAACACAAATATGAACTTCAAAATCTCAATTCTACCTATTCCATATAACAAAACATCAATAACTTATCAAAACACAAATATGAACTTCAAAAAAAAAAAATCAACCTATTCCATATACCAAAACATCAATTAATAACTCATTAAAACACAAATATGAACTTCAAAATCTCAATTCCACCTATTCCATATACCAAAACATCAATGAATAACTCATCGAAACACAAATATGAACTTCAAAATCACAATTCTACCTATTCCATATAACAAAACATAATATAACTAATCAAAACACAAATATGAACTTCAAAATCACAATTCTACCTATTCCATATACCAAAACATCAATGAATAACTCATCGAAACACAAATATGAACTTCAAAATCTCAATTCTACCTATTCCATATAACAAAACATAATATAACTAATCAAAACACAAATATGAACTTCAAAATCACAATTCTACCTATTCCATATACCAAAATATCAATAACTCATCAAAACACAAATATGAACTTCAAAATCTCAATTCTACCTATTCCTAATACCAAAACATCAATGAATAACTCATCGAAACACAAATATGAACTTCAAAATCTCAATTCTACCTATTCCTTATACCAAAACATCAATGAATAACTCATCGAAACACAAATATGAACTTCAAAATCACAATTCTACCTATCCCATATACCAAAACATCAATAACTCATCAAAACACAAATATGAACTTCAAAATCTCAATTCTACCTATTCCATATACCAAAACATCAATGAATAACTCATCCAAAAACAAATATGAACTTCAAAATCACAATTCTACCTATTCCCATATACCAAAACATAAATGAATAACTCATCAAAACACAAATATGAACTGCAAAATCACAATTCTACCTATTCCATATACCAAAACATCAATAACTTATCAAAACACAAATATGAACTTCAAAAAACAATTTCAACCTATTCCATATACCAAAACATCAATTAATAACTCATTAAAACACAAATATGAACTTCAAAATCACAATTCTACCTATCCTATATACCAAAACATTAATAACTCATCAAAACACAAATATGAACTGCAAAATCATAATTCTACCTATTCCATATACCAAAACATCAATAACTTATCAAAACACAAATATGAACTTCAAAAAACAATTTCAACCTATTCCATATACCAAAACATCAATTAATAACTCATTAAAACACAAATATGAACTTCAAAATCACAATTCTACCTATTCCATATACCAAAACATCAATAACTTATCAAAACACAAATATGAACTTCAAAAAACAATTTCAACCTATTCCATATACCAAAACATCAATTAATAACTCATTAAAACACAAATATGAACTTCAAAATCACAATTCTACCTATCCTATATACCAAAACATTAATAACTCATCAAAACACAAATATGAACTTCAAAATCACAATTCTACCTATTCGATATACCAAAACATCAATAATTCATCAAAATACAAATATGAACTTCAAAATCACAATTCTACCTATTCCATATAACAAAACATAATATAACTAATCAAAACACAAATATGAACTTCAAAATCACAATTCTACCTATTCCATATACCAAAACATCAATAACTCATCAAAACAAAAATATGAACTTCAAAATCTCAATTCTACCTATTCCTTATACCAAAACATCAATGAATAACTCATCGAAACACAAATATGAACTTCAAAATCACAATTCTACCTATCCCATATACCAAAACATCAATAACTCATCAAAACACAAATATGAACTTCAAAATCTCAATTCTACCTATTCCATATACCAAAACATCAATGAATAACTCATCAAAAAAAAAATATGAACTTCAAAATCACAATTCTACCTATTCCCTTATACCAAAACATAAATGAATAACTCATCAAAACACAAATATGAACTGCAAAATCACAATTTCTATCTATTTCATTTACCAAAACATCAATAACTCATCAAAACACAAATATTACCTTCAAAATCACAATTCTACCTATTCCATATAACAAAACATAATATAACTCATCAAAACACAAATATGAACTTCAAAATCACAATTCTACCTATTCCATATACCAAAACATCAATAACTCATCAAAACACAAATATGAACTTCAAAATCTCAATTCTACCTATTCCATATAACAAAACATCAATAACTTATCAAAACACAAATATGAACTTCAAAAAAAAAAAATCAACCTATTCCATATACCAAAACATCAATTAATAACTCATTAAAACACAAATATGAACTTCAAAATCTCAATTCCACCTATTCCATATACCAAAACATCAATGAATAACTCATCGAAACACAAATATGAACTTCAAAATCACAATTCTACCTATTCCATATAACAAAACATAATATAACTAATCAAAACACAAATATGAACTTCAAAATCACAATTCTACCTATTCCATATACCAAAACATCAATGAATAACTCATCGAAACACAAATATGAACTTCAAAATCTCAATTCTACCTATTCCATATAACAAAACATAATATAACTAATCAAAACACAAATATGAACTTCAAAATCACAATTCTACCTATTCCATATACCAAAATATCAATAACTCATCAAAACACAAATATGAACTTCAAAATCTCAATTCTACCTATTCCATATACCAAAACATCAATGAATAACTCATCGAACACAAATATGAACTTCAAAATCACAATTCTACCTATCCCATATTCCAAAACATCAATAACTCATCAAAACACAAATATGAACTTCAAAATCTCAATTCTACCTATTCCATATACCAAAACATCAATGAATAACTCATCAAAAAACAAATAGGAACTTCAAAATCACAATTCTACCTATTCCATATAACAAAACATAATATAACTCATCAAAACAAAAATATGAACTTCAAAATCACAATTCTACCTATCCCATATACCAAAACGTCAATAACTCATCAAAACACAAATATGAACTTCAAAACACGATTTCTATCTATTCCATATACCAAAACAATCAATAACTCATCAAAACACAAATATGAACTTCAGAATCACAATTCTACCTATCCTATATACCAAAACATTAATAACTCATCAAAACACAAATATGAACTTCAAAATCAGAATTCTACCTATTCCATATACCAAAACATCAATAACTCATCAAAACACAAATATGAACTTCAAAATCACAATTCTACCTATTCCATATAACAAAACATAATATAACTCATCAAAACACAAATATGAACTTCAAAATCACAATTCTACCTATTCCATATACCAAAACATCAATAACTCATCAAAACACAAATATGAACTTCAAAATCTCAATTCTACCTATTCCATATAACAAAACATAATATAACTCATCAAAACACAAATATGAACTTCAAAATCACAATTCTACCTATTCCATATACCAAAACATCAATAACTCATCAAAACACAAATATGAACTTCAAAATCTCAATTCTACCTATTCCATATAACAAAACATAATATAACTCATCAAAACACAAATATGAACTTCAAAATCACAATTCTACCTATTCCATATACCAAAATATCAATAACTCATCAAAACACAAATATGAACTTCAAAATCACAATTCTACCTATCCCATATACCAAAACATCAATAACTCATCAAAACACAAATATGAACTTCAAAATCTCAATTCTACCTATTCCATATACCAAAACATCAATGAATAACTCATCAAAAAACAAATATGAACTTCAAAATCACAATTCTACCTATTCCCATATACCAAAACATAAATGAATAACTCATCAAAACACAAATATGAACTGCAAAATCACAATTCTACCTATTCCATATACCAAAACATCGATAACTTATCAAAACACAAATATGAACTTCAAAAAAAAAATTCAACCTATTCCATATACCAAAACATCAATTAATAACTCATTAAAACACAAATATGAACTTCAAAATCTCAATTCCACCTATTCCATATACCAAAACATCAATGAATAACTCATCGAAACACAAATATGAACTTCAAAATCACAATTCTACCTATTCCATATACCAAAACATCAATGAATAACTCATCGAAACACAAATATGAACTTGAAAATCACAATTCTACCTATTCCATATACCAAAACATCAATGAATAACTCATCGAAACACAAATATGAACTTCAAAATCTCAATTCCACCTATTCCTTATACCAAAACATCAATGAATAACTCATCGAAACACAAATATGAACTTCAAAATCACAATTCTACCTATTCCATATACCAAAACATCAATGAATAACTCATCGAAACACAAATATGAACTTCAAAATCTCAATTCTACCTATTCCATATAACAAAACATCAATGAATAACTCATCGAACACAAATATGAACTTCAAAATCACAATTCTACCTATTCCATATACCAAACTATCAATAACTCATCAAAACACAAATATGAACTTCAAAATCTCAATTCTACCTATTCCATATACCAAAACATCAATGAATAACTCATCGAACACAAATACGAACTTCAAAATCACAATTCTACCTATCCCATATTCCAAAACATCAATAACTCATCAAAACACAAATATGAACTTCAAAATCTCAATTCTACCTATTCCATATACCAAAACATCAATGAATAACTCATCAAAAAACAAATATGAACTTCAAAATCACAATTCTACCTATTCCATATAACAAAACATAATATAACTCATCAAAACAAAAATATGAACTTCAAAATCACAATTCTACCTATCCCATATACCAAAACATCAATAACTCATCAAAACACAAATATGAACTTCAAAACACGATTTCTATCTATTCCATATACCAAAACAATCAATAACTCATCAAAACACAAATATGAACTTCAGAATCACAATTCTACCTATCCTATATACCAAAACATTAATAACTCATCAAAACACAAATATGAACTTCAAAATCACAATTCTACCTATTCCATATACCAAAACATCAATGAATAACTCATCGAAACACAAATATGAACTTCAAAATCTCAATTCTACCTATTCCATATAACAAAACATCAATGAATAACTCATCGAACACAAATATGAACTTCAAAATCACAATTCTACCTATTCCATATACCAAACTATCAATAACTCATCAAAACACAAATATGAACTTCAAAATCTCAATTCTACCTATTCCATATACCAAAACATCAATGAATAACTCATCGAACACAAATACGAACTTCAAAATCACAATTCTACCTATCCCATATTCCAAAACATCAATAACTCATCAAAACACAAATATGAACTTCAAAATCTCAATTCTACCTATTCCATATACCAAAACATCAATGAATAACTCATCAAAAAACAAATATGAACTTCAAAATCACAATTATACCTATTCCATATAACAAAACATAATATAACTCATCAAAACAAAAATATGAACTTCAAAATCACAATTCTACCTATCCCATATACCAAAACATCAATAACTCATCAAAACACAAATATGAACTTCAAAACACGATTTCTATCTATTCCATATACCAAAACAATCAATAACTCATCAAAACACAAATATGAACTTCAGAATCACAATTCTACCTATCCTATATACCAAAACATTAATAACTCATCAAAACACAAATATGAACTTCAAAATCACAATTCTACCTATTCCATATACCAAAACATCAATAACTCATCAAAACACAAATATGAACTTCAAAATCACAATTCTACCTATTCCATATACCAAAACATCAATAACTCATCAAAACACAAATATGAACTTCAAAATCACAATTCTACCTATTCCATATAACAAAACATAATATAACTCATCAAAACACAAATATGAACTTCAAAATCACAATTCTACCTATTCCACATACCAAAACATCAATAACTCATTAAAACACAAGTATGAACTTCAAAATGACAATTCTACCTATTCCATATAACAAAACATAATATAACTCATCAAAACACAAATATGAACTTCAAAATCACAATTCTACCTATTCCATATATCAAAACATAATATAACTCATCAAAACACAAATATGAACTTCAAAATCACAATTCTACCTATTCCATATACCAAAACATCAATGAATAACTCATCAAAACACAAATATGAACTTCAAAATCACAATTCTACCTATTCCATATACCAAAACATCAATAACTCATCAAAACACAAATATGAACTTCAAAATCTCAATTCTACCTATTCCATATACCAAAACATCAATGAATAACTCATCGAAACACAAATATGAACTTCAAAATCACAATTCTACCTATCCCATATACCAAAACATCAATAACTCATCAAAACACAAATATGAACTTCAAAATCTCAATTCTACCTATTCCATATACCAAAACATCAATGAATAACTCATCAAAAAACAAATATGAACTTCAAAATCACAATTCTACCTATTCCATATACCAAAACATCAATAACTCATCAAAACACAAATATGAACTTCAAAATCACAATTCTACCTATTCCATATACCAAAACAATCAATAACTCATCAAAACACAAATATGAACTTCAGAATCACAATTCTACCTATCCTATATACCAAAACATTAATAACTCATCAAAACACAAATATGAACTTCAAAATCACAATTCTACCTATTCCATATACCAAAACATCAATAACTCATCAAAACACAAATATGAACTTCAAAATCTCAATTCTACCTATTCCATATAACAAAACATAATATAACTCATCAAAACACAAATATGAACTTCAAAATCACAATTCTACCTATTCCATATACCAAAACATCAATAACTCATCAAAACACAAATATGAACTTCAAAATCTCAATTCTACCTATTCCATATAACAAAACATAATATAACTCATCAAAACACAAATATGAACTTCAAAATCACAATTCTACCTATTCCATATACCAAAATATCAATAACTCATCAAAACACAAATATGAACTTCAAAATCACAATTCTACCTATCCCATATACCAAAACATCAATAACTCATCAAAACACAAATATGAACTTCAAAATCTCAATTCTACCTATTCCATATACCAAAACATCAATGAATAACTCATCAAAAAACAAATATGAACTTCAAAATCACAATTCTACCTATTCCCATATACCAAAACATAAATGAATAACTCATCAAAACACAAATATGAACTGCAAAATCACAATTCTACCTATTCCATATACCAAAACATCGATAACTTATCAAAACACAAATATGAACTTCAAAAAAAAAATTCAACCTATTCCATATACCAAAACATCAATTAATAACTCATTAAAACACAAATATGAACTTCAAAATCTCAATTCCACCTATTCCATATACCAAAACATCAATGAATAACTCATCGAAACACAAATATGAACTTCAAAATCACAATTCTACCTATTCCATATACCAAAACATCAATGAATAACTCATCGAAACACAAATATGAACTTGAAAATCACAATTCTACCTATTCCATATACCAAAACATCAATGAATAACTCATCGAAACACAAATATGAACTTCAAAATCTCAATTCCACCTATTCCTTATACCAAAACATCAATGAATAACTCATCGAAACACAAATATGAACTTCAAAATCACAATTCTACCTATTCCATATACCAAAACATCAATGAATAACTCATCGAAACACAAATATGAACTTCAAAATCTCAATTCTACCTATTCCATATAACAAAACATCAATGAATAACTCATCGAACACAAATATGAACTTCAAAATCACAATTCTACCTATTCCATATACCAAACTATCAATAACTCATCAAAACACAAATATGAACTTCAAAATCTCAATTCTACCTATTCCATATACCAAAACATCAATGAATAACTCATCGAACACAAATACGAACTTCAAAATCACAATTCTACCTATCCCATATTCCAAAACATCAATAACTCATCAAAACACAAATATGAACTTCAAAATCTCAATTCTACCTATTCCATATACCAAAACATCAATGAATAACTCATCAAAAAACAAATATGAACTTCAAAATCACAATTCTACCTATTCCATATAACAAAACATAATATAACTCATCAAAACAAAAATATGAACTTCAAAATCACAATTCTACCTATCCCATATACCAAAACATCAATAACTCATCAAAACACAAATATGAACTTCAAAACACGATTTCTATCTATTCCATATACCAAAACAATCAATAACTCATCAAAACACAAATATGAACTTCAGAATCACAATTCTACCTATCCTATATACCAAAACATTAATAACTCATCAAAACACAAATATGAACTTCAAAATCACAATTCTACCTATTCCATATACCAAAACATCAATGAATAACTCATCGAAACACAAATATGAACTTCAAAATCTCAATTCTACCTATTCCATATAACAAAACATCAATGAATAACTCATCGAACACAAATATGAACTTCAAAATCACAATTCTACCTATTCCATATACCAAACTATCAATAACTCATCAAAACACACATATGAACTTCAAAATCTCAATTCTACCTATTCCATATACCAAAACATCAATGAATAACTCATCGAACACAAATACGAACTTCAAAATCACAATTCTACCTATCCCATATTCCAAAACATCAATAACTCATCAAAACACAAATATGAACTTCAAAATCTCAATTCTACCTATTCCATATACCAAAACATCAATGAATAACTCATCAAAAAACAAATATGAACTTCAAAATCACAATTATACCTATTCCATATAACAAAACATAATATAACTCATCAAAACAAAAATATGAACTTCAAAATCACAATTCTACCTATCCCATATACCAAAACATCAATAACTCATCAAAACACAAATATGAACTTCAAAACACGATTTCTATCTATTCCATATACCAAAACAATCAATAACTCATCAAAACACAAATATGAACTTCAGAATCACAATTCTACCTATCCTATATACCAAAACATTAATAACTCATCAAAACACAAATATGAACTTCAAAATCACAATTCTACCTATTCCATATACCAAAACATCAATAACTCATCAAAACACAAATATGAACTTCAAAATCACAATTCTACCTATTCCATATACCAAAACATCAATAACTCATCAAAACACAAATATGAACTTCAAAATCACAATTCTACCTATTCCATATAACAAAACATAATATAACTCATCAAAACACAAATATGAACTTCAAAATCACAATTCTACCTATTCCACATACCAAAACATCAATAACTCATTAAAACACAAGTATGAACTTCAAAATGACAATTCTACCTATTCCATATAACAAAACATAATATAACTCATCAAAACACAAATATGAACTTCAAAATCACAATTCTACCTATTCCATATATCAAAACATAATATAACTCATCAAAACACAAATATGAACTTCAAAATCACAATTCTACCTATTCCATATACCAAAACATCAATGAATAACTCATCAAACACAAATATGAACTTCAAAATCACAATTCTACCTATTCCATATACCAAACTATCAATAACTCATCAAAACACAAATATGAACTTCAAAATCTCAATTCTACCTATTCCATATACCAAAACATCAATGAATAACTCATCGAACACAAATACGAACTTCAAAATCACAATTCTACCTATCCCATATTCCAAAACATCAATAACTCATCAAAACACAAATATGAACTTCAAAATCTCAATTCTACCTATTCCATATACCAAAACATCAATGAATAACTCATCAAAAAACAAATATGAACTTCAAAATCACAATTCTACCTATTCCATATAACAAAACATAATATAACTCATCAAAACACAAATATGAACTTCAAAATCACAATTCTACCTATTCCATATACCAAAACATCAATAACTCATCAAAACACAAATATGAACTTCAAAATCTCAATTCTACCTATTCCATATAACAAAACATCAATGAATAACTCATCGAACACAAATATGAACTTCAAAATCACAATTCTACCTATTCCATATACCAAACTATCAATAACTCATCAAAACACACATATGAACTTCAAAATCTCAATTCTACCTATTCCATATACCAAAACATCAATGAATAACTCATCGAACACAAATACGAACTTCAAAATCACAATTCTACCTATCCCATATTCCAAAACTGTTAGTTTTGAATACTGAAAAGCTATGGCTTGTATCAAAAACTAATATCCACAGTTGACATATCATTTTGTTTCAGTATAAATATGTTCCTTTATATCATAGAACTAGATAACGGGGTGTCGACAAACACAGTAGGTACCGTTATTGGTTAAAGTATTGATATATAAAAGTATGCTCGTAACCGAGATAGTCTGAACATACTATCGGTATAGGTTATTGTGTGGTTTGGAAATTGGTTTATCTAGACTAGTTTAAATCACACAGATATGCCCGGGGCATATTGAGCACGACCAGTTTGGATAGAATTGACTTGTACTGATCGGCGTAGTCAATTCGGTCCTAGTATTCCGTCTCTCAATCCCGAGATTGGGACGGGCGTGAGGGTTGGGTGTCGTGTGCTTTGATTTGCCAAAGAGTGAGGTCAATTGAGGCCAATACCTCGGTAAGTTGGGTATGCGGTGTTTAGCCTCTTGCGTGCCGTTGCTGGTCGGAGGAATCCACGTACCGGTTCGCCGGGTTGATGGTGCTCCCGAGATGAGCTCGTAAGGTTATTATACTAAACCCGGCCGGTGAACTTTATGTTCGGTATAATAAAAGGTCGAGTGGTACTAATCTCGGAAACCAAGAAGTCGGTGAATTAATTTGTCAGTAAATTGATAAATCGACGAGCACTAGATCTTTAATGTGGGGAGATAGAATAAATAATAATGGCGCGATGTAAAGTCGTTTTCGAGCGGTAGTTCCATAATTGGTCCGTTAGTGGTACGACCGATTATGCGTTTGACTAATCGACAAGGTAAATTAATTAATCCGAAGGGTTTAATTAAATTTGATCGACGAAGTGAATTTAGAAATTAATTCTATTTTGAATTAATTAATTCTAAGGGTTCGATTAAATTAAATTAACAAAGTGGATTAAATAAATTAATTTAAAAGGGTCGATTGGAGTTGATTAGTCGGGAAGACTTAGCGGTCAACGAAAGTCAAATTTAAAGGCCTAACTCGAGAGCCCATTAGGTCTCCAATCGAGCTTCTATAAATAGAAAGCTTTAGCCCTAAGAAATTAGAAGTGTGGCTTGAAAGACAAGAAATTTGTCTTGCAAAGAAAGAAAGGGGTTAGAGAGAGATTTGAACAAAAGATTGAATCTTTCTCGGAGTCACCCGGTCCTTCTTTCTCCCGAAACATTCTCCAACCAAAAAGGGTCCGATTCTTGCTGCTGGTCTTCAATTTTCTCGCCAGTTTTTTTTTGTGGGTTTCCGGATTTGCTGTGCAGTTTTTTTTTCCTGCTGCAGTTTTATTTCTTGGCTGGGTTGTTGAGTATTGGTGCGCCGATCCGATTTGTTCTTCACGTTTTGATCTTCTCCATTTTGGTGAGTGATCCGTGGAAGCAAGTTGTGCAGATCGCGACTAAAGCTTCAACCTTTTGTCCGAGTTGTTTTGGTTCTTCGTGCAGCAGTCGGTCGGTGGTAGCAAATTCTGGAAACTCGCGGTGGGCAATTCTATTTAAGCAGCAGGCGGTAGTTTGTTTTATTAAGCAAGCAGCACCCAGTTTTAATTGGACGTGTTCATAGGGTCGTTTGTTTTATTAAGCAGGCAGCACCCAGGTTTAATTGAACATTGTTCATAGTTTTAATTGGACCCAGTTTTTGGTTGATATTTGGAGAATTTTCGGCCAGCCCTTTCTTGGTAATTCTCACCGGCTTAGTTAGCAAATCCCGTTAGATTATTGCCCACCCAATATTCGGGATTTCTAAGGAGAATCGATTGGATTTCTTTTGGAAATCGGAGCAGATTTATTTGGTATTCTTTAATCGAGGGACTTCGCTACAAAAGGTATAATCTTTAAGTTCCGCTTTAATTAAAGATTTAATTTTTTGTGTCCCGATTAATAAATTAAATAAGTATAAGCCTAGATCCGTTCATGGGTAAACTAATTTGAGCCTGAGCTTGGTCGAAAGCTTCCGATTCTGGAATGCATAGCACGAAAGTGAGGTTTTCGATTTAGCCCGGGCTTGTTAAGTTTTCCTTCAAATTGGTATCAAAGCGTTGGTTTCGGTCTTATACTTGTTTGATTTATTACACGGCTTTATTTTGGCATTATTATTTTTGTCGAAATGTTTAAACAGGTGGTTATTGGTTTCCCGGCTATTATGGTAGAAATTTAATTTTCATTCATAAACCCCGGGACATGTCCGGGTTTGTTTTATTTTTGAATGGAAATTTCTGTAATAGTAATAACCACGAGCTGGAAGCCGTGTAGGATTAGAAAAATCTTGTAGTAGGATTTGATCTAATCATGTCGTCTTTAAATTCCTAGAAAAACGCCTTTGTATATAGGAATTTTTGTACTATGACGAAGACGTTATTTTGGGTGACTTATATTCGCGGGTTTTGGTTTATTGTAATTTTGGGTGATTCCTAATTACGGAATAAACTGAGAAAATCCGGGCGAATCGAGAGGAATCCAAATAACGAGTGGGAGCGACACAACGGGAAGTGTCACCGAGGCGTCAAAGAATCAACGATAGAGAAGGCCATAATAGTCGGGAAATTTTTATTTTATTTAATTTCCCGTATTTATGATTTTTTCGTTGATTGTGTGATTTTCGTTTTATTTTGCATGAACGAAATTCAAACCAAAAGTTTTTCAAAAAGGTAATGTGCAATTAACTAAGGTAGATTATTCGCATATTAAAACTCCAACGGTTTTATGGGTGCGAATATCCATAGTTAAGATATTGCATGTTAAAACGTAAAAATCCTCAAACTTAATTACATTCGCAAGTTTTGGTTTAATCGTAATTTTGGGTGTTTCCTAATTACGTGGGGTTTTGGTTTATCGTAATTTTGGGTGATTCCTAATTACGTAGAAAATCGAGAAAACCCAGATTTTGGTTTTTCGTAATTTTTGGGTGATTCCTAATTACGTAGAAAACCGAAATGGAAAACCGAGAAAACTAAGGCGAATTTAAATTATTTTAAAAATCTAAGTGGGAGCGGGTTGGTTAATAGCCCCATGGCCTCCATTACGGGTTCATTGGCGATGTGGTTAAACGGCTTCCCTACGGATGAGTTTTCAATCACAGATATCGCTGGAATGAATTTCTAAAGGGATGACTATAGTGCGTTTAATTGGGAAAAGTTGCGACACCCTCGCTACCGAGGCGCATTAGTACCCTAAGTAACAAACTTAGAAGTCACGTAATGGCATACACTTAGTGTACTGTTTATAGTATCCCTCCTACGAGGTAACGCTATTTTCGTGTACGGCTAAAATTATCGACTATTAATTTCATTGATCATAAGATCGTTGGTCAGATAATGAGATTAATGGACTTTGGTCCTTCTCGAACGAATGTGGATTGGCGTAGACGTTCACCTACGTGACCTGCGTTGATCCCGGTGGGAGAGATGTCGGTAGAAGATTATATTTCTTTTCTGAGGATTTTTCAATATTTTCGAAAAGTATACTGAGACATGTTTTTTTTCATTATTTTCAGTTGATATGTCGTTCAACCCGCTAGCTGTCATTCTGAACCAAAACAAACTCACCGGTCCTAATTACATTGATTGGAAACGAAACCTGGACATTGTCCTAACCGCCGAGGGTTATAAGTATGTGCTCACTGAGGAGTGCCCCCCTAAGCCCAGTGAGGATGCCACACCTGAGCAGCGAGAGCCATATACGAGGTGGCAGAAAGCTGATGAGATGACCAGGTGCTACATCTTGGCTTCCATGTCAAGTGTACTGCAGCACCAGCATCAGTTGATGACCTCAGCCTACGATATGATGCTCAACCTCAGGGAGATGTTTGGTCATCAGGGCAGGGCAGCCAGGCAGACAGCTATGAGGAAACTCATGAATGCCAAGATGGCTGAGGGCACTTCAGTGAGAGATCACGTACTGGGCATGATTGGCTACATCAATGAAATTGAGGTATTGGGAGCTGAGATTGATGGGGAAACCCAGGTCGATATCATTCTTCAGAGCTTGCCTCCCAGTTTTGAGCAGTTTCGATTGAACTATAATATGGGGAATCTCTCATATTCACTTTCTGAGCTCATGACTGCATTGGTGTCTGCTGAGAGCCTCTTCGCTGAGAAGAAGCAAGCCTTGGCTACTGTTGGTCCCTCAGGTTCCTCTGCTGGGCCCAAAGCCAGGAAGCAAAAGAGGAAGAGAGGCCAGAAGGCAGGAGCCAGTCATGGACCCAAGGCGGGCATTGCCAAGAAGCAGAAGCCGAGAGGAAAATGCTTCAGATGTGGCAAAGTGGGACATTGGAAGAAGGACTGCCCAAAGCCTCGAGGTACGTGTAAATTTTCCCTAGTCACTGAGACGTGTTTAGCGGCGATTCCCACGGATACTTGGTGTGTGGATTCGGGAGCCACTGATCACGTTTGTAATTCTTTGCAGGGGTTCCAAGTGACCCGGCTGCTTAGAGAGGGAGAGTTGCAGGTCTACCTTGGGGATACTACCAGAGTTTCTGTGGCTGCAGTGGGAGTTATTAGTCTTTATTTTTCAGACTCTATTTTACTTTTAAAGGATTGTCTTTATGTACCTAGTTTTCGAAAGAACTTGCTTTCAGTTTCGAAACTTGTTTTGGATGGTTATAAGTGTGTATTTTCTGATGGTTCGGTTTTTATAAGAAAATGCCAGAAACTTATATGTTCCGGTACATTGGTTGACAATCTGTTTTTAATCAAGACTTACTCCCCAGTTATGCAAAACACAGAAACTAGTAACTCATCACCGAATCATAATAAGAGAAAGGAATCTTCCCCTTTGAATCAGACTTATCTTTGGCACCTGAGACTAGGTCATATCAACCTTAGTAGGATTCAAAGGTTGGTCAAGAGTGGGTCTTTGGACTTACTAGATATTGACAGCTATTCGACCTGTGAGTCCTGCTTGGAGGGTAAAATGACCAAGAGGCCTTTTAAGGCGAAGGGGTATAGGGCCAAAGAGGTTTTAGAGCTGATTCATTCTGACGTGTGTGGGCCTATGTCAGTTCAGGCTAGAGGTGGTTATGAGTATTTCGTGACTTTCACGGATGATTACTCTAGATATGGATACATATACCTGATGCGCCACAAGTCTGAATGCTTTGGCAAGTTCAGAGAATTCAAGGCAGAGGTGGAGAACCATCTGGGTAAGAGTATCAAGTCACTGCGGTCTGATCGCGGTGGCGAATACCTCTCTAGTGAATTTAGGACCTATTTGTCAGAGGAGGGTATTCAGACCCAGTTGTCTGCACCTGGCACACCCCAGCAGAATGGTGTAGCAGAGAGGAGGAACAGGACTCTTATGGAGATGGTTAGATCGATGATGAGTTACAGTGATTTGCCTACCTCGTTTTGGGGTTATGCCTTAGACACAGCATGTTATATCCTCAACCTTGTGCCATCTAAGTCTGTGCCAACGACCCCATTAGAGTTGTGGGATGGGCGCAAGCCTAGCCTGAGACATCTCAGGATTTGGGGTTGTCCAGCACATGTGCTCGAGGCAGATGCAGGCAAGTTAGAGGCGAGATCTAAGGTTATGCTGTTTGTAGGCTACCCCAAAGGAACGAGAGGTGGTTTATTCTATAGTCCTCAGGATCAGAAGGTGGTGGTCAGCACCAATGCCAGATTTCTTGAGGAGGACTATATTTTAGATCACAAGTCAAGCAGCAAGGTAGTATTGGAAGAGCTTAGAAGTCAGTCCACTATTCCAGATGCACACGTACAGGAAGACACACCACAGGAAACTGCACGCACTATCACAGATGATGCTCTTACACAGGCTGCGCCTCGTCGTAGTGGGAGGGCTGTGAGACAGCCCGAGAGGTACATGGGTTTGGGTGAGTCTTCGGACTTTATCCCTGGTGCTCATGAACCAGACCCAGTTAACTACAATGAGGCTCTCCAGGATAAAGATGCAGATTCTTGGCAGAGAGCGATGATTGCTGAGATGGGTTCTATGGACTCAAATCAAGTCTGGGAGCTGGTAGACCTTCCTGATGGGTTTAGGCCTATTGGGTGCAAATGGGTCTACAAGCGAAAGAGAGGATCTGACGGGAGGGTTGAGACCTTCAAGGCTAGGCTTGTGGCGAAAGGGTATACTCAGAAAGAAGGGATCGATTATGAGGAAACCTTTTCCCCGGTAGCTATGCTTAAGTCGATCCGGATTCTCTTGGCCATAGCTGCTCATATGGATTATGAGATATGGCAGATGGACGTCAAGACAGCTTTCCTTAATGGAAGTCTTGAGGAGACCATCTTCATGCAGCAACCAGAGGGCTTCATTGTTAAGGGCCAAGAGCACAAGGTATGCAGGCTTAGGAGGTCCATTTATGGACTTAAGCAAGCATCCAGATCTTGGAACATTCGTTTTGATGAGGTTATCCAGTCCTATGGATTCACTCAGTCTCCGGATGAGCAGTGTGTTTATTGCAGGCGTGATGGTGAGATAGTGGTGTTCCTCGTACTTTATGTAGATGACATTCTTCTTATTGGCAACAGTAAGAAGGTGTTATCAGACGTAAAGGCATGGCTGTCCAGGCAATTCGATATGAAGGATTTGGGAGAGGCTGGACATATCCTTGGGATCAAGATTATTCGAGATCGTAGGAGACGTTCTCTGACTCTCTCACAGGCATCCTACATAGACACGATTCTGGCCCGTTTTAACATGCAGAACTCCAAGAAGGGTTCACTACCTTTCAGGCATGGAGTGCATTTGTCTAAGGAGCAGTGTCCTAAGACTGCTGAGGAGATAGATGCCATGAAGGCGGTACCCTATGCTTCTGCAGTGGGTAGCCTCATGTATGCTATGTTGTGCACGAGGCCTGATATTTGCTTTGCCGTTGGCATGGTTAGCAGATATCAGAGTAACCCTGGGAAGGCTCACTGGGAGGCAGTAAAATGCATTCTCAAGTACTTGCGCAGGACGAGAGATTATGTCCTAGTTTATAGAGCGCAGGAGCTTGTACCATTGGGTTATACAGATTCGGACTTTCAAGGAGATATGGACAAGAGTAAGTCTACCTCTGGGTTTGTGTTTACTCTGGGAGGTGGAGCCATAGTATGGAAGAGTGTCAAGCAGAAATGCGTGGCGGACTCTACCATGGAGGCCGAGTACGTTGCCGCTTCAGAGGCAGCGAAAGAGGCTGTATGGCTCAGGAGCTTCCTGATGGACTTAGATGTGGTTCCAGAGTTGCCTAGGTCTATCACAGTTTATTGTGATAACAATGGTGCAGTTGCTAACTCAAGGGAACCACGAGCCCATAAGGCGAGTAAACACATAGAGCGCAAGTACCACCTGATACGAGAGATCGTAAAGAGGGGAGACGTGATCGTGGCCAAGATAGCTTCAGAGGACAACCTTGCAGATCCTTTCACCAAGCCATTGACCCCAAAGGTCTTTGAGAGGCATGTGGAGGGCATGGGAGTCAGATTCTTGAGAGAGCCATGTCAGTGAGCTTAAAGGTGTTTTGGAGATTTCATTATGACAGCAGTGTAATAGCGGGTTGGACAGTTTTTTGTACTTCTTAGCATAGCTTTGAGTATTAGTGGGAGATTGTTAGTTTTGAATACTGAAAAGCTATGGCTTGTATCAAAAACTAATATCCACAGTTGACATATCATTTTGTTTCAGTATAAATATGTTCCTTTATATCATAGAACTAGATAACGGGGTGTCGACAAACACAGTAGGTACCGTTATTGGTTAAAGTATTGATATATAAAAGTATGCTCGTAACCGAGATAGTCTGAACATACTATCGGTATAGGTTATTGTGTGGTTTGGAAATTGGTTTATCTAGACTAGTTTAAATCACACAGATATGCCCGGGGCATATTGAGCACGACCAGTTTGGATAGAATTGACTTGTACTGATCGGCGTAGTCAATTCGGTCCTAGTATTCCGTCTCTCAATCCCGAGATTGGGACGGGCGTGAGGGTTGGGTGTCGTGTGCTTTGATTTGCCAAAGAGTGAGGTCAATTGAGGCCAATACCTCGGTAAGTTGGGTATGCGGTGTTTAGCCTCTTGCGTGCCGTTGCTGGTCGGAGGAATCCACGTACCGGTTCGCCGGGTTGATGGTGCTCCCGAGATGAGCTCGTAAGGTTATTATACTAAACCCGGCCGGTGAACTTTATGTTCGGTATAATAAAAGGTCGAGTGGTACTAATCTCGGAAACCAAGAAGTCGGTGAATTAATTTGTCAGTAAATTGATAAATCGACGAGCACTAGATCTTTAATGTGGGGAGATAGAATAAATAATAATGGCGCGATGTAAAGTCGTTTTCGAGCGGTAGTTCCATAATTGGTCCGTTAGTGGTACGACCGATTATGCGTTTGACTAATCGACAAGGTAAATTAATTAATCCGAAGGGTTTAATTAAATTTGATCGACGAAGTGAATTTAGAAATTAATTCTATTTTGAATTAATTAATTCTAAGGGTTCGATTAAATTAAATTAACAAAGTGGATTAAATAAATTAATTTAAAAGGGTCGATTGGAGTTGATTAGTCGGGAAGACTTAGCGGTCAACGAAAGTCAAATTTAAAGGCCTAACTCGAGAGCCCATTAGGTCTCCAATCGAGCTTCTATAAATAGAAAGCTTTAGCCCTAAGAAATTAGAAGTGTGGCTTGAAAGACAAGAAATTTGTCTTGCAAAGAAAGAAAGGGGTTAGAGAGAGATTTGAACAAAAGATTGAATCTTTCTCGGAGTCACCCGGTCCTTCTTTCTCCCGAAACATTCTCCAACCAAAAAGGGTCCGATTCTTGCTGCTGGTCTTCAATTTTCTCGCCAGTTTTTTTTTGTGGGTTTCCGGATTTGCTGTGCAGTTTTTTTTTCCTGCTGCAGTTTTATTTCTTGGCTGGGTTGTTGAGTATTGGTGCGCCGATCCGATTTGTTCTTCACGTTTTGATCTTCTCCATTTTGGTGAGTGATCCGTGGAAGCAAGTTGTGCAGATCGCGACTAAAGCTTCAACCTTTTGTCCGAGTTGTTTTGGTTCTTCGTGCAGCAGTCGGTCGGTGGTAGCAAATTCTGGAAACTCGCGGTGGGCAATTCTATTTAAGCAGCAGGCGGTAGTTTGTTTTATTAAGCAAGCAGCACCCAGTTTTAATTGGACGTGTTCATAGGGTCGTTTGTTTTATTAAGCAGGCAGCACCCAGGTTTAATTGAACATTGTTCATAGTTTTAATTGGACCCAGTTTTTGGTTGATATTTGGAGAATTTTCGGCCAGCCCTTTCTTGGTAATTCTCACCGGCTTAGTTAGCAAATCCCGTTAGATTATTGCCCACCCAATATTCGGGATTTCTAAGGAGAATCGATTGGATTTCTTTTGGAAATCGGAGCAGATTTATTTGGTATTCTTTAATCGAGGGACTTCGCTACAAAAGGTATAATCTTTAAGTTCCGCTTTAATTAAAGATTTAATTTTTTGTGTCCCGATTAATAAATTAAATAAGTATAAGCCTAGATCCGTTCATGGGTAAACTAATTTGAGCCTGAGCTTGGTCGAAAGCTTCCGATTCTGGAATGCATAGCACGAAAGTGAGGTTTTCGATTTAGCCCGGGCTTGTTAAGTTTTCCTTCAAAAACATCAATAACTCATCAAAACACAAATATGAACTTCAAAATCTCAATTCTACCTATTCCATATACCAAAACATCAATGAATAACTCATCAAAAAACAAATATGAACTTCAAAATCACAATTATACCTATTCCATATAACAAAACATAATATAACTCATCAAAACAAAAATATGAACTTCAAAATCACAATTCTACCTATCCCATATACCAAAACATCAATAACTCATCAAAACACAAATATGAACTTCAAAACACGATTTCTATCTATTCCATATACCAAAACAATCAATAACTCATCAAAACACAAATATGAACTTCAGAATCACAATTCTACCTATCCTATATACCAAAACATTAATAACTCATCAAAACACAAATATGAACTTCAAAATCACAATTCTACCTATTCCATATACCAAAACATCAATAACTCATCAAAACACAAATATGAACTTCAAAATCACAATTCTACCTATTCCATATACCAAAACATCAATAACTCATCAAAACACAAATATGAACTTCAAAATCACAATTCTACCTATTCCATATAACAAAACATAATATAACTCATCAAAACACAAATATGAACTTCAAAATCACAATTCTACCTATTCCACATACCAAAACATCAATAACTCATTAAAACACAAGTATGAACTTCAAAATGACAATTCTACCTATTCCATATAACAAAACATAATATAACTCATCAAAACACAAATATGAACTTCAAAATCACAATTCTACCTATTCCATATATCAAAACATAATATAACTCATCAAAACACAAATATGAACTTCAAAATCACAATTCTACCTATTCCATATACCAAAACATCAATGAATAACTCATCAAACACAAATATGAACTTCAAAATCACAATTCTACCTATTCCATATACCAAACTATCAATAACTCATCAAAACACAAATATGAACTTCAAAATCTCAATTCTACCTATTCCATATACCAAAACATCAATGAATAACTCATCGAACACAAATACGAACTTCAAAATCACAATTCTACCTATCCCATATTCCAAAACATCAATAACTCATCAAAACACAAATATGAACTTCAAAATCTCAATTCTACCTATTCCATATACCAAAACATCAATGAATAACTCATCAAAAAACAAATATGAACTTCAAAATCACAATTCTACCTATTCCATATAACAAAACATAATATAACTCATCAAAACACAAATATGAACTTCAAAATCACAATTCTACCTATTCCATATACCAAAACATCAATGAATAACTCATCAAAAAACAAATATGAACTTCAAAATCACAATTCTACCTATTCCCATATACCAAAACATAAATGAATAACTCATCAAAACACAAATATGAACTGCAAAATCACAATTCTACCTATTCCATATACCAAAACATCGATAACTTATCAAAACACAAATATGAACTTCAGAATCACAATTCTACCTATCCTATATACCAAAACATTAATAACTCATCAAAACACAAATATGAACTTCAAAATCACAATTCTACCTATTCCATATACCAAAACATCAATAACTCATCAAAACACAAATATGAACTTCAAAATCTCAATTCTACCTATTCCATATAACAAAACATAATATAACTCATCAAAACACAAATATGAACTTCAAAATCACAATTCTACCTATTCCATATACCAAAACATCAATAACTCATCAAAACACAAATATGAACTTCAAAATCTCAATTCTACCTATTCCATATAACAAAACATAATATAACTCATCAAAACACAAATATGAACTTCAAAATCACAATTCTACCTATTCCATATACCAAAATATCAATAACTCATCAAAACACAAATATGAACTTCAAAATCACAATTCTACCTATCCCATATACCAAAACATCAATAACTCATCAAAACACAAATATGAACTTCAAAATCTCAATTCTACCTATTCCATATACCAAAACATCAATGAATAACTCATCAAAAAACAAATATGAACTTCAAAATCACAATTCTACCTATTCCCATATACCAAAACATAAATGAATAACTCATCAAAACACAAATATGAACTGCAAAATCACAATTCTACCTATTCCATATACCAAAACATCGATAACTTATCAAAACACAAATATGAACTTCAAAAAAAAAATTCAACCTATTCCATATACCAAAACATCAATTAATAACTCATTAAAACACAAATATGAACTTCAAAATCTCAATTCCACCTATTCCATATACCAAAACATCAATGAATAACTCATCGAAACACAAATATGAACTTCAAAATCACAATTCTACCTATTCCATATACCAAAACATCAATGAATAACTCATCGAAACACAAATATGAACTTGAAAATCACAATTCTACCTATTCCATATACCAAAACATCAATGAATAACTCATCGAAACACAAATATGAACTTCAAAATCTCAATTCCACCTATTCCTTATACCAAAACATCAATGAATAACTCATCGAAACACAAATATGAACTTCAAAATCACAATTCTACCTATTCCATATACCAAAACATCAATGAATAACTCATCGAAACACAAATATGAACTTCAAAATCTCAATTCTACCTATTCCATATAACAAAACATCAATGAATAACTCATCGAACACAAATATGAACTTCAAAATCACAATTCTACCTATTCCATATACCAAACTATCAATAACTCATCAAAACACAAATATGAACTTCAAAATCTCAATTCTACCTATTCCATATACCAAAACATCAATGAATAACTCATCGAACACAAATACGAACTTCAAAATCACAATTCTACCTATCCCATATTCCAAAACATCAATAACTCATCAAAACACAAATATGAACTTCAAAATCTCAATTCTACCTATTCCATATACCAAAACATCAATGAATAACTCATCAAAAAACAAATATGAACTTCAAAATCACAATTCTACCTATTCCATATAACAAAACATAATATAACTCATCAAAACAAAAATATGAACTTCAAAATCACAATTCTACCTATCCCATATACCAAAACATCAATAACTCATCAAAACACAAATATGAACTTCAAAACACGATTTCTATCTATTCCATATACCAAAACAATCAATAACTCATCAAAACACAAATATGAACTTCAGAATCACAATTCTACCTATCCTATATACCAAAACATTAATAACTCATCAAAACACAAATATGAACTTCAAAATCACAATTCTACCTATTCCATATACCAAAACATCAATGAATAACTCATCGAAACACAAATATGAACTTCAAAATCTCAATTCTACCTATTCCATATAACAAAACATCAATGAATAACTCATCGAACACAAATATGAACTTCAAAATCACAATTCTACCTATTCCATATACCAAACTATCAATAACTCATCAAAACACACATATGAACTTCAAAATCTCAATTCTACCTATTCCATATACCAAAACATCAATGAATAACTCATCGAACACAAATACGAACTTCAAAATCACAATTCTACCTATCCCATATTCCAAAACATCAATAACTCATCAAAACACAAATATGAACTTCAAAATCTCAATTCTACCTATTCCATATACCAAAACATCAATGAATAACTCATCAAAAAACAAATATGAACTTCAAAATCACAATTATACCTATTCCATATAACAAAACATAATATAACTCATCAAAACAAAAATATGAACTTCAAAATCACAATTCTACCTATCCCATATACCAAAACATCAATAACTCATCAAAACACAAATATGAACTTCAAAACACGATTTCTATCTATTCCATATACCAAAACAATCAATAACTCATCAAAACACAAATATGAACTTCAGAATCACAATTCTACCTATCCTATATACCAAAACATTAATAACTCATCAAAACACAAATATGAACTTCAAAATCACAATTCTACCTATTCCATATACCAAAACATCAATAACTCATCAAAACACAAATATGAACTTCAAAATCACAATTCTACCTATTCCATATACCAAAACATCAATAACTCATCAAAACACAAATATGAACTTCAAAATCACAATTCTACCTATTCCATATAACAAAACATAATATAACTCATCAAAACACAAATATGAACTTCAAAATCACAATTCTACCTATTCCACATACCAAAACATCAATAACTCATTAAAACACAAGTATGAACTTCAAAATGACAATTCTACCTATTCCATATAACAAAACATAATATAACTCATCAAAACACAAATATGAACTTCAAAATCACAATTCTACCTATTCCATATATCAAAACATAATATAACTCATCAAAACACAAATATGAACTTCAAAATCACAATTCTACCTATTCCATATACCAAAACATCAATGAATAACTCATCAAACACAAATATGAACTTCAAAATCACAATTCTACCTATTCCATATACCAAACTATCAATAACTCATCAAAACACAAATATGAACTTCAAAATCTCAATTCTACCTATTCCATATACCAAAACATCAATGAATAACTCATCGAACACAAATACGAACTTCAAAATCACAATTCTACCTATCCCATATTCCAAAACATCAATAACTCATCAAAACACAAATATGAACTTCAAAATCTCAATTCTACCTATTCCATATACCAAAACATCAATGAATAACTCATCAAAAAACAAATATGAACTTCAAAATCACAATTCTACCTATTCCATATAACAAAACATAATATAACTCATCAAAACACAAATATGAACTTCAAAATCACAATTCTACCTATTCCATATACCAAAACATCAATAACTCATCAAAACACAAATATGAACTTCAAAATCTCAATTCTACCTATTCCATATAACAAAACATAATATAACTCATCAAAACACAAATATGAACTTCAAAATCACAATTCTACCTATTCCATATACCAAAACATCAATAACTCATCAAAACACAAATATGAACTTCAAAATCTCAATTCTACCTATTCCATATAACAAAACATAATATAACTCATCAAAACACAAATATGAACTTCAAAATCACAATTCTACCTATTCCATATACCAAAATATCAATAACTCATCAAAACACAAATATGAACTTCAAAATCACAATTCTACCTATCCCATATACCAAAACATCAATAACTCATCAAAACACAAATATGAACTTCAAAATCTCAATTCTACCTATTCCATATACCAAAACATCAATGAATAACTCATCAAAAAACAAATATGAACTTCAAAATCACAATTCTACCTATTCCCATATACCAAAAAATAAATGAATAACTCATCAAAACACAAATATGAACTGCAAAATCACAATTCTACCTATTCCATATACCAAAACATCGATAACTTATCAAAACACAAATATGAACTTCAAAAAAAAAATTCAACCTATTCCATATACCAAAACATCAATTAATAACTCATTAAAACACAAATATGAACTTCAAAATCTCAATTCCACCTATTCCATATACCAAAACATCAATGAATAACTCATCGAAACACAAATATGAACTTCAAAATCACAATTCTACCTATTCCATATACCAAAACATCAATGAATAACTCATCGAAACACAAATATGAACTTGAAAATCACAATTCTACCTATTCCATATACCAAAACATCAATGAATAACTCATCGAAACACAAATATGAACTTCAAAATCTCAATTCCACCTATTCCTTATACCAAAACATCAATGAATAACTCATCGAAACACAAATATGAACTTCAAAATCACAATTCTACCTATTCCATATACCAAAACATCAATGAATAACTCATCGAAACACAAATATGAACTTCAAAATCTCAATTCTACCTATTCCATATAACAAAACATCAATGAATAACTCATCGAACACAAATATGAACTTCAAAATCACAATTCTACCTATTCCATATACCAAACTATCAATAACTCATCAAAACACAAATATGAACTTCAAAATCTCAATTCTACCTATTCCATATACCAAAACATCAATGAATAACTCATCGAACACAAATACGAACTTCAAAATCACAATTCTACCTATCCCATATTCCAAAACATCAATAACTCATCAAAACACAAATATGAACTTCAAAATCTCAATTCTACCTATTCCATATACCAAAACATCAATGAATAACTCATCAAAAAACAAATATGAACTTCAAAATCACAATTCTACCTATTCCATATAACAAAACATAATATAACTCATCAAAACAAAAATATGAACTTCAAAATCACAATTCTACCTATCCCATATACCAAAACATCAATAACTCATCAAAACACAAATATGAACTTCAAAACACGATTTCTATCTATTCCATATACCAAAACAATCAATAACTCATCAAAACACAAATATGAACTTCAGAATCACAATTCTACCTATCCTATATACCAAAACATTAATAACTCATCAAAACACAAATATGAACTTCAAAATCACAATTCTACCTATTCCATATACCAAAACATCAATGAATAACTCATCGAAACACAAATATGAACTTCAAAATCTCAATTCTACCTATTCCATATAACAAAACATCAATGAATAACTCATCGAACACAAATATGAACTTCAAAATCACAATTCTACCTATTCCATATACCAAACTATCAATAACTCATCAAAACACAAATATGAACTTCAAAATCTCAATTCTACCTATTCCATATACCAAAACATCAATGAATAACTCATCGAACACAAATACGAACTTCAAAATCACAATTCTACCTATCCCATATTCCAAAACATCAATAACTCATCAAAACACAAATATGAACTTCAAAATCTCAATTCTACCTATTCCATATACCAAAACATAATATAACTCATCAAAACAAAAATATGAACTTCAAAATCACAATTCTACCTATCCCATATACCAAAACATCAATAACTCATCAAAACACAAATATGAACTTCAAAACACGATTTCTATCTATTCCATATACCAAAACAATCAATAACTCATCAAAACACAAATATGAACTTCAGAATCACAATTCTACCTATCCTATATACCAAAACATTAATAACTCATCAAAACACAAATATGAACTTCAAAATCACAATTCTACCTATTCCATATACCAAAACATCAATGAATAACTCATCGAAACACAAATATGAACTTCAAAATCTCAATTCTACCTATTCCATATAACAAAACATCAATGAATAACTCATCGAACACAAATATGAACTTCAAAATCACAATTCTACCTATTCCATATACCAAACTATCAATAACTCATCAAAACACACATATGAACTTCAAAATCTCAATTCTACCTATTCCATATACCAAAACATCAATGAATAACTCATCGAACACAAATACGAACTTCAAAATCACAATTCTACCTATCCCATATTCCAAAACATCAATAACTCATCAAAACACAAATATGAACTTCAAAATCTCAATTCTACCTATTCCATATACCAAAACATCAATGAATAACTCATCAAAAAACAAATATGAACTTCAAAATCACAATTATACCTATTCCATATAACAAAACATAATATAACTCATCAAAACAAAAATATGAACTTCAAAATCACAATTCTACCTATCCCATATACCAAAACATCAATAACTCATCAAAACACAAATATGAACTTCAAAACACGATTTCTATCTATTCCATATACCAAAACAATCAATAACTCATCAAAACACAAATATGAACTTCAGAATCACAATTCTACCTATCCTATATACCAAAACATTAATAACTCATCAAAACACAAATATGAACTTCAAAATCACAATTCTACCTATTCCATATACCAAAACATCAATAACTCATCAAAACACAAATATGAACTTCAAAATCACAATTCTACCTATTCCATATACCAAAACATCAATAACTCATCAAAACACAAATATGAACTTCAAAATCACAATTCTACCTATTCCATATAACAAAACATAATATAACTCATCAAAACACAAATATGAACTTCAAAATCACAATTCTACCTATTCCACATACCAAAACATCAATAACTCATTAAAACACAAGTATGAACTTCAAAATGACAATTCTACCTATTCCATATAACAAAACATAATATAACTCATCAAAACACAAATATGAACTTCAAAATCACAATTCTACCTATTCCATATATCAAAACATAATATAACTCATCAAAACACAAATATGAACTTCAAAATCACAATTCTACCTATTCCATATACCAAAACATCAATGAATAACTCATCAAAACACAAATATGAACTTCAAAATCACAATTCTACCTATTCCATATACCAAAACATCAATAACTCATCAAAACACAAATATGAACTTCAAAATCTCAATTCTACCTATTCCATATACCAAAACATCAATGAATAACTCATCGAAACACAAATATGAACTTCAAAATCACAATTCTACCTATCCCATATACCAAAACATCAATAACTCATCAAAACACAAATATGAACTTCAAAATCTCAATTCTACCTATTCCATATACCAAAACATCAATGAATAACTCATCAAAAAACAAATATGAACTTCAAAATCACAATTCTACCTATTCCCATATACCAAAACATAAATGAATAACTCATCAAAACACAAATATGAACTGCAAAATCACAATTCTACCTATTCCATATACCAAAACATCAATAACTTATCAAAACACAAATATGAACATCAAAAAACAATTTCAACCTATTCCATATACCAAAACATCAATTAATAACTCATTAAAACACAAATATGAACTTCAAAATCACAATTCTACCTATCCTATATACCAAAACATTAATAACTCATCAAAACACAAATATGAACTGCAAAATCATAATTCTACCTATTCCATATACCAAAACATCAATAACTTATCAAAACACAAATATGAACTTCAAAAAACAATTTCAACCTATTCCATATACCAAAACATCAATTAATAACTCATTAAAACATAAATATGAACTTCAAAATCACAATTCTACCTATTCCATATACCAAAACATCAATAACTTATCAAAACACAAATATGAACTTCAAAAAACAATTTCAACCTATTCCATATACCAAAACATCAATTAATAACTCATTAAAACACAAATATGAACTTCAAAATCACAATTCTACCTATCCTATATACCAAAACATTAATAACTCATCAAAACACAAATATGAACTTCAAAATCACAATTCTACCTATTCGATATACCAAAACATCAATAACTCATCAAAATACAAATATGAACTTCAAAATCACAATTCTACCTATTCCATATACCAAAATATCAATAACACATCAAAACACAAATATGAACTTCAAAATCTCAATTCTACCTATTCCATATACCAAAACATCAATGAATAACTCATCGAAACACAAATATGAAATTCAAAATCACAATTCTACCTATCCCATATACCAAAACATCAATAACTCATCAAAACACAAATATGAACTTCAAAATCTCAATTCTACCTATTCCATATACCAAAACATCAATGAATAACACATCAAAAAACAAATATGAACTTCAAAATCACAATTCTACCTATTCCCATATACCAAAACATCAATGAATAACTCATCGAAACACAAATATGAACTTCAAAATCACAATTCTACCTATTCCATATAACAAAACATAATATAACTAATCAAAACACAAATATGAACTTCAAAATCACAATTCTACCTATTCCATATACCAAAACATCAATGAATAACTCATCGAAACACAAATATGAACTTCAAAATCTCAATTCTACCTATTCCATATAACAAAACATCAATGAATAACTCATCGAACACAAATATGAACTTCAAAATCACAATTCTACCTATTCCATATACCAAAATATCAATAACTCATCAAAACACAAATATGAACTTCAAAATCTCAATTCTACCTATTCCATATACCAAAACATCAATGAATAACTCATCGAACACAACTATGAACTTCAAAATCACAATTCTACCTATCCCATATTCCAAAACTTCAATAACTCATCAAAACACAAATATGAACTTCAAAATCTCAATTCTACCTATTCCATATACCAAAACATCAATGAATAACTCATCAAAAAACAAATAGGAACTTCAAAATCACAATTCTACCTATTCCATATAACAAAACATAATATAACTAATCAAAACACAAATATGAACTTCAAAATCTCAATTCTACCTATTCCATATACCAAAACATCAATGAATAACACATCAAAAAACAAATATGAACTTCAAAATCACAATTCTACCTATTCCCATATACCAAAACATAAATGAATAACTCATCAAAACACAAATATGAACTGCAAAATCTCAATTCTCCCTATTCCATATAACAAAACATAATATAACTCATCAAAACACAAATATGAACTTCAAAATCACAATTCTACCTATTCCATATACCAAAACATAATAGAACTAATCAAAAACACAAATATGAACTTCAAAATCTCAATTCTACCTATTCCATATAACAAAACATAATATAACTAATCAAAACACAAATATGAACTTCAAAATCTCAATTCTACCTATTCCATATAACAAAACATAATATAACTCATCAAAACACAAATATGAACTTCAAAATCACAATTCTACCTATTCCATATACCAAAATATCAATAACTCATCAAAACACAAATATGAACTTCAAAATCTCAATTCTACCTATTCCATATACCAAAACATCAATGAATAACTCATCGAAACACAAATATGAACTTCAAAATCACAATTCTACCTATCCCATATACCAAAACATCAATAACTCATCAAAACACAAATATGAACTTCAAAATCTCAATTCTACCTATTCCATATACCAAAACATCAATGAATAACTCATCAAAAAACAAATATGAACTTCAAAATCACAATTCTACCTATTCCCATATACCAAAACATAAATGAATAACTCATCAAAACACAAATATGAACTGCAAAATCACAATTCTACCTATTCCATATACCAAAACATCAATAACTTATCAAAACACAAATATGAACTTCAAAAAAAAAAATCAACCTATTCCATATACCAAAACATCAATTAATAACTCATTAAAACACAAATATGAACTTCAAAATCTCAATTCCACCTATTCCATATACCAAAACATCAATGAATAACTCATCGAAACACAAATATGAACTTCAAAATCACAATTCTACCTATTCCATATAACAAAACATAATATAACTAATCAAAACACAAATATGAACTTCAAAATCTCAATTCTACCTATTCCATATACCAAAACATCAATGAATAACTCATCGAAACACAAATATGAACTTCAAAATCTCAATTCTACCTATTCCATATAACAAAACATCAATGAATAACTCATCGAACACAAATATGAACTTCAAAATCACAATTCTACCTATTCCATATACCAAAATATCAATAACTCATCAAAACACAAATATGAACTTCAAAATCTCAATTCTACCTATTCCATATACCAAAACATCAATGAATAACTCATCGAACACAAATATGAACTTCAAAATCACAATTCTACCTATCCCATATTCCAAAACATCAATAACTCATCAAAACACAAATATGAACTTCAAAATCTCAATTCTACCTATTCCATATACCAAAACATCAATGAATAACTCATCAAAAAACAAATAGGAACTTCAAAATCACAATTCTACCTATTCCATATAACAAAACATAATATAACTAATCAAAACATAAATATGAACTTCAAAATCTCAATTCTACCTATTCCATATACCAAAACATCAATGAATAACACATCAAAAAACAAATATGAACTTCAAAATCACAATTCTACCTATTCCCATATACCAAAACATAAATGAATAACTCATCAAAACACAAATATGAACTGTAAAATCTCAATTCTCCCTATTCCATATAACAAAACATAATATAACTCATCAAAACACAAATATGAACTTCAAAATCACAATTCTACCTATTCCATATACCAAAACATAATAGAACTAATCAAAAACACAAATATGAACTTCAAAATCTCAATTCTACCTATTCCATATAACAAAACATAATATAACTAATCAAAACACAAATATGAACTTCAAAATCTCAATTCTACCTATTCCATATAACAAAACATAATATAACTCATCAAAACACAAATATGAACTTCAAAATCACAATTCTACCTATTCCATATACCAAAATATCAATAACTCATCAAAACACAAATATGAACTTCAAAATCTCAATTCTACCTATTCCATATACCAAAACATCAATGAATAACTCATCGAAACACAAATATGAACTTCAAAATCACAATTCTACCTATCCCATATACCAAAACATCAATAACTCATCAAAACACAAATATGAACTTCAAAATCTCAATTCTACCTATTCCATATACCAAAACATCAATGAATAACTCATCAAAAAACAAATATGAACTTCAAAATCACAATTCTACCTATTCCCATATACCAAAACATAAATGAATAACTCATCAAAACACAAATATGAACTGCAAAATCACAATTCTACCTATTCCATATACCAAAACATCAATAACTTATCAAAACACAAATATGAACTTCAAAAAAAAAAATCAACCTATTCCATATACCAAAACATCAATTAATAACTCATTAAAACACAAATATGAACTTCAAAATCTCAATTCCACCTATTCCATATACCAAAACATCAATGAATAACTCATCGAAACACAAATATGAACTTCAAAATCACAATTCTACCTATTCCATATAACAAAACATAATATAACTAATCAAAACACAAATATGAACTTCAAAATCTCAATTCTACCTATTCCATATATCAAAACATAATATAACTCATCAAAACACAAATATGAACTTCAAAATCACAATTCTACCTATTCCACATACCAAAACATCAATAACTCATCAAAACACAAATATGAACTTCAAAATCACAATTCTACCTATCCCATATACCAAAACATCAATAACTCATTAAAACACAAATATGAACTTCAAAATGACAATTCTACCTATTCCATATAACAAAACATAATATAACTCATCAAAACACAAATATGAACTTCAAAATCACAATTCTACCTATTCCATATATCAAAACATAATATAACTCATCAAAACACAAATATGAACTTCAAAATCACAATTCTACCTATTCCATATAACAAAACATAATATAACTAATCAAAACACAAATATGAACTTCAAAATCACAATTCTACCTATTCCATATACCAAAACATCATTAACTCATCAAAACACAAATATGAACTTCAAAATCTCAATTCTACCTATTCCATATACCAAAACATCAATGAATAACTCATCGAAACACAAATATGAACTTCAAAATCACAATTCTACCTATCCCATATACCAAAACATCAATAACTCATCAAAACACAAATATGAACTTCAAAATCTCAATTCTACCTATTCCATATACCAAAACATCAATGAATAACTCATCAAAAAACAAATATGAACTTCAAAATCACAATTCTACCTATTCCCATATACCAAAACATAAATGAATAACTCATCAAAACACAAATATGAACTGCAAAATCACAATTCTACCTATTCCATATACCAAAACATCAATAACTTATCAAAACACAAATATGAACTTCAAAAAAAAAAATCAACCTATTCCATATACCAAAACATCAATTAATAACTCATTAAAACACAAATATGAACTTAAAAATCTCAATTCCACCTATTCCATATACCAAAACATCAATGAATAACTCATCGAAACACAAATATGAACTTCAAAATCACAATTCTACCTATTCCATATAACAAAACATAATATAACTAATCAAAACACAAATATGAACTTCAAAATCTCAATTCTACCTATTCCATATACCAAAACATCAATGAATAACTCATCGAAACACAAATATGAACTTCAAAATCTCAATTCTACCTATTCCATATAACAAAACATCAATGAATAACTCATCGAACACAAATATGAACTTCAAAATCACAATTCTACCTATTCCATATACCAAAATATCAATAACTCATCAAAACACAAATATGAACTTCAAAATCTCAATTCTACCTATTCCATATACCAAAACATCAATGAATAACTCATCGAACACAAATATGAACTTCAAAATCACAATTCTACCTATCCCATATTCCAAGACATCAATAACTCATCAAAACACAAATATGAACTTCAAAATCTCAATTCTACCTATTCCATATACCAAAACATCAATGAATAACTCATCAAAAAACAAATATGAACTTCAAAATCACAATTCTACCTATTCCATATACCAAAACATCAATAACTCATTAAAACACAAATATGAACTTCAAAATGACAATTCTACCTATTCCATATAACAAAACATAATATAACTCATCAAAACACAAATATGAACTTCAAAATCACAATTCTACCTATTCCATATATCAAAACATAATATAACTCATCAAAACACAAATATGAACTTCAAAATCACAATTCTACCTATTCCATATAACAAAACATAATATAACTAATCAAAACACAAATATGAACTTCAAAATCACAATTCTACCTATTCCATATACCAAAACATCATTAACTCATCAAAACACAAATATGAACTTCAAAATCTCAATTCTACCTATTCCATATACCAAAACATCAATGAATAACTCATCGAAACACAAATATGAACTTCAAAATCACAATTCTACCTATCCCATATACCAAAACATCAATAACTCATCAAAACACAAATATGAACTTCAAAATCTCAATTCTACCTATTCCATATACCAAAACATCAATGAATAACTCATCAAAAAACAAATATGAACTTCAAAATCACAATTCTACCTATTCCCATATACCAAAACATAAATGAATAACTCATCAAAACACAAATATGAACTGCAAAATCACAATTCTACCTATTCCATATACCAAAACATCAATAACTTATCAAAACACAAATATGAACTTCAAAAAAAAAAATCAACCTATTCCATATACCAAAACATCAATTAATAACTCATTAAAACACAAATATGAACTTCAAAATCTCAATTCCACCTATTCCATATACCAAAACATCAATGAATAACTCATCGAAACACAAATATGAACTTCAAAATCACAATTCTACCTATTCCATATAACAAAACATAATATAACTAATCAAAACACAAATATGAACTTCAAAATCTCAATTCTACCTATTCCATATATCAAAACATAATATAACTCATCAAAACACAAATATGAACTTCAAAATCACAATTCTACCTATTCCACATACCAAAACATCAATAACTCATCAAAACACAAATATGAACTTCAAAATCACAATTCTACCTATCCCATATACCAAAACATCAATAACTCATTAAAACACAAATATGAACTTCAAAATGACAATTCTACCTATTCCATATAACAAAACATAATATAACTCATCAAAACACAAATATGAACTTCAAAATCACAATTCTACCTATTCCATATATCAAAACATAATATAACTCATCAAAACACAAATATGAACTTCAAAATCACAATTCTACCTATTCCATATAACAAAACATAATATAACTAATCAAAACACAAATATGAACTTCAAAATCACAATTCTACCTATTCCATATACCAAAACATCAATAACTCATCAAAACACAAATATGAACTTCAAAATCTCAATTCTACCTATTCCATATACCAAAACATCAATGAATAACTCATCGAAACACAAATATGAACTTCAAAATCACAATTCTACCTATCCCATATACCAAAACATCAATAACTCATCAAAACACAAATATGAACTTCAAAATCTCAATTCTACCTATTCCATATACCAAAACATCAATGAATAACTCATCAAAAAACAAATATGAACTTCAAAATCACAATTCTACCTATTCCCATATACCAAAACATAAATGAATAACTCATCAAAACACAAATATGAACTGCAAAATCACAATTCTACCTATTCCATATACCAAAACATCAATAACTTATCAAAACACAAATATGAACTTCAAAAAAAAAAATCAACCTATTCCATATACCAAAACATCAATTAATAACTCATTAAAACACAAATATGAACTTAAAAATCTCAATTCCACCTATTCCATATACCAAAACATCAATGAATAACTCATCGAAACACAAATATGAACTTCAAAATCACAATTCTACCTATTCCATATAACAAAACATAATATAACTAATCAAAACACAAATATGAACTTCAAAATCTCAATTCTACCTATTCCATATACCAAAACATCAATGAATAACTCATCGAAACACAAATATGAACTTCAAAATCTCAATTCTACCTATTCCATATAACAAAACATCAATGAATAACTCATCGAACACAAATATGAACTTCAAAATCACAATTCTACCTATTCCATATACCAAAATATCAATAACTCATCAAAACACAAATATGAACTTCAAAATCTCAATTCTACCTATTCCATATACCAAAACATCAATGAATAACTCATCGAACACAAATATGAACTTCAAAATCACAATTCTACCTATCCCATATTCCAAGACATCAATAACTCATCAAAACACAAATATGAACTTCAAAATCTCAATTCTACCTATTCCATATACCAAAACATCAATGAATAACTCATCAAAAAACAAATATGAACTTCAAAATCACAATTCTACCTATTCCATATACCAAAACATCAATAACTCATTAAAACACAAATATGAACTTCAAAATGACAATTCTACCTATTCCATATAACAAAACATAATATAACTCATCAAAACACAAATATGAACTTCAAAATCACAATTCTACCTATTCCATATATCAAAACATAATATAACTCATCAAAACACAAATATGAACTTCAAAATCACAATTCTACCTATTCCATATAACAAAACATAATATAACTAATCAAAACACAAATATGAACTTCAAAATCACAATTCTACCTATTCCATATACCAAAACATCATTAACTCATCAAAACACAAATATGAACTTCAAAATCTCAATTCTACCTATTCCATATACCAAAACATCAATGAATAACTCATCGAAACACAAATATGAACTTCAAAATCACAATTCTACCTATCCCATATACCAAAACATCAATAACTCATCAAAACACAAATATGAACTTCAAAATCTCAATTCTACCTATTCCATATACCAAAACATCAATGAATAACTCATCAAAAAACAAATATGAACTTCAAAATCACAATTCTACCTATTCCCATATACCAAAACATAAATGAATAACTCATCAAAACACAAATATGAACTGCAAAATCACAATTCTACCTATTCCATATACCAAAACATCAATAACTTATCAAAACACAAATATGAACTTCAAAAAAAAAAATCAACCTATTCCATATACCAAAACATCAATTAATAACTCATTAAAACACAAATATGAACTTAAAAATCTCAATTCCACCTATTCCATATACCAAAACATCAATGAATAACTCATCGAAACACAAATATGAACTTCAAAATCACAATTCTACCTATTCCATATAACAAAACATAATATAACTAATCAAAACACAAATATGAACTTCAAAATCTCAATTCTACCTATTCCATATACCAAAACATCAATGAATAACTCATCGAAACACAAATATGAACTTCAAAATCTCAATTCTACCTATTCCATATAACAAAACATCAATGAATAACTCATCGAACACAAATATGAACTTCAAAATCACAATTCTACCTATTCCATATACCAAAATATCAATAACTCATCAAAACACAAATATGAACTTCAAAATCTCAATTCTACCTATTCCATATACCAAAACATCAATGAATAACTCATCGAACACAAATATGAACTTCAAAATCACAATTCTACCTATCCCATATTCCAAGACATCAATAACTCATCAAAACACAAATATGAACTTCAAAATCTCAATTCTACCTATTCCATATACCAAAACATCAATGAATAACTCATCAAAAAACAAATATGAACTTCAAAATCACAATTCTACCTATTCCATATACCAAAACATCAATAACTCATCAAAACAAAAATATGAACTTCAAAATCTCAATTCTACCTATTCCTTATACCAAAACATCAATGAATAACTCATCGAAACACAAATATGAACTTCAAAATCACAATTCTACCTATCCCATATACCAAAACATCAATAACTCATCAATGGAAGGATCGGTTGCAGTAATCAAAAGATTCAAAGTTCAAAGAAGGAGATGAGAAAGAAGGTGAAGTAGGAGGTAAACCAGTAATAAATTTCTCTTTTCAAAAAGATTGATTACAGTCTGGCCTATGTAACACATTAGTCAAAAAAGTAGTCTTATACCAGAAATAATCTCTAAAAGTAGGACATTTAAGATTAGTCAATGAAATCTTTAAACTTGTTAGTTCTTCTTTTGGATTACCGACAAAATGCATAGAAAGAACATAAATTAAATAACTAGCACCGTCAGATTCATAGTCAGTAGTTCTAACTACTTCATCATTAATAGTAACTTCATGATGAACAATAGTTTGATGAGTCAGAATTTCCATTTGTTGCATTGGAGTAAACATATTATCCCACCAATTTTTTAATTGGCAGTAAAACCGGAAACAAAACATGAAGCAATTTGACGTTCACTTATCTGAGGATACTTAGATTTATAAGCTATTTTAGCAGTACCCATTTCATGCAAAGTATTAGTTATTTCATATTCAGATTTACCATCAATATTCCATTCATATAAAGCACTTCCATCATATGATTTAGTATTAAACCTATTACGTTCTTCAAATTGAATATCAGGAGGAGTAGGTCGACTATGATAATTCATTACATTTCTATTATTAGACCATCTATTACTATATGATCGTCTAACTGGACGTCTAATTATTCGATTAAGTTCTAAAGGTTCTAATGGAGGAGTAGTTTCATAGAATTGATTTTCTATATCCTCTATATTATCTATTTCATCATTATCCTGTTCATTTTCAGAATTAGAGGAACTGCTAGAAGACTCTTCTCTAGGAGCAGTACGATTAATCGTATGAAGACGAAGACCACTAAACTGTCTTTCTATCTGATTAAGAGCAGAAGATGAAGATGGAGTATTAGTATTACCCTCTATAGCCAAATTAATACGTTGTACTAACGAAATTTCTCGTTCTAATTCTCTAGGAAGAGAAGGAGACACTAACGGTTTAGACACCTCATTAGGAAAATTACCACTTTTATTATCCAATTTTACCGAAATTAAATCTACTTGTTGAGCAATAGTTTGTAAAATCTGATTAGAATAATTATTCTGTTGATAAACTTTTTTAATATCTTCAGAATCAATAGATTCTCTATGATCTTTACCTTTTTTAAAAGGAGAAGCAATTATTTCGCCTTCTTTAGTATTAATTTTTATTGCCTGTAAAGGTGGATGAATAGCCGACAAAATAGTATTATTTTCTACCAATTGCCATTTTTTATACAAATTAGTCTGAACATGAATAGTTGATAAATTTTTATAATTAATTTTTTCTTTCTGAAAATAATAATCTAACCATTGAAAGAAAGGAAAATTAAACTGTTTTTTATTTATATCATTAACCCATTCGTCTTTTAATTTAGAAATAATTTGTTTATCAAATTTTTCGAACCATAATCTTTGTTCCTTATTTTCTTCAGAAAAGTAATTTTTATTAAGAAAATCTTTATCTATGGAAAAAGGTTTTCTTAACATATTAATTTCCGAAAATTTCATTTGAGACTGAGTAGGTGAACCTACAGAGGAACTAGAATCGGGAATGACTTCAGGAAGAGGAGAAGTAAACTTAATCTTAGAATCAGTATAAGAATACCTGGAGGGTTCATACGAAGTACTAGGAAGATCGACTGAATACCTTGGTCGAGTTTCTAAAGGAAACCTGCAGGAAGAAGACTTAGACAACATATTATTAAATTTTAATAATATTATTATCAGGGAGTTCTTCAATATTAGCTTGAGTTCTAACTGGATGTCTTTGTGCTATTATCGGACGATCAATTAGCAATTCACTAGGAATAGTAATTTCATTACGGGCTAATAGTCGAGGTGTTTGTGTGTGCGTATTGTCAGAATCAGCAATTACTAACACAGAATCACCTTCATTAGTAGGTTTTAATTTTAAAGCAACAGGAATTATAGATTTCATTAATTTGAAATAAATACGATAAATTAATACAAATTTATCAGCTTTAGGATCCATTTTATTATTCGTAACATGTATGTCTAAAATTAAAGATTGCATAATAGTTGGATCAATTAAACTAACAGAGAAATTAGGAGCACAATTAAAACGGATAGTACCATTACATAAATTAGTCTGTACTAAGGCAAGAATTGAATCATTATAATGAAGTAAACGATCATCACGAAGTGCCATGAAGACAGGAGTATCAACCCCACGCTTCATTAACGGATGTAAAGCAATTTGAATTAAACCAAAATGCATAAAGCGATAACCATTAGACAAATAATAAGAAATAGCAGTATTAGTTAGTAAAGAAATTGTTTTCTTTTCTTCTTCCATGGGATGAATCTCCTCATGGATTTTAATAGAATACGCTTTATTAAACTCAAGTAGTCCTTGAGAGTATACAGTAGAAATACTTCTACTTGGCAGAGCTTCTTGAATTAATTCATGAGAATTAAGAATGGATGAATATGATGAAGATGCAGACGATGATGCCATGATGGATGCAGACCTAGGAGAACTAGATTCTCCAAAGAGAAATCTTAAAACTCTATCAGCCATTTTAATTAAATTTAATCTTACACATCTAAATGTAAATCTGAGTTATGCATAGACCTAGATGGGAACACGGGGATCATGCCGGGAACACCTATCTCCTAAGGCTTACCAACGGTCTCACTGATGCAAACAACCGCTTACCAACGTCTAAATGCATGCAAATGCTCACCCTTACCTTCAGATTTGTAAAATTAGATTTAATAAAATTTTTGAAAAGAGTTTAAAATTATGGTTCGAAAAGATTTGATAAACAAATTATTTCTAAATTAAAAGACGAACGGGTTAATGATATAAATAAAAAACAGTTTAATTTTCCTTTCTTTCAATGGTTAGATTATTATTTTCAGAAAGAAAAAATTAATTATAAAAATTTATCAACTATTCATGTTCAGACTAATTTGTATAAAAAATGGCAATTGGTAGAAAATAATATTATTTTGTCGGCTATTCATCCACCTTTACAGGCAATAAAAATTAATACTAAAGAAGGCGAAATAATTGCTTCTCCTTTTAAAAAAGGTAAAGATCATAGAGAATCTATTGATTCTGAAGATATTAAAAAAGTTTATCAACAGAATAATTATTCTAATCAGATTTTACAAACTATTGCTCAACAAGTAGATTTAATTTCGGTAAAATTGGATAATAAAAGTGGTAATTTTCCTAATGAGGTGTCTAAACCGTTAGTGTCTCCTTCTCTTCCTAGAGAATTAGAACGAGAAATTTCGTTAGTACAACGTATTAATTTGGCTATAGAGGGTAATACTAATACTCCATCTTCATCTTCTGCTCTTAATCAGATAGAAAGACAGTTTAGTGGTCTTCGTCTTCATACGATTAATCGTACTGCTCCTAGAGAAGAGTCTTCTAGCAGTTCCTCTAATTCTGAAAATGAACAGGATAATGATGAAATAGATAATATAGAGGATATAGAAAATCAATTCTATGAAACTACTCCTCCATTAGAACCTTTAGAACTTAATCGAATAATTAGACGTCCAGTTAGACGATCATATAGTAATAGATGGTCTAATAATAGAAATGTAATGAATTATCATAGTCGACCTACTCCTCCTGATATTCAATTTGAAGAACGTAATAGGTTTAATACTAAATCATATGATGGAAGTGCTTTATATGAATGGAATATTGATGGTAAATCTGAATATGAAATAACTAATACTTTGCATGAAATGGGTACTGCTAAAATAGCTTATAAATCTAAGTATCCTCAGATAAGTGAACGTCAAATTGCTTCATGTTTTGTTTCCGGTTTTACTGGCCAATTAAAAAATTGGTGGGATAATATGTTTACTCCAATGCAACAAATGGAAATTCTGACTCATCAAACTATTGTTCATCATGAAGTTACTATTAATGATGAAGTAGTTAGAACTACTGACTATGAATCTGACGGTGCTAGTTATTTAATTTATGTTCTTTCTATGCATTTTGTCGGTAATCCAAAAGAAGAACTAACAAGTTTAAAGATTTCATTGACTAATCTTAAATGTCCTACTTTTAGAGATTATTTCTGGTATAAGACTACTTTTTTGACTAATGTGTTACGTAGGCCAGACTGTAATCAATCTTTTTGGAAAGAGAAATTTATTACTGGTTTACCTCCTTTATTTTCACAAAAATTAATAACTAGTTTAATGAAGGAAATGGGTACGGAGAATTTGAATTTGTCTAATATTACTTATGGTCAATTATTTGCTTTCCTTAAAAAAGAGGCTTTAACTATCTGCCAAGATTTTAAATTGCAGAAAAAATATGGTCTTGAGAAACAGGAATTGGGGTCCTTCTGTCAAGCATTTGGCATCGCAAGTCCTTCTCCTCCCTCTACACAAGACAAAAGACATAAAAAGGTTAGCCCGTATCATACTAGTAAACATAAGTATAATAAATATAAGAAAAATAAATATAATCCTGAATGGTATAATAAGAAACATGATAATTATAGAAAAAAGAAATATAAATATAATAAAGGGAAAAATTCTGTTAAATGCTATAAATGTGGTAAGTTAGGTCACATAGCGCCTAATTGTAAATTAGAAAAGAAGATTAATACTATATTTTCTGAAGAAACTGATTTAAAGAATAAATTAATGTCTATTCTAATTAACTCTGAAAAAGAAGAAACAGATAATTATTATTCTTCTGACTCATCTAGTTTTTCAGATAATGATGAATTTTGTGAATGTAAAAAGACAATTAATATGATGAATAATTCTGGTAAAAATAATTTAAATAAAGAATTATTATTCGATATAATTAAAGATATAAAAGATGATAATATTAGAAAAGATTATTTAGAAAAATTAAAACACTTAGTTTTACAAGAAAATAATCCTATGTTTGATATAAAAGAACCATTTAGTTTAAATAAATTAATAGATAAATATAAACATGAGGATAATTTTGGTTTTCGTAAAAGTAATAATATTAAAGAAGAAATAAACTTATTGAAAGATGAAATTAGAAATATTAATAATCAATTAAATGAATTAAAATTAAAAGATTTAGAATTAGAAGCTAAAATCTTACTAAAAGATCAGTCTAATATAGCTTCTACATCCGGTATAATAAAAGATGACAAAATTAATATAGCTATTGATATTCCTGATGATACACAATTCTTAAATCTAATGAATAAAATAAAAATTGAAAAATGGTACGTTCTAGTCACAATAGGAGTCGAGGATTGGACGACTACTTGTGTCGCCATGCTTGATAGTGGCGCCGATCAATCCTGCATCAGTCGCGGAATAATTCCAGATAAGTATTTAAACAGATCTAAAGAAAAATTGTATGCTGCTAATGGATTAGAAATGGATATTTATGCTGAATTAAATAATGGTTATATTTGTAATAATGGATATTGTTTTAAACATTCATTCTTAATACTTGAAAACTTTACTACTGATGTGGTGTTAGGTAATCCGTTTTTATATCAGATTACTCCGTTTACTAAACACACTGATCATATTTCTGTTAATCTTTTAGGAAATGAATTAGTGTTTCCTTTTATTAATCCTATACAGAAAAAAGAGTTAGAATTACTTCAGACTAATTCTATATATAAACAGATCTGTGTAATGAATAAGAAAAAGAAAAGTTTAATGTTTTTAAAAAATGAATTAGATTTTTCTAGAATAGAAGAACAATTAATGAAAGATGATGTAAAATTAAAAATTGATAATTTAGAAAAGAAATTCCAAGTATTAGTATGTTCAGAACATCCTAATGCGTTTTGGAGTAGGAAAAAGCATGTTGTTTCATTACCATATATAAAAGAGTTTAATGAGAAAGACATTCCGACTAAGGCTAGACCCATTCAGATGAATGAGGAATTACTTAATTTTTGTAAACAAGAAATTCAAAGTTTAATGGATAAAAAATTAATCAGGAAATCACAATCTCCTTGGAGTTGTGCAGCTTTTTATGTAAATAATCAAGCTGAAAAGGAACGTGGTGTTCCTCGTCTAGTAATTAATTATAAACCATTAAATAAGGTTTTACAGTGGATTCGGTATCCTATTCCGAATAAGAAAGATTTACTTAAAAGACTTCATAGTGCGAAAGTATTTTCCAAATTTGATTTAAAATCAGGTTATTGGCAAATACAGATTAATGAAAACGATAGGTATAAAACAGCTTTTACTGTTCCTTTCGGACATTATGAGTGGAATGTTATGCCTTTCGGTTTGAAAAATGCTCCTTCAGAATTTCAACGAATAATGAATGATATTTTTAATGATTATTCTAATTTTGTGATTGTGTATATTGATGACATTTTAGTTTTTTCTGATAATATTTCTCAACACTTTAAACATCTTAATTTAATGTTACATGTTATTCAGACTAATGGTTTGGTCATTTCAGCTAAAAAGATGAAATTATTTCAAACAAAAATCAGATTTTTAGGTCATGATATTAATCAAGGGAAAATGAAACCGATTCACAGAACAATTGAATTCGCTAGTAAATTTCCAGATGAAATAAGAGATAAAAATCAGTTACAACGCTTTCTTGGTTGTTTGAATTATATTGCAGATTTCTTTCCTAATTTGAGAACTATATGCGGTCCTTTGTATGAGAGATTACAGAAAAATCCTCCTGCTTGGACAGAGATTCATACTAATTTAATTAAACAAATTAAAGAAAAAATTAAAACTCTTCCTTGTTTAGGCATTCCTCATCCCGATGCATTCATGATCATTGAGACAGATGCATCTGATATAGGTTATGGAGGCATTCTGAAACAGAAACTGTATTCATCTGCATCATCTGCATCAGAAGAGCTAGTTCGGTATCATTCGGGCATATGGGCAGGGCCTCAGAAAAATTATTCTACTGTGAAAAAAGAAATTTTATCAATTGTTTTATGCATTTCTAAATTTCAAGATGATTTGTATAATAAAAAGTTTTTACTCAGAGTTGACTGTAAGTCAGCTAAAGAAATTTTACAAAAAGATGTTAAAAATTTGGTTTCAAAACAAATTTTCGCCAGATGGCAAGCTATTCTTTCTGTTTTTGATTTTGATATTGAATTCATTAAAGGCGATGATAATTCTCTTCCTGACTTCCTTACCCGTGAATTTCTTACAGGTCGCATCAATGTCTAAGGATCCAGGAAAACCGAAAACTCCTTCTGACTATATAATGTCTAATCCACCTAAGCCTTTATCTCCTTCAGTCCCGTCTAATGATTTTCCTCCACTGACCTACACTAATGCTGTCTTGTCTCCTTCAGCTAGACTCCATACCACTCCGTCTAATGTTTCTGCCTCCTCATCCTCTTCTTCCTCTTCTGCAGCCCCATACATTACAAAACCCGAATTCGAATCTATAATGTTGACTCATTATAAAACTACTCCCGAGAATAATGATGTTAGAAATTTCTGTTCTCGTCTTTTTCTTCCTAATAATCAATGGCTTACAGATGATATCTGTAAGACTCAAGCTTACTATGAATTAATTCTTGTTGACACTAATTCCGTAGAAATTACTCATTATCCTGATAAAAAGGATAAATCTCGTATTGCTTATTCTAAGTTTATAATTCAGAAAATAATGAGTCCTCGTGACTTTCCTTCGATTCATGCCAGAAATTCTTTTTCCATTCCTTATGTTCCAGATGGTTTTAATTACGCTGATTACATTCTTGCTTTTTATCGGTGCCTTTATTACCGATGTTTTAATCATTCATGGTTCATCAGTTTTTCCACTAATTTTAATAAAAATGTCCCCATGTGGGTTTATGATTGGTGGAAACTACTAGGTGCTACTCCGGCAATTTTGCCACCTCAGGCTAATATTGGTTTTCAAACCTACAAGAAAAGATGTAGGTTAGACGACTATCAGGCTAATTTTTTATTTCATGCTGAATTCCGGGTCCCATATATTATGGCCTGGAGCTTTCAAATTAAGTCTACTCAGATGGGGTATCCTTGTCATTTAATTCGTCAGATTAATGTTAAGTGGTGGGTACAGTATAATGAGCAACAATGTTGTGCCCAAACAGTTAATAAATTCCTTGAATCTGGAGAAAAATATAAGCATATAATTTCTGAAGTATCCAGACAACTTCCGGTGAATGACCCTTTGACTCCTAAAACACCGGACAAAAATAAAATTCCTTTACCTAAGCGGATTGTGACTCCTACTATGACTCATTATAAAATGACTCATTATAAAATGACTCATTATAGTAGGAGTCACAATCCGCTTAGGTAAAGGAATTTTATTTTTGTCCGGTGTTTTAGGAGTCAAAGGGTCATTCACCGGAAGTTGTCTGGATACTTCAGAAATTATATGCTTATATTTTTCTCCAGATTCAAGGAATTTATTAACTGTTTGGGCACAACATTGTTGCTCATTATACTGTACCCACCACTTAACATTAATCTGACGAATTAAATGACAAGGATACCCCATCTGAGTAGACTTAATTTGAAAGCTCCAGGCCATAATATATGGGACCCGGAATTCAGCATGAAATAAAAAATTAGCCTGATAGTCGTCTAACCTACATCTTTTCTTGTAGGTTTGAAAACCAATATTAGCCTGAGGTGGCAAAATTGCCGGAGTAGCACCTAGTAGTTTCCACCAATCATAAACCCACATGGGGACATTTTTATTAAAATTAGTGGAAAAACTGATGAACCATGAATGATTAAAACATCGGTAATAAAGGCACCGATAAAAAGCAAGAATGTAATCAGCGTAATTAAAACCATCTGGAACATAAGGAATGGAAAAAGAATTTCTGGCATGAATCGAAGGAAAGTCACGAGGACTCATTATTTTCTGAATTATAAACTTAGAATAAGCAATACGAGATTTATCTTTTTTATCAGGATAATGAGTAATTTCTACGGAATTAGTGTCAACAAGAATTAATTCATAGTAAGCTTGAGTCTTACAGATATCATCTGTAAGCCATTGATTATTAGGAAGAAAAAGATGAGAACAGAAATTTCTAACATCATTATTCTCGGGAGTAGTTTTATAATGAGTCAACATTATAGATTCGAATTCGGGTTTTGTAATGTATGGGGCTGCAGAAGAGGAAGAAGAGGATGAGGAGGCAGAAACATTAGACGGAGTGGTATGGAGTCTAGCTGAAGGAGACAAGACAGCATTAGTGTAGGTCAGTGGAGGAAAATCATTAGACGGGACTGAAGGAGATAAAGGCTTAGGTGGATTAGACATTATATAGTCAGAAGGAGTTTTCGGTTTTCCTGGATCCTTAGACATTGATGCGACCTGTAAGAAATTCACGGGTAAGGAAGTCAGGAAGAGAATTATCATCGCCTTTAATGAATTCAATATCAAAATCAAAAACAGAAAGAATAGCTTGCCATCTGGCGAAAATTTGTTTTGAAACCAAATTTTTAACATCTTTTTGTAAAATTTCTTTAGCTGACTTACAGTCAACTCTGAGTAAAAACTTTTTATTATACAAATCATCTTGAAATTTAGAAATGCATAAAACAATTGATAAAATTTCTTTTTTCACAGTAGAATAATTTTTCTGAGGCCCTGCCCATATGCCCGAATGATACCGAACTAGCTCTTCTTATGCAGATGATGCAGATGAATACAGTTTCTGTTTCAGAATGCCTCCATAACCTATATCAGATGCATCTGTCTCAATGATCATGAATGCATCGGGATGAGGAATGCCTAAACAAGGAAGAGTTTTAATTTTTTCTTTAATTTGTTTAATTAAATTAGTATGAATCTCTGTCCAAGCAGGAGGATTTTTCTGTAATCTCTCATACAAAGGACCGCATATAGTTCTCAAATTAGGAAAGAAATCTGCAATATAATTCAAACAACCAAGAAAGCGTTGTAACTGATTTTTATCTCTTATTTCATCTGGAAATTTACTAGCGAATTCAATTGTTCTGTGAATCGGTTTCATTTTCCCTTGATTAATATCATGACCTAAAAATCTGATTTTTGTTTGAAATAATTTCATCTTTTTAGCTGAAATGACCAAACCATTAGTCTGAATAACATGTAACATTAAATTAAGATGTTTAAAGTGTTGAGAAATATTATCAGAAAAAACTAAAATGTCATCAATATACACAATCACAAAATTAGAATAATCATTAAAAATATCATTCATTATTCGTTGAAATTCTGAAGGAGCATTTTTCAAACCGAAAGGCATAACATTCCACTCATAATGTCCGAAAGGAACAGTAAAAGCTGTTTTATACCTATCGTTTTCATTAATCTGTATTTGCCAATAACCTGATTTTAAATCAAATTTGGAAAATACTTTCGCACTATGAAGTCTTTTAAGTAAATCTTTCTTATTCGGAATAGGATACCGAATCCACTGTAAAACCTTATTTAATGGTTTATAATTAATTACTAGACGAGGAACACCACGTTCCTTTTCAGCTTGATTATTTACATAAAAAGCTGCACAACTCCAAGGAGATTGTGATTTCCTGATTAATTTTTTATCCATTAAACTTTGAATTTCTTGTTTACAAAAATTAAGTAATTCCTCATTCATCTGAATGGGTCTAGCCTTAGTCGGAATGTCTTTCTCATTAAACTCTTTTATATATGGTAATGAAACAACATGTTTTTTCCTACTCCAAAACGCATTAGGATGTTCTGAACATACTAATACTTGGAATTTCTTTTCTAAATTATCAATTTTTAATTTTACATCATCTTTCATTAATTGTTCTTCTATTCTAGAAAAATCTAATTCATTTTTTAAAAACATTAAACTTTTCTTTTTCTTATTCATTACACAGATCTGTTTATATATAGAATTAGTCTGAAGTAATTCTAACTCTTTTTTCTGTATAGGATTAATAAAAGGAAACACTAATTCATTTCCTAAAAGATTAACAGAAATATGATCAGTGTGTTTAGTAAACGGAGTAATCTGATATAAAAACGGATTACCTAACACCACATCAGTAGTAAAGTTTTCAAGTATTAAGAATGAATGTTTAAAACAATATCCATTATTACAAATATAACCATTATTTAATTCAGCATAAATATCCATTTCTAATCCATTAGCAGCATACAATTTTTCTTTAGATCTGTTTAAATACTTATCTGGAATTATTCCGCGACTGATGCAGGATTGATCGGCGCCACTATCAAGCATGGCGACACAAGTAGTCGTCCAATCCTCGACTCCTATTGTGACTAGAACGTACCATTTTTCAATTTTTATTTTATTCATTAGATTTAAGAATTGTGTATCATCAGGAATATCAATAGCTATATTAATTTTGTCATCTTTTATTATACCGGATGTAGAAGCTATATTAGACTGATCTTTTAGTAAGATTTTAGCTTCTAATTCTAAATCTTTTAATTTTAATTCATTTAATTGATTATTAATATTTCTAATTTCATCTTTCAATAAGTTTATTTCTTCTTTAATATTATTACTTTTACGAAAACCAAAATTATCCTCATGTTTATATTTATCTATTAATTTATTTAAACTAAATGGTTCTTTTATATCAAACATAGGATTATTTTCTTGTAAAACTAAGTGTTTTAATTTTTCTAAATAATCTTTTCTAATATTATCATCTTTTATATCTTTAATTATATCGAATAATAATTCTTTATTTAAATTATTTTTACCAGAATTATTCATCATATTAATTGTCTTTTTACATTCACAAAATTCATCATTATCTGAAAAACTAGATGAGTCAGAAGAATAATAATTATCTGTTTCTTCTTTTTCAGAGTTAATTAGAATAGACATTAATTTATTCTTTAAATCAGTTTCTTCAGAAAATATAGTATTAATCTTCTTTTCTAATTTACAATTAGGCGCTATGTGACCTAACTTACCACATTTATAGCATTTAACAGAATTTTTCCCTTTATTATATTTATATTTCTTTTTTCTATAATTATCATGTTTCTTATTATACCATTCAGGATTATATTTATTTTTCTTATATTTATTATACTTATGTTTACTAGTATGATACGGGCTAACCTTTTTATGTCTTTTGTCTTGTGTAGAGGGAGGAGAAGGACTTGCGATGCCAAATGCTTGACAGAAGGACCCCAATTCCTGTTTCTCAAGACCATATTTTTTCTGCAATTTAAAATCTTGGCAGATAGTTAAAGCCTCTTTTTTAAGGAAAGCAAATAATTGACCATAAGTAATATTAGACAAATTCAAATTCTCCGTACCCATTTCCTTCATTAAACTAGTTATTAATTTTTGTGAAAATAAAGGAGGTAAACCAGTAATAAATTTCTCTTTCCAAAAAGATTGATTACAGTCTGGCCTACGTAACACATTAGTCAAAAAAGTAGTCTTATACCAGAAATAATCTCTAAAAGTAGGACATTTAAGATTAGTCAATGAAATCTTTAAACTTGTTAGTTCTTCTTTTGGATTACCGACAAAATGCATAGAAAGAACATAAATTAAATAACTAGCACCGTCAGATTCATAGTCAGTAGTTCTAACTACTTCATCATTAATAGTAACTTCATGATGAACAATAGTTTGATGAGTCAGAATTTCCATTTGTTGCATTGGAGTAAACATATTATCCCACCAATTTTTTAATTGGCCAGTAAAACCGGAAACAAAACATGAAGCAATTTGACGTTCACTTATCTGAGGATACTTAGATTTATAAGCTATTTTAGCAGTACCCATTTCATGCAAAGTATTAGTTATTTCATATTCAGATTTACCATCAATATTCCATTCATATAAAGCACTTCCATCATATGATTTAGTATTAAACCTATTACGTTCTTCAAATTGAATATCAGGAGGAGTAGGTCGACTATGATAATTCATTACATTTCTATTATTAGACCATTTATTACTATATGATCGTCTAACTGGACGTCTAATTATTCGATTAAGTTCTAAAGGTTCTAATGGAGGAGTAGTTTCATAGAATTGATTTTCTATATCCTCTATATTATCTATTTCATCATTATCCTGTTCATTTTCAGAATTAGAGGAACTGCTAGAAGACTCTTCTCTAGGAGCAGTACGATTAATCGTATGAAGACGAAGACCACTAAACTGTCTTTCTATCTGATTAAGAGCAGAAGATGAAGATGGAGTATTAGTATTACCCTCTATAGCCAAATTAATACGTTGTACTAACGAAATTTCTCGTTCTAATTCTCTAGGAAGAGAAGGAGACACTAACGGTTTAGACACCTCATTAGGAAAATTACCACTTTTATTATCCAATTTTACCGAAATTAAATCTACTTGTTGAGCAATAGTTTGTAAAATTTGATTAGAATAATTATTCTGTTGATAAACTTTTTTAATATCTTCAGAATCAATAGATTCTCTATGATCTTTACCTTTTTTAAAAGGAGAAGCAATTATTTCGCCTTCTTTAGTATTAATTTTTATTGCCTGTAAAGGTGGATGAATAGCCGACAAAATAGTATTATTTTCTACCAATTGCCATTTTTTATACAAATTAGTCTGAACATGAATAGTTGATAAATTTTTATAATTAATTTTTTCTTTCTGAAAATAATAATCTAACCATTGAAAGAAAGGAAAATTAAACTGTTTTTTATTTATATCATTAACCCATTCGTCTTTTAATTTAGAAATAATTTGTTTATCAAATTTTTCGAACCATAATCTTTGTTCCTTATTTTCTTCAGAAAAGTAATTTTTATTAAGAAAATCTTTATCTATGGAAAAAGGTTTTCTTAACATATTAATTTCCGAAAATTTCATTTGAGACTGAGTAGGTGAACCTACAGAGGAACTAGAATCGGGAATGACTTCAGGAAGAGGAGAAGTAAACTTAATCTTAGAATCAGTATAAGAATACCTGGAGGGTTCATACGAAGTACTAGGAAGATCGACTGAATACCTTGGTCGAGTTTCTAAAGGAAACCTGCAGGAAGAAGACTTAGACAACATATTATTAAATTTTAATAATATTATTATCAGGGAGTTCTTCAATATTAGCTTGAGTTCTAACTGGATGTCTTTGTGCTATTATCGGACGATCAATTAGCAATTCACTAGGAATAGTAATTTCATTACGGGCTAATAGTCGAGGTGTTTGTGTGTGCGTATTGTCAGAATCAGCAATTACTAACACAGAATCACATTCATTAGTAGGTTTTAATTTTAAAGCAACAGGAATTATAGATTTCATTAATTTGAAATAAATACGATAAATTAATACAAATTTATCAGCTTTAGGATCCATTTTATTATTCGTAACATGTATGTCTAAAATTAAAGATTGCATAATAGTTGGATCAATTAAACTAACAGAGAAATTAGGAGCACAATTAAAACGGATAGTACCATTACATAAATTAGTCTGTACTAAGGCAAGAATTGAATCATTATAATGAAGTAAACGATCATCACGAAGTGCCATGAAGACAGGAGTATCAACCCCACGCTTCATTAACGGATGTAAAGCAATTTGAATTAAACCAAAATGCATAAAGCGATAACCATTAGACAAATAATAAGAAATAGCAGTATTAGTTAGTAAAGAAATTGTTTTCTTTTCTTCTTCCATGGGATGAATCTCCTCATGGATTTTAATAGAATACGCTTTATTAAACTCAAGTAGTCCTTGAGAGTATACAGTAGAAATACTTCTACTTGGCAGAGCTTCTTGAATTAATTCATGAGAATTAAGAATGGATGAATATGATGAAGATGCAGACGATGATGCCATGATGGATGCAGACCTAGGAGAACTAGATTCTCCAAAGAGAAATCTTAAAACTCTATCAGCCATTTTAATTAAATTTAATCTTACACATCTAAATGTAAATCTGAGTTATGCATAGACCTAGATGGGAACACGGGGATCATGCCGGGAACACCTATCTCCTAAGGCTTACCAACGGTCTCACTGATGCAAACAACCGCTTACCAACGTCTAAATGCATGCAAAATTAGCTGAATACAAATTTTTAAGTAATCTTGTAGGCCTTGTTCTGTAACAAAATTAGCCGGGGAAGAGGTTGATGCAGAAGTCTGTGGAGTCGGTTGAGGAGTCTGAGAAGGAATCTGCTGAGGAGTCTGTAGAGTAGTCCGAATTTGCTGGGGTAAAGGAGTCATTGCAGGAGTCTGGTGATGAGTCATAGTAGGAGTCACAATCCGCTTAGGTAAAGGAATTTTATTTTTGTCCGGTGTTTTAGGAGTCAAAGGGTCATTCACCGGAAGTTGTCTGGATACTTCAGAAATTATATGCTTATATTTTTCTCCAGATTCAAGGAATTTATTAACTGTTTGGGCACAACATTGTTGCTCATTATACTGTACCCACCACTTAACATTAATCTGACGAATTAAATGACAAGGATACCCCATCTGAGTAGACTTAATTTGAAAGCTCCAGGCCATAATATATGGGACCCGGAATTCAGCATGAAATAAAAAATTAGCCTGATAGTCGTCTAACCTACATCTTTTCTTGTAGGTTTGAAAACCAATATTAGCCTGAGGTGGCAAAATTGCCGGAGTAGCACCTAGTAGTTTCCACCAATCATAAACCCACATGGGGACATTTTTATTAAAATTAGTGGAAAAACTGATGAACCATGAATGATTAAAACATCGGTAATAAAGGCACCGATAAAAAGCAAGAATGTAATCAGCGTAATTAAAACCATCTGGAACATAAGGAATGGAAAAAGAATTTCTGGCATGAATCGAAGGAAAGTCACGAGGACTCATTATTTTCTGAATTATAAACTTAGAATAAGCAATACGAGATTTATCCTTTTTATCAGGATAATGAGTAATTTCTACGGAATTAGTGTCAACAAGAATTAATTCATAGTAAGCTTGAGTCTTACAGATATCATCTGTAAGCCATTGATTATTAGGAAGAAAAAGACGAGAACAGAAATTTCTAACATCATTATTCTCGGGAGTAGTTTTATAATGAGTCAACATTATAGATTCGAATTCGGGTTTTGTAATGTATGGGGCTGCAGAAGAGGAAGAAGAGGATGAGGAGGCAGAAACATTAGACTCTAAAATCTAACGATTTTAAACTTCAATATTCATACCAAAACATCAATAACTCATCAAAACACAAATATGAACTTCAAAATCTCAATTCTACCTATTCCATATAACAAAACATTAATAACTTATCAAAACACAAATATGAACTTCAAAAAAAAAAATCAACCTATTCCATATACCAAAACATCAATTAATAACTCATTAAAACACAAATATGAACTTCAAAATCTCAATTCCACCTATTCCATATACCAAAACATCAATGAATAACTCATCGAAACACAAATATGAACTTCAAAATCACAATTCTACCTATTCCATATAACAAAACATAATATAACTAATCAAAACACAAATATGAACTTCAAAATCACAATTCTACCTATTCCATATACCAAAACATCAATGAATAACTCATCGAAACACAAATATGAACTTCAAAATCTCAATTCTACCTATTCCATATAACAAAACATAATATAACTAATCAAAACACAAATATGAACTTCAAAATCACAATTCTACCTATTCCATATACCAAAACATCAATAACTCATCAAAACACAAATATGAACTTCAAAATCTCAATTCTACCTATTCCATATACCAAAACATCAATGAATAACTCATCGAACACAAATATGAACTTCAAAATCACAATTCTACCTATCCCATATTCCAAAACATCAATAACTCATCAAAACACAAATATGAACTTCAAAATCTCAATTCTACCTATTCCATATACCAAAACATCAATGAATAACTCATCAAAAAACAAATAGGAACTTCAAAATCACAATTCTACCTATTCCATATAACAAAACATAATATAACTCATCAAAACAAAAATATGAACTTCAAAATCACAATTCTACCTATCCCATATACCAAAACGTCAATAACTCATCAAAACACAAATATGAACTTCAAAACACGATTTCTATCTATTCCATATACCAAAACAATCAATAACTCATCAAAACACAAATATGAACTTCAGAATCACAATTCTACCTATCCTATATACCAAAACATTAATAACTCATCAAAACACAAATATGAACTTCAAAATCAGAATTCTACCTATTCCATATACCAAAACATCAATAACTCATCAAAACACAAATATGAACTTCAAAATCACAATTCTACCTATTCCATATAACAAAACATAATATAACTCATCAAAACACAAATATGAACTTCAAAATCACAATTCTACCTATTCCATATACCAAAACATCAATAACTCATCAAAACACAAATATGAACTTCAAAATCTCAATTCTACCTATTCCATATAACAAAACATAATATAACTCATCAAAACACAAATATGAACTTCAAAATCACAATTCTACCTATTCCATATACCAAAACATCAATAACTCATCAAAACACAAATATGAACTTCAAAATCTCAATTCTACCTATTCCATATAACAAAACATAATATAACTCATCAAAACACAAATATGAACTTCAAAATCACAATTCTACCTATTCCATATACCAAAATATCAATAACTCATCAAAACACAAATATGAACTTCAAAATCTCAATTCTACCTATTCCATATACCAAAACATCAATGAATAACTCATCGAAACACAAATATGAACTTCAAAATCACAATTCTACCTATTCCATATACCAAAACATCAATGAATAACTCATCGAAACACAAATATGAACTTCAAAATCTCAATTCTACCTATTCCATATACCAAAACATCAATGAATAACTCATCAAAAAACAAATATGAACTTCAAAATCACAATTCTACCTATTCCCATATACCAAAACATAAATGAATAACTCATCAAAACACAAATATGAACTGCAAAATCACAATTCTACCTATTCCATATACCAACACATCAATAACTCATCAAAACACAAATATGAACTTCAAAATCACAATTCTACCTATTCCATATACCAAAACATCAATAACTCATCAAAACACAAATATGAACTTCAAAATCTCAATTCTACCTATTCCATATACCAAAACATCAATGAATAACTCATCGAAACACAAATATGAACTTCAAAATCACAATTCTACCTATCCCATATACCAAAACATCAATAACTCATCAAAACACAAATATGAACTTCAAAATCTCAATTCTACCTATTCCATATACCAAAACATCAATGAATAACTCATCAAAAAACAAATATGAACTTCAAAATCACAATTCTACCTATTCCCATATACCAAAACATAAATGAATAACTCATCAAAACACAAATATGAACTGCAAAATCACAATTCTACCTATTCCATATACCAAAACATCAATAACTTATCAAAACACAAATATGAACTTCAAAAAAAAAATTCAACCTATTCCATATACCAAAACATCAATTAATAACTCATTAAAACACAAATATGAACTTCAAAATCTCAATTCCACCTATTCCATATACCAAAACATCAATGAATAACTCATCGAAACACAAATATGAACTTCAAAATCACAATTCTACCTATTCCATATACCAAAACATCAATGAATAACTCATCGAAACACAAATATGAACTTCAAAATCACAATTCTACCTATTCCATATACCAAAACATCAATGAATAACTCATCGAAACACAAATATGAACTTCAAAATCTCAATTCCACCTATTCCATATACCAAAACATCAATGAATAACTCATCGAAACACAAATATGAACTTCAAAATCACAATTCTACCTATTCCATATACCAAAACATCAATGAATAACTCATCGAAACACAAATATGAACTTCAAAATCTCAATTCTACCTATTCCATATAACAAAACATCAATGAATAACTCATCGAACACAAATATGAACTTCAAAATCACAATTCTACCTATTCCATATACCAAACTATCAATAACTCATCAAAACACAAATATGAACTTCAAAATCTCAATTCTACCTATTCCATATACCAAAACATCAATGAATAACTCATCGAACACAAATATGAACTTCAAAATCACAATTCTACCTATCCCATATTCCAAAACATCAATAACTCATCAAAACACAAATATGAACTTCAAAATCTCAATTCTACCTATTCCATATACCAAAACATCAATGAATAACTCATCAAAAAACAAATATGAACTTCAAAATCACAATTCTACCTATTCCATATAACAAAACATAATATAACTCATCAAAACAAAAATATGAACTTCAAAATCACAATTCTACCTATCCCATATACCAAAACATCAATAACTCATTAAAACACAAATATGAACTTCAAAACACGATTTCTATCTATTCCATATACCAAAACAATCAATAACTCATCAAAACACAAATATGAACTTCAGAATCACAATTCTACCTATCCTATATACCAAAACATTAATAACTCATCAAAACACAAATATGAACTTCAAAATCACAATTCTACCTATTCCATATACCAAAACATCAATAACTCATCAAAACACAAATATGAACTTCAAAATCACAATTCTACCTATTCCATATAACAAAACATAATATAACTCATCAAAACACAAATATGAACTTCAAAATCACAATTCTACCTATTCCACATACCAAAACATCAATAACTCATCAAAACACAAATATGAACTTCAAAATCACAATTCTACCTATCCCATATACCAAAACATCAATAACTCATTAAAACACAAGTATGAACTTCAAAATGACAATTCTACCTATTCCATATACCAAAACATCAATGAATAACTCATCAAAACACAAATATGAACTTCAAAATCACAATTCTACCTATTCCATATACCAAAACATCAATAACTCATCAAAACACAAATATGAACTTCAAAATCTCAATTCTACCTATTCCATATACCAAAACATCAATGAATAACTCATCGAAACACAAATATGAACTTCAAAATCACAATTCTACCTATCCCATATACCAAAACATCAATAACTCATCAAAACACAAATATGAACTTCAAAATCTCAATTCTACCTATTCCATATACCAAAACATCAATGAATAACTCATCAAAAAACAAATATGAACTTCAAAATCACAATTCTACCTATTCCCATATACCAAAACATAAATGAATAACTCATCAAAACACAAATATGAACTGCAAAATCACAATTCTACCTATTCCATATACCAAAACATCAATAACTTATCAAAACACAAATATGAACTTCAAAAAAAATTTCAACCTATTCCATATACCAAAACATCAATTAATAACTCATTAAAACACAAATATGAACTTCAAAATCACAATTCTACCTATCCTATATACCAAAACATTAATAACTCATCAAAACACAAATATGAACTGCAAAATCATAATTCTACCTATTCCATATACCAAAACATCAATAACTTATCAAAACACAAATATGAACTTCAAAAAACAATTTCAACCTATTCCATATACCAAAACATCAATTAATAACTCATTAAAACACAAATATGAACTTCAAAATCACAATTCTACCTATTCCATATACCAAAACATCAATAACTTATCAAAACACAAATATGAACTTCAAAAAACAATTTCAACCTATTCCATATACCAAAACATCAATTAATAACTCATTAAAACACAAATATGAACTTCAAAATCACAATTCTACCTATCCTATATACCAAAACATTAATAACTCATCAAAACACAAATATGAACTTCAAAATCACAATTCTACCTATTCGATATACCAAAACATCAATAACTCATCAAAATACAAATATGAACTTCAAAATCACAATTCTACCTATTCCATATACCAAAATATCAATAACTCATCAAAACACAAATATGAACTTCAAAATCTCAATTCTACCTATTCCATATACCAAAACATCAATGAATAACTCATCGAAACACAAATATGAACTTCAAAATCACAATTCTACCTATCCCATATACCAAAACATCAATAACTCATCAAAACACAAATATGAACTTCAAAATCTCAATTCTACCTATTCCATATACCAAAACATCAATGAATAACACATCAAAAAACAAATATGAACTTCAAAATCACAATTCTACCTATTCCCATATACCAAAACATAAATGAATAACTCATCAAAACACAAATATGAACTGCAAAATCACAATTCTACCTATTCCATATACCAAAACATCAATAACTTATCAAAACACAAATATGAACTTCAAAAAAAAAAATTCAACCTATTCCATATACCAAAACATCAATTAATAACTCATTAAAACACAAATATGAACTTCAAAATCTCAATTCCACCTATTCCATATACCAAAACATCAATGAATAACTCATCGAAACACAAATATGAACTTCAAAATCACAATTCTACCTATTCCATATAACAAAACATAATATAACTAATCAAAACACAAATATGAACTTCAAAATCACAATTCTACCTATTCCATATACCAAAACATCAATGAATAACTCATCGAAACACAAATATGAACTTCAAAATCTCAATTCTACCTATTCCATATAACAAAACATAATATATCTAATCAAAACACAAATATGAACTTCAAAATCACAATTCTACCTATTCCATATACCAAAATATCAATAACTCATCAAAACACAATATGAACTTCAAAATCTCAATTCTACCTATTCCATATACCAAAACATCAATGAATAACTCATCGAAACACAAATATGAACTTCAAAATCACAATTCTACCTATCCCATATTCCAAAACATCAATAACTCATCCAAACACAAATATGAACTTCAAAATCACAATTCTACCTATTCCATATACCAAAACATCAATAACTCATCAAAACACAAATATGAACTTCAAAACACAATTTCTATCTATTTCATTTACCAAAACATCAATAACTCATCAAAACACAAATATTACCTTCAAAATCACAATTCTACCTATTCCATATAACAAAACATAATATAACTCATCAAAACACAAATATGAACTTCAAAATCACAATTCTACCTATTCCATATACCAAAACATCAATAACTCATCAAAACACAAATATGAACTTCAAAATCTCAATTCTACCTATTCCATATAACAAAACATAATATAACTAATCAAAACACAAATATGAACTTCAAAATCACAATTCTACCTATTCCATATACCAAAATATCAATAACTCATCAAAACACAAATATGAACTTCAAAATCTCAATTCTACCTATTCCATATACCAAAACATCAATGAATAACTCATCGAAACACAAATATGAACTTCAAAATCACAATTCTACCTATCCCATATACCAAAACATCAATAACTCATCAAAACACAAATATGAACTTCAAAATCTCAATTCTACCTATTCCATATACCAAAACATCAATGAATAACTCATCAAAAAACAAATATGAACTTCAAAATCACAATTCTACCTATTCCCATATACCAAAACATAAATGAATAACTCATCAAAACACAAATATGAACTGCAAAATCACAATTCTACCTATTCCATATACCAAAACATCAATAACTTATCAAAACACAAATATGAACTTCAAAAAAAAAAATTCAACCTATTCCATATACCAAAACATCAATTAATAACTCATTAAAACACAAATATGAACTTCAAAATCTCAATTCCACCTATTCCATATACCAAAACATCAATGAATAACTCATCGAAACACAAATATGAACTTCAAAATCACAATTCTACCTATTCCATATACCAAAACATCAATGAATAACTCATCAAAAAACAAATATGAACTTCAAAATCTCAATTCTACCTATTCCATATACCAAAACATCAATGAATAACTCATCAAAAAACAAATATGAACTTCAAAATCACAATTCTACCTATTCCATATACCAAAACATAATATAACTAATCAAAAACACAAATATGAACTTCAAAATCTCAATTCTACCTATTCCATATAACAAAACATAATATAACTAATCAAAACACAAATATGAACTTCAAAATCACAATTCTACCTATCCCATATTCCAAAACATCAATAACTCATCAAAACACAAATATGAACTTCAAAATCACAATTCTACCTATTCCATATACCAAAACATCAATAACTCATCAAAACACAAATATGAACTTCAAAATCTTAATTCTACCTATTCCATATACCAAAACATCAATAACTCATCAAAACACAAATATGAACTTCAAAATCTCAATTCTACCTATTCCATATACCAAAACATCAATGAATAACTCATCGAAACACAAATATGAACTTCAAAATCTCAATTCTACCTATTCCATATACCAAAACATCAATGAATAACTCATCCAAAAAACAAATATGAACTTCAAAATCTCAATTCTACCTATTCCATATACCAAAACATCAATGAATAACTCATCAAAAAACAAATATGAACTTCAAAATCACAATTCTACCTATTCCATATACCAAAACATAATATAACTAATCAAAAACACAAATATGAACTTCAAAATTTCAATTCTACCTATTCCATATAACAAAACATAATATAACTAATCAAAACACAAATATGAACTTCAAAATCACAATTCTACCTATCCCATATTCCAAAACATCAATAACTCATCAAAACACAAATATGAACTTCAAAATCACAATTCTACCTATTCCATATACCAAAACATCAATAACTCATCAAAACACAAATATGAACTTCAAAACACAATTTCTATCTATTTCATTTACCAAAACATCAATAACTCATCAAAACACAAATATTACCTTCAAAATCACAATTCTACCTATTCCATATAACAAAACATAATATAACTCATCAAAACACAAATATGAACTTCAAAATCACAATTCTACCTATTCCATATACCAAAACATCAATAACTCATCAAAACACAAATATGAACTTCAAAATCTCAATTCTACCTATTCCATATAACAAAACATAATATAACTCATCAAAACACAAATATGAACTTCAAAATCACAATTCTACCTATTCCATATAACAAAACATAATATAACTCATCAAAACACAAATATGAACTTCAAAATCACAATTGTACCTATTCCATTTACCAAAACAACAATAACTCATCAAAACACAAATATGAACTTCAAAATCACAATTCTACCTATTTCATATAACAAAACATAATATAACTCATCAAAACACAAATATGAACTTCAAAATCACAATTCTACCTATTCCATATACCAAAATATCAATAACTCATCAAAACACAAATATGAACTTCAAAATCTCAATTCTACCTATTCCATATACCAAAACATCAATGAATAACTCATCGAAACACAAATATGAACTTCAAAATCACAATTCTACCTATCCCATATACCAAAACATCAATAACTCATCAAAACACAAATATGAACTTCAAAATCTCAATTCTACCTATTCCATATACCAAAACATCAATGAATAACTCATCAAAAAAAAAATATGAACTTCAAAATCACAATTCTACCTATTCCCATATACCAAAACATAAATGAATAACTCATCAAAACACAAATATGAACTGCAAAATCACAATTCTACCTATTCCCATATACCAAAACATAAATGAATAACTCATCAAAACACAAATATGAACTGCAAAATCACAATTCTACCTATTCCATATACCAAAACATCAATAACTTATCAAAACACAAATATGAACTTCAAAAAAAAAATTCAACCTATTCCATATACCAAAACATCAATTAATAACTCATTAAAACACAAATATGAACTTCAAAATCTCAATTACACCTATTCCATATACCAAAACATCAATGAATAACTCATCGAAACACAAATATGAACTTCAAAATCACAATTCTACCTATTCCATATAACAAAACATAATATAACTAATCAAAACACAAATATGAACTTCAAAATCACAATTCTACCTATTCCATATACCAAAACATCAATGAATAACTCATCGAAACACAAATATGAACTTCAAAATCTCAATTCTACCTATTCCATATAACAAAACATAATATAACTAATCAAAACACAAATATGAACTTCAAAATCACAATTCTACCTATTCCATATACCAAAATATCAATAACTCATCAAAACACAAATATGAACTTCAAAATCTCAATTCTACCTATTCCATATACCAAAACATCAACGAATAACTCATCGAAACACAAATATGAACTTCAAAATCACAATTCTACCTATCCCATATTCCAAAACATCAATAACTCATCAAAACACAAATATGAACTTCAAAATCTCAATTCTACCTATTCCATATACCAAAACATCAATGAATAACTCATCAAAAAACAAATATGAACTTCAAAATCACAATTCTACCTATTCCATATAACAAAACATAATATAACTCATCAAAACAAAAATATGAACTTCAAAATCACAATTCTACCTATCCCATATACCAAAACATCAATAACTCATCAAAACACAAATATGAACTTCAAAACACGATTTCTATCTATTCCATATACCAAAACAATCAATAACTCATCAAAACACAAATATGAACTTCAGAATCACAATTCTACCTATCCTATATACCAAAACATTAATAACTCATCAAAACACAAATATGAACTTCAAAATCACAATTCTACCTATTCCATATACCAAAACATCATATACCAAAACAATCAATAACTCATCAAAACACAAATATGAACTTCAGAATCACAATTCTACCTATCCTATATACCAAAACATTAATAACTCATCAAAACACAAATATGAACTTCAAAATCACAATTCTACCTATTCCATATACCAAAACATCAATAACTCATCAAAACACAAATATGAACTTCAAAATCACAATTCTACCTATTCCATATAACAAAACATAATATAACTCATCAAAACACAAATATGAACTTCAAAATCACAATTCTACCTATTCCACATACCAAAACATCAATAACTCATCAAAACACAAATATGAACTTCAAAATCACAATTCTACCTATCCCATATACCAAAACATCAATAACTCATTAAAACACAAATATGAACTTCAAAATGACAATTCTACCTATTCCATATAACAAAACATAATATAACTCATCAAAACACAAATATGAACTTCAAAATCACAATTCTACCTATTCCATATATCAAAACATAATATAACTCATCAAAACACAAATATGAACTTCAAAATCACAATTCTACCTATTCCATATAACAAAACATAATATAACTAATCAAAACACAAATATGAACTTCAAAATCACAATTCTACCTATTCCATATACCAAAACATCAATAACTCATCAAAACACAAATATGAACTTCAAAATCTCAATTCTACCTATTCCATATACCAAAACATCAATGAATAACTCATCGAAACACAAATATGAACTTCAAAATCACAATTCTACCTATCCCATATACCAAAACATCAATAACTCATCAAAACACAAATATGAACTTCAAAATCTCAATTCTACCTATTCCATATACCAAAACATCAATGAATAACTCATCAAAAAACAAATATGAACTTCAAAATCACAATTCTACCTATTCCCATATACCAAAACATAAATGAATAACTCATCAAAACACAAATATGAACTGCCAAATCACAATTCTACCTATTCCATATACCAAAACATCAATAACTTATCAAAACACAAATATGAACTTCAAAAAACAATTTCAACCTATTCCATATACCAAAACATCAATTAATAACTCATTAAAACACAAATATGAACTTCAAAATCACAATTGTACCTATCCTATATACCAGAACATTAATAACTCATCAAAACACAAATATGAACTGCAAAATCATAATTATACCTATTCCATATACCAAAACATCAATAACTTATCAAAACACAAATATGAACTTCAAAAAACAATTTCAACCTATTCCATATACCAAAACATCAATTAATAACTCATTAAAACACAAATATGAACTTCAAAATCACAATTCTACCTATTCCATATACCAAAACATCAATAACTTATCAAAACACAAATATGAACTTCAAAAAACAATTTCAATCTATTCCATATACCAAAACATCAATTAATAACTCATTAAAACACAAATATGAACTTCAAAATCACAATTCTACCTATCCTATATACCAAAACATTAATAACTCATCAAAACACAAATATGAACTTCAAAATCACAATTCTACCTATTCGATATACCAAAACATCAATAACTCATCAAAATACAAATATGAACTTCAAAATCACAATTCTACCTATTCCATATAACAAAACATAATATAACTAATCAAAACACAAATATGAACTTCAAAATCACAATTCTACCTATTCCATATACCAAAACATCAATAACTCATCAAAACAAAAATATGAACTTCAAAATCTCAATTCTACCTATTCCTTATACCAAAACATCAATGAATAACTCATCAAAAAACAAATATGAACTTCAAAATCACAATTCTACCTATTCCATATACCAAAACATAATATAACTAATCAAAAACACAAATATGAACTTCAAAATCTCAATTCTACCTATTCCATATAACAAAACATAATATAACTAATCAAAACACAAATATGAACTTCAAAATCACAATTCTACCTATCCCATATTCCAAAACATCAATAACTCATCAAAACACAAATATGAACTTCAAAATCACAATTCTACCTATTCCATATACCAAAACATCAATAACTCATCAAAACACAAATATGAACTTCAAAACACAATTTCTATCTATTTCATTTACCAAAACATCAATAACTCATCAAAACACAAATATTACCTTCAAAATCACAATTCTACCTATTCCATATAACAAAACATAATATAACTCATCAAAAAACAAATATGAACTTCAAAATCACAATTCTACCTATTCCATATAACAAAACATAATATAACTCATCAAAACACAAATATGAACTTCAAAATCACAATTCTACCTATTCCATATATCAAAACATAATATAACTCATCAAAACACAAATATGAACTTCAAAATCACAATTCTACCTATTCCATATAACAAAACATAATATAACTAATCAAAACACAAATATGAACTTCAAAATCACAATTCTACCTATTCCATATACCAAAACATCAATAACTCATCAAAACACAAATATGAACTTCAAAATCTCAATTCTACCTATTCCATATACCAAAACATCAATGAATAACTCATCGAAACACAAATATGAACTTCAAAATCACAATTCTACCTATCCCATATACCAAAACATCAATAACTCATCAAAACACAAATATGAACTTCAAAATCTCAATTCTACCTATTCCATATACCAAAACATCAATGAATAACTCATCAAAAAACAAATATGAACTTCAAAATCACAATTCTACCTATTCCCATATACCAAAACATAAATGAATAACTCATCAAAACACAAATATGAACTGCAAAATCACAATTCTACCTATTCCATATACCAAAACATCAATAACTTATCAAAACACAAATATGAACTTCAAAAAACAATTTCAACCTATTCCATATACCAAAACATCAATTAATAACTCATTAAAACACAAATATGAACTTCAAAATCACAATTGTACCTATCCTATGTACCAGAACATTAATAACTCATCAAAACACAAATATGAACTGCAAAATCATAATTATACCTATTCCATATACCAAAACATCAATAACTTATCAAAACACAAATATGAACTTCAAAAAACAATTTCAACCTATTCCATATACCAAAACATCAATTAATAACTCATTAAAACACAAATATGAACTTCAAAATCACAATTCTACCTATCCCATATTCCAAAACATCAATAACTCATCAAAACACAAATATGAACTTCAGAATCACAATTCTACCTATCCTATATACCAAAACATTAATAACTCATCAAAACACAAATATGAACTTCAAAATCACAATTCTACCTATTCCATATACCAAAACATAAATAACTCATCAAAACACAAATATGAACTTCAAAATCACAATTCTACCTATTCCATATAACAAAACATAATATAACTCATCAAAACACAAATATGAACTTCAAAATCACAATTCTACCTATTCCACATACCAAAACATCAATAACTCATCAAAACACAAATATGAACTTCAAAATCACAATTCTACCTATCCCATATACCAAAACATCAATAACTCATTAAAACACAAATATGAACTTCAAAATGACAATTCTACCTATTCCATATAACAAAACATAATATAACTCATCAAAACACAAATATGAACTTCAAAATCACAATTCTACCTATTCCATATATCAAAACATAATATAACTCATCAAAACACAAATATGAACTTCAAAATCACAATTCTACCTATTCCATATAACAAAACATAATATAACTAATCAAAACACAAATATGAACTTCAAAATCACAATTCTACCTATTCCATATACCAAAACATCAATAACTCATCAAAACACAAATATGAACTTCAAAATCTCAATTCTACCTATTCCATATACCAAAACATCAATGAATAACTCATCGAAACACAAATATGAACTTCAAAATCACAATTCTACCTATCCCATATACCAAAACATCAATAACTCATCAAAACACAAATATGAACTTCAAAATCTCAATTCTACCTATTCCATATACCAAAACATCAATGAATAACTCATCAAAAAACAAATATGAACTTCAAAATCACAATTCTACCTATTCCCATATACCAAAACATAAATGAATAACTCATCAAAACACAAATATGAACTGCAAAATCACAATTCTACCTATTCCATATACCAAAACATCAATAACTTATCAAAACACAAATATGAACTTCAAAAAACAATTTCAACCTATTCCATATACCAAAACATCAATTAATAACTCATTAAAACACAAATATGAACTTCAAAATCACTATTGTACCTATCCTATATACCAGAACATTAATAACTCATCAAAACACAAATATGAACTGCAAAATCATAATTATACCTATTCCATATACCAAAACATCAATAACTTATCAAAACACAAATATGAACTTCAAAAAACAATTTCAACCTATTCCATATACCAAAACATCAATTAATAACTCATTAAAACACAAATATGAACTTCAAAATCACAATTCTACCTATTCCATATACCAAAACATCAATAACTTATCAAAACACAAATATGAACTTCAAAAAACAATTTCAATCTATTCCATATACCAAAACATCAATTAATAACTCATTAAAACACAAATATGAACTTCAAAATCACAATTCTACCTATCCTATATACCAAAACATTAATAACTCATCAAAACACAAATATGAACTTCAAAATCACAATTCTACCTATTCGATATACCAAAACATCAATAACTCATCAAAATACAAATATGAACTTCAAAATCACAATTCTACCTATTCCATATAACAAAACATAATATAACTAATCAAAACACAAATATGAACTTCAAAATCACAATTCTACCTATTCCATATACCAAAACATCAATAACTCATCAAAACAAAAATATGAACTTCAAAATCTCAATTCTACCTATTCCTTATACCAAAACATCAATGAATAACTCATCAAAAAACAAATATGAACTTCAAAATCACAATTCTACCTATTCCATATACCAAAACATAATATAACTAATCAAAAACACAAATATGAACTTCAAAATCTCAATTCTACCTATTCCATATAACAAAACATAATATAACTAATCAAAACACAAATATGAACTTCAAAATCACAATTCTACCTATCCCATATTCCAAAACATCAATAACTCATCAAAACACAAATATGAACTTCAAAATCACAATTCTACCTATTCCATATACCAAAACATCAATAAGTCATCAAAACACAAATATGAACTTCAAAACACAATTTCTATCTATTTCATTTACCAAAACATCAATAACTCATCAAAACACAAATATTACCTTCAAAATCACAATTCTACCTATTCCATATAACAAAACATAATATAACTCATCAAAACACAAATATGAACTTCAAAATCACAATTCTACCTATTCCATATACCAAAACATCAATAACTCTTCAAAACACAAATATGAACTTCAAAATCTCAATTCTACCTATTCCATATAACAAAACATAATATAACTCATCAAAACACAAATATGAACTTCAAAATCACAATTCTACCTATTCCATATAACAAAACATAATATAACTCATCAAAACACAAATATGAACTTCAAAATCACAATTGTACCTATTCCATTTACCAAAACAACAATAACTCATCAAAACACAAATATGAACTTCAAAATCACAATTCTACCTATTCCATATACCAAAATATCAATAACTCATCAAAACACAAATATGAACTTCAAAATCTCAATTCTACCTATTCCATATTCCAAAACATCAATGAATAACTCATCGAAACACAAATATGAACTTCAAAATCACAATTCTACCTATCCCATATTCCAAAACATCAATAACTCATCAAAACACAAATATGAACTTCAAAATCACAATTCTACCTATTCCATATACCAAAACATCAATAACTTATCAAAACACAAATATGAACTTCAAAAAAAAAATTCAACCTATTCCATATACCAAAACATCAATTAATAACTCATTAAAACACAAATATGAACTTCAAAATCTCAATTCCACCTATTCCATATACCAAAACATCAATGAATAACTCATCGAAACACAAATATGAACTTCAAAATCACAATTCTACCTATCCCATATTCCAAAACATCAATAACTCATCAAAACACAAATATGAACTGCAAAATCACAATTCTACCTATTCCATATACCAAAACATCAATAACTTATCAAAACACAAATATGAACTTCAAAAAAAAAATTCAACCTATTCCATATACCAAAACATCAATTAATAACTCATTAAAACACAAATATGAACTTCAAAATCTCAATTCCACCTATTCCATATACCAAAACATCAATGAATAACTCATCGAAACACAAATATGAACTTCAAAATCACAATTCTACCTATTCCATATAACAAAACATAATATAACTAATCAAAACACAAATATGAACTTCAAAATCACAATTCTACCTATTCCATATACCAAAACATCAATGAATAACTCATCGAAACACAAATATGAACTTCAAAATCTCAATTCTACCTATTCCATATAACAAAACATAATATAACTAATCAAAACACAAATATGAACTTCAAAATCACAATTCTACCTATCCTATATACCAAAACATTAATAACTCATCAAAACACAAATATGAACTTCAAAATCACAATTCTACCTATTCCATATACCAAAACATCAATAACTCATCAAAACACAAATATGAACTTCAAAATCACAATTCTACCTATTCCATATATCAAAACATAATATAACTCATCAAAACACAAATATGAACTTCAAAATCACAATTCTACCTATTCCATATAACAAAACATAATATAACTAATCAAAACACAAATATGAACTTCAAAATCACAATTCTACCTATTCCATATACCAAAACATCAATAACTCATCAAAACACAAATATGAACTTCAAAATCTCAATTCTACCTATTCCATATACCAAAACATCAATGAATAACTCATCGAAACACAAATATGAACTTCAAAATCACAATTCTACCTATCCCATATACCAAAACATCAATAACTCATCAAAACACAAATATGAACTTCAAAATCTCAATTCTACCTATTCCATATACCAAAACATCAATGAATAACTCATCAAAAAACAAATATGAACTTCAAAATCACAATTCTACCTATTCCCATATACCAAAACATAAATGAATAACTCATCAAAACACAAATATGAACTGCAAAATCACAATTCTACCTATTCCATATACCAAAACATCAATAACTTATCAAAACACAAATATGAACTTCAAAAAACAATTTCAACCTATTCCATATACCAAAACATCAATTAATAACTCATTAAAACACAAATATGAACTTCAAAATCACAATTCTACCTATCCTATATACCAAAACATTAATAACTCATCAAAACACAAATATGAACTGCAAAATCATAATTCTACCTATTCCATATACCAAAACATCAATAACTTATCAAAACACAAATATGAACTTCAAAAAACAATTTCAACCTATTCCATATACCAAAACATCAATTAATAACTCATTAAAACACAAATATGAACTTCAAAATCACAATTCTACCTATTCCATATACCAAAACATCAATAACTTATCAAAACACAAATATGAACTTCAAAAAACAATTTCAACCTATTCCATATACCAAAACATCAATTAATAACTCATTAAAACACAAATATGAACTTCAAAATCACAATTCTACCTATCCTATATACCAAAACATTAATAACTCATCAAAACACAAATATGAACTTCAAAATCACAATTCTACCTATTCGATATACCAAAACATCAATAACTCATCAAAATACAAATATGAACTTCAAAATCACAATTCTACCTATTCCATATAACAAAACATAATATAACTAATCAAAACACAAATATGAACTTCAAAATCACAATTCTACCTATTCCATATACCAAAACATCAATGAATAACTCATCGAAACACAAATATGAACTTCAAAATCTCAATTCTACCTATTCCATATAACAAAACATAATATAACTAATCAAAACACAAATATGAACTTCAAAATCACAATTCTACCTATTCCATATACCAAAATATCAATAACTCATCAAAACACAAATATGAACTTCAAAATCTCAATTCTACCTATTCCATATACCAAAACATCAATGAATAACTCATCGAAACACAAATATGAACTTCAAAATCACAATTCTACCTATCCCATATTCCAAAACATCAATAACTCATCAAAACAAAAATATGAACTTCAAAATCTCAATTCTACCTATTCCATATACCAAAACATCAATGAATAACTCATCAAAAAACAAATATGAACTTCAAAATCACAATTCTACCTATTCCATATAACAAAACATAATATAACTCATCAAAACAAAAATATGAACTTCAAAATCACAATTCTACCTATCCCATATACCAAAACATCAATAACTCATCAAAACACAAATATGAACTTCAAAACACGATTTCTATCTATTCCATATACCAAAACAATCAATAACTCATCAAAACACAAATATGAACTTCAGAATCACAATTCTACCTATCCTATATACCAAAACATTAATAACTCATCAAAACACAAATATGAACTTCAAAATCACAATTCTACCTATTCCATATACCAAAACATCAATAACTCATCAAAACACAAATATGAACTTCAAAATCTCAATTCTACCTATTCCATATACCAAAACATCAATGAATAACTCATCGAAACACAAATATGAACTTCAAAATCACAATTCTACCTATCCCATATACCAAAACATCAATAACTCATCAAAACACAAATATGAACTTCAAAATCTCAATTCTACCTATTCCATATACCAAAACATCAATGAATAACTCATCAAAAAACAAATATGAACTTCAAAATCACAATTCCACCTATTCCCATATACCAAAACATAAATGAATAACTCATCAAAACACAAATATGAACTGCAAAATCACAATTCTACCTATTCCATATACCAAAACATCAATAACTTATCAAAACACAAATATGAACTTCAAAAAACAATTTCAACCTATTCCATATACCAAAACATCAATTAATAACTCATTAAAACACAAATATGAACTTCAAAATCACAATTCTACCTATCCTATATACCAAAACATTAATAACTCATCAAAACACAAATATGAACTGCAAAATCATAATTCTACCTATTCCATATACCAAAACATCAATAACTTATCAAAACACAAATATGAACTTCAAAAAATAATTTCAACCTATTCCATATACCAAAACATCAATTAATAACTCATTAAAACACAAATATGAACTTCAAAATCACAATTCTACCTATTCCATATACCAAAACATCAATAACTTATCAAAACACAAATATGAACTTCAAAAAACAATTTCAACCTATTCCATATACCAAAACATCAATTAATAACTCATTAAAACACAAATATGAACTTCAAAATCACAATTCTACCTATCCTTTATACTAAAACATTAATAACTCATCAAAACACAAATATGAACTTCAAAATCACAATTCTACCTATTCGATATACCAAAACATCAATAACTCATCAAAATACAAATATGAACTTCAAAATCATAATTCTACCTATTCCATATAACAAAACATAATATAACTAATCAAAACACAAATATGAACTTCAAAATCACAATTCTACCTATTCCATATACCAAAACATCAATAACTCATCAAAACAAAAATATGAACTTCAAAATCTCAATTCTACCTATTCCTTATACCAAAACATCAATGAATAATTCATCGAAACACAAATATGAACTTCAAAATCACAATTCTACCTATCCCATATACCAAAACATCAATAACTCATCAAAACACAAATATGAACTTCAAAATCTCAATTCTACCTATTCCATATACCAAAACATCAATGAATAACTCATCAAAAAAAAAAATATGAACTTCAAAATCACAATTCTACCTATTCCCATATACCAAAACATAAATGAATAACTCATCAAAACACAAATATGAACTGCAAAATCACAATTTCTATCTATTTCATTTACCAAAACATCAATAACTCATCAAAACACAAATATTACCTTCAAAATCACAATTCTACCTATTCCATATAACAAAACATAATATAACTCATCAAAACACAAATATGAACTTCAAAATCACAATTCTACCTATCCCATATACCAAAACATCAATAACTCATCAAAACACAAATATGAACTTCAAAACACGATTTCTATCTATTCCATATACCAAAACAATCAATAACTCATCAAAACACAAATATGAACTTCAGAATCACAATTCTACCTATCCTATATACCAAAACATTAATAACTCATCAAAACACAAATATGAACTTCAAAATCACAATTCTACCTATTCCATATACCAAAACATCAATAACTCATCAAAACACAAATATGAACTTCAAAATCTCAATTCTACCTATTCCATATACCAAAACATCAATGAATAACTCATCGAAACACAAATATGAACTTCAAAATCACAATTCTACCTATCCCATATACCAAAACATCAATAACTCATCAAAACACAAATATGAACTTCAAAATCTCAATTCTACCTATTCCATATACCAAAACATCAATGAATAACTCATCAAAAAACAAATATGAACTTCAAAATCACAATTCCACCTATTCCCATATACCAAAACATAAATGAATAACTCATCAAAACACAAATATGAACTGCAAAATCACAATTCTACCTATTCCATATACCAAAACATCAATAACTTATCAAAACACAAATATGAACTTCAAAAAACAATTTCAACCTATTCCATATACCAAAACATCAATTAATAACTCATTAAAACACAAATATGAACTTCAAAATCACAATTCTACCTATCCTATATACCAAAACATTAATAACTCATCAAAACACAAATATGAACTGCAAAATCATAATTCTACCTATTCCATATACCAAAACATCAATAACTTATCAAAACACAAATATGAACTTCAAAAAACAATTTCAACCTATTCCATATACCAAAACATCAATTAATAACTCATTAAAACACAAATATGAACTTCAAAATCACAATTCTACCTATTCCATATACCAAAACATCAATAACTTATCAAAACACAAATATGAACTTCAAAAAACAATTTCAACCTATTCCATATACCAAAACATCAATTAATAACTCATTAAAACACAAATATGAACTTCAAAATCACAATTCTACCTATCCTTTATACCAAAACATTAATAACTCATCAAAACACAAATATGAACTTCAAAATCACAATTCTACCTATTCGATATACCAAAACATCAATAACTCATCAAAATACAAATATGAACTTCAAAATCATAATTCTACCTATTCCATATAACAAAACATAATATAACTAATCAAAACACAAATATGAACTTCAAAATCACAATTCTACCTATTCCATATACCAAAACATCAATAACTCATCAAAACAAAAATATGAACTTCAAAATCTCAATTCTACCTATTCCTTATACCAAAACATCAATGAATAATTCATCGAAACACAAATATGAACTTCAAAATCACAATTCTACCTATCCCATATACCAAAACATCAATGAATAACTCATCAAAACAAAAATATGAACTTCAAAATCACAATTCTACCTATCCCATATACCAAAACATCAATAACTCATCAAAACACAAATATGAACTTCAAAACACGATTTCTATCTATTCCATATACCAAAACAATCAATAACTCATCAAAACACAAATATGAACTTCAGAATCACAATTCTACCTATCCTATATACCAAAACATTAATAACTCATCAAAACACAAATATGAACTTCAAAATCACAATTCTACCTATTCCATATACCAAAACATCAATGAATAACTCATCGAAACACAAATATGAACTTCAAAATCACAATTCTACCTATCCCATATTCCAAAACATCAATAACTCATCAAAACACAAATATGAACTTCAAAATCACAATTCTACCTATTCCATATACCAAAACATCAATAACTTATCAAAACACAAATATGAACTTCAAAAAAAAAATTCAACCTATTCCATATACCAAAACATCAATTAATAACTCATTAAAACACAAATATGAACTTCAAAATCTCAATTCCACCTATTCCATATACCAAAACATCAATGAATAACTCATCGAAACACAAATATGAACTTCAAAATCACAATTCTACCTATTCCATATAACAAAACATAATATAACTAATCAAAACACAAATATGAACTTCAAAATCACAATTCTACCTATTCCATATACCAAAACATCAATGAATAACTCATCGAAACACAAATATGAACTTCAAAATCACAATTCTACCTATCCCATATTCCAAAACATCAATAACTCATCAAAACACAAATATGAACTTCAAAATCTCAATTCTACCTATTCCATATACCAAAACATCAATGAATAACTCATCAAAAAACAAATATGAACTTCAAAATCACAATTCTACCTATTCCATATAACAAAACATAATATAACTCATCAAAACAAAAATATGAACTTCAAAATCACAATTCTACCTATCCCATATACCAAAACATCAATAACTCATCAAAACACAAATATGAACTTCAAAACACGATTTCTATCTATTCCATATACCAAAACAATCAATAACTCATCAAAACACAAATATGAACTTCAGAATCACAATTCTACCTATCCTATATACCAAAACATTAATAACTCATCAAAACACAAATATGAACTTCAAAATCACAATTCTACCTATTCCATATACCAAAACATCAATGAATAACTCATCGAAACACAAATATGAACTTCAAAATCACAATTCTACCTATCCCATATTCCAAAACATCAATAACTCATCAAAACACAAATATGAACTTCAAAATCACAATTCTACCTATTCCATATACCAAAACATCAATAACTTATCAAAACACAAATATGAACTTCAAAAAAAAAATTCAACCTATTCCATATACCAAAACATCAATTAATAACTCATTAAAACACAAATATGAACTTCAAAATCTCAATTCCACCTATTCCATATACCAAAACATCAATGAATAACTCATCGAAACACAAATATGAACTTCAAAATCACAATTCTACCTATTCCATATAACAAAACATAATATAACTAATCAAAACACAAATATGAACTTCAAAATCACAATTCTACCTATTCCATATACCAAAACATCAATGAATAACTCATCGAAACACAAATATGAACTTCAAAATCTCAATTCTACCTATTCCATATAACAAAACATAATATAACTAATCAAAACACAAATATGAACTTCAAAATCACAATTCTACCTATTCCATATACCAAAATATCAATAACTCATCAAAACACAAATATGAACTTCAAAATCTCAATTCTACCTATTCCATATACCAAAACATCAATGAATAACTCATCGAAACACAAATATGAACTTCAAAATCACAATTCTACCTATCCCATATTCCAAAACATCAATAACTCATCAAAACACAAATATGAACTTCAAAATCACAATTCTACCTATTCCATATACCAAAACATCAATAACTCATCAAAACACAAATATGAACTTCAAAACACAATTTCTATCTATTTCATTTACCAAAACATCAATAACTCATCAAAACACAAATATTACCTTCAAAATCACAATTCTACCTATTCTATATAACAAAACATAATATAACTCATCAAAACACAAATATGAACTTCAAAATCACAATTCTACCTATTCCATATACCAAAACATCAATAACTCATCAAAACACAAATATGAACTTCAAAATCTCAATTCTACATATTCCATATAACAAAACATAATATAACTAAACAAAACACAAATATGAACTTCAAAATCACAATTCTACCTATTCCATATACCAAAATATCAATAACTCATCAAAACACAAATATGAACTTCAAAATCTCAATTCTACCTATTTCATATACCAAAACATCAATGAATAACTCATCGAAACACAAATATGAACTTCAAAATCACAATTCTACCTATCCCATATACCAAAACATCAATAACTCATCAAAACACAAATATGAACTTCAAAATCTCAATTCTACCAATTCCATATACCAAAACATCAATGAATAACTCATCAAAAAACAAATATGAACTTCAAAATCACAATTCTACCTATTCCCATATACCAAAACATAAATGAATAACTCATCAAAACACAAATATGAACTGCAAAATCACAATTCTACCTATTCCATATACCAAAACATCAATAACTTATCAAAACACAAATATGAACTTCAAAAAAAAAATTCAACCTATTCCATATACCAAAACATCAATTAATAACACATTAAAACACAAATATGAACTTCAAAATCTCAATTCCACCTATTCCATATACCAAAACATCAATGAATAACTCATCGAAACACAAATATGAACTTCAAAATCACAATTCTACCTATTCCATATAACAAAACATAATATAACTAATCAAAACACAAATATGAACTTCAAAATCACAATTCTACCTATTCCATATACCAAAACATCAATGAATAACTCATCGAAACACAAATATGAACTTCAAAATCTCAATTCTACCTATTCCATATAACAAAACATAATATAACTAATCAAAACACAAATATGAACTTCAAAATCACAATTCTACCTATTCCATATACCAAAATATCAATAACTCATCAAAACACAAATATGAACTTCAAAATCTCAATTCTACCTATTCCATATACCAAAACATCAATGAATAACTCATCGAAACACAAATATGAACTTCAAAATCACAATTCTACCTATCCCATATTCCAAAACATCAATAACTCATCAAAACACAAATATGAACTTCAAAATCTCAATTCTACCTATTCCATATACCAAAACATCAATGAATAACTCATCAAAAAACAAATATGAACTTCAAAATCACAATTCTACCTATTCCATATAACAAAACATAATATAACTCATCAAAACAAAAATATGAACTTCAAAATCACAATTCTACCTATCCCATATACCAAAACATCAATAACTCATCAAAACACAAATATGAACTTCAAAACACGATTTCTATCTATTCCATATACCAAAACAATCAATAACTCATCAAAACACAAATATGAACTTCAGAATCACAATTCTACCTATCCTATATACCAAAACATTAATAACTCATCAAAACACAAATATGAACTTCAAAATCACAATTCTACCTATTCCATATACCAAAACATCAATAACTCATCAAAACACAAATATGAACTTCAAAATCTCAATTCTACCTATTCCTTATACCAAAACATCAATGAATAACTCATCGAAACACAAATATGAACTTCAAAATCACAATTCTACCTATTCCATATACCAAAATATCAATAACTCATCAAAACACAAATATGAACTTCAAAATCTCAATTCTACCTATTCCATATACCAAAACATCAATGAATAACTCATCGAAACACAAATATGAACTTCAAAATCACAATTCTACCTATCCCATATACCAAAACATCAATAACTCATCAAAACACAAATATGAACTTCAAAATCTCAATTCTACCTATTCCATATACCAAAACATCAATGAATAACTCATCAAAAAACAAATATGAACTTCAAAATCACAATTCTACCTATTCCCATATACCAAAACATAAATGAATAACTCATCAAACCACAAATATGAACTGCAAAATCACAATTCTACCTATTCCATATACCAAAACATCAATAACTTATCAAAACACAAATATGAACTTCAAAAAAAAAATTCAACCTATTCCATATACCAAAACATCAATTAATAACACATTAAAACACAAATATGAACTTCAAAATCTCAATTCCACCTATTCCATATACCAAAACATCAATGAATAACTCATCGAAACACAAATATGAACTTCAAAATCACAATTCTACCTATTCCATATAACAAAACATAATATAACTAATCAAAACACAAATATGAACTTCAAAATCACAATTCTACCTATTCCATATACCAAAACATCAATGAATAACTCATCGAAACACAAATATGAACTTCAAAATCTCAATTCTACCTATTCCATAAAACAAAACATAATATAACTAATCAAAACACAAATATGAACTTCAAAATCACAATTCTACCTATTCCATATACCAAAATATCAATAACTCATCAAAACACAAATATGAACTTCAAAATCTCAATTCTACCTATTCCATATACCAAAACATCAATGAATAACTCATCGAAACACAAATATGAACTTCAAAATCACAATTCTACCTATCCCATATTCCAAAACATCAATAACTCATCAAAACACAAATATGAACTTCAAAATCTCAATTCTACCTATTCCATATACCAAAACATCAATGAATAACTCATCAAAAAACAAATATGAACTTCAAAATCACAATTCTACCTATTCCATATAACAAAACATAATATAACTCATCAAAACAAAAATATGAACTTCAAAATCACAATTCTACCTATCCCATATACCAAAACATCAATAACTCATCAAAACACACATATGAACTTCAAAACACGATTTCTATCTATTCCATATACCAAAACAATCAATAACTCATCAAAACACAAATATGAACTTCAGAATCACAATTCTACCTATCCTATATACCAAAACATTAATAACTCATCAAAACACAAATATGAACTTCAAAATCACAATTCTACCTATTCCATATACCAAAACATCAATAACTCATCAAAACACAAATATGAACTTCAAAATCACAATTCTACCTATTCCCATATACCAAAACATAAATGAATAACTCATCAAAACACAAATATGAACTGCAAAATCACAATTCTACCTATTCCATATACCAAAACATCAATAACTTATCAAAACACAAATATGAACTTCAAAAAAAAAATTCAACCTATTCCATATACCAAAACATCAATTAATAACTCATTAAAACACAAATATGAACTTCAAAATCTCAATTCCACCTATTCCATATACCAAAACATCAATGAATAACTCATCGAAACACAAATATGAACTTCAAAATCACAATTCTACCTATTCCATATAACAAAACATAATATAACTAATCAAAACACAAATATGAACTTCAAAATCACAATTCTACCTATTCCATATACCAAAACATCAATGAATAACTCATCGAAACACAAATATGAACTTCAAAATCTCAATTCTACCTATTCCATATAACAAAACATAATATAACTAATCAAAACACAAATATGAACTTCAAAATCACAATTCTACCTATTCCATATACCAAAATATCAATAACTCATCAAAACACAAATATGAACTTCAAAATCTCAATTCTACCTATTCCATATACCAAAACATCAATGAATAACTCATCGAAACACAAATATGAACTTCAAAATCACAATTCTACCTATCCCATATTCCAAAACATCAATAACTCATCAAAACACAAATATGAACTTCAAAATCACAATTCTACCTATTCCATATACCAAAACATCAATAACTCATCAAAACACAAATATGAACTTCAAAACACAATTTCTATCTATTTCATTTACCAAAACATCAATAACTCATCAAAACACAAATATTACCTTCAAAATCACAATTCTACCTATTCCATATAACAAAACATAATATAACTCATCAAAACACAAATATGAACTTCAAAATCACAATTCTACCTATTCCATATACCAAAACATCAATAACTCATCAAAACACAAATATGAACTTCAAAATCTCAATTCTACATATTCCATATAACAAAACATAATATAACTAATCAAAACACAAATATGAACTTCAAAATCACAATTCTACCTATTCCATATACCAAAATATCAATAACTCATCAAAACACAAATATGAACTTCAAAATCTCAATTCTACCTATTTCATATACCAAAACATCAATGAATAACTCATCGAAACACAAATATGAACTTCAAAATCACAATTCTACCTATCCCATATACCAAAACATCAATAACTCATCAAAACACAAATATGAACTTCAAAATCTCAATTCTACCAATTCCATATACCAAAACATCAATGAATAACTCATCAAAAAACAAATATGAACTTCAAAATCACAATTCTACCTATTCCCATATACCAAAACATAAATGAATAACTCATCAAAACACAAATATGAACTGCAAAATCACAATTCTACCTATTCCATATACCAAAACATCAATAACTTATCAAAACACAAATATGAACTTCAAAAAAAAAATTCAACCTATTCCATATACCAAAACATCAATTAATAACACATTAAAACACAAATATGAACTTCAAAATCTCAATTCCACCTATTCCATATACCAAAACATCAATGAATAACTCATCGAAACACAAATATGAACTTCAAAATCACAATTCTACCTATTCCATATAACAAAACATAATATAACTAATCAAAACACAAATATGAACTTCAAAATCACAATTCTACCTATTCCATATACCAAAATATCAATAACTCATCAAAACACAAATATGAACTTCAAAATCTCAATTCTACCTATTCCATATACCAAAACATCAATGAATAACTCATCGAAACACAAATATGAACTTCAAAATCACAATTCTACCTATCCCATATTCCAAAACATCAATAACTCATCAAAACACAAATATGAACTTCAAAATCTCAATTCTACCTATTCCATATACCAAAACATCAATGAATAACTCATCAAAAAACAAATATGAACTTCAAAATCACAATTCTACCTATTCCATATAACAAAACATAATATAACTCATCAAAACAAAAATATGAACTTCAAAATCACAATTCTACCTATCCCATATACCAAAACATCAATAACTCATCAAAACACAAATATGAACTTCAAAACACGATTTCTATATATTCCATATACCAAAACAATCAATAACTCATCAAAACACAAATATGAACTTCAGAATCACAATTCTACCTATCCTATATACCAAAACATTAATAACTCATCAAAACACAAATATGAACTTCAAAATCACAATTCTACCTATTCCATATACCAAAACATCAATAACTCATCAAAACACAAATATGAACTTCAAAATCACAATTCTACCTATTCCATATAACAAAACATAATATAACTCATCAAAACACAAATATGAACTTCAAAATCACAATTCTACCTATTCCACATACCTAAACATCAATAACTCATCAAAACACAAATATGAACTTCAAAATCACAATTCTACCTATCCCATATACCAAAACATCAATAACTCATTAAAACACAAATATGAACTTCAAAATGACAATTCTACCTATTCCATATAACAAAACATAATATAACTCATCAAAACACAAATACGAACTTCAAAATCACAATTCTACCTATTCCATATATCAAAACATAATATAACTCATCAAAACACAAATATGAACTTCAAAATCACAATTCTACCTATTCCATATAACAAAACATAATATAACTAATCAAAACACAAATATGAACTTCAAAATCACAATTCTACCTATTCCATATACCAAAACATCAATAACTCATCAAAACACAAATATGAACTTCAAAATCTCAATTCTACCTATTCCATATACCAAAACATCAATGAATAACTCATCGAAACACAAATATGAACTTCAAAATCACAATTCTACCTATCCCATATACCAAAACATCAATAACTCATCAAAACACAAATATGAACTTCAAAATCTCAATTCTACCTATTCCATATACCAAAACATCAATGAATAACTCATCAAAAAACAAATATGAACTTCAAAATCACAATTCTACCTATTCCCATTTACCAAAACATAAATGAATAACTCATCAAAACACAAATATGAACTGCAAAATCACAATTCTACCTATTCCATATACCAAAACATCAATAACTTATCAAAACACAAATATGAACTTCAAAAAACAATTTCAACCTATTCCATATACCAAAACATCAATTAATAACTCATTAAAACACAAATATGAACTTCAAAATCACAATTCTACCTATCCTATATACCAAAACATTAATAACTCATCAAAACAAAAATATGAACTGCAAAATCATAATTCTACCTATTCCATATACCAAAACATCAATAACTTATCAAAACACAAATATGAACTTCAAAAAACAATTTCAACCTATTCCATATACCAAAACATCAATTAATAACTCATTAAAACACAAATATGAACTTCAAAATCACAATTCTACCTATTCCATATACCAAAACATCAATGAATAACTCATCAAAAAACAAATATGAACTTCAAAATCACAATTCTACCTATTCCCATATACCAAAACATAAATGAATAACTCATCAAAACACAAATATGAACTGCAAAATCACAATTCTACCTATTCCATATAACAAAACATAATATAACTAATCAAAACACAAATATGAACTTCAAAATCACAATTCTACCTATTCCATATACCAAAACATCAATGAATAACTCATCGAAACACAAATATGAACTTCAAAATCTCAATTCAACCTATTCCATATAACAAAACATAATATAACTAATCAAAACACAAATATGAACTTCAAAATCACAATTCTACCTATTCCATATACCAAAATATCAATAACTCATCAAAACACAAATATGAACTTCAAAATCTCAATTCTACCTATTCCATATACCAAAACATCAATGAATAACTCATCGAAACACAAATATGAACTTCAAAATCACAATTCTACCTATTCCATATACCAAAACATCAATAACTCATCAAAACACAAATATGAACTTCAAAACACAATTTCTATCTATTTCATTTACCAAAACATCAATAACTCATCAAAACACAAATATTACCTTCAAAATCACAATTCTACCTATTCCATATAACAAAACATAATATAACTCATCAAAACACAAATATGAACTTCAAAATCACAATTCTACCTATTCCATATACCAAAACATCAATAACTCATCAAAACACAAATATGAACTTCAAAATCTCAATTCTACATATTCCATATAACAAAACATAATATAACTAATCAAAACACAAATATGAACTTCAAAATCACAATTCTACCTATTCCATATACCAAAATATCAATAACTCATCAAAACACAAATATGAACTTCAAAATCTCAATTCTACCTATTTCATATACCAAAACATCAATGAATAACTCATCGAAACACAAATATGAACTTCAAAATCACAATTCTACCTATCCCATATACCAAAACATCAATAACTCATCAAAACACAAATATGAACTTCAAAATCTCAATTCTACCAATTCCATATACCAAAACATCAATGAATAACTCATCAAAAAACAAATATGAACTTCAAAATCTCAATTCTACCTATTCCATATACCAAAACATCAATGAATAACTCATCGAAACACAAATATGAACTTCAAAATCACAATTCTACCTATTCCATATATCAAAACATAATATAACTCATCAAAACACAAATATGAACTACAAAATCACAATTCTACCTATTCCATATAACAAAACATAATATAACTCATCAAAACACAAATATGAACTTCAAAAAACAATTTCAACCTATTCCATATACCAAAACATCAATGAATAACTCATCGAAACACAAATATGAACTTCAAAATCTCAATTCTACCTATTCCATATATCAAAACATAATATAACTCATCAAAACACAAATACGAACTTCAAAATCACAATTCTACCTATTCCATATACCAAAACATCAATGAATAACTCATCGAAACACAAATATGAACTTCAAAATCACAATTCTACCTATCCCATATACCAAAACATCAATAACTCATCAAAACACAAATATGAACTTCAAAATCTCAATTCTACCTATTTCATATACCAAAACATCAATGAATAACTCATCGAAACACAAATATGAACTTCAAAATCACAATTCTACCTATCCCATATACCAAAACATCAATAACTCATCAAAACACAAATATGAACTTCAAAATCTCAATTCTACCTATTCCATATACCAAAACATCAATGAATAACTCATCGAAACACAAATATGAACTTCAAAATCACAATTCTACCTATTCCATATATCAAAACATAATATAACTCATCAAAACACAAATACGAACTTCAAAATCACAATTCTACCTATTCCATATATCAAAACATAATATAACTCATCAAAACACAAATATGAACTTCAAAATCACAATTCTACCTATTCCATATAACAAAACATAATATAACTAATCAAAACACAAATATGAACTTCAAAATCACAATTCTACCTATTCCATATACCAAAACATCAATGAATAACTCATCGAAACACAAATATGAACTTCAAAATCTCAATTCTACCTATTCCATATACCAAAACATCAATGAATAACTCATCGAAACACAAATATGAACTTCAAAATCACAATTCTACCTATCCCATATACCAAAACATCAATAACTCATCAAAACACAAATATGAACTTCAAAATCTCAATTCTACCTATTCCATATACCAAAACATCAATGAATAACTCATCAAAAAACAAATATGAACTTCAAAATCACAATTCTACCTATTCCCATTTACCAAAACATAAATGAATAACTCATCAAAACACAAATATGAACTGCAAAATCACAATTCTACCTATTCCATATACCAAAACATCAATAACTTATCAAAACACAAATATGAACTTCAAAAAACAATTTCAACCTATTCCATATACCAAAACATCAATTAATAACTCATTAAAACACAAATATGAACTTCAAAATCACAATTCTACCTATCCTATATACCAAAACATTAATAACTCATCAAAACAAAAATATGAACTGCAAAATCATAATTCTACCTATTCCATATACCAAAACATCAATAACTTATCAAAACACAAATATGAACTTCAAAAAACAATTTCAACCTATTCCATATACCAAAACATCAATTAATAACTCATTAAAACACAAATATGAACTTCAAAATCACAATTCTACCTATTCCATATACCAAAACATCAATGAATAACTCATCAAAAAACAAATATGAACTTCAAAATCACAATTCTACCTATTCCCATATACCAAAACATAAATGAATAACTCATCAAAACACAAATATGAACTGCAAAATCACAATTCTACCTATTCCATATACCAAAACATCAATAACTTATCAAAACACAAATATGAACTTCAAAAAAAAAATTCAACCTATTCCATATACCAAAACATCAATTAATAACACATTAAAACACAAATATGAACTTCAAAATCTCAATTCCACCTATTCCATATACCAAAACATCAATGAATAACTCATCGAAACACAAATATGAACTTCAAAATCACAATTCTACCTATTCCATATAACAAAACATAATATAACTAATCAAAACACAAATATGAACTTCAAAATCACAATTCTACCTATTCCATATACCAAAACATCAATGAATAACTCATCGAAACACAAATATGAACTTCAAAATCTCAATTCAACCTATTCCATATAACAAAACATAATATAACTAATCAAAACACAAATATGAACTTCAAAATCACAATTCTACCTATTCCATATACCAAAATATCAATAACTCATCAAAACACAAATATGAACTTCAAAATCTCAATTCTACCTATTCCATATACCAAAACATCAATGAATAACTCATCGAAACACAAATATGAACTTCAAAATCACAATTCTACCTATTCCATATACCAAAACATCAATAACTCATCAAAACACAAATATGAACTTCAAAACACAATTTCTATCTATTTCATTTACCAAAACATCAATAACTCATCAAAACACAAATATTACCTTCAAAATCACAATTCTACCTATTCCATATAACAAAACATAATATAACTCATCAAAACACAAATATGAACTTCAAAATCACAATTCTACCTATTCCATATACCAAAACATCAATAACTCATCAAAACACAAATATGAACTTCAAAATCTCAATTCTACATATTCCATATAACAAAACATAATATAACTAATCAAAACACAAATATGAACTTCAAAATCACAATTCTACCTATTCCATATACCAAAATATCAATAACTCATCAAAACACAAATATGAACTTCAAAATCTCAATTCTACCTATTTCATATACCAAAACATCAATGAATAACTCATCGAAACACAAATATGAACTTCAAAATCACAATTCTACCTATCCCATATACCAAAACATCAATAACTCATCAAAACACAAATATGAACTTCAAAATCTCAATTCTACCAATTCCATATACCAAAACATCAATGAATAACTCATCAAAAAACAAATATGAACTTCAAAATCACAATTCTACCTATTCCCATATACCAAAACATAAATGAATAACTCATCAAAACACAAATATGAACTGCAAAATCACAATTCTACCTATTCCATATACCAAAACATCAATAACTTATCAAAACACAAATATGAACTTCAAAAAAAAAATTCAACCTATTCCATATACCAAAACATCAATTAATAACACATTAAAACACAAATATGAACTTCAAAATCTCAATTCCACCTATTCCATATACCAAAACATCAATGAATAACTCATCGAAACACAAATATGAACTTCAAAATCACAATTCTACCTATTCCATATAACAAAACATAATATAACTAATCAAAACACAAATATGAACTTCAAAATCACAATTCTACCTATTCCATATACCAAAATATCAATAACTCATCAAAACACAAATATGAACTTCAAAATCTCAATTCTACCTATTCCATATACCAAAACATCAATGAATAACTCATCGAAACACAAATATGAACTTCAAAATCACAATTCTACCTATCCCATATTCCAAAACATCAATAACTCATCAAAACACAAATATGAACTTCAAAATCTCAATTCTACCTATTCCATATACCAAAACATCAATGAATAACTCATCAAAAAACAAATATGAACTTCAAAATCACAATTCTACCTATTCCATATAACAAAACATAATATAACTCATCAAAACAAAAATATGAACTTCAAAATCACAATTCTACCTATCCCATATACCAAAACATCAATAACTCATCAAAACACAAATATGAACTTCAAAACACGATTTCTATATATTCCATATACCAAAACAATCAATAACTCATCAAAACACAAATATGAACTTCAGAATCACAATTCTACCTATCCTATATACCAAAACATTAATAACTCATCAAAACACAAATATGAACTTCAAAATCACAATTCTACCTATTCCATATACCAAAACATCAATAACTCATCAAAACACAAATATGAACTTCAAAATCACAATTCTACCTATTCCATATAACAAAACATAATATAACTCATCAAAACACAAATATGAACTTCAAAATCACAATTCTACCTATTCCACATACCTAAACATCAATAACTCATCAAAACACAAATATGAACTTCAAAATCACAATTCTACCTATCCCATATACCAAAACATCAATAACTCATTAAAACACAAATATGAACTTCAAAATGACAATTCTACCTATTCCATATAACAAAACATAATATAACTCATCAAAACACAAATACGAACTTCAAAATCACAATTCTACCTATTCCATATATCAAAACATAATATAACTCATCAAAACACAAATATGAACTTCAAAATCACAATTCTACCTATTCCATATAACAAAACATAATATAACTAATCAAAACACAAATATGAACTTCAAAATCACAATTCTACCTATTCCATATACCAAAACATCAATAACTCATCAAAACACAAATATGAACTTCAAAATCTCAATTCTACCTATTCCATATACCAAAACATCAATGAATAACTCATCGAAACACAAATATGAACTTCAAAATCACAATTCTACCTATCCCATATACCAAAACATCAATAACTCATCAAAACACAAATATGAACTTCAAAATCTCAATTCTACCTATTCCATATACCAAAACATCAATGAATAACTCATCAAAAAACAAATATGAACTTCAAAATCACAATTCTACCTATTCCCATTTACCAAAACATAAATGAATAACTCATCAAAACACAAATATGAACTGCAAAATCACAATTCTACCTATTCCATATACCAAAACATCAATAACTTATCAAAACACAAATATGAACTTCAAAAAACAATTTCAACCTATTCCATATACCAAAACATCAATTAATAACTCATTAAAACACAAATATGAACTTCAAAATCACAATTCTACCTATCCTATATACCAAAACATTAATAACTCATCAAAACACAAATATGAACTGCAAAATCATAATTCTACCTATTCCATATACCAAAACATCAATAACTTATCAAAACACAAATATGAACTTCAAAAAACAATTTCAACCTATTCCATATACCAAAACATCAATTAATAACTCATTAAAACACAAATATGAACTTCAAAATCACAATTCTACCTATTCCATATACCAAAACATCAATGAATAACTCATCAAAAAATAAATATGAACTTCAAAATCACAATTCTACCTATTCCCATATACCAAAACATAAATGAATAACTCATCAAAACACAAATATGAACTGCAAAATCACAATTCTACCTATTCCATATACCAAAACATAATATAACTAATCAAAACACAAATATGAACTTCAAAATCACAATTCTACCTATTCCATATACCAAAATATCAATAACTCATCAAAACACAAATATGAACTTCAAAATCTCAATTCTACCTATTCCATATAACAAACCATAATATAACTAATCAAAACACAAATATGAACTTCAAAAAAAAAATTCAACCTATTCCATATACCAAAACATCAATTAATAACTCATTAAAACACAAATATGAACTTCAAAATCTCAATTCCACCTATTCCATATACCAAAACATCAATGAATAACTCATCGAAACACAAATATGAACTTCAAAATCACAATTCTACCTATTCCATATAACAAAACATAATATAACTAATCAAAACACAAATATGAACTTCAAAATCACAATTCTACCTATTCCATATACCAAAACATCAATGAATAACTCATCGAAACACAAATATGAACTTCAAAATCTCAATTCAACCTATTCCATATAACAAAACATAATATAACTAATCAAAACACAAATATGAACTTCAAAATCACAATTCTACCTATTCCATATACCAAAATATCAATAACTCATCAAAACACAAATATGAACTTCAAAATCTCAATTCTACCTATTCCATATACCAAAACATCAATGAATAACTCATCGAAACACAAATATGAACTTCAAAATCACAATTCTACCTATCCCATATTCCAAAACATCAATAACTCATCAAAACACAAATATGAACTTCAAAAAACAATTTCAACCTATTCCATATACCAAAACATCAATTAATAACTCATTAAAACACAAATATGAACTTCAAAATCACAATTCTACCTATTCCATATACCAAAACATCAATAACTTATCAAAACACAAATATGAACTTCAAAAAACAATTTCAACCTATTCCATATACCAAAACATCAATTAATAACTCATTAAAACACAAATATGAACTTCAAAATCACAATTCTACCTATCCTATATACCAAAACATTAATAACTCATCAAAACACAAATATGAACTTCAAAATCACAATTCTACCTATTCCATATACCAAAACATCAATAACTCATCAAAATACAAATATGAACTTCAAAATCACAATTCTACCTATTCCATATAACAAAACATAATATAACTAATCAAAACACAAATATGAACTTCAAAATCACAATTCTACCAATTCCATATACCAAAATATCAATAACTCATCAAAACACAAATATGAACTTCAAAATCACAATTCTACCTATTCCATATACCAAAACATCAATAACTCATCAAAACAAAAATATGAACTTCAAAATCTCAATTCTACCTATTCCTTATACCAAAACATCAATGAATAACTCATCGAAACACATATATGAACTTCAAAATCACAATTCTACCTATCCCATATACCAAAACATCAATAACTCATCAAAACACAAATATGAACTTCAAAATCTCAATTCTACCTATTCCATATACCAAAACATCAATGAATAACTCATCAAAAAAAAAATATGAACTTCAAAATCACAATTCTACCTATTCCCATATACCAAAACATAAATGAATAACTCATCAAAACACAAATATGAACTGCAAAATCACAATTCTACCTATTCCATATACCAAAACATCAATAACTTATCAAAACACAAATATGAACTTCAAAAAACAATTTCAACCTATTCCATATACCAAAACATCAATTAATAACTCATTAAAACACAAATATGAACTTCAAAATCACAATTCTACCTATCCTATATACCAAAACATTAATAACTCATCAAAACAAAAATATGAACTGCAAAATCATAATTCTACCTATTCCATATACCAAAACATCAATAACTTATCAAAACACAAATATGAACTTCAAAAAACAATTTCAACCTATTCCATATACCAAAACATCAATTAATAACTCATTAAAACACAAATATGAACTTCAAAATCACAATTCTACCTATTCCATATACCAAAACATCAATGAATAACTCATCAAAAAACAAATATGAACTTCAAAATCACAATTCTACCTATTCCCATATACCAAAACATAAATGAATAACTCATCAAAACACAAATATGAACTGCAAAATCACAATTCTACCTATTCCATATACCAAAACATCAATAACTTATCAAAACACAAATATGAACTTCAAAAAAAAAAAATTCAACCTATTCCATATACCAAAACATCAATTAATAACACATTAAAACACAAATATGAACTTCAAAATCTCAATTCCACCTATTCCATATACCAAAACATCAATGAATAACTCATCGAAACACAAATATGAACTTCAAAATCACAATTCTACCTATTCCATATAACAAAACATAATATAACTAATCAAAACACAAATATGAACTTCAAAATCACAATTCTACCTATTCTATATACCAAAACATCAATGAATAAATCATCGAAACACAAATATGAACTTCAAAATCTCAATTCTACCTATTCCATATAACAAAACATAATATAACTAATCAAAACACAAATATGAACTTCAAAATCACAATTCTACCTATTCCATATACCAAAATATCAATAACTCATCAAAACACAAATATGAACTTCAAAATCTCAATTCTACCTATTCCATATACCAAAACATCAATGAATAACTCATCGAAACACAAATATGAACTTCAAAATCACAATTCTACCTATCCCATATTCCAAAACATCAATAACTCATCAAAACACAAATATGAACTTCAAAATCTCAATTCTACCTATTCCATATACCAAAACATCAATGAATAACTCATCAAAAAACAAATATGAACTTCAAAATCACAATTCTACCTATTCCATATAACAAAACATAATATAACTCATCAAAACAAAAATATGAACTTCAAAATCACAATTCTACCTATCCCATATACCAAAACATCAATAACTCATCAAAACACAAATATGAACTTCAAAACACGATTTCTATCTATTCCATATACCAAAACAATCAATAACTCATCAAAACACAAATATGAACTTCAGAATCACAATTCTACCTATCCTATAAACCAAAACATTAATAACTCATCAAAACACAAATATGAACTTCAAAATCACAATTCTACCTATTCCATATACCAAAACATCAATAACTCATCAAAACACAAATATGAACTTCAAAATCACAATTCTACCTATTCCATATAACAAAACATAATATAACTCATCAAAACACAAATATGAACTTCAAAATCACAATTCTACCTATTCCACATACCTAAACATCAATAACTCATCAAAACACAAATATGAACTTCAAAATCACAATTCTACCTATCCCATATACCAAAACATCAATAACTCATTAAAACACAAATATGAACTTCAAAATGACAATTCTACCTATTCCATATAACAAAACATAATATAACTCATCAAAACACAAATATGAACTTCAAAATCACAATTCTACCTATTCCATATATCAAAACATAATATAACTCATCAAAACGCAAATATGAACTTCAAAATCACAATTCTACCTATTCCATATAACAAAACATAATATAACTAATCAAAACACAAATATGAACTTCAAAATCACATTTCTACCTATTCCATATACCAAAACATCAATAACTCATCAAAACACAAATATGAACTTCAAAATCTCAATTCTACCTATTCCATATACCAAAACATCAATGAATAACTCATCGAAACACAAATATGAACTTCAAAATCACAATTCTACCTATCCCATATACCAAAACATCAATAACTTATCAAAACACAAATATGAACTTCAAAAAACAATTTCAACCTATTCCATATACCAAAACATCAATTAATAACTCATTAAAACACAAATATGAACTTCAAAATCACAATTCTACATATCCTATATACCAAAACATTAATAACTCATCAAAACACAAATATGAACTGCAAAATCATAATTCTACCTATTCCATATACCAAAACATCAATAACTTATCAAAACACAAATATGAACTTCAAAAAACAATTTCAACCTATTCCATATACCAAAACATCAATTAATAACTCATTAAAACACAAATATGAACTTCAAAATCACAATTCTACCTATTCCATATACCAAAACATCAATGAATAACTCATCAAAAAACAAATATGAACTTCAAAATCACAATTCTACCTATTCCCATATACCAAAACATAAATGAATAACTCATCAAAACACAAATATGAACTGCAAAATCACAATTCTACCTATTCCATATAACAAAACATAATATAACTAATCAAAACACAAATATGAACTTCAAAATCACAATTCTACCTATTCCATATACCAAAGCATCAATGAATAACTCATCGAAACACAAATATGAACTTCAAAATCTCAATTCTACCTATTCCATATAACAAAACATAATATAACTAATCAAAACACAAATATGAACTTCAAAATCACAATTCTACCTATTCCATATACCAAAATATCAATAACTCATCAAAACACAAATATGAACTTCAAAATCTCAATTCTACCTATTCCATATACCAAAACATCAATGAATAACTCATCGAAACACAAATATGAACTTCAAAATCACTATTCTACCTATCCTATATTCCAAAACATCAATAACTCATCAAAACACAAATATGAACTTCAAAAAACAATTTCAACCTATTCCATATACCAAAACATCAATTAATAACTCATTAAAACACAAATATGAACTTCAAAATCACAATTCTACCTATTCCATATACCAAAACATCAATAACTTATCAAAACACAAATATGAACTTCAAAAAAAAAATTCAACCTATTCCATATACCAAAACATCAATTAATAACACATTAAAACACAAATATGAACTTCAAAATCTCAATTCCACCTATTCCATATACCAAAACATCAATGAATAACTCATCGAAACACAAATATGAACTTCAAAATCACAATTCTACCTATTCCATATAACAAAACATAATATAACTAATCAAAACACAAATATGAACTTCAAAATCACAATTCTACCTATTCCATATACCAAAACATCAATGAATAACTCATCGAAACACAAATATGAACTTCAAAATCTCAATTCTACCTATTCCATATAACAAAACATAATATAACTAATCAAAACACAAATATGAACTTCAAAATCACAATTCTACCTATTCCATATACCAAAATATCAATAACTCATCAAAACACAAATATGAACTTCAAAATCTCAATTCTACCTATTCCATATACCAAAACATCAATGAATAACTCATCGAAACACAAATATGAACTTCAAAATCACAATTCTACCTATCCCATATTCCAAAACATCAATAACTCATCAAAACACAAATATGAACTTCAAAATCTCAATTCTACCTATTCCATATACCAAAACATCAATGAATAACTCATCAAAAAACAAATATGAACTTCAAAATCACAATTCTACCTATTCCATATAACAAAACATAATATAACTCATCAAAACAAAAATATGAACTTCAAAATCACAATTCTACCTATCCCATATACCAAAACATCAATAACTCATCAAAACACAAATATGAACTTCAAAACACGATTTCTATCTATTCCATATACCAAAACAATCAATAACTCATCAAAACACAAATATGAACTTCAGAATCACAATTCTACCTATCCTATAAACCAAAACATTAATAACTCATCAAAACACAAATATGAACTTCAAAATCACAATTCTACCTATTCCATATACCAAAACATCAATAACTCATCAAAACACAAATATGAACTTCAAAATCACAATTCTACCTATTCCATATAACAAAACATAATATAACTCATCAAAACACAAATATGAACTTCAAAATCACAATTCTACCTATTCCACATACCTAAACATCAATAACTCATCAAAACACAAATATGAACTTCAAAATCACAATTCTACCTATCCCATATACCAAAACATCAATAACTCATTAAAACACAAATATGAACTTCAAAATGACAATTCTACCTATTCCATATAACAAAACATAATATAACTCATCAAAACACAAATATGAACTTCAAAATCACAATTCTACCTATTCCATATATCAAAACATAATATAACTCATCAAAACGCAAATATGAACTTCAAAATCACAATTCTACCTATTCCATATAACAAAACATAATATAACTAATCAAAACACAAATATGAACTTCAAAATCACATTTCTACCTATTCCATATACCAAAACATCAATAACTCATCAAAACACAAATATGAACTTCAAAATCTCAATTCTACCTATTCCATATACCAAAACATCAATGAATAACTTATCGAAACACAAATATGAACTTCAAAATCACAATTCTACCTATCCCATATACCAAAACATCAATAACTTATCAAAACACAAATATGAACTTCAAAAAACAATTTCAACCTATTCCATATACCAAAACATCAATTAATAACTCATTAAAACACAAATATGAACTTCAAAATCACAATTCTACATATCCTATATACCAAAACATTAATAACTCATCAAAACACAAATATGAACTGCAAAATCATAATTCTACCTATTCCATATACCAAAACATCAATAACTTATCAAAACACAAATATGAACTTCAAAAAACAATTTCAACCTATTCCATATACCAAAACATCAATTAATAACTCATTAAAACACAAATATGAACTTCAAAATCACAATTCTACCTATTCCATATACCAAAACATCAATGAATAACTCATCAAAAAACAAATATGAACTTCAAAATCACAATTCTACCTATTCCCATATACCAAAACATAAATGAATAACTCATCAAAACACAAATATGAACTGCAAAATCACAATTCTACCTATTCCATATACCAAAACATAATATAACTAATCAAAACACAAATATGAACTTCAAAATCACAATTCTACCTATTCCATATACCAAAATATCAATAACTCATCAAAACACAAATATGAACTTCAAAATCTCAATTCTACCTATTCCATAAAACAAACCATAATATAACTAATCAAAACACAAATATGAACTTCAAAAAAAAAATTGAACCTATTCCATATACCAAAACATCAATTAATAACTCATTAAAACACAAATATGAACTTCAAAATCTCAATTCCACCTATTCCATATACCAAAACATCAATGAATAACTCATCGAAACACAAATATGAACTTCAAAATCACAATTCTACCTATTCCATATAACAAAACATAATATAACTAATCAAAACACAAATATGAACTTCAAAATCACAATTCTACCTATTCCATATACCAAAGCATCAATGAATAACTCATCGAAACACAAATATGAACTTCAAAATCTCAATTCTACCTATTCCATATAACAAAACATAATATAACTAATCAAAACACAAATATGAACTTCAAAATCACAATTCTACCTATTCCATATACCAAAATATCAATAACTCATCAAAACACAAATATGAACTTCAAAATCTCAATTCTACCTATTCCATATACCAAAACATCAATGAATAACTCATCGAAACACAAATATGAACTTCAAAATCACTATTCTACCTATCCTATATTCCAAAACATCAATAACTCATCAAAACACAAATATGAACTTCAAAAAACAATTTCAACCTATTCCATATACCAAAACATCAATTAATAACTCATTAAAACACAAATATGAACTTCAAAATCACAATTCTACCTATTCCATATACCAAAACATCAATAACTTATCAAAACACAAATATGAACTTCAAAAAAAAAATTCAACCTATTCCATATACCAAAACATCAATTAATAACACATTAAAACACAAATATGAACTTCAAAATCTCAATTCCACCTATTCCATATACCAAAACATCAATGAATAACTCATCGAAACACAAATATGAACTTCAAAATCACAATTCTACCTATTCCATATAACAAAACATAATATAACTAATCAAAACACAAATATGAACTTCAAAATCACAATTCTACCTATTCCATATACCAAAACATCAATGAATAACTCATCGAAACACAAATATGAACTTCAAAATCTCAATTCTACCTATTCCATATAACAAAACATAATATAACTAATCAAAACACAAATATGAACTTCAAAATCACAATTCTACCTATTCCATATACCAAAATATCAATAACTCATCAAAACACAAATATGAACTTCAAAATCTCAATTCTACCTATTCCATATACCAAAACATCAATGAATAACTCATCGAAACACAAATATGAACTTCAAAATCACAATTCTACCTATCCCATATTCCAAAACATCAAAAACTCATCAAAACACAAATATGAACTTCAAAATCTCAATTCTACCTATTACATATACCAAAACATCAATGAATAACTCATCAAAAAACAAATATGAACTTCAAAATCACAATTCTACCTATTCCATATAACAAAACATAATATAACTCATCAAAACAAAAATTTGAACTTCAAAATCACAATTCTACCTATCCCATATACCAAAACATCAATAACTCATCAAAACACAAATATGAACTTCAAAACACGATTTCTATCTATTCCATATACCAAAACAATCAATAACTCATCAAAACACAAATATGAACTTCAGAATCACAATTCTACCTATCCTATATACCAAAACATTAATAACTCATCAAAACACAAATATGAACTTCAAAATCACAATTCTACCTATTCCATATACCAAAACATCAATAACTCATCAAAACACAAATATGAACTTCAAAATCACAATTCTACCTATTCCATATAACAAAACATAATATAACTCATCAAAACACAAATATGAACTTCAAAATCACAATTCTACCTATTCCACATACCTAAACATCAATAACTCATCAAAACACAAATATGAACTTCAAAATCACAATTCTACCTATCCCATATACCAAAACATCAATAACTCATTAAAACACAAATATGAACTTCAAAATGACAATTCTACCTATTCCATATAACAAAACATAATATAACTCATCAAAACACAAATATGAACTTCAAAATCACAATTCTACCTATTCCATATATCAAAACATAATATAACTCATCAAAACGCAAATATGAACTTCAAAATCACAATTCTACCTATTCCATATAACAAAACATAATATAACTAATCAAAACACAAAATATGAACTTCAAAATCACAATTCTACCTATTCCATATACCAAAACATCAATAACTCATCAAAACACAAATATGAACTTCAAAATCTCAATTCTACCTATTCCATATACCAAAACATCAATGAATAACTCATCGAAACACAAATATGAACTTCAAAATCACAATTCTACCTATCCCATATACCAAAACATCAATAACTCATCAAAACACAAATATGAACTTCAAAATCTCAATTCTACCTATTCCATATACCAAAACATCAATGAATAACTCATCAAAAAACAAATATGAACTTCAAAATCACAATTCTACCTATTCCCATATACCAAAACATAAATGAATAACTCATCAAAACACAAATATGAACTGCAAAATCACAATTCTACCTATTCCATATACCAAAACATCAATAACTTATCAAAACACAAATATGAACTTCAAAAAACAATTTCAACCTATTCCATATACCAAAACATCAATTAATAACTCATTAAAACACAAATATGAACTTCAAAATCACAATTCTACCTATCCTATATACCAAAACATTAATAACTCATCAAAACACAAATATGAACTGCAAAATCATAATTCTACCTATTCCATATACCAAAACATCAATAACTTATCAAAACACAAATATGAACTTCAAAAAACAATTTCAACCTATTCCATATACCAAAACATCAATTAATAACTCATTAAAACACAAATATGAACTTCAAAATCACAATTCTACCTATTCCATATACCAAAACATCAATGAATAACTCATCAAAAAACAAATATGAACTTCAAAATCACAATTCTACCTATTCCCATATACCAAAACATAAATGAATAACTCATCAAAACACAAATATGAACTGCAAAATCACAATTCTACCTATTCCATATACCAAAACATAATATAACTAATCAAAACACAAATATGAACTTCAAAATCACAATTCTACCTATTCCATATACCAAAATATCAATAACTCATCAAAACACAAATATGAACTTCAAAATCTCAATTCTACCTATTCCATATAACAAACCATAATATAACTAATCAAAACACAAATATGAACTTCAAAAAAAAAAATTGAACCTATTCCATATACCAAAACATCAATTAATAACTCATCAAAACACAAATATGAACTTCAAAATCTCAATTCTACCTATTCCATATACCAAAACATCAATGAATAACTCATCAAAAAAAAAATATGAACTTCAAAATCACAATTCTACCTATTCCCATATACCAAAACATAAATGAATAACTCATCAAAACACAAATATGAACTGCAAAATCACAATTCTACCTATTCCATATACCAAAACATCAATAACTTATCAAAACACAAATATGAACTTCAAAAAACAATTTCAACCTATTCCATATACCAAAACATCAATTAATAACTCATTAAAACACAAATATGAACTTCAAAAACACAATTCTACCTATCCTATATACCAAAACATTAATAACTCATCAAAACAAAAATATGAACTGCAAAATCATAATTTAGAAGTGTAAGATTAAATTTAATAAACATGGCTGATAGAGTTTTAAGATTTCTCTTTGGAGAATCTAGTTCTCCTAGGTCTACATCCATCATGGCATCATCGTCTGCATCTTCATCATATTCATCCATTCTTAATTCTCATGAATTAATTCAAGAAGCTCTGCCAAGTAGAAGTATTTCTACTGTATACTCTCAAGGACTACTTGAGTTTAATAAAGCGTATTCTATTAAAATCCATGAGGAGATTCATCCCATGGAAGAAGAAAAGAAAACTATTTCTTTACTAACTAATACTGCTATTTCTTATTATTTGTCTAATGGTTACCGCTTTATGCATTTTGGTTTAATTCAAATTGCTTTACATCCGTTAATGAAGCGTGGGGTTGATACTCCTGTCTTCATGGCACTTCGTGATGATCGTTTACTTCATTATAATGATTCAATTCTTGCTTTAGTACAGACTAATTTATGTAATGGTACTGTTCGTTTTAATTGTGCTCCTAATTTCTCTGTTAGTTTAATTGATCCGACTATTATGCAATCTTTAATTCTAGACATACATGTTACGAATAATAAAATGGATCCTAAGGCTGATAAATTTGTCTTAATTTATCGTATTTATTTTAAATTAATGAAGTCTATAATTCCTGTTGCTTTAAAATTAAAGCCTACTAATGAAGGTGATTCTGTGTTAGTAATTGCTGATTCTGACAATACTCACACACAAACACCTAGATTATTAGCTCGTAATGAAATTACTATTCCTAATGAATTATTAATTGATCGTCCGATAATAGCACAACGACATCCAGTTAGAACTCAGGCTAATATTGAAGAACTCCCTGATAATAAAATACTATTAAAATTTAATAATCTATTGTCTAAGTCTTCTTCCTGCAGGTTTCCTTTAGAAAATCGACCGAGGTATTCAGTCGATCTTCCTAGTACTTCATATGAACCCTCCAGGTATTCGTATACTGATCCTAAGATTAAGTTTACTTCTCCTCTTCCTGAAGTCATCCCCGATTCTAGTTCCTCTGTAGGTTCGCCTACTCAGTCTCAAATGAAATTTTCGGAAATTAATATGTTAAGAAAACCTTTTTATATAGATAAAGATTTCCTTAATAAAAATTACTTTTCATCCGAAAATACTGAAAAAAGATTATGGTTTGAAAAATTTGATCAACAAATTATTTCTAAATTAAAAGAAGAATGGGTTAATGATATAAATAAAAAACAGTTTAATTTTCCTTTCTTTCAATGGTTAGATTATTATTTTCAGAAAGAAAACATTAATTATAAAAATTTATCAACTATTCATGTTCAGACTAATTTGTATAAAAAATGGCAATTGGTAGAAAATAATACTATTTTATCGGCTATTCATCCACCTTTACAGGCAATAAAAATTAATACTAAGGAAGGTGAAATAATTGCTTCTCCTTTTAAAAAAGGTAAAGATATTAGAGAATCTATTGATTCAGAAGATATTAAAAAAGTTTATCAACAGAATAATTATTCTAATCAGATTTTACAAACTATTGCTCAGCAAGTGGATTTAATTTCTGTAAAATTAGATAATAAAAGTGGTAGCTTTCCTAATGAAGTATCTAAACCGCTAGTGTCTCCTTCTCTTCCTAGAGAATTAGAAAGAGAAATTTCATTAGTACAACGTATTAATTTGGCTATAGAAGGTAATACTAATACTCCATCTTCTTCTTCTGCTCTTAATCAGATAGAAAGACAGTTTAGTGGTCTTCGACTTCATACGATTAATCGTACTGCTCCTAGAGAAGAGTCTTCTAGCAGTTCCTCTAATTCTGACAATGAACAAGAAAATGATGAAATAGATAATATAGAAGACATAGAAAATCAATTCTATGAAACTACTCCTCCTTTAGAACCTTTAGAACTTAATCGTATCTCTAGACGTCCAGTTAGACGGTCATATAGTCATAGATGGTCTAATAATAGAAATGTAATGAATTATCATAGTAGACCTACTCCCCCTGATATTCAATTTGAAGAACGTAATAGGTTTAATACTAAATCCTATGATGGAAGTGCTTTATATTGTTGGTGAATGTGCCCTAATGAGGGCTATTTATGTAAATATACTTTGAGGGTATTTATGTAAATAAGACATTTGTCGTTTGATTGATTGTTTATCAAATGAGTTAATTTCATGATAGTAATATCCTTGTGCATATTTAAATTCATGAAATCGATCCGCCAAAAGAAACACTCCATGGACTAATTAGATCATGAGTGGTTCTTTTGAGTAGTACTGGTACTAGGATCCTTAGACCAGAAATCACTACATGGTCTTAGGTGAATTGTAGTGTGCTTTGACATACGCCTAACGGGGCCGTAACAGGTTGCCAAGTACGGGTATGATTGGGTACACTATGAGACACGCTAAGGTATGTAGGTGAAGTGATGGGACTACAAATCTCTCTTAAGTGAGAGATGATATCTTGGCCACTTGATAGTGAACTGAAAAGTGCATGGCCATGCCCAAGGAATGATAGGATATCATTTGCTTGAAGGATTCAGTGTCACTAAGAGATCAAGTAAACGTTTAGCTACATAAGGATGATGGTTCCATGCCTTATGCTAAACTGGATATCGATGTAGAGGATCGTACGCAGTTTGCTCGGAAAGGTTGTGTTGAATCTCCATTCGACCCTCCATTCTAAATTGGGTAGTCATTATGTCTTGCTAGAGACCACTAATGACTTATGGATTAATCAATGAGATTGAGTTATCCATTGCCAATTTGGAATGGGCCTACAGGATCGCACATAAGAAAGTTCAATGATGCAGAATAAGGATTCTTGCCTACAATAAGTATAATTGTTATACTTAAATAAATAAGATTTAATTAAATGGTTTAATTAAATATTATTAGAAAGTTCTATGGTATTAATTAATAGTTAATTAATTACCTGAGAACAATTGGGATGGGCTGATAAATCAAGGGACTTAATTGCAATTGAAGTTCTTGACCCATCAGCCAGATCCATGGGTCATGGGTTGATCCATGGGCTTGGTGTATAACCCAAATCATTAAAGTGTTATTTAAGGCTGATTTGGAATTAGTAAATATTATTTAAATACTGACTTGGAATCAGTTAAATAATATTTGGTAATAATACTGATTTGGAAATTACTAAAATCAGTTAAGTTATAATTGGATAAATTACAATACTGATTTTGGAAATTAATTCTCTACAAATATCCTAGGGATATAATTGTAGGAGAGAGATTTTTAGAATTATTCTCATCAGAAAATACACAGATTTTCCCAAATTCTCCGGGTAGGCAAGATTGGCTAGCACCAACCTGCGAAGGCTTTCGTGCTTGAGAGTAGAGGATCCTTCGAGGAAGGATTTTGGAGACAACAAAACGCCATCTTCTCAGAGGAGCCAGGCGACGTGCGCAACCGATTACGCTTCAAGGGTAAGACCCGATCCTCATAGTTTAGGATTCCGCTGTTTAATTGGATTAAACACCTAGACTATTCCCAACAGTGGTATCAGAGCCAGGTTAATTTTGTTTTAATTAAAAATGTTTTTAGTTGAAACAAATGGAATTTAGAATCGGGAAGAAACAAAGGATGGGCTCTTCAAAATTGGTTTTTCCTTTAGTTGATTTTTGGGCCAGATTTAAAATGAATTGAACGGAAATCGGGGTTTCGAAAAATTTTTTTCCAAAACGGGCTTTCGAAAATTTTAGCCGGATTCTTCAACTTGGTTGGAAACCGGGTTTCGAAATCGGGAACTGGGTTCATGTTTGAATTCATATGACAGGATTCATGGCTTCTTGCCGGAAAACCATTTGAAAAATGGATTGAATGTATGCTATTGTTTTTCTTTTGGTTCGTTTTCTTTGAATTGTAATTTGCTGGGTTCTGTTGAGTCTGCCGAAATCTGGGCTAAGTCACCGGAAAAACGCAACCATCTGGGTTTTGGTTTTCAAATCTGATGCTGGGCTGATTGTTTTTTTTCCTGATTTCGTGCTAATTGATTGACCGGAATTTCAAAATTGGATTTTGTTTTTGTTGAATGGAGGTTAGTTTCTAGACTGCTTCGTTTTTTTTCTTTTTGTCCGAAAACGGGAGACCGGAAATTGGATTTTTTGGTATGGTTTGGTTTCAATATTTGCTGGGCTGTTGTTGTTTCTTTTTCGGTTTTGAAGCCGAGGGGGGTTCGCCGAAAACATATTTGTTTTTGCTTGTTTTGAATTCTGGGTTGATTTGTTTTGAATGTTTCTGCCGGAAATTGGACTTCGGGGTATTCTGGGTTTTCATTTTTTTGTTTTCTGCTTGCCGGAAATCCGACTTGGCTGGAGGGTCTTGGTTGTTCGCTTCTCGCCGGGAAAACGGGGACTTCGGAATCGTTCTGGGTCGTTCGTTTTTCATCAGGGAGGCCGCCGGACTCGTTCTTTGAACGGCCGAAAATGGAGAAGTGAAGCTTCGAGTTTCGCCGATGCTTCTTAGGTTAGATCGGAATCCGACTGACGTTGGACGTCGGGAATTGCAGCTGCGGCTTCGACGCTTCTTCGAACGACGGTCCTCGTCGTTTAGAGAAGTCGCGGTCGTGGAAGAGTTGCGTACGGAAGACAAAAACGATGACCATCGCCGGAAGAGACAACCGGCGTGGGACGCCGGGGAGTCGAGGATGCCGGACGGAAAATTCGAGAAAAAAGACGGGCTGGTGGCGGCTGGGGCAAGAAGCCCTAATTGGATGAAATGACAAAAATGCCCCCGCTGCACCCTAACCCTAATGAGACCAGATTTTAAATTGTTTAAAAATTACAGAATGGCCCCTGGACTTTGAGTCCTCCTCAAAACCCTAGCCCAGAATTTTATTTAAATTATATAATTGCCCCACAAAGTTTCAGAAAATTAAAATTTTAAATTTTTCTGAATTTTATTTAATAAGATTTTAATTAAATAGTCTTATTAGATAAAGATAGGATTAATTTAGAATTTTATCCTATAAGTTTAAATTTATCTTAATTAGATAATTAGATAAATTTTAAAATAATTATTTTAATTAGATTAAAATAATGAGAAAAGATAAATAAATAAATAATTAATTAGATTAATTAGATTAATTAATTTGTTTAAATTTTGAATTTTTATTTATTTATTTTATTTTATTTTAATTTTGATGCTTATTTAAATTGTTTAAATTTTATTTGAAGCATCATAATTATGCAAGTATGTTCATGCATCATTTTGGATAAATGTAAAATGAACAGAAGGATTGATTAAAATTGATCATGACACGATCAATTTTAATTCTGTAATAGTTACACAATCCTTAAATTTAATCGGTTTAATTAAAATGGGCTTGTATGAGCATATGCATTTATGTGTTTTAAAGCATGAATTGGGCTTATTAATGTTTTAAAAGTTGGGGCCTGCGAGCCAGTTGAATTTGGGCCTGCGTGCCTGTTAAAATTTTATGTAATAGTTAGGCCCAAGAGGAGTTTCCAAGATGAGTCCATGGTGGAGCCCAGGAACGGAAGCCCAACAATGAAGGCCCAAATATGAAGAACTTTAAAAGGCTTTGTAATAGACTAGAGCCCAATTCATTGCTTTTATTCATTTTATTTGATATGCAAATGAATATGATAAACGAAAATGCATGTTAAGCCGATCAAACTAAAATCCCAAAAACCCAAGATTTTGCTTCCATACTTGAGGGCCCGCTTGAGCGTCGAACGTCTGGTGGACTTGGAGAGCCCAAGGGCCTCAGGTTTTCTTCGTGCGGCGGGTTGTTACATAATAGTGCCCAACTTTATCACAACCATTAATGAGTGGAAAAACTATTTGGGTATTAGATGCTCAACTTTATCACTACCACTTGTTATGGAAAAACTGTATGGGTGTCTATTGATGTGATGCCTTGAGGGATGGTTTAACTTGGGAAAATTAATCCTAGCTTGACCCGATAAGTTGACTAGGGATTAATTTTGCAAAGATAGGATGGTGTCAAACATTTGGAATGTTCATCCTATCACCGAAAAGTTGCATGGTATGCAATTGGAAAGCGTTAAATTACATGGAATGTGATTTGAACGTTGCCTACCAGAAGAGCCCGATCCCTACGATACTTGCCAAAGCAAGACTGGGGTTGACTCTTTGTGGATTTTCGGCCCACAATCTAGCACCAACACAAAATTGTTTGGGATTTCAATTTTGGCTATTGTGGAAAACATTTTTCAAAACTCATTCTAATATTTTGCATTTACTCTTTGTAGAAATGGCATCATCTAGCACAAATGTTATCTTAAACTCTACTCTAAGAAGTATATTGGATAAAGGTAAATTGGTTGGACCAAACTTCTTAGATTGGGAAAGAAACTTGAGAATAGTTCTCAAACAAGAAAGGAAGCTACATGTCTTAGAGACCGCTTTACCTGAACCACCACAAAATGCTTCGGCAAATGTTCAACGAGCCTGGGATAAGCTGAAAAGCGACTCCGATGATGTGACGTGCTTGATGCTCGCGTCTATGACAGGCGAGCTTCAAAAGCAGTTCATGAATTTGGAAGCGTTCCGAATTTATGAGTCACTGACGAAAATGTTTCGTGAACAAGCTTCAGGTATCTTTGTTATAGAAATAAATCTTTCTATGTCCACCTCATGGGTATTAGATACTGGTTGTGGGGCTCACATTTGTACTAATGTGCAAGGACTCAGAAATAGAAGGATAACAAAGAAAGGTGAAGTAGATCTCCGAGTGGGCAACGGGGCAAGAGTTGCTGCTATTGAAGTTGGAGATTACACTCTGTCTTTACCTTCTGGTTTAAATATCGAACTTGAAAATTGTTATTATGTACCTGCTTTGAGCAGAAATATTATTTCAGTTTCGAGTTTAGATAATAAAGGTTTTCGATTTATTATAGAGAATAATTCGTTATCTTTATATCGAAATGATATTTTATACGGAGTTGCAAATATGTGTAACGGTCTGTATGTCTTGGATTTGACCCAAGAAAAACCAGTCTATAACATAGAAAAGAAAGCTAAATCATCTAAAAATGATTTAAGTCCAACATACCTTTGGCATTGTCGATTAGGCCATGCAAATGAAAAGCGAGTTCAAAAGCTTCACAAGGATGGAGTGCTTGGTTTATTTGATTTTGAATCATATGATACCTGCGAACCCTGCTTGCAAGGCAAAATGACAAAGAGTCCTTTCAATAAGAAAGGTGAAAGAACAAGTGAGCTATTGGCCCTAATACATACGGATGTATGTGGACCAATGAGCACACAAGCCAGAGGTGGATTTGAATACTTCGTGACTTTTACTGATGACTTTAGTAGATATGGGTATGTCTACTTAATGAGGTATAAAAGTGAAACTTTTGAAAAGTTCAAAGAGTTTAAAAATGAAGTAGAGAATCAGTTGGATAGAAGGATTAAGGCTATTCGCTCCGATCGGGGAGGTGAATACCTTAGTGATGAGTTCGATGGCTATCTAAAACAGTGTGGAATTGTTTCACAGCTGACTCCATCGGGAACACCTCAATGGAATGGTGTATCCGAAAGGAGAAATCGGACCTTATTAGATATGGTCCGATCAATGATGGGCCTAGCGACTCTCCCTACATCCTTTTGGGGTTATGCTCTCCTTTCTGCTGCCTACTTATTGAATCGTATTCCATCTAAGGCAGTAGATAAGACTCCATATGAGATATGGATGGGTCGGAAGCCCTATATGTCCTATCTACGAGTTTGGGGTTGTCAAGCTCATGTAAAGCGTTTACAAAGTAATAAGCTTGAACCCAAAAACTGACAAATGCCTATTTGTGGGATATCCTAAGGAAACCAAAGGATATCAATTCTACAACCCAACTGAGAACAAAGTGTTCGTTGCTCGAGGAGCTACTTTCTTAGAGAAAGAATATCTGTACAAGAAAGACAGTGGGAGTAGAATAGAACTCGGAGAAGTTCAAGAACCACAAGAGAATGTAGAACGATCTACAGAAACTCAGATGGAAGTTGACATAGAAACTCATGAAGATGAGCAACCTGAGTCAACAACACAAGAACCTAGAAGATCTGGTAGATCTCGTCACCAACCCGAGAGATACGGATTTCTCGTGACTGACGATCAAGATTTGATCTTGGTGGACTCTAATGAGCCCGCGAACTACAAACAGGTTTTAGAAAGTCTGGATTCAGATAAATGGTTGGAAGCCATGGAATCTGAAATGCAATCCATGAGGGACAATAAAGTGTGGACTTTGATTGACCCTCCTGTTCAGGCAAAGGTTGTCGATTGCAAGTGGATTTTCAAGGTAAAACCTGGCGGGATCTTCAAGGCACGACTAGTGGCTAAAGGTTTCAGACAGACTCATGGTATAGACTATGATGAAACCTTCTCCCCTGTCGTGATGCTCAAGTCCATTAGGACAATGCTTGCCATAGCAGCATATTTTGACTATGAGGTATGGCAGATGGATGTTAAGACGGCTTTCCTGAATGGAAACCTACTCGAGGATGTTTATATGAAACAACCCGAGGGATACATCGATCAAAAGCATCCTAATCAAGTATGTAAGCTTCAGAGGTCTATCTATGGACTAAAGCAAGCATCTCGAAGTTGGAATCTTCGTTTTGATGAGGAAGTAAAAGGTTACGGATTCATCAAGAACGAAGATGAGCCTTGTGTTTACAAGAAAGTTAGTGGGAGCAAGATTGTTTTCCTTGTCCTATATGTGGACGACATCCTACTCATAGGAAATGACATTCCCTTGATGAAGGACATCAAACAATGGTTGGGGAGTGTATTTTCTATGAAAGACTTAGGAGAAGCTGAGACGATACTAGGTATCAAGATCTATAGGGATAGATCTAAAAGGCTTCTGGGACTAAGTCAAGAAGGGTACATAGACAAGATATTGAAAAGATTCAATATGTCTAACTCCAAAAATGGTAAGGTACCATTTAGACATGGCCTTCTCTTGAAGAAGAACCAATGTCCTTCAACAAGAGAGGAGAGGGATACAATGAGTAGAGTCCCATATGCTTCGGCAATAGGATCTATCATGTATGCCATGTTGTGTACCCGTCCGGATGTTGCACATGCACTTAGCATGACTAGTAGATACCAACAAGATCCAGGGATGGATCATTGGACTGCAGTCAAAGCAATCCTGAAGTACTTACGAAGAACTAAAGGATTAATGCTAGTGTATGGAGGACAAGAACAGCTCATTGTACAAGGTTACGCTGATGCTGCTTTCCAAACAGATCAAGATGACATGAAGTCACAATCAGGCTACGTGTTTAGTCTGAATGGCGGTGCAATAAGTTGGAAAAGCTCAAAGCAAGATACAACAGCCGATTCTACAACAGAGTCTGAGTATATTGCTGCATCAGATGCTGCAAAGGAAGCTGTTTGGCTGAGAAAGTTCGTGTCAGACATCGGAGTGATACCGAGTATCCAAGATCCGATAGAACTTTTCTGTGACAATAACGGGGCCATCGCACAAGCTAAGGAGCCTCGGTCACACCAGAAAACCAAACACATACTCAGAAGGTTTCACCTCATCCGAGAGATCATTGATCGAGGAGATGTGAAAGTGTGCAAAATAGGGTCAGACGACAATATAGCAGATCCTCTCACAAAAGCTCTACCACAGTCAAAGTTTGATAGACATGTAATAGAGCTTGGTCTTAAACAGTTTAGGACATAGCCCTTCATCGGGCAAGTGGGAGATTGTTGGTGAATGTGCCCTAATGAGGGCTATTTATGTAAATATACTTTGAGGGTATTTATGTAAATAAGACATTTGTCGTTTGATTGATTGTTTATCAAATGAGTTAATTTCATGATAGTAATATCCTTGTGCATATTTAAATTCATGAAATCGATCCGCCAAAAGAAACACTCCATGGACTAATTAGATCATGAGTGGTTCTTTTGAGTAGTACTGGTACTAGGATCCTTAGACCAGAAATCACTACATGGTCTTAGGTGAATTGTAGTGTGCTTTGACATACGCCTAACGGGGCCGTAACAGGTTGCCAAGTACGGGTATGATTGGGTACACTATGAGACACGCTAAGGTATGTAGGTGAAGTGATGGGACTACAAATCTCTCTTAAGTGAGAGATGATATCTTGGCCACTTGATAGTGAACTGAAAAGTGCATGGCCATGCCCAAGGAATGATAGGATATCATTTGCTTGAAGGATTCAGTGTCACTAAGAGATCAAGTAAACGTTTAGCTACATAAGGATGATGGTTCCATGCCTTATGCTAAACTGGATATCGATGTAGAGGATCGTACGCAGTTTGCTCGGAAAGGTTGTGTTGAATCTCCATTCGACCCTCCATTCTAAATTGGGTAGTCATTATGTCTTGCTAGAGACCACTAATGACTTATGGATTAATCAATGAGATTGAGTTATCCATTGCCAATTTGGAATGGGCCTACAGGATCGCACATAAGAAAGTTCAATGATGCAGAATAAGGATTCTTGCCTACAATAAGTATAATTGTTATACTTAAATAAATAAGATTTAATTAAATGGTTTAATTAAATATTATTAGAAAGTTCTATGGTATTAATTAATAGTTAATTAATTACCTGAGAACAATTGGGATGGGCTGATAAATCAAGGGACTTAATTGCAATTGAAGTTCTTGACCCATCAGCCTGATCCATGGGTCATGGGTTGATCCATGGGCTTGGTGTATAACCCAAATCATTAAAGTGTTATTTAAGGCTGATTTGGAATTAGTAAATATTATTTAAATACTGACTTGGAATCAGTTAAATAATATTTGGTAATAATACTGATTTGGAAATTACTAAAATCAGTTAAGTTATAATTGGATAAATTACAATACTGATTTTGGAAATTAATTCTCTACAAATATCCTAGGGATATAATTGTAGGAGAGAGATTTTTAGAATTATTCTCATCAGAAAATACACAGATTTTCCCAAATTCTCCGGGTAGGCAAGATTGGCTAGCACCAACCTGCGAAGGCTTTCGTGCTTGAGAGTAGAGGATCCTTCGAGGAAGGATTTTGGAGACAACAAAACGCCATCTTCTCAGAGGAGCCAGGCGACGTGCGCAACCGATTACGCTTCAAGGGTAAGACCCGATCCTCATAGTTTAGGATTCCGCTGTTTAATTGGATTAAACACCTAGACTATTCCCAACATATATGAATGGAATATTGATGGTAAATCTGAATATGAAATAACTAATACTTTGCATGAAATGGGTACTGCTAAGATAGCTTATAAATCTAAGTATCCTCAGATAAGTGAACGTCAAATTGCTTCATGTTTTGTTTCTGGTTTTACTGGCCAATTAAAAAATTGGTGGGATAATATGTTTACTCCAATGCAACAAATGGAAATTTTGACTCATCAAACTATTGTTCATCATGAAGTTACTATTAATGATGAAGTAATTAGAACTACTGACTATGAATCTGACGGTGCTAGTTATTTAATTTATGTCCTTTCTATGCATTTTATTGGTAATCCTAAAGAAGAATTAACAAGTTTAAAGATTTCATTGACTAATCTTAAATGTCCTACTTTTCGAGATTATTTCTGGTATAAAACTACTTTTTTGACTAATGTGTTGCGTAGGCCAAACTGTAATCAATCTTTTTGGAAAGAAAAATTTATTACTGGTTTACCTCCTTTATTTTCACAAAAATTAATTACCAGTTTAATGAAAGAAATGGGTACGGAGAATTTGAATTTATCTAATATTACTTATGGTCAATTATTTGCTTTCCTTAAAAAAGAGGCTTTATCTATCTGTCAAGATTTTAAATTACAGAGAAAATATGGTCTTGAGAAACAGGAATTGGGGTCCTTCTGTCAAGCATTTGGCATCGCAAGTCCTCATCCGCCCTCTTCACAAGAAAAAAGGCATAAAAAGGTTAGCCAGTATCATACTAGTAAACATAAGTCTAATAATTATAAAAGAAAACATAAATATAATCCTGAATGGTATAATAAGAAACATGATAATTATAGAAAAAAGAAATATAAATATAGTAAAGGAAAAAATTCTGTTAAATGCTATAAATGTGGTAAGTTAGGTCACATAGCGCCTAATTGTAAATTAGAAAAGAAGATTAATACTATATTTTCTGAAGAAACTGATTTAAAGAATAAATTAATGTCTATTCTAATTAATTCTGAAAAAGAAGATACAGATAATTATTATTCCTCTGATTCATCTAGTTTTTCAGATAATGATGATTTTTGTGAATGTAAAAAGACAATTAATATGATGAATAATTCTAGTAAAAATAATTTAAATAAAGAATTATTATTCGATATAATAAAAGATATAACAGATGATAATATTAGAAAAGATTATTTAGAAAAATTAAAAAACTTAGTTTTACAAGAAAATAATCATATGTTTGATATTAAAGAACCATTTAGTCTAAATAAGTTAATAGATAAATACAAACATGAAGATAATTTTGGTTTTCGTAAAAGTAATAATATTAAAGAAGAAATAAATTTATTAAAAGATGAAATTAAAAATATTAATAATCAATTAAATGAATTAAAATTAAAAGATTTAGAATTAGAAGCTAAAATCTTACTAAAAGATCAGTCTAATCTAGCTTCTACCTCTGGTGTAATAAAAGATGACGAAATTAATATAGCTAATAATATTCCTGATGATACACAATTTTTAAATTTAATGAATAAAATAAAAATTGAAAAATGGTACGTCTTAGTTACACTAGGTGTAGAGGATTGGACGACTACTTGTGTCGCCATGCTTGATAGTGGCGCCGATCAATCCTGCATCAGTCGCGGAATAATTCCAGATAAGTATTTAAAACGATCTAAAGAAAAGTTGTATGCTGCTAATGGTTTAGAAATGGATATTTATGCTGAATTAAATAATGGTTATATCTGTAATAATGGATATTGTTTTAAACATTCATTTTTAATACTTGAAAACTTTACTACTGATGTGGTATTAGGTAATCCGTTTTTATATCAGATTACTCCGTTTACTAAACACACTGATCATATTTCTGTTAATTTGTTAGGTAATGAATTGGTTTTCCCATTTATTAATCCTATACAAGAAAAAGAGTTAGCATTACTTCAGACTAATTCTATATATAAACAGATCTGTGTAATGAATAAGAAAAAGAAAAGTTTAATGTTTTTAAAAAATGAATTAGATTTTTCTAGAATAGAAGAACAATTAATGAAAGATGAAGTTAAATTAAAAATTGATAATTTAGATAAGAAATTCCAAACATTAGTATGTTCAGAACATCCTAATGCTTTTTGGAATAGGAAGAAACATGTTGTCTCATTACCTTATATAAAAGAATTTAATGAAAAAGACATTCCGACTAAGGCTAGACCCATTCAGATGAATGAGGAATTACTTAATTTTTGTAAACAGGAAATTCATAGTTTAATGGATAAAAAATTAATCAGAAAATCACAATCTCCTTGGAGTTGTGCGGCTTTTTATGTGAATAATCAAGCAGAAAAGGAACGCGGAGTTCCTCGATTAGTAATTAATTATAAACCATTAAATAAGGTTTTACAGTGGATTCGGTATCCTATTCCTAATAAAAAAGATTTACTGAAAAGGCTTCATAGTGCGAAAGTATTTTCTAAATTTGATTTAAAATCAGGATATTGGCAAATACAGATTAATGAAAACGATAGGTATAAAACAGCTTTTACTGTTCCCTTCGGACATTATGAGTGGAATGTTATGCCTTTCGGTTTGAAAAATGCTCCTTCTGAATTTCAGCGAATAATGAATGATATTTTTAATGATTTTTCTAATTTTGTGATTGTGTATATTGATGACATTTTAGTTTTTTCTGATAATATTTCTCAGCATTTTAAACATCTTAATTTAATGTTACATGTTATTCAGACTAATGGTTTGGTAATTTCAGCTAAAAAGATGAAATTATTTCAAACAAAAATCAGATTTTTAGGTCATGATATTAATCAAGGGAAAATGAAACCGATTCAAAGAACAATTGAATTCGCTAGTAAATTTCCAGATGAAATTCGAGAAAAAAATCAGTTACAACGGTTCCTTGGTTGTTTGAATTATATTGCGGATTTCTTTCCTAATTTAAGAACTATATGTGGTCCTTTGTATGAGAGATTACAGAAAAATCCTCCTGCTTGGACAGAGATTCATACTAATCTAATTAAACAGATTAAAGAAAAAATTAAGACTCTTCCTTGTTTAGGCATTCCTCATCCCGATGCATTCATGATCATTGAGACAGATGCATCAGATATAGGTTATGGAGGCATTCTGAAACAGAAACTGCATTCATCTGCATCATCTGCATCAGAAGAGCTAGTTAGGTATCATTCGGGCATATGGGCAGGGCCTCAGAAAAATTATTCTACTGTGAAAAAAGAAATTTTATCAATTGTTTTATGCATTTCTAAATTTCAAGATGATTTGTATAATAAAAAGTTTTTACTTAGAGTTGACTGTAAGTCAGCTAAAGAAATTTTACAAAAGGATGTGAAAAATTTGGTTTCCAAACAGATTTTTGCCCGTTGGCAAGCTATACTATCTGTTTTTGATTTTTATATTGAATTCATTAAAGGCGATGATAATTCTCTTCCTGACTTCCTTACCCGTGAATTTCTTACAGGTCGCACCAATGTCTAAGGATCCAGGAAAACCGAAAACTCCTTCTGATTATCTAATGTCTAATCCACCTAAACCTTTATCTCCTTCAGTTCCGTCTAATGATTTTCCTCCACTCACCTACACTAATGCTGTTTTGTCTCCTTCAGCCAGACTTCATACCACTCCTATTAATGTTTCTGCCTCATCATCCTCTTCTTCGTCTAATACCGCCCCATACATTACCAAAACCGAATTCGAATCTATAATGTTGACTCATTATAAAACTACTCCCGAGAATAATGATGTTAGAAATTTCTGTTCTCGTCTTTTTCTTCCTAATAATCAATGGCTTACAGATGATATCTGTAAGACTCAAGCCTACTATGAATTAATTCTTGTTGACACTAATTCCGTAGAAATTACTCATTATCCTGATAAAAAGGATAAATCTCGTATTGCTTATTCTAAGTTTATAATTCAGAAAATAATGAGTCCTCGTGACTTTCCTTCGATTCATGCTAGAAATTCTTTTTCCATTCCTTATGTTCCAGATGGTTTTAATTACGCCGATTATATTATTGCTTTTTATCGGTGCCTTTATTACAGATCCTTTAATCATTCATGGTTCATTAGTTTTTCCACTACGTTTAATAAAAATGTCCCCATGTGGGTTTATGATTGGTGGAAATTACTAGGGGCCATCCCCGCAATCTTACCTCCTCAGGCTACTATTGGTTTTCAAACCTACAAGAAAAGATGTAGGTTAGAAGACTATCAGGCTAGCTTTTTGTTTCATGCAGAATTCCGGGTCCCATATATTATGGCCTGGAGTTTCCAAATTAAGTCTACTCAGACAGGGTATCCCTGTAGTTTAATTCGTCAGATTAATGTCAAGTGGTGGGTACAGTATAATGAACAACAATGTTGTGCCCAAACAGTTAATAAATTCCTTGAATCTGGAGAAAAATATAAACATATAATTTCTGAAGTTTCCAGACAACTTCCGGTGCATGACCCTATAACTCCTAAAACACCGGACAAAAGTAAAATTCCATTACCAAAGAAAATTATGACTCCTCTACCCCAGCAAATTCGGACTACTCCACACACTCCTCAGCAGATTCCTTCTCAGATTCCTCAACAGACTACTGCATCAACTTCTTCCCCGGCTAATTTCGTCACAGAACAAGGCCTCCAGGATTACTTAAAAATTTGTATTCAGGCCTATAAAGAAATTCAACAGGTGGCTAATGCAGAAATTGATCGAGCAGCAGAAATGCGAGTGCAAGACCAGCCAGACAAGCATGTTCTGCCAACTACTCCAACTAATGATGAAGACGACCCATTTGGTGGGCCACTAGCACAAGACCCTTTTGAATTTTAGTCAAGAAATGTAATAGTTAGAAATAATAAATAATTGTACAATGACGTAAGTGCATGCGTCATTCCCTGAATAATTGTTAGGTGACGTAAGTGCATATGTCATTAGGCACTTACATTTAATTTGTCTTTAATTTAACTTTAATTTCGGACTCCATTTACGGATTCCACTCTTGTATAATGTCTTCTCCTTTGCCTATTTAAAGGCTGCTTAATCAATAGAATCCTCAGAGCGAATTTACACAACTTCTCTCTCTGCTTTCAAAACATCTTTGCAATCTTTCCTTTCCGCTTTCAAACTCTTTCAAGTAATTTAATTCCTTTCTTTCAACCAAATTAATCGTAAGTCTTTTGCTTCTGTTAATCATCTCCTCCTTTTTCTGTCAAATTTACATATTCTTACTTTAGTTTACCGCCTACTTCACCTTCTTTCTCATCTTCCTCTTTTGAACTTTGAATCTTTTGATTACTGCAACCGATCAACCGATCCTATCCTCTTTTGGTAAAAGAGGATAGGATCGGTATGAAGTCTGGCTGAAGGAGACAAAACAGCATTAGTGTAGGTGAGTGGAGGAAAATCATTAGACGGAACTGAAGGAGATAAAGGTTTAGGTGGATTAGACATTAGATAATCAGAAGGAGTTTTCGGTTTTCCTGGATCCTTAGACATTGGTGCGACCTGTAAGAAATTCACGGGTAAGGAAGTCAGGAAGAGAATTATCATCGCCTTTAATGAATTCAATATAAAAATAAAAAACAGATAGTATAGCTTGCCAACGGGCAAAAATCTGTTTGGAAACCAAATTTTTCACATCCTTTTGTAAAATTTCTTTAGCTGACTTACAGTCAACTCTAAGTAAAAACTTTTTATTATACAAATCATCTTGAAATTTAGAAATGCATAAAACAATTGATAAAATTTCTTTTTTCACAGTAGAATAATTTTTCTGAGGCCCTGCCCATATGCCCGAATGATACCTAACTAGCTCTTCTGATGCAGATGATGCAGATGAATGCAGTTTCTGTTTCAGAATGCCTCCATAACCTATATCTGATGCATCTGTCTCAATGATCATGAATGCATCGGGATGAGGAATGCCTAAACAAGGAAGAGTCTTAATTTTTTCTTTAATCTGTTTAATTAGATTAGTATGAATCTCTGTCCAAGCAGGAGGATTTTTCTGTAATCTCTCATACAAAGGACCACATATAGTTCTTAAATTAGGAAAGAAATCCGCAATATAATTCAAACAACCAAGGAACCGTTGTAACTGATTTTTTTCTCGAATTTCATCTGGAAATTTACTAGCGAATTCAATTGTTCTTTGAATCGGTTTCATTTTCCCTTGATTAATATCATGACCTAAAAATCTGATTTTTGTTTGAAATAATTTCATCTTTTTAGCTGAAATTACCAAACCATTAGTCTGAATAACATGTAACATTAAATTAAGATGTTTAAAATGCTGAGAAATATTATCAGAAAAAACTAAAATGTCATCAATATACACAATCACAAAATTAGAAAAATCATTAAAAATATCATTCATTATTCGCTGAAATTCAGAAGGAGCATTTTTCAAACCGAAAGGCATAACATTCCACTCATAATGTCCGAAGGGAACAGTAAAAGCTGTTTTATACCTATCGTTTTCATTAATCTGTATTTGCCAATATCCTGATTTTAAATCAAATTTAGAAAATACTTTCGCACTATGAAGCCTTTTCAGTAAATCTTTTTTATTAGGAATAGGATACCGAATCCACTGTAAAACCTTATTTAATGGTTTATAATTAATTACTAATCGAGGAACTCCGCGTTCCTTTTCTGCTTGATTATTCACATAAAAAGCCGCACAACTCCAAGGAGATTGTGATTTTCTGATTAATTTTTTATCCATTAAACTCTGAATTTCCTGTTTACAAAAATTAAGTAATTCCTCATTCATCTGAATGGGTCTAGCCTTAGTCGGAATGTCTTTTTCATTAAATTCTTTTATATAAGGTAATGAGACAACATGTTTCTTCCTATTCTAAAAAGCATTAGGATGTTCTGAACATACTAATGTTTGGAATTTCTTATCTAAATTATCAATTTTTAATTTAACTTCATCTTTCATTAATTGTTCTTCTATTCTAGAAAAATCTAATTCATTTTTTAAAAACATTAAACTTTTCTTTTTCTTATTCATTACACAGATCTGTTTATATATAGAATTAGTCTGAAGTAATGCTAACTCTTTTTCTTGTATAGGATTAATAAATGGGAAAACCAATTCATTACCTAACAAATTAACAGAAATATGATCAGTGTGTTTAGTAAACGGAGTAATCTGATATAAAAACGGATTACCTAATACCACATCAGTAGTAAAGTTTTCAAGTATTAAAAATGAATGTTTAAAACAATATCCATTATTACAGATATAACCATTATTTAATTCAGCATAAATATCCATTTCTAAACCATTAGCAGCATACAACTTTTCTTTAGATCGTTTTAAATACTTATCTGGAATTATTCCGCGACTGATGCAGGATTGATCGGCGCCACTATCAAGCATGGCGACACAAGTAGTCGTCCAATCCTCTACACCTATTGTAACTAAGACGTACCATTTTTCAATTTTTATTTTATTCATTAAATTTAAAAATTGTGTATCATCAGGAATATTATTAGCTATATTAATTTCGTCATCTTTTATTACACCAGAGGTAGAAGCTAGATTAGACTGATCTTTTAGTAAGATTTTAGCTTCTAATTCTAAATCTTTTAATTTTAATTCATTTAATTGATTATTAATATTTTTAATTTCATATTTTAATAAATTTATTTCTTCTTTAATATTATTACTTTTACGAAAACCAAAATTATCTTCATGTTTGTATTTATCTATTAACTTATTTAGACTAAATGGTTCTTTAATATCAAACATATGATTATTTTCTTGTAAAACTAAGTTTTTTAATTTTTCTAAATAATCTTTTCTAATATTATCATCTGTTATATCTTTTATTATATCGAATAATAATTCTTTATTTAAATTATTTTTACTAGAATTATTCATCATATTAATTGTCTTTTTACATTCACAAAAATCATCATTATCTGAAAAACTAGATGAATCAGAGGAATAATAATTATCTGTATCTTCTTTTTCAGAATTAATTAGAATAGACATTAATTTATTCTTTAAATCAGTTTCTTCAGAAAATATAGTATTAATCTTCTTTTCTAATTTACAATTAGGCGCTATGTGACCTAACTTACCACATTTATAGCATTTAACAGAATTTTTTCCTTTACTATATTTATATTTCTTTTTTCTATAATTATCATGTTTCTTATTATACCATTCAGGATTATATTTATGTTTTCTTTTATAATTATTAGACTTATGTTTACTAGTATGATACTGGCTAACCTTTTTATGCCTTTTTTCTTGTGAAGAGGGCGGATGACGACTTGCGATGCCAAATGCTTGACAGAAGGACCCCAATTCCTGTTTCTCAAGACCATATTTTCTCTGTAATTTAAAATCTTGACAGATAGATAAAGCCTCTTTTTTAAGGAAAGCAAATAATTGACCATAAGTAATATTAGATAAATTCAAATTCTCCGTACCCATTTCTTTCATTAAACTGGTAATTAATTTTTGTGAAAATAAAGGAGGTAAACCAGTAACAAATTTTTCTTTCCAAAAAGATTGATTACAGTCTGGCCTACGCAACACATTAGTCAAAAAAGTAGTTTTATACCAGAAATAATCTCGAAAAGTAGGACATTTAAGATTAGTCAATGAAATCTTTAAACTTGTTAATTCTTCTTTAGGATTACCAATAAAATGCATAGAAAGGACATAAATTAAATAACTAGCACCGTCAGATTCATAGTCAGTAGTTCTAATTACTTCATCATTAATAGTAACTTCATGATGAACAATAGTTTGATGAGTCAAAATTTCCATTTGTTGCATTGGAGTAAACATATTATCCCACCAATTTTTTAATTGGCCAGTAAAACCAGAAACAAAACATGAAGCAATTTGACGTTCACTTATCTGAGGATACTTAGATTTATAAGCTATCTTATCAGTACCCATTTCATGCAAATATTAGTGATTTCATATTCAGATTTACCATCAATATTCCATTCATATAAAGCACTTCCATCATAGGATTTAGTATTAAACCTATTACGTTCTTCAAATTGAATATCAGGGGGAGTAGGTCTACTATGATAATTCATTACATTTCTATTATTAGACCATCTATGACTATATGACCGTCTAACTGGACGTCTAGAGATACGATTAAGTTCTAAAGGTTCTAAAGGAGGAGTAGTTTCATAGAATTGATTTTCTATGTCTTCTATATTATCTATTTCATCATTTTCTTGTTCATTGTCAGAATTAGAGGAACTGCTAGAAGACTCTTCTCTAGGAGCAGTACGATTAATCGTATGAAGTCGAAGACCACTAAACTGTCTTTCTATCTGATTAAGAGCAGAAGAAGAAGATGGAGTATTAGTATTACCTTCTATAGCCAAATTAATACGTTGTACTAATGAAATTTCTCTTTCTAATTCTCTAGGAAGAGAAGGAGACACTAGCGGTTTAGATACTTCATTAGGAAAGCTACCACTTTTATTATCTAATTTTACAGAAATTAAATCCACTTGCTGAGCAATAGTTTGTAAAATCTGATTAGAATAATTATTCTGTTGATAAACTTTTTTAATATCTTCTGAATCAATAGATTCTCTAATATCTTTACCTTTTTTAAAAGGAGAAGCAATTATTTCACCTTCCTTAGTATTAATTTTTATTGCCTGTAAAGGTGGATGAATAGCCGATAAAATAGTATTATTTTCTACCAATTGCCATTTTTTATACAAATTAGTCTGAACATGAATAGTTGATAAATTTTTATAATTAATGTTTTCTTTCTGAAAATAATAATCTAACCATTGAAAGAAAGGAAAATTAAACTGTTTTTTATTTATATCATTAACCCATTCTTCTTTTAATTTAGAAATAATTTGTTTATCAAATTTTTCAAACCATAATCTTTTTTCAGTATTTTCGGATGAAAAGTAATTTTTATTAAGGAAATCTTTATCTATAGAAAAAGGTTTTCTTAACATATTAATTTCCGAAAATTTCATTTGAGACTGAGTAGGCGAACCTACAGAGGAACTAGAATCGGGGATGACTTCAGGAAGAGGAGAAGTAAACTTAATCTTAGGATCAGTATACGAATACCTGGAGGGTTCATATGAAGTACTAGGAAGATCGACTGAATACCTCGGTCGATTTTCTAAAGGAAACCTGCAGGAAGAAGACTTAGACAATAGATTATTAAATTTTAATAGTATTTTATTATCAGGGAGTTCTTCAATATTAGCCTGAGTTCTAATTGGATGTCGTTGTGCTATTATCGGACGATCAATTAATAATTCATTAGGAATAGTAATTTCATTACGAGCTAATAATCTAGGTGTTTGTGTGTGAGTATTGTCAGAATCAGCAATTACTAACACAGAATCACCTTCATTAGTAGGCTTTAATTTTAAAGCAACAGGAATTATAGACTTCATTAATTTAAAATAAATACGATAAATTAAGACAAATTTATCAGCCTTAGGATCCATTTTATTATTCGTAACATGTATGTCTAGAATTAAAGATTGCATAATAGTCGGATCAATTAAACTAACAGAGAAATTAAGAGCACAATTAAAACGAACAGTACCATTACATAAATTAGTCTGTACTAAAGCAAGAATTGAATCATTATAATGAAGTAAACGATCATCACGAAGTGCCATGAAGACAGGAGTATCAACCCCACGCTTCATTAACGGATGTAAAGCAATTTGAATTAAACCAAAATGCATAAAGCGGTAACCATTAGACAAATAATAAGAAATAGCAGTATTAGTTAGTAAAGAAATAGTTTTCTTTTCTTCTTCCATGGGATGAATCTCCTCATGGATTTTAATAGAATACGCTTTATTAAACTCAAGTAGTCCTTGAGAGTATACAGTAGAAATACTTCTACTTGGCAGAGCTTCTTGAATTAATTCATGAGAATTAAGAATGGATGAATATGATGAAGATGCAGACGATGATGCCATGATGGATGTAGACCTAGGAGAACTAGATTCTCCAAAGAGAAATCTTAAAACTCTATCAGCCATGTTTATTAAATTTAATCTTACACTTCTAAATGTAAAATTGAGTTATGCATAGACCTAGATGGGAACACGGGGATCATGCCTGGAACACCTATCTTCTAAGGCTTACCAACGGTCTTACTGATGCAAACAACCGCTTACCAACGTCTAAATGCATGCAAATGCTCACTCCTATTAATGTTTCTGCCTCATCATCCTCTTCTTCGTCTAATACCGCCCCATACATTACCAAAACCGAATTCGAATCTATAATGTTGACTAATTATAAAACTACTCCCGAGAATAATGATGTTAGAAATTTCTGTTCTCGTCTTTTCCTTCCTAATAATCAATGGCTTACAGATGATATCTGTAAGACTCAAGCCTACTATGAATTAATTCTTGTTGACACTAATTCCGTAGAAATTACTCATTATCCTGATAAAAAGGATAAATCTCGTATTGCTTATTCTAAGTTTATAATTCAGAAAATAATGAGTCCTCGTGACTTTCCTTCGATTCATGCTAGAAATTCTTTTTCCATTCCTTATGTTCCAGATGGTTTTAATTACGCCGATTATATTCTTGCTTTTTATCGGTGCCTTTATTACAGATCCTTTAATCATTCATGGTTCATTAGTTTTTCCACTACGTTTAATAAAAATGTCCCCATGTGGGTTTATGATTGGTGGAAATTACTAGGGGCCATCCCCGCAATCTTACCTCCTCAGGCTACTATTGGTTTTCAAACCTACAAGAAAAGATGTAGGTTAGAAGACTATCAGGCTAGCTTTTTGTTTCATGCCGAATTCCGGGTCCCATATATTATGGCCTGGAGTTTCCAAATTAAGTCTACTCAGACAGGGTATCCCTGTAGTTTAATTCGTCAGATTAATGTCAAGTGGTGGGTACAGTATAATGAACAACAATGTTGTGCCCAAACAGTTAATAAATTCCTTGAATCTGGAGAAAAATATAAACATATAATTTCTGAAGTTTCCAGACAACTTCCGGTGCATGACCCTATGACTCCTAAAACACCGGACAAAAGTAAAATTCCATTACCAAAGAAAATTATGACTCCTCTACCCCAGCAAATTCGGACTACTCCACACACTCCTCAGCAGATTCCTTCTCAGATTCCTCAACAGACTACTGCATCAACTTCTTCCCCGGCTAATTTCGTCACAGAACAAGGCCTCCAGGATTACTTAAAAATTTGTATTCAGGCCTATAAAGAAATTCAACAGGTGGCTAATGCAGAAATTGATCGAGCAGCAGAAATGCGAGTGCAAGACCAGCCAGACAAGCATGTTCTGCCAACTACTCCAACTAATGATGAAGACGACCCATTTGGTGGGCCACTAGCACAAGACCCTTTTGAATTTTAGTCAAGAAATGTAATAGTTAGAAATAATTGTACAATGACGTAAGTGCATGCGTCATTCCCTGAATAATTGTTAGGTGACGTAAGTGCATATGTCATTAGGCACTTACATTTAATTTGTCTTTAATTTAACTTTAATTTCGGACTCCATTTACGGATTCCACTCTTGTATAATGTCTTCTCCTTTGCCTATTTAAAGGCTGCTTAATCAATAGAATCCCCAGAGTGAATTTACACAACTTCTCTCTCTGCTTTCAAAATATCTTTGCAATCTTTCCTTTCCGCTTTCAAACTCTTTCAAGTAATTTAATTCCTTTCTTTCAACCAAATTAATCGTAAGTCTTTTGATTCTGTTAATCATCTCCTCCTTTTCTGTCAAATTTACATATTCTTACTTTAGTTTACCGCCTACTTCACCTTCTTTCTCATCTTCCTCTTTTGAACTTTGAATCTTTTGATTACTGCAACCGATCAACCGATCCTACCAAAACATCAATTAATAACTCATTAAAACACAAATATGAACTTCAAAATCTCAATTCCACCTATTCCATATACCAAAACATCAATGAATAACTCATCAAAAAACAAATATGAACTTCAAAATCACAATTCTACCTATTCCCATATACCAAAACATAAATGAATAACTCATCAAAACACAAATATGAACTGCAAAATCACAATTCTACCTATTCCATATACCAAAACATAATATAACTAATCAAAACACAAATATGAACTTCAAAATCACAATTCTACCTATTCCATATACCAAAATATCAATAACTCATCAAAACACAAATATGAACTTCAAAATCTCAATTCTACCTATTCCATATAACAAAACATAATATAACTAATCAAAACACAAATATGAACTTCAAAAAAAAAATTCAACCTATTCCATATACCAAAACATCAATTAATAACTCATTAAAACACAAATATGAACTTCAAAATCTCAATTCCACCTATTCCATATACCAAAACATCAATGAATAACTCATCGAAACACAAATATGAACTTCAAAATCACAATTCTACCTATTCCATATAACAAAACATAATATAACTAATCAAAACACAAATATGAACTTCAAAATCACAATTCTACCTATTCCATATACCAAAACATAATATAACTAATCAAAACACAAATATGAACTTCAAAATCACAATTCTACCTATTCCATATACCAAAATATCAATAACTCATCAAAACACAAATATGAACTTCAAAATCTCAATTCTACCTATTCCATATACCAAAACATCAATGAATAACTCATCGAAACACAAATATGAACTTCAAAATCACAATTCTACCTATCCCATATTCCAAAACATCAATAACTCATCAAAACACAAATATGAACTTCAAAAAACAATTTCAACCTATTCCATATACCAAAACATCAATTAATAACTCATTAAAACACAAATATGAACTTCAAAATCACAATTCTACCTATTCCATATACCAAAACATCAATAAGTTATCAAAACACAAATATGAACTTCAAAAAACAATTTCAACCTATTCCATATACCAAAACATCAATTAATAACTCATTAAAACACAAATATGAACTTCAAAATCACAATTCTACCTATCCTATATACCAAAACATTAATAACTCATCAAAACACAAATATGAACTTCAAAATCACAATTCTACCTATTCCATATACCAAAACATCAATAACTCATCAAAATACAAATATGAACTTCAAAATCACAATTCTACCTATTCCATATAACAAAACATAATATAACTAATCAAAACACAAATATGAACTTCAAAATCACAATTCTACCTATTCCATATACCAAAATATTAATAACTCATTAAAACACAAATATGAACTTCAAAATCACAATTCTACCTATTCCATATACCAAAAGATCAATAACTCATCAAAACAAAAATATGAACTTCAAAATCTCAATTCTACCTATTCCTTATACCAAAACATCAATGAATAACTCATCGAAACACAAATATGAACTTCAAAATCACAATTCTACCTATCCCATATACCAAAACATCAATAACTCATCAAAACACAAATATGAACTTCAAAATCTCAATTCTACCTATTCCATATACCAAAACATCAATGAATAACTCATCAAAAAAAAATATGAACTTCAAAATCACAATTCTACCTATTCCCATATACCAAAACATAAATGAATAACTCATCAAAACACAAATATGAACTGCAAAATCACAATTCTACCTATTCCATATACCAAAACATCAATAACTTATCAAAACACAAATATGAACTTCAAAAAACAATTTCAACCTATTCCATATACCAAAACATCAATTAATAACTCATTAAAACACAAATATGAACTTCAAAATCACAATTCTACCTATCCTATATACCAAAACATTAATAACTCATCAAAACACAAATATGAACAGCAAAATCACAATTCTACCTATTCCATATACCAAAACATAATATAACTAATCAAAACACAAATATGAACTTCAAAATCACAATTCTACCTATTCCATATACCAAAATATCAATAACTCATCAAAACACAAATATGAACTTCAAAATCTCAATTCTACCTATTCCATATAACAAAACATAATATAACTAATCAAAACACAAATATGAACTTCAAAATCACAATTCTACCTATTCCATATACCAAAATATCAATAACTCATCAAAACACAAATATGAACTTCAAAATCTCAATTCTACCTATTCCATATACCAAAACATAATATAACTAATCAAAACACAAATATGAACTTCAAAATCACAATTCTACCTATTCCATATACCAAAATATCAATAACTCATCAAAACACAAATATGAACTTCAAAATCTCAATTCTACCTATTCCATATACCAAAACATCAATGAATAACTCATCAAAACACAAATATGAACTTCAAAATCACAATTCTACCTATTCCATATACCAAAATATCAATAACTCATCAAAACACAAATATGAACTTCAAAATCTCAATTCTACCTATTCCATATAACAAAACATAATATAACTAATCAAAACACAAATATGAACTTCAAAAAAAAAATTCAACCTATTCCATATACCAAAACATCAATTAATAACTCATTAAAACACAAATATGAACTTCAAAATCTCAATTCCACCTATTCCATATACCAAAACATCAATGAATAACTCATCGAAACACAAATATGAACTTCAAAATCACAATTCTACCTATTCCATATAACAAAACATAATATAACTAATCAAAACACAAATATGAACTTCAAAATCACAATTCTACCTATTCCATATACCAAAACATCAATGAATAACTCATCGAAACACAAATATGAACTTCAAAATCTCAATTCTACCTATTCCATATAACAAAACATAATATAACTAATCAAAACACAAATATGAACTTCAAAATCACAATTCTACCTATTCCATATACCAAAATATCAATAACTCATCAAAACACAAATATGAACTTCAAAATCTCAATTCTACCTATTCCATATACCAAAACATCAATGAATAACTCATCAAAAAAAAAAAATATGAACTTCAAAATCACAATTCTACCTATCCTATATACCAAAACATTAATAACTCATCAAAACAAAAATATGAACTGCAAAATCATAATTCTACCTATTCCATATACCAAAACATCAATAACTTATCAAAACACAAATATGAACTTCAAAAAACAATTTCAACCTATTCCATATACCAAAACATCAATTAATAACTCATTAAAACACAAATATGAACTTCAAAATCACAATTCTACCTATTCCATATACCAAAACATCAATGAATAACTCATCAAAAAACAAATATGAACTTCAAAATCACAATTCTACCTATTCCCATATACCAAAACATAAATGAATAACTCATCAAAACACAAATATGAACTGCAAAATCACAATTCTACCTATTCCATATACCAAAACATAATATAACTAATCAAAACACAAATATGAACTTCAAAATCACAATTCTACCTATTCCATATACCAAAATATCAATAACTCATCAAAACACAAATATGAACTTCAAAATCTCAATTCTACCTATTCCATATAACAAAACATAATATAACTAATCAAAACACAAATATGAACTTCAAAAAAAAAATTCAACCTATTCCATATACCAAAACATCAATTAATAACTCATTAAAACACAAATATGAACTTCAAAATCTCAATTCCACCTATTCCATATACAAAACATCAATGAATAACTCATCGAAACACAAATATGAACTTCAAAATCACAATTCTACCTATTCCATATAACAAAACATAATATAACTAATCAAAACACAAATATGAACTTCAAAATCACAATTCTACCTATTCCATATACCAAAACATCAATGAATAACTCATCGAAACACAAATATGAACTTCAAAATCTCAATTCTACCTATTCCATATAACAAAACATAATATAACTAATCAAAACACAAATATGAACTTCAAAATCACAATTCTACCTATTCCATATACCAAAACATCAATGAATAACTCATCGAAACACAAATATGAACTTCAAAATCTCAATTCTACCTATTCCATATAACAAAACATAATATAACTAATCAAAACACAAATATGAACTTCAAAATCACAATTCTACCTATTCCATATACCAAAACATCAATGAATAACTCATCGAAACACAAATATGAACTTCAAAATCTCAATTCTACCTATTCCATATAACAAAACATAATATAACTAATCAAAACACAAATATGAACTTCAAAATCACAATTCTACCTATTCCATATACCAAAATATCAATAACTCATCAAAACACAAATATGAACTTCAAAATCTCAATTCTACCTATTCCATATACCAAAACATCAATGAATAACTCATCAAAAAAAAAATATGAACTTCAAAATCACAATTCTACCTATCCTATATACCAAAACATTAATAACTCATCAAAACAAAAATATGAACTGCAAAATCATAATTCTACCTATTCCATATACCAAAACATCAATAACTTATCAAAACACAAATATGAACTTCAAAAAACAATTTCAACCTATTCCATATACCAAAACATCAATTAATAACTCATTAAAACACAAATATGAACTTCAAAATCACAATTCTACCTATTCCATATACCAAAACATCAATGAATAACTCATCAAAAAACAAATATGAACTTCAAAATCACAATTCTACCTATTCCCATATACCAAAACATAAATGAATAACTCATCAAAACACAAATATGAACTGCAAAATCACAATTCTACCTATTCCATATACCAAAACATAATATAACTAATCAAAACACAAATATGAACTTCAAAATCACAATTCTACCTATTCCATATACCAAAATATCAATAACTCATCAAAACACAAATATGAACTTCAAAATCTCAATTCTACCTATTCCATATAACAAAACATAATATAACTAATCAAAACACAAATATGAACTTCAAAAAAAAAATTCAACCTATTCCATATACCAAAACATCAATTAATAACTCATTAAAACACAAATATGAACTTCAAAATCTCAATTCCACCTATTCCATATACCAAAACATCAATGAATAACTCATCGAAACACAAATATGAACTTCAAAATCACAATTCTACCTATTCCATATAACAAAACATAATATAACTAATCAAAACACAAATATGAACTTCAAAATCACAATTCTACCTATTCCATATACCAAAACATCAATGAATAACTCATCGAAACACAAATATGAACTTCAAAATCTCAATTCTACCTATTCCGTATAACAAAACATAATATAACTAATCAAAACACAAATATGAACTTCAAAATCACAATTCTACCTATTCCATATACCAAAACATCAATGAATAACTCATCGAAACACAAATATGAACTTCAAAATCTCAATTCTACCTATTCCATATAACAAAACATAATATAACTAATCAAAACACAAATATGAACTTCAAAATCACAATTCTACCTATTCCATATACCAAAACATCAATGAATAACTCATCGAAACACAAATATGAACTTCAAAATCTCAATTCTACCTATTCCATATAACAAAACATAATATAACTAATCAAAACACAAATATGAACTTCAAAATCACAATTCTACCTATTCCATATACCAAAATATCAATAACTCATCAAAACACAAATATGAACTTCAAAATCTCAATTCTACCTATTCCATATACCAAAACATCAATGAATAACTCATCAAAAAAAAAATATGAACTTCAAAATCACAATTCTACCTATCCTATATACCAAAACATTAATAACTCATCAAAACAAAAATATGAACTGCAAAATCATAATTCTACCTATTCCATATACCAAAACATCAATAACTTATCAAAACACAAATATGAACTTCAAAAAACAATTTCAACCTATTCCATATACCAAAACATCAATTAATAACTCATTAAAACACAAATATGAACTTCAAAATCACAATTCTACCTATTCCATATACCAAAACATCAATGAATAACTCATCAAAAAACAAATATGAACTTCAAAATCACAATTCTACCTATTCCCATATACCAAAACATAAATGAATAACTCATCAAAACACAAATATGAACTGCAAAATCACAATTCTACCTATTCCATATACCAAAACATAATATAACTAATCAAAACACAAATATGAACTTCAAAATCACAATTCTACCTATTCCATATACCAAAATATCAATAACTCATCAAAACACAAATATGAACTTCAAAATCTCAATTCTACCTATTCCATATAACAAAACATAATATAACTAATCAAAACACAAATATGAACTTCAAAAAAAAAATTCAACCTATTCCATATACCAAAACATCAATTAATAACTCATTAAAACACAAATATGAACTTCAAAATCTCAATTCCACCTATTCCATATACGAAAACATCAATGAATAACTCATCGAAACACAAATATGAACTTCAAAATCACAATTCTACCTATTCCATATAACAAAACATAATATAACTAATCAAAACACAAATATGAACTTCAAAATCACAATTCTACCTATTCCATATACCAAAACATCAATGAATAACTCATCGAAACACAAATATGAACTTCAAAATCTCAATTCTACCTATTCCATATAACAAAACATAATATAACTAATCAAAACACAAATATGAACTTCAAAATCACAATTCTACCTATTTCATATACCAAAATATCAATAACTCATCAAAACACAAATATGAACTTCAAAATCTCAATTCTACCTATTCCATATACCAAAACATCAATGAATAACTCATCGAAACACAAATATGAACTTCAAAATCACAATTCTACCTATCCCATATTCCAAAACATCAATAACTCATCAAAACACAAATATGAACTTCAAAAAACAATTTCAACCTATTCCATATACCAAAACATCAATTAATAACTCATTAAAACACAAATATGAACTTCAAAATCACAATTCTACCTATTCCATATACCAAAACATCAATAACTTATCAAAACACAAATATGAACTTCAAAAAACAATTTCAACCTATTCCATATACCAAAACATCAATTAATAACTCATTAAAACACAAATATGAACTTCAAAATCACAATTCTACCTATCCTATATACCAAAACATTAATAACTCATCAAAACACAAATATGAACTTCAAAATCACAATTCTACCTATTCCATATACCAAAACATCAATAACTCATCAAAATACAAATATGAACTTCAAAATCACAATTCTACCTATTCCATATAACAAAACATAATATAACTAATAAAAACACAAATATGAACTTCAAAATCACAATTCTACCTATTCCATATACCAAAATATCAATAACTCATCAAAACACAAATATGAACTTCAAAATCACAATTCTACCTATTCCATATACCAAAACATCAATAACTCATCAAAACAAAAATATGAACTTCAAAATCTCAATTCTACCTATTCCTTATACCAAAACATCAATGAATAACTCATCGAAACACAAATATGAACTTCAAAATCACAATTCTACCTATCCCTTATACCAAAACATCAATAACTCATCAAAACACAAATATGAACTTCAAAATCTCAATTCTACCTATTCCATATACCAAAACATCAATGAATAACTCATCAAAAAAAAAATATGAACTTCAAAATCACAATTCTACCTATTCCCATATACCAAAACATAAATGAATAACTCATCAAAACACAAATATGAACTGCAAAATCACAATTCTACCTATTCCATATACCAAAACATCAATAACTTATCAAAACACAAATATGAACTTCAAAAAACAATTTCAACCTATTCCATATACCAAAACATCAATTAATAACTCATTAAAACACAAATATGAACTTCAAAATCACAATTCTACCTATCCTATATACCAAAACATTAATAACTCATCAAAACACAAATATGAACTGCAAAATCACAATTCTACCTATTCCATATACCAAAACATAATATAACTAATCAAAACACAAATATGAACTTCAAAATCACAATTCTACCTATTCCATATACCAAAATATCAATAACTCATCAAAACACAAATATGAACTTCAAAATCTCAATTCTACCTATTCCATATAACAAAACATAATATAACTAATCAAAACACAAATATGAACTTCAAAATCACAATTCTACCTATTCCATATACCAAAATATCAATAACTCATCAAAACACAAATATGAACTTCAAAATCTCAATTCTACCTATTCCATATACCAAAACATAATATAACTAATCAAAACACAAATATGAACTTCAAAATAACAATTCTACCTATCCCATATACCAAAACATCAATAACTCATCAAAACACAAATATGAACTTGAAAATCTCAATTCTACCTATTCCATATACCAAAACATCAATGAATAACTCATCAAAAAACAAATATGAACTTGAAAATCACAATTCTACCTATTCCCATATACCAAAACATAAATGAATAACTCATCAAAACACAAATATGAACTGCAAAATCACAATTCTACCTATTCCATATACCAAAACATCAATAACTTATCAAAACACAAATATGAACTTAAAAAAAAAAAATTCAACCTATTCCATATACCAAAACATCAATTAATAACTCATTAAAACACAAATATGAACTTCAAAATCTCAATTCCACCTATTCCATATACCAAAACATCAATGAATAACTCATCGAAACACAAATATGAACTTCAAAATCACAATTCTACCTATTCCATATAAAAAAACATAATATAACTAATCAAAACACAAATATGAACTTCAAAATCACAATTCTACCTATTCCATATACCAAAACATCAATGAATAACTCATCGAAACACAAATATGAACTTCAAAATCTCAATTCTACCTATTCCATATAACAAAACATAATATAACTAATCAAAACACAAATATGAACTTCAAAATCACAATTCTACCTATTCCATATACCAAAATATCAATAACTCATCAAAACACAAATATGAACTTCAAAATCTCAATTCTACCTATTCCATATACCAAAACATCAATGAATAACTCATCGAAACACAAATATGAACTTCAAAATCACAATTCTACCTATCCCATATTCCAAAACATCAATAACTCATCAAAACACAAATATGAACTTCAAAAAACAATTTCAACCTATTCCATATACCAAAACATCAATTAATAACTCATTAAAACACAAATATGAACTTCAAAATCACAATTCTACCTATTCCATATACCAAAACATCAATAACTTATCAAAACACAATTATGAACTTCAAAAAACAATTTCAACCTATTCCATATACCAAAACATCAATTAATAACTCATTAAAACACAAATATGAACTTCAAAATCACAATTCTACCTATCCTATATACCAAAACATTAATAACTCATCAAAACACAAATATGAACTTCAAAATCACAATTCTACCTATTCCATATACCAAAACATCAATAACTCATCAAAATACAAATATGAACTTCAAAATCACAATTCTACCTATTCCATATAACAAAACATAATATAACTAATCAAAACACAAATATGAACTTCAAAATCACAATTCTACCTATTCCATATACCAAAACATCAATAACTTATCAAAACAAAAATATGAACTTCAAAATCTCAATTCTACCTATTCCTTATACCAAAACATCAATGAATAACTCATCGAAACACAAATATGAACTTCAAAATCACAATTCTACCTATCCCATATACCAAAACATCAATAACTCATCAAAACACAAATATGAACTTCAAAATCTCAATTCTACCTATTCCATATACCAAAACATCAATGAATAACTCATCAAAAAAAAAAAATGAACTTCAAAATCACAATTCTACCTATTCCATATAACAAAACATCAATAACTCATCAAAACACAAATATGAACTTGAAAATCTCAATTCTACCTATTCCATATACCAAAACGTCAATGAATAACTCATCAAAAAACAAATATGAACTTGAAAATCACAATTCTACCTATTCCCATATACCAAAACATAAATGAATAACTCATCAAAACACAAATATGAACTGCAAAATCTTAATTCTACCTATTCCTTATACCAAAACATCAATGAATAACTCATCGAAACACAAATATGAATTTCAAAATCACAATTCTACCTATCCCATATACCAAAACATCAATAACTCATCAAAACACAAATATGAACTTCAAAATCTCAATTCTACCTATTCCATATACCAAAACATCAATGAATAACTCATCAAAAAAAAAATATGAACTTCAAAATCACAATTCTACCTATTCCCATATACCAAAACATAAATGAATAACTCATCAAAACACAAATATGAACTGCAAAATCACAATTCTACCTATTCCATATACCAAAACATCAATAACTTATCAAAACACAAATATGAACTTCAAAAAACAATTTCAACCTATTTCATATACCAAAACATCAATTAATAACTCATTAAAACACAAATATGAACTTCAAAATCACAATTCTACCTATCCTATATACCAAAACATTAATAACTCATCAAAACACAAATATGAACTGCAAAATCACAATTCTACCTATTCCATATACCAAAACATAATATAACTAATCAAAACACAAATATGAACTTCAAAATCACAATTCTACCTATTCCATATACCAAAATATCAATAACTCATCAAAACACAAATATGAACTTCAAAATCTCAATTCTACCTATTCCATATAACAAAACATAATATAACTAATCAAAACACAAATATGAACTTCAAAATCACAATTCTACCTATTCCATATACCAAAATATCAATAACTCATCAAAACACAAATATGAACTTCAAAATCTCAATTCTACCTATTCCATATACCAAAACATTATATAACTAATCAAAACACAAATATGAACTTCAAAATCACAATTCAACCTATCCCATATACCAAAACATCAATAACTCATCAAAACACAAATATGAACTTGAAAATCTCAATTCTACCTATTCCATATACCAAAACATCAATGAATAACTCATCAAAAAACAAATATGAACTTGAAAATCACAATTCTACCTATTCCCATATACCAAAACATAAATGAATAACTCATCAAAACACAAATATGAACTGCAAAATCACAATTCTACCTATTCCATATACCAAAACATCAATAACTCATCAAAACAAAAATATGAACTTCAAAATCTCAATTCTACCTATTCCTTATACCAAAACATCAATGAATAACTCATCGAAACACAAATATGAACTTCAAAATCACAATTCTACCTATCCCATATACCAAAACATCAATAACTCATCAAAACACAAATATGAACTTCAAAATCTCAATTCTACCTATTCCATATACCAAAACATCAATGAATAACTCATCAAAAAAAAAATATGAACTTCAAAATCACAATTCTACCTATTCCCATATACCAAAACATAAATGAATAACTCATCAAAACACAAATATGAACTGCAAAATCACAATTCTACCTATTCCCATATACCAAAACATAAATGAATAACTCATCAAAACACAAATATGAACTGCAAAATCACAATTCTACCTATTCCATATACCAAAACATCAATAACTTATCAAAACACAAATATGAACTTCAAAAAAAAAATTCAACCTATTCCATATACCAAAACATCAATTAATAACTCATTAAAACACAAATATGAACTTCAAAATCTCAATTCCACCTATTCCATATACCAAAACATCAATGAATAACTCATCGAAACACAAATATGAACTTCAAAATCACAATTCTACCTATTCCATATAACAAAACATAATATAACTAATCAAAACACAAATATGAACTTCAAAATCACAATTCTACCTATTCCATATACCAAAACATCAATGAATAACTCATCGAAACACAAATATGAACTTCAAAATCTCAATTCTACCTATTCCATATAACAAAACATAATATAACTAATCAAAACACAAATATGAACTTCAAAATCACAATTCTACCTATTCCATATACCAAAATATCAATAACTCATCAAAACACAAATATGAACTTCAAAATCTCAATTCTACCTATTCCATATACCAAAACATCAATGAATAACTCATCGAAACACAAATATGAACTTCAAAATCACAATTCTACCTATCCCATATTCCAAAACATCAATAACTCATCAAAACACAAATATGAACTTCAAAATCTCAATTCTACCTATTCCATATACCAAAACATCAATGAATAACTCATCAAAAAACAAATATGAACTTCAAAATCACAATTCTACCTATTCCATATAACAAAACATAATATAACTCATCAAAACAAAAATATGAACTTCAAAATCACAATTCTACCTATTGCATATACCAAAATATCAATAACTCATCAAAACACAAATATGAACTTCAAAATCTCAATTCTACCTATTCCATATAACAAAACATAATATAACTAATCAAAACACAAATATGAACTTCAAAATCACAATTCTACCTATTCCATATACCAAAATATCAATAACTCATCAAAACACAAATATGAACTTCAAAATCTCAATTCTACCTATTCCATATACCAAAACATTATATAACTAATCAAAACACAAATATGAACTTCAAAATCACAATTCAACCTATCCCATATACCAAAACATCAATAACTCATCAAAACACAAATATGAACTTGAAAATCTCAATTCTACCTATTCCATATACCAAAACATCAATGAATAACTCATCAAAAAACAAATATGAACTTGAAAATCACAATTCTACCTATTCCCATATACCAAAACATAAATGAATAACTCATCAAAACACAAATATGAACTGCAAAATCACAATTCTACCTATTCCATATACCAAAACATCAATAACTCATCAAAACAAAAATATGAACTTCAAAATCTCAATTCTACCTATTCCTTATACCAAAACATCAATGAATAACTCATCGAAACACAAATATGAACTTCAAAATCACAATTCTACCTATCCCATATACCAAAACATCAATAACTCATCAAAACACAAATATGAACTTCAAAATCTCAATTCTACCTATTCCATATACCAAAACATCAACGAATAACTCATCAAAAAAAAAATATGAACTTCAAAATCACAATTCTACCTATTCCCATATACCAAAACATAAATGAATAACTCATCAAAACACAAATATGAACTGCAAAATCACAATTCTACCTATTCCATATACCAAAACATCAATAACTTATCAAAACACAAATATGAACTTCAAAAAACAATTTCAACCTATTCCATATACCAAAACATCAATTAATAACTCATTAAAACACAAATATGAACTTCAAAATCACAATTCTACCTATCCTATATACCAAAACATTAATAACTCATCAAAACACAAATATGAACTGCAAAATCACAATTCTACCTATTCCATATACCAAAACATAATATAACTAATCAAAACACAAATATGAACTTCAAAATCACAATTCTACCTATTCCATATACCAAAATATCAATAACTCATCAAAACACAAATATGAACTTCAAAATCTCAATTCTACCTATTCCATATAACAAAACATAATATAACTAATCAAAACACAAATATGAACTTCAAAATCACAATTCTACCTATTCCATATACCAAAATATCAATAACTCATCAAAACACAAATATGAACTTCAAAATCTCAATTCTACCTATTCCATATACCAAAACATAATATAACTAATCAAAACACAAATATGAACTTCAAAATAACAATTCTACCTATCCCATATACCAAAACATCAATAACTCATCAAAACACAAATATGAACTTGAAAATCTCAATTCTACCTATTCCATATACCAAAACATCAATGAATAACTCATCAAAAAACAAATATGAACTTGAAAATCACAATTCTACCTATTCCCATATACCAAAACATAAATGAATAACTCATCAAAACACAAATATGAACTGCAAAATCACAATTCTACCTATTCCATATACCAAAACATCAATAACTTATCAAAACACAAATATGAACTTAAAAAAAAAAAATTCAACCTATTCCATATACCAAAACATCAATTAATAACTCATTAAAACACAAATATGAACTTCAAAATCTCAATTCCACCTATTCCATATACCAAAACATCAATGAATAACTCATCGAAACACAAATATGAACTTCAAAATCACAATTCTACCTATTCCATATAAAAAAACATAATATAACTAATCAAAACACAAATATGAACTTCAAAATCACAATTCTACCTATTCCATATACCAAAACATCAATGAATAACTCATCGAAACACAAATATGAACTTCAAAATCTCAATTCTACCTATTCCATATAACAAAACATAATATAACTAATCAAAACACAAATATGAACTTCAAAATCACAATTCTACCTATTCCATATACCAAAATATCAATAACTCATCAAAACACAAATATGAACTTCAAAATCTCAATTCTACCTATTCCATATACCAAAACATCAATGAATAACTCATCGAAACACAAATATGAACTTCAAAATCACAATTCTACCTATCCCATATTCCAAAACATCAATAACTCATCAAAACACAAATATGAACTTCAAAAAACAATTTCAACCTATTCCATATACCAAAACATCAATTAATAACTCATTAAAACACAAATATGAACTTCAAAATCACAATTCTACCTATTCCATATACCAAAACATCAATAACTTATCAAAACACAATTATGAACTTCAAAAAACAATTTCAACCTATTCCATATACCAAAACATCAATTAATAACTCATTAAAACACAAATATGAACTTCAAAATCACAATTCTACCTATCCTATATACCAAAACATTAATAACTCATCAAAACACAAATATGAACTTCAAAATCACAATTCTACCTATTCCATATACCAAAACATCAATAACTCATCAAAATACAAATATGAACTTCAAAATCACAATTCTACCTATTCCATATAACAAAACATAATATAACTAATCAAAACACAAATATGAACTTCAAAATCACAATTCTACCTATTGCATATACCAAAATATCAATAACTCATCAAAACACAAATATGAACTTCAAAATCACAATTCTACCTATTCCATATACCAAAACATCAATAACTTATCAAAACAAAAATATGAACTTCAAAATCTCAATTCTACCTATTCCTTATACCAAAACATCAATGAATAACTCATCGAAACACAAATATGAACTTCAAAATCACAATTCTACCTATCCCATATACCAAAACATCAATAACTCATCAAAACACAAATATGAACTTCAAAATCTCAATTCTACCTATTCCATATACCAAAACATCAATGAATAACTCATCAAAAAAAAAATATGAACTTCAAAATCACAATTCTACCTATTCCATATAACAAAACATCAATAACTCATCAAAACACAAATATGAACTTGAAAATCTCAATTCTACCTATTCCATATACCAAAACGTCAATGAATAACTCATCAAAAAACAAATATGAACTTGAAAATCACAATTCTACCTATTCCCATATACCAAAACATAAATGAATAACTCATCAAAACACAAATATGAACTGCAAAATCTCAATTCTACCTATTCCTTATACCAAAACATCAATGAATAACTCATCGAAACACAAATATGAATTTCAAAATCACAATTCTACCTATCCCATATACCAAAACATCAATAACTCATCAAAACACAAATATGAACTTCAAAATCTCAATTCTACCTATTCCATATACCAAAACATCAATGAATAACTCATCAAAAAAAAAATATGAACTTCAAAATCACAATTCTACCTATTCCCATATACCAAAACATAAATGAATAACTCATCAAAACACAAATATGAACTGCAAAATCACAATTCTACCTATTCCATATACCAAAACATCAATAACTTATCAAAACACAAATATGAACTTCAAAAAACAATTTCAACCTATTTCATATACCAAAACATCAATTAATAACTCATTAAAACACAAATATGAACTTCAAAATCACAATTCTACCTATCCTATATACCAAAACATTAATAACTCATCAAAACACAAATATGAACTGCAAAATCACAATTCTACCTATTCCATATACCAAAACATAATATAACTAATCAAAACACAAATATGAACTTCAAAATCACAATTCTACCTATTCCATATACCAAAATATCAATAACTCATCAAAACACAAATATGAACTTCAAAATCTCAATTCTACCTATTCCATATAACAAAACATAATATAACTAATCAAAACACAAATATGAACTTCAAAATCACAATTCTACCTATTCCATATACCAAAATATCAATAACTCATCAAAACACAAATATGAACTTCAAAATCTCAATTCTACCTATTCCATATACCAAAACATTATATAACTAATCAAAACACAAATATGAACTTCAAAATCACAATTCAACCTATCCCATATACCAAAACATCAATAACTCATCAAAACACAAATATGAACTTGAAAATCTCAATTCTACCTATTCCATATACCAAAACATCAATGAATAACTCATCAAAAAACAAATATGAACTTGAAAATCACAATTCTACCTATTCCCATATACCAAAACATAAATGAATAACTCATCAAAACACAAATATGAACTGCAAAATCACAATTCTACCTATTCCATATACCAAAACATCAATAACTTATCAAAACACAAATATGAACTTCAAAAAAAAAATTCAACCTATTCCATATACCAAAACATCAATTAATAACTCATTAAAACACAAATATGAACTTCAAAATCTCAATTCCACCTATTCCATATACCAAAACATCAATGAATAACTCATCGAAACACAAATATGAACTTCAAAATCACAATTCTACCTATTCCATATAACAAAACATAATATAACTAATCAAAACACAAATATGAACTTCAAAATCACAATTCTACCTATTCCATATACCAAAACATCAATGAATAACTCATCGAAACACAAATATGAACTTCAAAATCTCAATTCTACCTATTCCATATAACAAAACATAATATAACTAATCAAAACACAAATATGAACTTCAAAATCACAATTCTACCTATTCCATATACCAAAATATCAATAACTCATCAAAACACAAATATGAACTTCAAAATCTCAATTCTACCTATTCCATATACCAAAACATCAATGAATAACTCATCGAAACACAAATATGAACTTCAAAATCACAATTCTACCTATCCCATATTCCAAAACATCAATAACTCATCAAAACACAAATATGAACTTCAAAATCACAATTCTACCTATTCCATATACCAAAATATCAATAACTCATCAAAACACAAATATGAACTTCAAAATCTCAATTCTACCTATTCCATATACCAAAACATCAATGAATAACTCATCGAAACACAAATATGAACTTCAAAATCACAATTCTACCTATCCCATATTCCAAAACATCAATAACTCATCAAAACACAAATATGAACTTCAAAATCTCAATTCTACCTATTCCATATAACAAAACATAATATAACTAATCAAAACACAAATATGAACTTCAAAATCACAATTCTACCTATTCCATATACCAAAATATCAATAACTCATCAAAACACAAATATGAACTTCAAAATCTCAATTCTACCTATTCCATATACCAAAACATCAATGAATAACTCATCAAAACACAAATATGAACTGCAAAATCACAATTCTACCTATTCCATATACCAAAACATCAATAACTCATCAAAACAAAAATATGAACTTCAAAATCTCAATTCTACCTATTCCTTATACCAAAACATCAATGAATAACTCATCGAAACACAAATATGAACTTCAAAATCACAATTCTACCTATCCCATATACCAAAACATCAATAACTCATCAAAACACAAATATGAACTTCAAAATCTCAATTCTACCTATTCCATATACCAAAACATCAATGAATAACTCATCAAAAAAAAAATATGAACTTCAAAATCACAATTCTACCTATTCCCATATACCAAAACATAAATGAATAACTCATCAAAACACAAATATGAACTGCAAAATCACAATTCTACCTATTCCATATACCAAAACATCAATAACTTATCAAAACACAAATATGAACTTCAAAAAACAATTTCAACCTATTCCATATACCAAAACATCAATTAATAACTCATTAAAACACAAATATGAACTTCAAAATCACAATTCTACCTATCCTATATACCAAAACATTAATAACTCATCAAAACACAAATATGAACTGCAAAATCACAATTCTACCTATTCCATATACCAAAACATAATATAACTAATCAAAACACAAATATGAACTTCAAAATCACAATTCTACCTATTCCATATACCAAAATATCAATAACTCATCAAAACACAAATATGAACTTCAAAATCTCAATTCTACCTATTCCATATAACAAAACATAATATAACTAATCAAAACACAAATATGAACTTCAAAATCACAATTCTACCTATTCCATATACCAAAATATCAATAACTCATCAAAACACAAATATGAACTTCAAAATCTCAATTCTACCTATTCCATATACCAAAACATAATATAACTAATCAAAACACAAATATGAACTTCAAAATAACAATTCTACCTATCCCATATACCAAAACATCAATAACTCATCAAAACACAAATATGAACTTGAAAATCTCAATTCTACCTATTCCATATACCAAAACATCAATGAATAACTCATCAAAAAACAAATATGAACTTGAAAATCACAATTCTACCTATTCCCATATACCAAAACATAAATGAATAACTCATCAAAACACAAATATGAACTGCAAAATCACAATTCTACCTATTCCATATACCAAAACATCAATAACTTATCAAAACACAAATATGAACTTAAAAAAAAAAAATTCAACCTATTCCATATACCAAAACATCAATTAATAACTCATTAAAACACAAATATGAACTTCAAAATCTCAATTCCACCTATTCCATATACCAAAACATCAATGAATAACTCATCGAAACACAAATATGAACTTCAAAATCACAATTCTACCTATTCCATATAAAAAAACATAATATAACTAATCAAAACACAAATATGAACTTCAAAATCACAATTCTACCTATTCCATATACCAAAACATCAATGAATAACTCATCGAAACACAAATATGAACTTCAAAATCTCAATTCTACCTATTCCATATAACAAAACATAATATAACTAATCAAAACACAAATATGAACTTCAAAATCACAATTCTACCTATTCCATATACCAAAATATCAATAACTCATCAAAACACAAATATGAACTTCAAAATCTCAATTCTACCTATTCCATATACCAAAACATCAATGAATAACTCATCGAAACACAAATATGAACTTCAAAATCACAATTCTACCTATCCCATATTCCAAAACATCAATAACTCATCAAAACACAAATATGAACTTCAAAAAACAATTTCAACCTATTCCATATACCAAAACATCAATTAATAACTCATTAAAACACAAATATGAACTTCAAAATCACAATTCTACCTATTCCATATACCAAAACATCAATAACTTATCAAAACACAATTATGAACTTCAAAAAACAATTTCAACCTATTCCATATACCAAAACATCAATTAATAACTCATTAAAACACAAATATGAACTTCAAAATCACAATTCTACCTATCCTATATACCAAAACATTAATAACTCATCAAAACACAAATATGAACTTCAAAATCACAATTCTACCTATTCCATATACCAAAACATCAATAACTCATCAAAATACAAATATGAACTTCAAAATCACAATTCTACCTATTCCATATAACAAAACATAATATAACTAATCAAAACACAAATATGAACTTCAAAATCACAATTCTACCTATTGCATATACCAAAATATCAATAACTCATCAAAACACAAATATGAACTTCAAAATCACAATTCTACCTATTCCATATACCAAAACATCAATAACTTATCAAAACAAAAATATGAACTTCAAAATCTCAATTCTACCTATTCCTTATACCAAAACATCAATGAATAACTCATCGAAACACAAATATGAACTTCAAAATCACAATTCTACCTATCCCATATACCAAAACATCAATAACTCATCAAAACACAAATATGAACTTCAAAATCTCAATTCTACCTATTCCATATACCAAAACATCAATGAATAACTCATCAAAAAAAAAATATGAACTTCAAAATCACAATTCTACCTATTCCATATAACAAAACATCAATAACTCATCAAAACACAAATATGAACTTGAAAATCTCAATTCTACCTATTCCATATACCAAAACGTCAATGAATAACTCATCAAAAAACAAATATGAACTTGAAAATCACAATTCTACCTATTCCCATATACCAAAACATAAATGAATAACTCATCAAAACACAAATATGAACTGCAAAATCTCAATTCTACCTATTCCTTATACCAAAACATCAATGAATAACTCATCGAAACACAAATATGAATTTCAAAATCACAATTCTACCTATCCCATATACCAAAACATCAATAACTCATCAAAACACAAATATGAACTTCAAAATCTCAATTCTACCTATTCCATATACCAAAACATCAATGAATAACTCATCAAAAAAAAAATATGAACTTCAAAATCACAATTCTACCTATTCCCATATACCAAAACATAAATGAATAACTCATCAAAACACAAATATGAACTGCAAAATCACAATTCTACCTATTCCATATACCAAAACATCAATAACTTATCAAAACACAAATATGAACTTCAAAAAACAATTTCAACCTATTTCATATACCAAAACATCAATTAATAACTCATTAAAACACAAATATGAACTTCAAAATCACAATTCTACCTATCCTATATACCAAAACATTAATAACTCATCAAAACACAAATATGAACTGCAAAATCACAATTCTACCTATTCCATATACCAAAACATAATATAACTAATCAAAACACAAATATGAACTTCAAAATCACAATTCTACCTATTCCATATACCAAAATATCAATAACTCATCAAAACACAAATATGAACTTCAAAATCTCAATTCTACCTATTCCATATAACAAAACATAATATAACTAATCAAAACACAAATATGAACTTCAAAATCACAATTCTACCTATTCCATATACCAAAATATCAATAACTCATCAAAACACAAATATGAACTTCAAAATCTCAATTCTACCTATTCCATATACCAAAACATTATATAACTAATCAAAACACAAATATGAACTTCAAAATCACAATTCAACCTATCCCATATACCAAAACATCAATAACTCATCAAAACACAAATATGAACTTGAAAATCTCAATTCTACCTATTCCATATACCAAAACATCAATGAATAACTCATCAAAAAACAAATATGAACTTGAAAATCACAATTCTACCTATTCCCATATACCAAAACATAAATGAATAACTCATCAAAACACAAATATGAACTGCAAAATCACAATTCTACCTATTCCATATACCAAAACATCAATAACTTATCAAAACACAAATATGAACTTCAAAAAAAAAATTCAACCTATTCCATATACCAAAACATCAATTAATAACTCATTAAAACACAAATATGAACTTCAAAATCTCAATTCCACCTATTCCATATACCAAAACATCAATGAATAACTCATCGAAACACAAATATGAACTTCAAAATCACAATTCTACCTATTCCATATAACAAAACATAATATAACTAATCAAAACACAAATATGAACTTCAAAATCACAATTCTACCTATTCCATATACCAAAACATCAATGAATAACTCATCGAAACACAAATATGAACTTCAAAATCTCAATTCTACCTATTCCATATAACAAAACATAATATAACTAATCAAAACACAAATATGAACTTCAAAATCACAATTCTACCTATTCCATATACCAAAATATCAATAACTCATCAAAACACAAATATGAACTTCAAAATCTCAATTCTACCTATTCCATATACCAAAACATCAATGAATAACTCATCGAAACACAAATATGAACTTCAAAATCACAATTCTACCTATCCCATATTCCAAAACATCAATAACTCATCAAAACACAAATATGAACTTCAAAATCTCAATTCTACCTATTCCATATACCAAAACATCAATGAATAACTCATCAAAAAACAAATATGAACTTCAAAATCACAATTCTACCTATTCCATATAACAAAACATAATATAACTCATCAAAACAAAAATATGAACTTCAAAATCACAATTCTACCTATCCCATATACCAAAACATCAATAACTCATCAAAACACAAATATGAACTTCAAAACACGATTTCTATCTATTCCATATACCAAAACAATCAATAACTCATCAAAACACAAATATGAACTTCAGAATCACAATTCTACCTATCCTATATACCAAAACATTAATAACTCATCAAAACACAAATATGAACTTCAAAATCACAATTCTACCTATTCCATATAACAAAACATCAATAACTCATCAAAACACAAATATGAACTTGAAAATCTCAATTCTACCTATTCCATATACCAAAACATCAATGAATAACTCATCAAAAAACAAATATGAACTTGAAAATCACAATTCTACCTATTCCCATATACCAAAACATAAATGAATAACTCATCAAAACACAAATATGAACTGCAAAATCACAATTCTACCTATTCCATATACCAAAACATCAATAACTTATCAAAACACAAATATGAACTTCAAAAAACAATTTCAACCTATTCCATATATCAAAACATAATATAACTCATCAAAACACAAATATGAACTTCAAAATCACAATTCTACCTATTCCATATAACAAAACATAATATAACTAATCAAAACACAAATATGAACTTTAATATCACAATTCTACCTATTCCATATACCAAAACATCAATAACTCATCAAAACACAAATATGAACTTCAAAATCTCAATTCTGCCTATTCCATATACCAAAACATCAATGAATAACTCATCGAAACACAAATATGAACTTCAAAATCACAATTCTACCTATCCCATATACCAAAACATCAATAACTCATCAAAACACAAATATGAACTTCAAAATCTCAATTCTACCTATTCCATATACCAAAACATCAATGAATAACTCATCAAAAAACAAATATGAACTTCAAAATCACAATTCTACCTATTCCCATATACCAAAACATAAATGAATAACTCATCAAAACACAAATATGAACTGCAAAATCACAATTCTACCTATTCCATATACCAAAACATCAATAACTTATCAAAACACAAATATGAACTTCAAAAAACAATTTCAACCTATTCCATATACCAAAACATCAATTAATAACTCATTAAAACACAAATATGAACTTCAAAATCACAATTCTACCTATCCGATATACCAAAACATTAATAACTCATCAAAACACAAATATGAACTGCAAAATCATAATTCTACCTATTCCATATACCAAAACATCAATAACTTATCAAAACACAAATATGAACTTCAAAAAACAATTTCAACCTATTCCATATACCAAAACATCAATTAATAACTCATTAAAACACAAATATGAACTTCAAAATCACAATTCTACCTATTCCATATACCAAAACATCAATAACTTATCAAAACACAAATATGAACTTCAAAAAACAATTTCAACCTATTCCATATACCAAAACATCAATTAATAACTCATTAAAACACAAATATGAACTTCAAAATCACAATTCTACCTATCCTATATACCAAAACATTAATAACTCATCAAAACACAAATATGAACTTCAAAATCACAATTCTACCTATTCCATATAACAAAACATAATATAACTCATCAAAACAAAAATATGAACTTCAAAATCACAATTCTACCTATCCCATATACCAAAACATCAATAACTCATCAAAACACAAATATGAACTTCAAAACACGATTTCTATCTATTCCATATACCAAAACAATCAATAACTCATCAAAACACAAATATGAACTTCAGAATCACAATTCTACCTATCCTATATACCAAAACATTAATAACTCATCAAAACACAAATATGAACTTCAAAATCACAATTCTACCTATTCCATATAACAAAACATCAATAACTCATCAAAACACAAATATGAACTTGAAAATCTCAATTCTACCTATTCCATATACCAAAACATCAATGAATAACTCATCAAAAAACAAATATGAACTTGAAAATCACAATTCTACCTATTCCCATATACCAAAACATAAATGAATAACTCATCAAAACACAAATATGAACTGCAAAATCACAATTCTACCTATTCCATATACCAAAACATCAATAACTTATCAAAACACAAATATGAACTTCAAAAAACAATTTCAACCTATTCCATATATCAAAACATAATATAACTCATCAAAACACAAATATGAACTTCAAAATCACAATTCTACCTATTTCATATAACAAAACATAATATAACTAATCAAAACACAAATATGAACTTTAAAATCACAATTCTACCTATTCCATATACCAAAACATCAATAACTCATCAAAACACAAATATGAACTTCAAAATCTCAATTCTACCTATTCCATATACCAAAACATCAATGAATAACTCATCGAAACACAAATATGAACTTCAAAATCACAATTCTACCTATCCCATATACCAAAACATCAATAACTCATCAAAACACAAATATGAACTTCAAAATCTCAATTCTACCTATTCCATATACCAAAACATCAATGAATAACTCATCAAAAAACAAATATGAACTTCAAAATCACAATTCTACCTATTCCCATATACCAAAACATAAATGAATAACTCATCAAAACACAAATATGAACTGCAAAATCACAATTCTACCTATTCCATATACCAAAACATCAATAACTTATCAAAACACAAATATGAACTTCAAAAAACAATTTCAACCTATTCCATATACCAAAACATCAATTAATAACTCATTAAAACACAAATATGAACTTCAAAATCACAATTCTACCTATCCTATATACCAAAACATTAATAACTCATCAAAACACAAATATGAACTGCAAAATCATAATTCTACCTATTCCATATACCAAAACATCAATAACTTATCAAAACACAAATATGAACTTCAAAAAACAATTTCAACCTATTCCATATACCAAAACATCAATTAATAACTCATTAAAACACAAATATGAACTTCAAAATCACAATTCTACCTATTCCATATACCAAAACATCAATAACTTATCAAAACACAAATATGAACTTCAAAAAACAATTTCAACCTATTCCATATACCAAAACATCAATTAATAACTCATTAAAACACAAATATGAACTTCAAAATCACAATTCTACCTATCCTATATACCAAAACATTAATAACTCATCAAAACACAAATATGAACTTCAAAATCACAATTCTACCTATTCCATATAACAAAACATAATATAACTCATCAAAACAAAAATATGAACTTCAAAATCACAATTCTACCTATCCCATATACCAAAACATCAATAACTCATCAAAACACAAATATGAACTTCAAAACACGATTTCTATCTATTCCATATACCAAAACAATCAATAACTCATCAAAACACAAATATGAACTTCAGAATCACAATTCTACCTATCCTATATACCAAAACATTAATAACTCATCAAAACACAAATATGAACTTCAAAATCACAATTCTACCTATTCCATATAACAAAACATCAATAACTCATCAAAACACAAATATGAACTTGAAAATCTCAATTCTACCTATTCCATATACCAAAACATCAATGAATAACTCATCAAAAAACAAATATGAACTTGAAAATCACAATTCTACCTATTCCCATATACCAAAACATAAATGAATAACTCATCAAAACACAAATATGAACTGCAAAATCACAATTCTACCTATTCCATATACCAAAACATCAATAACTTATCAAAACACAAATATGAACTTCAAAAAACAATTTCAACCTATTCCATATATCAAAACATAATATAACTCATCAAAACACAAATATGAACTTCAAAATCACAATTCTACCTATTTCATATAACAAAACATAATATAACTAATCAAAACACAAATATGAACTTTAAAATCACAATTCTACCTATTCCATATACCAAAACATCAATAACTCATCAAAACACAAATATGAACTTCAAAATCTCAATTCTACCTATTCCATATACCAAAACATCAATGAATAACTCATCGAAACACAAATATGAACTTCAAAATCACAATTCTACCTATCCCATATACCAAAACATCAATAACTCATCAAAACACAAATATGAACTTCAAAATCTCAATTCTACCTATTCCATATACCAAAACATCAATGAATAACTCATCAAAAAACAAATATGAACTTCAAAATCACAATTCTACCTATTCCCATATACCAAAACATAAATGAATAACTCATCAAAACACAAATATGAACTGCAAAATCACAATTCTACCTATTCCATATACCAAAACATCAATAACTTATCAAAACACAAATATGAACTTCAAAAAACAATTTCAACCTATTCCATATACCAAAACATCAATTAATAACTCATTAAAACACAAATATGAACTTCAAAATCACAATTCTACCTATCCGATATACCAAAACATCAATGAATAACTCATCAAAAAACAAATATGAACTTCAAAATCACAATTCTACCTATTCCATATAACAAAACATAATATAACTCATCAAAACAAAAATATGAACTTCAAAATCACAATTCTACCTATCCCATATACCAAAACATCAATAACTCATCAAAACACAAATATGAACTTCAAAACACGATTTCTATCTATTCCATATACCAAAACAATCAATAACTCATCAAAACACAAATATGAACTTCAGAATCACAATTCTACCTATCCTATATACCAAAACATTAATAACTCATCAAAACACAAATATGAACTTCAAAATCACAATTCTACCTATTCCATATAACAAAACATCAATAACTCATCAAAACACAAATATGAACTTGAAAATCTCAATTCTACCTATTCCATATACCAAAACATCAATGAATAACTCATCAAAACACAAATATGAACTTCAAAATCTCAATTCTACCTATTCCATATACCAAAACATCAATGAATAACTCATCGAAACACAAATATGAACTTCAAAATCACAATTCTACCTATCCCATATTCCAAAACATCAATAACTCATCAAAACACAAATATGAACTTCAAAATCTCGATTCTACCTATTCCATATACCAAAACATCAATGAATAACTCATCGAAACACAAATATGAACTTCAAAATCACAATTCTACCTATCCCATATACCAAAACATCAATAACTCATCAAAACACAAATATGAACTTCAAAATCTCAATTCTACCTATTCCATATACCAAAACATCAATGAATAACTCATCGAAACACAAATATGAACTTCAAAATCACAATTCTACCTATCCCATATTCCAAAACATCAATAACTCATCAAAACACAAATATGAACTTCAAAATCTCAATTCTACCTATTCCATATACCAAAACATCAATGAATAACTCATCAAAAAACAAATATGAACTTCAAAATCACAATTCTACCTATTCCATATAACAAAACATAATATAACTCATCAAAACAAAAATATGAACTTCAAAATCACAATTCTACCTATCCCATATACCAAAACATCAATAACTCATCAAAACACAAATATGAACTTCCAAACACGATTTCTATCTATTCCATATACCAAAACAATCAATAACTCATCAAAACACAAATATGAACTTCAGAATCACAATTCTACCTATCCCATATTCCAAAACATCAATAACTCATCAAAACACAAATATGAACTTCAAAATCTCAATTCTACCTATTCCATATACCAAAACATCAATGAATAACTCATCAAAAAACAAATATGAACTTCAAAATCACAATTCTACCTATTCCATATAACAAAACATAATATAACTCATCAAAACAAAAATATGAACTTCAAAATCACAATTCTACCTATCCCATATACCAAAACATCAATAACTCATCAAAACACAAATATGAACTTCAAAACACGATTTCTATCTATTCCATATACCAAAACAATCAATAACTCATCAAAACACAAATATGAACTTCAGAATCACAATTCTACCTATCCTATATACCAAAACATTAATAACTCATCAAAACACAAATATGAACTTCAAAATCACAATTCTACCTATTCCATATAACAAAACATAATATAACTAATCAAAACACAAATATGAACTTTAAAATCACAATTCTACCTATTCCATATACCAAAACATCAATAACTCATCAAAACACAAATATGAACTTCAAAATCTCAATTCTACCTATTCCATATACCAAAACATCAATGAATAACTCATCGAAACACAAATATGAACTTCAAAATCACAATTCTACCTATCCCATATACCAAAACATCAATAACTCATCAAAACACAAATATGAACTTCAAAATCTCAATTCTACCTATTCCATATACCAAAACATCAATGAATAACTCATCAAAAAACAAATATGAACTTCAAAATCACAATTCTACCTATTCCCATATACCAAAACATAAATGAATAACTCATCAAAACACAAATATGAACTGCAAAATCACAATTCTACCTATTCCATATACCAAAACATCAATAACTTATCAAAACACAAATATGAACTTCAAAAAACAATTTCAACCTATTCCATATACCAAAACATCAATTAATAACTCATTAAAACACAAATATGAACTTCAAAATCACAATTCTACCTATCCTATATACCAAAACATTAATAACTCATCAAAACACAAATATGAACTGCAAAATCATAATTCTACCTATTCCATATGCCAAAACATCAATAACTTATCAAAACACAAATATGAACTTCAAAAAACAATTTCAACCTATTCCATATACCAAAACATCAATAACTTATCAAAACACAAATATGAACTTCAAAAAACAATTTCAACCTATTCCATATACCAAAACATCAATTAATAACTCATTAAAACACAAATATGAACTTCAAAATCACAATTCTACCTATCCTATATACCAAAACATTAATAACTCATCAAAACACAAATATGAACTTCAAAATCACAATTCTACCTATTCCATATACCAAAACATCAATAACTCATCAAAACACAAATATGAACTTCAAAAAACAATTTCAACCTATTCCATATACCAAAACATCAATTAATAACTCATTAAAACACAAATATGAACTTCAAAATCACAATTCTACCTATTCCATATACCGAAACATCAATAACTTATCAAAACACAAATATGAACTTCAAAAAACAATTTCAACCTATTCCATATACCAAAACATCAATTAATAACTCATTAAAACACAAATATGAACTTCAAAATCACAATTCTACCTATCCTATATACCAAAACATTAATAACTCATCAAAACACAAATATGAACTTCAAAATCACAATTCTACCTATTCCATATACCAAAACATCAATAACTCATCAAAATACAAATATGAACTTCAAAATCACAATTCTACCTATTCCATATAACAAAACATAATATAACTAATCAAAACACAAATATGAACTTCAAAATCACAATTCTACCTATTCCATATACCAAAACATCAATAACTCATCAAAACAAAAATATGAACTTCAAAATCTCAATTCTACCTATTCCTTATACCAAAACATCAATGAATAACTCATCGAAACACAAATATGAACTTCAAAATCACAATTCTACCTATCCCATATACCAAAACATCAATAACTCATCAAAACACAAATATGAACTTCAAAATCTCAATTCTACCTATTCCATATACCAAAACATCAATGAATAACTCATCAAAAAAAAAATATGAACTTCAAAATCACAATTCTACCTATTCCCATATACCAAAACATAAATGAATAACTCATCAAAACACAAATATGAACTGCAAAATCACAATTCTACCTATTCCATATACCAAAACATCAATAACTTATCAAAACACAAATATGAACTTCAAAAAACAATTTCAACTTATTCCATATACCAAAACATCAATTAATAACTCATTAAAACACAAATATGAACTTCAAAATCACAATTCTACCTATCCTATATACCAAAACATTAATAACTCATCAAAACACAAATATGAACTGCAAAATCACAATTCTACCTATTCCATATACCAAAACATAATATAACTAATCAAAACACAAATATGAACTTCAAAATCACAATTCTACCTATTCCATATACCAAAATATCAATAACTCATCAAAACACAAATATGAACTTCAAAATCTCAATTCTACCTATTCCATATAACAAAACATAATATAACTAATCAAAACACAAATATGAACTTCAAAATCACAATTCTACCTATTCCATATACCAAAATATCAATAACTCATCAAAACACAAATATGAACTTCAAAATCTCAATTCTACCTATTCCATATACCAAAACATCAATGAATAACTCATCGAAACACAAATATGAACTTCAAAATCACAATTCTACCTATCCCATATACCAAAACATCAATAACTCATCAAAACACAAATATGAACTTGAAAATCTCAATTCTACCTATTCCATATACCAAAACATCAATGAATAACTCATCAAAAAACAAATATGAACTTCAAAATCACAATTCTACCTATTCCCATATACCAAAACATAAATGAATAACTCATCAAAACACAAATATGAACTGCAAAATCACAATTCTACCTATTCCATATACCAAAACATCAATAACTTATCAAAACACAAATATGAACTTCAAAAAACAATTTCAACCTATTCCATATACCAAAACATCAATTAATAACTCATTAAAACACAAATATGAACTTCAAAATCACAATTCTACCTATCCTATATACCAAAACATTAATAACTCATCAAAACACAAATATGAACTGTAAAATCATAATTCTACCTATTCCATATACCAAAACATCAATAACTTATCAAAACACAAATATGAACTTCAAAAAACAATTTCAACCTATTCCATATACCAAAACATCAATTAATAACTCATTAAAACACAAATATGAACTTCAAAATCACAATTCTACCTATCCTATATACCAAAACATTAATAACTCATCAAAACACAAATATGAACTGCAAAATCACAATTCTACCTATTCCATATACCAAAACATAATATAACTAATCAAAACACAAATATGAACTTCAAAATCACAATTCTACCTATCCCATATACCAAAACATCAATAACTCATCAAAACACAAATATGAACTTGAAAATCTCAATTCTACCTATTCCATATACCAAAACATCAATGAATAACTCATCAAAAAACAAATATGAACTTGAAAATCACAATTCTACCTATTCCCATATACCAAAACATAAATGAATAACTCATCAAAACACAAATATGAACTGCAAAATCACAATTCTACCTATTCCATATACCAAAACATCAATAACTTATCAAAACACAAATATGAAGGCGAGATAAAAATTAATACTAAAGAAGGCGAGATAATTGCTTCTCCTTTTAAAAAAGGTAAAGATAGTAGAGAATCTATTGATTCTGAAGATATTAAAAAAGTTTACCAACAGAATAATTATTCTAATCAGATTTTACAAACAATTGCTCAACAAGTGGATTTAATTTCGGTAAAATTGGATAATAAAAGTGGTAATTTTCCTAATGAAGTGTCTAAACCACTAGTATCTCCTTCTCTTCCTAGAGAATTAGAAAAAGAAATTTCTTTAGTACAACGCATTAATTTGGCTATCGAAGGGAATACTAATACTCCATCTTCTTCTTCTGCTCTTCATCAGATAGAAAGACAGTTTAGTGGCCTTCGACTTCATACGATTAATCGTACTGCCCCTCGTGAAGAATCATCTAGCAGTTCACATAATTCTGAATCTGAACAAGAAAATGATGACATAGATAATATAGAAGACATAGAAAACCAATTCTATGAAACTACTCCTCCTTTAGAACCTTTAGAACTTAATCGTATCTCTAGACGTCCAGTTAGACGGTCATATAGTAATAGATGGTCTAATAATAGAAATGTAATGAATTATCATAGTAGACCTACTCCCCCTGATATACAATTTGAAGAACGTAATAGGTTTAATACTAAATCATATGATGGAAGTGCTTTATATGAATGGAATATTGATGGTAAATCTGAATATGAAATAACTAATACTTTGCATGAAATGGGTACTGCTAAGATAGCTTACAAATCTAAGTATCCTCAGATAAGTGAACGTCAAATTGCTTCATGTTTTGTTTCTGGTTTTACTGGCCAATTAAAAAATTGGTGGGATAATATGTTTACTCCAATGCAACAAATGGAAATTTTGACTCATCAAACTATTGTTCATCGTGAAATTACTATTAATGATGAAGTAGTTAGAACTACGGATTATGAATCTGACGGTGCTAGTTATTTAATTTATGTTCTTTCTATGCATTTTGTCGGTAATCCTAAAGAAGAATTAACAAGTTTAAAGATTTCATTAACTAATCTTAAATGTCCTACTTTTAGAGATTATTTCTGGTATAAGACTACCTTTTTGACTAATGTGTTGCGTAGGCCAGACTGTAATCAATCTTTTTGGAAAGAAAAATTTATTACTGGTTTACCTCCTTTATTTTCACAAAAATTAATTACTAGTTTAATGAAAGAAATGGGTACGGAGAATTTGGATTTGTCTAATATTACATATGGTCAATTATTTGCTTTCCTTAAAAAAGAGGCTTTATCTATCTGTCAAGATTTTAAATTGCAGAGAAAATATGGTCTTGAGAAACAGGAATTGGGGTCCTTCTGTCAAGCATTTGGCATCGCAAGTCCTCATCCGCCCTCTTCACAAGAAAAAAGACATAAAAAGGTTAGCCAGTATCATACTAGTAAAAATAAGTATAATAAATATAAAAGGAAAAATAAATATAATCCTGAATGGTATAATAAGAAACATGATAATTATAGAAAAAAGAAATATAAAAATAGCAAAGGGAAAAATTCTGTTAAATGCTATAAATGTGGTAAGTTAGGTCACATAGCGCCTAATTGTAAATTAGAAAAGAAGATTAATACTATATTTTCTGAAGAAACTGATTTAAAGAATAAATTAATGTCTATTTTAATTAACTCTGAAAAAGAAGATACAGATAATTATTATTCCTCTGACTCATCTAGTTTTTCAGATAATGATGATTTTTGTGAATGTAAAAAGACAATTAATATGATGAATAATTCTAAAAATAGTTTAAATAAAGAATTATTATTTGATATAATAAAAGATATAAAAGATGATAATATTAGAAAAGATTATTTAGAAAAATTAAAAAACTTAGTTTTACAAGAAAATAATCCTATGTTTGATATAAAAGAACCATTTAGTCTAAATAAATTAATAGATAAATATAAACATGAAGATAATTTTGGTTTTCGTAAAAGTAATAATATTAAAGAAGAAATAAAAATATTAAAAGATGAAATTAGAAATATTAATAATCAATTAAATGAATTAAAATTAAAAGATTTAGAATTAGAAACTAAAATCTTACTAAAAGATCAGTCTAATATAGCTTCTACATCAGGTATAATAAAAGATGACGAAATTAGCAATTCATTAGGAATAGTAATTTCATTACGAGCTAATAGTCTAGGTGTTTGTGTGTGCGTATTGTCAGAATCAGCAATTACTAACACAGAATCACCTTCATTAGTAGGCTTTAATTTTAAAGCAACAGGAATTATAGACTTCATTAGTTTAAAATAAATACGATAAATTAATACAAATTTATCAGCTTTAGGATCCATTTTATTATTCGTAACATGTATGTCTAAAATTAACGATTGCATAATAGTCGGATCAATTAAACTAACAGAGAAATTAGGAGCACAATTAAAACGGACAGTACCATTACATAAATTGGTCTGTACTAAAGCAAGAATTGAATCATTATAATGAAGTAAACGATCATCACGAAGTGCCATGAAGACAGGAGTATCTACCCCACGCTTCATTAACGGATGTAAAGCAATTTGAATTAAACCAAAATGCATAAAACGATAACCATTAGACAAATAATAAGAAATAGCAGTATTAGTTAGTAAAGAAATTGTTTTCTTTTCTTCTTCCATGGGATGGATCTCCTCATGGATTTTAATGGAATACGCTTTATTAAACTCAAGTAGTCCTTGAGAGTATACAGTAGAAATACTTCTACTTGGCAGAGCTTCTTGAATTAATTCATGAGAATTAAGAATGGATGAATATGATGTAGATGCAGACGATGATGCCATTATGGATGCAGACCTAGGAGAACTAGATTCTCCAAAGAGAAATCTTCTAACTTTTTCAGCCATTTTAATTAAATTTAATCTTACACCTCTAAATGTAAAACTGAGTTATGCATAGACCTAGATGGGAACACGGGGATCATGTCGGGAACACCTATCTTCTAAGGCTTGCCAACGGTCTCACTGATGCAAACAACCGCTTACCAACGTCTAAATGCATGCAAATGCTCACCCTTACCTTCAGATTTGTAAAATTAGATTTAATAAAAATTTTTGAAAAGAGTTTGAAAATCTTTTCTTTGAAAATTCTTTGTAAAATCTAACATTAAGGCGTTCTCATCTCGTGGAGAGCGAGCACGGATTCGAACCCGCTCTCTTAAGGCGTTCTTTCTCATCTACAAAGGACCGATACAACTAATAACCCCACCCGGGTCATTAAGGCGTTCTCATCTCGTGGAGAGCGAGCACGGATTCGAACCCGCGACCTCAGGTAAGGGCACCAGGCTCTGATACCAAAAGAGAGCAGGATCGGTTGCAGTAATCAAAAGATTCAAAGTTCAAAGAAGTAGATGAGAAAGAAGGTGAAGTAGGCGGTAAACTAAAGTAAGAATATGTAAATTTAGCGGAAGAAGGAGGAGATGATTAACAGAAGCAAAAGACTTACGATTATTTTGGTTGGTTGGAAAGAAAGGAATTAAATTAATTGAAAGAGTTTGAAAGCGGAAAGAAAAGATTGTAAAGAAGTTTTGAAAGCAGAGAGAGAAGTTGTGTAAATTCGCTCTGAGGTTTCTATTGATTAATCAGCCTTTAAATAGGCAAAAGGGGGAAACATTATACAAGAGTGGAATCCGGAAATGGAGTCCGAAATTAAAGGTAAATGAAAGACAAATTAAATGTAAGTGCCTAATGACATATGCACTTACGTCACCTAACAATTATTCAGAGAATGACGCATGCACTTACGTCATTGTACAATTATTCCTAACTATTACATAGCTGACTAAAAATCAAAAGGGTCTTGTGCCAGTGGCCCACCAAATGGGTCGTCATCATCATTAGTTGGAGTAGTTGGCAGAACATGCTTATCAGGTTGGTCTTGCTCGCGAGCTTTAGCTGCTCTGTCATTTTCTGCAGTATTAACCTTTTGAATTTCTTGATAGGCCTGAATACAAATTTTTAAGTAATCTTGTAGGCCTTGTTCTGTGACAAAATTAGCCGGGGAAGAAGTTGATGCAGTAGTCTGTTGAGGCGGTTGAGTAGTCTGAGAAGGAATCTGCTGAGGAGTCTGTGGAGTAGTCCGAATTTGCTGGGGTAGAGGAGTCATAATTTTCTTTGGTAGTGGAATTTTACTTTTGTCCGGTGTTTTAGGAGTCATAGGGTCATTCACCGGGAGTTGTCTGGAAACTTCAGAAATTATATGTTTATATTTTTCTCCAGATTCAAGGAATTTATTAACTGTTTGGGCACAACATTGTTGCTCATTATACTGTACCCACCATTTGACATTAATCTGACGAATTAAACTGCAGGGATACCCTGTCTGAGTAGACTTAATTTGGAAACTCCAGGCCATAATATATGGGACCCGGAATTCTGCATGAAACAAAAAGCTAGCCTGATAGTCTTCTAACCTACATCTTTTCTTGTAGGTTTGAAAACCAATAGTAGCCTGAGGAGGTAAAATTGCAGGGATGGCCCCTAGTAATTTCCACCAATCATAAACCCACATGGGGACATTTTTATTAAACGTAGTGGAAAAACTAATGAACCACGAATGATTAAACGATCGGTAATAAAGGCACCGATAAAAGGCAAGAATATAATCAGCGTAATTAAAACCATCTGGAACATAAGGAATGGAAAAAGAATTTCTAGCATGAATCGAAGGAAAGTCACGAGGACTCATTATTTTTTGAATTATAAACTTAGAATAAGCAATACGAGATTTATCCTTTTTATCAGGATAATGAGTAATTTCGACGGAATTAGTGTCAACAAGAATTAGTTCATAGTAAGCTTGAGTCTTACAGATATCATCTGTAAGCCATTGATTATTTGGAAGGAAAAGACGAGAACAGAAATTTCTAACATCATTATTCTCAGGAGTGGTTTTATAATGAGTCAACATTATAGATTCGAATTCTGTTTTAGAAATGTATGGGGCTGCATTAGATGAGGAAGATGATGAGGAGGTAGAAGCATTAATCGGAGTAGTATGGAGTCTGGCTGAAGGAGACAAAACAGCATTAGTGTAGGTAAGTGGAGGAAAATCATTAGACGGTACTGAAGGAGACAAAGGCTTGGGTGGATTAGACATTATATAGTCAGAAGGAGTTTTTGGTTTTCCTGGATCCTTAGACATTGGTGCGACCTGTAAGAAATTCACGGGTAAGGAAGTCAGGAAGAGAATTATCATCGCCTTTAATGAATTCAATATCAAAATCAAAGACAGAAAGAATAGCTTGCCATCTGGCGAAAATTTGTTTGGAAACCAAATTTTTTACATCTTTCTGTAAAATTTCTTTAGCTGACTTGCAGTCAACTCTCAATAAAAACTTTCTATTATACAAATCATCTTGAAATTTAGAAATGCATAAAACAATTGATAAAATCTCTTTTTTCACAGTAGAATAATTTTTCTGTGGCCCCGCCCAAATGCCCGAATGGTATCTAACCAATTCTTCTAATGCAGATGATGCGGATGCATGCATTTTCTGTTTCTGTTTCAGAATGCCTCCATAACCTATCTCTGATGCATCTGTCTCAATAATCATGAATGCATCTGGATGGGGAATGCCTAAACAAGGAAGAGTCTTAATTTTTTCTTTAATCTGTTTAATTAAATTAGTATGAGTCTCTGTCCAAGCAGGAGGATTTTTCTGTAATCTCTCATACAAAGGACCACATATAGTTCTCAAATTAGGAAAGAAATCTGCAATATAATTCAAACAACCAAGAAAGCGTTGTAATTGATTTTTATCTCTTATTTCATCTGGAAATTTACTAGCGAATTCAATTGTTCTTTGAATCGGTTTCATTTTCCCTTGATTAATATCATGACCTAAAAATCTGATTTTTGTTTGAAATAATTTCATCTTTTTAGCGGAAATTACCAAACCATTAGTCTGAATAACATGTAGCATTAAATTAAGATGTTTAAAGTGCTGAGAAATATTATCAGAAAAAACTAAAATGTCATCAATATACACAATCACAAAATTAGAATAATCATTAAAAATATCATTCATGATTCGTTGAAATTCCGAAGGAGCATTTTTCAAACCGAAAGGCATAACATTCCACTCAGGCTACTATTGGTTTTCAAACCTACAAGAAAAGATGTAGGTTAGAAGACTATCAGGCTAGCTTTTTGTTTCATGCAGAATTCCGGGTCCCATATATTATGGCCTGGAGTTTCCAAATTAAGTCTACTCAGACAGGGTATCCCTGCAGTTTAATTCGTCAGATTAATGTCAAATGGTGGGTACAGTATAATGAGCAACAATGTTGTGCCCAAACAGTTAATAAATTCCTTGAATCTGGAGAAAAATATAAACATATAATTTCTGAAGTTTCCAGACAACTCCCGGTGAATGACCCTATGACTCCTAAAACACCGGACAAAAGTAAAATTCCACTACCAAAGAAAATTATGACTCCTCTACCCCAGCAAATTCGGACTACTCCACAGACTCCTCAGCAGATTCCTTCTCAGACTACTCAACCGCCTCAACAGACTACTGCATCAACTTCTTCCCCGGCTAATTTTGTCACAGAACAAGGCCTACAAGATTACTTAAAAATTTGTATTCAGGCCTATCAAGAAATTCAAAAGGTTAATACTGCAGAAAATGACAGAGCAGCTAAAGCTCGCGAGCAAGACCAACCTGATAAGCATGTTCTGCCAACTACTCCAACTAATGATGATGACGACCCATTTGGTGGGCCACTGGCACAAGACCCTTTTGATTTTTAGTCAGCTATGTAATAGTTAGGAATAATTGTACAATGACGTAAGTGCATGCGTCATTCTCTGAATAATTGTTAGGTGACGTAAGTGCATATGTCATTAGGCACTTACATTTAATTTGTCTTTCATTTACCTTTAATTTCGGACTCCATTTCCGGATTCCACTCTTGTATAATGTTTCCCCCTTTTGCCTATTTAAAGGCTGATTAATCAATAGAAACCTCAGAGCGAATTTACATAACTTCTCTCTCTGCTTTCAAAACTTCTTTACAATCTTTTCTTTCCGCTTTCAAACTCTTTCAATTAATTTAATTCCTTTCTTTCCAACCAACCAAAATAATCGTAAGTCTTTTGCTTCTGTTAATCATCTCCTCCTTCTTCTGCTAAATTTACATATTCTTACTTTAGTTTACCGCCTACTTCACCTTCTTTCTCATCTACTTCTTTGAACTTTGAATCTTTTGATTACTGCAACCGATCCTGCTCTCTTTTGGTATCAGAGCCTGGTGCCCTTACCTGAGGTCGCGGGTTCGAATCCGTGCTCGCTCTCCACGAGATGAGAACGCCTTAATGACCCGGGTGGGGTTATTAGTTGTATCGGTCCTTTGTAGATGAGAAAGAACGCCTTAAGAGAGCGGGTTCGAATCCGTGCTCGCTCTCCACGAGATGAGAACGCCTTAATGTTAGATTTTACAAAGAATTTTCAAAGAAAAGATTTTCAAACTCTTTTCAAAAATTTTTATTAAATCTAATTTTACAAATCTGAAGGTAAGGGTGAGCATTTGCATGCATTTAGACGTTGGTAAGCGGTTGTTTGCATCAGTGAGACCGTTGGCAAGCCTTAGAAGATAGGTGTTCCCGACATGATCCCCGTGTTCCCATCTAGGTCTATGCATAACTCAGTTTTACATTTAGAGGTGTAAGATTAAATTTAATTAAAATGGCTGAAAAAGTTAGAAGATTTCTCTTTGGAGAATCTAGTTCTCCTAGGTCTGCATCCATAATGGCATCATCGTCTGCATCTACATCATATTCATCCATTCTTAATTCTCATGAATTAATTCAAGAAGCTCTGCCAAGTAGAAGTATTTCTACTGTATACTCTCAAGGACTACTTGAGTTTAATAAAGCGTATTCCATTAAAATCCATGAGGAGATCCATCCCATGGAAGAAGAAAAGAAAACAATTTCTTTACTAACTAATACTGCTATTTCTTATTATTTGTCTAATGGTTATCGTTTTATGCATTTTGGTTTAATTCAAATTGCTTTACATCCGTTAATGAAGCGTGGGGTTGATACTCCTGTCTTCATGGCACTTCGTGATGATCGTTTACTTCATTATAATGATTCAATTCTTGCTTTAGTACAGACCAATTTATGTAATGGTACTGTCCGTTTTAATTGTGCTCCTAATTTCTCTGTTAGTTTAATTGATCCGACTATTATGCAATCGTTAATTTTAGACATACATGTTACGAATAATAAAATGGATCCTAAAGCTGATAAATTTGTATTAATTTATCGTATTTATTTTAAACTAATGAAGTCTATAATTCCTGTTGCTTTAAAATTAAAGCCTACTAATGAAGGTGATTCTGTGTTAGTAATTGCTGATTCTGACAATACGCACACACAAACACCTAGACTATTAGCTCGTAATGAAATTACTATTCCTAATGAATTGCTAATTGATCGTCCGATAATAGCACAACGACATCCAGTTAGAACTCAGGCTAATATTGAAGAACTCCCTGATAATAAAATATTATTAAAATTTAATAATATGTTGTCTAAGTCTTCTTCCTGCAGGTTTCCTTTAGAAACTCGACCGAGGTATTCAGTCGATATTCCTAGTACTTCATATGAACCCTCCAGGTATTCCTATACTGATCCTAAGATTAAGTTTACTTCTCCTCTTCCTGAAGTCATTCCCGATTCTAGTTCCTCTGTAGGTTCTCCTACTCAGTCTCAAATGAAATTTTCGGAAATTAATATGTTAAGAAAACCTTTTTCCATAGATAAAGATTTTCTTAATAAAAATTACTTTTCTGTAGAAAATAATGACAAAAGATTATGGTTTGAAAAATTTGATAAACAAATTATTTCAAAATTAAAAGAAGAATGGGTTAATGATATAAATAAAAAACAGTTTAATTTTCCTTTCTTTCAATGGTTCGATTATTATTTTCAGAAAGAAAATATTAATTATAAAAATTTATCTACAATTAATGTTCAGACTAATTTGTATAAAAAATGGCAATTGGTAGAAAATAATACTATTTTATCGGCTATTCATCTACCTTTACAGGCAATAAAAATTAATACTAAAGAAGGCGAGATAATTGCTTCTCCTTTTAAAAAAGGTAAAGATAGTAGAGAATCTATTGATTCTGAAGATATTAAAAAAGTTTATCAACAGAATAATTATTCTAATCAGATTTTACAAACAATTGCTCAACAAGTGGATTTAATTTCGGTAAAATTGGATAATAAAAGTGGTAATTTTCCTAATGAAGTGTCTAAACCACTAGTATCTCCTTCTCTTCCTAGAGAATTAGAAAAAGAAATTTCTTTAGTACAACGCATTAATTTGGCTATCGAAGGGAATACTAATACTCCATCTTCTTCTTCTGCTCTTCATCAGATAGAAAGACAGTTTAGTGGCCTTCGACTTCATACGATTAATCGTACTGCCCCTCGTGAAGAATCATCTAGCAGTTCACATAATTCTGAATCTGAACAAGAAAATGATGACATAGATAATATAGAAGACATAGAAAACCAATTCTATGAAACTACTCCTCCTTTAGAACCTTTAGAACTTAATCGTATCTCTAGACGTCCAGTTAGACGGTCATATAGTAATAGATGGTCTAATAATAGAAATGTAATGAATTATCATAGTAGACCTACTCCCCCTGATATACAATTTGAAGAACGTAATAGGTTTAATACTAAATCATATGATGGAAGTGCTTTATATGAATGGAATATTGATGGTAAATCTGAATATGAAATAACTAATACTTTGCATGAAATGGGTACTGCTAAGATAGCTTACAAATCTAAGTATCCTCAGATAAGTGAACGTCAAATTGCTTCATGTTTTGTTTCTGGTTTTACTGGCCAATTAAAAAATTGGTGGGATAATATGTTTACTCCAATGCAACAAATGGAAATTTTGACTCATCAAACTATTGTTCATCGTGAAATTACTATTAATGATGAAGTAGTTAGAACTACGGATTATGAATCTGACGGTGCTAGTTATTTAATTTATGTTCTTTCTATGCATTTTGTCGGTAATCCTAAAGAAGAATTAACAAGTTTAAAGATTTCATTAACTAATCTTAAATGTCCTACTTTTAGAGATTATTTCTGGTATAAGACTACCTTTTTGACTAATGTGTTGCGTAGGCCAGACTGTAATCAATCTTTTTGGAAAGAAAAATTTATTACTGGTTTACCTCCTTTATTTTCACAAAAATTAATTACTAGTTTAATGAAAGAAATGGGTACGGAGAATTTGGATTTGTCTAATATTACATATGGTCAATTATTTGCTTTCCTTAAAAAAGAGGCTTTATCTATCTGTCAAGATTTTAAATTGCAGAGAAAATATGGTCTTGAGAAACAGGAATTGGGGTCCTTCTGTCAAGCATTTGGCATCGCAAGTCCTCATCCGCCCTCTTCACAAGAAAAAAGACATAAAAAGGTTAGCCAGTATCATACTAGTAAAAATAAGTATAATAAATATAAAAGGAAAAATAAATATAATCCTGAATGGTATAATAAGAAACATGATAATTATAGAAAAAAGAAATATAAAAATAGCAAAGGGAAAAATTCTGTTAAATGCTATAAATGTGGTAAGTTAGGTCACATAGCGCCTAATTGTAAATTAGAAAAGAAGATTAATACTATATTTTCTGAAGAAACTGATTTAAAGAATAAATTAATGTCTATTTTAATTAACTCTGAAAAAGAAGATACAGATAATTATTATTCCTCTGACTCATCTAGTTTTTCAGATAATGATGATTTTTGTGAATGTAAAAAGACAATTAATATGATGAATAATTCTAAAAATAGTTTAAATAAAGAATTATTATTTGATATAATAAAAGATATAAAAGATGATAATATTAGAAAAGATTATTTAGAAAAATTAAAAAACTTAGTTTTACAAGAAAATAATCCTATGTTTGATATAAAAGAACCATTTAGTCTAAATAAATTAATAGATAAATATAAACATGAAGATAATTTTGGTTTTCGTAAAAGTAATAATATTAAAGAAGAAATAAAAATATTAAAAGATGAAATTAGAAATATTAATAATCAATTAAATGAATTAAAATTAAAAGATTTAGAATTAGAAACTAAAATCTTACTAAAAGATCAGTCTAATATAGCTTCTACATCAGGTATAATAAAAGATGACGAAATTAATATAGCTAATGATATTCCTGATGATACACAATTCTTAAATTTAATGAATAAAATAAAAATTGAAAAATGGTACGTTCTAGTTACAATAGGTGTAGAGGATTGGACGACTACTTGTGTCGCCATGCTTGATAGTGGCGCCGATCAATCCTGCATCAGTCGCGGAATAATTCCAGATAAGTATTTAACAAGAACTAAAGAAAAATTATATGCTGCTAATGGATTAGAAATGGATATTTATGCTGAATTGAATAATGGTTATATCTGTAATAATGGATATTGTTTTAAACATTCTTTTCTAATACTTGAAAACTTTACTACTGATGTGGTGTTAGGAAATCCGTTTTTATATCAGATTACTCCATTTACTAAACACACTGATCATATTTCCGTGAATCTGTTAGGCAATGAATTAGTTTTTCCATTTATTAATCCTATACAAGAAAAAGAGTTAGCATTACTTCAGACTAATTCTATATATAAACAGATCTGTGTAATGAATAAGAAAAAGAAAAGTTTAATGTTTTTAAAAAATGAATTAGATTTTTCTCGAATAGAAGAACAATTAATGAAAGATGATGTGAAATTAAAAATTGATAATTTAGAAAAGAAATTCCAAACATTAGTATGTTCTGAACATCCTAATGCTTTTTGGAGTAGGAAAAAGCATGTTGTTTCATTACCATATATAAAAGAGTTTAATGAGAGAGACATTCCGACTAAGGCTAGACCCATTCAGATGAATGAGGAATTACTTAATTTTTGTAAACAAGAAATTCAGAGTTTAATGGATAAAAAATTAATCAGGAAATCACAATCTCCTTGGAGTTGTGCGGCTTTTTATGTAAATAATCAAGCCGAAAAGGAACGTGGAGTTCCTCGATTAGTAATTAATTATAAACCGTTAAATAAGGTTTTACAGTGGATTCGGTATCCTATTCCGAATAAAAAAGATTTACTTAAAAGGCTTCATAGTGCGAAAGTATTTTCCAAATTTGATTTAAAATCAGGATATTGGCAAATACAGATTAATGAAAACGATAGGTATAAAACAGCTTTTACTGTTCCTTTCGGACATTATGAGTGGAATGTTATGCCTTTCGGTTTGAAAAATGCTCCTTCGGAATTTCAACGAATCATGAATGATATTTTTAATGATTATTCTAATTTTGTGATTGTGTATATTGATGACATTTTAGTTTTTTCTGATAATATTTCTCAGCACTTTAAACATCTTAATTTAATGCTACATGTTATTCAGACTAATGGTTTGGTAATTTCCGCTAAAAAGATGAAATTATTTCAAACAAAAATCAGATTTTTAGGTCATGATATTAATCAAGGGAAAATGAAACCGATTCAAAGAACAATTGAATTCGCTAGTAAATTTCCAGATGAAATAAGAGATAAAAATCAATTACAACGCTTTCTTGGTTGTTTGAATTATATTGCAGATTTCTTTCCTAATTTGAGAACTATATGTGGTCCTTTGTATGAGAGATTACAGAAAAATCCTCCTGCTTGGACAGAGACTCATACTAATTTAATTAAACAGATTAAAGAAAAAATTAAGACTCTTCCTTGTTTAGGCATTCCCCATCCAGATGCATTCATGATTATTGAGACAGATGCATCAGAGATAGGTTATGGAGGCATTCTGAAACAGAAACAGAAAATGCATGCATCCGCATCATCTGCATTAGAAGAATTGGTTAGATACCATTCGGGCATTTGGGCGGGGCCACAGAAAAATTATTCTACTGTGAAAAAAGAGATTTTATCAATTGTTTTATGCATTTCTAAATTTCAAGATGATTTGTATAATAGAAAGTTTTTATTGAGAGTTGACTGCAAGTCAGCTAAAGAAATTTTACAGAAAGATGTAAAAAATTTGGTTTCCAAACAAATTTTCGCCAGATGGCAAGCTATTCTTTCTGTCTTTGATTTTGATATTGAATTCATTAAAGGCGATGATAATTCTCTTCCTGACTTCCTTACCCGTGAATTTCTTACAGGTCGCACCAATGTCTAAGGATCCAGGAAAACCAAAAACTCCTTCTGACTATATAATGTCTAATCCACCCAAGCCTTTGTCTCCTTCAGTACCGTCTAATGATTTTCCTCCACTTACCTACACTAATGTTGTTTTGTCTCCTTCAGCCAGACTCCATACTACTCCGATTAATGCTTCTACCTCCTCATCATCTTCCTCATCTAATGCAGCCCCATACATTTCTAAAACAGAATTCGAATCTATAATGTTGACTCATTATAAAACCACTCCTGAGAATAATGATGTTAGAAATTTCTGTTCTCGTCTTTTCCTTCCAAATAATCAATGGCTTACAGATGATATCTGTAAGACTCAAGCTTACTATGAACTAATTCTTGTTGACACTAATTCCGTCGAAATTACTCATTATCCTGATAAAAAGGATAAATCTCGTATTGCTTATTCTAAGTTTATAATTCAAAAAATAATGAGTCCTCGTGACTTTCCTTCGATTCATGCTAGAAATTCTTTTTCCATTCCTTATGTTCCAGATGGTTTTAATTACGCTGATTATATTCTTGCCTTTTATCGGTGCCTTTATTACCGATCGTTTAATCATTCGTGGTTCATTAGTTTTTCCACTACGTTTAATAAAAATGTCCCCATGTGGGTTTATGATTGGTGGAAATTACTAGGGGCCATCCCTGCAATTTTACCTCCTCAGGCTACTATTGGTTTTCAAACCTACAAGAAAAGATGTAGGTTAGAAGACTATCAGGCTAGCTTTTTGTTTCATGCAGAATTCCGGGTCCCATATATTATGGCCTGGAGTTTCCAAATTAAGTCTACTCAGATAGGGTATCCCTGCAGTTTAATTCGTCAGATTAATGTCAAATGGTGGGTACAGTATAATGAGCAACAATGTTGTGCCCAAACAGTTAATAAATTCCTTGAATCTGGAGAAGAATATAAACATATAATTTCTGAAGTTTCCAGACAACTCCCGGTGAATGACCCTATGACTCCTAAAACACCGGACAAAAGTAAAATTCCACTACCAAAGAAAATTATGACTCCTCTACCCCAGCAAATTCGGACTACTCCACAGACTCCTCAGCAGATTCCTTCTCAGACTACTCAACCGCCTCAACAGACTACTGCATCAACTTCTTCCCCGGCTAATTTTGTCACAGAACAAGGCCTACAAGATTACTTAAAAATTTGTATTCAGGCCTATCAAGAAATTCAAAAGGTTAATACTGCAGAAAATGACAGAGCAGCTAAAGCTCGCGAGCAAGACCAACCTGATAAGCATGTTCTGCCAACTACTCCAACTAATGATATTTGGCCTAAAAGGATATCCTGTTAGGGAACGGATCTCATTACTAGTTATCCCACCCGGGGCCTCTGAGTATTTCATCCCGCTCACCTTCTCGCCTGCAGCTGCGGTCGGGATTTACGCATGGGAAACTCTGCCGCCAATGCAACCAACATTAGGCCGTCTTACGCCGTCTTACACGCTTACGTCTTTTGCAGGAATCGAACCCGAGACCTCGTGTAAGGACACCAGGCTCTGATACCATTTGGCCTAAAAGGATATCCTGTTAGGGAACGGATCTCATTACTAGTTATCCAATCAATCTTTTTGGAAAGAAAAATTTATTACTGGTTTACCTCCTTTATTTTCACAAAAATTAATTACTAGTTTAATGAAAGAAATGGGTACGGAGAATTTGGATTTGTCTAATATTACATATGGTCAATTATTTGCTTTCCTTAAAAAAGAGGCTTTATCTATCTGTCAAGATTTTAAATTGCAGAGAAAATATGGTCTTGAGAAACAGGAATTGGGGTCCTTCTGTCAAGCATTTGGCATCGCAAGTCCTCATCCGCCCTCTTCACAAGAAAAAAGACATAAAAAGGTTAGCCAGTATCATACTAGTAAAAATAAGTATAATAAATATAAAAGGAAAAATAAATATAATCCTGAATGGTATAATAAGAAACATGATAATTATAGAAAAAAGAAATATAAAAATAGCAAAGGGAAAAATTCTGTTAAATGCTATAAATGTGGTAAGTTAGGTCACATAGCGCCTAATTGTAAATTAGAAAAGAAGATTAATACTATATTTTCTGAAGAAACTGATTTAAAGAATAAATTAATGTCTATTTTAATTAACTCTGAAAAAGAAGATACAGATAATTATTATTCCTCTGACTCATCTAGTTTTTCAGATAATGATGATTTTTGTGAATGTAAAAAGACAATTAATATGATGAATAATTCTAAAAATAGTTTAAATAAAGAATTATTATTTGATATAATAAAAGATATAAAAGATGATAATATTAGAAAAGATTATTTAGAAAAATTAAAAAACTTAGTTTTACAAGAAAATAATCCTATGTTTGATATAAAAGAACCATTTAGTCTAAATAAATTAATAGATAAATATAAACATGAAGATAATTTTGGTTTTCGTAAAAGTAATAATATTAAAGAAGAAATAAAAATATTAAAAGATGAAATTAGAAATATTAATAATCAATTAAATGAATTAAAATTAAAAGATTTAGAATTAGAAACTAAAATCTTACTAAAAGATCAGTCTAATATAGCTTCTACATCAGGTATAATAAAAGATGACGAAATTAATATAGCTAATGATATTCCTGATGATACACAATTCTTAAATTTAATGAATAAAATAAAAATTGAAAAATGGTACGTTCTAGTTACAATAGGTGTAGAGGATTGGACGACTACTTGTGTCGCCATGCTTGATAGTGGCGCCGATCAATCCTGCATCAGTCGCGGAATAATTCCAGATAAGTATTTAACAAGAACTAAAGAAAAATTATATGCTGCTAATGGATTAGAAATGGATATTTATGCTGAATTGAATAATGGTTATATCTGTAATAATGGATATTGTTTTAAACATTCTTTTCTAATACTTGAAAACTTTACTACTGATGTGGTGTTAGGAAATCCGTTTTTATATCAGATTACTCCATTTACTAAACACACTGATCATATTTCCGTGAATCTGTTAGGCAATGAATTAGTTTTTCCATTTATTAATCCTATACAAGAAAAAGAGTTAGCATTACTTCAGACTAATTCTATATATAAACAGATCTGTGTAATGAATAAGAAAAAGAAAAGTTTAATGTTTTTAAAAAATGAATTAGATTTTTCTCGAATAGAAGAACAATTAATGAAAGATGATGTGAAATTAAAAATTGATAATTTAGAAAAGAAATTCCAAACATTAGTATGTTCTGAACATCCTAATGCTTTTTGGAGTAGGAAAAAGCATGTTGTTTCATTACCATATATAAAAGAGTTTAATGAGAGAGACATTCCGACTAAGGCTAGACCCATTCAGATGAATGAGGAATTACTTAATTTTTGTAAACAAGAAATTCAGAGTTTAATGGATAAAAAATTAATCAGGAAATCACAATCTCCTTGGAGTTGTGCGGCTTTTTATGTAAATAATCAAGCCGAAAAGGAACGTGGAGTTCCTCGATTAGTAATTAATTATAAACCGTTAAATAAGGTTTTACAGTGGATTCGGTATCCTATTCCGAATAAAAAAGATTTACTTAAAAGGCTTCATAGTGCGAAAGTATTTTCCAAATTTGATTTAAAATCAGGATATTGGCAAATACAGATTAATGAAAACGATAGGTATAAAACAGCTTTTACTGTTCCTTTCGGACATTATGAGTGGAATGTTATGCCTTTCGGTTTGAAAAATGCTCCTTCGGAATTTCAACGAATCATGAATGATATTTTTAATGATTATTCTAATTTTGTGATTGTGTATATTGATGACATTTTAGTTTTTTCTGATAATATTTCTCAACACTTTAAACATCTTAATTTAATGCTACATGTTATTCAGACTAATGGTTTGGTAATTTCCGCTAAAAAGATGAAATTATTTCAAACAAAAATCAGATTTTTAGGTCATGATATTAATCAAGGGAAAATGAAACCGATTCAAAGAACAATTGAATTCGCTAGTAAATTTCCAGATGAAATAAGAGATAAAAATCAATTACAACGCTTTCTTGGTTGTTTGAATTATATTGCAGATTTCTTTCCTAATTTGAGAACTATATGTGGTCCTTTGTATGAGAGATTACAGAAAAATCCTCCTGCTTGGACAGAGACTCATACTAATTTAATTAAACAGATTAAAGAAAAAATTAAGACTCTTCCTTGTTTAGGCATTCCCCATCCAGATGCATTCATGATTATTGAGACAGATGCATCAGAGATAGGTTATGGAGGCATTCTGAAACAGAAACAGAAAATGCATGCATCCGCATCATCTGCATTAGAAGAATTGGTTAGATACCATTCGGGCATTTGGGCGGGGCCACAGAAAAATTATTCTACTGTGAAAAAAGAGATTTTATCAATTGTTTTATGCATTTCTAAATTTCAAGATGATTTGTATAATAGAAAGTTTTTATTGAGAGTTGACTGCAAGTCAGCTAAAGAAATTTTACAGAAAGATGTAAAAAATTTGGTTTCCAAACAAATTTTCGCCAGATGGCAAGCTATTCTTTCTGTCTTTGATTTTGATATTGAATTCATTAAAGGCGATGATAATTCTCTTCCTGACTTCCTTACCGTGAATTTCTTACAGGTCGCACCAATGTCTAAGGATCCAGGAAAACCAAAAACTCCTTCTGACTATATAATGTCTAATCCACCCAAGCCTTTGTCTCCTCCAGTACCGTCTAATGATTTTCCTCCACTTACCTACACTAATGCTGTTTTGTCTCCTTCAGCCAGACTCCATACTACTCCGATTAATGCTTCTACCTCCTCATCATCTTCCTCATCTAATGCAGCCCCATACATTTCTAAAACAGAATTCGAATCTATAATGTTGACTCATTATAAAACCACTCCTGAGAATAATGATGTTAGAAATTTCTGTTCTCGTCTTTTCCTTCCAAATAATCAATGGCTTACAGATGATATCTGTAAGACTCAAGCTTACTATGAACTAATTCTTGTTGACACTAATTCCGTCGAAATTACTCATTATCCTGATAAAAAGGATAAATCTCGTATTGCTTATTCTAAGTTTATAATTCAAAAAATAATGAGTCCTCGTGACTTTCCTTCGATTCATGCTAGAAATTCTTTTTCCATTCCTTATGTTCCAGATGGTTTTAATTACGCTGATTATATTCTTGCCTTTTATCGGTGCCTTTATTACCGATCGTTTAATCATTCGTGGTTCATTAGTTTTTCCACTACGTTTAATAAAAATGTCCCCATGTGGGTTTATGATTGGTGGAAATTACTAGGGGCCATCCCTGCAATTTTACCTCCTCAGGCTACTATTGGTTTTCAAACCTACAAGAAAAGATGTAGGTTAGAAGACTATCAGGCTAGCTTTTTGTTTCATGCAGAATTCCGGGTCCCATATATTATGGCCTGGAGTTTCCAAATTAAGTCTACTCAGACAGGGTATCCCTGCAGTTTAATTCGTCAGATTAATGTCAAATGGTGGGTACAGTATAATGAGCAACAATGTTGTGCCCAAACAGTTAATAAATTCCTTGAATCTGGAGAAAAATATAAACATATAATTTCTGAAGTTTCCAGACAACTCCCGGTGAATGACCCTATGACTCCTAAAACACCGGACAAAAGTAAAATTCCACTACCAAAGAAAATTATGACTCCTCTACCCCAGCAAATTCGGACTACTCCACAGACTCCTCAGCAGATTCCTTCTCAGACTACTCAACCGCCTCAACAGACTACTGCATCAACTTCTTCCCTGGCTAATTTTGTCACAGAACAAGGCCTACAAGATTACTTAAAAATTTGTATTCAGGCCTATCAAGAAATTCAAAAGGTTAATACTGCAGAAAATGACAGAGCAGCTAAAGCTCGCGAGCAAGACCAACCTGATAAGCATGTTCTGCCAACTACTCCAACTAATGATGATGATGACCCATTTGGTGGGCCACTGGCACAAGACCCTTTTGATTTTTAGTCCGCTATGTAATAGTTAGGAATAATTGTACAATGACGTAAGTGCATGCGTCATTCTCTGAATAATTGTTAGGTGACGTAAGTGCATATGTCATTAGGCACTTACATTTAATTTGTCTTTCATTTACCTTTAATTTCGGACTCCATTTCCGGATTCCACTCTTGTATAATGTTTCCCCCTTTTGCCTATTTAAAGGCTGATTAATCAATAGAAACCTCAGAGCGAATTTACACAACTTCTCTCTCTGCTTTCAAAACTTCTTTACAATCTTTTCTTTCCGCTTTCAAACTCTTTCAATTAATTTAATTCCTTTCTTTCCAACCAACCAAAATAATCGTAAGTCTTTTGCTTCTGTTAATCATCTCCTCCTTCTTCCGCTAAATTTACATATTCTTACTTTAGTTTACCGCCTACTTCACCTTCTTTCTCATCTACTTCTTTGAACTTTGAATCTTTTGATTACTGCAACCGATCCTGCTCTCTTTTGGTACCATTTCACCTAAAAGGATATCCTGCCAGGGAAGGACCGATACAACTAATAACCCCACCCGGGTCATTAAGGCGTTCTCATCTCGTGGAGAGCGAGCACGGATTCGAACCCGCGACCTCAGGTAAGGGCACCAGGCTCTGATACCAAAAGAGAGCAGGATCGGTTGCAGTAATCAAAAGATTCAAAGTTCAAAGAAGTAGATGAGAAAGAAGGTGAAGTAGGCGGTAAACTAAAGTAAGAATATGTAAATTTAGCGGAAGAAGGAGGAGATGATTAACAGAAGCAAAAGACTTACGATTATTTTGGTTGGTTGGAAAGAAAGGAATTAAATTAATTGAAAGAGTTTGAAAGCGGAAAGAAAAGATTGTAAAGAAGTTTTGAAAGCAGAGAGAGAAGTTGTGTAAATTCGCTCTGAGGTTTCTATTGATTAATCAGCCTTTAAATAGGCAAAAGGGGGAAACATTATACAAGAGTGGAATCCGGAAATGGAGTCCGAAATTAAAGGTAAATGAAAGACAAATTAAATGTAAGTGCCTAATGACATATGCACTTACGTCACCTAACAATTATTCAGAGAATGACGCATGCACTTACGTCATTGTACAATTATTCCTAACTATTACATAGCTGACTAAAAATCAAAAGGGTCTTGTGCCAGTGGCCCACCAAATGGGTCGTCATCATCATTAGTTGGAGTAGTTGGCAGAACATGCTTATCAGGTTGGTCTTGCTCGCGAGCTTTAGCTGCTCTGTCATTTTCTGCAGTATTAACCTTTTGAATTTCTTGATAGGCCTGAATACAAATTTTTAAGTAATCTTGTAGGCCTTGTTCTGTGACAAAATTAGCCGGGGAAGAAGTTGATGCAGTAGTCTGTTGAGGCGGTTGAGTAGTCTGAGAAGGAATCTGCTGAGGAGTCTGTGGAGTAGTCCGAATTTGCTGGGGTAGAGGAGTCATAATTTTCTTTGGTAGTGGAATTTTACTTTTGTCCGGTGTTTTAGGAGTCATAGGGTCATTCACCGGGAGTTGTCTGGAAACTTCAGAAATTATATGTTTATATTTTTCTCCAGATTCAAGGAATTTATTAACTGTTTGGGCACAACATTGTTGCTCATTATACTGTACCCACCATTTGACATTAATCTGACGAATTAAACTGCAGGGATACCCTGTCTGAGTAGACTTAATTTGGAAACTCCAGGCCATAATATATGGGACCCGGAATTCTGCATGAAACAAAAAGCTAGCCTGATAGTCTTCTAACCTACATCTTTTCTTGTAGGTTTGAAAACCAATAGTAGCCTGAGGAGGTAAAATTGCAGGGATGGCCCCTAGTAATTTCCACCAATCATAAACCCACATGGGGACATTTTTATTAAACGTAGTGGAAAAACTAATGAACCACGAATGATTAAACGATCGGTAATAAAGGCACCGATAAAAGGCAAAAATATAATCAGCGTAATTAAAACCATCTGGAACATAAGGAATGGAAAAAGAATTTCTAGCATGAATCGAAGGAAAGTCACGAGGACTCATTATTTTTTGAATTATAAACTTAGAATAAGCAATACGAGATTTATCCTTTTTATCAGGATAATGAGTAATTTCGACGGAATTAGTGTCAACAAGAATTAGTTCATAGTAAGCTTGAGTCTTACAGATATCATCTGTAAGCCATTGATTATTTGGAAGGAAAAGACGAGAACAGAAATTTCTAACATCATTATTCTCAGGAGTGGTTTTATAATGAGTCAACATTATAGATTCGAATTCTGTTTTAGAAATGTATAGGGCTGCATTAGATGAGGAAGATGATGAGGAGGTAGAAGCATTAATCGGAGTAGTATGGAGTCTGGCTGAAGGAGACAAAACAGCATTAGTGTAGGTAAGTGGAGGAAAATCATTAGACGGTACTGAAGGAGACAAAGGCTTGGGTGGATTAGACATTATATAGTCAGAAGGAGTTTTTGGTTTTCCTGGATCCTTAGACATTGGTGCGACCTGTAAGAAATTCACGGGTAAGGAAGTCAGGAAGAGAATTATCATCGCCTTTAATGAATTCAATATCAAAATCAAAGACAGAAAGAATAGCTTGCCATCTGGCGAAAATTTGTTTGGAAACCAAATTTTTTACATCTTTCTGTAAAATTTCTTTAGCTGACTTGCAGTCAACTCTCAATAAAAACTTTCTATTATACAAATCATCTTGAAATTTAGAAATGCATAAAACAATTGATAAAATCTCTTTTTTCACAGTAGAATAATTTTTCTGTGGCCCCGCCCAAATGCCCGAATGGTATCTAACCAATTCTTCTAATGCAGATGATGCGGATGCATGCATTTTCTGTTTCTGTTTCAGAATGCCTCCATAACCTATCTCTGATGCATCTGTCTCAATAATCATGAATGCATCTGGATGGGGAATGCCTAAACAAGGAAGAGTCTTAATTTTTTCTTTAATCTGTTTAATTAAATTAGTATGAGTCTCTGTCCAAGCAGGAGGATTTTTCTGTAATCTCTCATACAAAGGACCACATATAGTTCTCAAATTAGGAAAGAAATCTGCAATATAATTCAAACAACCAAGAAAGCGTTGTAATTGATTTTTATCTCTTATTTCATCTGGAAATTTACTAGCGAATTCAATTGTTCTTTGAATCGGTTTCATTTTCCCTTGATTAATATCATGACCTAAAAATCTGATTTTTGTTTGAAATAATTTCATCTTTTTAGCGGAAATTACCAAACCATTAGTCTGAATAACATGTAGCATTAAATTAAGATGTTTAAAGTGCTGAGAAATATTATCAGAAAAAACTAAAATGTCATCAATATACACAATCACAAAATTAGAATAATCATTAAAAATATCATTCATGATTCGTTGAAATTCCGAAGGAGCATTTTTCAAACCGAAAGGCATAACATTCCACTCATAATGTCCGAAAGGAACAGTAAAAGCTGTTTTATACCTATCGTTTTCATTAATCTGTATTTGCCAATATCCTGATTTTAAATCAAATTTGGAAAATACTTTCGCACTATGAAGCCTTTTAAGTAAATCTTTTTTATTCGGAATAGGATACCGAATCCACTGTAAAACCTTATTTAACGGTTTATAATTAATTACTAATCGAGGAACTCCACGTTCCTTTTCGGCTTGATTATTTACATAAAAAGCCGCACAACTCCAAGGAGATTGTGATTTCCTGATTAATTTTTTATCCATTAAACTCTGAATTTCTTGTTTACAAAAATTAAGTAATTCCTCATTCATCTGAATGGGTCTAGCCTTAGTCGGAATGTCTCTCTCATTAAACTCTTTTATATATGGTAATGAAACAACATGCTTTTTCCTACTCCAAAAAGCATTAGGATGTTCAGAACATACTAATGTTTGGAATTTCTTTTCTAAATTATCAATTTTTAATTTCACATCATCTTTCATTAATTGTTCTTCTATTCGAGAAAAATCTAATTCATTTTTTAAAAACATTAAACTTTTCTTTTTCTTATTCATTACACAGATCTGTTTATATATAGAATTAGTCTGAAGTAATGCTAACTCTTTTTCTTGTATAGGATTAATAAATGGAAAAACTAATTCATTGCCTAACAGATTCACGGAAATATGATCAGTGTGTTTAGTAAATGGAGTAATCTGATATAAAAACGGATTTCCTAACACCACATCAGTAGTAAAGTTTTCAAGTATTAGAAAAGAATGTTTAAAACAATATCCATTATTACAGATATAACCATTATTCAATTCAGCATAAATATCCATTTCTAATCCATTAGCAGCATATAATTTTTCTTTAGTTCTTGTTAAATACTTATCTGGAATTATTCCGCGACTGATGCAGGATTGATCGGCGCCACTATCAAGCATGGCGACACAAGTAGTCGTCCAATCCTCTACACCTATTGTAACTAGAACGTACCATTTTTCAATTTTTATTTTATTCATTAAATTTAAGAATTGTGTATCATCAGGAATATCATTAGCTATATTAATTTCGTCATCTTTTATTATACCTGATGTAGAAGCTATATTAGACTGATCTTTTAGTAAGATTTTAGTTTCTAATTCTAAATCTTTTAATTTTAATTCATTTAATTGATTATTAATATTTCTAATTTCATCTTTTAATATTTTTATTTCTTCTTTAATATTATTACTTTTACGAAAACCAAAATTATCTTCATGTTTATATTTATCTATTAATTTATTTAGACTAAATGGTTCTTTTATATCAAACATAGGATTATTTTCTTGTAAAACTAAGTTTTTTAATTTTTCTAAATAATCTTTTCTAATATTATCATCTTTTATATCTTTTATTATATCAAATAATAATTATTTATTTAAACTATTTTTAGAATTATTCATCATATTAATTGTCTTTTTACATTCACAAAAATCATCATTATCTGAAAAACTAGATGAGTCAGAGGAATAATAATTATCTGTATCTTCTTTTTCAGAGTTAATTAAAATAGACATTAATTTATTCTTTAAATCAGTTTCTTCAGAAAATATAGTATTAATCTTCTTTTCTAATTTACAATTAGGCGCTATGTGACCTAACTTACCACATTTATAGCATTTAACAGAATTTTTCCCTTTGCTATTTTTATATTTCTTTTTTCTATAATTATCATGTTTCTTATTATACCATTCAGGATTATATTTATTTTTCCTTTTATATTTATTATACTTATTTTTACTAGTATGATACTGGCTAACCTTTTTATGTCTTTTTTCTTGTGAAGAGGGCGGATGAGGACTTGCGATGCCAAATGCTTGACAGAAGGACCCCAATTCCTGTTTCTCAAGACCATATTTTCTCTGCAATTTAAAATCTTGACAGATAGATAAAGCCTCTTTTTTAAGGAAAGCAAATAATTGACCATATGTAATATTAGACAAATCCAAATTCTCCGTACCCATTTCTTTCATTAAACTAGTAATTAATTTTTGTGAAAATAAAGGAGGTAAACCAGTAATAAATTTTTCTTTCCAAAAAGATTGATTACAGTCTGGCCTACGCAACACATTAGTCAAAAAGGTAGTCTTATACCAGAAATAATCTCTAAAAGTAGGACATTTAAGATTAGTTAATGAAATCTTTAAACTTGTTAATTCTTCTTTAGGATTACCGACAAAATGCATAGAAAGAACATAAATTAAATAACTAGCACCGTCAGATTCATAATCCGTAGTTCTAACTACTTCATCATTAATAGTAATTTCACGATGAACAATAGTTTGATGAGTCAAAATTTCCATTTGTTGCATTGGAGTAAACATATTATCCCACCAATTTTTTAATTGGCCAGTAAAACCAGAAACAAAACATGAAGCAATTTGACGTTCACTTATCTGAGGATACTTAGATTTGTAAGCTATCTTAGCAGTACCCATTTCATGCAAAGTATTAGTTATTTCATATTCAGATTTACCATCAATATTCCATTCATATAAAGCACTTCCATCATATGATTTAGTATTAAACCTATTACGTTCTTCAAATTGTATATCAGGGGGAGTAGGTCTACTATGATAATTCATTACATTTCTATTATTAGACCATCTATTACTATATGACCGTCTAACTGGACGTCTAGAGATACGATTAAGTTCTAAAGGTTCTAAAGGAGGAGTAGTTTCATAGAATTGGTTTTCTATGTCTTCTATATTATCTATGTCATCATTTTCTTGTTCAGATTCAGAATTATGTGAACTGCTAGATGATTCTTCACGAGGGGCAGTACGATTAATCGTATGAAGTCGAAGGACACTAAACTGTCTTTCTATCTGATGAAGAGCAGAAGAAGAAGATGGAGTATTAGTATTCCCTTCGATAGCCAAATTAATGCGTTGTACTAAAGAAATTTCTTTTTCTAATTCTCTAGGAAGAGAAGGAGATACTAGTGGTTTAGACACTTCATTAGGAAAATTACCACTTTTATTATCCAATTTTACCGAAATTAAATCCACTTGTTGAGCAATTGTTTGTAAAATCTGATTAGAATAATTATTCTGTTGATAAACTTTTTTAATATCTTCAGAATCAATAGATTCTCTACTATCTTTACCTTTTTTAAAAGGAGAAGCAATTATCTCGCCTTCTTTAGTATTAATTTTTATTGCCTGTAAAGGTGGATGAATAGCCGATAAAATAGTATTATTTTCTACCAATTGCCATTTTTTATACAAATTAGTCTGAACATTAATTGTAGATAAATTTTTATAATTAATATTTTCTTTCTGAAAATAATAATCTAACCATTGAAAGAAAGGAAAATTAAACTGTTTTTTATTTATATCATTAACCCATTCTTCTTTTAATTTTGAAATAATTTGTTTATCAAATTTTTCAAACCATAATCTTTTGTCATTATTTTCTACAGAAAAGTAATTTTTATTAAGAAAATCTTTATCTATGGAAAAAGGTTTTCTTAACATATTAATTTCCGAAAATTTCATTTGAGACTGAGTAGGAGAACCTACAGAGGAACTAGAATCGGGAATGACTTCAGGAAGAGGAGAAGTAAACTTAATCTTAGGATCAGTATAGGAATACCTGGAGGGTTCATATGAAGTACTAGGAATATCGACTGAATACCTCGGTCGAGTTTCTAAAGGAAACCTGCAGGAAGAAGACTTAGACAACATATTATTAAATTTTAATAATATTTTATTATCAGGGAGTTCTTCAATATTAGCCTGAGTTCTAACTGGATGTCGTTGTGCTATTATCGGACGATCAATTAGCAATTCATTAGGAATAGTAATTTCATTACGAGCTAATAGTCTAGGTGTTTGTGTGTGCGTATTGTCAGAATCAGCAATTACTAACACAGAATCACCTTCATTAGTAGGCTTTAATTTTAAAGCAACAGGAATTATAGACTTCATTAGTTTAAAATAAATACGATAAATTAATACAAATTTATCAGCTTTAGGATCCATTTTATTATTCGTAACATGTATGTCTAAAATTAACGATTGCATAATAGTCGGATCAATTAAACTAACAGAGAAATTAGGAGCACAATTAAAACGGACAGTACCATTACATAAATTGGTCTGTACTAAAGCAAGAATTGAATCATTATAATGAAGTAAACGATCATCACGAAGTGCCATGAAGACAGGAGTATCAACCCCACGCTTCATTAACGGATGTAAAGCAATTTGAATTAAACCAAAATGCATAAAACGATAACCATTAGACAAATAATAAGAAATAGCAGTATTAGTTAGTAAAGAAATTGTTTTCTTTTCTTCTTCCATGGGATGGATCTCCTCATGGATTTTAATGGAATACGCTTTATTAAACTCAAGTAGTCCTTGAGAGTATACAGTAGAAATACTTCTACTTGGCAGAGCTTCTTGAATTAATTCATGAGAATTAAGAATGGATGAATATGATGTAGATGCAGACGATGATGCCATTATGGATGCAGACCTAGGAGAACTAGATTCTCCAAAGAGAAATCTTCTAACTTTTTCAGCCATTTTAATTAAATTTAATCTTACACCTCTAAATGTAAAACTGAGTTATGCATAGACCTAGATGGGAACACGGGGATCATGCCGGGAACACCTATCTTCTAAGGCTTGCCAACGGTCTCACTGATGCAAACAACCGCTTACCAACGTCTAAATGCATGCAAATGCTCACCCTTACCTTCAGATTTGTAAAATTAGATTTAATAAAAATTTTTGAAAAGAGTTTGAAAATCTTTTCTTTGAAAATTCTTTGTAAAAATTTTACAAAGAGAGCAGAAGGTGAGAATTAGTTGTATCAAAAGATTCAAAGTTCAAAGAAGTAGATGAGAAAGAAGGTGAAGTAGGCGGTAAACTAATATGAACTTGAAAATCTCAATTCTACCTATTCCATATACCAAAACATCAATGAATAACTCATCAAAAACCAAATATGAACTTGAAAATCACAATTCTACCTATTCCCATATACCAAAACATAAATGAATAACTCATCAAAACACAAATATGAACTGCAAAATCTCAATTCTACCTATTCCATATACCAAAACATCAATAACTTATCAAAACACAAATATGAACTTCAAAAAACAATTTCAACCTATTCCATATACCAAAACATCAATTAATAACTCATTAAAACACAAATATGAACTTCAAAATCACAATTCTACCTATCCTATATACCAAAACATTAATAACTCATCAAAACACAAATATGAACTGCAAAATCATAATTCTACCTATTCCATATACCAAAACATCAATAACTTATCAAAACACAAATATGAACTTCAAAAAACAATTTCAACCTATTCCATATACCAAAACATCAATTAATAACTCATTAAAACACAAATATGAACTTCAAAATCACAATTCTACCTATCCTATATACCAAAACATTAATAACTCATCAAAACACAAATATAAACTGCAAAATCACAATTCTACCTATTCCATATACCAAAACATAATATAACTAATCAAAACACAAATATGAACTTCAAAATCACAATTCTACCTATCCCATATACCAAAACATCAATAACTCATCAAAACACAAATATGAACTTGAAAATCTCAATTCTACCTATTCCATATACCAAAACATCAATGAATAACTCATCAAAAAACAAATATGAACTTGAAAATCACAATTCTACCTATTCCCATATACCAAAACATAAATGAATAACTCATCGAAACACAAATATGAACTGCAAAATCACAATTCTACCTATTCCATATACCAAAACATCAATAACTTATCAAAACACAAATATGAACTTCAAAAAAAAAAATTCAACCTATTCCATATACCAAAACATCAATTAATAACTCATTAAAACACAAATATGAACTTCAAAATCTCAATTCCACCTATTCCATATACCAAAACATCAATGAATAACTCATCGAAACACAAATATGAACTTCAAAATCACAATTCTACCTATTCCATATAACAAAACATAATATAACTAATCAAAACACAAATATGAACTTCAAAATCACAATTCTACCTATTCCATATACCAAAACATCAATGAATAACTCATCGAAACACAAATATGAACTTCAAAATCTCAATTCTACCTATTCCATATACCAAAACATCAATGAATAACTCATCAAAAAACAAATATGAACTTGAAAATCACAATTCTACCTATTCCCATATACCAAAACATAAATGAATAACTCATCGAAACACAAATATGAACTGCAAAATCACAATTCTACCTATTCCATATACCAAAACATCAATAACTTATCAAAACACAAATATGAACTTCAAAAAAAAAAATTCAACCTATTCCATATACCAAAACATCAATTAATAACTCATTAAAACACAAATATGAACTTCAAAATCTCAATTCCACCTATTCCATATACCAAAACATCAATGAATAACTCATCGAAACACAAATATGAACTTCAAAATCACAATTCTACCTATTCCATATAACAAAACATAATATAACTAATCAAAACACAAATATGAACTTCAAAATCACAATTCTACCTATTCCATATACCAAAACATCAATGAATAACTCATCGAAACACAAATATGAACTTCAAAATCTCAATTCTACCTATTCCATATAACAAAACATAATATAACTAATCAAAACACAAATATGAACTTCAAAATCACAATTCTACCTATTCCATATACCAAAATATCAATAACTCATCAAAACACAAATATGAACTTCAAAATCTCAATTCTACCTATTCCATATACCAAAACATCAATGAATAACTCATCGAAACACAAATATGAACTTCAAAATCACAATTCTACCTATCCCATATTCCAAAACATTAATAACTCATCAAAACACAAATATGAACTTCAAAATCTCAATTCTACCTATTCCATATACCAAAACATCAATGAATAACTCATCGAAACACAAATATGAACTTCAAAATCACAATTCTACCTATCCCATATTCCAAAACATTAATAACTCATCAAAACACAAATATGAACTTCAAAATCTCAATTCTACCTATTCCATATACCAAAACATCAATGAATAACTCATCGAAACACAAATATGAACTTCAAAATCTCAATTCTACCTATTCCATATAACAAAACATCAATGAATAACTCATCGAAACACAAATATGAACTTCAAAATCACAATTCTACCTATCCCATATTCCAAAACATTAATAACTCATCAAAACACAAATATGAACTTCAAAATCTCAATTCTACCTATTCCATATACCAAAACATCAATGAATAACTCATCGAAACACAAATATGAACTTCAAAATCTCAATTCTACCTATTCCATATAACAAAACATAATATAACTAATCAAAACACAAATATGAACTTCAAAATCACAATTCTACCTATTCCATATACCAAAATATCAATAACTCATCAAAACACAAATATGAACTTCAAAATCTCAATTCTACCTATTCCATATACCAAAACATCAATGAATAACTCATCGAAACACAAATATGAACTTCAAAATCACAATTCTACCTATCCCATATTCCAAAACATCAATAACTCATCAAAACACAAATATGAACTTCAAAATCTCAATTCTACCTATTCCATATACCAAAACATCAATGAATAACTCATCAAAAAACAAATATGAACTTCAAAATCACAATTCTACCTATTCCATATAACAAAACATAATATAACTCATCAAAACAAAAATATGAACTTCAAAATCACAATTCTACCTATCCCATATACCAAAACATCAATAACTCATCAAAACACAAATATGAACTTCAAAACACGATTTCAATCTATTCCATATACCAAAACAATCAATAACTCATCAAAACACAAATATGAACTTCAGAATCACAATTCTACCTATCCTATATACCAAAACATTAATAACTCATCAAAACACAAATATGAACTTCAAAATCACAATTCTACCTATTCCATATAACAAAACATCAATAACTCATCAAAACACAAATATGAACTTCAAAATCACAATTCTACCTATTCCATATAACAAAACATAATATAACTCATCAAAACACAAATATGAACTTCAAAATCACAATTCTACCTATTCCACATACCAAAACATCAATAACTCATCAAAACACAAATATGAACTTCAAAATCACAATTCTACCTATCCCATATACCAAACCATCAATAACTCATTAAAACACAAATATGAACTTCAAAATGACAATTCTACCTATTCCATATAACAAAACATAATATAACTCATCAAAACACAAATATGAACTTCAAAATCACAATTCTACCTATTCCATATATCAAAACATAATATAACTCATCAAAACACAAATATGAACTTCAAAATCACAATTCCACCTATTCCATATACCAAAACATCAATGAATAACTCATCGAAACACAAATATGAACTTGAAAATCACAATTCTACCTATTCCATATAACAAAACATAATATAACTAATCAAAACACAAATATGAACTTCAAAATCACAATTCTACCTATTCCATATACCAAAACATCAATGAATAACTCATCGAAACACAAATATGAACTTCAAATTCTCAATTCTACCTATTCCATATAACAAAACATAATATAACTAATCAAAACACAAATATGAACTTCAAAATCACAATTCTACCTATTCCATATACCAAAATATCAATAACTCATCAAAAAACAAATATGAACTTCAAAATCACAATTCTACCTATTCCATATAACAAAACATAATATAACTCATCAAAACAAAAATATGAACTTCAAAATCACAATTCTACCTATCCCATATACCAAAACATCAATAACTCATCAAAACACAAATATGAACTTCAAAACACGATTTCAATCTATTCCATATACCAAAACAATCAATAACTCATCAAAACACAAATATGAACTTCAGAATCACAATTCTACCTATCCTATATACCAAAACATTAATAACTCATCAAAACACAAATATGAACTTCAAAATCACAATTCTACCTATTCCATATAACAAAACATCAATAACTTATCAAAACACAAATATGAACTTCAAAATCACAATTCTACCTATTCCATATACCAAAACATCAATAACTTATCAAAACACAAATATGAACTTCAAAAAACAATTTCAACCTATTCCATATACCAAAACATCAATTAATAACTCATTAAAACACAAATATGAACTTCAAAATCACAATTCTACCTATCCTATATACCAAAACATTAATAACTCATCAAAACACAAATATGAACTGCAAAATCATAATTCTACCTATTCCATATACCAAAACATCAATAACTTATCAAAACACAAATATGAACTTCAAAAAACAATTTCAACCTATTCCATATACCAAAACATCAATTAATAACTCATTAAAACACAAATATGAACTTCAAAATCACAATTCTACCTATTCTATATACCAAAACATCAATAACTTATCAAAACACAAATATGAACTTCAAATAACAATTTCAACCTATTCCATATACCAAAACATCAATTAATAACTCATTAAAACACAAATATGAACTTCAAAATCACAATTCTACCTATCCTATATACCAAAACATTAATAACTCATCAAAACACAAATATGAACTTCAAAATCACAATTCTACCTATTCCATATACCAAAACATCAATAACTCATCAAAATACAAATATGAACTTCAAAATCACAATTCTACCTATTCCATATAACAAAACATAATATAACTAATCAAAACACAAATATGAACTTCAAAATCACAATTCTACCTATTCCATATAACAAAACATAATATAACTAATCAAAACACAAATATGAACTTCAAAATCACAATTCTACCTATTCCATATACCAAAACATCAATGAATAACTCATCGAAACACAAATATGAACTTCAAAATCTCAATTCTACCTATTCCATATAACAAAACATAATATAACTAATCAAAACACAAATATGAACTTCAAAATCACAATTCTACATATTCCATATACAAAAATATCAATAACTCATCAAAACACAAATATGAACTTCAAAATCTCAATTCTACCTATTCCATATACCAAAACATCAATGAATAACTCATCGAAACACAAATATGAACTTCAAAATCACAATTCTACCTATCCCATATTCCAAAACATCAATAACTCATCAAAACACAAATATGAACTTCAAAAAACAATTTCAACCTATTCCATATACCAAAACATCAATTAATAACTCATTAAAACACAAATATGAACTTCAAAATCACAATTCTACCTATTCCATATACCAAAACATCAATAACTTATCAAAACACAAATATGAACTTCAAAAAACAATTTCAACCTATTCCATATACCAAAACATCAACTAATAACTCATTAAAACACAAATATGAACTTCAAAATCACAATTCTACCTATCCTATATACCAAAACATTAATAACTCATCAAAACACAAATATGAACTTCAAAATCACAATTCTACCTATTCCATATACCAAAACATCAATAACTCATCAAAATACAAATATGAACTTCAAAATCACAATTCTACCTATTCCATATAACAAAACATAATATAACTAATCAAAACACAAATATGAACTTCAGAATCACAATTCTACCTATCCTATATACCAAAACATTAATAACTCATCAAAACACAAATATGAACTTCAAAATCACAATTCTACCTATTCCATATAACAAAACATCAATAACTCATCAAAACACAAATATGAACTTCAAAATCACAATTCTACCTATTCCATATACCAAAACATCAATAACTTATCAAAACACAAATATGAACTTCAAAAAACAATTTCAACCTATTCCATATACCAAAACATCAATTAATAACTCATTAAAACACAAATATGAACTTCAAAATCACAATTCTACCTATCCTATATACCAAAACATTAATAACTCATCAAAACACAAATATGAACTGCAAAATCATAATTCTACCTATTCCATATACCAAAACATCAATAACTTATCAAAACACAAATATGAACTTCAAAAAACAATTTCAACCTATTCCATATACCAAAACATCAATTAATAACTCATTAAAACACAAATATGAACTTCAAAATCACAATTCTACCTATTCCATATACCAAAACATCAATAACTTATCAAAACACAAATATGAACTTCAAAAAACAATTTCAACCTATTCCATATACCAAAACATCAATTAATAACTCATTAAAACACAAATATGAACTTCAAAATCACAATTCTACCTATCCTATATACCAAAACATTAATAACTCATCAAAACACAAATATGAACTTCAAAATCACAATTCTACCTATTCCATATACCAAAACATCAATGAATAACTCATCGAAACACAAATATGAACTTCAAAATCTCAATTCTACCTATTCCATATAACAAAACATAATATAACTAATCAAAACAAAAATATGAACTTCAAAATCACAATTCTACCTATTCCATATACCAAAATATCAATAACTCATCAAAAAACAAATATGAACTTCAAAATCACAATTCTACCTATTCCATATAACAAAACATAATATAACTCATCAAAACAAAAATATGAACTTCAAAATCACAATTCTACCTATCCCATATACCAAAACATCAATAACTCATCAAAACACAAATATGAACTTCAAAATCACAATTCTACCTATTCCATATACCAAAACATCAATAACTTATCAAAACACAAATATGAACTTCAAAAAACAATTTCAACCTATTCCATATACCAAAACATCAATTAATAACTCATTAAAACACAAATATGAACTTCAAAATCACAATTCTACCTATCCTATATACCAAAACATTAATAACTCATCAAAACACAAATATGAACTGCAAAATCATAATTCTACCTATTCCATATACCAAAACATCAATAACTTATCAAAACACAAATATGAACTTCAAAAAACAATTTCAACCTATTCCATATACCAAAACATCAATTAATAACTCATTAAAACACAAATATGAACTTCAAAATCACAATTCTACCTATTCCATATACCAAAACATCAATAACTTATCAAAACACAAATATGAACTTCAAAAAACAATTTCAACCTATTCCATATACCAAAACATCAATTAATAACTCATTAAAACACAAATATGAACTTCAAAATCACAATTCTACCTATCCTATATACCAAAACATTAATAACTCATCAAAACACAAATATGAACTTCAAAATCACAATTCTACCTATTCCATATACCAAAACATCAATGAATAACTCATCGAAACACAAATATGAACTTCAAAATCTCAATTCTACCTATTCCATATAACAAAACATAATATAACTAATCAAAACAAAAATATGAACTTCAAAATCACAATTCTACCTATTCCATATACCAAAATATCAATAACTCATCAAAAAACAAATATGAACTTCAAAATCACAATTCTACCTATTCCATATAACAAAACATAATATAACTCATCAAAACAAAAATATGAACTTCAAAATCACAATTCTACCTATCCCATATACCAAAACATCAATAACTCATCAAAACACAAATATGAACTTCAAAACACGATTTCAATCTATTCCATATACCAAAACAATCAATAACTCATCAAAACACAAATATGAACTTCAGAATCACAATTCTACCTATCCTATATACCAAAACATTAATAACTCATCAAAACACAAATATGAACTTCAAAATCACAATTCTACCTATTCCATATAACAAAACATCAATAACTTATCAAAACACAAATATGAACTTCAAAATCACAATTCTACCTATTCCATATACCAAAACATCAATAACTTATCAAAACACAAATATGAACTTCAAAAAACAATTTCAACCTATTCCATATACCAAAACATCAATTAATAACTCATTAAAACACAAATATGAACTTCAAAATCACAATTCTACCTATCCTATATACCAAAACATTAATAACTCATCAAAACACAAATATGAACTGCAAAATCATAATTCTACCTATTCCATATACCAAAACATCAATAACTTATCAAAACACAAATATGAACTTCAAAAAACAATTTCAACCTATTCCATATACCAAAACATCAATTAATAACTCATTAAAACACAAATATGAACTTCAAAATCACAATTCTACCTATTCCATATACCAAAACATCAATAACTTATCAAAACACAAATATGAACTTCAAAAAACAATTTCAACCTATTCCATATACCAAAACATCAATTAATAACTCATTAAAACACAAATATGAACTTCAAAATCACAATTCTACCTATCCTATATACCAAAACATTAATAACTCATCAAAACACAAATATGAACTTCAAAATCACAATTCTACCTATTCCATATACCAAAACATCAATAACTCATCAAAATACAAATATGAACTTCAAAATCACAATTCTACCTATTCCATATAACAAAACATAATATAACTAATCAAAACACAAATATGAACTTCAAAATCACAATTCTACCTATTCCATATAACAAAACATAATATAACTAATCAAAACACAAATATGAACTTCAAAATCACAATTCTACCTATTCCATATACCAAAACATCAATAACTTATCAAAACACAAATATGAACTTCAAAAAACAATTTCAACCTATTCCATATACCAAAACATCAATTAATAACTCATTAAAACACAAATATGAACTTCAAAATCACAATTCTACCTATCCTATATACCAAAACATTAATAACTCATCAAAACACAAATATGAACTTCAAAATCTCAATTCTACCTATTCCATATAACAAAACATAATATAACTAATCAAAACAAAAATATGAACTTCAAAATCACAATTCTACCTATTCCATATACCAAAATATCAATAACTCATCAAAAAACAAATATGAACTTCAAAATCACAATTCTACCTATTCCATATAACAAAACATAATATAACTCATCAAAACAAAAATATGAACTTCAAAATCACAATTCTACCTATCCCATATACCAAAACATCAATAACTCATCAAAACACAAATATGAACTTCAAAACACGATTTCAATCTATTCCATATACCAAAACAATCAATAACTCATCAAAACACAAATATGAACTTCAGAATCACAATTCTACCTATCCTATATACCAAAACATTAATAACTCATCAAAACACAAATATGAACTTCAAAATCACAATTCTACCTATTCCATATAACAAAACATCAATAACTTATCAAAACACAAATATGAACTTCAAAATCACAATTCTACCTATTCCATATACCAAAACATCAATAACTTATCAAAACACAAATATGAACTTCAAAAAACAATTTCAACCTATTCCATATACCAAAACATCAATTAATAACTCATTAAAACACAAATATGAACTTCAAAATCACAATTCTACCTATCCTATATACCAAAACATTAATAACTCATCAAAACACAAATATGAACTGCAAAATCATAATTCTACCTATTCCATATACCAAAACATCAATAACTTATCAAAACACAAATATGAACTTCAAAAAACAATTTCAACCTATTCCATATACCAAAACATCAATTAATAACTCATTAAAACACAAATATGAACTTCAAAATCACAATTCTACCTATTCCATATACCAAAACATCAATAACTTATCAAAACACAAATATGAACTTCAAAAAACAATTTCAACCTATTCCATATACCAAAACATCAATTAATAACTCATTAAAACACAAATATGAACTTCAAAATCACAATTCTACCTATCCTATATACCAAAACATTAATAACTCATCAAAACACAAATATGAACTTCAAAATCACAATTCTACCTATTCCATATACCAAAACATCAATAACTCATCAAAATACAAATATGAACTTCAAAATCACAATTCTACCTATTCCATATAACAAAACATAATATAACTAATCAAAACACAAATATGAACTTCAAAATCACAATTCTACCTATTCCATATAACAAAACATAATATAACTAATCAAAACACAAATATGAACTTCAAAATCACAATTCTACCTATTCCATATACCAAAACATCAATGAATAACTCATCGAAACACAAATATGAACTTCAAAATCTCAATTCTACCTATTCCATATAACAAAACATAATATAACTAATCAAAACACAAATATGAACTTCAAAATCACAATTCTACCTATTCCATATACAAAAATATCAATAACTCATCAAAACACAAATATGAACTTCAAAATCTCAATTCTACCTATTCCATATACCAAAACATCAATGAATAACTCATCGAAACACAAATATGAACTTCAAAATCACAATTCTACCTATTCCATATAACAAAACATAATATAACTCATCAAAACAAAAATATGAACTTCAAAATCACAATTCTACCTATCCCATATACCAAAACATCAATAACTCATCAAAACACAAATATGAACTTCAAAACACGATTTCTATCTATTCCATATACCAAAACAATCAATAACTCATCAAAACACAAATATGAACTTCAGAATCACAATTCTACCTATCCTATATACCAAAACATTAATAACTCATCAAAACACAAATATGAACTTCAAAATCACAATTCTACCTATTCCATATAACAAAACATCAATAACTCATCAAAACTCAAATATGAACTTGAAAATCTCAATTCTACCTATTCCATATACCAAAACATCAATGAATAACTCATCAAAAAACAAATATGAACTTGAAAATCACAATTCTACCTATTCCCATATACCAAAACATAAATGAATAACTCATCAAAACACAAAAATGAACTGCAAAATCACAATTCTACCTATTCCATATACCAAAACATCAATAACTTATCAAAACACAAATATGAACTTCAAAAAACAATTTCAACCTATTCCATATACCAAAACATCAATTAATAACTCATTAAAACACAAATATGAACTTCAAAATCACAATTCTACCTATCCTATATACCAAAACATTAATAACTCATCAAAACACAAATATGAACTGCAAAATCATAATTCTACCTATTCCATATACCAAAACATCAATAACTTATCAAAACACAAATATGAACTTCAAAAAACAATTTCAACCTATTCCATATACCAAAACATCAATTAATAACTCATTAAAACACAAATATGAACTTCAAAATCACAATTCTACCTATCCTATATACCAATACATTAATAACTCATCAAAACACAAATATGAACTGCAAAATCACAATTCTACCTATTCCATATACCAAAACATAATATAACTAATCAAAACACAAATATGAACTTCAAAATCACAATTCTACCTATCCCATATACCAAAACATCAATAACTCATCAAAACACAAATATGAACTTGAAAATCTCAATTCTACCTATTCCATATACCAAAACATCAATGAATAACTCATCAAAAAACAAATATGAACTTGAAAATCACAATTCTACCTATTCCCATATACCAAAACATAAATGAATAACTCATCAAAACAAAAATATGAACTGCAAAATCACAATTCTACCTATTCCATATACCAAAACATCAATAACTTATCCAAACACAAATATGAACTTCAAAAAAAAAATTCAACCTATTCCATATACCAAAACATCAATTAATAACTCATTAAAACACAAATATGAACTTCAAAATCTCAATTCCACCTATTCCATATACCAAAACATCAATGAATAACTCATCGAAACACAAATATGAACTTCAAAATCACAATTCTACCTATTCCATATAACAAAACATAATATAACTAATCAAAACACAAATATGAACTTCAAAATCACAATTCTACCTATTCCATATACCAAAACATCATTGAATAACTCATCGAAACACAAATATGAACTTCAAAATCTCAATTCTACCTATTCCATATAACAAAACATAATATAACTAATCAAAACACAAATATGAACTTCAAAATCACAATTCTACCTATTCCATATACCAAAATATCAATAACTCATCAAAACACAAATATGAACTTCAAAATCTCAATTCTACCTATTCCATATACCAAAACATCAATGAATAACTCATCGAAACACAAATATGAACTTCAAAATCACAATTCTACCTATCCCATATTCCAAAACATCAATAACTCATCAAAACACAAATATGAACTTCAAAATCTCAATTCTACCTATTCCATATACCAAAACATCAATGAATAACTCATCAAAAAACAAATATGAACTTCAAAATCACAATTCTACCTATTCCATATAACAAAACATAATATAACTCATCAAAACAAAAATATGAACTTCAAAATCACAATTCTACCTATCCCATATACCAAAACATCAATAACTCATCAAAACACAAATATGAACTTCAAAACACGATTTCAATCTATTCCATATACCAAAACAATCAATAACTCATCAAAACACAAATATGAACTTCAGAATCACAATTCTACCTATCCTATATACCAAAACATTAATAACTCATCAAAACACAAATATGAACTTCAAAATCACAATTCTACCTATTCCATATACCAAAACATCAATGAATAATTCATCAAAACACAAATATGAACTGCAAAATCATAATTCTACCTATTCCATATACCAAAACATCAATAACTTATCAAAACACAAATATGAACTTCAAAAAACAATTTCAACCTATTCCATATACCAAAACATCAATTAATAACTCATTAAAACACAAATATGAACTTCAAAATCACAATTCTACCTATCCTATATACCAATACATTAATAACTCATCAAAACACAAATATGAACTGCAAAATCACAATTCTACCTATTCCATATACCAAAACATAATATAACTAATCAAAACACAAATATGAACTTCAAAATCACAATTCTACCTATCCCATATACCAAAACATCAATAACTCATCAAAACACAAATATGAACTTGAAAATCTCAATTCTACCTATTCCATATACCAAAACATCAATGAATAACTCATCAAAAAACAAATATGAACTTGAAAATCACAATTCTACCTATTCCCATATACCAAAACATAAATGAATAACTCATCAAAACACAAATATGAACTGCAAAATCACAATTCTACCTATTCCATATACCAAAACATCAATAACTTATCCAAACACAAATATGAACTTCAAAAAAAAAATTCAACCTATTCCATATACCAAAACATCAATTAATAACTCATTAAAACACAAATATGAACTTCAAAATCTCAATTCCACCTATTCCATATACCAAAACATCAATGAATAACTCATCGAAACACAAATATGAACTTCAAAATCACAATTCTACCTATTCCATATAACAAAACATAATATAACTAATCAAAACACAAATATGAACTTCAAAATCACAATTCTACCTATTCCATATACCAAAACATCATTGAATAACTCATCGAAACACAAATATGAACTTCAAAATCTCAATTCTACCTATTCCATATACCAAAACATAATATAACTAATCAAAACACAAATATGAACTTCAAAATCACAATTCTACCTATTCCATATACCAAAATATCAATAACTCATCAAAACACAAATATGAACTTCAAAATCTCAATTCTACCTATTCCATATACCAAAACATCAATGAATAACTCATCGAAACACAAATATGAACTTCAAAATCACAATTCTACCTATCCCATATTCCAAAACATCAATAACTCATCAAAACACAAATATGAACTTCAAAATCTCAATTCTACCTATTCCATATACCAAAACATCAATGAATAACTCATCAAAAAACAAATATGAACTTCAAAATCACAATTCTACCTATTCCATATAACAAAACATAATATAACTCATCAAAACAAAAATATGAACTTCAAAATCACAATTCTACCTATCCCATATACCAAAACATCAATAACTCATCAAAACACAAATATGAACTTCAAAACACGATTTCAATCTATTCCATATACCAAAACAATCAATAACTCATCAAAACACAAATATGAACTTCAGAATCACAATTCTACCTATCCTATATACCAAAACATTAATAACTCATCAAAACACAAATATGAACTTCAAAATCACAATTCTACCTATTCCATATAACAAAACATCAATAACTCATCAAAACACAAATATGAACTTCAAAATCACAATTCTACCTATTCCATATAACAAAACATAATATAACTCATCAAAACACAAATATGAACTTCAAAATCACAATTCTACCTATTCCACATACCAAAACATCAATAACTCATCAAAACACAAATATGAACTTCAAAATCACAATTCTACCTATCCCATATACCAAACCATCAATAACTCATTAAAACACAAATATGAACTTCAAAATGACAATTCTACCTATTCCATATAACAAAACATAATATAACTCATCAAAACACAAATATGAACTTCAAAATCACAATTCTACCTATTCCATATATCAAAACATAATATAACTCATCAAAACACAAATATGAACTTCAAAATCACAATTCCACCTATTCCATATACCAAAACATCAATGAATAACTCATCGAAACACAAATATGAACTTGAAAATCACAATTCTACCTATTCCATATAACAAAACATAATATAACTAATCAAAACACAAATATGAACTTCAAAATCACAATTCTACCTATTCCATATACCAAAACATCAATGAATAACTCATCGAAACACAAATATGAACTTCAAAATCTCAATTCTACCTATTCCATATAACAAAACATAATATAACTAATCAAAACACAAATATGAACTTCAAAATCACAATTCTACCTATTCCATATACCAAAATATCAATAACTCATCAAAACACAAATATGAACTTCAAAATCTCAATTCTACCTATTCCATATACCAAAACATCAATGAATAACTCATCGAAACACAAATATGAACTTCAAAATCACAATTCTACCTATCCCATATTCCAAAACATCAATAACTCATCAAAACACAAATATGAACTTCAAAATCTCAATTCTACCTATTCCATATACCAAAACATCAATTAATAACTCATTAAAAAACAAATATGAACTTGAAAATCACAATTCTACCTATTCCCATATACCAAAACATAAATGAATAACTCATCAAAACACAAATATGAACTGCAAAATCACAATTCTACCTATTCCATATACCAAAACATCAATAACTTATCAAAACACAAATATGAACTTCAAAAAAAAAATTCAACCTATTCCATATACCAAAACATCAATTAATAACTCATTAAAACACAAATATGAACTTCAAAATCTCAATTCCACCTATTCCATATACCAAAACATCAATGAATAACTCATCGAAACACAAATATGAACTTCAAAATCACAATTCTACCTATTCCATATAACAAAACATAATATAACTAATCAAAACACAAATATGAACTTCAAAATCACAATTCTACCTATTCCATATACCAAAACATCAATGAATAACTCATCGAAACACAAATATGAACTTCAAAATCTCAATTCTACCTATTCCATATAACAAAACATAATATAACTAATCAAAACACAAATATGAACTTCAAAATCACAATTCTACCTATTCCATATACCAAAATATCAATAACTCATCAAAACACAAATATGAACTTCAAAATCTCAATTCTACCTATTCCATATACCAAAACATCAATGAATAACTCATCGAAACACAAATATGAACTTCAAAATCACAATTCTACCTATCCCATATTCCAAAACATCAATAACTCATCAAAACACAAATATGAACTTCAAAATCTCAATTCTACCTATTCCATATACCAAAACATCAATGAATAACTCATCAAAAAACAAATATGAACTTCAAAATCACAATTCTACCTATTCCATATAACAAAACATAATATAACTCATCAAAACAAAAATATGAACTTCAAAATCACAATTCTACCTATCCCATATACCAAAACATCAATAACTCATCAAAACACAAATATGAACTTCAAAACACGATTTCTATCTATTCCATATACCAAAACAATCAATAACTCATCAAAACACAAATATGAACTTCAGAATCACAATTCTACCTATCCTATATACCAAAACATGAATAACTCATCAAAACACAAATATGAACTTCAAAATCACAATTCTACCTATTCCATATAACAAAACATCAATAACTCATCAAAACACAAATATGAACTTGAAAATCTCAATTCTACCTATTCCATATACCAAAACATCAATGAATAACTCATCAAAAAACAAATATGAACTTGAAAATCACAATTCTACCTATTCCCATATACCAAAACATAAATGAATAACTCATCAAAACACAAATATGAACTGCAAAATCACAATTCTACCTATTCCATATACCAAAACATCAATAACTTATCAAAACACAAATATGAACTTCAAAAAACAATTTCAACCTATTCCATATACCAAAACATCAATTAATAACTCATTAAAACACAAATATGAACTTCAAAATCACAATTCTACCTATCCTATATACCAAAACATTAATAACTCATCAAAACACAAATATGAACTGCAAAATCATAATTCTACCTATTCCATATACCAAAACATCAATAACTTATCAAAACACAAATATGAACTTCAAAAAACAATTTCAACCTATTCCATATACCAAAACATCAATTAATAACTCATTAAAACACAAATATGAACTTCAAAATCACAATTCTACCTATCCTATATACCAATACATTAATAACTCATCAAAACACAAATATGAACTGCAAAATCACAATTCTACCTATTCCATATACCAAAACATAATATAACTAATCAAAACACAAATATGAACTTCAAAATCACAATTCTACCTATCCCATATACCAAAACATCAATAACTCATCAAAACACAAATATGAACTTGAAAATCTCAATTCTACCTATTCCATATACCAAAACATCAATGAATAACTCATCAAAAAACAAATATGAACTTGAAAATCACAATTCTACCTATTCCCATATACCAAAACATAAATGAATAACTCATCAAAACACAAATATGAACTGCAAAATCACAATTCTACCTATTCCATATACCAAAACATCAATAACTTATCAAAACACAAATATGAACTTCAAAAAAAAAATTCAACCTATTCCATATACCAAAACATCAATTAATAACTCATTAAAACACAAATATGAACTTCAAAATCTCAATTCTACCTATTCCATATAACAAAACATAATATAACTAATCAAAACACAAATATGAACTTCAAAATCACAATTCTACCTATTCCATATACCAAAATATCAATAACTCATCAAAACACAAATATGAACTTCAAAATCTCAATTCTACCTATTCCATATACCAAAACATCAATGAATAACTCATCGAAACACAAATATGAACTTCAAAATCACAATTCTACCTATCCCATATTCCAAAACATCAATAACTCATAAAAACACAAATATGAACTTCAAAAAACAATTTCAACCTATTCCATATACCAAAACATCAATTAATAACTCATTAAAAAACAAATATGAACTTGAAAATCACAATTCTACCTATTCCCATATACCAAAACATAAATGAATAACTCATCAAAACACAAATATGAACTGCAAAATCACAATTCTACCTATTCCATATACCAAAACATCAATAACTTATCAAAACACAAATATGAACTTCAAAAAAAAAATTCAACCTATTCCATATACCAAAACATCAATTAATAACTCATTAAAACACAAATATGAACTTCAAAATCTCAATTCCACCTATTCCATATACCAAAACATCAATGAATAACTCATCGAAACACAAATATGAACTTCAAAATCACAATTCTACCTATTCCATATAACAAAACATAATATAACTAATCAAAACACAAATATGAACTTCAAAATCACAATTCTACCTATTCCATATACCAAAACATCAATGAATAACTCATCGAAACACAAATATGAACTTCAAAATCTCAATTCTACCTATTCCATACAACAAAACATAATATAACTAATCAAAACACAAATATGAACTTCAAAATCACAATTCTACCTATTCCATATACCAAAATATCAATAACTCATCAAAACACAAATATGAACTTCAAAATCTCAATTCTACCTATTCCATATACCAAAACATCAATGAATAACTCATCGAAACACAAATATGAACTTCAAAATCACAATTCTACCTATCCCATATTCCAAAACATAAATGAATAACTCATCAAAACACAAATATGAACTGCAAAATCACAATTCTACCTATTCCATATACCAAAACATCAATAACTTATCAAAACACAAATATGAACTTCAAAAAACAATTTCAACCTATTCCATATACCAAAACATCAATTAATAACTCATTAAAACACAAATATGAACTTCAAAATCACAATTCTACCTATCCTATATACCAAAACATTAATAACTCATCAAAACACAAATATGAACTGCAAAATCATAATTCTACCTATTCCATATACCAAAACATCAATAACTTATCAAAACACAAATATGAAATTCAAAAAACAATTTCAACCTATTCCATATACCAAAACATCAATTAATAACTCATTAAAACACAAATATGAACTTCAAAATCACAATTCTACCTATCCTATATACCAATACATTAATAACTCATCAAAACACAAATATGAACTGCAAAATCACAATTCTACCTATTCCATATACCAAAACATAATATAACTAATCAAAACACAAATATGAACTTCAAAATCACAATTCTACCTATCCCATATACCAAAACATCAATAACTCATCAAAACACAAATATGAACTTGAAAATCTCAATTCTACCTATTCCATATACCAAAACATCAATGAATAACTCATCAAAAAACAAATATGAACTTGAAAATCACAATTCTACCTATTCCCATATACCAAAACATAAATGAATAACTCATCAAAACACAAATATGAACTGCAAAATCACAATTCTACCTATTCCATATACCAAAACATCAATAACTTATCAAAACACAAATATGAACTTCAAAAAAAAAATTCAACCTATTCCATATACCAAAACATCAATTAATAACTCATTAAAACACAAATATGAACTTCAAAATCTCAATTCTACCTATTCCATATAACAAAACATAATATAACTAATCAAAACACAAATATGAACTTCAAAATCACAATTCTACCTATTCCATATACCAAAATATCAATAACTCATCAAAACACAAATATGAACTTCAAAATCTCAATTCTACCTATTCCATATACCAAAACATCAATGAATAACTCATCGAAACACAAATATGAACTTCAAAATCACAATTCTACCTATCCCATATTCCAAAACATCAATAACTCATCAAAACACAAATATGAACTTCAAAAAACAATTTCAACCTATTCCATATACCAAAACATCAATTAATAACTCATTAAAAAACAAATATGAACTTGAAAATCACAATTCTACCTATTCCCATATACCAAAACATAAATGAATAACTCATCAAAACACAAATATGAACTGCAAAATCACAATTCTACCTATTCCATATACCAAAACATCAATAACTTATCAAAACACAAATATGAACTTCAAAAAAAAAATTCAACCTATTCCATATACCAAAACATCAATTAATAACTCATTAAAACACAAATATGAACTTCAAAATCTCAATTCCACCTATTCCATATACCAAAACATCAATGAATAACTCATCGAAACACAAATATGAACTTCAAAATCACAATTCTACCTATTCCATATAACAAAACATAATATAACTAATCAAAACACAAATATGAACTTCAAAATCACAATTATACCTATTCCATATACCAAAACATCAATGAATAACTCATCGAAACACAAATATGAACTTCAAAATCTCAATTCTACCTATTCCATATAACAAAACATAATATAACTAATCAAAACACAAATATGAACTTCAAAATCACAATTCTACCTATTCCATATACCAAAATATCAATAACTCATCAAAACAAAAATATGAACTTCAAAATCTCAATTCTACCTATTCCATATACCAAAACATCAATGAATAACTCATCGAAACACAAATATGAACTTCAAAATCACAATTCTACCTATCCCATATTCCAAAACATAAATGAATAACTCATCAAAACACAAATATGAACTGCAAAATCACAATTCTACCTATTCCATATACCAAAACATCAATAACTTATCAAAACACAAATATGAACTTCAAAAAACAATTTCAACCTATTCCATATACCAAAACATCAATTAATAACTCATTAAAACACAAATATGAACTTCAAAATCACAATTCTACCTATCCTATATACCAAAACATTAATAACTCATCAAAACACAAATATGAACTGCAAAATCATAATTCTACCTATTCCATATACCAAAACATCAATAACTTATCAAAACACAAATATGAAATTCAAAAAACAATTTCAACCTATTCCATATACCAAAACATCAATTAATAACTCATTAAAACACAAATATGAACTTCAAAATCACAATTCTACCTATCCTATATACCAATACATTAATAACTCATCAAAACACAAATATGAACTGCAAAATCACAATTCTACCTATTCCATATACCAAAACATAATATAACTAATCAAAACACAAATATGAACTTCAAAATCACAATTCTACCTATCCCATATACCAAAACATCAATAACTCATCAAAACACAAATATGAACTTGAAAATCTCAATTCTACCTATTCCATATACCAAAACATCAATGAATAACTCATCAAAAAACAAATATGAACTTGAAAATCACAATTCTACCTATTCCCATATACCAAAACATAAATGAATAACTCATCAAAACACAAATATGAACTGCAAAATCACAATTCTACCTATTCCATATACCAAAACATCAATAACTTATCAAAACACAAATATGAACTTCAAAAAAAAAATTCAACCTATTCCATATACCAAAACATCAATTAATAACTCATCAAAACACAAATATGAACTTCAAAATCTCAATTCTACCTATTCCATATAACAAAACATAATATAACTAATCAAAACACAAATATGAACTTCAAAATCACAATTCTACCTATTCCATATACCAAAATATCAATAACTCATCAAAACACAAATATGAACTTCAAAATCTCAATTCTACCTATTCCATATACCAAAACATCAATGAATAACTCATCGAAACACAAATATGAACTTCAAAATCACAATTCTACCTATCCCATATTCCAAAACATCAATAACTCATCAAAACACAAATATGAACTTCAAAAAACAATTTCAACCTATTCCATATACCAAAACATCAATTAATAACTCATTAAAAAACAAATATGAACTTGAAAATCACAATTCTACCTATTCCCATATACCAAAACATAAATGAATAACTCATCAAAACACAAATATGAACTGCAAAATCACAATTCTACCTATTCCATATACCAAAACATCAATAACTTATCAAAACACAAATATGAACTTCAAAAAAAAAATTCAACCTATTCCATATACCAAAACATCAATTAATAACTCATTAAAACACAAATATGAACTTCAAAATCTCAATTCCACCTATTCCATATACCAAAACATCAATGAATAACTCATCGAAACACAAATATGAACTTCAAAATCACAATTCTACCTATTCCATATAACAAAACATAATATAACTAATCAAAACACAAATATGAACTTCAAAATCACAATTCTACCTATTCCATATACCAAAACATCAATGAATAACTCATCGAAACACAAATATGAACTTCAAAATCTCAATTCTACCTATTCCATATAACAAAACATAATATAACTAATCAAAACACAAATATGAACTTCAAAATCACAATTCTACCTATTCCATATACCAAAATATCAATAACTCATCAAAACACAAATATGAACTTCAAAATCTCAATTCTACCTATTCCATATACCAAAACATCAATGAATAACTCATCGAAACACAAATATGAACTTCAAAATCACAATTCTACCTATCCCATATTCCAAAACATCAATAACTCATCAAAACACAAATATGAACTTCAAAATCTCAATTCTACCTATTCCATATACCAAAACTGTTGAGCCATTGGAGCCGCTACAATGAAGCTGCTACAATGGAGCTGAATCAGTAAGGATGTCATAAGATGCTACAATGAAGCTTTCTTAGCCTTTGTTAAAGTCCAATGTTTTGTTGTAATTGTTGCAACCACATTGTGACAAATCTGTGAATTACTAAGGCAATAATGGACTGAGTTCATGAGGTTTGAAAGCATTTTATCTGGACAAAATCTCAGCAAGAAGCCGATGAATAAACTGAAGTGCCAAAATGAGAAGGAAGTGTACTGTTGGCATATCAGATCAAAGGCCACACAGATCAGATCAAAGGCAGTGCGTATCAGATCAAAGGAAGTGAAGATCAGATCAAATGCAGTGCGCATCAGATCAAAGGATGCACACATCAGATCACATGCAGCACAGATCAGATCAACGGAAGTAAAGATCAGATCAAATTCTCAAGGGATTGCTCAGCAGCTTGGTTTCACAGAAGCAAGGCAAGTCAGCAACAAAACATATTTGCAGCAGAAGAGAACAACTCAAGGCTGGAGAGCTAGAGCAGACACCTAAGAAGCTGAAGTCAAGGACGGCTAGTGAATCACACCTCAAACGCGCGACTCTAAAAGTCTCTCAAAGATTCAGAAGACGCAGGAGCATCATGTTGAAGTATCTAGCAATCCTGTGAGCGAGCAGAAATACAAAAGAATCAAGCAGTGCCCGATCAGAAGAACTGCAGGAGCTACATGGATGGTTCTGAGTTGCTGGACAGAACGTTGTGACATGAAGCTAACATCAGATCAACTGCAAGCTAACATCAGATCAACCGAAGGCTAACATCAGATCAACTGCAAGCTAACATCAGATCAACCGAAGCGCGACATCAGATCAAATGCCGCGCACATCAGATCAGCTATAAGCTAAGATCAGATCACTTCTGCTGTTTCAAAATATCTAAGACAAGCTACTCGAGAAGTATGAAGGAGTAACAGTCAACAATATGACATGGCAAGCAAGTTGCAACTCAAAAGGTTGAAAATGGATTATTTGAATCTTGAGCCGCCTTTCGTGTATGATGTGCTGACACACTACACGGTAGGGCACAGTTTTTCTTCTGGGAAAAAGAAGATAGAGTGCGGAAGATAATAAAAAAAAAAAAACGGGCATATGAGTAGGTGTGGTAGGTACAACAACTGCAGAACGGAGGAAAAACCAAAAAAAAAAGGGGCAAAAACAACAAAAAAAAAGGGGGGCAGGCACGAGAAGAGAAATAGAGAGAGAGATGAGCAACAGGCAAGATGTGTGCTGAACCGAACGAAACCGAGAAAAGGGAGAAGTAAAAGAGTGAGAGCTGCAAAAAGATGATATGAGAAATACAAGAGAGAAAGAAACAGTCAGCTGCACAAGGAGAAGCTGAAGCTTTGGAGAAGCAGAAGTCAAGGAGAAGAAGAAGCTGAGGAGGAGCAGAAAAAGGGAAGACTGAAACTAAGATCAAAGATGATGCAGAATCGGGAGAACTGACCCTGAGGTTGCAGCTTCAGGTGGTAAGCCTAGAACACTATCAAACGTCTTTCATTAAGTGATTTTGAAAGATATTTGTGTAGAAAAGGCAGTACAATAGAGGTTTATATGTTGTTGTTTTAGTTGATGAACTTGTAGAGGTAGTGAACTTCAATGTGTTGAGCAGTGAGCTCTTGTTTATGTTGCTTACGGTCAGTGAGGCCAGAGCTGAATGATTCCGTGATAGTGAAGATTGACAGGAGTGAATCTGTCCGTGGATGTAGATCATTTGATCGAACCACGTAAAAATCCCCCGTGCACATTTACTTCTTTGAGTGTGTCTTGACTGGTGTGGTGTTCTCAAACTGTAAGCTTGAACAGGAGTGTCGTGGTTGTGTAAGTGAACCCTCCTTGAGTGAGTCCATCTAAGCCAAGAACGTGAGTTTAACAATAAGCTCTAACTGAGCTAACATTTGAGAGGGAATCCTTTAGTTGAAAGAAAAATTGATAAAGTGTTGATTCACCCCCCCCCTCTCAACACTTGACACGATCCAACAATTGGTATCAGAGCAAGGTTCGCTTTTGTCAAGTGATTGTTGAAACTTAGAACCAGCAGTAGAAATGGAGAATCAAGCAACGACTGTTAAGGGAGTTCCTTATTTCGGTGGCCAAAATTTCCAATTATGGAAAAAGAGAATGAGTGCTTATCTCTTAGCACAAGGCCTACAAGTACAAAGAGTAGTCTTGCATGGATTTACACCAACCGTAGATGAGGAGAATCCTACAGCTGCAGAAACTAAAAACTTAGAAGCTGATGGAAAGGCAAGGAATGCTCTATATGCAGCTCTGTCGGAAAAAGAGAACTTTAAAGTTATAGACTGTGTTACTGCTCATGAAATATGGATTAAACTGATTAATATTCATGAGGGAGACATCAAGGTTAAGGAGGCAAAATTGCAGGTTCTTAGAAGTAAGTTTGAAGGTCTTAAGATGGGAGAAGGTGAAAACATTGAGGACTTCCTAAACAGAGTTGTTGAATTAGTTAGCTCAATGAGGGGTCTGGGTGAGAGTGTTGGAGATTCCAATATAGTTAAAAAGGTTCTTAGATCCCTACCAGCAAGATATGATTCTAAGGTCTCTGCTATAGAGGAGAGGGACCTAGATAAAGTGACATTAGATGAGCTACAAAGCACCTTTGTAGCATATGAAATGAGGATTTCAAATTCAAAGGAGGAGACGTCAAAGGCAGTCAAGGAGATAGCATTTAAAACAAAACACTCAAGGAAGCTAAAGGAGGAAAGCAGTGAAGATGAAGCAGCAGACAGTGATCTTGAAAGAATGATGGTGCTGATTTCAAGGAGTTTCAGAGGCCAGACTGGAAAGTACAAGGGAAAGTTGCCCTTAAAATGCTTCAATTGTGGCAAAATAGGCCACTTTGCAAGCAAGTGCTTCATGAAGAACAAGAGAACAGAAGATGAGGAAGCTGACAAGCCATCAGACAGGTGGCCTGAGCAGAAAGGAAAGAAGAAGATGAGCTTCAAATCAAGAAAAGGGAAAGCTTACAGAAAACGGAGCTACCTGAGCAAGAAGAAAAATGATAGCTCTGAGGAGGATGAAGAGACTGATGTCTCAGACAGTGAAGATGAGTCTGAAGCTGAAGAGGAGACTCTCATGGTGATGAAATCTTCAACTGTTTCATTAAAGGAGGATGCTGAACTAGAGAACCAATCAGCTGATGCTGAAGAAGTGGATCTAGAGGAAGAACTGGAGTTTGCATACAACAAGATAGAGGAGCAGAAGAGATTGCACAAGAAGACAATGAAGACAATGAAGGAGATGGAAAAGGTCATCTTGAGCAGTCAAGAAGAAAACTCAATACTGGAGAATAGAGTAATTGAATTGGAGCAGGAACTGATTCTCATACAAAATGAAGCTGAGGTTCACAAAAATTGTACAAGAGAAAAGATGGAACTTCAAAAGACATGTGAAACCTTGGTAGAAAAGCTAGATGCCACCACTGCCGAACTAGAGGATGCAACAAGAAAGATAGAAGATCTGCTGTCTCAACAAACTGTGATCAAAGCTGAAGAAATGACTGATGGAACTACTGTAGAATCAAAATTGAAAGGAAAGCTGGAGCTTCAGTCAAGCAAAACTGAGCCTGGTGAATCCTCAAGGAGCAAAGAAGTGGCTGCAAAAACTGAAGAAGCCACAAGGAAGTTAGATGAGTGCCTCAGCAAGCAGAGATCTCATTCAGAAGGGAAGAAAGGTCTTGGTTATGAAGGAGATAAAAAATCAGAAGGACAACCAGCTGCAACAACCAAGAAGACTGTTACCTTTGTCAAAGAAGGTTCAATTTGTGTTGCTGGTGTAAAGGCAGGAACTAGTTTTGTTGATTCTAAGAAGATGGAAATTTCTAATGGATCAAGAAAGTCTACTGAGCAAAATGAAAGACTGCACGAGCTGAGGGGGAGGCAATCTATGTATCAAAGAAGCCTGCTCAAAAGTAGAAGGCTGATTGCTGGAGTATGTTTCACCTGTGGAGAATCAGGTCACTATGCAGCAAATTGCTGGAGGAAGGTATTCTGGAGATTTGGAGGAAGAACAATGCAGTCAAGAGGATGGAATAGAAAAGAGTATTATCATCAAAGAAGCCTAAGTACTTCAAGAAGGATCCCTGAAGCTGAAATCAGAAAAGGCCATATCATACAACCTGGAGAAGTGTATCAGAAATTGAATGTCTGGTGCAGATGCAGATTGCCAAATAAGAGAAGCAAGTGGTCGGAAGAAGTGAATAGCAGGAGAGCCCAGTCACTGCAACAAGCTACAAATAGAAGAAACTTTGCAGCAGGAACAAGAAGAAACCAAGCAGATTACGCAAGAAGAAATCAGTGTCTAATGCAGCCACTTAATCTGAGAAACAGATTTCAAATTTTTGAAGGGTTAGAAGAGAATGATCACTGGAGCTGCAGCAGGAGCAATCAGAGATTGAATGAACAGCAAGGCATACCAGCAGCGAGAAAAATTTGGAGGAAGAAACACAGATTTGAAGAAGCTTGCATTGCTGAAGTTGCACTGAAAACAAAAGCTAAGGAAGCCCAATGGATCATTGACAGTGGGTGCACAAGCCATATGACTGGAGACAAAACTCTACTGAGAAACACAAAAGAAGTTGAAAGAGGGTTTGTCAAGTTTGCAGATAAGAGTGGGTTAAAGATCAAGGCTGTTGGAGAAGCCACCATTGGATCAGAAAAGTTCAAATCTAAGGAGGTGCTGTTTGTAGAAGGGCTGAAGTACAACTTGCTGAGTGTAAGACAACTGTGTGACAATGGTTTCAAAGTAGACTTCTCAAAAAATGGCTGTTTCATCAAAGACTGCAAGACTGGAGAAATCATGGCCAAAGGAATAAGAGACAACAAGGATTTATACCTCATAGATGTGAAGGAAAAGTTGTGCATGCTAAGCAAAATGGATGAAAATACGCTTTGGCATTGCAGGCTTGGACACTTAAATCAAAAGAGCATGAGAAGCCTGGTGAAGTGCAATGCAGTGTTAAACCTCCCTGTACTAAAGAGGGACAACAGCACTTGTGACTCATGCCAAAAAGGGAAATTTGCAAAGCTTTCTCACAAGTCCAAGGAGCATAGAACCTCTAAGCCATTGGAGCTAGTTCACACTGATGTATGTGGACCAATGAAAAGAAAAGGTACAGGTAAAGAGATGTATTTCATTCTTTTTGTGGATGACTTCACTAGGATGATGTGCATCATGCACATGAAGCAAAAGAGTGAAGCCTTCAACTGTTTCAAAAGATTTCAAAAACTGGCAGAAAACCAGCATGGAAGGAAGATCAAAGTTTTGAGATCAGATAATGGAGGAGAGTTTACCTCGCAGGAATTTGAAGAATACTTGGAGGAAATGGGAATCAAACATCAAGTCTCAAGTCCTCACACTCCCCAGCAAAATGGAGTTGTAGAGAGGAAAAATAGAAGTGTGATTGAGATGGCAAGAACCATGCTGTTGGAGCACAATACTCCAAAGCACTTCTGGAAGGAAGCCACAATGGCAGCTGTGCATGTACAAAATAGAACCATGTTGAGGCCAAACACTGAAAAGACACCATATGAACTTTGGTATGGTCACAAGCCAAATGTGAAGTACTTTAGAGTTTTTGGCAGCAAATGCTTCATCAAGAACAAGGAGCAAAGCCTTGGAAAATTTGAAGAGAGGGCTGATGAGGGCATTTTCCTTGGTTACTCAAATAAGAGCAAGGCTTACAAGGTTTATAACAAGAGGCTGTATAAGATTATGGAAAGCTATGATGTGAAAGTGGTTGAGGAAGTCAAGATGAAAGCCACTGATCCTGAAAATTTTCTGGATCACTTAGATGACTTAGAGAGCCAAGATGAGGCAGACCTGGAGCTGAAATCAGCTACTGAGGAGACTGATGCAGAAGGATCAGAGACAGAAGTTACAGAAGGCCTGGAAATAGCAAAAAGAAAGTACAACAAGAGAATTGACAAGATGCCTATCATTGGAGACCCCAAAGCTCCAGTAAGAACAAGAAGGCAACTGAAAAGTATGGTTGCAACTGCCCTACTGTCTCAAGTTGAGCCAAGGTCAATAGAGGAAGCCCTGGAGGACCAGTCATGGCTGCAAGCCATGAATGAAGAGCTGGACCAAATTGAGAAAAACCAAACTTGGGAGCTCGTGGATAGGCCAGCAAACAAAAATGTGATAGGCACAAAATGGGTGTTCAGGAACAAGTTGAATGAGGAAGGAAAGGTTGTAAAGAATAAGGCAAGGCTTGTGTGCAAAGGATACTCTCAAATTGAAGGAATAGATGTGGATGAAACCTTTGCCCCAGTAGCAAGGCTTGAAGCCATAAGAATGTTTTTGGCAGTGGCTTCAGCAAGAAGCTACAAGGTCTTCCAAATGGATGTTAAATCTGCCTTCTTGAATGGAAATCTGGAAGAAGAAGTGTACATTGAGCAACCGGATGGTTTTCTAGTTTGTGAAGATGAAAACAAGGTGTGCAAGCTCAAAAAGGCACTCTATGGATTAAAACAAGCCCCAAGAGCATGGTACTCAAGGCTGGACAGTTACCTGAAGAATCTGAATTTCAGAAAAAGTTGCATAAATAGCAATTTATATGTCCTTGATGGAAAGGGTGGACAGTTAATAGCCATAGTCTATGTTGATGACATAATATTTGGAGGAGATAAGGAGCAGCTGTGCCATGAATTTGCTAGAAAGATGCAAGAAGAGTTTGAAATGTCCATGATAGGAGAGCTATCATTTTTCCTTGGACTACAGATTCATCAAAAAGCAACTGGAATTTTTATCTCTCAAACCAAGTATACCAAAGAAGTGCTGAAGAAATTTGGTATGACTGATGCTAAGCCAATGTCTACACCCATGGCAACTAACTGCAAGCTGAGCAAGGATGAAAAAGGAGCTGAAGCTGATCAAAGTCTATACAGAAGCATGATAGGAAGCTTATTGTACTTAACAGCAACAAGGCCTGATATTACCTTTGCTGTCTGCCAAGCTGCTAGATACCAGGCAAATCCAAAGAGTTCTCATATGATTGCACTAAAGAGGGTGCTAAGATACTTGCAAGGGACAGTAGATTATGGTCTGTGGTATGCAAGGAAAGGAAGCTTGGGATTAAGAAGCTTCACTGATGCTGATTGGGCAGGAAATGTTGATGACAGGAGATCCACTTCAGGAGGAGTATTCTTTCTTGGTAATAGATGTGTGAGCTGGTTAAGCAAGAAGCAAGAAAGTATAGCCTTAAGCACTGCTGAAGCCGAGTACATAGCAGCAACCAAGGCATGCACTCAAGCTATATGGATGAGATCTGAACTGCAAAATCTTAAAGAAGAAGTTCCCCTGCCACTGATAATTCTTTGTGACAACAAAAGTGCCATTGATTTGTCAAAGAATTCAGTGCAGCACTCGAGAGCCAAACATATAGAAATCAAGTATCACTTCATAAAGGACAAGGTTGAGAAAGGAGAAATTATGCTAGAGTATGTTCCCACAGCTAAACAAATAGCTGATGTAATGACAAAGCCTCTTCCAGCCGAGATGTTTGAAACTTTGAGGATGCAAATGGGAGTGCAGTCCTCTTTCTCATGCTGAATCAGTTGAGCATCCCCAAATCCCTTTGAAATTGGTTGTCAAAGGGGGAGAGATAGCCGCAGCAGCCGGCCAGACGCAGCAGTATTATCCTTGGGAGAGAAGGACGTTGGAAAAAGCTCTATGCAGGGGGAGCTTACTATGAAGAAGAATAAGGCTCAGGGGGGAGCTTAGCACTGAGTTGACTGATTGGCTGCAAATGTGGTTGCCAACAATTCCAAAGGGGGAGATTGTTGAGCCATTGGAGCCGCTACAATGAAGCTGCTACAATGGAGCTGAATCAGTAAGGATGTCATAAGATGCTACAATGAAGCTTTCTTAGCCTTTGTTAAAGTCCAATGTTTTGTTGTAATTGTTGCAACCACATTGTGACAAATCTGTGAATTACTAAGGCAATAATGGACTGAGTTCATGAGGTTTGAAAGCATTTTATCTGGACAAAATCTCAGCAAGAAGCCGATGAATAAACTGAAGTGCCAAAATGAGAAGGAAGTGTACTGTTGGCATATCAGATCAAAGGCCACACAGATCAGATCAAAGGCAGTGCGTATCAGATCAAAGGAAGTGAAGATCAGATCAAATGCAGTGCGCATCAGATCAAAGGATGCACACATCAGATCACATGCAGCACAGATCAGATCAACGGAAGTAAAGATCAGATCAAATTCTCAAGGGATTGCTCAGCAGCTTGGTTTCACAGAAGCAAGGCAAGTCAGCAACAAAACATATTTGCAGCAGAAGAGAACAACTCAAGGCTGGAGAGCTAGAGCAGACACCTAAGAAGCTGAAGTCAAGGACGGCTAGTGAATCACACCTCAAACGCGCGACTCTAAAAGTCTCTCAAAGATTCAGAAGACGCAGGAGCATCATGTTGAAGTATCTAGCAATCCTGTGAGCGAGCAGAAATACAAAAGAATCAAGCAGTGCCCGATCAGAAGAACTGCAGGAGCTACATGGATGGTTCTGAGTTGCTGGACAGAACGTTGTGACATGAAGCTAACATCAGATCAACTGCAAGCTAACATCAGATCAACCGAAGGCTAACATCAGATCAACTGCAAGCTAACATCAGATCAACCGAAGCGCGACATCAGATCAAATGCCGCGCACATCAGATCAGCTATAAGCTAAGATCAGATCACTTCTGCTGTTTCAAAATATCTAAGACAAGCTACTCGAGAAGTATGAAGGAGTAACAGTCAACAATATGACATGGCAAGCAAGTTGCAACTCAAAAGGTTGAAAATGGATTATTTGAATCTTGAGCCGCCTTTCGTGTATGATGTGCTGACACACTACACGGTAGGGCACAGTTTTTCTTCTGGGAAAAAGAAGATAGAGTGCGGAAGATAATAAAAAAAAAACGGGCATATGAGTAGGTGTGGTAGGTACAACAACTGCAGAACGGAGGAAAAACCAAAAAAAAAAGGGGCAAAAACAACAAAAAAAAAGGGGGGCAGGCACGAGAAGAGAAATAGAGAGAGAGATGAGCAACAGGCAAGATGTGTGCTGAACCGAACGAAACCGAGAAAAGGGAGAAGTAAAAGAGTGAGAGCTGCAAAAAGATGATATGAGAAATACAAGAGAGAAAGAAACAGTCAGCTGCACAAGGAGAAGCTGAAGCTTTGGAGAAGCAGAAGTCAAGGAGAAGAAGAAGCTGAGGAGGAGCAGAAAAAGGGAAGACTGAAACTAAGATCAAAGATGATGCAGAATCGGGAGAACTGACCCTGAGGTTGCAGCTTCAGGTGGTAAGCCTAGAACACTATCAAACGTCTTTCATTAAGTGATTTTGAAAGATATTTGTGTAGAAAAGGCAGTACAATAGAGGTTTATATGTTGTTGTTTTAGTTGATGAACTTGTAGAGGTAGTGAACTTCAATGTGTTGAGCAGTGAGCTCTTGTTTATGTTGCTTACGGTCAGTGAGGCCAGAGCTGAATGATTCCGTGATAGTGAAGATTGACAGGAGTGAATCTGTCCGTGGATGTAGATCATTTGATCGAACCACGTAAAAATCCCCCGTGCACATTTACTGCTTTGAGTGTGTCTTGACTGGTGTGGTGTTCTCAAACTGTAAGCTTGAACAGGAGTGTCGTGGTTGTGTAAGTGAACCCTCCTTGAGTGAGTCCATCTAAGCCAAGAACGTGAGTTTAACAATAAGCTCTAACTGAGCTAACATTTGAGAGGGAATCCTTTAGTTGAAAGAAAAATTGATAAAGTGTTGATTCACCCCCCCCCCCTCTCAACACTTGACACGATCCAACAAAAACATCAATGAATAACTCATCAAAAAACAAATATGAACTTCAAAATCACAATTCTACCTATTCCATATAACAAAACATAATATAACTCATCAAAACAAAAATATGAACTTCAAAATCACAATTCTACCTATCCCATATACCAAAACATCAATAACTCATCAAAACACAAATATGAACTTCAAAACACGATTTCTATCTATTCCATATACCAAAACAATCAATAACTCATCAAAACACAAATATGAACTTCAGAATCACAATTCTACCTATCCTATATACCAAAACATTAATAACTCATCAAAACACAAATATGAACTTCAAAATCACAATTCTACCTATTCCATATAACAAAACATCAATAACTCATCAAAACACAAATATGAACTTGAAAATCTCAATTCTACCTATTCCATATACCAAAACATCAATGAATAACTCATCAAAAAACAAATATGAACTTGAAAATCACAATTCTACCTATTCCCATATACCAAAACATAAATGAATAACTCATCAAAACACAAATATGAACTGCAAAATCACAATTCTACCTATTCCATATACCAAAACATCAATAACTTATCAAAACACAAATATGAACTTCAAAAAACAATTTCAACCTATTCCATATACCAAAACATCAATTAATAACTCATTAAAACACAAATATGAACTTCAAAATCACAATTCTACCTATCCTATATACCAAAACATTAATAACTCATCAAAACACAAATATGAACTGCAAAATCATAATTCTACCTATTCCATATACCAAAACATCAATAACTTATCAAAACACAAATATGAACTTCAAAAAACAATTTCAACCTATTCCATATACCAAAACATCAATTAATAACTCATTAAAACACAAATATGAACTTCAAAATCACAATTCTACCTATCCTATATACCAATACATTAATAAATCATCAAAACACAAATATGAACTGCAAAATCACAATTCTACCTATTCCATATACCAAAACATAATATAACTAATCAAAACACAAATATGAACTTCAAAATCACAATTCTACCTATCCCATATACCAAAACATCAATAACTCATCAAAACACAAATATGAACTTGAAAATCTCAATTCTACCTATTCCATATACCAAAACATCAATGAATAACTCATCAAAAAACAAATATGAACTTGAAAATCACAATTCTACCTATTCCCATATACCAAAACATAAATGAATAACTCATCAAAACACAAATATGAACTGCAAAATCACAATTCTACCTATTCCATATACCAAAACATCAATAACTTATCAAAACACAAATATGAACTTAAAAAAAAAAATTCAACCTATTCCATATACCAAAACATCAATTAATAACTCATTAAAACACAAATATGAACTTCAAAATCTCAATTCCACCTATTCCATATACCAAAACATCAATGAATAACTCATCGAAACACAAATATGAACTTCAAAATCACAATTCTACCTATTCCATATAACAAAACATAATATAACTAATCAAAACACAAATATGAACTTCAAAATCACAATTCTACCTATTCCATATACCAAAACATCATTGAATAACTCATCGAAACACAAATATGAACTTCAAAATCTCAATTCTACCTATTCCATATAACAAAACATAATATAACTAATCAAAACACAAATATGAACTTCAAAATCACAATTCTACCTATTCCATATACCAAAATATCAATAACTCATCAAAACACAAATATGAACTTCAAAATCTCAATTCTACCTATTCCATATACCAAAACATCAATGAATAACTCATCGAAACACAAATATGAACTTCAAAATCACAATTCTACCTATCCCATATTCCAAAACATCAATAACTCATCAAAACACAAATATGAACTTCAAAATCTCAATTCTACCTATTCCATATACCAAAACATCAATGAATAACTCATCAAAAAACAAATATGAACTTCAAAATCACAATTCTACCTATTACATATAACAAAACATAATATAACTCATCAAAACAAAAATATGAACTTCAAAATCACAATTCTACCTATCCCATATACCAAAACATCAATAACTCATCAAAACACAAATATGAACTTCAAAACACGATTTCAATCTATTCCATATACCAAAACAATCAATAACTCATCAAAACACAAATATGAACTTCAGAATCACAATTCTACCTATCCTATATACCAAAACATTAATAACTCATCAAAACACAAATATGAACTTCAAAATCACAATTCTACCTATTCCATATAACAAAACATCAATAACTCATCAAAACACAAATATGAACTTCAAAATCACAATTCTACCTATTCCATATAACAAAACATAATATAACTCATCAAAACACAAATATGAACTTCAAAATCACAATTCTACCTATTCCACATACCAAAACATCAATAACTCATCAAAACACAAATATGAACTTCAAAATCACAATTCTACCTATCCCATATACCAAACCATCAATAACTCATTAAAACACAAATATGAACTTCAAAATGACAATTCTACCTATTCCATATAACAAAACATAATATAACTCATCAAAACACAAATATGAACTTCAAAATCACAATTCTACCTATTCCATATATCAAAACATAATATAACTCATCAAAACACAAATATGAACTTCAAAATCACAATTCCACATATTCCATATACCAAAACATCAATGAATAACTCATCGAAACACAAATATGAACTTCAAAATCACAATTCTACCTATTCCATATAACAAAACATAATATAACTAATCAAAACACAAATATGAACTTCAAAATCACAATTCTACCTATTCCATATACCAAAACATCAATGAATAACTCATCGAAACACAAATATGAACTTCAAAATCTCAATTCTACCTATTCCATATAACAAAACATAATATAACTAATCAAAACACAAATATGAACTTCAAAATCACAATTCTACCTATTCCATATACCAAAATATCAATAACTCATCAAAACACAAATATGAACTTCAAAATCTCAATTCTACCTATTCCATATACCAAAACATCAATGAATAACTCATCGAAACACAAATATGAACTTCAAAATCACAATTCTACCTATCCCATATTCCAAAACATCAATAACTCATCAAAACACAAATATGAACTTCAAAATCACAATTCTACCTATTCCATATACCAAAACATCAATAACTCATCAAAACACAAATATGAACTTCAAAACACAATTTCTATCTATTTCATTTACCAAAACATCAATAACTCATCAAAACACAAATATTACCTTCAAAATCACAATTCTACCTATTCCATATAACAAAACATAATATAACTCATCAAAACACAAATATGAACTTCAAAATCACAATTCTACCTATTCCATATACCAAAACATCAATAACTCATCAAAACACAAATATGAACTTCAAAATCTCAATTCTACCTATTCCATATAACAAAACATAATATAACTAATCAAAACACAAATATGAACTTCAAAATCACAATTCTACCTATTCCATATACCAAAATATCAATAACTCATCAAAACACAAATATGAACTTCAAAATCTCAATTCTACCTATTCCATATACCAAAACATCAATGAATAACTCATCGAAACACAAATATGAACTTCAAAATCACAATTCTACCTATCCCATATACCAAAACATCAATAACTCATCGAAACACAAATATGAACTTCAAAATCACAATTCTACCTATCCCATATACCAAAACATCAATAACTCATCAAAACACAAATATGAACTTCAAAATCTCAATTTTACCTATTCCATATACCAAAACATCAATGAATAACTCATCAAAAAACAAATATGAACTTGAAAATCACAATTCTACCTATTCCCATATACCAAAACATAAATGAATAACTCATCAAAACACAAATATGAACTGCAAAATCACAATTCTACCTATTCCATATACCAAAACATCAATAACTCATCAAAACACAAATATGAACTTCAAAATCTCAATTCTACCTATTCCATATACCAAAACATCAATGAATAACTCATCAAAAAACAAATATGAACTTCAAATTCACAATTCTACCTATTCCATATAACAAAACATAATATAACTCATCAAAACAAAAATATGAACTTCAAAATCACAATTCTACCTATCCCATATACCAAAACATCAATAACTCATAAAAACACAAATATGAACTTCAAAACACGATTTCTATCTATTCCATATACCAAAACAATCAATAACTCATCAAAACACAAATATGAACTTCAGAATCACAATTCTACCTATCCTATATACCAAAACATTAATAACTCATCAAAACACAAATATGAACTTCAAAATCACAATTCTACCTATTCCATATAACAAAACATCAATAACTCATCAAAACACAAATATGAACTTGAAAATCTCAATTCTACCTATTCCATATACCAAAACATCAATGAATAACTCATCAAAAAACAAATATGAACTTGAAAATCACAATTCTACCTATTCCCATATACCAAAACATAAATGAATAACTCATCAAAACACTAATATGAACTGCAAAATCACAATTCTACCTATTCCATATACCAAAACATCAATAACTTATCAAAACACAAATATGAACTTCAAAAAACAATTTCAACCTATTCCATATACCAAAACATCAATTAATAACTCATTAAAACACAAATATGAACTTCAAAATCACAATTCTACCTATCCTATATACCAAAACATTAATAACTCATCAAAACACAAATATGAACTGCAAAATCATAATTCTACCTATTCCATATACCAAAACATCAATAACTTATCAAAACACAAATATGAACTTCAAAAAACAATTTCAACCTATTCCATATACCAAAACATCAATTAATAACTCATTAAAACACAAATATGAACTTCAAAATCACAATTCTACCTATCCTATATACCAAAACATTAATAACTCATCAAAACACAAATATGAACTGCAAAATCACAATTCTACCTATTCCATATACCAAAACATAATATAACTAATCAAAACACAAATATGAACTTCAAAATCACAATTCTACCTATCCCATATAGCAAAACATCAATAACTCATCAAAACACAAATATGAACTTGAAAATCTCAATTCTACCTATTCCATATACCAAAACATCAATGAATAACTCATCAAAAAACAAATATGAACTTGAAAATCACAATTCTACCTATTCCCATATACCAAAACATAAATGAATAACTCATCAAAACACAAATATGAACTGCAAAATCACAATTCTACCTATTCCATATACCAAAACATCAATAACTTATCAAAACACAAATATGAACTTCAAAAAAAAAATTCAACCTATTCCATATACCAAAACATCAATTAATAACTCATTAAAACACAAATATGAACTTCAAAATCTCAATTCCACCTATTCCATATACCAAAACATCAATGAATAACTCATCGAAACACAAATATGAACTTCAAAATCACAATTCTACCTATTCCATATAACAAAACATAATATAACTAATCAAAACACAAATATGAACTTCAAAATCACAATTCTACCTATTCCATATACCAAAACATCAATGAATAACTCATCGAAACACAAATATGAACTTCAAAATCTCAATTCTACCTATTCCATATAACAAAACATAATATAACTAATCAAAACACAAATATGAACTTCAAAATCACAATTCTACCTATTCCATATACCAAAATATCAATAACTCATCAAAACACAAATATGAACTTCAAAATCTCAATTCTACCTATTCCATATACCAAAACATCAATGAATAACTCATCGAAACACAAATATGAACTTCAAAATCACAATTCTACCTATCCCATATTCCAAAACATCAATAACTCATCAAAACACAAATATGAACTTCAAAATCTCAATTCTACCTATTCCATATACCAAAACATCAATGAATAACTCATCAAAAAACAAATATGAACTTCAAAATCACAATTCTACCTATTCCATATAACAAAACATAATATAACTCATCAAAACAAAAATATGAACTTCAAAATCACAATTCTACCTATCCCATATACCAAAACATCAATAACTCATCAAAACACAAATATGAACTTCAAAACACGATTTCAATCTATTCCATATACCAAAACAATCAATAACTCATCAAAACACAAATATGAACTTCAGAATCACAATTCTACCTATCCTATATACCAAAACATTAATAACTCATCAAAACACAAATATGAACTTCAAAATCACAATTCTACCTATTCCATATAACAAAACATCAATAACTCATCAAAACACAAATATGAACTTCAAAATCACAATTCTACCTATTCCATATACCAAAACATCAATAACTTATCAAAACACAAATATGAACTTCAAAAAACAATTTCAACCTATTCCATATACCAAAACATCAATTAATAACTCATTAAAACACAAATATGAACTTCAAAATCACAATTCTACCTATCCTATATACCAAAACATTAATAACTCATCAAAACACAAATATGAACTGCAAAATCATAATTCTACCTATTCCATATACCAAAACATCAATAACTTATCAAAACACAAATATGAACTTCAAAAAACAATTTCAACCTATTCCATATACCAAAACATCAATTAATAACTCATTAAAACACAAATATGAACTTCAAAATCACAATTCTACCTATTCCATATACCAAAACATCAATAACTTATCAAAACACAAATATGAACTTCAAAAAACAATTTCAACCTATTCCATATACCAAAACATCAATTAATAACTCATTAAAACAAAAATATGAACTTCAAAATCACAATTCTACCTATCCTATATACCAAAACATTAATAACTCATCAAAACACAAATATGAACTTCAAAATCACAATTCTACCTATTCCATATACCAAAATATCAATAACTCATCAAAACACAAATATGAACTTCAAAATCTCAATTCTACCTATTCCATATACCAAAACATCAATGAATAACTCATCGAAACACAAATATGAACTTCAAAATCTCAATTCTACCTATTCCATATAACAAAACATAATATAACTAATCAAAACACAAATATGAACTTCAAAATCACAATTCTACCTATTCCATATACCAAAACATCAATGAATAACTAATCAAAACACAAATATGAACTTCAAAATCACAATTCTACCTATTCCATATACCAAAATATCAATAACTCATCAAAACACAAATATGAACTTCAAAATCTAATTTCTACCTATTCCATATACCAAAACATCAATGAATAACTCATCGAAACACAAATATGAACTTCAAAATCACAATTCTACCTATCCCATATACCAAAACATCAATAACTCATCGAAACACAAATATGAACTTCAAAATCACAATTCTACCTATCCCATATACCAAAACATCAATAACACATCAAAACACAAATATGAACTTCAAAATCTCAATTCTACCTATTCCATATACCAAAACATCAATGAATAACTCATCAAAAAACAAATATGAACTTGAAAATCACAATTCTACCTATTCCCATATACCAAAACATAAATGAATAACTCATCAAAACACAAATATGAACTGCAAAATCACAATTCTACCTATTCCATATACCAAAACATCAATAACTTATCAAAACACAAATATGAACTTCAAAAAAAAAATTCAACCTATTCCACATACCAAAACATCAATTAATAACTCATTAAAACACAAATATGAACTTCAAAATCTCAATTCCACCTATTCCATATACCAAAACATCAATGAATAACTCATCGAAACACAAATATGAACTTCAAAATCACAATTCTACCTATTCCATATAACAAAACATAATATAACTAATCAAAACACAAATATGAACTTCAAAATCACAATTCTACCTATTCCATATACCAAAACATCAATGAATAACTCATCGAAACACAAATATGAACTTCAAAATCTCAATTCTACCTATTCCATATAACAAAACATAATATAACTAATCAAAACACAAATATGAACTTCAAAATCACAATTCTACCTATTCCATATACCAAAATATCAATAACTCATCAAAACACAAATATGAACTTCAAAATCTCAATTCTACCTATTCCATATACCAAAACATCAATGAATAACTCATCGAAACACAAATATGAACTTCAAAATCACAATTCTACCTATCCCATATTCCAAAACATCAATAACTCATCAAAACACAAATATGAACTTCAAAATCTCAATTCTACCTATTCCATATACCAAAACATCAATGAATAACTCATCAAAAAACAAATATGAACTTCAAAATCACAATTCTACCTATTCCATATAACAAAACATAATATAACTCATCAAAACAAAAATATGAACTTCAAAATCACAATTCTACCTATCCCATATACCAAAACATCAATAACTCATCAAAACACAAATATGAACTTCAAAACACGATTTCTATCTATTCCATATACCAAAACAATCAATAACTCATCAAAACACAAATATGAACTTCAGAATCACAATTCTACCTATCCTATATACCAAAACATTAATAACTCATCAAAACACAAATATGAACTTCAAAATCACAATTCTACCTATTCCATATAACAAAACATCAATAACTCATCAAAACACAAATATGAACTTGAAAATCTCAATTCTACCTATTCCATATACCAAAACATCAATGAATAACTCATCAAAAAACAAATATGAACTTGAAAATCACAATTCTACCTATTCCCATATACCAAAACATAAATGAATAACTCATCAAAACACAAATATGAACTGCAAAATCACAATTCTACCTATTCCATATACCAAAACATCAATAACTTATCAAAACACAAATATGAACTTCAAAAAACAATTTCAACCTATTCCATATACCAAAACATCAATTAATAACTCATTAAAACACAAATATGAACTTCAAAATCACAATTCTACCTATCCTATATACCAAAACATTAATAACTCATCAAAACACAAATATGAACTGCAAAATCATAATTCTACCTATTCCATATACCAAAACATCAATAACTTATCAAAACACAAATATGAACTTCAAAAAACAATTTCAACCTATTCCATATACCAAAACATCAATTAATAACTCATTAAAACACAAATATGAACTTCAAAATCACAATTCTACCTATCCTATATACCAAAACATTAATAACTCATCAAAACACAAATATGAACTGCAAAATCACAATTCTACCTATTCCATATACCAAAACATAATATAACTAATCAAAACACAAATATGAACTTCAAAATCACAATTCTACCTATCCCATATAGCAAAACATCAATAACTCATCAAAACACAAATATGAACTTGAAAATCTCAATTCTACCTATTCCATATACCAAAACATCAATGAATAACTCATCAAAAAACAAATATGAACTTGAAAATCACAATTCTACCTATTCCCATATACCAAAACATAAATGAATAACTCATCAAAACACAAATATGAACTGCAAAATCACAATTCTACCTATTCCATATACCAAAACATCAATAACTTATCAAAACACAAATATGAACTTCAAAAAAAAAATTCAACCTATTCCATATACCAAAACATCAATTAATAACTCATTAAAACACAAATATGAACTTCAAAATCTCAATTCCACCTATTCCATATACCAAAACATCAATGAATAACTCATCGAAACACAAATATGAACTTCAAAATCACAATTCTACCTATTCCATATAACAAAACATAATATAACTAATCAAAACACAAATATGAACTTCAAAATCACAATTCTACCTATTCCATATACCAAAACATCAATGAATAACTCATCGAAACACAAATATGAACTTCAAAATCTCAATTCTACCTATTCCATATAACAAAACATAATATAACTAATCAAAACACAAATATGAACTTCAAAATCACAATTCTACCTATTCCATATACCAAAATATCAATAACTCATCAAAACACAAATATGAACTTCAAAATCTCAATTCTACCTATTCCATATACCAAAACATCAATGAATAACTCATCGAAACACAAATATGAACTTCAAAATCACAATTCTACCTATCCCATATTCCAAAACATCAATAACTCATCAAAACACAAATATGAACTTCAAAATCTCAATTCTACCTATTCCATATACCAAAACATCAATGAATAACTCATCAAAAAACAAATATGAACTTCAAAATCACAATTCTACCTATTCCATATAACAAAACATAATATAACTCATCAAAACAAAAATATGAACTTCAAAATCACAATTCTACCTATCCCATATACCAAAACATCAATAACTTATCAAAACACAAATATGAACTTCAAAACACGATTTCAATCTATTCCATATACCAAAACAATCAATAACTCATCAAAACACAAATATGAACTTCAGAATCACAATTCTACCTATCCTATATACCAAAACATTAATAACTCATCAAAACACAAATATGAACTTCAAAATCACAATTCTACCTATTCCATATAACAAAACATCAATAACTTATCAAAACACAAATATGAACTTCAAAATCACAATTCTACCTATTCCATATACCAAAACATCAATAACTTATCAAAACACAAATATGAACTTCAAAAAACAATTTCAACCTATTCCATATACCAAAACATCAATTAATAACTCATTAAAACACAAATATGAACTTCAAAATCACAATTCTACCTATCCTATATACCAAAACATTAATAACTCATCAAAACACAAATATGAACTGCAAAATCATAATTCTACCTATTCCATATACCAAAACATCAATAACTTATCAAAACACAAATATGAACTTCAAAAAACAATTTCAACCTATTCCATATACCAAAACATAAATGAATAACTCATCAAAACACAAATATGAACTGCAAAATCACAATTCTACCTATTCCATATACCAAAACATCAATAACTTATCAAAACACAAATATGAACTTCAAAAAACAATTTCAACCTATTCCATATACCAAAACATCAATTAATAACTCATTAAAACACAAATATGAACTTCAAAATCACAATTCTACCTATCCTATATACCAAAACATAAATGAATAACTCATCAAAACACAAATATGAACTGCAAAATCATAATTCTACCTATTCCATATACCAAAACATCAATAACTTATCAAAACACAAATATGAACTTCAAAAAACAATTTCAACCTATTCCATATACCAAAACATCAATTACTAACTCATTAAAACACAAATATGAACTTCAAAATCAAAATTCTACCTATCCTCTATACCAAAACATTAATAACTCATCAAAACACAAATATGAACTGCAAAATCACAATTCTACCTATTCCATATACCAAAACATAATATAACTAATCAAAACACAAATATGAACTTCAAAATCACAATTCTACCTATCCCATATAGCAAAACATCAATAACTCATCAAAACACAAATATGAACTTGAAAATCTCAATTCTACCTATTCCATATACCAAAACATCAATGAATAACTCATCAAAAAACAAATATGAACTTGAAAATCACAATTCTACCTATTCCCATATACCAAAACATAAATGAATAACTCATCAAAACACAAATATGAACTGCAAAATCACAATTCTACCTATTCCATATACCAAAACATCAATAACTTATCAAAACACAAATATGAACTTCAAAAAAAAAATTCAACCTATTCCATATACCAAAACATCAATTAATAACTCATTAAAACACAAATATGAACTTCAAAATCTCAATTCCACCTATTCCATATACCAAAACATCAATGAATAACTCATCGAAACACAAATATGAACTTCAAAATCACAATTCTACCTATTCCATATAACAAAACATAATATAACTAATCAAAACACAAATATGAACTTCAAAATCACAATTCTACCTATTCCATATACCAAAACATCAATGAATAACTCATCGAAACACAAATATGAACTTCAAAATCTCAATTCTACCTATTCCATATAACAAAACATAATATAACTAATCAAAACACAAATATGAACTTCAAAATCACAATTCTACCTATTCCATATACCAAAATATCAATAACTCATCAAAACACAAATATGAACTTCAAAATCTCAATTCTACCTATTCCATATACCAAAACATCAATGAATAACTCATCGAAACACAAATATGAACTTCAAAATCACAATTCTACCTATCCCATATTCCAAAACATCAATAACTCATCAAAACACAAATATGAACTTCAAAATCTCAATTCTACCTATTCCATATACCAAAACATCAATGAATAACTCATCAAAAAACAAATATGAACTTCAAAATCACAATTCTACCTATTCCATATAACAAAACATAATATAACTCATCAAAACAAAAATATGAACTTCAAAATCACAATTCTACCTATCCCATATACCAAAACATCAATAACTCATCAAAACACAAATATGAACTTCAAAACACGATTTCAATCTATTCCATATACCAAAACAATCAATAACTCATCAAAACACAAATATGAACTTCAGAATCACAATTCTACCTATCCTATATACCAAAACATTAATAACTCATCAAAACACAAATATGAACTTCAAAATCACAATTCTACCTATTCCATATAACAAAACATCAATAACTCATCAAAACACAAATATGAACTTCAAAATCACAATTCTACCTATTCCATATACCAAAACATCAATAACTTATCAAAACACAAATATGAACTTCAAAAAACAATTTCAACCTATTCCATATACCAAAACATCAATTAATAACTCATTAAAACACAAATATGAACTTCAAAATCACAATTCTACCTATCCTATATACCAAAACATTAATAACTCATCAAAACACAAATATGAACTGCAAAATCATAATTCTACCTATTCCATATACCAAAACATCAATAACTTATCAAAACACAAATATGAACTTCAAAAAACAATTTCAACCTATTCCATATACCAAAACATAAATGAATAACTCATCAAAACACAAATATGAACTGCAAAATCACAATTCTACCTATTCCATATACCAAAACATCAATAACTTATCAAAACACAAATATGAACTTCAAAAAACAATTTCAACCTATTCCATATACCAAAACATCAATTAATAACTCATTAAAACACAAATATGAACTTCAAAATCACAATTCTACCTATCCTATATACCAAAACATAAATGAATAACTCATCAAAACACAAATATGAACTGCAAAATCATAATTCTACCTATTCCATATACCAAAACATCAATAACTTATCAAAACACAAATATGAACTTCAAAAAACAATTTCAACCTATTCCATATACCAAAACATCAATTACTAACTCATTAAAACACAAATATGAACTTCAAAATCAAAATTCTACCTATCCTCTATACCAAAACATTAATAACTCATCAAAACACAAATATGAACTGCAAAATCACAATTCTACCTATTCCATATACCAAAACATAATATAACTAATCAAAACACAAATATGAACTTCAAAATCACAATTCTACCTATCCCATATAGCAAAACATCAATAACTCATCAAAACACAAATATGAACTTGAAAATCTCAATTCTACCTATTCCATATACCAAAACATCAATGAATAACTCATCAAAAAACAAATATGAACTTGAAAATCACAATTCTACCTATTCCCATATACCAAAACATAAATGAATAACTCATCAAAACACAAATATGAACTGCAAAATCACAATTCTACCTATTCCATATACCAAAACATCAATAACTTATCAAAACACAAATATGAACTTCAAAAAAAAAATTCAACCTATTCCATATACCAAAACATCAATTAATAACTCATTAAAACACAAATATGAACTTCAAAATCTCAATTCCACCTATTCCATATACCAAAACATCAATGAATAACTCATCGAAACACAAATATGAACTTCAAAATCACAATTCTACCTATTCCATATAACAAAACATAATATAACTAATCAAAACACAAATATGAACTTCAAAATCACAATTCTACCTATTCCATATACCAAAACATCAATGAATAACTCATCGAAACACAAATATGAACTTCAAAATCTCAATTCTACCTATTCCATATAACAAAACATAATATAACTAATCAAAACACAAATATGAACTTCAAAATCACAATTCTACCTATTCCATATACCAAAATATCAATAACTCATCAAAACACAAATATGAACTTCAAAATCTCAATTCTACCTATTCCATATACCAAAACATCAATGAATAACTCATCGAAACACAAATATGAACTTCAAAATCACAATTCTACCTATCCCATATTCCAAAACATCAATAACTCATCAAAACACAAATATGAACTTCAAAATCTCAATTCTACCTATTCCATATACCAAAACATCAATGAATAACTCATCAAAAAACAAATATGAACTTCAAAATCACAATTCTACCTATTCCATATAACAAAACATAATATAACTCATCAAAACAAAAATATGAACTTCAAAATCACAATTCTACCTATCCCATATACCAAAACATCAATAACTCATCAAAACACAAATATGAACTTCAAAACACGATTTCAATCTATTCCATATACCAAAACAATCAATAACTCATCAAAACACAAATATGAACTTCAGAATCACAATTCTACCTATCCTATATACCAAAACATTAATAACTCATCAAAACACAAATATGAACTTCAAAATCACAATTCTACCTATTCCATATAACAAAACATCAATAACTCATCAAAACACAAATATGAACTTCAAAATCACAATTCTACCTATTCCATATACCAAAACATCAATAACTTATCAAAACACAAATATGAACTTCAAAAAACAATTTCAACCTATTCCATATACCAAAACATCAATTAATAACTCATTAAAACACAAATATGAACTTCAAAATCACAATTCTACCTATCCTATATACCAAAACATTAATAACTCATCAAAACACAAATATGAACTGCAAAATCATAATTCTACCTATTCCATATACCAAAACATCAATAACTTATCAAAACACAAATATGAACTTCAAAAAACAATTTCAACCTATTCCATATACCAAAACATCAATTAATAACTCATTAAAACACAAATATGAACTTCAAAATCACAATTCTACCTATTCCATATACCAAAACATCAATAACTTATCAAAACACAAATATGAACTTCAAAAAACAATTTCAACCTATTCCATATACCAAAACATCAATTAATAACTCATTAAAACACAAATATGAACTTCAAAATCACAATTCTACCTATCCTATATACCAAAACATTAATAACTCATCAAAACACAAATATGAACTTCAAAATCACAATTCTACCTATTCCATATACCAAAACATCAATAACTCATCAAAATACAAATATGAACTTCAAAATCACAATTCTACCTATTCCATATAACAAAACATAATATAACTAATCAAAACACAAATATGAACTTCAAAATCACAATTCTACCTATTCCATATAACAAAACATAATATAACTAATCAAAACACAAATATGAACTTCAAAATCACAATTCTACCTATTCCATATACCAAAACATCAATGAATAACTCATCGAAACACAAATATGAACTTCAAAATCTCAATTCTACCTATTCCATATAACAAAACATAATATAACTAATCAAAACACAAATATGAACTTCAAAATCACAATTCTACCTATTCCATATACAAAAATATCAATAACTCATCAAAACACAAATATGAACTTCAAAATCTCAATTCTACCTATTCCATATACCAAAACATCAATGAATAACTCATCGAAACACAAATATGAACTTCAAAATCACAATTCTACCTATCCCATATTCCAAAACATCAATAACTCATCAAAACACTGAAGGAAAACTGAACAAGCCCGGGCTAAATCGAAAACCTCACTTTCGTGCTATGCATTCCAGAATCGGAAGCTTTCGACCAAGCTCAGGCTCAAATTAGTTTACCCATGAACGGATCTAGGCTTATACTTATTTAATTTATTAATCGGGACACAAAAAATTAAATCTTTAATTAAAGCGGAACTTAAAGATTATACCTTTTGTAGCGAAGTCCCTCGATTAAAGAATACCAAATAAATCTGCTACGATTTCCAAAAGAAATCCAATCGATTCTCCTTAGAAATCCCGAATATTGGGTGGGCAATAATCTAACGGGATTTGCTAACTAAGCCGGTGAGAATTACCAAGAAAGGGCTGGCCGAAAATTCTCCAAATATCAATCAAAAACTGGGTCCAATTAAAACTATGAACAATGTTCAATTAAACCTGGGTGCTGCCTGCTTAATAAAACAAACGACCCTATGAACACGTCCAATTAAAACTGGGTGCTGCTTGCTTAATAAAACAAACGACCGCCTGCTGCTTAAATAGAATTGCCCACCGCGAGTTTCCAGAATTTGCTGCCACCGACCGACTGCTGCACGAAGAACCAAAACAACTCGGACAAAAGGTTGAAGCTTTAGTCGCGATCTGCACAACTTGCTTCCACGGATCACTCACCAAAATGGAGAAGATCAAAACGTGAAGAACAAATCGGATCGGCGCACCAATACTCAACAACCCAGCCAAGAAATAAAACTGCAGCAGGGAAAAAAAAAACTACACAGCAAATCCGGAAACCCACATAAAAAAAACTGGCGAGAAAATTGAAGACCAGCAGCAAGAATCGGACCCTTTTTTGGTTGGAGAATGTTTCGGGAGAAAGAAGGACCGGGTGACTCCGAGAAAGATTCAATCTTTTGTTCAAATCTCTCTCTAACCCCTTTCTTTCTTTGCAAGACAAATTTCTTGTCTTTCAAGCCACACTTCTAATTTCTTAGGGCTAAAGCTTTCTATTTATAGAAGCTCGATTGGAGACCTAATGGGCTCTCGAGTTAGGCCTTTAAATTTGACTTTCGTTGACCGCTAAGTCTTCCCGACTAATCAACTCCAATCGACCCTTTTAAATTAATTTATTTAATCCACTTTGTTAATTTAATTTAATCGAACCCTTAGAATTAATTAATTCAAAATAGAATTAATTTCTAAATTCACTTCGTCGATCAAATTTAATTAAACCCTTCGGATTAATTAATTTACCTTGTCGATTAGTCAAACGCATAATCGGTCGTACCACTAACGGACCAATTATGGAACTACCGCTCGAAAACGACTTTACATCGCGCCATTATTATTTATTCTATCTCCCCACATTAAAGATCTAGTGCTCGTCGATTTATCAATTTACTGACAAATTAATTCACCGACTTCTTGGTTTCCGAGATTAGTACCACTCGACCTTTTATTATACCGAACATAAAGTTCACCGGCCGGGTTTAGTATAATAACCTTACGAGCTCATCTCGGGAGCACCATCAACCCGGCGAACCGGTACGTGGATTCCTCCGACCAGCAACGGCACGCAAGAGGCTAAACACCGCATACCCAACTTACCGAGGTATTGGCCTCAATTGACCTCACTCTTTGGCAAATCAAAGCACACGACACCCAACCCTCACGCCCGTCCCAATCTCGGGATTGAGAGACGGAATACTAGGACCGAATTGACTACGCCGATCAGTACAAGTCAATTCTATCCAAACTGGTCGTGCTCAATATGCCCCGGGCATATCTGTGTGATTTAAACTAGTCTAGATAAACCAATTTCCAAACCACACAATAACCTATACCGATAGTATGTTCAGACTATCTCGGTTACGAGCATACTTTTATATATCAATACTTTAACCAATAACGGTACCTACTGTGTTTGTCGACACCCCGTTATCTAGTTCTATGATATAAAGGAACATATTTATACTGAAACAAAATGATATGTCATCTGTGGATATTAGTTTTTGATACAAGCCATAGCTTTTCTGTATTCAAAACTAACAATCTCCCACTAATACTCAAAGCTATGCTAAGAAGTACAAAAACTGTCCAACCCGCTATTACACTGCTGTCATAATGAAATCTCCAAAACACCTTTAAACTCACTGACTTGGCTCTCTCAAGAATCTGACTCCCATGCCCTCCACATGCCTCTCAAAGACCTTTGGGGTCAATGGCTTGGTGAAAGGATCTGCAAGGTTGTCCTCTGAAGCTATCTTGGCCACGATCACGTCTCCCCTCTTTACGATCTCTCGTATCAGGTGGTACTTGCGCTCTATGTGTTTACTCGCCTTATGGGCTCGTGGTTCCCTTGAGTTAGCAACTGCACCATTGTTATCACAATAAACTGTGATAGACCTAGGCAACTCTGGAATCACATCCAAGTCCATCAGGAAGCTCCTGAGCCATACAGCCTCTTTCGCTGCCTCTGAAGCGGCAACGTACTCGGCCTCCATGGTAGAGTCCGCCACGCATTTCTGCTTGACACTCTTCCATACTATGGCTCCACCTCCCAGAGTAAACACAAACCCAGAGGTAGACTTACTCTTGTCCATATCTCCTTGAAAGTCCGAATCTGTGTAACCCAATGGTACAAGCTCCTGCGCTCTATAAACTAGGACATAATCTCTCGTCCTGCGCAAGTACTTGAGAATGCATTTTACTGCCTCCCAGTGAGCCTTCCCAGGGTTACTCTGATATCTGCTAACCATGCCAACGGCAAAGCAAATATCAGGCCTCGTGCACAACATAGCATACATGAGGCTACCCACTGCAGAAGCATAGGGTACCACCTTCATGGCATCTATCTCCTCAGCAGTCTTAGGACACTGCTCCTTAGATAAATGCACTCCATGCCTGAAAGGTAGTGAACCCTTCTTGGAGTTCTGCATGTTAAAACGGGCCAGAATCGTGTCTATGTAGGATGCCTGTGAGAGAGTCAGAGAACGTCTCCTACGATCTCGAATAATCTTGATCCCAAGGATATGTCCAGCCTCTCCCAAATCCTTCATATCGAATTGCCTGGACAGCCATGCCTTTACGTCTGATAACACCTTCTTACTGTTGCCAATAAGAAGAATGTCATCTACATAAAGTACGAGGAACACCACTATCTCACCATCACGCCTGCAATAAACACACTGCTCATCCGGAGACTGAGTGAATCCATAGGACTGGATAACCTCATCAAAACGAATGTTCCAAGATCTGGATGCTTGCTTAAGTCCATAAATGGACCTCCTAAGCCTGCATACCTTGTGCTCTTGGCCCTTAACAATGAAGCCCTCTGGTTGCTGCATAAAGATGGTCTCCTCAAGACTTCCATTAAGGAAAGCTGTCTTGACGTCCATCTGCCATATCTCATAATCCATATGAGCAGCTATGGCCAAGAGAATCCGGATCGACTTAAGCATAGCTACCGGGGAAAAGGTCTCCTCATAATCGATCCCTTCTTTCTGAGTATACCCCTTCGCCACAAGCCTAGCCTTGAAGGTCTCAACCCTCCCGTCAGATCCTCTCTTTCGCTTGTAGACCCATTTGCATCCAATAGGTCTAAACCCATCAGGAAGGTCTACCAGCTCCCAGACTTGATTTGAGTCCATAGAACCCATCTCAGCAATCATCGCTCTCTGCCAAGAATCTGCATCTTTATCCTGGAGAGCCTCATTGTAGTTAACTGGGTCTGGTTCATGAGCACCAGGGATAAAGTCCGAAGACTCACCCAAACCCATGTACCTCTCGGGCTGTCTCACAGCCCTCCCACTACGACGAGGCGCAGCCTGTGTAAGAGCATCATCTGTGATTGTGCGTGCAGTTTCCTGTGGTGTGTCTTCCTGTACGTGTGCATCTGGAATAGTGGACTGACTTCTAAGCTCTTCCAATACTACCTTGCTGCTTGACTTGTGATCTAAAATATAGTCCTCCTCAAGAAATCTGGCATTGGTGCTGACCACCACCTTCTGATCCTGAGGACTATAGAATAAACCACCTCTCGTTCCTTTGGGGTAGCCTACAAACAGCATAACCTTAGATCTCGCCTCTAACTTGCCTGCATCTGCCTCGAGCACATGTGCTGGACAACCCCAAATCCTGAGATGTCTTAGAGTAGGCTTGTGCCCATTCCACAACTCTACTGGAGTCGTAGGCACAGACTTAGATGGCACAAGGTTGAGGATATAACATGCTGTATCTAAGGCATAACCCCAAAACGAGGTAGGCAACTCACTGTAACTCATCATCGATCTAACCATCTCCATAAGAGTCCTGTTCCTCCTCTCTGCTACACCATTCTGCTGGGGTGTGCCAGGTGCAGACAACTGGGTCTGAATACCCACCTCTGACAAATAGGTCCTAAATTCACTAGAGAGGTATTCGCCACCGCGATCAGACCGCAGTGACTTGATACTCTTACCCAGATGGTTCTCCACTTCTGCCTTGAATTCTTTGAACTTGCCAAAGCATTCAGACTTGTGGCGCATCAGGTATATGCATCCATATCTAGAGTAATCATCCGTGAAAGTCACGAAATACTCATAACCACCTCTAGCCTGAACTGACATAGGCCCACACACGTCAGAATGAATCAGCTCTAAAACCTCTTTGGCCCTATACCCCTTCGCCTTAAAAGGCCTCTTGGTCATTTTACCCTCCAAGCAGGACTCACAGGTCGAATAGCTGTCAATATCTAGTAAGTCCAAAGACCCACTCTTGACCAACCTTTGAATCCTACTAAGGTTGATATGACCTAGTCTCAGGTGCCAAAGATAAGTCTGATTCAAAGGGGAAGATTCCTTTCTCTTATTATGATTCGGTGATGAGTTACTAGTTTCTGTGTTTTGCATAACTGGGGAGTAAGTCTTGATTAAAAACAGATTGTCAACCAATGTACCGGAACATATAAGTTTCTGGCATTTTCTTATAAAAACCGAACCATCAGAAAATACACACTTATAACCATCCAAAACAAGTTTCGAAACTGAAAGCAAGTTCTTTCGAAAACTAGGTACATAAAGACAATCCTTCAAATATAAAATAGAGTCTGAAAAGTAAAGACTAATAACTCCCACTGCAGCCACAGAAACTCTGGTAGTATCCCCAAGGTAGACCTGCAACTCTCCCTCTCTAAGCAGCCGGGTCACTTGGAACCCCTGCAAAGAATTACAAACGTGATCAGTGGCTCCCGAATCCACACACCAAGTATCCGTGGGAATCGCCGCTAAACACGTCTCAGTGACTAGGGAAAATTTACACGTACCTCGAGGCTTTGGGCAGTCCTTCTTCCAATGTCCTGCTTTGCCACATCTAAAGCATTTTCCTCGCGGCTTCTGCTTCTTGGCAATGCCTGCCTTGGGTCCATGACTGGCTCCTGCTTTCTGGCCTCTCTTCCTCTTTTGCTTCCTGGCTTTGGGCCCAGCAGAGGAACCTGAGGGACCAACAGTAGCCAAGGCTTGCTTTTTCTCAGCGAAGAGGCTCTCAGCAGACACCAATGCAGTCATGAGCTCAGAAAGTGAATATGAGAGATTCCCCATATTATAGTTCAATCGAAACTGCTCAAAACTGGGAGGCAAGCTCTGAAGGATGATATCGACCTGGGTTTCCCCATCAATCTCAGCTCCCAATACCTCAATCTCATTGATGTAGCCAATCATGCCCAGTACGTGATCTCTCACTGAAGTGCCCTCAGCCATCTTGGCATTCATGAGTTTCCTCATAGCTGTCTGCCTGGCTGCCCTGCCCTGATGACCAAACATCTCCCTGAGGTTGAGCATCATATCGTAGGCTGAGGTCATCAACTGATGCTGGTGCTGCAGTACACTTGACATGGAAGCCAAGATGTAGCACCTGGTCATCTCATCAGCTTTCTGCCACCTCGTATATGGCTCTCGCTGCTCAGGTGTGGCATCCTCACTGGGCTTAGGGGGGCACTCCTCAGTGAGCACATACTTATAACCCTCGGCGGTTAGGACAATGTCCAGGTTTCGTTTCCAATCAATGTAATTAGGACCGGTGAGTTTGTTTTGGTTCAGAATGACAGCTAGCGGGTTGAACGACATATCAACTGAAAATAATGAAAAAACATGTCTCAGTATACTTTTCGAAAATATTGAAAAATCCTCAGAAAAGAAATATAATCTTCTACCGACATCTCTCCCACCGGGATTAACGCAGGTCACGACGGGTGAACGTCTACGCTAACCCACATTCGTTCGAGAAGGACCAAAGTCCATTAATCTCATTATCTGACCAACGATCTTATGATCAATGAAATTAATAGTCGATAATTTTAGCCGTACACGTAAATAGCGTTACCTCGTAGGAGGGATACTTTAAACAGTACACTAAGTGTATGCCATTACGTGACTTCTAAGTTTGTTACTTAGGGTACTAATGCGCCTCGGACGGCGAGGATGTCGCAACTTTTCCCAATTAAACGCACTATAGTCATCCCTTTAGAAATTCATTCCAGCGATATCTGTGATTGAAAACTCAACCGACGGGGAAGCCGTTTAACCACATCGCCAATGAACCCGTAATGGAGGCCATGGGGCTATTAACCAACCCGCTCCCACTTAGATTTTTAAAATAATTTAAATTCGCCTTAGTTTTCTCGGTTTTCCATTTCGATTTTCTACGTAATTAGGAATCACCCAAAAATTACGATAAACCAAAATCCGGGTTTTCTCGATTTTCTACGTAATTAGGAATCACCCAAAATTACGATAAACCAAAACCCCACGTAATTAGGAATCACCCAAAATTACGATTAAACCAAAACTTGCGAATATAATTAAGTTTGAGGATTTTTACGTTTTAACATGCAATATCTTAACTATGGATATTCGCACCCATAAAACCGTTGGAGTTTTAATATGCGAATAATCTACCTTAGTTAATTGCACATTACCTTTTTGAAAAACTTTTGGTTTGAATTTCGTTCATGCAAAATAAAACGAAAATCACACAATCAACGAAAAAATCATAAATACGGGAAATTAAATAAAATAAAATTTCCCGACTATTATGGCCTTCTCTATCGTTGATTCTTTGACGCCTCGGTGACACTTCCCGTCGTGTCGCTCCCACTCGTTATTTGGATTCCTCTCGATTCGCTCGGGTTTTCTCGGTTTATTCCGTAATTAGGAATCACCCAAAATTACAATAAACCAAAAACCCGCGAATATAAGTTACCCAAAATAACGTCTTCGTCATAGTACAAAAATTCCTATATACAAAGGCGTTTTCTAGGAATTTAAAGACGACATGATTAGATCAAATCCTACTACAAGATTTTTCTAATCCTACACGGCTTCCAGCTCGTGGTTATTACTATTACAGAAATTTCCATTCAAAAATTAAAACGAGCCCGGACATGTCCCGGGGTTTATGAATGAAAATTAAATTTCTACCATAATAGCCGGGAAACCAATAACCACCTGTTTATACATTTCGACAAAAATAATAATGCCAAAATAAAGCCGTGTAATAAATCAAACAAGTATAAGACCGAAACCAACGCTCTGATACCAATTTGAAGGAAAACTGAACAAGCCCGGGCTAAATCGAAAACCTCACTTTCGTGCTATGCATTCCAGAATCGGAAGCTTTCGACCAAGCTCAGGCTCAAATTAGTTTACCCATGAACGGATCTAGGCTTATACTTATTTAATTTATTAATCGGGACACAAAAAATTAAATCTTTAATTAAAGCGGAACTTAAAGATTATACCTTTTGTAGCGAAGTCCCTCGATTAAAGAATACCAAATAAATCTGCTACGATTTCCAAAAGAAATCCAATCGATTCTCCTTAGAAATCCCGAATATTGGGTGGGCAATAATCTAACGGGATTTGCTAACTAAGCCGGTGAGAATTACCAAGAAAGGGCTGGCCGAAAATTCTCCAAATATCAATCAAAAACTGGGTCCAATTAAAACTATGAACAATGTTCAATTAAACCTGGGTGCTGCCTGCTTAATAAAACAAACGACCCTATGAACACGTCCAATTAAAACTGGGTGCTGCTTGCTTAATAAAACAAACGACCGCCTGCTGCTTAAATAGAATTGCCCACCGCGAGTTTCCAGAATTTGCTGCCACCGACCGACTGCTGCACGAAGAACCAAAACAACTCGGACAAAAGGTTGAAGCTTTAGTCGCGATCTGCACAACTTGCTTCCACGGATCACTCACCAAAATGGAGAAGATCAAAACGTGAAGAACAAATCGGATCGGCGCACCAATACTCAACAACCCAGCCAAGAAATAAAACTGCAGCAGGGAAAAAAAAAACTACACAGCAAATCCGGAAACCCACATAAAAAAAACTGGCGAGAAAATTGAAGACCAGCAGCAAGAATCGGACCCTTTTTTGGTTGGAGAATGTTTCGGGAGAAAGAAGGACCGGGTGACTCCGAGAAAGATTCAATCTTTTGTTCAAATCTCTCTCTAACCCCTTTCTTTCTTTGCAAGACAAATTTCTTGTCTTTCAAGCCACACTTCTAATTTCTTAGGGCTAAAGCTTTCTATTTATAGAAGCTCGATTGGAGACCTAATGGGCTCTCGAGTTAGGCCTTTAAATTTGACTTTCGTTGACCGCTAAGTCTTCCCGACTAATCAACTCCAATCGACCCTTTTAAATTAATTTATTTAATCCACTTTGTTAATTTAATTTAATCGAACCCTTAGAATTAATTAATTCAAAATAGAATTAATTTCTAAATTCACTTCGTCGATCAAATTTAATTAAACCCTTCGGATTAATTAATTTACCTTGTCGATTAGTCAAACGCATAATCGGTCGTACCACTAACGGACCAATTATGGAACTACCGCTCGAAAACGACTTTACATCGCGCCATTATTATTTATTCTATCTCCCCACATTAAAGATCTAGTGCTCGTCGATTTATCAATTTACTGACAAATTAATTCACCGACTTCTTGGTTTCCGAGATTAGTACCACTCGACCTTTTATTATACCGAACATAAAGTTCACCGGCCGGGTTTAGTATAATAACCTTACGAGCTCATCTCGGGAGCACCATCAACCCGGCGAACCGGTACGTGGATTCCTCCGACCAGCAACGGCACGCAAGAGGCTAAACACCGCATACCCAACTTACCGAGGTATTGGCCTCAATTGACCTCACTCTTTGGCAAATCAAAGCACACGACACCCAACCCTCACGCCCGTCCCAATCTCGGGATTGAGAGACGGAATACTAGGACCGAATTGACTACGCCGATCAGTACAAGTCAATTCTATCCAAACTGGTCGTGCTCAATATGCCCCGGGCATATCTGTGTGATTTAAACTAGTCTAGATAAACCAATTTCCAAACCACACAATAACCTATACCGATAGTATGTTCAGACTATCTCGGTTACGAGCATACTTTTATATATCAATACTTTAACCAATAACGGTACCTACTGTGTTTGTCGACACCCCGTTATCTAGTTCTATGATATAAAGGAACATATTTATACTGAAACAAAATGATATGTCATCTGTGGATATTAGTTTTTGATACAAGCCATAGCTTTTCTGTATTCAAAACTAACAAACACAAATATGAACTTCAAAAAACAATTTCAACCTATTCCATATACCAAAATATCAATTAATAACTCATTAAAACACAAATATGAACTTCAAAATCACAATTCTACCTATTCCATATACCAAAACATCAATAACTTATCAAAACACAAATATGAACTTCAAAAAACAATTTCAACCTATTCCATATACCAAAACATCAATTAATAACTCATTAAAACACAAATATGAACTTCAAAATCACAATTCTACCTATCCTATATACCAAAACATTAATAACTCATCAAAACACAAATATGAACTTCAAAATCACAATTCTACCTATTCCATATACCAAAACATCAATAACTCATCAAAATACAAATATGAACTTCAAAATCACAATTCTACCAATTCCATATAACAAAACATAATATAACTAATCAAAACACAAATATGAACTTCAGAATCACAATTCTACCTATCCTATATACCAAAACATTAATAACTCATCAAAACACAAATATGAACTTCAAAATCACAATTCTACCTATTCCATATAACAAAACATCAATAACTCATCAAAACACAAATATGAACTTCAAAATCACAATTCTACCTATTCCATATACCAAAACATCAATAACTTATCAAAACACAAATATGAACTTCAAAAAACAATTTCAACCTATTCCATATACCAAAACATCAATTAATAACTCATTAAAACACAAATATGAACTTCAAAATCACAATTCTACCTATCCTATATACCAAAACATTAATAACTCATCAAAACACAAATATGAACTGCAAAATCATAATTCTACCTATTCCATATACCAAAACATCAATAACTTATCAAAACACAAATATGAACTTCAAAAAACAATTTCAACCTATTCCATATACCAAAACATCAATTAATAACTCATTAAAACACAAATATGAACTTTAAAATCACAATTCTACCTATTCCATATACCAAAACATCAATAACTTATCAAAACACAAATATGAACTTCAAAAAACAATTTCAACCTATTCCATATACCAAAACATCAATTAATAACTCATTAAAACACAAATATGAACTTCAAAATCACAATTCTACCTATCCTATATACCAAAACATTAATAACTCATCAAAACACAAATATGAACTTCAAAATCACAATTCTACCTATTCCATATACCAAAACATCAATAACTCATCAAAATACAAATATGAACTTCAAAATCACAATTCTACCTATTCCATATAACAAAACATAATATAACTAATCAAAACACAAATATGAACTTCAAAATCACAATTCTACCTATTCCATATAACAAAACATCAATGAATAATTCATCGAAACACAAATATGAACTTCAAAATCTCAATTCTACCTATTCCATATAACAAAACATAATATAACTAATCAAAACACAAATATGAACTTCAAAATCACAATTCTACCTATTCCATATACAAAAATATCAATAACTCATCAAAACACAAATATGAACTTCAAAATCTCAATTCTACCTATTCCATATACCAAAACATCAATGAATAACTCATCGAAACACAAATATGAACTTCAAAATCACAATTCTACCTATCCCATATTCCAAAACATCAATAACTCATCAAAACACAAATATGAACTTCAAAAAACAATTTCAACCTATTCCATATACCAAAACATCAATTAATAACTCATTAAAACACAAATATGAACTTCAAAATCACAATTCTACCTATTCCATATACCAAAACATCAATAACTCATCAAAATACAAATATGAACTTCAAAATCACAATTCTACCTATTCCATATAACAAAACATAATATAACTAATCAAAACACAAATATGAACTTCAAAATCACAATTCTACCTATTCCATATAACAAAACATAATATAACTAATCAAAACACAAATATGAACTTCAAAATCACAATTCTACCTATTCCATATACCAAAACATCAATGAATAACTCATCGAAACACAAATATGAACTTCAAAATCTCAATTCTACCTATTCCATATAACAAAACATAATATAACTAATCAAAACACAAATATGAACTTCAAAATCACAATTCTACCTATTCCATATACAAAAATATCAATAACTCATCAAAACACAAATATGAACTTCAAAATCTCAATTCTACCTATTCCATATACCAAAACATCAATGAATAACTCATCGAAACACAAATATGAACTTCAAAATCACAATTCTACCTATCCCATATTCCAAAACATCAATAACTCATCAAAACACAAATATGAACTTCAAAAAACAATTTCAACCTATTCCATATACCAAAATATCAATTAATAACTCATTAAAACACAAATATGAACTTCAAAATCACAATTCTACCTATTCCATATACCAAAACATCAATAACTTATCAAAACACAAATATGAACTTCAAAAAACAATTTCAACCTATTCCATATACCAAAACATCAATTAATAACTCATTAAAACACAAATATGAACTTCAAAATCACAATTCTACCTATCCTATATACCAAAACATTAATAACTCATCAAAACACAAATATGAACTTCAAAATCACAATTCTACCTATTCCATATACCAAAACATCAATAACTCATCAAAATACAAATATGAACTTCAAAATCACAATTCTACCTATTCCATATAACAAAACATAATATAACTAATCAAAACACAAATATGAACTTCAGAATCACAATTCTACCTATCCTATATACCAAAACATTAATAACTCATCAAAACACAAATATGAACTTCAAAATCACAATTCTACCTATTCCATATAACAAAACATCAATAACTCATCAAAACACAAATATGAACTTCAAAATCACAATTCTACCTATTCCATATACCAAAACATCAATAACTTATCAAAACACAAATATGAACTTCAAAAAACAATTTCAACCTATTCCATATACCAAAACATCAATTAATAACTCATTAAAACACAAATATGAACTTCAAAATCACAATTCTACCTATCCTATATACCAAAACATTAATAACTCATCAAAACACAAATATGAACTGCAAAATCATAATTCTACCTATTCCATATACCAAAACATCAATAACTTATCAAAACACAAATATGAACTTCAAAAAACAATTTCAACCTATTCCATATACCAAAACATCAATTAATAACTCATTAAAACACAAATATGAACTTTAAAATCACAATTCTACCTATTCCATATACCAAAACATCAATAACTTATCAAAACACAAATATGAACTTCAAAATCACAATTCTACCTATCCTATATACCAAAACATTAATAACTCATCAAAACACAAATATGAACTTCAAAATCACAATTCTACCTATTCCATATACCAAAACATCAATAACTCATCAAAATACAAATATGAACTTCAAAATCACAATTCTACCTATTCCATATAACAAAACATAATATAACTAATCAAAACACAAATATGAACTTCAAAATCACAATTCTACCTATTCCATATAACAAAACATCAATGAATAATTCATCGAAACACAAATATGAACTTCAAAATCTCAATTCTACCTATTCCATATAACAAAACATAATATAACTAATCAAAACACAAATATGAACTTCAAAATCACAATTCTACCTATTCCATATACAAAAATATCAATAACTCATCAAAACACAAATATGAACTTCAAAATCTCAATTCTACCTATTCCATATACCAAAACATCAATGAATAACTCATCGAAACACAAATATGAACTTCAAAATCACAATTCTACCTATCCCATATTCCAAAACATCAATAACTCATCAAAACACAAATATGAACTTCAAAAAACAATTTCAACCTATTCCATATACCAAAACATCAATTAATAACTCATTAAAACACAAATATGAACTTCAAAATCACAATTCTACCTATTCCATATACCAAAACATCAATAACTCATCAAAATACAAATATGAACTTCAAAATCACAATTCTACCTATTCCATATAACAAAACATAATATAACTAATCAAAACACAAATATGAACTTCAAAATCACAATTCTACCTATTCCATATAACAAAACATAATATAACTAATCAAAACACAAATATGAACTTCAAAATCACAATTCTACCTATTCCATATACCAAAACATCAATGAATAACTCATCGAAACACAAATATGAACTTCAAAATCTCAATTCTACCTATTCCATATAACAAAACATAATATAACTAATCAAAACACAAATATGAACTTCAAAATCACAATTCTACCTATTCCATATACAAAAATATCAATAACTCATCAAAACACAAATATGAACTTCAAAATCTCAATTCTACCTATTCCATATACCAAAACATCAATGAATAACTCATCGAAACACAAATATGAACTTCAAAATCACAATTCTACCTATCCTATATACCAAAACATTAATAACTCATCAAAACACAAATATGAACTGCAAAATCATAATTCTACCTATTCCATATACCAAAACATCAATAACTTATCAAAACACAAATATGAACTTCAAAAAACAATTTCAACCTATTCCATATACCAAAACATCAATTAATAACTCATTAAAACACAAATATGAACTTTAAAATCACAATTCTACCTATTCCATATACCAAAACATCAATAACTTATCAAAACACAAATATGAACTTCAAAAAACAATTTCAACCTATTCCATATACCAAAACATCAATTAATAACTCATTAAAACACAAATATGAACTTCAAAATCACAATTCTACCTATCCTATATACCAAAACATTAATAACTCATCAAAACACAAATATGAACTTCAAAATCACAATTCTACCTATTCCATATACCAAAACATCAATAACTCATCAAAATACAAATATGAACTTCAAAATCACAATTCTACCTATTCCATATAACAAAACATAATATAACTAATCAAAACACAAATATGAACTTCAAAATCACAATTCTACCTATTCCATATAACAAAACATCAATGAATAATTCATCGAAACACAAATATGAACTTCAAAATCTCAATTCTACCTATTCCATATAACAAAACATAATATAACTAATCAAAACACAAATATGAACTTCAAAATCACAATTCTACCTATTCCATATACAAAAATATCAATAACTCATCAAAACACAAATATGAACTTCAAAATCTCAATTCTACCTATTCCATATACCAAAACATCAATGAATAACTCATCGAAACACAAATATGAACTTCAAAATCACAATTCTACCTATCCCATATTCCAAAACATCAATAACTCATCAAAACACAAATATGAACTTCAAAAAACAATTTCAACCTATTCCATATACCAAAACATCAATTAATAACTCATTAAAACACAAATATGAACTTCAAAATCACAATTCTACCTATTCCATATACCAAAACATCAATAACTCATCAAAATACAAATATGAACTTCAAAATCACAATTCTACCTATTCCATATAACAAAACATAATATAACTAATCAAAACACAAATATGAACTTCAAAATCACAATTCTACCTATTCCATATAACAAAACATAATATAACTAATCAAAACACAAATATGAACTTCAAAATCACAATTCTACCTATTCCATATACCAAAACATCAATGAATAACTCATCGAAACACAAATATGAACTTCAAAATCTCAATTCTACCTATTCCATATAACAAAACATAATATAACTAATCAAAACACAAATATGAACTTCAAAATCACAATTCTACCTATTCCATATACAAAAATATCAATAACTCATCAAAACACAAATATGAACTTCAAAATCTCAATTCTACCTATTCCATATACCAAAACATCAATGAATAACTCATCGAAACACAAATATGAACTTCAAAATCACAATTCTACCTATCCCATATTCCAAAACATCAATAACTCATCAAAACACAAATATGAACTTCAAAAAACAATTTCAACCTATTCCATATACCAAAATATCAATTAATAACTCATTAAAACACAAATATGAACTTCAAAATCACAATTCTACCTATTCCATATACCAAAACATCAATAACTTATCAAAACACAAATATGAACTTCAAAAAACAATTTCAACCTATTCCATATACCAAAACATCAATTAATAACTCATTAAAACACAAATATGAACTTCAAAATCACAATTCTACCTATCCTATATACCAAAACATTAATAACTCATCAAAACACAAATATGAACTTCAAAATCACAATTCTACCTATTCCATATACCAAAACATCAATAACTCATCAAAATACAAATATGAACTTCAAAATCACAATTCTACCTATTCCATATAACAAAACATAATATAACTAATCAAAACACAAATATGAACTTCAGAATCACAATTCTACCTATCCTATATACCAAAACATTAATAACTCATCAAAACACAAATATGAACTTCAAAATCACAATTCTACCTATTCCATATAACAAAACATCAATAACTCATCAAAACACAAATATGAACTTCAAAATCACAATTCTACCTATTCCATATACCAAAACATCAATAACTTATCAAAACACAAATATGAACTTCAAAAAACAATTTCAACCTATTCCATATACCAAAACATCAATTAATAACTCATTAAAACACAAATATGAACTTCAAAATCACAATTCTACCTATCCTATATACCAAAACATTAATAACTCATCAAAACACAAATATGAACTGCAAAATCATAATTCTACCTATTCCATATACCAAAACATCAATAACTTATCAAAACACAAATATGAACTTCAAAAAACAATTTCAACCTATTCCATATACCAAAACATCAATTAATAACTCATTAAAACACAAATATGAACTTTAAAATCACAATTCTACCTATTCCATATACCAAAACATCAATAACTTATCAAAACACAAATATGAACTTCAAAAAACAATTTCAACCTATTCCATATACCAAAACATCAATTAATAACTCATTAAAACACAAATATGAACTTCAAAATCACAATTCTACCTATCCTATATACCAAAACATTAATAACTCATCAAAACACAAATATGAACTTCAAAATCACAATTCTACCTATTCCATATACCAAAACATCAATAACTCATCAAAATACAAATATGAACTTCAAAATCACAATTCTACCTATTCCATATAACAAAACATAATATAACTAATCAAAACACAAATATGAACTTCAAAATCACAATTCTACCTATTCCATATAACAAAACATCAATGAATAACTCATCGAAACACAAATATGAACTTCAAAATCTCAATTCTACCTATTCCATATAACAAAACATAATATAACTAATCAAAACACAAATATGAACTTCAAAATCACAATTCTACCTATTCCATATACAAAAATATCAATAACTCATCAAAACACAAATATGAACTTCAAAATCTCAATTCTACCTATTCCATATACCAAAACATCAATGAATAACTCATCGAAACACAAATATGAACTTCAAAATCACAATTCTACCTATCCCATATTCCAAAACATCAATAACTCATCAAAACACAAATATGAACTTCAAAAAACAATTTCAACCTATTCCATATACCAAAACATCAATTAATAACTCATTAAAACACAAATATGAACTTCAAAATCACAATTCTACCTATTCCATATACCAAAACATCAATAACTTATCAAAACACAAATATGAACTTCAAAAAACAATTTCAACCTATTCCATATACCAAAACATCAATTAATAACTCATTAAAACACAAATATGAACTTCAAAATCACAATTCTACCTATCCTATATACCAAAACATTAATAACTCATCAAAACACAAATATGAACTTCAAAATCACAATTCTACCTATTCCATATACCAAAACATCAATAACTCATCAAAATACAAATATGAACTTCAAAATCACAATTCTACCTATTCCATATAACAAAACATAATATAACTAATCAAAACACAAATATGAACTTCAAAATCACAATTCTACCTATTCCATATACCAAAACATCAATAACTCATCAAAACAAAAATATGAACTTCAAAATCTCAATTCTACCTATTCCTTATACCAAAACATCAATGAATAACTCATCGAAACACAAATATGAACTTCAAAATCACAATTCTACCTATCCCATATACCAAAACATCAATAACTCATCAAAACACAAATATGAACTTCAAAATCTCAATTCTACCTATTCCATATACCAAAACATCAATGAATAACTCATCAAAAAAAAAATATGAACTTCAAAATCACAATTCTACCTATTCCCATATACCAAAACATAAATGAATAACTCATCAAAACACAAATATGAACTGCAAAATCACAATTCTACCTATTCCATATACCAAAACATCAATAACTTATCAAAACACAAATATGAACTTCAAAAAACAATTTCAACCTATTCCATATACCAAAACATCAATTAATAACTCATTAAAACACAAATATGAACTTCAAAATCACAATTCTACCTATCCTATATACCAAAACATTAATAACTCATCAAAACACAAATATAAACTGCAAAATCACAATTCTACATATTCCATATACCAAAACATCAATAACTTATCAAAACACAAATATGAACTTCAAAAAACAATTTCAACCTATTCCATATACCAAAACATCAATTAATAACTCATTAAAACACAAATATGAACTTCAAAATCACAATTCTACATATCCTATATACCAAAACATTAATAACTCATCAAAACACAAATATGAACTGCAAAATCATAATTCTACCTATTCCATATAACAAAACATAATATAACTCATCAAAACACAAATATGAACTTCAAAATCACAATTCTACCTATTCCATATACCAAAACATCAATAACTCATCAAAACACAAATATGAACTTCAAAACACAATTTCTATCTATTTCATTTACCAAAACATCAATAACTCATCAAAACACAAATATTACCTTCAAAATCACAATTCTACCTATTCCATATAACAAAACATAATATAACTCATCAAAACACAAATATGAACTTCAAAATCACAATTCTACCTATTCCATATACCAAAACATCAATAACTCATCAAAACACAAATATGAACTTCAAAATCTCAATTCTACCTATTCCATATAACAAAACATAATATAACTAATCAAAACACAAATATGAACTTCAAAATCACAATTCTACCTATTCCATATACCAAAATATCAATAACTCATCAAAACACAAATATGAACTTCAAAATCTCAATTCTACCTATTCCATATACCAAAACATCAATGAATAACTCATCGAAACACAAATATGAACTTCAAAATCACAATTCTACCTATCCCATATACCAAAACATCAATAACTCATCAAAACACAAATATGAACTTCAAAATCTCAATTCTACCTATTCCATATACCAAAACATCAATGAATAACTCATCAAAAAACAAATATGAACTTGAAAATCACAATTCTACCTATTCCCATATACCAAAACATAAATGAATAACTCATCAAAACACAAATATGAACTGCAAAATCACAATTCTACCTATTCCATATACCAAAACATCAATAACTTATCAAAACACAAATATGAACTTCAAAAAAAAAAATTCAACCTATTCCATATACCAAAACATCAATTAATAACTCATTAAAACACAAATATGAACTTCAAAATCTCAATTCCACCTATTCCATATACCAAAACATCAATGAATAACTCATCGAAACACAAATATGAACTTCAAAATCACAATTCTACCTATTCCATATAACAAAACATAATATAACTAATCAAAACACAAATATGAACTTCAAAATCACAATTCTACCTATTCCATATACCAAAACATCAATGAATAACTCATCGAAACACAAATATGAACTTCAAAATCTCAATTCTACCTATTCCATATAACAAAACATAATATAACTAATCAAAACACAAATATGAACTTCAAAATCACAATTCTACCTATTCCATATACCAAAATATCAATAACTCATCAAAACACAAATATGAACTTCAAAATCTCAATTCTACCTATTCCATATACCAAAACATCAATGAATAACTCATCGAAACACAAATATGAACTTCAAAATCACAATTCTACCTATCCCATATTCCAAAACATCAATAACTCATCAAAACACAAATATGAACTTCAAAATCTCAATTCTACCTATTCCATATACCAAAACATCAATGAATAACTCATCAAAAAACAAATATGAACTTCAAAATCACAATTCTACCTATTCCATATAACAAAACATAATATAACTCATCAAAACAAAAATATGAACTTCAAAATCACAATTCTACCTATCCCATATACCAAAACATCAATAACTCATCAAAACACAAATATGAACTTCAAAACACGATTTCTATCTATTCCATATACCAAAACAATCAATAACTCATCAAAACACAAATATGAACTTCAGAATCACAATTCTACCTATCCTATATACCAAAACATTAATAACTCATCAAAACACAAATATGAACTTCAAAATCACAATTCTACCTATTCCATATAACAAAACATCAATAACTCATCAAAACACAAATATGAACTTGAAAATCTCAATTCTACCTATTCCATATACCAAAACATCAATGAATAACTCATCAAAAAACAAATATGAACTTGAAAATCACAATTCTACCTATTCCCATATACCAAAACATAAATGAATAACTCATCAAAACACAAATATGAACTGCAAAATCACAATTCTACCTATTCCATATACCAAAACATCAATAACTTATCAAAACACAAATATGAACTTCAAAAAACAATTTCAACCTATTCCATATACCAAAACATCAATTAATAACTCATTAAAACACAAATATGAACTTCAAAATCACAATTCTACCTATCCTATATACCAAAACATTAATAACTCATCAAAACACAAATATGAACTGCAAAATCATAATTCTACCTATTCCATATACCAAAACATCAATAACTTATCAAAACACAAATATGAACTTCAAAAAACAATTTCAACCTATTCCATATACCAAAACATCAATTAATAACTCATTAAAACACAAATATGAACTTCAAAATCACAATTCTACCTATCCTATATACCAAAACATTAATAACTCATCAAAACACAAATATGAACTGCAAAATCACAATTCTACCTATTCCATATACCAAAACATAATATAACTAATCAAAACACAAATATGAACTTCAAAATCACAATTCTACCTATCCCATATACCAAAACATCAATAACTCATCAAAACACAAATATGAACTTGAAAATCTCAATTCTACCTATTCCATATACCAAAACATCAATGAATAACTCATCAAAAAACAAATATGAACTTGAAAATCACAATTCTACTTATTCCCATATACCAAAACATAAATGAATAACTCATCAAAACACAAATATGAACTGCAAAATCACAATTCTACCTATTCCATATACCAAAACATCAATAACTTATCAAAACACAAATATGAACTTCAAAAAAAAAATTCAACCTATTCCATATACCAAAACATCAATTAATAACTCATTAAAACACAAATATGAACTTCAAAATCTCAATTCCACCTATTCCATATATCAAAACATCAATGAATAACTCATCGAAACACAAATATGAACTTCAAAATCACAATTCTACCTATTCCATATAACAAAACATAATATAACTAATCAAAACACAAATATGAACTTCAAAATCACAATTCTACCTATTCCATATACCAAAACATCAATGAATAACTCATCGAAACACAAATATGAACTTCAAAATCTCAATTCTACCTATTCCATATAACAAAACATAATATAACTAATCAAAACACAAATATGAACTTCAAAATCACAATTCTACCTATTCCATATACCAAAATATCAATAACTCATCAAAACACAAATATGAACTTCAAAATCTCAATTCTACCTATTCCATATACCAAAACATAATATAACTAATCAAAACACAAATATGAACTTTAAAATCACAATACTACCTATTCCATATACCAAAATATCAACAACTCATCAAAACACAAATATGAACTTCAAAATCTCAATTCTACCTATTCCATATACCAAAACATCAATGAATAACTCATCGAAACACAAATATGAACTTCAAAATCACAATTCTACCTATCCCATATTCCAAAACATCAATAACTCATCAAAACACAAATATGAACTTCAAAATCACAATTCTACCTATTCCATATACCAAAACATCAATAACTCATCAAAACACAAATATGAACTTCAAAACACAATTTCTATCTATTTCATTTACCAAAACATCAATAACTCATCAAAACACAAATATTACCTTCAAAATCACAATTCTACCTATTCCATATAACAAAACATAATATAACTCATCAAAACACAAATATGAACTTCAAAATCACAATTCTACCTATTCCATATACCAAAACATCAATAACTCATCAAAACACAAATATGAACTTCAAAATCTCAATTCTACCTATTCCATATAACAAAACATAATATAACTAATCAAAACACAAATATGAACTTCAAAATCACAATTCTACCTATTCCATATACCAAAATATCAATAACTCATCAAAACACAAATATGAACTTCAAAATCTCAATTCTACCTATTCCATATACCAAAACATCAATGAATAACTCATCGAAACACAAATATGAACTTCAAAATCACAATTCTACCTATCCCATATACCAAAACATCAATAACTCATCAAAACACAAATATGAACTTCAAAATCTCAATTCTACCTATTCCATATACCAAAACATCAATGAATAACTCATCAAAAAACAAATATGAACTTGAAAATCACAATTCTACCTATTCCCATATACCAAAACATAAATGAATAACTCATCAAAACACAAATATGAACTGCAAAATCACAATTCTACCTATTCCATATACCAAAACATCAATAACTTATCAAAACACAAATATGAACTTCAAAAAAAAAAATTCAACCTATTCCATATACCAAAACATCAATTAATAACTCATTAAAACACAAATATGAACTTCAAAATCTCAATTCCACCTATTCCATATACCAAAACATCAATGAATAACTCATCGAAACACAAATATGAACTTCAAAATCACAATTCTACCTATTCCATATAACAAAACATAATATAACTAATCAAAACACAAATATGAACTTCAAAATCACAATTCTACCTATTCCATATACCAAAACATCAATGAATAACTCATCGAAACACAAATATGAACTTCAAAATCTCAATTCTACCTATTCCATATAACAAAACATAATATAACTAATCAAAACACAAATATGAACTTCAAAATCACAATTCTACCTATTCCATATACCAAAATATCAATAACTCATCAAAACACAAATATGAACTTCAAAATCTCAATTCTACCTATTCCATATACCAAAACATCAATGAATAACTCATCGAAACACAAATATGAACTTCAAAATCACAATTCTACCTATCCCATATTCCAAAACATCAATAACTCATCAAAACACAAATATGAACTTCAAAATCTCAATTCTACCTATTCCATATACCAAAACATCAATGAATAACTCATCAAAAAACAAATATGAACTTCAAAATCACAATTCTACCTATTCCATATAACAAAACATAATATAACTCATCAAAACAAAAATATGAACTTCAAAATCACAATTCTACCTATCCCATATACCAAAACATCAATAACTCATCAAAACACAAATATGAACTTCAAAACACGATTTCTATCTATTCCATATACCAAAACAATCAATAACTCATCAAAACACAAATATGAACTTCAGAATCACAATTCTACCTATCCTATATACCAAAACATTAATAACTCATCAAAACACAAATATGAACTTCAAAATCACAATTCTACCTATTCCATATAACAAAACATCAATAACTCATCAAAACACAAATATGAACTTGAAAATCTCAATTCTACCTATTCCATATACCAAAACATCAATGAATAACTCATCAAAAAACAAATATGAACTTGAAAATCACAATTCTACCTATTCCCATATACCAAAACATAAATGAATAACTCATCAAAACACAAATATGAACTGCAAAATCACAATTCTACCTATTCCATATACCAAAACATCAATAACTTATCAAAACACAAATATGAACTTCAAAAAACAATTTCAACCTATTCCATATACCAAAACATCAATTAATAACTCATTAAAACACAAATATGAACTTCAAAATCACAATTCTACCTATCCTATATACCAAAACATTAATAACTCATCAAAACACAAATATGAACTGCAAAATCATAATTCTACCTATTCCATATACCAAAACATCAATAACTTATCAAAACACAAATATGAACTTCAAAAAACAATTTCAACCTATTCCATATACCAAAACATCAATTAATAACTCATTAAAACACAAATATGAACTTCAAAATCACAATTCTACCTATCCTATATACCAATACATTAATAACTCATCAAAACACAAATATGAACTGCAAAATCACAATTCTACCTATTCCATATACCAAAACATAATATAACTAATCAAAACACAAATATGAACTTCAAAATCACAATTCTACCTATCCCATATACCAAAACATCAATAACTCATCAAAACACAAATATGAACTTGAAAATCTCAATTCTACCTATTCCATATACCAAAACATCAATGAATAACTCATCAAAAAACAAATATGAACTTGAAAATCACAATTCTACCTATTCCCATATACCAAAACATAAATGAATAACTCATCAAAACACAAATATGAACTGCAAAATCACAATTCTACCTATTCCATATACCAAAACATCAATAACTTATCAAAACACAAATATGAACTTCAAAAAACAATTTCAACCTATTCCATATACCAAAACATCAATTAATAACTCATTAAAACACAAATATGAACTTCAAAATCACAATTCTACCTATCCTATATACCAAAACATTAATAACTCATCAAAACACAAATATGAACTGCAAAATCATAATTCTACCTATTCCATATACCAAAACATCAATAACTTATCAAAACACAAATATGAACTTCAAAAAACAATTTCAACCTATTCCATATACCAAAACATCAATTAATAACTCATTAAAACACAAATATGAACTTCAAAATCACAATTCTACCTATCCTATATACCAAAACATTAATAACTCATCAAAACACAAATATGAACTGCAAAATCACAATTCTACCTATTCCATATACCAAAACATAATATAACTAATCAAAACACAAATATGAACTTCAAAATCACAATTCTACCTATCCCATATACCAAAACATCAATAACTCATCAAAACACAAATATGAACTTGAAAATCTCAATTCTACCTATTCCATATACCAAAACATCAATGAATAACTCATCAAAAAACAAATATGAACTTGAAAATCACAATTCTACTTATTCCCATATACCAAAACATAAATGAATAACTCATCAAAACACAAATATGAACTGCAAAATCACAATTCTACCTATTCCATATACCAAAACATCAATAACTTATCAAAACACAAATATGAACTTCAAAAAAAAAATTCAACCTATTCCATATACCAAAACATCAATTAATAACTCATTAAAACACAAATATGAACTTCAAAATCTCAATTCCACCTATTCCATATATCAAAACATCAATGAATAACTCATCGAAACACAAATATGAACTTCAAAATCACAATTCTACCTATTCCATATAACAAAACATAATATAACTAATCAAAACACAAATATGAACTTCAAAATCACAATTCTACCTATTCCATATACCAAAACATCAATGAATAACTCATCGAAACACAAATATGAACTTCAAAATCTCAATTCTACCTATTCCATATAACAAAACATAATATAACTAATCAAAACACAAATATGAACTTCAAAATCACAATTCTACCTATTCCATATACCAAAATATCAATAACTCATCAAAACACAAATATGAACTTCAAAATCTCAATTCTACCTATTCCATATACCAAAACATAATATAACTAATCAAAACACAAATATGAACTTTAAAATCACAATACTACCTATTCCATATACCAAAATATCAACAACTCATCAAAACACAAATATGAACTTCAAAATCTCAATTCTACCTATTCCATATACCAAAACATCAATGAATAACTCATCGAAACACAAATATGAACTTCAAAATCACAATTCTACCTATCCCATATTCCAAAACATCAATAACTCATCAAAACACAAATATGAACTTCAAAATCACAATTCTACCTATTCCATATACCAAAACATCAATAACTCATCAAAACACAAATATGAACTTCAAAACACAATTTCTATCTATTTCATTTACCAAAACATCAATAACTCATCAAAACACAAATATTACCTTCAAAATCACAATTCTACCTATTCCATATAACAAAACATAATATAACTCATCAAAACACAAATATGAACTTCAAAATCACAATTCTACCTATTCCATATACCAAAACATCAATAACTCATCAAAACACAAATATGAACTTCAAAATCTCAATTCTACCTATTCCATATAACAAAACATAATATAACTAATCAAAACACAAATATGAACTTCAAAATCACAATTCTACCTATTCCATATACCAAAATATCAATAACTCATCAAAACACAAATATGAACTTCAAAATCTCAATTCTACCTATTCCATATACCAAAACATCAATGAATAACTCATCGAAACACAAATATGAACTTCAAAATCACAATTCTACCTATCCCATATACCAAAACATCAATAACTCATCAAAACACAAATATGAACTTCAAAATCTCAATTCTACCTATTCCATATACCAAAACATCAATGAATAACTCATCAAAAAACAAATATGAACTTGAAAATCACAATTCTACCTATTCCCATATACCAAAACATAAATGAATAACTCATCAAAACACAAATATGAACTGCAAAATCACAATTCTACCTATTCCATATACCAAAACATCAATAACTTATCAAAACACAAATATGAACTTCAAAAAAAAAAATTCAACCTATTCCATATACCAAAACATCAATTAATAACTCATTAAAACACAAATATGAACTTCAAAATCTCAATTCCACCTATTCCATATACCAAAACATCAATGAATAACTCATCGAAACACAAATATGAACTTCAAAATCACAATTCTACCTATTCCATATAACAAAACATAATATAACTAATCAAAACACAAATATGAACTTCAAAATCACAATTCTACCTATTCCATATACCAAAACATCAATGAATAACTCATCGAAACACAAATATGAACTTCAAAATCTCAATTCTACCTATTCCATATAACAAAACATAATATAACTAATCAAAACACAAATATGAACTTCAAAATCACAATTCTACCTATTCCATATACCAAAATATCAATAACTCATCAAAACACAAATATGAACTTCAAAATCTCAATTCTACCTATTCCATATACCAAAACATCAATGAATAACTCATCGAAACACAAATATGAACTTCAAAATCACAATTCTACCTATCCCATATTCCAAAACATCAATAACTCATCAAAACACAAATATGAACTTCAAAATCTCAATTCTACCTATTCCATATACCAAAACATCAATGAATAACTCATCAAAAAACAAATATGAACTTCAAAATCACAATTCTACCTATTCCATATAACAAAACATAATATAACTCATCAAAACAAAAATATGAACTTCAAAATCACAATTCTACCTATCCCATATACCAAAACATCAATAACTCATCAAAACACAAATATGAACTTCAAAACACGATTTCTATCTATTCCATATACCAAAACAATCAATAACTCATCAAAACACAAATATGAACTTCAGAATCACAATTCTACCTATCCTATATACCAAAACATTAATAACTCATCAAAACACAAATATGAACTTCAAAATCACAATTCTACCTATTCCATATAACAAAACATCAATAACTCATCAAAACACAAATATGAACTTGAAAATCTCAATTCTACCTATTCCATATACCAAAACATCAATGAATAACTCATCAAAAAACAAATATGAACTTGAAAATCACAATTCTACCTATTCCCATATACCAAAACATAAATGAATAACTCATCAAAACACAAATATGAACTGCAAAATCACAATTCTACCTATTCCATATACCAAAACATCAATAACTTATCAAAACACAAATATGAACTTCAAAAAACAATTTCAACCTATTCCATATACCAAAACATCAATTAATAACTCATTAAAACACAAATATGAACTTCAAAATCACAATTCTACCTATCCTATATACCAAAACATTAATAACTCATCAAAACACAAATATGAACTGCAAAATCATAATTCTACCTATTCCATATACCAAAACATCAATAACTTATCAAAACACAAATATGAACTTCAAAAAACAATTTCAACCTATTCCATATACCAAAACATCAATTAATAACTCATTAAAACACAAATATGAACTTCAAAATCACAATTCTACCTATCCTATATACCAATACATTAATAACTCATCAAAACACAAATATGAACTGCAAAATCACAATTCTACCTATTCCATATACCAAAACATAATATAACTAATCAAAACACAAATATGAACTTCAAAATCACAATTCTACCTATCCCATATACCAAAACATCAATAACTCATCAAAACACAAATATGAACTTGAAAATCTCAATTCTACCTATTCCATATACCAAAACATCAATGAATAACTCATCAAAAAACAAATATGAACTTGAAAATCACAATTCTACCTATTCCCATATACCAAAACATAAATGAATAACTCATCAAAACACAAATATGAACTGCAAAATCACAATTCTACCTATTCCATATACCAAAACATCAATAACTTATCAAAACACAAATATGAACTTCAAAAAAAAAATTCAACCTATTCCATATACCAAAACATCAATTAATAACTCATTAAAACACAAATATGAACTTCAAAATCTCAATTCCACCTATTCCATATACCAAAACATCAATGAATAACTCATCGAAACACAAATATGAACTTCAAAATCACAATTCTACCTATTCCATATAACAAAACATAATATAACTAATCAAAACACAAATATGAACTTCAAAATCACAATTCTACCTATTCCATATACCAAAACATCAATGAATAACTCATCGAAACACAAATATGAACTTCAAAATCTCAATTCTACCTATTCCATATAACAAAACATAATATAACTAATCAAAACACAAATATGAACTTCAAAATCACAATTCTACCTATTCCATATACCAAAATATCAATAATTCATCAAAACACAAATATGAACTTCAAAATCTCAATTCTACCTATTCCATATACCAAAACATCAATGAATAACTCATCGAAACACAAATATGAACTTCAAAATCACAATTCTACCTATCCCATATTCCAAAACATCAATAACTCATCAAAACACAAATATGAACTTCAAAATCTCAATTCTACCTATTCCATATACCAAAACATCAATGAATAACTCATCAAAAAACAAATATGAACTTCAAAATCACAATTCTACCTATTCCATATAACAAAACATAATATAACTCATCAAAACAAAAATATGAACTTCAAAATCACAATTCTACCTATCCCATATACCAAAACATCAATAACTCATCAAAACACAAATATGAACTTCAAAACACGATTTCAATCTATTCCATATACCAAAACAATCAATAACTCATCAAAACACAAATATGAACTTCAGAATCACAATTCTACCTATCCTATATACCAAAACATTAATAACTCATCAAAACACAAATATGAACTTCAAAATCACAATTCTACCTATTCCATATACCAAAACATCAATAACTCATCAAAATACAAATATGAACTTCAAAATCACAATTCTACCTATTCCATATAACAAAACATAATATAACTAATCAAAACACAAATATGAACTTCAAAATCACAATTCTACCTATTCCATATACCAAAACATCAATAACTCATCAAAACAAAAATATGAACTTCAAAATCTCAATTCTACCTATTCCTTATACCAAAACATCAATGAATAACTCATCGAAACACAAATATGAACTTCAAAATCACAATTCTACCTATCCCATATACCAAAACATCAATAACTCATCAAAACACAAATATGAACTTCAAAATCTCAATTCTACCTATTCCATATACCAAAACATCAATGAATAACTCATCGAAACACAAATATGAACTTCAAAATCACAATTCTACCTATCCCATATTCCAAAACATCAATAACTCATCAAAACACAAATATGAACTTCAAAAAACAATTTCAACCTATTCCATATACCAAAACATCAATTAATAACTCATTAAAACACAAATATGAACTTCAAAATCACAATTCTACCTATTCCATATACCAAAACATCAATAACTTATCAAAACACAAATATGAACTTCAAAAAACAATTTCAACCTATTCCATATACCAAAACATCAATTAATAACTCATTAAAACACAAATATGAACTTCAAAATCACAATTCTACCTATCCTATATACCAAAACATTAATAACTCATCAAAACACAAATATGAACTTCAAAATCACAATTCTACCTATTCCATATACCAAAACATCAATAACTCATCAAAATACAAATATGAACTTCAAAATCACAATTCTACCTATTCCATATAACAAAACATAATATAACTAATCAAAACACAAATATGAACTTCAAAATCACAATTCTACCTATTCCATATACCAAAACGTCAATAACTCATCAAAACAAAAATATGAACTTCAAAATCTCAATTCTACCTATTCCTTATACCAAAACATCAATGAATAACTCATCGAAACACAAATATGAACTTCAAAATCACAATTCTACCTATCCCATATACCAAAACATCAATAACTCATCAAAACACAAATATGAACTTCAAAATCTCAATTCTACCTATTCCATATACCAAAACATCAATGAATAACTCATCAAAAAAAAAATATGAACTTCAAAATCACAATTCTACCTATTCCCATATACCAAAACATAAATGAATAACTCATCAAAACACAAATATGAACTGCAAAATCACAATTCTACCTATTCCATATACCAAAACATCAATAACTTATCAAAACACAAATATGAACTTCAAAAAACAATTTCAACCTATTCCATATACCAAAACATCAATTAATAACTCATTAAAACACAAATATGAACTTCAAAATCACAATTCTACCTATCCTATATACCAAAACATTAATAACTCATCAAAACACAAATATAAACTGCAAAATCACAATTCTACATATTCCATATACCAAAACATCAATAACTTATCAAAACACAAATATGAACTTCAAAAAACAATTTCAACCTATTCCATATACCAAAACATCAATTAATAACTCATTAAAACACAAATATGAACTTCAAAATCACAATTCTACCTATCCTATATACCAAAACATTAATAACTCATCAAAACACAAATATGAACTGCAAAATCACAATTCTACCTATTCCATATACCAAAACATAATATAACTAATCAAAACACAAATATGAACTTCAAAATCACAATTCTACCTATCCCATATACCAAAACATCAATAACTCATCAAAACACAAATATGAACTTGAAAATCTCAATTCTACCTATTCCATATACCAAAACATCAATGAATAACTCATCAAAAAACAAATATGAACTTGAAAATCACAATTCTACCTATTCCCATATACCAAAACATAAATGAATAACTCATCAAAACACAAATATGAACTGCAAAATCACAATTCTACCTATTCCATATACCAAAACATCAATAACTTATCAAAACACAAATATGAACTTCAAAAAAAAAATTCAACCTATTCCATATACCAAAACATCAATTAATAACTCATTAAAACACAAATATGAACTTCAAAATCTCAATTACACCTATTCCATATATCAAAACATCAATGAATAACTCATCGAAACACAAATATGAACTTCAAAATCACAATTCTACCTATTCCATATAACAAAACATAATATAACTAATCAAAACACAAATATGAACTTCAAAATCACAATTCTACCTATTCCATATACCAAAACATCAATGAATAACTCATCGAAACACAAATATGAACTTCAAAATCTCAATTCTACCTATTCCATATAACAAAACATAATATAACTAATCAAAACACAAATATGAACTTCAAAATCACAATTCTACCTATTCCATATACCAAAATATCAATAACTCATCAAAACACAAATATGAACTTCAAAATCTCAATTCTACCTATTCCATATACCAAAACATAATATAACTAATCAAAACACAAATATGAACTTTAAAATCACAATACTACCTATTCCATATACCAAAATATCAACAACTCATCAAAACACAAATATGAACTTCAAAATCTCAATTCTACCAATTCCATATACCAAAACATCAATGAATAACTCATCGAAACACAAATATGAACTTCAAAATCACAATTCTACCTATCCCATATTCCAAAACATCAATAACTCATCAAAACACAAATATGAACTTCAAAATCACAATTCTACCTATTCCATATACCAAAACATCAATAACTCATCAAAACACAAATATGAACTTCAAAACACAATTTCTATCTATTTCATTTACCAAAACATCAATAACTCATCAAAACACAAATATTACCTTCAAAATCACAATTCTACCTATTCCATATAACAAAACATAATATAACTCATCAAAACACAAATATGAACTTCAAAATCTCAATTCTACCTATTCCATATACCAAAACATCAATGAATAACTCATCGAAACACAAATATGAACTTCAAAATCACAATTCTACCTATCCCATATTCCAAAACATCAATAACTCATCAAAACACAAATATGAACTTCAAAATCTCAATTCTACCTATTCCATATACCAAAACATCAATGAATAACTCATCAAAAAACAAATATGAACTTCAAAATCACAATTCTACCTATTCCATATAACAAAACATAATATAACTCATCAAAACAAAAATATGAACTTCAAAATCACAATTCTACCTATCCCATATACCAAAACATCAATAACTCATCAAAACACAAATATGAACTTCAAAACACGATTTCTATCTATTCCATATACCAAAACAATCAATAACTCATCAAAACACAAATATGAACTTCAGAATCACAATTCTACCTATCCTATATACCAAAACATTAATAACTCATCAAAACACAAATATGAACTTCAAAATCACAATTCTACCTATTCCATATAACAAAACATCAATAACTCATCAAAACACAAATATGAACTTGAAAATCTCAATTCTACCTATTCCATATACCAAAACATCAATGAATAACTCATCAAAAAACAAATATGAACTTGAAAATCACAATTCTACCTATTCCCATATACCAAAACATAAATGAATAACTCATCAAAACACAAATATGAACTGCAAAATCACAATTCTACCTATTCCATATACCAAAACATCAATAACTTATCAAAACACAAATATGAACTTCAAAAAACAATTTCAACCTATTCCATATACCAAAACATCAATTAATAACTCATTAAAACACAAATATGAACTTCAAAATCACAATTCTACCTATCCTATATACCAAAACATTAATTGTTGGATCGTGTCAAGTGTTGAGAGGGGGGGGTGAATCAACACTCTATCAATTTTTCTTTCAACTAAAGGATTCCCTCTCAAATGTTAGCTCAGTTAGAGCTTATTGTTGAACTCACGTTTTGGCTTAGATGGACTGTTGGCAGATCAGATCAACCAAGGAAGACATCAGATCAGCCAAGGAAGACATCAGATCAATTCAATCACTCAAGGAGGGTTTACTTACACAACCATGACACTCCTGTTCAAGCTTACAGTTTGATAATACCACACCAGTCAAGACACACTCAAAGCAGTAAATGTGCAAGGGGGATTTTTACGTGGTTCGATCAAATGATCTACATCCACGGACAGATTCACTCCTGTCAATCTTCACTATCACAGAATCATTCAGCTCTGGCCTCACTGACCATAAGCAACATAAACAAGAGCTCACTGCTCAACACATTGAGGTTCACTACCTCTACAAGTTCATCAACTAAAACAATAACATGTAAATCTCTGTTGTGCTGCCTTTTCTACACAAATATCTTTCAAAATCACTTAATGAAAGACGTTTGATAGTGTTCTAGGCTTACCACCTGAAGCTGCAATCTCAGGGTCAGTTCTCCCGATTCTGCTCCTCCTCAGCTTCTTCTTCTCCTTGACTTCTGCCTCTCCAGCGCTTCAGCTTCTCCTTGTGCAGCAGACTGTTTCTTTCTCTCTTGTGTTTCTCATATCATCCTTTTTTCTGCTCTCACTCTTTTTCTCCTCCCTTTTCTCGGTTTCGTTCTGTTCAGCACTCACCTAGGCTGCTGCTCCTCTCTCTCTCTTTTTCTTTCTTTTCGTGCCTTCTTTCTCTTTGGGTTTTTCCTCCCAATGTGGTTTATCCTGCATTCTACAGTTGTTGTGCCTACCACACCTACTCATCTGCCCGTTTCTTTTCCCAGAAGAAAAACTGTGCCCTACGTGCGGTGTGTCAGCATATCTTACACGGAAGGCGGCTCAAGATTCATATAATCCATTTTCAACCTTTTTAAGTTGCAACTTGCTTGCCATGTCATATTGTTGACTGTACTCCTTCAGACTTTCTCGAGTAGCTTGTCTTAGATATGTTGAAACAGCAGAAGTGATCTGATCTTAGCTTATAGCTGATCTGATGTGCCCGGCATTTGATCTGATGTCACGCTTCGGTTGATCTGATGTTAGCATGCAGTTGATCTGATGTTAGCCTTCGGTTGATCTGATGTTAGCTTGCAGTTGATCTGATGTTAGCCTTCGGTTGATCTGATGTTAGCTTGCAGTTGATCTGATGTTAGCCTCCGGTTGATCTGATGTTAGCTTCATGTCACAACGTTCTGTCCAGCAACTCAGAACCATCCATGTAGCTCCTGCAGTTCTTCTGATCGGCACTTCTTGATTCTTTTGTATTTCTGCTCGCTCACCGGATTGCTAGATACTTCAACATGATGCTCCTGCGTCTTCTGAATCTTTGGGAGACTTTTAGAGTCGCGCGTTTGAGGTGTGATTCACTAGCCGTCCTTGACTTCAGCTTCTTAGGTGTCTGCTCTAGCTCTCCAGCCTTGAGTTGTTCTCTTCTGCTACAAATATGTTTTGTTGCTGACTTGCCTTGCTTCTGTGAAACTAAGCTGCTGAGCAATCCCTTGAGAATTTGATCTGATCTTTACTTCCGTTGATCTGATTTGTGCTGCATGTGATCTGATATGTGTATCCTTTGATCTGATGCGCACTGCATTTGATCTGATCTTCACTTCCTTTGATCTGATTTGTGCTGCATGTGATCTGATGTGTGCATCCTTTGATCTGATGCGCACTGCATTTGATCTGATCTTCACTTCCCTTGATCTGATCTGTGTGGCCTTTGATCTGATGTGCGCGTAACTTGTCTGTGCAGCCTTTGATCTGCTGTGCGCGTAACTTGATCTGATCTGTGCAGCCTTTGATCTGATGTGCGCGTAACTTGATCTGATCTGTGCAGCCTTTGATCTGATGTGCGCGTAACTTGTCTGTGCAGCCTTTGATCTGATGTGCGCGTAACTTGATCTGATCTGTGCAGCCTTTGATCTGATATGCCAACAGTACACTTCCTTCTCATTTTGGCACTTCAGTTTATTCATCGGCTTCTTGCTGAGATTTTGTCCAGACAATCCTCATGAACTCAGTCCATTATTGCCTTAGTAATTCACAGATTTGTCACAATGTGGTTGCAACAATTACAACACAACATTGGACTTTAATAAAGGCTAAGAAAGCTTCATTGTAGCAGCTCCAATGGCTCAACATTAATAACTCATCAAAACACAAATATGAACTGCAAAATCATAATTCTACCTATTCCATATACCAAAACATCAATAACTTATCAAAACACAAATATGAACTTCAAAAAACAATTTCAACCTATTCCATATACCAAAACATCAATTAATAACTCATTAAAACACAAATATGAACTTCAAAATCACAATTCTACCTATCCTATATACCAATACATTAATAACTCATCAAAACACAAATATGAACTGCAAAATCACAATTCTACCTATTCCATATACCAAAACATAATATAACTAATCAAAACACAAATATGAACTTCAAAATCACAATTCTACCTATCCCATATACCAAAACATCAATAACTCATCAAAACACAAATATGAACTTGAAAATCTCAATTCTACCTATTCCATATACCAAAACATCAATGAATAACTCATCAAAAAACAAATATGAACTTGAAAATCACAATTCTACCTATTCCCATATACCAAAACATAAATGAATAACTCATCAAAACACAAATATGAACTGCAAAATCACAATTCTACCTATTCCATATACCAAAACATCAATAACTTATCAAAACACAAATATGAACTTCAAAAAAAAAATTCAACCTATTCCATATACCAAAACATCAATTAATAACTCATTAAAACACAAATATGAACTTCAAAATCTCAATTCCACCTATTCCATATACCAAAACATCAATGAATAACTCATCGAAACACAAATATGAACTTCAAAATCACAATTCTACCTATTCCATATAACAAAACATAATATAACTAATCAAAACACAAATATGAACTTCAAAATCACAATTCTACCTATTCCATATACCAAAACATCAATGAATAACTCATCGAAACACAAATATGAACTTCAAAATCTCAATTCTACCTATTCCATATAACAAAACATAATATAACTAATCAAAACACAAATATGAACTTCAAAATCACAATTCTACCTATTCCATATACCAAAATATCAATAATTCATCAAAACACAAATATGAACTTCAAAATCTCAATTCTACCTATTCCATATACCAAAACATCAATGAATAACTCATCGAAACACAAATATGAACTTCAAAATCACAATTCTACCAATCCCATATTCCAAAACATCAATAACTCATCAAAACACAAATATGAACTTCAAAATCTCAATTCTACCTATTCCATATACCAAAACATCAATGAATAACTCATCAAAAAACAAATATGAACTTCAAAATCACAATTCTACCTATTCCATATAACAAAACATAATATAACTCATCAAAACAAAAATATGAACTTCAAAATCACAATTCTACCTATCCCATATACCAAAACATCAATAACTCATCAAAACACAAATATGAACTTCAAAACACGATTTCAATCTATTCCATATACCAAAACAATCAATAACTCATCAAAACACAAATATGAACTTCAGAATCACAATTCTACCTATCCTATATACCAAAACATTAATAACTCATCAAAACACAAATATGAACTTCAAAATCACAATTCTACCTATTCCATATAACAAAACATCAATAACTCATCAAAACACAAATATGAACTTCAAAATCACAATTCTACCTATTCCATATAACAAAACATAATATAACTCATCAAAACACAAATATGAACTTCAAAATCACAATTCTACCTATTCCACATACCAAAACATCAATAACTCATCAAAACACAAATATGAACTTCAAAATCACAATTCTACCTATCCCATATACCAAACCATCAATAACTCATTAAAACACAAATATGAACTTCAAAATGACAATTCTACCTATTCCATATAACAAAACATAATATAACTCATCAAAACACAAATATGAACTTCAAAATCACAATTCTACCTATTCCATATATCAAAACATAATATAACTCATCAAAACACAAATATGAACTTCAAAATCACAATTCCACCTATTCCATATACCAAAACATCAATGAATAACTCATCGAAACACAAATATGAACTTCAAAATCACAATTCTACCTATTCCATATAACAAAACATAATATAACTAATCAAAACACAAATATGAACTTCAAAATCACAATTCTACCTATTCCATATACCAAAACATCAATGAATAACTCATCGAAACACAAATATGAACTTCAAAATCTCAATTCTACCTATTCCATATAACAAAACATAATATAACTAATCAAAACACAAATATGAACTTCAAAATCACAATTCTACCTATTCCATATACCAAAATATCAATAACTCATCAAAACACAAATATGAATTTCAAAATCTCAATTCTACCTATTCCATATACCAAAACATCAATGAATAACTCATCGAAACACAAATATGAACTTCAAAATCACAATTCTACCTATCCCATATTCCAAAACATCAATAACTCATCAAAACACAAATATGAACTTCAAAATCACAATTCTACCTATTCCATATACCAAAACATCAATAACTCATCAAAACACAAATATGAACTTCAAAACACAATTTCTATCTATTTCATTTACCAAAACATCAATAACTCATCAAAACACAAATATTACCTTCAAAATCACAATTCTACCTATTCCATATAACAAAACATAATATAACTCATCAAAACACAAATATGAACTTCAAAATCACAATTCTACCTATTCCATATACCAAAACATCAATAACTCATCAAAACACAAATATGAACTTCAAAATCTCAATTCTACCTATTCCATATAACAAAACATAATATAACTAATCAAAACACAAATATGAACTTCAAAATCACAATTCTACCTATTCCATATACCAAAATATCAATAACTCATCAAAACACAAATATGAACTTCAAAATCTCAATTCTACCTATTCCATATACCAAAACGTCAATGAATAACTCATCGAAACACAAATATGAACTTCAAAATCACAATTCTACCTATCCCATATACCAAAACATCAATAACTCATCAAAACACAAATATGAACTTCAAAATCTCAATTCTACCTATTCCATATACCAAAACATCAATGAATAACTCATCAAAAAACAAATATGAACTTCAAAATCACAATTCTACCTATTCCATATAACAAAACATAATATAACTCATCAAAACAAAAATATGAACTTCAAAATCACAATTCTACCTATCCCATATACCAAAACATCAATAACTCATCAAAACACAAATATGAACTTCAAAACACGATTTCTATCTATTCCATATACCAAAACAATCAATAACTCATCAAAACACAAATATGAACTTCAGAATCACAATTCTACCTATCCTATATACCAAAACATTAATAACTCATCAAAACACAAATATGAACTTCAAAATCACAATTCTACCTATTCCATATACCAAAACATCAATAACTTATCAAAACACAAATATGAACTTCAAAAAAAAAAATTCAACCTATTCCATATACCAAAACATCAATTAATAACTCATTAAAACACAAATATGAACTTCAAAATCTCAATTCCACCTATTCCATATACCAAAACATCAATGAATAACTCATCGAAACACAAATATGAACTTCAAAATCACAATTCTACCTATTCCATATAACAAAACATAATATAACTAATCAAAACACAAATATGAACTTCAAAATCACAATTCTACCTATTCCATATACCAAAACATCAATGAATAACTCATCGAAACACAAATATGAACTTCAAAATCTCAATTCTACCTATTCCATATAACAAAACATAATATAACTAATCAAAACACAAATATGAACTTCAAAATCACAATTCTACCTATTCCATATACCAAAATATCAATAACTCATCAAAACACAAATATGAACTTCAAAATCTCAATTCTACCTATTCCATATACCAAAACATCAATGAATAACTCATCGAAACACAAATATGAACTTCAAAATCACAATTCTACCTATCCCATATTCCAAAACATCAATAACTCATCAAAACACAAATATGAACTTCAAAATCTCAATTCTACCTATTCCATATACCAAAACATCAATGAATAACTCATCAAAAAACAAATATGAACTTCAAAATCACAATTCTACCTATTCCATATAACAAAACATAATATAACTCATCAAAACAAAAATATGAACTTCAAAATCACAATTCTACCTATCCCATATACCAAAACATCAATAACTCATCAAAACACAAATATGAACTTCAAAACACGATTTCTATCTATTCCATATACCAAAACAATCAATAACTCATCAAAACACAAATATGAACTTCAGAATCACAATTCTACCTATCCAATATACCAAAACATTAATAACTCATCAAAACACAAATATGAACTTCAAAATCACAATTCTACCTATTCCATATAACAAAACATCAATAACTCATCAAAACACAAATATGAACTTGAAAATCTCAATTCTACCTATTCCATATACCAAAACATCAATGAATAACTCATCAAAAAACAAATATGAACTTGAAAATCACAATTCTACCTATTCCCATATACCAAAACATAAATGAATAACTCATCAAAACACAAATATGAACTGCAAAATCACAATTCTACCTATTCCATATACCAAAACATCAATAACTTATCAAAACACAAATATGAACTTCAAAAAACAATTTCAACCTATTCCATATACCAAAACATCAATTAATAACTCATTAAAACACAAATATGAACTTCAAAATCACAATTCTACCTATCCTATATACCAAAACATTAATAACTCATCAAAACACAAATATGAACTGCAAAATCATAATTCTACCTATTCCATATACCAAAACATCAATAACTTATCAAAACACAAATATGAACTTCAAAAAACAATTTCAACCTATTCCATATACCAAAACATCAATTAATAACTCATTAAAACACAAATATGAACTTCAAAATCACAATTCTACCTATCCTATATACCAATACATTAATAACTCATCAAAACACAAATATGAACTGCAAAATCACAATTCTACCTATTCCATATACCAAAACATAATATAACTAATCAAAACACAAATATGAACTTCAAAATCACAATTCTACCTATCCCATATACCAAAACATCAATAACTCATCAAAACACAAATATGAACTTGAAAATCTCAATTCTACCTATTCCATATACCAAAACATCAATGAATAACTCATCAAAAAACAAATATGAACTTGAAAATCACAATTCTACCTATTCCCATATACCAAAACATAAATGAATAACTCATCAAAACACAAATATGAACTGCAAAATCACAATTCTACCTATTCCATATACCAAAACATCAATAACTTATCAAAACACAAATATGAACTTCAAAAAAAAAATTCAACCTATTCCATATACCAAAACATCAATTAATAACTCATTAAAACACAAATATGAACTTCAAAATCTCAATTCCACCTATTCCATATACCAAAACATCAATGAATAACTCATCGAAACACAAATATGAACTTCAAAATCACAATTCTACCTATTCCATATACCAAAACATCAATGAATAACTCATCGAAACACAAATATGAACTTCAAAATCTAAATTCTACCTATTCCATATAACAAAACATAATATAACTAATCAAAACACAAATATGAACTTCAAAATCACAATTCTACCTATTCCATATACCAAAATATCAATAACTCATCAAAACACAAATATGAACTTCAAAATCTCAATTCTACCTATTCCATATACCAAAACATCAATGAATAACTCATCGAAACACAAATATGAACTTCAAAATCACAATTCTACCTATCCCATATTCCAAAACATCAATAACTCATCAAAACACAAATATGAACTTCAAAATCTCAATTCTACCTATTCCATATACCAAAACATCAATGAATAACTCATCAAAAAACAAATATGAACTTCAAAATCACAATTCTACCTATTCCATATAACAAAACATAATATAACTCATCAAAACAAAAATATGAACTTCAAAATCACAATTCTACCTATCCCATATACCAAAACATCAATAACTTATCAAAACACAAATATGAACTTCAAAATCACAATTCTACCTATCCCATATACCAAAACATCAATTAGTAACTCATTAAAACACAAATATGAACTTCAAAATCACAATTCTACCTATCCTATATACCAAAACATTAATAACTCATCAAAACACAAATATGAACTGCAAAATCATAATTCTACCTATTCCATATACCAAAACATCAATAACTTATCAAAACACAAATATGAACTTCAAAAAACAATTTCAACCTATTCCATATACCAAAACATCAATTAATAACTCATTAAAACACAAATATGAACTTCAAAATCACAATTCTACCCATCCTATATACCAAAACATTAATAACTCATCAAAACACAAATATGAACTGCAAAATCACAATTCTACCTATTCCATATACCAAAACATAATATAACTAATCAAAACACAAATATGAACTTCAAAATCACAATTCTACCTATCCCATATACCAAAACATCAATAACTCATCAAAACACAAATATGAACTTGAAAATCTCAATTCTACCTATTCCATATACCAAAACATCAATGAATAACTCATCAAAAAACAAATATGAACTTGAAAATCACAATTCTACCTATTCCCATATACCAAAACATAAATGAATAACTCATCAAAACACAAATATGAACTGCAAAATCACAATTCTACCTATTCCATATACCAAAACATCAATAACTTATCAAAACACAAATATGAACTTCAAAAAAAAAATTCAACCTATTCCATATACCAAAACATCAATTAATAACTCATTAAAACACAAATATGAACTTCAAAATCTCAATTCCACCTATTCTATATACCAAAACATCAATGAATAACTCATCGAAACACAAATATGAACTTCAAAATCACAATTCTACCTATTCCATATAACAAAACATAATATAACTAATCAAAACACAAATATGAACTTCAAAATCACAATTCTACCTATTCCATATACCAAAATATCAATAACTCATCAAAACACAAATATGAACTTCAAAATCTCAATTCTACCTATTCCATATACCAAAACGTCAATGAATAACTCATCGAAACACAAATATGAACTTCAAAATCACAATTCTACCTATCCCATATACCAAAACATCAATAACTCATCAAAACACAAATATGAACTTCAAAATCTCAATTCTACCAATTCCATATACCAAAACATCAATGAATAACTCATCGAAACACAAATATGAACTTCAAAAAACAATTTCAATTTATTCCATATACCAAAACATCAATTAATAACTCATTAAAACACAAATATGAACTTCAAAATCACAATTCTACCTATCCTATATACCAAAACATTAATAACTCATCAAAACACAAATATGAACTGCAAAATCATAATTCTACCTATTCCATATACCAAAACATCAATAACTTATCAAAACACAAATATGAACTTCAAAAAACAATTTCAACCTATTCCATATACCAAAACATCAATTAATAACTCATTAAAACACAAATATGAACTTCAAAATCACAATTCTACCTATCCTATATACCAAAACATTAATAACTCATCAAAACACAAATATGAACTGCAAAATCACAATTCTACCTATTCCATATACCAAAACATAATATAACTAATCAAAACACAAATATGAACTTCAAAATCACAATTCTACCTATCCCATATACCAAAACATCAATAACTCATCAAAACACAAATATGAACTTGAAAATCTCAATTCTACCTATTCCATATACCAAAACATCAATGAATAACTCATCAAAAAACAAATATGAACTTGAAAATCACAATTCTACCTATTCCCATATACCAAAACATAAATGAATAACTCATCAAAACACAAATATGAACTGCAAAATCACAATTCTACCTATTCCATATACCAAAACATCAATAACTTATCAAAACACAAATATGAACTTCAAAAAAAAAATTCAACCTATTCCATATACCAAAACATCAATTAATAACTCATTAAAACACAAATATGAACTTCAAAATCTCAATTCCACCTATTCCATATACCAAAACATCAATGAATAACTCATCGAAACACAAATATGAACTTCAAAATCACAATTCTACCTATTCCATATAACAAAACATAATATAACTAATCAAAACACAAATATGAACTTCAAAATCACAATTCTACCTATTCCATATACCAAAACATCAATGAATAACTCATCGAAACACAAATATGAACTTCAAAATCTCAATTCTACCTATTCCATATAACAAAACATAATATAACTAATCAAAACACAAATATGAACTTCAAAATCACAATTCTACCTATTCCATATACCAAAATATCAATAACTCATCAAAACACAAATATGAACTTCAAAATCTCAATTCTACCTATTCCATATACCAAAACATCAATGAATAACTCATCGAAACACAAATATGAACTTCAAAATCACAATTCTACCTATCCCATATTCCAAAACATCAATAACACATCAAAACACAAATATGAACATCAAAATCTCAATTCTACCTATTCCATATACCAAAACATCAATGAATAACTCATCAAAAAACAAATATGAACTTCAAAATCACAATTCTACCTATTCCATATAACAAAACATCAATGAATAACTCATCGAAACACAAATATGAACTTCAAAATCACAATTCCACCTATTCCATATACCAAAACATCAATGAATAACTCATCGAAACACAAATATGAACTTCAAAATCACAATTCTACCTATTCCATATAACAAAACATAATATAACTAATCAAAACACAAATATGAACTTCAAAATCACAATTCTACCTATTCCATATACCAAAACATCAATGAATAACTCATCGAAACACAAATATGAACTTCAAAATCTCAATTCTACCTATTCCATATAACAAAACATAATATAACTAATCAAAACACAAATATGAACTTCAAAATCACAATTCTACCTATTCCATATACCAAAATATCAATAACTCATCAAAACACAAATATGAATTTCAAAATCTCAATTCTACCTATTCCATATACCAAAACATCAATGAATAACTCATCGAAACACAAATATGAACTTCAAAATCACAATTCTACCTATCCCATATTCCAAAACATCAATAACTCATCAAAACACAAATATGAACTTCAAAATCACAATTCTACCTATTCCATATACCAAAACATCAATAACTCATCAAAACACAAATATGAACTTCAAAACACAATTTCTATCTATTTCATTTACCAAAACATCAATAACTCATCAAAACACAAATATTACCTTCAAAATCACAATTCTACCTATTCCATATAACAAAACATAATATAACTCATCAAAACACAAATATGAACTTCAAAATCACAATTCTACCTATTCCATATACCAAAACATCAATAACTCATCAAAACACAAATATGAACTTCAAAATCTCAATTCTACCTATTCCATATAACAAAACATAATATAACTAATCAAAACACAAATATGAACTTCAAAATCACAATTCTACCTATTCCATATACCAAAATATCAATAACTCATCAAAACACAAATATGAACTTCAAAATCTCAATTCTACCTATTCCATATACCAAAACGTCAATGAATAACTCATCGAAACACAAATATGAACTTCAAAATCACAATTCTACCTATCCCATATACCAAAACATCAATAACTCATCAAAACACAAATATGAACTTCAAAATCTCAATTCTACCTATTCCATATACCAAAACATCAATGAATAACTCATCAAAAAACAAATATGAACTTCAAAATCACAATTCTACCTATTCCATATAACAAAACATAATATAACTCATCAAAACAAAAATATGAACTTCAAAATCACAATTCTACCTATTCCATATACCAAAATATCAATAACTCATCAAAACACAAATATGAATTTCAAAATCTCAATTCTACCTATTCCATATACCAAAACATCAATGAATAACTCATCGAAACACAAATATGAACTTCAAAATCACAATTCTACCTATCCCATATTCCAAAACATCAATAACTCATCAAAACACAAATATGAACTTCAAAATCACAATTCTACCTATTCCATATACCAAAACATCAATAACTCATCAAAACACAAATATGAACTTCAAAACACGATTTCTATCTATTCCATATACCAAAACAATCAATAACTCATCAAAACACAAATATGAACTTCAGAATCACAATTCTACCTATCCTATATACCAAAACATTAATAACTCATCAAAACACAAATATGAACTTCAAAATCACAATTCTACCTATTCCATATACCAAAACATCAATAACTTATCAAAACACAAATATGAACTTCAAAAAAAAAAATTCAACCTATTCCATATACCAAAACATCAATTAATAACTCATTAAAACACAAATATGAACTTCAAAATCTCAATTCCACCTATTCCATATACCAAAACATCAATGAATAACTCATCGAAACACAAATATGAACTTCAAAATCACAATTCTACCTATTCCATATAACAAAACATAATATAACTAATCAAAACACAAATATGAACTTCAAAATCACAATTCTACCTATTCCATATACCAAAACATCAATGAATAACTCATCGAAACACAAATATGAACTTCAAAATCTCAATTCTACCTATTCCATATAACAAAACATAATATAACTAATCAAAACACAAATATGAACTTCAAAATCACAATTCTACCTATTCCATATACCAAAATATCAATAACTCATCAAAACACAAATATGAACTTCAAAATCTCAATTCTACCTATTCCATATACCAAAACATCAATGAATAACTCATCGAAACACAAATATGAACTTCAAAATCACAATTCTACCTATCCCATATTCCAAAACATCAATAACTCATCAAAACACAAATATGAACTTCAAAATCTCAATTCTACCTATTCCATATACCAAAACATCAATGAATAACTCATCAAAAAACAAATATGAACTTCAAAATCACAATTCTACCTATTCCATATAACAAAACATAATATAACTCATCAAAACAAAAATATGAACTTCAAAATCACAATTCTACCTATCCCATATACCAAAACATCAATAACTCATCAAAACACAAATATGAACTTCAAAACACGATTTCTATCTATTCCATATACCAAAACAATCAATAACTCATCAAAACACAAATATGAACTTCAGAATCACAATTCTACCTATCCAATATACCAAAACATTAATAACTCATCAAAACACAAATATGAACTTCAAAATCACAATTCTACCTATTCCATATAACAAAACATCAATAACTCATCAAAACACAAATATGAACTTGAAAATCTCAATTCTACCTATTCCATATACCAAAACATCAATGAATAACTCATCAAAAAACAAATATGAACTTGAAAATCACAATTCTACCTATTCCCATATACCAAAACATAAATGAATAACTCATCAAAACACAAATATGAACTGCAAAATCACAATTCTACCTATTCCATATACCAAAACATCAATAACTTATCAAAACACAAATATGAACTTCAAAAAACAATTTCAACCTATTCCATATACCAAAACATCAATTAATAACTCATTAAAACACAAATATGAACTTCAAAATCACGATTCTACCTATCCTATATACCAAAACATTAATAACTCATCAAAACACAAATATGAACTGCAAAATCATAATTCTACCTATTCCATATACCAAAACATCAATAACTTATCAAAACACAAATATGAACTTCAAAAAACAATTTCAACCTATTCCATATACCAAAACATCAATTAATAACTCATTAAAACACAAATATGAACTTCAAAATCACAATTCTACCTATCCTATATACCAATACATTAATAACTCATCAAAACACAAATATGAACTGCAAAATCACAATTCTACCTATTCCATATACCAAAACATAATATAACTAATCAAAACACAAATATGAACTTCAAAATCACAATTCTACCTATCCCATATACCAAAACATCAATAACTCATCAAAACACAAATATGAACTTGAAAATCTCAATTCTACCTATTCCATATACCAAAACATCAATGAATAACTCATCAAAAAACAAATATGAACTTGAAAATCACAATTCTACCTATTCCCATATACCAAAACATAAATGAATAACTCATCAAAACACAAATATGAACTGCAAAATCACAATTCTACCTATTCCATATACCAAAACATCAATAACTTATCAAAACACAAATATGAACTTCAAAAAAAAAATTCAACCTATTCCATATACCAAAACATCAATTAATAACTCATTAAAACACAAATATGAACTTCAAAATCTCAATTCCACCTATTCCATATACCAAAACATCAATGAATAACTCATCGAAACACAAATATGAACTTCAAAATCACAATTCTACCTATTCCATATACCAAAACATCAATGAATAACTCATCGAAACACAAATATGAACTTCAAAATCTCAATTCTACCTATTCCATATAACAAAACATAATATAACTAATCAAAACACAAATATGAACTTCAAAATCACAATTCTACCTATTCCATATACCAAAATATCAATAACTCATCAAAACACAAATATGAACTTCAAAATCTCAATTCTACCTATTCCATATACCAAAACATCAATGAATAACTCATCGAAACACAAATATGAACTTCAAAATCACAATTCTACCTATCCCATATTCCAAAACATCAATAACTCATCAAAACACAAATATGAACTTCAAAATCTCAATTCTACCTATTCCATATACCAAAACATCAATGAATAACTCATCAAAAAACAAATATGAACTTCAAAATCACAATTCTACCTATTCCATATAACAAAACATAATATAACTCATCAAAACAAAAATATGAACTTCAAAATCACAATTCTACCTATCCCATATACCAAAACATCAATAACTCATCAAAACACAAATATGAACTTCAAAATCACAATTCTACCTATCCCATATACCAAAACATCAATTAGTAACTCATTAAAACACAAATATGAACTTCAAAATCACAATTCTACCTATCCTATATACCAAAACATTAATAACTCATCAAAACACAAATATGAACTGCAAAATCATAATTCTACCTATTCCATATACCAAAACATCAATAACTTATCAAAACACAAATATGAACTTCAAAAAACAATTTCAACCTATTCCATATACCAAAACATCAATTAATAACTCATTAAAACACAAATATGAACTTCAAAATCACAATTCTACCCATCCTATATACCAAAACATTAATAACTCATCAAAACACAAATATGAACTGCAAAATCACAATTCTACCTATTCCATATACCAAAACATAATATAACTAATCAAAACACAAATATGAACTTCAAAATCACAATTCTACCTATCTCATATACCAAAACATCAATAACTCATCAAAACACAAATATGAACTTGAAAATCTCAATTCTACCTATTCCATATACCAAAACATCAATGAATAACTCATCAAAAAACAAATATGAACTTGAAAATCACAATTCTACCTATTCCCATATACCAAAACATAAATGAATAACTCATCAAAACACAAATATGAACTGCAAAATCACAATTCTACCTATTCCATATACCAAAACATCAATAACTTATCAAAACACAAATATGAACTTCAAAAAAAAAATTCAACCTATTCCATATACCAAAACATCAATTAATAACTCATTAAAACACAAATATGAACTTCAAAATCTCAATTCCACCTATTCCATATACCAAAACATCAATGAATAACTCATCGAAACACAAATATGAACTTCAAAATCACAATTCTACCTATTCCATATAACAAAACATAATATAACTAATCAAAACAAAAATATGAACTTCAAAATCACAATTCTACCTATCCCATATTCCAAAACATCAATAACTCATCAAAACACAAATATGAACTTCAAAATCTCAATTCTACCTATTCCATATACCAAAACATCAATGAATAACTCATCAAAAAACAAATATGAACTTCAAAATCACAATTCTACCTATTCCATATAACAAAACATAATATAACTCATCAAAACAAAAATATGAACTTCAAAATCACAATTCTACCTATCCCATATACCAAAACATCAATAACTCATCAAAACACAAATATGAACTTCAAAACACGATTTCTATCTATTCCATATACCAAAACAATCAATAACTCATCAAAACACAAATATGAACTTCAGAATCACAATTCTACCTATCCAATATACCAAAACATTAATAACTCATCAAAACACAAATATGAACTTCAAAATCACAATTCTACCTATTCCATATAACAAAACATCAATAACTCATCAAAACACAAATATGAACTTGAAAATCTCAATTCTACCTATTCCATATACCAAAACATCAATGAATAACTCATCAAAAAACAAATATGAACTTGAAAATCACAATTCTACCTATTCCCATATACCAAAACATAAATGAATAACTCATCAAAACACAAATATGAACTGCAAAATCACAATTCTACCTATTCCATATACCAAAACATCAATAACTTATCAAAACACAAATATGAACTTCAAAAAACAATTTCAACCTATTCCATATACCAAAACATCAATTAATAACTCATTAAAACACAAATATGAACTTCAAAATCACGATTCTACCTATCCTATATACCAAAACATTAATAACTCATCAAAACACAAATATGAACTGCAAAATCATAATTCTACCTATTCCATATACCAAAACATCAATAACTTATCAAAACACAAATATGAACTTCAAAAAACAATTTCAACCTATTCCATATACCAAAACATCAATTAATAACTCATTAAAACACAAATATGAACTTCAAAATCACAATTCTACCTATCCTATATACCAATACATTAATAACTCATCAAAACACAAATATGAACTGCAAAATCACAATTCTACCTATTCCATATACCAAAACATAATATAACTAATCAAAACACAAATATGAACTTCAAAATCACAATTCTACCTATCCCATATACCAAAACATCAATAACTCATCAAAACACAAATATGAACTTGAAAATCTCAATTCTACCTATTCCATATACCAAAACATCAATGAATAACTCATCAAAAAACAAATATGAACTTGAAAATCACAATTCTACCTATTCCCATATACCAAAACATAAATGAATAACTCATCAAAACACAAATATGAACTGCAAAATCACAATTCTACCTATTCCATATACCAAAACATCAATAACTTATCAAAACACAAATATGAACTTCAAAAAAAAAATTCAACCTATTCCATATACCAAAACATCAATTAATAACTCATTAAAACACAAATATGAACTTCAAAATCTCAATTCCACCTATTCCATATACCAAAACATCAATGAATAACTCATCGAAACACAAATATGAACTTCAAAATCACAATTCTACCTATTCCATATACCAAAACATCAATGAATAACTCATCGAAACACAAATATGAACTTCAAAATCTCAATTCTACCTATTCCATATAACAAAACATAATATAACTAATCAAAACACAAATATGAACTTCAAAATCACAATTCTACCTATTCCATATACCAAAATATCAATAACTCATCAAAACACAAATATGAACTTCAAAATCTCAATTCTACCTATTCCATATACCAAAACATCAATGAATAACTCATCGAAACACAAATATGAACTTCAAAATCACAATTCTACCTATCCCATATTCCAAAACATCAATAACTCATCAAAACACAAATATGAACTTCAAAATCTCAATTCTACCTATTCCATATACCAAAACATCAATGAATAACTCATCAAAAAACAAATATGAACTTCAAAATCACAATTCTACCTATTCCATATAACAAAACATAATATAACTCATCAAAACAAAAATATGAACTTCAAAATCACAATTCTACCTATCCCATATACCAAAACATCAATAACTCATCAAAACACAAATATGAACTTCAAAATCACAATTCTACCTATCCCATATACCAAAACATCAATTAGTAACTCATTAAAACACAAATATGAACTTCAAAATCACAATTCTACCTATCCTATATACCAAAACATTAATAACTCATCAAAACACAAATATGAACTGCAAAATCATAATTCTACCTATTCCATATACCAAAACATCAATAACTTATCAAAACACAAATATGAACTTCAAAAAACAATTTCAACCTATTCCATATACCAAAACATCAATTAATAACTCATTAAAACACAAATATGAACTTCAAAATCACAATTCTACCCATCCTATATACCAAAACATTAATAACTCATCAAAACACAAATATGAACTGCAAAATCACAATTCTACCTATTCCATATACCAAAACATAATATAACTAATCAAAACACAAATATGAACTTCAAAATCACAATTCTACCTATCTCATATACCAAAACATCAATAACTCATCAAAACACAAATATGAACTTGAAAATCTCAATTCTACCTATTCCATATACCAAAACATCAATGAATAACTCATCAAAAAACAAATATGAACTTGAAAATCACAATTCTACCTATTCCCATATACCAAAACATAAATGAATAACTCATCAAAACACAAATATGAACTGCAAAATCACAATTCTACCTATTCCATATACCAAAACATCAATAACTTATCAAAACACAAATATGAACTTCAAAAAAAAAATTCAACCTATTCCATATACCAAAACATCAATTAATAACTCATTAAAACACAAATATGAACTTCAAAATCTCAATTCCACCTATTCCATATACCAAAACATCAATGAATAACTCATCGAAACACAAATATGAACTTCAAAATCACAATTCTACCTATTCCATATAACAAAACATAATATAACTAATCAAAACACAAATATGAACTTCAAAATCACAATTCTACCTATTCCATATACCAAAATATCAATAACTCATCAAAACACAAATATGAACTTCAAAATCTCAATTCTACCTATTCCATATACCAAAACGTCAATGAATAACTCATCGAAACACAAATATGAACTTCAAAATCACAATTCTACCTATCCCATATACCAAAACATCAATAACTCATCAAAACACAAATATGAACTTCAAAATCTCAATTCTACCTATTCCATATACCAAAACATCAATGAATAACTCATCGAAACACAAATATGAACTTCAAAATCACAATTCTACCTATCCCATATACCAAAACATCAATAACTCATCAAAACACAAATATGAACTTGAAAATCTCAATTCTACCTATTCCATATACCAAAACATCAATGAATAACTCATCAAAAAACAAATATGAACTTGAAAAATCACAATTCTACCTATTCCCATATACCAAAACATAAATGAATAACTCATCAAAACACAAATATGAACTGCAAAATCACAATTCTACCTATTCCATATACCAAAACATCAATAACTTATCAAAACACAAATATGAACTTCAAAAAACAATTTCAATTTATTCCATATACCAAAACATCAATTAATAACTCATTAAAACACAAATATGAACTTCAAAATCACAATTCTACCTATCCTATATACCAAAACATTAATAACTCATCAAAACACAAATATGAACTGCAAAATCATAATTCTACCTATTCCATATACCAAAACATCAATAACTTATCAAAACACAAATATGAACTTCAAAAAACAATTTCAACCTATTCCATATACCAAAACATCAATTAATAACTCATTAAAACACAAATATGAACTTCAAAATCACAATTCTACCTATCCTATATACCAAAACATTAATAACTCATCAAAACACAAATATGAACTGCAAAATCACAATTCTACCTATTCCATATACCAAAACATAATATAACTAATCAAAACACAAATATGAACTTCAAAATCACAATTCTACCTATCCCATATACCAAAACATCAATAACTCATCAAAACACAAATATGAACTTGAAAATCTCAATTCTACCTATTCCATATACCAAAACATCAATGAATAACTCATCAAAAAACAAATATGAACTTGAAAATCACAATTCTACCTATTCCCATATACCAAAACATAAATGAATAACTCATCAAAACACAAATATGAACTGCAAAATCACAATTCTACCTATTCCATATACCAAAACATCAATAACTTATCAAAACACAAATATGAACTTCAAAAAAAAAATTCAACCTATTCCATATACCAAAACATCAATTAATAACTCATTAAAACACAAATATGAACTTCAAAATCTCAATTCCACCTATTCCATATACCAAAAAATCAATGAATAACTCATCGAAACACAAATATGAACTTCAAAATCACAATTCTACCTATTCCATATAACAAAACATAATATAACTAATCAAAACACAAATATGAACTTCAAAATCACAATTCTACCTATTCCATATACCAAAACATCAATGAATAACTCATCGACACACAAATATGAACTTCAAAATCTCAATTCTACCTATTCCATATAACAAAACATAATATAACTAATCAAAACACAAATATGAACTTCAAAATCACAATTCTACCTATTCCATATACCAAAATATCAATAACTCATCAAAACACAAATATGAACTTCAAAATCTCAATTCTACCTATTCCATATACCAAAACATCAATGAATAACTCATCGAAACACAAATATGAACTTCAAAATCACAATTCTACCTATCCCATATTCCAAAACATCAATAACTCATCAAAACACAAATATGAACATCAAAATCTCAATTCTACCTATTCCATATACCAAAACATCAATGAATAACTCATCAAAAAACAAATATGAACTTCAAAATCACAATTCTACCTATTCCATATAACAAAACATAATATAACTCATCAAAACAAAAATATGAACTTCAAAATCACAATTCTACCTATCCCATATACCAAAACATCAATAACTCATCAAAACACAAATATGAACTTCAAAATCACATTTCTACCTATCCCATATACCAAAACATCAATAACTCATCAAAACACAAATATGAACTTCAAAATCTCAATTCTACCTATTCCATATACCAAAACATCAATGAATAACTCATCAAAAAAGAAATATGAACTTGAAAATCACAATTCTACCTATTCCCATATACCAAAACATAAATGAATAACTCATCAAAACACAAATATGAACTGCAAAATCACAATTCTACCTATTCCATATACCAAAAGATCAATAACATATCAAAACTCAAATATGAACTTCAAAAAACAATTTCAAACTATTCCATATACCAAAACATCAATTAGTAACTCATTAAAACACAAATATGAACTTCAAAATCACAATTCTACCTATCCTATATACCAAAACATTAATAACTCATCAAAACACAAATATGAACTGCAAAATCATAATTCTACCTATTCCATATACCAAAACATCAATAACTTATCAAAACACAAATATGAACTTCAAAAAACAATTTCAACCTATTCCATATACCAAAACATCAATAACATATCAAAACACAAATATGAACTTCAAAAAACAATTTCAACCTATTCCATATACCAAAACATCAATTAGTAACTCATTAAAACACAAATATGAACTTCAAAATCACAATTCTACCTATCCTATATACCAAAACATTAATAACTCATCAAAACACAAATATGAACTGCAAAATCATAATTCTACCTATTCCATATACCAAAACATCAATAACTCATCAAAACACAAATATGAACTGCAAAATCACAATTCTACCTATTCCATATACCAAAACATCAATAACTTATCAAAACACAAATATGAACTTCAAAAAACAATTTCAACCTATTCCATATACCAAAACATCAATTAATAACTCATTAAAACACAAATATGAACTTCAAAATCACAATTCTACCTATCCTATATACCAAAACATTAATAACTCATCAAAACACAAATATGAACTGCAAAATCACAATTCTACCTATCCTATATACCAAAACATCAATAACTCATCAAAACACAAATATGAACTGCAAAATCACAATTCTACCTATTCCATATACCAAAACATAATATAACTAATCAAAACACAAATATGAACTTCAAAATCACAATTCTACCTATCCCATATACCAAAACATTAATAACTTATCAAAACACAAATATGAACTTCAAAAAACAATTTCTACCTATTCCATATACCAAAACATAATATAACTAATCAAAACACAAATATGAACTTCAAAATCACAATTCTACCTATCCCATATACCAAAACATCAATAACTCATCAAAACACAAATATGAACTTGAAAATCTCAATTCTACCTATTCCATATACCAAAATATCAATGAATAACTCATCAAAAAACAAATATGAACTTGAAAATCACAATTCTACCTATTCCCATATACCAAAACATAAATGAATAACTCATCAAAACACAAATATGAACTGCAAAATCACAATTCTACCTATTCCATATACCAAAACATCAATGAATAACTCATCGAAACACAAATATGAACTTCAAAATCACAATTCTACCTATCCCATATTCCAAAACATCAATAACTCATCAAAACACAAATATGAACTTCAAAATCTCAATTCTACCTATTCCATATACCAAAACATCAATGAATAACTCATCAAAAAACAAATATGAACTTCAAAATCACAATTCTACCTATTCCATATAACAAAACATAATATAACTCATCAAAACAAAAATATGAACTTCAAAATCACAATTCTACCTATCCCATATACCAAAACATCAATAACTCATCAAAACACAAATATGAACTTCAAAATCACAATTCTACCTATCCCATATACCAAAACATCAATAACTCATCAAAACACAAATATGAACTTCAAAATCTCAATTCTACCTATTCCATATACCAAAACATCAATGAATAACTCATCAAAAAACAAATATGAACTTGAAAATCACAATTCTACCTATTCCCATATACCAAAACATAAATGAATAACTCATCAAAACACAAATATGAACTGCAAAATCACAATTCTACCTATTCCATATACCAAAACATCAATAACATATCAAAACACAAATATGAACTTCAAAAAACAATTTCAACCTATTCCATATACCAAAACATCAATTAGTAACTCATTAAAACAGAAATATGAACTTCAAAATCACAATTCTACCTATCCTATATACCAAAACATTAATAACTCATCAAAACACAAATATGAACTGCAAAATCATAATTCTACCTATTCCATATACCAAAACATCAATAACTTATCAAAACACAAATATGAACTTCAAAAAACAATTTCAACCTATTCCATATACCAAAACATCAATTAATAACTCATTAAAACACAAATATGAACTTCAAAATCACAATTCTACCCATCCTATATACCAAAACATTAATAACTCATCAAAACACAAATATGAACTGCAAAATCACAATTCTACCTATCCTATATACCAAAACATTAATAACTCATCAAAACACAAATATGAACTGCAAAATCATAATTCTACCTATTCCATATACCAAAACATCAATAACTTATCAAAACACAAATATGAACTTCAAAAAACAATTTCAACCTATTCCATATACCAAAACATCAATTAATAACTCATTAAAACACAAATATGAACTTCAAAATCACAATTCTACCTATCCTATATACCAAAACATTAATAACTCATCAAAACACAAATATGAACTGCAAAATCACAATTCTACCTATTCCATATACCAAAACATAATATAACTAATCAAAACACAAATATGAACTTCAAAATCACAATTCTACCTATCCCATATACCAAAACATCAATAACTCATCAAAACACAAATATGAACTTGAAAATCTCAATTCTACCTATTCCATATACCAAAACATCAATGAATAACTCATCAAAAAACAAATATGAACTTGAAAATCACAATTCTACCTATTCCCATATACCAAAACATAAATGAATAACTCATCAAAACACAAATATGAACTGCAAAATCACAATTCTACCTATTCCATATACCAAAACATCAATAACTTATCAAAACACAAATATGAACTTCAAAAAAAAAATTCAACCTATTCCATATACCAAAACATCAATTAATAACTCATTAAAACACAAATATGAACTTCAAAATCTCAATTCCACCTATTCCATATACCAAAACATCAATGAATAACTCATCGAAACACAAATATGAACTTCAAAATCACAATTCTACCTATTCCATATAACAAAACATAATATAACTAATCAAAACACAAATATGAACTTCAAAATCACAATTCTACCTATTCCATATACCAAAACATCAATGAATAACTCATCGAAACACAAATATGAACTTCAAAATCTCAATTCTACCTATTCCATATAACAAAACATAATATAACTAATCAAAACACAAATATGAACTTCAAAATCACAATTCTACCTATTCCATATACCAAAATATCAATAACTCATCAAAACACAAATATGAACTTCAAAATCTCAATTCTACCTATTCCATATACCAAAACATCAATGAATAACTCATCGAAACACAAATATGAACTTCAAAATCACAATTCTACCTATCCCATATTCCAAAACATCAATAACTCATCAAAACACAAATATGAACATCAAAATCTCAATTCTACCTATTCCATATACCAAAACATCAATGAATAACTCATCAAAAAACAAATATGAACTTCAAAATCACAATTCTACCTATTCCATATAACAAAACATAATATAACTCATCAAAACAAAAATATGAACTTCAAAATCACAATTCTACCTATCCCATATACCAAAACATCAATAACTCATCAAAACACAAATATGAACTTCAAAATCACAATTCTACCTATCCCATATACCAAAACATCAATAACTCATCAAAACACAAATATGAACTTCAAAATCTCAATTCTACATATTCCATATACCAAAACATCAATGAATAACTCATCAAAAAACAAATATGAACTTGAAAATCACAATTCTACCTATTCCCATATACCAAAACATAAATGAATAACTCATCAAAACACAAATATGAACTGCAAAATCACAATTCTACCTATTCCATATACCAAAACATCAATAACTTATCAAAACACAAATATGAACTTCAAAAAAAAAATTCAACCTATTCCATATACCAAAACATCAATTAATAACTCATTAAAACACAAATATGAACTTCAAAATCTCAATTCCACCTATTCCATATACCAAAACATCAATGAATAACTCATCGAAACACAAATATGAACTTCAAAATCACAATTCTATCTATTCCATATAACAAAACATAATATAACTAATCAAAACACAAATATGAACTTCAAAATCACAATTCTACCTATTCCATATACCAAAACATCAATGAATAACTCATCGAAACACAAATATGAACTTCAAAATCTCAATTCTACCTATTCCATATAACAAAACATAATATAACTAATCAAAACACAAATATGAACTTCAAAATCACAATTCTACCTATTCCATATACCAAAATATCAATAACTCATCAAAACACAAATATGAACTTCAAAATCTCAATTCTACCTATTCCATATACCAAAACATCAATGAATAACTCATCGAAACACAAATATGAACTTCAAAATCACAATTCTACCTATCCCATATTCCAAAACATCAATAACTCATCAAAACACAAATATGAACTTCAAAATCTCAATTCTACCTATTCCATATACCAAAACATCAATGAATAACTCATCAAAAAACAAATATGAACTTCAAAATCACAATTCTACCTATTCCATATAACAAAACATAATATAACTCATCAAAACAAAAATATGAACTTCAAAATCACAATTCTACCTATCCCATATACCAAAACATCAATAACTCATCAAAACACAAATATGAACTTCAAAACACGATTTCTATCTATTCCATATACCAAAACAATCAATAACTCATCAAAACACAAATATGAACTTCAGAATCACAATTCTACCTATCCTATATACCAAAACATGAATAACTCATCAAAACACAAATATGAACTTCAAAATCACAATTCTACCTATTCCATATAACAAAACATCAATAACTCATCAAAACACAAATATGAACTTCAAAATCTCAATTCTACCTATTCCATATACCAAAACATCAATGAATAACTCATCGAAACACAAATATGAACTTCAAAATCACAATTCTACCTATCCCATATTCCAAAACATCAATAACTCATCAAAACACAAATATGAACTTCAAAATCTCAATTCTACCTATTCCATATACCAAAACATCAATGAATAACTCATCGAAACACAAATATGAACTTCAAAATCACAATTCCACCTATCCCATATACCAAAACATCAATAACTCATCAAAACACAAATATGAACTTGAAAATCTCAATTCTACCTATTCCATATACCAAAACATCAATGAATAACTCATCAAAAAACAAATATGAACTTGAAAATCACAATTCTACCTATTCCCATATACCAAAACATAAATGAATAACTCATCAAAACACAAATATGAACTGCAAAATCACAATTCTACCTATTCCATATACCAAAACATCAATAACTTATCAAAACACAAATATGAACTTCAAAAAACAATTTCAACCTATTCCATATACCAAAACATCAATTAATAACTCATTAAAACACAAATATGAACTTCAAAATCACAATTCTACCTATCCTATATACCAAAACATTAATAACTCATCAAAACACAAATATGAACTGCAAAATCATAATTCTACCTATTCCATATACCAAAACATCAATAACTTATCAAAACACAAATATGAACTTCAAAAAACAATTTCAACCTATTCCATATACCAAAACATCAATTAATAACTCATTAAAACACAAATATGAACTTCAAAATCACAATTCTACCTATCCTATATACCAAAACATTAATAACTCATCAAAACACAAATATGAACTGCAAAATCACAATTCTACCTATTCCATATACCAAAACATAATATAACTAATCAAAACACAAATATGAACTTCAAAATCACAATTCTACCTATCCCATATACCAAAACATCAATAACTCATCAAAACACAAATATGAACTTGAAAATCTCAATTCTACCTATTCCATATACCAAAACATCAATGAATAACTCATCAAAAAACAAATATGAACTTGAAAATCACAATTCTACCTATTCCCATATACCAAAACATAAATGAATAACTCATCAAAACACAAATATGAACTGCAAAATCACAATTCTACCTATTCCATATACCAAAACATCAATAACTTATCAAAACACAAATATGAACTTCAAAAAAAAATTCAACCTATTCCATATACCAAAACATCAATTAATAACTCATTAAAACACAAATATGAACTTCAAAATCTCAATTCCACCTATTCCATATACCAAAACATCAATGAATAACTCATCGAAACACAAATATGAACTTCAAAATCACAATTCTACCTATTCCATATAACAAAACATAATATAACTAATCAAAACACAAATATGAACTTCAAAATCACAATTCTACCTATTCCATATACCAAAACATCAATGAATAACTCATCGAAACACAAATATGAACTTCAAAATCTCAATTCTACCTATTCCATATAACAAAACATAATATAACTAATCAAAACACAAATATGAACTTCAAAATCACAATTCTACCTATTCCATATACCAAAATATCAATAACTCATCAAAACACAAATATGAACTTCAAAATCTCAATTCTACCTATTCCATATACCAAAACATCAATGAATAACTCATCGAAACACAAATATGAACTTCAAAATCACAATTCTACCTATCCCATATTCCAAAACATCAATAACTCATCAAAACACAAATATGAACTTCAAAATCTCAATTCTACCTATTCCATATACCAAAACATCAATGAATAACTCATCAAAAAACAAATATGAACTTCAAAATCACAATTCTACCTATTCCATATAACAAAACATAATATAACTTATCAAAACAAAAATATGAACTTCAAAATCACAATTCTACCTATCCCATATACCAAAACATCAATAACTCATCAAAACACAAATATGAACTTCAAAATCACAATTCTACCTATCCCATATACCAAAACATCAATAACTCATCAAAACACAAATATGAACTTCAAAATCTCAATTCTACCTATTCCATATACCAAAACATCAATGAATAACTCATCAAAAAACAAATATGAACTTGAAAATCACAATTCTACCTATTCCCATATACCAAAACATAAATGAATAACTCATCAAAACACAAATATGAACTGCAAAATCACAATTCTACCTATTCCATATACCAAAACATCAATAACATATCAAAACACAAATATGAACTTCAAAAAACAATTTCAACCTATTCCATATACCAAAACATCAATTAGTAACTCATTAAAACACAAATATGAACTTCAAAATCACAATTCTACCTATCCTATATACCAAAACATTAATAACTCATCAAAACACAAATATGAACTGCAAAATCATAATTCTACCTATTCCATATACAAAAACATCAATAACTTATCAAAACACAAATATGAACTTCAAAAAACAATTTCAACCTATTCCATATACCAAAACATCAATTAATAACTCATTAAAACACAAATATGAACTTCAAAATCACAATTCTACCCATCCTATATACCAAAACATTAATAACTCATCAAAACACAAATATGAACTGCAAAATCACAATTCTACCTATTCCATATACCAAAACATAATATAACTAATCAAAACACAAATATGAACTTCAAAATCACAATTCTACCTATCCCATATACCAAAACATCAATAACTCATCAAAACACAAATATGAACTTGAAAATCTCAATTCTACCTATTCCATATACCAAAACATCAATGAATAACTCATCAAAAAACAAATATGAACTTGAAAATCACAATTCTACCTATTCCCATATACCAAAACATAAATGAATAACTCATCAAAACACAAATATGAACTGCAAAATCACAATTCTACCTATTCCATATACCAAAACATCAATAACTTATCAAAACACAAATATGAACTTCAAAAAAAAAATTCAACCTATTCCATATACCAAAACATCAATTAATAACTCATTAAAACACAAATATGAACTTCAAAATCTCAATTCCACCTATTCCATATACCAAAACATCAATGAATAACTCATCGAAACACAAATATGAACTTCAAAATCACAATTCTACCTATTCCATATAACAAAACATAATATAACTAATCAAAACACAAATATGAACTTCAAAATCACAATTCTACCTATTCCATATACCAAAACATCAATGAATAACTCATCGAAACACAAATATGAACTTCAAAATCTCAATTCTACCTATTCCATATAACAAAACATAATATAACTAATCAAAACACAAATATGAACTTCAAAATCACAATTCTACCTATTCCATATACCAAAATATCAATAACTCATCAAAACACAAATATGAACTTCAAAATCTCAATTCTACCTATTCCATATACCAAAACATCAATGAATAACTCATCGAAACACAAATATGAACTTCAAAATCACAATTCTACCTATCCCATATTCCAAAACATCAATAACTCATCAAAACACAAATATGAACTTCAAAATCTCAATTCTACCTATTCCATATACCAAAACATCAATGAATAACTCATCAAAAAACAAATATGAACTTCAAAATCACAATTCTACCTATTCCATATAACAAAACATAATATAACTCATCAAAACAAAAATATGAACTTCAAAATCACAATTCTACCTATCCCATATACCAAAACATCAATAACTCATCAAAACACAAATATGAACTTCAAAACACGATTTCTATCTATTCCATATACCAAAACAATCAATAACTCATCAAAACACAAATATGAACTTCAGAATCACAATTCTACCTATCCTATATACCAAAACATTAATAACTCATCAAAACACAAATATGAACTTCAAAATCACAATTCTACCTATTCCATATAACAAAACATCAATAACTCATCAAAACACAAATATGAACTTGAAAATCTCAATTCTACCTATTCCATATACCAAAACATCAATGAATAACTCATCAAAAAACAAATATGAACTTGAAAATCACAATTCTACCTATTCCCATATACCAAAACATAAATGAATAACTCATCAAAACACAAATATGAACTGCAAAATCACAATTCTACCTATTCCATATACCAAAACATCAATAACTTATCAAAACACAAATATGAACTTCAAAAAACAATTTCAACCTATTCCATATACCAAAACATCAATTAATAACTCATTAAAACACAAATATGAACTTCAAAATCACAATTCTACCTATCCTATATACCAAAACATTAATAACTCATCAAAACACAAATATGAACTGCAAAATCATAATTCTACCTATTCCATATACCAAAACATCAATAACTTATCAAAACACAAATATGAACTTCAAAAAACAATTTCAACCTATTCCATATACCAAAACATCAATTAATAACTCATTAAAACACAAATATGAACTTCAAAATCACAATTCTACCTATCCTATATACCAAAACATTAATAACTCATCAAAACACAAATATGAACTGCAAAATCACAATTCTACCTATTCCATATACCAAAACATAATATAACTAATCAAAACACAAATATGAACTTCAAAATCACAATTCTACCTATCCCATATACCAAAACATCAATAACTCATCAAAACACAAATATGAACTTGAAAATCTCAATTCTACCTATTCCATATACCAAAACATCAATGAATAACTCATCAAAAAACAAATATGAACTTGAAAATCACAATTCTACCTATTCCCATATACCAAAACATAAATGAATAACTCATCAAAACACAAATATGAACTGCAAAATCACAATTCTACCTATTCCATATACCAAAACATCAATAACTTATCAAAACACAAATATGAACTTCAAAAAAAAAATTCAACCTATTCCATATACCAAAACATCAATTAATAACTCATTAAAACACAAATATGAACTTCAAAATCTCCATTCCACCTATTCCATATACCAAAACATCAATGAATAACTCATCGAAACACAAATATGAACTTCAAAATCACAATTCTACCTATTCCATATAACAAAACATAATATAACTAATCAAAACACAAATATGAACTTCAAAATCACAATTCTACCTATTCCATATACCAAAACATCAATGAATAACTCATCGAAACACAAATATGAACTTCAAAATCTCAATTCTACCTATTCCATATAACAAAACATAATATAACTAATCAAAACACAAATATGAACTTCAAAATCACAATTCTACCTATTCCATATACCAAAATATCAATAACTCATCAAAACACAAATATGAACTTCAAAATCTCAATTCTACCTATTCCATATACCAAAACATCAATGAATAACTCATCGAAACACAAATATGAACTTCAAAATCACAATTCTACCTATCCCATATTCCAAAACATCAATAACTCATCAAAACACAAATATGAACTTCAAAATCTCAATTCTACCTATTCCATATACCAAAACATCAATGAATAACTCATCAAAAAATAAATATGAACTTCAAAATCACAATTCTACCTATTCCATATAACAAAACATAATATAACTCATCAAAACAAAAATATGAACTTCAAAATCACAATTCTACCTATCCCATATACCAAAACATCAATAACTCATCAAAACACAAATATGAACTTCAAAATCACAATTCTACCTATCCCATATACCAAAACATCAATAACTCATCAAAACACAAATATGAACTTCAAAATCTCAATTCTACCTATTCCATATACCAAAACATCAATGAATAACTCATCAAAAAACAAATATGAACTTGAAAATCACAATTCTACCTATTCCCATATACCAAAACATAAATGAATAACTCATCAAAACACAAATATGAACTGCAAAATCACAATTCTACCTATTCCATATACCAAAACATCAATAACTTATCAAAACACAAATATGAACTTCAAAAAAAAAATTCAACCTATTCCATATACCAAAACATCAATTAATAACTCATTAAAACACAAATATGAACTTCAAAATCTCAATTCCACCTATTCCATATACCAAAACATCAATGAATAACTCATCGAAACACAAATATGAACTTCAAAATCACAATTCTACCTATTCCATATAACAAAACATAATATAACTAATCAAAACACAAATATGAACTTCAAAATCACAATTCTACCTATTCCATATACCAAAACATCAATGAATAACTCATCGAAACACAAATATGAACTTCAAAATCTCAATTCTACCTATCCCATATTCCAAAACATCAATAACTCATCAAAACACAAATATGAACTTCAAAAAACAATTTCAACCTATTCCATATACCAAAACATCAATTAGTAACTCATTAAAACACAAATATGAACTTCAAAATCACAATTCTACCTATCCTATATACCAAAACATTAATAACTCATCAAAACACAAATATGAACTGCAAAATCATAATTCTACCTATTCCATATACAAAAACATCAATAACTTATCAAAACACAAATATGAACTTCAAAAAACAATTTCAACCTATTCCATATACCAAAACATCAATTAATAACTCATCAAAACACAAATATGAACTTCAAAATCTCAATTCTACCTATTCCATATAACAAAACATAATATAACTAATCAAAACACAAATATGAACTTCAAAATCACAATTCTACCTATTCCATATACCAAAATATCAATAACTCATCAAAACACAAATATGAACTTCAAAATCTCAATTCTACCTATTCCATATACCAAAACATCAATGAATAACTCATCGAAACACAAATATGAACTTCAAAATCACAATTCTACCTATCCCATATTCCAAAACATCAATAACTCATCAAAACACAAATATGAACTTCAAAATCTCAATTCTACCTATTCCATATACCAAAACATCAATGAATAACTCATCAAAAAATAAATATGAACTTCAAAATCACAATTCTACCTATTCCATATAACAAAACATAATATAACTCATCAAAACAAAAATATGAACTTCAAAATCACAATTCTACCTATCCCATATACCAAAACATCAATAACTCATCAAAACACAAATATGAACTTCAAAATCACAATTCTACCTATCCCATATACCAAAACATCAATAACTCATCAAAACACAAATATGAACTTCAAAATCTCAATTCTACCTATTCCATATACCAAAACATCAATGAATAACTCATCAAAAAACAAATATGAACTTGAAAATCACAATTCTACCTATTCCCATATACCAAAACATAAATGAATAACTCATCAAAACACAAATATGAACTGCAAAATCACAATTCTACCTATTCCATATACCAAAACATCAATAACTTATCAAAACACAAATATGAACTTCAAAAAAAAAATTCAACCTATTCCATATACCAAAACATCAATTAATAACTCATTAAAACACAAATATGAACTTCAAAATCTCAATTCCACCTATTCCATATACCAAAACATCAATGAATAACTCATCGAAACACAAATATGAACTTCAAAATCACAATTCTACCTATTCCATATAACAAAACATAATATAACTAATCAAAACACAAATATGAACTTCAAAATCACAATTCTACCTATTCCATATACCAAAACATCAATGAATAACTCATCGAAACACAAATATGAACTTCAAAATCTCAATTCTACCTATCCCATATTCCAAAACATCAATAACTCATCAAAACACAAATATGAACTTCAAAAAACAATTTCAACCTATTCCATATACCAAAACATCAATTAGTAACTCATTAAAACACAAATATGAACTTCAAAATCACAATTCTACCTATCCTATATACCAAAACATTAATAACTCATCAAAACACAAATATGAACTGCAAAATCATAATTCTACCTATTCCATATACAAAAACATCAATAACTTATCAAAACACAAATATGAACTTCAAAAAACAATTTCAACCTATTCCATATACCAAAACATCAATTAATAACTCATTAAAACACAAATATGAACTTCAAAATCACAATTCTACCCATCCTATATACCAAAACATTAATAACTCATCAAAACACAAATATGAACTGCAAAATCACAATTCTACCTATTCCATATACCAAAACATAATATAACTAATCAAAACACAAATATGAACTTCAAAATCACAATTCTACCTATCCCATATACCAAAACATCAATAACTCATCAAAACACAAATATGAACTTGAAAATCTCAATTCTACCTATTCCATATACCAAAACATCAATGAATAACTCATCAAAAAACAAATATGAACTTGAAAATCACAATTCTACCTATTCCCATATACCAAAACATAAATGAATAACTCATCAAAACACAAATATGAACTGCAAAATCACAATTCTACCTATTCCATATACCAAAACATCAATAACTTATCAAAACACAAATATGAACTTCAAAAAAAAAATTCAACCTATTCCATATACCAAAACATCAATTAATAACTCATTAAAACACAAATATGAACTTCAAAATCTCAATTCCACCTATTCCATATACCAAAACATCAATGAATAACTCATCGAAACACAAATATGAACTTCAAAATCACAATTCTACCTATTCCATATAACAAAACATAATATAACTAATCAAAACACAAATATGAACTTCAAAATCACAATTCTACCTATTCCATATACCAAAACATCAATGAATAACTCATCGAAACACAAATATGAACTTCAAAATCTCAATTCTACCTATTCCATATAACAAAACATAATATAACTAATCAAAACACAAATATGAACTTCAAAATCACAATTCTACCTATTCCATATACCAAAATATCAATAACTCATCAAAACACAAATATGAACTTCAAAATCTCAATTCTACCTATTCCATATACCAAAACATCAATGAATAACTCATCGAAACACAAATATGAACTTCAAAATCACAATTCTACCTATCCCATATTCCAAAACATCAATAACTCATCAAAACACAAATATGAACTTCAAAATCTCAATTCTACCTATTCCATATACCAAAACATCAATGAATAACTCATCAAAAAACAAATATGAACTTCAAAATCACAATTCTACCTATTCCATATAACAAAACATAATATAACTCATCAAAACAAAAATATGAACTTCAAAATCACAATTCTACCTATCCCATATACCAAAACATCAATAACTCATCAAAACACAAATATGAACTTCAAAACACGATTTCTATCTATTCCATATACCAAAACAATCAATAACTCATCAAAACACAAATATGAACTTCAGAATCACAATTCTACCTATCCTATATACCAAAACATTAATAACTCATCAAAACACAAATATGAACTTCAAAATCACAATTCTACCTATTCCATATAACAAAACATCAATAACTCATCAAAACACAAATATGAACTTGAAAATCTCAATTCTACCTATTCCATATACCAAAACATCAATGAATAACTCATCAAAAAACAAATATGAACTTGAAAATCACAATTCTACCTATTCCCATATACCAAAACATAAATGAATAACTCATCAAAACACAAATATGAACTGCAAAATCACAATTCTACCTATTCCATATACCAAAACATCAATAACTTATCAAAACACAAATATGAACTTCAAAAAACAATTTCAACCTATTCCATATACCAAAACATCAATTAATAACTCATTAAAACACAAATATGAACTTCAAAATCACAATTCTACCTATCCTATATACCAAAACATTAATAACTCATCAAAACACAAATATGAACTGCAAAATCATAATTCTACCTATTCCATATACCAAAACATCAATAACTTATCAAAACACAAATATGAACTTCAAAAAACAATTTCAACCTATTCCATATACCAAAACATCAATTAATAACTCATTAAAACACAAATATGAACTTCAAAATCACAATTCTACCTATCCTATATACCAAAACATTAATAACTCATCAAAACACAAATATGAACTGCAAAATCATAATTCTACCTATTCCATATACCAAAACATCAATAACTTATCAAAACACAAATATGAACTTCAAAAAACAATTTCAACCTATTCCATATACCAAAACATCAATTAATAACTCATTAAAACACAAATATGAACTTCAAAATCACAATTCTACCTATCCTATATACCAAAACATTAATAACTCATCAAAACACAAATATGAACTGCAAAATCACAATTCTACCTATTCCATATACCAAAACATAATATAACTAATCAAAACACAAATATGAACTTCAAAATCACAATTCTACCTATCCCATATACCAAAACATCAATAACTCATCAAAACACAAATATGAACTTGAAAATCTCAATTCTACCTATTCCATATACCAAAACATCAATGAATAACTCATCAAAAAACAAATATGAACTTGAAAATCACAATTCTACCTATTCCCATATACCAAAACATAAATGAATAACTCATCAAAACACAAATATGAACTGCAAAATCACAATTCTACCTATTCCATATACCAAAACATCAATAACTTATCAAAACACAAATATGAACTTCAAAAAAAAAATTCAACCTATTCCATATACCAAAACATCAATTAATAACTCATTAAAACACAAATATGAACTTCAAAATCTCCATTCCACCTATTCCATATACCAAAACATCAATGAATAACTCATCGAAACACAAATATGAACTTCAAAATCACAATTCTACCTATTCCATATAACAAAACATAATATAACTAATCAAAACACAAATATGAACTTCAAAATCACAATTCTACCTATTCCATATACCAAAACATCAATGAATAACTCATCGAAACACAAATATGAACTTCAAAATCTCAATTCTACCTATTCCATATAACAAAACATAATATAACTAATCAAAACACAAATATGAACTTCAAAATCACAATTCTACCTATTCCATATACCAAAATATCAATAACTCATCAAAACACAAATATGAACTTCAAAATCTCAATTCTACCTATTCCATATACCAAAACATCAATGAATAACTCATCGAAACACAAATATGAACTTCAAAATCACAATTCTACCTATCCCATATTCCAAAACATCAATAACTCATCAAAACACAAATATGAACTTCAAAATCTCAATTCTACCTATTCCATATACCAAAACATCAATGAATAACTCATCAAAAAATAAATATGAACTTCAAAATCACAATTCTACCTATTCCATATAACAAAACATAATATAACTCATCAAAACAAAAATATGAACTTCAAAATCACAATTCTACCTATCCCATATACCAAAACATCAATAACTCATCAAAACACAAATATGAACTTCAAAATCACAATTCTACCTATCCCATATACCAAAACATCAATAACTCATCAAAACACAAATATGAACTTCAAAATCTCAATTCTACCTATTCCATATACCAAAACATCAATGAATAACTCATCAAAAAACAAATATGAACTTGAAAATCACAATTCTACCTATTCCCATATACCAAAACATAAATGAATAACTCATCAAAACACAAATATGAACTGCAAAATCACAATTCTACCTATTCCATATACCAAAACATCAATAACTTATCAAAACACAAATATGAACTTCAAAAAAAAAATTCAACCTATTCCATATACCAAAACATCAATTAATAACTCATTAAAACACAAATATGAACTTCAAAATCTCAATTCCACCTATTCCATATACCAAAACATCAATGAATAACTCATCGAAACACAAATATGAACTTCAAAATCACAATTCTACCTATTCCATATAACAAAACATAATATAACTAATCAAAACACAAATATGAACTTCAAAATCACAATTCTACCTATTCCATATACCAAAACATCAATGAATAACTCATCGAAACACAAATATGAACTTCAAAATCTCAATTCTACCTATTCCATATAACAAAACATAATATAACTAATCAAAACACAAATATGAACTTCAAAATCACAATTCTACCTATTCCATATACCAAAATATCAATAACTCATCAAAACACAAATATGAACTTCAAAATCTCAATTCTACCTATTCCATATACCAAAACATCAATGAATAACTCATCGAAACACAAATATGAACTTCAAAATCACAATTCTACCTATCCCATATTCCAAAACATCAATAACTCATCAAAACACAAATATGAACTTCAAAATCTCAATTCTACCTATTCCATATACCAAAACATCAATGAATAACTCATCAAAAAATAAATATGAACTTCAAAATCACAATTCTACCTATTCCATATAACAAAACATAATATAACTCATCAAAACAAAAATATGAACTTCAAAATCACAATTCTACCTATCCCATATACCAAAACATCAATAACTCATCAAAACACAAATATGAACTTCAAAATCTCAATTCTACCTATTCCATATACCAAAACATCAATGAATAACTCATCGAAACACAAATATGAACTTCAAAATCTCAATTCTACCTATTCCATATAACAAAACATAATATAACTAATCAAAACACAAATATGAACTTCAAAATCACAATTCTACCTATTCCATATACCAAAATATCAATAACTCATCAAAACACAAATATGAACTTCAAAATCTCAATTCTACCTATTCCATATACCAAAACATCAATGAATAACTCATCGAAACACAAATATGAACTTCAAAATCACAATTCTACCTATCCCATATTCCAAAACATCAATAACTCATCAAAACACAAATATGAACTTCAAAATCTCAATTCTACCTATTCCATATACCAAAACATCAATGAATAACTCATCAAAAAATAAATATGAACTTCAAAATCACAATTCTACCTATTCCATATAACAAAACATAATATAACTCATCAAAACAAAAATATGAACTTCAAAATCACAATTCTACCTATCCCATATACCAAAACATCAATAACTCATCAAAACACAAATATGAACTTCAAAATCACAATTCTACCTATCCCATATACCAAAACATCAATAACTCATCAAAACACAAATATGAACTTCAAAATCTCAATTCTACCTATTCCATATACCAAAACATCAATGAATAACTCATCAAAAAACAAATATGAACTTGAAAATCACAATTCTACCTATTCCCATATACCAAAACATAAATGAATAACTCATCAAAACACAAATATGAACTGCAAAATCACAATTCTACCTATTCCATATACCAAAACATCAATAACTTATCAAAACACAAATATGAACTTCAAAAAAAAAATTCAACCTATTCCATATACCAAAACATCAATTAATAACTCATTAAAACACAAATATGAACTTCAAAATCTCAATTCCACCTATTCCATATACCAAAACATCAATGAATAACTCATCGAAACACAAATATGAACTTCAAAATCACAATTCTACCTATTCCATATAACAAAACATAATATAACTAATCAAAACACAAATATGAACTTCAAAATCACAATTCTACCTATTCCATATACCAAAACATCAATGAATAACTCATCGAAACACAAATATGAACTTCAAAATCTCAATTCTACCTATTCCATATAACAAAACATAATATAACTAATCAAAACACAAATATGAACTTCAAAATCACAATTCTACCTATTCCATATACCAAAATATCAATAACTCATCAAAACACAAATATGAACTTCAAAATCTCAATTCTACCTATTCCATATACCAAAACATCAATGAATAACTCATCGAAACACAAATATGAACTTCAAAATCACAATTCTACCTATCCCATATTCCAAAACATCAATAACTCATCAAAACACAAATATGAACTTCAAAATCTCAATTCTACCTATTCCATATACCAAAACATCAATGAATAACTCATCAAAAAATAAATATGAACTTCAAAAGCACAATTCTACCTATTCCATATAACAAAACATAATATAACTCATCAAAACAAAAATATGAACTTCAAAATCACAATTCTACCTATCCCATATACCAAAACATCAATAACTCATCAAAACACAAATATGAACTTCAAAATCTCAATTCTACCTATTCCATATACCAAAACATCAATGAATAACTCATCGAAACACAAATATGAACTTCAAAATCACAATTCTACCTATCCCATATTCCAAAACATCAATAACTCATCAAAACACAAATATGAACTTCAAAATCTAAATTCTACCTATTCCATATACCAAAACATCAATGAATAACTCATCAAAAAACAAATATGAACTTCAAAATCACAATTCTACCTATTCCATATAACAAAACATAATATAACTCATCAAAACAAAAATATGAACTTCAAAATCACAATTCTACCTATCCCATATACCAAAACATCAATAACTCATCAAAACACAAATATGAACTTCAAAATCACAATTCTACCTATCCCATATACCAAAACATCAATAACTCATCAAAACACAAATATGAACTTCAAAATCTCAATTCTACCTATTCCATATACCAAAACATCAATGAATAACTCATCAAAAAACAAATATGAACTTGAAAATCACAATTCTACCTATTCCCATATACCAAAACATAAATGAATAACTCATCAAAACACAAATATGAACTGCAAAATCACAATTCTACCTATTCCATATAACAAAACATCAATAACTCATCAAAACACAAATATGAACTTGAAAATCTCAATTCTACCTATTCCATATACCAAAACATCAATGAATAACTCATCAAAAAACAAATATGAACTTGAAAATCACAATTCTACCTATTCCCATATACCAAAACATAAATGAATAACTCATCAAAACACAAATATGAACTGCAAAATCACAATTCTACCTATTCCATATACCAAAACATCAATAACTTATCAAAACACAAATATGAACTTCAAAAAACAATTTCAACCTATTCCATATACCAAAACATCAATTAATAACTCATTAAAACACAAATATGAACTTCAAAATCACAATTCTACCTATCCTATATACCAAAACATTAATAACTCATCAAAACACAAATATGAACTGCAAAATCATAATTCTACCTATTCCATATACCAAAACATCAATAACTTATCAAAACACAAATATGAACTTCAAAAAACAATTTCAACCTATTCCATATACCAAAACATCAATTAATAACTCATTAAAACACAAATATGAACTTCAAAATCACAATTCTACCTATCCTATATACCAAAACATTAATAACTCATCAAAACACAAATATGAACTGCAAAATCACAATTCTACCTATTCCATATACCAAAACATAATATAACTAATCAAAACACAAATATGAACTTCAAAATCACAATTCTACCTATCCCATATACCAAAACATCAATAACTCATCAAAACACAAATATGAACTTGAAAATCTCAATTCTACCTATTCCATATACCAAAACATCAATGAATAACTCATCAAAAAACAAATATGAACTTGAAAATCACAATTCTACCTATTCCCATATACCAAAACATAAATGAATAACTCATCAAAACACAAATATGAACTGCAAAATCACAATTCTACCTATTCCATATACCAAAACATCAATAACTTATCAAAACACAAATATGAACTTCAAAAAAAAAATTCAACCTATTCCATATACCAAAACATCAATTAATAACTCATTAAAACACAAATATGAACTTCAAAATCTCAATTCCACCTATTCCATATACCAAAACATCAATGAATAACTCATCGAAACACAAATATGAACTTCAAAATCACAATTCTACCTATTCCATATAACAAAACATAATATAACTAATCAAAACACAAATATGAACTTCAAAATCACAATTCTACCTATTCCATATACCAAAACATCAATGAATAACTCATCGAAACACAAATATGAACTTCAAAATCTCAATTCTACCTATTCCATATAACAAAACATAATATAACTAATCAAAACACAAATATGAACTTCAAAATCACAATTCTACCTATTCCATATACCAAAATATCAATAACTCATCAAAACACAAATATGAACTTCAAAATCTCAATTCTACCTATTCCATATACCAAAACATCAATGAATAACTCATCGAAACACAAATATGAACTTCAAAATCACAATTCTACCTATCCCATATTCCAAAACATCAATAACTCATCAAAACACAAATATGAACTTCAAAATCTCAATTCTACCTATTCCATATACCAAAACATCAATGAATAACTCATCAAAAAATAAATATGAACTTCAAAATCACAATTCTACCTATTCCATATAACAAAACATAATATAACTCATCAAAACAAAAATATGAACTTCAAAATCACAATTCTACCTATCCCATATACCAAAACATCAATAACTCATCAAAACACAAATATGAACTTCAAAATCACAATTCTACCTATCCCATATACCAAAACATCAATAACTCATCAAAACACAAATATGAACTTCAAAATCTCAATTCTACCTATTCCATATACCAAAACATCAATGAATAACTCATCAAAAAACAAATATGAACTTGAAAATCACAATTCTACCTATTCCCATATACCAAAACATAAATGAATAACTCATCAAAACACAAATATGAACTGCAAAATCACAATTCTACCTATTCCATATACCAAAACATCAATAACTTATCAAAACACAAATATGAACTTCAAAAAAAAAATTCAACCTATTCCATATACCAAAACATCAATTAATAACTCATTAAAACACAAATATGAACTTCAAAATCTCAATTCCACCTATTCCATATACCAAAACATCAATGAATAACTCATCGAAACACAAATATGAACTTCAAAATCACAATTCTACCTATTCCATATAACAAAACATAATATAACTAATCAAAACACAAATATGAACTTCAAAATCACAATTCTACCTATTCCATATACCAAAACATCAATGAATAACTCATCGAAACACAAATATGAACTTCAAAATCTCAATTCTACCTATTCCATATAACAAAACATAATATAACTAATCAAAACACAAATATGAACTTCAAAATCACAATTCTACCTATTCCATATACCAAAATATCAATAACTCATCAAAACACAAATATGAACTTCAAAATCTCAATTCTACCTATTCCATATACCAAAACATCAATGAATAACTCATCGAAACACAAATATGAACTTCAAAATCACAATTCTACCTATCCCATATTCCAAAACATCAATAACTCATCAAAACACAAATATGAACTTCAAAATCTCAATTCTACCTATTCCATATACCAAAACATCAATGAATAACTCATCAAAAAATAAATATGAACTTCAAAATCACAATTCTACCTATTCCATATAACAAAACATAATATAACTCATCAAAACAAAAATATGAACTTCAAAATCACAATTCTACCTATCCCATATACCAAAACATCAATAACTCATCAAAACACAAATATGAACTTCAAAATCTCAATTCTACCTATTCCATATACCAAAACATCAATGAATAACTCATCGAAACACAAATATGAACTTCAAAATCACAATTCTACCTATCCCATATTCCAAAACATCAATAACTCATCAAAACACAAATATGAACTTCAAAATCTAAATTCTACCTATTCCATATACCAAAACATCAATGAATAACTCATCAAAAAACAAATATGAACTTCAAAATCACAATTCTACCTATTCCATATAACAAAACATAATATAACTCATCAAAACAAAAATATGAACTTCAAAATCACAATTCTACCTATCCCATATACCAAAACATCAATAACTCATCAAAACACAAATATGAACTTCAAAATCACAATTCTACCTATCCCATATACCAAAACATCAATAACTCATCAAAACACAAATATGAACTTCAAAATCTCAATTCTACCTATTCCATATACCAAAACATCAATGAATAACTCATCAAAAAACAAATATGAACTTGAAAATCACAATTCTACCTATTCCCATATACCAAAACATAAATGAATAACTCATCAAAACACAAATATGAACTGCAAAATCACAATTCTACCTATTCCATATAACAAAACATCAATAACTCATCAAAACACAAATATGAACTTGAAAATCTCAATTCTACCTATTCCATATACCAAAACATCAATGAATAACTCATCAAAAAACAAATATGAACTTGAAAATCACAATTCTACCTATTCCCATATACCAAAACATAAATGAATAACTCATCAAAACACAAATATGAACTGCAAAATCACAATTCTACCTATTCCATATACCAAAACATCAATAACTTATCAAAACACAAATATGAACTTCAAAAAACAATTTCAACCTATTCCATATACCAAAACATCAATTAATAACTCATTAAAACACAAATATGAACTTCAAAATCACAATTCTACCTATCCTATATACCAAAACATTAATAACTCATCAAAACACAAATATGAACTGCAAAATCATAATTCTACCTATTCCATATACCAAAACATCAATAACTTATCAAAACACAAATATGAACTTCAAAAAACAATTTCAACCTATTCCATATACCAAAACATCAATTAATAACTCATTAAAACACAAATATGAACTTCAAAATCACAATTCTACCTATCCTATATACCAAAACATTAATAACTCATCAAAACACAAATATGAACTGCAAAATCACAATTCTACCTATTCCATATACCAAAACATAATATAACTAATCAAAACACAAATATGAACTTCAAAATCACAATTCTACCTATCCCATATACCAAAACATCAATAACTCATCAAAACACAAATATGAACTTGAAAATCTCAATTCTACCTATTCCATATACCAAAACATCAATGAATAACTCATCAAAAAATAAATATGAACTTGAAAATCACAATTCTACCTATTCCCATATACCAAAACATAAATGAATAACTAATCAAAACACAAATATGAACTGCAAAATCACAATTCTACCTATTCCATATACCAAAACATCAATAACTTATCAAAACACAAATATGAACTTCAAAAAAAAAATTCAACCTATTCCATATACCAAAACATCAATTAATAACTCATTAAAACACAAATATGAACTTCAAAATCTCAATTCCACCTATTCCATATACCAAAACATCAATGAATAACTCATCGAAACACAAATATGAACTTCAAAATCACAATTCTACCTATTCCATATAACAAAACATAATATAACTAATCAAAACACAAATATGAACTTCAAAATCACAATTCTACCTATTCCATATACCAAAACATCAATGAATAACTCATCGAAAAACAAATATGAACTTCAAAATCTCAATTCTACCTATTCCATATAACAAAACATAATATAACTAATCAAAACACAAATATGAACTTCAAAATCACAATTCTACCTATTCCATATACCAAAATATCAATAACTCATCAAAACACAAATATGAACTTCAAAATCTCAATTCTACCTATTCCATATACCAAAACATCAATGAATAACTCATCGAAACACAAATATGAACTTCAAAATCACAATTCTACCTATCCCATATTCCAAAACATCAATAACTCATCAAAACACAAATATGAACTTCAAAATCTCAATTCTACCTATTCCATATACCAAAACATCAATGAATAACTCATCAAAAAATAAATATGAACTTCAAAATCACAATTCTACCTATTCCATATAACAAAACATAATATAACTCATCAAAACAAAAATATGAACTTCAAAATCACAATTCTACCTATCCCATATACCAAAACATCAATAACTCATCAAAACACAAATATGAACTTCAAAATCACAATTCTACCTATCCCATATACCAAAACATCAATAACTCATCAAAACACAAATATGAACTTGAAAATCTCAATTCTACCTATTCCATATACCAAAACATCAATGAATAACTCATCAAAAAACAAATATGAACTTGAAAATCACAATTCTACCTATTCCCATATACCAAAACATAAATGAATAACTCATCAAAACACAAATATGAACTGCAAAATCACAATTCTACCTATTCCATATACCAAAACATCAATAACTTATCAAAACACAAATACGAACTTCAAAAAAAAAATTCAACCTATTCCATATACCAAAACATCAATTAATAACTCATTAAAACACAAATATGAACTTCAAAATCTCAATTCCACCTATTCCATATACCAAAACATCAATGAATAACTCATCGAAACACAAATTTGAACTTCAAAATCACAATTCTACCTATTCCATATAACAAAACATAATATAACTAATCAAAACACAAATATGAACTTCAAAATCACAATTCTACCTATTCCATATACCAAAACATCAATGAATAACTCATCGAAACACAAATATGAACTTCAAAATCTCAATTCTACCTATTCCATATAACAAAACATAATATAACTAATCAAAACACAAATATGAACTTCACAATCACAATTCTACCTATTCCATATACCAAAATATCAATAACTCATCAAAACACAAATATGAACTTCAAAATCTCAATTCTACCTATTCCATATACCAAAACATCAATGAATAACTCATCGAAACACAAATATGAACTTCAAAATCATAATTCTACCTATCCCATATTCCAAAACATCAATAACTCATCAAAACACAAATATGAACTTCAAAATCTCAATTCTACCTATTCCATATACCAAAACATCAATGAATAACTCATCAAAAAATAAATATGAACTTCAAAATCACAATTCTACCTATTCCATATAACAAAACATAATATAACTCATCAAAACAAAAATATGAACTTCAAAATCACAATTCTACCTATCCCATATACCAAAACATCAATAACTCATCAAAACACAAATATGAACTTCAAAATCTCAATTCTACCTATTCCATATACCAAAACATCAATGAATAACTTATCGAAACACAAATATGAACTTCAAAATCACAATTCTACCTATCCCATATTCCAAAACATCAATAACTCATCAAAACACAAATATGAACTTCAAAATCTAAATTCTACCTATTCCATATACCAAAACATCAATGAATAACTCATCAAAAAACAAATATGAACTTCAAAATCACAATTCTACCTATGCCATATAACAAAACATAATATAACTCATCAAAACAAAAATATGAACTTCAAAATCACAATTCTACCTATCCCATATACCAAAACATCAATAACTCATCAAAACACAAATATGAACTTCAAAATCACAATTCTACCTATCCCATATACCAAAACATCAATAACTCATCAAAACACAAATATGAACTTCAAAATCTCAATTCTACCTATTCCATATACCAAAACATCAATGAATAACTCATCAAAAAACAAATATGAATTTGAAAATCACAATTCTACCTATTCCCATATACCAAAACATAAATGAATAACTCATCAAAACACAAATATGAACTGCAAAATCACAATTCTACCTATTCCATATACCAAAACATCAATAACTTATCAAAACACAAATATGAACTTCAAAAAAAAAATTCAACCTATTCCATATACCAAAACATCAATTAATAACTCATTAAAACACAAATATGAACTTCAAAATCTCAATTCCACCTATTCCATATACCAAAACATCAATGAATAACTCATCGAAACACAAATATGAACTTCAAAATCACAATTCTACCTATTCCATATAACAAAACATAATATAACTAATCAAAACACAAATATGAACTTCAAAATCACAATTCTACCTATCCCATATACCAAAACATCAATAACTCATCAAAACACAAATATGAACTTCAAAATCTCAATTCTACCTATTCCATATACCAAAACATAAATGAATAACTCATCAAAACACAAATATGAACTTCAAAATCACAATTCTACCTATCCCATATACCAAAACATCAATAACTCATCAAAACACAAATATGAACTTCAAAATCTCAATTCTACCTATTCCATATACCAAAACATCAATGAATAACTCATCAAAAAACAAATATGAACTTGAAAATCACAATTCTACCTATTCCCATATACCAAAACATAAATGAATAACTCATCAAAACACAAATATGAACTGCAAAATCACAATTCTACCTATTCCATATACCAAAACATCAATAACTTATCAAAACACAAATATGAACTTCAAAAAAAAAATTCAACCTATTCCATATACCAAAACATCAATTAATAACTCATTAAAACACAAATATGAACTTCAAAATCTCAATTCCACCTATTCCATATACCAAAACATCAATGAATAACTCATCGAAACACAAATATGAACTTCAAAATCACAATTCTACCTATTCCATATAACAAAACATAATATAACTCATCAAAACAAAAATATGAACTTCAAAATCACAATTCTACCTATTCCATATACCAAAACATCAATAACTTATCAAAACACAAATATGAACTTCAAAAAAAAAATTCAACCTATTCCATATACCAAAACATCAATTAATAACTCATTAAAACACAAATATGAACTTCAAAATCTCAATTCCACCTATTCCATATACCAAAACATCAATGAATAACTCATCGAAACACAAATATGAACTTCAAAATCACAATTCTACCTATTCCATATAACAAAACATAATATAACTCATCAAAACAAAAATATGAACTTCAAAATCACAATTCTACCTATCCCATATACCAAAACATCAATAACTCATCAAAACACAAATATGAACTTCAAAACACGATTTCTATCTATTCCATATACCAAAACAATCAATAACTCATCAAAACACAAATATGAACTTCAGAATCACAATTCTACCTATCCTATATACCAAAACATTAATAACTCATCAAAACACAAATATGAACTTCAAAATCACAATTCTACCTATTCCATATACCAAAACATCAATGAATAACTCATCAAAAAACAAATATGAACTTCAAAATCACAATTCTACCTATTCCATATAACAAAACATAATATAACTCATCAAAACAAAAATATGAACTTCAAAATCACAATTCTACCTATCCCATATACCAAAACATCAATAACTAATCAAAACACAAATATGAACTTCAAAATCACAATTCTACCTATCCCATATACCAAAACATCAATAACTCATCAAAACACAAATATGAACTTCAAAATCTCAATTCTACCTATTCCATATACCAAAACATCAATGAATAACTCATCAAAAAACAAATATGAACTTGAAAATCACAATTCTACCTATTCCCATATACCAAAACATAAATGAATAACTCATCAAAACACAAATATGAACTGCAAAATCACAATTCTACCTATTCCATATACCAAAACATCAATAACTTATCAAAACACAAATATGAACTTCAAAAAAAAAATTCAACCTATTCCATATACCAAAACATCAATTAATAACTCATTAAAACACAAATATGAACTTCAAAATCTCAATTCCACCTATTCCATATACCAAAACATCAATGAATAACTCATCGAAACACAAATATGAACTTCAAAATCACAATTCTACCTATTCCATATAACAAAACATAATATAACTAATCAAAACACAAATATGAACTTCAAAATCACAATTCTACCTATTCCATATACCAAAACATCAATGAATAACTCATCGAAACACAAATATGAACTTCAAAATCTCAATTCTACCTATTCCATATAACAAAACATAATATAACTAATCAAAACACAAATATGAACTTCAAAATCACAATTCTACCTATTCCATATACCAAAATATCAATAACTCATCAAAACACAAATATGAACTTCAAAATCTCAATTCTACCTATTCCATATACCAAAACATCAATGAATAACTCATCGAAACACAAATATGAACTTCAAAATCACAATTCTACCTATCCCATATTCCAAAACATCAATAACTCATTAAAACACAAATATGAACTTCAAAATCTCAATTCTACCTATTCCATATACCAAAACATCAATGAATAACTAATCAAAAAACAAATATGAACTTCAAAATCACAATTCTACCTATTCCATATAACAAAACATAATATAACTCATCAAAACAAAAATATGAACTTCAAAATCACAATTCTACCTATCCCATATACCAAAACATCAATAACTCATCAAAACACAAATATGAACTTCAAAACACGATTTCAATCTATTCCATATACCAAAACAATCAATAACTCATCAAAACACAAATATGAACTTCAGAATCACAATTCTACCTATCCTATATACCAAAACATTAATAACTCATCAAAACACAAATATGAACTTCAAAATCACAATTCTACCTATTCCATATAACAAAACATCAATAACTCATCAAAACACAAATATGAACTTCAAAATCACAATTCTACCTATTCCATATAACAAAACATAATATAACTCATCAAAACACAAATATGAACTTCAAAATCACAATTCTACCTATTCCATATACCAAAACATCAATGAATAACTCATCGAAACACAAATATGAACTTCAAAATCTCAATTCTACCTATTCCATATACCAAAACATCAATGAATAACTTATCGAAACACAAATATGAACTTCAAAATCACAATTCTACCTATCCCATATTCCAAAACATCAATAACTCATCAAAACACAAATATGAACTTCAAAATCTAAATTCTACCTATTCCATATACCAAAACATCAATGAATAACTCATCAAAAAACAAATATGAACTTCAAAATCACAATTCTACCTATGCCATATAACAAAACATAATATAACTCATCAAAACAAAAATATGAACTTCAAAATCACAATTCTACCTATCCCATATACCAAAACATCAATAACTCATCAAAACACAAATATGAACTTCAAAATCACAATTCTACCTATCCCATATACCAAAACATCAATAACTCATCAAAACACAAATATGAACTTCAAAATCTCAATTCTACCTATTCCATATACCAAAACATCAATGAATAACTCATCAAAAAACAAATATGAATTTGAAAATCACAATTCTACCTATTCCCATATACCAAAACATAAATGAATAACTCATCAAAACACAAATATGAACTGCAAAATCACAATTCTACCTATTCCATATACCAAAACATCAATAACTTATCAAAACACAAATATGAACTTCAAAAAAAAAATTCAACCTATTCCATATACCAAAACATCAATTAATAACTCATTAAAACACAAATATGAACTTCAAAATCTCAATTCCACCTATTCCATGTACCAAAACATCAATGAATAACTCATCGAAACACAAATATGAACTTCAAAATCACAATTCTACCTATTCCATATAACAAAACATAATATAACTAATCAAAACACAAATATGAACTTCAAAATCACAATTCTACCTATTCCATATAACAAAACATAATATAACTAATCAAAACACAAATATGAACTTCAAAATCACAATTCTACCTATCCCATATACCAAAACATCAATAACTCATCAAAACACAAATATGAACTTCAAAATCTCAATTCTACCTATTCCATATACCAAAACATAAATGAATAACTCATCAAAACACAAATATGAACTTCAAAATCACAATTCTACCTATCCCATATACCAAAACATCAATAACTCATCAAAACACAAATATGAACTTCAAAATCTCAATTCTACCTATTCCATATACCAAAACATCAATGAATAACTCATCAAAAAACAAATATGAACTTGAAAATCACAATTCTACCTATTCCCATATACCAAAACATAAATGAATAACTCATCAAAACACAAATATGAACTGCAAAATCACAATTCTACCTATTCCATATACCAAAACATCAATAACTTATCAAAACACAAATATGAACTTCAAAAAAAAAATTCAACCTATTCCATATACCAAAACATCAATTAATAACTCATTAAAACACAAATATGAACTTCAAAATCTCAATTCCACCTATTCCATATACCAAAACATCAATGAATAACTCATCGAAACACAAATATGAACTTCAAAATCACAATTCTACCTATTCCATATAACAAAACATAATATAACTCATCAAAACAAAAATATGAACTTCAAAATCACAATTCTACCTATCCCATATACCAAAACATCAATAACTCATCAAAACACAAATATGAACTTCAAAACACGATTTCTATCTATTCCATATACCAAAACAATCAATAACTCATCAAAACACAAATATGAACTTCAGAATCACAATTCTACCTATCCTATATACCAAAACATTAATAACTCATCAAAACACAAATATGAACTTCAAAATCACAATTCTACCTATTCCATATACCAAAACATCAATGAATAACTCATCAAAAAACAAATATGAACTTCAAAATCACAATTCTACCTATTCCATATAACAAAACATAATATAACTCATCAAAACAAAAATATGAACTTCAAAATCACAATTCTACCTATCCCATATACCAAAACATCAATAACTAATCAAAACACAAATATGAACTTCAAAATCACAATTCTACCTATCCCATATACCAAAACATCAATAACTCATCAAAACACAAATATGAACTTCAAAATCTCAATTCTACCTATTCCATATACCAAAACTTCAATGAATAACTCATCAAAAAACAAATATGAACTTGAAAATCACAATTCTACCTATTCCCATATACCAAAACATAAATGAATAACTCATCAAAACACAAATATGAACTGCAAAATCACAATTCTACCTATTCCATATACCAAAACATCAATAACTTATCAAAACACAAATATGAACTTCAAAAAAAAAATTCAACCTATTCCATATACCAAAACATCAATTAATAACTCATTAAAACACAAATATGAACTTCAAAATCTCAATTCCACCTATTCCATATACCAAAACATCAATGAATAACTCATCGAAACACAAATATGAACTTCAAAATCACAATTCTACCTATTCCATATAACAAAACATAATATAACTAATCAAAACACAAATATGAACTTCAAAATCACAATTCTACCTATTCCATATACCAAAACATCAATGAATAACTCATCGAAACACAAATATGAACTTCAAAATCTCAATTCTACCTATTCCATATAACAAAACATAATATAACTAATCAAAACACAAATATGAACTTCAAAATCACAATTCTACCTATTCCATATACCAAAATATCAATAACTCATCAAAACACAAATATGAACTTCAAAATCTCAATTCTACCTATTCCATATACCAAAACATCAATGAATAACTCATCGAAACACAAATATGAACTTCAAAATCACAATTCTACCTATCCCATATTCCAAAACATCAATAACTCATCAAAACACAAATATGAACTTCAAAATCTCAATTCTACCTATTCCATATACCAAAACATCAATGAATAACTAATCAAAAAACAAATATGAACTTCAAAATCACAATTCTACCTATTCCATATAACAAAACATAATATAACTCATCAAAACAAAAATATGAACTTCAAAATCACAATTCTACCTATCCCATATACCAAAACATCAATAACTCATCAAAACACAAATATGAACTTCAAAACACGATTTCAATCTATTCCATATACCAAAACAATCAATAACTCATCAAAACACAAATATGAACTTCAGAATCACAATTCTACCTATCCTATATACCAAAACATTAATAACTCATCAAAACACAAATATGAACTTCAAAATCACAATTCTACCTATTCCATATAACAAAACATCAATAACTCATCAAAACACAAATATGAACTTCAAAATCACAATTCTACCTATTCCATATAACAAAACATAATATAACTCATCAAAACACAAATATGAACTTCAAAATCACAATTCTACCTATTCCACATACCAAAACATCAATGAATAACTCATCGAAACACAAATATGAACTTCAAAATCACAATTCTACCTATCCCATATACCAAAACATCAATAACTCATCAAAACACAAATATGAACTTCAAAATCTCAATTCTACCTATTCCATATACCAAAACATCAATGAATAACTCATCAAAAAACAAATATGAACTTGAAAATCACAATTCTACCTATTCCCATATACCAAAACATAAATGAATAACTCATCAAAACACAAATATGAACTGCAAAATCACAATTCTACCTATTCCATATACCAAAACATCAATAACTTATCAAAACACAAATATGAACTTCAAAAAAAAAATTCAACCTATTCCATATACCAAAACATCAATTAATAACTCATTAAAACACAAATATGAACTTCAAAATCTCAATTCCACCTATTCCATATACCAAAACATCAATGAATAACTCATCGAAACACAAATATGAACTTCAAAATCACAATTCTACCTATTCCATATAACAAAACATAATATAACTAATCAAAACACAAATATGAACTTCAAAATCACAATTCTACCTATTCCATATACCAAAACATCAATGAATAACTCATCGAAACACAAATATGAACTTCAAAATCTCAATTCTACCTATTCCATATAACAAAACATAATATAACTAATCAAAACACAAATATGAACTTCAAAATCACAATTCTACCTATTCCATATACCAAAATATCAATAACTCATCAAAAAACAAATATGAACTTCAAAATCTCAATTCTACCTATTCCATATACCAAAACATCAATGAATAACTCATCGAAACACAAATATGAACTTCAAAATCACAATTCTACCTATCCCATATTCCAAAACATCAATAACTCATCAAAACACAAATATGAACTTCAAAATCTCAATTCTACCTATTCCATATACCAAAACATCAATGAATAACTCATCGAAACACAAATATGAACTTCAAAATCACAATTCTACCTATCCCATATACCAAAACATCAATAACACATCAAAACACAAATATGAACTTGAAAATCTCAATTCTACCTATTCCATATACCAAAACATCAATGAATAACTCATCAAAAAACAAATATGAACTTGAAAATCACAATTCTATCTATTCCCATATACCAAAACATAAATGAATAACTCATCAAAACACAAATATGAACTGCAAAATCACAATTCTACCTATTCCATATACCAAAACATCAATAACTTATCAAAACACAAATATGAACTTCAAAAAACAATTTCAACCTATTCCATATACCAAAACATCAATTAATAACTCATTAAAACACAAATATGAACTTCAAAATCACAATTCTACCTATCCTATATACCAAAACATTAATAACTCATCAAAACACAAATATGAACTGCAAAATCATAATTCTACCTATTCCATATACCAAAACATCAATAACTTATCAAAACACAAATATGAACTTCAAAAAACAATTTCAACCTATTCCATATACCAAAACATCAATTAATAACTCATTAAAACATAAATATGAACTTCAAAATCACAATTCTACCTATCCTATATACCAAAACATTAATAACTCATCAAAACACAAATATGAACTGCAAAATCACAATTCTACCTATTCCATATACCAAAACATAATATAACTAATCAAAACACAAATATGAACTTCAAAATCACAATTCTACCTATCCCATATACCAAAACATCAATAACTCATCAAAACACAAATATGAACTTGAAAATCTCAATTCTACCTATTCCATATACCAAAACATCAATGAATAACTCATCAAAAAACAAATATGAACTTGAAAATCACAATTCTACCTATTCCCATATACCAAAACATAAATGAATAACTCATCAAAACACAAATATGAACTGCAAAATCACAATTCTACCTATTCCATATACCAAAACATCAATTACTTATCAAAACACAAATATGAACTTCAAAAAAAAAATTCAACCTATTCCATATACCAAAACATCAATTAATAACTCATTAAAACACAAATATGAACTTCAAAATCTCAATTCCACCTATTCCATATACCAAAACATCAATGAATAACTCATCGAAACACAAATATGAACTTCAAAATCACAATTCTACCTATTCCATATAACAAAACATAATATAACTAATCAAAACACAAATATGAACTTCAAAATCACAATTCTACCTATTCCATATACCAAAACATCAATGAATAACTCATCGAAACACAAATATGAACTTCAAAATCTCAATTCTACCTATTCCATATAACAAAACATAATATAACTAATCAAAACACAAATATGAACTTCAAAATCACAATTCTACCTATTCCATATACAAAAATATCAATAACTCATCAAAACACAAATATGAACTTCAAAATCTCAATTCTACCTATTCCATATACCAAAACATCAATGAATAACTCATCGAAACACAAATATGAACTTCAAAATCACAATTCTACCTATCCCATATTCCAAAACATCAATAACTCATCAAAACACAAATATGAACTTCAAAATCTCAATTCTACCTATTCCATATACCAAAACATCAATGAATAACTCATCAAAAAACAAATATGAACTTCAAAATCACAATTCTACCTATTCCATATAACAAAACATAATATAACTCATCAAAACAAAAATATGAACTTCAAAATCACAATTCTACCTATCCCATATACCAAAACATCAATAACTCATCAAAACACAAATATGAACTTCAAAACACGATTTCAATCTATTCCATATACCAAAACAATCAATAACTCATCAAAACACAAATATGAACTTCAGAATCACAATTCTACCTATCCTATATACCAAAACATTAATAACTCATCAAAACACAAATATGAACTTCAAAATCACAATTCTACCTATTCCATATAACAAAACATCAATAACTCATCAAAACACAAATATGAACTTCAAAATCACAATTCTACCTATTCCATATAACAAAACATAATATAACTCATCAAAACACAAATATGAACTTCAAAATCACAATTCTACCTATTCCACATACCAAAACATCAATAACTCATCAAAACACAAATATGAACTTCAAAATCACAATTCTACCTATCCCATATACCAAACCATCAATAACTCATTAAAACACAAATATGAACTTCAAAATGACAATTCTACCTATTCCATATAACAAAACATAATATAACTCATCAAAACACAAATATGAACTTCAAAATCACAATTCTACCTATTCCATATATCAAAACATAATATAACTCATCAAAACACAAATATGAACTTCAAAATCACAATTCCACCTATTCCATATACCAAAACATCAATGAATAACTCATCGAAACACAAATATGAACTTCAAAATCACAATTCTACCTATTCCATATAACAAAACATAATATAACTAATCAAAACACAAATATGAACTTCAAAATCACAATTCTACCTATTCCATATACCAAAATATCAATAACTCATCAAAAAACAAATATGAACTTCAAAATCTCAATTCTACCTATTCCATATACCAAAACATCAATGAATAACTCATCGAAACACAAATATGAACTTCAAAATCACAATTCTACCTATCCCATATTCCAAAACATCAATAACTCATCAAAACACAAATATGAACTTCAAAATCTCAATTCTACCTATTCCATATATCAAAACATAATATAACTCATCAAAACACAAATATGAACTTCAAAATCTCAATTCCACCTATTCCATATACCAAAACATCAATGAATAACTCATCGAAACACAAATATGAACTTCAAAATCACAATTCTACCTATTCCATATAACAAAACATAATATAACTAATCAAAACACAAATATGAACTTCAAAATCACAATTCTACCTATTCCATATACCAAAACATCAATGAATAACTCATCGAAACACAAATATGAACTTCAAAATCTCAATTCTACCTATTCCATATAACAAAACATAATATAACTAATCAAAACACAAATATGAACTTCAAAATCACAATTCTACCTATTCCATATACAAAAATATCAATAACTCATCAAAACACAAATATGAACTTCAAAATCTCAATTCTACCTATTCCATATACCAAAACATCAATGAATAACTCATCGAAACACAAATATGAACTTCAAAATCACAATTCTACCTATCCCATATTCCAAAACATCAATAACTCATCAAAACACAAATATGAACTTCAAAATCTCAATTCTACCTATTCCATATACCAAAACATCAATGAATAACTCATCAAAAAACAAATATGAACTTCAAAATCACAATTCTACCTATTCCATATAACAAAACATAATATAACTCATCAAAACAAAAATATGAACTTCAAAATCACAATTCTACCTATCCCATATACCAAAACATCAATAACTCATCAAAACACAAATATGAACTTCAAAACACGATTTCAATCTATTCCATATACCAAAACAATCAATAACTCATCAAAACACAAATATGAACTTCAGAATCACAATTCTACCTATCCTATATACCAAAACATTAATAACTCATCAAAACACAAATATGAACTTCAAAATCACAATTCTACCTATTCCATATAACAAAACATCAATAACTCATCAAAACACAAATATGAACTTCAAAATCACAATTCTACCTATTCCATATAACAAAACATAATATAACTCATCAAAACACAAATATGAACTTCAAAATCACAATTCTACCTATTCCACATACCAAAACATCAATAACTCATCAAAACACAAATATGAACTTCAAAATCACAATTCTACCTATCCCATATACCAAACCATCAATAACTCATTAAAACACAAATATGAACTTCAAAATGACAATTCTACCTATTCCATATAACAAAACATAATATAACTCATCAAAACACAAATATGAACTTCAAAATCACAATTCTACCTATTCCATATATCAAAACATAATATAACTCATCAAAACACAAATATGAACTTCAAAATCACAATTCCACCTATTCCATATACCAAAACATCAATGAATAACTCATCGAAACACAAATATGAACTTCAAAATCACAATTCTACCTATTCCATATAACAAAACATAATATAACTAATCAAAACACAAATATGAACTTCAAAATCACAATTCTACCTATTCCATATACCAAAACATCAATGAATAACTCATCGAAACACAAATATGAACTTCAAAATCTCAATTCTACCTATTCCATATAACAAAACATAATATAACTAATCAAAACACAAATATGAACTTCAAAATCACAATTCTACCTATTCCATATACCAAAATATCAATAACTCATCAAAACACAAATATTAACTTCAAAATCTCAATTCTACCTATTCCATATACCAAAACATCAATGAATAACTCATCGAAACACAAATATGAACTTCAAAATCACAATTCTACCTATCCCATATTCCAAAACATCAATAACTCATCAAAACACAAATATGAACTTCAAAATCACAATTCTACCTATTCCATATACCAAAACATCAATAACTCATCAAAACACAAATATGAACTTCAAAACACAATTTCTATCTATTTCATTTACCAAAACATCAATAACTCATCAAAACACAAATATTACCTTCAAAATCACAATTCTACCTATTCCATATAACAAAACATAATATAACTCATCAAAACAGAAATATGAACTTCAAAATCACAATTCTACCTATTCCATATACCAAAACATCAATAACTCATCAAAACACAAATATGAACTTCAAAATCTCAATTCTACCTATTCCATATAACAAAACATAATATAACTAATCAAAACACAAATATGAACTTCAAAATCACAATTCTACCTATTCCATATACCAAAATATCAATAACTCATCAAAACACAAATATGAACTTCAAAATCTCAATTCTACCTATTCCATATACCAAAACATCAATGAATAACTCATCGAAACACAAATATGAACTTCAAAATCACAATTCTACCTATCCCATATACCAAAACATCAATAACTCATCAAAACACAAATATGAACTTCAAAATCTCAATTCTACCTATTCCATATACCAAAACATCAATTAATAACTCATCAAAAAACAAATATGAACTTGAAAATCACAATTCTACCTATTCCCATATACCAAAACATAAATGAATAACTCATCAAAACACAAATATGAACTGCAAAATCACAATTCTACCTATTCCATATACCAAAACATCAATAACTTATCAAAACACAAATATGAACTTCAAAAAAAAAATTCAACCTATTCCATATACCAAAACATCAATTAATAACTCATTAAAACACAAATATGAACTTCAAAATCTCAATTCCACCTATTCCATATACCAAAACATCAATGAATAACTCATCGAAACACAAATATGAACTTCAAAATCACAATTCTACCTATTCCATATAACAAAACATAATATAACTAATCAAAACACAAATATGAACTTCAAAATCACAATTCTACCTATTCCATATACCAAAACATCAATGAATAACTCATCGAAACACAAATATGAACTTCAAAATCACAATTCTACCTATTCCATATAACAAAACATAATATAACTCATCAAAACAAAAATATGAACTTCAAAATCACAATTCTACCTATCCCATATACCAAAACATCAATAACTCATCAAAACACAAATATGAACTTCAAAACACGATTTCTATCTATTCCATATACCAAAACAATCAATAACTCATCGAAACACAAATATGAACTGCAAAATCACAATTCTACCTATTCCATATACCAAAACATAATATAACTAATTAAAACACAAATATGAACTTCAAAATCACAATTCTACCTATCCCATATACCAAAACATCAATAACTCATCAAAACACAAATATGAACTTGAAAATCTCAATTCTACCTATTCCATATACCAAAACATCAATGAATAACTCATCAAAAAACAAATATGAACTTGAAAATCACAATTCTACCTATTCCCATATACCAAAACATAAATGAATAACTCATCAAAACACAAATATGAACTGCAAAATCACAATTCTACCTATTCCATATACCAAAACATCAATTACTTATCAAAACACAAATATGAACTTCAAAAAAAAAATTCAACCTATTCCATATACCAAAACATCAATTAATAACTCAATAAAACACAAATATGAACTTCAAAATCTCAATTCCACCTATTCCATATACCAAAACATCAATGAATAACTCATCGAAACACAAATATGAACTTCAAAATCACAATTCTACCTATTCCATATAACAAAACATAATATAACTAATCAAAACACAAATATGAACTTCAAAATCACAATTCTACCTATTCCATATACCAAAACATCAATGAATAACTCATCGAAACACAAATATGAACTTCAAAATCTCAATTCTACCTATTCCATATAACAAAACATAATATAACTAATCAAAACACAAATATGAACTTCAAAATCACAATTCTACCTATTCCATATACAAAAATATCAATAACTCATCAAAACACAAATATGAACTTCAAAATCTCAATTCTACCTATTCCATATACCAAAACATCAATGAATAACTCATCGAAACACAAATATGAACTTCAAAATCACAATTCTACCTATCCCATATTCCAAAATATCAATAACTCATCAAAACACAAATATGAACTTCAAAATCTCAATTCTACCTATTCCATATACCAAAACATCAATGAATAACTCATCAAAAAACAAATATGAACTTCAAAATCACAATTCTACCTATTCCATATAACAAAACATAATATAACTCATCAAAACAAAAATATGAACTTCAAAATCACAATTCCACCTATCCCATATACCAAAACATCAATAACTCATCAAAACACAAATATGAACTTCAAAACACGATTTCAATTTATTCCATATACCAAAACAATCAATAACTCATCAAAACACAAATATGAACTTCAGAATCACAATTCTACCTATTCCATATACAAAAATATCAATAACTCATCAAAACACAAATATGAACTTCAAAATCTCAATTCTACCTATTCCATATACCAAAACATCAATGAATAACTCATCGAAACACAAATATGAACTTCAAAATCACAATTCTACCTATCCCATATTCCAAAACATCAATAACTCATCAAAACACAAATATGAACTTCAAAATCTCAATTCTACCTATTCCATATACCAAAACATCAATGAATAACTCATCAAAAAACAAATATGAACTTCAAAATCACAATTCTACCTATTCCATATAACAAAACATAATATAACTCATCAAAACAAAAATATGAACTTCAAAATCACAATTCCACCTATCCCATATACCAAAACATCAATAACTCATCGAAACACAAATATGAACTTCAAAATCTCAATTCTACCTATTCCATATAACAAAACATAATATAACTAATCAAAACACAAATATGAACTTCAAAATCACAATTCTACCTATTCCATATACAAAAATATCAATAACTCATCAAAACACAAATATGAACTTCAAAATCTCAATTCTACCTATTCCATATACCAAAACATCAATGAATAACTCATCGAAACACAAATATGAACTTCAAAATCACAATTCTACCTATCCCATATTCCAAAACATCAATAACTCATCAAAACACAAATATGAACTTCAAAATCTCAATTCTACCTATTCCATATACCAAAACATCAATGAATAACTCATCAAAAAACAAATATGAACTTCAAAATCACAATTCTACCTATTCCATATAACAAAACATAATATAACTCATCAAAACAAAAATATGAACTTCAAAATCACAATTCCACCTATCCCATATACCAAAACATCAATAACTCATCAAAACACAAATATGAACTTCAAAACACGATTTCAATCTATTCCATATACCAAAACAATCAATAACTCATCAAAACACAAATATGAACTTCAGAATCACAATTCTACCTATCCTATATACCAAAACATTAATAACTCATCAAAACACAAATATGAACTTCAAAATCACAATTCTACCTATTCCATATAACAAAACATCAATAACTCATCAAAACACAAATATGAACTTCAAAATCACAATTCTACCTATTCCATATAACAAAACATAATATAACTCATCAAAACACAAATATGAACTTCAAAATCACAATTCTACCTATTCCACATACCAAAACATCAATAACTCATCAAAACACAAATATGAACTTCAAAATCACAATTCTACCTATCCCATATACCAAACCATCAATAACTCATTAAAACACAAATATGAACTTCAAAATGACAATTCTACCTATTCCATATAACAAAACATAATATAACTCATCAAAACACAAATATGAACTTCAAAATCACAATTCTACCTATTCCATATATCAAAACATAATATAACTCATCAAAACACAAATATGAACTTCAAAATCACAATTCCACCTATTCCATATACCAAAACATCAATGAATAACTCATCGAAACACAAATATGAACTTCAAAATCACAATTCTACCTATTCCATATAACAAAACATAATATAACTAATCAAAACACAAATATGAACTTCAAAATCACAATTCTACCTATTCCATATACCAAAACATCAATGAATAACTCATCGAAACACAAATATGAACTTCAAAATCTCAATTCTACCTATTCCATATAACAAAACATAATATAACTAATCAAAACACAAATATGAACTTCAAAATAACAATTCTACCTATTCCATATACCAAAATATCAATAACTCATCAAAACACAAATATGAACTTCAAAATCTCAATTCTACCTATTCCATATAACAAAACATCAATGAATAACTCATCGAAACACAAATATGAACTTCAAAATCACAATTCTACCTATCCCATATTCCAAAACATCAATAACTCATCAAAACACAAATATGAACTTCAAAATCACAATTCTACCTATTCCATATACCAAAACATCAATAACTCATCAAAACACAAATATGAACTTCAAAACACAATTTCTATCTATTTCATTTACCAAAACATCAATAACTCATCAAAACACAAATATTACCTTCAAAATCACAATTCTACCTATTCCATATAACAAAACATAATATAACTCATCAAAACACAAATATGAACTTCAAAATCACAATTCTACCTATTCCATATACCAAAACATCAATAACTCATCAAAACACAAATATGAACTTCAAAATCTCAATTCTACCTATTCCATATAACAAAACATAATATAACTAATCAAAACACAAATATGAACTTCAAAATCACAATTCTACCTATTCCATATACCAAAATATCAATAACTCATCAAAACACAAATATGAACTTCAAAATCTCAATTCTACCTATTCCATATACCAAAACATCAATGAATAACTCATCGAAACACAAATATGAACTTCAAAATCACAATTCTACCTATCCCATATACCAAAACATCAATAACTCATCAAAACACAAATATGAACTTCAAAATCTCAATTCTACCTATTCCATATACCAAAACATCAATGAATAACTCATCAAAAAACAAATATGAACTTGAAAATCACAATTCTACCTATTCCCATATACCAAAACATAAATGAATAACTCATCAAAACACAAATATGAACTGCAAAATCACAATTCTACCTATTCCATATACCAAAACATCAATAACTTATCAAAACACAAATATGAACTTCAAAAAAAAAATTCAACCTATTCCATATACCAAAACATCAATTAATAACTCATTAAAACACAAATATGAACTTCAAAATCTCAATTCCACCTATTCCATACACCAAAACATCAATGAATAACTCATCGAAACACAAATATGAACTTCAAAATCACAATTCTACCTATTCCATATAACAAAACATAATATAACTAATCAAAACACAAATATGAACTTCAAAATCACAATTCTACCTATTCCATATACCAAAACATCAATGAATAACTCATCGAAACACAAATATGAACTTCAAAATCACAATTCTACCTATTCCATATAACAAAACATAATATAACTCATCAAAACAAAAATATGAACTTCAAAATCACAATTCTACCTATCCCATATAACAAAACATAATATAACTCATCAAAACACAAATATGAACTTCAAAATCACAATTCTACCTATTCCACATACCAAAACATCAATAACTCATCAAAACACAAATATGAACTTCAAAATCACAATTCTACCTATCCCATATACCAAACCATCAATAACTCATTAAAACACAAATATGAACTTCAAAATGACAATTCTACCTATTCCATATAACAAAACATAATATAACTCATCAAAACACAAATATGAACTTCAAAATCACAATTCTACCTATTCCATATATCAAAACATAATATAACTCATCAAAACACAAATATGAACTTCAAAATCACAATTCCACCTATTCCATATACCAAAACATCAATGAATAACTCATCGAAACACAAATATGAACTTCAAAATCACAATTCTACCTATTCCATATAACAAAACATAATATAACTAATCAAAACACAAATATGAACTTCAAAATCACAATTCTACCTATTCCATATACCAAAACATCAATGAATAACTCATCGAAACACAAATATGAACTTCAAAATCTCAATTCTACCTATTCCATATAACAAAACATAATATAACTAATCAAAACACAAATATGAACTTCAAAATCACAATTCTACCTATTCCATATACCAAAATATCAATAACTCATCAAAACACAAATATGAACTTCAAAATCTCAATTCTACCTATTCCATATACCAAAACATCAATGAATAACTCATCGAAACACAAATATGAACTTCAAAATCACAATTCTACCTATTCCATATAACAAAACATAATATAACTCATCAAAACAAAAATATGAACTTCAAAATCACAATTCCACCTATCCCATATACCAAAACATCAATAACTCATCAAAACACAAATATGAACTTCAAAACACGATTTCAATCTATTCCATATACCAAAACAATCAATAACTCATCAAAACACAAATATGAACTTCAGAATCACAATTCTACCTATCCTATATACCAAAACATTAATAACTCATCAAAACACAAATATGAACTTCAAAATCACAATTCTACCTATTCCATATAACAAAACATCAATAACTCATCAAAACACAAATATGAACTTCAAAATCACAATTCTACCTATTCCATATAACAAAACATAATATAACTCATCAAAACACAAATATGAACTTCAAAATCACAATTCTACCTATTCCATATACCAAAATATCAATAACTCATCAAAACACAAATATGAACTTCAAAATCTCAATTCTACCTATTCCATATACCAAAACATCAATGAATAACTCATCGAAACACAAATATGAACTTCAAAATCACAATTCTACCTATCCCATATTCCAAAACATCAATAACTCATCAAAACACAAATATGAACTTCAAAATCACAATTCTACCTATTCCATATACCAAAACATCAATAACTCATCAAAACACAAATATGAACTTCAAAACACAATTTCTATCTATTTCATTTACCAAAACATCAATAACTCATCAAAACACAAATATTACCTTCAAAATCACAATTCTACCTATTCCATATAACAAAACATAATATAACTCATCAAAACACAAATATGAACTTCAAAATCACAATTCTACCTATTCCATATACCAAAACATCAATAACTCATCAAAACACAAATATGAACTTCAAAATCTCAATTCTACCTATTCCATATAACAAAACATAATATAACTAATCAAAACACAAATATGAACTTCAAAATCACAATTCTACCTATTCCATATACAAAAATATCAATAACTCATCAAAACACAAATATGAACTTCAAAATCTCAATTCTACCTATTCCATATACCAAAACATCAATGAATAACTCATCGAAACACAAATATGAACTTCAAAATCACAATTCTACCTATCCCATATTCCAAAACATCAATAACTCATCAAAACACAAATATGAACTTCAAAATCTCAATTCTACCTATTCCATATACCAAAACATCAATGAATAACTCATCAAAAAACAAATATGAACTTCAAAATCACAATTCTACCTATTCCATATAACAAAACATAATATAACTCATCAAAACAAAAATATGAACTTCAAAATCACAATTCTACCTATTCCATATACCAAAACATCAATAACTTATCAAAACACAAATATGAACTTCAAAAAAAAAATTCAACCTATTCCATATACCAAAACATCAATTAATAACTCATTAAAACACAAATATGAACTTCAAAATCTCAATTCCACCTATTCCATATACCAAAACATCAATGAATAACTCATCGAAACACAAATATGAACTTCAAAATCACAATTCTACCTATTCCATATAACAAAACATAATATAACTAATCAAAACACAAATATGAACTTCAAAATCACAATTCTACCTATTCCATATACCAAAACATCAATGAATAACTCATCGAAACACAAATATGAACTTCAAAATCACAATTCTACCTATTCCATATAACAAAACATAATATAACTCATCAAAACAAAAATATGAACTTCAAAATCACAATTCTACCTATCCCATATAACAAAACATAATATAACTCATCAAAACACAAATATGAACTTCAAAATCACAATTCTACCTATTCCACATACCAAAACATCAATAACTCATCAAAACACAAATATGAACTTCAAAATCACAATTCTACCTATCCCATATACCAAACCATTAATAACTCATTAAAACACAAATATGAACTTCAAAATGACAATTCTACCTATTCCATATAACAAAACATAATATAACTCATCAAAACACAAATATGAACTTCCAAATCACAATTCTACCTATTCCATATATCAAAACATAATATAACTCATCAAAACACAAATATGAACTTCAAAATCACAATTCCACCTATTCCATATACCAAAACATCAATGAATAACTCATCGAAACACAAATATGAACTTCAAAATCACAATTCTACCTATTCCATATAACAAAACATAATATAACTAATCAAAACACAAATATGAACTTCAAAATCACAATTCTACCTATTCCATATACCAAAACATCAATGAATAACTCATCGAAACACAAATATGAACTTCAAAATCTCAATTCTACCTATTCCATATAACAAAACATAATATAACTAATCAAAACACAAATATGAACTTCAAAATCACAATTCTACCTATTCCATATACCAAAATATCAATAACTCATCAAAACACAAATATGAACTTCAAAATCTCAATTCTACCTATTCCATATACCAAAACATCAATGAATAACTCATCGAAACACAAATATGAACTTCAAAATCACAATTCTACCTATCCCATATTCCAAAACATCAATAACTCATCAAAACACAAATATGAACTTCAAAATCACAATTCTACCTATTCCATATACCAAAACATCAATAACTCATCAAAACACAAATATGAACTTCAAAACACAATTTCTATCTATTTCATTTACCAAAACATCAATAACTCATCAAAACACAAATATTACCTTCAAAATCACAATTCTACCTATTCCATATAACAAAACATAATATAACTCATCAAAACACAAATATGAACTTCAAAATCACAATTCTACCTATTCCATATACCAAAACATCAATAACTCATCAAAACACAAATATGAACTTCAAAATCTCAATTCTACCTATTCCATATAACAAAACATATTATAACTAATCTAAACACAAATATGAACTTCAAAATCACAATTCTACCTATTCCATATACCAAAATATCAATAACTCATCAAAACACAAATATGAACTTCAAAATCTCAATTCTACCTATTCCATATACCAAAACATCAATGAATAACTCATCAAAAAACAAATATGAACTTCAAAATCACAATTCTACCTATTCCATATAACAAAACATAATATAACTCATCAAAACAAAAATATGAACTTCAAAATCACAATTCTACCTATTCCATATACCAAAACATCAATAACTTATCAAAACACAAATATGAACTTCAAAAAAAAAATTCAACCTATTCCATATACCAAAACATCAATTAATAACTCATTAAAACACAAATATGAACTTCAAAATCTCAATTCCACCTATTCCATATACCAAAACATCAATGAATAACTCATCGAAACACAAATATGAACTTCAAAATCACAATTCTACCTATTCCATATAACAAAACATAATATAACTAATCAAAACACAAATATGAACTTCAAAATCACAATTCTACCTATTCCATATACCAAAACATCAATGAATAACTCATCGAAACACAAATATGAACTTCAAAATCACAATTCTACCTATTCCATATAACAAAACATAATATAACTCATCAAAACAAAAATATGAACTTCAAAATCACAATTCTACCTATCCCATATAACAAAACATAATATAACTCATCAAAACACAAATATGAACTTCAAAATCACAATTCTACCTATTCCACATACCAAAACATCAATAACTCATCAAAACACAAATATGAACTTCAAAATCACAATTCTACCTATCCCATATACCAAACCATTAATAACTCATTAAAACACAAATATGAACTTCAAAATGACAATTCTACCTATTCCATATAACAAAACATAATATAACTCATCAAAACACAAATATGAACTTCAAAATCACAATTCTACCTATTCCATATATCAAAACATAATATAACTCATCAAAACACAAATATGAACTTCAAAATCACAATTCCACCTATTCCATATACCAAAACATCAATGAATAACTCATCGAAACACAAATATGAACTTCAAAATCACAATTCTACCTATTCCATATAACAAAACATAATATAACTAATCAAAACACAAATATGAACTTCAAAATCACAATTCTACCTATTCCATATACCAAAACATCAATGAATAACTCATCGAAACACAAATATGAACTTCAAAATCTCAATTCTACCTATTCCATATAACAAAACATAATATAACTAATCAAAACACAAATATGAACTTCAAAATCACAATTCTACCTATTCCATATACCAAAATATCAATAACTCATCAAAACACAAATATGAACTTCAAAATCTCAATTCTACCTATTCCATATACCAAAACATCAATGAATAACTCATCGAAACACAAATATGAACTTCAAAATCACAATTCTACCTATCCCATATTCCAAAACATCAATAACTCATCAAAACACAAATATGAACTTCAAAATCACAATTCTACCTATTCCATATACCAAAACATCAATAACTCATCAAAACACAAATATGAACTTCAAAACACAATTTCTATCTATTTCATTTACAAAAACATCAATAACTCATCAAAACACAAATATTACCTTCAAAATCACAATTCTACCTATTCCATATAACAAAACATAATATAACTCATCAAAACACAAATATGAACTTCAAAATCACAATTCTACCTATTCCATATACCAAAACATCAATAACTCATCAAAACACAAATATGAACTTCAAAATCTCAATTCTACCTATTCCATATAACAAAACATATTATAACTAATCTAAACACAAATATGAACTTCAAAATCACAATTCTACCTATTCCATATACCAAAATATCAATAACTCATCAAAACACAAATATGAACTTCAAAATCTCAATTCTACCTATTCCATATACCAAAACATCAATGAATAACTCATCGAAACACAAATATGAACTTCAAAATCACAATTCTACCTATCCCATATACCAAAACATCAATAACTCATCAAAACACAAATATGAACTTCAAAATCTCAATTCTACCTATTCCATATACCAAAACATCAATGAATAACTCATCAAAAAACAAATATGAACTTGAAAATCACAATTCTACCTATTCCCATATACCAAAACATAAATGAATAACTCATCAAAACACAAATATGAACTGCAAAATCACAATTCTACCTATTCCATATACCAAAACATCAATAACTTATCAAAACACAAATATGAACTTCAAAAAAAAAATTCAACCTATTCCATATACCAAAACATCAATTAATAACTCATTAAAACACAAATATGAACTTCAAAATCTCAATTCCACCTATTCCATATACCAAAACATCAATGAATAACTCATCGAAACACAAATATGAACTTCAAAATCACAATTCTACCTATTCCATATAACAAAACATAATATAACTAATCAAAACACAAATATGAACTTCAAAATCACAATTCTACCTATTCCATATACCAAAACATCAATGAATAACTCATCGAAACACAAATATGAACTTCAAAATCACAATTCTACCTATTCCATATAACAAAACATAATATAACTCATCAAAACAAAAATATGAACTTCAAAATCACAATTCTACCTATCCCATATACCAAAACATCAATTAATAACTCATTAAAACACAAATATGAACTTCAAAATCTCAATTCCACCTATTCCATATACCAAAACATCAATGAATAACTCATCGAAACACAAATATGAACTTCAAAATCACAATTCTACCTATTCCATATAACAAAACATAATATAACTAATCAAAACACAAATATGAACTTCAAAATCACAATTCTACCTATTCCATATACCAAAATATCAATAACTCATCGAAACACAAATATGAACTTCAAAATCACAATTCTACCTATCCCATATACCAAAACATCAATAACTCATCAAAACACAAATATGAACTTCAAAATCTCAATTCTACCTATTCCATATACCAAAACATCAATGAATAACTCATCAAAAAACAAATATGAACTTGAAAATCACAATTCTACCTATTCCCATATACCAAAACATAAATGAATAACTCATCAAAACACAAATATGAACTTCAAAATCACAATTCTACCTATTCCATATACCAAAATATCAATAACTCATCAAAACACAAATATGAACTTCAAAATCTCAATTCTACCTATTCCATATACCAAAACATCAATGAATAACTCATCGAAACACAAATATGAACTTCAAAATCACAATTCTACCTATCCCATATACCAAAACATCAATAACTCATCAAAACACAAATATGAACTTCAAAATCTCAATTCTACCTATTCCATATACCAAAACATCAATGAATAACTCATCAAAAAACAAATATGAACTTGAAAATCACAATTCTACCTATTCCCATATACCAAAACATAAATGAATAACTCATCAAAACACAAATATGAACTGCAAAATCACAATTCTACCTATTCCATATACCAAAACATCAATAACTTATCAAAACACAAATATGAACTTCAAAAAAAAAATTCAACCTATTCCATATACCAAAACATCAATTAATAACTCATTAAAACACAAATATGAACTTCAAAATCTCAATTCCACCTATTCCATATACCAAAACATCAATGAATAACTCATCGAAACACAAATATGAACTTCAAAATCACAATTCTACCTATTCCATATAACAAAACATAATATAACTAATCAAAACACAAATATGAACTTCAAAATCACAATTCTACCTATTCCATATACCAAAACATCAATGAATAACTCATCCAAACACAAATATGAACTTCAAAATCACAATTCTACCTATTCCATATAACAAAACATAATATAACTCATCAAAACAAAAATATGAACTTCAAAATCACAATTCTACCTATCCCATATACCAAAACATCAATAACTCATCAAAACACAAATATGAACTTCAAAACACGATTTCTATCTATTCCATATACCAAAACAATCAATAACTCATCAAAACACAAATATGAACTTCAGAATCACAATTCTACCTATCCTATATACCAAAACATTAATAACTCGTCAAAACACAAATATGAACTTCAAAATCACAATTCTACCTATTCCATATAACAAAACATCAATAACTCATCAAAACACAAATATGAACTTGAAAATCTCAATTCTACCTATTCCATATACCAAAACATCAATGAATAACTCATCAAAAAACAAATATGAACTTGAAAATCACAATTCTACCTATTCCCATATACCAAAACATAAATGAATAACTCATCAAAACACAAATATGAACTGCAAAATCACAATTCTACCTATTCCATATACCAAAACATCAATAACTTATCAAAACACAAATATGAACTTCAAAAAACAATTTCAACCTATTCCATATACCAAAACATCAATTAATAACTCATTAAAACACAAATATGAACTTCAAAATCACAATTCTACCTATCCTATATACCAAAACATCAATGAATAACTCATCGAAACACAAATATGAACTTTAAAATCTCAATTCTACCTATTCCATATAACAAAACATAATATAACTAATCAAAACACAAATATGAACTTCAAAATCACAATTCTACCTATTCCATATACCAAAATATCAATAACTCATCAAAACACAAATATGAACTTCAAAATCTCAATTCTACCTATTCCATATACCAAAACATCAATGAATAACTCATCGAAACACAAATATGAACTTCAAAATCACAATTCTACCTATCCCATATTCCAAAACATCAATAACTCATCAAAACACAAATATGAACTTCAAAATCACAATTCTACCTATTCCATATACCAAAACATCAATAACTCATCAAAACACAAATATGAACTTCAAAACACAATTTCTATCTATTTCATTTACCAAAACATCAATAACTCATCAAAACACAAATATTACCTTCAAAATCACAATTCTACCTATTCCATATAACAAAACATAATATAACTCATCAAAACACAAATATGAACTTCAAAATCACAATTCTACCTATTCCATATACCAAAACATCAATAACTCATCAAAACACAAATATGAACTTCAAAATCTCAATTCTGCCTATTCCATATAACAAAACATAATATAACTAATCTAAACACAAATATGAACTTCAAAATCACAATTCTACCTATTCCATATACCAAAATATCAATAACTCATCAAAACACAAATATGAACTTCAAAATCTCAATTCTACCTATTCCATATACCAAAACATCAATGAATAACTCATCGAAACACAAATATGAACTTCAAAATCACAATTCTACCTATCCCATATACCAAAACATCAATAACTCATCAAAACACAAATATGAACTTCAAAATCTCAATTCTACCTATTCCATATACCAAAACATCAATGAATAACTCATCAAAAAACAAATATGAACTTGAAAATCACAATTCTACCTATTCCCATATACCAAAACATAAATGAATAACTCATCAAAACACAAATATGAACTGCAAAATCACAATTCTACCTATTCCATATACCAAAACATCAATAACTTATCAAAACACAAATATGAACTTCAAAAAAAAAAATTCAACCTATTCCATATACCAAAACATCAATTAATAACTCATCAAAACACAAATATGAACTTCAAAATCACAATTCCACCTATTCCATATACCAAAACATCAATGAATAACTCATCGAAACACAAATATGAACTTCAAAATCACAATTCTACCTATTCCATATAACAAAACATAATATAACTAATCAAAACACAAATATGAACTTCAAAATCACAATTCTACCTATTCCATATACCAAAACATCAATGAATAACTCATCGAAACACAAATATGAACTTCAAAATCTCAATTCTACCTATTCCATATAACAAAACATAATATAACTAATCAAAACACAAATATGAACTTCAAAATCACAATTCTACCTATTCCATATACCAAAATATCAATAACTCATCAAAACACAAATATGAACTTCAAAATCTCAATTCTACCTATTCCATATACCAAAACATCAATGAATAACTCATCGAAACACAAATATGAACTTCAAAATCACAATTCTACCTATCCCATATTCCAAAACATCAATAACTCATCAAAACACAAATATGAACTTCAAAATCACAATTCTACCTATTCCATATACCAAAACATCAATAACTCATCAAAACACAAATATGAACTTCAAAACACAATTTCTATCTATTTCATTTACCAAAACATCAATAACTCATCAAAACACAAATATTACCTTCAAAATCACAATTCTACCTATTCCATATAACAAAACATAATATAACTCATCAAAACACAAATATGAACTTCAAAATCACAATTCTACCTATTCCATATACCAAAACATCAATAACTCATCAAAACACAAATATGAACTTCAAAATCTCAATTCTACCTATTCCATATAACAAAACATAATATAACTAATCTAAACACAAATATGAACTTCAAAATCACAATTCTACCTATTCCATATACCAAAATATCAATAACTCATCAAAACACAAATATGAACTTCAAAATCTCAATTCTACCTATTCCATATACCAAAACATCAATGAATAACTCATCGAAACACAAATATGAACTTCAAAATCACAATTCTACCTATCCCATATACCAAAACATCAATAACTCATCAAAACAAAAATATGAACTTCAAAATCTCAATTCTACCTATTCCATATACCAAAACATCAATGAATAACTCATCAAAAAACAAATATGAACTTGAAAATCACAATTCTACCTATTCCCATATACCAAAACATAAATGAATAACTCATCAAAACACAAATATGAACTGCAAAATCATAATTCTACCTATTCCATATACCAAAACATCAATAACTTATCAAAACACAAATATGAACTTCAAAAAAAAAATTCAACCTATTCCATATACCAAAACATCAATTAATAACTCATTAAAACACAAATATGAACTTCAAAATCTCAATTCCACCTATTCCATATACCAAAACATCAATGAATAACTCATCGAAACACAAATATGAACTTCAAAATCACAATTCTACCTATTCCATATAACAAAACATAATATAACTAATCAAAACACAAATATGAACTTCAAAATCACAATTCTACCTATTCCATATACCAAAACATCAATGAATAACTCATCGAAACACAAATATGAACTTCAAAATCACAATTCTACCTATTCCATATAACAAAACATAATATAACTCATCAAAACAAAAATATGAACTTCAAAATCACAATTCTACCTATCCCATATACCAAAACATCAATAACTCATCAAAACACAAATATGAACTTCAAAACACGATTTCTATCTATTCCATATACCAAAACAATCAATAATTCATCAAAACACAAATATGAACTTCAGAATCACAATTCTTCCTATCCTATATACCAAAACATTAATAACTCATCAAAACACAAATATGAACTTCAAAATCACAATTCTACCTATTCCATATAACAAAACATCAATAACTCATCAAAACACAAATATGAACTTGAAAATCTCAATTCTACCTATTCCATATACCAAAACATCAATGAATAACTCATCAAAAAACAAATATGAGCTTGAAAATCACAATTCTACCTATTCCCATATACCAAAACATAAATGAATAACTCATCAAAACACAAATATGAACTGCAAAATCACAATTCTACCTATTCCATATACCAAAACATCAATAACTTATCAAAACACAAATATGAACTTCAAAAAACAATTTCAACCTATTCCATATACCAAAACATCAATTAATAACTCATTAAAACACAAATATGAACTTCAAAATCACAATTCTACCTATCCTATATACCAAAACATTAATAACTCATCAAAACACAAATATGAACTGCAAAATCATAATTCTACCTATTCCATATACCAAAACATCAATAACTTATCAAAACACAAATATGAACTTCAAAATCACAATTCTACCTATCCTATATACCAAAACATTAATAACTCATCAAAACACAAATATGAACTGCAAAATCACAATTCTACCTATTCCATATACCAAAACATAATATAACTAATCAAAACACAAATATGAACTTCAAAATCACAATTCTACCTATCCCATATACCAAAACATCAATAACTCATCAAAACACAAATATGAACTTGAAAATCTCAATTCTACCTATTCCATATACCAAAACATCAATGAATAACTCATCAAAAAACAAATATGAACTTCAAAATCACAATTCTACCTATTCCATATAACAAAACATAATATAACTAATCAAAACACAAATATGAACTTCAAAATCACAATTCTACCTATTCCATATACCAAAACATCAATGAATAACTCATCGAAACACAAATATGAACTTCAAAATCACAATTCTACCTATTCCATATAACAAAACATAATATAACTCATCAAAACAAAAATATGAACTTCAAAATCACAATTCTACCTATCCCATATACCAAAACATCAATAACTCATCAAAACACAAATATGAACTTCAAAACACGATTTCTATCTATTCCATATACCAAAACAATCAATAATTCATCAAAACACAAATATGAACTTCAAAATCACAATTCTACCTATTCCATATAACAAAACATAATATAACTCATCAAAACACAAATATGAACTTCAAAATCACAATTCTACCTATTCCATATACCAAAACATCAATAACTCATCAAAACACAAATATGAACTTCAAAATCTCAATTCTACCTATTCCATATAACAAAACATAATATAACTAATCTAAACACAAATATGAACTTCAAAATCACAATTCTACCTATTCCATATACCAAAATATCAATAACTCATCAAAACACAAATATGAACTTCAAAATCTCAATTCTACCTATTCCATATACCAAAACATCAATGAATAACTCATCGAAACACAAATATGAACTTCAAAATCACAATTCTACCTATCCCATATACCAAAACATCAATAACTCATCAAAACAAAAATATGAACTTCAAAATCTCAATTCTACCTATTCCATATACCAAAACATCAATGAATAACTCATCAAAAAACAAATATGAACTTGAAAATCACAATTCTACCTATTCCCATATACCAAAACATAAATGAATAACTCATCAAAACACAAATATGAACTGCAAAATCATAATTCTACCTATTCCATATACCAAAACATCAATAACTTATCAAAACACAAATATGAACTTCAAAAAAAAAATTCAACCTATTCCATATACCAAAACATCAATTAATAACTCATTAAAACACAAATATGAACTTCAAAATCTCAATTCCACCTATTCCATATACCAAAACATCAATGAATAACTCATCGAAACACAAATATGAACTTCAAAATCACAATTCTACCTATTCCATATAACAAAACATAATATAACTAATCAAAACACAAATATGAACTTCAAAATCACAATTCTACCTATTCCATATACCAAAACATCAATGAATAACTCATCGAAACACAAATATGAACTTCAAAATCACAATTCTACCTATTCCATATAACAAAACATAATATAACTCATCAAAACAAAAATATGAACTTCAAAATCACAATTCTACCTATCCCATATACCAAAACATCAATAACTCATCAAAACACAAATATGAACTTCAAAACACGATTTCTATCTATTCCATATACCAAAACAATCAATAATTCATCAAAACACAAATATGAACTTCAGAATCACAATTCTTCCTATCCTATATACCAAAACATTAATAACTCATCAAAACACAAATATGAACTTCAAAATCACAATTCTACCTATTCCATATAACAAAACATCAATAACTCATCAAAACACAAATATGAACTTGAAAATCTCAATTCTACCTATTCCATATACCAAAACATCAATGAATAACTCATCAAAAAACAAATATGAACTTGAAAATCACAATTCTACCTATTCCCATATACCAAAACATAAATGAATAACTCATCAAAACACAAATATGAACTGCAAAATCACAATTCTACCTATTCCATATACCAAAACATCAATAACTTATCAAAACACAAATATGAACTTCAAAAAACAATTTCAACCTATTCCATATACCAAAACATCAATTAATAACTCATTAAAACACAAATATGAACTTCAAAATCACAATTCTACCTATCCTATATACCAAAACATTAATAACTCATCAAAACACAAATATGAACTGCAAAATCATAATTCTACCTATTCCATATACCAAAACATCAATAACTTATCAAAACACAAATATGAACTTCAAAATCACAATTCTACCTATCCTATATACCAAAACATTAATAACTCATCAAAACACAAATATGAACTGCAAAATCACAATTCTACCTATTCCATATACCAAAACATAATATAACTAATCAAAACACAAATATGAACTTCAAAATCACAATTCTACCTATCCCATATACCAAAACATCAATAACTCATCAAAACACAAATATGAACTTGAAAATCTCAATTCTACCTATTCCATATACCAAAACATCAATGAATAACTCATCAAAAAACAAATATGAACTTCAAAATCACAATTCTACCTATTCCATATAACAAAACATAATATAACTAATCAAAACACAAATATGAACTTCAAAATCACAATTCTACCTATTCCATATACCAAAACATCAATGAATAACTCATCGAAACACAAATATGAACTTCAAAATCACAATTCTACCTATTCCATATAACAAAACATAATATAACTCATCAAAACAAAAATATGAACTTCAAAATCACAATTCTACCTATCCCATATACCAAAACATCAATAACTCATCAAAACACAAATATGAACTTCAAAACACGATTTCTATCTATTCCATATACCAAAACAATCAATAATTCATCAAAACACAAATATGAACTTCAGAATCACAATTCTACCTATCCTATATACCAAAACATTAATAACTCATCAAAACACAAATATGAACTTCAAAATCACAATTCTACCTATTCCATATAACAAAACATCAATAACTCATCAAAACACAAATATGAACTTGAAAATCTCAATTCTACCTATTCCATATACCAAAACATCAATGAATAACTCATCAAAAAACAAATATGAACTTGAAAATCACAATTCTACCTATTCCCATATACCAAAACATAAATGAATAACTCATCAAAACACAAATATGAACTGCAAAATCATAATTCTACCTATTCCATATACCAAAACATCAATAACTTATCAAAACACAAATATGAACTTCAAAATCACAATTCTACCTATCCTATATACGAAAACATTAATAACTCATCAAAACACAAATATGAACTGCAAAATCACAATTCTACCTATTCCATATACCAAAACATAATATAACTAATCAAAACACAAATATGAACTTCAAAATCACAATTCTACCTATCCCATATACCAAAACATCAATAACTCATCAAAACACAAATATGAACTTGAAAATCTCAATTCTACCTATTCCATATACCAAAACATCAATGAATAACTCATCGAAACACAAATATGAACTTCAAAATCACAATTCTACCTATTCCATATAACAAAACATAATATAACTAATCAAAACACAAATATGAACTTCAAAATCACAATTCTACCTATTCCATATACCAAAACATCAATGAATAACTCATCGAAACACAAATATGAACTTCAAAATCACAATTCTACCTATTCCATATAACAAAACATAATATAACTCATCAAAACAAAAATATGAACTTCAAAATCACAATTCTACCTATCCCATATACCAAAACATCAATAACTCATCAAAACACAAATATGAACTTCAAAACACGATTTCTATCTATTCCATATACCAAAACAATCAATAATTCATCAAAACACAAATATGAACTTCAGAATCACAATTCTACCTATCCTTTATACCAAAACATTAATAACTCATCAAAACACAAATATGAACTTCAAAATCACAATTCTACCTATTCCATATAACAAAACATCAATAACTCATCAAAACACAAATATGAACTTGAAAATCTCAATTCTACCTATTCCATATACCAAAACATCAATGAATAACTCATCAAAAAACAAATATGAACTTGAAAATCACAATTCTACCTATTCCCATATACCAAAACATAAATGAATAACTCATCAAAACACAAATATGAACTGCAAAATCACAATTCTACCTATTCCATATACCAAAACATCAATAACTTATCAAAACACAAATATGAACTTCAAAAAACAATTTCAACCTATTCCATATACCAAAACATCAATTAATAACTCATTAAAACACAAATATGAACTTCAAAATCACAATTCTACCTATCCTATATACCAAAACATTAATAACTCATCAAAACACAAATATGAACTGCAAAATCATAATTCTACCTATTCCATATACCAAAACATCAATAACTTATCAAAACACAAATATGAACTTCAAAATCACAATTCTACCTATCCTATATACCAAAACATTAATAACTCATCAAAACACAAATATGAACTGCAAAATCACAATTCTACCTATTCCATATACCAAAACATAATATAACTAATCAAAACACAAATATGAACTTCAAAATCACAATTCTACCTATCCCATATACCAAAACATCAATAACTCATCAAAACACAAATATGAACTTGAAAATCTCAATTCTACCTATTCCATATACCAAAACATCAATGAATAACTCATCAAAAAACAAATATGAACTTGAAAATCACAATTCTACCTATTCCCATATACCAAAACATAAATGAATAACTCATCAAAACACAAATATGAACTGCAAAATCACAATTCTACCTATTCCATATACCAAAACATCAATAACTTATCAAAACACAAATATGAACTTCAAAAAAAAAAATTCAACCTATTCCATATACCAAAACATCAATTAATAACTCATTAAAACACAAATATGAACTTCAAAATCTCAATTCCACCTATTCCATACACCAAAACATCAATGAATAACTCATCGAAACACAAATATGAACTTCAAAATCACAATTCTACCTATTCCATATAACAAAACATAATATAACTAATCAAAACACAAATATGAACTTCAAAATCACAATTCTACCTATTCCATAAACCAAAACATCAATGAATAACTCATCGAAACACAAATATGAACTTCAAAATCTCAATTCTACCTATTCCATATAACAAAACATAATATAACTAATCAAAACACAAATATGAACTTCAAAATCACAATTCTACCTATTCCATATACCAAAATATCAATAACTCATCAAAACACAAATATGAACTTCAAAATCACAATTCTACCTATTCCATATAACAAAACATAATATAACTCATCAAAACAAAAATATGAACTTCAAAATCACAATTCTACCTATCCCATATACCAAAACATCAATAACTCATCAAAACACAAATATGAACTTCAAAACACGATTTCTATCTATTCCATATACCAAAACAATCAATAACTCATCAAAACACAAATATGAACTTCAGAATCACAATTCTACCTATCCTATATACCAAAACATTAATAACTCATCAAAACACAAATATGAACTTCAAAATCACAATTCTACCTATTCCATATAACAAAACATCAATAACTCATCAAAACACAAATATGAACTTGAAAATCTCAATTCTACCTATTCCATATACCAAAACATCAATGAATAACTCATCAAAAAACAAATATGAACTTGAAAATCACAATTCTACCTATTCCCATATACCAAAACATAAATGAATAACTCATCAAAACACAAATATGAACTGCAAAATCACAATTCTACCTATTCCACATACCAAAACATCAATAACTTATCAAAACACAAATATGAACTTCAAAAAACAATTTCAACCTATTCCATATACCAAAACATCAATTAATAACTCATTAAAACACAAATATGAACTTCAAAATCACAATTCTACCTATCCTATATACCAAAACATTAATAACTCATCAAAACACAAATATGAACTGCAAAATCATAATTCTACCTATTCCATATACCAAAACATCAATAACTTATCAAAACACAAATATGAACTTCAAAATCACAATTCTACCTATCCTATGTACCAAAACATTAATAACTCATCAAAACACAAATATGAACTGCAAAATCACAATTCTACCTATTCCATATACCAAAACATAATATAACTAATCAAAACACAAATATGAACTTCAAAATCACAATTCTACCTATCCCATATACCAAAACATCAATAACTCATCAAAACACAAATATGAACTTGAAAATCTCAATTCTACCTATTCCATATACCAAAACATCAATGAATAACTCATCAAAAAACAAATATGAACTTGAAAATCACAATTCTACCTATTCCCATATACCAAAACATAAATGAATAACTCATCAAAACACAAATATGAACTGCAAAATCACAATTCTACCTATTCCATATACCAAAACATCAATAACTTATCAAAACACAAATATGAACTTCAAAAAAAAAAATTCAACCTATTCCATATACCAAAACATCAATTAATAACTCATTAAAACACAAATATGAACTTCAAAATCTCAATTCCACCTATTCCATATACCAAAACATCAATGAATAACTCATCGAAACACAAATATGAACTTCAAAATCACAATTCTACCTATTCCATATAACAAAACATAATATAACTAATCAAAACACAAATATGAACTTCAAAATCACAATTCTACCTATTCCATATACCAAAACATCAATGAATAACTCATCGAAACACAAATATGAACTTCAAAATCTCAATTCTACCTATTCCATATAACAAAACATAATATAACTAATCAAAACACAAATATGAACTTCAAAATCACAATTCTACCTATTCCATATACCAAAATATCAATAACTCATCAAAACACAAATATGAACTTCAAAATCTCAATTCTACCTATTCCATATACCAAAACATCAATGAATAACTCATCGAAACACAAATATGAACTTCAAAATCACAATTTTACCTATCCCATATTCCAAAACATCAATAACTCATCAAAACACAAATATGAACTTCAAAATCACAATTCTACCTATTCCATATACCAAAACATCAATAACTCATCAAAACACAAATATGAACTTCAAAACACAATTTCTATCTATTTCATTTACCAAAACATCAATAACTCATCAAAACACAAATATTACCTTCAAAATCACAATTCTACCTATTCCATATAACAAAACATAATATAACTCATCAAAACACAAATATGAACTTCAAAATCACAATTCTACCTATTCCATATACCAAAACATCAATAACTCATCAAAACACAAATATGAACTTCAAAATCTCAATTCTACCTATTCCATATAACAAAACATAATATAACTAATCTAAACACAAATATGAACTTCAAAATCACAATTCTACCTATTCCATATACCAAAATATCAATAACTCATCAAAACACAAATATGAACTTCAAAATCTCAATTCTACCTATTCCATATACCAAAACATCAATGAATAACTCATCGAAACACAAATATGAACTTCAAAATCACAATTCTACCTATCCCATATACCAAAACATCAATAACTCATCAAAACACAAATATGAACTTCAAAATCTCAATTCTACCTATTCCATATACCAAAACATCAATGAATAACTCATCAAAAAACAAATATGAACTTGAAAATCACAATTCTACCTATTCCCATATACCAAAACATAAATGAATAACTCATCAAAACACAAATATGAACTGCAAAATCACAATTCTACCTATTCCATATACCAAAACATCAATAACTTATCAAAACACAAATATGAACTTCAAAAAAAAAAATTCAACCTATTCCATATACCAAAACATCAATTAATAACTCATCAAAACACAAATATGAACTTCAAAATCACAATTCCACCTATTCCATATACCAAAACATCAATGAATAACTCATCGAAACACAAATATGAACTTCAAAATCACAATTCTACCTATTCCATATAACAAAACATAATATAACTAATCAAAACACAAATATGAACTTCAAAATCACAATTCTACCTATTCCATATACCAAAACATCAATGAATAACTCATCAAAAAACAAATATGAACTTCAAAATCACAATTCTACCTATCCCATATACCAAACCATCAATAACTCATTAAAACACAAATATGAACTTCAAAATGACAATTCTACCTATTCCATATAACAAAACATAATATAACTAATCAAAACACAAATATGAACTTCAAAATCACAATTCTACCTATTCCATATACCAAAACATCAATGAATAACTCATCGAAACACAAATATGAACTTCAAAATCTCAATTCTACCTATTCCATATAACAAAACATAATATAACTAATCAAAACACAAATATGAACTTCAAAATCACAATTCTACCTATTCCATATACCAAAATATCAATAACTCATCAAAACACAAATATGAACTTCAAAATCTCAATTCTACCTATCCTATATACCAAAACATTAATAACTCATCAAAACACAAATATGAACTGCAAAATCATAATTCTACCTATTCCATATACCAAAACATCAATAACTTATCAAAACACAAATATGAACTTCAAAATCACAATTCTACCTATCCTATGTACCAAAACATTAATAACTCATCAAAACACAAATATGAACAGCAAAATCACAATTCTACCTATTCCATATACCAAAACATAATATAACTAATCAAAACACAAATATGAACTTCAAAATCACAATTCTACCTATCCCATATACCAAAACATCAATAACTCATCAAAACACAAATATTACCTTCAAAATCACAATTCTACCTATTCCATATAACAAAACATAATATAACTCATCAAAACACAAATATGAACTTCAAAATCACAATTCTACCTATTCCATATACCAAAACATCAATAACTCATCAAAACACAAATATGAACTTCAAAATCTCAATTCTACCTATTCCATATAACAAAACATAATATAACTAATCTAAACACAAATATGAACTTCAAAATCACAATTCTACCTATTCCATATACCAAAATATCAATAACTCATCAAAACACAAATATGAACTTCAAAATCTCAATTCTACCTATTCCATATACCAAAACATCAATGAATAACTCATCGAAACACAAATATGAACTTCAAAATCACAATTCTACCTATCCCATATACCAAAACATCAATAACTCATCAAAACACAAATATGAACTTCAAAATCTCAATTCTACCTATTCCATATACCAAAACATCAATGAATAACTCATCAAAAAACAAATATGAACTTGAAAATCACAATTCTACCTATTCCCATATACCAAAACATAAATGAATAACTCATCAAAACACAAATATGAACTGCAAAATCACAATTCTACCTATTCCATATACCAAAACATCAATAACTTATCAAAACACAAATATGAACTTCAAAAAAAAAATTCAACCTATTCCATATACCAAAACATCAATTAATAACTCATTAAAACACAAATATGAACTTCAAAATCTCAATTCCACCTATTCCATATACCAAAACATCAATGAATAACTCATCGAAACACAAATATGAACTTCAAAATCACAATTCTACCTATTGCATATAACAAAACATAATATAACTAATCAAAACACAAATATGAACTTCAAAATCACAATTCTACCTATTCCATATACCAAAACATCAATGAATAACTCATCGAAACACAAATATGAACTTCAAAATCACAATTCTACCTATTCCATATAACAAAACATAATATAACTCATCAAAACAAAAATATGAACTTCAAAATCACAATTCTACCTATCCCATATACCAAAACATCAATAACTCATCAAAACACAAATATGAACTTCAAAACACGATTTCTATCTATTCCATATACCAAAACAATCAATAACTCATCAAAACACAAATATGAACTTCAGAATCACAATTCTACCTATCCTATATACCAAAACATTAATAACTCATCAAAACACAAATATGAACTTCAAAATCACAATTCTACCTATTCCATATAACAAAACATCAATAACTCATCAAAACACAAATATGAACTTGAAAATCTCAATTCTACCTATTCCATATACCAAAACATCAATGAATAACTCATCAAAAAACAAATATGAACTTGAAAATCACAATTCTACCTATTCCCATATACCAAAACATAAATGAATAACTCATCAAAACACAAATATGAACTGCAAAATCACAATTCTACCTATTCCATATACCAAAACATCAATAACTTATCAAAACACAAATATGAACTTCAAAAAACAATTTCAACCTATTCCATATACCAAAACATCAATTAATAACTCATTAAAACACAAATATGAACTTCAAAATCACAATTCTACCTATCCTATATACCAAAACATTAATAACTCATCAAAACACAAATATGAACTGCAAAATCATAATTCTACCTATTCCATATACCAAAACATCAATAACTTATCAAAACACAAATATGAACTTCAAAATCACAATTCTACCTATCCTATATACCAAAACATTAATAACTCATCAAAACACAAATATGAACTGCAAAATCACAATTCTACCTATTCCATATACCAAAACATAATATAACTAATCAAAACACAAATATGAACTTCAAAATCACAATTCTACCTATCCCATATACCAAAACATCAATAACTCATCAAAACACAAATATGAACTTGAAAATCTCAATTCTACCTATTCCATATACCAAAACATCAATGAATAACTCATCAAAAAACAAATATGAACTTGAAAATCACAATTCTACCTATTCCCATATACCAAAACATAAATGAATAACTCATCAAAACACAAATATGAACTGCAAAATCACAATTCTACCTATTCCATATACCAAAACATCAATAACTTATCAAAACACAAATATGAACTTCAAAAAAAAAAATTCAACCTATTCCATATACCAAAACATCAATTAATAACTCATTAAAACACAAATATGAACTTCAAAATCTCAATTCCACCTATTCCATACACCAAAACATCAATGAATAACTCATCGAAACACAAATATGAACTTCAAAATCACAATTCTACCTATTCCATATAACAAAACATAATATAACTAATCAAAACACAAATATGAACTTCAAAATCACAATTCTACCTATTCCATAAACCAAAACATCAATGAATAACTCATCGAAACACAAATATGAACTTCAAAATCTCAATTCTACCTATTCCATATAACAAAACATAATATAACTAATCAAAACACAAATATGAACTTCAAAATCACAATTCTACCTATTCCATATACCAAAATATCAATAACTTATCAAAACACAAATATGAACTTCAAAATCACAATTCTACCTATTCCATATAACAAAACATAATATAACTCATCAAAACAAAAATATGAACTTCAAAATCACAATTCTACCTATCCCATATACCAAAACATCAATAACTCATCAAAACACAAATATGAACTTCAAAACACGATTTCTATATATTCCATATACCAAAACAATCAATAACTCATCAAAACACAAATATGAACTTCAGAATCACAATTCTACCTATCCTATATACCAAAACATTAATAACTCATCAAAACACAAATATGAACTTCAAAATCACAATTCTACCTATTCCATATAACAAAACATCAATAACTCATCAAAACACAAATATGAACTTGAAAATCTCAATTCTACCTATTCCATATACCAAAACATCAATGAATAACTCATCAAAAAACAAATATGAACTTGAAAATCACAATTCTACCTATTCCCATATACCAAAACATAAATGAATAACTCATCAAAACACAAATATGAACTGCAAAATCACAATTCTACCTATTCCATATACCAAAACATCAATAACTTATCAAAACACAAATATGAACTTCAAAAAACAATTTCAACCTATTCCATATACCAAAACATCAATTAATAACTCATTAAAACACAAATATGAACTTCAAAATCACAATTCTACCTATCCTATATACCAAAACATTAATAACTCATCAAAACACAAATATGAACTGCAAAATCATAATTCTACCTATTCCATATACCAAAACATCAATAACTTATCAAAACACAAATATGAACTTCAAAATCACAATTCTACCTATCCTATGTACCAAAACATTAATAACTCATCAAAACACAAATATGAACTGCAAAATCACAATTCTACCTATTCCATATACCAAAACATAATATAACTAATCAAAACACAAATATGAACTTCAAAATCACAATTCTACCTATCCCATATACCAAAACATCAATAACTCATCAAAACACAAATATGAACTTGAAAATCTCAATTCTACCTATTCCATATACCAAAACATCAATGAATAACTCATCAAAAAACAAATATGAACTTGAAAATCACAATTCTACCTATTCCCATATACCAAAACATAAATGAATAACTCATCAAAACACAAATATGAACTGCAAAATCACAATTCTACCTATTCCATATACCAAAACATCAATAACTTATCAAAACACAAATATGAACTTCAAAAAAAAAAATTCAACCTATTCCATATACCAAAACATCAATTAATAACTCATTAAAACACAAATATGAACTTCAAAATCTCAATTCCACCTATTCCATATACCAAAACATCAATGAATAACTCATCGAAACACAAATATGAACTTCAAAATCACAATTCTACCTATTCCATATAACAAAACATAATATAACTAATCAAAACACAAATATGAACTTCAAAATCACAATTCTACCTATTCCATATACCAAAACATCAATGAATAACTCATCGAAACACAAATATGAACTTCAAAATCTCAATTCTACCTATTCCATATAACAAAACATAATATAATTAATCAAAACACAAATATGAACTTCAAAATCACAATTCTACCTATTCCATATACCAAAATATCAATAACTCATCAAAACACAAATATGAACTTCAAAATCACAATTCTACCTATTCCATATAACAAAACATAATATAACTCATCAAAACAAAAATATGAACTTCAAAATCACAATTCTACCTATCCCATATACCAAAACATCAATAACTCATCAAAACACAAATATGAACTTCAAAACACGATTTCTATCTATTCCATATACCAAAACAATCAATAACTCATCAAAACACAAATATGAACTTCAGAATCACAATTCTACCTATCCTATATACCAAAACATTAATAACTCATCAAAACACAAATATGAACTTCAAAATCACAATTCTACCTATTCCATATAACAAAACATCAATAACTTATCAAAACACAAATATGAACTTGAAAATCTCAATTCTACCTATTCCATATACCAAAACATCAATGAATAACTCATCAAAAAACAAATATGAACTTCAAAATCACAATTCTACCTATTCCCATATACCAAAACATAAATGAATAACTCATCAAAACACAAATATGAACTGCAAAATCACAATTCTACCTATTCCATATACCAAAACATCAATAACTTATCAAAACACAAATATAAACTTCAAAAAACAATTTCAACCTATTCCATATACCAAAACATCAATTAATAACTCATTAAAACACAAATATGAACTTCAAAATCACAATTCTACCTATCCTATATACCAAAACATTAATAACTCATCAAAACACAAATATGAACTGCAAAATCATAATTCTACCTATTCCATATACCAAAACATCAATAACTTATCAAAACACAAATATGAACTTCAAAATCACAATTCTACCTATCCTATATACCAAAACATTAATAACTCATCAAAACACAAATATGAACTGCAAAATCACAATTCTACCTATTCCATATACCAAAACATAATATAACTAATCAAAACACAAATATGAACTTCAAAATCACAATTCTACCTATTCCATATACCAAAACATAATATAACTAATCAAAACACAAATATGAACTTCAAAATCACAATTCTACCTATCCTATATACCAAAACATTAATAACTCATCAAAACACAAATATGAACTGCAAAATCACAATTCTACCTATTCCATATACCAAAACATAATATAACTAATCAAAACACAAATATGAACTGCAAAATCACAATTCTACCTATTCCATATACCAAAACATCAATAACTTATCAAAACACAAATATGAACTTCAAAAAACAATTTCAACCTATTCCATATACCAAAACATCAATTAATAACTCATTAAAACACAAATATGAACTTCAAAATCACAATTCTACCTATCCTATATACCAAAACATTAATAACTCATCAAAACACAAATATGAACTGCAAAATCATAATTCTACCTATTCCATATACCAAAACATCAATAACTTATCAAAACACAAATATGAACTTCAAAATCACAATTCTACCTATCCTATATACCAAAACATTAATAACTCATCAAAACACAAATATGAACTGCAAAATCACAATTCTACCTATTCCATATACCAAAACATAATATAACTAATCAAAACACAAATATGAACTGCAAAATCACAATTCTACCTATTCCATATACCAAAACATAATATAACTAATCAAAACACAAATATGAACTTCAAAATCACAATTCTACCTATCCTATATACCAAAACATTAATAACTCATCAAAACACAAATATGAACTGCAAAATCACAATTCTACCTATTCCATATACCAAAACATAATATAACTAATCAAAACACAAATATGAACTGCAAAATCACAATTCTACCTATTCCATATACCAAAACATCAATAACTTATCAAAACACAAATATGAACTTCAAAAAACAATTTCAACCTATTCCATATACCAAAACATCAATTAATAACTCATTAAAACACAAATATGAACTTCAAAATCACAATTCTACCTATCCTATATACCAAAACATTAATAACTCATCAAAACACAAATATGAACTGCAAAATCATAATTCTACCTATTCCATATACCAAAACATCAATAACTTATCAAAACACAAATATGAACTTCAAAAAACAATTTCAACCTATTCCATATACCAAAACATCAATTAATAACTCATTAAAACATAAATATGAACTTCAAAATCACAATTCTACCTATCCTATATACCAAAACATTAATAACTCATCAAAACACAAATATGAACTGCAAAATCACAATTCTACCTATTCCATATACCAAAACATAATATAACTAATCAAAACACAAATATGAACTTCAAAATCACAATTCTACCTATCCCATATACCAAAACATCAATAACTCATCAAAACACAAATATGAACTTGAAAATCTCAATTCTACCTATTCCATATACCAAAACATCAATGAATAACTCATCAAAAAACAAATATGAACTTGAAAATCACAATTCTACCTATTCCCATATACCAAAACATAAATGAATAACTCATCAAAACACAAATATGAACTGCAAAATCACAATTCTACCTATTCCATATACCAAAACATCAATTACTTATCAAAACACAAATATGAACTTCAAAAAAAAAATTCAACCTATTCCATATACCAAAACATCAATTAATAACTCATTAAAACACAAATATGAACTTCAAAATCTCAATTCCACCTATTCCATATACCAAAACATCAATGAATAACTCATCGAAACACAAATATGAACTTCAAAATCACAATTCTACCTATTCCATATAACAAAACATAATATAACTAATCAAAACACAAATATGAACTTCAAAATCACAATTCTACCTATTCCATATACCAAAACATCAATGAATAACTCATCGAAACACAAATATGAACTTCAAAATCTCAATTCTACCTATTCCATATAACAAAACATAATATAACTAATCAAAACACAAATATGAACTTCAAAATCACAATTCTACCTATTCCATATACAAAAATATCAATAACTCATCAAAACACAAATATGAACTTCAAAATCTCAATTCTACCTATTCCATATACCAAAACATCAATGAATAACTCATCGAAACACAAATATGAACTTCAAAATCACAATTCTACCTATCCCATATTCCAAAACATCAATAACTCATCAAAACACAAATATGAACTTCAAAATCTCAATTCTACCTATTCCATATACCAAAACATCAATGAATAACTCATCAAAAAACAAATATGAACTTCAAAATCACAATTCTACCTATTCCATATAACAAAACATAATATAACTCATCAAAACAAAAATATGAACTTCAAAATCACAATTCTACCTATCCCATATACCAAAACATCAATAACTCATCAAAACACAAATATGAACTTCAAAACACGATTTCAATCTATTCCATATACCAAAACAATCAATAACTCATCAAAACACAAATATGAACTTCAGAATCACAATTCTACCTATCCTATATACCAAAACATTAATAACTCATCAAAACACAAATATGAACTTCAAAATCACAATTCTACCTATTCCATATAACAAAACATCAATAACTCATCAAAACACAAATATGAACTTCAAAATCACAATTCTACCTATTCCATATAACAAAACATAATATAACTCATCAAAACACAAATATGAACTTCAAAATCACAATTCTACCTATTCCACATACCAAAACATCAATAACTCATCAAAACACAAATATGAACTTCAAAATCACAATTCTACCTATCCCATATACCAAACCATCAATAACTCATTAAAACACAAATATGAACTTCAAAATGACAATTCTACCTATTCCATATAACAAAACATAATATAACTCATCAAAACACAAATATGAACTTCAAAATCACAATTCTACCTATTCCATATATCAAAACATAATATAACTCATCAAAACACAAATATGAACTTCAAAATCACAATTCCACCTATTCCATATACCAAAACATCAATGAATAACTCATCGAAACACAAATATGAACTTCAAAATCACAATTCTACCTATTCCATATAACAAAACATAATATAACTAATCAAAACACAAATATGAACTTCAAAATCACAATTCTACCTATTCCATATACCAAAACATCAATGAATAACTCATCGAAACACAAATATGAACTTCAAAATCTCAATTCTACCTATTCCATATACCAAAACATCAATAACTTATCAAAACACAAATATGAACTTCAAAAAACAATTTCAACCTATTCCATATACCAAAACATCAATTAATAACTCATTAAAACACAAATATGAACTTCAAAATCTCAATTCCACCTATTCCATATACCAAAACATCAATGAATAACTCATCGAAACACAAATATGAACTTCAAAATCACAATTCTACCTATTCCATATAACAAAACATAATATAACTAATCAAAACACAAATATGAACTTCAAAATCACAATTCTACCTATTCCATATACCAAAACATCAATGAATAACTCATCGAAACACAAATATGAACTTCAAAATCTCAATTCTACCTATTCCATATAACAAAACATAATATAACTAATCAAAACACAAATATGAACTTCAAAATCACAATTCTACCTATTCCATATACCAAAATATCAATAACTCATCAAAACACAAATATGAACTTCAAAATCACAATTCTACCTATTCCATATAACAAAACATAATATAACTCATCAAAACAAAAATATGAACTTCAAAATCACAATTCTACCTATCCCATATACCAAAACATCAATAACTCATCAAAACACAAATATGAACTTCAAAACACGATTTCTATCTATTCCATATACCAAAACAATCAATAACTCATCAAAACACAAATATGAACTTCAGAATCACAATTCTACCTATCCTATATACCAAAACATTAATAACTAATCAAAACACAAATATGAACTTCAAAATCACAATTCTACCTATTCCATATAACAAAACATCAATAACTTATCAAAACACAAATATGAACTTGAAAATCTCAATTCTACCTATTCCATATACCAAAACATCAATGAATAACTCATCAAAAAACAAATATGAACTTGAAAATCACAATTCTACCTATTCCCATATACCAAAACATAAATGAATAACTCATCAAAACACAAATATGAACTGCAAAATCACAATTCTACCTATTCCATATACCAAAACATCAATAACTTATCAAAACACAAATATGAACTTCAAAAAACAATTTCAACCTATTCCATATACCAAAACATCAATTAATAACTCATTAAAACACAAATATGAACTTCAAAATCACAATTCTACCTATCCTATATACCAAAACATTAATAACTCATCAAAACACAAATATGAACTGCAAAATCATAATTCTACCTATTCCATATACCAAAACATCAATAACTTATCAAAACACAAATATGAACTTCAAAATCACAATTCTACCTATCCTATATACCAAAACATTAATAACTCATCAAAACACAAATATGAACTGCAAAATCACAATTCTACCTATTCCATATACCAAAACATAATATAACTAATCAAAACACAAATATGAACTTCAAAATCACAATTCTACCTATCCCATATACCAAAACATCAATAACTCATCAAAACACAAATATGAACTTGAAAATCTCAATTCTACCTATTCCATATACGAAAACATCAATGAATAACTCATCAAAAAACAAATATGAACTTGAAAATCACAATTCTACCTATTCCCATATACCAAAACATAAATGAATAACTCATCAAAACACAAATATGAACTGCAAAATCACAATTCTACCTATTCCATATACCAAAACATCAATAACTTATCAAAACACAAATATGAACTTCAAAAAACAATTTCAACCTATTCCATATACCAAAACATCAATTAATAACTCATTAAAACACAAATATGAACTTCAAAATCACAATTCTACCTATCCTATATACCAAAACATTAATAACTCATCAAAACACAAATATGAACTGCAAAATCATAATTCTACCTATTCCATATACCAAAACATCAATAACTTATCAAAACACAAATATGAACTTCAAAAAACAATTTCAACCTATTCCATATACCAAAACATCAATTAATAACTCATTAAAACATAAATATGAACTTCAAAATCACAATTCTACCTATCCTATATACCAAAACATTAATAACTCATCAAAACACAAATATGAACTGCAAAATCACAATTCTACCTATTCCATATACCAAAACATAATATAACTAATCAAAACACAAATATGAACTTCAAAATCACAATTCTACCTATCCCATATACCAAAACATCAATAACTCATCAAAACACAAATATGAACTTGAAAATCTCAATTCTACCTATTCCATATACCAAAACATCAATGAATAACTCATCAAAAAACAAATATGAACTTGAAAATCACAATTCTACCTATTCCCATATACCAAAACATAAATGAATAACTCATCAAAACACAAATATGAACTGCAAAATCACAATTCTACCTATTCCATATACCAAAACATCAATTACTTATCAAAACACAAATATGAACTTCAAAAAAAAAAATTCAACCTATTCCATATACCAAAACATCAATTAATAACTCATTAAAACACAAATATGAACTTCAAAATCTCAATTCCACCTATTCCATATACCAAAACATCAATGAATAACTCATCGAAACACAAATATGAACTTCAAAATCACAATTCTACCTATTCCATATAACAAAACATAATATAACTAATCAAAACACAAATATGAACTTCAAAATCACAATTCTACCTATTCCATATACCAAAACATCAATGAATAACTCATCGAAACACAAATATGAACTTCAAAATCTCAATTCTACCTATTCCATATAACAAAACATAATATAACTAATCAAAACACAAATATGAACTTCAAAATCACAATTCTACCTATTCCATATACAAAAATATCAATAACTCATCAAAACACAAATATGAACTTCAAAATCTCAATTCTACCTATTCCATATACCAAAACATCAATGAATAACTCATCGAAACACAAATATGAACTTCAAAATCACAATTCTACCTATCCCATATTCCAAAACATCAATAACTCATCAAAACACAAATATGAACTTCAAAATCTCAATTCTACCTATTCCATATACCAAAACATCAATGAATAACTCATCAAAAAACAAATATGAACTTCAAAATCACAATTCTACCTATTCCATATAACAAAACATAATATAACTCATCAAAACAAAAATATGAACTTCAAAATCACAATTCTACCTATCCCATATACCAAAACATCAATAACTCATCAAAACACAAATATGAACTTCAAAACACGATTTCAATCTATTCCATATACCAAAACAATCAATAACTCATCAAAACACAAATATGAACTTCAGAATCACAATTCTACCTATCCTATATACCAAAACATTAATAACTCATCAAAACACAAATATGAACTTCAAAATCACAATTCTACCTATTCCATATAACAAAACATCAATAACTCATCAAAACACAAATATGAACTTCAAAATCACAATTCTACCTATTCCATATAACAAAACATAATATAACTCATCAAAACACAAATATGAACTTCAAAATCACAATTCTACCTATTCCACATACCAAAACATCAATAACTCATCAAAACACAAATATGAACTTCAAAATCACAATTCTACCTATCCCATATACCAAACCATCAATAACTCATTAAAACACAAATATGAACTTCAAAATGACAATTCTACCTATTCCATATAACAAAACATAATATAACTCATCAAAACACAAATATGAACTTCAAAATCACAATTCTACCTATTCCATATATCAAAACATAATATAACTCATCAAAACACAAATATGAACTTCAAAATCACAATTCCACCTATTCCATATACCAAAACATCAATGAATAACTCATCGAAACACAAATATGAACTTCAAAATCACAATTCTACCTATTCCATATAACAAAACATAATATAACTAATCAAAACACAAATATGAACTTCAAAATCACAATTCTACCTATTCCATATACCAAAACATCAATGAATAACTCATCGAAATACAAATATGAACTTCAAAATCTCAATTCTACCTATTCCATATAACAAAACATAATATAACTAATCAAAACACAAATATGAACTTCAAAATCACAATTCTACCTATTCCATATACCAAAATATCAATAACTCATCAAAACACAAATATGAACTTCAAAATCTCAATTCTACCTATTCCATATACCAAAACATCAATGAATAACTCATCGAAACACAAATATGAACTTCAAAATCACAATTCTACCTATCCCATATTCCAAAACATCAATAACTCATCAAAACACAAATATGAACTTCAAAATCACAATTCTACCTATTCCATATACCAAAACATCAATAACTCATCAAAACACAAATATGAACTTCAAAACACAATTTCTATCTATTTCATTTACCAAAACATCAATAACTCATCAAAACACAAATATTACCTTCAAAATCACAATTCTACCTATTCCATATAACAAAACATAATATAACTCATCAAAACACAAATATGAACTTCAAAATCACAATTCTACCTATTCCATATACCAAAACATCAATAACTCATCAAAACACAAATATGAACTTCAAAATCTCAATTCTACCTATTCCATATAACAAAACATAATATAACTAATCAAAACACAAATATGAACTTCAAAATCACAATTCTACCTATTCCATATACCAAAATATCAATAACTCATCAAAACACAAATATGAACTTCAAAATCTCAATTCTACCTATTCCATATACCAAAACATCAATGAATAACTCATCGAAACACAAATATGAACTTCAAAATCACAATTCTACCTATCCCATATACCAAAACATCAATAACTCATCAAAACACAAATATGAACTTCAAAATCTCAATTCTACCTATTCCATATACCAAAACATCAATGAATAACTCATCAAAAAACAAATATGAACTTGAAAATCACAATTCTACCTATTCCCATATACCAAAACATAAATGAATAACTCATCAAAACACAAATATGAACTGCAAAATCACAATTCTACCTATTCCATATACCAAAACATCAATAACTTATCAAAACACAAATATGAACTTCAAAAAAAAAATTCAACCTATTCCATATACCAAAATATCAATTAATAACTCATTAAAACACAAATATGAACTTCAAAATCTCAATTCCACCTATTCCATATACCAAAACATCAATGAATAACTCATCGAAACACAAATATGAACTTCAAAATCACAATTCTACCTATTCCATATAACAAAACATAATATAACTAATCAAAACACAAATATGAACTTCAAAATCACAATTCTACCTATTCCATATACCAAAACATCAATGAATAACTCATCGAAACACAAATATGAACTTCAAAATCACAATTCTACCTATTCCATATAAAAAAACATAATATAACTAATCAAAACACAAATATGAACTTCAAAATCACAATTCTACCTATCCCATATACCAAAACATCAATAACTCATCAAAACACAAATATGAACTTGAAAATCTCAATTCTACCTATTCCATATACCAAAACATCATTGAATAACTCATCAAAAAACAAATATGAACTTCAAAATCACAATTCTACCTATCCCATATACCAAAACATCAATAACTCATCAAAACACAAATATGAACTTCAAAACACGATTTCAATCTATTCCATATACCAAAACAATCAATAACTCATCAAAACACAAATATGAACTTCAGAATCACAATTCTACCTATCCTATATACCAAAACATTAATAACTCATCAAAACACAAATATGAACTTCAAAATCACAATTCTACCTATTCCATATAACAAAACATCAATAACTCATCAAAACACAAATATGAACTTCAAAATCACAATTCTACCTATTCCATATAACAAAACATAATATAACTCATCAAAACACAAATATGAACTTCAAAATCACAATTCTACCTATTCCACATACCAAAACATCAATAACTCATCAAAACACAAATATGAACTTCAAAATCACAATTCTACCTATCCCATATACCAAACCATCAATAACTCATTAAAACACAAATATGAACTTCAAAATGACAATTCTACCTATTCCATATAACAAAACATAATATAACTCATCAAAACACAAATATGAACTTCAAAATCACAATTCTACCTATTCCATATATCAAAACATAATATAACTAATCGAAACACAAATATGAACTTCAAAATCTCAATTCTACCTATTCCATATAACAAAACATAATATAACTAATCAAAACACAAATATGAACTTCAAAATCACAATTCTACCTATTCCATATACCAAAATATCAATAACTCATCAAAACACAAATATGAACTTCAAAATCTCAATTCTACCTATTCCATATACCAAAACATCAATGAATAACTCATCGAAACACAAATATGAACTTCAAAATCACAATTCTACCTATCCCATATTCCAAAACATCAATAACTCATCAAAACACAAATATGAACTTCAAAATCTCAATTCTACCTATTCCATATACCAAAACATCAATGAATAACTCATCGAAACACAAATATGAACTTCAAAATAACAATTCTACCTATCCCATATACCAAAACATCAATAACTCATCAAAACACAAATATGAACTTGAAAATCTCAATTCTACCTATTCCATATACCAAAACATCAATGAATAACTCATCAAAAAACAAATATGAACTTGAAAATCACAATTCTACCTATTCCCATATACCAAAACATAAATGAATAACTCATCAAAACACAAATATGAACTGCAAAATCACAATTCTACCTATTCCATATACCAAAACATCAATAACTTATCAAAACACAAATATGAACTTCAAAAAACAATTTCAACCTATTCCATATACCAAAACATCAATTAATAACTCATTAAAACACAAATATGAACTTCAAAATCACAATTCTACCTATCCTATATACCAAAACATTAATAACTCATCAAAACACAAATATGAACTGCAAAATCATAATTCTACCTATTCCATATACCAAAACATCAATAACTTATCAAAACACAAATATGAACTTCAAAAAACAATTTCAACCTATTCCATATACCAAAACATCAATTAATAACTCATTAAAACATAAATATGAACTTCAAAATCACAATTCTACCTATCCTATATACCAAAACATTAATAACTCATCAAAACACAAATATGAACTGCAAAATCACAATTCTACCTATTCCATATACCAAAACATAATATAACTAATCAAAACACAAATATGAACTTCAAAATCACAATTCTACCTATCCCATATACCAAAACATCAATAACTCATCAAAACACAAATATGAACTTGAAAATCTCAATTCTACCTATTCCATATACCAAAACATCAATGAATAACTCATCAAAAAACAAATATGAACTTGAAAATCACAATTCTACCTATTCCCATATACCAAAACATAAATGAATAACTCATCAAAACACAAATATGAACTGCAAAATCACAATTCTACCTATTCCATATACCAAAACATCAATTACTTATCAAAACACAAATATGAACTTCAAAAAAAAAAATTCAACCTATTCCATATACCAAAACATCAATTAATAACTCATTAAAACACAAATATGAACTTCAAAATCTCAATTCCACCTATTCCATATACCAAAACATCAATGAATAACTCATCGAAACACAAATATGAACTTCAAAATCACAATTCTACCTATTCCATATAACAAAACATAATATAACTAATCAAAACACAAATATGAACTTCAAAATCACAATTCTACCTATTCCATATACCAAAACATCAATGAATAACTCATCGAAACACAAATATGAACATCAAAATCTCAATTCTACCTATTCCATATAACAAAACATAATATAACTAATCAAAACACAAATATGAACTTCAAAATCACAATTCTACCTATTCCATATACAAAAATATCAATAACTCATCAAAACACAAATATGAACTTCAAAATCTCAATTCTACCTATTCCATATACCAAAACATCAATGAATAACTCATCGAAACACAAATATGAACTTCAAAATCACAATTCTACCTATCCCATATTCCAAAACATCAATAACTCATCAAAACACAAATATGAACTTCAAAATCTCAATTCTACCTATTCCATATACCAAAACATCAATGAATAACTCATCAAAAAACAAATATGAACTTCAAAATCACAATTCTACCTATTCCATATAACAAAACATAATATAACTCATCAAAACAAAAATATGAACTTCAAAATCACAATTCTACTTATCCCATATACCAAAACATCAATAACTCATCAAAACACAAATATGAACTTCAAAACACGATTTCAATCTATTCCATATACCAAAACAATCAATAACTCATCAAAACACAAATATGAACTTCAGAATCACAATTCTACCTATCCGATATACCAAAACATTAATAACTCATCAAAACACAAATATGAACTTCAAAATCACAATTCTACCTATTCCATATAACAAAACATCAATAACTCATCAAAACACAAATATGAACTTCAAAATCACAATTCTACCTATTCCATATAACAAAACATAATATAACTCATCAAAACACAAATATGAACTTCAAAATCACAATTCTACCTATTCCACATACCAAAACATCAATAACTCATCAAAACACAAATATGAACTTCAAAATCACAATTCTACCTATCCCATATACCAAACCATCAATAACTCATTAAAACACAAATATGAACTTCAAAATGACAATTCTACCTATTCCATATAACAAAACATAATATAACTCATCAAAACACAAATATGAACTTCAAAATCACAATTCTACCTATTCCATATATCAAAACATAATATAACTAATCGAAACACAAATATGAACTTCAAAATCTCAATTCTACCTATTCCATATAACAAAACATAATATAACTAATCAAAACACAAATATGAACTTCAAAATCACAATTCTACCTATTCCATATACCAAAATATCAATAACTCATCAAAACACAAATATGAACTTCAAAATCTCAATTCTACCTATTCCATATACCAAAACATCAATGAATAACTCATCGAAACACAAATATGAACTTCAAAATCACAATTCTACCTATCCCATATTCCAAAACATCAATAACTCATCAAAACACAAATATGAACTTCAAAATCTCAATTCTACCTATTCCATATACCAAAACATCAATGAATAACTCATCGAAACACAAATATGAACTTCAAAATAACAATTCTACCTATCCCATATACCAAAACATCAATAACTCATCAAAACACAAATATGAACTTGAAAATCTCAATTCTACCTATTCCATATACCAAAACATCAATGAATAACTCATCAAAAAACAAATATGAACTTGAAAATCACAATTCTACCTATTCCCATATACCAAAACATAAATGAATAACTCATCAAAACACAAATATGAACTGCAAAATCACAATTCTACCTATTCCATATACCAAAACATCAATAACTTATCAAAACACAAATATGAACTTCAAAAAACAATTTCAACCTATTCCATATACCAAAACATCAATTAATAACTCATTAAAACACAAATATGAACTTCAAAATCACAATTCTACCTATCCTATATACCAAAACATTAATAACTCATCAAAACACAAATATGAACTGCAAAATCATAATTCTACCTATTCCATATACCAAAACATCAATAACTTATCAAAACACAAATATGAACTTCAAAAAACAATTTCAACCTATTCCATATACCAAAACATCAATTAATAACTCATTAAAACATAAATATGAACTTCAAAATCACAATTCTACCTATCCTATATACCAAAACATTAATAACTCATCAAAACACAAATATGAACTGCAAAATCACAATTCTACCTATTCCATATACCAAAACATAATATAACTAATCAAAACACAAATATGAACTTCAAAATCACAATTCTACCTATCCCATATACCAAAACATCAATAACTCATCAAAACACAAATATGAACTTGAAAATCTCAATTCTACCTATTCCATATACCAAAACATCAATGAATAACTCATCAAAAAACAAATATGAACTTGAAAATCACAATTCTACCTATTCCCATATACCAAAACATAAATGAATAACTCATCAAAACACAAATATGAACTGCAAAATCACAATTCTACCTATTCCATATACCAAAACATCAATTACTTATCAAAACACAAATATGAACTTCAAAAAAAAAAATTCAACCTATTCCATATACCAAAACATCAATTAATAACTCATTAAAACACAAATATGAACTTCAAAATCTCAATTCCACCTATTCCATATACCAAAACATCAATGAATAACTCATCGAAACACAAATATGAACTTCAAAATCACAATTCTACCTATTCCATATAACAAAACATAATATAACTAATCAAAACACAAATATGAACTTCAAAATCACAATTCTACCTATTCCATATACCAAAACATCAATGAATAACTCATCGAAACACAAATATGAACTTCAAAATCACAATTCTACCTATTCCATATAAAAAAACATAATATAACTAATCAAAACACAAATATGAACTTCAAAATCACAATTCTACCTATCCCATATACCAAAACATCAATAACTCATCAAAACACAAATATGAACTTGAAAATCTCAATTCTACCTATTCCATATACCAAAACATCATTGAATAACTCATCAAAAAACAAATATGAACTTCAAAATCACAATTCTACCTATCCCATATACCAAAACATCAATAACTCATCAAAACACAAATATGAACTTCAAAACACGATTTCAATCTATTCCATATACCAAAACAATCAATAACTCATCAAAACACAAATATGAACTTCAGAATCACAATTCTACCTATCCTATATACCAAAACATTAATAACTCATCAAAACACAAATATGAACTTCAAAATCACAATTCTACCTATTCCATATAACAAAACATCAATAACTCATCAAAACACAAATATGAACTTCAAAATCACAATTCTACCTATTCCATATAACAAAACATAATATAACTCATCAAAACACAAATATGAACTTCAAAATCACAATTCTACCTATTCCACATACCAAAACATCAATAACTCATCAAAACACAAATATGAACTTCAAAATCACAATTCTACCTATCCCATATACCAAACCATCAATAACTCATTAAAACACAAATATGAACTTCAAAATGACAATTCTACCTATTCCATATAACAAAACATAATATAACTCATCAAAACACAAATATGAACTTCAAAATCACAATTCTACCTATTCCATATATCAAAACATAATATAACTAATCGAAACACAAATATGAACTTCAAAATCTCAATTCTACCTATTCCATATAACAAAACATAATATAACTAATCAAAACACAAATATGAACTTCAAAATCACAATTCTACCTATTCCATATACCAAAATATCAATAACTCATCAAAACACAGATATGAACTTCAAAATCTCAATTCTACCTATTCCATATACCAAAACATCAATGAATAACTCATCGAAACACAAATATGAACTTCAAAATCACAATTCTACCTATCCCATATTCCAAAACATCAATAACTCATCAAAACACAAATATGAACTTCAAAATCTCAATTCTACCTATTCCATATACCAAAACATCAATGAATAACTCATCGAAACACAAATATGAACTTCAAAATAACAATTCTACCTATCCCATATACCAAAACATCAATAACTCATCAAAACACAAATATGAACTTGAAAATCTCAATTCTACCTATTCCATATACCAAAACATCAATGAATAACTCATCAAAAAACAAATATGAACTTGAAAATCACAATTCTACCTATTCCCATATACCAAAACATAAATGAATAACTCATCAAAACACAAATATGAACTGCAAAATCACAATTCTACCTATTCCATATACCAAAACATCAATAACTTATCAAAACACAAATATGAACTTCAAAAAACAATTTCAACCTATTCCATATACCAAAACATCAATTAATAACTCATTAAAACACAAATATGAACTTCAAAATCACAATTCTACCTATCCTATATACCAAAACATTAATAACTCATCAAAACACAAATATGAACTGCAAAATCATAATTCTACCTATTCCATATACCAAAACATCAATAACTTATCAAAACACAAATATGAACTTCAAAAAACAATTTCAACCTATTCCATATACCAAAACATCAATTAATAACTCATTAAAACATAAATATGAACTTCAAAATCACAATTCTACCTATCCTATATACCAAAACATTAATAACTCATCAAAACACAAATATGAACTGCAAAATCACAATTCTACCTATTCCATATACCAAAACATAATATAACTAATCAAAACACAAATATGAACTTCAAAATCACAATTCTACCTATCCCATATACCAAAACATCAATAACTCATCAAAACACAAATATGAACTTGAAAATCTCAATTCTACCTATTCCATATACCAAAACATCAATGAATAACTCATCAAAAAACAAATATGAACTTGAAAATCACAATTCTACCTATTCCCATATACCAAAACATAAATGAATAACTCATCAAAACACAAATATGAACTGCAAAATCACAATTCTACCTATTCCATATACCAAAACATCAATTACTTATCAAAACACAAATATGAACTTCAAAAAAAAAAATTCAACCTATTCCATATACCAAAACATCAATTAATAACTCATTAAAACACAAATATGAACTTCAAAATCTCAATTCCACCTATTCCATATACCAAAACATCAATGAATAACTCATCGAAACACAAATATGAACTTCAAAATCACAATTCTACCTATTCCATATAACAAAACATAATATAACTAATCAAAACACAAATATGAACTTCAAAATCACAATTCTACCTATTCCATATACCAAAACATCAATGAATAACTCATCGAAACACAAATATGAACATCAAAATCTCAATTCTACCTATTCCATATAACAAAACATAATATAACTAATCAAAACACAAATATGAACTTCAAAATCACAATTCTACCTATTCCATATACAAAAATATCAATAACTCATCAAAACACAAATATGAACTTCAAAATCTCAATTCTACCTATTCCATATACCAAAACATCAATGAATAACTCATCGAAACACAAATATGAACTTCAAAATCACAATTCTACCTATCCCATATTCCAAAACATCAATAACTCATCAAAACACAAATATGAACTTCAAAATCTCAATTCTACCTATTCCATATACCAAAACATCAATGAATAACTCATCAAAAAACAAATATGAACTTCAAAATCACAATTCTACCTATTCCATATAACAAAACATAATATAACTCATCAAAACAAAAATATGAACTTCAAAATCACAATTCTACTTATCCCATATACCAAAACATCAATAACTCATCAAAACACAAATATGAACTTCAAAACACGATTTCAATCTATTCCATATACCAAAACAATCAATAACTCATCAAAACACAAATATGAACTTCAGAATCACAATTCTACCTATCCGATATACCAAAACATTAATAACTCATCAAAACACAAATATGAACTTCAAAATCACAATTCTACCTATTCCATATAACAAAACATCAATAACTCATCAAAACACAAATATGAACTTCAAAATCACAATTCTACCTATTCCATATAACAAAACATAATATAACTCATCAAAACACAAATATGAACTTCAAAATCACAATTCTACCTATTCCACATACCAAAACATCAATAACTCATCAAAACACAAATATGAACTTCAAAATCACAATTCTACCTATCCCATATACCAAACCATCAATAACTCATTAAAACACAAATATGAACTTCAAAATGACAATTCTACCTATTCCATATAACAAAACATAATATAACTCATCAAAACACAAATATGAACTTCAAAATCACAATTCTACCTATTCCATATATCAAAACATAATATAACTAATCGAAACACAAATATGAACTTCAAAATCTCAATTCTACCTATTCCATATAACAAAACATAATATAACTAATCAAAACACAAATATGAACTTCAAAATCACAATTCTACCTATTCCATATACCAAAATATCAATAACTCATCAAAACACAAATATGAACTTCAAAATCTCAATTCTACCTATTCCATATACCAAAACATCAATGAATAACTCATCGAAACACAAATATGAACTTCAAAATCACAATTCTACCTATCCCATATTCCAAAACATCAATAACTCATCAAAACACAAATATGAACTTCAAAATCTCAATTCTACCTATTCCATATACCAAAACATCAATGAATAACTCATCGAAACACAAATATGAACTTCAAAATAACAATTCTACCTATCCCATATACCAAAACATCAATAACTCATCAAAACACAAATATGAACTTGAAAATCTCAATTCTACCTATTCCATATACCAAAACATCAATGAATAACTCATCAAAAAACAAATATGAACTTGAAAATCACAATTCTACCTATTCCCATATACCAAAACATAAATGAATAACTCATCAAAACACAAATATGAACTGCAAAATCACAATTCTACCTATTCCATATACCAAAACATCAATAACTTATCAAAACACAAATATGAACTTCAAAAAACAATTTCAACCTATTCCATATACCAAAACATCAATTAATAACTCATTAAAACACAAATATGAACTTCAAAATCACAATTCTACCTATCCTATATACCAAAACATTAATAACTCATCAAAACACAAATATGAACTGCAAAATCATAATTCTACCTATTCCATATACCAAAACATCAATAACTTATCAAAACACAAATATGAACTTCAAAAAACAATTTCAACCTATTCCATATACCAAAACATCAATTAATAACTCATTAAAACATAAATATGAACTTCAAAATCACAATTCTACCTATCCTATATACCAAAACATTAATAACTCATCAAAACACAAATATGAACTGCAAAATCACAATTCTACCTATTCCATATACCAAAACATAATATAACTAATCAAAACACAAATATGAACTTCAAAATCACAATTCTACCTATCCCATATACCAAAACATCAATAACTCATCAAAACACAAATATGAACTTGAAAATCTCAATTCTACCTATTCCATATACCAAAACATCAATGAATAACTCATCAAAAAACAAATATGAACTTGAAAATCACAATTCTACCTATTCCCATATACCAAAACATAAATGAATAACTCATCAAAACACAAATATGAACTGCAAAATCACAATTCTACCTATTCCATATACCAAAACATCAATTACTTATCAAAACACAAATATGAACTTCAAAAAAAAAAATTCAACCTATTCCATATACCAAAACATCAATTAATAACTCATTAAAACACAAATATGAACTTCAAAATCTCAATTCCACCTATTCCATATACCAAAACATCAATGAATAACTCATCGAAACACAAATATGAACTTCAAAATCACAATTCTACCTATTCCATATAACAAAACATAATATAACTAATCAAAACACAAATATGAACTTCAAAATCACAATTCTACCTATTCCATATACCAAAACATCAATGAATAACTCATCGAAACACAAATATGAACTTCAAAATCTCAATTCTACCTATTCCATATAACAAAACATAATATAACTAATCAAAACACAAATATGAACTTCAAAATCACAATTCTACCTATTCCATATACCAAAATATCAATAACTCATCAAAACACAAATATGAACTTCAAAATCTCAATTCTACCTATTCCATATACCAAAACATCAATGAATAACTCATCGAAACACAAATATGAACTTCAAAATCACAATTCTACCTATCCCATATTCCAAAACATCAATAACTCATCAAAACACAAATATGAACTTCAAAATCACAATTCTACCTATTCCATATACCAAAACATCAATAACTCATCAAAACACAAATATGAACTTCAAAACACAATTTCTATCTATTTCATTTACCAAAACATCAATAACTCATCAAAACACAAATATTACCTTCAAAATCACAATTCTACCTATTCCATATAACAAAACATAATATAACTCATCAAAACACAAATATGAACTTCAAAATCACAATTCTACCTATTCCATATACCAAAACATCAATAACTCATCAAAACACAAATATGAACTTCAAAATCTCAATTCTACCTATTCCATATAACAAAACATAATATAACTAATCAAAACACAAATATGAACTTCAAAATCACAATTCTACCTATTCCATATACCAAAATATCAATAACTCATCAAAACACAAATATGAACTTCAAAATCTCAATTCTACCTATTCCATATACCAAAACATCAATGAATAACTCATCGAAACACAAATATGAACTTCAAAATCACAATTCTACCTATCCCATATACCAAAACATCAATAACTCATCAAAACACAAATATGAACTTCAAAATCTCAATTCTACCTATTCCATATACCAAAACATCAATGAATAACTCATCAAAAAACAAATATGAACTTGAAAATCACAATTCTACCTATTCCCATATACCAAAACATAAATGAATAACTCATCAAAACACAAATATGAACTGCAAAATCACAATTCTACCTATTCCATATACCAAAACATCAATAACTTATCAAAACACAAATATGAACTTCAAAAAAAAAATTCAACCTATTCCATATACCAAAATATCAATTAATAACTCATTAAAACACAAATATGAACTTCAAAATCTCAATTCCACCTATTCCATATACCAAAACATCAATGAATAACTCATCGAAACACAAATATGAACTTCAAAATCACAATTCTACCTATTCCATATAACAAAACATAATATAACTAATCAAAACACAAATATGAACTTCAAAATCACAATTCTACCTATTCCATATACCAAAACATCAATGAATAACTCATCGAAACACAAATATGAACTTCAAAATCACAATTCTACCTATTCCATATACCAAAACATAATATAACTAATCAAAACACAAATATGAACTTCAAAATCACAATTCTACCTATCCCATATACCAAAACATCAATAACTCATCAAAACACAAATATGAACTTGAAAATCTCAATTCTACCTATTCCATATACCAAAACATCAATGAATAACTCATCAAAAAACAAATATGAACTTCAAAATCACAATTCTACCTATCCCATATACCAAAACATCAATAACTCATCAAAACACAAATATGAACTTCAAAACACGATTTCAATCTATTCCATATACCAAAACAATCAATAACTCATCAAAACACAAATATGAACTTCAGAATCACAATTCTACCTATCCTATATACCAAAACATTAATAACTCATCAAAACACAAATATGAACTTCAAAATCACAATTCTACCTATTCCATATAACAAAACATCAATAACTCATCAAAACACAAATATGAACTTCAAAATCACAATTCTACCTATTCCATATAACAAAACATAATATAACTCATCAAAACACAAATATGAACTTCAAAATCACAATTCTACCTATTCCACATACCAAAACATCAATAACTCATCAAAACACAAATATGAACTTCAAAATCACAATTCTACCTATCCCATATACCAAACCATCAATAACTCATTAAAACACAAATATGAACTTCAAAATGACAATTCTACCTATTCCATATAACAAAACATAATATAACTCATCAAAACACAAATATGAACTTCAAAATCACAATTCTACCTATTCCATATATCAAAACATAATATAACTAATCGAAACACAAATATGAACTTCAAAATCTCAATTCTACCTATTCCATATAACAAAACATAATATAACTAATCAAAACACAAATATGAACTTCAAAATCACAATTCTACCTATTCCATATACCAAAATATCAATAACTCATCAAAACACAAATATGAACTTCAAAATCTCAATTCTACCTATTCCATATACCAAAACATCAATGAATAACTCATCGAAACACAAATATGAACTTCAAAATCACAATTCTACCTATCCCATATTCCAAAACATCAATAACTCATCAAAACACAAATATGAACTTCAAAATCTCAATTCTACCTATTCCATATACCAAAACATCAATGAATAACTCATCGAAACACAAATATGAACTTCAAAATAACAATTCTACCTATCCCATATACCAAAACATCAATAACTCATCAAAACACAAATATGAACTTGAAAATCTCAATTCTACCTATTCCATATACCAAAACATCAATGAATAACTCATCAAAAAACAAATATGAACTTGAAAATCACAATTCTACCTATTCCCATATACCAAAACATAAATGAATAACTCATCAAAACACAAATATGAACTGCAAAATCACAATTCTACCTATTCCATATACCAAAACATCAATAACTTATCAAAACACAAATATGAACTTCAAAAAACAGTTTCAACCTATTCCATATACCAAAACATCAATTAATAACTCATTAAAACACAAATATGAACTTCAAAATCACAATTCTACCTATCCTATATACCAAAACATTAATAACTCATCAAAACACAAATATGAACTGCAAAATCATAATTCTACCTATTCCATATACCAAAACATCAATAACTTATCAAAACACAAATATGAACTTCAAAAAACAATTTCAACCTATTCCATATACCAAAACATCAATTAATAACTCATTAAAACATAAATATGAACTTCAAAATCACAATTCTACCTATCCTATATACCAAAACATTAATAACTCATCAAAACACAAATATGAACTGCAAAATCACAATTCTACCTATTCCATATACCAAAACATAATATAACTAATCAAAACACAAATATGAACTTCAAAATCACAATTCTACCTATCCCATATACCAAAACATCAATAACTCATCAAAACACAAATATGAACTTGAAAATCTCAATTCTACCTATTCCATATACCAAAACATCAATGAATAACTCATCAAAAAACAAATATGAACTTGAAAATCACAATTCTACCTATTCCCATATACCAAAACATAAATGAATAACTCATCAAAACACAAATATGAACTGCAAAATCACAATTCTACCTATTCCATATACCAAAACATCAATTACTTATCAAAACACAAATATGAACTTCAAAAAAAAAAATTCAACCTATTCCATATACCAAAACATCAATTAATAACTCATTAAAACACAAATATGAACTTCAAAATCTCAATTCCACCTATTCCATATACCAAAACATCAATGAATAACTCATCGAAACACAAATATGAACTTCAAAATCACAATTCTACCTATTCCATATAACAAAACATAATATAACTAATCAAAACACAAATATGAACTTCAAAATCACAATTCTACCTATTCCATATACCAAAACATCAATGAATAACTCATCGAAACACAAATATGAACTTCAAAATCTCAATTCTACCTATTCCATATAACAAAACATAATATAACTAATCAAAACACAAATATGAACTTCAAAATCACAATTCTACCTATTCCATATACAAAAATATCAATAACTCATCAAAACACAAATATGAACTTCAAAATCTCAATTCTACCTATTCCATATACCAAAACATCAATGAATAACTCATCGAAACACAAATATGAACTTCAAAATCACAATTCTACCTATCCCATATTCCAAAACATCAATAACTCATCAAAACACAAATATGAACTTCAAAATCTCAATTCTACCTATTCCATATACCAAAACATCAATGAATAACTCATCAAAAAACAAATATGAACTTCAAAATCACAATTCTACCTATTCCATATAACAAAACATAATATAACTCATCAAAACAAAAATATGAACTTCAAAATCACAATTCTACTTATCCCATATACCAAAACATCAATAACTCATCAAAACACAAATATGAACTTCAAAACACGATTTCAATCTATTCCATATACCAAAACAATCAATAACTCATCAAAACACAAATATGAACTTCAGAATCACAATTCTACCTATCCGATATACCAAAACATTAATAACTCATCAAAACACAAATATGAACTTCAAAATCACAATTCTACCTATTCCATATAACAAAACATCAATAACTCATCAAAACACAAATATGAACTTCAAAATCACAATTCTACCTATTCCATATAACAAAACATAATATAACTCATCAAAACACAAATATGAACTTCAAAATCACAATTCTACCTATTCCACATACCAAAACATCAATAACTCATCAAAACACAAATATGAACTTCAAAATCACAATTCTACCTATCCCATATACCAAACCATCAATAACTCATTAAAACACAAATATGAACTTCAAAATGACAATTCTACCTATTCCATATAACAAAACATAATATAACTCATCAAAACACAAATATGAACTTCAAAATCACAATTCTACCTATTCCATATATCAAAACATAATATAACTAATCGAAACACAAATATGAACTTCAAAATCTCAATTCTACCTATTCCATATAACAAAACATAATATAACTAATCAAAACACAAATATGAACTTCAAAATCACAATTCTACCTATTCCATATACCAAAATATCAATAACTCATCAAAACACAAATATGAACTTCAAAATCTCAATTCTACCTATTCCATATACCAAAACATCAATGAATAACTCATCGAAACACAAATATGAACTTCAAAATCACAATTCTACCTATCCCATATTCCAAAACATCAATAACTCATCAAAACACAAATATGAACTTCAAAATCTCAATTCTACCTATTCCATATACCAAAACATCAATGAATAACTCATCGAAACACAAATATGAACTTCAAAATAACAATTCTACCTATCCCATATACCAAAACATCAATAACTCATCAAAACACAAATATGAACTTGAAAATCTCAATTCTACCTATTCCATATACCAAAACATCAATGAATAACTCATCAAAAAACAAATATGAACTTGAAAATCACAATTCTACCTATTCCCATATACCAAAACATAAATGAATAACTCATCAAAACACAAATATGAACTGCAAAATCACAATTCTACCTATTCCATATACCAAAACATCAATAACTTATCAAAACACAAATATGAACTTCAAAAAACAATTTCAACCTATTCCATATACCAAAACATCAATTAATAACTCATTAAAACACAAATATGAACTTCAAAATCACAATTCTACCTATCCTATATACCAAAACATTAATAACTCATCAAAACACAAATATGAACTGCAAAATCATAATTCTACCTATTCCATATACCAAAACATCAATAACTTATCAAAACACAAATATGAACTTCAAAAAACAATTTCAACCTATTCCATATACCAAAACATCAATTAATAACTCATTAAAACATAAATATGAACTTCAAAATCACAATTCTACCTATCCTATATACCAAAACATTAATAACTCATCAAAACACAAATATGAACTGCAAAATCACAATTCTACCTATTCCATATACCAAAACATAATATAACTAATCAAAACACAAATATGAACTTCAAAATCACAATTCTACCTATCCCATATACCAAAACATCAATAACTCATCAAAACACAAATATGAACTTGAAAATCTCAATTCTACCTATTCCATATACCAAAACATCAATGAATAACTCATCAAAAAACAAATATGAACTTGAAAATCACAATTCTACCTATTCCCATATACCAAAACATAAATGAATAACTCATCAAAACACAAATATGAACTGCAAAATCACAATTCTACCTATTCCATATACCAAAACATCAATTACTTATCAAAACACAAATATGAACTTCAAAAAAAAAAATTCAACCTATTCCATATACCAAAACATCAATTAATAACTCATTAAAACACAAATATGAACTTCAAAATCTCAATTCCACCTATTCCATATACCAAAACATCAATGAATAACTCATCGAAACACAAATATGAACTTCAAAATCACAATTCTACCTATTCCATATAACAAAACATAATATAACTAATCAAAACACAAATATGAACTTCAAAATCACAATTCTACCTATTCCATATACCAAAACATCAATGAATAACTCATCGAAACACAAATATGAACTTCAAAATCTCAATTCTACCTATTCCATATAACAAAACATAATATAACTAATCAAAACACAAATATGAACTTGAAAATCACAATTCTACCTATTCCATATAACAAAACATCAATAACTCATCAAAACACAAATATGAACTTCAAAATCACAATTCTACCTATTCCATATAACAAAACATAATATAACTCATCAAAACACAAATATGAACTTCAAAATCACAATTCTACCTATTCCACATACCAAAACATCAATAACTCATCAAAACACAAATATGAACTTCAAAATCACAATTCTACCTATCCCATATACCAAACCATCAATAACTCATTAAAACACAAATATGAACTTCAAAATGACAATTCTACCTATTCCATATAACAAAACATAATATAACTCATCAAAACACAAATATGAACTTCAAAATCACAATTCTACCTATTCCATATATCAAAACATAATATAACTCATCAAAACACAAATATGAACTTCAAAATCACAATTCCACCTATTCCATATACCAAAACATCAATGAATAACTCATCGAAACACAAATATGAACTTCAAAATCACAATTCTACCTATTCCATATAACAAAACATAATATAACTAATCAAAACACAAATATGAACTTCAAAATCACAATTCTACCTATTCCATATACCAAAACATCAATGAATAACTCATCGAAACACAAATATGAACTTCAAAATCTCAATTCTACCTATTCCATATACCAAAACATCAATAACTTATCAAAACACAAATATGAACTTCAAAAAACAATTTCAACCTATTCCATATACCAAAACATCAATTAATAACTCATTAAAACACAAATATGAACTTCAAAATCTCAATTCCACCTATTCCATATACCAAAACATCAATGAATAACTCATCGAAACACAAATATGAACTTCAAAATCACAATTCTACCTATTCCATATAACAAAACATAATATAACTAATCAAAACACAAATATGAACTTCAAAATCACAATTCTACCTATTCCATATACCAAAACATCAATGAATAACTCATCGAAACACAAATATGAACTTCAAAATCTCAATTCTACCTATTCCATATAACAAAACATAATATAACTAATCAAAACACAAATATGAACTTCAAAATCACAATTCTACCTATTCCATATAACAAAACATAATATAACTCATCAAAACAAAAATATGAACTTCAAAATCACAATTCTACCTATCCCATATACCAAAACATCAATAACTCATCAAAACACAAATATGAACTTCAAAACACGATTTCTATCTATTCCATATACCAAAACAATCAATAACTCATCAAAACACAAATATGAACTTCAGAATCACAATTCTACCTATCCTATATACCAAAACATTAATAACTCATCAAAACACAAATATGAACTTCAAAATCACAATTCTACCTATTCCATATAACAAAACATCAATAACTTATCAAAACACAAATATGAACTTGAAAATCTCAATTCTACCTATTCCATATACCAAAACATCAATGAATAACTCATCAAAAAACAAATATGAACTTGAAAATCACAATTCTACCTATTCCCATATACCAAAACATAAATGAATAACTCATCAAAACACAAATATGAACTGCAAAATCACAATTCTACCTATTCCATATACCAAAACATCAATAACTTATCAAAACACAAATATGAACTTCAAAAAACAATTTCAACCTATTCCATATACCAAAACATCAATTAATAACTCATTAAAACACAAATATGAACTTCAAAATCACAATTCTACCTATCCTATATACCAAAACATTAATAACTCATCAAAACACAAATATGAACTGCAAAATCATAATTCTACCTATTCCATATACCAAAACATCAATAACTTATCAAAACACAAATATGAACTTCAAAATCACAATTCTACCTATCCTATATACCAAAACATTAATAACTCATCAAAACACAAATATGAACTGCAAAATCACAATTCTACCTATTCCATATACCAAAACATAATAGAACTAATCAAAACACAAATATGAACTTCAAAATCACAATTCTACCTATCCCATATACCAAAACATCAATAACTCATCAAAACACAAATATGAACTTGAAAATCTCAATTCTACCTATTCCATATACGAAAACATCAATGAATAACTCATCAAAAAACAAATATGAACTTGAAAATCACAATTCTACCTATTCCCATATACCAAAACATAAATGAATAACTCATCAAAACACAAATATGAACTGCAAAATCACAATTCTACCTATTCCATATACCAAAACATCAATAACTTATCAAAACACAAATATGAACTTCAAAAAACAATTTCAACCTATTCCATATACCAAAACATCAATTAATAACTCATTAAAACACAAATATGAACTTCAAAATCACAATTCTACCTATCCCAATATACCAAAACATTAATAACTCATCAAAACACAAATATGAACTTCAAAAAACAATTTCAACCTATTCCATATACCAAAACATCAATTAATAACTCATTAAAACATAAATATGAACTTCAAAATCACAATTCTACCTATCCTATATACCAAAACATTAATAACTCATCAAAACACAAATATGAACTGCAAAATCACAATTCTACCTATTCCATATACCAAAACATAATATAACTAATCAAAACACAAATATGAACTTCAAAATCACAATTCTACCTATCCCATATACCAAAACATCAATAACTCATCAAAACACAAATATGAACTTGAAAATCTCAATTCTACCTATTCCATATACCAAAACATCAATGAATAACTCATCAAAAAACAAATATGAACTTGAAAATCACAATTCTACCTATTCCCATATACCAAAACATAAATGAATAACTCATCAAAACACAAATATGAACTGCAAAATCACAATTCTACCTATTCCATATACCAAAACATCAATTACTTATCAAAACACAAATATGAACTTCAAAAAAAAAATTCAACCTATTCCATATACCAAAACATCAATTAATAACTCATTAAAACACAAATATGAACTTCAAAATCTCAATTCCACCTATTCCATATACCAAAACATCAATGAATAACTCATCGAAACACAAATATGAACTTCAAAATCACAATTCTACCTATTCCATATAACAAAACATAATATAACTAATCAAAACACAAATATGAACTTCAAAATCACAATTCTACCTATTCCATATACCAAAACATCAATGAATAACTCATCGAAACACAAATATGAACTTCAAAATCTCAATTCTACCTATTCCATATAACAAAACATAATATAACTAATCAAAACACAAATATGAACTTCAAAATCACAATTCTACCTATTCCATATACAAAAATATCAATAACTCATCAAAACACAAATATGAACTTCAAAATCTCAATTCTACCTATTCCATATACCAAAACATCAATGAATAACTCATCGAAACACAAATATGAACTTCAAAATCACAATTCTACCTATCCCATATTCCAAAACATCAATAACTCATCAAAACACAAATATGAACTTCAAAATCTCAATTCTACCTATTCCATATACCAAAACATCAATGAATAACTCATCAAAAAACAAATATGAACTTCAAAATCACAATTCTACCTATTCCATATAACAAAACATAATATAACTCATCAAAACAAAAATATGAACTTCAAAATCACAATTCTACCTATCCCATATACCAAAACATCAATAACTCATCAAAACACAAATATGAACTTCAAAACACGATTTCAATCTATTCCATATACCAAAACAATCAATAACTCATCAAAACACAAATATGAACTTCAGAATCACAATTCTACCTATCCTATATACCAAAACATTAATAACTCATCAAAACACAAATATGAACTTCAAAATCACAATTCTACCTATTCCATATAACAAAACATCAATAACTCATCAAAACACAAATATGAACTTCAAAATCACAATTCTACCTATTCCATATAACAAAACATAATATAACTCATCAAAACACAAATATGAACTTCAAAATCACAATTCTACCTATTCCACATACCAAAACATCAATAACTCATCAAAACACAAATATGAACTTCAAAATCACAATTCTACCTATCCCATATACCAAACCATCAATAACTCATTAAAACACAAATATGAACTTCAAAATGACAATTCTACCTATTCCATATAACAAAACATAATATAACTCATCAAAACACAAATATGAACTTCAAAATCACAATTCTACCTATTCCATATATCAAAACATAATATAACTCATCAAAACACAAATATGAACTTCAAAATCACAATTCCACCTATTCCATATACCAAAACATCAATGAATAACTCATCGAAACACAAATATGAACTTCAAAATCACAATTCTACCTATTCCATATAACAAAACATAATATAACTAATCAAAACACAAATATGAACTTCAAAATCACAATTCTACCTATTCCATATACCAAAACATCAATGAATAACTCATCGAAACACAAATATGAACTTCAAAATCTCAATTCTACCTATTCCATATAACAAAACATAATATAACTAATCAAAACACAAATATGAACTTCAAAATCACAATTCTACCTATTCCATATACCAAAATATCAATAACTCATCAAAACACAAATATGAACTTCAAAATCTCAATTCTACCTATTCCATATACCAAAACATCAATGAATAACTCATCGAAACACAAATATGAACTTCAAAATCACAATTCTACCTATCCCATATTCCAAAACATCAATAACTCATCAAAACACAAATATGAACTTCAAAATCACAATTCTACCTATTCCATATACCAAAACATCAATAACTCATCAAAACACAAATATGAACTTCAAAACACAATTTCTATCTATTTCATTTACCAAAACATCAATAACTCATCAAAACACAAATATTACCTTCAAAATCACAATTCTACCTATTCCATATAACAAAACATAATATAACTCATCAAAACACAAATATGAACTTCAAAATCACAATTCTACCTATTCCATATACCAAAACATCAATAACTCATCAAAACACAAATATGAACTTCAAAATCTCAATTCTACCTATTCCATATAACAAAACATAATATAACTAATCAAAACACAAATATGAACTTCAAAATCACAATTCTACCTATTCCATATACCAAAATATCAATAACTCATCAAAACACAAATATGAACTTCAAAATCTCAATTCTACCTATTCCATATACCAAAACATCAATGAATAACTCATCGAAACACAAATATGAACTTCAAAATCACAATTCTACCTATCCCATATACCAAAACATCAATAACTCATCAAAACACAAATATGAACTTCAAAATCTCAATTCTACCTATTCCATATACCAAAACATCAATGAATAACTCATCAAAAAACAAATATGAACTTGAAAATCACAATTCTACCTATTCCCATATACCAAAACATAAATGAATAACTCATCAAAACACAAATATGAACTGCAAAATCACAATTCTACCTATTCCATATACCAAAACATCAATAACTTATCAAAACACAAATATGAACTTCAAAAAAAAAATTCAACCTATTCCATATACCAAAATATCAATTAATAACTCATTAAAACACAAATATGAACTTCAAAATCTCAATTCCACCTATTCCATATACCAAAACATCAATGAATAACTCATCGAAACACAAATATGAACTTCAAAATCACAATTCTACCTATTCCATATAACAAAACATAATATAACTAATCAAAACACAAATATGAACTTCAAAATCACAATTCTACCTATTCCATATACCAAAACATCAATGAATAACTCATCGAAACACAAATATGAACTTCAAAATCTCAATTCTACCTATTCCATATAACAAAACATAATATAACTAATCAAAACACAAATATGAACTTCAAAATCACAATTCTACCTATTCCATATACCAAAACATAATATAACTAATCAAAACACAAATATGAACTTCAAAATCACAATTCTACCTATCCCATATACCAAAACATCAATAACTCATCAAAACACAAATATGAACTTGAAAATCTCAATTCTACCTATTCCATATACCAAAACATCAATGAATAACTCATCAAAAAACAAATATGAACTTCAAAATCACAATTCTACCTATCCCATATACCAAAACATCAATAACTCATCAAAACACAAATATGAACTTCAAAACACGATTTCAATCTATTCCATATACCAAAACAATCAATAACTCATCAAAACACAAATATGAACTTCAGAATCACAATTCTACCTATCCTATATACCAAAACATTAATAACTCATCAAAACACAAATATGAACTTCAAAATCACAATTCTACCTATTCCATATAACAAAACATCAATAACTCATCAAAACACAAATATGAACTTCAAAATCACAATTCTACCTATTCCATATAACAAAACATAATATAACTCATCAAAACACAAATATGAACTTCAAAATCACAATTCTACCTATTCCACATACCAAAACATCAATAACTCATCAAAACACAAATATGAACTTCAAAATCACAATTCTACCTATCCCATATACCAAACCATCAATAACTCATTAAAACACAAATATGAACTTCAAAATGACAATTCTACCTATTCCATATAACAAAACATAATATAACTCATCAAAACACAAATATGAACTTCAAAATCACAATTCTACCTATTCCATATATCAAAACATAATATAACTAATCGAAACACAAATATGAACTTCAAAATCTCAATTCTACCTATTCCATATAACAAAACATAATATAACTAATCAAAACACAAATATGAACTTCAAAATCACAATTCTACCTATTCCATATACCAAAATATCAATAACTCATCAAAACACAAATATGAACTTCAAAATCTCAATTCTACCTATTCCATATACCAAAACATCAATGAATAACTCATCGAAACACAAATATGAACTTCAAAATCACAATTCTACCTATCCCATATTCCAAAACATCAATAACTCATCAAAACACAAATATGAACTTCAAAATCTCAATTCTACCTATTCCATATACCAAAACATCAATGAATAACTCATCGAAACACAAATATGAACTTCAAAATAACAATTCTACCTATCCCATATACCAAAACATCAATAACTCATCAAAACACAAATATGAACTTGAAAATCTCAATTCTACCTATTCCATATACCAAAACATCAATGAATAACTCATCAAAAAACAAATATGAACTTGAAAATCACAATTCTACCTATTCCCATATACCAAAACATAAATGAATAACTCATCAAAACACAAATATGAACTGCAAAATCACAATTCTACCTATTCCATATACCAAAACATCAATAACTTATCAAAACACAAATATGAACTTCAAAAAACAATTTCAACCTATTCCATATACCAAAACATCAATTAATAACTCATTAAAACACAAATATGAACTTCAAAATCACAATTCTACCTATCCTATATACCAAAACATTAATAACTCATCAAAACACAAATATGAACTGCAAAATCATAATTCTACCTATTCCATATACCAAAACATCAATAACTTATCAAAACACAAATATGAACTTCAAAAAACAATTTCAACCTATTCCATATACCAAAACATCAATTAATAACTCATTAAAACATAAATATGAACTTCAAAATCACAATTCTACCTATCCTATATACCAAAACATTAATAACTCATCAAAACACAAATATGAACTGCAAAATCACAATTCTACCTATTCCATATACCAAAACATAATATAACTAATCAAAACACAAATATGAACTTCAAAATCACAATTCTACCTATCCCATATACCAAAACATCAATAACTCATCAAAACACAAATATGAACTTGAAAATCTCAATTCTACCTATTCCATATACCAAAACATCAATGAATAACTCATCAAAAAACAAATATGAACTTGAAAATCACAATTCTACCTATTCCCATATACCAAAACATAAATGAATAACTCATCAAAACACAAATATGAACTGCAAAATCACAATTCTACCTATTCCATATACCAAAACATCAATTACTTATCAAAACACAAATATGAACTTCAAAAAAAAAAATTCAACCTATTCCATATACCAAAACATCAATTAATAACTCATTAAAACACAAATATGAACTTCAAAATCTCAATTCCACCTATTCCATATACCAAAACATCAATGAATAACTCATCGAAACACAAATATGAACTTCAAAATCACAATTCTACCTATTCCATATAACAAAACATAATATAACTAATCAAAACACAAATATGAACTTCAAAATCACAATTCTACCTATTCCATATACCAAAACATCAATGAATAACTCATCGAAACACAAATATGAACTTCAAAATCTCAATTCTACCTATTCCATATAACAAAACATAATATAACTAATCAAAACACAAATATGAACTTCAAAATCACAATTCTACCTATTCCATATACAAAAATATCAATAACTCATCAAAACACAAATATGAACTTCAAAATCTCAATTCTACCTATTCCATATACCAAAACATCAATGAATAACTCATCGAAACACAAATATGAACTTCAAAATCACAATTCTACCTATCCCATATTCCAAAACATCAATAACTCATCAAAACACAAATATGAACTTCAAAATCTCAATTCTACCTATTCCATATACCAAAACATCAATGAATAACTCATCAAAAAACAAATATGAACTTCAAAATCACAATTCTACCTATTCCATATAACAAAACATAATATAACTCATCAAAACAAAAATATGAACTTCAAAATCACAATTCTACCTATCCCATATACCAAAACATCAATAACTCATCAAAACACAAATATGAACTTCAAAACACGATTTCAATCTATTCCATATACCAAAACAATCAATAACTCATCAAAACACAAATATGAACTTCAGAATCACAATTCTACCTATCCTATATACCAAAACATTAATAACTCATCAAAACACAAATATGAACTTCAAAATCACAATTCTACCTATTCCATATAACAAAACATCAATAACTCATCAAAACACAAATATGAACTTCAAAATCACAATTCTACCTATTCCATATAACAAAACATAATATAACTCATCAAAACACAAATATGAACTTCAAAATCACAATTCTACCTATTCCACATACCAAAACATCAATAACTCATCAAAACACAAATATGAACTTCAAAATCACAATTCTACCTATCCCATATACCAAACCATCAATAACTCATTAAAACACAAATATGAACTTCAAAATGACAATTCTACCTATTCCATATAACAAAACATAATATAACTCATCAAAACACAAATATGAACTTCAAAATCACAATTCTACCTATTCCATATATTAAAACATAATATAACTAATCGAAACACAAATATGAACTTCAAAATCTCAATTCTACCTATTCCATATAACAAAACATAATATAACTAATCAAAACACAAATATGAACTTCAAAATCACAATTCTACCTATTCCATATACCAAAATATCAATAACTCATCAAAACACAAATATGAACTTCAAAATCTCAATTCTACCTATTCCATATACCAAAACATCAATGAATAACTCATCGAAACACAAATATGAACTTCAAAATCACAATTCTACCTATCCCATATTCCAAAACATCAATAACTCATCAAAACACAAATATGAACTTCAAAATCTCAATTCTACCTATTCCATATACCAAAACATCAATGAATAACTCATCGAAACACAAATATGAACTTCAAAATAACAATTCTACCTATCCCATATACCAAAACATCAATAACTCATCAAAACACAAATATGAACTTGAAAATCTCAATTCTACCTATTCCATATACCAAAACATCAATGAATAACTCATCAAAAAACAAATATGAACTTGAAAATCACAATTCTACCTATTCCCATATACCAAAACATAAATGAATAACTCATCAAAACACAAATATGAACTGCAAAATCACAATTCTACCTATTCCATATACCAAAACATCATTAACTTATCAAAACACAAATATGAACTTCAAAAAACAATTTCAACCTATTCCATATACCAAAACATCAATTAATAACTCATTAAAACACAAATATGAACTTCAAAATCACAATTCTACCTATCCTATATACCAAAACATTAATAACTCATCAAAACACAAATATGAACTGCAAAATCATAATTCTACCTATTCCATATACCAAAACATCAATAACTTATCAAAACACAAATATGAACTTCAAAAAACAATTTCAACCTATTCCATATACCAAAACATCAATTAATAACTCATTAAAACATAAATATGAACTTCAAAATCACAATTCTACCTATCCTATATACCAAAACATTAATAACTCATCAAAACACAAATATGAACTGCAAAATCACAATTCTACCTATTCCATATACCAAAACATAATATAACTAATCAAAACACAAATATGAACTTCAAAATCACAATTCTACCTATCCCATATACCAAAACATCAATAACTCATCAAAACACAAATATGAACTTGAAAATCTCAATTCTACCTATTCCATATACCAAAACATCAATGAATAACTCATCAAAAAACAAATATGAACTTGAAAATCACAATTCTACCTATTCCCATATACCAAAACATAAATGAATAACTCATCAAAACACAAATATGAACTGCAAAATCACAATTCTACCTATTCCATATACCAAAACATCAATTACTTATCAAAACACAAATATGAACTTCAAAAAAAAAAATTCAACCTATTCCATATACCAAAACATCAATTAATAACTCATTAAAACACAAATATGAACTTCAAAATCTCAATTCCACCTATTCCATATACCAAAACATCAATGAATAACTCATCGAAACACAAATATGAACTTCAAAATCACAATTCTACCTATTCCATATAACAAAACATAATATAACTAATCAAAACACAAATATGAACTTCAAAATCACAATTCTACCTATTCCATATACCAAAACATCAATGAATAACTCATCGAAACACAAATATGAACTTCAAAATCTCAATTCTACCTATTCCATATAACAAAACATAATATAACTAATCAAAACACAAATATGAACTTCAAAATCACAATTCTACCTATTCCATATACAAAAATATCAATAACTCATCAAAACACAAATATGAACTTCAAAATCTCAATTCTACCTATTCCATATACCAAAACATCAATGAATAACTCATCGAAACACAAATATGAACTTCAAAATCACAATTCTACCTATCCCATATTCCAAAACATCAATAACTCATCAAAACACAAATATGAACTTCAAAATCTCAATTCTACCTATTCCATATACCAAAACATCAATGAATAACTCATCAAAAAACAAATATGAACTTCAAAATCACAATTCTACCTATTCCATATAACAAAACATAATATAACTCATCAAAACAAAAATATGAACTTCAAAATCACAATTCTACCTATCCCATATACCAAAACATCAATAACTCATCAAAACACAAATATGAACTTCAAAACACGATTTCAATCTATTCCATATACCAAAACAATCAATAACTCATCAAAACACAAATATGAACTTCAGAATCACAATTCTACCTATCCGATATACCAAAACATTAATAACTCATCAAAACACAAATATGAACTTCAAAATCACAATTCTACCTATTCCATATAACAAAACATCAATAACTCATCAAAACACAAATATGAACTTCAAAATCACAATTCTACCTATTCCATATAACAAAACATAATATAACTCATCAAAACACAAATATGAACTTCAAAATCACAATTCTACCTATTCCACATACCAAAACATCAATAACTCATCAAAACACAAATATGAACTTCAAAATCACAATTCTACCTATCCCATATACCAAACCATCAATAACTCATTAAAACACAAATATGAACTTCAAAATGACAATTCTACCTATTCCATATAACAAAACATAATATAACTCATCAAAACACAAATATGAACTTCAAAATCACAATTCTACCTATTCCATATATCAAAACATAATATAACTCATCAAAACACAAATATGAACTTCAAAATCACAATTCCACCTATTCCATATACCAAAACATCAATGAATAACTCATCGAAACACAAATATGAACTTCAAAATCACAATTCTACCTATTCCATATAACAAAACATAATATAACTAATCAAAACACAAATATGAACTTCAAAATCACAATTCTACCTATTCCATATACCAAAACATCAATGAATAACTCATCGAAACACAAATATGAACTTCAAAATCTCAATTCTACCTATTCCATATAACAAAACATAATATAACTAATCAAAACACAAATATGAACTTCAAAATCACAATTCTACCTATTCCATATACCAAAATATCAATAACTCATCAAAACACAAATATGAACTTCAAAATCTCAATTCTACCTATTCCATATACCAAAACATCAATGAATAACTCATCGAAACACAAATATGAACTTCAAAATCACAATTCTACCTATCCCATATTCCAAAACATCAATAACTCATCAAAACACAAATATGAACTTCAAAATCACAATTCTACCTATTCCATATACCAAAACATCAATAACTCATCAAAACACAAATATGAACTTCAAAACACAATTTCTATCTATTTCATTTACCAAAACATCAATAACTCATCAAAACACAAATATTACCTTCAAAATCACAATTCTACCTATTCCATATAACAAAACATAATATAACTCATCAAAACACAAATATGAACTTCAAAATCACAATTCTACCTATCCCATATTCCAAAACATCAATAACTCATCAAAACACAAATATGAACTTCAAAATCTCAATTCTACCTATTCCATATACCAAAACATCAATGAATAACTCATCAAAAAACAAATATGAACTTCAAAATCACAATTCTACCTATTCCATATAACAAAACATAATATAACTCAACAAAACAAAAATATGAACTTCAAAATCACAATTCTACCTATCCCATATACCAAAACATCAATAACTCATCAAAACACAAATATGAACTTCAAAACACGATTTCAATCTATTCCATATACCAAAACAATCAATAACTCATCAAAACACAAATATGAACTTCAGAATCACAATTCTACCTATCCGATATACCAAAACATTAATAACTCATCAAAACACAAATATGAACTTCAAAATCACAATTCTACCTATTCCATATAACAAAACATCAATAACTCATCAAAACACAAATATGAACTTCAAAATCACAATTCTACCTATTCCATATAACAAAACATAATATACCTCATCAAAACACAAATATGAACTTCAAAATCACAATTCTACCTATTCCACATACCAAAACATCAATAACTCATCAAAACACAAATATGAACTTCAAAATCACAATTCTACCTATCCCATATACCAAACCATCAATAACTCATTAAAACACAAATATGAACTTCAAAATGACAATTCTACCTATTCCATATAACAAAACATAATATAACTAATCAAAACACAAATATGAACTTCAAAATCACAATTCTACCTATTCCATATACAAAAATATCAATAACTCATCAAAACACAAATATGAACTTCAAAATCTCAATTCTACCTATTCCATATACCAAAACATCAATGAATAACTCATCGAAACACAAATATGAACTTCAAAATCACAATTCTACCTATCCCATATTCCAAAACATCAATAACTCATCAAAACACAAATATGAACTTCAAAATCTCAATTCTACCTATTTCATATACCAAAACATCAATGAATAACTCATCAAAAAACAAATATGAACTTCAAAATCACAATTCTACCTATTCCATATAACAAAACATAATATAACTCATCAAAACAAAAATATGAACTTCAAAATCACAATTCTACCTATCCCATATACCAAAACATCAATAACTCATCAAAACACAAATATGAACTTCAAAACACGATTTCAATCTATTCCATATACCAAAACAATCAATAACTCATCAAAACACAAATATGAACTTCAGAATCACAATTCTACCTATCCGATATACCAAAACATTAATAACTCATCAAAACACAAATATGAACTTCAAAATCACAATTCTACCTATTCCATATAACAAAACATCAATAACTCATCAAAACACAAATATGAACTTCAAAATCACAATTCTACCTATTCCATATAACAAAACATAATATAACTCATCAAAACACAAATATGAACTTCAAAATCACAATTCTACCTATTCCACATACCAAAACATCAATAACTCATCAAAACACAAATATGAACTTCAAAATCACAATTCTACCTATCCCATATACCAAACCATCAATAACTCATTAAAACACAAATATGAACTTCAAAATGACAATTCTACCTATTCCATATAACAAAACATAATATAACTCATCAAAACACAAATATGAACTTCAAAATCACAATTCTACCTATTCCATATATCAAAACATAATATAACTCATCAAAACACAAATATGAACTTCAAAATCACAATTCCACCTATTCCATATACCAAAACATCAATGAATAACTCATCGAAACACAAATATGAACTTCAAAATCACAATTCTACCTATTCCATATAACAAAACATAATATAACTAATCAAAACACAAATATGAACTTCAAAATCACAATTCTACCTATTCCATATACCAAAACATCAATGAATAACTCATCGAAACACAAATATGAACTTCAAAATCTCAATTCTACCTATTCCATATAACAAAACATAATATAACTAATCAAAACACAAATATGAACTTCAAAATCACAATTCTACCTATTCCATATACCAAAATATCAATAACTCATCAAAACACAAATATGAACTTCAAAATCTCAATTCTACCTATTCCATATACCAAAACATCAATGAATAACTCATCGAAACACAAATATGAACTTCAAAATCACAATTCTACCTATCCCATATTCCAAAACATCAATAACTCATCAAAACACAAATATGAACTTCAAAATCACAATTCTACCTATTCCATATACCAAAACATCAATAACTCATCAAAACACAAATATGAACTTCAAAACACAATTTCTATCTATTTCATTTACCAAAACATCAATAACTCATCAAAACACAAATATTACCTTCAAAATCACAATTCTACCTATTCCATATAACAAAACATAATATAACTCATCAAAACACAAATATGAACTTCAAAATCACAATTCTACCTATTCCATATACCAAAACATCAATAACTCATCAAAACACAAATATGAACTTCAAAATCTCAATTCTACCTATTCCATATAACAAAACATAATATAACTAATCAAAACACAAATATGAACTTCAAAATCACAATTCTACCTATTCCATATACCAAAATATCAATAACTCATCAAAACACAAATATGAACTTCAAAATCTCAATTCTACCTATTCCATATACCAAAACATCAATGAATAACTCATCGAAACACAAATATGAACTTCAAAATCACAATTCTACCTATTCCATATAACAAAACATAATATAACTCATCAAAACAAAAATATGAACTTCAAAATCACAATTCTACCTATCCCATATACCAAAACATCAATAACTCATCAAAACACAAATATGAACTTCAAAACACGATTTCAATCTATTCCATATACCAAAACAATCAATAACTCATCAAAACACAAATATGAACTTCAGAATCACAATTCTACCTATCCGATATACCAAAACATTAATAACTCATCAAAACACAAATATGAACTTCAAAATCACAATTCTACCTATTCCATATAACAAAACATCAATAACTCATCAAAACACAAATATGAACTTCAGAATCACAATTCTACCTATCCGATATACCAAAACATTAATAACTCATCAAAACACAAATATGAACTTCAAAATCACAATTCTACCTATTCCATATAACAAAACATCAATAACTCATCAAAACACAAATATGAACTTCAAAATCACAATTCTACCTATTCCATATAACAAAACATAATATAACTCATCAAAACACAAATATGAACTTCAAAATCACAATTCTACCTATTCCACATACCAAAACATCAATAACTCATCAAAACACAAATATGAACTTCAAAATCACAATTCTACCTATCCCATATACCAAACCATCAATAACTCATTAAAACACAAATATGAACTTCAAAATGACAATTCTACCTATTCCATATAACAAAACATAATATAACTCATCAAAACACAAATATGAACTTCAAAATCACAATTCTACCTATTCCATATATCAAAACATAATATAACTCATCAAAACACAAATATGAACTTCAAAATCACAATTCCACCTATTCCATATACCAAAACATCAATGAATAACTCATCGAAACACAAATATGAACTTCAAAATCACAATTCTACCTATTCCATATAACAAAACATAATATAACTAATCAAAACACAAATATGAACTTCAAAATCACAATTCTACCTATTCCATATACCAAAACATCAATGAATAACTCATCGAAACACAAATATGAACTTCAAAATCTCAATTCTACCTATTCCATATAACAAAACATAATATAACTAATCAAAACACAAATATGAACTTCAAAATCACAATTCTACCTATTCCATATACCAAAATATCAATAACTCATCAAAACACAAATATGAACTTCAAAATCTCAATTCTACCTATTCCATATACCAAAACATCAATGAATAACTCATCGAAACACAAATATGAACTTCAAAATCACAATTCTACCTATCCCATATTCCAAAACATCAATAACTCATCAAAACACAAATATGAACTTCAAAATCACAATTCTACCTATTCCATATACCAAAACATCAATAACTCATCAAAACACAAATATGAACTTCAAAACACAATTTCTATCTATTTCATTTACCAAAACATCAATAACTCATCAAAACACAAATATTACCTTCAAAATCACAATTCTACCTATTCCATATAACAAAACATAATATAACTCATCAAAACACAAATATGAACTTCAAAATCACAATTCTACCTATTCCATATACCAAAACATCAATAACTCATCAAAACACAAATATGAACTTCAAAATCTCAATTCTACCTATTCCATATAACAAAACATAATATAACTAATCAAAACACAAATATGAACTTCAAAATCACAATTCTACCTATTCCATATACCAAAATATCAATAACTCATCAAAACACAAATATGAACTTCAAAATCTCAATTCTACCTATTCCATATACCAAAACATCAATGAATAACTCATCGAAACACAAATATGAACTTCAAAATCACAATTCTACCTATTCCATATAACAAAACATAATATAACTCATCAAAACAAAAATATGAACTTCAAAATCACAATTCTACCTATCCCATATACCAAAACATCAATAACTCATCAAAACACAAATATGAACTTCAAAACACGATTTCAATCTATTCCATATACCAAAACAATCAATAACTCATCAAAACACAAATATGAACTTCAGAATCACAATTCTACCTATCCGATATACCAAAACATTAATAACTCATCAAAACACAAATATGAACTTCAAAATCACAATTCTACCTATTCCATATAACAAAACATCAATAACTCATCAAAACACAAATATGAACTTCAAAATCACAATTCTACCTATTCCATATAACAAAACATAATATAACTCATCAAAACAAAAATATGAACTTCAAAATCTCAATTCTACCTATTCCATATACCAAAACATCAATGAATAACTCATCAAAAAACAAATATGAACTTCAAAATCACAATTCTACCTATTCCATATAACAAAACATAATATAACTCATCAAAACAAAAATATGAACTTCAAAATCACAATTCTACCTATCCCATATACCAAAACATCAATAACTCATCAAAACACAAATATGAACTTCAAAACACGATTTCAATCTATTCCATATACCAAAACAATCAATAACTCATCAAAACACAAATATGAACTTCAGAATCACAATTCTACCTATCCGATATACCAAAACATTAATAACTCATCAAAACACAAATATGAACTTCAAAATCACAATTCTACCTATTCCATATAACAAAACATCAATAACTCATCAAAACACAAATATGAACTTCAAAATCACAATTCTACCTATTCCATATAACAAAACATAATATAACTCATCAAAACACAAATATGAACTTCAAAATCACAATTCTACCTATTCCACATACCAAAACATCAATAACTCATCAAAACACAAATATGAACTTCAAAATCACAATTCTACCTATCCCATATACCAAACCATCAATAACTCATTAAAACACAAATATGAACTTCAAAATGACAATTCTACCTATTCCATATAACAAAACATAATATAACTCATCAAAACACAAATATGAACTTCAAAATCACAATTCTACCTATTCCATATATCAAAACATAATATAACTCATCAAAACACAAATATGAACTTCAAAATCACAATTCCACCTATTCCATATACCAAAACATCAATGAATAACTCATCGAAACACAAATATGAACTTCAAAATCACAATTCTACCTATTCCATATAACAAAACATAATATAACTAATCAAAACACAAATATGAACTTCAAAATCACAATTCTACCTATTCCATATACCAAAACATCAATGAATAACTCATCGAAACACAAATATGAACTTCAAAATCTCAATTCTACCTATTCCATATAACAAAACATAATATAACTAATCAAAACACAAATATGAACTTCAAAATCACAATTCTACCTATTCCATATACCAAAATATCAATAACTCATCAAAACACAAATATGAACTTCAAAATCTCAATTCTACCTATTCCATATACCAAAACATCAATGAATAACTCATCGAAACACAAATATGAACTTCAAAATCACAATTCTACCTATCCCATATTCCAAAACATCAATAACTCATCAAAACACAAATATGAACTTCAAAATCACAATTCTACCTATTCCATATACCAAAACATCAATAACTCATCAAAACACAAATATGAACTTCAAAACACAATTTCTATCTATTTCATTTACCAAAACATCAATAACTCATCAAAACACAAATATTACCTTCAAAATCACAATTCTACCTATTCCATATAACAAAACATAATATAACTCATCAAAACACAAATATGAACTTCAAAATCACAATTCCACCTATTCCATAAACCAAAACATCAATGAATAACTCATCGAAACACAAATATGAACTTCAAAATCACAATTCTACCTATCCCATATACCAAAACATCAATAACTCATCAAAACACAAATATGAACTTCAAAATCTCAATTCTACCTATTCCATATACCAAAACATCAATGAATAACTCATCAAAAAACAAATATGAACTTGAAAATCACAATTCTACCTATTCCCATATACCAAAACATAAATGAATAACTCATCAAAACACAAATATGAACTGCAAAATCACAATTCTACCTATTCCATATACCAAAACATCAATAACTTATCAAAACACAAATATGAACTTCAAAAAAAAAATTCAACCTATTCCATATACCAAAATATCAATTAATAACTCATTAAAACACAAATATGAACTTCAAAATCTCAATTCCACCTATTCCATATACCAAAACATCAATGAATAACTCATCGAAACACAAATATGAACTTCAAAATCACAATTCTACCTATTCCATATAACAAAACATAATATAACTAATCAAAACACAAATATGAACTTCAAAATCACAATTCTACCTATTCCATATACCAAAACATCAATGAATAACTCATCGAAACACAAATATGAACTTCAAAATCACAATTCTACCTATTCCATATAACAAAACATAATATAACTCATCAAAACAAAAATATGAACTTCAAAATCACAATTCTACCTATCCCATATACCAAAACATCAATAACTCATCAAAACACAAATATGAACTTCAAAACACGATTTCTATCTATTCCATATACCAAAACAATCAATAACTCATCGAAACACAAATATGAACTGCAAAATCACAATTCTACCTATTCCATATACCAAAACATAATATAACTAATCAAAACACAAATATGAACTTCAAAATCACAATTCTACCTATCCCATATACCAAAACATCAATAACTCATCAAAACACAAATATGAACTTGAAAATCTCAATTCTACCTATTCCATATACCAAAACATCAATGAATAACTCATCAAAAAACAAATATGAACTTGAAAATCACAATTCTACCTATTCCATATAACAAAACATAATATAACTCATCAAAACAAAAATATGAACTTCAAAATCACAATTCTACCTATCCCATATACCAAAACATCAATAACTCATCAAAACACAAATATGAACTTCAAAACACGATTTCAATCTATTCCATATACCAAAACAATCAATAACTCATCAAAACACAAATATGAACTTCAGAATCACAATTCTACCTATCCTATATACCAAAACATTAATAACTCATCAAAACACAAATATGAACTTCAAAATCACAATTCTACCTATTCCATATAACAAAACATCAATAACTCATCAAAACACAAATATGAACTTCAAAATCACAATTCTACCTATTCCATATAACAAAACATAATATAACTCATCAAAACACAAATATGAACTTCAAAATCACAATTCTACCTATTCCACATACCAAAACATCAATAACTCATCAAAACACAAATATGAACTTCAAAATCACAATTCTACCTATCCCATATACCAAACCATCAATAACTCATTAAAACACAAATATGAACTTCAAAATGACAATTCTACCTATTCCATATAACAAAACATAATATAACTCATCAAAACACAAATATGAACTTCAAAATCACAATTCTACCTATTCCATATATCAAAACATAATATAACTCATCAAAACACAAATATGAACTTCAAAATCACAATTCCACCTATTCCATATACCAAAACATCAATGAATAACTCATCGAAACACAAATATGAACTTCAAAATCACAATTCTACCTATTCCATATAACAAAACATAATATAACTAATCAAAACACAAATATGAACTTCAAAATCACAATTCTACCTATTCCATATACCAAAACATCAATGAATAACTCATCGAAACACAAATATGAACTTCAAAATCTCAATTCTACCTATTCCATATAACAAAACATAATATAACTAATCAAAACACAAATATGAACTTCAAAATCACAATTCTACCTATTCCATATACCAAAATATCAATAACTCATCAAAACACAAATATGAACTTCAAAATCTCAATTCTACCTATTCCATATACCAAAACATCAATGAATAACTCATCGAAACACAAATATGAACTTCAAAATCACAATTCTACCTATCCCATATTCCAAAACATCAATAACTCATCAAAACACAAATATGAACTTCAAAATCACAATTCTACCTATTCCATATACCAAAACATCAATAACTCATCAAAACACAAATATGAACTTCAAAACACAATTTCTATCTATTTCATTTACCAAAACATCAATAACTCATCAAAACACAAATATTACCTTCAAAATCACAATTCTACCTATTCCATATAACAAAACATAATATAACTCATCAAAACACAAATATGAACTTCAAAATCACAATTCCACCTATTCCATATACCAAAACATCAATGAATAACTCATCGAAACACAAATATGAACTTCAAAATCACAATTCTACCTATCCCATATACCAAAACATCAATAACTCATCAAAACACAAATATGAACTTCAAAATCTCAATTCTACCTATTCCATATACCAAAACATCAATGAATAACTCATCAAAAAACAAATATGAACTTGAAAATCACAATTCTACCTATTCCCATATACCAAAACATAAATGAATAACTCATCAAAACACAAATATGAACTGCAAAATCACAATTCTACCTATTCCATATACCAAAACATCAATAACTTATCAAAACACAAATATGAACTTCAAAAAAAAAATTCAACCTATTCCATATACCAAAATATCAATTAATAACTCATTAAAACACAAATATGAACTTCAAAATCTCAATTCCACCTATTCCATATACCAAAACATCAATGAATAACTCATCGAAACACAAATATGAACTTCAAAATCACAATTCTACCTATTCCATATAACAAAACATAATATAACTAATCAAAACACAAATATGAACTTCAAAATCACAATTCTACCTATTCCATATACCAAAACATCAATGAATAACTCATCGAAACACAAATATGAACTTCAAAATCACAATTCTACCTATTCCATATAACAAAACATAATATAACTCATCAAAACAAAAATATGAACTTCAAAATCACAATTCTACCTATCCCATATACCAAAACATCAATAACTCATCAAAACACAAATATGAACTTCAAAACACGATTTCTATCTATTCCATATACCAAAACAATCAATAACTCATCGAAACACAAATATGAACTGCAAAATCACAATTCTACCTATTCCATATACCAAAACATAATATAACTAATCAAAACACAAATATGAACTTCAAAATCACAATTCTACCTATCCCATATACCAAAACATCAATAACTCATCAAAACACAAATATGAACTTGAAAATCTCAATTCTACCTATTCCATATACCAAAACATCAATGAATAACTCATCAAAAAACAAATATGAACTTGAAAATCACAATTCTACCTATTCCATATAACAAAACATAATATAACTCATCAAAACAAAAATATGAACTTCAAAATCACAATTCTACCTATCCCATATACCAAAACATCAATAACTCATCAAAACACAAATATGAACTTCAAAACACGATTTCAATCTATTCCATATACCAAAACAATCAATAACTCATCAAAACACAAATATGAACTTCAGAATCACAATTCTACCTATCCTATATACCAAAACATTAATAACTCATCAAAACACAAATATGAACTTCAAAATCACAATTCTACCTATTCCATATAACAAAACATCAATAACTCATCAAAACACAAATATGAACTTCAAAATCACAATTCTACCTATTCCATATAACAAAACATAATATAACTCATCAAAACACAAATATGAACTTCAAAATCACAATTCTACCTATTCCACATACCAAAACATCAATAACTCATCAAAACACAAATATGAACTTCAAAATCACAATTCTACCTATCCCATATACCAAACCATCAATAACTCATTAAAACACAAATATGAACTTCAAAATGACAATTCTACCTATTCCATATAACAAAACATAATATAACTCATCAAAACACAAATATGAACTTCAAAATCACAATTCTACCTATTCCATATATCAAAACATAATATAACTCATCAAAACACAAATATGAACTTCAAAATCACAATTCCACCTATTCCATATACCAAAACATCAATGAATAACTCATCGAAACACAAATATGAACTTCAAAATCACAATTCTACCTATTCCATATAACAAAACATAATATAACTAATCAAAACACAAATATGAACTTCAAAATCACAATTCTACCTATTCCATATACCAAAACATCAATGAATAACTCATCGAAACACAAATATGAACTTCAAAATCTCAATTCTACCTATTCCATATAACAAAACATAATATAACTAATCAAAACACAAATATGAACTTCAAAATCACAATTCTACCTATTCCATATACCAAAATATCAATAACTCATCAAAACACAAATATGAACTTCAAAATCTCAATTCTACCTATTCCATATACCAAAACATCAATGAATAACTCATCGAAACACAAATATGAACTTCAAAATCACAATTCTACCTATCCCATATTCCAAAACATCAATAACTCATCAAAACACAAATATGAACTTCAAAATCACAATTCTACCTATTCCATATACCAAAACATCAATAACTCATCAAAACACAAATATGAACTTCAAAACACAATTTCTATCTATTTCATTTACCAAAACATCAATAACTCATCAAAACACAAATATTACCTTCAAAATCACAATTCTACCTATTCCATATAACAAAACATAATATAACTCATCAAAACACAAATATGAACTTCAAAATCACAATTCCACCTATTCCATATACCAAAACATCAATGAATAACTCATCGAAACACAAATATGAACTTCAAAATCACAATTCTACCTATTCCATATAACAAAACATAATATAACTAATCAAAACACAAATATGAACTTCAAAATCACAATTCTACCTATTCCATATACCAAAACATCAATGAATAACTCATCGAAACACAAATATGAACTTCAAAATCTCAATTCTACCTATTCCATATAACAAAACATAATATAACTAATCAAAACACAAATATGAACTTCAAAATCACAATTCTACCTATTCCATATACCAAAATATCAATAACTCATCAAAACACAAATATGAACTTCAAAATCTCAATTCTACCTATTCCATATACCAAAACATCAATGAATAACTCATCGTAACACAAATATGAACTTCAAAATCACAATTCTACCTATCCCATATTCCAAAACATCAATAACTCATCAAAACACAAATATGAACTTCAAAATCACAATTCTACCTATTCCATATACCAAAACATCAATAACTCATCAAAACACAAATATGAACTTCAAAACACAATTTCTATCTATTTCATTTACCAAAACATCAATAACTCATCAAAACACAAATATTACCTTCAAAATCACAATTCTACCTATTCCATATAACAAAACATAATATAACTCATCAAAACACAAATATGAACTTCAAAATCACAATTCTACCTATTCCATATACCAAAACATCAATAACTCATCAAAACACAAATATGAACTTCAAAATCTCAATTCTACCTATTCCATATAACAAAACATAATATAACTAATCAAAACACAAATATGAACTTCAAAATCACAATTCTACCTATTCCATATACCAAAATATCAATAACTCATCAAAACACAAATATGAACTTCAAAATCTCAATTCTACCTATTCCATATACCAAAACATCAATGAATAACTCATCGAAACACAAATATGAACTTCAAAATCACAATTCTACCTATCCCATATACCAAAACATCAATAACTCATCAAAACACAAATATGAACTTCAAAATCTCAATTCTACCTATTCCATATACCAAAACATCAATGAATAACTCATCAAAAAACAAATATGAACTTGAAAATCACAATTCCACCTATTCCCATATACCAAAACATAAATGAATAACTCATCAAAACACAAATATGAACTGCAAAATCACAATTCTACCTATTCCATATACCAAAACATCAATAACTTATCAAAACACAAATATGAACTTCAAAAAAAAAATTCAACCTATTCCATATACCAAAACATCAATTAATAACTCATTAAAACACAAATATGAACTTCAAAATCTCAATTCCACCTATTCCATATACCAAAACATCTATGAATAACTCATCGAAACACAAATATGAACTTCAAAATCACAATTCTACCTATTCCATATAACAAAACATAATATAACTAATCAAAACACAAATATGAACTTCAAAATCACAATTCTACCTATTCCATATACCAAAACATCAATGAATAACTCATCGAAACACAAATATGAACTTCAAAATCACAATTCTACCTATTCCATATAACAAAACATAATATAACTCATCAAAACAAAAATATGAACTTCAAAATCACAATTCTACCTATCCCATATACCAAAACATCAATAACTCATCAAAACACAAATATGAACTTCAAAACACGATTTCTATCTATTCCATATACCAAAACATTAATAACTCATCAAAACACAAATATGAACTGCAAAATCACAATTCTACCTATTCCATATACCAAAACATAATATAACTAATCAAAATCACAAATATGAACTTCAAAATCACAATTCTACCTATTCCATATACCAAAATATTAATAACTCATCAAAACACAAATATGAACTGCAAAATCACAATTCTACCTATTCCATATACCAAAACATAATATAACTAATCAAAATCACAAATATGAACTTCAAAATCACAATTCTACCTATTCCATATACCAAAACATAAATAACTTATCAAAACACAAATATGAACTTCAAAAAACAATTTCAACCTATTCCATATACCAAAACATCAATTAATAACTCATTAAAACACAAATATGAACTTCAAAATCACAATTCTACCTATCCTATATACCAAAACATGAATAACTCATCAAAACATAATATGAACTTCAAAATCACAATTCTACCTATCCCATATACCAAAACATCAATAACTCATCAAAACACAAATATGAACTTCAAAACACGATTTCTATCTATTCCATATACCAAAACAATCAATAACTCATCAAAACACAAATATGAACTTCAGAATCACAATTCTACCTATCCTATATACCAAAACATTAATAACTCATCAAAACACAAATATGAACTTCAAAATCACAATTCTACCTATTCCATATAACAAAACATCAATAACTCATCAAAACACAAATATGAACTTGAAAATCTCAATTCTACCTATTCCATATACCAAAACATCAATGAATAACTCATCAAAAAACAAATATGAACTTGAAAATCACAATTCTACCTATTCCCATATACCAAAACATAAATGAATAACTCATCAAAACACAAATATGAACTGCAAAATCACAATTCTACCTATTCCATATACCAAAACATCAATAACTTATCAAAACACAAATATGAACTTCAAAAAACAATTTCAACCTATTCCATATACCAAAACATCAATTAATAACTCATTAAAACACAAATATGAACTTCAAAATCACAATTCTACCTATCCTATATACCAAAACATTAATAACTCATCAAAACACAAATATGAACTGCAAAATCATAATTCTACCTATTCCATATACCAAAACATCAATAACTTATCAAAACACAAATATGAACTTCAAAATCACAATTCTACCTATCCTATATACCAAAACATTAATAACTCATCAAAACACAAATATGAACTGCAAAATCACAATTCTACCTATTCCATATACCAAAACATAATATAACTAATCAAAACACAAATATGAACTTCAAAATCACAATTCTACCTATCCCATATACCAAAACATCAATAACTCATCAAAACACAAATATGAACTTGAAAATCTCAATTCTACCTATTCCATATACCAAAACATCAATGAATAACTCATCAAAAAACAAATATGAACTTGAAAATCACAATTCTACCTATTCCCATATACCAAAACATAAATGAATAACTCATCAAAACACAAATATGAACTGCAAAATCACAATTCTACCTATTCCATATACCAAAACATCAATAACTTATCAAAACACAAATATGAACTTCAAAAAAAAAAATTCAACCTATTCCATATACCAAAACATCAATTAATAACTCATTAAAACACAAATATGAACTTCAAAATCTCAATTCCACCTATTCCATATACCAAAACATCAATGAATAACTCATCGAAACACAAATATGAACTTCAAAATCACAATTCTACCTATTCCATATACCAAAACATCAATAACTCATCAAAACACAAATATGAACTTCAAAATCTCAATTCTACCTATTCCATATAACAAAACATAATATAACTAATCAAAACACAAATATGAACTTCAAAATCACAATTCTACCTATTCCATATACCAAAATATCAATAACTCATCAAAACACAAATATGAACTTCAAAATCACAATTCTACCTATTCCATATAACAAAACATAATATAACTCATCAAAACAAAAATATGACCTTCAAAATCACAATTCTACCTATCCCATATACCAAAACATCAATAACTCATCAAAACACAAATATGAACTTCAAAACACGATTTCTATCTATTCCATATACCAAAACAATCAATAACTCATCAAAACACAAATATGAACTTCAGAATCACAATTCTACCTATCCTATATACCAAAACATTAATAACTCATCAAAACACAAATATGAACTTCAAAATCACAATTCTACCTATTCCATATACCAAAATATCAATAACTCATCAAAACACAAATATGAACTTCAAAATCTCAATTCTACCTATTCCATATACCAAAACATCAATGAATAACTCATCGAAACACAAATATGAACTTCAAAATCACAATTCCACCTATTCCATATACCAAAACATCAATGAATAACTCATCGAAACACAAATATGAACTTCAAAATCACAATTCTACCTATTCCATATAACAAAACATAATATAACTAATCAAAACACAAATATGAACTTCAAAATCACAATTCTACCTATTCCATATACCAAAACATCAATAACTAATCAAAACACAAATATGAACTTCAAAATCACAATTCTACCTATTCCATATACCAAAACATCAATAACTCATCAAAACACAAATATGAACTTCAAAATCTCAATTCTACCTATTCCATATAACAAAACATAATATAACTAATCAAAACACAAATATGAACTTCAAAATCACAATTCTACCTATTCCATATACCAAAATATCAATAACTCATCAAAACACAAATATGAACTTCAAAATCTCAATTCTACCTATTCCATATACCAAAACATCAATGAATAACTCATCGAAACACAAATATGAACTTCAAAATCACAATTCTACCTATCCCATATACCAAAACATCAATAACTCATCAAAACACAAATATGAACTTCAAAATCTCAATTCTACCTATTCCATATACCAAAACATCAATGAATAACTCATCAAAAAACAAATATGAGCTTGAAAATCACAATTCCACCTATTCCCATATACCAAAACATAAATGAATAACTCATCAAAACACAAATATGAACTGCAAAATCACAATTCTACCTATTCCATATACCAAAACATCAATAACTTATCAAAACACAAATATGAACTTCAAAAAAAAAATTCAACCTATTCCATATACCAAAACATCAATTAATAACTCATTAAAACACAAATATGAACTTCAAAATCTCAATTCCACCTATTCCATATACCAAAACATCTATGAATAACTCATCGAAACACAAATATGAACTTCAAAATCACAATTCTACCTATTCCATATAACAAAACATAATATAACTAATCAAAACACAAATATGAACTTCAAAATCACAATTCTACCTATTCCATATACCAAAACATCAATGAATAACTCATCGAAACACAAATATGAACTTCAAAATCACAATTCTACCTATTCCATATAACAAAACATAATATAACTCATCAAAACAAAAATATGAACTTCAAAATCACAATTCTACCTATCCCATATACCAAAACATCAATAACTCATCAAAACACAAATATGAACTTCAAAACACGATTTCTATCTATTCCATATACCAAAACATTAATAACTCATCAAAACACAAATATGAACTGCAAAATCACAATTCTACCTATTCCATATACCAAAACATAATATAACTAATCAAAATCACAAATATGAACTTCAAAATCACAATTCTACCTATTCCATATACCAAAACATTAATAACTCATCAAAACACAAATATGAACTGCAAAATCACAATTCTACCTATTCCATATACCAAAACATAATATAACTAATCAAAATCACAAATATGAACTTCAAAATCACAATTCTACCTATTCCATATACCAAAACATCAATAACTTATCAAAACACAAATATGAACTTCAAAAAACAATTTCAACCTATTGTTGAGCCATTGGAGCTGCTACAATGAAGCTTTCTTAGCCTTTATTAAAGTCCAATGTTGTGTTGTAATTGTTGCAACCACATTGTGACAAATCTGTGAATTACTAAGGCAATAATGGACTGAGTTCATGAGGATTGTCTGGACAAAATCTCAGCAAGAAGCCGATGAATAAACTGAAGTGCCAAAATGAGAAGGAAGTGTACTGTTGGCACATCAGATCAAAGGCTACACAGATCAGATCAAGTTACGCGCACATCAGATCAAGTTACGCGCATATCAGATCAAAGGCTGCACAGATCAGATCAAGTTACGCGCACATCAGATCAAAGGCTGCACAGATCAGATCAAGTTACGCGCACATCAGATCAAAGGCTGCACAGACAAGTTACGCGCACATCAGATCAAAGGCTGCACAGATCAGATCAAGTTACGCGCACATCAGATCAAAGGCTGCACAGATCAGATCAAGTTACGCGCACAGCAGATCAAAGGCTGCACAGACAAGTTACGCGCACATCAGATCAAAGGCCACACAGATCAGATCAAGGGAAGTGAAGATCAGATCAAATGCAGTGCGCATCAGATCAAAGGATGCACACATCAGATCACATGCAGCACAAATCAGATCAACGGAAGTAAAGATCAGATCAAATTCTCAAGGGATTGCTCAGCAGCTTAGTTTCACAGAAGCAAGGCAAGTCAGCAACAAAACATATTTGCAGCAGAAGAGAACAACTCAAGGCTGGAGAGCTAGAGCAGACACCTAAGAAGCTGAAGTCAAGGACGGCTAGTGAATCACACCTCAAACGCGCGACTCTAAAAGTCTCCCAAAGATTCAGAAGACGCAGGAGCATCATGTTGAAGTATCTAGCAATCCGGTGAGCGAGCAGAAATACAAAAGAATCAAGAAGTGCCGATCAGAAGAACTGCAGGAGCTACATGGATGGTTCTGAGTTGCTGGACAGAACGTTGTGACATGAAGCTAACATCAGATCAACCGGAGGCTAACATCAGATCAACTGCAAGCTAACATCAGATCAACCGAAGGCTAACATCAGATCAACTGCAAGCTAACATCAGATCAACCGAAGGCTAACATCAGATCAACTGCATGCTAACATCAGATCAACCGAAGCGTGACATCAGATCAAATGCCGGGCACATCAGATCAGCTATAAGCTAAGATCAGATCACTTTTGCTGTTTCAACATATCTAAGACAAGCTACTCGAGAAAGTCTGAAGGAGTACAGTCAACAATATGACATGGCAAGCAAGTTGCAACTTAAAAAGGTTGAAAATGGATTATATGAATCTTGAGCCGCCTTCCGTGTAAGATATGCTGACACACCGCACGTAGGGCACAGTTTTTCTTCTGGGAAAAGAAACGGGCAGATGAGTAGGTGTGGTAGGCACAACAACTGCAGAATGCAGGATAAACCACATTGGGAGGAAAAAACCCAGAGAGAGAGAAGGCACGAAAAGAAAGAAAAAGAGAGAGAGAGGAGCAGCAGCCAAGGTGAGTGCTGAACAGAACGAAACCGAGAAAAGGGAGGAGAAAAAGAGTGAGAGCAGAAAAAGATGATATGAGAAACACAAGAGAGAAAGAAACAGTCTGCTGCACAAGGAGAAGCTGAAGCGCTGGAGAGGCAGAAGTCAAGGAGAAGAAGAAGCTGAGGAGGAGCAGAATCGGGAGAACTGACCCTGAGATTGCAGCTTCAGGTGGTAAGCCTAGAACACTATCAAACGTCTTTCATTAAGTGATTTTGAAAGATATTTGTGTAGAAAAGGCAGCACAACAGAGATTTACATGTTATTGTTTTAGTTGATGAACATGTAGAGGTAGTGAACCTCAATGTGTTGAGCAGTGAGCTCTTGTTTATGTTGCTTATGGTCAGTGAGGCCAGAGCTGAATGATTCTGTGATAGTGAAGATTGACAGGAGTGAATCTGTCCGTGGATGTAGATCATTTGATCGAACCACGTAAAAATCCCCCTTGCACATTTACTGCTTTGAGTGTGTCTTGACTGGTGTGGTATTATCAAACTGTAAGCTTGAACAGGAGTGTCATGGTTGTGTAAGTAAACCCTCCTTGAGTGATTGAATTGATCTGATGTCTTCCTTGGTTGATCTGATGTCTTCCTTGGTTGATCTGATCTGCCAACAGTCCATCTAAGCCAAAACGTGAGTTCAACAATAAGCTCTAACTGAGCTAACATTTGAGAGGGAATCCTTTAGTTGAAAGAAAAATTGATAGAGTGTTGATTCACCCCCCCCTCTCAACACTTGACACGATCCAACAATTGGTATCAGAGCTAGGTTTGCTTTTGTCAAGTGATTGTTGAAACTTAAAACCAGCAGTAGAAATGGAGAATCAAGCAACAACTGTTAAGGGAGTTCCTTATTTCAGTGGCCAAAATTTCCAGTTATGGAAAAAGAGAATGAGTGCTTATCTCTTAGCACAAGGTCTACAAGTACAAAGAGTAGTCTTGCATGGATTTACACCAACCGTAGATGAGGAGAATCCTACAGCTGCAGAAATTAGAAACTTAGAAGCTGATGGAAAGGCAAGGAATGCTCTATATGCAGCTCTGTCAGAAAAAGAGAACTTTAAAGTTATAGACTGTGTTACTGCTCATGAAATATGGATTAAACTGATTAATATTCATGAGGGAGACATCAAGGTTAAGGAGGCAAAATTGCAGGTTCTTAGAAGTAAGTTTGAAGGTCTTAAGATGGGAGAAGGTGAAAACATTGAGGACTTTCTAAACAGAGTTGTTGAATTAGTTAGCTCAATGAGGGGTCTGGGTGAGAGTGTTGGAGATTCCAATATAGTTAAAAAGGTTCTTAGATCCCTACCAGCAAGATATGATTCTAAGGTCTCTGCTATAGAGGAGAGGGACCTAGATAGAGTGACATTAGATGAGCTGCAAAGCACCCTTGTAGCATATGAAATGAGGATTTCAAATTCAAAGGAGGAGATGGCATTTAAAACAAAACACTCAAGGAAGCTAAAGGAGGAAAGCAGTGAAGATGAAGCAGCAGACAGTGATCTTGAAAGAATGATGGTGCTGATTTCAAGGAGTTTTAGAGGCCAGACTGGAAAGTACAAGGGAAAGTTGCCCTTAAAATGCTTCAATTGTGGCAAAATAGGCCACTTTGCAAGCAAGTGCTTCATGAAGAACAAGAGAACAGAAGATGAGGAAGCTGACAAGCCATCAGACAGGTGGCCTGAGCAGAAAGGAAAGAAGAAGATGAGCTTCAAATCAAGAAAAGGGAAAGCTTACAGAAAACGGAGCTACCTGAGCAAGAAGAAAAATGATAGCTCTGAGGAGGATGAAGAGACTGATGTCTCAGACAGTGAAGATGAGTCTGAAGCTGAAGAGGAGACTCTCATGGTGATGAAATCTTCAACTGTTTCATTGAAGGAGGATGCTGAACTAGAGAACCAATCAGCTGATGATGAAGAAGTGGATCTAGAGGAAGAACTGAAGTTTGCATACAACAAGATAGAGGAGCAGAAGAGATTGCACAAGAAGACAATGAAGACAATGAAGGAGATGGAAAAGGTCATCTTGAGCAGTCAAGAAGAAAACTCAATACTGGAGAATAGAGTAACTGAATTGGAGCAGGAACTGATTCTCATGCAAAATGAAGCTGAGGTTCACAAAAATTGTACAAGAGAAAAGATGGAACTTCAAAAGACATGTGAAACCTTGGTAGAAAAGCTAGATGCCACCACTGCCGAACTAGAGGATGCAACAAGAAAGATAGAAGATCTGCTGTCTCAACAAACTGTGTTCAAAGCTGAAGAAATGACTGATGGAACTACTGTAGAATCAAAATTGAAAGGAAAGCTGGAGTTTCAGTCAAGCAAAACTGAGCCTGGTGAATTCTCAAGGAGCAAAGAAGTGGCTGCAAAAACTGAAGAAGCCACAAGGAAGTTAGATGAGTGCCTCAGCAAGCAGAGATCTTATTCAGAAGGGAAGAAAGGTCTTGGTTATGAAGGAAATCAAAAATTAGAAGGACAACCAGCTGCAACAACCAAGAAGACTGTTACCTTTGTCAAAGAAGGTTCAATTTGTGTTGCTGGTGTAAAGGCAGGAACTAGTTTTGTTGATGCTAAGAAGATGGAAATTTCTAATGGATCAAGAAAGTCTACTGAGCAAAATGAAAGATTGCACGAGCTGAGGGGGAGACAATCTATGTATCAAAGAAGCCTGCTCAAAAGTAGAAGGCTGATTGCTGGAGTATGTTTCACCTGTGGAGAATCAGGTCACTATGCAGCAAATTGCTGGAGGAAGGCATTCTGGAGATTTGGAGGAAGAACAATGCAGTCAAGAGGATGGAATAGAAAAGAGTATTATCATCAAAGAAGCCTAAGTACTTCAAGAAGGATCCCTGAAGCTGAAATCAGAAAAGGCCATATCATACAACCTGGAGAAGTGTATCAGAAATTGAATGTCTGGTGCAGATGCAGATTGCCAAATAAGAGAAGCAAGTGGTTTGAAGGAGTGAATAGCAGGAGAGCCCAGCCACTGCAACAAGCTACAAATAGAAGAAACTTTGCAGCAGAAACAAGAAGAAACCAAGCAGATTACACAAGAAGAAATCAGTCTCTAATGCAGCCACTTAATCTGAGAAACAGATTTCAAATTTTTGAAGGGTTAGAAGAGAATGATCACTGGAGCTGCAGCAGGAGCAATCAAAGATTGAATGAACAGCAAGGCATACCAGCAGCAAGAAAAATTTGGAGGAAGAAGCACAGATTTGAAGAAGCTTGCATTGCTGAAGTTGCACTTAAAACAAAAGCTAAGGAAGCCCAATGGATCATTGACAGTGGGTGCACAAGCCATATGACTGGAGACAAAACTCTACTGAGAAACACAAAAGAAGTTGAAAGAGGGTTTGTCAAGTTTGCAGATAAGAGTGGGTTAAAGATCAAGGCTGTTGGAGAAGCCACCATTGGATCAGAAAAGTTCAAATCTAAGGAGGTGCTGTTTGTAGAAGGGCTGAAGTACAACTTGCTGAGTGTAAGACAACTGTGTGACAATGGTTTCAAAGTAGATTTCTCAAAAAATGGCTGTTTCATCAAAGACTGCAAGACTGGAGAAATCATGGCCAAAGGAATAAGAGACAACAAGGATTTATACCTCATAGATGTGAAGGAAAAGTTGTGCATGCTAAGCAAAATGGATGAAAATACTCTTTGGCATTGCAGGCTTGGACATTTAAATCAAAAGAGCATGAGAAGCCTGGTGAAGTGCAATGCAGTGTTAAACCTCCCTGTACTAAAGAGGGACAACAGCACTTGTGACTCATGCCAAAAAGGGAAATTTGCAAAGCTTTCTCACAAGTCCAAGGAGCATAGAACCTCTAAGCCATTGGAGCTAGTTCACACTGATGTATGTGGACCAATGAAAAGAAAAGGTACAGGTAAAGAGATGTATTTCATTCTTTTTGTGGATGACTTCACTAGGATGATGTGCATCATGCACATGAAGCAAAAGAGTGAAGCCTTCAACTGCTTCAAAAGATTTCAGAAACTGGCAGAAAACCAGCATGGAAGGAAGATCAAAGTTTTGAGATCAGATAATGGAGGAGAGTTTACCTCACAGGAATTTGAAGAATACGTGGAGGAAATGGGAATCAAACATCAAGTCTCAAGTCCTCACACTCCCCAGCAAAATGGAGTTGTAGAGAGGAAAAATAGAAGTGTGATTGAGATGGCAAGAACTATGCTGTTGGAGCACAATACTCCAAAGCACTTCTGGAAGGAAGCCACAATGGCAGCTGTGCATGTACAAAATAGAACCATGTTGAGGCCAAACACTGAAAAGACACCATATGAACTTTGGTATGGTCACAAGCCAAATGTGAAGTATTTTAGAGTTTTTGGCAGCAAATGCTTCATCAAGAACAAGGAGCAAAGCCTTGGAAAATTTGAAGAGAGGGCTGATGAGGGCATTTTCCTTGGTTACTCAAATAAGAGCAAGGCTTACAAGGTTTATAACAAGAGGCTGGATAAGATTATGGAAAGCTATGATGTGAAAGTGGTTGAGGAAGTCAAGATGAAAGCCACTGATCCTGAAAATTTTCTGGATCACTTAGATGACTTAGAGAGCCAAGATGAGGCAGACCTGGAGCTGAAATCAGCTACTGAGGAGACTGATGCAGAAGGATCAGAGACAGAAGTTACAGAAGGCCAGGAAAAAGCAAAAAGAAAGTACAACAAGAGAATTGACAAGATGCCTATCATTGGAGACCCCAAAGCTCCAGTAAGAACAAGAAGGCAACTGAAAAGTATGGTTGCAACTGCCCTACTGTCTCAAGTTGAGCCAAGGTCAATAGAGGAAGCCCTGGAGGACCAGTCATGGCTGCAAGCCATGAATGAAGAGCTGGACCAAATTGAGAAAAACCAAACTTGGGAGCTCGTGGATAGGCCAGCAAACAAGAATGTGATAGGCACAAAATGGGTGTTCAGGAACAAGTTGAATGAGGAAGGAAAGGTTGTAAAGAATAAGGCAAGGCTTGTGTGCAAAGGATACTCTCAAATTGAAGGAGTAGATGTGGATGAAACCTTTGCCCCAGTAGCAAGGCTTGAAGCCATAAGAATGTTTTTGGCAGTGGCTTCAGCAAGGAGTTACAAGGTCTTCCAAATGGATGTTAAATCTGCCTTCTTGAATGGAAATCTGGAGGAAGAAGTGTACATTGAGCAACCAGATGGTTTTCTAGTTTGTGAAGATGAAAACAAGGTGTGCAGGCTCAAAAAGGCACTGTATGGATTAAAACAAGCCCCAAGAGCATGGTACTCAAGGCTGGACAGCTACCTGAAGAATCTGAATTTCAGAAAAAGTTGCATAAATAGCAATTTATATGTTCTTGATGGAAAGGGTGGACAGTTAATAGCCATAGTCTATGTTGATGACATAATATTTGGAGGAGATAAGGAGCAGCTGTGCCATGAATTTGCTAGAAAGATGCAAGAAGAGTTTGAAATGTCCATGATAGGAGAGCTCTCATTTTTCCTTGGACTGCAGATTCATCAAAAAGCAACTGGAATTTTTATCTCTCAAACCAAGTATACCAAAGAAGTGCTGAAGAAATTTGGTATGACTGATGCTAAGCCAATGTCTACACCCATGGCAACTAACTGCAAGCTGAGCAAGGATGAAAAAGGAGCTGAAGCTGATCAAAGTCTATACAGAAGCATGATAGGAAGCTTATTGTACTTAACAGCAACAAGGCCTGATATTACCTTTGCTGTCTGCCAAGCTGCTAGATACCAGGCAAATCCAAAGAGTTCTCATATGATTGCACTAAAGAGGGTGCTAAGATATTTGCAAGGGACAGTAGATTATGGTCTGTGGTATGCAAGGAAAGGAAGCTTGGGATTAAGAAGCTTCACTGATGCTGATTGGGCAGGAAATGTTGATGACAGGAGATCCACTTCAGGAGGAGTATTCTTTCTTGGAAATAGATGTGTGAGCTGGTTAAGCAAGAAGCAAGAAAGTATAGCCTTAAGCACTGCTGAAGCTGAGTACATAGCAGCAACCAAGGCATGCACTCAAGCTATATGGATGAGATCTGAACTGCAAAATCTTAAAGAAGAAGTTCTCTTGCCACTGATAATTCTTTGTGACAACAAAAGTGCCATTGATTTGTCAAAGAATTCAGTCCAGCACTCGAGAGCCAAACATATAGAAATCAAGTATCACTTCATAAAGGACAAGGTTGAGAAAGGAGAAATTATGCTAGAGTATGTTCCCACAGCTAAACAAATAGCTGATGTAATGACAAAGCCTCTTCCAGCCGAGGTGTTTGAAACTTTGAGGATGCAAATGGGAGTGCAGTCCTCCTTCTCATGCTGAATCAGTTGAGCATCCCCAAATCCCTTTGAAATTGGTTGTCAAAGGGGGAGAGATAGCCGCAGCAGGCCGGCCAGACGCAGCAGTATTGTCCTTGGGAGAGAAGGACGTTGGAAAAGCTCTATGCAGGGGGAGCTTACTATGTAGAAGAATAAGGTTCAGGGGGAGCTGGTTCAGGGGGAATAAGGTTCAGGGGGAGCTTAGCACTTAGTTGACTGATTGGCTGCAAATGTGGTTGCCAACAATTCCAAAGGGGGAGATTGTTGAGCCATTGGAGCTGCTACAATGAAGCTTTCTTAGCCTTTATTAAAGTCCAATGTTGTGTTGTAATTGTTGCAACCACATTGTGACAAATCTGTGAATTACTAAGGCAATAATGGACTGAGTTCATGAGGATTGTCTGGACAAAATCTCAGCAAGAAGCCGATGAATAAACTGAAGTGCCAAAATGAGAAGGAAGTGTACTGTTGGCACATCAGATCAAAGGCTACACAGATCAGATCAAGTTACGCGCACATCAGATCAAGTTACACGCATATCAGATCAAAGGCTGCACAGATCAGATCAAGTTACGCGCACATCAGATCAAAGGCTGCACAGATCAGATCAAGTTACGCGCACATCAGATCAAAGGCTGCACAGACAAGTTACGCGCACATCAGATCAAAGGCTGCACAGATCAGATCAAGTTACGCGCACATCAGATCAAAGGCTGCACAGATCAGATCAAGTTACGCGCACAGCAGATCAAAGGCTGCACAGACAAGTTACGCGCACATCAGATCAAAGGCCACACAGATCAGATCAAGGGAAGTGAAGATCAGATCAAATGCAGTGCGCATCAGATCAAAGGATGCACACATCAGATCACATGCAGCACAAATCAGATCAACGGAAGTAAAGATCAGATCAAATTCTCAAGGGATTGCTCAGCAGCTTAGTTTCACAGAAGCAAGGCAAGTCAGCAACAAAACATATTTGCAGCAGAAGAGAACAACTCAAGGCTGGAGAGCTAGAGCAGACACCTAAGAAGCTGAAGTCAAGGACGGCTAGTGAATCACACCTCAAACGCGCGACTCTAAAAGTCTCCCAAAGATTCAGAAGACGCAGGAGCATCATGTTGAAGTATCTAGCAATCCGGTGAGCGAGCAGAAATACAAAAGAATCAAGAAGTGCCGATCAGAAGAACTGCAGGAGCTACATGGATGGTTCTGAGTTGCTGGACAGAACGTTGTGACATGAAGCTAACATCAGATCAACCGGAGGCTAACATCAGATCAACTGCAAGCTAACATCAGATCAACCGAAGGCTAACATCAGATCAACTGCAAGCTAACATCAGATCAACCGAAGGCTAACATCAGATCAACTGCATGCTAACATCAGATCAACCGAAGCGTGACATCAGATCAAATGCCGGGCACATCAGATCAGCTATAAGCTAAGATCAGATCACTTTTGCTGTTTCAACATATCTAAGACAAGCTACTCGAGAAAGTCTGAAGGAGTACAGTCAACAATATGACATGGCAAGCAAGTTGCAACTTAAAAAGGTTGAAAATGGATTATATGAATCTTGAGCCGCCTTCCGTGTAAGATATGCTGACACACCGCACGTAGGGCACAGTTTTTCTTCTGGGAAAAGAAACGGGCAGATGAGTAGGTGTGGTAGGCACAACAACTGCAGAATGCAGGATAAACCACATTGGGAGGAAAAAACCCAGAGAGAGAGAAGGCACGAAAAGAAAGAAAAAGAGAGAGAGAGGAGCAGCAGCCAAGGTGAGTGCTGAACAGAACGAAACCGAGAAAAGGGAGGAGAAAAAGAGTGAGAGCAGAAAAAGATGATATGAGAAACACAAGAGAGAAAGAAACAGTCTGCTGCACAAGGAGAAGCTGAAGCGCTGGAGAGGCAGAAGTCAAGGAGAAGAAGAAGCTGAGGAGGAGCAGAATCGGGAGAACTGACCCTGAGATTGCAGCTTCAGGTGGTAAGCCTAGAACACTATCAAACGTCTTTCATTAAGTGATTTTGAAAGATATTTGTGTAGAAAAGGCAGCACAACAGAGATTTACATGTTATTGTTTTAGTTGATGAACATGTAGAGGTAGTGAACCTCAATGTGTTGAGCAGTGAGCTCTTGTTTATGTTGCTTATGGTCAGTGAGGCCAGAGCTGAATGATTCTGTGATAGTGAAGATTGACAGGAGTGAATCTGTCCGTGGATGTAGATCATTTGATCGAACCACGTAAAAATCCCCCTTGCACATTTACTGCTTTGAGTGTGTCTTGACTGGTGTGGTATTATCAAACTGTAAGCTTGAACAGGAGTGTCATGGTTGTGTAAGTAAACCCTCCTTGAGTGATTGAATTGATCTGATGTCTTCCTTGGTTGATCTGATGTCTTCCTTGGTTGATCTGATCTGCCAACAGTCCATCTAAGCCAAAACGTGAGTTCAACAATAAGCTCTAACTGAGCTAACATTTGAGAGGGAATCCTTTAGTTGAAAGAAAAATTGATAGAGTGTTGATTCACCCCCCCCTCTCAACACTTGACACGATCCAACAATTGGTATCAGAGCTAGGTTTGCTTTTGTCAAGTGATTGTTGAAACTTAAAACCAGCAGTAGAAATGGAGAATCAAGCAACAACTGTTAAGGGAGTTCCTTATTTCAGTGGCCAAAATTTCCAGTTATGGAAAAAGAGAATGAGTGCTTATCTCTTAGCACAAGGTCTACAAGTACAAAGAGTAGTCTTGCATGGATTTACACCAACCGTAGATGAGGAGAATCCTACAGCTGCAGAAATTAGAAACTTAGAAGCTGATGGAAAGGCAAGGAATGCTCTATATGCAGCTCTGTCAGAAAAAGAGAACTTTAAAGTTATAGACTGTGTTACTGCTCATGAAATATGGATTAAACTGATTAATATTCATGAGGGAGACATCAAGGTTAAGGAGGCAAAATTGCAGGTTCTTAGAAGTAAGTTTGAAGGTCTTAAGATGGGAGAAGGTGAAAACATTGAGGACTTTCTAAACAGAGTTGTTGAATTAGTTAGCTCAATGAGGGGTCTGGGTGAGAGTGTTGGAGATTCCAATATAGTTAAAAAGGTTCTTAGATCCCTACCAGCAAGATATGATTCTAAGGTCTCTGCTATAGAGGAGAGGGACCTAGATAGAGTGACATTAGATGAGCTGCAAAGCACCCTTGTAGCATATGAAATGAGGATTTCAAATTCAAAGGAGGAGATGGCATTTAAAACAAAACACTCAAGGAAGCTAAAGGAGGAAAGCAGTGAAGATGAAGCAGCAGACAGTGATCTTGAAAGAATGATGGTGCTGATTTCAAGGAGTTTTAGAGGCCAGACTGGAAAGTACAAGGGAAAGTTGCCCTTAAAATGCTTCAATTGTGGCAAAATAGGCCACTTTGCAAGCAAGTGCTTCATGAAGAACAAGAGAACAGAAGATGAGGAAGCTGACAAGCCATCAGACAGGTGGCCTGAGCAGAAAGGAAAGAAGAAGATGAGCTTCAAATCAAGAAAAGGGAAAGCTTACAGAAAACGGAGCTACCTGAGCAAGAAGAAAAATGATAGCTCTGAGGAGGATGAAGAGACTGATGTCTCAGACAGTGAAGATGAGTCTGAAGCTGAAGAGGAGACTCTCATGGTGATGAAATCTTCAACTGTTTCATTGAAGGAGGATGCTGAACTAGAGAACCAATCAGCTGATGATGAAGAAGTGGATCTAGAGGAAGAACTGAAGTTTGCATACAACAAGATAGAGGAGCAGAAGAGATTGCACAAGAAGACAATGAAGACAATGAAGGAGATGGAAAAGGTCATCTTGAGCAGTCAAGAAGAAAACTCAATACTGGAGAATAGAGTAACTGAATTGGAGCAGGAACTGATTCTCATGCAAAATGAAGCTGAGGTTCACAAAAATTGTACAAGAGAAAAGATGGAACTTCAAAAGACATGTGAAACCTTGGTAGAAAAGCTAGATGCCACCACTGCCGAACTAGAGGATGCAACAAGAAAGATAGAAGATCTGCTGTCTCAACAAACTGTGTTCAAAGCTGAAGAAATGACTGATGGAACTACTGTAGAATCAAAATTGAAAGGAAAGCTGGAGTTTCAGTCAAGCAAAACTGAGCCTGGTGAATTCTCAAGGAGCAAAGAAGTGGCTGCAAAAACTGAAGAAGCCACAAGGAAGTTAGATGAGTGCCTCAGCAAGCAGAGATCTTATTCAGAAGGGAAGAAAGGTCTTGGTTATGAAGGAAATCAAAAATTAGAAGGACAACCAGCTGCAACAACCAAGAAGACTGTTACCTTTGTCAAAGAAGGTTCAATTTGTGTTGCTGGTGTAAAGGCAGGAACTAGTTTTGTTGATGCTAAGAAGATGGAAATTTCTAATGGATCAAGAAAGTCTACTGAGCAAAATGAAAGATTGCACGAGCTGAGGGGGAGACAATCTATGTATCAAAGAAGCCTGCTCAAAAGTAGAAGGCTGATTGCTGGAGTATGTTTCACCTGTGGAGAATCAGGTCACTATGCAGCAAATTGCTGGAGGAAGGCATTCTGGAGATTTGGAGGAAGAACAATGCAGTCAAGAGGATGGAATAGAAAAGAGTATTATCATCAAAGAAGCCTAAGTACTTCAAGAAGGATCCCTGAAGCTGAAATCAGAAAAGGCCATATCATACAACCTGGAGAAGTGTATCAGAAATTGAATGTCTGGTGCAGATGCAGATTGCCAAATAAGAGAAGCAAGTGGTTTGAAGGAGTGAATAGCAGGAGAGCCCAGCCACTGCAACAAGCTACAAATAGAAGAAACTTTGCAGCAGAAACAAGAAGAAACCAAGCAGATTACACAAGAAGAAATCAGTCTCTAATGCAGCCACTTAATCTGAGAAACAGATTTCAAATTTTTGAAGGGTTAGAAGAGAATGATCACTGGAGCTGCAGCAGGAGCAATCAAAGATTGAATGAACAGCAAGGCATACCAGCAGCAAGAAAAATTTGGAGGAAGAAGCACAGATTTGAAGAAGCTTGCATTGCTGAAGTTGCACTTAAAACAAAAGCTAAGGAAGCCCAATGGATCATTGACAGTGGGTGCACAAGCCATATGACTGGAGACAAAACTCTACTGAGAAACACAAAAGAAGTTGAAAGAGGGTTTGTCAAGTTTGCAGATAAGAGTGGGTTAAAGATCAAGGCTGTTGGAGAAGCCACCATTGGATCAGAAAAGTTCAAATCTAAGGAGGTGCTGTTTGTAGAAGGGCTGAAGTACAACTTGCTGAGTGTAAGACAACTGTGTGACAATGGTTTCAAAGTAGATTTCTCAAAAAATGGCTGTTTCATCAAAGACTGCAAGACTGGAGAAATCATGGCCAAAGGAATAAGAGACAACAAGGATTTATACCTCATAGATGTGAAGGAAAAGTTGTGCATGCTAAGCAAAATGGATGAAAATACTCTTTGGCATTGCAGGCTTGGACATTTAAATCAAAAGAGCATGAGAAGCCTGGTGAAGTGCAATGCAGTGTTAAACCTCCCTGTACTAAAGAGGGACAACAGCACTTGTGACTCATGCCAAAAAGGGAAATTTGCAAAGCTTTCTCACAAGTCCAAGGAGCATAGAACCTCTAAGCCATTGGAGCTAGTTCACACTGATGTATGTGGACCAATGAAAAGAAAAGGTACAGGTAAAGAGATGTATTTCATTCTTTTTGTGGATGACTTCACTAGGATGATGTGCATCATGCACATGAAGCAAAAGAGTGAAGCCTTCAACTGCTTCAAAAGATTTCAGAAACTGGCAGAAAACCAGCATGGAAGGAAGATCAAAGTTTTGAGATCAGATAATGGAGGAGAGTTTACCTCACAGGAATTTGAAGAATACGTGGAGGAAATGGGAATCAAACATCAAGTCTCAAGTCCTCACACTCCCCAGCAAAATGGAGTTGTAGAGAGGAAAAATAGAAGTGTGATTGAGATGGCAAGAACTATGCTGTTGGAGCACAATACTCCAAAGCACTTCTGGAAGGAAGCCACAATGGCAGCTGTGCATGTACAAAATAGAACCATGTTGAGGCCAAACACTGAAAAGACACCATATGAACTTTGGTATGGTCACAAGCCAAATGTGAAGTATTTTAGAGTTTTTGGCAGCAAATGCTTCATCAAGAACAAGGAGCAAAGCCTTGGAAAATTTGAAGAGAGGGCTGATGAGGGCATTTTCCTTGGTTACTCAAATAAGAGCAAGGCTTACAAGGTTTATAACAAGAGGCTGGATAAGATTATGGAAAGCTATGATGTGAAAGTGGTTGAGGAAGTCAAGATGAAAGCCACTGATCCTGAAAATTTTCTGGATCACTTAGATGACTTAGAGAGCCAAGATGAGGCAGACCTGGAGCTGAAATCAGCTACTGAGGAGACTGATGCAGAAGGATCAGAGACAGAAGTTACAGAAGGCCAGGAAAAAGCAAAAAGAAAGTACAACAAGAGAATTGACAAGATGCCTATCATTGGAGACCCCAAAGCTCCAGTAAGAACAAGAAGGCAACTGAAAAGTATGGTTGCAACTGCCCTACTGTCTCAAGTTGAGCCAAGGTCAATAGAGGAAGCCCTGGAGGACCAGTCATGGCTGCAAGCCATGAATGAAGAGCTGGACCAAATTGAGAAAAACCAAACTTGGGAGCTCGTGGATAGGCCAGCAAACAAGAATGTGATAGGCACAAAATGGGTGTTCAGGAACAAGTTGAATGAGGAAGGAAAGGTTGTAAAGAATAAGGCAAGGCTTGTGTGCAAAGGATACTCTCAAATTGAAGGAGTAGATGTGGATGAAACCTTTGCCCCAGTAGCAAGGCTTGAAGCCATAAGAATGTTTTTGGCAGTGGCTTCAGCAAGGAGTTACAAGGTCTTCCAAATGGATGTTAAATCTGCCTTCTTGAATGGAAATCTGGAGGAAGAAGTGTACATTGAGCAACCAGATGGTTTTCTAGTTTGTGAAGATGAAAACAAGGTGTGCAGGCTCAAAAAGGCACTGTATGGATTAAAACAAGCCCCAAGAGCATGGTACTCAAGGCTGGACAGCTACCTGAAGAATCTGAATTTCAGAAAAAGTTGCATAAATAGCAATTTATATGTTCTTGATGGAAAGGGTGGACAGTTAATAGCCATAGTCTATGTTGATGACATAATATTTGGAGGAGATAAGGAGCAGCTGTGCCATGAATTTGCTAGAAAGATGCAAGAAGAGTTTGAAATGTCCATGATAGGAGAGCTCTCATTTTTCCTTGGACTGCAGATTCATCAAAAAGCAACTGGAATTTTTATCTCTCAAACCAAGTATACCAAAGAAGTGCTGAAGAAATTTGGTATGACTGATGCTAAGCCAATGTCTACACCCATGGCAACTAACTGCAAGCTGAGCAAGGATGAAAAAGGAGCTGAAGCTGATCAAAGTCTATACAGAAGCATGATAGGAAGCTTATTGTACTTAACAGCAACAAGGCCTGATATTACCTTTGCTGTCTGCCAAGCTGCTAGATACCAGGCAAATCCAAAGAGTTCTCATATGATTGCACTAAAGAGGGTGCTAAGATATTTGCAAGGGACAGTAGATTATGGTCTGTGGTATGCAAGGAAAGGAAGCTTGGGATTAAGAAGCTTCACTGATGCTGATTGGGCAGGAAATGTTGATGACAGGAGATCCACTTCAGGAGGAGTATTCTTTCTTGGAAATAGATGTGTGAGCTGGTTAAGCAAGAAGCAAGAAAGTATAGCCTTAAGCACTGCTGAAGCTGAGTACATAGCAGCAACCAAGGCATGCACTCAAGCTATATGGATGAGATCTGAACTGCAAAATCTTAAAGAAGAAGTTCTCTTGCCACTGATAATTCTTTGTGACAACAAAAGTGCCATTGATTTGTCAAAGAATTCAGTCCAGCACTCGAGAGCCAAACATATAGAAATCAAGTATCACTTCATAAAGGACAAGGTTGAGAAAGGAGAAATTATGCTAGAGTATGTTCCCACAGCTAAACAAATAGCTGATGTAATGACAAAGCCTCTTCCAGCCGAGGTGTTTGAAACTTTGAGGATGCAAATGGGAGTGCAGTCCTCCTTCTCATGCTGAATCAGTTGAGCATCCCCAAATCCCTTTGAAATTGGTTGTCAAAGGGGGAGAGATAGCCGCAGCAGGCCGGCCAGACGCAGCAGTATTGTCCTTGGGAGAGAAGGACGTTGGAAAAGCTCTATGCAGGGGGAGCTTACTATGTAGAAGAATAAGGTTCAGGGGGAGCTGGTTCAGGGGGAATAAGGTTCAGGGGGAGCTTAGCACTTAGTTGACTGATTGGCTGCAAATGTGGTTGCCAACAATTCCAAAGGGGGAGATTGTTGAGCCATTGGAGCTGCTACAATGAAGCTTTCTTAGCCTTTATTAAAGTCCAATGTTGTGTTGTAATTGTTGCAACCACATTGTGACAAATCTGTGAATTACTAAGGCAATAATGGACTGAGTTCATGAGGATTGTCTGGACAAAATCTCAGCAAGAAGCCGATGAATAAACTGAAGTGCCAAAATGAGAAGGAAGTGTACTGTTGGCACATCAGATCAAAGGCTACACAGATCAGATCAAGTTACGCGCACATCAGATCAAGTTACACGCATATCAGATCAAAGGCTGCACAGATCAGATCAAGTTACGCGCACATCAGATCAAAGGCTGCACAGATCAGATCAAGTTACGCGCACATCAGATCAAAGGCTGCACAGACAAGTTACGCGCACATCAGATCAAAGGCTGCACAGATCAGATCAAGTTACGCGCACATCAGATCAAAGGCTGCACAGATCAGATCAAGTTACGCGCACAGCAGATCAAAGGCTGCACAGACAAGTTACGCGCACATCAGATCAAAGGCCACACAGATCAGATCAAGGGAAGTGAAGATCAGATCAAATGCAGTGCGCATCAGATCAAAGGATGCACACATCAGATCACATGCAGCACAAATCAGATCAACGGAAGTAAAGATCAGATCAAATTCTCAAGGGATTGCTCAGCAGCTTAGTTTCACAGAAGCAAGGCAAGTCAGCAACAAAACATATTTGCAGCAGAAGAGAACAACTCAAGGCTGGAGAGCTAGAGCAGACACCTAAGAAGCTGAAGTCAAGGACGGCTAGTGAATCACACCTCAAACGCGCGACTCTAAAAGTCTCCCAAAGATTCAGAAGACGCAGGAGCATCATGTTGAAGTATCTAGCAATCCGGTGAGCGAGCAGAAATACAAAAGAATCAAGAAGTGCCGATCAGAAGAACTGCAGGAGCTACATGGATGGTTCTGAGTTGCTGGACAGAACGTTGTGACATGAAGCTAACATCAGATCAACCGGAGGCTAACATCAGATCAACTGCAAGCTAACATCAGATCAACCGAAGGCTAACATCAGATCAACTGCAAGCTAACATCAGATCAACCGAAGGCTAACATCAGATCAACTGCATGCTAACATCAGATCAACCGAAGCGTGACATCAGATCAAATGCCGGGCACATCAGATCAGCTATAAGCTAAGATCAGATCACTTTTGCTGTTTCAACATATCTAAGACAAGCTACTCGAGAAAGTCTGAAGGAGTACAGTCAACAATATGACATGGCAAGCAAGTTGCAACTTAAAAAGGTTGAAAATGGATTATATGAATCTTGAGCCGCCTTCCGTGTAAGATATGCTGACACACCGCACGTAGGGCACAGTTTTTCTTCTGGGAAAAGAAACGGGCAGATGAGTAGGTGTGGTAGGCACAACAACTGCAGAATGCAGGATAAACCACATTGGGAGGAAAAAACCCAGAGAGAGAGAAGGCACGAAAAGAAAGAAAAAGAGAGAGAGAGGAGCAGCAGCCAAGGTGAGTGCTGAACAGAACGAAACCGAGAAAAGGGAGGAGAAAAAGAGTGAGAGCAGAAAAAGATGATATGAGAAACACAAGAGAGAAAGAAACAGTCTGCTGCACAAGGAGAAGCTGAAGCGCTGGAGAGGCAGAAGTCAAGGAGAAGAAGAAGCTGAGGAGGAGCAGAATCGGGAGAACTGACCCTGAGATTGCAGCTTCAGGTGGTAAGCCTAGAACACTATCAAACGTCTTTCATTAAGTGATTTTGAAAGATATTTGTGTAGAAAAGGCAGCACAACAGAGATTTACATGTTATTGTTTTAGTTGATGAACATGTAGAGGTAGTGAACCTCAATGTGTTGAGCAGTGAGCTCTTGTTTATGTTGCTTATGGTCAGTGAGGCCAGAGCTGAATGATTCTGTGATAGTGAAGATTGACAGGAGTGAATCTGTCCGTGGATGTAGATCATTTGATCGAACCACGTAAAAATCCCCCTTGCACATTTACTGCTTTGAGTGTGTCTTGACTGGTGTGGTATTATCAAACTGTAAGCTTGAACAGGAGTGTCATGGTTGTGTAAGTAAACCCTCCTTGAGTGATTGAATTGATCTGATGTCTTCCTTGGTTGATCTGATGTCTTCCTTGGTTGATCTGATCTGCCAACAGTCCATCTAAGCCAAAACGTGAGTTCAACAATAAGCTCTAACTGAGCTAACATTTGAGAGGGAATCCTTTAGTTGAAAGAAAAATTGATAGAGTGTTGATTCACCCCCCCCCTCTCAACACTTGACACGATCCAACACCTATTCCATATACCAAAACATCAATTAATAACTCATTAAAACACAAATATGAACTTCAAAATCACAATTCTACCTATCCTATATACCAAAACATGAATAACTCATCAAAACATAATATGAACTTCAAAATCACAATTCTACCTATCCCATATACCAAAACATCAATAACTCATCAAAACACAAATATGACCTTCTAAACACGATTTCTATCTATTCCATATACCAAAACAATCAATAACTCATCAAAACACAAATATGAACTTCAGAATCACAATTCTACCTATCCTATATACCAAAACATTAATAACTCATCAAAACACAAATATGAACTTCAAAATCACAATTCTACCTATTCCATATAACAAAACATCAATAACTCATCAAAACACAAATATGAACTTGAAAATCTCAATTCTACCTATTCCATATACCAAAACATCAATGAATAACTCATCAAAAAACAAATATGAACTTGAAAATCACAATTCTACCTATTCCCATATACCAAAACATAAATGAATAACTCATCAAAACACAAATATGAACTGCAAAATCACAATTCTACCTATTCCATATACCAAAACATCAATAACTTATCAAAACACAAATATGAACTTCAAAAAACAATTTCAACCTATTCCATATACCAAAACATCAATTAATAACTCATTAAAACACAAATATGAACTTCAAAATCACAATTCTACCTATCCTATATACCAAAACATTAATAACTCATCAAAACACAAATATGAACTGCAAAATCATAATTCTACCTATTCCATATACCAAAACATCAATAACTTATCAAAACACAAATATGAACTTCAAAATCACAATTCTACCTATCCTATATACCAAAACATTAATAACTCATCAAAACACAAATATGAACTGCAAAATCACAATTCTACCTATTCCATATACCAAAACATAATATAACTAATCAAAACACAAATATGAACTTCAAAATCACAATTCTACCTATCCCATATACCAAAACATCAATAACTCATCAAAACACAAATATGAACTTGAAAATCTCAATTCTACCTATTCCATATACCAAAACATCAATGAATAACTCATCAAAAAACAAATATGAACTTGAAAATCACAATTCTACCTATTCCCATATACCAAAACATAAATGAATAACTCATCAAAACACAAATATGAACTGCAAAATCACAATTCTACCTATTCCATATACCAAAACATCAATAACTTATCAAAACACAAATATGAACTTCAAAAAAAAAAATTCAACCTATTCCATATACCAAAACATCAATTAATAACTCATTAAAACACAAATATGAACTTCAAAATCTCAATTCCACCTATTCCATATACCAAAACATCAATGAATAACTCATCGAAACACAAATATGAACTTCAAAATCACAATTCTACCTATTCCATATAACAAAACATAATATAACTAATCAAAACACAAATATGAACTTCAAAATCACAATTCTACCTATTCCATATACCAAAACATCAATGAATAACTCATCGAAACACAAATATGAACTTCAAAATCTCAATTCTACCTATTCCATATAACAAAACATAATATAACTAATCAAAACACAAATATGAACTTCAAAATCACAATTCTACCTATTCCATATACCAAAATATCAATAACTCATCAAAACACAAATATGAACTTCAAAATCACAATTCTACCTATTCCATATAACAAAACATAATATAACTCATCAAAACAAAAATATGACCTTCAAAATCACAATTCTACCTATCCCATATACCAAAACATCAATAACTCATCAAAACACAAATATGAACTTCAAAACACGATTTCTATCTATTCCATATACCAAAACAATCAATAACTCATCAAAACACAAATATGAACTTCAGAATCACAATTCTACCTATCCTATATACCAAAACATTAATAACTCATCAAAACACAAATATGAACTTCAAAATCACAATTCTACCTATTCCATATAACAAAACATCAATAACTCATCAAAACACAAATATGAACTTGAAAATCTCAATTCTACCTATTCCATATACCAAATCATCAATGAATAACTCATCAAAAAACAAATATGAACTTGAAAATCACAATTCTACCTATTCCCATATACCAAAACATAAATGAATAACTCATCAAAACACAAATATGAACTGCAAAATCACAATTCTACCTATTCCATATACCAAAACATCAATAACTTATCAAAACACAAATATGAACTTCAAAAAACAATTTCAACCTATTCCATATACCAAAACATCAATTAATAACTCATTAAAACACAAATATGAACTTCAAAATCACAATTCTACCTATCCTATATACCAAAACATTAATAACTCATCAAAACACAAATATGAACTGCAAAATCATAATTCTACCTATTCCATATACCAAAACATCAATAACTTATCAAAACACAAATATGAACTTCAAAATCACAATTCTACCTATCCTATATACCAAAACATTAATAACTCATCAAAACACAAATATGAACTGCAAAATCACAATTCTACCTATTCCATATACCAAAACATAATATAACTAATCAAAACACAAATATGAACTTCAAAATCACAATTCTACCTATCCCATATACCAAAACATCAATAACTCATCAAAACACAAATATGAACTTGAAAATCTCAATTCTACCTATTCCATATACCAAAACATCAATGAATAACTCATCAAAAAACAAATATGAACTTGAAAATCACAATTCTACCTATTCCCATATACCAAAACATAAATGAATAACTCATCAAAACACAAATATGAACTGCAAAATCACAATTCTACCTATTCCATATACCAAAACATCAATAACTTATCAAAACACAAATATGAACTTCAAAAAAAAAAATTCAACCTATTCCATATACCAAAACATCAATTAATAACTCATTAAAACACAAATATGAACTTCAAAATCTCAATTCCACCTATTCCATATACCAAAACATCAATGAATAACTCATCGAAACACAAATATGAACTTCAAAATCACAATTCTACCTATTCCATATAACAAAACATAATATAACTAATCAAAACACAAATATGAACTTCAAAATCACAATTCTACCTATTCCATATACCAAAACATCAATGAATAACTCATCGAAACACAAATATGAACTTCAAAATCTCAATTCTACCTATTCCATATAACAAAACATAATATAACTAATCAAAACACAAATATGAACTTCAAAATCACAATTCTACCTATTCCATATACCAAAATATCAATAACTCATCAAAACACAAATATGAACTTCAAAATCTCAATTCTACCTATTCCATATACCAAAACATCAATGAATAACTCATCGAAACACAAATATGAACTTCAAAATCACAATTCTACCTATCCCATATTCCAAAACATCAATAACTCATCAAAACACAAATATGAACTTCAAAATCTCAATTCTACCTATTCCATATACCAAAACATCAATGAATAACTCATCAAAAAACAAATATGAACTTCAAAATCACAATTCTACCTATTCCATATAACAAAACATAATATAACTCATCAAAACAAAAATATGAACTTCAAAATCACAATTCTACCTATCCCATATACCAAAACATCAATAACTCATCAAAACACAAATATGAACGTCAAAACACGATTTCAATCTATTCCATATACCAAAACAATCAATAACTCATCAAAACACAAATATGAACTTCAAAATCACAATTCTACCTATTCCATATAACAAAACATCAATAACTCATCAAAACACAAATATGAACTTGAAAATCTCAATTCTACCTATTCCATATACCAAAACATCAATGAATAACTCATCAAAAAACAAATATGAACTTGAAAATCACAATTCTACCTATTCCCATATACCAAAACATAAATGAATAACTCATCAAAACACAAATATGAACTGCAAAATCACAATTCTACCTATTCCATATACCAAAACATCAATAACTTATCAAAACACAAATATGAACTTCAAAAAACAATTTCAACCTATTCCATATACCAAAACATCAATTAATAACTCATTAAAACACAAATATGAACTTCAAAATCACAATTCTACCTATCCTATATACCAAAACATTAATAACTCATCAAAACACAAATATGAACTGCAAAATCATAATTCTACCTATTCCATATACCAAAACATCAATAACTTATCAAAACACAAATATGAACTTCAAAAAACAATTTCAACCTATTCCATATACCAAAACATCAATTAATAACTCATTAAAACACAAATATGAACTTCAAAATCACAATTCTACCTATCTTATATACCAAAACATTAATAACTCATCAAAACACAAATATGAACTGCAAAATCACAATTCTACCTATTCCATATACCAAAACATAATATAACTAATCAAAACACAAATATGAACTTCAAAATCACAATTCTACCTATCCCATATACCAAAACATCAATAACTCATCAAAACACAAATATGAACTTGAAAATCTCAATTCTACCTATTCCATATACCAAAACATCAATGAATAACTCATCAAAAAACAAATATGAACTTGAAAATCACAATTCTACCTATTCCCATATACCAAAACATAAATGAATAACTCATCAAAACACAAATATGAACTGCAAAATCACAATTCTACCTATTCCATATACCAAAACATCAATAACTTATCAAAACACAAATATGAACTTCAAAAAAAAAATTCAACCTATTCCATATACCAAAACATCAATTAATAACTCATTAAAACACAAATATGAACTTCAAAATCTCAATTCCACCTATTCCATATACCAAAACATCAATGAATAACTCATCGAAACACAAATATGAACTTCAAAATCACAATTCTACCTATTCCATATAACAAAACATAATATAACTAATCAAAAAACAAATATGAACTTCAAAATCACAATTCCACCTATTCCATATACCAAAACATCAATGAATAACTCATCGAAACACAAATATGAACTTCAAAATCACAATTCTACCTATCCCATATACCAAACCATCAATAACTCATTAAAACACAAATATGAACTTCAAAATGACAATTCTACCTATTCCATGTAACAAAACATAATATAACTCATCAAAACACAAATATGAACTTCAAAATCACAATTCTACCTATTCCATATATCAAAACATAATATAGCTCATCAAAACACAAATATGAACTTCAAAATCACAATTCCACCTATTCCATATACCAAAACATCAATGAATAACTCATCGAAACACAAATATGAACTTGAAAATCACAATTCTACCTATTCCATATAACAAAACATAATATAACTAATCAAAACACAAATATGAACTTCAAAATCACAATTCTACCTATTCCATATACCAAAACATCAATGAATAACTCATCGAAACACAAATATGAACTTCAAAATCTCAATTCTACCTATTCCATATAACAAAACATAATATAACTAATCAAAACACAAATATGAACTTCAAAATCACAATTCTACCTATTCCATATACCAAAATATCAATAACTCATCAAAACACAAATATGAACTTCAAAATCTCAATTCTACCTATTCCATATACCAAAACATCAATGAATAACTCATCGAAAAACAAATATGAACTTCAAAATCACAATTCTACCTATCCCATATTCCAAAACATCAATAACTCATCAAAACACAAATATGAACTTCAAAATCACAATTCTACCTATTCCATATACCAAAACATCAATAACTCATCAAAACACAAATATGAACTTCAAAACACAATTTCTATCTATTTCATTTACCAAAACATCAATAACTCATCAAAACACAAATATTACCTTCAAAATCACAATTCTACCTATTCCATATAACAAAACATAATATAACTCATCAAAACACAAATATGAACTTCAAAATCACAATTCTACCTATTCCATATACCAAAACATCAATAACTCATCAAAACACAAATATGAACTTCAAAATCTCAATTCTACCTATTCCATATAACAAAACATAAATGAATAACTCATCAAAACACAAATATGAACTGCAAAATCACAATTCTACCTATTCCATATACCAAAACATCAATAACTTATCAAAACACAAATATGAACTTCAAAATCATAATTCTACCTATCCTATATACCAAAACATTAATAACTCATCAAAACACAAATATGAACTGCAAAATCATAATTCTACCTATTCCATATACCAAAACATCAATAACTTATCAAAACACAAATATGAACTTCAAAAAACAATTTCAACCTATTCCATATACCAAAACATCAATTAATAACTCATTAAAACACAAATATGAACTTCAAAATCACAATTCTACCTATCCTATATACCAAAACATTAATAACTCATCAAAACACAAATATGAACTGCAAAATCATAATTCTACCTATTCCATATACCAAAACATCAATAACTTATCAAAACACAAATATGAACTTCAAAAAACAATTTCAACCTATTCCATATACCAAAACATCAATTAATAACTCATTAAAACACAATAAATGAACTTCAAAATCACAATTCTACCTATCCTATATACCAAAACATTAATAACTCATCAAAACACAAATATGAACTGCAAAATCACAATTCTACCTATTCCATATACCAAAACATAATATAACTAATCAAAACACAAATATGAACTTCAAAATCACAATTCTACCTATCCCATATACCAAAACATCAATAACTCATCAAAACACAAATATGAACTTGAAAATCTCAATTCTACCTATTCCATATACCAAAACATCAATGAATAACTCATCAAAAAACAAATATGAACTTGAAAATCACAATTCTACCTATTCCCATATACCAAAACATAAATGAATAACTCATCAAAACACAAATATGAACTGCAAAATCACAATTCTACCTATTCCATATACCAAAACATCAATAACTTATCAAAACACAAATATGAACTTCAAAAAAAAAATTCAACCTATTCCATATACCAAAACATCAATTAATAACTCATTAAAACACAAATATGAACTTCAAAATCTCAATTCCACCTATTCCATATACCAAAACATCAATGAATAACTCATCGAAACACAAATATGAACTTCAAAATCACAATTCTACCTATTCCATATAACAAAACATAATATAACTAATCAAAAAACAAATATGAACTTCAAAATCACAATTCCACCTATTCCATATACCAAAACATCAATGAATAACTCATCGAAACACAAATATGAATTTCAAAATCACAATTCTACCTATCCCATATACCAAACCATCAATAACTCATTAAAACACAAATATGAACTTCAAAATGACAATTCTACCTATTCCATATAACAAAACATAATATAACTCATCAAAACACAAATATGAACTTCAAAATCACAATTCTACCTATTCCATATATCAAAACATAATATAGCTCATCAAAACACAAATATGAACTTCAAAATCACAATTCCACCTATTCCATATACCAAAACATCAATGAATAACTCATCGAAACACAAATATGAACTTCAAAATCACAATTCTACCTATTCCATATAACAAAACATAATATAACTAATCAAAACACAAATATGAACTTCAAAATCACAATTCTACCTATTCCATATACCAAAACATCAATGAATAACTCATCGAAACACAAATATGAACTTCAAAATCTCAATTCTACCTATTCCATATAACAAAACATAATATAACTAATCAAAACACAAATATGAACTTCAAAATCACAATTCTACCTATTCCATATACCAAAATATCAATAACTCATCAAAACACAAATATGAACTTCAAAATCTCAATTCTACCTATTCCATATACCAAAACATCAATGAATAACTCATCGAAAAACAAATATGAACTTCAAAATCACAATTCTACCTATCCCATATTCCAAAACATCAATAACTCATCAAAACACAAATATGAACTTCAAAACACAATTTCTATCTATTTCATTTACCAAAACATCAATAACTCATCAAAACACAAATATTACCTTCAAAATCACAATTCTACCTATTCCATATAACAAAACATAATATAACTCATCAAAACACAAATATGAACTTCAAAATCACAATTCTACCTATTCCATATACCAAAACATCAATAACTCATCAAAACACAAATATGAACTTCAAAATCTCAATTCTACCTATTCCATATAACAAAACATAATATAACTAATCAAAACACAAATATGAACTTCAAAATCACAATTCTACCTATCATATATACCAAAACATTAATAACTCATCAAAACACAAATATGAACTGCAAAATCACAATTCTACCTATTCCATATACCAAAACATAATATAACTAATCAAAACACAAATATGAACTTCAAAATCACAATTCTACCTATCCCATATACCAAAACATCAATAACTCATCAAAACACAAATATGAACTTGAAAATCTCAATTCTACCTATTCCATATACCAAAACATCAATGAATAACTCATCAAAAAACAAATATGAACTTGAAAATCACAATTCTACCTATTCCCATATACCAAAACATAAATGAATAACTCATCAAAACACAAATATGAACTGCAAAATCACAATTCTACCTATTCCATATACCAAAACATCAATAACTTATCAAAACACAAATATGAACTTCAAAAAAAAAATTCAACCTATTCCATATACCAAAACATCAATTAATAACTCATTAAAACACAAATATGAACTTCAAAATCTCAATTCCACCTATTCCATATACCAAAACATCAATGAATAACTCATCGAAACACAAATATGAACTTCAAAATCACAATTCTACCTATTCCATATAACAAAACATAATATAACTAATCAAAAAACAAATATGAACTTCAAAATCACAATTCCACCTATTCCATATACCAAAACATCAATGAATAACTCATCGAAACACAAATATGAACTTCAAAATCACAATTCTACCTATCCCATATACCAAACCATCAATAACTCATTAAAACACAAATATGAACTTCAAAATGACAATTCTACCTATTCCATATAACAAAACATAATATAACTCATCAAAACACAAATATGAACTTCAAAATCACAATTCTACCTATTCCATATATCAAAACATAATATAGCTCATCAAAACACAAATATGAACTTCAAAATCACAATTCCACCTATTCCATATACCAAAACATCAATGAATAACTCATCGAAACACAAATATGAACTTGAAAATCACAATTCTACCTATTCCCATATACCAAAACATAAATGAATAACTCATCAAAACACAAATATGAACTGCAAAATCACAATTCTACCTATTCCATATACCAAAACATCAATAACTTATCAAAACACAAATATGAACTTCAAAAAACAATTTCAACCTATTCCATATACCAAAACATCAATTAATAACTCATTAAAACACAAATATGAACTTCAAAATCACAATTCTACCTATCCTATATACCAAAACATTAATAACTCATCAAAACACAAATATGAACTGCAAAATCATAATTCTACCTATTCCATATACCAAAACATCAATAACTTATCAAAACACAAATATGAACTTCAAAATCAGAATTCTACCTATCCTATATACCAAAACATTAATAACTCATCAAAACACAAATATGAACTGCAAAATCACAATTCTACCTATTCCATATAACAAAACATAATATAACTAATCAAAACACAAATATGAACTTCAAAATCATAATTCTACCTATTCCATATACCAAAACATCAATAACTTATGAAAACACAAATATGAACTTCAAAATCACAATTCTACCTATCCTATATACCAAAACATTAATAACTCATCAAAACACAAATATGAACTACAAAATCACAATTCTACCTATTCCATATACCAAAACATAATATAACTAATCAAAACACAAATATGAACTTCAAAATCACAATTCTACCTATCCCATATACCAAAACATCAATAACTCATCAAAACACAAATATGAACTTGAAAATCTCAATTCTACCTATTCCATATACCAAAACATCAATGAATAACTCATCAAAAAACAAATATGAACTTGAAAATCACAATTCTACCTATTCCCATATACCAAAACATAAATGAATAACTCATCAAAACACAAATATGAACTGCAAAATCACAATTCTACCTATTCCATATACCAAAACATCAATAACTTATCAAAACACAAATATGAACTTCAAAAAAAAAAAATTCAACCTATTCCATATACCAAAACATCAATTAATAACTCATTAAAACACAAATATGAACTTCAAAATCTCAATTCCACCTATTCCATATACCAAAACATCAATGAATAACTCATCGAAACACAAATATGAACTTCAAAATCACAATTCTACCTATCCCATATACCAAAACATCAATAACTCATCAAAACACAAATATGAACTTGAAAATCTCAATTCTACCTATTCCATATACCAAAACATCAATGAATAACTCATCAAAAAACAAATATGAACTTGAAAATCACAATTCTACCTATTCCCATATACCAAAACATAAATGAATAACTCATCAAAACACAAATATGAACTGCAAAATCACAATTCTACCTATTCCATATACCAAAACATCAATAACTTATCAAAACACAAATATGAACTTCAAAAAAAAAATTCAACCTATTCCATATACCAAAACATCAATTAATAACTCATTAAAACACAAATATGAACTTCAAAATCTCAATTCCACCTATTCCATATACCAAAACATCAATGAATAACTCATCGAAACACAAATATGAACTTCAAAATCACAATTCTACCTATTCCATATAACAAAACATAATATAACTAATCAAAAAACAAATATGAACTTCAAAATCACAATTCCACCTATTCCATATACCAAAACATCAATGAATAACTCATCGAAACACAAATATGAACTTCAAAATCACAATTCTACCTATCCCATATACCAAACCATCAATAACTCATTAAAACACAAATATGAACTTCAAAATGACAATTCTACCTATTCCATATAACAAAACATAATATAACTCATCAAAACACAAATATGAACTTCAAAATCACAATTCTACCTATTCCATATATCAAAACATAATATAGCTCATCAAAACACAAATATGAACTTCAAAATCACAATTCCACCTATTCCATATACCAAAACATCAATGAATAACTCATCGAAACACAAATATGAACTTGAAAATCACAATTCTACCTATTCCCATATACCAAAACATAAATGAATAACTCATCAAAACACAAATATGAACTGCAAAATCACAATTCTACCTATTCCATATACCAAAACATCAATAACTTATCAAAACACAAATATGAACTTCAAAAAACAATTTCAACCTATTCCATATACCAAAACATCAATTAATAACTCATTAAAACACAAATATGAACTTCAAAATCACAATTCTACCTATCCTATATACCAAAACATTAATAACTCATCAAAACACAAATATGAACTGCAAAATCATAATTCTACCTATTCCATATACCAAAACATCAATAACTTATCAAAACACAAATATGAACTTCAAAATCAGAATTCTACCTATCCTATATACCAAAACATTAATAACTCATCAAAACACAAATATGAACTGCAAAATCACAATTCTACCTATTCCATATACCAAAACATAATATAACTAATCAAAACACAAATATGAACTTCAAAATCATAATTCTACCTATTCCATATACCAAAACATCAATAACTTATGAAAACACAAATATGAACTTCAAAATCACAATTCTACCTATCCTATATACCAAAACATTAATAACTCATCAAAACACAAATATGAACTACAAAATCACAATTCTACCTATTCCATATACCAAAACATAATATAACTAATCAAAACACAAATATGAACTTCAAAATCACAATTCTACCTATCCCATATACCAAAACATCAATAACTCATCAAAACACAAATATGAACTTGAAAATCTCAATTCTACCTATTCCATATACCAAAACATCAATGAATAACTCATCAAAAAACAAATATGAACTTGAAAATCACATTTCTACCTATTCCCATATACCAAAACATAAATGAATAACTCATCAAAACACAAATATGAACTGCAAAATCACAATTCTACCTATTCCATATACCAAAACATCAATAACTTATCAAAACATAAATATGAACTTCAAAAAAAAAAAATTCAACCTATTCCATATACCAAAACATCAATTAATAACTCATTAAAACACAAATATGAACTTCAAAATCTCAATTCCACCTATTCCATATACCAAAACATCAATGAATAACTCATCGAAACACAAATATGAACTTCAAAATCACAATTCTACCTATTCCATATAACAAAACATAATATAACTAATCAAAACACAAATATGAACTTCAAAATCACAATTCTACCTATTCCATATACCAAAACATCAATGAATAACTCATCGAAACACAAATATGAACTTCAAAATCTCAATTCTACCTATTCCATATAACAAAACATAATATAACTAATCAAAACACAAATATGAACTTCAAAATCACAATTCTACCTATTCCATATACCAAAACATCAATGAATAACTCATCGAAACACAAATATGAACTTGAAAATCACAATTCTACCTATTCCCATATACCAAAACATAAATGAATAACTCATCAAAACACAAATATGAACTGCAAAATCACAATTCTACCTATTCCATATACCAAAACATCAATAACTTATCAAAACACAAATATGAACTTCAAAAAAAAAAAATTCAACCTATTCCATATACCAAAACATCAATTAATAACTCATTAAAACACAAATATGAACTTCAAAATCTCAATTCCACCTATTCCATATACCAAAACATCAATGAATAACTCATCGAAACACAAATATGAACTTCAAAATCACAATTCTACCTATCCCATATACCAAAACATCAATAACTCATCAAAACACAAATATGAACTTGAAAATCTCAATTCTACCTATTCCATATACCAAAACATCAATGAATAACTCATCAAAAAACAAATATGAACTTGAAAATCACAATTCTACCTATTCCCATATACCAAAACATAAATGAATAACTCATCAAAACACAAATATGAACTGCAAAATCACAATTCTACCTATTCCATATACCAAAACATCAATAACTTATCAAAACACAAATATGAACTTCAAAAAAAAAATTCAACCTATTCCATATACCAAAACATCAATTAATAACTCATTAAAACACAAATATGAACTTCAAAATCTCAATTCCACCTATTCCATATACCAAAACATCAATGAATAACTCATCGAAACACAAATATGAACTTCAAAATCACAATTCTACCTATTCCATATAACAAAACATAATATAACTAATCAAAAAACAAATATGAACTTCAAAATCACAATTCCACCTATTCCATATACCAAAACATCAATGAATAACTCATCGAAACACAAATATGAACTTCAAAATCACAATTCTACCTATCCCATATACCAAACCATCAATAACTCATTAAAACACAAATATGAACTTCAAAATGACAATTCTACCTATTCCATATAACAAAACATAATATAACTCATCAAAACACAAATATGAACTTCAAAATCACAATTCTACCTATTCCATATATCAAAACATAATATAGCTCATCAAAACACAAATATGAACTTCAAAATCACAATTCCACCTATTCCATATACCAAAACATCAATGAATAACTCATCGAAACACAAATATGAACTTGAAAATCACAATTCTACCTATTCCCATATACCAAAACATAAATGAATAACTCATCAAAACACAAATATGAACTGCAAAATCACAATTCTACCTATTCCATATACCAAAACATCAATAACTTATCAAAACACAAATATGAACTTCAAAAAACAATTTCAACCTATTCCATATACCAAAACATCAATTAATAACTCATTAAAACACAAATATGAACTTCAAAATCACAATTCTACCTATCCTATATACCAAAACATTAATAACTCATCAAAACACAAATATGAACTGCAAAATCATAATTCTACCTATTCCATATACCAAAACATCAATAACTTATCAAAACACAAATATGAACTTCAAAATCAGAATTCTACCTATCCTATATACCAAAACATTAATAACTCATCAAAACACAAATATGAACTGCAAAATCACAATTCTACCTATTCCATATACCAAAACATAATATAACTAATCAAAACACAAATATGAACTTCAAAATCATAATTCTACCTATTCCATATACCAAAACATCAATAACTTATGAAAACACAAATATGAACTTCAAAATCACAATTCTACCTATCCTATATACCAAAACATTAATAACTCATCAAAACACAAATATGAACTACAAAATCACAATTCTACCTATTCCATATACCAAAACATAATATAACTAATCAAAACACAAATATGAACTTCAAAATCACAATTCTACCTATCCCATATACCAAAACATCAATAACTCATCAAAACACAAATATGAACTTGAAAATCTCAATTCTACCTATTCCATATACCAAAACATCAATGAATAACTCATCAAAAAACAAATATGAACTTGAAAATCACATTTCTACCTATTCCCATATACCAAAACATAAATGAATAACTCATCAAAACACAAATATGAACTGCAAAATCACAATTCTACCTATTCCATATACCAAAACATCAATAACTTATCAAAACACAAATATGAACTTCAAAAAAAAAAAAATTCAACCTATTCCATATACCAAAACATCAATTAATAACTCATTAAAACACAAATATGAACTTCAAAATCTCAATTCCACCTATTCCATATACCAAAACATCAATGAATAACTCATCGAAACACAAATATGAACTTCAAAATCACAATTCTACCTATTCCATATAACAAAACATAATATAACTAATCAAAACACAAATATGAACTTCAAAATCACAATTCTACCTATTCCATATACCAAAACATCAATGAATAACTCATCGAAACACAAATATGAACTTCAAAATCTCAATTCTACCTATTCCATATAACAAAACATAATATAACTAATCAAAACACAAATATGAACTTCAAAATCACAATTCTACCTATTCCATATACCAAAATATCAATAACTCATCAAAACACAAATATGAACTTCAAAATCTCAATTCTACCTATTCCATATACCAAAACATCAATGAATAACTCATCGAAACACAAATATGAACTTCAAAATCACAATTCTACCTATCCCATATTCCAAAACATCAATAACTCATCAAAACACAAATATGAACTTCAAAATCTCAATTCTACCTATTCCATATACCAAAACATCAATGAATAACTCATCAAAAAACAAATATGAACTTCAAAATCACAATTCTACCTATTCCATATAACAAAACATAATATAACTCATCAAAACAAAAATATGAACTTCAAAATCACAATTCTACCTATCCCATATACCAAAACATCAATAACTCATCAAAACACAAATATGAACTTCAAAACACGATTTCAATCTATTCGATATACCAAAACAATCAATAACTCATCAAAACACAAATATGAACTTCAGAATCACAATTCTACCTATCCTATATACCAAAACATTAATAACTCATCAAAACACAAATATGAACTTCAAAATCACAATTCTACCTATTCCATATAACAAAACATCAATAACTCATCAAAACACAAATATGAACTTCAAAATCACAATTCTACCTATTCCATATACCAAAACATCAATAACTTATCAAAACACAAATATGAACTTCAAAAAACAATTTCAACCTATTCCATATACCAAAACATCAATTAATAACTCATTAAAACACAAATATGAACTTCAAAATCACAATTCTACCTATCCTATATACCAAAACATTAATAACTCATCAAAACACAAATATGAACTGCAAAATCATAATTCTACCTATTCCATATACCAAAACATCAATAACTTATCAAAACACAAATATGAACTTCATAAAACAATTTCTACCTATTCCATATACCAAAACATCAATGAATAACTCATCAAAAAACAAATATGAACTTCAAAATCACAATTCTACCTATCCCATATACCAAACCATCAATAACTCATTAAAACACAAATATGAACTTCAAAATGACAATTCTACCTATTCCATATAACAAAACATAATATAACTCATCAAAACACAAATATGAACTTCAAAATCACAATTCTACCTATTCCATATATCAAAACATAATATAGCTCATCAAAACACAAATATGAACTTCAAAATCACAATTCCACCTATTCCATATACCAAAACATCAATGAATAACTCATCGAAACACAAATATGAACTTGAAAATCACAATTCTACCTATTCCATATAACAAAACATAATATAACTAATCAAAACACAAATATGAACTTCAAAATCACAATTCTACCTATTCCATATAACAAAACATAATATAACTAATCAAAACACAAATATGAACTTCAAAATCACAATTCTACCTATTCCATATACCAAAACATCAATGAATAACTCATCGAAACACAAATATGAACTTCAAAATCTCAATTCTACCTATTCCATATAACAAAACATAATATAACTAATCAAAACACAAATATGAACTTCAAAATCACAATTCTACCTATTCCATATACAAAAATATCAATAACTCATCAAAACACAAATATGAACTTCAAAATCTCAATTCTACCTATTCCATATACCAAAACATCAATGAATAACTCATCGAAACACAAATATGAACTTCAAAATCACAATTCTACCTATCCCATATTCCAAAACATCAATAACTCATCAAAACACAAATATGAACTTCAAAAGACAATTTCAACCTATTCCATATACCAAAACATCAATTAATAACTCATTAAAACACAAATATGAACTTCAAAATCACAATTCTACCTATTCCATATACCAAAACATCAATAACTTATCAAAACACAAATATGAACTTCAAAAAACAATTTCAACCTATTCCATATACCAAAACATCAATTAATAACTCATTAAAACACAAATATGAACATCAAAATCACAATTCTACCTATCCTATATACCAAAACATTAATAACTCATCAAAACACAAATATGAACTTCAAAATCACAATTCTACCTATTCCATATACCAAAACATCAATAACTCATCAAAATACAAATATGAACTTCAAAATCACAATTCTACCTATTCCATATAACAAAACATAATATAACTAATCAAAACACAAATATGAACTTCAAAATCACAATTCTACCTATTCCATATACCAAAACATCAATAACTCATCAAAACAAAAATATGAACTTCAAAATCTCAATTCTACCTATTCCATATAACAAAACATAATATAACTAATCAAAACACAAATATGAACTTCAAAATCACAATTCTACCTATTCCATATACCAAAATATCAATAACTCATCAAAACACAAATATGAACTTCAAAATCTCAATTCTACCTATTCCATATAACAAAACATAATATAACTAATCAAAACACAAATATGAACTTCAAAATCACAATTCTACCTATTCCATATACCAAAACATCAATAACTCATCAAAACAAAAATATGAACTTCAAAATCTCAATTCTACCTATTCCATATAACAAAACATAATATAACTAATCAAAACACAAATATGAACTTCAAAATCACAATTCTACCTATTCCATATACCAAAATATCAAAAACTCATCAAAACACAAATATGAACTTCAAAATCTCAATTCTACCTATTCCATATACCAAAACATCAATGAATAACTCATCGAAACACAAATATGAACTTCAAAATCACAATTCTACCTATCCCATATTCCAAAACATCAATAACTCATCAAAACACAAATATGAACTTCAAAATCTCAATTCTACCTATTCCATATACCAAAACATCAATAACTCATCAAAATACAAATATGAACTTCAAAATCACAATTCTACCTATTCCATATAACAAAACATAATATAACTAATCAAAACACAAATATGAACTTCAAAGTCACAATTCTACCTATTCCATATACCAAAACATCAATAACTCATCAAAACAAAAATATGAACTTCAAAATCTCAATTCTACCTATTCCATATAACAAAACATAATATAACTAATCAAAACACAAATATGAACTTCAAAATCACAATTCTACCTATTCCATATACCAAAATATCAATAACTCATCAAAACACAAATATGAACTTCAAAATCTCAATTCTACCTATTCCATATACCAAAACATCAATGAATAACTCATCGAAACACAAATATGAACTTCAAAATCACAATTCTACCTATCCCATATTCCAAAACATCAATAACTCATCAAAACACAAATATGAACTTCAAAATCTCAATTCTACCTATTCCATATACCAAAACATCAATGAATAACTCATCAAAAAACAAATATGAACTTCAAAATCACAATTCTACCTATTCCATATAACAAAACATAATATAACTCATCAAAACAAAAATATGAACTTCAAAATCACAATTCTACCTATCCCATATACCAAAACATCAATAACTCATCAAAACACAAATATGAACTTCAAAACACGATTTCTATCTATTCCATATACCAAAACAATCAATAACTCATCAAAACACAAATATGAACTTCAGAATCACAATTCTACCTATCCTATATACCAAAACATTAATAACTCATCAAAACACAAATATGAACTTCAAAATCACAATTCTACCTATTCCATATAACAAAACATCAATAACTCATCAAAACACAAATATGAACTTGAAAATCTCAATTCTACCTATTCCATATACCAAAACATCAATGAATAACTCATCAAAAAACAAATATGAACTTGAAAATCACAATTCTACCTATTCCCATATACCAAAACATAAATGAATAACTCATCAAAACACAAATATGAACTGCAAAATCACAATTCTACCTATTCTATATACCAAAACATCAATAACTTATCAAAACACAAATATGAACTTCAAAAAACAATTTCAACCTATTCCATATACCAAAACATCAATTAATAACTCATTAAAACACAAATATGAACTTCAAAATCACAATTCTACCTATCCTATATACCAAAACATTAATAACTCATCAAAACACAAATATGAACTGCAAAATCATAATTCTACCTATTCCATATACCAAAACATCAATAACTTATCAAAACACAAATATGAACTTCAAAATCACAATTCTACCTATCCTATATACCAAAACATTAATAACTCATCAAAACACAAATATGAACTACAAAATCACAATTCTACCTATTCCATATACCAAAACATAATATAACTAATCAAAACACAAATATGAACTTCAAAATCACAATTCTACCTATCCCATATACCAAAACATCAATAACTCATCAAAACACAAATATGAACTTGAAAATCTCAATTCTACCTATTCCATATACCAAAACATCAATGAATAACTCATCAAAAAACAAATATGAACTTCAAAATCACAATTCTACCTATCCCATATACCAAACCATCAATAACTCATTAAAACACAAATATGAACTTCAAAATGACAATTCTACCTATTCCATATAACAAAACATAATATAACTCATCAAAACACAAATATGAACTTCAAAATCACAATTCTACCTATTCCATATATCAAAACATAATATAGCTCATCAAAACACAAATATGAACTTCAAAATCACAATTCCACCTATTCCATATACCAAAACATCAATGAATAACTCATCGAAACACAAATATGAACTTGAAAATCACAATTCTACCTATTCCCATATACCAAAACATAAATGAATAACTCATCAAAACACAAATATGAACTGCAAAATCACAATTCTACCTATTCCATATACCAAAACATCAATAACTTATCAAAACACAAATATGAACTTCAAAAAACAATTTCAACCTATTCCATATACCAAAACATCAATTAATAACTCATTAAAACACAAATATGAACTTCAAAATCACAATTCTACCTATCCTATATACCAAAACATTAATAACTCATCAAAACACAAATATGAACTGCAAAATCATAATTCTACCTATTCCATATACCAAAACATCAATAACTTATCAAAACACAAATATGAACTTCAAAATCAGAATTCTACCTATCCTATATACCAAAACATTAATAACTCATCAAAACACAAATATGAACTGCAAAATCACAATTCTACCTATTCCATATACCAAAACATAATATAACTAATCAAAACACAAATATGAACTTCAAAATCATAATTCTACCTATTCCATATACCAAAACATCAATAACTTATGAAAACACAAATATGAACTTCAAAATCACAATTCTACCTATCCTATATACCAAAACATTAATAACTCATCAAAACACAAATATGAACTACAAAATCACAATTCTACCTATTCCATATACCAAAACATAATATAACTAATCAAAACACAAATATGAACTTCAAAATCACAATTCTACCTATCCCATATACCAAAACATCAATAACTCATCAAAACACAAATATGAACTTGAAAATCTCAATTCTACCTATTCCATATACCAAAACATCAATGAATAACTCATCAAAAAACAAATATGAACTTGAAAATCACAATTCTACCTATTCCCATATACCAAAACATAAATGAATAACTCATCAAAACACAAATATGAACTGCAAAATCACAATTCTACCTATTCCATATACCAAAACATCAATAACTTATCAAAACACAAATATGAACTTCAAAAAAAAAAAATTCAACCTATTCCATATACCAAAACATCAATTAATAACTCATTAAAACACAAATATGAACTTCAAAATCTCAATTCCACCTATTCCATATACCAAAACATCAATGAATAACTCATCGAAACACAAATATGAACTTCAAAATCACAATTCTACCTATTCCATATAACAAAACATAATATAACTAATCAAAACACAAATATGAACTTCAAAATCACAATTCTACCTATTCCATATACCAAAACATCAATGAATAACTCATCGAAACACAAATATGAACTTCAAAATCTCAATTCTACCTATTCCATATAACAAAACATAATATAACTAATCAAAACACAAATATGAACTTCAAAATCACAATTCTACCTATTCCATATACCAAAATATCAATAACTCATCAAAACACAAATATGAACTTCAAAATCTCAATTCTACCTATTCCATATACCAAAACATCAATGAATAACTCATCGAAACACAAATATGAACTTCAAAATCACAATTCTACCTATCCCATATTCCAAAACATCAATAACTCATCAAAACACAAATATGAACTTCAAAATCTCAATTCTACCTATTCCATATACCAAAACATCAATGAATAACTCATCAAAAAACAAATATGAACTTCAAAATCACAATTCTACCTATTCCATATAACAAAACATAATATAACTCATCAAAACAAAAATATGAACTTCAAAATCACAATTCTACCTATCCCATATACCAAAACATCAATAACTCATGAAAACACAAATATGAACTTCAAAACACGATTTCAATCTATTCGATATACCAAAACAATCAATAACTCATCAAAACACAAATATGAACTTCAGAATCACAATTCTACCTATCCTATATACCAAAACATTAATAACTCATCAAAACACAAATATGAACTTCAAAATCACAATTCTACCTATTCCATATAACAAAACATCAATAACTCATCAAAACACAAATATGAACTTCAAAATCACAATTCTACCTATTCCATATACCAAAACATCAATAACTTATCAAAACACAAATATGAACTTCAAAAAACAATTTCAACCTATTGCATATACCAAAACATCAATTAATAACTCATTAAAACACAAATATGAACTTCAAAATCACAATTCTACCTATCCTATATACCAAAACATTAATAACTCATCAAAACACAAATATGAACTGCAAAATCATAATTCTACCTATTCCATATACCAAAACATCAATAACTTATCAAAACACAAATATGAACTTCAAAAAACAATTTCAACCTATTCCATATACCAAAACATCAATTAATAACTCATTAAAACACAAATATGAACTTCAAAATCACAATTCTACCTATTCCATATACCAAAACATCAATAACTTATCAAAACACAAATATGAACTTCAAAAAACAATTTCAACCTATTCCATATACCAAAACATCAATTAATAACTCATTAAAACACAAATATGAACTTCAAAATCACAATTCTACCTATCCTATATACCAAAACATTAATAACTCATCAAAACACAAATATGAACTTCAAAATCACAATTCTACCTATTCCATATACCAAAACATCAATAACTCATCAAAATACAAATATGAACTTCAAAATCACAATTCTACCTATTCCATATAACAAAACATAATATAACTAATCAAAACACAAATATGAACTTCAAAATCACAATTCTACCTATTCCATATAACAAAACATAATATAACTAATCAAAACACAAATATGAACTTCAAAATCACAATTCTACCTATTCCATATACCAAAACATCAATGAATAACTCATCGAAACACAAATATGAACTTCAAAATCTCAATTCTACCTATTCCATATAACAAAACATAATATAACTAATCAAAACACAAATATGAACTTCAAAATCACAATTCTACCTATTCCATATACAAAAATATCAATAACTCATCAAAACACAAATATGAACTTCAAAATCTCAATTCTACCTATTCCATATACCAAAACATCAATGAATAACTCATCGAAACACAAATATGAACTTCAAAATCACAATTCTACCTATCCCATATTCCAAAACATCAATAACTCATCAAAACACAAATATGAACTTCAAAAAACAATTTCAACCTATTCCATATACCAAAACATCAATTAATAACTCATTAAAACACAAATATGAACTTCAAAATCACAATTCTACCTATTCCATATACCAAAACATCAATAACTTATCAAAACACAAATATGAACTTCAAAAAACAATTTCAACCTATTCCATATACCAAAACATCAATTAATAACTCATTAAAACACAAATATGAACTTCAAAATCACAATTCTACCTATCCTATATACCAAAACATTAATAACTCATCAAAACACAAATATGAACTTCAAAATCACAATTCTACCTATTCCATATACCAAAACATCAATAACTCATCAAAATACAAATATGAACTTCAAAATCACAATTCTACCTATTCCATATAACAAAACATAATATAACTAATCAAAACACAAATATGAACTTCAAAATCACAATTCTACCTATTCCATATACCAAAACATCAATAACTCATCAAAACAAAAATATGAACTTCAAAATCTCAATTCTACCTATTCCATATAACAAAACATAATATAACTAATCAAAACACAAATATGAACTTCAAAATCACAATTCTACCTATTCCATATACCAAAATATCAATAACTCATCAAAACACAAATATGAACTTCAAAATCTCAATTCTACCTATTCCATATAACAAAACATAATATAACTAATCAAAACACAAATATGAACTTCAAAATCACAATTCTACCTATTCCATATACCAAAACATCAATAACTCATCAAAACAAAAATATGAACTTCAAAATCTCAATTCTACCTATTCCATATAACAAAACATAATATAACTAATCAAAACACAAATATGAACTTCAAAATCACAATTCTACCTATTCCATATACCAAAATATCAAAAACTCATCAAAACACAAATATGAACTTCAAAATCTCAATTCTACCTATTCCATATACCAAAACATCAATGAATAACTCATCGAAACACAAATATGAATTTCAAAATCACAATTCTACCTATCCCATATTCCAAAACATCAATAACTCATCAAAACACAAATATGAACTTCAAAATCTCAATTCTACCTATTCCATATACCAAAACATCAATAACTCATCAAAATACAAATATGAACTTCAAAATCACAATTCTACCTATTCCATATAACAAAACATAATATAACTAATCAAAACACAAATATGAACTTCAAAATCACAATTCTACCTATTCCATATACCAAAACATCAATAACTCATCAAAACAAAAATATGAACTTCAAAATCTCAATTCTACCTATTCCATATAACAAAACATAATATAACTAATCAAAACACAAATATGAACTTCAAAATCACAATTCTACCTATTCCATATACCAAAATATCAATAACTCATCAAAACACAAATATGAACTTCAAAATCTCAATTCTACCTATTCCATATACCAAAACATCAATGAATAACTCATCGAAACACAAATATGAACTTCAAAATCACAATTCTACCTATCCCATATTCCAAAACATCAATAACTCATCAAAACACAAATATGAACTTCAAAATCTCAATTCTACCTATTCCATATACCAAAACATCAATGAATAACTCATCAAAAAACAAATATGAACTTCAAAATCACAATTCTACCTATTCCATATAACAAAACATAATATAACTCATCAAAACAAAAATATGAACTTCAAAATCACAATTCTACCTATCCCATATACCAAAACATCAATAACTCATCAAAACACAAATATGAACTTCAAAACACGATTTCTATCTATTCCATATACCAAAACAATCAATAACTCATCAAAACACAAATATGAACTTCAGAATCACAATTCTACCTATCCTATATACCAAAACATTAATAACTCATCAAAACACAAATATGAACTTCAAAATCACAATTCTACCTATTCCATATAACAAAACATCAATAACTCATCAAAACACAAATATGAACTTGAAAATCTCAATTCTACCTATTCCATATACCAAAACATCAATGAATAACTCATCAAAAAACAAATATGAACTTGAAAATCACAATTCTACCTATTCCCATATACCAAAACATAAATGAATAACTCATCAAAACACAAATATGAACTGCAAAATCACAATTCTACCTATTCTATATACCAAAACATCAATAACTTATCAAAACACAAATATGAACTTCAAAAAACAATTTCAACCTATTCCATATACCAAAACATCAATTAATAACTCATTAAAACACAAATATGAACTTCAAAATCACAATTCTACCTATCCTATATACCAAAACATTAATAACTCATCAAAACACAAATATGAACTGCAAAATGATAATTCTACCTATTCCATATACCAAAACATCAATAACTTATCAAAACACAAATATGAACTTCAAAATCACAATTCTACCTATCCTATATACCAAAACATTAATAACTCATCAAAACACAAATATGAACTACAAAATCAAAATTCTACCTATTCCATATACCAAAACATAATATAACTAATCAAAACACAAATATGAACTTCAAAATCACAATTCTACCTATCCCATATACCAAAACATCAATAACTCATCAAAACACAAATATGAACTTGAAAATCTCAATTCTACCTATTCCATATACCAAAACATCAATGAATAACTCATCAAAAAACAAATATGAACTTGAAAATCACAATTCTACCTATTCCCATATACCAAAACATAAATGAATAACTCATCAAAACACAAATATGAACTGCAAAATCACAATTCTACCTATTCCATATACCAAAACATCAATAACTTATCAAAACACAAATATGAACTTCAAAAAAAAAAATTCAACCTATTCCATATACCAAAACATCAATTAATAACTCATTAAAACACAAATATGAACTTCAAAATCTCAATTCCACCTATTCCATATACCAAAACATCAATGAATAACTCATCGAAACACAAATATGAACTTCAAAATCACAATTCTACCTATTCCATATAACAAAACATAATATAACTAATCAAAACACAAATATGAACTTCAAAATCACAATTCTACCTATTCCATATACCAAAACATCAATGAATAACTCATCGAAACACAAATATGAACTTCAAAATCTCAATTCTACCTATTCCATATAACAAAACATAATATAACTAATCAAAACACAAATATGAACTTCAAAATCACAATTCTACCTATTCCATATACCAAAATATCAATAACTCATCAAAACACAAATATGAACTTCAAAATCTCAATTCTACCTATTCCATATACCAAAACATCAATGAATAACTCATCGAAACACAAATATGAACTTCAAAATCACAATTCTACCTATCCCATATTCCAAAACATCAATAACTCATCAAAACACAAATATGAACTTCAAAATCTCAATTCTACCTATTCCATATACCAAAACATCAATGAATAACTCATCAAAAAACAAATATGAACTTCAAAATCACAATTCTACCTATTCCATATAAGAAAACATAATATAACTCATCAAAACAAAAATATGAACTTCAAAATCACAATTCTACCTATCCCATATACCAAAACATCAATAACTCATCAAAACACAAATATGAACTTCAAAACACGATTTCAATCTATTCGATATACCAAAACAATCAATAACTCATCAAAACACAAATATGAACTTCAGAATCACAATTCTACCTATCCTATATACCAAAACATTAATAACTCATCAAAACACAAATATGAACTTCAAAATCACAATTCTACCTATTCCATATAACAAAACATCAATAACTCATCAAAACACAAATATGAACTTCAAAATCACAATTCTACCTATTCCATATACCAAAACATCAATAACTTATCAAAACACAAATATGAACTTCAAAAAACAATTTCAACCTATTCCATATACCAAAACATCAATTAATAACTCATTAAAACACAAATATGAACTTCAAAATCACAATTCTACCTATCCTATATACCAAAACATTAATAACTCATCAAAACACAAATATGAACTGCAAAATCATAATTCTACCTATTCCATATACCAAAACATCAATAACTTATCAAAACACAAATATGAACTTCAAAAAACAATTTCAACCTATTCCATATACCAAAACATCAATTAGTAACTCATTAAAACACAAATATGAACTTCAAAATCACAATTCTACCTATTCCATATACCAAAACATCAATAACTTATCAAAACACAAATATGAACTTCAAAAAACAATTTCAACCTATTCCATATACCAAAACATCAATTAATAACTCATTAAAACACAAATATGAACTTCAAAATCACAATTCTACCTATCCTATATACCAAAACATTAATAACTCATCAAAACACAAATATGAACTTCAAAATCACAATTCTACCTATTCCATATACCAAAACATCAATAACTCATCAAAATACAAATATGAACTTCAAAATCACAATTCTACCTATTCCATATAACAAAACATAATATAACTAATCAAAACACAAATATGAACTTCAAAATCACAATTCTACCTATTCCATATAACAAAACATAATATAACTAATCAAAACACAAATATGAACTTCAAAATCACAATTCTACCTATTCCATATACCAAAACATCAATGAATAACTCATCGAAACACAAATATGAACTTCAAAATCTCAATTCTACCTATTCCATATAACAAAACATAATATAACTAATCAAAACACAAATATGAACTTCAAAATCACAATTCTACCTATTCCATATACAAAAATATCAATAACTCATCAAAACACAAATATGAACTTCAAAATCTCAATTCTACCTATTCCATATACCAAAACATCAATGAATAACTCATCGAAACACAAATATGAACTTCAAAATCACAATTCTACCTATCCCATATTCCAAAACATCAATAACTCATCAAAACACAAATATGAACTTCAAAAAACAATTTCAACCTATTCCATATACCAAAACATCAATTAATAACTCATTAAAACACAAATATGAACTTCAAAATCACAATTCTGACTATTCCATATACCAAAACATCAATAACTTATCAAAACACAAATATGAACTTCAAAAAACAATTTCAACCTATTCCATATACCAAAACATCAATTAATAACTCATTAAAACACAAATATGAACTTCAAAATCACAATTCTACCTATCCTATATACCAAAACATTAATAACTCATCAAAACACAAATATGAACTTCAAAATCACAATTCTACCTATTCCATATACCAAAACATCAATAACTCATCAAAATACAAATATGAACTTCAAAATCACAATTCTACCTATTCCATATAACAAAACATAATATAACTAATCAAAACACAAATATGAACTTCAAAATCACAATTCTACCTATTCCATATACCAAAACATCAATAACTCATCAAAACAAAAATATGAACTTCAAAATCTCAATTCTACCTATTCCTTATACCAAAACATCAATGAATAACTCATCGAAACACAAATATGAACTTCAAAATCACAATTCTACCTATCCCATATACCAAAACATCAATAACTCATCAAAACACAAATATGAACTTCAAAATCTCAATTCTACCTATTCCATATACCAAAACATCAATGAATAACTCATCAAAAAAAAAATATGAACTTCAAAATCACAATTCTACCTATTCCCATATACCAAAACATAAATGAATAACTCATCAAAACACAAATATGAACTGCAAAATCACAATTCTACCTATTCCATATACCAAAACATCAATAACTTATCAAAACACAAATATGAACTTCAAAAAACAATTTCAACCTATTCCATATACCAAAACATCAATTAATAACTCATTAAAACACAAATATGAACTTCAAAATCACAATTCTACCTATCCTATATACCAAAACATTAATAACTCATCAAAACACAAATATGAACTGCAAAATCACAATTCTACCTATTCCATATACCAAAACATAATATAACTAATCAAAACACAAATATGAACTTCAAAATCACAATTCTACCTATTCCATATACCAAAATATCAATAACTCATCAAAACACAAATATGAACTTCAAAATCTCAATTCTACCTATTCCATATAACAAAACATAATATAACTAATCAAAACACAAATATGAACTTCAAAATCACAATTCTACCTATTCCATATACCAAAATATCAATAACTCATCAAAACACAAATATGAACTTCAAAATCTCAATTCTACCTATTCCATATACCAAAACATCAATGAATAACTCATCGAAACACAAATATGAACTTCAAAATCACAATTCTACCTATCCCATATACCAAAACATCAATAACTCATCAAAACACAAATATGAACTTGAAAATCTCAATTCTACCTATTCCATATACCAAAACATCAATGAATAACTCATCAAAAAACAAATATGAACTTGAAAATCACAATTCTACCTATTCCCATATACCAAAACATAAATGAATAACTCATCAAAACACAAATATGAACTGCAAAATCACAATTCTACCTATTCCATATACCAAAACATCAATAACTTATCAAAACACAAATATGAACTTCAAAAAACAATTTCAACCTATTCCATATACCAAAACATCAATTAATAACTCATTAAAACACAAATATGAACTTCAAAATCACAATTCTACCTATCCTATATACCAAAACATTAATAACTCATCAAAACACAAATATGAACTGCAAAATCATAATTCTACCTATTCCATATACCAAAACATCAATAACTTATCAAAACACAAATATGAACTTCAAAAAACAATTTCAACCTATTCCATATACCAAAACATCAATTAATAACTCATTAAAACACAAATATGAACTTCAAAATCACAATTCTACCTATCCTATATACCAAAACATTAATAACTCATCAAAACACAAATATGAACTGCAAAATCACAATTCTACCTATTCCATATACCAAAACATAATATAACTAATCAAAACACAAATATGAACTTCAAAATCACAATTCTACCTATTCCATATACCAAAATATCAATAACTCATCAAAACACAAATATGAACTTCAAAATCTCAATTCTACCTATTCCATATAACAAAACATAATATAACTAATCAAAACACAAATATGAACTTCAAAATCACAATTCTACCTATCCCATATACCAAAACATCAATAACTCATCAAAACACAAATATGAACTTGAAAATCTCAATTCTACCTATTCCATATACCAAAACATCAATGAATAACTCATCAAAAAACAAATATGAACTTGAAAATCACAATTCTACCTATTCCCATATACCAAAACATAAATGAATAACTCATCAAAACACAAATATGAACTGCAAAATCACAATTCTACCTATTCCATATACCAAAACATTAATAACTTATCAAAACACAAATATGAACTTCAAAAAAAAAATTCAACCTATTCCATATACCAAAACATCAATTAATAACTCATTAAAACACAAATATGAACTTCAAAATCTCAATTCCACCTATTCCATATACCAAAACATCAATGAATAACTCATCGAAACACAAATATGAACTTCAAAATCACAATTCTACCTATTCCATATAACAAAACATAATATAACTAATCAAAACACAAATATGAACTTCAAAATCACAATTCTACCTATTCCATATACCAAAACATCAATGAATAACTCATCGAAACACAAATATGAACTTCAAAATCTCAATTCTACCTATTCCATATAACAAAACATAATATAACTAATCAAAACACAAATATGAACTTCAAAATCACAATTCTACCTATTCCATATACCAAAATATCAATAACTCATCAAAACACAAATATGAACTTCAAAATCTCAATTCTACCTATTCCATATACCAAAACATCAATGAATAACTCATCGAAACACAAATATGAACTTCAAAATCACAATTCTACCTATCCCATATTCCAAAACATCAATAACTCATCAAAACACAAATATGAACTTCAAAATCTCAATTCTACCTATTCCATATACCAAAACATCAATGAATAACTCATCAAAAAACAAATATGAACTTCAAAATCACAATTCTACCTATTCCATATAACAAAACATAATATAACTCATCAAAACAAAAATATGAACTTCAAAATCACAATTCTACCTATCCCATATACCAAAACATCAATAACTCATCAAAACACAAATATGAACTTCAAAACACGATTTCTATCTATTCCATATACCAAAACAATCAATAACTCATCAAAACACAAATATGAACTTCAGAATCACAATTCTACCTATCCTATATACCAAAACATTAATAACTCATCAAAACACAAATATGAACTTCAAAATCACAATTCTACCTATTCCATATAACAAAACATCAATAACTCATCAAAACACAAATATGAACTTGAAAATCTCAATTCTACCTATTCCATATACCAAAACATCAATGAATAACTCATCAAAAAACAAATATGAACTTGAAAATCACAATTCTACCTATTCCCATATACCAAAACATAAATGAATAACTCATCAAAACACAAATATGAACTGCAAAATCACAATTCTACCTATTCCATATACCAAAACATCAATAACTTATCAAAACACAAATATGAACTTCAAAAAACAATTTCAACCTATTCCATATACAAAAACATCAATTAATAACTCATTAAAACACAAATATGAACTTCAAAATCACAATTCTACCTATCCTATATACCAAAACATTAATAACTCATCAAAACACAAATATGAACTGCAAAATCACAATTCTACCTATTCCATATACCAAAACATAATATAACTAATCAAAACACAAATATGAACTTCAAAATCACAATTCTACCTATCCCATATACCAAAACATCAATAACTCATCAAAACACAAATATGAACTTGAAAATCTCAATTCTACCTATTCCATATACCAAAACATCAATGAATAACTCATCAAAAAACAAATATGAACTTCAAAATCACAATTCTACCTATTCCCATATACCAAAACATAAATGAATAACTCATCAAAACACAAATATGAACTGCAAAATCACAATTCTACCTATTCCATATACCAAAACATCAATTAATAACTCATTAAAACACAAATATGAACTTCAAAATCTCAATTCCACCTATTCCATATACCAAAACATCAATGAATAACTCATCGAAACACAAATATGAACTTCAAAATCATAATTCTACCTATTCCATATAACAAAACATAATATAACTAATCAAAACACAAATATGAACGTCAAAATCACAATTCTACCTATTCCATATACCAAAACATCAATGAATAACTCATTGAAACACAAATATGAACTTCAAAATCTCAATTCTACCTATTCCATATAACAAAACACAATATAACTAATCAAAACACAAATATGAACTTCAAAATCACAATTCTACCTATCCTATATACCAAAACATTAATAACTCATCAAAACACAAATATGAACTGCAAAATCACAATTCTACCTATTCCATATACCAAAACATAATATAACTAATCAAAACACAAATATGAACTTCAAAATCACAATTCTACCTATCCCATATACCAAAACATCAATAACTCATCAAAACACAAATATGAACTTGAAAATCTCAATTCTACCTATTCCATATACCAAAACATCAATGAATAACTCATCAAAAAACAAATATGAACTTGAAAATCACAATTCTACCTATTCCCATATACCAAAACATAAATGAAAACATCAATGAATAACTCATCAAAAAACAAATATGAACTTGAAAATCACAATTCTACCTATTCCCATATACCAAAACATAAATGAATAACTCATCAAAACACAAATATGAACTGCAAAATCACAATTCTACCTATTCCATATACCAAAACATCAATAACTTATCAAAACACAAATATGAACTTCAAAAAAAAAAATTCAACCTATTCCATATACCAAAACATCAATTAATAACTCATTAAAACACAAATATGAACTTCAAAATCTCAATTCCACCTATTCCATATACCAAAACATCAATGAATAACTCATCGAAACACAAATATGAACTTCAAAATCACAATTCTACCTATTCCATATAACAAAACATAATATAACTAATCAAAACACAAATATGAACTTCAAAATCACAATTCTACCTATTCCATATACCAAAACATCAATGAATAACTCATCGAAACACAAATATGAACTTCAAAATCTCAATTCTACCTATTCCATATAACAAAACATAATATAACTAATCAAAACACAAATATGAACTTCAAAATCACAATTCTACCTATTCCATATAACAAAACATCAATAACTCATCAAAACACAAATATGAACTTCAAAATCACAATTCTACCTATTCCATATAACAAAACATAATATAACTCATCAAAACACAAACATGAACTTCAAAATCACAATTCTACCTATTCCACATACCAAAACATCAATAACTCATCAAAACACAAATATGAACTTCAAAATCACAATTCTACCTATCCCATATACCAAACCATCAATAACTCATTAAAACACAAATATGAACTTCAAAATGACAATTCTACCTATTCCATATAACAAAACATAATATAACTCATCAAAACACAAATATGAACTTCAAAATCACAATTCTACCTATTCCATATATCAAAACATAATATAACTCATCAAAACACAAATATGAACTTCAAAATCACAATTCCACCTATTCCATATACCAAAACATCAATGAATAACTCATCGAAACACAAATATGAACTTCAAAATCACAATTCTACCTATTCCATATAACAAAACATAATATAACTAATCAAAACACAAATATGAACTTCAAAATCACAATTCTACCTATTCCATATACCAAAACATCAATGAATAACTTATCGAAACACAAATATGAACTTCAAAATCTCAATTCTACCTATTCCATATAACAAAACATAATATAACTAATCAAAACACAAATATGAACTTCAAAATCACAATTCTACCTATTCCATATACCAAAATATCAATAACTCATCAAAACACAAATATGAACTTCAAAATCTCAATTCTACCTATTCCATATACCAAAACATCAATGAATAACTCATCGAAACACAAATATGAACTTCAAAATCACAATTCTACCTATCCCATATTCCAAAACATCAATAACTCATCAAAACACAAATATGAACTTCAAAATCACAATTCTACCTATTCCATATACCAAAACATCAATAACTCATCAAAACACAAATATGAACTTCAAAACACAATTTCTATCTATTTCATTTACCAAAACATCAATAACTCATCAAAACACAAATATTACCTTCAAAATCACAATTCTACCTATTCCATATACCAAAACTTCAATAACTTATCAAAACACAAATATGAACTTCAAAAAAAAAAATCAACCTATTCCATATACCAAAACATCAATTAATAACTCATTAAAACACAAATATGAACTTCAAAATCTCAATTCCACCTATTCCATATACCAAAACATCAATGAATAACTCATCGAAACACAAATATGAACTTCAAAATCACAATTCTACCTATTCCATATAACAAAACATAATATAACTAATCAAAACACAAATATGAACTTCAAAATCACAATTCTACCTATTCCATATACCAAAACATCAATGAATAACTCATCGAAACACAAATATGAACTTCAAAATCTCAATTCTACCTATTCCATATAACAAAAAATAATATAACTAATCAAAACACAAATATGAACTTCAAAATCACAATTCTACCTATTCCATATACCAAAATATCAATAACTCATCAAAACACAAATATGAACTTCAAAATCTCAATTCTACCTATTCTATATACCAAAACATCAATGAATAACTCATCGAAACACAAATATGAACTTCAAAATCACAATTCTACCTATCCCATATTCCAAAACATCAATAACTCAAAAAACACAAATATGAACTTCAAAATCTCAATTCTACCTATTCCATATACCAAAACATCAATGAATAACTCATCAAAAAACAAATATGAACTTCAAAATCACAATTCTACCTATTCCATATAACAAAACATAATATAACTCATCAAAACAAAAATATGAACTTCAAAATCACAATTCTACCTATCCCATATACCAAAACATCAATAACTCATCAAAACACAAATATGAACTTCAAAACACGATTTCAATCTATTCCATATACCAAAACAATCAATAACTCATCAAAACACAAATATGAACTTCAGAATCACAATTCTACCTATCCTATATACCAAAACATTAATAACTCATCAAAACACAAATATGAACTTCAAAATCACAATTCTACCTATTCCATATAACAAAACATCAATAACTCATCAAAACACAAATATGAACTTCAAAATCACAATTCTACCTATTCCATATAACAAAACATAATATAACTCATCAAAACACAAATATGAACTTCAAAATCACAATTCTACCTATTCCACATACCAAAACATCAATAACTCATCAAAACACAAATATGAACTTCAAAATCACAATTCTACCTATCCCATATACCAAACCATCAATAACTCATTAAAACACAAATATGAACTTCAAAATGACAATTCTACCTATTCCATATAACAAAACATAATATAACTCATCAAAACACAAATATGAACTTCAAAATCACAATTCTACCTATTCCATATATCAAAACATAATATAACTCATCAAAACACAAATATGAACTTCAAAATCACAATTCCACCTATTCCATATACCAAAACATCAATGAATAACTCATCGAAACACAAATATGAACTTCAAAATCACAATTCTACCTATTCCATATAACAAAACATAATATAACTAATCAAAACACAAATATGAACTTCAAAATCACAATTCTACCTATTCTATATACCAAAACATCAATGAATAACTCATCGAAACACAAATATGAACTTCAAAATCTCAATTCTACCTATTCCATATAACAAAACATAATATAACTAATCAAAACACAAATATGAACTTCAAAATCACAATTCTACCTATTCCATATACCCAAAATATCAATAACTCATCAAAACACAAATATGAACTTCAAAATCTCAATTCTACCTATTCTATATACCAAAACATCAATGAATAACTCATCGAAACACAAATATGAACTTCAAAATCACATTTCTACCTATCCCATATTCCAAAACATCAATAACTCATCAAAACACAAATATGAACTTCAAAATCACAATTCTACCTATTCCATATACCAAAACATCAATAACTCATCAAAACACAAATATGAACTTCAAAACACAATTTCTATCTATTTCATTTACCAAAACATCAATAACTCATCAAAACACAAATATTACCTTCAAAATCACAATTCTACCTATTCCATATAACAAAACATAATATAACTCATCAAAACACAAATATGAACTTCAAAATCACAATTCTACCTATTCCATATACCAAAACATCAATAACTCATCAAAACACAAATATGAACTTCAAAATCTCAATTCTACCTATTCCATATAACAAAACATAATATAACTAATCAAAACACAAATATAAACTTCAAAATCACAATTCTACCTATTCCATATACCAAAATATCAATAACTCATCAAAACACAAATATGAACTTCAAAATCTCAATTCTACCTATTCCATATAACAAAACATAATATAACTAATCAAAACACAAATATGAACTTCAAAATCACAATTCTACCTATTCCATATACCAAAATATCAATAACTCATCAAAACACAAATATGAACTTCAAAATCTCAATTCTACCTATTCCATATACCAAAACATCAATGAATAACTCATCGAAACACAAATATGAACTTCAAAATCACAATTCTACCTATCCCATTCACCAAAACATCAATAACTCATCAAAACACAAATATGAACTTCAAAATCTCAATTCTACCTATTCCATATACCAAAACATCAATAACTCATCAAAAAACAAATATGAACTTCAAAATCACAATTCTACCTATTCCCATATACCAAAACATAAATGAATAACTCATCAAAACACAAATATGAACTGCAAAATCACAATTCTACCTATTCCATATACCAAAACATCAATAACTTATCAAAACACAAATATGAACTTAAAAAAAAAAAATTCAACCTATTCCATATACCAAAACATCAATTAATAACTCATTAAAACACAAATATGAACTTCAAAATCTCAATTCCACCTATTCCATATACCAAAACATCAATGAATAACTCATCGAAACACAAATATAACTTCAAAATCACAATTCTACCTATTCCATATAACAAAACATAATATAACTAATCAAAACACAAATATGAACTTCAAAATCACAATTCTACCTATTCCATATACCAAAACATCAATGAATAACTCATCGAAACACAAATATGAACTTCAAAATCTCAATTCTACCTATTCCATATAACAAAACATAATATAACTAATCAAAACACAAATATGAACTTCAAAATCACAATTCTACCTATTCCATATACCAAAATATCAATAACACATCAAAACACAAATATGAACTTCAAAATCTCAATTCTACCTATTCCATATACCAAAACATCAATGAATAACTCATCGAAACACAAATATGAACTTCAAAATCACAATTCTACCTATCCCATATTCCAAAACATCAATAACTCATCAAAACACAAATATGAACTTCAAAATCACAATTCTACCTATTCCATATACCAAAACATCAATAACTCATCAAAACACAAATATGAACTTCAAAACACAATTTCTATCTATTTCATTTACCAAAACATCAATAACTCATCAAAACACAAATATTACCTTCAAAATCACAATTCTACCTATTCCATATACCAAAACATCAATAACTTATCAAAACACAAATATGAACTTCAAAAAAAAAATTCAACCTATTCCATATACCAAAACATCAATTAATAACTCATTAAAACACAAATATGAACTTCAAAATCTCAATTCCACCTATTCCATATACCAAAACATCAATGAATAACTCATCGAAACACAAATATGAACTTTAAAATCACAATTCTACCTATTCCATATAACAAAACATAATATAACTAATCAAAACACAAATATGAACTTCAAAATCACAATTCTACCTATTCCATATACCAAAACATCAATGAATAACTCATCGAAACACAAATATGAACTTCAAAATCTCAATTCTACCTATTCCATATAACAAAACATAATATAACTAATCAAAACACAAATATGAACTTCAAAATCACAATTCTACCTATTCCATATACCAAAATATCAATAACTCATCAAAACACAAATATGAACTTCAAAATCTCAATTCTACCTATTCTATATACCAAAACATCAATGAATAACTCATCGAAACACAAATATGAACTTCAAAATCACAATTCTACCTATCCCATATTCCAAAACATCAATAACTCATCAAAACACAAATATGAACTTCAAAATCTCAATTCTACCTATTCCATATACCAAAACATCAATGAATAACTCATCAAAAAACAAATATGAACTTCAAAATCACAATTCTACCTATTCCATATAACAAAACATAATATAACTCATCAAAACAAAAATATGAACTTCAAAATCACAATTCTACCTATCCCATATACCAAAACATCAATAACTCATCAAAACACAAATATGAACTTCAAAACACGATTTCAATCTATTCCATATACCAAAACAATCAATAACTCATCAAAACACAAATATGAACTTCAGAATCACAATTCTACCTATCCTATATACCAAAACATTAATAACTCATCAAAACACAAATATGAACTTCAAAATCACAATTCTACCTATTCCATATAACAAAACATCAATAACTCATCAAAACACAAATATGAACTTCAAAATCACAATTCTACCTATTCCATATAACAAAACATAATATAACTCATCAAAACACAAATATGAACTTCAAAATCACAATTCTACCTATTCCACATACCAAAACATCAATAACTCATCAAAACACAAATATGAACTTCAAAATCACAATTCTACCTATCCCATATACCAAACCATCAATAACTCATTAAAACACAAATATGAACTTCAAAATGACAATTCTACCTATTCCATATAACAAAACATAATATAACTCATCAAAACACAAATATGAACTTCAAAATCACAATTCTACCTATTCCATATATCAAAACATAATATAACTCATCAAAACACAAATATGAACTTCAAAATCACAATTCCACCTATTCCATATACCAAAACATCAATGAATAACTCATCGAAACACAAATATGAACTTCAAAATCACAATTCTACCTATTCCATATAACAAAACATAATATAACTAATCAAAACACAAATATGAACTTCAAAATCACAATTCTACCTATTCTATATACCAAAACATCAATGAATAACTCATCGAAACACAAATATGAACTTCAAAATCTCAATTCTACCTATTCCATATAACAAAACATAATATAACTAATCAAAACACAAATATGAACTTCAAAATCACAATTCTACCTATTCCATATACCAAAATATCAATAACTCATCAAAACACAAATATGAACTTCAAAATCTCAATTCTACCTATTCTATATACCAAAACATCAATGAATAACTCATCGAAACACAAATATGAACTTCAAAATCTCAATTCTACCTATTCCATATAACAAAACATAATATAACTAATCAAAACACAAATATGAACTTCAAAATCACATTTCTACCTATCCCATATTCCAAAACATCAATAACTCATCAAAACACAAATATGAACTTCAAAAAAAAAAATTCAACCTATTCCATATACCAAAACATCAATTAATAACTAATCAAAACACAAATATGAACTTCAAAATCACATTTCTACCTATTCCATATACCAAAACATCAATAACTTATCAAAACACAAATATGAACTTCAAAAAAAAAAATTCAACGTATTCCATATACCAAAACATCAATTAATAACTCATTAAAACACAAATATGAACTTCAAAATCTCAATTCCACCTATTCCATATACCAAAACATCAATGAATAACTCATCGAAACACAAATATGAACTTTAAAATCACAATTCTACCTATTCCATATAACAAAACATAATATAACTAATCAAAACACAAATATGAACTTCAAAATCACAATTCTACCTATTCCATATACCAAAACATCAATGAATAACTCATCGAAACACAAATATGAACTTCAAAATCTCAATTCTACCTATTCCATATAACAAAACATAATATAACTAATCAAAACACAAATATGAACTTCAAAATCACAATTCTACCTATTCCATATACCAAAATATCAATAACTCATCAAAACACAAATATGAACTTCAAAATCTCAATTCTACCTATTCTATATACCAAAACATCAATGAATAACTCATCGAAACACAAATATGAACTTCAAAATCACAATTCTACCTATCCCATATTCCAAAACATCAATAACTCATCAAAACACAAATATGAACTTCAAAATCTCAATTCTACCTATTCCATATACCAAAACATCAATGAATAACTCATCAAAAAACAAATATGAACTTCAAAATCACAATTCTACCTATTCCATATAACAAAACATAATATAACTCATCAAAACAAAAATATGAACTTCAAAATCACAATTCTACCTATCCCATATACCAAAACATCAATAACTCATCAAAACACAAATATGAACTTCAAAACACGATTTCAATCTATTCCATATACCAAAACAATCAATAACTCATCAAAACACAAATATGAACTTCAGAATCACAATTCTACCTATCCTATATACCAAAACATTAATAACTCATCAAAACACAAATATGAACTTCAAAATCACAATTCTACCTATTCCATATAACAAAACATCAATAACTCATCAAAACACAAATATGAACTTCAAAATCACAATTCTACCTATTCCATATAACAAAACATAATATAACTCATCAAAACACAAATATGAACTTCAAAATCACAATTCTACCTATTCCACATACCAAAACATCAATAACTCATCAAAACACAAATATGAACTTCAAAATCACAATTCTACCTATCCCATATACCAAACCATCAATAACTCATTAAAACACAAATATGAACTTCAAAATGACAATTCTACCTATTCCATATAACAAAACATAATATAACTCATCAAAACACAAATATGAACTTCAAAATCACAATTCTACCTATTCCATATATCAAAACATAATATAACTCATCAAAACACAAATATGAACTTCAAAATCACAATTCCACCTATTCCATATACCAAAACATCAATGAATAACTCATCGAAACACAAATATGAACTTCAAAATCACAATTCTACCTATTCCATATAACAAAACATAATATAACTAATCAAAACACAAATATGAACTTCAAAATCACAATTCTACCTATTCTATATACCAAAACATCAATGAATAACTCATCGAAACACAAATATGAACTTCAAAATCTCAATTCTACCTATTCCATATAACAAAACATAATATAACTAATCAAAACACAAATATGAACTTCAAAATCACAATTCTACCTATTCCATATACCAAAATATCAATAACTCATCAAAACACAAATATGAACTTCAAAATCTCAATTCTACCTATTCTATATACCAAAACATCAATGAATAACTCATCGAAACACAAATATGAACTTCAAAATCTCAATTCTACCTATTCCATATAACAAAACATAATATAACTAATCAAAACACAAATATGAACTTCAAAATCACATTTCTACCTATCCCATATTCCAAAACATCAATAACTCATCAAAACACAAATATGAACTTCAAAAAAAAAAATTCAACCTATTCCATATACCAAAACATCAATTAATAACTAATCAAAACACAAATATGAACTTCAAAATCACATTTCTACCTATTCCATATACCAAAACATCAATAACTTATCAAAACACAAATATGAACTTCAAAAAAAAAAATTCAACGTATTCCATATACCAAAACATCAATTAATAACTCATTAAAACACAAATATGAACTTCAAAATCTCAATTCCACCTATTCCATATACCAAAACATCAATGAATAACTCATCGAAACACAAATATAACTTCAAAATCACAATTCTACCTATTCCATATAACAAAACATAATATAACTAATCAAAACACAAATATGAACTTCAAAATCACAATTCTACCTATTCCATATACCAAAACATCAATGAATAACTCATCGAAACACAAATATGAACTTCAAAATCTCAATTCTACCTATTCCATATAACAAAACATAATATAACTAATCAAAACACAAATATGAACTTCAAAATCACAATTCTACCTATTCCATATACCAAAATATCAATAACTCATCAAAACACAAATATGAACTTCAAAATCTCAATTCTACCTATTCCATATACCAAAACATCAATGAATAACTCATCGAAACACAAATATGAACTTCAAAATCACAATTCTACCTATCCCATATTCCAAAACATCAATAACTCATCAAAACACAAATATGAACTTCAAAATCACAATTCTACCTATTCCATATACCAAAACATCAATAACTCATCAAAACACAAATATGAACTTCAAAACACAATTTCTATCTATTTCATTTACCAAAACATCAATAACTCATCAAAACACAAATATTACCTTCAAAATCACAATTCTACCTATTCCATATACCAAAACATCAATAACTTATCAAAACACAAATATGAACTTCAAAAAAAAAATTCAACCTATTCCATATACCAAAACATCAATTAATAACTCATTAAAACACAAATATGAACTTCAAAATCTCAATTCCACCTATTCCATATACCAAAACATCAATGAATAACTCATCGAAACACAAATATGAACTTTAAAATCACAATTCTACCTATTCCATATAACAAAACATAATATAACTAATCAAAACACAAATATGAACTTCAAAATCACAATTCTACCTATTCCATATACCAAAACATCAATGAATAACTCATCGAAACACAAATATGAACTTCAAAATCTCAATTCTACCTATTCCATATAACAAAACATAATATAACTAATCAAAACACAAATATGAACTTCAAAATCACAATTCTACCTATTCCATATACCAAAATATCAATAACTCATCAAAACACAAATATGAACTTCAAAATCTCAATTCTACCTATTCTATATACCAAAACATCAATGAATAACTCATCGAAACACAAATATGAACTTCAAAATCACAATTCTACCTATCCCATATTCCAAAACATCAATAACTCATCAAAACACAAATATGAACTTCAAAATCTCAATTCTACCTATTCCATATACCAAAACATCAATGAATAACTCATCAAAAAACAAATATGAACTTCAAAATCACAATTCTACCTATTCCATATAACAAAACATAATATAACTCATCAAAACAAAAATATGAACTTCAAAATCACAATTCTACCTATCCCATATACCAAAACATCAATAACTCATCAAAACACAAATATGAACTTCAAAACACGATTTCAATCTATTCCATATACCAAAACAATCAATAACTCATCAAAACACAAATATGAACTTCAGAATCACAATTCTACCTATCCTATATACCAAAACATTAATAACTCATCAAAACACAAATATGAACTTCAAAATCACAATTCTACCTATTCCATATAACAAAACATCAATAACTCATCAAAACACAAATATGAACTTCAAAATCACAATTCTACCTATTCCATATAACAAAACATAATATAACTCATCAAAACACAAATATGAACTTCAAAATCACAATTCTACCTATTCCACATACCAAAACATCAATAACTCATCAAAACACAAATATGAACTTCAAAATCACAATTCTACCTATCCCATATACCAAACCATCAATAACTCATTAAAACACAAATATGAACTTCAAAATGACAATTCTACCTATTCCATATAACAAAACATAATATAACTCATCAAAACACAAATATGAACTTCAAAATCACAATTCTACCTATTCCATATATCAAAACATAATATAACTCATCAAAACACAAATATGAACTTCAAAATCACAATTCCACCTATTCCATATACCAAAACATCAATGAATAACTCATCGAAACACAAATATGAACTTCAAAATCACAATTCTACCTATTCCATATAACAAAACATAATATAACTAATCAAAACACAAATATGAACTTCAAAATCACAATTCTACCTATTCTATATACCAAAACATCAATGAATAACTCATCGAAACACAAATATGAACTTCAAAATCTCAATTCTACCTATTCCATATAACAAAACATAATATAACTAATCAAAACACAAATATGAACTTCAAAATCACAATTCTACCTATTCCATATACCAAAATATCAATAACTCATCAAAACACAAATATGAACTTCAAAATCTCAATTCTACCTATTCTATATACCAAAACATCAATGAATAACTCATCGAAACACAAATATGAACTTCAAAATCTCAATTCTACCTATTCCATATAACAAAACATAATATAACTAATCAAAACACAAATATGAACTTCAAAATCACATTTCTACCTATCCCATATTCCAAAACATCAATAACTCATCAAAACACAAATATGAACTTCAAAATCACAATTCTACCTATTCCATATACCAAAACATCAATAACTCATCAAAACACAAATATGAACTTCAAAACACAATTTCTATCTATTTCATTTACCAAAACATCAATAACTCATCAAAACACAAATATTACCTTCAAAATCACAATTCTACCTATTCCATATAACAAAACATAATATAACTCATCAAAACACAAATATGAACTTCAAAATCACAATTCTACCTATTCCATATACCAAAACATCAATAACTCATCAAAACACAAATATGAACTTCAAAATCTCAATTCTACCTATTCCATATAACAAAACATAATATAACTAATCAAAACACAAATATAAACTTCAAAATCACAATTCTACCTATTCCATATACCAAAATATCAATAACTCATCAAAACACAAATATGAACTTCAAAATCTCAATTCTACCTATTCCATATAACAAAACATAATATAACTAATCAAAACACAAATATGAACTTCAAAATCACAATTCTACCTATTCCATATACCAAAATATCAATAACTCATCAAAACACAAATATGAACTTCAAAATCTCAATTCTACCTATTCCATATACCAAAACATCAATGAATAACTCATCGAAACACAAATATGAACTTCAAAATCACAATTCTACCTATCCCATTTACCAAAACATCAATAACTCATCAAAACACAAATATGAACTTCAAAATCTCAATTCTACCTATTCCATATACCAAAACATCAATAACTCATCAAAAAACAAATATGAACTTCAAAATCACAATTCTACCTATTCCCATATACCAAAACATAAATGAATAACTCATCAAAACACAAATATGAACTGCAAAATCACAATTCTACCTATTCCATATACCAAAACATCAATAACTTATCAAAACACAAATATGAACTTCAAAAAAAAAAATTCAACCTATTCCATATACCAAAACATCAATTAATAACTCATTAAAACACAAATATGAACTTCAAAATCTCAATTCCACCTATTCCATATACCAAAACATCAATGAATAACTCATCGAAACACAAATATAACTTCAAAATCACAATTCTACCTATTCCATATAACAAAACATAATATAACTAATCAAAACACAAATATGAACTTCAAAATCACAATTCTACCTATTCCATATACCAAAACATCAATGAATAACTCATCGAAACACAAATATGAACTTCAAAATCTCAATTCTACCTATTCCATATAACAAAACATAATATAACTAATCAAAACACAAATATGAACTTCAAAATCACAATTCTACCTATTCCATATACCAAAATATCAATAACTCATCAAAACACAAATATGAACTTCAAAATCTCAATTCTACCTATTCCATATACCAAAACATCAATGAATAACTCATCGAAACACAAATATGAACTTCAAAATCACAATTCTACCTATCCCATATTCCAAAACATCAATAACTCATCAAAACACAAATATGAACTTCAAAATCACAATTCTACCTATTCCATATACCAAAACATCAATAACTCATCAAAACACAAATATGAACTTCAAAACACAATTTCTATCTATTTCATTTACCAAAACATCAATAACTCATCAAAACACAAATATTACCTTCAAAATCACAATTCCACCTATTCCATATACCAAAACATCAATAACTTATCAAAACACAAATATGAACTTCAAAAAAAAAATTCAACCTATTCCATATACCAAAACATCAATTAATAACTCATTAAAACACAAATATGAACTTCAAAATCTCAATTCCACCTATTCCATATACCAAAACATCAATGAATAACTCATCGAAACACAAATATGAACTTTAAAATCACAATTCTACCTATTCCATATAACAAAACATAATATAACTAATCAAAACACAAATATGAACTTCAAAATCACAATTCTACCTATTCCATATACCAAAACATCAATGAATAACTCATCGAAACACAAATATGAACTTCAAAATCTCCATTCTACCTATTCCATATAACAAAACATAATATAACTAATCAAAACACAAATATGAACTTCAAAATCACAATTCTACCTATTCCATATACCAAAATATCAATAACTCATCAAAACACAAATATGAACTTCAAAATCTCAATTCTACCTATTCTATATACCAAAACATCAATGAATAACTCATCGAAACACAAATATGAACTTCAAAATCACAATTCTACCTATCCCATATTCCAAAACATCAATAACTCATCAAAACACAAATATGAACTTCAAAATCTCAATTCTACCTATTCCATATACCAAAACATCAATGAATAACTCATCAAAAAACAAATATGAACTTCAAAATCACAATTCTACCTATTCCATATAACAAAACATAATATAACTCATCAAAACAAAAATATGAACTTCAAAATCACAATTCTACCTATCCCATATACCAAAACATCAATAACTCATCAAAACACAAATATGAACTTCAAAACACGATTTCAATCTATTCCATATACCAAAACAATCAATAACTCATCAAAACACAAATATGAACTTCAGAATCACAATTCTACCTATCCTATATACCAAAACATTAATAACTCATCAAAACACAAATATGAACTTCAAAATCACAATTCTACCTATTCCATATAACAAAACATCAATAACTCATCAAAACACAAATATGAACTTCAAAATCACAATTCTACCTATTCCATATAACAAAACATAATATAACTCATCAAAACACAAATATGAACTTCAAAATCACAATTCTACCTATTCCACATACCAAAACATCAATAACTCATCAAAACACAAATATGAACTTCAAAATCACAATTCTACCTATCCCATATACCAAACCATCAATAACTCATTAAAACACAAATATGAACTTCAAAATGACAATTCTACCTATTCCATATAACAAAACATAATATAACTCATCAAAACACAAATATGAACTTCAAAATCACAATTCTACCTATTCCATATATCAAAACATAATATAACTCATCAAAACACAAATATGAACTTCAAAATCACAATTCCACCTATTCCATATACCAAAACATCAATGAATAACTCATCGAAACACAAATATGAACTTCAAAATCACAATTCTACCTATTCCATATAACAAAACATAATATAACTAATCAAAACACAAATATGAACTTCAAAATCACAATTCTACCTATTCTATATACCAAAACATCAATGAATAACTCATCGAAACACAAATATGAACTTCAAAATCTCAATTCTACCTATTCCATATAACAAAACATAATATAACTAATCAAAACACAAATATGAACTTCAAAATCACAATTCTACCTATTCCATATACCAAAATATCAATAACTCATCAAAACACAAATATGAACTTCAAAATCTCAATTCTACCTATTCTATATACCAAAACATCAATGAATAACTCATCGAAACACAAATATGAACTTCAAAATCTCAATTCTACCTATCCCATATTCCAAAACATCAATAACTCATCAAAACACAAATATGAACTTCAAAATCACAATTCTACCTATTCCATATACCAAAACATCAATAACTCATCAAAACACAAATATGAACTTCAAAACACAATTTCTATCTATTTCATTTACCAAAACATCAATAACTCATCAAAACACAAATATTACCTTCAAAATCACAATTCTACCTATTCCATATAACAAAACATAATATAACTCATCAAAACACAAATATGAACTTCAAAATCACAATTCTACCTATTCCATATACCAAAACATCAATAACTCATCAAAACACAAATATGAACTTCAAAATCTCAATTCTACCTATTCCATATAACAAAACATAATATAACTAATCAAAACACAAATATAAACTTCAAAATCACAATTCTACCTATTCCATATACCAAAATATCAATAACTCATCAAAACACAAATATGAACTTCAAAATCTCAATTCTACCTATTCCATATACCAAAACATCAATGAATAACTCATCGAAACACAAATATGAACTTCAAAATCACAATTCTACCTATCCCATTTACCAAAACATCAATAACTCATCAAAACACAAATATGAACTTCAAAATCTCAATTCTACCTATTCCATATACCAAAACATCAATGAATAACTCATCAAAAAACAAATATGAACTTCAAAATCACAATTCTACCTATTCCCATATACCAAAACATAAATGAATAACTCATCAAAACACAAATATGAACTGCAAAATCACAATTCTACCTATTCCATATACCAAAACATCAATAACTTATCAAAACACAAATATGAACTTCAAAAAAAAAATTCAACCTATTCCATATACCAAAACATCAATTAATAACTCATTAAAACACAAATATGAACTTCAAAATCTCAATTCCACCTATTCCATATACCAAAACATCAATGAATAACTCATCGAAACACAAATATAACTTCAAAATCACAATTCTACCTATTCCATATAACAAAACATAATATAACTAATCAAAACACAAATATGAACTTCAAAATCACAATTCTACCTATTCCATATACCAAAACATCAATGAATAACTCATCGAAACACAAATATGAACTTCAAAATCTCAATTCTACCTATTCCATATAACAAAACATAATATAACTAATCAAAACACAAATATGAACTTCAAAATCACAATTCTACCTATTCCATATACCAAAATATCAATAACTCATCAAAACACAAATATGAACTTTAAAATCTCAATTCTACCTATTCCATATACCAAAACATCAATGAATAACTCATCGAAACACAAATATGAACTTCAAAATCACAATTCTACCTATCCCATATTCCAAAACATCAATAACTCATCAAAACACAAATATGAACTTCAAAATCTCAATTCTACCTATTCCATATACCAAAACATCAATGAATAACTCATCAAAAAACAAATATGAACTTCAAAATCACAATTCCACCTATTCCACATAACAAAACATAATATAACTCATCAAAACAAAAATATGAACTTCAAAATCACAATTCTACCTATCCCATATACCAAAACATCAATAACTCATCAAAACACAAATATGAACTTCAAAACACGATTTCTATCTATTCCATATACCAAAACAATCAATAACTCATCAAAACACAAATATGAACTTCAAAATCTCAATTCTACCTATTCCATATACCAAAACATCAATGAATAACTCATCGAAACACAAATATGAACTTCAAAATCACAATTCTACCTATCCCATATTCCAAAACATCAATAACTCATCAAAACACAAATATGAACTTCAAAATCTCAATTCTACCTATTCCATATACCAAAACATCAATGAATAACTCATCAAAAAACAAATATGAACTTCAAAATCACAATTCTACCTATTCCATATAACAAAACATAATATAACTCATCAAAACAAAAATATGAACTTCAAAATCACAATTCTACCTATCCCATATACCAAAACATCAATAACTCATCAAAACACAAATATGAACTTCAAAACACGATTTCTATCTATTCCATATACCAAAACAATCAATAACTCATCAAAACACAAATATGAACTTCAAAATCACAATTCTACCTATCCTATATACCAAAACATTAATAACTCATCAAAACACAAATATGAACTTCAAAATCACAATTCTACCTATTCCATATACCAAAACATCAATAACTCATCAAAACACAAATATGAACTTCAAAATCACAATTCTACCTATTCCATATAACAAAACATAATATAACTCATCAAAACACAAATATGAACTTCAAAATCACAATTCTACCTATTCCACATACCAAAACATCAATAACTCATGAAAACACAAATATGAACTTCAAAATCACAATTCTACCTATCCCATATACCAAACCATCAATAACTCATGAAAACACAAATATGAACTTCAAAATGACAATTCTACCTATTCCATATAACAAAACATAATATAACTCATCAAAACACAAATATGAACTTCAAAATCACAATTCTACCTATTCCATATATCAAAACATAATATAACTCATCAAAACACAAATATGAACTTCAAAATCACAATTCCACCTATTCCATATACCAAAACATCAATGAATAACTCATCGAAACACAAATATGAACTTCAAAATCACAATTCTACCTATTCCATATAACAAAACATAATATAACTAATCAAAACACAAATATGAACTTCAAAATCACAATTCTACCTATTCCATATACCAAAACATCAATGAATAACTCATCGAAACACAAATATGAACTTCAAAATCTCAATTCTACCTATTCCATATAACAAAACATAATATAACTAATCAAAACACAAATATGAACTTCAAAATCACAATTCTACCTATTCCATATACCAAAATATCAATAACTCATCAAAACACAAATATGAACTTCAAAATCTCAATTCTACCTATTCCATATACCAAAACATCAATGAATAACTCATCGAAACACAAATATGAACTTCAAAATCACAATTCTACCTATCCCATATTCCAAAACATCAATAACTCATCAAAACACAAATATGAACTTCAAAATCACAATTCTACCTATTCCATATACCAAAACATCAATAACTCATCAAAACACAAATATGAACTTCAAAACACAATTTCTATCTATTTCATTTACCAAAACATCAATAACTCATCAAAACACAAATATTACCTTCAAAATCACAATTCTACCTATTCCATATAACAAAACATAATATAACTCATCAAAACACAAATATGAACTTCAAAATCACAATTCTACCTATTCCATATACCAAAACATCAATAACTCATCAAAACACAAATATGAACTTCAAAATCTCAATTCTATCTATTTCATTTACCAAAACATCAATAACTCATCAAAACACAAATATTACCTTCAAAATCACAATTCTACCTATTCCATATAACAAAACATAATATAACTCATCAAAACACAAATATGAACTGCAAAATCACAATTCTACCTATTCCATATACCAAAACATCAATAACTTATCAAAACACAAATATGAACTTCAAAAAAAAAATTCAACCTATTCCATATACCAAAACATCAATTAATAACTCATTAAAACACAAATATGAACTTCAAAATCTCAATTCCACCTATTCCATATACCAAAACATCAATGAATAACTCATCGAAACACAAATATGAACTTCAAAATCACAATTCTACCTATTCCATATAACAAAACATAATATAACTAATCAAAACACAAATATGAACTTCAAAATCACAATTCTACCTATTCCATATACCAAAACATCAATGAATAACTCATCGAAACACAAATATGAACTTCAAAATCTCAATTCTACCTATTCCATATAACAAAACATAATATAACTAATCAAAACACAAATATGAACTTCAAAATCACAATTCTACCTATTCCATATACCAAAATATCAATAACTCATCAAAACACAAATATGAACTTCAAAATCTCAATTCTACCTATTCCATATATCAAAACATAATATAACTCATCAAAACACAAATATGAACTTCAAAATCACAATTCCACCTATTCCATATACCAAAACATCAATGAATAACTCATCGAAACACAAATATGAACTTCAAAATGACAATTCTACCTATTCCATATAACAAAACATAATATAACTCATCAAAACACAAATATGAACTTCAAAATCACAATTCTACCTATTCCATATATCAAAACATAATATAACTCATCAAAACACAAATATGAACTTCAAAATCACAATTCCACCTATTCCATATACCAAAACATCAATGAATAACTCATCGAAACACAAATATGAACTTCAAAATCACAATTCTACCTATTCCATATAACAAAACATAATATAACTAATCAAAACACAAATATGAACTTCAAAATCACAATTCTACCTATTCCATATACCAAAACATCAATGAATAACTCATCGAAACACAAATATGAACTTCAAAATCTCAATTCTACCTATTCCATATAACAAAACATAATATAACTAATCAAAACACAAATATGAACTTCAAAATCACAATTCTACCTATTCCATATACCAAAATATCAATAACTCATCAAAACACAAATATGAACTTCAAAATCTCAATTCTACCTATTCCATATACCAAAACATCAATGAATAACTCATCGAAACACAAATATGAACTTCAAAATCACAATTCTACCTATCCCATATTCCAAAACATCAATAACTCATCAAAACACAAATATGAACTTCAAAATCACAATTCTACCTATTCCATATACCAAAACATCAATAACTCATCAAAACACAAATATGAACTTCAAAACACAATTTCTATCTATTTCATTTACCAAAACATCAATAACTCATCAAAACACAAATATTACCTTCAAAATCACAATTCTACCTATTCCATATAACAAAACATAATATAACTCATCAAAACACAAATATGAACTTCAAAATCACAATTCTACCTATTCCATATACCAAAACATCAATAACTCATCAAAACACAAATATGAACTTCAAAATCTCAATTCTATCTATTTCATTTACCAAAACATCAATAACTCATCAAAACACAAATATTACCTTCAAAATCACAATTCTACCTATTCCATATAACAAAACATAATATAACTCATCAAAACACAAATATGAACTGCAAAATCACAATTCTACCTATTCCATATACCAAAACATCAATAACTTATCAAAACACAAATATGAACTTCAAAAAAAAAATTCAACCTATTCCATATACCAAAACATCAATTAATAACTCATTAAAACACAAATATGAACTTCAAAATCTCAATTCCACCTATTCCATATACCAAAACATCAATGAATAACTCATCGAAACACAAATATGAACTTCAAAATCACAATTCTACCTATTCCATATAACAAAACATAATATAACTAATCAAAACACAAATATGAACTTCAAAATCACAATTCTACCTATTCCATATACCAAAACATCAATGAATAACTCATCGAAACACAAATATGAACTTCAAAATCTCAATTCTACCTATTCCATATAACAAAACATAATATAACTAATCAAAACACAAATATGAACTTCAAAATCACAATTCTACCTATTCCATATACCAAAATATCAATAACTCATCAAAACACAAATATGAACTTCAAAATCTCAATTCTACCTATTCCATATACCAAAACATCAATGAATAACTCATCGAAACACAAATATGAACTTCAAAATCACAATTCTACCTATCCCATATTCCAAAACATCAATAACTCATCAAAACACAAATATGAACTTCAAAATCTCAATTCTACCTATTCCATATACCAAAACATCAATGAATAACTCATCAAAAAACAAATATGAACTTCAAAATCACAATTCTACCTATTCCATATAACAAAACATAATATAACTCATCAAAACACAAATATGAACTTCAAAATCACAATTCCACCTATTCCATATACCAAAACATCAATGAATAACTCATCGAAACACAAATATGAACTTCAAAATCACAATTCTACCTATTCCATATAACAAAACATAATATAACTAATCAAAACACAAATATGAACTTCAAAATCACAATTCTACCTATTCCATATACCAAAACATCAATGAATAACTCATCGAAACACAAATATGAACTTCAAAATCTCAATTCTACCTATTCCATATAACAAAACATAATATAACTAATCAAAACACAAATATGAACTTCAAAATCTCAATTCTACCTATTCCATATACCAAAACATCAATGAATAACTCATCAAAAAACAAATATGAACTTCAAAATCACAATTCCACCTATTCCACATAACAAAACATAATATAACTCATCAAAACAAAAATATGAACTTCAAAATCACAATTCTACCTATCCCATATACCAAAACATCAATAACTCATCAAAACACAAATATGAACTTCAAAACACGATTTCTATCTATTCCATATACCAAAACAATCAATAACTCATCAAAACACAAATATGAACTTCAAAATCTCAATTCTACCTATTCCATATACCAAAACATCAATGAATAACTCATCGAAACACAAATATGAACTTCAAAATCACAATTCTACCTATCCCATATTCCAAAACATCAATAACTCATCAAAACACAAATATGAACTTCAAAATCTCAATTCTACCTATTCCATATACCAAAACATCAATGAATAACTCATCAAAAAACAAATATGAACTTCAAAATCACAATTCTACCTATTCCATATAACAAAACATAATATAACTCATCAAAACAAAAATATGAACTTCAAAATCACAATTCTACCTATCCCATATACCAAAACATCAATAACTCATCAAAACACAAATATGAACTTCAAAACACGATTTCTATCTATTCCATATACCAAAACAATCAATAACTCATCAAAACACAAATATGAACTTCAAAATCACAATTCTACCTATCCTATATACCAAAACATTAATAACTCATCAAAACACAAATATGAACTTCAAAATCACAATTCTACCTATTCCATATACCAAAACATCAATAACTCATCAAAACACAAATATGAACTTCAAAATCACAATTCTACCTATTCCATATAACAAAACATAATATAACTCATCAAAACACAAATATGAACTTCAAAATCACAATTCTACCTATTCCACATACCAAAACATCAATAACTCATGAAAACACAAATATGAACTTCAAAATCACAATTCTACCTATCCCATATACCAAACCATCAATAACTCATGAAAACACAAATATGAACTTCAAAATGACAATTCTACCTATTCCATATAACAAAACATAATATAACTCATCAAAACACAAATATGAACTTCAAAATCACAATTCTACCTATTCCATATATCAAAACATAATATAACTCATCAAAACACAAATATGAACTTCAAAATCACAATTCCACCTATTCCATATACCAAAACATCAATGAATAACTCATCGAAACACAAATATGAACTTCAAAATCACAATTCTACCTATTCCATATAACAAAACATAATATAACTAATCAAAACACAAATATGAACTTCAAAATCACAATTCTACCTATTCCATATACCAAAACATCAATGAATAACTCATCGAAACACAAATATGAACTTCAAAATCTCAATTCTACCTATTCCATATAACAAAACATAATATAACTAATCAAAACACAAATATGAACTTCAAAATCACAATTCTACCTATTCCATATACCAAAATATCAATAACTCATCAAAACACAAATATGAACTTCAAAATCTCAATTCTACCTATTCCATATACCAAAACATCAATGAATAACTCATCGAAACACAAATATGAACTTCAAAATCACAATTCTACCTATCCCATATTCCAAAACATCAATAACTCATCAAAACACAAATATGAACTTCAAAATCACAATTCTACCTATTCCATATACCAAAACATCAATAACTCATCAAAACACAAATATGAACTTCAAAACACAATTTCTATCTATTTCATTTACCAAAACATCAATAACTCATCAAAACACAAATATTACCTTCAAAATCACAATTCTACCTATTCCATATAACAAAACATAATATAACTCATCAAAACACAAATATGAACTTCAAAATCACAATTCTACCTATTCCATATACCAAAACATCAATAACTCATCAAAACACAAATATGAACTTCAAAATCTCAATTCTATCTATTTCATTTACCAAAACATCAATAACTCATCAAAACACAAATATTACCTTCAAAATCACAATTCTACCTATTCCATATAACAAAACATAATATAACTCATCAAAACACAAATATGAACTGCAAAATCACAATTCTACCTATTCCATATACCAAAACATCAATAACTTATCAAAACACAAATATGAACTTCAAAAAAAAAATTCAACCTATTCCATATACCAAAACATCAATTAATAACTCATTAAAACACAAATATGAACTTCAAAATCTCAATTCCACCTATTCCATATACCAAAACATCAATGAATAACTCATCGAAACACAAATATGAACTTCAAAATCACAATTCTACCTATTCCATATAACAAAACATAATATAACTAATCAAAACACAAATATGAACTTCAAAATCACAATTCTACCTATTCCATATACCAAAACATCAATGAATAACTCATCGAAACACAAATATGAACTTCAAAATCTCAATTCTACCTATTCCATATAACAAAACATAATATAACTAATCAAAACACAAATATGAACTTCAAAATCACAATTCTACCTATTCCATATACCAAAATATCAATAACTCATCAAAACACAAATATGAACTTCAAAATCTCAATTCTACCTATTCCATATATCAAAACATAATATAACTCATCAAAACACAAATATGAACTTCAAAATCACAATTCCACCTATTCCATATACCAAAACATCAATGAATAACTCATCGAAACACAAATATGAACTTCAAAATGACAATTCTACCTATTCCATATAACAAAACATAATATAACTCATCAAAACACAAATATGAACTTCAAAATCACAATTCTACCTATTCCATATATCAAAACATAATATAACTCATCAAAACACAAATATGAACTTCAAAATCACAATTCCACCTATTCCATATACCAAAACATCAATGAATAACTCATCGAAACACAAATATGAACTTCAAAATCACAATTCTACCTATTCCATATAACAAAACATAATATAACTAATCAAAACACAAATATGAACTTCAAAATCACAATTCTACCTATTCCATATACCAAAACATCAATGAATAACTCATCGAAACACAAATATGAACTTCAAAATCTCAATTCTACCTATTCCATATAACAAAACATAATATAACTAATCAAAACACAAATATGAACTTCAAAATCACAATTCTACCTATTCCATATACCAAAACATCAATGAATAACTCATCGAAACACAAATATGAACTTCAAAATCTCAATTCTACCTATTCCATATAACAAAACATAATATAACTAATCAAAACACAAATATGAACTTCAAAATCTCAATTCTACCTATTCCATATACCAAAACATCAATGAATAACTCATCAAAAAACAAATATGAACTTCAAAATCACAATTCCACCTATTCCACATAACAAAACATAATATAACTCATCAAAACAAAAATATGAACTTCAAAATCACAATTCTACCTATCCCATATACCAAAACATCAATAACTCATCAAAACACAAATATGAACTTCAAAACACGATTTCTATCTATTCCATATACCAAAACAATCAATAACTCATCAAAACACAAATATGAACTTCAAAATCTCAATTCTACCTATTCCATATACCAAAACATCAATGAATAACTCATCGAAACACAAATATGAACTTCAAAATCACAATTCTACCTATCCCATATTCCAAAACATCAATAACTCATCAAAACACAAATATGAACTTCAAAATCTCAATTCTACCTATTCCATATACCAAAACATCAATGAATAACTCATCAAAAAACAAATATGAACTTCAAAATCACAATTCTACCTATTCCATATAACAAAACATAATATAACTCATCAAAACAAAAATATGAACTTCAAAATCACAATTCTACCTATCCCATATACCAAAACATCAATAACTCATCAAAACACAAATATGAACTTCAAAACACGATTTCTATCTATTCCATATACCAAAACAATCAATAACTCATCAAAACACAAATATGAACTTCAAAATCACAATTCTACCTATCCTATATACCAAAACATTAATAACTCATCAAAACACAAATATGAACTTCAAAATCACAATTCTACCTATTCCATATACCAAAACATCAATAACTCATCAAAACACAAATATGAACTTCAAAATCACAATTCTACCTATTCCATATAACAAAACATAATATAACTCATCAAAACACAAATATGAACTTCAAAATCACAATTCTACCTATTCCACATACCAAAACATCAATAACTCATGAAAACACAAATATGAACTTCAAAATCACAATTCTACCTATCCCATATACCAAACCATCAATAACTCATGAAAACACAAATATGAACTTCAAAATGACAATTCTACCTATTCCATATAACAAAACATAATATAACTCATCAAAACACAAATATGAACTTCAAAATCACAATTCTACCTATTCCATATATCAAAACATAATATAACTCATCAAAACACAAATATGAACTTCAAAATCACAATTCCACCTATTCCATATACCAAAACATCAATGAATAACTCATCGAAACACAAATATGAACTTCAAAATCACAATTCTACCTATTCCATATAACAAAACATAATATAACTAATCAAAACACAAATATGAACTTCAAAATCACAATTCTACCTATTCCATATACCAAAACATCAATGAATAACTCATCGAAACACAAATATGAACTTCAAAATCTCAATTCTACCTATTCCATATAACAAAACATAATATAACTAATCAAAACACAAATATGAACTTCAAAATCACAATTCTACCTATTCCATATACCAAAATATCAATAACTCATCAAAACACAAATATGAACTTCAAAATCTCAATTCTACCTATTCCATATACCAAAACATCAATGAATAACTCATCGAAACACAAATATGAACTTCAAAATCACAATTCTACCTATCCCATATTCCAAAACATCAATAACTCATCAAAACACAAATATGAACTTCAAAATCACAATTCTACCTATTCCATATACCAAAACATCAATAACTCATCAAAACACAAATATGAACTTCAAAACACAATTTCTATCTATTTCATTTACCAAAACATCAATAACTCATCAAAACACAAATATTACCTTCAAAATCACAATTCTACCTATTCCATATAACAAAACATAATATAACTCATCAAAACACAAATATGAACTTCAAAATCACAATTCTACCTATTCCATATACCAAAACATCAATAACTCATCAAAACACAAATATGAACTTCAAAATCTCAATTCTATCTATTTCATTTACCAAAACATCAATAACTCATCAAAACACAAATATTACCTTCAAAATCACAATTCTACCTATTCCATATAACAAAACATAATATAACTCATCAAAACACAAATATGAACTGCAAAATCACAATTCTACCTATTCCATATACCAAAACATCAATAACTTATCAAAACACAAATATGAACTTCAAAAAAAAAATTCAACCTATTCCATATACCAAAACATCAATTAATAACTCATTAAAACACAAATATGAACTTCAAAATCTCAATTCCACCTATTCCATATACCAAAACATCAATGAATAACTCATCGAAACACAAATATGAACTTCAAAATCACAATTCTACCTATTCCATATAACAAAACATAATATAACTAATCAAAACACAAATATGAACTTCAAAATCACAATTCTACCTATTCCATATACCAAAACATCAATGAATAACTCATCGAAACACAAATATGAACTTCAAAATCTCAATTCTACCTATTCCATATAACAAAACATAATATAACTAATCAAAACACAAATATGAACTTCAAAATCACAATTCTACCTATTCCATATACCAAAATATCAATAACTCATCAAAACACAAATATGAACTTCAAAATCTCAATTCTACCTATTCCATATATCAAAACATAATATAACTCATCAAAACACAAATATGAACTTCAAAATCACAATTCCACCTATTCCATATACCAAAACATCAATGAATAACTCATCGAAACACAAATATGAACTTCAAAATGACAATTCTACCTATTCCATATAACAAAACATAATATAACTCATCAAAACACAAATATGAACTTCAAAATCACAATTCTACCTATTCCATATATCAAAACATAATATAACTCATCAAAACACAAATATGAACTTCAAAATCACAATTCCACCTATTCCATATACCAAAACATCAATGAATAACTCATCGAAACACAAATATGAACTTCAAAATCACAATTCTACCTATTCCATATAACAAAACATAATATAACTAATCAAAACACAAATATGAACTTCAAAATCACAATTCTACCTATTCCATATACCAAAACATCAATGAATAACTCATCGAAACACAAATATGAACTTCAAAATCTCAATTCTACCTATTCCATATAACAAAACATAATATAACTAATCAAAACACAAATATGAACTTCAAAATCACAATTCTACCTATTCCATATACCAAAATATCAATAACTCATCAAAACACAAATATGAACTTCAAAATCTCAATTCTACCTATTCCATATACCAAAACATCAATGAATAACTCATCGAAACACAAATATGAACTTCAAAATCACAATTCTACCTATCCCATATTCCAAAACATCAATAACTCATCAAAACACAAATATGAACTTCAAAATCACAATTCTACCTATTCCATATACCAAAACATCAATAACTCATCAAAACACAAATATGAACTTCAAAACACAATTTCTATCTATTTCATTTACCAAAACATCAATAACTCATCAAAACACAAATATTACCTTCAAAATCACAATTCTACCTATTCCATATAACAAAACATAATATAACTCATCAAAACACAAATATGAACTTCAAAATCACAATTCTACCTATTCCATATACCAAAACATCAATAACTCATCAAAACACAAATATGAACTTCAAAATCTCAATTCTATCTATTTCATTTACCAAAACATCAATAACTCATCAAAACACAAATATTACCTTCAAAATCACAATTCTACCTATTCCATATAACAAAACATAATATAACTCATCAAAACACAAATATGAACTGCAAAATCACAATTCTACCTATTCCATATACCAAAACATCAATAACTTATCAAAACACAAATATGAACTTCAAAAAAAAAATTCAACCTATTCCATATACCAAAACATCAATTAATAACTCATTAAAACACAAATATGAACTTCAAAATCTCAATTCCACCTATTCCATATACCAAAACATCAATGAATAACTCATCGAAACACAAATATGAACTTCAAAATCACAATTCTACCTATTCCATATAACAAAACATAATATAACTAATCAAAACACAAATATGAACTTCAAAATCACAATTCTACCTATTCCATATACCAAAACATCAATGAATAACTCATCGAAACACAAATATGAACTTCAAAATCTCAATTCTACCTATTCCATATAACAAAACATAATATAACTAATCAAAACACAAATATGAACTTCAAAATCACAATTCTACCTATTCCATATACCAAAATATCAATAACTCATCAAAACACAAATATGAACTTCAAAATCTCAATTCTACCTATTCCATATACCAAAACATCAATGAATAACTCATCGAAACACAAATATGAACTTCAAAATCACAATTCTACCTATCCCATATTCCAAAACATCAATAACTCATCAAAACACAAATATGAACTTCAAAATCTCAATTCTACCTATTCCATATACCAAAACATCAATGAATAACTCATCAAAAAACAAATATGAACTTCAAAATCACAATTCTACCTATTCCATATAACAAAACATAATATAACTCATCAAAACAAAAATATGAACTTCAAAATCACAATTCTACCTATCCCATATACCAAAACATCAATAACTCATCAAAACACAAATATGAACTTCAAAACACGATTTCTATCTATTCCATATACCAAAACAATCAATAACTCATCAAAACACAAATATGAACTTCAGAATCACAATTCTACCTATCCTATATACCAAAACATTAATAACTCATCAAAACACAAATATGAACTTCAAAATCACAATTCTACCTATTCCATATACCAAAACATCAATAACTCATCAAAACACAAATATGAACTTCAAAATCACAATTCTACCTATTCCATATAACAAAACATAATATAACTCATCAAAACACAAATATGAACTTCAAAATCACAATTCTACCTATTCCACATACCAAAACATCAATAACTCATCAAAACACAAATATGAACTTCAAAATCACAATTCTACCTATCCCATATACCAAAACATCAATAACTCATTAAAACACAAATATGAACTTCAAAATGACAATTCTACCTATTCCATATAACAAAACATAATATAACTAATCAAAACACAAATATGAACTTCAAAATCACAATTCTACCTATTCCATATACCAAAATATCAATAACTCATCAAAACACAAATATGAACTTCAAAATCTCAATTCTACCTATTCCATATACCAAAACATCAATGAATAACTCATCGAAACACAAATATGAACTTCAAAATCACAATTCTACCTATCCCATATTCCAAAACATCAATAACTCATCAAAACACAAATATGAACTTCAAAATCACAATTCTACCTATTCCATATACCAAAACATCAATAACTCATCAAAACACAAATATGAACTTCAAAACACAATTTCTATCTATTTCATTTACCAAAACATCAATAACTCATCAAAACACAAATATTACCTTCAAAATCACAATTCTACCTATTCCATATAACAAAACATAATATAACTCATCAAAACACAAATATGAACTTCAAAATCACAATTCTACCTATTCCATATACCAAAACATCAATAACTCATCAAAACACAAATATGAACTTCAAAATCTCAATTCTATCTATTTCATTTACCAAAACATCAATAACTCATCAAAACACAAATATTACCTTCAAAATCACAATTCTACCTATTCCATATAACAAAACATAATATAACTCATCAAAACACAAATATGAACTGCAAAATCACAATTCTACCTATTCCATATACCAAAACATCAATAACTTATCAAAACACAAATATGAACTTCAAAAAAAAAATTCAACCTATTCCATATACCAAAACATCAATTAATAACTCATTAAAACACAAATATGAACTTCAAAATCTCAATTCCACCTATTCCATATACCAAAACATCAATGAATAACTCATCGAAACACAAATATGAACTTCAAAATCACAATTCTACCTATTCCATATAACAAAACATAATATAACTAATCAAAACACAAATATGAACTTCAAAATCACAATTCTACCTATTCCATATACCAAAACATCAATGAATAACTCATCGAAACACAAATATGAACTTCAAAATCTCAATTCTACCTATTCCATATAACAAAACATAATATAACTAATCAAAACACAAATATGAACTTCAAAATCACAATTCTACCTATTCCATATACCAAAATATCAATAACTCATCAAAACACAAATATGAACTTCAAAATCTCAATTCTACCTATTCCATATACCAAAACATCAATGAATAACTCATCGAAACACAAATATGAACTTCAAAATCACAATTCTACCTATCCCATATTCCAAAACATCAATAACTCATCAAAACACAAATATGAACTTCAAAATCTCAATTCTACCTATTCCATATACCAAAACATCAATGAATAACTCATCAAAAAACAAATATGAACTTCAAAATCACAATTCTACCTATTCCATATAACAAAACATAATATAACTCATCAAAACAAAAATATGAACTTCAAAATCACAATTCTACCTATCCCATATACCAAAACATCAATAACTCATCAAAACACAAATATGAACTTCAAAACACGATTTCTATCTATTCCATATACCAAAACAATCAATAACTCATCAAAACACAAATATGAACTTCAGAATCACAATTCTACCTATCCTATATACCAAAACATTAATAACTCATCAAAACACAAATATGAACTTCAAAATCACAATTCTACCTATTCCATATACCAAAACATCAATAACTCATCAAAACACAAATATGAACTTCAAAATCACAATTCTACCTATTCCATATAACAAAACATAATATAACTCATCAAAACACAAATATGAACTTCAAAATCACAATTCTACCTATTCCACATACCAAAACATCAATAACTCATCAAAACACAAATATGAACTTCAAAATCACAATTCTACCTATCCCATATACCAAAACATCAATAACTCATTAAAACACAAATATGAACTTCAAAATGACAATTCTACCTATTCCATATAACAAAACATAATATAACTCATCAAAACACAAATATGAACTTCAAAATCACAATTCTACCTATTCCATATATCAAAACATAATATAACTAATCAAAACACAAATATGAACTTCAAAATCACAATTCTACCTATTCCATATAACAAAACATAATATAACTAATCAAAACACAAATATGAACTTCAAAATCACAATTCTACCTATTCCATATACCAAAACATCAATAACTCATCAAAACACAAATATGAACTTCAAAATCTCAATTCTACCTATTCCATATACCAAAACATCAATGAATAACTCATCGAAACACAAATATGAACTTCAAAATCACAATTCTACCTATCCCATATACCAAAACATCAATAACTCATCAAAACACAAATATGAACTTCAAAATCTCAATTCTACCTATTCCATATACCAAAACATCAATGAATAACTCATCCAAAAACAAATATGAACTTCAAAATCACAATTCTACCTATTCCCATATACCAAAACATAAATGAATAACTCATCAAAACACAAATATGAACTGCAAAATCACAATTCTACCTATTCCATATACCAAAACATCAATAACTTATCAAAACACAAATATGAACTTCAAAAAACAATTTCAACCTATTCCATATACCAAAACATCAATTAATAACTCATTAAAACACAAATATGAACTTCAAAATCACAATTCTACCTATCCTATATACCAAAACATTAATAACTCATCAAAACACAAATATGAACTGCAAAATCATAATTCTACCTATTCCAAATACCAAAACATCAATAACTTATCAAAACACAAATATGAACTTCAAAAAACAATTTCAACCTATTCCATATACCAAAACATCAATTAATAACTCATTAAAACACAAATATGAACTTCAAAATCACAATTCTACCTATTCCATATACCAAAACATCAATAACTTATCAAAACACAAATATGAACTTCAAAAAACAATTTCAACCTATTCCATATACCAAAACATCAATTAATAACTCATTAAAACACAAATATGAACTTCAAAATCACAATTCTACCTATCCCATATACCAAAACATCAATAACTCATCAAAACACAAATATGAACTTCAAAACACGATTTCTATCTATTCCATATACCAAAACAATCAATAACTCATCAAAACACAAATATGAACTTCAGAATCACAATTCTACCTATCCTATATACCAAAACATTAATAACTCATCAAAACACAAATATGAACTTCAAAATCACAATTCTACCTATTCCATATACCAAAACATCAATAACTCATCAAAACACAAATATGAACTTCAAAATCACAATTCTACCTATTCCATATAACAAAACATAATATAACTAATCAAAACACAAATATGAACTTCAAAATCACAATTCTACCTATTCCATATACCAAAACATCAATAACTCATCAAAACACAAATATGAACTTCAAAATCTCAATTCTACCTATTCCATATACCAAAACATCAATGAATAACTCATCGAAACACAAATATGAACTTCAAAATCACAATTCTACCTATCCCATATACCAAAACATCAATAACTCATCAAAACACAAATATGAACTTCAAAATCTCAATTCTACCTATTCCATATACCAAAACATCAATGAATAACTCATCCAAAAACAAATATGAACTTCAAAATCACAATTCTACCTATTCCCATATACCAAAACATAAATGAATAACTCATCAAAACACAAATATGAACTGCAAAATCACAATTCTACCTATTCCATATACCAAAACATCAATAACTTATCAAAACACAAATATGAACTTCAAAAAACAATTTCAACCTATTCCATATACCAAAACATCAATTAATAACTCATTAAAACACAAATATGAACTTCAAAATCACAATTCTACCTATCCTATATACCAAAACATTAATAACTCATCAAAACACAAATATGAACTGCAAAATCATAATTCTACCTATTCCAAATACCAAAACATCAATAACTTATCAAAACACAAATATGAACTTCAAAAAACAATTTCAACCTATTCCATATACCAAAACATCAATTAATAACTCATTAAAACACAAATATGAACTTCAAAATCACAATTCTACTTATTCCATATACCAAAACATCAATAACTTATCAAAACACAAATATGAACTTCAAAAAACAATTTCAACCTATTCCATATACCAAAACATCAATTAATAACTCATTAAAACACAAATATGAACTTCAAAATCACAATTCTACCTATCCTATATACCAAAACATTAATAACTCATCAAAACACAAATATGAACTGCAAAATCATAATTCTACCTATTCCATATACCAAAACATCAATAACTTATCAAAACACAAATATGAACTTCAAAAAACAATTTCAACCTATTCCATATACCAAAACATCAATTAATAACTCATTAAAACACAAATATGAACTTCAAAATCACAATTCTACCTATTCCATATACCAAAACATCAATAACTTATCAAAACACAAATATGAACTTCAAAAAACAATTTCAACCTATTCCATATACCAAAACATCAATTAATAACTCATTAAAACACAAATATGAACTTCAAAATCACAATTCTACCTATCCCATATACCAAAACATCAATAACTCATCAAAACACAAATATGAACTTCAAAACACGATTTCTATCTATTCCATATACCAAAACAATCAATAACTCATCAAAACACAAATATGAACTTCAGAATCACAATTCTACCTATCCTATATACCAAAACATTAATAACTCATCAAAACACAAATATGAACTTCAAAATCACAATTCTACCTATTCCATATACCAAAACATCAATAACTCATCAAAACACAAATATGAACTTCAAAATCACAATTCTACCTATTCCATATAACAAAACATAATATAACTCATCAAAACACAAATATGAACTTCAAAATCCCAATTCTACCTATTCCACATACCAAAACATCAATAACTCATCAAAACACAAATATGAACTTCAAAATCACAATTCTACCTATCCCATATACCAAAACATCAATAACTCATTAAAACACAAATATGAACTTCAAAATGACAATTCTACCTATTCCATATAACAAAACATAATATAACTCATCAAAACACAAATATGAACTTCAAAATCACAATTCTACCTATTCCATATATCAAAACATAATATAACTCATCAAAACACAAATATGAACTTCAAAATCACAATTCTACCTATTCCATATAACAAAACATAATATAACTAATCAAAACACAAATATGAACTTCAAAATCACAATTCTACCTATTCCATATACCAAAACATCAATAACTCATCAAAACACAAATATGAACTTCAAAATCTCAATTCTACCTATTCCATATACCAAAACATCAATGAATAACTCATCGAAACACAAATATGAACTTCAAAATCACAATTCTACCTATCCCATATACCAAAACATCAATAACTCATCAAAACACAAATATGAACTTCAAAATCTCAATTCTACCTATTCCATATACCAAAACATCAATGAATAACTCATCGAAACACAAATATGAACTTCAAAATCACAATTCTACCTATCCCATATACCAAAACATCAATAACTCATCCAAACACAAATATGAACTTCAAAATCTCAATTCTACCTATTCCATATACCAAAACATCAATGAATAACTCATCAAAAAACAAATATGAACTTCAAAATCACAATTCTACCTATTCCCATATACCAAAACATAAATGAATAACTCATCAAAACACAAATATGAACTGCAAAATCACAATTCTACCTATTCCATATACCAAAACATCAATAACTTATCAAAACACAAATATGAACTTCAAAAAAAAAATTCAACCTATTCCATATACCAAAACATCAATTAATAACTCATTAAAACACAAATATGAACTTCAAAATCTCAATTCCACCTATTCCATATACCAAAACATCAATGAATAACTCATCGAAACACAAATATGAACTTCAAAATCACAATTCTACCTATTCCATATACCAAAACATCAATGAATAACTCATCGAAACACAAATATGAACTTCAAAATCTCAATTCTACCTATTCCATATAACAAAACATAATATAACTAATCAAAACACAAATATGAACTTCAAAATCACAATTCTACCTATTCCATATACCAAAATATCAATAACTCATCAAAACACAAATATGAACTTCAAAATCTCAATTCTACCTATTCCATATACCAAAACATCAATGAATAACTCATCGAAACACAAATATGAACTTCAAAATCACAATTCTACCTATCCCATATTCCAAAACATCAATAACTCATCAAAACACAAATATGAACTTCAAAATCTCAATTCTACCTAAAATTGAGTTATTGATATTAGACCATCTATGACTATATGACCGTCTAACTGGACGTCTATAGATACGATTAAGTTCTAAAGGTTCTAAAGGAGGAGTAGTTTCATAGAATTGATTTTCTATGTCTTCTATATTATCTATTTCATCATTTTCTTGTTCATTGTCAGAATTAGAGGAACTGCTAGAAGACTCTTCTCTAGGAGCAGTACGATTAATCGTATGAAGTCGAAGACCACTAAACTGTCTTTCTATCTGAATTCAGTTTTGGTAATGTATGGGGCGGTATTAGACGAAGAAGAGGATGATGAGGCAGAAACATTAATAGGAGTGGTATGAAGTCTGGCTGAAGGAGACAAAACAGCATTAGTGTAGGTGAGTGGAGGAAAATCATTAGACGGAACTGAAGGAGATAAAGGTTTAGGTGGATTAGACATTAAATAATCAGAAGGAGTTTTCGGTTTTCCTGGATCCTTAGACATTGGTGCGACCTGTAAGAAATTCACGGGTAAGGAAGTCAGGAAGAGAATTATCATCGCCTTTAATGAATTCAATATCAAAATCAAAAACAGATAGTATAGCTTGCCAACGGGCAAAAATCTGTTTGGAAACCAAAATTTTCACATCCTTTTGTAAAATTTCTTTAGCTGACTTACAGTCAACTCTAAGTAAAAACTTTTTATTATACAAATCATCTTGAAATTTAGAAATGCATAAAACAATTGATAAAATTTCTTTTTTCACAGTAGAATAATTTTTCTGAGGCCCTGCCCATATGCCCGAATGATACCTAACTAGCTCTTCTGATGCAGATGATGCAGATGAATGCAGTTTCTGTTTCAGAATGCCTCCATAACCTATATCTGATGCATCTGTCTCAATGATCATGAATGCATCGGGATGAGGAATGCCTAAACAAGGAAGAGTCTTAATTTTTTCTTTAATCTGTTTAATTAGATTAGTATGATACTGGCTAACCTTTTTATGCCTTTTTTCTTGTGAAGAGGGCGGATGAGGACTTGCGATGCCAAATGCTTGACAGAAGGACCCCAATTCCTGTTTCTCAAGACCATATTTTCTCTGTAATTTAAAATCTTGACAGATAGATAAAGCCTCTTTTTTAAGGAAAGCAAATAATTGACCATAAGTAATATTAGATAAATTCAAATTCTCCGTACCCATTTCTTTCATTAAACTGGTAATTAATTTTTGTGAAAATAAAGGAGGTAAACCAGTAATAAATTTTTCTTTCCAAAAAGATTGATTACAGTCTGGCCTACGCAACACATTAGTCAAAAAAGTAGTTTTATACCAGAAATAATCTCTAAAAGTAGGACATTTAAGATTAGTCAATGAAATCTTTAAACTTGTTAATTCTTCTTTAGGATTACCAATAAAATGCATAGAAAGGACATAAATTAAATAACTAGCACCGTCAGATTCATAGTCAGTAGTTCTAACTACTTCATCATTAATAGTAACTTCATGATGAACAATAGTTTGATGAGTCAAAATTTCCATTTGTTGCATTGGAGTAAACATATTATCCCACCAATTTTTTAATTGGCCAGTAAAACCAGAAACAAAACATGAAGCAATTTGACGTTCACTTATCTGAGGATACTTAGATTTATAAGCTATCTTAGCAGTACCCATTTCATGCAAAGTATTAGTTATTTCATATTCAGATTTACCATCAATATTCCATTCATATAAAGCACTTCCATCATAGGATTTAGTATTAAACCTATTACGTTCTTCAAATTGAATATCAGGGGGAGTAGGTCTACTATGATAATTCATTACATTTCTATTATTAGACCATCTATGACTATATGACCGTCTTTCTTATTCATTACACAGATCTGTTTATATATAGAATTAGTCTGAAGTAATGCTAACTCTTTTTCTTGTATAGGATTAATAAATGGGAAAACCAATTCATTACCTAACAAATTAACAGAAATATGATCAGTGTGTTTAGTAAACGGAGTAATCTGATATAAAAACGGATTACCTAATACCACATCAGTAGTAAAGTTTTCAAGTATTAAAAATGAATGTTTAAAACAATATCCATTATTACAGATATAACCATTATTTAATTCAGCATAAATATCCATTTCTAAACCATTAGCAGCATACAACTTTTCTTTAGATCGTTTTAAATACTTATCTGGAATTATTCCGCGACTGATGCAGGATTGATCGGCGCCACTATCAAGCATGGCGACACAAGTAGTCGTCCAATCCTCTACACCTATTGTAACTAAGACGTACCATTTTTCAATTTTTATTTTATTCATTAAATTTAAAAATTGTGTATCATCAGGAATATTATTAGCTATATTAATTTCGTCATCTTTTATTACACCAGAGGTAGAAGCTATATTAGACTGATCTTTTAGTAAGATTTTAGCTTCTAATTCTAAATCTTTTAATTTTAATTCATTTAATTGATTATTAATATTTTTAATTTCATCTTTTAATAAAGTTAAAGATATTAGAGAATCTTTTGATTACTGCAACCGAAAGACAAATATGAACTTCAAAATCACAATTCTACCTATCCCATATTCCAAAACATCAATAACTCATCAAAACACAAATATGAACTTCAAAATCTCAATTCTACCTATTCCATATACCAAAACATCAATGAATAACTCATCGAAACACAAATATGAACTTCAAAATCACAATTCTACCTATCCCATATTCCAAAACATCAATAACTCATCAAAACACAAATATGAACTTCAAAATCTCAATTCTACCTATTCCATATACCAAAACATCAATGAATAACTCATCAAAAAACAAATATGAACTTCAAAATCACAATTCTACCTATTCCATATAACAAAACATAATATAACTCATCAAAACAAAAATATGAACTTCAAAATCACAATTCTACCTATCCCATATACCAAAACATCAATAACTCATCAAAACACAAATATGAACTTCAAAACACGATTTCTATCTATTCCATATACCAAAACAATCAATAACTCATCAAAACACAAATATGAACTTCAGAATCACAATTCTACCTATCCTATATACCAAAACATTAATAACTCATCAAAACACAAATATGAATTTCAAAATCACAATTCTACCTATTCCATATACCAAAACATCAATAACTCATCAAAACACAAATATGAACTTCAAAATCACAATTCTACCTATTCCATATAACAAAACATAATATAACTCATCAAAACACAAATATGAACTTCAAAATCACAATTCTACCTATTCCACATACCAAAACATCAATAACTCATCAAAACACAAATATGAACTTCAAAATCACAATTCTACCTATCCCATATATCAGAGCCTGGTTTTTCAAAGAATTTTCAAAGAAAATATTTTCAAACATTTTCAAAAATTTTGATTAAATATAATTTTACAAATCTGAAGGTAAGGGTGAGCATCTGCATTCATCTATAGTTGGTAAGAGGTTGTTTGCATCAGTAAGACCGTTGGTAAGCCTTAGAAGTTAGGTGTTCCCGGCTTGATCCCCTTGTTCCATATAGGTCTATGCATCTCTCATTTTTACATTTAGATATGTAAGGTTAGATTTAATTAAAATGGCTGAAAAAGTTAGAAGATTTCTCTTTGGAGACTCTAGTTCAACTAGACCTGCATCCATAATGGCATCATCGTCTGCATCTTCATCATATTCATCCATTCTTAATTCACATGAGTTAATTCATGAAGCTCTGCCAAGTAGAAGTATTTCTACTGTATACTCTCAAGGACTACTTGAGTTTAATAAAGCTTATTCAATTAAAATCCATGAGGAGATTCATCCCATGGAAGAAGACAAGAAAACAATTTCTTTATTGACTAATACTGCTATTGCTTATTACTTGTCTCAAGGCTATCGTTTTATGCATTTTGGTTTAATACAAATTGCTTTACATCCGTTAATGAAGCGTGGGGTTGATACTCCTGTCTTCATGGCTTTACGTGATGATCGTTTACTTCATTATAATGATTCTGTTCTTGCTTTGATACCAAAATGAAGCAGGATCGGTTTGCAGAAGAGATGGAGATGAGAAAGAAGGTGAAGTAGGCGGTAAACTAAAGTAAGAGTATAAAATTAAGACGCAGGACTTACGATTAGATGAAAGCACGGGAAAGGATTAAAGAAGTTTGAAAGATGCTTGAAAACTTGAAAGAGATTTTGAAAATCAGAGAAAAGTTTAGTAAATTCGCTCTGAGGCTTCTATTGATTAATCAGCCTTTAAATAGGCAAAGGAGGAGACATTATACAAGCGTGGAATCCGGAAATGGAGTCCGAAATTAAAGGTAAATGAAAGACAAATTAAAGGTAAGTGCCTAATGACATATGCACTTACGTCACCTAACAATTATTCAGGGAATGACGCATGCACTTACGTCATTGTACAATTATTACCGATTCTATTACATTATTCCTATCTAAAAATCATATGGGTCCTGAGAAAAGGGCCCGCCAAAAGGATCATCATCATCATTATTCTTGATGTCTTTGGAATGCTGGTCTTGAGCTGCTTTCAATCTAGCTTCAGCTTCCCGTTGTACTTCACCAGTTTCAACTTTTTGCAATTCTATAAAAGTTTTTAAACCGGTTTTAATAAATTCTTGGAATGCAGGAGTATTAATAATATCCACTGGATTAGTCGAAGTGGAAGGAGTCTGCTGATGAGTCTGAGAAGGAGTCTGTTGAGGAGTCAAAGTAGTAGTCACAATTTTCTTGGGTAAAGGAATTTTGCTTTTGTCCGGTGTTTTAGGAGTCATTGGGTCAGTCACCACCGGAATTTGTCTTGAAACTTCAGAAATTATATGTTTATATTTTTCACCACTGTCAAGGAATTTATTAACCGTTTGGGCACAACACTGTTGCTCATTGAACTGAACCCACCATTTCACATTAATCTGACGTAGGAGACTGCAGGGATAGCCTTGCTGAGTAGACTTGATTTGGAAACTCCAGGCCATAATATATGGGACCCGGAACTCGGCATGAAACAGGAAGGAGGCTTGATAATCTTCTAACCTACATCTTTTCTTGTAGGTTTGAAAACCAATAGTAGCTTGAGGAGGCAAGATTGCCGGGATGGCACCTAGTAATTTCCACCAGTCATAGACCCACATAGGGACATTTTTATTAAAAGTAGTGGAAAAACTAATGAACCAGGAGTGATTAAACGATCGGTAGTAAAGACACCGATAAAAAGCTAAAATATAGTCAGCATAATTAAATCCGTCGGGAATATAAGGAATGGAAAAAGAATTTCTAGCATGAATGGAGGGAAAGTCACGAGGACTCATGATTTTCTGAATTATGAATTTAGAATAAGCAATACGAGATTTATCTTTTTTATCTGGATAATGAGTGATTTCAACTGAATTAGTGTCAACAAGAATTAGTTCATAATAAGCTTGAGTCTTACAGATATCATCTGTAAGCCATTGATTATTAGATAGAAAGAGTCGAGAACAGAAATTTTTGACATCATTATTTTCAGGAGTGGTTTTATAATGTGTCAACATTAGATACTCAAATTCTGTTTTAGGAATGTATGGGGCGGCATTAGACGTGGAAGATGTTGAGGAGGCAGAAGTATTAATCGGAGTGGTTTGAAGTCTGGCAGAAGGAGACAATACAGCATTAGTATAGGTAAGTGGAGGAAAATCATTAGACGGGACTGAAGGAGTCAAAGGTTTGGGTGGATTAGTCATGATATAATCGGCAGGAGTTTTTGGTTTTCCTGGATCCTTAGACATTGGTACGACCTGTAAGAAATTCACGGGTAAGGAAGTCAGGAAGAGAATTATCATCGCCTTTAATGAATTCAATATCAAAATCGAAAACAGATAATATAGCTTGCCAACGGGCAAAAATCTGTTTGGAAACCAAATTTTTCACATCCTTTTGTAAAATTTCTTTAGCTGACTTACAGTCAACTCTCAATAAAAACTTTTTATTATACAAATCATCTTGGAATTTAGAAATACATAAAACAATTGATAAAATCTCTTTTTTCACAGTAGAATAATTTTTCTGTGGCCCTGCCCATATGCCCGAATGATATCTTACTAACTCTTCTAATGCAGATGATGCAGATGAATGCAATTTTTGTTTGAGAATGCCGCCATAACCAATATCTGATGCATCTGTTTCAATGATCATGAATGCATCTGGATGAGGAATGCCTAAACAAGGAAGAGTCTTGATCTTTTCTTTAATTTGTCTAATTAAATTAGTATGAATCTCTGTCCAAGCAGGAGGATTTTTCTGTAATCTCTCATATAAAGGACCACACATGGTTCTCAAATTAGGAAAGAAATCTGCAATATAATTCAAACAACCAAGAAAGCGTTGTAATTGATTTTTATCTCTTATTTCATCTGGAAATTTACTAGCAAATTCAATTGTTCTTTGAATTGGTTTCATTTTTCCTTGATGAATATCATGACTTAAAAATCTGATTTTAGTTTGAAACAATTTCATCTTTTTAGCTGAAATTACTAAGCCATTAGTCTGAATAACATGTAGCATGAGATTAAGATGTTTAAAGTGCTGAGAAACATTATCCGAAAATACTAAAATGTCATCAATATAAACAATTACAAAATTAGAATAATCATTAAAAATATCATTCATTATACGTTGAAATTCAGAAGGAGCATTTTTCAAACCAAAAGGCATAACATTCCATTCATAGTGTCCGAAAGGAACAGTAAAAGCTGTTTTATACCTATCGTTTTCATTAATCTGTATTTGCCAATATCCTGATTTTAAATGAAATTTGGAAAATACTTTAGCACTATGAAGTCGCTTTAGTAGATCCTTTTTATTAGGAATTGGATATCTAATCCACTGTAATACCTTATTTAAAGGTTTATAATTAATCACTAAACGAGGAACACCGCGTTCCTTTTCAGCTTGATTATTCACATAAAATGCTGCACAACTCCAAGGAGATTGTGATTTCCTGATTAATTTTTTATCCATTAAACTCTGAATTTCCTGTTTACAAAATTTAAGTAATTCCTCATTCATTTGAATGGGTCTAGCCTTAGTCGGAATGTCTCTTTCATTAAATTCCTTGATATATGGTAATGATACAACATGCTTTTTCCTATTCCAAAACGCATTAGGATGTTCTGAACACACTAATGTTTGGAATTTCTTATCTAAATTATCAATTTTTAATTTAATATCTGCTTTCATTAATTGTTCGTCTATTCTAGTAAAATCTTATTCATTCTGTAAAAACATTAAACTTTTCTTTTTCTTATTCATTACACAAATTTGTTTATATATCGAATTAGTCTGGAGTAATGCTAACTCTTTTTCTTGTATAGGATTAATAAATGGAAAAACCAATTTATTTCCTAAAATATTAACAGAAATATGATCAGTATGTTTAGTAAATGGAGTAATCTGATATAGAAAAGGATTACCTAAAACCACATCAGTAGTAAAATTTTCAAGTATTAGAAAAGAATGTTTAAAACAATATCCATTATTACAGATATAACCATTATTCAATTCAGCATAAATATCTATTTCTAATCCATTAGCAGCATACAATTTTTCTTTAGTTCTTGATAAATACTTATCTGGAATTATTCCGCGACTGATGCAGGATTGATCGGCGCCACTATCAAGCATGGCGACACAAGTAGTCGTCCAATCCTCTACACCTATTGTAACTAGAACATACCATTTTTCAATTTTTACTCTATTAATTAAATTTAAGAAATTTTTATCGTCAGGTATATCATTAGCTATAGTAATTTCATCATCTTTTATTATACCAGATGTAGATGCTATATTAGACTGGTCTTTTAATAATATTTTTGCTTCTAATTCTAAATCCTTTAATTTTAATTCATTTAAATGATTATTAATTTCTCGAATTTCATCTTTCAATATTTTTATTTCTTCTTTAATATTACTACTTTTATGAAAACCAAAATTATCTTCATGTTTATATTTATCTATTAAATTATTTAGACTAAATGGTTCTTTTATATCAAACATATGATTATTTTCTTGTAAAACTAAGTTTTTTAATTTTTCTAAATAATCTTTTCTAATATTATCATCTTTTATATCTTTTATTATATCAAATAATAATTCTTTATTTAAACTATTTTTACTAGAATTATTCATCATATTAATTGTCTTTTTACATTCACAAAAATCATCATTATCTGAAAAACTAGATGAATCAGAGGAATAATAATTATCTTCTTCTTTTTCAGAATTAATTAGAATAGACATTAATTTATTTTTTAATTCAGATTCTTCAGAAAATAAAGCATTAATCTTTTTCTCTAATTTACAATTAGGAGCTATATGACCTAATTTACCACATTTATAACACTTAATAGGTTTTTTACTTCTTTTATCTTTCTTTTTCCTATAAAAGTTATTCTTATTAGACCAATCAGGATTATATTTATTCTTTCGCTGATATTTATTATATTTACTAGGATACTGTCTAACCTTTTTAGACATTTTGTCTTGTGTAGAGGGCGGATGAGGACTTGCGATGCCAAATGCTTGACAGAAGGACCCCAATTCCTGTTTCTCAAGACCATATTTTCTCTGCAATTTAAAATCTTGACAGATTGATAAAGCTTCTTTTTTGAGAAATGCAAATAATTGACCATAAGTAATATTAGATAAATCCAAATTTTCCGTACCCATTTCTTTCATTAAACTAGTAATTAATTTTTGCGAAAATAAAGGAGGTAAACCAGTAATAAATTTTTCTTTCCAGAAAGACTGATTACAATCTGGTCTACGTAACACATTAGTAAGAAAAGTAGTTTTGTACCAGAAATAGTCTTTAAACAAAGGACATTTAAGATTAGTCAATGAAATCTTTAAACTAGTTAATTCTTCTTTTGGATTACCAATAAAATGCATAGAAAGAACATAAATTAAATAACTAGCACCGTCAGATTCATAATCAGTAGTTCTAATTACTTCATCATTAATAGTAACATCACGATGAACAACAGTTTGATGAGTCAAAATTTCCATTTGTTGCATTGGAGTAAACATATTATCCCACCAATTTTTTAATTGACCAGTAAATCCAGAAACAAAACACGAAGCGATTTGTCTTTCACTAATCTGAGGATACTTAGATTTATAAGCTATTTTAGCAGTACCCATTTCATGCAAAGTATTTGTTATTTCATATTCAGATTTACCATCAATATTCCATTCATATAAAGCACTTCCATCATATGATTTAGTATTAAACCTATTACGTTCTTCAAATTGAATATCAGGGGGAGTAGGTCTACTATGATAATTCATTACATTTCTATTATTAGACCATCTATTACTATATGATTTTCGATATGGACGTCTAGAGATACGATTAAGTTCTAAAGGTTCTAAAGGAGGAGTAGTTTCATAGAATTGGTTTTCTATGTCTTCTATATTATCTATGTCATCATTTTCTTGTTCAGATTCAGAATTATGTGAACTGCTAGATGATTCTTCACGAGGGGCAGTACGATTAATGGCATTAAGTCGAAGACCACTAAATTGTTTCTCAATCTGATGCAAAGCAGAAGAGGAAGATGGATTATTAGTATTACCTTCAATAGCTAAATTAATACGTTGTACTAACGAAATTTCTCTTTCTAATTCTCTAGGGAGAGAAGGAGACACTAGCGGTTTAGACACTTCATTAGGAAAATTACCACTTTTATTATCCAATTTTACCGAAATTAAATCCACTTGTTGAGCAATAGTTTGTAAAATCTGATTAGAATAATTATTCTGTTGATAAACCTTTTTAATATCTTCAGAATCAACTGCTTCTTTATTATCTTTACCTTTTTTAAAAGGGGAAGCAATTATTTCGCCTTCTTTAGTATTAATCTTTATAGACTGTAAAGGAGGATGAATAGCTGATAAGATAGCATTATTATCTACCAATTGCCATTTTTTATATAAATTAGTCTGAACATTAATAGTAGATAGATTTTTATACATTATTTTTTCTTTTTGAAAATAATAATCTAACCATTGAAAGAAAGGAAAATTAAATTGTTTTTTATTGATATCATTAACCCATTCGTCTTTTAATTTTGAAATAATTTGTTTATCAAATTTTTCAAACCATATTCTTTTTTCATTATTTTCTGATGAAAAGTAATTTTTATTAAGAAAATCTTTATCTATAGAAAAGGGTTTTTTTTAACATATTAATTTCCGAAAATTTCATTTGAGACTGAGTAGGAGAACCTACGGAGGAACTAGAATCGGGGATGACTTCAGGAAGAGGAGAAGTAAACTTAATCTTAGGATCAGTATAGGAATACCTAGAGGGTTCATATGAAGTACTAGGAAGATCGACTGAATATCTGGGTCGAGATTCTAAAGGATACCTGCAGGAGGAAGACTTAGACAACATATTATCAAATTTTAATAGTATTTTATTATCAGGGAGTTCTTCAATATTAGCCTGTGTTCTAACTGGATGTCTTTGAGCTATTATAGGTCTATCAATTAGAAGTTCATTAGGAATTGTAATTTCATTTCGAGACAATAATCTAGGTGTCTGAGTTTGAGTATTATCAGAATCAGTAATTACTAACACAGAATCACCTTCATTAGTAGGTTTTAATTTTAAAGCTGCAGGAATAATAGACTTCATTAATTTAAAATAAATACGATAAATTAACACAAATTTATCAGATTTAGGATCCATTTTTTTATTAGTAACATGTATGTCTAATAACAAAGATTGCATAATAGTAGGATCAATTAAACTGACAGAAAAATTAGGAGCACAATTAAAACGTATAGTACCATTACATAAATTAGTCTGTACTAAAGCAAGAATTGAATCATTGTAATGAAGTAAACGATCATCACGTAAAGCCATGAAGACAGGAGTATCAACCCCACGCTTCATTAAAGGATGTAAAGCAATTTGTATTAAACCAAAGTGCATAAAACGATAGCCTTGAGACAAGTAATAAGCAATAGCAGTATTAGTCAATAAAGAAATTGTTTTCTTATCCTCTTCCATGGGATGAATCTCCTCATGGATTTTAATTGAATAAGCTTTATTAAACTCAAGTAGTCCTTGAGAGTATACAGTAGAAATACTTCTACTTGGCAGAGCTTCTTGAATTAATTCATGAGAATTAAGAATGGATGAATATGATGAAGATGCAGACGATGATGCCATTATGGATGCAGGTCTAGATGAACTAGATTCTCCAAAGAGAAATCTTCTAACTTTTTCAGCCATTTTAATTAAATCTAACCTTACATATCTAAATGTAAAAATGAGAGATGCATAGACCTATATGGAACAAGGGGATCAAGCCGGGAACACCTAACTTCTAAGGCTTACCAACGGTCTTACTGATGCAAACAACCTCTTACCAACTATAGATGAATGCAGATGCTCACCCTTACCTTCAGATTTGTAAAATTATATTTAATCAAAATTTTTGAAAATGTTTGAAAATATTTTCTTTGAAAATTCTTTGAAAAACCAGGCTTTGATACCAAAATGAAGCAGGATCGGTTTGCAGAAGAGATGGAGATGAGAAAGAAGGTGAAGTAGGCGGTAAACTAAAGTAAGAGTATAAAATTAAGACGCAGGACTTACGATTAGATGAAAGCACGGGAAAGGATTAAAGAAGTTTGAAAGATGCTTGAAAACTTGAAAGAGATTTTGAAAATCAGAGAAAAGTTTAGTAAATTCGCTCTGAGGCTTCTATTGATTAATCAGCCTTTAAATAGGCAAAGGGGGAGACATTATACAAGAGTGGAATCCGGAAATGGAGTCCGAAATTAAAGGTAAATGAAAGACAAATTAAATGTAAGTGCCTAATGACATATGCACTTACGTCACCTAACAATTATTCAGGGAATGACGCATGCACTTACGTCATTGTACAATTATTACCTATTCTATTACATTATTCCGATCTAAAAATCATATGGGTCCTGAGAAAAGGGCCCGCCAAAAGGATCATCATCATCATTATTCTTGACGTCTTTGGAATGCTGGTCTTGAGCTGCTTTCAATCTAGCTTCAGCTTCCCGTTGTACTTCACCAGTTTCAACTTTTTGCAATTCTATAAAAGTTTTTAAACCAGTTTTAATAAATTCTTGGAATGCAGGAGTATTAATAATATCCACTGGATTAGTCGAAGTGGAAGGAGTCTGCTGATGAGTCTGAGAAGGAGTCTGTTGAGGAGTCAAAGTAGTAGTCACAATTTTCTTTGGTAAAGGAATTTTGCTTTTGTCCGGTGTTTTAGGAGTCATTGGGTCAGTCACCACCGGAATTTGTCTTGAAACTTCAGAAATTATATGTTTATATTTTTCACCACTGTCAAGGAATTTATTAACCGTCTGGGCACAGCACTGTTGCTCATTGAACTGGACCCACCATTTCACATTAATCTGACGTATGAGACTGCAGGGATATCCTTGCTGAGTAGACTTGATTTGGAAACTCCAGGCCATAATATATGGGACCCGGAACTCGGCATGAAACAGGAAGGAGGCTTGATAATCTTCTAACCTACATCTTTTCTTGTAGGTTTGAAAACCAATAGTAGCTTGAGGAGGCAAGATTGCCGGGATGGCACCTAGTAATTTCCACCAGTCATAGACCCACATGGGGACATTTTTATTAAAGGTAGTGGAAAAACTAATGAACCAGGAGTGATTAAACGATCGGTAGTATAGACACCGATAAAAAGCTAAAATATAGTCAGCATAATTAAATCCGTCGGGAATATAAGGAATGGAAAAAGAATTTCTAGCATGAATGGAGGGAAAGTCACGAGGACTCATGATTTTCTGAATTATGAATTTAGAATAAGCAATACGAGATTTATCTTTTTTATCTGGATAATGAGTGATTTCAACTGAATTAGTGTCAACAAGAATTAGTTCATAATAAGCTTGAGTCTTACAGATATCATCTGTAAGCCATTGATTATTAGGCAGAAAGAGTCTAGAACAGAAATTTTTGACATCATTATTTTCAGGAGTGGTTTTATAATGAGTCAACATGAGGTACTCAAATTCTGTTTTAGGAATGTATGGGGCAGCATTAGTCGAGGAAGAGGATGATGAGGCAGAAACATTAATCGGAGTGGTTTGGAGTCTGGCTGAAGGAGACAAAACAGCATTAGTGTAGGTAAGTGGAGGAAAATCATTAGACGGTACTGAAGGAGTCAAAGGCTTAGGAGGATTAGACATAAGATAATCGGCAGGAGTTTTTGGTTTTCCTGGATCCTTAGACATTGGTACGACCTGTAAGAAATTCACGGGTAAGGAAGTCAGGAAGAGAATTATCATCGCCTTTAATGAATTCAATATCAAAATCGAAAACAGAAAGTATAGCTTGCCAACGGGCAAAAATCTGTTTGGAAACCAAATTTTTCACATCCTTTTGTAAAATTTCTTTAGCTGACTTACAGTCAACTCTTAATAAAAACTTTTTATTATACAAATCATCTTGGAATTTAGAAATACATAAAACAATTGATAAAATCTCTTTTTTCACAGTAGAATAATTTTTCTGTGGCCCTGCCCATATGCCTGAATGATATCTTACTAACTCTTCTAATGCAGATGATGCAGATGAATGCATTTTCTGTTTTAGAATGCCTCCATACCCTATATCTGATGCACCAGTCTCAATGATCATGAATGCATCGGGATGAGGAATGCCTAAACAAGGAAGAGTCTTAATTTTTTCTTTAATTTGTTTAATTAAATTAGTATGAGTCTCTGTCCAAGCAGGAGGATTTTTCTGTAATCTCTCATACAAAGGACCACACATGGTTCTCAAATTAGGAAAGAAATCTGCAATATAATTTAAACAACCAAGAAAGCGTTGTAATTGATTTTTATCTCTTATTTCATCTGGAAATTTACTAGCAAATTCAATTGTTCTTTGAATTGGTTTCATTTTTCCTTGATGAATATCATGACCTAAAAATCTTATTTTAGTTTGAAACAATTTCATCTTTTTAGCTGAAATTACTAAGCCATTAGTCTGAATAACATGTAGCATGAGATTAAGATGTTTAAAGTGCTGAGAAACATTATCCGAAAATACTAAAATGTCATCAATATAAACAATTACAAAATTAGAATAATCATTAAAAATATCATTCATTATACGCTGAAATTCAGAAGGAGCATTTTTCAAACCAAAAGGCATAACATTCCATTCATAGTGTCCGAAAGGAACAGTAAAAGCTGTTTTATACCTATCATTTTCATTAATCTGTATTTGCCAATATCCTGATTTTAAATCAAATTTGGAAAATACTTGAGCACTATGAAGTCGCTTTAGTAGATCCTTTTTATTAGGAATTGGATATCTAATCCACTGTAATACCTTATTTAAAGGTTTATAATTAATCACTAAACGAGGAACACCACGTTCCTTTTCAGCTTGATTATTCACATAAAATGCTGCACAACTCCAAGGAGATTGTGATTTCCTGATTAATTTTTTATCCATTAAACTCTGAATTTCCTGTTTACAAAATTTAAGTAATTCCTCATTCATTTGAATGGGTCTAGCCTTAGTCGGAATGTCTCTTTCATTAAATTCCTTGATATATGGTAATGATACAACATGCTTTTTCCTATTCCAAAACGCATTAGGATGTTCTGAACACACTAATGTTTGGAATTTCTTATCTAAATTATCAATTTTTAATTTAATATCTGCTTTCCTTAATTGTTCGTCTATTCTAGTAAAATCTAATTCATTCTGTAAAAACATTAAACTTTTCTTTTTCTTATTCATTAAACAGATTTGTTTATATATGGAATTAGTCTGAAGTAATTCTAACTCTTTTTTCTGAATAGGATTAATAAAAGGAAACATTAATTCATTTCCTAAAAGATTAACAGAAATATGATCAGTGTGTTTAGTAAACGGAGTAATCTGATATAAAAAAGGATTACCTAATACCACATCAGTAGTAAAATTTTCAAGTATTAGAAAAGAATGTTTAAAACAATATCCATTATTACAGATATAACCATTATTCAATTCAGCATAAATATCTATTTCTAATCCATTAGCAGCATACAATTTTTCTTTAGTTCTTGATAAATACTTATCTGGAATTATTCCGCGACTGATGCAGGATTGATCGGCGCCACTATCAAGCATGGCGACACAAGTAGTCGTCCAATCCTCTACACCTATTGTAACTAGAACATACCATTTTTCAATTTTTACTCTATTAATTAAATTTAAGAAATTTTTATCGTCAGGTACATCATTAGCTATAGTAATTTCATCATCTTTTATTATACCAGATGTAGATGCTATATTAGACTGGTCTTTTAATAATATTTTTGCTTCTAATTCTAAATCCTTTAATTTTAATTCATTTAATTGATTATTAATTTCTCGAATTTCATCTTTTAATATTTTTATTTCTTCTTTAATATTACTACTTTTACGAAAACCAAAATTATCTTCATGTTTATATTTATCTATTAAATTATTTAGACTAAATGGTTCTTTTATATCAAACATATGATTATTTTCTTGTAAAACTAAGTTTTTTAATTTTTCTAAATAATCTTTTCTAATATTATCATCTTTTATATCTTTTATTATATCAAATAATAATTCTTTATTTAAACTATTTTTACTAGAATTATTCATCATATTAATTGTCTTTTTACATTCACAAAAATCATCATTATCTGAAAAACTAGATGAATCAGAGGAATAATAATTATCTTCTTCTTTTTCAGAATTAATTAGAATAGACATTAATTTATTTTTTAATTCAGATTCTTCAGAAAATAAAGCATTAATCTTTTTCTCTAATTTACAATTAGGAGCTATATGACCTAATTTACCACATTTATAACACTTAATAGGTTTTTTACTTCTTTTATCTTTCTTTTTCCTATAAAAGTTATTCTTATTAGACCAATCAGGATTATATTTATTCTTTCGCTGATATTTATTATATTTACTAGGATACTGTCTAACCTTTTTAGACCTTTTGTCTTGTGTAGAGGGCGGATGAGGACTTGCGATGCCAAATGCTTGACAGAAGGACCCCAATTCCTGTTTCTCAAGACCATATTTTCTCTGCAATTTAAAATCTTGACAGATTGATAAAGCTTCTTTTTTGAGAAATGCAAATAATTGACCATAAGTAATATTAGATAAATCCAAATTTTCCGTACCCATTTCTTTCATTAAACTAGTAATTAATTTTTGCGAAAATAAAGGAGGTAAACCAGTAATAAATTTTTCTTTCCAGAAAGACTGATTACAATCTGGTCTACGTAACACATTAGTAAGAAAAGTAGTTTTGTACCAGAAATAGTCTTTAAACAAAGGACATTTAAGATTAGTCAATGAAATCTTTAAACTAGTTAATTCTTCTTTTGGATTACCAATAAAATGCATAGAAAGAACATAAATTAAATAACTAGCACCGTCAGATTCATAATCAGTAGTTCTAATTACTTCATCATTAATAGTAACATCACGATGAACAACAGTTTGATGAGTCAAAATTTCCATTTGTTGCATTGGAGTAAACATATTATCCCACCAATTTTTTAATTGACCAGTAAATCCAGAAACAAAACACGAAGCGATTTGTCTTTCACTAATCTGAGGATACTTAGATTTATAAGCTATTTTAGCAGTACCCATTTCATGCAAAGTATTTGTTATTTCATATTCAGATTTACCATCAATATTCCATTCATATAAAGCACTTCCATCATATGATTTAGTATTAAACCTATTACGTTCTTCAAATTGAATATCAGGGGGAGTAGGTCTACTATGATAATTCATTACATTTCTATTATTAGACCATCTATTACTATATGATTTTCGATATGGACGTCTAGAGATACGATTAAGTTCTAAAGGTTCTAAAGGAGGAGTAGTTTCATAGAATTGGTTTTCTATGTCTTCTATATTATCTATGTCATCATTTTCTTGTTCAGATTCAGAATTATGTGAACTGCTAGATGATTCTTCACGAGGGGCAGTACGATTAATGGCATTAAGTCGAAGACCACTAAATTGTTTCTCAATCTGATGCAAAGCAGAAGAGGAAGATGGATTATTAGTATTACCTTCAATAGCTAAATTAATACGTTGTACTAACGAAATTTCTCTTTCTAATTCTCTAGGGAGAGAAGGAGACACTAGCGGTTTAGACACTTCATTAGGAAAATTACCACTTTTATTATCCAATTTTACCGAAATTAAATCCACTTGTTGAGCAATAGTTTGTAAAATCTGATTAGAATAATTATTCTGTTGATAAACCTTTTTAATATCTTCATAATCAACTGCTTCTTTATTATCTTTACCTTTTTTAAAAGGGGAAGCAATTATTTCGCCTTCTTTAGTATTAATCTTTATAGACTGTAAAGGAGGATGAATAGCTGATAAGATAGCATTATTATCTACCAATTGCCATTTTTTATATAAATTAGTCTGAACATTAATAGTAGATAGATTTTTATACATTATTTTTTCTTTCTGAAAATAATAATCTAACAATTGAAAGAAAGGAAAATTAAATTGTTTTTTATTGATATCATTAACCCATTCGTCTTTTAATTTTGAAATAATTTGTTTATCAAATTTTTCAAACCATATTCTTTTTTCATTATTTTCTGATGAAAAGTAATTTTTATTAAGAAAATCTTTATCTATAGAAAAGGGTTTTTTTAACATATTAATTTCCGAAAATTTCATTTGAGACTGAGTAGGAGAACCTACGGAGGAACTAGAATCGGGGATGACTTCAGGAAGAGGAGAAGTAAACTTAATCTTAGGATCAGTATAGGAATACCTGGAGGGTTCATATGAAGTACTAGGAAGATCGACTGAATATCTGGGTCGAGATTCTAAAGGATACCTGCAGGAGGAAGACTTAGACAACATATTATCAAATTTTAATAGTATTTTATTATCAGGGAGTTCTTCAATATTAGCCTGTGTTCTAACTGGATGTCTTTGAGCTATTATAGGTCTATCAATTAGAAGTTCATTAGGAATTGTAATTTCATTTCGAGACAATAATCTAGGTGTCTGAGTTTGAGTATTATCAGAATCAGTAATTACTAACACAGAATCACCTTCATTAGTAGGTTTTAATTTTAAAGCTGCAGGAATAATAGACTTCATTAATTTAAAATAAATACGATAAATTAACACAAATTTATCCGATTTAGGATCCATTTTCTTATTAGTAACATGTATGTCTAACAACAAAGATTGCATAATAGTAGGATCAATTAAACTGACAGAAAAATTAGGAGCACAATTAAAACGTATAGTACCATTACATAAATTAGTCTGTACTAAAGCAAGAACAGAATCATTATAATGAAGTAAACGATCATCACGTAAAGCCATGAAGACAGGAGTATCAACCCCACGCTTCATTAAAGGATGTAAAGCAATTTGTATTAAACCAAAATGCATAAAACGATAGCCTTGAGACAAGTAATAAGCAATAGCAGTATTAGTCAATAAAGAAATTGTTTTCTTGTCTTCTTCCATGGGATGAATCTCCTCATGGATTTTAATTGAATAAGCTTTATTAAACTCAAGTAGTCCTTGAGAGTATACAGTAGAAATACTTCTACTTGGCAGAGCTTCATGAATTAACTCATGTGAATTAAGAATGGATGAATATGATGAAGATGCAGACGATGATGCCATTATGGATGCAGGTCTAGATGAACTAGATTCTCCAAAGAGAAATCTTCTAACTTTTTCAGCCATTTTAATTAAATCTAACCTTACATATCTAAATGTAAAACTGAGAGATGCATAAACCTATATGGAACAAGGGGATCAAGCCGGGAACACCTATCTTCTAAGGCTTACCAACGGTCTTACTGATGCAAACAACCTCTTACCAACTATAGATGCATGCAGATGCTCACCCTTACCTTCAGATTTGTAAAATTATATTTAATCAAAATTTTTGAAAATGTTTGAAAATATTTTCTTTGAAAATTCTTTGAAAAATCCAGGCTCTGATACCAAAATGAAGCAGGATCGGTTTGCAGAAGAGATGGAGATGAGAAAGAAGGTGAAGTAGGTGGTAAACTAAAGTAAGAGTATAAAATTAAGACGCAGGACTTACGATTAGATGAAAGCACGGGAAAGGATTAAAGAAGTTTGAAAGATGCTTGAAAACTTGAAAGAGATTTTGAAAATCAGAGAAAAGTTTAGTAAATTCGCTCTGAGGCTTCTATTGATTAATCAGCCTTTAAATAGGCAAAGGAGGAGACATTATACAAGCGTGGAATCCGGAAATGGAGTCCGAAATTAAAGGTAAATGAAAGACAAGCTCTGGGTGTCCCTATCAATATCACCTCTCAATACCGTGATCATATTGATGCAGCTCATCATGTCCAGTACGTGATCCCTCACTGAAGTGTCCTCAGTCATCATAGTATTCATGAGTTTCCTCATAGCTGACTGTTTGGCTGCCCTGCCCTGATGTCCAAACATCTCCCTAAGGTTGAGCATCATATCATAGGCTGAGATAAACAACTGATGCTGGTGCTGCAGTACACTCGACATAGAAGCCAAGATATAGCACCGGGTCATCTCATCAGCCTTCTGCCACCTCGTATATGGCTCTCGCTGCTCAGGGGGGCATTATCACTGGGCTTAGGGGAGCACTCCTCAGTGAGCACGTACTTGTAACCCTCAGCTGTAAGGGCAATGCCCAGGTTACATTTCCAGTCAATGTAATTTGGACCCGTAAGTTAGTTCTAATTCAAAATAACAGCTAGCGGCTTGAACGACATATTAACAATTGAAAAATAAACAATCAAGTTTCAGTATACTTTTTTGAAAATATTGAAATCCTTAAAAACAATATAATCTCCATCGACATCTCTCACACCGGGATTAATGCAGGTCACGCGGGTGAACGTCTACGCCAACCCACATTCGTTCAAAAAGAACCGAAGTTCATTAATTTCACTATCTGACCAACGATGTTATGATCAATAAAATTAATAGTCAATGCTTTTAGCCGTACACATAAATAGCTTAACCTCGCGGGTGGAATACTAAAAATAGTACACTAAGTGTATGCCATTACGTGACTTCTAGGTTTGTTACTTAGGATACTAATGCGCCCTCAACAGAGAGGGTGTCACAACTTTCTCCAATTAAACTCACTATAGTCATCCCTTTGGAAATTCATTCCGGTGATATCTGTGATTGAAGACTTGTCCGCATAGAGGAAGGCCATAATACCAACTCGCAAGAATAACCATATCACCAATGAACCCGTAATGGAGGCCATGGGGATATTTACCAACCCACTCCCAGTTAGATTTTTAAGTTTGAGGATTTTTACGTTTTAACATGCAATATCTTAACTATGGATATTCGCACCCATAAAACCGTTGGAGTTTTAATATATGAATAATCTACCTTAGTTAATTGCACTTTACTTTTAAAACGGTTTGGTTTGGTTTTCGTTCATGTAAAATAAAACGAAAAACACACAATCAACAAAAAGACATAAATACGGGAAATTAAAGAAATAAAATTTCCCGACTATTATGGCCTTATCTATTATTAATTCCTTGACGCCTCGGTGACATGTCCCGTCATGTCGCTCCACTCGTTATTTGGATTCCTCTCAATTAGCTCGGGTTTTCTCGGTTTACTACGTAATTAGGAATCACCCAAAATTACGAGAAACCAAGACCCGTGCACATCAGTTACCCAAAATAACATCTTCGTCATAATACATAAATTCCTACATACAAAGGCATTTTTCTAGGAATTTAAAGACGACAATATTAGATCAAATCCTACTACAAGATTTTTCTAATCCTACACGGCTTCCAGCTCGTGGCTATTACTATTAAAGACATTTTCATTCGAAAACAATACTAGCCCGGACATGTCCCGAGGTTTATGAATGAAAAATAAAATTCTACCATAATAGCCGAGAAACTAATAACCACTTGTTTAAACATTTCAAAAAAATAATAATGCCAAAATAAAGCAGTGTAATAAATTAAACAAGTATAAAGCCAAAACACACGCTCTAATACCAATTTGAAGGAAAATAGAACAAGCCTGGGCTAAATTGAAAATCTCACATTCGTGCAATGCATTCTAGAATTGGAAATTTTTGACGAAGCTCAGGCTCAAATTGATTTTCCCATGAACAGATCTAGGCTTATACTTATTTAATTTATTAAATCGACAACTAACGCACAAAGATTGAACCTTTAATTAAAAGCGGAAGGATTAAAGGATATACCTTTGAAGTGAAGTCCAACGCAATAAGAAAAACCAAATCAAAGCTTGCGATTACCATCGAAATCGGAAAGATAACTCCAAGAAACTTCGAATATTGCGTTGGCAATAATCTATCGAAGTATGCTATCAAGACCCACGGAAACCCACTAAGAAAAACCCTTTGAAATAAACTAAATCTTCTCAAAATCCGATCTTAGTATCAGCCCATTTGATGTCTGTTGTCCAGCTTTAGCCCGCCGCACAAAAACCCACAAAATCCAGCATCTTGGTCACAATCTGGACGAACCCAAACACGGATCACCAAAAGAGAGATCAAACATGATGAACCCGGGTCAAGCACACTAAGAGAATTGGACTTTAAGCTGATCGAAATTGAAGAATGCGGTCGAACTGCTCAAGAAAACTGGCGGACAACAATTTAATCCATGGGCTTCGATAAAGCTTTGATCTTTGAGCTTCGTTTGATTCGAGAGAATGAGTATTCAAGTTTGAGTTTGAGAAAAAACTTTAAAAAGGAGAAGTTCTCTCTCTAGAACTTTCTCACTCTAAGAGGAAAGACTTGTCTTGCAATGTTTTTCTTACGTTTCTTTGGTCTTAAGCTTTCTATTTATACGGAGCTCTTAAGGAGACCTAGTGGGTTTTTGAGTTGGGCCTTTTAATTTGACTTTCGTTGACCGCTTAGTCTTTCCTAGACTAATTAATCCAATCGACCCATTCGAATTAATTTCTTAACCCACTTCGTTAATTTAATTTAATCAAACCCTTAGGATTAATTAATTCAAATAGAATTAATTTCTTATTTCACTTTGTCAATTAAATATTAATGAAACCTTTAGGATTAATTAATTCACTTGGTCGATTAGTCAAATACATAATTAGTCATACCACTATTAGACTAACTATGGAACTACCGCTCAAAAATAACTTTACATCGCGCCACTTTATTTTCTTCTATCTCCCCATATTAAAGATCTAGTGCTCTTCAGTTTAACAATTTACTAACAAACTAATTTACCGACTTCTTGGTATCTGAAATTAGTACCACTCGACCTTGTTATTATACCAGATGTAAAGTCCACTGGACAATTTTAGTACAATAAACCTTACGAGTTCATCTCGAGAGCACCATCAACCTGGTGAACCGGTATGTGGATTCCTCTGACTAGCAACGACACGTAAGAAGCTAAACACCGCATACCCAACCTACCAAGGTATAGGCCTCAATTGACAGCACTCTTTGGCATATCAAAGCATACGATATCTAACTCTCACGCCCGTCTCGATCTCAGGATTGAGAGACTGAATATTAGGACCGAATTGACTACGCCGATCAGTACAAGTCAATTCTATCCAAATTGGTCATGCTCAAATGCCCCGGGCATATCCATGTGATTTAAATTAGTCTAGATAAACTAATTTCCAAAGCACACGATAACCTATACCGATAGTATGTTCAGACTATCTCAGTTACGAGCATACTTTTTATATATCAATACTTTAACCAATAATGGTATTTATTGTGTCTTTCACACACCCCGTTATCTAGTTATATGATATAATGGAACAATTTAATACTAAAACAAAATGATATGTCATCTGTGGATAAGCCATAGCCTTTCTGTATTCAAAACTAACAAAACTTACTATAGTCATCTTACTTAGAAATTCATAATCGAGTGATCTCGTGGTTGGACTCATCCGAATGGAGGAAGGCCCTAATGCCAATGCGTAAGTCCACCCACATCACATATGAACCTGTAATGGTGGCTATGGCAATATTAAACCAACCCGCTCCTACTTAGATTTCTAAATTGAGGGTTTTTTTGGTTTTAACATGAAATTAACTAATCCTAAGTTATATGCAAACATAAAACCATTAATGCTTTAAAATCAAGCATCTAAAATACAACACAAAAATTAAAGCACAAAAATTAAAAAACATAAATATGGGAAATAAATACGAAAAATAAATTTATCGACTATCATGGTTTTTAATTGCTTCCATCTTCTACCTTGATCTCGTGTCCCATCACGTCACTCAATGTATTGAGTCTTGAAACTTCAAAAAACAACATCTGGAAGAAAAACGGGCCAAAACGTGAACCAAAGATACAAATTGAAAAATTATCTGCCCGGACCCGGTCTTTCGTGCTACGCATTCTAGAATCGGAATCCTTGACTAGGCCTAGACTCTAGCACAATCGCTATTCCAACCCTTGCTTGAAATAACATTGCCAGGATATTGGTTTGTACTTATTCGATTTATCATGCAACAAAATAAATTCTAATTAAAAGCGAAATCATAGATGTTGGAAATTGTTTAGGTGTTTAATCTAATTAAATGGCGAAATCCAAAACTATAAGGATCGGATCTTACCCTTGAAGCGTAATCGGTTGCGTACGTCGCCTGGCTCCTCTGAGAAGACGGCGTTTCTCTGTCTCCAAAATCCTTCCTCGAAGGATTCTCTACTCTTACACACGAAAGTCTTCGCAGGTTGGTGCTAGCCGATCTTGCCTACCAGGAGAATTTGGGAAATCCTGTGTATTTTTGACTGATGAGAATAATTCAAAATCATCATCCTACAACAATCATATCCCTAGGATATATGTAGAGAATTAATTTCAAAAATCAGTATTGTAATTATCCAATTATAACTTAACTGATTCTAGTCATATTCCGAATCAGCATTATTACCAAATATTATTTTACTGATTCCAAATCAGTATTTAAATAATATATTTACTAATTCCAAATCAGCCTTAAATAATACCTTAAAGATTTGGGTTATACACCAAGCCCATGGATCAACCCATGATCCATGGATCAGGCTGATGGGTCAAGAACTTCAATTGCAATTAAGTCCCTTGATTTATCAGCCTGTCTCAAATTTTCCCAGGTAATTAATTAACTATTAATTAATATCCCAGAGCTTCTCAATAATATTTAATTAAACCATTTAATTAAATCTTCTTTATTTAAGTATAACAATTATACTTATTGTAGGCAAGAATACTTATTCTGCATCATCGAACCTTCTTATGTGCGATCCTGTAGGCCCATTCCAAATTGGCAACGGATAACTCAATCTCATTGATTAATCCATAAGTCATTAGTGGTCTCTAGCAAGACATAATGACTACCCAATTCAGAATGAAGAGTCGAATGGAGATTCAACACAACCTTTTCGAGCAAACTGCGTACGATCCTCTACATCGATATCCCGTTTAGCATAAGGGATGGAATCATCATCCTTATGTAGCTAAACGTTTACTTGATCTCTTAGTGACACTGAATCCATCAAGCAAATGATATCCTTATCATTCCTTGGGCATGGCCATGCACTTTCAGTTCACCATCAAGTGGCCAAGATATCATCTCTCACTTAAGAGAGATTTGTAGTCCCATCACTTCACCTACATATCTTAGCATGAATCATAGTGTACCCAATCATACCCGTACTTGGCAACCTGTTACGGCCCCGTTAAGCGTATGTCAAAGCACACTACAATTCACCTTAGACCATATAGTGATTTCTGGTGTAAGGATCCTAGTACCAGTACTACTCAAAAGAATCACTCATGATCTAATTAGTCCATGGAGTGTTTCTTTTGGCAGATCGATTTCATGAATTTAAATATGCACAAGGATATTACTATCATGAAATCAACTCATTTGATAAACAATCAATCAAGCAACAAATGTCTTACTTACATAAATACCCTCAAAGTATATTTACATAAATAACCCTCTGCCACTTGCCCGATGAAGGGCTATGTCCTAAACTGTTTAAGACCAAGCTCTATTACATGTCTATCAAACTTTGACTGTGGTAGAGCTTTTGTGAGAGGATCTGCTATATTGTCGTCTGACCTTATTTTGCACATTTTCACATCTCGTCGATCAATGATCTCTCGGATGAGGTGAAACCTTCTGAGTATGTGTTTGGTTTTCTGATGTGACCGAGGCTCCTTAGCTCGTGCGATAGCCCCGTTATTGTCACAGAAAAGTTCTATCGGATCTTGGATACTCGGTATCACTCCGATGTCTGACACGAACTTTCTCAGCCAAACAGTTTCCTTTGCAGCATCTGATGTAGCAATGTACTCAGACTCTGTTATAGAATCGGCTGTTGTATCTTGCTTTGAGCTTTTCCAACTTATTGCACCGCCATTCAGACTAAACACGTAGCCTGATTGTGACTTCATGTCATCTTGATCATTTGGAAAGCAGCATCAGCGTAACCTTATACAATGAGCTGTTCTTGTCCTCCATACACTAGCATTAATCCTTTAGTTCTTCATAAGTACTTCAGGATTGCTTTGACTGCAGTCCAATGATCCATCCCTGGATTTTGTTGGTATCTGCTAGTCATGCTAAGTGCATGTGCAACATCCGGATGGGTACACAACATGGCATACATGATAGATCCTGTTGCCGAAACATATGGGACTCTACTCATTGTATCCCTCTCATATCTTATTGAAGGACCTGAGTTCTTTTTCAAGAGAAGGCCATGTCTAAATGGTACCTTTCCATTTTTGGAGTTAGACATATTGAATCCTTTCAATATCTTGTCTATGTACCCTTATTGACTTAGTCCTAGAAGCCTTTTAGACATATCTCTATAGATCTTGATACCTAGTATCGTTTCAGCTTCTCCTAAGTCTTTCATAGAAAATACACTCCCCAACCCTTGTTTGATATCTTTCATCAAGGGAATGTCATTTCCTATGAGAAGGATGTCGTCCACATATAGGACAAGGAAAACAATCTTGCTCCCACTAACTTTCTAGTAAACACAAGGCTCATCTTCGTTCTTGATGAATCCGTAACCTTTTACTTTCTCATCAAAACGAAGATTCCAACTTCGAGATGCTTGCTTTAGTCCATAGATGGACCTCTGAAGCTTACATACTCGATTAGGATGCTTTTGATCGATGTATCCCTCGAGTTGTTTTATATAAACATCCTCGAGTAGGTTTCCATTTAGGAAAGCCATCTTAACATCCATCTGCCATACCTCATAGTCAAAATATGCTGCTATGGCAAGCATTGTCCTAATAGACTTGAGCATCATGACAGGAGAGAAGGTTTCATCATAGTCTATACCATGAGTCTGTCTGAAACCTTTAGCCACTAGTCGTGCCTTGAAGATCCCGCCAGGTTTTATCTTGAAAATTCACTTGCAATCGACAACCTTTGCCTGAACAGGAGGGTCAATCAAAGTCCACACTTTATTGTCCCTCATGGATTGCATTTCAGATTCCATGACTTGCAGCCATTTATCTGAATCTGGACTTTCTAAAACCTGTTTGTAGGTCATGGGCTCATCAGAGTCCACCAAGATCAAATCTTGATCGTCAGTCACGAGAAATCCGTATCTCTCGGGTTCATGACGAGATCTACTAGACCTTCTAGGTTCTTGTGTTGTTGACTCAGGTTGCTTATCTTCATGAGTTTCCATGTCAACTTCCATATGAGTTTCTGTAGATCGTTTTACATTCTCTTGTGGTTCTTAAACTTCTCCGAGTTCTATTCTACTCCCACTGTCTTTCTTGCACAGAAATTCTTTCTCTAAGAAAGTAGCTCCTAGAGTAACGAACACTTTGTTCTCTGTTGGGTTGTAGAATTGATATCCTTTGGTTTCCTTAGGATATCTCACAAATAGGCATTTGTCAGTTTTGGGTTCAAGCTTATTACTTTGTAAACGCTTTACATGAGCTTGACAACCCCAAACTCGCAGATAGGACATATGGGGCTTCCGACCCATCCATATCTCATATGGAGTCTTATCTACTGCCTTGGATGGAATACAATTCAATAAGTAGGCAGCAGAAAGGAGAGCATAACCCCAAAAGGATGTAGGGAGAGTCGCTAGGCCCATCATTGATCGAACCATATCTAATAAGGTCCGATTTCTCCTTTCGGATACACCATTCCATTGAGGTGTTCCCGGTGGAGTCAGCTATGAAACAATTCCACACTGTTTTAGATAGCCATCGAACTCATCACTAAGGTATTCACCTCCCCGATCGGAGTGAATAGCCTTAATCCTTCTATCCAACTGATTCTCTACTTCGTTTTTAAACTCTTTGAACTTTTCAAAAGTTTCACTTTTATACCTCATTAAGTAGACATACCCATATCTACTAAAGTCATCAGTAAAAGTCACGAAATATTCAAATCCACCTCTGGCTTGTGTGCTTATTGGTCCACATACATCTGTATGTATTAGGGCCAATAGCTCACTTGTTCTTTCACCTTTCTTGTTGAAAGGACTCTTTGTCATTTTGCCTTGCAAGCAGGGTTCACATGTATCATATGATTCAAAATCAAATGAACCAAGCATTCCATCCTTGTGAAGCTTTTGAACTCGCTTTTCATTTGCATGGCCTAATCGACAATGCCAAAGGTATGTTGGACTTAAATCATTTTTAGATGATTTAGCTTTCTTTTCTATGTTATAGAATGGTTTTTCTTGGGTCAAATCCAAGACATACAGACTGTTACACATAGTTGCAACTTCGTATAAAATATCATTTCGATATAAAGATAACGAATTATTCTCTATAATAAATCGAAAACCTTTATTATCTAAACTCGAAACTGAAATAATATTTCTGCTCAAAGCAGGTACATAATAACAATTTTCAAGTTCGATATTTAAACCAAAAGGTAAAGACAGAGTGTAATCTCCAACTTCAACAGCTGCAACTCTTGCCCTGTTGCCCACTCGGAGATCTACTTCACCTTTCTTTGTTATCCTTCTATTTCTGAGTCCCTGCACATTAGTACAAATGTGAGCCCCACAACCAGTATCTAATACCCATGAGGTGGACATAGAAAGATTTATTTCTATAACAAAGATGCCTGAAACTTGTTCACGAAACATTTTCGTCAGTGACTCATAAATTCGGAACGCTTCCAAATTCATGAACTGCTTTTGAAGCTTGCCTGTCATAGACGTGATCATCAAGCATGTCACATCATCGGAGTCACTTTTCAGCTTATCCCAGGCTCGTTGGAACAGTTGCCGAAGCATTTTGTGGTGGTTCAGGTAAAGAGGTCTCTAGGACATGTAGCTTCCTTTCTTGTTTGAGAACTATTCTCAAGTTTCTTTCCCAATCTAAGAAGTTTGGTCCAACCAATTTATCTTTATCCAATATACTTCTTAGAGTAAAGTTTGAGATAACATTTGTGCTATATGATGTCATTTCTACAAAGAGTAAATGCAAAATATTACAATGAGTTTTGAAAAATGTTTTCCACAATAGCCAAAATTGAATTCCTAAACAATTTTGTGTTGGTGCTAAATTGTGGGCCGAAAATCCACAAAGAGTCAACCCCAGTCTTGCTTTGGCAAGTATCGTAGAGATCGGGCTCTTCTGGTAGGCAACGTTCAAATCACATTCCGTGCAATCTAACGCTTTCCAATTGCATACCATGCAACTTTTCGGCGATATGATGAACATTCTAAATGTTTGACACCATCTTATCTTTGCAAAATTAATCCCTAGTCAACTTATCGGGTCAAGCTAGGATTAATTTTCCCAAGTTAAACCATCCCTCAAGGCATCACATCAATAGACATCCACACAAATTTTCCATAACAAGTGGTAGTGATAAAGTTGAGCATCTAATACCCAAACAGTTTTTCCACTCATTAATGGTAGTGATAAAGTTGGGCACTATTATGTAACAACCCGCCGCACGAAGAAAACCTGAGGCCCTTGGGCTCTCCAAGTCCACCAGACGTTCGACGCTCAAGCGGGCCCTCAAGTATGGAAGCCAAATCTTGGGTTTTTGGGATTTAAGTTTGATCGGCTTAACATGCATTTTCATTTATCATTCATTTGCATAAATAAAAGAATGAATTAAAGCGATGAACTGGACTCTAGTATATTTCAGGGCCTTTTAAAATTCTTCATGTTTGGGCCTCCGCTCCTGAGTTCCACCATGGACTCCTCTTGGAACCTCCTTTTGGGCCTAACTATTACATGATGATTTTTATAGGCACGCAGGCCCAAATTCAAAATTAGCTCGCAGGCCCCAACTTTTAAAACGTTAAAATTAAAAGCCCAGTTCATGCTTTGAAACACATAAAATGCATATGCTCATACAAGCCAATTTTAATTTAAGCCGATTAATTTTAAGGATTGTGTAACTATTACAGAATTAAAATTGATCGTGTCATGATCAATTTTAATCAATCCTTCCGTTCATTTTACATTTATCCAAAATGATGCATGAACATGCTTGCATAATTATGATGCTTCAAATAAAATTTAAACAATTTAAATAAGAATCAAAATTAAAATAAAATAAATAAATAACAATTCAAAATTTAAACAAATTAATTAATCTAATTAATTAATTATCTATTTATTTATTCATCTTTTCTAATTATTTTAATCCAATTAAAATAATCCAAAATTTTAAATTTAAACTTATAGGATAAAACTCTAAATTAATCCTATCTTTATCTAATAAGATTATTTAATTAAAATCTTATTAAATAAAATTCAGAAAATTTTAAAATTTTAATTTTCTGAAACTTTTTGGGCTATTTGGTAATTTAAATAAAATTCTGGACTAGGGTTTTGAGGAGGACTCAAAGTCCAAGGGCCATTTTTCAATTTTAAAACTATTTTAAAATGGGGCATATTTGGGGTTTTATGGTGCGGCGGGGGCATTTTAGTCTTTTTAACCCCTAGGCTTTTATCACCCCCGCCGCGACTGTTCTTCTTCCCCGACCTTCCTTTTGCCGGTTTTCTGAGCCCGCCTCCGATCATCTTCCCGGCGAAAAAAAAACCCTCCCGGTGAAGATGAATAAAGCGAAACTCATCAAAAAACCCTTGCTAAGAAAACCCGAACGTCCAACTATCGATTCTCGGGTGAAAACGTAACAACAACGAAAACCCAGAAAAACCGGTGAGCCTGTTTTCAGGGAAGAAAAATCAAGCAAAAAGATCTTGAAATTCTGGCAGAGTAATGACCAAATCGTTTTGAAACCAAAATCCCGAGACCATCCCGGTATATTATGTTTTCCCGGTGATAAAACGCAACAAACGAAAGGAAAAAAAATCATCAAATGAAACAACTAAACCCAGTTTTAGCATCATCATTTTTCCGGCAAAATCAAGACAAAAACCACAGCAGCCCAGATTTTCGAAACCAAAAATATTGAACCCAGCAAATAAATTTTGAAAACCCAAAAGAATTTCTGTTCAAAACATTCTTCCAGCCAAACGGAAATAACGATTTCGAAGACCAGATTTCCGTTTTAATCAGAGGGTAAGCTTTTTTTCTGCTATAGCCAATTTGGTTTTTCCAATGAGGGTTTCCAAAACCCAGAAAACCAAAACCAAATTTAGCCCTTGTTTAATTCTGGCCCAAAAAAAAAATTTTCTCAATTCCCAAAACAATTTTGACGACAGAATTTTTTTTTTCAGCCACATAAATTAATTCTCAAAACAAACAATTTGTTTTAAACAATTAACTTTATTTTAACACTAAAGCAACCTGGCTCTGATACCACTGTTGGAAATTGTTTAGGCATTTAATCTAATTAAACGGCAGAATCCTAAACTATAAGGATCGGGTCTTACCCTCGAAGCGTAATCGGTTGCGCACGTCGCCTGGCTCCTCTGAGAAGACGGCGTTTCTCTGTCTCCAAAATCCTTCCTCGAAGGATTCTCTACTCTTACGCACGAAAGTCTTCGCAGGTTGGTGCTAGCCGATCTTGCCTACCCGGAGAATTTGGGAAATCCTGTGTATTTTTGTCTGATGAGAATAATTGGAAATCATCATCGTACTACAATCATATCCCTAGGATATATGTAGAGAATTAATTTCCAAAATCAGTATTGTAATTATCCAATTATAACTTAACTGATTTTAGTCATATTCCAAATCAGCATTATTACCAAATATTATTTTACTGATTCCAAATCAATATTTAAATAATATTAACTAATTCCAAATCAGCCTTAAATAATACCTTAAAGATTTGGGTTATACACCAAGCCCATGGATCAACCCATGACCCATGGATCAGGCTGATGGGTCAAGAACTTCAATTGCAATTAAGTCTCTTGATTTATCAGCCTGCCCCAAATTTTCCCAGGTAATTAATTAACTATTAATTAATACCCCGGAACTTCTCAACAATATTTAATTAAACCATTTAATTAAATCTTCTTTATTTAAGTATAACAATTATACTTATTGTAGGCAAGAATACTTATTCTGCATCGTCGAACTTTCTTATGTGCGATCCTGTAGGCCCATTCCAAATTGGCAACTGATTGATTAATCCATAAGTCATTAGTGGTCTCTAGCAAGATATAACGACTACCCAATTCAGAATGGAGGGTCGAATGGAGATTCAACAAAACCTTTTTGAGCAAACTGCGTACGATCCTCTACATCGATATCCCGTTTAGCATAAGGCATGGAACCATCATCCTTATGTAGCTAAACGTTTACTTGATCTCTTGGTGACACTGAATCCATCAAGCAAATGATATCCTTATCATTCCTTGGGCATAACCATGCACTTTCAATTCACCATCAAGTGGCCAAGATATCATCTCTCACTTAAGAGAGATTTGTAGTCCCATCACTTCACCTACATATCTTAGCATGAATCATAGTGTACCCAATCATACCCGTACTTGGCAACCTGTTACGGCCCTGTTAGGCATATGTTAAAGCACACTACAATTCACCTTAGACCATATAGTGATTTCTGGTATAAGGATCCTAGTACCAGTACTACTCAAAAGAATCACTCATTATATAATTAGTCCATGGAGTGTTTCTTTTGGCGGATCGATTTCATGAATTTAAATATGCACAAGGATATTACTATCATGAAATTAACTCATTTGATAAACAATCAATCAAGTGAAAAATGTCTTATTTACATAAATACCCTCAAAGTATATTTACATAAATAGCCCTCATTAGGGCACATTCACCAACAATAGAAAAGTACCTCTTGAAGCGTGTTAACTCATGTGATCGCTTGTACTACTCAAGACTATGATTGCACGTTGTGTGGGTAATGATCTAGCAACCAATTGATCAGCAATCAACACAACTGGGTTGTCAGAAAATTTAACAACCGCCTGTCGCCTTATACATATGAAAACACGCGCCGCCGAATTTTGGACAAAAATTTGCCGCCCAAACTGAAGAAAAATCAGCAGCCTTTGAGCTTTAAAAATTTGATTCTAGTGAGAGAAAATATTTCTCTCTCTAGGATTTTCTCTCTGTAAGTTTTATTGTCTTGAAAACTAATGAATTGTGTGTTGTCTAATTGCTAATCCCTTGTCTATATATAAAGTTACAAGAGAGACCCCAAGTTGGTTTAGGATTGGTCTTCCTAATGGGTTTAGGTAATTAATTAGTTTCCAAATCCAATTAGGTAACTAATCTAATAGGATAATCCAAATCCAATTAGATTTTCTAATCTCTAGGATTTCCTAATTCTAATTGAAGCTTAAGAATTAATTAATTAATTAAATAATTCCACTTTATTAATTACTTAATTAACCCTTAGGAATAATTAATTAATTATACTTATTCAATTAAACCACTACAAAATTAATCGTACCTTTAACGGATTAATTTTGGCACTACCATCCTACACAAGAATTGCTTCCGAGACAACTAAATTAATTTATTCTTAATCTCCCCATATCAAAGATTTAGTGCTCGTTAATTTATTAATTTACTGATAAATTAATTAACCTCTTTAATTCTGAGACTAGTACCACTCGACCTCTTTACTATACTGGACATAATCTACCGGCCGGGTTTAGTGTAATAAACATTACAAGTTCATCTCGGGAGCACCATCACCCCAGACGCACTGGTACATGGTTTCCTTTCGACCAGCAGCAGCACACCAAGTAACTAAACACGCGCACCCAACCCACCGAGACTATTGGTCACAATTGACCTCACCCATTGGCAGATCAAAGTACACTATGTCTAATCCTCATGCCCACTCAAGTATAGGGATTAAGAGACAAAATACTAAGAACGATTTGTCTATTAAATCAGTACAAGACAAATCATTCTAAGTTGTTAAGTTCAATACGCCCCGGGCATATCTATATGACTCAATTAGTTTAGACAAAACAATTATCTGAATCACATAATAACCTAAACTGACAGTTTGTCCAAAGATGTCTCGGTTATGAACATCATTTATATATCATGTCTTTTAACCAATGATGAGATCTACTGTGTCACACCAGTACCTTTTCATCTAACTACATAATATAAATGGACAAATAATGCACAACAAATAAACCAAAATATTAAATCTATATATTAACTGAGAAAATGTATAATACACGCATAACTTATGTATTCAACTCTAACACCCCCTTCAAGGTGTTGCATTGTCAAGTTGATAATGAACCAACTTCCAATAACAGAATGGGGAAAAGGAGAATTCCATTCCTAATATAACACTTACAGTGCTTCAGATATTTCAATGCATCCTACCAATAAATTGGACAACACATAACAGGTACAGACATTTGATTATTCTCAGTAATATTAAGATCGTAACATTTTGAAGGCTACTAGTTATATTATACTATTTAAATAAAATCAAATATTCATATCTGGCAGGAATAACATCTGGACTAGCTATGCAAGATTTCCCTAAATTGACAGAATTCCTTCATAACAAGTTACCTTCATAAAAAGGTAATAATATGATACATTTCCAACTCTTCTTTCTTCTCTCTTTCTTTTCTTAAACCATACATTTTGATGCTATTAAAAAAATAGCACAAAATAACTAACGTGCTCTTGTCGTTGTAAAAGGCTTTAGGCGAACACTCAAAAATAAAATTTATAATAAACAAAACAAAAACACTAAAAATATAGTATTTAAGGTTTCGTTCCCATGAAATTTGTGGTCTTGAGGAAAGTGGTTGTTGGGTTCGAGTCCTTACTTTCTACAATTTCTAGTAGTTTAAGTAGCCTAAGAATCTAAGAAAGTAAAATAAGATAGTGGTTTGGCTAAAGTCATACAAATAAAAAAATAAAGTAAATAAGATAGTATGGGTAAAAGGCGGAAAATCACACCACAACCAAGATCCAATGGGCTATTGTTAAGTAAATTATAATGCAATTGTTTAAGAACACTTTAATATCGTCGTCACCGAATCTATAAGGACTAAAACTAGCAAATAATAGAAATAGGGTTGTCAATCCTATCTATTATCAATCCTCTACTTTACCAACATCAAGATCGAGTAAAATCATCCAATTCAATACCACTCATTCGAAAAACAATGAAACTTGTAACACAAGACATCACTATTCTATCAATCACATGTTCATCAAACTAGATATCAACCACGTATCTCAATAATAAAGTAGATTCAACTTGTAGATCGACGACAAGAAAAAAACCATATCCAAAAATTGGAATTAATCAATTCTTGCAAGAAACCCACTTAACAATATGCATGAATAACCAAAGAAGGGAACAAAAACCACATGGAAGTAATGAGAATATCCCAAAATAGTTCGAGTAATAAGAAAGGCGAGGCCTTAGCATCCATAATGCAAGATAACTAATCAATCCTTAGCACCTTCACCTTATTAAAACACCAATCGTCACTAAATCCATTGTCTTGCCCACATATTTAGAAAATCCACTACCCTCTATCACTTGAAGGGTAGATTCTTTGAACATGAATGTTCTAAGAGAGTTCATAGTGTCTCTGTGTGTGTGTGTGTGTGTGTGAAAAGGTTAGAAAGGGCGTGTTTCTTCCTCACGAAGCTAAACTCTCTAAATTATGAAAAACACACCTAAGGTGTGTTGTATGTGATAGACTATGTCTTTACAAGGAGTTTTGGCAATTAAGAAAGGTTATAGAGGGCAAAAATTGGTATTACATAATAAAATTCATGCCTAGGGTAAAGTTAGTGAAGGAAACAGAACAAGCCCGGGCTAAATCGAAAATCTCACTTTCGTGCTATGCATTCCAGGATCGGAGACTTTCGACTCGGCTCAGGCTCAAATTCATTTCACCTGAACGGATCTAGGCTTATACTAGTTCAATTTCTTACAACGACACGCTAAAAATTAAATTTTTAATTTAAAGCAGAATTCTTAATGATTATACATTTGAAGCGTGTCCCTAACAATAAGAAAACCAAAGCTGAAAATCTAGTTGTTTACCGACTGGGACCAATCTCGAGAAAATCCCGATAACAACTCCGTCTCTACCTAGAAATTGCATGGGAGCCTATCCACAAAGTAGCTAAGACACTAATGAAGAGATCTATATGAGACCCACTTCAAAAACTCATCAGATCCTCAGTAGATCGTTGCCCGAAGATTACTGTGCTTATTTACCGGCTACTGCCTATTTATCGCCTGGCTGCGAAATCCACTCGAAATCCCAAGGATAACCCCAAATAACCTCAAACTTGGGTGGGAAGTATCTACGAGGTGGCTAAAGAAATCCAAACTTCAAGAAACTCACAGATCTGAAAAATAGATCTAGCCCGGGAAACTGTTTCTAATCTGAAAACCACACCGCCTCAATAAAACTTCGTGGGTAAGCTATTTGCTCGTAGATCTAGACTTTGGCAAACCAAAATGAATGACGTAACAAATAAACAAAGCCCACTATGAAAATGCACCAAAACGGCGCTGAAAAATCCAAAAAACGCAGGGAACGTTAACTGCCCAGAAAAAGAGCGGCGAACGGACATCTCGAGTGGCGTTTGAACTTCCAGGCGGTGGTCTTGGGCTTCTAGAATATTGGGCTAAGTTTATCGAACAAGAAAGATTGCAAACCGACTTCGAAAAAGAATTCTCAATAAGGAAGAAAGAATTCTCTCTCCAGACTTGTCTTTCTCACTCTAAGGCATTTGCCTACAAGGTTTCTAATGTCTTCAAATATGCCTAACATTAGCTATTTATAGGGAGCTCCTTGGGAGCCCTGGTGGGCTTTTGAGTTGGGCCTTAGTATTTGACTTTCGTTGATCCCTTAGTCTTCCCTAGCCTAATCAACTCCAATCGATCATTTCGAATTAATTTCTTAACCCATTTTGTTAATTTAATTTAATCGAACTCTTAGGATTAATTAATTCAGATAAAATTAATTTTCTTAATCCACTTTGTCAATTACATATTAATTAAACCTTTAAGATTAATTAATTCACTTTATCGATTAGTAAAACCCATAATTAGTCGTACCACTAACGAACCAATTATGGAACTACCGCTCAAAAATGACTTTACATCGCGTCACTTTATTTTCCTCTATCCCCCCACATTAAAGATCTAGTGCACTTCGGTTTATAAATTTACTGACAAACTAATTCACCGACTTCTTGGTATCTAAGATTACTCGACTTTCTTATTATACCGGGCATAAAGTCCATGTAAGTACAATAAACCTTACGAGCTCATCTCGGGAGCACCATTAACCCGGCGAACCGGTACGTGGATTCCTCTGACTAGCAATGACACGTAAGTAGCTAAACACTGTATACCCAACCTACCGAGGTATAGGCCTCAATTGACCGCACTCTTTGGCACATCAAAGCATATGATATCCAACTCTCAAGCCCGTCCCAATCTCCGAATTGAGAGACTAAATACTAGGACCGAATTGACTACGCCGATCAGTACAAGTCAATTCTATCCAAACTGGTCGTGCTCAATATGCCCCAGGAATATCCGTGTGATTTTAATTAGTCTAGATAAACTAATTTCCATACCACACGATAACCTATACCGATAGTATGTTCAAACTATCTCAGTTACGAGCATACTTTTTATATATCAATACTTTAACCAATAACAGTATCTACTGTGTCTTTCCACACCCCGTTATCTAGTTCTATGATATAATGGAACAATTTAATACTGAAACAAAATGATATATCATCTGTGGATATTAGTTTTTGATACAAGTCATAGCTCTTCTGTATTCAAAACTAACAATCTCCCACTAATACTCAAATCTATGCTAAGAAGTACAAAAACTGTCCAACCCGCTATTACACTATTGTCATAGTGAAATCTACAGAACACTTTTAAGCTCACATGGCTCCCTCAAGAATCTGACAACCATGCCCTCTACATTTCTCTCAAAGACCTTTGGGCTCAATGGCTTTGTGAAAGGATCTGCAAGGTTGTCATCTGATGCTATCTTGACCACGGTCACATCTCCCCTCTTTACGATCTCTCGTATCAGGTGGTACTTGCACTCTATGTGTTTAATCGCTTTGTGGGCTCGAGGTTCCCTCGAGTTAGCAAACTGCACCATTGTTATCACAATAAACTGTGACAGACCTAGGCAACTCAGGAACCACAACTAAGTCCACAAGGAATTCCGGAGCCATACAACTTTTTTTGCTTCCTCTGATGCGGTAACGTACTCAGCCTCCATAGTAGAGTCCGCCATGCATTTTTGCTTGACACTCCGCCATACTATGGCTCCACTTCCTAGAGTAAACACAAACACAAACCCAAAGGTAAACTTACACTTGTCCATATCACCTTGAAAATCTGAATCTATGTAACCCAATGGCACAAGCTCCTGCACTCTATAAACTAGGACATAATCTCTTGTCCTGCGCAAGTACTTGAGAATGCATTTTACTGCCTCCCAGTGAGCCTTCCCAGGGGTACTCTGATATCTGCTAACCATGCTAATGGCAAAGCAAATATCAGGCCTCGTACATAACATAACATATATTAGGCTGCCCACTGCAGAAGCATAGGGTATCGCCTGCATGGCATCTATCTCCTCAACAATATTAGGACACTGCTCCTTAGACAAATGCACCCTATGCCTGAAAGGTAGTGAACCTTTCTTGGAGTTTTGCATGTTAAAACGGGCAAGAATCGTGCCAATGTAGGATGCTTGGGAGAGAGTCAGAGAACGTCTCCTATGATCTCGAATAATCTTGATCCCAAGGATATGTCCAGCCTCTCCCAAATCCTTCATATCAAATTAATTAGACAACCATGCCTTTACGTCTGACAACACCTTCGTACTATTGCCAATAAGAAGGATGTCATCTACGTAAAGTACGAAGAACATCACCGTATCACCATCACGCTTACGATAAACACACTGCTCATTCAGACACTAAGTGAATCCATAGGACTGGATAACCTCGTTAAAACGGATGTTCAAAGATCTGGATACTTGCTTAAGTCCATAAATGGACCTCCTAAACCTGCATACCTTCTGCTCTTGGCCCTGAATAACGAAACCCTCTGGTTGCTGCATAAATATCGTCTTCTCAAGACTTCCATTAAGGAAAGCTATCTTGACGTCCATCTGCCAAATCCCATAGTCCATATGAGCAGCTATGGTCTAGAGAATCTGGATCGACTTAAGCATAGTTAATGGGGAAAAGATCTTCTCATAATCGATACCCTCTTTCTGAGTATACCTCTTCGCCACAAGCCTAGCCTTGAAGGTCTCAATGCTCCCATCAGATCCTCTCTTTCGCTTGTAGACCCATTTGTAACCAATAGGCCAAAACCCATCAGAAAGGTCTACCAGCTCCCAGACCTAATTTGAGTCCATAGAACCCATCTCAGCAATCATCGCTCTCTGCCAAGAATATGCATCTTTATCCTGGAGAGCCTCATTGTAGCTAACTGGGTTTGGTTCTTGAGACCCAGGGATAAAGTTCGAAGACTCACCGAAAACCATGTACCTCTCGGGCTGTCTGGCAACCCTCCCACTACGATGGGGTATAACCTGTGTAAGAGCATCATCTGTGATAGTGTGTACAGTCTCTTATGGTGAGTCTTCCTGTACTCTTGTATCTGGAATAGTGGACTGACTTCTAAGCTCTTCCAACACTACCTTACTGCTTGACTTGTGATCTAAAACATACTTCTCTTCAAGAAATCTGGCATTGGTGCTCACCACCACCTTCTGATCCTGAGGAGTGTAAAATAGACCACATCTCATTCCTTTAGGGTAGCCTACAAACAACATAGCCTTTGATCTCGAATCTAACTTACCTGCATTTGCGTCAAGCACATGTGCTGGACAACATCAAATCCTGAGATGTCTCAGACTAGGCTTTCGCCCAGTCCACAACTCTAGGGGTGTCGTAGGCACAGATTTAGATGGTACGAGATTAAGGAGATAACACTCTATCTCCAAGGCATAACCCCAAAACGAGGTAGGCAACTCACTATAAATCATCATCGATCTAACCATATCTATAAGAGTCTTATTCCTCCTCTCTGCTACACCATTCTGTTGGGGTGTGCCAGGTGCAGACAACTGGGACTGAATACCCACCTCTGACAAATAGGACCTAAATTCACTATAGAGGTATTCACCACCGCAATCAGACCGCAGGGTAGTGATACTCTTACCCAAATGGTTCTTTACCTCAGCCTTAAACTCTTTAAACTTGCCAAAGCATTCATACTTGTGGCGCATCTGGTATATGTATCCATATCTAGAGTAATCATCAGTGAATGTCACGAAATACTCATAACCACCTCTAGTCTGAACTGACATAGGCCCACGCAAGTCAGAATGAATCAACTCTAAAACCTCATTGGCCATATACCCCTTTGCCTTGAAAGGCCTCTTGGTCATTTTACCCTCCAAGTAGGACTCACAGGTAGGAAAACTGGCAATATCTAATGAGTCTAAAGACCGTTCATTGACTCAGTGACCAACCTTTGAATCCTACTAAGGTAATATGACCTAGTCTCAGGTGCCAAAGATAAGTTTGATTCAAAAGGGAAGACTCATTTCTCTTACTATGATTCTGTAATGAGTTGCTAGTTTCTGTATTTTGCACAACTGGGGAGTTTGTCTTAATTAAAAACAGATTGTCAACTAATGTACCAGAACATATAAGCCTCTGGTTCTTTCTAATAAAAACATAATTATTAGAAAAAACACACTTATAACCATCCAATAAAAGTTTAGAAACTGAAAGCAAATTTTTCTGAAAATTGGTTACATATAGACAATCTCTCAAATGTAAAATAGAGTCTGAAAAATAAAGACATAAAACTCCCACTGCAACAATAGAAACTTTTGTAATATCCCCAAGGTAGACCTGTAACTCTCTCTCTCTAAGCAGCTGGGTCACTTGGAACCCCTGCAAAGAATTACAAACATGATCAGTGGCTCCTGAATACACACACCAAGTATCTGTTGGAATCGGTGCTAAACACGTCTCAGTAACTAGGAAAAATTTACATATACCTCGAGGCTTTGGGCATTCCTTCTTCCAATATCCTGCTTTGCCACATCTGAAACACTTGCCTTTCGACTTATGCTACTTGTCAATGCCCACCTTGGGTCCATGATCAGCAGCTCCTGCTTTCTGGCCTCTCAACCTCTTTTGCTTCCTGGCTTTGGGCCCAGCAGAGGAACCTGAGGGACCAACAGTAGCCAAGGCTTGCTTATTCTCTGTGAAGAGGCCCTCAGCAGACACCAATGCAGTCATGAGTTCGGGAAGTGAATATGAGAGCTTGCCCATATTGTAGTTCAAATGAAACTTCTCAAAACTGGAAGGTAAGCTCTGGAGGATGATATCGACCTGGGTCTCCCCATCAATATCACCTCACAATACCTCGATCTCATTGATGCAGCTCATCATGTCAAGCACGTGATCCCTCGCTGAAGTGCCTTCAGCCATCCTAGTATTCATGAGTTTTCTTATAGCTGACTGCTTGGCTGCCCTGCCCTGATATCCAAACATCTCCCTGAGGTTGAGCATCATATCGTAGGTTAAGCTAAACAACTGATGCTGGTGCTGTAGTACACTCGACATAAGAGCCAAGATGTAGCACCGGGTCATCTCATCAGCCTTCTTTCACCTCGTATATGGCTCTCACTGCTCAGGGGTGGCATCATCGCTGGGCTTAGGGGGACACTCCTCAGTGAGCACGTACTTGTAACCCTGAACGGTAAGGATAATATCCAGGTTACGTTTCTAGTTAATGTAATTTAGACCCGCATGTTAGTTCTGATTCGGTATGACAGCTAGCGGGTTGAATGACATATCAACAACTGAAAAATAAACAATCAAGTTTCACTATTACTTTTTTGAAAATATTGATATCCTCAAAAACAATATAATCTCCATTGACATCTCTCGCACCGGGATTAACGCAGGTCACGTGGGTGAACGTCTACGCCAACCCACATTTGTTCTAGAAGAACCGAAGTTCATTAATTTCACTACCTGACCAACGATCTTATGATCAATGAAATTAATAATCAATACTTTTAGCCGTACACATAATCGCGTAATCTCCCAGGAGAAATACTATAAATAGTACACTAAGTGTATGCCATTACATGACTTCTAAGTTTGTTACTTAGAATACTAATGCGCCCTCAGCAGAGAGGGTGTCGTAACTTTCTCAACTTAAACTTACTATAGTTATCCCTTCGGAAATTCATTCCAGTGATATCTGTGATTGAAGACTTGTCCGCATGGAGGAAGGCCATAATACCAACTCGCAAGAATAACCACATCACCAATGAACCCATAATGGAGGCCATGGGGATATTTACCAACCCGCTCCCACTTAGATTTTTAAGTTTGAGGATTTTTATGTTTTAACATGCAATATCTTAACTATGGATATTCGCACCCATAAAATCGTTGGAGTTTTAATATGCGAATAATCTACCATAGTTAATTGCACTTTACTTTTTAAAATGGTTTGGTTTGGTTTTCATTCATGCAAAATAAAATGAAAAACACACAAACAACGAAAAGATATAAATACAAGAAATTAAAGAAATTAAAATTTCCCGACTATCACGGCTTTCTCTGTCGTTGATTCTTTGACGCCTCGGTGACATGTCCCATCATGTCGATCTCACTCGTTATTTGGATTCTTCTCGATTCGCCCAGGTGTTTTCGCGGTTTACTACGTAATTAAGAATCACCCAAAATTACGATAAACCAAAACCAGCGAATATAAGTTACCCAAAATAATGTCTTCATCATAATACATAAATTCCAATATACAAAGGCGTTATTCTAGGAATTTAAAGACGACATGATTAGATCAAATCCTATTACAAGATTTTTCTAATCCTACACGGCTTCCAGCTCGTAGTTATTACTATTACAAACATTTCCACTCAAAAAAAATACTAGCTCGGACATGTCTTGGTGTTATGAGCCCAAGGTCACCGAGCCTAAATCCGTCACCAAGTCAAAGAGACCCTTTGGTAGAGATAGATGGGTTTTTGACAAGAGCAAGGAGGAAAAAGGCTACTCAAGCCCTCAATGCCTTGACCCAGGAATTCCTAACTCAAGAGCTTGTCCTTCTAGACAAGTACCCGATCAAGGAGGTTATGGTATTGAGTATTTGCCCCTAAGTCTTTCCTATTTTATTTTTTTCTTGGAATTAATTAATTTAATTTAATTATTTATAAACAAATAATCTATTTTATTTTCTAAGTGGCTGAATTTTCTTGTATTGTGGCCTTGAATTATTCAGGCCTTGTACTAATATTTATTTAGCCTTGTTAGCATTGGAGCAGCCCACATGGTGCAGATTTGACTAAGCAAAGTAGTTTGGAAGCCCACAAATTAAAGCACAAATTGGACAGCACTTCGGGTTGCCCTTGTCCAGGAGAATTAATGTGGGCCACAAAAAGAAAGGCCCACAAAGAAGCACACAAGCCCAGAAGTTTTGGAGCAGCCAGCTTTATTTATTAATGAAGCAAAGTGGACCGGGCCACAATTTTGGAAGGCCACAAATTGAAGCAAGCCTTTGGAGCAGTCCAGATTTTTCCAAATTAATTGGGCCAGCTGAAGCCAATTCATAAAGATCATTCAAATCAGCCCATTAGCAAATTAGCAACTGGAGAATATTTACATATCAGCCGAGAATATTGATGGATGAATTTTTGACCAAATCTGTCCACCATTTCAGCCGAAAGAACAAGTCAAGAATCTTGAAGTTTGTTGGTTTTCAAATCAGCTAAGGAAAATCCATGGCTGAAAATTTTTTTTTTTTTTGAATTTGAAAAAAATTAAAATGAGAGTTAGACTTCAGTAGTGACTAAATTAGGGTTTGAGGATTAATTTGTAGAAACAAGGTCATTCCTTCTCCTATAAATAGAGAAGGAATTCAGCCATTTTATGCATGATTTGAATAGCCAAGAACAAGTTTTCTCTCAAAGCTTTGAATCATCATTTTGCATTTATCATTAGCTCGGTTAGAAAAGCTAGTGTGGTTGCTTACTTAGGTTCTTCCTTTTGAAGGCCTCATCCCTCTACCACCACAAAGTTCCACCTCCTTGAAAGCACTAGATTAGGGACCTAATGATCTTCCTCAACCCCTCAACAAGAATTCAGCCATAGTTTCCTGTCATTATTCCAAAATCCAAGCCACTAAAAAGCCTCGTCACAGTTGGACCTCTGCCGGAATTCTAATTATGTGGAAGGATCATATCACATTTTGGTATCAGAGCCAACAATGCTATCAAGGATAAGTGTTGTTATAACACCTTGTGGAAGGAAGGATCCTTCTCCTTCTCCAAGTTGTTATAATCAACAATCTAAAATCGAAAAAGGTTTAAGAAATCGGTTCTATAGCTGGATTTTCTTCCCTTTGATTTCGATAAATTCTTTTGTATTAATTTTGTTCATATTCTTCATTTTTAATTCTTGTTCTTAATTATTTTTATAATTTTATTGTCCTTATTCTTGTGAATAAGTTTATTTTCTTTGTTGCTGAAATTAATTGAAAAAAAAAAATGATGCATGCATAATCAAGTTGGCTAACTTGAAAATTTTGAAATTTAAAAAAAAAAATTTGAAATTTGAATTTGTGATAAGATTGTTATCTTTATCTTGCTATCCATCTAGATAATTCTAAAACTTGAATCTTGCATGTGTCACTAGAAAAAAAATTTCAAATTCAAATTTTGAAATTTGAAACTTTGAAAAAAAAAAATTGCCTTGAAATTTGTAATTATTTAATTGCTTACTTATTTGTGCATTTTTTTTCTCTCATCCACACTTTAGGATAAAAAAAAAAAGATAATCTTTGAAAAGGGAAAATTCTTTGGTTTTAAGTCACCTAGTATAACTAAAGTTGAATTTGGTGATTTCTTTCCAAAAAGTTAGTAACACTTTGAGATTATTTGTTATCGTACCTATTATGTGATCGTGTAACTACCATAAAACTCCCTAATTATGGTACTGTCTTACTTGAATCAAACTTTTGAGTAATTTTCTTTGTATTTCTATTAACTTTTTCTTTGGTTTTTTGTATAACTTGTTTAAGCCACCTATGATAGGGTAGGGTTGCACTTGGAAAAAGTGTCTCCTTACAAAAGTGTAAAGCTCAAAGGCTAAGAGGAAAAAAAAAATAACACAGAAGCACTCAAATAAATTTTGTGCAAAAGTGTAACGGCCAAAGGCCAAGAAAAGAGCATATAAGCACTTAAACAAATTTTGTGCGGCTCAAATTTTAAAAGAAGTTCTTGTGCAAAGTAAAAGAAAACCCTTAGGTGAAAGTGTAAGCTTGCTTATACTCTAACCAAAGGAGAAGTTTTCCGGAGTACCTAAGAGGTTGTTCAAAGGTTTTTCAACATTAGGCGCCATATTAGAAAAGAGATAATAATGGGAAATGACAAGGGTCATAGAGTCTTGGTATTATAACTCATTTTTCTCCTAACTTTGCAGATTGATAACCAAACAACCAAGGAAGTACAAAGAGGCTTAAAGCCAACGGGTTTTCCTCAAAAATAGGTCATAAAATTTGAACACTAAGCACTCACGAAAGCACAAGCATTCATAAGTGTTGTTTTTCATTACCTTTATTCTTCACCTATTTCTTTTATCTCTACCTTACCTTAATCTAAAATTCTTTGTGTATATCTCTGAGTAATTGAAAATTTTGTGAATATATATATATTTTCTACTTCTTACTTAAGATTTTCGTGAACTAACCCTCAAAGGGAGAATCATTCTTCTACCCAAGTTTCTCTGTCTCAGATGGCCAATTTTGATAATAAAGAAGATCCGGAATTGTACATCCCTCCCAAAACTGAGCATGAAAAGATGCTTAGGTATATCCTAATGTTGGTGTATGTGCCCTTTTGAGGGCTATTTATGTAAATAAACTTTGAGGGTTATTTATATAAATAAGACATTTGTTGTTTGATTGATTATTTATCTGATGAGTTAATTTCATAAAATTATATTCTTGTGCATATTGAATTTCATGAAATCGATCCGCCAAAAAAAAACACTCCATGGACTTTTAGATCATGAGTGATTCTTTTGAGTAGTACTTGTACGAGGATCCTTAGACCAGAAATCACTGCATAGTCTTGGGTGAATTAGAGTGTGCTTTGACCTATGCCTAACGGGACCGTAATAGGTTGCCAAGTACGGGTATGATTGGGTAAACTATGAGTCACGCTAAGGTATGTAGGTGAAGTGATGGGACTACAAGTCTCTCTTAAATAAGAGATGATATGTTGGCCGCTTGATAGTGAACTGAGAAGTGCATGGCCGTGCCCAAGAAATGATAAGGGTTATCATTTGCTTGAATAAGTTTAGTGTCACTAAAAGATCAAGTAAAACGTTTAGCTATATAAGGATGATTGGTTCCATGCCTTATGCTAAACTGGATATCAGTGTAGAGAACATTACGTAGTATACTCGGAAGGTTGAGTTGAATCACCATTCGACCCTCCGTTCTGAATTGTGTAGTCATTATGTCTTGCTAGAGACCACTAATGATTTATGGATTAATTAATGAGATTAATTTATTCATTGTCAATTTGAAATGGGCCTACAGGATCGCACATAAGTGAGTTCAATGATTCAGAATTAATTAAATTGCCTGTATTAAGTATAAGAGTTATACTTAAATTGATAATATTTAATTAAATAGTTTAATTAAATATTATTGAAGAGTATTATGGTATTAATTAAGAGTTAATTAATTACCCAGGAATAATTGAATTGGACTGACAAATAAAGGGACCTAATTATGAATTAAGGTTCTTAACCCATCAGCCTGATCCATGGGTCAATGGGTTGATCCATGGTGTTGGTTAAACCCAACTTAGTAAATAATTAATTATTATTATTATTAATTATTAATTATTAACAGACAAGTCTCAACTCTTTTATAAAAAGAGCAGAGAAGTATCTGTGAGTTGTGGGGAACAAAATTTAACTAATTCTGTTTTTGAAACAGAAAACGAGGTTTTGGACAAAAAAACTCTCTCTCTCTCTTCCAAGGGGATTCTTCCGGAGAAAAATCGTTTTTCTCTTTTGTAGGAAACATTTTGGCTAGCACCAATTCTGATAGAATCCAGTGCAAGATTGTAGAGACAATTCACGTGAATTGTTGGTGAACGCAATCTTCTCAAGGGAGCCAGGCGACGAGCGCAACCGATTACGCATCAAGGGTAAGACCCGGTTTCACATGAATTTAGGCCATTCCGTAGCATATTTTTTGGAAATTATGCATGCCTATGTCCACCTCATGGGTATTAGATACTGGATGTAGGGCTCACATTTGTACTAATGTGCAGGGACTGAGAAATAGAAAGATGACAAAGAAAGGCGAAGTAGATCTCCGAGTGGGGAACGGGGCAAGAGTTGCAGCTGTTGAAGTTGGAGATTACACTTTGTCTTTGCCTTCCGGTTTAAACATTGTTTTAGAGAATTGTTATTATGTACCTACTATGAGTAGGAATATTATTTCAATTTCTTGTTTGGATATTAAAAGATTTCGTTTTATTATTGGTAATAATTCGTTGTCTTTATATCAAAAAGATGTTTCATACGGAGTTGCAAATTTGTGCAATGGCCTATATATCTTGGATTTGACCCAAGAGAAACCGGTTTATAACATTGAAAAGAAAGCCAAATTAATTCAATCCGATTTAAGTCCAACATATCTGTGGCATTGTCATTTAGGCCATGCAAATGAGAAGCGAGTTCACAGACTTTATAAGGATGGAGTGCTTGGGTCATTTGATTTCGAATCATATGACACATATGAACCCTGTTTGCAAGGCAAAATGATGAAGAGTCCTTTCAGCAAGAAAGGCGAGAGGACTAGTTAGCTATTGGCTCTAATACATACAGATGTATGTGGACCAATGAGCACACAAGCCAGAGGTGGATTTGAATACTTCGTGACTTTTACCGATGACTATAGTAGATATGGTTATGTCTACTTAATGAGGTATAAAAATGAAACTTTTGAAAAGTTTAAAGAGTTTAAAAACGAAGTAGAAAAACAGTTAGATAGAAGGATTAAGGCTATTCGCTCCGATTGGGGAGGTGAATACCTTAGTGATGAGTTCGATGGCTATCTAAAACAGTGTGGAATTGTTTCACAGATGACTCCACCAGGAACATCAATGGAATGGTGTATCCGAGAGGAGGAATCGGACCTTATTAGATATGGTTCGATCTATGATGGGCCAAGCAACTCTCCCTATGTCCTTTTGGGGTTATGCCCTCCGTTCAGCAGCCTACTTACTAAATCGTATTCCATCTAAGGCAGTAGATAAAACTCCATATGAGATGTGGACGGGTCAAAAACCCTATATGTCCTATCTACGAGTTTGGGGTTGTCAAGCTCATGTAATGCGTTTACAAAGTAGTAAGCTTAAACCTAAAACTAATAAATGCCTGTTTGTGGGATATCCTAAGGAAACAAAAGGATATCAATTCTACAATCCAACTGAGAACAAAGTGTTTGTTGCTCGAGGAGCCACTTTCTTAGATAAAAATTGTCTCTACAAGAAAGACAGTGGGAGTAGAATAAATTTTGAAGAGGTTCAAGAACCACAAGAAAATGTAGAACGATCTACAGAAACTCAGATGGAAGTTGACATGGAAACTCATGAAGATGAGCAGCCTGAGTCAACAACATAAGAACCTAGAAGGTCTAGTAGATCTCGTCATGAACCCAAGAGATACGGATTTCTCGTGACTGACGATCAAGATTTGATCTTGGTGGACTCTGATGAGCCTGTGAACTACAAACAGATTTTAGAAAGTCCAAATTCAGATAAATGGCTACAAGCAATGGAATCTGAAATGCAATCCATGAGGGACAATAAAGTATGGACTTTGATTGATCCTCCTGTTCAGGCAAAGGTTATCGATTGCAAGTGGATTTTCAAGTTAAAACCTGGCGGGATCTTCAAGGCACGACTAGTGGCTAAAGGTTTTAGACAGACTCATGGTATAGACTATGATGAAACCTTCTTCCCTGTCGTGATGCTCAAGTCCATTCGGACTATGCTTGCCATAGCACCATATTTTGACTATGAGATATGGCAGATGGATGTTAAGACGGCTTTCCTGAATGGAAACTTACTCGAGGATGTTTATATGAAACAACCCGAGGGATACATCGATCAAAAGCATCCTAATCGAGTATGTAAGCTTCAGAGGTCCATCTATAGACTAAAGCAAGCATCTCAAAGTTGGAATCTTCATTTCGATGAGGAAGTAAAAGGTTACGGATTCATCAAGAATGAAGATGAGCCTTGTGTTTACAAGAAGGTTAGTGGGAGTGAGATAGTTTTCCTTGTCCTATATGTGGACGACATCCTACTCATAGGAAATGGGATTCCCATGTTGAAAGATATCAAACAATGGTTGGGGAGTGTATTTTCTATGAAAGACTTAGGAGAAGTTGAAATGATACTGGGTATCAAAATCTATAGAGATAGATCAAAGAGGCTTCTAGGACTAAGTCAAGAAGGGTACATAGACAAAATATTGAAGAGGTTCAATATGTCTAACTCTAAGAATAGTATGGTACCATTCAGACATGGCCTTCTTTTGAAGAAGAACCAAGGTCCTTCAACAAGAGAGGAGAGGGATACAATGAGTAGAGTCCCATATGCTTCGGCAATAGGGTCTATCATGTATGCCATGTTGTGTACCCGCCCAGATGTCGCACATGCACTGAGAATGACTAGCATATACTAACAAGATGCAGGAATGGCTCATTGGACTGCAGTCAAAGCTATCCTATAGTACTTGCAAATGACTAAAGGATTGATGCTAGTGTATGGAGGACAAGAACAACTCATCGTACAAGGTTATGCTGATGCTGCTTTCCAAACAGATCAAGATGACATGAAGTCACAATTAGGCTACGTGTTTAGTCTGAATGGCGGTGCAATAAGTTGGAAAAGCTCAAAGCAAGATACAACAGTCGATTCTACAACAGAGTCTGAGTACATTGTTGCATCAGATGCTGCAAAGGAAGCTGTTTGGTTGAGAAAGTTCGTGTCAGACATCAAAGTGATACAAAGTATCCAAGATCCGATAGAACTTTTCTGTGACAATAACGGGGCCATCGCACAAGCTAAGGAGCCTCGGTCACACCAGAAAACCAAACACATACTCAGAAGGTTTCACCTCATCCGAGAGATCATCGATCGAGGGGATGTGAAAGTGTGCAAAATAGGGTCAGATGACAATGTAGCAGATCCTCTCACAAAAGCTCTACCACAGTCAAAGTTTGATAGACATGTAATAGAGCTTGGTCTTAAACAGTTTAGGACATAGCCCTTCAACGGGCAAGTGGGAGATTGTTGGTGTATGTGCCCTTTTGAGGGCTATTTATGTAAATAAACTTTGAGGGTTATTAACGTAAATAAGACATTTGTTGTCTGATTGATTATTTATCTGATGAGTTAATTTCATGAAATTATATTCTTGTGCATATTGAATTACATGAAATCGATCGACCGTGGACTTTTAGATCATGAGTGATTCTTTTGAGTAGAACTCGTACGAGGATCCTTAGACCAGAAATCACTGCATTGCCTTGGGTGAATTAGAGTGTGCTTTGAAATATGCCTAACGGGACCGTAATAGGTTGCCAAGTACGGGTATGATTGGGTACACTATGAGTCACGCTAAGGTATGTAGGTGAAGTGATAGGACTACAAGTCTCTCTTAAATGAGAGATGATATCTTAGCCGCTTGATAGTGAACTGAGAAGTGCATGGCCGTGCCCAAGAAATGATAAGGGTTATCATTTGCTTAAATAAGTTCAGTGTCACTAAAAGATCAAGTAAAACGTTTAGCTATATAAGGATGATTGGTTCCATTCCTTATGCTAAACTGGATATCAGTGTAGAGGACATTACGTAGTATACTCGGAAGGTTGAGTTGAATTACCATTCGACCCTCCGTTCTGAATTGTGTAGTCATTATGTCTTGCTAGAGACCACTAATGATTTATGGATTAATTAATGAGATTAATTTATTCATTGTCAATTTGGAATGGGCCTACAGGATCGCACATAAGTGAGTTCAATAATTCAGAATTAATTAAATTGCCTGTATTAAGTATAAGAGTTATACTTAAATTGATAATATTTAATTAAATAGTTTAATTAAATATTATTGAAGAGTATTATGGTATTAATTAAGAGTTAATTAATTACCCAGGAAGAATTGAATTGGGCTGACAAATCAAGGGACCTAATTGTGAATTAAGGTTCTTGACCCATCAGCCTGATCCATGGGTCAGTGGGTTGATCCATGGTGTTGGTTAAACCCAACTCAGTAAATAATTAATTATTATTATTATTAATTAATTATTTACAGACAAGTCTCAACTCTTTTATAAAAAGAGCAGAGAAGTATCTGTGAGTTGTGGGGAAATTTTTTTTTAACTAATTCTATTTTTGAAACAGAAAACGAGGTTTTGGAAAAAAAACTCTCTCTCTCTTCCAAGGGGATTTTTCCAGAGAAAAATCGTTTTTATCTTTTGCAGGAAACATTTTGGCTAGCACCAATTCTGATAGAATCTAGTGCAAGAACGTAGAGACAATTCGCGTGAATTGTTGGTGAACGCAATCTTCTCAAGGGAGCCAGGCGACGAGCGCAACCGATTACGCTTCAAGGGTAAGACCCAGTTTCACATGAATTTAGGCTATTCCGTAGCATATTTTTTCGAAATTATGCATGCCTAGATCCCAACACCTAACGGATAAGGTGAGGGATTACGAGAAGAGGTTTACTGAGCTGCAAGCCGAGATTGAACTTCTGAGGATGGAAAGGGATCACGAACGGATGGCAAACAGAGATCGAGACCGAGGAACATGAGATTCAGATGAATCCACCTCCCAAGCAAGGTGATCCTACAAGCCTAAGGTAACCTTCCCGCCGTTCAATAGAAAATTAGACCCTGAGGTCTATATAAATTGGGAGAAACGGATGGATGCCCTGCTCATTGCAAGCAAATACCCGGAGGAAGACTGGGTTACTTTAGCTTCTGCCAAACTCACCGATTATGCACTAAGTTGGTGGGACCATGAGGCCTACCTCCGGCGAAGAAATCATGAAGCGCCCCGTGGAGACCTGGCAGGACATGAAGCGCCACATGGGAAAAATGTATATTCCTCCGCACTACTATCGTACAATGCTTGGATCTCTTAACACTTTAGTGCAAGGTACCAAGAGTGTGGTAGACTTCTACCAAGAATTAGAGTACTTGGCCATTCACAGCGGCATCGAGGAGGATCCCGAGATGATGATGTCCCGGTTCCTTAACGGTTTGAAGCCGAACATAGCCAAGATAGTGGAGTTACAACACTACGTGGACATAGACGAGCTTGTACACAAAGCCACCCTTGTGGAAGCAAGGGAGTCCAGTGCAAATCGGTCAATGTCCTCTATATGGCAGAGTTCTACAAGGTATCAAGCTCTGACCCCCGCCAAAAGTACAGGCACAGCAAGTGGGTCCAAAGGTTCCACGAAGGTAATCTCTAACCCTATTTTCTCTCAATCTTCCAGTTACACACCTAAACCTATTGTTTCACAAGGTTCTAGTAATAGTGCTACTAACCGGCCTTTTTCAAGGCAAGTTACATGTTTTAAATGTTTAGGCAAAGGCCACATCCAGTCGCAATGCCCAAATCAACGAACCATGATAGCACTAGACGATGGAAGCATCGTGGAGAAGGAAGAAGCAGAAGGGGCTAGACTCAAAAACGAGGACGATTTTAAAGACATGCCACCCCTGATGGAAGAGGAAGACTATGTAGCCTATGATGGTGTAGACGGTGCCTGCTTCATATCTTTGCAAGTTCCCGAGCTTTCTTCGTAAGATACAACTGGCTTGGGCACCGAGAAGACGCTAAAGGCACACGCCAAGCCTATAGACGAAACTGTGCAAAAGAGCAACATCTTTCATACAAAAGGACTAGTGGGTAAGGCTGTATGTTTAATAATTATAGATAGCGGTAGTTGGACTAACCTGGTTTCTGAGTATACAGTCAACAATCTTAGTCTAGCAACCCAGCCACACCCTAAGCCTTACAAGCTTCAATGGCTTAGTAACGGAGGAGAGATCCGAGTTGACCGCAATGCAAGTGGGTTTTACGATCGGAAAGTACAAGGACTACGCAACCTACGATATCATCCCGATGGATGCGGCCCACATGATCTTAGGCAGACCGTGGGAGTTTGACCAAAAAACCACCCACGACGGACTCTCAAATAGGTATTTCTTCACATTCAATAATTCCAAGCTTAAGACCCCGCAAGCCAAACTTGAGATCAAGTCAAAAGGCCAAAGTCTATTTGCATCCGCCCGAGATGTCGAACGAGCCATTAGTGGTAAGAAAAGTCTAATTCTTCTTCAATATGTTGAAAAAACTTTAGGGACTAACCCCACTACTAATGATTTGCCTATGAGTGTTCAAAGTCTCCTAGATAAGTTTGCAGATGTGTTCCCTGAGGAGCTGCCAAAGGGACTACCCCCTATTCGAGGAATTGAACACCAACTTGACTTCATCCCCTGTTCAGTCATCCCCAACCGACCTGTTTATCGAGCCAATCCTGAGGAGACAAAGGAACTACAAAAGCAGATTGAGGTGCTGCTTGAGAGGGGACATGTTCGAGAAAGTCTCAGCCCATGTGCTGTACCAGTCATCTTAGTACCTAAGAAGGACGGAATGCTAAGGATATGTGTGGACTGCCGCGCCATCAATAAGATAACCATAAGGTACCGTCATCCTATCCCTCGCTTAAATGACATGTTAGATGAATTACATGGTGCCATGATTTTCTCGAAGATAGATTTGAAAAGTGGATATCATCAGATTAGGATAAAAGAAGGAGATGAATGGAAAACCGTTTTTAAGACTAAATTTGGTCTTTATGAGTGGTAAGTTATGCCTTTTGGATTGACAAATGCTCCTAGTACTTTCATGCGTTTAATGAACCATGTTTTAAGAAAGTATATAGGGAAATTTGTTGTCGTCTATTTTGATGATATACTTGTGTTTAGTAGCAGTTTAGAATTACATATTTCCCATCTGAGACAAGTGCTACTAACCCTTCGCGAGGCTCAATTATATGCTAACCTCAAGAAGTGCACATTTTGTGTACCCGAGGTTGTATTTCTTGGTTTTGTTGTAGGTGCACAAGGTGTAAAGGTGGAAGAAGCAAAGGTGAAGGCTATACTCGAGTGGCCAGCACCTACCAATGCCTCTGAAGTGAGGTCTTGCCACGGTTTAGCAAGTTTCTATCACCGTTTCATCAGAGATTTTTCCACCAAAGCTGCCCCGTTGAATGAGTTGGTGAAAAAGGATGTGAAGTTCGAGTGGGGCGCAAAATAGCAAGAGGCATTTGATCTACTTAAGAGGGAGTTGACTTCTTCCCCTACTTTAGCTTTACCCAACTTTGATGAAATGTATGAACTTGAATGTGATGCTTCGGGTGTTGGGGTAGGGGCGGTGTTGACGCAAAACAAACGTCCTATTGCTTATTTCAGTGAGAAGTTGAATGGTGCATACTTAAATTATTCTACCTATGACAAAAAATTGTATGCTGTAGTTAGGGCTCTTGAATATTGGCAACACTATCTTTTGCCTAAAGAGTTTGTTATACATACTAATCATGAGTCCTTAAAGTATTTAAAGTCACAAAATAGGTTGAACAAAAGGCATGCTAAGTGGGTTTCTTTTATTGAGACTTTTCCCTATGTGTTGAAATATAAAAAGGGAAAAAAAAATGTTATTGCCGATGCTTTGTCTCCTAGATACTCACTGTTGACTTCTCTTCATACTAGGTTGGTAGGATTTGAACATATTAAAGGTTTGTATGCTAATGATCCTGACTTCTCTAATCTTTTTGTGGCTTGTGACTTAGGAGCTTTTCAAAAATTTTACAAAGCTGATGGCTTCTTGTTCAAAGAAAATAGGTTGTGAATACCCCAGAGTTCCCTGCGAGAGCTGTTGATTCGTGAGGCCCATAGAGCAGGATTGATGGGTCATTTTGGAGTGGCCAAAACCCTTGATGTTCTGCAAGAATATTTCTATTGGCCAAACATGAAGATAGACGTAGGGAGAATTTGTGGAAGGTGCATCGTTTGTAAAAAGGCTAAGTCCAAAGTTTAGCCTAACGGGTTACTCATGCCTTTGCCAGTCCCAACATCACCTTGGGTTGATTTATCTATGGATTTTATCCTAGGCCTCCCAAGGTCCCAGAGAGGTAATGACTCTATTTTTGTAGTGGTTGACAGATTTTCTATGATGAGTCATTTTATTCCTTGCAGCAAAACAGATGATGCGAAGCAAGTGGCCAGATTGTTCTTCAATGAGGTGGTCAGACTACATGGCATCCCCCGAAGCATAGTGAGTGATCGGGATGTCAAATTCCTTAGTTATTTTTGGAAGACTCTGTGGGGAAAGCTGGGCACCAATTTGATGTTCTCCACCACCAACCATCCACAGACTGATGGCCAAACTGAGGTAACTAATCGCACTCTTGGTTCTTTACTTAGAGTTTTGATTAGTAAAAATTTAACAAGGTGGGAGGAGACCCTTCCTTTTTATGAGCTTGCTTATAACAGGTCAACACACTCAGCAACAAACTATTCTCCCTTTGAGATAGTCTATGGTGTTCAGCCTTTGACCCCGATGGACCTATCACCATTGCCAATCAAAGAGGTCACAAGTCTAGATGGTGAAAAGAGGGCAAAAATGGTGCAAGAGATCCATGAGCAGACCAGACTCAACATCCTCAAACATCAAGACCACACTTCGAGGATGAGGAACAAAGGAAGGCACAAGGTATTTTTCGAGCCCGAAGATTGGGTGTGGTTGCATCTCAGAAAGAAGAGTTTCCCACAAGCTCGCAAGACCAAACTGCACCCAAAGGGAGATGGCCCATTCCAAGTGGTCAAGAAGGTCAATGATAACGCCTATGAGTTAGACCTTCGAGGAGAGCTAGGTGTCTACGACACCTTCAATGTAGCAGACTTGGCACCTTTTGAGTTCGATGATGAGCTGGAATCGAGGATGATTCCTTTTGAAGAAGGGGGGATGTTATGAGCCCAAGGTCACCGAGCCTAAATCCACCACCGAGTCAAAGAGACCCTTTGGTAGAGATAGATGGGTTTTTGACAAGAGCAAGGAGGAAAAAGGCTACTCAAGCCCTCAATGCCTTAACCCAGGAATTTCTAACTCAAGAGCTTGTCCTTCTAGACAAGTACCCGATCAAGGAGGTTACGGTATTGAGTATTTGCCCCTAAGTCTTTCCTATTCTATTTTGTTTTCTTGGAATTAATTAATTTAATTTAATTATTTATAAACAAATAATCTATTTTATTTTCTAAGTGGCTCAATTTTCTTGTATTGTGGTCTTGAATTATTCAGGCCTTGTACTAATATTTATTTAGCCTTGTTAGCATTGGAGCAGCCCACATGGTGTAGATTTGACTAAGCAAAGTAGTTTAGAATCCCACAAATTAAAGCACAAATTGGACAGCACTTCGGGTTGCCCTTGTCGAGGAGAATTAATGTGGGCCACGAAAAGAAAGGCCCACAAATAAGCACACAAGCCCAAAAGTTTTGGAGCAGCCAGTTTTATTTATTAATGAAGCAAAGTGGATCGGGCCACAACTTTGGAAGGCCACAAATTGAAGCAAGCCTTTGGAGCAGTCCAGATTTTTCCAAATTAATTGGGCCAGCTGAAGCCAATTCATAAAGATCATTCCAAATCAGCCCATTAGCAAATTAGCAGCTGGAGTATATTTACATATCAGCTGAGAATATTGATGGATGAATTTGTGACCAAATCTGTCCACCATTTCATCCGAAAGAACAAGTCAAGAATCTTGAAGTTTGTTGGTTTTCAAATCAGCTAAGGAAAATCCATGGCTGAGAATTTTTTTTGTTTTTTTTTTTTTGAATTTGAAAAAAATGAAAATGAGAGTTAGACTTCAATAGTGACTAAATTAGGGTTTGAGGATTAATTTGTAAAAACAAGGTCAGTCCTTCTCCTATAAATAGAGAAGGAATTCAGCCATTTTATGCATGATTTGAATAACCAAGAACAAGTTTTCTCTCAAAGCTTTGAATCATCATTTTGCATTTATCATTAGCTCGAGTAGAAAAGCTAGTGTGGTTGCTTCCTTAAGTTCTTCCTTTTGAAGGCCTCATCCCTCTACCACCACAAAGTTCCACCTCTTTAAAAGCACTAGATTAGGGACCTAATGATCTTCCTCAACCCCTCAACAAAAATTCAGCCATAGTTTCCTGTCATTATTCCAAAATCCAAGCCACTAAAAAGCCTCGTCACAATTGGACCTCTCCCGGAATTCTAATTGTGTGGTAGGATCATATCACCTGGGGTTTATGAATGAAAAATAAAATTCTACAATAATAGCCGAGAAATTAATAACCACTTGTTTAAACATTTAGACAAAAATAATAATGCCAAAATAAAGTCGTGTAATAAATTAAACAAGTATAAAGCCGAAACACTCGCTCTGATACCATTTTGAAGGAAATAGAACAAGCCTGGGCTAAATAAAAAATCTCACTTTCGTGCTATGCATTCCAGAATCGGAGATTTTTGACTCGGCTCAGGCTCAAATTCATTTCCCCTGAACGGATCTAGGCTTAGACTAGTTCAATTTATTAAAATGACCGGCTAAAAATTAAATCTTTAATTTAAAGCGGAAGTCTCAAAGATTATACCTTTGAAGTGTGTCCCTAGCAATAAGAAAACCAAAGCTGAAATTCCCGTTGTTTATCGCCCAGGACCAATCACGAGAAAATCCCGATAACAACTCCTTCTCTACCTCGAAATCATGAGGGCGACTATCCACAAGGTAGCTAAGACACTAAGGAAGAGATCCTTATGAGACCCACTTCGAGAAACTCATCAGATCTTCTGCAGATCGTTGCCCGAAGATTACTGTGCTTATTTGCCGCCTGTATCCTATTTACCGCCTGGCTTCGAAATCCACTCAAAATCCCAAGGATAACTCCAAACAACCTCGAACTTGGGTGGGAAAGTGTCTACGAGGTAGCTAAAGGGACTGGCAAAGAAATCCAAGAAACCCACTTCAAGAAACTCACAGATCTCAAAAAATATATCTAGCCCAGTAAACTTTTTCTAATCTGAAAACCCACACCGCCTCAATAAAACTTTGTGGGTAAGCTATTTGCTCGTAGATCTAGACTTTGGTGAACCAAAATGAATGAGCCAAAGAATCAACGCAACAAAAAAACAAAGCCCACTATGAAAATGCACCAAAACGGCGTAAAATCCAAAAAAAGCAGGGAACGCTAAGTGCCCGAAAAAGAGCGGCGAACGGACTTCTCGAATGGCGTTTGAACTTGTAGGTGGTGGTCTTGGGTTTCTAGAATCATGGGCTAAGTTTCTTAAAGAAGAAAGATCGCAAACCGACTTCGAAAAAGAATTCTCAATAAGGAAGAAAGAATTCTCTCTCCAGGCTTGTCTTTCTCACTCTAAGGCATTTGCCTACAAGGTTTCTAATGTCTTCAAATGTGCCTAACATTAGCTATTTATAGGGAGCTCCTTGGGAGACCTAGTGGGCTGTTGAGTTGGGCCTTAGTGTTTGACTTTCGTTGACCCCTTAGTCTTCCCTAGACTAATCAACTCCAATCGATCCTTTTGAATTAATTTCTTAATCCACTTTGTGAATTTAATTTAATCGAACCCTTAGGATCAATTAATTCATATAGAATTAATTTTCTTAATCCACTTTGTCAACAACATATTAATTAAACCTTTAGGATTAATTAATTCACTGTATCGATTAGTCAAATACATAATTAGTCGTACCACTAACGGACCAATTATTGAACTACCGCTCAAAAATGACTTTACATCGCGCCGTTTTATTTTCTTCTATCTCCCCACATTAAAGATCTAGTGCTTTTCGATTTATCAATTTGCTGACAAACTAATTCACCGACTTCTTGGTATCTGAGATTAGTACCACTCGAATTTCTTATCATACCGGATGTAAAGTCCACTGACCAGTTCTAGTACAATAAACCTTACGAGCTCATATTAGGAGCACCATCAACCCGACGAACCGGTACGTAGATTCCTCCGACTAGCAGTGGCACGTAAGTAGCTAAACACTGCATACCCAACCTACCGAGGCATAGGCCTCAATTGACCGCACTCTTTGGCATATCAAAGCATACGATATCCAACTCTCACGCTCGTCCCAATCTCGGGATTGAGAGACTGAATACTAGGACCGAATTGACTATGCCGATCAGGACAAGTCAATTCTATCCAAATTGGTCGTGTTCAATATGCCCCGGGCATATCCGTGTGATTTTAATTAGTCTAGATAAACTAATTTTCAAACAACACGATAACCTATACCAATAGTAAGTTCAAACTATCTCAGTTACGAGCATACTTTTTATATATCAATACTTTAACTAATAACGGTATCTACTGTGTCTTTCCACACCCCGTTATCTAGTTCTATGATATAATGGAACAATTTAATACTGAAACAAAATGATGTGTCATATGTGGATATTAGTTTTTGTTACAAGCCATAGCTTTTCTGTATTCAAAACTAACAGTTAGAACTTCAATAGTGATTTTTGGGCAACGACCAGGTAGTGGCGCCATGGTGACGCCGAGGTTGGCGGTGGTCAGGCATTGGTGTCGTGTGGATGCCGGTGTTGGCGGCGACTAGGCGCCAGCGCCCATTGGATGCTGGACTCAAAATCTTCATTAATCTATGCTAATTCCAAATTCTTCTCTTTAAGCTTCAATCTTGCGTGATTTCTTCATTTTGCCAGCAAAAGTCTTTAAGTTTTATCCAAAATATCCGAAGTGCCTCCTTACTACAAACTCATGCAAATTGAACTATAAGTGCATTGAAAGCTAATAAAAGATGTCATATTCATTGAAAACCAACTAAAGGTAAGCAAAACACGCAGGATTTTGTGTCATAAAAATGTATATTTTGGAGTCACGTCACCACTTAAGACTTTGCTTGTCCTCAAGCAAACTATTAAGAAAACAAATTGAAAGTGAGTCCAAAATATAACAATCAGCTCTAAGATGGTTTTTTCTCCCCCTCCAAGCTAAACATGAAAAAGTATGCACTCACTCTGCATTCATGATATCATATAACTTTCGTAATTAAGCAAGAAAAACATGATATGAATTCTCTATCAACATCAATTGAACTCATCACCTCACACATTCAAGGATACACTCAATAACGCTCAAAGTGTATAGGTTTCAAAATATTCAACTACGATCAAGTCAATTGCATGAAAGATCTTCAACTATAAGCTTGACTAAAGATCACCTCGCCACCCGCCGATTGCGAATGCAACACATTGATCAAATGAACTTTTATTAGGGTGTAATGGGACTAAGAAAGTTTTCTAAGGACAAGAAAATGTTAAGGCTTGAAAATTGGAGTTATTGTAAAGAGATTTGCATTGATTGGATGTTTCATCAACTACTAATGGAGGTTAAAGTCTTAGATGTCCTTTACTTCCCCATTCTTATTTCTTCAAACGTAAAATTTCTTCTTTTTTTTTTTCAAGTTTTCTTGTTTTAGAAACTACCAAAAATTGAAAACTAACAAAGAATCCATCAATTATTTTTCATTTCTATATCCAGTCACATACAAACTCTTTAAGAGTCCAAAACAAAGCTTTAACAAAGAAAAAGGCTCAAGTTGACTTATTGGGATAAAAAGGAAACAAAGAATAAGATGGGGCTCAACTTGGTTATGCCTAAAGGGATAAAGATGATTACGGGTAATGAAACGCAAAGAAACGGTAAAAACAAAAGCTAAATAATTGCCTTCATCACTTCAATGTATCACAAACACGTAAAAGGTCTTGATATGTATGCTAAAAGAAAAATTCTAGATTCAACCAATAATGCAAGACAAATCACAAAACCAAAGAAAAATGAGCAAGCAAATAAGAAATGCTCAATAAAGGCTCAAATAGGCTCACATAAAATCAAGGGTTAAAATGTGATTACATCTCAAGATGTCAACTAAGAACTCACATTGTACCTATCAATACTCAACCATTTCCACCAATCATGCAATGCAAACACACAAATCTAGCTTGAAGGGATCCTTTTGTTCTGGAAAAATTTTATCAAAATAAACAATAGAGCAAATTTTTTAAAATTAACCACAAAATGGACTCATCTTCACTACTAGTTTCTCAATCAGCAAGCATAAGGACTTATAACAACTTTTTCTTATCTTCCCCCCACCCATACACACACTTAAAATATACATTGTCCTCAATGTATCAAAACAAAACAAAAGTGGGCTAATGGGGTACCAATTTCTTTTCCTTTTGATTCATTTATCACAATTAAGCTCAAGCCCATATAATGTTAACCAAATAATCAATGTAAATCATTTACACTTTAATTAAAAAACATAAAAATAAACACAACAAAGCAAATAAACACACCAAAGTAAATAAAAATATTTAAATTGCAAAGTGTCAACAAAATGTAGTAAGAAAGTAATAGTGGTAAGGATTTTCAAACTCTTGTTGTAAATCCTCCCTTCTTTGCATTTGTAAGCTCATCATTCATTTTTCTTACTTCATGACTATAAACATGTCCTAAAAAGTTGCACAAAATTAGTGAATTTTTAAAGAAGAAAGTGAAGAAAACATATCTAGCCTGAGTTAAACCGAAAATCTCACTGTCGTGCTATGCATTTCAGAATCAGAGACATTCAATTTGGCTCAGGCTTAAAATCAATTCCCATGAACGGATCTAGGCTTATAATAGTTCAATTTATTAAAACGAAATGCAAAAAATGAATCTTTAATTAAAGCAAAAATTTTAAATATTATACCTTTGAAGCGTGTCCCTCGCAATAAGAAAACCCAAAGCCGGGAAACTGCGAATACCACTAAAAATCCTTTGGATGACTCCTACAACTCCAAGATCGGGTGGACAATCAACTACAGAGTGGCTAATAGCACAAATAAAGAAAATCAAAAGAAACCCATTTCGAAAAAACTCTAAAAATCCCAACAGAACCTTGCTCGGAAGAAATATGTGCAAGTTCCGTGTAATGACTGTGTGTCGCTAGGAAATTGAATGGACCATCGGATTTTACTCCATCCAACCATAGATCTAGACTTTGGCGAACCAAAGGAACGAGCCAAATAATCAACACGAAGGAAGAAAAAAAATCATGGCAAATGAAGAAAAGGATGGCCAGAAAAATTCAAAGTGCAGGGCAAAAATTCAAATTTTGGTCGACGAGATTAAAGGCGGTGATCTCACATTCAAAAGCCTACTTGAAAACGGGTTGAGTTTTTCGAAGAAGATAGATCCTAAGCTGACTTCGAGAAAGAACTCAATGAAGAAGGAGAATTTCTCTCTCTAGGCTACACCTTCTCTCTCTAGGCAACTTTGCCTCTAAGTTTTTTAATGTCTTAAGTGCCTAACATTAGCTATTTATAGTGAGCTCCAAAGGAGACCTAGTGGACTTTTGAGTTGGTCCTTAACATTTGACTTTCATTGACCCCTTAGTCTTCCCTATACTAATCAATTCCAATTGAACCTTTCGAATTAATTTCTTAACCTACTTCGTTAATTAAATTTAGTCGAACCCTTAGGATTATTTCGTATAACCCACTTAGTCAATTAAATATTAATTAACCTTTAGGATTAATTAATTCACTTTGTCGATTATTCAAAAGCATAATTAGTCATACCACTAACGGACCAATTATGGAACTACCGCTCAAAAAATGAATTTACTTCGCGCTCACTTTATTATTCTTCTATCTCCTCACATCAAAGATCTACTGCTCCTCGATTCATAAATTTTCTGACAAATTAATTCATCGAGTTCTTGGTATCCGAGATTAGTACCACTCAACTTTCTTATTAAACTGGACATAAAGTCCACTGGCCAGATTTAGTATAATAAACATTTCGAGCTCATCTCGGGAGCACCATCAACCCGGCAAACTGGTATATGGATTCCTTCGAATAGCGATGACACACAAAGAAGCCAAACACCGTATACCCAACTTATCGAGATCTAAGCCTCAATTGACCGAACCCTTTGTCAAATCAAAGCATACGATATCTAACTCTCATGCCCTCTCTAATCTAGGCATTAAAAGATTAGAATACTAGATTCAAATTAACTATGCCGATCAGAACAAGTTAATTCAATTCCAAACAGGTTGTGCTCAATATGCCTCGGGCACATCCGTATCATTTAATTATTCTAGACAAACTAATTTTCAAATCACACGATAATCTAAACTGATAGTATGTTCAAACTATCTCAATTACGAGTATCGGTATATATATCATTACTTTAACCAATAATGAGATCAACTGTGCTTTTCTACACCTTGTTATCTAGTTCTATGATATAATAGAACAAATTTAATAATGAAACAAAATGATATGTCAACTGGGTATTAGTTTTTGACACAAGTAATAGCTTTTCAGTATTCAAAACTAACAGAAAGTACAAAAAAATGTGATAATTTCATCAAGGCGTCTAACAGGTGTTGGTGCATGGCATTCGCTACAGGCGGCATCCAACATGTGTTGGCGCATGGAGTTCGCCATAGGTGGCGTCCAACATGTTTTGGTGCTTGGTGGTCGCCAGCATGGGCGGCGTAAAGGTGCGGTGTCTTATTGTCGCCTACCAAAAAAATTATCTCACTATTTCAGCCTTTTTGATTATTTTAGCACAGTCTAAACATGTTCAATTGTCACATGATAGTTTCTTATGTAATAATGTATGATTTTCTTCTATTGTGCACAAGTTAAACATACTTTAGCAATATTAAACTCCAAACATAAAAATTTAAAGCATGCAAAACATATTAAGTTTAAGAAAGTCAAACAGTCATTCTAAGTTCAAGTAATTTAATCACGAGAATCATTCTAAAAACACCTAGCAATTCTAAAACTAAAAATTCAAACAAATATCCAAAATAAAAACAACAGTAAGATTGCAAATTATCATCAAAAGTCGGTAAAAGGGTTATAGTGATTGGGAATCTTTAAATTTTCCCTGAACTAGGGAATCTAGGAATGGTGTGGATGAAAAGATGGAACTGTCTTCAGCGGTGTAGGCTCTGTTAGTTTTGAATACTAGAAAGCTATTTGCTTGTATTAAAAACTAATACCCAGTTAACGTATCATTTTGTTTCAATATTAAATTTATTCCATTATATCATATAACTAGATAACGAGGTGTAGAAAAGCATAGTAGATCTCGTATTTGTTAAAGTATTGATATATAAAAAAAATGCTCGTAACTGAGATAGTATGAACATACTACCGGTATAAGTTATCGTGTGATTTGAAAATTAGTTTGTCTAGACTAATTAAATCATACGAATGTGCCCGGGCATATTGAACATGACCAGTTTGGATTGAATTAACTTGTTATGATCGGCGTACCATTTGTAGTATTCCTCCTAAGAGGTTATGCTATTTATGTGTACGGCTAAAAGCATAAACTATTAATTTCATTGATCATAAGATCGTTTGTCAGATAATGAAATTAATGAGCTTAGGTTATTCTCAAACAAATGTGGGTTGGCGTAGACATTCACCTAAAGTGACTTGTGTTAATCCCGGTGTGACAGATGTCGGTGGGAGATTATATTGTTTTGAGGATGTCAATATTTTTGAAAAAGAATACTGAAACTTGACAGTTTATTTTTTAAGTTTGTTGATATGTCGTTCAACCCGCTAGCTTTCATTTTAAATCAGAACAAACTCATGGGTCCTAATTACATTGATTAGAAATGTAACCAGGACATTGTCCTAACTGGTGAGAGTTACAAGTACGTGCTCGTTGAAGAGTGCCTCCTAGTGCCCACTGATGATTCCACTCATGAGCAAGAGAGAGGCTCACTCTAGGTGGAAGAAAGCTAATGAGATGACCAGGTGCTACATATTGGCTTCTATGTCGAGTTTACTGCAACACCAGCATCAGTTATGACCTCGGCCTATGAGATGATGCTTAACCTCTGGGAGAAGTTCGAACATCAGGGCAGGGCAGCCAAGCAGTCAGCTATGAGGAAACTCATGAATGCTTGAATGACTAAGGACACTTCAGTGAGGGATCACGTAGTGGATATGATCATTTCCCCTGAACGGATATAGGCTTATACTACTTTAATTTATTAAAATGATGCTCAAAGATTAAATCTTTAATTAAAGTGGAAGGATTAAAGATTATACCTTTGAAGCGAAGTCCCAAGCAATATCGAAAACCAAAGTTGGAAAATTCTGCTAATGAAGTTCGAAGTGGAAGGCTTCTAATGACTTCAAATGTGCCTAACATTAGCTATTTATAGGGAGCTCCTTGGGAGACCTAGTGGGCATTTGAGTTGGGCCTTAGTGTTTGACTTTCGTTGACCTCTTAGTCTTCCCTAGACTAGTCAACTCCAATCGAGCCTTTCGAATTAATTTCTTAACTCACTTTGTTAATTTAATTTAATTGAACCATTTGGATTAATTAATTCACATAGAACTAATTTCTCAATCCACTTTGTCAATTAAATATTAATTAAACCTTTATGATTAATTAATTCACTTTGTCAATTAGTCAAATGCATAATTAGTCGTACCACTAACGGACCAATTATGGAACTACCGCACAAAAATGACTTTACATAGCGCCACTTTATTTTATTCTTCTATCTCCCCACATCAAAGATCTAGTGCTCGTCGGTTCATCAATTTACTGACAAATCAATTCACCGACTTCTTGGTATCAGAGATTAGTACCACTCGACATTCTTATTATACTAGACATAAAGTCCACTGGCTGGTTTTAGTATAATAAACCTTACGAGCTCATCTCAGGAGCACCATCAACCCGGTGAACTGGTACATGGATTCCTCCGACTAGCAACGGCATACAAGATGCTAAACACTACATACCCAACTTACCGATATATAGGCCTCAATTGACCGCAACCTTTGGCAAATCAAAGAATACGATATCTAACTCTCATGCCCATCCTAATCTCGGGATTGAGAGATTAGAATACTAGAACTGAATTAACTACGCGAATCAGTTCAAGTTTATTCTATCAAACCGGTTATGCTCAATATGCCCCGGGCATATCTGTGTGATTTAATTAGTATAGACAAACTAATTTCCAAATCACACGATAACTATATCTATAGTATGTTCAGACTATCTCAGTTACGAGCAAACTTTTTATATATCAATACTTTAACCAATAACGAGATCTACTGTGTCTTTCCACACCCCGTTATCTAGTTTTACGATATAATGGAACAATTTAATACTGAAACAAAATGATATGTCAACTGTGGATATTATTTTTCATACAAGAAATAGCTTTCTGTATTCAAAACTAACACCTGGGACTAGGTTTGAGGCCTATCCCATGCCAATGAACCTGTCGGGCTGTCTTACAACCCTCCCACTACGACGATGCACTACATGTGTAGGTGCATTATATGTGATATCTTGTGCAGTGTGTGGTGTATCTACTTGTGCTGGTGCATCAGATTGTTTCCCAAACTCTTCTAGTACTATCTTGCTCTTGGGCTTGTGATCTAGGTACAGCCTTCCTCCAAAAATCTTTTTGCTATACCGTTCTGCTATGGTGTGCCTGGTGTAGACAACTAAGACTGAATTTTGACCTCTCTGAGGTATTCTCAAAATTTGTAGGACAGGTACTCACCACCACAATCTAATCACAGTATCTTGATACTCTTACCATGATGCTTCTTCACATCTGCCCGATACTCTTTGAATTTACTAAAGCAGTCGGACTTGTAGCGCATTAGGTAAATGAATTCGTACCTTGAGTAATCATCTGTGAACGTCATGAAACACTCAAACCCACCTCGTGCGTGGACCGTCATTGGTCCACACTAAAAGATTATCTGCCCGGGCCTAGCCAGAAACTCACTTTCGTGCTATGCATTCCAGAATCGGAATCTCTGGCCAGGCCTAGATGCTAGCACAATTGCTATTCCAATCCTTTTGAAACACCATTACGCAGGATTTGGGTTTGCACTTATTCAATTTACCACGCAAGATAAATTCTAATTAAACGTGGAACTTTCGAAAATACCTTTGTGAAAGAATTTGGTAGGATCTGGGTTTGCACTTGCTCGATTTACCATGCAACAAAAATTTCTATTAAAGCGGAATCATAGAAAAGTACCTTTGAAGCGTGCACTTGGTGATTCTCTTGTATGCCTCAAGACTATGACTTCACGTTGTGTGGGCAACGAACTAGAAGTCAATTGATCAGCTACTCACCACAATCCACCTGCTAGAAAACTCTAGCCCCACAGCACCTAGCACGTACTATAAATGCACCGCCCGTAGAGAGAGAAAGCTACGCGCAGCTGGTATAGACCAAGGCCAAAATTTTAGCCACTAGAAACCCAAAAACCAGCTGCACACTTTCTTGAAAATTCGACTTGGAGAGAGAAACGTTTTCTCTCTCTAGAATTTTCTCTCTCTAGAAATCCTGTGGATTAATTGTGTTATTGTTGTATTCTGAATGACTGATCCCTTGTCTATTTATAGAGTTACAAGAGAGACTCCAAGTTGGTTTAGGATTGGTCTTCCTACTGGGTTGCTGTTTTCCTTCAATCCTGTTTCTGGACTGATACAGATTCTGTTTCCTTCAATCCTGTTCCTGGACTGATACACTCCCAACTATCACAGGGATTCACTTATCCCAATCCAGTTCCTGGGATGAATCACTCCCAACTGACACAGGGATTCACTTATCCCAAACCAGTTCCTGGGATGATTCACAACCAACTGACACAAGGATTAATTAATTTCTCAATTAATTAAATCTACCTTTGTCAACAACCCAGTACATAATTAATCGTACCACTAATGGATTAATTATGACCCTACCAACCTACACCAGAATTGCTTCCAGAACAACTTAATTAAATTATATTCATAATCTCCCCACATCAAAGATATAGTGCTCGTTAATTCATTAATTTACTGATAAATTAATTCATCAACTTCTTAATATTCCGAGACTAGTACCACTCGACCTTTTTACTATACCAGACATAAGTCCACTGGCCAGGTTTAGTATAATAAACATTTCGAGCTCATCTCGGGAGCACCATCACCCCGGACGCACCGGTACATGGTTTCCTTTCGACAAGCAGCAGCACACCAAGTAACTAAACACGCGCACCCAACCCACCGAGACTATTGGCCACATTTGACCTCACCCATTGGTAGATCAAAGTACACTATGTCTAATCCTCATGCCCGCTCGAGTCTAGGGATTTAGAGATAGAATACAAGGATCGATTTGTCTATTAAATCTGTACAAGACAAATCATTCCTAAGAGTCAAGTTCAATATGCCCCGGGCACATCTATATGATTCAATTAGTTTAGACAAACTAATTATCTGAATCACATAATAACCTAGACCGACAGTTTATCCAAAGCTGTCTCGGTTACGAACCTCATTTATATATTATGTCTTTCAACCAATGATGAGATCTACTGTGTCGCACCAGACACCTCATCATCTACTTACATAATATAAATGGATATGCACAACTAAATATAATTGAAACACAAATCGATATATTAATCTGGGAAATTATACAACACAAGCATAGCTTATGTATTCAAATCCAACAATCTCCCACTAATACTTAAGCTGTGCTTTAAGTATACAACTACATACAATCCTATACTACCTGCTGCTATCTATCTAGAAAAAAACTATCATGGCTCTCCTAGATATCTGATCCCCATGCCCTCCACGTGAACCTCAAAGACTTTAGAGGTCAATGTCTTCATGAATGGATCTACAAGGTTATCTTCTGATGCTATCTTAGCCACGACCACGTCTTTCCTCTTCACGATGTCTCGTATCAGGTGGTACTTGCGCTGTATATGTTTACTCGCCTTGTGGGCTCGTGGTTCCTTCGAGTTTGCTACTGCACCATTGTTATCATAATAAACTGTGATAGACTTCTGCAAACCAGGAATCACGTCTAAGTCCACGAGGAAGTTCTTGAGCCATACTGCTTCTTTCGCTGCCTCTGATGCGGCAACGTATTCAGCCTCCATGGTAGAGTCCGCCACGCATTTGTGCTTGACACTCCGCCAAACTATGGCTCCACCTCCTAGAGTAAACACATACCCTGAGGTAGACTTGCTTTTGTCCCTGTCGCCTTGGAAATCTGAATCTGTATAACCTCGGGGTACCAGCTCAGATGCCTGATAGACCAGAACTAGGTCCCTCGTTCTGCGTAAATACTTGAGAATGCATTTTACTGCCTCCCAATGAGCTTTCCCGGGGTTACTCTGATATCTGCTCACCATGCCAACGGCATAACAGATATCAGGCCTCGTACACAACATGGCATACATGAGACTTCCTACTGCCGAAGCATATGGAACTGTCTTCATGGTCTCTATCTCCTCAACAGTCTTAGGAGACTGTTCCTTAGATAGAAACACTCCATGCCTGAAAGGTAGAAAACCTTTCTTGGAGTTCTGCATGTTAAAACGGGCTAGAATCGTGTCTGTGTATGAAGCTTGGGAGAGCGTTAGTGAACGTTTCTTACGATCTCGAATAATCTTGATCCCAAGGATATGTCCCGCTTCTCCTAAGTCCTTCATATCAAATTGCTTGGACAACCATGCCTTTACGTCTGATAACACTTTCTTGTTGTTGCCAATCAATAGAATATCATCTACGTAAAGCACAAGAAACACCACTGAGTTTCCATCACGTCTGCGATATACACATTGCTCATCCGGACACTGAGTAAATCCAAAGGATTGGATTACTTCATCAAACCGGATGTTCCAAGATCTGGATGCCTGCTTAAGTCCATAAATAGACCTCTTAAGCCTGCAAACCTTATGCTCTTGGCCTTTTTCAATGAATCCCTCTGGTTGCTGCATAAAGATGGTTTCTTCAAGACTTCCGTTTAGGAAAGCTATCTTGGCATCAATCTGCCAAATCTCATAATCCATATGAGCAGCTATAGCCAAGAGAATCCGGATCGACTTAAGCATGGCTACCGGGGAGAAGGTTTCCTCATAGTCAATTCCCTCTTTCTGAGTATACCCCTTCGCCACCAGCCTAGCTTTAAAGGTTTCCACCTTCCCGTCAGGTCCTCTCTTACGTTTGTAGACCCACTTGCATCCAATGGGCTTATACCCATCAGGCAGGTCCACAAGCTCCCAGACTTGATTGTGGTCCATTGACCCTATCTCGGATATCATTGCCTTACGCCAAGATTCTGCATCTTTATCTCGAAGCGCCTCATTATAGTTAACTGGGTTAGGTTCAGGCACACCTGGGACCAGGTCTGAAGCCTCTCCCATGCCAATGAACCTGTCTGGCTGTCTCACAACCCTCCCACTACGACGAGGCACCGCCTGTGTAGGCGCATCATCTGTGATCTCATGTGCAGTGTGTGATGTATCTACTTGCGCTGGTGCATCAGGATTAGTAGTTTGTCGTCTAAGCTCTTCTAGTACTATCTTACTCTTGGGCTTGTGGTCTAAGACATAGTCCTCTTCTAAAAATCTAGCTTTGGTACTTACCACCACCTTCTGATCTTTAAGACTATAGAATAGACCACCTTTCGTTCCCCTAGGATATCCTACAAATAGCATTAATTCTGTTCTTGCATCTAACTTAGCCGTATCTGCCTTAAGCACATGTGCTGGGCAGCCCCAAATTCTGAGATGTCTTAGACTGGGCTTCCGCCCGTTCCACAACTCTATTGGGGTTGAAGGCACGGTTTTAGATGGTACAAGATTAAGAATATACATTGCCGTTTCCAAGGCATATCCCCAGAACGAACTTGGCAAATCACTATAGCTCATCATGGACCTAACCATTTCCATAAGAGTTCGGTTCCTCCTTTCTGCTACACCATTCTGCTGTGGCGTGCCAGGTGCAGACAACTGAGACTGAATTCCTACCTCAGTGAGGTAATCTCGAAATTCATGGGACAGGTACTCCCCACCACGATTTGAACGTAGTGTCTTGATACTCTTACCATGATGCTTCTCCACATCTGCCCGAAACTCTTTGAACTTGCCAAAACATTCGGACTTGTGGCGCATTAGGTAAATGTATCCGTACCTAGAGTAATCATCCGTGAATGTCACGAAATACTCATATCCCCCTCGTGCCTGGACCGTCATAGGTCCACACAAGTCAGAATGAATCAACTCTAATACTTCTTTAGCTCTATAGCCTTTTGTTTTAAAAGGTCTCTTGGTCATCTTACCTTCCAAGCAAGATTCGCAGGTTGCATAACTGTCAATATCTAATAAACCCAAAGGTCCATCATTGACCAACCTCTGAATCCTACTAAGGTTTATATGACCTAGCCTTAGATGCCAAAGATAGGTTTGATTCATTTCAGAAGGTCTCTTCCACTTATTAATATTAGATACTGAGCTATCTATTTCTATGTTTTCCGCAACAGGGGAGTTAGAATTAACCACAAATAAATTGTCCACCAATGAACCAGAACAAACAAGTTTGCCATTTCTTCTAATAAAAACAGACTCATCAGAAAAAATAAACTTGTAACCGTTCTTCAAGAGTTTAGAAACCGAAATCAGGTTCTTTCTAAAACTCGGTACATAAAGACAGTTTACTAACTCTAGGTTACAATTCTCGAAATTTAACCTAACTACTCCCACTGCTTCAACTGACACTCTTGTAGTGTCGCCCATGTAGATGTCCAGTTCGCCCTCTCTAAGCTTCCGGGTTACTTGGAACCCCTGCAAAGAATTACAAACATGGTCAGTGGCGCCTGAATCCACACACCAAGTATCTGTGGGAATCACCGCTAAACATGTCTCAGTAATTAGGGCAGAAACAATCGTACCTTTGAGCTTTGGACAATCCACTTTCCAATGTCCTGCCTTGCCGCATTTAAAGCACTTGCCCTTTGGCTTGCTTTTCTTCGCAACATCTGGCTTTGCCGCAAGTTTCTTGGCGTTCTTCTTCTTTTTCTTCTTGCCTTTCAGCCCAGAAGAAGAGCTTGAACCCTTTACCGCGACCAAAGCTTGCTTCTTCTCATGGAAGATGCCTTCAGCCGCTACCAAATCAGTCATGAGCTCGGGCAACGTATAAACCCTTTGGTTCATATTGTAGTTGACCCGAAACTGCTCAAAACAAGAGGGTAGACTCTGGAGGATAATATCTATCTGACTTTCTGGGTCGATATTTCCTCCCAACACCTCTATTTCATTGATGTTACTGATCATGTGTAAAACATAATCTCTCACCGATCCGCCTTCAGCCATTTTGGTGTTCATTAACTTCCTCATGGCTGACTGCCTGGCAGTCCTGCCTTGATGCGCAAACATCTCCCTTAGGTCCGCCATCATGTCGAAGGCGGAGAGCATGGGATGAAGCTGATGTTGCAGCACATTCGACACAGAGGCCAAAATGTAGCACCGTGCCATCTCATCCGCTTTCCTCCACCTGGCATAGGCATCCCTTTCTTCTTGGGTAGAGTCCTCATCAGGCGCTTCTGGACATGCTTCGATGAGCACAAACTTGTACTGCTCAGCTGTCAGGACTATGTCCAAATTTTGACTCCAGTCGACATAATTTGTTCCAGTTAATTTGTTGTCTTTCAAGATAGCAGCTAAAGGATTGAATGCCATATGGATTTAAAACTGGAAAGTAAACAAACAGTGTTTCAGTTATATATGCTAGAATTTCGTAAACATGAAAATTTAATTAATTATTGATTTCCCTCAAAACAATAATATTAATCCACCAACATCTCATCCACCGGGATTCTCGCAAGCCACGCAGTGTGGACGTTTACGCTAACCCACATTCGTTTGAGAAGAACCAAGTTCATTAACTACACTATCTGACCAACGATCTTTTGATCAATGTAGCTAATAGTCGGTGCTTTCAGCCGTACAAGTAAGCAGTGTAACCTCGCGGGAGGAATACTACAGATCGTACACTAAGTGTATGCCATTACGTGACCTCTGAGTTTGTTACCTCAGGATAGTGCGCCTCAGATGGAGAGGGTGTCGCATTTCTCCTAGTTAAACTCGCTCTAGTCATCTTACTCAGAAGCTCATAGTCTAGCGATCTCGGGGCTGGACTCATCCGAATGGAGAAAGGCCCTAATGCCAACGCGCAAGCCCACCCACATCGCATATGAACCCGTAATGGTGGCCATGGGGATATAACACAACCTGCGCGCCCAGCAGCAGCGCGCTGCAGCTGCTGCGTGCAGCGACTGCTGCGCGCTGCTACCTTTTTATGGCTGCCGGCGGCGATTTTGCTGACGACAATCGTTGCCGGCGTCGCCTCCTCCCGCCAACTCCTCATTCGCTTTTTCCCACGCTATTTGGTCTTCTTGCAATTCGTTCTGGGTTTTCCTGGGTTTCTTCAAATTCATGATAACCCAAAACCCACGAATCCAAGTCGCCCACCATAACGCCTTCGATTACAAAAAAAATTTTCCTACTACAAGGCATTCTAGGAAAATTAAATAATCGAAATTACATAGAAAAAATCCTACTACAGATTTGATCTAATCCTACACGGCTTCCAGCACGTGGTTAAACTATTACAAACATTCATAATAAAATTAAATCCGGACATGTCCCGGAGTTTAATTAAAACCCATACAAACGTAACCATAATAGTCGGGATTCTAAACCACCTGCAAATAAAACCATGTAATAAATCGAACAAGCACAGAACCCCCTAAACCAGGCTCTGATACCAATTGAAAGAATTTGGTAGGATCTGGGTTTGCACTTGCTCGATTTACCATGCAACAAAAATTTCTATTAAAGCGGAATCATAGAAAAGTACCTTTGATGCGTGCACTTGGTGATTCTCTTGTATGCCTCAAGACTATGACTTCACGTTGTGTGGGCAACGAACTAGAAGTCAATTGATCAGCTACTCACCACAATCCACCTGCTAGAAAACTCTAGCCCCGCAGCACCTGGCACGTACTATAAACGCACCGCCCGCAGAGAGAGAAAGCTACGCGCAGCTGGTATAGACCAAGGCCAAAATTTTAGCCACTAGAAACCCAAAAACCAGCTGCACACTTTCTTGAAAATTCGACTTGGAGAGAGAAACTTTTTCTCTCTCTAGAATTTTCTCTCTCTAGAAATCCTGTGGATTAATTGTGTTATTGTTGTATTCTGAATGACTGATCCCTTGTCTATTTATAGAGTTACAAGAGAGACTCCAAGTTGGTTTAGGATTGGTCTTCCTACTGGGTTTCTGTTTTCCTTCAATCCTGTTTCTGGACTGATACAGATTCTGTTTCCTTCAATCCTGTTCCTGGACTGATACACTCCCAACGGTCACAGGGATTCACTTATCCCAATCCAGTTCCTGGGATGAATCACTCCCAACTGACACAGGGATTCACTTATCCCAAACCAGTTCCTGGGATGATTCACAACCAACTGACACAAGGATTAATTAATTTCTCAATTAATTAAATCTACCTTTGTCAACAACCCAGTACATAATTAATCGTACCACTAACGGATTAATTATGACACTACCAACCTACACCAGAATTGCTTCCGGAACAACTTAATTAAATTATATTCATAATCTCCCCACATCAAAGATATAGTGCTCGTTAATTCATTAATTTACTGATAAATTAATTCATCAACTTCTTAATATTTCGAGACTAGTACCACTCGACCTTTTTACTATACCGGACATAAGTCCACTGGTCAGGTTTAGTATAATAAACATTTCGAGCTCATCTCGGGAGCACCATCACCCCGGACGCACCGGTACATGGTTTCCTTTCGACAAGCAGCAGCACACCAAGTAACTAAACACGCGCACCCAACCCACCGAGACTATTGGCCACATTTGACCTCACCCATTGGCAGATCAAAGTACACTATGTCTAATCCTCATGCCCGCTCGAGTCTAGGGATTTAGAGATAGAATACAAGGATCGATTTATCTATTAAATCAGTACAAGACAAATCATTCCTAAGAGTCAAGTTCAATATGCCTCGGGCATATCTATATGATTCAATTAGTTTAGACAAACTAATTATCTGAATCACATAATAACCTAGACCGACAGTTTATCCAAAGCTGTCTCGGTTACGAACCTCATTTATATATTATGTCTTTCAACCAATGATGAGATCTACTGTGTCGCACCAGACACCTCATCATCTACTTACATAATATAAATGGATATGTACAACTAAATATAATTGAAACACAAATCGATATATTAATCTGGGAAATTATACAACACAAGCATAGCTTATGTATTCAAATCCAACACTTTGAATTGTGCACTCAGGTGATTCTCTTGTATACCTCAAGACTTTGATTTCACGTTGTGTGGGCAATGATCTAGAAACCAATTTGATCAGCTAATCACCACAATCCACCGGCCAGAAAATTCCAGCACTGCTGCACCTGGCACGTACTATAAACGCACCGCCCAGAGAGAGAAAGCTACACACGCAGCTGGTCTAAATAGGCCTAAATTTTGGCCAATAGATGAAAAACCCAGCCGCAAATTTGCTAAAAAATCCAACTTTGAGAGAGAATGTTATTTCTCTCTAGGATTTTATCTCTCTAGTTTTCTTGTCTTGAAAACTTATGAATTGTATATTATGGAATAGCTAATCTCTTGTCTATATATAGAGTTACGAGAGAGACCCCAAGTTGGTTTAGGATTGGCATTCCTAGTGGGTTTATGTTTTCTTCAATCCTGTTCCTGGACTGATACACATCCAACTGATACAGGGATCCACTTATCCCAATCCAGTTCCTGGTATGATTCACAACCAACTAATACAGGGATTCACTTATCCTAAACCAGTTCCTGGTATGATTCACAACCAACTGACACAAGGATTAATTAATTACTTTATTAATTAAATCTACCTTTGTCAATAACCCAATACATAATTAATCGTACCACTAACACATTAATTATGGCACTACCATCCTGTACCAGAATTGCTTCTGGAATAACTTAATTAATTTATATTCATAATCTCCCCACATCAAAGATATAGTGCTCGTTAATATATTAATTTACTGATAAATTAATTAGTTAACGTCTTTAATTCGGAGACTAGTACCACTCGACCTTTTTACTATACCGGACATAAGTCCACCGGCCGGGTTTAGTGTAATAAACTTTACGAGCTCATTTCGGGAGCACCATCACCCCAGACGCACCAGTACATGATTTCTTTTCGACAAGTAGCAGCACACCAAACAACTAAACACGCACACCCAACCTACCGAGACTATTGGCCACAATTGACCTCACCCTTTGGTAGATCAAAGTACACTATGTCTAATCCTAATGCCCACTCGAGTCTATGGATTAAGAGATAGAATATCAAGAACGATATGTCTATTAAATCAGTACAAGACAAATCACTCATCCAGATCTTGGAACATCCGTTTTAACGAGGTTATCTAGTCCTATGGATTCATTCAGTGTCCGGATGAGCAGTGTGTTTATCGCAGGCGTGATGGTGATACGGTGGTGTTCCTCATACTTTACGTAGATAACATCCTTCTTATTGGCAACAATAAGAAGGTGTTGTCAGACGTAAAGGCATGGTTATCCAGGCAATTCGATATGAAGGATTTGGGAGAGGCTGGATATATCCTTGGGATTAAGATTATTCGAGATCGTAGGAGACGTTCTCTGACTCTCTCTCAGGCATCCTACATAGACACGATTCTGGCCCGTTTTAACATGCAGAACTCCAAGAAGGGTTCACTACCTTTCAGGCATGGGGTGCATTTGTCTAAGGAGCAGTGTCCTAAGACTGATGAGGAGATAGATGCCATGAAGGCGGTACCCTATGCTTCTGCAGTGGGTAGCCTCATGTATGCTATGTTGTGTACGAGGCCTGATATTTGTTTTGTCGTTGGCATGGTTAGCAGATATCAAAGTAACCTTGGGAAGGCTCACTGGGAGGCAGTAAAATGCATTCTCAAGTACTTACGCAGGACGAGAGATTATGTCCTAGTTTATAGAGCTCAGGAGCTTGTACCATTGGGTTACACAGATTCGGATTTTCAAGGTGATTTGGACAATAGTAAGTCTACCTCTGGGTTTGTGTTTACTCTAGGAGGTGGAGCCATAGTATGGAGGAGTGTTAAGCAGAAATGCGTGGCGGACTCCACCATAGAGGCTGAGTACGGTGCCGCTTCAGATTCAGCGAAAGAGGCTGTATGGCTCCGGAGCTTCCTGATGGACTTAGATGTGGTTCCTGAGTTGCTTAGGTCTATCACAGTCTATTGTGATAACAATGGTGCAGTTACTAACTCGAGGGAACCACGAGCCCATAAGGCGAGTAAACACATAGAGCGCAAGTACCACCTGATACGAGAGATCATAAAGAGGGAAGACGTGATCGTGGCCAAGATAGTATCAGATGACAACCTTGCAGATCCTTTCACCAAGCCATTGACCTCAAAGGTCTTTGAGAGACATGTGGAGGGCATGGGAGTCAGATTATTGAGGGAGCCATGTGAGTGAGCTTAAAGGCGTTATGGAGATTTCACTATGACAGCAGTGTAATAGCGGGTTGGCCAGTTTTTGTACTTCTTAGCATAGCTTTGAGTATTAGTGGGAGATTGTTAGTTTTGAATGCAGAAATCTATGACTTGTATCAAAAACTAATATCCACAGTTGACATATCATTTTGTTTCAGTATAAATTTGTTCCTTTATATCATAGAACTAGATCACGGGGTGTGGAAAGACACAGTAGATACCGTTATTGATTAAAGTAGTGATGTATAAAAGTATGCTCGTAACCGAGATAGTCTGAATATACTATCGGTATAGGTTATTGTGTGGTTTGGAAATTAGTTTATCTAAACTAGTTTAAATCACACGAATATGCCTGGGGCATATTGAGCATGACCAGTTTGGATAGAATTGACTTATACTGATCGGTGTAGTCAATTCGGTCCAAGTATTCAATCTCTCAATCCCGAGATTGGGATGGGCATAAGAGTTGGATATCGTATGCTTTGATTGGCCAAAGAGTGCGGTCAATTGAGGCCTATACCTCGGTAGGTTAGGTATGCGGTGTTTAGCTTCTTATGTGCTGTTGCTAGTCAGAGGAATCCACGTACCGGTTCGTCAGGTTGATGTGCTCCCAAGATGAGTTCGTAAGGTCTATTATACTAAACCCGGCCGGTGGACTTTATGTCCGGTATAATAAAAGGTCGAGTGGTACAAATCTCGGATACCAAGAAGTCGGTGAATTAATTTGTCAGTAAATTGATAAACTGACGAGCGCTAGATCTTTAATGTAGAGAGATAGAAGAAAATATAATGGCGCGATGTAAAGTCATTTTCGAGCGGTAGTTCCATAATTAGTCCAATAGTGGTATGACTACTTATGCATTTGACTAATTGACAAGATGAATTAAATAATTCTAAAGGTTTAATTAGTATTTAATCGACAAGGTGAATTAAGAAATTAATTCTATTTGAATTAATTAATTCTAAGGGTTCTATTAAATTAAATTAACGAAGTGGGTTAAGAAATTAATTTTAATGGGTTGATTGGAATTGATTAGTCGGGAAAGACTTAGCGGTCAACGAAATTCAAATTAAAAGGCCCAATTCGAGAGCTCATTAGGTCTCCATTAGAGCTCCTATAAATAGAAAACTTGAGGCAAAAGAAAACCTAGGGGGAATTCTTGCAAGACAAGTCTTGCATATAGAGTGAGAAAGTTCTAGAGAGATAACTTCTTCTTCTTGAAGTTTTCTTTCAAAAATGAACTTGCTATCTCACTCCTCGGATTGAACTCAGCCCAAATATCACACCTTTTTTTATTGATTGGAGATTTTCTGCCGGCCAGCTGCTTGAATATTCCGCCGGACAGCAGCTTGAAGTTTTCGCCGGACTGCTGGGTTTTCTTCTTCCTGTCGCGCTGGAAACTTGGTGTTGTACCCATGTGTTGATTCGATCTTCACCACATTGATCTCTATTGGAGATCCGTGGTGGAGATTGTCTAGATCACGGCTAGGTAGTTGCTGAGTTAAAGCGATCGTGAAGTCTTCTTTTCAGTCTGACAACAGGAAACTTGCAGCGCAAGTACAGGTTCTGGGCAGCGAAGGTTGTGGCCAGATTTTGGGTTGTCGTGAGTTCGATTAGAGGAATTTCCTTGTGGATTTTCATGGGCTGAACAATTAGACTTTGATAGATTATTGCCCACGCAATATTCGAAGTTCTATCGGAGTAATCTTTTGGATTTCTATTGGAATTTGCATAAAGATTGGATTTTTCTTATTGCAAGGGACTTTGCTACTAAAGGTATAATCTTTGAACATTCCGCTTTAATAAAAGATTGAATCTTTTGTGTCCCGATTAATAAATTACATAAGTATAAGCCAAGATCCATTCGTGGGTAAATGAATTTGAGCCTGAGCTTGGTCGAAAGCTTCCAATTCTGGAATGCATTGCACGAAAGTGAGGTTTTTGATTTAGCCCGGGCTTGTTCTGTTTTCCTTCATTTCTAAGATCTGGATGCCTGCTTAAGTCCATAAATGGACCTCTTAAGCCTGCAAACCTTATGCTATTGGCCTTTTTCAATGAATCCCTCTGGTTGTTGCATAAATATGGTTTCCTCAAGACATCCGTTTAGGAAAGCTGTCTTGACATCCATCTGCCAAATCTCATAATCTAAATGAGCAGCTATGGCAAAGAGAATCCGGATCGACTTAAGCATGGCTATCAGGGAGAATGTTTCCTCATAATCGATTCCCTCTTTCTGAGTATACCCCTTCGCCACCAGTCTAGCTTTAAAGGTTTCCATATTTCCCTCAGGTTCTCTCTTACGTTTGTAGACCCACTTGCATCCAATGGGTTTAAACCCATCAGGCAGGTCCACAGACTCCCAGACTTGATTGTGGTCCATTGACCCCATCTCGGATATCATTGTCTTACGCCAAGACTCTGCATCTTTATCTCAGAGAGCCTCATTGTAGTTAACTGGGTCAGGCTCAGGCGCTCCTGGGACTAGGTCTGAGGCCTCTCCCTCGCCAATGAATCTTTCGGGCTGTCTTACAACCCTCCCATTACGATGAGGCACTACCTGTGTAGGTGCATCAAGATTAGTAGTTTGTCGTCTAAGCTCTTCTAGTACTATCTTACTCTTACACTTGTGATCTAAGACATAGTCCTCTTCCAAAAATCTAGCATTGGTACTAACCACCACGTTCTGATCTTTAAGACTATAAAACAGAACACCCTTTGTTCCCCTAAGATATCCTACAAACAACATCAATTTAGTTCTCACATCTAACTTAGTCATATCTGCCTTAAGCACATGTGCTGGGCAACCACAAATTATGAGATGTCTTAGACTGGGCTTGCACCGATTCCACAACTTTACTGGGGTTGAAAGCACGGTTTTAGATGGTACAAGATTAAGAATATACATCATCGTTTCTAAGGCATAACCCCAGAACAAACTTAGAAAATCACTATAGCTCATCATCGACCTAACCATTTCCATAAGAGTCCGATTCCTCCTTTTTGTTATACCGTTCTGCTGTGGCGTGCCAGGTGCAGACAACTGAGACTGAATTCTGACCTCACTGAGCTATTCTCGAAATTCATGGGACAGGTATGTTAGTTTTGAATACAGAAAAGCTATGGCTTGTATCAAAAACTAATATCCACAGTTGACATATCATTTTGTTTCAGTATAAATTTGTTCCTTTATATAATAGAACTAGATAATGGGGTGTGGACAGACACAGTAGATACCGTTATTGGTTAAAGTATTGATATATAAAAAGTATGCTCGTAAACGAGATAGTCTGAACATACTATCGGTATAGGTTATTGTGTGGTTTGGAAATTAGTTTATCTAAACTAGTTTAAATCACACATATATGCCCGGGGCATATTGAGCACGACCAGTTTGGATAGAATTGACTTATACTAATCGACGTAGTCAATTCGGTCCTAGTATTCCGTCTCTCAATCCCGAGATTGGGACGGGCATGAGGGTTGGATATCGTATGCTTTGATTTGCCAAAGAGTGAGGTCAATTGAGGCCAATACCTCGGTAGGTTGGGTATGCGGTGTTTAGCTTCTTACGTGCCGTTGCTAGTCGGAGGAATCCACGTACCGGTTCACCGGGTTGATGGTGCTCCTGAGATGAGCTCGTAAGGTTATTATACTAAACCCGGCCGGTGAACTTTATGTTCGGTATAATAAAAGGACGAGTGGTACTAATCTCGAAAACCAAGAAGTCGGTGAATTAATTTGTCAGTAAATTGATAAATCGACGAACACTAGATCTTTAATGTGGGGAGATAGAATAAAATATAATGGCGCGATGTAAAGTCATTTTCGAGCGGTAGTTCCATAATTGGTCCGTTAGTGGTACGACCGATTATGCATTTGACTAATCGACAAGGTAAATTAATTAATCCAAAAGGTTTAATTAATATTTGATCAACGAAGTGAATTTAGAAATTAATTCTATTTTGAATTAATTAATTCTAAGGGTTCGATTAAATTAAATTAACAAAGTGGAATAAATAAATTAATTTAAATGGGTCGATTGGAGTTGATTAGTCGGGAAGACTTAGCGGTCAACGAAAGTCAAATTTTAAGGCCTAACTCGAGAGCCCATTAGGTCTCTTTAGAAGCTCCTTATAAATACAACTTATTAGGCAAGTAAGACATTAAGAAACTTGACACCCAAGTAAAGGGTAGAAAGAGAAAGTTTAGTCTAGAGAGAGAACTGTGTCTTCCTCGTCAAGTCGACTAAGAGAGCTTTCTCCTTTGGAAGATTAATTCTTTAGTATGCCCAGACTGTTTTAGAAAAGCTTTTGGTTGTTTTTTATTGCTGGGCTGCGCTGATCGTCTTCTCCGACTTGATCGCGCGACAGCAGGGTTTTCTCGGTGAAGAACCCAGCGGCGGCAGTCTTGATTCAGTGCCCAGAACCGGCCTGATTCCACGTCTGATCTTTCTAAAGGAGTGATCCGTGGATTGGGTTGTCTAGATCGGGACTGAATCGATTGTTTTCGGGAAATTATTTGCCTTCAAAAGCTGGCAGCTTACGCAACAAATTTTTTCTAGCGCAGCAGATTTTACAGAAAATTCTGGGCAGTCCGTTTTTCATATTTTTTTTGAGTTTCCTCCGAAGTAAGTTTTCTTGGGATTTCTAATTTGCCGTGGGTAACTCCGTAGACAATAGCCCACACTATTTCAGAGTTCGTATTGGAGATATTCTTCGGAATTCTTGTGGAAGTTGCGTCAAAGAATTGGTTTTTCTTTAAGCAAGGGACTTCGCCACAAAAGGTATAATCTTTAAATTTCGCTTTTATTAAAGATCGAATTTTTTGTGTCCTGATTAATAAATTAAATAAGTATAAGCCTAGATCCGTTCATGGGTAAACTAATTTGAGCCTGAGCTTGGTCGAAAGCTTCCGATTCTGGAATGCATTGCACGAAAGTGAGGTTTTCGATTTAGCCTGGGCTTGTTCAGTTGTCCTTCAAGGTACTCCCCACCATGATCTGAACGCAGTGTCTTGATACTCTTACCATGATGCTTCTCCACATCTTCCTGAGACTCTTTGAACTTGCCAAAATGTTCAGACTTGTGAAGCGTTAGGTAAATGTACTCGTACCTTGAGTAGTCATCTTTGAGCGTCACAAAATACTCAAATCCACCTCATGCCTAGACTGTCATTGGTCCACACAAGTCAGAATGAATCAATTCTAATACTTCCTTAGCTCTATAACCTTTTGCTTTAAAAGGTCTCTTGGTCATCTTACCCTCTAAGAAAGATTCGCAGGTTGCATAACTATCAATCTCTAATGAACCTAAAGGTCCATCATTGACCAACCTCTGAATCCTACTAAGGTTTATATGACCTAGCCTGAGATGCCAAAGATAGGTTTAATTCATTTCAGAAGGTTTTTTCCTCTTATTAATGTTAGATAAAGAGCTATCTGTTTCTATGTTTTGCGCAACTGGGGAATTAGAGTTAACCACAAAATAAATTGTCAGGCAATGAACCAGAACAAATAAGTTTTCCATTTCTTCTAATAAATACAGACTCATCAGAAAAAACAAACTTATAACATTTCTTCAAAAGTTTGGAAACTGAAATAAGGTTATTTCTAAAACTCGGTATATAAAGACAATTAACTAACTCTAATCTTCAATTTTCGAAATTTAAATTGACAACTCCCACTGCTTCTACTGACACTCTTGTAGTGTCGCCCATGTAGATGTCCAGTTCACCCTCTCTAAGCTTCCGGGTAACTTGGAACCCTTGTAAAGAATTACAAACATGATCAGTGGCACTGAATCCACACACCAAGTATCTGTGGGAATTATCGCTAAACATGTATCAGTAATTAGGGCAGAAACTATCGTACCTTTAAGCTTTGGACAATCCGCTTTCCAGTGACCTATTTTACCGCACTTGAAGCACTTGCCTTTGGGCTTACTCTTCTTTGAGATCTTGGGCTTCGCAGCAAGTTTCCTGGCATTCTTCTTCTTCTTATTCTTCTTGCCTTTAGGTGCAGAAGAAGAACCTGAAGCCTTTACTGCGACCAAAGCTCGGGTAGAGTGCAAACTCTTTGTTTTATGTTGTAATTGACCCAAAACTGCTCAAAACAAGAGGGTAGACTCTGGAGGATAATATCTATCTAACTTTCTGGGTCAATTTCTCCTCTCATCTCCTCTATTTCATTGATGTTACTGATCATGTGTAGCATATGATCTCTTATCGATCCGCCTTCAGCCATCTTTGTGTTCATTAACTTCCTCATGGCTGCTTGCCTAGCAGTCCTACCTTGATGTGCGAACATCTCTCTCAAGTGAGCCATCATGTTGAAGGCAGAGACCATGGGATGCAGCTGATGTTGCAGCACATTTGACACAGAGGCCAAAATATATCACCGCGCCATCTGATCCGCTTTTCTCCATCGGGCATAGGCATCCCTATCCTCTTGAGGAGAGTCCTCATCAGGTACATCTGGACATACTTCGGTGAGCACAAACTTATACTGCTCAGCCGTCAGGCCAATGTCCAAGTTACGACTCCAGTCGACATAATTGGTTCCAGTTAATTTATTGTCTTTCAAAATAGCAGCTAAGGGGTTGAATGCCATATCGATAAAACTGTAAAATAAATAAACAGACAATGTTTCAATTATTAAGTCTAGAATTTTGAAAACCATGAAATTCTATCAATTATTGACTTCCCTCAAAACAATAATCTTAATCCACCAACATCTCATTCACCGTGATTCTCGCAAGCCATGCAGTGTGGACATTTATGCAAACCCACATTCGTTTGAGAAAAACCAAGTTCATTAACTACACTACCTGATCAAACGATCTATTGATCAATATAGCTAATAGTCGGTGCTTTCAGCCGTACAAATAAGTAGCGTAAGCTCGCGGGAGGAATACTGCAGATTGTACACTAAGTGTGTACCATTACGTGACTTATGAGTTTGTTACCTCAAGATAGTGCACCTCAGATGGAGAGGGTGTCGCATTTCTCCTAGTTAAACTTACTCTAGTCATCTTACTCAGAAATTCATAATCTAGCGATCTCGGGGTTGGACTTATCCGAATAGAGGAAGGCCCTAATGTCAACGCGCAAGCCCACCCACATCGCATATGAACTCGTAATGGTGGCCATGGGAATATTAAACCAACCCACCCCCACTTAGATTTCCAAATTGAGGATTTTTTCGGTTTTAACATGCAATTAACTAACCCTAAGTTATATGCAACCATAAAACCAACATGCTTTAAAAAAACATGCATCTAAAATACAACATAAAAATGAAGCATAAAATTAAAACAATAAATACGGGAAATAAATACGAAAAATAAATTTCCCGACTATTATGGTTTTAATCGCTTCCATCTTCTGCCTTGATCTCGTGTCCCGCCACGCAACTCGATGGAGAGAGTCTTGAACTTAAAAAATCAAAAAATGGAGGAAAAACCGGCCAATACGCTGCCCGAAAGGGCCGCACACGCACAGCCCATGCTGCGCGGCGCTGTAGCGGCACTGCCCCCTGTCGCCAATACCTCATTCTCTTCTTCCCACGCTATTTGGTCATCTTGCAATTTGTTCTGGGTTTTCCTGGGTTTCTACGAATTAACAATAACCCAAAACCCACGAATCCAAGTTGCCCACCATAACGCCTTTGATTACAAAAATAATTCTCCTACTACAAGTCTTTCTTTGAAAATTAAATAATCCAAATTACATAGAAAAAATCCTACTACAGATTTGATCTAATCCTACATGGCTTCCAGCACGTGGTTATACTATTACAAACATTCATAATAAAATCAAATCTGGACATGTCCCGGAGTTTAATTAAAACCCATACAAACATAAACATAATAGTCGGGATTTCTTAACCACCTACAAATAAAACCATGTAATAAATCGAACAAGCACAAAACCCAAACCAGGCTCTGATACCAATTGAAAGATTATCTGCCCGGGCCTAGCCAGAAACTCACTTTCATGCTATGCATTCCAGAATCGAAAACTGTTGCGAGGCCTAGACGCTAGCACAATTGCTATTCCAACCCTTTTGAAATAACATTGCGCCGGATCTGGGTTTGCTCTTATTCGATTTACCACGCAACATAAATTCTAATTAAAAGCAGAACTTTAGAAAATACCTTCGAAGCGTGCACTCAGGTCATTCTCTTGTATGCTTCAAGACTTTGATTTCACATTGTGTGGGCGACGATCTAGAAACCAATTTGATCAGCTAATCATCACAATCCACCTGCCAGAAAATTCCAGCACCGCTGCACCTGGCACGTACTGTAAATGCACCGCTCGGAGAGAGAGAGAAAGCTACACACGCAGCTGGTATAAACAGGCCTAAATTTTGGCCAATAGATGAAAACCCCAGCCGCAAATTTGCTCTAAAAATCTGACTTCGAGAGAGAATGTTTTTTTTTCTCTATAGAATTTTATCTCTCTAGTTTTCTTGTCTTGAAAACTTATGAATTGTATATTATGAAATAGCTAATCCCTTGTCTATATATAGAGTTATAAGAGAGACCCCAAGTTAGTTTAGGATTGGCCTTCCTACTGTGTTTCTGTTTTCTTCAATCCTGTTCCTGGACTGATACATATTCAACTAATACAGGGATCCACTTATCCCAATCCAATTCCTTGTATGACTCACAACCAACTGATACAGGGATTCACTTATCCCAAACCAGTTCCTGGTATGATTAACAACCAACTGACACAAGGATTAATTAATTACTTAATTATTTAAATCTACCTTTGTCAATAACCCAATACATAATTAATTGTACCATTAACGAATTAATTATGACACTACTATCCTACACCAGAATTGCTTTCGGAATAACTTAATTAATTTATTTTTATAATCTCCCCACATCAAAGATATAGTGCTCATTAATATATTAATTTACTGATAAATTAATTAATTAACTTCTTTAATTCTGAGACTAGTACCACTCAACCTTTTTACTATAACGGATATAAGTCCACCAGTCGGGTTTAGTATAATAAACTTTACGAGCTCATCTCGAGAGCACCATCATCCCAGACGCACTGGTACATGGTTTCCTTTCCACAAGTAGCTGCACACCAAGCAACAAAACACGCGCACCCAACCTAATGAGACTATTGGCCACAATTGACTTCACCCTTTGGCAGATCAAAGTACACTATGTCTAATCCTCTTGCCCACTCGAGTCTAGGCATTAAGAGATAGAATACCAAGAAGGATTTGTCTATTAAATCAGTATAAGACAAATCATTGTTGGAAACTGTTTAGGCATTTAATCTAATTAAATGGCAGAATCCTAAACTATAAGGATCGGGTCTTACCCTTGAAGTGTAATCGGTTGTGCACGTCGCCTGGCTCTTCTGAGAAGATGGCGTTTTGTTGTCTCCAAAATCCTTCCTCGAAGGATCCTCTACTGTCAAGCACGAAAGTCTTCGCAGGTTGGTGCTAGCCGATCTTGCCTACAGAGAGAATTTGGGAATTCTGTGTATTTTTTTTGTCTGATCTGATTTTTCTAATTCAAAATCATCTCACCCTACAATAATACCCTAGGATATTTGTAGAGATCAAATTTCCAAAATCAGTATTGTAATTATCCAATTATAACTTAACTGATTTTAGTCATATTCCAAATCAGTATTATTACCAAATATTATTTTACTGATTCCAAATCAGTATTTAAATAATATTTACTAATTCCAAATCAGCCTTAAATAATACCTTAATGATTTGGGTTCTACACCAAGTCCATGGATCAACCCATGACCCATGGATCAGGCTGATGGGTCAAGAACTTCAATTGCAATTAAGTTCCTTGATTTATCAGCCTACCCCAATTGTTCCCAGATAATTAATTAACTATTAATTAATACCCCAGAACTTCTCAATAATATTTAATTAAACCATTTAATTAAATCTTCTTTATTTAAGTATAACAATTACACTTATTGTAGGCAAGAATACTTATTCTGCATCATCGAACTTTCTTATGTGCGATCCTGTAGGCCCATTCCAAATTGGCAATGGATAACTCAATCTCATTGATTAATCCATAAGTCATTAGTGGTCTCTAGCAAGACATAATGACTACCCAATTCGGAATGGGGGGTCGAATGGTGATTCAACATAACCTTTCCGAGCAAACTGCGTACGATCCTCTACATCGATATCCCGTTTAGCATAAGGCATGGAACAATCATCCTTATATAGCTAAACGTTTACTTGATCTCTTAGTGACTCTGAATCCATCAAGCAAATGATATCCTTATCATTCATTGGGCATGGCCATGCACTTTCAGTTCACTATCAAGTGGCCAAGATATCATCTCTCACTTAAGAGAGATTTGTAGTCTCATCACTTCACCTACATATCTTAGCGTGAATCATAGTCTACCCAATCATACCCGTACTTGGCAACCTGTTACGGCCCCGTTAGGTGTATGTCAAAGCACACCACAATTCACCTAAGACCATGTATTGATTTCTGGTCTAAGGATCCTAGTACCAGTACTACTCAAAAGAATCACTCATGATCTAATTAGTCCATGGAGTGTTTCTTTTGGCGGATCGATTTCATAAATTTAAATATGCACAAGGATATTATTATCATGAAATTAACTCATTTGATAAACAATCAATCAAGCGACAAATATCTTATTTACATAAATACCCTCAAAGTGTATTTACATAAATAGCCCTCATTAGGGCACATTCACCAATAATCTCCCACTTGCCCAATGAAGGGTTATGTCCTAAACTGTTTAAGACCAAGCTCTATTACATGTCTATCAAACTTTGACTGTGGTAGAGCTTTTGTGAGAGGATCTGCTATATTATCGTCTGACCCTATTTTGCACACTTTCACATCTCCTCGATCAATGATCTCTCGGATGAGGTGAAACCTTCTGAGTATGTGTTTGGTTTTCTGGTGTGACCGAGGCTCCTTAGCTTGTGCGATGGCCCCGTTATTGTCACAGAAAAGTTCTGTCGGATCTTGGATACTCGGTATCACTCCGATGTCTGACATGAACTTCCTCAACCAAACAGCTTCCTTTGCAGCATCTGATGCAGCAATGTACTCAGACTCTGTTGTAGAATCGACTGTTGTATCTTGCTTTGAGCTTTTCCAACTTATTGCACCGCCATTCAGGCTAAACACGTAGCCTGATTATGACTTCATGTCATCTTGATCTGTTTGGAAAGCAGCATCAGAGTAACCTTGTACAATGAGCTGTTCTTGTCCTCGATACACTAGCATTAATCCTTTAGTTCTTCATAAGTACTTCAGGATTGCTTTGACTGCAGTCCAATGATCTATCCATGGATCTTGTTGGTATCTGCTAGTCATGCTAAGTGCATGTGCAACATTCGGATGGGTACACAACATGGCATATATGATAGATCCTATTGCCGAAGCATATGGGACTCTACTCATTGTATCCCTCTCCTCCCTTGTTGAAGTACCTTGGTTCTTCTTCAAGAGAAGGCCATGTCTAAATGGTACGTTACCATTTTTGGAGTTAGACATATTGAATCTTTTCAATATCTTGTCTATGTACCCTTCTTGACTTAGTCCCAGAAGCCTTTTAGACCTATCTCTATAGATCTTGATACCTAGTATCGTCTCAGCTTCTGCTAAGTCTTTCATAGAAAATACACTCCCCAACCATTGTTTGATGTCTTTCATCAAGGGAATGTCATTTCCTATGAGCAGGATGTCGTCCACATATAGAACAAGGAAAACAATCTTGCTCCCACTAACTTTCTTGTAAACACAAGGCTCATCTTCGTTCTTGATGAATCCGTAACCTTTTACTTCCTCATCAAAACGAAGATTCCAACTTCGAGATGCTTGTTTTAGTCCATAGATGGACCTCTGAAGCTTACATACTCGATTAGGATGCTTTTGATAGATGTACCCCTCGGGTTATTTCATATAAACATCCTCGAGTAGGTTTCCATTCAGGAAAGCCGTCTTAACATCCATCTGCCATACCTCATAGTCAAAATATGCTGCTATGGCAGGCATTGTCCTAATGGACTTGAGCATCATTACAGGGGAGAAGGTTTCATCATAGTCTATACCATAAGTCTGTCTGAAACCTTTAGCCACTAGTCGTGCCTTGAAGATCCCGCCAGGTTTGAACTTGAAAATCCACTTGCAATCGATAACCTTTGCCTGAACAGGAGGGTCAATCAAAGTCCACACTTTATTGTCCCTCATGGATTGCATTTCAGATTCCATGGGTTGAAGCCATTTATCTGAATCTGGACTTTCTAAAACCTGTCTGTAGCTCATGGATTGCATCTCTTCTGCCTTCACGACCTACAGACAGGTTTTATTCAATGGTTTATAATTAATAACCAATCTAGGTATACCTCTTTCAATTTAAGAATGTTTATTAACATAAAATGCAGTACAAGACCATGATGACTAAGAAGGACTGATTAATCCTTTTTGTAAAAGAGATTCAATTTCTTTTTTACAAATTTCCAAATATTCTGCATTAATTTGACAAGGTCTAGCCTTAGTAGGAATTTCTTTTTCATTAAAAGAATCTTCATATGGTAAAGAAACAATATGTTTTTTTCTATTCCAAAAAGCATTGGGATGATCATTACAGATTTCCACAGAGAAATTATGTTTTAATAATTCAATTTTACTCTGTAATCTAGAATGATTTAATTGTTCTTCAATTGACAAAATATAAATTTCTTGTTTTAAAAAATTGATTTGGTTCTGTTTTGACATAATATTATCATACATAGTATGTAACATTTTAATATGTGGTTCTGTTATAAACTCAAGAAAGATATTATTATTTTCAAAAGTTCCAATTATGCCATTATTATCTATTTTCTTAATTGGATAGATTTTGTTTAAAAAAGGTGTACCAAGTATAACTTGGTTAGAAATATCTTTGGATAAAATAAAGCTTTGAGCAATACATGTATTATTAATACAAATAAAAGCTTTAGGAAGTTTATATTTAATCTGTAGTTTATCTCCTCCAGCATGCCATAAATTATGACTGGTTTTATGAAAATATCTAGTAGGAATTAATCCTTCCTGAATAACATTTAAATCTGCACCACTATCAACTAGTGCCATAAAATTCTTGTTATAATAATTATCAATTAATAATGATATTTTAACATACCATTTTTGGGATATTACCATTTCTAATGTAGAAAGAAAATTATCCGGGAAATTTTCTGGAGTACTAAACTCATCATTTAAGATACTACCTTTTGAAGTATTTCCTATATTAGAATTATCTTCTAATTTAATTATTCTTTTTTCCTGTATTATCTGTTGGTCTTTTAGAATTTTAATTTCTTCCTTTAAGTTGTTAATTTCTTTATAAAGAGTCTGTATAGATATGTTATCATTATTATTTTGATACTTATTCTTTAATTGACTCATAGCTTCCTTCATATTATATGATCTAGAGTCTAAAAGTTTATCTGAAGCAAATCCTTTAAATGAAGAAGTTCCTTCTTCCATATTGTATTGTTCAATAATCTGCATTCTTAATTCGGGATCTTTTATAGATTTTAATAATTCCATAATATTATTAGAAGTTAAAACATTAATTTTAATGACTGAAAATTGAGACATTATCCTATAAAATTCATCTGGATTATTATTATCTTCAATTTTATTATTTTTTCTTTTTCTTTAGAACATATTTGTCCTATTTTACATGGTTCACATTTGGATTCAGAACTATCTTCATTATTTAAAGCATTTAGTATATCTTCTTCTTCTGAGTCAGAAGTACTATCAGTTTCTGATCTTTCAGATTCAGATTGTTGTTGTAATAACTATATAACTATAGTTTTTATATCCTCAGGAATATTAAGATTATTAATCTTTTTCCTAGTCCAACAATACTCTGTAGTATGACCAAATTTTCCACATGTTTTACAATGTCTTTCTTGATTTTTCTTTTTCCTTTTATCATACTTAGGTTTTTTAAGTTTATTTTCTTCTTTCTGTTTTTTCTTTTCAATATAATATGGTGAGGGTCTTCGTTTTTTAGATTTATAGACCTTATCATATTTTTTATGAGTTTTACTAGTTTTACTAGTAGTTTGAGGATTTTCTAAACCAAATTGTTGACAGAATTGTCCTAATTATTTTCTTTCATCTAAATTTTGTCTTTTAATTTGCTGATTCAGCTTTATTTCATTACAAAGAGCTAATCCCTCTTGAATACAAGTATCTATTAAGGATCCATATGTATAATTTTCATATGCTATAGTAATATTATTTTTTCTAAGAGTTTTTCTAATTATTTCAGCAAATAAACTAGGAAGTCCATCTATAAATTTAGATTTCCAATGCGTATTACCACATTCAGGCAATTCCATTACTCTACTTAAGAAAGTATCTTTATACCATCTAAAATCAAACAGTGTTTTACACCTTAAATTCTGCAAAAGAGTTCTAATAGTATCACTATTATCACTGAATCTTCCAGTAAAATGTTCTATTATATTAATCGTTAGTGTATAAACTGCATTTTCTACAAGAGTATTATTCTCTTGTTTTACTGTCTGCATAATTTCATCTTTATTTTCTTGAGATAAAAAATTATCCCACCAACCTTTAAGTTGACCAGTAAATCCTGCAACTATCAGGGATGCAATAGTCTTATCATTATTATTATTACTCTTGCATATCGTAGCATACATTAGCATCCTATGAACTGTATTATAAATTTGTTTATTAGAATAGCCATCAATGTTCCATTCATATATTTTATTACCAGAATAACTAATATCAATTATATCAGAATATTCTTCATGTAACACATCCATTGGAGTGGGCCTAGGATAATAAAATTTATTCTGTATAGGCTTATCTGCCCATCTAGTATTAATTTTTTTATTTGATTTTTTATTACCTGACTATGATCATTATTTTCAATAACGTCATATTGAAATTCCTTATTTAATGTTTTAATACTTAATTTATTAAATTTTTCTTCTAATAGTTTATCTAATTCAAATATAGGTCTTATCTTAAAATTAGATAAACTCGGGGGAGGCTGAAAGCTTGGAGCAATTTCTTTAGTCTCAATAGTGGTTGATTGTATTACTGTTAGCTGTAATTTATGAATAGCCTTATTGATTATTTCTATTTTATTATGAAGTGATTGCATCTGTTCTCCTAAAACATTTAAAAATAAATTTGTATAATTTTGCTGTTCAAACATATTATTAATATGCTTACATGTAATTGCTAAAGTAGCATTTTCAATTAATTTTACAAATGCTGAAAAATGATGGGTTTTGCCATGTTTCTCTATTTGAAAAGTTTGTTGGGAAGGATATATCCCTTTAAAAATACTTCATGTTGTAAGTTTATAATCTCGGGCAATTACATAAATATAATTTTGTACATATTGATATATAAACCAATGAATAAAAGGTATGAGTGCATTTATCGTAGTACAGTATGTATAAAATTCATCCTGTAAAGATAACATTTCTTTATGAGAAAAAGTTTCAGAAAACCATTTTTTAAACGGGTTATAACCTGGATCTTTAAATTCTTCTGAAATTATTTTCCTTGCTGGAGAACCAGGACTAAAATCTATAATATCACTTATATTAATTTATATTGGAAATTCCATGTCCGACCTAGTCGGATCCAGCTCATTGCTAGTATAGGGATTATTATTATTACCTTTTTTTACTATATTATTTCTGTTGATGTATAATTTTTCTGCTAAAGGAGTAGAAATGTCGAATTCTCTTATTTGAGAAGTGGATGCCATAGAAGGCATAGGAGATTCTACTCTATAATCATGAGATGTAGATGCCCTAGCTGACATAGGAGGTTCAACCCTATAATCTATAGGTGAAATATATGATCTCATTGATTTATTTGTCGGATATGATAATAATTTTAATTGATTATCAAATATAATATTAACATTTCCCTCATTATTCTGTATGATATCAATTATATTATTATGATCCTGAATCTGGGGTTTAATAGGAACAACCTGTTCTATAACCCAATGTTCTGGAAATGTAATTTCTTCCCATTTAATAGGTCTTCTACTACTAATATTAGACTTATTAAAATTAGTTTCAATTATTATAGGTTCATTTTTATTTTTATCCATTATTTTACAATGAGGATTTAATGTAAATAACGGTTTATAATAAATTCGATAACAGAGGCATATTACTTCTGTTCCAACAAGATAATCATAACCATGAGTCTTAACATTTAATGTTAAAGCATCTAATATATTTACATCAGACAGAGATAATTGTAAATTTGGATAAACATTAAAATACACTGGTCCATGTGCCAGACTGGATTGTATAATACCCATTAAAGATTTTTTCCAATTTCTATTTCTTCCATCTCTTAAAGCTGCCATAAAGCTTTTTGGTAAACCTTCTAATGTTAAAGGTTTAAATGCAATTTGCACTAGTCCTATATGTAAAAACTTATGTGTTTCTTTATACGGACTTATATCTTTATCAGATAATAATTTAATGATCATTTCATTTTCATCTAATGAAATTGATTCTTCAGTAGTTTTAACTACTTGTTTTAATCCTAATTTTTCAAAAGTACCTAATTGATATATTAACCTAGGTTCAACTCTAGGAATTGTCCATTTGTTAAGTAATTCTAAATTCTGTGGGATATGATACTCCTCACTCTTTATATTTTTCATATTATTCTTTTTATGAACTATGTTCATCTTCATCTTATTCATATTTTGTATTTTGTGTGTTGACTAATAACAAACATACTAACCAAGCTCTGATACCATCTACAGCTCGCGGTACATAGGATAGTTTTACAACATAATATCAACCCGACACTATCTCATAAACAGTCTACCCAAACAACATCATACCAATTACCCTAACGCCTATTCATGGCTTAAGCGGGATTTACCAGGCCAGATGTTAAACAGGATATAAATTTATGTATAAGGCCAGTCTGAATTACCTAACCTAAGCATACCACAAGCAATAAACAAGATCGATTACATGTTTAGTATGTATAATTATTAGACAACACACAAATAATTTAGCCTATAAGGCTAAACATATTTAAACAAATAAAATTGTTAGAAAACTTACGATGTCGGACCACCAGACTTTAAGAGCCGCTCAGCTCCTTTATACAAAAATATGAATTTGTATTTACTTTTGAAATATTGTTTTTACAAAGGAAAGAAGAAGGCTCAACACATGAGCATACAAGAGAGTATGAAGAAGTCGAGATGTATCATCTCTTCTGCCTTCATGTCCTTTTATACTACTAAAAAGGCGTAAGTACCATTGACAAATAGTCTCCGCACTCAAAAAAGAAGACAAGAAAAAATTGACTAGTCTATACATTCTGTCCTTATTAAATGATTACAGAAGAAATTTCATCAGCGTCTGCATCAGCATCCATTATTGGTGAGTAATATCATCATCTTCTGCGTCATCATCCATTATGGCGCAATAATATTATATTTTATGTCAGCACTTGCGTCAGTGTCAGATCACACCTCCATTTTTGCTTTGCCTTTATCTTTTGTTGAAGAAGATGCTTCTTCTGTCTTTTTGGACATATTTTCCACCAAGGTGTCTTTGATGGCTTCAAAGATATCATCAATAAGCACATCTTCTGTGGCATCCGGTATTGATGTCATGGTCGAGTCTGACTTAGTGGAATTGTTCTCTTCAAATTGAGACATCAAATCTTTTTTCATTGTATCAACATAAGCAGCGATCATTTGTTGCTTGGGTAAATTGGCTGATCTCATTTTAAATTTTTTGGTGATATAATCAAAAGAAGATGGAGTCTCAATATTATTCTGTTGCCTCTCATATTCTTCAATTTGGGTCTGCATCAAGTCCAAAGTTTCTTGGGCCAAGATCTCTTGAGTAGATGCATCAATTTGCATCACTTTTTCCCAAAATTGGGTAAAGAATTTTCGTTGTAAACAAGGAATTCCTGTTTTGGTATGACCGACTTCTGGACTCCATTTACATATCCATGGTATTGAGAATTCAATAAAGAAAAAACATGAGGCTATTCCCTCAATATAAAATTTGTTTTCTTGTTTTTTAAGATGTTGAGGAGAAACTTCTACCCAACGATGAAAATATTTTTTCATTGGTTCCGGTAATATTTCCGGAGTAGGTCCAAAACAATAAAACCAGTTTATAAACCAGTGTGGGATGTCCATATTATACACCTGAGCACATACCTTTATAAACCAAGAGTGCTTATGCCTTTCATTTTCATAATAAAATGTTTTTATGAAAGCATCACAGTAGTCCCAGTAATTATACTTAACTACTGCTGAGGTGTTCATTGTAATTTCTCTTTCTCTCATAGGGGAAATACCCCATTCTTCCACGGATATAACCTTTTTAATAATAATCTTACTGAAATTATAAATTTCTTTAGTTTTTCCAAAGAAATGTGTTATTTCACATTAGCCACTTTGGATTAGTATTTGTTCATAAAACGATCTTGTTTTGTAGGTTCTAGTAGGCATAAAAAATTTATCCATATACCTTTGTATTAAGGTCCATGGATCATTTTTCCATTTAAGATCTTTTTCTTCTAAGAGAAATATAATTTCTCTATACTCATTCTCTGAGAATCCAATATTATTAGAATCAGTTTCTTCTTCACCAATTACGTTGGCATAAGAAGGAGTATTACCTTCTTCAACTTCAGTGGAAGTTTGCTGCTCTTTCTTGAATTTCAAGAATTCTTGATATTCTTTATCTTGGGATAGGTCCATAGCTATTAGCTTTTGTCTCCCATATTGGGATAGGACCTCTGGGATCTTCTTTTGACCATATGAGGTCTGTCCAGAAGAGGAATATCCTCTACCACCTCTTCCTCTATAAGAGGAAGTTCCTCGTCTACGAGAACTCATCCCTGTCATTGAGATAAATAAGATAAATATTCCCGAGTTAAAAAATCTGGAAGATTATTATCTTCTCCTTTTTTATAAATGATGTCAAAATCAAAGGGGGCTAAATGTGCCTGCCACCTGGCAAACATTTGTTTTGAAACATCATGTTTAAAATCCTTTTGAAACATAAATTTTGCAGCATTACAATCTGTCTTTATAATAAATTTCTGATTATATAAATCATCTTGGAATTTTAAAACACATTTAACTATTGCTAAAATTTTCTTAGTGACAGTAGCATAATTCTTCTGTGATTCATTCCATTTTCCTGAATGAAATCGAACAAGATATACATGTTTATTTTCTGGATTTTTCTGAGTTAAAATTCCTCCAAAACCTATATCAGAAGCATCTGTTTCAATTATTTTTTCCCAACTAGGATTACTAATCATTAAACAGGGTAAAACTTTCACCTTTGCTTTTATTCTTCTTACTGCCTCAGAATGGATTTCCGTCTAAGGTTTAGGGTTCTTTTTAAGTCTATCATATAAAATAGCTGTATCCTTTATTAAATTTTTATAATAAGGAGCAATATAATTTAAACTGCCTAAAAATCTTTGTAACATTGTTTTATCAGTAATCTTATCAGGAAATTTTTCTGCAAAATCAATACTTCTATTTATAGGAATAATATTTCCTTTTTCAATTATATGACCAAGAAATATTATTTTGGTTTGAAATAAAACCATCTTTGGTTTTGAAATAACTAAACCGTTTTGCATAACAATTGTCTTGAACATATTTAAATGTTTAAAATGAATTTCAATTGTTTTTGAGTAAACCAAGATATCATCAATGTACACAATTATAAATGTACTATAGGGATTAAAAATATCATTCATAATTTTTTGAAATTCAGAAGGGGCATTTTTCAATCCAAATGGCATGACATTCCATTCATAATGTCCAATAGGAACATTGAATGCTGTTTTATATCTATCAGATTTATCAATCTGAATTTGCCAATATCCTGACTTTAAGTCAAATTTAGAAAATATTAGACTATCATATAATCTATCTAATAAATCCTTTTTATTAGGAATTGGATGTCGAATCCATTTTAAAACTTTATTCAATGGTTTATAATTAATAACCAATCTATGTATACCTCTTTCAATTTCAGAATGTTTATTAACATAAAATGCAGTACAAGACCATGATGACTGAGAAGGACTGATTAATCCTTTTTGTAAAAGAGATTCAATTTCTTTTTTACAAATTTCCAAATATTCTGCATTCATTTGACAAGGTCTAGCTTTAGTAGGAATTTCTTTTTCATTAAAAGAATCTTCATATGGTAAAGAAACAATATGTTTTTTTCTATTCCAAAAAGCATTGGGATGATCATTACAGATTTCCACAGAGAAATTATGTTTTAATAATTCAATTTTACTCTGTAATCTAGAATTATTTAATTGTTCTTCAATTGAGAAAATATAAATTTCTTGTTTTAAAAAATTGATTTGGTTCTGTTTTGACATATTATTATCATACATAGTATGTAACTTTTTAATATGTGGTTCTGTTATAAACTCAAGAAAGATATTATTATTTTCAAAAGTTCCAATTATGCCATTATTATCTATTTTCTTAATTGGATAGATTTTGTTTAAAAAATGTGTACCAAGTATAACTTGGTTAGAAATATCTTTGGATAAAATAAAGCTTTGAGCAATACATGTATTATTAATACAAATAAAAGCTTTAGGAAGTTTATATTTAATCTGTAGTTTCTCTCCTCCAGCATGCCATAAATTATGACTGGTTTTATGAAAATATCTAGTACGAATTAATCCTTCCTGAATAACATTTAAATCTGCACCACTATCAACCAGTGCCATAAAATTCTTGGAATAATAATTATCAATTAATAATGATATTTTAACATACCATTTTTGGGATATTACCATTTCTAATGTAGAAAGAAAATTATCCGGGAAATTTTCTGGATACTAAACTCATCATTTAAGATACTACCTTTTGAAGTATTTCCTATATTAGAATTATCTTATAATTTAATTATTCTTTTTTCCTGTATTATCTGTTGGTCTTTTAGAATTTTAATTTCTTCCTTTAAGTTGTTAATTTCCTTATAAAGAATCTGTATAGATATGTTATCATTATTATTTTGATACTTATTCATTAATTGACTCATAGCTTCCTTCATATTATATGATCTAGAGTCTAAAAGTTTATCTGAAGAAAATCCTTTAAATGAAGAAGTTCCTTCTTCCATATTGTATTGTTCAATAATCTGCATTCTTAATTCGGGATCTTCTATAGATTTTAATAATTCCATAATATTATTAGAAGTTAAAACATTAATTTTCATGTCTGAAAATTGAGACATTATCTTATAAAATTCATATGGATTATTATTATCTTCAATTTTATTATTTTTTTCTTTTTCTTTAGAACATATTTGTACTTGTTTTTACAAAGGAAAGAAGAAGGCTCTTGAAGTCTGGTGGTCCGACATCGTAAGTTTTCTAACAATTTTATTTGTTTAAATATGTTTAGCCTTATAGGATAAATTATTTGTGTGTTGTCTGATAATTATACATGCTAAACATGTAATCGATCTTGTTTATTGCTTGTGGTATGCTTAGGTTAGATAATTCAGACTGGCCTTATACATAAATTTATATCCTGTTTAACATCTGGCCTGGTAAATCCCGCTTAAGCCATGAATAGGCATTAGGGTAATTGGTATGATGTTGTTTGGGTAGACTGTTTATGAGATAGTGCCGGGTTGATATTATGTTGTAAAACTATGCTATGTACCGCGAGCTGTAGATGGTATCAGAGCCTGGTTAGTATGTTTGTTATTAGTCAACACACAGAATACAAAATATGAATAAGATGAAGATGAACATAGTTCATAAAAAGAATAATATGAAAAATATAAAGAGTGAGGAGTATGATATCCCACAGAATTTAGAATTACTTAACAAATGGACAATTCCTAGAGTTGAACCTAAGTTAATATATAAATTTGGTACTTTTGAAAAATTAGGATTAAAACAAGAAGTTAAAACTACTGAAGAATCAATTTCATTAGATGAAAATGAAATGATCATTAAATTATTATCTGATAAAGATATAAGTCCGTATAAAGAAACACATAAGTTTTTACATATAGGACTAGTGCAAATTGCATTTAAACCTTTAACATTAGAAGGTTTACCAGAAAGCTTTATGGCAGCTTTAAGAGATGGAAGAAATAGAAATTGGAAAAAATCTTTAATGGGTATTATACAATCCAGTCTGGCACATGGACCAGTGTATTTTAATGTTTATCCAAATTTACAATTATCTCTTTCAAGATCAAATCTTGATCGTCAGTCATGAGAAATCCGTATCTCTTGGGTTCATGACGAGATCTACTAGACCTTCTAGGTTCTTGTGTTGTTGACTCAGGTTTCTCATCTTCATGAGTTTCCATGTCAACATCCATCTGAGTTTCTGTAGATCGTTCTACATTCTTTTGTGGTTCTTGAACTTCTCCGAGTTCTATTCTACTCCCACTGCCTTTCTTGTACAGAAATTCTTTCTCTAAGAAAGTAGCTACTCGAGCAAGGAACACTTTGTTCTCAGTTGGGTTGTAGAATTGATATCCTTTGGTTTCTTTAGGATATCCCACAAATAGGCATTTATCAGTTTTGGGTTCAAGCTTATTACTTTGTAAATGCTTTACATGAGCTTGACAACCGCAAACTCGTAGATAGGACATATAGGGCTTCCGCCCCATCCATATCTCATATGGAGTCTTATCTACTGCCTTAGATGGAATATGATTCAATAAGTAGGGAGCAGAAAGGAGAGCATAACCCCAAAAGTATGTAGGGAGAGTCGCTAGGCCCATCATTGATCGAACCATATCTAATAAGGTCTGATTTCTCCTTTCGGATACACCATTCCATTGAGGTGTTCCCGGTGGAGTCAACTGTGAAACAATTCCACACTGTTTTAGATAGCCATCGAACTCATCACTAAGGTATTCACCTCCCCGATCAGAGCGAATAGCCTTAATCCTTATATCCAACTGATTCTCTACTTCGTTCTCTTCGAACCTTTCAAAGGTTTCAATTTTGTACCTCATTAAGTAGACATAACCATATCTACTATAGTCATCAGTAAAAGTGACGAGGTATTCAAATCCACCTCTGGCTTGTGTGCTCATTGATCCGTGTGTATTAGAGCCAATAGCTCACTTGTTCTGTCACTTTTCTTGTTGAAAGGACTCTTTGTCATTTTGCCTTGCAAGCAGGGTTCACAGGTATCATAGGATTCAAAATCAAATGACCCAAGCACTCCATCCTTGTGAAGCTTTTGAACTCGCTTTTCATTTGCATGGCCTAATCGATAATGCCAAAGGTATGTTAGACTTAAATCATTTTTAGTTGATTTAGCTTTCTCTTCTATATTATAGACTGGTTTTTCTTGGGTCAAATCCAAGACATACAGACCGTTACACATATTTGCAACTCCGTATAAAATATCATTTTGATATAAAGATAACGAATTATTCTCTAAAATAAATCGAAAACCTTTATTGTCTAAACTCGAAACTGAAATAATATTTCTGCTCAAAGCAGGTACATAATAACAATTTTCAAGTTTGATATTTAAAACAGAAGGTAAAGACAGAGTGTAATCTCCAACTTCAACAGCAGCAACTCTTGCCCCGTTGCCCACTCGGAGATCTACTTCACTTTTCTTTGTTATCCTTCTATTTCTGAGTCCCTGCATATTAGTACAAATGTGAGCCCCACAACCAGTATCTAATACCCATGAGGTGGACATTTAAAGATTAATTTCTATAACGAAGATACCTGAAGCTGTAGGATTGCTTTCGAGAAACTTCTTGCAGTCACTCTTCCAATGACTCTTCTGTTTGCAGAAGAGACATCTATCATCCTTTTTGGATCTTGTATTAGCAGTTGGATGAGCTTGTGGTTTAGAAGCAGTCTTACTACGAGCTTTCTTATTCTGCCCAACTTTGGCCTTGCCATTAAGCTTCCTCTTCCCTTTACCTTTCTCTACACTAACACTGGTGTTGCCTTCTGAAGGGTCTGCTCAGTGTTGTTTAACATGCCATGAAGCTCAGGAATGCTCCTTTCCATGTTATACATGTTGTAGTTCACCACAATATCATTGTAATCATCAGGCAGTGAAGCCAAGATGATATCAATGGCCAACTCTCTAGCAAGAGGCGCATTTAATCTCTCTAGGGTATCAATATACCCCTTCATCTTGATCAAATGCATACTTACTGACGAACCCTTCGCCATCTTGCATGAGATTAATGCTTTTATCGTAATGAATCTTTCATTACGGGCTTGCTCTCGGAACATTTCTGTGAGTGACTCATAAATCCGGAATGCTTCCGAATTCATGAATTGCTTCTGAAGCTCACCCGTCATAGACGCGAGCATCAAGCAAGTCACATCATCAGAGTCACTTTTCAGCTTCTCCCAGGCTCGTTGAACATTTTTCGAAGCATTTTGTGGTGGTTCAGGTAAAGCGGTCTCTAAGACATTTAGCTTCCTTTCTTGCTTGAGAACTATTATCAAGTTTCTTTCCCAATCCAAGAAGTTTGGACCAACAAGTTTTTCTTTGTCCAAAATACTTCTTAGAGTGAGATTTGAAGTGACATTAGTGCTAGAAGATGCCATTTCTACAAAAGAAAAATGCAAAATATTTGAATGAGTTTTTTTTTTAAATTATTTTCCACAATAGCCAAAATTGAAATCCCTAACAATTTTGTGTTGGTGCTAGATTGTGGGCCGAAAATCCACAAAGAGTCAACCCCAGTCTTGCTTTGGCAAGTATCGTAGGGATCGGGCTCTTTTGGTAGGCAACGTTCAAATCACATTCCATGTAATCTAACGCTTTCCAATTGCATATCATGCAACTTTTCGGTGATAGGATGAACATTCCAAATGTTTGACACCATCCTATCTTTGCAAAATTAATCCCTAGTCAACTTATCGGTCAAGCTAGGATTAATTTTCCCAAGTTAAACCATCCCTCAAGACATCACATCAATAGACACCCACACAGTTTTTTCATAACAAGTGGTAGTGATAAAGTTGAGCATCAAATACCCAAACAGTTTTTCCACTCATTAATGGTAGTGATAAAGTTGGGAACTATTATGTAACAACCCGCCGCATGAAGAAAACCTGAGGCCCTTGGGCTCTCCAAGTCCATCAGACGTTCGATGCTCAAGCGGGCCCTCAAGTATGGAAGCAAAATCTTGGGTTTTTGGGATTTAAGTTTGATCGGCTTAACATGCATTTTCGTTTATCATTCATTTGCATAAATAAAAGAATGAATTAAAGTGATGAACTGGGCTCTAGTCTATTACAGGGCCTTTTAAAATCTTCTTGTTTGGGCCTCCGTTCGTGGGCTTCACCATGGACTCCTCTTGGAACCTCCTTTTGGGCCTAACTATTACATGAATGATTTTTATAGGCACGCAGGCCCAAATTTAAAATTGGCTCGCAGGCCCCAACTTTTAAAAAATGTTAAAATTAAAAGCCCAATTCATGCTTTGAAACACATAAAATGCATATGCTCATACAAGCTGGTTTTTTTAATTTAAGCCGATTAATTTTAAGGATTGTGTAACTATTACAGAATTAAAATTGATCGTGTCATGATCTATTTTAATCAATTCATCTGTTCATTTTACATTTATCCAAAATGATGCATGAACATGCTTGTATAATTATGATGCTTCAAATAAAATTTAAACAATTTAAATAAGCATCAAGATTAAAATAAAATAAATAAATAACAATTCAAAATTTAAACAAATTAATTAATTAATCTAATTAATTAATTATTTATTTATTTATTTATCTTTTCTAATTATTTTAATCTAATTAAATTAATTATTTTAAAAATTATCTAATTATCTAATTAAGATAAATTTCCAAATTTAAACTTATAGGATAAAATTCTAAATTAATCCTATCTTTATCTAATAAGATTATTTAATTAAAATATTATTAAATAAAATTCAGAAAATTTTAAAATTTTAATTTTCTAAAACTCTTTGGGGCAGTTCTCTAATTTACCAAAAATCCCGGGCTTAGGGTTTTACAGGAACAAAACTGCGGGACAATTTTGTAATTTTTAAAACATTAAAATATGGCAGATTAGGGTTTTAGAGATGCAGCGGGGGCATTTCCGTAATTTTAGCCCCTAGGGCTTCAGTCACCCGCCGCCCAGAATTGTCTTTCTTCTCCTGCATGTCGACGGTCTTCTTCCCGGCGAAAAAACCCTTCTCCCGACGTCATTGATGAACGGCGACTCTCGCCTTCATCTCTACCGGCATCGCTCTTCTTCCCGGTCAAAGAATCTTAATCAGTTCCCGAAGAAAATGATTGATTCCCGGTGAAGAATCTCAAAACGGACCCTCGTTTTTCCGGCGAAAAGAAGAAACCCAAAATAAATCCCGGTGACAATACCAAAATCGATTTTGGTCCGATGAAAACATCCAAACCATTTTGCGATTCCGTCTTTGAAAAAGAAAAACAAACCCCAAATCCCTTTTCGTTTCCCCGTTTGTTGGACAGAAATTTTTTTTCAAAACCCTTCAAAATATTTCCGGCGAAAATCGAAACAAAAACAAGAATAAAATTTGTATTTTGAACCCATATTTGAAACCCCAATTGTGTCGAAACAATTTCCGGGACACTAAGGAAAAAAACCTACAAAAGATTTGAACCAAAAAATATGAAAATCGGGCATGTTCGGAGTTCGCAATTTTCCGACGAAATTCTGGCCGGTCGGCGGCACCCAGTCCGGCGAGGCTCTTCAAATTAATTTCCAGAAAATAATTTTTAATTATTTTTCCCAAATTTTTTTTCTCTTTTGCTTCCTAAAAGCCCGATTTTTCCAAAATTTTATTAACATCAATTTTAATTAAAATCAATTTTAATTTTAACACTAAAATTATAAGCCTAGCTCTAATACCACTGTTGGAAACTGTTTAGGCATTTAATCTAATTAAACGGCGGAATCCTAAACTATAAGGATCGGGTCTTACCCTTGAAGCGTAATCGGTTGCGCACGTCGCCTGGCTCCTCTGAGAAGATGGCATTTTGTTGTCTTTAAAATCCTTCCTCGAAGGATCCTCTACTCTCAAGCACGAAAGTCTTCGCAGGTTGGTGCTAGCCGATCTTGCCTACAGAGAGAATTTGAGAATTCTGTGTATTTTTTTTGTCTGATCTGATTTTTCTAATTCAAAATCATCTCACCCTACAATAATACCCCTAGGATATTTGTAGAGATCAAATTTCCAAAATCAATATTGTAATTATCCAATTATAACTTAACTGATTTTAGTCATATTCCAAATAAGTATTATTACCAAATATTATTTTACTGATTCCAAATCAGTATTTAATATTTACTAATTCCAAATCAGCCTTAAATAATACCTTAATGATTTGGGTTATACACCAAGCCCATGGATCAGGCTGATGGGTCAAGAACTTCAATTGCAATTAAGTTCCTTGATTTATCAGCCTGGCCCAATTGTTCTCAGGTAATTAATTAACTATTAATTAATACCCCAGAACTTCTCAATAATATTTAATTAAACCATTTAATTAAATCTTCTTTATTTATGTATAACAATTATACTTATTGTAGGTAAGAATACTTATTCTGCATCATCGAACTTTCTTATGTGCGATCCTGTAGGCCCATTCCAAATTGGCAATGGATAACTCAATCTCATTGATTAATCCATAAGTCATTAGTTGTCTCTAGCAAGACATAATGACTACCCAATTCGGAATGGAGGGTCGAATGGTGATTCAACACAACCTTTCCGAGCAAATTGCGTACGATCCTCTACATCGATATCCCGTTTAGCATATCTTAGTGTGAATCATAGTGTACCCAATCATACCCGTACTTGGCAACCTGTTACGGCCCCGTTAGGCGTATGTTAAAGCACACCACAATTCACCTAAGACCATGTAGTGATTTCTGGTCTAAGGATCCTAGTACCAGTACTACTCAAAAGAATCACTCATGATCTAATTAGTCCATAGAGTGTTTCTTTTGGCGAATCGATTTCATGAATTTAAATATGCACAAGGATATTATTATCATGAAATTAACTCATTTGATAAACGATCAATCAAGCAAAAAATGTCTTATTTACATAAATACCCTCAAAGTATATTAACATAAATAGCCCTCATTAGGGCACATTCACCAACAATCATTCCTAATGGTCAAGTTCAATATGCCCCGGGCATATCTACATGATTCAATTAGTTTAGACAAACCAATTATCTGAATCACATAATAACCTAAATTGACAGTTTGTCCAAAGCTGTCTCGATTACGAACCTCATTTATATATTATGTCTTTCAACCAATGATGAGATCTACTGTGTCACACAAGACACCTCATCATCTACTTACATAATATAAATGGACATATTATGCAAAAAAAAATATAACCAGAACATAAATTGATATATTACTGGGAAAATATACAATACAAGCATAGTTTATGTATTCAACTCTAACACACACAAGTTAGAATGAATCAACTTTAATATTTTTTTGGATATATAACCTTTTGCCTTAAAATGTCTCTTGGTCATTTTACCTTCCAAGCAAGATTCGCAGGTTGAATAGTTGTCAATCTCTAATGAACTTAAAGGTCCATCATTGACCAATCTCTAAATCCTACTAAGGTTTATATGACCCAGCCTGAGAAGCCAAAGATAGGTTTGATTCATTTCAGAAGGTTCTTTCCTCTTATTAGTGTTAGATGATGCGCCATTTATTTCTATGTTTTGCACAACAGACGAGTTTGATTTAATTATAAACAAATTCTCAGTTAACGAACCAGAACAAATAAGTTTCCCATATTTTCTAATAACATCAGAATCATCAGAAAAAATAAATTTATATCCATTATTTAAGAGTTTAGAAACTGAAACAAGATTCTTTCTAAAACTCAGTACATTAAGACAATTAACTAAATCTAGCCTAGAATTTTCGAAAATAAGACTAACTACTCCCACTGCTTCTACTGACACTCTTGTAGTGTCACCCAAGTAGATATCCAGCTCGTATTTTCTAAGTTTTTGGGTTACTTGGAACCCCTACAAAGAATTAAAATCATGGTCAGTGGCGTCTGAATCCACACACCAAGTATCTGTGGGAATTGCCACTAAACATATCTCAGTAATTAAGCAGAAACTATCGTACCTTTATGTTTTGGACAATCTGATTTCCAATGTCTCGTCTTGCCGCACTTGAAGCATTTGCCATTAGGCTTACTCTTCTTTGTGATGTATGGCTTGGCAACATGTTTCTTAGCATTCTTCTTCTTCTTTTTGTTCTTGCCTTTAGGTGCAGAAGAAGAGCTTGAAGCATTCACCGTGACCAAAGCTTGCTTCTTCACATGAAAGATGCCTTCGGCCGACACCGTCCTTTAGGAGCTCGGGTAGAGTATAATCACTTTAGTTCATATTATAGTTGATCTAAAATTGCTCAAAACTAGAGGGTAAGCTCTGGAGAATGATATCGATATGACTTTCTGGATCAATCTCACCTCGCAACACCTCTATCTCATTGATGTTATTGATCATGTGAAGCACATAATCTCTCACTGATGAGCCCTCAGCCATTTTAGTATTCATTAACTTCCTCATGGCTGCTTGCCTAGCTGTCCTGCCTTATTGAGCGAATATCTCTCTCAGGTGAGCCATCATGTTAAAGGCAGAGATCATGGATGAAGCTGATGTTGCAGAACATTTGACACAGAGTCCAGAATGTAACACCACACCATCTCATCCGCTTTTCTCCACCTCACATAGGCATCCTTATCCTCTTAAGGAGAATCATCGTTAGGCATATCTGGACAGACTTTGGTGAGCACAAACTTATACTGCTCGGCCGTTACGACTGAAAGATTATCTGCCCAGGCCTAGCCAGAAACTAACTTTCATTCTATGCATTCCAGAATCGGAATCTATTGTCAGGCCCAGATGCTAGCCCAATCGCTATTCCAACCCTTGCTTGAAATAACATTGCGCAGGATCTTGGTATGTACTTATTCAATTTATCAAGCAATAAATAAATTCTTAATTAAAAGCGGAAACATAAGAATTACCTATTGAAGTGTTTTCTCAGGTGATTCTCTTGTATGCCTCAAGACTTTGTTCGTATTTTGTGTGGGCAATAATCCAATGAACAATTGATCAGCTAATCACCACAATCCACTTGCCAGAAAAAAAATTCTGCAACTCGTCGCCACCTAAATTTCAACCATCGCCATCGCCAGATTTCTCCTGCCACCGCTGCTTGCCGGAATTAAACACGGACCACCGCCTGGGAAAATAACCAGCAGCCTGAGATTATGCTAGAGGGAGTAAAATGTTTTCTCTCTCTGACTTTCCCTCTCTAGTTTTCTTGTCTTGAAAACTTATGAATTGTATGTTGTGTAATAGCTAATCCATTGTCTATATATAGAGTTACGAGAGATAACCCAAGTTGGTTTAGGATTGGCCTTCCTACTGGGTTTCTGTTTCCTTCAATCCTGTTCTTGGACTGATTCACACCCAACTGATACAAGGATTCACTTATCCTCAACACAGTTCCTGGTATGATTCACAACCAACTGATACAGGGATTCACTTATCCCCAATCCAGTTCCTGGTATGATTCACAACCAACTGACACAATGATTAATTAATTACTTAATTAATTAAATGTACCTTTGTCAAAAACCCAATACATAATTAATCATACCACTAACGGATTAATTATGGCACTACCATCCTACACCAGAATTGCTTACGGAACAACTTAATTAATTTATTCTTAATCTCCCCACATTAAAGATATAGTGCTCGTTAATTTATTAATTTAGTGATAAATTAATTAATTAACGTCTTTAATTTTGAGACTAGTACCTCTCGACCTTTTTACTATACCAGACATAAGTCCACCAGCCGGGTTTAGTATAATAAACATTACGAGCTCAACTCGGGAGCACTATCACCTCAGACGCACCGGCACATGGTTTCCTTTCGAAAAGCTACAGCACACCAAGTAACCAAACACGCGCACCCAACCTACCGAGTCTATTGGCCACAATTGACTTCATTCATTGGTAGATCAAAGTAAACTATGTCTAATCCTCATGCCCGCTCAAGTCTAGGGATTAAGAGATAGAATACTAAGAACGATTTGTCTATTAAATTAGTACAAGACAAATCATTCTAAATTGTTAAGTTCAATATGCCCCGGGTATATCTATATGATTCAATTAGTTTAGACAAACCAATTATCCAAATCACATAATATCCTAAACTGATAGTTTGTCCAAAGCTGTCTCAGTAACGAACCTCATTTATATATTATATATTTTAATCAATGATGAGATCTATTGTATCACACAAGACACCTTATCATCTAACTACATAATATTAAATGGACAAATAATGCACAATAAAATATAACCAAAAATTAATCGATATATTAACTGGGAAAATGTACAATACAAGCATAGCTTATGTATTCTACTCTAACAATCTCCCACTAATACTTAAGTTGTGCTTTAAGTATACATCTACATTCAACTCCTATACACTCTGCTACTATATATCTAGAAAAACTGTCATCGCTCTCCTAAGTATCTGATCCCCATGCCCTCCACGTGAGCCTCAAAGACTTTCGAAGTCAATGTCTTCGTGAACGGATCTGCAAGGTTATACTCTGATGCTATCTTAGCCACAACCACGTCTTCCCTCTTTATGATATCTCGTATTAAGTGGTACTTGCGCTATATATGTTTACTCGCCTTGTGGGCTTGTGGTTCCTTCGAGTTTGCTACTGCACCATTGTTATCACAATACACTGTGATAGACTTCTGCAAACCAGGAATCACACCTAAGTACACTAGAAAGTTCTTGAGCCACACTGTTTCCTTTGCTGTCTCTGATGGGGCAATGTATTTAGCCTCCACGGTAAAGTCCGCCAAGTATTTCTGCTTGACACTCCGGCAAACTTTGGCTCTACCTCTTAGAGTAAACACATACCCTGAGGTAGACTTGCTCATGTCCCTGTCACCTTGGAAATCTGAATCTGTGTAACTTTGGGGTACCAGCTCAGGCGCCTGATAGACCAACACTTGGTCTCTCATTCTGCTTAAATACTTGAGAATGCATTTTACTGCCTCCCAATGAGTTTTCTCGGGGTTACTCTGATATCTGCTTACAATGCCAACAGCATAACAGATATCAGGCTTCGTACATAACATGACATACATGAGACTTCCTACTGGAGAAGCATAAAGAACTGTCTTCATGGCCTTTATCTCCTCAATAGTCTTGGGAGACTTTTCTTTAGACAGATGCATTCCATGTCTGAAAGGTAGAAAACCTTTCTTGGAGTTCTGCATGTTCAAACGGGCCAAAATCGTATCTATGTATGAAGCTTAGGAGAGCTTTAACGAACGTTTCCTACGATCTCGAATTATCTTGATCGCAAGGATATGTCCCGCTTCCCCTAAGTCTTTCATATCAAACTGCTTGGACAGCCATGCCTTTACGTCTGATAACACTTTCTTGTTGTTGCCAATCAATTGAATGTCATCTACGTAAAGCACAAGAAACACCACAGAGTTTCCATCACGTCTACGGTACACACATTGCTCATCCAGACACTGAGTAAATCTATAGGACTGGATTACCTCATCAAAACGGATGGTTCAAGATCTGTATGCCTGATTAAGTTCGTAAATTGACCTCTTAAGCCTGCAAACCTTATTCTCTTGGCCATTTTCAACAAATCCCTCTGGTTGTTGTATGAAGATAGTTTCCTCAAGACTTCCATTTAGGAAAGTTGTCTTGACATCCATCTGCTATATCTTATAATCTAAATGAGCAGCTATGGCCAAGAGAATCCGGATCGACTTAAGCATGGCTACTGGGGAGAAGGTTTCCTCATAATCGATTCCCTATTTTTGACTATACCCCTTCACCACCAGCCTAGCTTTAAAGGTTTCAACCTTTTCGTCACGTTCTTTCTTGCAATGGGCTTAAACCCATCAGGCAGGTACCACAAGCTCCAGACTTGATTGTGGTCCATTGACCTCATCACGGATATAATTTCCTTACACCAAGATTCTGGATCTTTATCTCAGAGAGCATGATTGTAGTTTACTAGGTCAGGCTCTGGAATGCCTGGGACTAGGTCTGAGGCATCTCCCATGCCAATGAACCTGTTGGGCTGTCTAACAACCCTCTCCCTACGATGAGGCACCACCTGTGTAGGCGCATCATCTGTGATATCTCGTACAGTGTGTGGTGTATCTACTTGTGCTGGTGCATCAGGATTATTAGTTAGCCTTCTAAGATCTTCTAGTACTATGTTACTCTTGGGCTTGTGACCTAAGATATAATTTTCATCTAAAAATCTTGCGTTGGTACTAACCACCACCTTCTGATCTTTAGGACTATAAAACAGACCACCTTTCGTCCCCCGAGGATCTCCTACAAACAGTATTAATTCTGTTCTTACATCTAACTTAGCCGCATCTTTCTTAAGCACATGTGTTGGGCAACCCCAAACTTTGAGATGTCTTTGTTGGAGTTGAATACATAAGCTATGCTTGTATTGTACATTTTCCTAGTAATATATCGATTTATGTTTTGGTTATATTTTGTTGTGCATAATATGTCCATTTATATTATGCAAGTAGATGATGAGGTGTCTTGTGTGACACAGTAGCTCTCATCATTTGTTGAAAGACATAATATATAAATGAGGTTCATAACCGAGACAGCTTTGGACAAAATGTCGGTTTAGGTTATTATGTGATTCGGAGAATTGGTTTGTCTAAACTAATTGAATCATGTAGATATGCCCGGGGCGTATTGAACTTGATCATTAGGAATGATTTGTCTTGTACTAATTAATAGACAAATCGTTTTTCGTATTCTATCTCTTAATCCCTAGACTCGAGCGGGCATGAGAATAAGACATAGTGTACTTTGATCTGCCAAATGGTGAGGTCAATTGTGGCCAATAGTCTCGGTAGGTTGGGTGCGCGTGTTTAGTTGCTTGGTGTGCTGCTGCTTGTTGAAAAGAAACCATGTACCGGTGCATCCTTGGTGATGGTGCTCCCGAGATGAGCTCGTAAATTATATTATACTAAACCTAACCGGTGGACTTATGTCCAGTATAGTAAAAAGGTCGAGTGGTACTGGTCTTGAATATAAATTAATTAATTAATTTATCAGTAAATTAATATATTAACGAGCACTATATCTTTGATGTGGGGAGATTATGAATATAAATTAATTAAGTTATTCTGGAAGCAATTCTGGTGTAGGATGGTAGTGCCATAATTAATCCGTTAGTGGTACAATTAATTATGTATTGACAAAGGTAGATTTAATTAATTAAGTAATTAATTAATCTTTGTGTCTGTTGGTTGTGAAGCATACCAGGAACTGGTTTGGGATAAGTGAATCCCTGTATCAGTTGGTTTTGAATCATACCAGGAACTAGATTAGGATAAGTGGATCCCTGTATCAGTTGGATGTGTATCAGTCCAGGAACAGGATTGAAGAAAACAGAATCCAAGTAGGAAGGCCAATCCTAAACCAACTTGGGGTCTCTCTTATAACTCTATATATAGACAAGGGGTTAGCTATTCAAGATATAATTCAGAAATACAATTCATCAGTTTTCAAGACAAGAAAACTAGAGAGATAAAATCCTAGAGAGAGAAATAAATTTCTCTCTCAAAGTTGAATATCTCTCTCAAAGCTGGGTTTTTCATCTATTGGCCAAAATTTAGGCATGTTTATACCAGCTACGTGTGTAGCTTTCTCTCTTTCTGGGCGGTGTGTTTACAGTACGTGCTAGGTGCAGCGGTGTTTGAATTTTCTGGCAGGTGGATTGTGGTGATTAGCTGATCAAATTGGTTTCTAGATCATTGCCCACATAGTGTGAAATCAAAGTCCTGAGGTATACAAGAGAATCACCAGAGTGCACGCTTCAAAGGTATTTTCTAAAGTTCCGCTTTTAATTAGAATTTATGTTGCGTGGTAAATTGAATAAGTGCAAACCCAAATCCTGCGCAATGTTATTTCAAAAGGGTTGGAATAGCGATTGTGCTAGCATCTAGGCCTGGCCAGAGATTCCGATTCTGGAATGCACAGCACGAAAGTGTGTTTCTGGCTAGGCCCAGGCAGATAATCTTTCAATTGGTATCAGAGCCTGGTTTTGGGTTTTGTGCTTATTCGATTTATTACATGGTTTTATTTGCAGGTGGTTAAGAAATCCTAACTATTATGGTTACGTTTGTATAGATTTTAATTAAACTCCAGGACATGTCTGGATTTGATTTTATTATGAATGTTTGTAATAGCATAACTACATGCTGGAAGCCGTGTAGGATTAGATCAAATCTGTAGTAGGATTTTTTCTATGTAATTTCGATTATTTAATTTTCCTAGAAAGCCTTGAAGTAGGAGAATTATTTTTTGTAATCAAAGGCGTTATGGTGGGCAACTTGAATTTGTGGGTTTTGGGTTATCGTTAATTCGAGATTGGCAGCACTCGCCGCCGGCGACCACCAGCAGCAGTGCTGCTTCTGTGCAGCGCAGCAGGAGGCTGCGCCAGCTACTGAAGCAGTGCGCGTGCAGCCTGTTCGGGCAGCATTTTGGCCTATTTTTCCTGCAGTTTTCATTTTTTGAACAAGACTCTCTCCATCGAGTTGCGTGGCGGGACACGAGATCAAAACAGAAGATGGAAGCGATAAAACTATAATTGTCAGGAAATTTATTTTTCTTATTTATTTTCTGTATTTATTGTTTTAATTTTATGCTTTATTTTTATACTGTATTTTAGATGCATGTTTTTTAAAGCATGTTGGTTTCATGGTTGCATATAACTTATGGTTTGTTAATTGCATGTTAAAACCGGAAAAAACCCACAATTTGGAAATCTAAGTGGGAGGGGGTTGGTTTAATATTCCCATGGCCACCATTACGAGTTCATATGCAATGTGGGTGGGCTTGCGCATTGGCATTAGGGCCTTCTTCCATTCGGATGAGTCCAACCCTGAGATCGCTAGATTATGAATTTCTGAGTAAGATGACTAAAGTAAGTTTAACTAGGAGAAATGCGACACCCTCTCCATCTGAGGCGCACTATCTTGAGGTAACAAACTCAGAAGTCACGTAATGGCACACACTTAGTGTACAATCTGCAGCATTCCTCCAGCGAGGTTACGCTGCTTATTTGTACCACTGAAAGCATCGACTATTAGCTACATTGATCAATAGATCATTTGATCAGATAGTGTAGTTAATGAACTTGGTTCTTCTCAAACGAATGTGGGTTAGCGTAAACGTCCACACTCCGTGGCTTGCGAGAATCCCGGTGGATGAGATGTTAGTGGATTAAGATTATTGTTTTGAGGGAAGTCAATAATTGATAGAATTTCATGGTTTTCAAAATTCTAGACTTAATAACTGAAACATTGTCTGTTTATTTATTTTACAGTTTTATCGATATGACATTCAACCCCTTAGCTGCTATTTTGAAAGACAATAAATTAACTGGAACCAATTGTGTCGACTGGAGTCTTAACTTGGACATTGTCCTGACGGCTGAGCAGTATAAGTTTGTGCCCACAAAAGTATGTCCAGATGTGCCTAATGAGGACTCTCCTCAAGAGGATAGGGATGACTATACCCAGTGGAGAAAAGCGGATGAGATGGCGCAGTGCTATATTTTGGCCTCTGTGTCAAATGTGCTGCAACATCAGTTTCATCCCATGGTCTCTGCCTTTAACATGATGGCTCACTTGAGAGAGATGTTCGCATATCAAGGTAGGACTGTTAGGCAGGTAGCCATGAGGAAGTTAATGAACAAAAAGATAGCTAAAGGCGGATCAGTGAGAGATCATATGCTACACATGATCAGTAACATCAATGAGATAGAGGTGTTGGGAGGAGAAATCGACCCAGAAAGTTAGATAGATATTATCCTCTAGAGTCTACCCTCATGTTTTGAGCAGTTTTTGGTCAATTACAACATGAACCAAAGGATTTACACTCTACTCGAGCTCTTAACTGATTTGGTTACAGTCGAAGGCATCTTCCACGAGAAGAAACAAGCTGTGGTCGCAGTAAAGGCTTCAGGTTCTCCTTCTGTGCCTAAAGGCAAGAAGAATAAGAAGAAGAAGAATGCCAGGAAACTCGTTGGAAAGCCCGAGATCGCAAAGAAGAGCAAGCCCAAAGGCAAGTACTTCAAGTGTGGTAAAACAGGACATTGGAAAACAGATTGTCCAAAGCTTAAAGGTACAATAGTTTCTGCCCTAATTACTGAGACATGTTTAGCGGTGATTCCCACAGATACTTGGTGTGTGGATTCAGGTGCCACTGATCATGTTTGTAATTCTTTGCAGGGGTTCCAATTAACCCGGAAGCTTAGAGAGAGGGAACTGGACATCTACATGGGCGACACTACAAGAGTGTCAGTAGAAGCAGTGGGAGTAGTTACTTCGAATTTCGAGAATTCTAGTTTAGAGTTAGTTAATTGTCTTTATGTACCGAGTTTTAGAAAGAACCTTATTTCGGTTTCTGAACTCTTGAAGAACGGTTATAAGTTTGTTTTTTCTGACGAGTTTGTATTTATCATAAGAAATGGAAAACTTATTTGTTCTGGTTCATTGGCTGACAATTTATTTGTGGTTAACTCTAATTCCCCTGTTGCGCAAAACATAGAAACAGATAGCTCTTTATCTAACATTAATAAGAGGAAGAAACCTTCTGAAATGAATCAAACCTATCTTTGGCATCTCAGGCTAGGTCATATAAACCTTAGTAGGATTTAGAGGTTGGTCAATGATGGACCTTTAGGTTTATTAGAGATTGACAGTTATGCAACCTGCGAATCTTGCTTGGAAGGTAAGATGACCAAGAGACCTTTTAAAGCAAAAGGTTATAGAGCTAAGGAAGTATTAGAATTTATCCATTATGACTTGTGTGGACCAATGATAGTCCAGGAACGAGGTGAATTTGAGTATTTCGTGACGTTCACTGATGACTACTCAGGTACGAGTACATTTACCTAATGCGTCACAAGTCTGAATGTTTTGGCAAGTTCAAAGAGTTTCGGGCAGATGTGGAGAAGCAACATGGTAAGAGTATCAAGACACTGCGTTCAGATCGTGGTGCCTCATTGTAGTGGGAGTGTTAGCCCGATAGGTTCATTGGCGTGGGAGAGGCCTCAGAACTAGTCCCAGGTGTGCCTGAACCTGACCCGGTTAACTACAATGAGGCTCTCCGAGATAAAGATGCAGAATCTTGGCGTAAGGCAATGATATCCAAGATGGAGTCAATGGACCACAATTAATTCTGGGAGCTTGTGGACCTGCCAGATGGGTTTAAGAGCATTGGATGTAAGTGGGTCTACAAACGTAAGAGATAACCTGACTGAAAGGTGGAAACCTTTAAAGATAGGCTGGTGGTGAAGGGGTATACTCAGAAAGAGGGAATCGATTATGAGGAAACCTTCTCCCCGGTAGCCATGCTTAAGTCGATCCAGATTCTCTTGGTCATAGCTGCTCATTTAGACTATGAGATTTGGCAGATAGATGTCAAGACAGCTTTCCTAAATGGAAGTCTTGAGGAAACCATCTTTATGTAGCAACCAGAGGGATTCATTGAAAAAAGCCAAGAGCATAAGGTTTGCAGGCTTAAGAGGTCCATTTAAGGACTTAAGCAGGCATCCAGATCTTGGAACATCCAGTTGAGGTAATCCAGTCCTTTGGATTTACTCAGTGTCCGGATGAGCAATGTGTGTACCGCAGATGTGATGGAAACTCAGTGGTGTTTCTTGGGCTTTACATAGATAACATTCTATTGATTGGCAACAACAAGAAAGTGTTATCAGACGTAAAGGCATGACTGTCCAAGCAGTTTGATATGAAGGACTTAGGGGAAGCGGGATATATCCTTGGGATCTAGATAATTCGAGATCATAGGAAAAGTTCATTAACGCTCTCCCAAGCTTCGTACATAGACACGATTCTGGCCCGTTTTAACTTGCAGAACTCCAAGAAAGGTTGTCTACCTTTCAGGCATGAAGTGTTTCTATCTGAGGAACAGTCTCCTAAGACTGTTGAGGAGATTGAGGCTATGAAGAAAGTTTCGTATGCTTCGGCAGTAGGAAGTCTCACGTATGCCATGTTGTGTACGAGGCCTGATATCTGTTATGCCGTTGGCATGGTAAGTATATATCAGAGTAACCCCGGGAAAGCTCATTGAGAAGCAGTAAAATGCATTCTCAAGTATTTACGCAGAACGAGGGACCAAGTTCTAGTCTATCAAGAGCCTGAGCTGGTACCCCGAGGTTACACAGATTCAGATTTCCAAGGTGACAGGAACAAGAGCAAGTCTACCTCAGGGTATGTGTTTACTCTGGGAGGTGGAGCCATAGATTGGCAGAGTGTCAAGTAGAAATGCATGGCGGACTCTACCATGGAGGCTGAGTACGTAGCAGCATCAGAGGCAGCGACAGAAGCAGTATGGCTCAAGAACTTCCTAGTGGACTTAGATGTGATTCCTGGTTTGCAGAAGTCTATCACGGTTTATTGTGATAACAACGGTGCAGTAGCAAACTTGAAGGAACCACGAGCCCACAAGGTGAGTAAACATATACAGCGCAAGTACCACCTGATACGAGACATCGTAAAGAGGGAAGACGTGGTCGTGGCTAAGATAATATCAGAAGATAACCTTGCAGATCCGTTCACGAAGACATTGACTTCGAAAGTCTTTGAGGCTCACGTAGAGGGCTTGGGAATCAGATACTTAGGAGAGCCATGACAGTTTTTCTAGAAATATAGTAGCAGAATGTATAGGAGTTGTATGTAGATGTATACTTAAAGCACAACTCAAGTATTAGTGGGAGATTATTGGAGTTGAATACATAAGCTATGCTTGTGTTGTATTTTTTTCCAGTAATATATCGATTTATGTTTTGGTTATAATTTGTTGTGCATAATTTGTCCATTTATATTATGTAAGTAGATGATGAGGTGTCTTGTGTGACACAATAAATCTCATCATTGGTTGAAAGACATAATATATAAATGAGGTTCGTAACCGAGACAGCTTTGGACAAACTGTCGGTTTAGGTTATTATGTGATTCGGATAATTGGTTTGTCTAAACTAATTGAATCATATAGATATGCCCGGGGCATATTGAACTTGACCTTTAGGAATGATTTGTCTTGTACTGATTTAATAGACAAATCATTCCTTGTATTCTATCTCTTAATCCCTAGATCGAGCGGGCATGAGGATTAGACATAGTGTACTTTGATCTGCCAAAGGGTGAGGTCAACTGTGGCCAATAGTCTCGGTAGGTTGCGTGCGCGTGTTTAGTTACTTTGTTTGCTGCTGCTTGTCGAAAGGAAACCATGTACCAGTGCGTCCGGGGTGATGGTGCTCCCGAGATGAGCTCGAACTGTTTATTATACTAAACCCGGCCGGTGGACTTATATCCGGTATAGTAAAAAGGTGGAGTGGTACTAGTCTCAGAATTAAAGAAGTTAATTAATTAATTTATTAGTAAATTAATAAATTAACGAGCACTATATCTTTGATGTGGGGAGATTATAAATATAATTTAATTAAGTTGTTTCGAAAGCAATTCTGGTGTAGGATGGTAGTGCCAAAATTAATCCGTTAGTAGTACGATTAATTTTGTAATGGGTTGATTAAATAAGTAGATTTAATTAATTAATTAATTAATTATTCCTAAGGTTGATTCAGTAATTAACAAAGTAGAATTGTTTAATTAATTTCTAATTATTAATTAAGTAATTAACAAAGTGGAATTATTTAATTAATTAATTAAGTCTTAAGTTTAAATTGGAATTAGGAAATCCTAGAGATTAGGAATCTAGTAGGATTTGGTTTATCCTATCAGATTGGTTGCCTAATTGGATTTGGAAACTAATTAATTACCAAAACCCATTAGGAATACCAATCCTAAACCAACTTGGGGTATCTCTTGTAACTCTATATATAGACAAGAGATTAGCTATTCAAGATACACAATTCAATAGATTCATAATTCAAGAATCTAGAGAGATAAAATCTGAGAGAGAAAATAAAATTCTCCCTCGTAGTTTGATTTAAGACCAAAATTGCGGCTGCCCTTGATCAAGTTTTGCTGCCCGGATGTTATCACTTCACCGGCGGGGGTTTATAAACTCGGGGCGGCGGCGCGTGTGGTTTATGTCGAGCCTAGGCAGCGCGTGAAGGTCACGCCCTTGGCGGTGGGTTTGCTGAATTTTTCCTGGCAAATCCAGTTATGTTGATTGCTGATCAATTGGCTTCTAGATCGTTCTCCACACAACGAGAAGTCGAAGTCTTGAGTCATACAAGCAATCACCCAAGTCATGCTTCAAATGTACTTTTCTAAGATTCCATTTTTAATAGAAATTTTTGTTGCGTGGTAAATCGAGAAAGTGCAAACCTGGATCCTATTTGGCAATCCTTTCAGACATATCCTTGGGATCAAGATAATTCGAGATCGTAGGAAACGTTCATTAACGCTCTCCCAAGTTTCGTACATAGACACGATTCTGGCCCATTTTAACATGCAGAACTCCAAGAAAGGTTTTCTACCTTTCAGACACGGAGTGCATCTGTCTAAGGAACAGTCCCCTAAGACTGTTGAGCAGATATTGGCCATGAAGACAGTTCCTTATGCTTTGGCAGTAGGAAGTCTCATGTATACCATGTTGTGTACGAGGCCTGATATATGTTATGCCGTTGGCATGGTGAGCAGATATCAAAGTAACCCCAGGAAAACTCATTAGGAGGCAGTAAAATGGATTCTCAAGTATTTACGCAGAATGAGAGACCAAGTTCTGGTCTATCAGGCGCCTATGTTAGTACCCCGAGGTTACACATATTCTGATTTCCAAAGCGACAGGGACAAGAGCAAGTCTACCTCAGGGTATGTGTTTACTCTAGGAGGTGGAGCCATAGTTTGGCGGAGTGTCAAGCAGAAATACGTGGTAGACTCTACCATAGAGGCTGAATACGTTGCCGCATCAGAGGCCGTGAAAGAAGCAGTATGGCTAAAGAACTTCCTAGTGGACTTATATGTGATTCCTGGTTTGCAGAAGTCTATCACGGTATATTGTGATAACAACGGTGCAGTAGCAAACTCGAAAGAACCACGAGCCCACAAGGAGAGTAAACATATACAGCACAACTACCACCTGATACGAGACATCGTAAAGAGAGAAAACGTGGTCGAGGTTAAGATAGCATCAGAGAATAACCTTGCAGATCCGTTCACGAAGACATTGAATTCAAAAGTCTTTGAGGCTCACGTGGAGGGCATGGGGATCAAATACTTAGAGAGAGCCATGACAGTTTTTCTAGATATATAGCATTAGAGTGTATAGGAGTCGTATGTAGATGTATACTTAAAGCATAGCTTAAGTATTAGTGAGAGATTGTTGGAGTTGAATACATAAGCTATGCTTGTATTGTACATTTTCCCGTAATATATCGATTTATGTTTTGGTTATATTTTGTTGTGCATAATATGTCCATTTATATTATGTAAGTAGATGATGAGGTGTCTTGTGTGACACAGTAGATCTCATCATTGGTTGAAAGACATAATATATAAATGAGGTTTGTAACCGAGACAACTTTGGACAAACTGTCGGTTTAGGTTATTATGTGATTCGGATAATTTGTTTGTTTAAACTAATTGAATCATGTAGATATGCCCGGGGCGTATTGAACTTGACCATTAGGAATGATTTGTCTTGTACTAAATTAATAGACAAATCGTTATTGGTATTCTATCTCTTAATCCCTAGACTCGAGCGGGCATGAGGATTAGACATAGTGTACATTGAGCTGCCAAAGGGTGAGGTCAATTGTGGCCAAAACCAGGCTCTGATACCAATTGATAGATTTCCACAAGATCTGAGTTCGCACTTATTTGATTTACCACACAACAAAAATTTCTAATTTAAAGCGGAATCTTGGAAAAGTACTTTTGAAGAGTGCACTCAGGTGATTCTCTTGTATACCTCAAGACTTTGACTGCATGTTGTGTGCGCAACGAACAAGAAATCAATCGACCAGCTAATCACCACAATCCACCTGCTAGAAAATTCTAGCACCGCTGCACCTGGCACGTACTGTAAACGCACCGCCTGGAGAGAGAGAAAGCTGTGCGCAGCTGGCAAAACCAGGCCAAGAATTTCGGCCAATTAAAACCAAAAACCAGCGCAAAACTCTCTTGAAAATCTGACTTAGAGAGAGAAAATTTTCTCTCTCTAGATTTTTGAATTCTGAACTTATTGAATTGTGTGTCTTGAATAGCTAATCCCTTGTCTATATATAGAGTTACAAGAGATACCCCAAGTTGGTTTAGGATTGGTCTTCCTACTGGGTTTCTATTTTCCTTCAATCCTGTTCCTGGACTGATACACATACAACTGTCATAGGGATTCAATTATCCCAATCCAGTTCCTAGGGTGATTCACAACTAACTGATACAGGGATTCACTTATCCCAAACCAGTTCCTGGTATGATTCACAACCAACTGACACAGGGATTCACTTATCCGAAACCAGTTCCTGGTATGATTCACAACCAACTGACACAAGGATTAATTAATTACTTAATTGATTAAATCTACTTTTGTCAACAACCCAATACATAATTAATCGTACCACTAACAGATTAATTATGGAACTAGCAACCTACATCAGAATTGCTTTTGGAACAACTTAATTAAATTATATTCATAATCTCCCCACATCAAAGATATAGTGTCGTTAATATATTAATTTACTGATAAATTAATTAATTAACCTCTTTAATTTTGAGACTAGTAACACTCGACCTTTTTACTATACCAGACATAAGTCCACCGGCCGGGTTTAGTATAATAAACTTTACGAGCTCATCTCGGGAGCACCATCACCCCGGACGCACCGGTACATGGTTTTCTTTCGATAAGCAGCAGCACACGAACTAACTAAACACACGCACCCAACCTACCGAGATTATTGGCCACAATTGACCTCACCCTTTGGCAGATCAAAGTACACTATGTCTAATGCTCATACCCACTCGAGTCTAGGGATTAAGAGATAGAATACCAAGAACGATTTGTCTATTAAATCAGTACAAGACAAATTATTCTTAATGGTCAAGTTCAATATGCCCCGGACATATCTATATGATTCAATTAGTTTAGACAAACCAATTATCCGAATCACATAATAACCTAAACCGACAGTTTGTCCAAAGCTGTCTCGGTTACGAACCTTATTTATATATTATATCTTTCAACCAATGATGAGATCTACTGTGTCACACAAGACACCTCATCATCTACATACATAATACAAATGGGCATATCATGCACAACAAGATATAACCAAAACATAAATCGATATATTACCGGGAAAAAGTACCATACAAGCATAGCGTTCAACTCCAACATTTAGATGGTACAAGATTAAGAATATCCATCACTGTTTCTAAGGCATATCCCCAGAACGAACTCAAAAAATCACTATAGCTCATCATCGGTCTAACCATTTCCTTGAGAGTTCGATTCCTTCTTTCTGCTACACCGTTCTGCTGTGGCGTGCCAGGTGCAGACAACTGAGACTGAATTCTGACCTCACTGAGGTATTCTCAAAATTTGTTAGACAGGTACTCCCCACTACGATTTGATCGCAGTATCTTGATACTCTTACCATGTTGTTTCTCCACATTTGCCCGAAATTCTTAGAACTTGCCAAAGCACTCGGACTTGTGGCACATTAGATAGATGTACCCGTACCTTGAGTAGTTATCCGTGAACGTCATGAAATACTCAAACCCACCTCTTGCTTGGACCTTCATTGGTCCAAACAAGTCAGAATAGATCAACTCTAATACTTCTTTGGCTCTATAACCTTTTGCCTTAAAAGATCTCTTGGTCATCTTACCCTCCAAGCAAGATTCGCAGGTTGAATAACTGTCAATCTCTAATCAAAATTAAGATGAAACATAAACCAGAAGCAGGAGCTGCATATAGTTGATAAGAAAACAAATTGAAGCTTCGTGTAGGAAGATGAACATTGAGATATAAAGATGAACACCGAGATATAATCCTTAAGATTATTCTTTATTATTCTGAAAATACTGATACAAGACTATTGTTTTCAAAGAGAGTTTTTGGAGAACTTAAAGTAGTCGTGGAAAGAGTTCTGCCGATTCTCCTAGCTTACATTCTAATTTATAGATACCAAATTATACTATGTTAAGATATTGCTGGTCCAGGCTATGGTCCACCACTATCAATGAATACTATCACAAAATGCTGAATACATTGAATTTTGGCATGTAAATAATTATCCAATACTGCTGATCTTGACACAAAGGTGAAATAAAGTAGATTCCTTCACATGAGTCTTGAGAAATTCTGACAAAGGTGCAATAAAGTAGATTCCCTCACATGGATCTTGTATCCGGTTGAAACATATTGGGGAGATGTATCTTATGAGGTCAAATCTAATCTGAGAACCAATACTCCATATCCAAGTAATCCTCATCTTCATTACCTGACGAAAATTCATCCAATGAAAAAGTATGATCTAGATACATTGGATAAAAGCAAAGCTGGACTCTAGACAGCTGTCCATCTTCATTAATTTGTAATGACTTAATCCTTGTTATGTTAAAAATTTCATCTTCATCCTTCCATAGTCTGCTGTAGGAAAGTTGATTCTGTAATCCTCTTTCAACTATTTTCATACCAATTTCTCTATTCAAGACTTGACTGGTGCAATTCTTCTTTTTGTCAGGCATAGGGATTCCTCATTCTTTAGGCTTTTCATTAAGCTTGTATTGGCAATATTCCTACAGTTGCAAAAATAAAATATTATTTTTTTAGAATTCAAAATGTTCCAGAACTAAATTTTGCTCCAGAGGATCGGAAGATGATCCTTGACTAGAGGCTCCTTTGAAACTGCTTGATTTCTCATTGAATTTCTTAAACTCCAAGAATTCTTTGTATTCGAGAAATTCATTTTCTTGATAAATCTTTTGCTTTAAAGAAATGGCTGATGCAGGTTGTGTAACTTGACTCTTTCCTGTACTTATTGCTTCTTTCTTCGCAGAAGTCTTTGGGTTTACTGGAGCTATTGGTTGTACTGGGACTTTGCCAAGTGGCATTGAATTCTTTTGCATTAACTTTTGTTCTTCAAAATAAACATGTACTGTATCCTGATTTACCTTTAAAGTAATCCACCATTTAATCTTGAACTCTCAGACTACCGAGAGTGGCATAGGTTTTGGAAAGTGCTGAGTAAATCAAAAATTCCAACAAAGAATCCATAGAAGCTTCAGCTTGAAGTGAAACTGGATTATCATGCCAAATTCTGGGATATCAGATTCTACCATCCTACTAAAGAGTTGCCAAGCCATCTTTGCATATGGAGGATAAACTTCTTTGGTTGCTCCATTATATTGCCACCATTCATAAAACCACAGAGGAATACTGTTGAAATATGTTCTAAGAGTTTTATGAATTATGTAGAACCACGAGTGATTAAAGGGTCGAAAGAGAAATCCTTTAAACCATGCTTCTTCGTAATCCTCATACGAATATCCTGGAGGATCATAAGAATTTCCAAAATGAACTGTGCCTCCTGCTGATCCTGTTAATTCTATCCACCCCAGCGTATTTAAAATCGTTCTGATGATAGCTTTGAAATACAAAATAACTGAGTTTGTAGGTGTATCCATTGTATGGTGAATGTCCACCAATCCTGAATGTACAAGAATATATTGATAGTATCGCAAATCCTTAGTGGGTTCAGAAGAGATCCAATACTACTTATCTTAAAACATATTAAATACATATCCTAAAAGATCTTGATATTGTAATGGTTCGTGGTGTCAGGTGAGGGTTAAGTTTTCAATGTGGTGTTTGGTTGCATAGCATGGAGGATTGGGGTTGAAAGGTTGGTATGCTAGATTATTCGGAGCTGGATTCTGTTGTCGAGGTGTGGATAGTGGTTGACCAGAAGGGTAAGTGTAAGTTTTGAATACAGAAAAGCTATGGCTTGTATCAAAAACTAATATCCACAGTTGATATATCATTTTGTCTCAGTATAAATTTGTTCCTTTATATCATAGAACTAGATAACTGGGTGTGGACAAACACAGTAGATACCGTTATTGGTTAAAGTATTGATATATAAAAAGTATGCTCGTAACCGAAATAGTCTGAACATACTATCGGTATAGATTATTGTGTGGTTTGGAAATTAGTTTATCTAAACTAGTTTAAATAACACGGATATGCCCGGGGCATATTGAGCATGACCAGTTTGGATAGAATTGACTTATACTGATCGGCGTAGTCAATTCGGTCATAGTATTCCGTCTCTCAATCCCGAGATTGGGACGGGAGTGAGGGTTGGATATCGTATGCTTTGATTTGCCAAAGAGTGTGGTCGATTGAGGCCAATACCTTGGTAGGTTGGGTATGCGGTGTTTAGCTTCTTACGTGCCGTTGCTAGTCCCAGGAATCCACGTACCGGTTCGCCGGGTTGATGGTGCTCCCGAGATGAGCTCGTAAGGTTATTATACTAAACCCGACCGGTGAACTTTATGTTCGGTATAATAAAAGGACGAGTGGTACTAATCTCGGAAACCAAGAAGTCGGTGAATTAATTTGTCAGTAAATTGATAAACCGATGAGCGCTAGATCTTTAATGTGGGGAGATAGAATAAAATATAATGGCACGATGTAAAGTCATTTTCGAGCGGTAGTTCCATAATTGGTCCGTTAGTGGTACGACCGATTATGCATTTGACTAATCGACAAGGTAAATTAATTAATCCAAAAGGTTTAATTAATATTTAATCGACAAAGTGAATTTAGAAATTAATTCTATTTTGAATTAATTAATTCTAAGGGTTCGATTAAATTAAATTAACAAAGTGGATTAAATAAATTAATTTAAATGGGTCGATTGGAGTTGATTAGTCGGGAAGACTTAGCGGTCAACGAAAGTCAAATTTAAAGGCCTAACTCGAGAGCCCATTAGGTCTCCTTAGAAGCTCCTTATAAATACAACTTATTAGGCAAGAAAACATTAAGAAACTTGGCAGCCAAGAAAAGGCTAGAGAGAGAAAGTTTAGCTTAGAGTGAGAACTTCGTCTTCCTCGTCAAGTTTTCTCTCGAAGTCCACTAGGAAGTTTTCTCCTTCAGAAGACTCAACTTTTATATACTGCCCAGGCTATTTTAAATGGCCACCGGTCGGATTTCGCCATAGAATAGCCCAGTGCTGATCGGATTATCGCTGCTGCATTTTCAGGAATTCCGGTGCTGTCGTGCGGTCTGGTGCCCTGAGCCGACCAACCCTTCATGTCGATCTTCTTCTTGAGTGATCCGTAGGGTTGGTTGTATAGATCGGGACTGGACTTGACAGTTCTGGTGGTCGGTTTTTTGCAGAAGATCCGGCGAGTCCAACAGCTGAAGAAAACTTGCGCAGCAAGGGTTTTCTCAAAAAAAAAAAAAAAAAATGGGCAGTTCGGTTTTTCAAAGTTTTTGAGTTTTCTTCCGGAGCAAGTTTCTTGGTTTTCTAATTTCGCCGTGGGTAACTCCGTAGATAATAGCCCACACTATTTCGGAGTTTGTATCGGAGTGATTCTTCGAATTTCTTGTGGAAATTACGCAAAAGATTGGATTTTTTCTTTAGGCAAGGGACTTCGCTACAAAAAGTAGAATCTTTAAATTCTGCTTTTATTAAAGATTTAATTTTTTGTGTCCCGATTAATAAATTAAATAAGTATAAGCCTAGATCCGTTCATGGGTAAACTAATTTGAGCCTGAGCTTGGTCGAAAGCTTCCGATTCTGGAATGCATTGCACGAAAGTGAGGTTTTCGATTTAGCCCGGGCTTGTTCAGTTTTCCTTCAGTAAGGAAATTGAATACTAGACTTTTGTATGGGGGATTGTTGTAATTTTGCTGAGGGATTTGAGGCATCTTGAATATAAGTAAGAGGTGGAAAATCCTGAAGAGACTGAAAGCGGTTAGAAGTACGGATAAAAAAATACGGATAAGAAATCAGGTAAACAGTTGGAATGTTATTTTATATGTTCAATTTCAAAATCAAATACAGATAAAATTGTCTGCCATCTTGCAAAAATTTGTTTTGAAACTAAATTCTTTACATCCTTTTGTAAAACATCTTTTGCAGATTTGCAATCCACTTTTAAAAGAAACTTTTTGTTTATAAGATCATCCTGAAATTTGGAAATGCAAAGAACAATAGATAAAATTTCTTTTTTAACCATAGAATAATTCTTTTGAGGTCCAAGCCATAATCCTGAATGATATCTTACCAATTGATCTTTTGAATCGGACATTAATATCTGTTTTAAAATGCCTCCATATCCTATGTCAGAGGTATCTGTTTGTACAATCATAAATGCCTGTGGGTGTGGAATACTAATAAGTGATAAAATTTTTATCCTTTCTTTTAATAATTTTACTATGGCAGTATGTTCTTCTGACCATGCAGGTGGATTCTTTTGCAATCGTTTATATAAAGGAGCACATATTTCTCTCATTTTTGGGAAAAAATCATAGATGTAATTCAAACATCCTACGAAACCTTTGTAATTGAGTTTTATCCTTTAACTCATCCAAAAATCTTCTTGTAAATTCTAAAGATCGTTGTATAGGGAAAATTGTTCCTTTGTAAATATTATGACCCAGAAATCTAATATATGTCTGAAATAATTTAATCTTTGAAGCAGAGACCACTAAACCGTTTTTCTTAATTACATTCAAAAATATATGTAAATGTTTAAAATGTTATTCTATTGATTCAGAAAAAATTAAAACATCATCAATGTATACTATTGAAAAATTAGTATAAGGGTTTAATATGTCATTCATTATTTTTTGAAATTCTAAATGGGCATTTTTCAATCCAAAAGGCATAACATTCTACTCATAATGACCAAATGGAACTGTAAAAGCCATTTTATATATATCCTTTGGGTCAATTTGTACCTGTCGAAATCCTGATTTCATATCAAATTTTGAAAATACTTTTGCATTGTAGATTCTTTTTAATAAATCTTTTTTATTAGGAATAGGGTATCTAATCCATTGTAATACTTTATTAAGAGGTTTATAATTTATTACCAGTTGTGGGACTCCTCTTTCTTTTTCTGCTTGCTTTTGAACATAAAATGCTGCACAACTTTAAGGAGATTTAGATGGAGTAATCAATCATTTGTCTATTAATCCTTCAATTTCCTTTTTACATGTTTCTAACAATTCTGAGTTCATTTGTATGGGTCTAGCCTTAGTTGGTATACTTCTTTCATTAAAATACTTTTCATACTGTAGGCTTACTAAATGTTTCTTTTTATCCCAAAAAGCATTGGGAATGTCTGAACAGACTTCTTGTCTTATTCTTTCCTCTAGATTCTTTATTTTCTCTTGTAATCTTAAATCTTGTAATTGTTCTTCGATTCTAACATAATTTTTCTCTTTCTTAAGAAAATTGATCTTTTTTTATATTATATTAATAGTATAAATTTGTTGGTAAATAGAGTTACTTTGTAATAATAATAATTCTTTTCGTTTTACTGGAGATAAAAACCTAAAAAAAACTTTTGATCCCATTATTTTAGTACCTACTCCTTGTTCATCAACCCAAAAAGGATAAATCTGTGTCAAAAAAGGAGTTCCTAAGATAGATTGAATATTCAAATCCTCTACTGCAATAAAATGATGTTTAAAACAAAATCTTCCATTACATATTGAAGTTTTAACTAACTTACCTTTGACTTTTAATGGCATACTATTTACTGTGAGTAGAGATTCTTTGGTTGGCACATAATATTTCGTGGGAATTAATCCGTCTCTAATACAACTCTGATCTGCACCACTATCGATTGTAGCAGTTATAGTTTCTTGGCAAGATCCTACTGAGATTGTAATGTAAACTATCCATTTTTGAAAATTCATTTTCTCCATAACATAAATAAATTTAGAATCCTTTGGTTGTTTATCTGATAATGATATTTCTGCTAACTGAAATTCCGAGGGGTTATGTCATATCTTCTACTATGTTTTTCCCTTTTGATGTACTTGATTTAGGGATGGGTATTTTAGTTTCTAATTCCAAATTTTTTGTTTCAATTCTTAAAACGTCTTCTTTAGTTGTCTCATCTGATTTTTTAATTGATTGGTTTCAGTTTGTAAATGTTTGGTACTATTCTTCCTAAATGAATTATCAGTGGAATAAGTATGTAACAATTTATAAATACTAAATGGTTCTATGATTTTAACTGCATCTTGTTCCTCTGTTAATATTAAATCATTTAATTTAAGCAAATAAATAGTTTGTAATTCTGAGGGTAATTCCTGAATTAAATCAAATAAAAGATGTTTTTGATCTTTATTGGTATTTTGAGGATTAGTCCTAATCACATTAATAGAATTATTACAACTACATTCTGGTTCACCTGAACTTGATTCAGAAATACTATAAAAATCATCTTATAGTCATCTGAATTTTTTTGTACCAAAGAAATCTCATTTGCTAGTTTCTCTTTTAAATCTAAATCTAATTCAGCAAATTTATCCAATATTTTATTAATCATTTTCTTGCTTTTGCAGGAATTAGCCTTATGTCCTTTTTCCCCACACTTTTAACAAATAATATTCTCCTTATTATTCTTTTTTTATACCTTTTATTTTTATAATATTTCTTATTATCATCATATCTTGGTGGTTTCTTTCTTCTATAGCAATTCTTTTCAATTTAGAAGTTGTAGAAGGAGCTTTTATTACAGTTATTCCAAAAGCTTCACAAAATGAGCCTAATTCTCGTCTTTCATTTCCATATTTAGCTTGAAATTTTAAATCCTGATATGCTGTTAAAGCTTAAAGGTTTGCCACATAGCATCTGGGTTTGCACTCGCTCGATTTACCACGAAACAAAAATTTCTAATTAAAAGCGGAATCTTAGAAAAGTACTTTTGAAGCGTGCACTCAGGTGATTCTCTTGTATGCCTCAAGACATTGACTTCACATTGTGTGGGCAATGAACTAGAAGTCAATTGATCAGCTAATCATCACAATACACCTGCTAGAAAATTCTAGCACCGCAGCACCTGGCACGTACTGTAAACGCATCGCCCGAAGAGAGAGAAAAATACACGCAGCCGGTATAATTTTTGGCCAACAAGAAGAAAAACCAGCTGCACTCTCTCTCTAAAATCTGACTTTGAGAGTGAAAAATTAGTTTCTCTCTCTAGGATTTTATCTCTCTAGTTTTCTTGTCTTGAAAACTTATGGAATTGTATGTAGAGTTACAAGAGAGACCCCAAGTTGGTTTAGGATTGGTCTTCCTAATGGGTTTAGCTAATTAATTAGTTTCCAAATCCAATTAGGTAACAATCTGATAGGATAAACCAAATCCTACTATATTTCCTAATCTCTAGGATTTCCTAATTCCATTTGAAACTTAAGACTTTATTAATTAATTAGATAATTCCACTTTGTTAATTACTAAATTAAACCTTAGGAATTAATTAAATAATTCCACTTTGTTAATTACTCAATTAACCCTTACGAATAATTAATCAATTAATTAATTCTACCTATTCAATTAACCCATTACAAAATTAATCGTACCACTAACGGATTAATTTTGGCACTACCATCCTACACCAGAATTGTTTCCGGAACAACTTAATTAAATTATATTCATAATCTCCCCACATCAAAGATATAGTGCTCTTTAATATATTAATTTAATGATAAATTAATTAATTAACCTCTTTAATTCCGAGACTAGTACCACTCGACCATACCGGACATAAGTCCATCGGCCGGGTTTAGTATAATAAACATTTTGAGCTCGTCTCGGGAGCAACATCATCCCGGACGCACCGGTACATAGTTTCATTTCGATAAGCAGCAGGACACCAAGCAACTAAACACGCGCACCCAACCTACCGAGACTATTGGCCACAATTGACCTCACCCTTTGGCAGATCAAAGTACACTATGTCTAATCCTCATGCCCGCTCTAGTCTAGGGATTAAGAGATAGAATACCAAGAACGATTTGTCTATTAAATCAGTACAAGACAAATCATTCTTAAAGGTTAAGTTCAATACGCCCCGGGCATATCTATATGATTCAATTAGTTTAGACAAACCAATTACCCGAATCACATAATAACCTAAACCGACAGTTTGTCCAAAGTTGTCTCGGTTACGAACCACATTTATTTATTATGTCTTTCAACCAATGATGAGATCTACTATGTCACACAAGACACCTCATCACCTACTTACATAATACAAATGGACAATTAATGCACAACACGATATAACCAAAACATGAATCGATATATTACTGGGAAAAAGTACAACACAAGCCTAGCTTATGTATTCAACACCAACAATCTCCCACTAATACTTAAGCTGTGCTTTAAGTATACAACTACATACAACTCTTATACATTCTATTGCTATATATCTAGAAAAACTGACATGGCTCTCCTAAGTATCTAATTCCCATGCACTTCATGTTAGCGTAAAAGACTTTCGAAGTCAATGTCTTCGTGAATGGATCTGCAAGGTTATCTTCTGATGGTATCTTAGCCACGACCACATCATTCCTCTTTACGATATCTCGTATCAAGTGGTACTTACGCTGTATATGTTTACTCGCCTTGTGAGCTCGTGGTTCCTTCGAGTTTGCTACTGCACCATTGTTATCACAATAAACCGTGATAGACTTCTGCAAATCAGGAATCATATCTAAGTCCACGAGGAAGTTCTTGAGACATACTGCCTCTTTCACCGCCTCTGATGTGGCAACGTACTTAGCCTCCATGGTAGAGTTTGCCACGTATTTCTGCATGACACTCCTCCAAACTATGGCTACACCTTCAGAGTAAACACATACCCTGAGGTAGACTTGCTCTTGTCCCTGTCGCCTTGGAAATCTGAATCTGTGTAACCTCGGGGTACCAGCTCAGGCGCCTGATAGACCAGAACTTGGTCCCTCGTTCTGCGCAAATACTTGAGAATGCATTTTACTACCTTCCAATGAGCTTTCCTGGGGTTACTCTGATATCTGCTTACCATGCCAATGACATAACAGATATCAGGCCTCGTACACAACATGTCATACATGAGACTTTCTACTGCCGAAGGATAAGGAACTGTCTTCATGGCCTCTATCTCCTCAATAGTTTTAGGGGACTGTTCCTTAGATAGATACACTCTATGTCTGAAAGGTAAAAAACCTTTCTTGGAGTTCTACATGTTAAAACATGTCAGAATCGTATCTATGTACGAAGCTTAGGAAAGCGTTAATGAACGTTTCCTATGATCTCGAATTATCTTGATCCCAAGGATATGTCCCATTTCCCTTAAGTCCTTGATATCAAATTGCTTGGACAGCCATGCCTTTACGTCTGATTGTTAGTTTTGAATACAGAAAAGCTATGGCTGGTATCAAAAACTAATATCCACAGATGACATATCATTTTGTTTCAATATAAATTTGTTCCTTTATATCATAAAACTACATAACGGGGTGTGGACAGACACAGTAGATACCATTATTGGTTAAAGTATTGATATATAAAAGTATGCTCGAAACCGAGATAGTCTGAACATACTATCGGTATAGGTTATTGTGTGGTTTGGAAATTAGTTTATCTAAACTAGTTTAAATCACACAGATATGCTCGGGGTATTTTGAGCATGACCAGTTTGGATAGAATTGACTTATACTGATCGGCGTAGTCAATTCAGTCCTAGTATTCCGTCTCTCAATCCCGAGATTGGGACGGGCGTGAGGGTTGTATATCGTGTGCTTTGATTTGCCAAAGAGTGAGGTCAATTGAGGCCAATACCTCGGTAGGTTGGGTATGCAGTGTTTAGCTTCTTACGTACCATTGCTAGTCGGAGGAATCCACGTACCGGTTCGCCGGGTTGATGGTGCTCCCGAGATGAGCTCGTAAGGTTATTATACTAAACCCGGCCGGTGAACTTTATGTTCGGTATAATAAAAGGACGAGTGGTACTAATCTCGGAAACCAAGAAGTCGGTGAATTAATTTGTCAGTAAATTGATAAACCGACGAGCGTTAGATCTTTAATGTGGGGAGATAGAATAAAATATAATAGCGCGATGTAAAGTCGTTTTCGAGCGGTAGTTCCATAATTGGTCCGTTAGTGGTATGACCGATTATGCATTTGACTAATCGACAAGGTAAATTAGTTAATCCAAAAGGTTAATTAATATTTAATCGACAAAGTGAATTTAGAAATTAATTCGATTTTGAATTAATTAATTCTAAGGGTTCAATTAAATTAAATTAACAAAGTGGGTTAAATAAATTAATTTAAAATGGTCGATTGGAGTTGATTAGTCGGGAAGACTTAGCGGTCAACGAAAGTCAAATTTTAAGGCATAACTCGAAAGCCCATTAGGTCTCCTTAGAAGCTCATTATAAATACAACTTATTGGGCAAGAAATCGATTAAGAAACTTGACACCCAAGTAAGGGTTAGATAGAGAAAGTCTAGTCTAGAGAGAGAACCTTGTCTTCCTCGTCAAGTTTTCTCTCGAAGTCGACTAGGAAGCTTTCTCCTTCGGAAGACTCAATCTTCATCTTGCCCAGATCATCCTCTAGGCAGGCCGCCGGTCGGATTATTTTTAGAGGGCAGCAGTGCCTAGCGCTAGTCGGGTTTTCCGCCAGGCGGGTTTTCCCGATTCAGATTATAGTGGAAGTTGGTGCAGCTTGGTGCCCAGAACTGGCTAGAACTCACGTTTGATCTTCTTAGCTGAGTGATCCGTGAGTTCTAGTTGTCTAGATTGGGACTGAGCAGCCCATCTCTGGCGGACAGATCATCCAGAAGATCGGTTGCCTGTGCAGCGAATTTCAGAAATTCTGGGCGGCACCATTTTGGTACAGTTTTTCAAGTTTTGAGTTTTCTTCCGGAGCAAGTTTCTTCGGTTTTCTTCAATTTTCCATGGGTAACTCCGTAGATAATAGCCCACACTATTTCGGAGTTCGTATTGGAGATATTCTTCAGATTTCTTGTGGAAGTTGCATCAAAGAATTGGTTTTTCTTTAAGCAAGGGACTTCGCTTCAAAAGGTAGTATCTTTAAATTCCGCTTTAATTAAAGATCGAATCTTTTGTGTCCCGATTAATAAATTAAATAAGTATAAGCCTAGATCCGTTCATGGGTAAACTAATTTGAGCCTGACCTTGGTTGAAAGCTTCCGATTATGGAATGCATTGCATGAAAGTGAGGTTTTCGATTTAGCCCGGGCTTGTTCAGTTTTCCTTCAATTTGGTATCAGAGCGTTGGTTTCGGTCTTATACTTGTTTGATTTATTACACGGCTTTATTTTGGCATTATTATTTTTGTCGAAATGCATAAACAGGCGGTTATTGGTTTCCCGGCTATTATGGTGGAAATTTAATTTTCATTCATAAACCCCGGGACATGTCCGGGCTTGTTTTATTTTTGAATGGAAATTTCTGTAATAGTAATAACCACGAGCTGGAAGCCGTGTAGGATTAGAAAAATCTTGTAGTAGGATTTGATCTAATCATGTCGTCTTTAAATTCCTAGAAAAACGCCTTTGTATATAGGAATTTATGTACTATGACGAAGACGTTATTTTGGGTAACTTATATTCGCGGGTTTTGGTTTATCGTAATTTTAGGTGATTCCCAATTACGTAGTAAACCGAGAAAACCCGGGCGAATCGAGAGGAATCCAAATAACAAGTGGGAGCGACACGACGGGAAGTGTCACCGAGGCGTCAAAGAATCAACGATAGAGAAGGCAATAATAGTCGAGAAATTTTATTTGTTTAATTTCCCATATTTATGTCTTTTCGTTGATTGTGTGATTTTCGATTTATTTTGCATGAACGAAATCCAAACCAAATTTTTTTAAAAAAGGTAATGTGCAATTAACTAAGGTAGATTATTCGCATATTAAAACTCCAATGGTTTTATGGGTGCGAATATCCATAGTTAAGATATTGCATGTTAAAACGTAAAAATCCTAAAACTAATTACATTCGCGGGTTTTGGTTTAATCGTAATTTTGGGTGATTCCTAATTACGTAGAAAACCGAGAAAACCCGGGCAAATCGAAATTAAAAATCTAAGTGGGAGCGGGTTCGTTAATAGCCCCGGGCCTCCATTACGGGTTCATTGGTGATGTGGTTAAACTTGCGTGCTGGCTTAGACCTTCCTCCCTATCGGATGAGTTTTCAATCACAGATATCACCGGAATGAATTTCTAAAGGGATGACTATAGTGAGTTTAATTGGAGAAAGTTGCGACACCCTCGTCATCCGAGGCGCATTAGTATCCTAAGTAACAAACTTAGAAGTCAAGTAATGGCATACACTTAGTGTGCTGTTTATAGTATCCCTCCCATCGAGGTTACGGTATCTACGTGTACGGCTAAAATTATCGACTATTAATTTCATTGATCATAAGATCGTTGGTCAGATAATGAAATTAATGAACTTCGGTTCTTCTCGAACGAATGTGGGTTGGCGTAGACGTTCACCCATCGTGACCTGCGTTAATCCCGGTGTGAGAGATGTCGGTAGAAGATTATATTTGTTTTTTGAGGATTTTTCAATATTTTCGAAAAAGTATACTGAAACTTGAATTGTTTATTTTTCGGTTATGATATGTCGTTCAACCCGCTAGCTGTCATTTTGAACCAAAACAAACTCACGGGTCCAAACTATATTTACTAGAAACGTAACCTGGACATTGTCCTTGCCGCTGAAGGTTACAAGTACGTGCTTACTGAGGAGTGTTCCCCTTAGTAGGGCAGCCAAACAGTCAGCTATGAGGAAACTCATGAATGCTAGGATGGCTGACGACACTACAGTGAGGGATCATGTGCTGGACATGATCAGTTGCATCAATGAGATCGAGGTACTGGGAGATGATATTGATGGGGAGACCCAGGTCGATATCATTCTCCAAATCTTGCCCCCCAGTTTTGAGCAGTTTCGGTTGAACTAGAATATGGGCAAGCTCTTATATTCACTCTCCGAGCTCATGACTGCATTGGTGTCAGCTGAGGGCCTATTCACTGAGAAAAAGCAAGCCATTGCTACTGTTGGTCCCTCAGGTTCCTCTGCTGTGCCCAAAGCCAGGAAGCAGAAAAGGAAGAGAGGCCAGAAGGCAGGAGCTGATCATAGACCCAAGGCGGGCATTGCCAAGAAGCACAAGCTGAAAGGAAAATGCTTCAGATATGGCAAAGCAGGACATTGGAAGAAGGACTGCCCAAAGCCTCGAGGTAAATGTAAATTTTCCCTAGTTACTGAGATGTGATTAGCGGCGATTCCCACAGATACTTGGGGTGTGGATTCAGGAGCCACTGATCACGTTTGTAATTCTTTGCAAGGGTTCCAAGTGACCCGGCTGCTTAGAGAGGGAGAGTTGCAGGTCTACCTTGAGGATACTACCAGAGTTTCTGTTGCTGCAGTGGGAGTAGTTTGTCTTTATCTTTTAGACTCTACATGACAATTGGTTTTTAATATATACTCCCCAGTAATGCAAAACACAGAAACTAGTAGCTCATCATCGAATCATAATAAGAGAAAAGACTCTTCCCCTGTGAATCAGACTTTTCTTTGGCACCTGAGACTAGGTCATGTCAACCTTAGTAGGATTCAGAGGTTGGTCAAGAGTGAGTCTTTGGACTTACTAGATATTGACAGCTATTCGACCTGTGAGTCCTGCTTGGAGGGTAAAATGACCAAGAGGCCTTTCAAGGCAAAGGGGTATAGGGCCAAGGAGGTTTTAGAGATGGTTCATTCTGACGTGTGTGGGCCTATGTCAGTTCAGGCTAGAGGTGGTTATGAGTATTTTGTGACTTTCACGGATGATTACTCTAGATATGGATACATATACCTGATGCGCCACAAGTCTGAATGTTTTGGCAAGTTCAAAGAGTTTAAGGCTGAGGTAGAGAACCATCTGGGTAAGAGTATCAAGTCACTGCGGTCTGATCGCGGTGGCGAATACCTCTCTAGTGAATTTAGATCCTATTTGTCAGAGGAGGGTATTCAGACCCAGTTGTCTGCACCTGGCACACCCCAGCAGAATGGTGTAGCAGAAAGGAGGAATAGGACTCTTATGGAGATGGTTAGATCGATGATGAGTTACAGTGAGTTGCCTATCTCGTTTGGGGTTATGCCTTAGAGTCAGCATGTTTTATCCTCAACCTTATGCCATCTAAGTCTATGCCTACGACCCCAGTAGAGTTGTGGAATGGGCGAAAGCCTAGTCTGAGACATCTCAGGATTTGGGGTTGTCCAGTACATGTGCTCGAGGCAGATACAGGCAAGTTAGAGGCGAGATCCAAGGCTATGTTGTTTATAGGTTACCCCAAAAGAACGAGAGGTGGTTTATTTTATAGTCCTCAGGATCAGAAGGTGGTGATCAGCACCAATGCCAGATTTCTTGAGGAAGACTATATTTTAGATCACAAGTCAAGCAGCAAGGTAGTATTGGAAGAGCTTAGAAGTCAGTCCACTATTCCAGATGCACACGTACAGGAAGACACACCACAAGAGACTGCACACACTATCACAGATGATGCTCTTCCACAGGCTGCGCCTCGTCTTAGTGGGAGGGTTGTGAGATAGCCCTAGAGGTACATGGGTTTGGGTGAGTCTTCAGACTTTATCCCTGGCGCTCATGAACCAGACCCAGTTAACTACAATGAGGCTCTCCAGGATAAAGATGCAGATTCTTGGCAGAGAGCGATGATTGCTGAGATGGGTTCTATGGACTCAAATCAAGTCTGGGAGCAGGTAGACCTTCCTGATGGGTTTAGGCCTATTGGGTGCAAATGGGTTTACAAGCGAAAGAGAGGATCTGACAGGAGGGTTGAGACCTTCAAGGCTAGGCTCGTGGCGAAGGGGTATACTAAGAAAGAAGGGATCGATTATAAGGAGACCTTTTCCCTGGTAGTTATGCTTAAGTAAATCCGGATTCTCTTGGCCATAGCTGCTCATATGGACTATGAGATTTGGCAGATGGACGTCAAGACAACTTTTCTTAATGGAAGTCTTTAGGAGACCATCTTTATGCAGCAACCAGAGGGCTTCATTGCTAAGGGCCAAGAGCACAAGGTATGCAGGCTTAGGAGGTCCATTTATGGACTTAAGCAAGCATCCAGATCTTGGAACATTTGTTTTGATGAGGTTATCCAGTCCTATGGATTCACTCAATCTCCGGATGAGCAGTGTGTTTATCGCAGGCGCGATGATGATATGGTGGTGTTCCTCATACTTTACGTAGATGACATTCTTCTTATTGGCAACAATAAGAAGGTGTTGTCAGACGTAAAGGCATGGTTGTCCAGGCAATTCAATATGAAGGATTTGGGAGAGGCTGGACATATCCTTGGGATTAAGATTATTCGAGATCGTAGGAGAGGCTGGACAAGAGTAAGTCTACCTCTGGGTTTGTGTTTACTCTAGAAGGTGGAGCCATAGTATGGAAGAGTGTCAAGCAGAAATGCGTGGCGGACTATACTATGGAGGCCGAGTACGTTGCCACTTCAGAGGCAGCGAAAGAGGCTGTATGGCTCAGGAGCTTCCTGATGGACTTAGATGTGGTTCCTGAGTTGCCTGGGTCTATCACAGTTTATTGTGATAACAATGGTGCAGTTGCTAACTCGAGGGAACCACGAGCCCATAAGGCGAGTAAACACATAGAGCGCAAGTACCACCTGATACGAGAGATCGTAAAGAGGGGAGACGTGATCGTGGCCAAGATAGCTTCAGATGACAACCTTGCAGATCCTTTCACTAAGCCATTGACCCCAAAGGTCTTTGAGAAACATGTGGAGGGCATGGGAGTTAGATTCTTGAGAGAGCCATGTGAGTGAGCTTAAAGGTGTTTTAGAGATTTCATTATGACAACAGTGTAATAGCGGGTTGGACAGTTTTTGTACTTCTTAGCATAGCTTTGAGTATTAGTGGGAGATTGTTAGTTTTGAATACAGAAAAGCTATGGCTTGTATCAAAAACTAATATCCACAGATGACATGTCATTTTGTTTCAGTATAAATTTGTTCCTTTATATCATAAAACTAGATAACGGGGTGTGGACAGACACAGTAGATACCTTTATTGGTTAAAGTATTGATATATAAAAGTATGCTCGAAACCGAGATAGTCTGAACATACTATCGGTATAGGTTATTGTGTGGTTTGGAAATTAGTTTATCTAAACTAGTTTAAATCACACATATATGCCCGGGGCCTATTGAGCATGACCAGTTTGGATAGAATTGACTTATACAGATCGGCGTAGTCAATTTGGTCCTAGTAGTCCGTCTCTCAATCCCGAGATTGGGACGGGCGTGAGGGTTGGATATCGTGTGCTTTGATTTGCCAAAGAGTGAGGTCAATTGAGGCCAATACCTCGGTAGGTTGGGTATGCAGTGTTTAGCTTCTTACGTGCCGTTGCTAGTTAGAGGAATCCACGTACCGGTTCGCCGGGTTGATGGTGCTCCCGAGATGAGCTCGTAAGGTTATTATACTAAACCCGGCCGGTGAACTTTATGTTCGGTATAATAAAAGGACGAGTGGTACTAATCTCGGAAACCAAGAAGTCGGTGAATTAATTTGTCAGTAAATTGATAAATCGACGAGCGCTAGATCTTTAATGTGGGGAGATAAAATAAAATATAATGGCGCGATGTAAAGTCATTTTCGAGCGGTAGTTGCATAATTGGTCCGTTAGTGGTACGACCGATTATGCATTTGACTAATCAACAAGGTAAATTAATTAATCCAAAAAGTTTAATTAATATTTAATCGACAAAGTGAATTTAGAAATTAATTCGATTTTGAATTAATTAATTCTAAGGGTTCGATTAAATTAAATTAACAAAGTGGGTTAAATAAATTAATTTAAAAGGGTCGATTGGAGTTGATTAGTCGGGAAGACTTAGCGGTCAACGAAAGTCAAATTTTAAGGCCTAACTCGAAAGCCCATTAGGTCTCCTTAGAAGCTCCTTATAAATACAACTTATTGGGCAAGAAATCGATTAAGAAACTTGACACCCAAGTAAGGGTTAGATAGAGAAAGTCTAGTCTAGAGAGAGAACCTTGTCTTCCTCGTCAAGTTTTCTCTCGAAGTCGACTAGGAAGCTTTCTCCTTCGGAAGACTCAATCTTCATCTTGCCCAGATCATCCTCGAGGCAGGCCGCCGGTCGGATTATTTTTAGAGGGCAGCAGAGCCTAGCGCTAGTCGGGTTTTCCCGATTCAGATTACAGCGGAAGTTGGTGCAGCTTGGTGCCCAGAACCGGCCAGAACTCACGTTTGATCTTCTTAGCTGAGTGATCCGTGAGTTCTGGTTGTCTAGATCGGGACTGAGCAGCCCATCTCCAGCGGACAGATCTTCCAGAAGATCGGTGGCCTGTGCAGCGAATTTCAGAAATTCTGGGCAGCACCATTTTGGTGCAATTTTTCTAGTTTTGAGTTTTCTTCCAGAGTAAGTTTCTTGGGTTTTCTTCAATTTGTCGTGGGTAACTCCGTAGATAATAGCCCACACTATTTTGGAGTTCGTCCTGGAGATATATTCTTCGGATTTCTTGTGGAATTTGCGTCAAAGAATTGGTTTTTCTTTAAGCAAGGGACTTCGCTTCAAAAAGTAGTATCTTTAAATTCCGCTTTAATTAAAGATCGAATATTTTGTGTCCCGATTAATAAATTAAATAAGTATAAGCCTAGATCCGTTCATGGGTAAACTAATTTGAGCCTGAGCTTGGTCGAAAGCTTCCGATTCTGGAATGCATTGCACGAAAGTGAGGTTTTCGATTTAGCCCGGGCTTGTTCAGTTTTCCTTCACTGATAACACTTTCTTGTTGTTGCCAATCAATAGAATGTCATCTACGTAAAGCACAAGAAACACCACTGAGTTTTCATCACGTCTGCGATACACACATTGCTCATCCAGACATTGAGTAAATCCGAAAAACTGGATTACCTCATCAAACCGGATGTTCCAAGATATGGATGCCTGCTTAAGTCCGTAAATGGACCTCTTAAGCCTGCAAACCTTATGCTCTTGGCCTTTTTTAATGAATCCCTCTGGTTGCCGCATAAAGATGGTTTCCCCAAGACTTCCGTTTAGAAAAGCTATCTTGACATCCATCTGCCAAATCTCATAGTCTAAATGAGCAGCTATGGCCAAGAAAATCCGGATGACTTATGCATGGCTACCGGGGAGAAGGTTTCCTCAAAATCGATTCCCTCTTTCTGAGTATACCCCTTCGCCACCAGCCTAGCTTTAAAGGTTTCCACCTTCCCGTCAGGTCCTCTCTTACGTTTGTAGACCCACTTACATCCAATGGGCTTGAACCCATCTGGCAGGTTCACAAGCTCCCAGACTTGATTGTGGTCCATTGACCCCATCTCAGATATCATTGCCTTACGCCAAGACTCTGCATTTTTATCTCGGAGAGTCTCATTGTAGTTAATCGGGTCAGGTTCAGGCACGCCTGGGACTAGGTCTGAGGCCTCTCCCACGCCAATTAACCTATCAGGCTATCTCACAACCCTCCCACTATGATGAGGCACCACCTGTGTAGGCGCATCATCTGTGATCTCATGTGCAGTGTGTGGTGTATCTACTTGTGCCGGTGCATCAGGATTAGTAGTTTGTCGTCTAAGCTCTTCTAGTACTATCTTACTCTTGGGCTTGTGGTCTAAGACATAGTTCTCTTCTAAAAATCTAGCGTTGGTACTAACAACCACCTTCTGATCTTTATGACTGTAGAATAGACCACCTTTCATTCCCCTAGGATATCCTACAAATAGCATTAACTCTGTTCTCGCATCTAACTTAGCCGTATCTGCCTTAAGCACATGTGCTGGACCGCCCCAAATTCTGAGATGTCTTAGACTGGTCTTGCGCCCATTCCACAACTCTACTAGGGTTGAAGGCACGGTTTTAGATGGTACAAGATTAAGAATATACATTTCCATTTCTAAGGCATATCCCCAGAACAAACTTGGCAAATCACTATAGCTCATCTTGGACCTAACCATTTCCATATGAGTTCGATTCCTCCTTTCTGCTACACCATTCTGTTGTGGCGTGCCAGGTGCAGACAACTGAGACTGAATTCCTACCTCACTGAGGTAATCCCAAAATTCGTGGGACAGGTACTCCCCACCATGATCTGAACGCAGTGTCTTGATACTCTTACCATGATGTTTCTTCACATCTGCCCGAAACTCTTTGAACTTGCCAAAATATTCGGACTTGTGGCGCATTAGGTAAATGTACCCGTACCTAGAGTAGTCATCCGTGAATGTCACGAAATACTCAAATCCCCCTCGTGCCTGGACCGTCATAGGTCCACACAAGTCAGAATGAATCAACTCCAATACTTCTTTAGCTCTATTACCTTTTGCCTTAAAAGGTCTCTTGGTCATTTTACCTTCTAAGCAAGATTCGCAGGTTACATAACTGTCAATCTCTAATGAACCTAAAGGTCCATCATTGACCAACCTTTGAATTCTACTAAGGTTTATATGACCTAGCCTGAGATGCCAAAGATAGGTTTGATTCATTTTAAAAGGTTTATTTCTCTTATTAATGTTAGATACTGAGCTATCTATTTCTATGTTTTGCGCAACAGGGGAGTTAGAATTAACCACAAATAAATTGTCAGTCAATGAACCAGAACAAATAAGGTTTCCATTTCTTTTAATAAGTACAGAGTCATCAGAAAAAATGAACTTATAACTGTTCTTCAAGAGTTTAGAAACTGAAATCAGGTTCTTTTTAAAACTCGGTATATAAAGACAATTCACTAATTCTAAGCTACAATTTTCGAAAATTAAGTTGACAACTCCCAATGCTTCTACTGACACTCTCGTAGTGTCACCCATGTAGATGTCCAGTTCACCCTCTCTAAGCTTCCGGGTTACTTGGAACCCCTGCAAAGAATTACAAACATGATCAGTGGCACCTGAATCCACACACCAAGCATCTGTGGGAATCACCGCTAAACATGTCTCAGTAATAAGGGTAGAAACAATCGTACCTTTGAGTTTTGGACAATCCGCTTTCCAGTGTCCTACTTTACAGCATTTAAAGCATTTACCCTTGGGCTTGCTATTCTTCACGATGTCTGGCTTTGCAGCAAGTTTCCTGGCGTTCTTTTTCTTCTTGTTCTTCTTGCCTTTTGGCCTAGAAGAAGAACTCGAAGCCTTTACTGCGACCAAAGCTTGCTTCTTCTCGTGAAAGATGCCTTCGGCCACCACCAAATCAGTCAAGAGCTCGGGCAAAGTATAAACCCTTTGGTTTATATTGTAGTTGACCCGAAACTGCTCAAAACTAGAGGGTAGACTCTAGAGGATAATATCTATCTGACTTTTTGAGTCAATTTCTCCTCCCAACACCTCGATTTTATTGATGTTGCTCATCATGTGTAGAACATGATCTCTCACCGATCCACCTTCAGCCATTTTGGTGTTCATTAATTTCCTCATGGCTGCCTGCCTAGCAGTCCTGCCTTGATATGCAAACATTTCCCTTAGGTGTGCCATCATGTTGAAGGCGAAGACCATGGGATTGAAGGAAAACTGAACAAGCCCGGGCTAAATCGAAAACCTCACTTTCGTGCTATGCATTCCAGAATCGGAAGCTTTCGACCAAGCTCAGGCTCAAATTAGTTTACCCATGAACGGATCTAGGCTTATACTTATTTAATTTATTAATCGGGACACAAAAAATTAAATCTTTAATTAAAGCGGAACTTAAAGATTATACCTTTTGTAGCGAAGTCCCTCGCCTAAAAGAAAACCCAATTCTTTAGCGCGAAATCCACAAGAAATCCGAAGAATTCTCCAATACACGCTCCGAGATAGTGTGGGCTATCGTCTACGGAGCTACCCACGGCAATTCGACTGAAAACCCAAGAAACTTGCTTCTCAAGAAACTCAAATTGAGGCTGCCCAGAATTTTTTTCTCAAAAATAAACTGCCCAGAATTTTTTTTAACAAAATTGAAGCTGCCCAGAATTTTCTTTCTCAAATTGAAGCTGCCCGGATTTTTTCCTTTTAGAAAAACCCTTTGCTGCGCACGTTTTCTTCACCCGCTGCACTCGCCGGAAATTCTGCAAAAGCCGACCACCAGAATTGTCAAGCCCAGTCCCGATCTGTACAACCAACCTCGTGGATCACTCAAGAAGAAGATCAACATGAAGAGTTGGTCGGCTCAGGGCACCGGACTGCACGACAACACCGGAAGTCCTGGAAATACAACAGCGATAATCCGATCAGCACTGGGCTATCTTATCGCGCAATCCAACCAGCGAAGGCTGATCAGTCCTGGGCTTTTCTTGCTGCAGCAATGCCGAGATTTTCCAAACAGAAAATTCGATCTGCACTGGACAACACTACCTCTTAAGAACTGTCCGATCAGCCACACGGTTTTCTTGAAGAAACAGTGCCATATTTAAAATCTGCCCGACCAGCGATCTAAAATTATTCTGGGCAAAAACGGTGACTCTTTTTGTTGAAGAAATGGACTGGGCTGCTATATTAATTCATGGGCTGAGTTCCCTTTGGAAGAAGAAAGTTATCTTGGTCGACTTCGAGAGAAAACTTGACGAGGAAGACACGTTCTCTCTCTAGACCAAACTTTCTCTTTCTAGCCAAAAGACTTGGCTGCCAAGTTTCTTCACACCGGGTTTTCTTGCCTATTATGTTGTATTTATAGGAGCTTCTAAGGAGACCTAATGGGCTCTCGAGTTAGTCCTTAAAATTTGACTTTCGTTGACCGCTAAGTCTTCCCGACTAATCAACTCCAATCGACCCTTTTAAATTAATTTATTTAATCCACTTTGTTAATTTAATTTAATCGAACCCTTAGAATTAATTAATTCAAAATAGAATTAATTTCTAAATTCACTTCGTCGATCAAATATTAATTAAACCCTTCGGATTAATTAATTTACCTTGTCGATTAGTCAAACGCATAATCGGTCGTACCACTAACGGACCAATTATGGAACTACCGCTCGAAAACGACTTTACATCGCGCCATTATTATTTCTTCTATCTCCCCACATTAAAGATCTAGTGCTCGTCGATTTATCAATTTACTGACAAATTAATTCACCGACTTCTTGGTTTTTGAGATTAGTACCACTCGACCTTTTATTATACTGAACATAAAGTTCACTGGCCAGGTTTAGTATAATAACCTTACGAGCTCATCTCGGGAGCACCATCAACCCGGCGAACCGGTACGTGGATTCCTCCGACTAGCAACGGCACGCAAGAAGCTAAACACCGCATACCCAACTTACCGAGGTATTGGCCTCAATTGACCTCACTCTTTGGCAAATCAAAGCATACAACACCCAACCCTCACGCCCGTCCCAATCTCGGGATTGAGAGACGGAATACTAGGACCGAATTGACTACGCCGATCAGTACAAGTCAATTCTATCCAAACTGGTCGTGCTCAATATGCCCCGGGCATATCTGTGTGATTTAAACTAGTCTAGATAAACCAATTTCCAAACCACACAATAACCTATACCGATAGTATGTTCAGACTATCTCGGTTACGAGCATGCTTTTTATATATCAATACTTTAACCAATAACGGTATCTACTGTGTTTGTCGACACCCCGTTATCTAGTTCTATGATATAAAGGAACAGATTTATACTGAAACAAAATGATATGTCATCTGTGGATATTAGTTTTTGATACAAGCCATAGCTTTTCTGTATTCAAAACTAACAATCTCCCACTAATACTCAAAGCTATGCTAAGAAGTACAAAAACTGTCCAACCCGCTATTACACTGCTGTCATAATGAAATCTCCAGAACACCTTTAAGCTCACTAACATGGCTCCCTCAAGAATCTGACTCCCATGCCCTCCACATGTCTCTCAAAGACCTTTAGGGTCAATGGCTTTGTGAAAGGATCTGCATGGTTGTCATCTGATACTATCTTGGCCACGGTCACGTCTCCCCTCTTTACGATCTCTCGTATCAGGTGGTACTTGCGCTCTATGTGTTTACTCGCCTTATGAGCTCGTGGTTCCCTCGAGTTAGCAACTGCACTATGTTATCACAATAAACTGTGATAGACCTAGGCAACTCAGGAACCATATCTGAGTCCATCCGGAAGTTCCTGAGCCACACAGCCTCTTTCGCTGCCTCTGAAGCGGCAACGTACTCGGCCTCCATGGTAGAGTCCGCCACGCATTTCTGCTTGACACTCTTCTATATTGTGGCTCCACCTCCTAGAGTAAACACAAACCCAGAGGTAGACTTACTCCTGTCCAAATCACCTTGAAAGTCCGAATCTGTGTAACCCAATGGTACAAGCTCCTGCGCTCTATAAACTAGGACACAATCTCTCGTCCTGCGCAGGTACTTGAGAATGCATTTTACTGCCTCCCAGTGAGCCTTCCCAGGGTTACTCTGATATCTGCTAACCATGCCAACGACAAAGCAAATATCAGGCCTCGTGCACAACATAGCATACATGAGGCTACCCATTGCAGAAGCATAGGGTACCGCCTTCATGGCATCTATCTCCTCGGCAGTCTTAGGACACTGCTCCTTAGACAAATGCACCCCATGCTTGAAAGGTAGTGAACCCTTCTTGGAGTTCTGCATGTTAAAACGGGCCAGAATCGTGTCTATGTAGGATGCCTGAGAGAGAGTTAGAGAACGTCTCCTACAATCTTGAATAATCTTGATCCCAAGGATATGTCCAGCCTCTCCCAAATCCTTCATATCGAATTGCCTGAACAGCCATGCCTTTACGTCTGACAACACCTTCTTACTGTTGCCAATAAGAAGAATGTCATCTACGTAAAGTACGAGGAACACCACTATATCACCATCACGCCTGCTATAAACACACTGCTCATCCGGACACCGAGTGAATCCATAGGACTGGATAACCTCGTCAAAACGGATGTTCCAAGATCTGGATGCTTGCATCTCTATCCTGAAGAACCTCATTGTAGTTAACTGGGTCTAGTTCACGAGCACCAGGGATAAAGTCCGAAGACTCACCCAAACCCATGTACCTCTCGGGTTGTCTCACAACCCTCCCACTACAACGAGGCGCAGCCTGTGTAAGAGCATCATCTGTGATAGTGTGTGCAGTCTCCTGTGGTGTATCTTCCTGTACGTGTGCATCTGGAATAATGGACTGACTTCTAAGCTCTTCCAATACTACCTTGCTGCTTGACTTGTGATCTAAAATATAGTCCTCATCAAGAAATCTGGCATTGGTGCTGACCACCACCTTCTGATCCTGAGGACTATAAAATAAACCACCTCTCGTTCCTTTGGGGTAGCCTACAAACAGCATAACCTTAGATCTCGCCTCTAACTTGCCTGCATCTGCCTCGAGCACATGTGCTGGACAACCCCAAATCCTGAGATGTCTCAGACTAGGCTTGCGCCCACTCCACAACTCTACTGGGGTCGTAGGCACAGACTTAGATGGCACAAGGTTGAGGATAAAACATGCTGTGTCTAAGGCGTAACCCCAAAATGAGGTAGACAACTCACTGTAACTCATCATCGATCTAACCATCTCCATAAGAGACCTGTTCTTCCTCTCTGCTACACCATTCTGCTGGGGTGTGCCAGGTGCAGACAACTGGGTCTGAATACCCTCCTCTGACAAAAAAGGTCCAAAATTCACTAGAGAGGTATTCACCACCTCTAGCCTGAACTTACATAGGTCCACACATGTCAGAATGAATCAACTCTAAAACCTCCTTGGCCCTATACCCCTTCGCCTTAAAAGGCCTCTTGGTCATTTTACCCTCCAAGCAGGACTCACAGGTCGAATAGCTGTCAATATCTAGTAAGTCCAAAGACCCACTCTTGACCAACCTTTGAATCCTACTAAGGTTGATATGACCTAGTCTCAGGTGCCAAAGATAAGTCTGATTCAAAGAGGAAGATTCCTTTCTCTTACTATGATTCGGTGATGAGTTACTAGTTTCTGTGTTTTGCATAACTGGGGAGTAAGTCTTGATTAAAAACAAATTGTCAACCAATGTACCGGAACATATAAGTTTCTGGCATTTTCTTATAAAAAACCGAACCGTCAGAAAATACACACTTATAACCATCCAAAACAAGTTTCGAAACCGAAAGCAAGTTCTTTTGAAAACTAGGTACATAAAGACAATCCTTTAAATATAAAATAGAGTCTGGAAAATAAAGACTAATCACTCCCACTGCAGCCACAGAAACTCTGGTAGTATCCCCAAGGTAGACCTGCAACTTTCCCTCTCTAAGCAGCCGGGTCACTTGGAACCCCTGCAAAGAATTACAAACGTGATCAGTGGCTCCCGAATCCACACACCAAGTATCCGTGGGAATCGCCGCTAATCACGTCTCAGTAACTAGGAAAAATTTACTTTTAACCTCGAGGCTTTGGGCAATCCTTCTTCCGATGTCCTGCTTTGCCACACTTAAAACATTTGCCTTTCGGCTTTTGCTTCTTGGCAATGCCTGCCTTGGGTCCATGATTAGTTCCTGCTTTCTGGCCTCTCTTCCTCTCTTGCTTCCTGGCTTTGGGCCCAGCAGAGGAACCTGAGTGACCAACAGTAGCAAAGGTTTGCTTCTTCTCAGCGAATAGGCCCTCGGCTGACACCAATGTATTCATGAGCTCGGGAAGTGAATATGAGAGCTTGCCCATATTATAGTTCAACCGAAACTGCTCAAAACTGGGAGGCAAGCTCTGGAGAATGATATCGACCTGGGTCTCCCCATCAATATCACCTCCCAGTACCTCGATCTCATTGATGCAACTGATCATGTTCAGCACGTGATCCCTCACTGAAATGCCCTCAGCCATTCTAGCATTCATGAGTTACCTCATAGCTGAATGCTTGGCTACCCTGCTTAAGGGGACACTCCTCAGTGAGCACGTACTTGTAACCCTCAGCGGTAAGGACAATGTCCAGGTTACGTTTCCAGTCAATATAGTTTGGACTCGTGAGTTTGTTTTGGTTCAGAATGACAGCTAGCGGGTTGAACGACATATCAACTGAAAATAATGAAAAAACATGTCTCAGTATACTTTTCGAAAATATTGAAAAATCCTCAGAAAAGAAATATAATCTTCTACCGACATCTCTCCCACCGGGATTAACGCAGGTCACGATGGGTGAACGTCTACGCCAACCCACATTCGTTCGAGAAGGACCGAAGTCCATTAATCTCATTATCTGACCAACGATCTTATGATCAATGAAATTAATAGTCGATAATTTTAGCCGTACACGTAAATAGCGTTACCTCGATGGGAGGGATACTATAAACAGTACACTAAGTGTATGCCATTACGTGACTTCTAAGTTTGTTACTTAGGGTACTAATGCGCCTCGGATGGCGAGGGTGTCGCAACTTTTCCCAATTAAACGCACTATAGTCATCCCTTTAGAAATTCATTCCAGCGATATCTGTGATTGAAAACTCAACCGATGGGGAAGCCGTTTAACCACATCGCCAATGAATCCGTAATGGAGGCCATGGGGCTATTAACCAACCCGCTCCCACTTAGATTTTTAAAATAATTTTAATTCGCCCTAGTTTTCTCGGTTTTCCATTTCGGTTTTCTACGTAATTAGGAATCACCCAAAAATTACGATAAACCAAAATCCGGGTTTTCTCGGTTTTCTACGTAATTAGGAATCACCCAAAATTACGATAAACCAAAACCCCACGTAATTAGGAATCACCCAAAATTACGATTAAACCAAAACTTGCGAATGTAATTAAGTTTGAGGATTTTTACGTTTTAACATGCAATATCTTAACTATGGATATTCGCACCCATAAAACCGTTGGAGTTTTAATATGCGAATAATCTACCTTAGTTAATTGCACATTACCTTTTGAAAAACTTTTGGTTTGAATTTCGTTCATGCAAAATAAAACGAAAATCACACAATCAACGAAAAAATCATAAATACGGGAAATTAAATAAAATAAAATTTCCCGACTATTATGGCCGTCTCTATCGTTGATTCCTTGACGCCTCGGTGACACTTCCCGTCGTGTCGCTCCCACTCGTTATTTGGATTCCTCTCGATTCGCCCGGGTTTTCTCGGTTTATTCCGTAATTAGGAATCACCCAAAATTACAATAAACCAAAACCCGCGAATATAAGTCACCCAAAATAACGTCTTCGTCATAGTACAAAAATTCCTATATACAAAGGCGTTTTCTAGGAATTTAAAGACGACATGATTAGATCAAATCCTACTACAAGATTTTTCTAATCCTACACGGCTTCCAGCTCGTGGTTATTACTATTACAGAAATTTCCATTCAAAAATAAAACGAGCCCGGACATGTCCCGGGGTTTATGAATGAAAATTAAATTTCTACCATAATAGCCGGGAAACCAATAACCACCTGTTTATACATTTCGACAAAAATAATAATGCCAAAATAAAGCCGTGTAATAAATCAAACAAGTATAAGACCGAAACCAACGCTCTGATACCAATTTGAAGGAAAACTGAACAAGCCCGGGCTAAATCGAAAACCTCACTTTCGTGCTATGCATTCCAGAATCGGAAGCTTTCGACCAAGCTCAGGCTCAAATTAGTTTACCCATGAACGGATCTAGGCTTATACTTATTTAATTTATTAATCGGGACACAAAAAATTAAATCTTTAATTAAAGCGGAACTTAAAGATTATACCTTTTGTAGCGAAGTCCCTCGCCTAAAAGAAAACCCAATTCTTTAGCGCGAAATCCACAAGAAATCCGAAGAATTCTCCAATACACGCTCCGAGATAGTGTGGGCTATCGTCTACGGAGCTACCCACGGCAATTCGACTGAAAACCCAAGAAACTTGCTTCTCAAGAAACTCAAATTGAGGCTGCCCAGAATTTTTTTCTCAAAAATAAACTGCCCAGAATTTTTTTTAACAAAATTGAAGCTGCCCAGAATTTTCTTTCTCAAATTGAAGCTGCCCGGATTTTTTCCTTTTAGAAAAACCCTTTGCTGCGCACGTTTTCTTCACCCGCTGCACTCGCCGGAAATTCTGCAAAAGCCGACCACCAGAATTGTCAAGCCCAGTCCCGATCTGTACAACCAACCTCGTGGATCACTCAAGAAGAAGATCAACATGAAGAGTTGGTCGGCTCAGGGCACCGGACTGCACGACAACACCGGAAGTCCTGGAAATGCAACAGCGATAATCTGATCAGCACTGGGCTATCTTATCGCGCAATCCAACCAGCGAAGGCTGATCAGTCCTGGGCTTTTCTTGCTGGAGCAATGCCGAGATTTTCCAAACAGAAAATTCGATCTGCACTGGACAACACTACCTCTTAAGAACTGTCCGATCAGCCACACGGTTTTCTTGAAGAAACAGTGCCATATTTAAAATCTGCCCGACCAGCGATCTAAAATTATTCTGGGCAAAAACGGTGACTCTTTTTGTTGAAGAAATGGACTGGGCTGCTATATTAATTCATGGGCTGAGTTCCCTTTGGAAGAAGAAAGTTATCTTGGTCGACTTCGAGAGAAAACTTGACGAGGAAGACACGTTCTCTCTCTAGACCAAACTTTCTCTTTCTAGCCAAAAGACTTGGCTGCCAAGTTTCTTCACACCGGGTTTTCTTGCCTATTATGTTGTATTTATAGGAGCTTCTAAGGAGACCTAATGGGCTCTCGAGTTAGGCCTTAAAATTTGACTTTCGTTGACCGCTAAGTCTTCCCGACTAATCAACTCCAATCGACCCTTTTAAATTAATTTATTTAATCCACTTTGTTAATTTAATTTAATCGAACCCTTAGAATTAATTAATTCAAAATAGAATTAATTTCTAAATTCACTTCGTCGATCAAATATTAATTAAACCCTTCGGATTAATTAATTTACCTTGTCGATTAGTCAAACGCATAATCGGTCGTACCACTAACGGACCAATTATGGAACTACCGCTCGAAAACGACTTTACATCGCGCCATTATTATTTCTTCTATCTCCCCACATTAAAGATCTAGTGCTCGTCGATTTATCAATTTACTGACAAATTAATTCACCGACTTCTTGGTTTCCGAGATTAGTACCACTCGACCTTTTATTATACTGAACATAAAGTTCACTGGCCAGGTTTAGTATAATAACCTTACGAGCTCATCTCGGGAGCACCATCAACCCGGCGAACCGGTACGTGGATTCCTCCGACTAGCAACGGCACGCAAGAAGCTAAACACCGCATACCCAACTTACCGAGGTATTGGCCTCAATTGACCTCACTCTTTGCCAAATCAAAGCATACAACACCCAACCCTCACGCCCGTCCCAATCTCGGGATTGAGAGACGGAATACTAGGACCGAATTGACTACGCCGATCAGTACAAGTCAATTCTATCCAAACTGGTCGTGCTCAATATGCCCCGGGCATATCTGTGTGATTTAAACTAGTCTAGATAAACCAATTTCCAAACCACACAATAACCTATACCGATAGTATGTTCAGACTATCTCGGTTACGAGCATGCTTTTTATATATCAATACTTTAACCAATAACGGTATCTACTGTGTTTGTCGACACCCCGTTATCTAGTTCTATGATATAAAGGAACAGATTTATACTGAAACAAAATGATATGTCATCTGTGGATATTAGTTTTTGATACAAGCCATAGCTTTTCTGTATTCAAAACTAACAGGGATGAAGCTGATGTTGCAGCACATTTGACACAGAAGCCAAAATGTAGCACCGCGCCATCTCATCCGCTTTTCTCCACCTGGCATAGGCATCCCTATCCTCTTGGGTAGAGTTCTCATCAGGCACTTCTGGACATACTTCAGTGAGCACAAACTTATACTGCTAACCCGTTCGGACAATGTCCAAGTTACGACTCCAGTCGACATAATTGGTTCTAGTTAATTTGTTGTCTTTCAAAATAGCAGCTAAGGGGTTGAATGCCATATCGATTAAACTGGAAAATAAACAAACAATGTTTCAGTTATTTAGCCTAGATTTTGGAAAAACATGAAATTCTATTAATTATTGACTTCCCTCAAAACAATAATCTTAATCCACCAACATCTCATCCACCGGGATTCTCGCAAGCCACGCTGTGTGGACGTTTACGCTAACCCACATTCGTTTGAGAAGAACCAAGTTCATTAACTAATTATCTGACCAAACGATCTATTGATCAATGTAACCTTTTGGGAGAAATACTGCAGATCGTACACTAAGTGTATGTCATTACGTGACTTCTGAGTTTGTTAACTCAGGATAATGCACCTCGGATGGAGAGGGTGTCGCATTTCTCCTCGTTAAACTTGCTCTAATCATCTTACTCAGAACTTCATAGTCTAGCGATCTCGGGGATGGACTCATCCGAATGGAGGAAGGCCCTAATGCCATATGAACCCGTAATTGTGGCCATGGGAATATTAAACCAACCCGCTCCCACTTAGATTTCAAAATTGAGGGTTTTTCTTGTTTTAACTTACAATTAACTAACCCTAAGTTATATGCAACCATAAAACCTACATGCTTTAAAATCATGCATCTAAAATAAAGCATAATAATTAAAATGATAAATACGGGAAATAAATACAAAAAATAAATTCCCCGACTATTATGGTTTTAATTGCTTTCATCTTCTGCCTTGATCTCGTGTCCCGTCACATCACTGGATGAAAAGAGTCTTGAACTTCAAAAAAACAAAAACTGGAGGAAAAACAGGCCGAAAACGCAGCCTGAACGAGCCACACGCGCGCAGTACGCTCAAATGGCGTGCCGCGGGTACGCGCACAACCCGCATGGGCTGTGTGCGCTAGTGCTGCCTGCTGCTGCCACGGTTGGCGCAACAGATGTTGCGCCCCATGGCAGCTCTGGCGCGATCGCTGGCGGCGACTACTGCCTGCGGTTGGTCGCCGGCGTCGCTTCCTGCCGCCACTGCCTTCTTCGCTTTTCCCATGCTATTTGGTCTTATTGCAATTCGTTCTGGGTTTTCCTGGGTTTCTACGAATTAACGATAACCCAAAAACCCACGAATTCAAGTTGCCCACCATAACGCATTCGATTACAAAAATTAATTCTCCTACTACAAGGCTTTCTAGGAAAATTAAATAATCAAAATTACATAGGAAAAATCCTACTACAGATTTAATATAATCCTACACAGCTTCCAGCACGTGGTTATAATATTACAAACATTCATAATAAAATTAAATCTGAACATGTCTCGGAGTTTAATTAAAACCCATGCAAACGTAACCATAATAGTTGGGATTTCTTAACCACCTGCAAATAAAACTATGTCATAAATCAAACAAGCACAGAACCCAAAACCAAGCTCTGATACCAATTGAAAGGATTGCCACATAGGATCTGGGTTTGCACTTGCTCGATTTACCACGCAACAAAAATTTCTAATTAAAAGCAGAATATAAGAAAAGTACCTTTGAAGCATACGCTCAGGTGATTCACGTTGTGTGGGCAATGAACTAGAAGTCAATTGATCAGCTAATCATCATAATCCACCTGCTAGAAAATTCTAGCACCGCAGCACCTAGCACGTACTGTAAACGCACCGCCCAGAGAGAGAAAAAATACACGCAGTGGTATAAAACAGGGCAAAATTTTTGGCCAACAAGAAGAAAAACCAGCCGCACTCTCTCTCTAAAATTCGACTTTGAGAGTGAAAATTTAGTTTCTCTCTCTAGTATTTTATCTATCTAGTTTTCTTGTCTTGAAAACTTATGGAATTGTATGTCATGAATAGCTAATCCCTTGTCTATATATAGAGTTACAAGAGAGACCCCAAGTTGGTTTAGGATTGGTCTTCCAAATGGGTTTAGCTAATTAATTAGTTTCTAAATCCAATAAGGTAACCAATCTGGATAAACCAAATCCTATTAGATTTCCTAATCTCTAGGATTTCCTAATTCCAATTGAAACTTAAGACTTAATTAATTAATTAGATAATTCCACTTTGTTAATTACTCAATTAACTCTTAGGAATTAATTAAATAATTCCACTTTGTTAATTACTCAATTAACCCTTAGAAATAATTAATCAATTAATTAATTTTACCTATTCAATTAACCCATTACAAAATTAATCGTACCACTAACGGATTAATTTTGGCACTATCATCATACCCTAGAATTGCTTCCGAACAACTTAATTAAATTATATTCATAATCTCCCCACATCAAAGATATAGTGCTCGTTAATATATTAATTTACTGATAAATTAATTAATTAACCTCTTTAATTATGAGACTAGTACCACTCGACCTTTTTACTATCCGGACATAAGTCTATCGGCCGGGTTTAGAATAATAAACATTTTGAGCTCATCTCGGGAGCACCATCACCCCGGACGCAGCGGTACATGGTTTCCTTTCGACAAGCAGCAGCACACCGAGCAACTAAACACGCGAACCCAACCTACCGAGAGTATTGGCCACAATTGACCTCACCCTTTGGCAGATTAAAGTAGAATATGTCTAATCCTCATGCCCGCTCGAGTCTATGGATTAAGAGATAGAATACCAAGAACGATTTGTCTGAACGATTTGTCTATTAAATCAGTACAAGACAAATCATTCTTAAAGGTCAAGTTCAATACACCCCGGGCATATCTATATGATTCAATTAGTTTAGACAAACCAATTATCTGAATCACATAATAACCTAAACCGACAGTTTATCCAAAGCTGTCTCAGTTATGAACCTCATTTATATATTATGTCTTTCAACCAATGATGAGATCTCTGTGTCACACAAGACACCTCATCATCTACTTACATAATACAAATGGACAATTAATGCACAATACAATATAACCAAAACATAAATCAATATATTACTGGGAAAAAGTACAACACAAGCATAGCTTATGTATTCAACTCCAACAAAAGCTTCTTTCTTTACACATGCAAATAATTGCCCATAAGTCATATCATTAAAATTTATTGATTCCGTGCCCATTTCTTGTTGTAAATTCGTCATCGCCTTTTGTGAAAATAAACTAGGCATTCCTGTAACAAATTTTTCTTTCCATATAGGAGAATTACTATCAGGTCTTTTTAATACATGAGTTAGAAACATATCCTTATACCATCTAAAATCAGATAAACTTGGACATCATAGATTAGTCAAAAAAATCTTTAAAGAAGTTAATGCTTCGTTAGGATTTCCAACAAAATGCATAGCTATCGTATAAATCAAAAAATCACAAGAATAATTTGTATTAGTAATATTCCCTTCTACATCATCCTCTGATCTCATATGATCCATTGTAGAAATTTTATCTTGAAAACTTAAGGAATTATCCCACCAATATTTTAATTGACTTGTAAATCCTATTATAATTAAAAGACATGCATCCTTTTCCGTCATATTTTTCAATCTATATGCTGTTTTTGTTATTCCGATTTCTTGTAATGTATTCAAAATTTCATACTCACTACTACCATCTATATTCCAATTAGTTAAAGTGTTTTCATCATAACTGTTAGATCTAAATTTTTCCCGCTCTTCATACTAAATATCTGGTGGTGTTAGTCAAAGATAATAAGTCCTTGTTTATGCTTTTTTCCAATTATTCCTATTTGGATATCTAGGTTTTTTCATATTCTGTTGATATCATGTTGGTGTTCCTCTAATAGTTCCTCTTCTATTTCATTTATTTATTGTATGATTTCATTTTCAGAATCAGAACTACTAGAATATTCCTCAGTATCTATTTCTTTGTCTGTCATATTTATTTTTGAAAGACCAGGAGCAAGGTTGGAATTCAATTTTTCTAATGTTTGTGATATCTTTTCCATTAAAGGTGTTTGTAAACTATTAGAAGGTAATTTTATTTTATCCTTTTCCTTGATTAATACATTAGGTTGAAAATGAGGAAATGAATAACTATCTAGAAATTTTTGACAATGCTTAGGTAAGGATTTAATAGCTACGGATAAAGAATATAATTGTTTAGTTATATGATGTAATACTACATTTGAATAATTATGCTGCATATGTAATTTTTTTATGTCTTTCATCTTAACAGATTCATCATTATCTTTGCAAGTATTAAATGGAGATGCAATTAATTCACCATGAGCTGTATCTATCTTTAATGTATGTGAAAGAGGATAAGTCTGAGCTACTATTTTTCCATCCCCTAATTTCCATTTTTTTGCTAAATTCATTTGTACATTAATATGGGATAATGTATATACAACTTCTATATCCAATTTAGTAAAATAATATTCTAACAATGTATATAAATTAAACGAAGTATTATGCCTCTTTACATCCATTATCCATTCTTTTTGTAATTTATCCTGATATTGAGAGTATAATTTTTGGTACCAATTTCTTTGTTCTAAATACTCTTCATCTTCTAAATCATCTATTAATTGATCAAAATTTATGGTGGTTACTCTAGTAATAACATTAATATCGCCCTGCATCTGAGAGGCTGCTGGTGACAAAGGTGGAGAGTGATAAGAATTTATTTCTAGAATTGGATTTTTATGATAAACTTGAGTCTTTGTGAAATTTTGTGTGAAATCCTCAATACTTGATGGTGATCTTCTATGAGGTTGGAAAGGAATATTGCATGAACTATAAGTATTATATCTAAAAGAATTAAACTTAACTAAAACTGTGCCATCCTCTGCTTCTATTATTTGTGATACTTCTCTCCGCTCAATCTTTCTACGTCACTACTGATTTTCGACCTGAAATTCATCTGGTATTGTTATTTCATTCCACTTTATTCTTTTAGGAGTATAAGTTTTCGAATGTGCATCATCTATTTGTAATAGAACAGTTTCTTCTTTAACTGTTGGATACATTCTAAATTTAGGATTCAACTGACTACTCATTAATTTATAATAAATTCTATACATTACAACAAACTGTTCTGTTAATTTTTCAAATTCATCTCCTTTTATGTGAATATCTAAAATAAGATAATTCAATATTAATGGATCTATCAATGATACCGAGAAATTAGGAGCACAATTAAAAAATATTGGACCATTACAAATATTAGTCTGAATTAATGCTAACAAAGAAGTCTTGTATTTTTTTAACCTCTTATCTCTTAATGCTACATAAATGGGAGTATCCACACCAACATGAACTAAAGGTTTTATTGCAATTTGTATTAATCCAAAATGAACAAATCTATATCCTTTATCCAAATAATTTTTTATGGAAATATTAGATAATAATGATGAAGAATGAAAATTTTCTTGAATATTCAATATATCTTCATGAGTTTTAATACTAAAAGCAGTTTTAAAATCCAAAGATCCTATCTTATAGATTGTCTCTATATTCTCTTCTGGAATAGACCAATCATTAAAATTGCTATGTATTATTTTTTCTTTACTTTGAACAATCCTTTTAGTATTATTACTATTATTGTTTAGGATTTTTCTTAGTATATTAGCCATAATATTGCACTAGAATATAAACATTATCAATGTAAAATAGAGGGATCAGTGAGAGACTTCACCGGGAACACCAACTCTATGTGGCTTACCAACGGACTTACGATCTAACAACCACTTAACCAAGCACTATATTGAAAAAGATGATGTTAATAAAATAATGCACTACTTGGCTCTGATACAAAATAAACCCAGGTTTGAGGAAGGCTTACTTAATTGGTGCAATTGTGCTCTGATACCAATTGATACCAGATTACAATTTGATACCAATTGTACTCTGGTTTATTAGAGCACAATTACTTAGATCCTCAAACAGGTTTATTAGGAGCACAATTGAATTGGTGCTAAACATGTTTCAGTAATTAAGGAAGAAACTATCGTACCTCTAAGCTTTAGACAATCCGATTTCCAATGTCCCGTCTTATCGCACTTGAAGCACTTGTCTTTCGACTTCTTCTTTGCAATATCTGGCTTAGGCGCATTTTGTGCCTTTTGAGCTATTCCCTCGAGCTTTTTCTTCTTCTTTCTAACCTCGGGCTCAGAAAAAGATTCTGCAGCTTTGACTGCGACTAAAGCTCGCTTCTTCTCTTGAAGAAGATTTTTAGCTGCCACAAACTCTGCCAAGAGCTCGGATGAAGTACTCAACATCTTACTTATGTTGTAGTTCAACCGAAACTGCTCATAGCTTCAAGGCAAGTTCTGGAGAACAATATCAACTTTGGTTTCACCATCGATTTCGCCTCCCACTACCTCAACCTCGTTGATGTTACTAATCATGTGAATGACATGATCTCTTACAGGAGTGCTCTCAGCCGTCAGGACAATGTCCAAGTTACGACTCTAATCGACATAGTTCAGACCAGTTAATTTGTTATTTTTCAATATAGTAGCTAAGGAGTTGAATGTCATATCGAATACTGTAAATTAAACAAACAATGTTTTAGTTATCTAATCTAGGATTTCTAACATGACAAAATTCTAATAATTATTGACTTCCCTAAAAACAATAATTTTAAATCCACCAACATCTCATTCATCGAGATTCTCGCAAGCCATGATAGTGTGGATGTTTACGCTAACCCACATTCGTTTGAGAAGAACCAAGTTCATTAACTACACTATCTAACCAAATGATCTATTGATCAATGCAGCTAATAGTCGGTGCTTTCAGCCGTATGAATAAAAACGTAACCTCGATGGGAGGAATACTACAAATCATACACTAAGTGTGTGCCATTACGTGACTTCTAAGTTTGTTACCTCAGGATAGTACGCCTCAGATGGAGAGAGTATCGCATTTCTCCTAGTTAAACATACTCTAGTCATCTTACTCAGAAATTCATAATCCCGCGATCTCGTGGTTGGATTCATCTGAATGGAGGAAGGCCCTAATGCCAATGCACAAGTCCACCCACATCGCATATGAACTTGTAATGGTGGCTGTGGGGATATTAAACCAACCCGCTCCCACTTAGATTTCTAAATTGAGGATTTTTCCAGTTTGAACATGCAATGAACTAACCCTAAGTTATATGCAAACATAAAACCAGTCATGCTTTAGAATCATACATCTAAAATACCGCACAAAAAAATTAAAGCACAAAATTAAAAAACATAAATACGGGAAATAAATACAAAAAATAAATTTCCCGACTATCATGGTTTTTAATTGCTTTCATCTTCTACCTTGATTTCGTGTCCCATCACGTCACTCGATGGATTGAGTCTTGAACTTCAAAAAATGAAAAAACAGGCCAAAACGTAAACCAAACGGGCCTTGTGCGCGCATATAGCACGCCACGCACAGGCCACACGGGCCGTGGTTTGTTGTCGGGCCTTGGTGCAGCAATTGCTTGTTGCGCCGTGTGACGGTAATTTCTTCCCATGCTATTTGGTATTCTTACAATTTGTTACGGGTTTCCTTGGGTTTCTAGGAATTAACGATAACCCAAAACCCACAAATTCAAGTTGCCCACAATAACGCCTTCGATTACAAAAATTAATTCTCCTACTACAAGGCTTTCAAGGAAAATTAAAGAATCAAAATTACATAGAAAAAATCCTACTATAGATTTGATATAAAGCTACACGGCTTCCAGAACATGGTTATACTATTACCAACATTAATAATAAAATCAAATCCGGACATGTCCCGGAGTTTAATTAAAACCCATACAAACCTAACCGTAATAGTCAGGATTTCTTAACCACCAGCAAATGAAATCATGTAATAAATCGAACAAGCACAAAACCAAAAATCAGGCTCTGATACCAATTGAAAGATTATCTGCCCGGGCCTAGCCAAAAACTAACTTTCGTGCTACGCATTCCAGAATCAGAATCTCTGGCAATGCCTATACGCTAGCACAATCGCTATTCCAACCCTTGCTTGAAATAACATTGTGCAGGATTTGGTATGTACTTATTCGATTTATCACACAACAAATAAATTCTTAATCAAAAGCGAAAATATAAGAATTACCTATTGAAACGTTTACTCAGGTGATTCTCTTATATGCCTCAAGAATTTGTTCGTATGTTGTGTGTGCAACAATCCAACGAACAATTGATCAGCTAATCACCACAATCCACTTGCCAAAAAGAAATCTACAGCTCGTATCCGCCTGAATTTCAACCGCCACCGGATTTCTCCTGCCACCGCCGCCTGCCAGAATTAGCCACCGACCGCAGCCTGGGACAATAACCGGTCGCCTAAGATTATGATAGACGAAGAAAAATGTTTTCTCTCTAGACTTTCTCTCTCTAGTTTTCTTATCTTGAAAAATTATGAATTGTATGTTGTGTAATAGCTAATCCCTTATCTATATATAGAGTTACAAGAGAGACCCCAAGTTGGTTTGGGATTGCCCTTCCTACTGGGTTTCTGTTTCCTTCAATCCTGTTCCAGGACTGATACACACCTAACTAATACAGGGATTCACTTATCCCCAATCCAGTTCCTCGTACGATTCACAATCAACTGATACAGGGATTCACTTATCCCCAATCCAGTTCCTGGTATGATTCACAACCAACTAACATAAAGATTAATTAATTACTTAATTAATTAAATCTACCTTTGCCAATAACCCAATACATAATTAATCGTACCACTAACAAATTAATTATGACACTACCTTCCTACAGCAGAATTGCTTCTGAAACAACTTAATTAATTTATTCTTAATCTCTCCACATCAAAGATATAGTACTTGTTAATTTATTAATTTACTGATAAATTAATTAATTAACTTCTTTAATTCCGAGACTAGTACCACTCGACCTTTTTACTATACCAAACATAAGTCCACAGGCTGGGTTTAGTATAATAAACATTACTAACTCATCTCGGGAGCACCATCACCCTGGACGCACCGGTATATGGTTTCCTTTCGACAAGCAGCAGCACACCAGGTAACCAAACATGCGCACCCAACCTACCGAGACTATTGGCCACAATTGACCTCACTCATCGGCAGATCAAAGTAAACTATGTCTAATCCTCATGCCCGCTCAAGTCTAGGGATTAAGAGATAGAATACTAAGAACGATTTGTCTATTAATCAGTACAAGACATATCATTCTAAATGGTCAAGTTCAATATGCCTCGGACATATCTATATGATTCAATTAGTTTAGACAAACCAATTATCGAAATCACATAACAACCTAAATCGATAGTTTGTCGAAAGCTGTCTCGGTTACGAATCTCATTATAAACAGACAACATTTTTGTATTTAACCTAGAATTTTTAAAATAACAAGAAATTCTAATAATTATTGACTTCCCTCAAAAAAATAATTTAAACCACCGACATCTAATTCACCGGGATTCTCGCAAGCCACGATAATGTGAACGTTGATGCTAACCCACATTCATTTCAGAAGAACAAAGTTCATTAACTACACTATCTGACAAACAAATCTATTGATCAATGTAGCTAATAGTCAGTGCTTTCAGCCGTACAAATAAGTAGCGTAACCTCGATAAGAGGAATACTACAAATCGTACACTAAGTGTGTGTCATTACATGACTTCTGAGATTGTTACCTCATGATAGCGCGCCTCATATGAAGAGGGTATCGCATTTCTCCTAGTTGAACTTACTCTAGTCATCTTACTCAGAAATTCATAATCTAGCGATCTTGTGGTTGGACTCATCCGATGTGGAGAAAGGCCCTAATGCCAATGCTCAAGTCCACCCACGTCACATATGAATTCGTAATGGTGCCTGTGGGGATATTAAACTAACCCGTTCCCACTTAGATTTCTAAATTGAGGGTTTTTCCTCTTTTAACATGCAATTAACTAAACCTAAGTTATGTGCAAATATAAAACCAGCATGCTTTAAAATTATGCATCTAAAATACATCAGAAAAAATAAAGTACAAGAATTAAAGCACAAAATTAATGTTGGAGTTGAATACATAAGCTATGCTTGTATTGTACATTTTCCCAGTTAATATATCAATTTATGTTTTGGTTATATTTTGTTGTGCATGATTTGTCCATTTATATTATGTAAGTTGATGATAAGGTGTCTTCTGTGACACAGTAGATCTCATCATTGGTTGAAAGACATAATATATAAACGAGGTTCGTAACCGAAATAGCTTTGGACAAACTGTCAGTTTAGGTTATTATGTGATTCGGATAATTGGTTTGTCTAAACTATTTGAGTCATATAGATATGCCCGGGGCATATTGAACTTGACCATTAGGAATGATTTGTGTTGTACTGATTTAATAGACAAATCGTTCTTGGTATTCTATCTCTTAATCCCTAGACTCGAGCGGGCATGAGGATTAGACATAGTGTACTTTGATCTGTCAATTGGTGAGGTCTATTGTGGCCAATAATCTTAGTAGGTTGGTGTGCTGCTGCTTGTCGAAAGGAAACCATGTACCGGTGCGACCGGGGTGATGGTGCTCCCGAGATGAGCTCGTTATGTTTATTATACTAAACCCAGCTGGTGGACTTATGTCCGGTATAGTAAAAAGGTTGAGTGGTACTAGTCTCAAAATTAAAGAAGTTAATTAATTAATTTATCAGTAAATTAATAAATTAACGAGCACTATATCTTTGATGCGGGGAGATTATGAATATAAATTAATTAAGTTGTTACGGAAGCAATTCTGGTGTAGGATGGTAGTGCCAAGATTAATCCGTTAGTGTTACGATTAATTTTGTAATGGGTTAATTGAATAAGTAGAATTAATTAATTGATTAATTATTCCTAAGGGTAAATTAAGTAATTAACAAAGTATAATTAATTAATTAATTAAGTCTTAAGTTTCAATTAGAATTAGAAAATCCTAGAGATTGGGAAATCGAGTAGGATTTGGTTTATCCTATGAGATTGGTTACCTAATTGGATTTGGAAACTAATTAATTACCCAAACCCATTAGGAAGACCAATCCTAAACCAACTTGGGGTCTCACTTGTAACTCTATATATAGACTAAGGATTAGCTATTCAACACATACAATTCATAAGTTTTCAAGACAAGAAAATTAGAGAGATAAAATCCTAGAGAGAGAATTAAAATTCAGCTCTCGAAGTTGGTTTTTTCCCTCCCTTGGCCAGCTGTAGAATTTCCTAGGCGGTGGCAGTTTGTCCGGTTTATATTTTAACAGCGGCGTTTGGTTTTTCGAGCATGTGGATTGTGGTGATTAGCTTATCAAATTGCTGGTTAAATTGCTGCCCACACAGCATACAAGCAAAGTCTTGAGTCATACTAGAGAATCACCTGAGTACACGCTTGAAAGGTATAATTCTTATGTTTCCACTTAATTAAGAATTTTTGTTGCGTGATAAATCGAATAAGTGCAAACCCAGATCCTGCGAATGTTATTTCAAGCAAGGGTTGGAATAGCGATTGTGCTAGAGTATAGGCCTGGACAGAGATTTTGATTCTGGAATGCATAGCACGAAAGTGAGTTTGTGGCTAGGCTCGAGCAGATAATCTTTCAATTGGTATCAGAGCCTGGTTTTGGGTTTTGTGCTTGTTCAATTTATTACTTGGTTTTATTTGCAGGTGGTTAAGAAATCCCGACTATTATGGTTACGTTTGTATGGGTTTTAATTAAACTCCGAGACATGTCCGGATTTGATTTTATTATGAATGTTTGTAATAGTATAACCACGTGCTGAAAGCCATGTAGGATTACATTAAATCTGTAGTAGGATTTTTTTATGTAATTTTTTGATTATTTAATTTTCCTAGAAAGCCTTGTAGTAGGAGAATTAAATTTTGTAATCGAATGCGTTATGGTGGGCAACTTGAATTCGTGGGTTTTGGGTTGTCTTTAATGCTTAGAAACCCAGGAAAACCCAGAACGAATTGCGAGAAGACCAAATAGCATGGGAATAAGCAAATGAGGGATTGGCGGCAGTGGGCGGCGCCAGCGATGACTCGTCGGCAAGAGCCATCGCCGGCAACTGCCCATGAGGGTTGCGCGCTCTCCCGTAGCGCACCCTTGGGCGTGTTGCGTGCATGCAGCCAATTCAGGTCGCGTTTTGGGCCATTTTTCCTCGAGTTTTCATTTTTTTAAGTTCAAGACTCAATCCATCAAGTTGCGTGGCGGGACACGAGATCAAGGCAGAAGATGGAAGCGATTAAAAACCATGATAGTCGGGAATTTAATTTTCGCATTTATTTCCCGTATTTATTGTTTTAATCGTTATGCTTTATTTTTATGCTGTATTTTAGTTGCATGATTTTAAAGCATGATGGTTTTATGGTTGCACATAACTTAGGGTTAGTTAATTGCATGTTAAAACCAGAAAAACCCTTAATTTAGAAATCTAAATGGGAGCGGGTTAGTTTAATATCCCATGGCCACCATTACGAGTTCATATGCGATGTGGGTGGGCTTGCGCGTTGGCATTAGGGCCTTCCTCCATTTGGATGAGTCCAGCCTCGAGATCACTAGATTATGAATTTCTGAGTAAGATGACTAGAGTAAGTTTAACTAGGAGAAATGCGACACCCTCTCCATCCGAGGCGCACTATCCTGAGGTAACAAACTCAGAAGTCATGTAATGGCACACACTTAGTGTACGATCTGCAGTATTCCACCCTCGAGGTTACACTGCTTATTTGTACGACTGAAAGCATTGACTATTAGCTACATTGATCAATAGATCATTTGGCCAGATAGTGTAGTTAATGAACTTGGTTTTTCTCAAACGAATGTGGGTTAGCGTAAACGTCCACACTACGTGGCTTGCGAGAATCCCAGTGAATGAGATGTTGGTGGATTAAGATTATTGTTTTGAGGGAAGTCAATAATATATATAATTTCCTTGTTTTCAAAATTCTAGACTTAATAACTAAAACATTGTATGTTTATTTATTTTACAGTTTTTATCGATATGGCATTCAACCCCTTAGCTTCTATTTTGAAAGACAATAAATTAACTGGAACAAACTATGTCGACTGGAGTCGTAACTTGGACATTGTCCTGACGGCAGAGCAGTACATGTTTGTGCTCACCGAAGTATGTCTAGATGCGCCTGATGAGGACTCTCCCCAAGAGGATAGGGATGCCTATGCCAGGTAGAGAAAAGCGGATGAGATGACACGATGCTATATTTTGGCCTCTGTGTGAAATATGCTGCAACATCAGCTTCATCCCATGGTCTCTGCCTCAACATGATGGCTTACCTGAGGGAGATGTTCGCACATCAAGGCATAACTGCTAGGCAAGCAGCCATGAGGAAGTTAATGAACGCAAAGATGGCTGAGGGCGGATCGATGAGAAATCATGTGCTTCACATGATCATTAACATCAATGGGATAGAGGTATTGAGAGGAGAAATCGACCCAGAAAGTCAGATAGATATCATCCTTCAGAGCTTACCCTCATGTTTTGAGTAGTTTCAGGTCAATTACAACATGAACCAAAGAGTTTACACTATACCCGAACTCTTAACTGATTTGGTGACGGCCGAAGGCATCTTCCATGAGAAGAAGTAAGCTTTGGTCTCAGTGAAGGCTTCAGGTTCTTCTTCTGTGCCTAAAGGAAAGAAGAAGAAGAAGAAGAATTCCAAGAAACTTTCTACGAAGCCCGAAATCGCAAAGAAGAGCAAGCACAAAGGCAAGTGTTTCAGGTGTGGGAAAATGGGACACTGGAAACCAGATTGTCCAAAGCCTAAAGGTACGATAGTTTTTGCCCTAATTGCTGAGATATTTTAGCGGTGATTCCCACAGATACTTGGTGTGTGGATTCAGGCACCACTGACCATGTTTGTAATTCTTTGCAGGTGTTTCAAGTAACCTGGAAGCTTAGAGAGGGCGAGCTAGACATCTACATGGGTGACACTACGAGAGTGTCAGTAGAAACAGTGGGAGTGGTCACTTTAAATTTTGAAAGTTGTAGATTAGAGTTAGTTAATTGTCTTTATGTACTGAGTTTTAACAAGAACCTTATTTCGGTTTCTAAACTCTTAAAGAAAAGTTATAAGTTTATTTTTTCTGATGAGTCTGTATTTATTAGAAGAAATGGAAAACTTATTTGTTATGGTTCATTGGCTGACAATTTGTTTGTGGTTAACTCTAACTCCCCTGTTGTGCAAAACATAAATACAAATAGCTCTTTATCTAACATTAATAAGAGGAAAAAACCTTCTGAAATGAATCAAACCTATCTTTGGCATCTCAGGCTAGGTCATATAAACCATAGTAGGATTCAGAGGTTGGTCAATGATGGATCTTTGGGTTCATTAGAGATTGACAGTTATTAACCTTCAAATCTTGCTTGGAGGGTAAGATAACCAAAAGACCTTTTAAAGCAAAAGGTTATAGAGCTAAAGAAGTATTAGAGTTCATTCATTCTGACTTGTGTGGACCAATATCAGTCCAAGCACGAGGTGGGTTCGAATATTTCGTTCACGGATGACTACTCAAGGTACGGGTACATTTACCTAATTCGTCACAAGTTCGAGTGCTTTGGCAAATTCAAAGGGTTTTAGGCAGATATGGAGAAGCATCATGGTAAGAGTATCAAGACACTACGATCAGATCGTGGTGGGGAGTACCTGTTCCATGAATTTTGAGAATACCTTAGTGAGGTCGAAATTCAATCTCAGTTGTCTGCACCTCGCATGCCACAGCAAAACGGTGTAGCAGAATGGAGGAATCCAACTATCATGGAAATGGTTAGGTCAATGATGAGCTATAGTGATCTGTTGAGTTTGTTCTGGGGATATGGCTAAGAAACAGTAATGTATATTCTTAATCTTGTACCATCTAAAGCTGTGCCTTCAACCCCAGTAGAGTTGTGGAACGGGCGAAAGCCTAGTCTAAGACATTTTAGAATTTGGGATTACCCAGCACATGTGCTTAAGGTAGATACGGCTAAGTTTGATGCAAGAACAGAATTAATGTTGTTTGTAGGATATCCTAGGGGAATGAAAGGTGGTCTGTTTTATAGTTCTAAAGATCAGAAGGTGGTGGTTAGTACCAACGCTAGTTTTTTGGAGGAAGACTATATCTTAGATCACAAGCCAAAGAGTAAGATAGTACTAGAAGAGCTTAGAAGACAAACTAATAATCCTGATGCACCAGCACAAGTAGATACACCACACACTGCACAAGAAATCAAAGATGATGTGACTACACAGGTGGTACCTCGTCGTAGTGAGAGGGTTGTAAGCCATCCAAACAGGTTAATTGGCGTGGGAGAGGCCTCAGGCCTAGTCCCAGGTGCGCCTGAACCTGACCCAGTTAACTACAATGAGGCTCTCCGAGATAAAGATGCAGAATCTTAGCGTAAGGCAATGATATCCGAGATGGGGTGAATGGACCACAATCAAGTCTGGGAGCTTGTGGACCTGCCTGATGGGTTTAAGCTCATTGGATGCAAGTGGGTCTACAAACGTAAGAGAGAACCTGACGGGAAGGTGGAAACCTTTAAAGCTAGGCTGGTGGTAAAGGGATGTACTCAGAAAGAGGGAATCGATTATGAGGAAACCTTCTTCCCGGTAGCCATCCTTAAGTGGATCCGGATTCTCATGGCCATAGCTGTGCATTTGGATTATGAGATATGGCAGATGGATGTCATGATAGCTTTCCTGAACGGAAGTCTTGAGGAAACCATTTTTATGCAGCAACCAGAGTGATTCATTGAAAAAGGCCAAAAGCATAAGGTTTGCAGGCTTAAGAGGTCCATTTACGGACTTAAGCAGGCATCCAGATCTTGGAACATCCAGTTTGATGAAGTAATCCAGTCTTACAGATTTACTCAGTGTCCGGATGAGCAATGTGTGTACCGCAGACATGATGAAAAATCAGTGGTGTTTTTTGTGCTTTACATAAATGACATTCTATTGATTGGTAACAAGACGTAAATGCATGGTTGTCCAAGCAGTTTGATATGAAGGATTTAGAGGAAGTGGGACATATCATTGGGATTAAGATAATTCAAGATCGTAGGAAACGTTCGTTAACGCTCTTCCAAGCTTCATACATAGATACGATTCTGGCCTGTTTTAATATGCAGAACTCCAAGAAAGGTTTTTTACCTTTCAGACACGGAGTGCATCTATCAAAGAAACACTCTTCCAAGACTATTGAGGAGATAGAGACCATGAAGGCAGTTCCTTCTGCTTCGGCAGTAGGAAGTCTCATGTATGCCATGTTGTGTACGAGGCCTGATATCTATTATGTCGTTGGCATGCTAAGCAGATATAAGAGTAACCCTGGGAATGCTCATTGGGAGACAGTAAAATGCATTCTCAAGTATTTGCACAGAACGAGAGACCAAGTCCTGGTCTATCAGGCGCCTGAGCTGGTACCTCGAGGTTACACAGATTTAGATTTCCAAGGCGACAGGGACAAGAGCAAGTCTACCTCAGGGTATGTGTTTACTCTAGGAGGTGGAGCCATAGTTTGGCGGAGTGTCAAGTAGAAATGCGTGGGGGACTCTACCATGGAGGCTGAATACGGTGCCGCATCAGAGGCAACGAAAGAAGCAGTATGGCTCAAGAACTCAAAGGAAACTCGAAGCAGTATTGTGATAACAACATTACAGTAGCAAACTCGAAGAAAACACGAAGCCCACAAGGTGAGTAAACATATACAGCGTAAGTACCACCTGATACGAGACATCATACAGAGAGAATACGTGGTCGTGGCTAAGATAGCATCAGAAGATAACCTTGCTGATCCGTTCACGAAGACATTGACTTCAAAAGTCTTTGAAGCTCACGTGGAGGGCATGGGGATCAGATACTTAGGAGAGCCATGATAGTTTTTCTAGACATATAGTAGCAAAGTGTATATGAGTTAAATGTAGTTGTATACTTAAAGCACAGCTTAAGTATTAGCGGGAAATTGTTGGAGTTGAATACATAAGCTATACTTGTATTGTACATTTTTCCAGTTAATATATCGATTTATGTTTTGGTTATATTTTGTTGTTCATGATTTGTCCATTTATATTAAGTAAGTAGATGATGAGGTGTCTTGTATGATACAGTAGATCTCATCATTGGTTGAAAGACGTAATATATAAATGAGGTTTGTAACCGATAAAGCTTTGGACAAACTGTCGATTTAGGTTATTATGTGATTCGGATAATTGGTTTGTCTAAACTAATTGAATCAGATAGATATGCCCGGGGCGTATTGAACTTGAACATTAGGAATGATTTGTCTTGTACTGATTTAATAGAAAAATCATTCTTGGTATTCTATCTCTTAATTCCTAGACTTGAGCGGGCATGAGGATTAGACATAGTGTACTTTGATCTGCCAATGGGTGAGGTCTATTGTGTCCAATAATCTCAGCAGGTTGGGTGCGCGTGTTTAGTTGCTTGGTGTGCTGCTGCTTTTCGAAAGGAAACCATGTACCGGTGTGTCTGGGGTGATGGTGCTCCCGAGATGAGCTCATTGTGTTTATTATACTAAACCCAACTGGTGGACTTATGTCCGTTATAATAAAAAGGTCGAGTGGTACTAGTCTCGGAATTAAAGAAGTTAATTAATTAATTTATCAGTAAATTAATAAATTAACAAGCATTATATCTTTGATGTGGGGAGATTATGAATATAAATTAATTAAGTTGTTCCGGAAGCAATTCTAGTGTGGGATGGTAGTGCCAAGATTAATCCGTTATTGATACGATTAATTTTGTAATGGGTTAATTGAATAGGTAGAATTAATTAATTGATTAATTATTCCTAAGGGTTAATTAAGTAATTAACAAAGTGGTATTATTTAATTAATTAATTAAGTCTTAAGTTTCAATTAGAATTAGGAAATCCTAGAGATTGAGAAATCGAGTAGGATTTTGTTTATCCTATCAGATTGGTTACCTAATTAGATTTGGAAACTAATTAATTACCTAAACCCATTAGGAAGACCAATCCTAAACCAACTTGGGGTCTCTCTTGTAACTCTATATATAGACAAGGGATTAGCTATTCAACACATACAATTCATAAGTTTTCATGACAAGAAAACTAGAGAGATGAAATCATAGAGACAGAATTAAAATTCAGCTCTCAAAGTTGGATTTTTCCCTCCCTTGGCCGGCGGTCGGATTTCCTAAGCGGCGGTGGTTTGTCCGGTTTATATTCTGGCGGCGGTGTTTGGTTTTTCCAGCAGGTGGCAGCGGTGCTGGTTTATTTTGGCAGGTGGATTGTGGTGATTTGCTGATCAAATTGCTGGTTAGATTGCTGTCCACACAGCATACAAGCAAAGTCTCGAGTCATACTAGAGAATCACCTGAGTACACGCTTCAAAAGTATAATTCTTATGTTTCCACTTAATTAAGAATTTTTGTTGCATGATAAATCGAATAAGTGCAAACCCAGGTCCTGCGCAATGTTATTTCAAGCAATGGTTGGAATAGCGATTGTGCTAGAGTCTACGTTGTTGGTGTATGTGCCCTAATGAGGGCTATTTATGTAAATAAACTTTGAGGGTTATTTATGTAAATAAGACATATGTCGTTTGATTGATTATTTATCTGATGAGTTAATTTCATGAATGTAATATTCTTGTGCATATTTAATTTCATGAAAACAATCCACGAAAAGAAACACTCCATGGACTGATAGATCATGAGTGATTCTTTTCGAGTATACTCGTATGAGGATCCTTAGACCAGAAATCACTGCATGGTCTTAGGTGAATTGTGGTGTTCTTTGACATAACGGGACTGTAACAGGTTGCCAAGTACGGGTATGATTGGGTACACTATGATTCACGCTAAGTTATGTAGGTGAAGTGATGAGACTACAAATCTCTCTTAAGTGAGAGATGATATCCGGGGCACTTGATAGTGAACTGAGAAGTGCATGGCCATGCCCGAGAATTGATAATTGTTATCATTTGCTCAAATAGAATCAGTGTCACTGAGAGATCAAGTAAACGTTTAGCTTAATAAGAATGATGGTTCCATGCCTTATGCTAAACGGGATATCGATGTAGAGGACCGTACATAGTATGCTTAGAAAGGTTGCGTTGAATCATCATTCGACCATCCATTCTAAATTGAGTAGTCATCATATCTTGCTAGATGCCACTGATGATTTATGGATTAATCTATGAGATTAATTTATCCATTGTCAATTTGGATTGGACCTACAGGATTGCACGTAAGTGAGTTCGAAGATTCTTGACGGTACTAGGTATAATTGTTATACTTAAAAGAATAATATTGAATTAAATAGTTTAATTAAATATTATTAAGAAGTTTTGGGGTATTAATTAATAGTTAATTAATTAATCAGGAAGAATTGAGATAAACTGACAAATCAAGGGACCTAGTTGCAATTGAGGTTCTAGACCCATCAGTCTGATCCATGGGTAAATGGTTTGATCCATGGGTCAAGTAAAACCCAAATCAGTAAAAATAAAATATTATATTATTATTATAATATTAAATATTTTATTTTTTAAACAACCCGGTGGTTGTGGGATTAGGTGAAAAAATTAGATTTCTTATATAAAGAGAATCTGTGAGAGAAAAAAGAGATAGATTTTTAAAACGAGAAAATAGTTTTCTGGAAAAATTTTTCTTCTCTTTTTCTCTCTCGTAAAATTCTCTCTCTTCCAAAACCAAAATTTCTTTACAGGAATTTTATACTAGCACCGAAGAGCTCCAGTGCCTGATTGTGGAGGACACTTCCGGGAAGTGCTAGAGAAAGAAGAAACGCAATCTTCTCAAAAGGATCCAGGTGCGAGCGCAACCGATTAGGCGTCGAGGGTAAGAATTAAATGCACTGTGTTAATTTAGAATTAAATACCTAAACACGATCCAACAGTGGTATCAGAGCCAGGTTCAGGATTTTAGTGTTCTGATTAAAATTAATATATTAAAACAAATTGTTTGTTTTAAAATTAATTTTGTTAATGACCAATTTGAAAATTAGTTTCAGAAATTGGAAATTATTTTCTGGGCTGTTTATGGTGTTTGCTGGATTGGAAAAACGATTTTGACCATTTTGGCCGGATTTTCAAAACGGAAAGGGGGACTAAATGTTTGGTTTTTTTGGGTTCTAATGCCTTGCCAGAAAATCGAGGGTCACCGGATCTTCGTATTTTTGTCCTTAAGAGTTGTGGGTTTTGTTCCTTATTATCCCAGAAATGTTTTTGGCACAATTGGAGTTTCAAATCGGGGTTCAAAACTGGGTTTAAAGATCTGGGTTTTTCTAAAATACTCCGTCGAAGTTTCGTTTATTTTCTGGTTTTTCAAACGAAATTTCCTGGGTTCAATAGTTTCTGATTTTTCCCATGTCAGTAGTCTATGAAGGTCGGAAAAGTTTCGAGCATGTTGTTGTTGCTTAGTTTTGGTCACCGGTGTGTCAGAATGGAACTAGGTGACGACCGGATCGTCAATCGCCATGGCTTCGCCATCACCGATTGAGTTTTCTTCGTTGGACGAAAAGGCTGCGATCAGGAAGGTGATGTCCGGAAGAGGCGAATAACGCAAGGAAAAAGGCGAAAACATCGCCAGAAGAGACGATAGGCATGAGACGCCGGGGAGTCGAGGATGCCGGACGAAAAATTCGAGGAAGGGCTGATGGCGGCTGGGGCAAGAAGCCCTAAAGGGTAAAACTACCAAAATGCCCCCGTCGCACTCCCTTAATTACAAACCCTAATTTTAAAATAGTTTTAAAATTACCATCTTGCCCCTCTATCCCTAAAACCCTAAAATGACCAGCAGCTCTTAAAATTGTTTTAATTGCAAAATAGTCCCAGCAATTTTGTTCCTAAAACCCTAAGCCCTGAACTTTGGTTAATTATCAAAATGCCTATAAATTTTCAGGAAAAAGGTTTTTCTAAAATTTTAATTTAATTTGATAAGATTTTTTTTAATTTAGGATAAAATTAAATATCTTATCAGATTAGAGATAGGATTAAATTTTGATTTAAAATGTTATCCTATCAAAAACATTTAAAATTTTAAATTTTAGATAATTATCTTAATTAGATTAGGATAATTAGGAAATATTTGAAATTTAAATTTAAAGATTTATCTTAATTAGATTAGGATAATTAGAATGCTGAATTGGTATTTTGGTCCCTTATAAATGGGGGTGTTGATGTTTTGGTCCCAAATAAAACTACGATTGTTGTTTTGGTCCCTTATCAATTTTTTATTTGCGGTTTTAGTTTATTTTTACGAAAAAGTTTAGAAGATTACGGATTAACTCATTTGATCGCTAGTCAAACCTAATTTTTTCTTCAAAATAATTTATATCATGATGTTTTCAATCCATTTTATGACTTTGTTCTTCATGAATGTTCAACCCATTTAGATCGACTCACTATCCGAAATAACGACCGTAACCCTAAATGGGTTGAACATTCATGAGGAACCGAGTCATAAAATGGATTGAAAACAACATGATACAAATCATTTTGAAGAAGAAATTAGGTTTGACTAACGATCAAACTAGTTAATCCGTAATCTTTTAAATTTTTCGTAAAAATGGACTAAAAACACTAATAAAAAATTGATAAGGGACCAAAACAAAAATCGTAGTTTTATTTGGGACCAAAATAGCAACACCCTCATTTATAAGGGACCAAAATACTAATTCGGCCTAATTAGAAATATTTTAAATTTTAAATTTTAAATTTTAAATATTTATCTTAATAAGATTAAGATAATTAGATTAAATAAAAAAATAAAAAAATTAATTAATTTGTTTAATTTTGAATTATTTATTTATTTATTTTATGATGTTTTTTATATTTAAATTGTTTAAATTTTAAATGTGAAACATCATAATTATGACAAGCATGTTCATGCATCATTTTGGCTAAATGAAAAATGAACAAAAGGGATTGATTAAAATTGATCATGACACGATCAATTTTAATTTTGTAATAGTTACACAATCATTATATTTAATCGGTTTAAATTAAAACGGGCTTGTATGAGCATATGCATTTATGTGTTTTAAAGCATGAATTGGGCTTATTGAAGTTTTAAAAGTCGGGGCCTGCGAGCCATTTGAATTTGGGCCTGCGTGCCTATTAAAATGATTATGTAATAGTTAGGCCCAAGAAAAGTTTCCAAGAGAAGTCCATAGTGGAGCCCAGGAACGGGAGCCCAAAACGGAAGGCCCGAACATGAAGTCTTATTATTTTAAAAGGCTCTGTAATAGACTAGAGTCCAATTCATTGCTTTCATTCATTTTTATTTATTTGATATGCAAATGAATGTTAAAACGAAAATGCATGCTAAGCCGATCAAACTAAAATCCCAAAAACCTGAGTTGATTTTGATTCCATACTTAGGGGCCCGCCAGAGCGTCGAACGTCTGTGGACTTGGAGAGCCCAAGGGCCTCAGGTTTTCTTCGTGCGGCGAGTTGTCACATAATAGGTGCCCAACTTTATCACTACCACTAATTAGTGGAAAAACTGTTTGGGTATTAGATGCTCAACTTTATCACTACCACTTGTTATGGAAAAACTGTGTGGGTATCGATTGATGTGATGCCTTAAGGGATGGTTTGACTTGGGAAAATTAATCCTAGCTTAACCAGATAAGTTGACTAGGGATTAATTTTGCAAAGATAGGATGGTGTCAAACATTTGGAATGTTTATTCTATCACTGAAAAGATGCATGGTATGCAGTTGGAAAGCATTATATTACATGGAATGTGATTTGAAAGTTGCCTACCAAAAAAGCCCGATCCCTACGAAACTTGCCAAAACAAGACTGGGATTAACTCTTTGTGGATTTTCGGCCCACAATCTTGCACCATCACAAAATTGTTAGGGATTTCAATTTGGCTATTGTGGAAAATATTTTAAAACTCATTCTAATATTTTGCATTTATTCCTTGTAGAAATGGCATCATCTAGCACAAATGTTATCTCAAACTTTACTCTAAGAAATGTATTGGATAAAGATAAATTGGTTGGACCAAACTTCTTAGATTGGGAAAGAAACTTGAGAATAGTTCTCAAGCAAGAAAGGAAGCTACATGTCTTAGAGACCGCTTTACCTGAACCACCACAAAATGCTTCGGCGACTGTTCAACGAGCATGGGATAAGCTGAAAAATGACTCCGATGATGTGACTTGCTTGATGCTCGCGTCGATGACGGGCGAGCTTCAAAAACAGTTCATGAATTCAGAAGCCTTCCGGATTTACGAGTCACTGACGGAGATGTTCTGTGAACAAGCCCGTAACGAAAGGTTTGTTATGATAAAAGCTTTGATTTCATGCAAAATGGTGAAGGGTTCGTCAGTCAGTACGCATTTGATCAAGATGAAAGGGTACATTTGTTAGTTTTGAATATAGAAAAGCTATGGCTTGTATCAAAAACTAATATCCACAGTTGACATATCATTTTGTTTCGGTATAAATTTGTTCCTTTATATCATAGAACTAGATAACGGGGTGTGGAAAGACACAGTAGATACCGTTATTGGTTAAAGTATTGATCTATCAAAAGTATGCTCGTAACCGAGATAATCTGAACATACTATCGGTATAGGTTATCGTGTGGTTTGGAAATTAGTTTATTTAAACTAGTTTAAATCACACGAATATGCCCGGGGCATATTGAGCACGACCATTTTGGATAGAATTGACTTATACTGATCGGCGTAGTCAATTCGATCCTAGTATTCAATCTCTCAATCCCGAGATTGGGACGGGCGTGAGAGTTGGATATCGTATGCTTTGATTTGCTAAAGAGTGCGGTCAATTGAGGCCTATACCTCGGTAGGTTGGGTATGCGGTGTTTAGCTTCTTACGTGTCGTTGCTAGTCGGAGGAATCCACGTACCGGTTCGTCGGGTTGATGGTGCTCCCGAGATAAGCTCGTAACGTCTATTATACTAAATCCGGCCGGTGGACTTTACGTTCGGTATAATAAAAGGTCGAGTGGTACTAATCTCGGATACCAAGAAGTTGGTGAATTAGTTTGTCAGTAAATAGATAAACCGACGAGCGCTAGATTTTTAATGTGGGGAGATAGAAGAAAATATAATGGTGCGATGTAAAGTCATTTTCGAGCGGTAGCTCCATAATTAGTCCGATAGTGGTACGACTAATTATGCATTTGACTAATCGACAAGGTGAATTAATTAATCCTAAAGGTTTAATTAATATTTAATCGACAAGGTGAATTAAGAAATTAATTCTATTTGAATTAATTAATTCTAAGGGTTCGATTAAATTAAATTAACGAAGTGGGTTAAGAAATTAATTCGAATGAGTCGATTGGAGTTGATTAGTCGGGAAAGACTAAGCGGTCAACAAAAGTCAAATTAAAAGGCCCAAATCGAGGTCTCCATTAGAGCTCCTATAAATAGAAAGCTTAAGGCCCAAGAAACTTAAGAAAATCTTGCAAGACATTTATGTCTTCCTTAGAGTGAGAAAGTTCTAGAGAGAAACTCTCTTCCCTTTCAAGTTTTCTTTCAAAAACGAACTTGGATTCTCACTTCTCGTTTTAGATTAAGCTTGAAAGATTAAACTTTTAGATAGCCCATCGATTTTTGGAGTTGCCCACTACTGGAATTACTGTTCACTGGGGTACTGTTCACATCGGAATTACTATTCATGCAGGACACTGTTCACTCTGGGGTGCTTGATCCAGCTGGGTTTGTGTTGATCTCTTCCTTGGGTTGGTGATCCACAATCCCGATTGTCCAGATCGTGACCGGAGTTGAAGTGAGTTCGATTTTATTGGCGAGAAAAGTAGTGGGCAGCAGTTTTTTGGGTTTGATCTTTTGGGCAGATTTGATCTAATTGAGGGATTTTCTTGGCGGGTTTCTCGTGGGCTTTGGTAGCAGACTTTGATAAATTATTGCCCACGCAATATTCGAAGTTTTCTCGGAGTAATCTTTTGGATTTCTTGTGGAATTCGCATGAAGATTGGATTTTTCTTATTGTGTTGGACTTCGCTACAAATGTATAATCTTTAATCCTTCCGCTTTTAATTAAAGATGAAATCTTTGTGCGTTAGATGTCATTTTAATAAATTAAATAAGTATAAGCCAATATCTGTTCGTGGGTAAATGAATTTGAGCCTGAGCTTGGTCGAAAGCTTCCGATTCTGGAATGCATTGCACGAAAGTGAGGTTTTCGATTTAGCCCGGGCTTGTTCTGTTTTCCTTCAAATTGGTATCAGAGCGTAGGTTTCGGCCTTATACTTGTTTGATTTATTACATGGCTTTATTTTGGCATTATTATTTTTGTCAAAATGCTTAAACAGGTGGTTATTAGTTTCCCGGCTATTATGGTAGAAATTTATTTTTCATTCATAAACCCCGGGACATGTCTGGGCTCGTATTGTTTTTGAATGGAAATGTCTGTAATAGTAATAACCACGAGCTGGAAGTCATGTAGGATTAGAAAAATCTTGTAGTTGAATTTGATCTAATCATGTCGTCTTTAAATTCCTAGAAAAAACGCCTTTGTATATAGGAATTTATGTATTATGATGAAGACGTTATTTTTGGGTAACTTATATTCGCGGGTTTTGGTTTCTCGTAATTTTGGGTGATTCCTAATTACGTAGTAAACCGAGAAAACCCGGGTGAATCAAGAGGAATCCAATTTGTTGGTGTATATGCCCTAATGAGGGCTATTTATGTAAATAAACTTTGAGGGTTATTTATGTAAATAAGACATTTGTCGTTTGATTGATTATTTATCTGATGAGTTAATTTCATGAAATTATATTCTTGTGCATATTGAATTTTATGAAATCGATCCGCCAAAAGAAACACTCCATAGACTGTTAGATCATGAGTGATTCTTTTGAGTAATACTCGTACGAGGATCCTTGGACCAGAAATCACTGCATAGTCTTAGGTGAATTAGAGTGTGCTTTGACATATGCCTAACGGGACCGTAACAGGTTGCCAAGTACGGGTATGATTGGGTACACTATGAGTCACGCTAAGGTATGTAGGTGAAGTGATGGGACTACAAGTCTCTCTTAAATGAGAGATGATATCTTGGCCGCTTGATAGTGAACTGAGAAGTGCATGGCCGTGCCCAAGAAATGATAAGGGTTATCATTTGCTTGATTAAGTTCAGTGTCACTAAGAGATCAAGTAAAACGTTTAGCTATATAAGGATGATTGGTTCCATGCCTTATGCTAAACTGGATATCAGTGTAGAGGACATTACGTAGTATACTCGGAAGGTTGTGCTGAATCACCATTCGACCCTCCGTTCTGAATTGTGTAGTCATTATGTCTTGCTAGAGACCACTAATGATTTATGGATTAATTAATGAGATTAATTTATTCATTGTCAATTTGGAATGGACCTACAGGATCGCACATAAGTGAGTTCGATGATTCAGAATTAATTAAATTGCCTGTTCTAAGTATAAGAGTTATACTTAAATAGATAATATTTAATTAAATGGTTTAATTAAATATTATTGAAGAGTTTTATGGTATTAATTAAAAGTTAATTAATTACCTGGGAAGAATTGAGTTGAGCTGATAAATCAAGGGACCTAATTGTGAATCAAGGTTCTTGACCCATCAGCCTGATCCATGGATCAATGGGTTGATCCATGGTGTTGGTTAAACCCAACTCAGTAAATAATTAATTAATTATTATTAATTATTATTTATAATTAATTAAAACAGATACTTCTCAAATCAGAGAAGTATCTGGAGTCTGTTAAAAACGTTTTAACAGACTCACTTTTAAATATAAATTTGAAAAAAAATTTTAACAGACAATCAGACTTCAGAAAAAAAAAAAAAAAAGAACGTTCTTCCAAAACCATTCTTCCCAGAGAGAAAAATGTTTTCTCTTAAAAACAGGCAAATTTTGGGGCTAGCACCGGTTCTGAGAGAACTCCAGTGCAAGAACGTAGAGGCAATTCGCTTGAATTGTTCTGTGGTGGTGAACGCAATCTTCCCAAAGGATCCAGGCGACTGCACAACCGATTACGCGTCGAGGGTAAGACCCGAATCCTTAGTGTTTAGGAATTCCGCCATTTAATTTAGAATTAAATGCCTAAACACAATCCAACAGTGGTATCAGAGCCATAGGTTAATTTTTGTTTTAATTAAAAATGGTTTAATTGAAACAAAAGAATTAAGAAAATTGGGTATAAGTTTTTTTTTCCTTGAAAAACAGTTTTAAGAAAAAAAAATGTTGTTGCTTTAATGGTCGCCGGTTTCTGGGAATGGCTCGCCGGAATTGTTCCGGCCGGCCGGAAGTTCGCCGGGAAATCGCGCCACTTTGAAAATTGTTTTTTTTTTTTTTTGGCCTGAATTTTTCCTGTGCTTTTGTTCTTTTATTAATGGGAACGGGTTTTGTGTTGTTTGGGTTTTCAAAACTGGGTTTGTGTTTGAATTCAGATGACACGATTCATGGTTTCTTGCCGGAAATTTTTTTTTTTGATGAACGGATTGGATTCTGTTTATTTATTTTGGTTTGGTTTAAATTGTTTGCTGGGTTGATGTTGTTTTCGCTGGCTGCTTCGTCGAGGTCGGGGAAATGTTCCTCGCACCAGGGGGCGGGGGAAACGAAATGATCGAAATCGCGCCGACGGAGTTTTCGAAGGCTGGTCGCGGGTTTCGTCGGTCGATGAACTGCCGAAGTGGGCCTCGATTTGATCGGGGTCGAACCGGGGCAAAGAGACGACGTCCGGCGCTGTGATCAGCGCCGGAAAAGGCGAAGTGTTCGCCGGAAAACCCGAGCAGCGACGCCGGCAGCAAATCGGGGAAGAAGAACGAGGCGGCGGGAGGCTGGTACCCTAATTGGGTGAAATGACCAAATTGCCCCCGTCGCACTCCATAATCTCTGAAATGCCCCGCCCCAAGCCCAAAACCCTAGCTGCCAAAATTTAAATGTTTTAAAAATTACAAACCACCCCCAGCAGTTTTGTTTCCCTTAAACCCTAAGCCCAGAATTTTGGTTATTTACGAAATGACCCCAAGAGTTTCAGAAAATTAAAATTTTAAAAATTTTCTGAATTTTATTTAATAAGATTTTAATTAAATAATCTTATTAGATAAAGATAGGATTAATTTAGAATTTTATCCTATAAGTTTAAATTTTGAAATAAATTATCTTAATTAGATTAGGATAATTAGAAAAGATAAATAAATAAATAATTAATTAGATTAATTAATTGTTATTTATTTATTTTAGTTTACTTATGATGCTTAAATTTAAATTGTTTAAATTTTATGTGAAGCATCATAATTATGCTAGCATGTTCATGCATCATTCGATTAAAATGAATGAACATGGGATTGATTAAAATTGATCATGACACGATCAATTTTAATAGTGTAAAAGTTACACAATCCCTAATTAAATGATTCGGCCTAATAAAATTGGCTTGTATGAAGCATATGCAATTGTGTGTTTTTCTATGCATGAATTGGGCTTAAAATTTATTATTCAAATTTTTTTGGGCCTGCGAGCCATTTTAAAATTGGGCCTGCGTGCCTATTAAATAATTATGTAATAGTTAGGCCCAAAAAGGAGGTTCCAAAGGAGTCCATGGTGGAGCCCAGGAACGGTAGCCCAAAATGGAGGCCCAAAAGAAGTTTTTTTTTTTTTTGTTAAAAGGCCCTGTAATAGATTAGAGCCCAATTCATCACATTTCCGCAATTTTATGTTTTGTGAATGAATGAAAACGACAATGCATGTTAAGCCGATCAAACTTAAATCCCAAAAACCCAAGATTTTGCTTCCATACTTGAGGGCCCGCTTGAGCGTTGAACGTCTGGTGGACTTGGAGAGCCCAAGAGCCTCAGGTTTTCTTCGTGCGGCGGGTTGTTGCATAAACGGTAGCCCAAAATGGAGGCCCAAAAGAAGTTTTTTTTTTTTTTTTTGTTAAAAGGCCCTGTAATAGATTAGAGCCCAATTCATCGCATTTCCGCAATTTTATGTTTTGTGAATGAATGAAAACGACAATGCATGTTAAGTCGATCAAACTTAAATCCCAAAAACCCAAGATTTTGCTTCCATACTTGAGGGCCCGCTTGAGCGTTGAACGTCTGGTGGACTTGGAGAGCCCAAGGGCCTCAGGTTTTCTTCGTGCGGCGGGTTGTTGCATAATAGTGCCCAACTTTATCACTACCATTAATGAGTGGAAAAACTGTTTGGGTATTAGATGCTCGACTTTATCACTACCACTTGTTATGGAAAAACTGTGTGGGTGTCTATTGATGTGATGCCTTGAGGGATGGTTTAACTTGGGAAAATTAATCCTAGCTTGACCCGATAAGTTGACTAGGGATTAATTTTGCAAAGATAGGATGGTGTCAAACATTTAGAATGTTCATCCTATCACCGAAAAGTTGCATAGTGATGCAATTGGAAATCGTTAAATTACATAGGGATGTGATTTGAACGTTGCCTACCAAAAGAGCCCAATCCCTACGATACTTGCCAAAGCAAGACTGGGGTTGATTCTTTGTGGATTTTCGGCCCATAATCTAGCACCAACACAAAATTGTTTGGGATTTCAATTTTGGCTATTGTGGAAAATATTTTAAAACTCATTCTAATATTTTGCATTTTCTTTTGTAGAAATGGCATCTACTAGCACTAATACATCTAATCTCACTCTAAGAAGTATTTTGGACAAAGAAAAACTTGTTGGTCCGAACTTCTTAGATTGGGAAAGAAACTTGAGAATTGTTCTCAAACAAGAAAGGAAGCTTAATATCTTAGACGCTGCTTTACCTGAACCACCTGTAAATGCTACGGCTACTGTTCAACGAGCATGGGAAAAGTTGAAAAGCGATTCCGATGACGTGACATGTCTGATGCTCGCGACTATGTCAGGCGAGCTTCAGAAACAATTCATGAATTCGGAAGCGTTCCAAATTTATGTGTCACTAACGGAAATATTCCGTGAACAAGCCCGTAATGAAAGGTTCGTTACGATAAAAGCATTGATCTCGTGCAAGATGGCGAAGGGTTCGTCAGTAAGCACGCATTTGATCAAGATGAATGGGTATATTGATACCCTAGAGAGATTAAATGCACCTCTTTCTAGAGAGTTAACCATTGACATCATCTTGGCGTCACTGCCTGATGATTACAATGACTTTGTGGTGAACTACAACATGCATAACATGGAGAGGACGATTCCTGAGCTTCATGGAATGCTTAAAAATACTGAGCAAGCCCTTCGGAAGGCAACGCCAGTACTTGTTGTGGAAAAAGGTAAGGGCAACAAGAGAAAGTTTAAAGGCAAGGCAAAAGTTGCTGAAAACAAGAAGCCTCGCAGTAAGACTGCTCCTAAGGCTCAGCGTCAAACTCCTCCTGCTAAGAAAAATGCTCAGAAGGACGCAGTATGTTTCCATTGCAATCAGAAGGGGCATTGGAGAAGAAACTGCAAGCTGTTTCTTGAAGAGAAGAAACAGAATCCTTCGGCTTCAGGTATCTTTGTTATTGAAATTAATCTTTCTATGTCCACCTCATGGGTATTAGATACCGGATGTGGGGCTCACATTTGTACTGATGTGCAGGGACTGAGCAATAGAAGGATGACAAAGAAAGGCGAAGTAGATCTCCGAGTAGGCAACGGGGCAAGAGTTGCAGCCGTTGAAGTTGGAGATTACATTTTGTCTTTGCCTTCCGGTTTAAACATTGTTTTAGAGAATTGTTATTATGTACCTACTATGAGTAGGAATATTATTTCAATTTGTTGCTTGGATATCAAAGGATTTCGTTTTATTATTGGTAATAAATCGTTGTCTTTATATCAAAAAGATGTTTTATATGGAGTTGCAAATTTGTGCAATGGCCTATATATCTTGGATTTGACCCAAGAAAAACCGGTATATAATATTGAAAAGAAAGCCAAATTAATTCAATCTGATTTAAGTCCAACATATCTGTGGCACTGTCGTCTAGGCCATGCAAATGAGAAGCGAGTTCAAAGACTTGATAAGGATGGAGTGCTTGGTTCATTTGATTTCGAATCATATGACACATGTGAACCCTGTTTGCAAGGCAAAATGACGAAGAGTCCTTTCAGCAAGAAAGGCGAGAGGACTAGTGAGCTATTGGCACTAATACATACAGATGTATGTGGACCGATGAGCACACAAGCCAGATGTGGATTTGAATACTTCGTGACTTTTACCGATGACTATAGTAGATATGGTTATGTCTACGTAATGAGGTATAAAAATGAAACTTTTGAAAAGTTCAAAGAGTTTAAAAATGAAGTAGAAAATCAGTTAGATAGAAGGATTAAGGCTATTCGCTCCGATCGGGGAGGTGAATACCTTAGTGATGAGTTCGATGGCTATCTAAAACAGTGCGGAATTGTTTCACAACTGACTCCACCAGGAACACCTCAATGGAATGGTGTATCCGAGAGGAGGAATCGGACCTTATTAGATATGGTTCGATCTATGATGGGCCAAGCGACTCTCCCTATGTCCTTTTGGGGTTATGCCCTCCTTTCAGCTGCCTACTTACTAAATCGTATTCCATCTAAGGCAGTGGATAAGACTCCATATGAGATGTGGACGGGTCAAAAACCCTATATGTCATATCTACGAGTTTGGGGTTGTCAAGCTCATGTAAAGCGTTTACAAAGTAGTAAGCTTGAACCTAAAACTGACAAATGCCTGTTTGTGGGATATCCTAAGGAAACTAAAGGATATCAATTCTACAATCCAACTGAGAACAAAGTGTTTGTTGCTCGAGGAGCCACTTTCTTAGAGAAAGATTTTCTTTACAAGAAAGATAGTGGGAGTAGAATAGAACTCGGAGAAGTTCCAAAACCACAAGAGAATGTAGAACGATCTACAGAAACTGAGATGGAAGTTGACATGGGAACTCAAGAAGATGAGCAGCCTGAGTCAACAACACAAGAACCTAGAAGGTCTAGTAGATCTCGTCATGAACCTGAGAGATACGGATTTCTCGTAACTGACGATCAAGATTTGATCTTGGTGGACTCTAATGAGCCCGTAAACTACAAACAGGTTTTAGAAAGTCCAGATTCAGATAAATGGCTACAAGCAATGGAATCTGAAATGCAATCCATGAGGGACAATAAAGTATGGACTTTGATTGACCTTCCTGTTCAGGCAAAGGTTGTCGATTGCAAGTGGATTTTCAAGTTAAAACCTGGCGGGATCTTCAAGGCACGACTAGTGGCTAAAGGTTTCAGACAGACTCATGGTATAGACTATGATGAAACCTTCTCCCCTGTCATGATGCTCAAGTCCATTCGGACTATGCTCGCTATAGCTGCATATTATGACTATGAGATATGGCAGATGGATGCTAAGACGGCTTTCCTGAATGGAAACCTACTCGAGGATGTTTATATGAAACAACCCGAGGGATACATCGATCAAGAGCATCCAAATCGTGTATGCAAGCTTCAGAGGTCCATCTATGGACTAAAGCAAGCATCTCGGAGTTGGAATCTTCGTTTTGATGAGGCAGTAAATGGTTACGGCTTCATAAAGAACGAAGATGAGCCTTGTGTTTACAAGAAAGTTAGTGGGAGCAAGATAGTTTTCCTTGTCCTATATGTGGACGACATCCTACTCATAGGAAATGACATTCCCGTGATGAAAGACATCAAACAATGGTTGGGGACTGTATTTTCTATGAAAGACTTAGGAGAAGCCGAAATGATACTAGGTATCAAGATCTATAGAGATAGGTCAAAAAGGCTTCTAGGACTAAGTCAAGAAGGGTACATAGACAAAATATTGAAGAGGTTCAATATGTCTAACTCCAAAAATGGTAAGGTACCATTTAGACATGGCCTTCTCTTGAAGAAGAACTAGGGTCCTTCAACAAGAGAGGAGAGGGATACAATGAGTAGAGTACCATATGCTTCGGCAATAGGATCTATCATGTATGCCATGTTATGTACCCGCCCGGATGTCGCACATGCACTGAGCATGACTAGCAGATACCAACAAGATCCAGGAACAGATCATTGGACTGCAGTCAAAGCAATCCTAAAGTACTTGCGAAGGACTAAAGGATTGATGCTAGTGTATGGAGGACAAGAACAGCTCATCGTACAAGGTTACGCTGATGCTGCTTTCCAAACAGATCAAGATGACATGAAGTCACAATCAGGCTACGTGTTTAGTCTGAATGGTGGTGCAATAAGTTGGAAAAGCTCAAAGCAAGATACAACAGTCGATTCTACAACAGAGTCTGAGTACATTGCTGCATCCGATGCTGCAAAGGAAGCTGTTTGGTTAAGAAAGTTCGTGTCAGACATCGGAGTGATACCGAGTATCCAAGATCCGATAGAACTTTTCTGTGACAATAACGGGGCCATCGCACAAGCTAAGGAGCCTCGGTCACACCAGAAAACCAAACATATACTCAGAAGGTTTCACCTTATCCGAGAGATCATTGATCGAGGAGATGTGAAAGTGTGCAAAATAGGGTCAGACGACAATGTAGCAGATCCTCTCACAAAAGCTCTACCACAGTCAAAGTTTGATAGACATGTAATAGAGCTTGGTCTTAAACAGTTTAGGACATAGCCCTTCAACGGGCAAGTGGGAGATTGTTGGTGTATATGCCCTAATGAGGGCTATTTATGTAAATAAACTTTGAGGGTTATTTATGTAAATAAGATATTTGTCGTTTGATTGATTATTTATCTGATGAGTTAATTTCATGAAATTATATTCTTGTGCATATTGAATTTTATGAAATCGATCCGCCAAAAGAAACACTCCATGGACTGTTAGATCATGAGTGATTCTTTTGAGTAGTACTCGTACGAGGATCCTTAGACCAGAAATCACTGCATAGTCTTAGGTGAATTAGAGTGTGCTTTGACATATGCCTAACGGGACCGTAACAGGTTGCCAAGTACGGGTATGATTGGGTACACTATGAGTCACGCTAAGGTATGTAGGTGAAGTGATGGGACTACAAGTCTCTCTTAAATGAGAGATGATATCTTGGCCGCTTGATAGTGAACTGAGAAGTGCATGGCCGTGCCCAAGAAATGATAAGGGTTATCATTTGCTTGATTAAGTTCAGTGTCACTAAGAGATCAAGTAAAACGTTTAGCTATATAAGGATGATTGGTTCCATGCCTTATGCTAAACTGGATATCAGTGTAGAGGACATTACGTAGTATACTCGGAAGGTTGTGTTGAATCACCATTCGACCCTCCGTTCTGAATTGTGTAGTCATTATGTCTTGCTAGAGACCACTAATGATTTATGGATTAATTAATGAGATTAATTTATTCATTGTCAATTTGGAATGGACCTACAGGATCGCACATAAGTGAGTTCGATGATTCAGAATTAATTAAATTGCCTGTTCTAAGTATAAGAGTTATACTTAAACAGATAATATTTAATTAAATGGTTTAATTAAATATTATTGAAGAGTTTTATGGTATTAATTAAAAGTTAATTAATTACCTGGGAAGAATTGAGTTGAGCTGATAAATCAAGGGACCTAATTGTGAATCAAGGTTCTTGACCCATCAGCCTGATCCATGGATCAATGGGTTGATCCATGGTGTTGGTTAAACCCAACTCAGTAAATAATTAATTAATTATTATTAATTATTATTTATAATTAATTAAAACAGATACTTCTCAAATCAGAGAAGTATCTGGAGTCTATTAAAAACATTTTAACAGACTCAGTTTTAAATATACGTTTGAAAATTTTTTTAACAGACAATCAGACTTCAGAAAAAAAAAAAAAGAACGTTCTTCCAAAACCATTCTTCCCAGAGAGAAAAAGGTTTTCTCTTAAAAACAGGCAAATTTTGGGGCTAGCACCGGTTCTGAGAGAACTCCAGTGCAAGAACGTAGAGGCAATTCGCTTGAATTGTTCTGTGGTGGTGAACGCAATCTTCCCAAAGGATCCAGGCGACTGCACAACCGATTACGCGTCGAGGGTAAGACCCGAATCCTTAGTGTTTAGGAATTCCGCCATTTAATTTAGAATTAAATGCCTAAACACAATCCAACACAAATAACTAGTGGGAGCGACATAACGGGACGTGTCACCGAGGTGTCAAGGAATCAACGATAGAGAAGGCCATAATAGTCGAGAAATTTTATTTCTTTTAATTTCCCGTATTTATGTCTTTTCGTTAATTGTGTGTGTTTTTTTTTATTTTGCATGAACGAAAACCAAACAAAAATGTTTTTAAAAGGTAATGTGCAATTAACTAAGGTAGATTATTCACATATTAAAACTCCAACGGTTTTATGGGTGCGAATATCCATAGTTAAGATATTGCATGTTAAAACGTAAAAATCCTCAAGCTTAAAAATCTAAGTGGGAGCGGGTTGGTAAATATCCCCATGGCCTCTATTACGGGTTCATTAGTGATGTGGTTAAACTTGCGTGCTGGCCTAGACCTTCCTCCCTATCGAATGAGTTTTCAACCACAGATATCACCGGAATGAATTTCTAAAGGGATGACTATAGTGAGTTTAATTGGAGAAAGTTGCGACACCCTCGCCATCCGAGGAACATTAGTATCCTAAGTAACAAACTTAGAAGTCACGTAATGGCATACACTTAGTGTACCGTTTTTAGTATCCCTCCCATCGAGGTTACGCTATTTTTATGTACGGCTAAAATTATCAACTATTAATTTCATTGATCATAAGATCGTTAGTCAGATAATGAAATTAATGAACTTCGGTTCTTCTCGAACGAATGTGGGTTAGCGTAGACGTTCACCCATTGTGACCGGCGTTAATCCCGGTGTGAGAGATGTCGGTAGAAGATTTTATTGGTTTTTTGAGGATTTTCAATATTTTCGAAAAAGTATACTGAAACTTGAATTGTTTATTTTTTAGTTGATATGTCGTTCAACCCGCTAGCTGTCATTTTGATCCAAAACAAACTCACGAGTCCAAACTATATTGACTGGAAACGTAACCTGGACATTGTCCTTACCGCTAAGGGTTACATGTACGTGCTCACTGAGGAGTGCCCCCCTAAGCCCAGCAATGATGCCACCCCTGAGCAGCAAGAGCCATATACGAGGTGGCAGAAGGCTGATGAGATAACCCGGTGCTACATCTTGGCTTCTATGTCGAGTGTACTACAGCACCAGCATCAGTTGTTTACCTCAGCTTACGATATGATGCTCAATCTCAGGGGGTTGTTTGGACATCAGGGTAGGTCAGCCAAGCAGTCAGCTATGAGGAAACTCATGAATGCTAGGATGGCTGAGGGTACTTCAGTGAGGGATCACGTGCTAGACATGATAAGCTGCATCAATGAGATTGAGGTATTGGGAGGTGACATTGATGGGGAGACCCAAGTCGATATCATCCTCCAGAGCTTGCCTCCCAATTTTGAGCAGTTTTGATTGAACTACAATATGGGGAATCTCTTATATTCACTTCCCGAGCTCATGACTGCATTGGTGTCTGCTGAGGGCCTATTCGCAGAGAAGAAGCAAGCCTTGGCTACTGTTGGTCCCTCAGGTTCCTCTGTTGGGCCCAAAGCCAGGAAGTAAAAGATGAAGAGAGGCCAGAAGGCAGGAGCTGATCATAGACCCAAGGTGGGCATTGCCAAGAAGCACAAGTCGAAAGGTAAATATTTCAGGTGTGGCAAAGCAGGACATTGGAAGAAGGACTGCCCAAAGCCTCGAGGTATGTGTAAATTTTCCCTAGTCACTGAGACGTGTTTAGCGGCGATTCCCACAGATACTTGGTGTGTGGATTCAGGAGCCACTGATCATGTTTGTAATTCTTTGCAGGGGTTCCAAGTAACCCGGCTACTTAGAGAGAGAGAGTTGCAGGTCTACCTTGGGGATACTACCAGAGTTTCTGTTGCTGTAGTGGGAGTTGTTTGTCTTTATTTTTATACTCTACTTTACATTTGAGAGATTGTCTTTATGTACCCAGTTTTCGCAAGAACTTACTTTCAGTTTCTAAACTTGTTTTGGATGGTTATAAGTGTGCTTTTTCTGATGGATCTATTTTTATTAGAAAAGGCCAAAAACTTATATGTTCTGGTACATTGGTTGACAATTTGTTTTTAATTAAGACATACTCCCCAGTAATGCAAAACACATAAACTAGTAACTCATCACCGAATCATAATAAGAGAAAAGAATCTCCCCCTTTGAATCAGACTTATCTTTGGCACCTGAGACTCGGTCACATTAACCTTAGTAGGATTCAAAGGTTGGTCAATATTGACAGCTATTCGACCTGTGAGTCCGCTTAGAGGAAAAAATGACCAAGAGGCCTTTCAAGGCAAAGGGGTATAGGACCAAGGAGGTTTTAGAGTTGATTCATTCTGACGTGTGTGGGCCTATGTCAGTTCAGGCTAGAGGTGGTTATGAGTATTTCGTGACTTTCACGGATGATTACTCTAGATATGGATACATATACCTGATGTGCCACAAGTCTGAATGCTTTGGCAAGTTCAGAGAGTTCAAGGCTGTTTAGAGAGTTCAAGGCTGAGGTGGAGAACCATCTGGGTAAGAGTATCAAGGCCTTGCGATCTGATCGCGGTGGCGAATACCTCTCTAGTGAATTTAGGTCCTATTTGTCAGAGGAGGGTATTCAGACCCAGTTGTCTGCACCTAGCACACCCCAGCAGAATGGTGTAGCAGAGAAGAGGAACAGGACTCTTATGGATATGGTTAGATCGATGATGAGTTACAATGAGTTTCCTATCTCGTTTTGGGGTTATGCCTTGGAGACAGCATGTTTTACCCCCAACCTTGTGCCATCTAAGTCTGTGCCTTCAACCCCATCAGAGTTGTGGAATGTGCGAAAGCCTAGTCTGAGACATCTCAGAATATGTGGTTGTCCAGCACATGTGCTCGAGGCAGATGCAGGCAAGTTAGAGGCAAGAACCAAGGCTATACTGTTTATAGGCTACCCCAAAGGGTTGAAGTAGAATACATAAGCTATGCTTGTATTGTACAGTTTCCCAGTTTAATATATCGATTTGTGTTTCAGTCATATCTTGTTGTGCATTAATCGTTCATTTATATTATGTAAGTAGATGATGAGGTGTCTGGTGTGACACAGTAGATCTCATCATTGGTTGAAAGACATAATATATAAACGAGGTTCGTAACCGAGACAGCTTTGGACAAACTGTCAGTCTAGGTTATTATGTGATTCAGATAATTAGTTTGTCTAAACTAATTGAATCATATAGATATGCCCGGGGCATATTGAACTTGACTCTTAGGAATGATTTGTCTTGTACTGATTTAATAGACAAATTGATCCTTGTATTCTATCTCTAAATCCCTAGACTCGAGTGGGCATGAGGATAAGACATAGTGTACTTTGATCTGCCAATGGGTGAGGTCAAATGTGGCCAATAGTCTCAGTGGGTTGGGTGCGCGTGTTTAGTTACTTGGTGTGCTACTGCTTGTCGAAAGGAAACCATGTACCGGTGTGTTCGGGGTGATGGTGCTCCCGAGATGAACTCGAAATGTTTATTATACTAAACCCGGTCGGTGGACTTATATCCGGTAGAGTAAAAAGGTCGAGTGGTACTAGTCTCGGAATTAAAGAAGTTAATTAATTAATTTATCAGTAAATTAATTTTAATTAACGAGCACTATATCTTTGATGTGGGGAGATTAATGAATATAATTTAATTAAGTTGCTCCGGAAGCAATTCTGGTGTAGGATGGTAGTGCCAAAATTAATCCGTTAGTGGTATGATTAATTTTGTAATGGGTTAATTAAATAGGTAGATTTAATTAACTAATTGGTTAATTATTCCTAAGGGTTAATTCAGTAATTAACAAAGTAGAATTATTTAATTAATTCTTAAGGGTTAATTAAGTAATTAACAAAGTGGAATTATTTAATTAATTAATTAAGTCTTAAGTTTCAATTGGAATTAGGAAATCCTAGAGATTAGGAATCCAGTAGGATTTGGTTTATCCTATCAGATTGGTTGCCTAATTGGATTTGGAAACTAATTCATTACCTAAACCCATTAGGAAAACCAATCCTAAACCAACTTGGAGTCTCTCTTGTAACTCTATAAATAGACAAGGGATCAGTCATTCAGAAAACACAATTAATCCACAGGATTTCTAGAGAGAAAATTCTAGAGAGAGAAAACGTTTCTCTCTCCAAGTCGAATTTTAAAGAAAGTGTGCAGCTGGTTTCTGGGTTTCTAGTGGCTAAAATTTTGGCCTTGGTTTATACCAGCTGCGCGTAGCTTTCTCTCTCTGCGGGCGGTGCGTTTATAGTACGTGCCAGGTGCTGCGGGGCTAGAGTTTTCTAGCAGGTGGATTGTGGTGAGTAGCTGATCAATTGACTTCTAGTTCGTTGACCACACAACGTGAAGTCATAGTCTTGAGGCATACAAGAAAATCACCAGGTGCACGCTTCAAAGGTACTTTTCTAAGATTCCGCTTTAATAGAAATTTTGTTGCGTGGTAAATCGAGCAAGTGCAAACCCAGATCCTACCAAAACTTTCAATCGGTATCAGAGCCTGGTTTAGGGGGTTTTGGTACTTGTTCGATTTATTACATGGTTTTGTTTGCAGGTGGTTTAGAATCCCGACTATTATGGTTACGTTTGTATGGGTTTTAATTAAACTCTGGGACATGTTCGGATTTAATTTTATTATGAATGTTTGTAATAGTATAACCACGTGCTGGAAGCCGTGTAGGATTAGATTAAATCTGTAGTAAGATTTATTCTATGTAATTTCGATTATTTAATTTTCCTAGAATGCCTTGTAGTAGGAAAATTGTTTTATGTAATCAAAGGTGTTATGGTGGGCGACTTGGATTCGTGGGTTTTGGGTTATCATGAATTTTGAAGAAACCCAGGAAAACCCAGAACGAATTGCAAGAAGACCAAATAGCTTGGGAAAAAGTGAAGGAGGAATTGGCGGCAGGAGGCGACACCGGCAACGACTGCCGGCAACAGTCGCACAGGCCGGGGAAGGCTGCAGCAGGCAGCAGGCAGCAGCAGCAGTAGCAGCTGCTGCTGCGCTGCTGCTGGGCGTGCAGGGCTGTACGCGCGGGCTGCGGCCCGGGCGGCCCGTTTTTGGCCCGTTTTTCCTCCAGTTTTCATTTTTTTGAAGTTCAAGACTCTCTCTATCGAGTGACGTGACGGGACACGAGATCAAGGCAAAGGGATGGAAGCAATTAAAACCATAATAGTCGGGAAATTTATTTTACGTATTTATTTCCCGTATTTATTGTTTTAATTTTTATGCTTTATTTTATGCTGTATTTTAGATGTATGAATTAAAGCATGTCTGGTTTTATGGTTGCATATAACCTAGGTTAGTTAATTGCATGTTAAAACCGGAAAAACCCTCAATTTGGAAATCTAAGTGGGAGTGGGTTGTGTTATATCCCCATGGCCTCCATTACGGGTTCATATGCGATATGGGTGGGCTTGCGCGTTGGCATTAGGGCCTTCCTCTATTCGAATGAGTCCAGCCCCGAGATCGCTAGACTATGAACTTCTGAGTAAGATGACTAGAGCGAGTTTAACTAGGAGAAATGCGACACCCTCTCCATCTGAGGCGCACTATCCTGAGGTAACAAACTCATAAGTCACGTAATGGCACACACTTAGTGTACGATCTGCAGTATTCCTCCTGCGAGGTTACGCTGCTTACTTGTACGGCTGAAAGCACCGACTATTAGCTACATTGATCAAAAGATCGTTGGTCAGATAGTGTAGTTAATGAACTTGGTTCTTCTCAAACGAATGTGGGTTAGCGTAAACGTCCACACTGCGTGGCTTGCGAGAATCCCGGTGGATGAGATGTTGGTGGATTAATATTATTGTTTTGAGGGAAATCAATAATTAATTGGATTTTCATGTTTTCGAAAATTCTAGCATATATAACTGAAACACTGTTTTGTTTACTTTCCAGTTTAAATTGATATGACATTCAATCCTTTAGCTGCTATTTTGAAAAACAACAATTTAACTGGAACTAATAATGTCGATGAAAGTCGTAACTTGGACATTGTCCTTAGGGCTAAGAGCGCTCCTGTGAGAGATCGTGTCATTGACATGATTAGTAACATCAACAAGGTTGAGATAGTGGGAGGAGAAATCGTTAGTGAAACCAAAGCCGGTATTGTCCTCCAGAGCTTGCCTCAAAGCTATGAGCAGATTCGGTTGAACTACAACATAAGTAAGATGTTGTGGAGTTCATCTGAGCTCTTGGCAGAGTTGATGGCGGCTCAAAGCTATGAGCGGATTCGGTTGAACTACAACATAAGTAAGATGTTGTGGAGTTCATCCGAGCTCTTGGCAGAGTTGATGGCGGCTAAAAGTCTTCTTCAAGAGAAGAAACGAGCTTTAGTCGCAGTCGAAGCTTTAGAATTTTCTTTTGAGCCTGAGGCTGGAAAGAAGAAGAGAAAGCTCGAGGGAGTAGCTAAAAAGGCACAAAATACGCCTAAGCCAGATATTGCAAAGAAGAAGTCAAATGACAAGTGCTTCAAGTGCAATAAGACGGGATATTGGAAAGCGGATTGTCCAAAGCTTATAAGTACGATAAATTATGCCTTAATTACTGAGACATGTTAAGTGGCGATTCCCACAGATACTTGGTGTGTGGATTCAGGTGCCACTGACCATGTTTGTAATTCTTTGCAAGGGTTCCAAGTAACCCAGAAGCTTAGAGAAGGCGAATTGGATATCTACTTGGGCGACACTACAAGAGTGTCAGTTGAAGCAGTGGGAGTAGTTAGGTTAAATTTCGAGAATTGTAACCTAGAGTTAGTAAACTGTCTTTATGTACTGAGTTTTAGAAAGAACCTGATTTCGGTTTCTAAACTCTTAAAGAACGGTTACAAGTTTATTTTTTCTGATGAGTCTGTTTTTATTAGAAGAAATAGCAAACTTGTTTGTTCTGGTTCATTGGTGGACAATTTATTTGTGGTTAACTCTAACTCCCCTGTTGCGCAAAACATAGAGATAGATAGCTTAGAATCTAACATTAATAAGAGGAAGAAACCTTCTGAAATGAATCAAACCTATCTTTGGCATCTAAGGCTAGGTCATATAAACCTTAGTAGGATTCGGAGGTTGGTCAATGATGGACCTTTGGATTTATTAGATATTGACAGTTATGCAACCTGCGAATCTTGCTTGGAGGGTAAGATGACCAAGAGACCTTTTAAGGCAAAAGGTCATAGAGCTAAAGAAGTATTAGAGTTGATTCATTCTGACTTGTGTGGACCTATGACGGTCCAGGCATGAGGGGGATATGAGTATTTCATGACATTCACGGATGACTACTCTAGGTACGGATACATTTACCTAATGTGGCACAAGCCCGAATATTTTGGCAAGTTCAAAGAGTTTCGGGCAGATGTGGAGAAGCATCATGGCAAGAGTATCAAGACACTGCGTTCAGATCGTGGTGGGGAGTACCTGTCCCATGAATTTCGAGATTACCTCACTGAGGTAGGAATTCAGTCTTAGTTGTCTGCACCTGGCACGCCACAACAGAATGGTGTAGCAGAAAGGAGGAACCAAACTCTTATGGAAATGGTTAGGTCCATGATGAGCTATAGTGATTTGCCAAGTTTGTTCTGGGGATATGCCTTGGAAACAGCAATGTATATTCTTAATCTTGTACCATCTAAAACCGTGCCTTCAACCCCAGTAGAGTTGTGGAACGGGCGGAAGCCCATTCTAAGACATCTCAGAATTTGGGGCTGCCCACCACATGTGCTTAAGGCAGATACGGCTAAGTTAGATGCAAGAACTGAATTAATGCTGTTTGTAGGATATCCTAGGGGAACGAAAGGTGGTCTATGCTATAGTCCTAAATATCAGAAGGTGGTGGTAAGTACCAACGCTAGATTTTTAGAAGAGGACTATGTCTTAGACCACAAGCCCAAGAGTAAGATAGTACTAGAAGAGCTTAGACGACAAACTACTAATCCTGATGCACCAGCACAAGTAGATACACCACACACTGCACATGAGATCACAGATGATGCACCTACACAGGTGGTGCCTCATCGTAGTGGGAGGGTTGTGAGACAGCCTGACAGGTTCGTTGGCGTGGGAGAGGCTTTAGACCTAGTCCCAGGTGTGTCTGAACCTGACCCAGTTAATTACAATGAGGCACTTGGAGATAAAGATACAGAATATTGGTGTAAGGCAATGATATCCGAGATGGGGTCAATGGACCACAATCAAGCCTGGGAGCTTGTGGACCTGCCTGATGGGTTTAAGCCCATTGGATGTAAGTGGGTCTACAAACGTAAGAGAGGACCTGACGGGAAGGTGGAAACCTTTAAAGCTAGGCTGGTGGCGAAGGGGTATACTCAGAAAGAGGGAATCGATTATGAGGAAACCTTCTCCCCGGTAGCCATGCTTAAGTCGATCCAGATTCTCTTGGCCATAGATGCTCATATGGATTATGAGATTTGGCAGATGGATGTCAAGACAGCTTTCCTAAACGGAAGTCTTGAGGAAACCATCTTTATGCAGCAACCAGAGGGATTCATTGAAAAAGGCCAAGAGCATAAGGTTTGCAGGCTTAATAGGTCTATCTATAGACTTAAGCAGGCATCCAGATCTTGGAACATCCAGTTTGATGAGGTAATCCAGTCTTTTGGATTTACTCAGTGTCCGGATGAGCAATGTGTATATCGCAGACGTGATGGAAACTCAGTGGTGTTTCTTGTGCTTTACGTAGATGACATTCTATTGATTGGAAACAACAAGAAAGTGTTATCAGACGTAAAGGCATGGTTGTCCAAGCAATTTGATATGAAGAACTTAGGGGAAGCGGGACATATCCTTGGGATCAAGATTATTCGAGATCGTAGGAAACGTTCACTAACGCTCTCCCAAGCTTCATACATAGACACGATTCTGGCACGTTTTAACATGCAGAACTCCAAGAAAGGTTTTCTACCTTTCAGGCATGGAGTGTTTCTATCTAAGGAACAGTCTCCTAAGACTGTTGAGGAGATAGAGACCATGAAGACAGTTCCATATGCTTCGGCAGTAGGAAGTCTCATGTATGCCATGTTGTGTACGAGGCCTGATATCTGTTATGCCGTTGGCATGGTGAGCAGATATCAGAGTAACCCCGGGAAAGCTCATTGGGAAGCAGTAAAATGCATTCTCATGTATTTGTGCAGAACGAGAGACCAAGTTCTGGTCTATCAGGCGTCTGAGCTGGTACCCCGAGGTTACACAGATTCAGATTTCCAAGGCGACAGGGACAAGAGCAAGTCTACCTCAGGGTATGTGTTTACTCTAGGAGGTGGAGCCATAGTTTGGCGGACTCTACCATGGAGGCTGAGTATGTTGCCGCATCAGAGGCAGCGAAAGAAGCAGTATGGCTCAAGAACTTCCTAGTGGACTTAGATGTGATTCCTGGTTTGCCAAAGTCTATCACGGTTTATTGTGATAACAATGGTGCAGTAGCAAACTCGAAGGAACCACGAGCCCACAAGGCGAGTAAACATATACAGCGCAAGTACCCCCTGACACGAGACATCGTAAAGAGGGTAGACGTGGTCATGGCTAAGATAGCATTAGAGGATACCACTGTTGGGAATAGTCTAGGTGTTTAATCCAATTAAACAGCGGAATCCTAAACTATGAGGATCGGGTCTTACCCTTGAAGCGTAATCGGTTGCGCACGTCGCCTGGCTCCTCTGAGAAGATGGCGTTTTGTTGTCTCCAAAATCCTTCCTCGAAGGATCCTCTACTCTCAAGCACGAAAGCCTTCGCAGGTTGGTGCTAGCCAATCTTGCCTACCCGGAGAATTTGGGAAATCTGTGTATTTTTCTGATGAGAATTATTCAAAAATCCTCTCCTACAATTATATCCCTAGGATATTTGTAGAGAATTAATTTCCAAAATCAGTATTGTAATTTATCCAATTATAACTTAACTGATTTTAGTAATTTCCAAATCAGTATTATTACCAAATATTTTAATTCCAAGTCAGGATGATGGTTCCATGCCTTATGCTAAGCTGGATATCGATGTAGAGGATCGTACGCAGTTTGCTCGGAAAGGTTGTGTTGAATCTCCATTCGACCCTCCATTCTGAATTGGGTAGTCATTATGTCTTGCTAGAGACCACTAATGACTTATGGATTAATCAATGAGATTGAGTTATCCGTTGCCAATTTGGAATGGGCCTACAGGATCGCACATAAGAAAGTCCAATGATGCAGAAACGAGTTTTCGAAACCGACCGCCGGAGAAACGAGTTTAAAACAAAGGTTTTTGGGGATGTTTTTGCTCTGAAAATTGAGTATTAAAGGCTGGGTTTTGTGACCGGGATGATTCCGATGATTTTCCAATTGTTTTAAAAGGGTTTTGTTGCTTGTCGGCGGAGAAGTTCGTTCTTCGAATTTCGTCGAAAAATCGGGGTCGCCGGAAATTTTGTTGGACGAGATTTCCGTTTGGATCTTCGAAGATCGATGATGGTTCTTCGATCATCGGGAATTCCAGATCACCGGGAGAGATCGGACGAGATGAACGGTGTTCATCGATGACGCCGTGAAATTTTTCGTTTCTCGCCGGGAATCGCAAACTGGCCGAGGAAGACGACCGGAGGCTGGCGGCGGGCGGTTGAAGCCCTAGGGGCTGAAATCACCAAAATGCCCCCGTCGCAGCCTCAAAACCCTAAAATGCCATCAGTTTTAAAATTGTTTTAAAATTGCATAGGAACCCCAGAAGTTTTGTTCCTTTAAAACCCTAAGCCCGGGAATTTCGGTCAATTACTGAACTGCCCACGTCTAGCCAGATTTTAAAATAGTTTTAAAATTGCATAATGGCCCCTGGACTTTGAGCCCTCCTCAAAACCCTAGCCCAGAATTTTATTTTAATTACCAAATCGCCCCAAAAGTTTCAGAAAATTAAAATTTTAAAATTTTCTGAATTTTATTTAATAAGATTTTAATTAAATAGTCTTATTAGATAATGATAGGATTAATTTAGAATTTTATCCTATAAGTTTAAACTTATCTTAATTAGATAATTAGATATATTTTAAAATAATTATTTTAATTAGATTAAAATAATTAGAAAAAGATAAATAAATAAATAAATAAATAATTAATTAGATTAATTAATTAGTTTAAATTTTGAATTGTTGTTTATTTATTTATTTTACTTTAATTTTGATGCTTATTTAAATTGTTTAAATTTTATTTGAAGCATCATAATTATGCAAGCATGTTCATGCATCATTTTGGATAAATGTAAAATGAACAGAAGGATTGATTAAAATTGATCATGACACGATCAATTTTAATTCTGTAATAGTTACACAATCCTTAAAATTAATCGGCTTAAATTAAAAACGGCTTGTATGAGCATATGCATTTTATGTGTTCAAAGCATGAATTGGGCTTTTAATTTTAACGTTTTAAAAGTGGGGGCCTGCGAGCCAATTTTGAATTTGGGCCTGCGTGCCTATAAAATCATCATGTAATAGTTAGGCCCAAAAGGAGGTTCCAAGAGGAGTCTATGGTGGAGCCCAGGAGCGGAAGCCCAAACATGAAGATTTTAAAATGCCCTGTAATAGATTAGAGCCCAGTTCATCGCTTTAATTTCATTCTTTTATTTTATGCAATTGAATGATAAACGAAAATGCATGTTAAGCCGATCAAACTTAAATCCCAAAAACCCAAGATTTTGCTTCCATACTTGAGGGCCCGCTTGAGTGTCGAACGTCTGATGGACTTGGAGAGCCCAAGGGCCTCAGGTTTTCTTCATGCGGCGGGTTGTTACATAATAGTGCCCAACTTTATCACTACCATTAATGAGTGGAAAAACTGTTTGGGTATTAGATGCTCAACTTTATCACTACCACTTGTTATGGAAAAACTGTGTGGGTGCATATTGATGTGATGCCTTGAGGGATGGTTTAACTTGGGAAAATTAATCCTAGCTTGACCCGATAAGTTGACTAGGGATTAATTTTGCAAAGATAGGATGGTGTCAAACATTTGGAATGTTCATCCTATCACCGAAAAGTTGCATGGTATGCAATTGGAAAGCGTTAAATTACATGGAATGTGATTTGAACGTTGCCTACCAGAAGAGCCCGATCCCTACGATACTTGCCAAAGCAAGACTGGGGTTGACTCTTTGTGGATTTTCGGCCCACAATCTAGCACCAACACAAAATTGTTTGGGATTTCAATTTTGGCTATTGTGGAAAACATTTTTTCAAAACTCATTCTAATATTTTGCATTTACTCTTTGTAGAAATGGCTTCATCTAGCACAAATGTTATCTTAAACTCTACTCTAAGAAGTATATTGGATAAAGGTAAATTGGTTGGACCAAACTTCTTAGATTGGGAAAGAAACTTGAGAATAGTTCTCAAACAAGAAAGGAAGCTACATGTCTTAGAGACAGCTTTACCTGAACCACCACAAAATGCTTCGGCAAATGTTCAACGAGCCTGGGATAAGCTGAAAAGCGACTCCGATGATGTGACGTGCTTGATGCTCACGTCTATGACAGGTGAGCTTCAAAAGCAGTTCATGAATTTGGAAGCGTTCCGAATTTATGAGTCACTGACGGAAATGTTTCGTGAACAAGCTTCAAGTATCTTTGTTATAGAAATAAATCTTTCTATGTCCACCTCATGGGTATTAGATACTGGTTGTGGGGCTCACATTTGTACTAATGTGCAAGGACTCAGAAATAGAAGGATAACAAAGAAAGGTGAAGTAGATCTCCGAGTGGGCAACGGGGCAAGAGTTGCTGCTGTTGAAGTTGGAGATTACACTCTGTCTTTACCTTCTGGTTTAAATATCGAACTTGAAAATTGTTATTATGTACCTGCTTTGAGCAGAAATATTATTTCAGTTTCGAGTTTAGATAATAAAGGTTTTCGATTTATTATAGAGAATAATTCGTTATCTTTATATCGAAATGATATTTTATACGGAGTTGCAAATATGTGTAACGGTCTGTATGTCTTGGATTTGACCCAAGAAAAACCAGTCTATAACATAGAAAAGAAAGCTAAATCATCTAAAAATGATTTAAGTCCAACATACCTTTGGCATTGTCGATTAGGCCATGCAAATGAAAAGCGAGTTCAAAAGCTTCACAAGGATGGAGTGCTTGGTTCATTTGATTTTGAATCATATGATACCTGCGAACCCTGCTTGCAAGGCAAAATGACAAAGAGTCATTTCAATAAGAAAGGTGAAAGAACAAGTGAGCTATTGGCCCTAATACATACGGATGTATGTGGACCAATGAGCACACAAGCCAGAGGTGGATTTGAATACTTCGTGACTTTTACTGATGACTTTAGTAGATATGGGTATGTCTACTTAATGAGGTATAAAAGTGAAACTTTTGAAAAGTTTAAAGAGTTTAAAAACGAAGTAGAGAATCAGTTGGATAGAAGGATTAAGGTTATTCGCTCCGATCGGGGAGGTGAATACCTTAGTGATGAGTTCGATGGCTATCTAAAACAGTGTGGAATTGTTTCACAGCTGACTCCACCAGGAACACCTCAATGGAATGGTGTATCCGAGAGGAGAAATCGGACCTCATTAGATATGGTTCGATCAATGATGGGCCTAGCGACTCTCCCTACATCCTTTTGGGGTTATGCTCTCCTTTCTGCTGCCTACTTATTGAATCGTATTCCATCTAAGGCAGTAGATAAGACTCCATATGAGATATGGATGGGTCGGAAGCCCTATATGTCCTATCTACGAGTTTGGGGTTGTCAAGCTCATGTAAAGCGTTTACAAAGTAATAAGCTTGAACCCAAAACTGACAAATGCCTATTTGTGGGATATCCTAAGGAAACCAAAGGATATCAATTCTACAACCCAACTGAGAACAAAGTGTTCGTTGCTCGAGGAGCTACTTTCTTAGAGAAAGAATATCTGTATCAGAAAGATAGTGGGAGTAGAATAGAACTCGGAGAAGTTCAAGAACCACAAGAGAATGTAGAACGATATACAGAAACTCATATGGAAGTTGACATAGAAACTCATGAAGATGAGCAACCTGAGTCAACAACACAAGAACCTAGAAGATCTGGTAGATCTCGTCACCAACCCGAGAGATACGGATTTCTCGTGACTGACGATCAAGATTTGATCTTGGTGGACTCTAATGAGCCCGCGAACTACAAACAGGTTTTAGAAAGTCCGGATTCCGATAAATGGCTAGAAGCCATGGAATCTGAAATGCAATCCATGAGGGACAATAAAGTGTGGACTTTGATTGACCCTCCTATTCAGGCAAAGGTTGTCGATTGCAAGTGGATTTTCAAGGTAAAACCTGGCGGGATCTTTAAGGCATGACTAGTGGCTAAAGGTTTCAGACAGACTCATGGTATAGACTATGATGAAACCTTCTCCCCTATCGTGATGCTCAAGTCCATTAGGACAATGCTTGCCATAGCAGCATATTTTGACTATGAGGTATGGCAGATGGATGTTAAGACGGCTTTCCTGAATGGAAACCTACTCGAGGATGTTTATATGAAACAACCCGAGGGATACATCGATCAAAAGCATCCTAATCGAGTATGTAAGCTTCAGAGGTCTATCTATGGACTAAAGCAAGCATCTCGAAGTTGGAATCTTCGTTTTGATGAGGAAGTAAAAGGTTACGGATTCATCAAGAACGAAGATGAGCCTTGTGTTTCAAGAAAGTTAGTGGGAGCAAGATTGTTCTCCTTGTCCTATACGTGGACGACATCCTGCTCATAGGAAATGACATTCCCTTGATGAAGGACATCAAACAATGGTTGGGGAGTGTATTTTCTATGAAAGACTTAGGAGAAGCTGAGACGATGCTAGGTATCAAGATCTATAGGGATAGATCTAAAAGGCTTCTGGGACTAAGTCAAGAAGGGTACATAGACAAGATATTGAAAAGATTCAATATGTCTAACTCCAAAAATGGTAAGGTACCATTTAGACATGGCCTTCTCTTGAAGAAGAACCAAGGTCCTTCAACAAGAGAGGAGAGGGATACAATGAGTAGAGTCCCATATGCCTCGGCAATAGGATCTATCATGTATGCCATGTTGTGTACCCGTCCGGATGTTGCACATGCACTTAGCATGACTAGTAGATATCAACAAGATCCAGGGATGGATCATTGGACTGCAGTCAAAGCAATCCTGAAGTACTTACTAAGAACTAAAGGATTAATGCTAGTGTATGGAGGACAAGAACAGCTCATTGTACAAGGTTACGCTGATGCTGCTTTCCAAACAGATCAAGATGACATGAAGTCACAATCAGGCTACGTGTTTAGTCTGAATGGCGGTGCAATAAGTTGGAAAAGCTCAAAGCAAGATACAACAGCCGATTCTACAACAGAGTCTGAGTACATTGCTGCATCAGATGCTGCAAAGGAAGCTGTTTGGCTAAGAAAGTTCGTGTCAGACATCGGAGTGATACCGAGTATCCAAGATCCGATAGAACTTTTCTGTGACAATAACGGGGCCATCGCACAAGCTAAGGAGCCTCGGTCACACCAGAAAACCAAACACATACTCAGAAGGTTTCACCTCATCCGAGAGATCATTGATCGAGGAGATGTGAAAGTGTGCAAAATAGGGTCAGACGACAATATAGCAGATCCTCTCACAAAAGCTCTACCACAGTCAAAATTTGATAGACATGTAATAGAGCTTGGTCTTAAACAGTTTAGGACATAGCCCTTCATCGGGCAAGTGGGAGATTGTTGGTGAATGTGCCCTAATGAGGGCTATTTATGTAAATATACTTTGAGGGTATTTATGTAAATAAGATATTTGTCGTTTGATTGATTGTTTATCAAATGAGTTAATTTCATGATAGTAATATCCTTGTGCATATTTAAATTCATGAAATCGATCCGCCAAAAGAAACACTCCATGGACTAATTAGATCATGAGTGATTCTTTTGAGTAGTACTGGTACTAGGATCCTTAGACCAGAAATCACTACATGGTCTTAGGTGGATTGTAGTGTGCTTTGACATACGCCTAATGGGGCCGTAACAGGTTGCCAAGTACGGGTATGATTAGGTACACTATGAGACACGCTAAGGTATGTAGGTGAAGTGATGGGACTACAAATCTCTCTTAAGTGAGAGATGATATCTTGGCCACTTGATAGTGAACTGAAAAGTGCATGGCCATGCCCAAGGAATGATAAGGATATCATTTGCTTGATGGATTCAGTGTCACTAAGAGATCAAGTAAACGCTTAGCTACATAAGGATGATGGTTCCATGCCTTATGCTAAGCTGGATATCGATGTAGAGGATCGTACGCAGTTTGCTCGGAAAGGTTGTGTTGAATCTCCATTCGACCCTCTATTCTGAATTGGGTAGTCATTATGTCTTGCTAGAGACCACTAATGACTTATGGATTAATCAATGAGATTGAGTTATCCGTTGCCAATTTGGAATGGGCCTACAGGATCGCACATAAGAAAGTCCAATGATGCAGAATAAGTATTCTTGCCTACAATAAGTATAATTGTTATACTTAAATAAATAAGATTTAATTAAATGGTTTAATTAAATATTATTGGAAAGTTCGGTGGTATTAATTAATAGTTAATTAATTACCTGGGAACAATTGGGATGGGCTGATAAATCAAGGGACTTAATTGCAATTGAAGTTCTTGACCCATCAGCCTGATCCATGGGTCATGGGTTGATCCATGGGCTTGGTGTATAACCCAAATCATTAAAGTGTTATTTAAGGCTGATTTGGAATTAGTAAATATTATTTAAATACTGACTTGGAATCAGTTAAATAATATTTGGTAATAATACTGATTTGGAAATTACTAAAATCAGTTAAGTTATAATTGGATAAATTACAATACTGATTTTGGAAATTAATTCTCTACAAATATCCTAGGGATATAATTGTAGGAGAGGATTTTTGAATAATTCTCATCAGAAAAATACACAGATTTCCCAAATTCTCCGGGTAGGCAAGATTGGCTAGCACCAACCTGCGAAGGCTTTCGTGCTTGAGAGTAGAGGATCCTTCGAGGAAGGATTTTGGAGACAACAAAACGCCATCTTCTCAGAGGAGCCAGGCGACGTGCGCAACCGATTACGCTTCAAGGGTAAGACCCGATCCTCATAGTTTAGGATTCCGCTGTTTAATTGGATTAAACACCTAGACTATTCCCAACATAACCTTGCAGATCCGTTCATGAAAATATTGACTTCTAAAGTCTTTGAGGCTCACGTGGAGGGCATGGGGATAAGATATCTAGGAGAGCCACGATAGTTTTTCTAGATAGATAGCAGCAGATTGGGTAGGATTGTATGTAGTTGTACACTTAAATCACAGCTTAAGTATTAGTGGGAGATTGTTGGAGTATAATACATAAGCTATGCTTGTATTGTACAGTTTCCCAGTTTAATATATTGATTTGTGTTTCAGTCATATCTTGTTGTGCATTAATCGTCCATTTATATTATGTAAGTAGATGATGAGGTGTCTGGTGTGACACAGTAGATCTCATCATTGGTTGAAAGACATAATATATAAATGAGGTTTGTAACCGAGACAGCTTTGGACAAACTGTCAATCTAGGTTATTATGTGATTCAAATAATTAGTTTGTCTAAACTAATTGAATCATATAGATATACCCGGGGCATATTGAACTTGACTCTTAGGAATGATTTGTCTTGTACTGATTTAATAGACAAATCGATCCTTGTATTCTATCTCTAAATCCCTAGACTCGAGTGGGCATGAGGATTAGACATAGTGTACTTTGATCTGCCAATGGGTGAGGTCAAATGTGGCCAATAGTCTCGGCGGGTTGGGTGTGCGTGTTTAGTTACTTGGTGTGCTACTGCTTGTCGAAAGGAAACCATGTACCGGTGCGTCCGGGGTGATGGTGCTCCCGAGATGAACTCGAAATGTTTATTATACTAAACCCGGCCGGTGGACTTATATCCGGTAGAGTAAAAAGGTCTAGTGGTACTAGTCTCGGAATTAAAGAAGTTAATTAATTAATTTATCAGTAAATTAATTTTAATTAACGAGCACTATATCTTTGATGTGGGGAGATTAATGAATATAATTTAATTAAGTTGTTCCGGAAGCAATTCTGGTGTAGGATAGTAGTGCCAAAATTAATCCGTTCGTGGTACGATTAATTTTGTAATGGGTTAATTGAATAGGTAGATTTAATTAATTAATTGGTTAATTATTCCTAAGGGTTAATTCAGTAATTAACAAAGTGGAATTATTTAATTAATTCTTAAGGGTGAATTAAGTAATTAACAAAGTGGAATTATTTAATTAATTAATTAAGTCTTAAGTTTCAATTGGAATTAGGAATCCAGTAGGATTTGGTTTATCCTATCAGACTGGTTGCCTAATTGGATTTGGAAACTAATTCATTACCTATACCCATTAGGAAGACCAATCCTAAACCAACTTGGAGTCTCTTTTGTAACTCTATAAATAGACAAGGGATCAATCATTCAGAAAACACAATTAATCCACAGGATTTCTAGAAAGAGAAAATTCTAGAGAGAGAAAACATTTCTCTCTCCAAGTTGAATTTTCAAAAAAGTGTGCTGCTGGTTTCTGGGTTTCTAGTGGCTGAAATTTTGGCCTTGGTAACCAGCTGCGCATAGCTTTCTCTCTCTGCGGGCGGTGCGTTTATAGTACGTGCCAGATGCTGCGGGGCTAGAGTTTTCTAGCAGGTGGATTGTGGTGAGTAACTGATCAATGGACTTCTAGTTCGTTGCCCACACAACGTGAAGTCATAGTCTTGAGGCATACAAGAGAATCACCAGGTGCACGCTTCAAAGGTACTTTTCTAAGATTCCGCTTTAATAGAAATTTTGTTGCGTGGTAAATTGAGCAAGTGCAAACCCAGATCCTACCAAAACTTTCAAAAGGAACGAGAGGTGGTCTATTTTATAGTCCTCAGGATCAGAAGGTGGTGATCAGCCCCAATGCCAGATTTCTTGAGGAGGACTATATTTTAGATCACAAGTTAAGCAGCAAGGTAGTATTGGAAGAGCTTAGAAGTCAGTCCATTATTCCAGATGCACAAGTACAGGAAGACACACCACAAGAGTGCACACACTATCACAGATGATGCTCTTGCACAGGCTGCGCCTCGTCGTAGTGGGAGGGTTGTTAGACAGCCTGAGAGGTACATGGGTTTAGGTGAGTCTTCGGACTTTATCCCTGGCGCTCATGAACTAGACCCAGTTAACTACAATGAGGCTCTCCAGGATAAAGATGTAGATTCTTGGCAGAGAGTGATGATTGCTGAGATGGGTTCTATGGACTCAAATCAAGTCTGGGAGCTGGTAGACCTTCCTGATGGGTTTAGGCCTATTGGGTGCAAATGGGTTTACAAGCGAAAGAGAGGATATGACGGGAGGATTGAGACCTTCAAGGCTAGGCTTGTGGCGAAGGGGTATACTCAGAAAGAGGGTAACGATTATGAGGAGACCTTTTCCCCGGTAGTTGTGCTTAAGTCAATCCGGATTCTCTTGGCCATAGCTGCTCATATAGACTATGAGATTTGGCAGATGGACGTCAAGACAGCTTTCCTTAATGGAAGTCTTGAGGGGACCATCTTTATGCAGCAACCAGAGGGCTTCATTGTTAAGGGCTAAGAGCACAAGGTATGCAGGCTTAGGAGGTCCATTTATGGACTTAAGCAAGCATCCAGATCTTGGAACATCCGTTTTGATGAGGTTATCCAGTCCTATGGATTCACTCAGTGTCCGAATGAGCAGTGTGTTTATCGCAGGCGTGATGGTGATACGGTGGTGTTCCTCGTACATTACGTAGATGACGTCCTTCTTATTTGAAACAGTAAGAAGGTGTTGTCAGACGTAAAGGCATGGTTGTCCAGGCAATTCGATATGAAGAATTTGGGAGAGGCTGGACATATCCTTGGGATTAAGATTATTCGAGATCGTAGGAGACATTCTCTGACTCTCTCTTAGGCATCCTACATAGACACGATTCTGGCCCGTTTTAACATGCAGAACTCCAAGAAGGGTTCACTACCTTTCAGGCATAGGGTGCATTTGTCTAAGGAGCAGTGTCCTAAGACTGCTGAGAAGATAGATGCCATGAAGGCGGTACCCTATGCTTCTGCAGTGGGTAGCCTCATGTATGCTATGTTGTGTACGAGGCCTGATATTTGCTTTGTCGTTGGCATGGTTAGCAGATATTAGAGTAACCCTGGGAAGGCTCACTGGGAAGCAGTAAAATGCATTCTCAAGTATTTGCGCAAGACGAGAGATTATGTCCTAGTTTATAGAGCGCAGGAGCTTGTACTATTGGGTTACACAGATTCAGACTTTCAAGGTGATTTGGACAAGAGTAAGTCTACCTCTGGGTTTGTGTTTACTTTAGGAGGTGGAGCAATAGTATGGAGGAGTGTCAAGCAAAAATGCGTGATGGACTCCACCATGGAGGCTGAGTACGTTGCCGCTTTAAAGGCAGCGAAAGAGGCTGTATGGCTCCGGAGCTTCCTGATGGACTTAGATGTAGTTCCTGAGTTGCCTAGGTCTATCACAGTCTACTGTGATAACAATGGTGCAGTTGCTAACTCAAGGGAACCATGAGCCCATAAGGCGAGTAAACACATAGAGCGCAAGTACCACCTGATACGAGAGATCGTAAAGAGGGGAGACGTGATCGTGGCCAAGATAGCATCAGATGACAACCTTGCAGATCCTTTCACCAAGCCATTGACCCCAAAGGTCTTTGAGAGACATGTGGAGGGCATGGGAGTCAGATTCATGAGGGAGCCATATGAGTGAGCTTAAAGGCGTTCTGGTGATTTCACTATGACAGCAGTGTAATAGCGGTTTGGACAGTTTTTGTACTTCTTAGCATAACTTTGAGTATTAGTGGGAGATTGTTAGTTTTGAATACAGAAAAGCTATGGCTTGTATCAAAAACTAATATCCACAGTTGACATATCATTTTGTTTCGGTATAAATTTGTTCCTTTATATCATAGAACTAGATAACGGGGTGTGGAAAGACACAGTAGATACCGTTATTGGTTAAAGTATTGATATATTAAAAGTATGCTCGTAACCGAGATAGTCTGAACATACTATCGGTATAGGTTATCGTGTGGTTTGGAAATTAGTTTATCTAAACTAGTTTAAATCACACGGATATGCCCGGGGCATATTGAGCACGACCAGTTTGGATAGAATTGACTTATACTGATTGGCGTAGTCAATTCAATCTTAGTATTCAATCTCTTAATCCCGAGATTGGGACGGGCGTGAGAGTTGGATATCGTATGCTTTGATTTGCCAAAGAGTACGGTCAATTGAGGCCTATACCTTGATAGGTTGGGTATGCGGTGTTTAGCTTCTTACGTGCAGTTGCTAGTCAGAGGAATCCACGTATCGGTTCGCCGGGTTGATGGTGCTCCAGAGATAAGCTCGTAAGGTCTATTATACTAAACCCGGCCGGTGGACTTTACGTCCGGTATAATAAAAGGTCGAGTGGTACTAATCTCGGATACCAAGAAGTTGGTGAATTAGTTTGTCAGTAAATTGATAAACCGACAAGCGCTAGATTTTTAATGTGGGGAGATAGAAGAAAATATAATGGTGCGATGTAAAGTCATTTTCGACAAGGTGAATTAATTAATCCTAAAGGTTTAACTAATATTTAATCGACAAGGTGAATTAAGAAATTAATTCTATTTGAATTAATTAATTCTAAGGGTTCGATTAAATTAAATTAACTAAGTGGGTTAAGAAATTAATTCGAATGGGTCGATTGGAGTTGATTAGTCGGAAAAGACTAAGCGGTCAACGAAAGTCAAATTTAAAGGCCCAACTCGAGAGCCCATTAGGTCTCCATTAGAGCTCCTATAAATAGAAAGCTTAAGGCCAAAGAAACTTAAGAAAATCTTGCAAGACATTTATGTCTTCCTTAGAGTGAAAAAGTTCTAGAGAGAAACTCTCTTCCCTTTCGAGTTTTCTTTCAAAAACGAACTTGGACTCTCACTTCTCGATTTAGATTAAGCTTGAAAGATTAAACTTTTAGATAGCCCATCGATTTTTGGAGTTGCCCACTGCTGGAATTACTGTTCACACCGAAATTATTGTTCACACCGGATTACTGTTCACACCAGACACTGTTCACTCCGGGGTGCTTGATCCAGCTGGGTTTGTGTTGATCTCTTCCTTGGGTTGGTGATCCACAATCACGGTTGGCCAGATCATGACCGGAGTAGAAGTGGGTTCGATTTTATTGGTGAGAAAAGTAGTGGGCAGCAGTTTTTTGGGTTAAAGGTTTGATATTTTGGGCAGATTTGATCTAAATGAGGGATTTTCTTGGCGGGTTTCTCGTGGAAATGTTCATGATGTCTTATCTAAGAGTTGTATTAAGATAAAACATTTAAAAGGGCCAAATAACTCTTCGAAATGTTCATTATCTATTTTCTAAGAGTTGTAATAAGATAAAACAATTAAAATGGATGAACAACTCTTAGAAATGTTCATGATCTCATATCTAAGAGTTGTGATCAGATAAAACAAACAAAACGGCCTTACAACTTTTCGACATGTTTATTACCATCTGAGAATTGCAATAAGATAAAACAAATAAAATGGCCATACAACTCTTTGAAATGTTCATTATCTTTTATGTAAGGGTTACAATAAGATAAAACAATCAAAACGGCCTTACAATTCTTAGAAATGTTCAGTATCTTTTATATACTTTCTAAGAGTTTTAATAAGATAAAACAATTAAAATGGACATACAACTCTTAGAAATGTTCATGATCTCTTATCTAAGTGTTGTTAAAAGATAAAACAATTAAAAGGGCCATATAACTATTAGAAATGTTCATGATCTCTTATCTAAGTGTTGTCAAAAGATAAAACAATTAAAAGGGCCATATAACTCTTAGAAATATTCATGATCTCTTTTCGAAGAGTTGTAATAAGATAAAATGATTAAAATGGACATACAACTCTTAGAAATGTTCATGATATCTTATCTAAGAGTTGTGAAAAGATAAAACAAATAAAACGGCCATACAACTCTTAGAAATATTTATGATCTTTTATCAGAGAGTTGGGATAAAATAAAACAAGTAAAATGGTCATACAACTCTTATAAATGTTAATGATCTCTTATCTAAGAGTTGTAAAAAGATAAATCAAATAAAATGGCCATACAACTCTTTGAAATGTTCATTATATCTTATCTTAGATATATAATAAGAAAAAACAAACTAAACCGCCTTAAACCTCTTAGATATGTTCACTATCTTTTACCTAAGAGTTATAATAAGATAAAACAAACAAAATGGCCTTACAACTTTTAGACATGTTTATTATCTCTTATCTAAGAATTGCAATAAGATAAAACCAATAAAATAACCATACAACTCTTATAAATGTTCATGATCTCTTATCTAAGAGTTGTAAAAAGATAAAACAATTAAAAGGGCCATATAACTCTTAGAAATGTTCATAATCTCTTTTTGAAGAGTTGTAATAAGATAAAATGATTCAAATGGACATACAACTCTTAGAAATGTTCATGATCTCATATCTCAGAGTTGTGATAAGATAAAATGATTCAAATGGACATACAACTCTTAGAAATGTTCATGATCTCATATCTCAGAGTTGTGATAAGATAAAACAATAAAACAACCATACAAGTCTTATAAATGTTCATGATCTCTTATCTAAGAGCTGTGATAAGATAAAACAAACAAAACGGCCTTCCAACTTTTAGACATGTTTATTATCGTCTAAGAATTGCAATAAGATAAAACAAATAAAATAGCCATACAACTCTTTGAAATGTTCATTATCTTTTATGTAAGGGCAATAATAAGATAAAACAATCAAAACGGCCATACAATTCTTAGAAATGTTCAGTATCTTTTACCTAGGAATTGTGATAAGATAAAACAAATAAAATGGCCATATAAATCTTAGAAATGTTCATTATCTCTAATCTAAGATTAATAATATGGGAACTCAAATAAAATGGCCATACAACTCTTAGAAATGGTCATTATCTTTTGTGTAAGAGTTGTAATAAGATAAAACATACAAAATGACCTTAGAACTCTTAGAAATGTTTATTGTCACTTATCTAAGTGTTTCAATAGGGTAAAAAAACAAAATGGTCATACAACTCTTAGAAATGTTCACTATCTCTTATCCAGGAGTTGTAATAAGGGAACTCAAATAAAATTGTCATACAACTCTTGCAAATGTTCATGATGTCTTATCTAAGAGTTGTATTAAGATAAAACATTTAAAATGGCCATATAACTCTTAGAAATGTTCATGATCTCTTATCTAAGTGTTGTTAAAAGATAAAATAATTAAAAGAGCCATACAACTCTTAGAAATGTTCATGATCTCTTTTCGAAGAGTTGTAATAAGATAAAACGATTAAAATGGACATACAACTCTTAGTAATGTTCATGATCTCTTATCTAAGAGTTGTGAAAAGATAAAACAAATAAAACGGCCATACAACTCTTAGAAATGTTTATGATCTTTTATCAGAGAGTTGGGATAAAATAAAACAAGTAAAACGGTCATACAACTTTTATAAATGTTAATGATCTTTTACCTAACAGTTGTAAAAAGATAAAACAAATAAAATAGCCATACAACTCTTTGAAATGTTCATTATATCTTATCTTAGATATATAATAAGAAAAATCAAACAAAACCGCCTTAAACCTCTTAGATATGTTCATTATCTTTTACCTAAGAGTTGTGATAAGATAAAACAAATAAAATGGCCTTACAACTTTTAGACATGTTTATTATCTCTTATCTAAGAATTGCAATAAGATAAAACAAATAAAACGGCCATACAACTCTTTGAAATGTTCATTATCTTTTATGTAAGGGCAATAATAAGATAAAACAATCAAAACGGCCATACAATTCTTAGAAATGTTCATATCTTTTGCCTAGGAATGGTGACAAGATAAAACTATTAAAATGGCCATATAATTCTTAGAAATGTTCATTATCTCTAATCTAATATTAATAATAAGGGAACTCAAATAAAATGGCCATACAACTCTTAGAAATGGTCATTATCTTTTGTGTAAGAGTTGCAATAAGATAAAACATACAAAATGACCTAAGAACTCTTAGAAATGTTTATTATCTCTTATCTAAGTGTTGCAATAAGGTAAAAAAACAAAATGGCCATACTACTCTTAGAGAATGTTCACTATCTCTTATTTGGGAGTTTTAATAAGGGAACTCAAATAAAATTATCATACAACTCTTGCAAATGTTCATGATGTCTTATCTAAGAGTTGTATTAAGATAAAACATTTAAAATGACCATATAACTCTTAGAAATGTTCATGATCTCTTATCTAAGTGTTGTTAAAAGATAAAACAATTAAAAGAGCCATACAACTCTTAGAAATGTTCATGATCTCTTTTTGAAGAGTTGTAATAAGATAAAACGATTAAAATAGACATACAACTCTTAGTAATGTTCATGATCTCTTATCTAAGAGTTGTGAAAAGATAAAACAAATAAAACGGGCATACAACTCTTAGAAATGTTTATGATCTTTTATCAGAGAGTTGGGATAAAATAAAACAAGTAAAATGGTCATACAACTTTTATAAATGTTAATGATCTTTTACCTAAGAGTTGTAAAAAGATAAAACAAATAAAATGGCCATACAACTCTTTGAAATGTTCATTATATCTTATCTTAGATATATAATAAGAAAAATCAAACAAAACCGCATTAAACCACTTAGATATGTTCATTATCTTTTACCTAAGAGTTGTGATAAGATAAAACAAATAAAATGGCCTTACAACTTTTAGACATGTTTATTATCTCTTATCTAAGAATTGCAATAAGATAAAAAAACTAAAATGGCCATACAACTCTTTGAAATGTTCATTATCTTTTATGTAAGGGCTATAATAAGATAAAATAATCAAAACGGCCATACAATTCTTAGAAATGTTCATATCTTTTATCTAGGAATTGTGATAAGATAAAACAATTAAAATGGCCATATAATTCTTAGAAATGTTCATTATCTCTAATCTAAGATTAATAATATGGGAACTCAAATAAAATGGCCATAAAACTCTTAGAAATGGTCATTATCTTTTGTGTAAGAGTTGAAATAAGATAAAACATACAAAATGACCTAAGAACTCTTAGAAATGTTTATTATCTCTTATCTAAGTGTTGCAATAGGGTAAAGAAACAAAATGGCCATACAACTCTTAGAAATGTTCACTATCTCTTATTTTGGAGTTGTAATATGGGAACTCAAATAAAATTATCATACAACTCTTGCAAATGTTCATGAAGCCTTATCTAAGAGTTGTATTAAGATAAAACATTTAAAATGACCATGTAACTCTTAGAAATGTTCATGATCTCTTATCTAAGTGTTGTTAAAAGATAAAACAATTAAAAGAGCCATACAACTCTTAGAAATGTTCATGATCTCTTTTCGAAGAGTTGTAATAAGATAAAATGATTAAAATGGACATACAACTCTTAGAAATGTTCATGATCTCTTATCTTACAGTTGTGAAAAGATAAAACAAATAAAATGGCCTTAAAACTGTTAGACATGTTTATTATCTCTTATCTAAGAATTGCAATAAGATAAAACAAATAAAATGGCCAAACAACTATTTTAAATGTTCATTATCTTTTATGTAAGGTCTATAATAAGATAAAACAATCAAAAAGGCCATACAATTCTTAGAAATGTTTAGTATGCTTTACCTAGGAATTGTGATAAGATAAAACAAATAAAATGGCCATGTAAATCTTAGAAATGTTCATTATCTCTAATCTAGATTAATAATATGGGAACTCAAATAAAATGGCCATAAAACTCTTAGAAATGGTCATTATCTTTTGTGTATGAGTTGTAATAAGATAAAACATACAAAATTACCTAAGAACTCTTAGAAATGTTTATTATCTCTTATCTAAGTGTGGCAATAGGGTAAAAAAAACAAAATGGCCATACAACTCTTAGAAATGTTCACTATCTCCTATCCAGGAGTTGTAATAAGGAAACTCAAATAAAATTGTCATACAACTCTTGCAAATGTTCATGATGTCTTATCTAAGAGTTGTATTAAGATAAAACATTTAAAATGGCCATATAACTCTTAGAAATGTTCATGATCTCTTATCTAAGTGTTGTTAAAATACAAAACAATTAAAAGAGCCATACAACTCTTAGAAATGTTCATGATCTCTTATCTAAGAGTTGTGAAAAGATAAAACAAAAAAAACGGCCATACAACTCTTAGAAATGTTTATGATCTTTTATAAGAGAGTTGGGATAAAATAAAACAAGTAAAACGGTCATACAACTTTTATAAATGTTAATGATCTTTTACCTAAGAGTTGTAAAAAGATAAAACAAATAAAATGGCCATACAACTCTTTGAAATGTTCATTATCTTTTATGTAAGGGCTATAATAAGATAAAACAATCAAAACGGCCATACAATTCTTAGAAATGTTCATATCTTTTACCTAGGAATTATGATAAGATAAAACAATTAAAATGGCCCTATAAATCTTAGAAATATTCATTATCTCTAATCTAAGATTAATAATATGGGAACTCAAATAAAATGGCCATACAACTCTTAGAAATGGTCATTATCTTTTGTGTAAGAGTTGTAATATGATAAAACATACAAAATGACCTAAGAACTCTTAGAAATATTTATTATCTCTTCTCTAAGTGTTGCAATAGGGTAAAAAAACAAAATGGCCATACAACTCTTAGAAATGTTCACTATCTCTTGTCCAGGAGTTGTAATAAGGGAACTCAAATAAAATTGTCATACAACGCTTGCAAATGTTCATGATGTCTTATCTAAGAGTTGTATTAAGATAAAACGATTAAAATGGTCATACAACTCTTAGAAATGTTCATGATCTCTTATCTTACAGTTGTGAAAAGATAAAACAAATAAAATGGCCTTACAACTTTTAGACATGTTTATTATCTCTTATCTAAGAATTGCAATAAGATAAAACGAATAAAATGGCCATACAACTCTTTGAAATGTTAATTATCTTTTATGTAAGGGCTATAATAAGATAAAGCAATCAAAACGGCCAAACAATTCTTAGAAATGTTTAGTATTTTTTTACCTAGGAATTGTGATAAGATAAAACAAATAAAATGGTCATATAAATCTTAGAAATGTTCATTATCTCTTATCTAAGATTAATAATATGGGAACTCAAATAAAATGGTCATACAACTCTTACAAATGGTCATTACCTTTTGTGTAAGAGTTGTAATAAGATAAAACATACAAAATGACCTAAGAACTCTTAGAAATGTTTATTATCTCTTATCTAAGTGTTGCAATAGGGTAAAAAAAATGGCCATACAACTCTAAGAAATGTTCACTATCTCCTATCCAGGATTTGTAATAAGGGAACTCAAACAAAATTGTCATACAACTCTTGCAAATGTTCATGATGTCTTATCTAAGAGTTGTATTAAGATAAAACATTTAAAATGATCGTATAATTCTTAGAAATGTTTATGATCTCTTATCTAAGTGTTGTTAAAAGATAACACAATTAAAAGAGCCATACAACTCTTAGAAATGTTCATGATCCTTTTCGAAGAGTTGTAATAAGATAAAACGATTAAAATGGACAAACAACTCTTAGAAATGTTCATGATCTCTTATCTAAGAGTTGTGAAAAGATAAAACAAATAAAACGGTCATACGACTCTCAGAAATATTTATGATCTTTTATCAGAGAGTTGGGATAAAATAAAACAAGTAAAACGGTCATACAACTCTTATAAATGTTAATGATCTCTTATCTAAGAGTTGTAAAAAGATAAAACAAATAAAATGGGCATACAACTCTTTGAAATGTTTATTATATCTCATCTTAGATATATAATAAGAAAAAACAAACAAAACCGCCTTAAACCTCTTAGATATGTTCATTATCTTTTACCTAAGAGTTGTGATAAGATGAAACAAATAAAATGGCCTTACAACTTTTAGACAGGTTTGTTATCTCTTATCTAAGAATTGCAATAAGATAAAACAAATAAAATGGCTATACAACTCTTTGAAATGTTCATTATCTTTTATGTAAGGATTATAATAATATAAAATAATCAAAACAGCCTTACAATTCTTAAAAATATTCAATATCTTTTACCTAGGAATTGTGATAATATAAAACAAATAAAACAGCCATATAAATCTTAGAAATGTTCATTATCTCTAATATAAGAGTAATAATAAGGGAACTCAAACAAAATGGTCATACAACCCTTACAAATGTTCATTATCTTCTGTGTAAGAGTTGTAATAAGATAAAACATACAAAATGACCTTAGAACTCTTAGAAATGTTTATTATCTCTTATCTAAGTGTTGCAATAGGGTAAAAAAACAAAATGGCCATACAACTCTTAGAAATGTTCACTATCTCTAATTCTGGAGTTGTAATAAGGGAATTCAAATAAAATTGTCATACAACTCTTGCAAATGTTCATGATATCTTATCTAAGAGTTGTATTAAGATAAAACATTTAAAATGGCCATATAACTCTTAGAAATGTTCATGATCTCTTATCTGAGTGTTGTTAAAAGATAAAACAATTAAAAGAGCCATACAACTCTTAGAAATATTCATGATCTCTCTTAGAAGAGTTGTAATAAGATAAAACGATTAAAATGGACATACAACTCTTAGTAATGTTCATGATCTCTTATCTTACAGTTGTGAAAAGATAAAACAAATAAAATGGCCTGACAACTTTTAGACATGTTTATTATCTGTTATCTAAGAATTGCAATAAGATAAAACAAATAAAATGGCCATACAACTCTTTGAAATGTTCATTATCTTTTATGTAAGGGCTATAATAAGATAAAACAATCAAAACTGCCATACAATTCTTAGAAACGTTTAGCATCTTTTACCTAGGAATTGTGATAAGATAAAACAAATAAAATGGCCATATAAATCTTAGAAATGTTTATTATCTCTAATCTAAGATTAATAATATGGGAACTCAAACAAAATGGCCATACAACTCTTAGAAATGGTCATTATCTTTTGTGTAAGAGTTGTAATAAGATAAAACATACAAAATGACCTAAGAACTCTTAGAAATGTTTATTATCTCTTCTCTAAGTGTTGCAATAGGGTAAAAAAACAAAATGGCCATACAACTCTTAGAAATGTTCACTATCTCTTATCCAGGAGTTGTAATAAGGGACTCAAATAAAATTGTCAGACAACGCTTGCAAATGTTCATGATGTCTAATCTAAGAGTTGTATTAAGATAAAACATTTAAAATGGCCATATAACTCTTAGAAATGTTCATGATCTCTTATCTTAGTGTTGTTAAAAGATAAAACAATTAAACAAGCCATACAACTCTTAGAAATATTCATGATCTCTTTTCGAAGAGTTGTAATAAGATAAAACGATTAAAATGGACATACAACTCTTAGAAATGTTGTTATGATCTCTTATCTTACAGTTGTGAAAAGATAAAACAAATAAAATTGCCTGACAACTTTTAGACATGTTTATTATCTCTTATCTAAGAATTTGCAATAAGATAAAATAAATAAAATGGCCATACAACTCTTTGAAATGTTCATTATCTTTTATGTAAGGGCTATAATAAGATAAAACAATCAAAACGGCCATACAATTCTTAGAAATGTTCATATCTTTTACCTAGGAATTGTGATAAGATAAAACAAATAAAATGGCCATATATATCTTAGAAATGTTCATTATCTCTTATCTAAGATTAATAATATGGGAACTCAAACAAAATGGCCATACAACTCTTAGAAATGGTCATTATCTTTTGTGTAAGAGTTGTAATAAGATAAAACATACAAAATGACCTAAGAACTCTAAGAAATATTTATTATCTCTTCTCTAAGTGTTGCAATAGGGTAAAAAACAAAATGGCCATACAACTCTTAGAAATGTTCACTATCTCTTATCCAGGAGTTGTAATAAGGGAACTCAAATAAAATTGTCAAACAACTCTTGCAAATGTTCATGATGTCTTATCTAAGAGTTGTATTAAGATAAAACATTTAAAATGGCCATATAACTCTAGAAATGTTCATGATGTCTTATCTGAGTGTTGTTAAAAGATAAAACAATTAAAAGGGCCATATAACTCTTATAAATGTTCCTGATCTCTTTTCGAAGAGTTGTAATAAGATAAAACGATTAAAATGGACATACAACTCTTAGAAATGTTCATGATCTCTTATCTTACAGTTGTGAAAAGATAAAACAAATAAAATGGCCTGACAACTTTTAGACATGTTTATTATCTCTTATCTTAGAATTGCAATAAGATAAAACAAAAAAAATGGCCATACAACTCTTTGAAATGTTCATTATCTTTCATGTAAGGGCTATAATAAGATAAACAATCAAAACTGCCATACAATTCTTAGAAATGTTTAGTATCTTTTACCTAGGAATTGTGATAAGATAAAACAAATGAAATGGCCATATAAATCTTAGAAATGTTCATTATCTCTAATCTAAGATTAATAATATGGGAACTCAAACAAAATGGCCATACAACTCTTAGAAATGGTCATTATCTTTTGTGTAAGAGTTGTAATAAGATAAAACATACAAAATGACCTAAGAACTCTTAGAAATGTTTATTATCTCTTCTCTAAGTGTTGCAATAGGGTAAAAAAACAAAATGGCCTTACAACTCTTAGAAATGTTCACTATCTCTTATCCAGGAGTTGTAATAAGGGAACTTAAATAAAATTGTCATACAACGCTTGCAAATGTTCATGATGTCTTATCTAAGAGTTGAATTAAGATAAAACATTTAAAATGGCCATATAACTCTTAGAAATGTTCATGATGTCTTATCTGAGTGTTTTTAAAAGATAAAACAATTAAAAGAGCCATACAACTCTTAGAAATATTCCTGATCTCTTTTCGAAGAGTTGTAATAAGATAAAATGATTAAAATGGACATACAACTCTTAGAAATGTTCATGATCTGTTATCTTACAGTTGTGAAAAGATAAAACAAATAAAATGGCCTGACAACTTTTAGACATGTTTATTATCTCTTATCTAAGAATTGTAATAAGATAAAATAAATAAAATGGCCATACAAACTCTTTGAAATGTTCATTATCTTTTATGTAAGGGCTATAATAAGATAAAACAATCAAAACGGCCATACAATTCTTAGAAATGTTTAGTATCTTTTACCTAGGAATTGTGATAAGTTCCAAGGAAGTAATGCTAAAGATGTCAAAGATGATGATGGCGAAGGCATGACCAAACCACCCTCAACTCCAAATAATTCTGCACATATCATTCCACCAAATCCACTTGAAGGGATGACGGGCCCAATGACTCGTTTGAAAAAGAAAAGGATGCAAGAAGCCTTGAACATTTTGATTCTTGAAGTCTGTTCAAAAGAGGATCCAACGGCTACCTCAATTCATGCTAAATATCAACATTTTGCAAGTCTTGGATCTTGATCCAAATGGTGTGGGAAGTACTTTTTTATGCAGCTTCCAGAAGTGAACATTTCCTCTGACATGCCCATGTCGCCTGAGAAAGGTTGGGCATAATATAACTTTTCCTCTGACATGCCCATGTCGCCTGAAGAAGGTTGAACGTCGCATTTATAAGCTGAATTTATGGACGAAATTCAACAGCATTTGGGTGATATTTTCAAGTTGTTTTCTGCATTTTTTTTAGTATTTATAATATTAGAATTAAGTGCAAGAGTCTTCTAGGTCAAAGAGCTTTTCTAGGTCAAAGAGCTTTTCTTGGTCAAAGAGAAGTGTTAATGCTAGTCTTGACTAGAAGATTTAGAATTGCTCCTTTAATCCTTTTGTAATTTCCAACCTTGGTCCCTCTTGAAACTCTATAAATAGGGACCTTGGTTAACTTTTAGAATTGAAGATTTGATGTTATAAAGAAATCTCTAGCTCCTGCAAGAGATCTTTTCTTAACACCCGCCTATTGGGACTAGATAAAAAAGATACCTACAACAATTTCTTTGTTTTCAACGCTTTCTAATTTCCAGGAATAAGGAATTTTCCTTTCTTTGATAGTTTCTTAGTGAGCTAGTTTTAGTCTTGCAAGTATGCTTGCAAAACTTATTTGGCTTATCAACTAAAACTCTTCCTTTTAGTTGTGGCGCCTTCTACTCTTCTTTTCTAATTCATTTCATAATCCAAAGGTGTTAGGTTTATCCTAGTGTTGTTGGGTTTGAAAATTAGAGGGGTTGGGAATAGTAATTTCAAAACTACCATTTTATGATTCAAAGGTGATAGGTTTCATCCTATTGTTGTTGGGTCTATTTTGGTTTGGGTTGTTTTTGCTTGGAAGATTTCAAGACATCTTTCAATATAGTGTGATTCAAAGGTGTTGAGTTCATTAATACTCAATATTGTTGAATCCACCTGAGCTAGTTGTTTTGCTCAAAAGATAATTCGAGGACGATTCTACAATTCACGTGCATTCGTACCTTGGATTCACATCAAATTGTGATAAGATAAAACAAATAAAATGGCCATATAAATCTTAGAAATGTTCATTATCTCTAATATAAGATTAATAATATGGGAACTCAAACAAAATGGCCATACAACCCTTACAAATGTTCATTATCTTTTGTGTAAGAGTTGTAATAAGATAAAACATACAAAATGACCTTAGAACTCTTAGAAATGTTTATTATCTCTTATCTAAGTGTTGCAATAGGGTAAAACAAACAAAATGGCCATACAAATCTTTGAAATTTCATTATCTCTTATCCTGGAGTTGTAATAAGGGAACTCAAATAAAACTCCCATACAACTCTTGGAAATGTTCATGATGTCTTATCTAAGAGTTGTATTAAGATAAAACATTTAAAAGGGCCATATAACTCTTCGAAATGTTCATTATCTACTTTCTAAGAGTTTTAATAAGATAAAACAATTAAAATGAACATACAACTCTTAGAAATGTTCACGATCAATCTAAGTGTTGTTAAAAGATAAAACAATTAAAAGGGCCATATAACTCTTAGAAATGTTCATGGTCTCTTTTCGGAGAGTTGTAATAAGATAAAACGATTAAAATAGATATACAACTCTTAGAAATGTTCTTGATCTCTTATCTTACAGTTGTGAAAAGATAAAACAAATAAAACTGCCATACAACTCGTAGAAATGTTTATGATCTTTTATCAGAGAGTTGGGATAAGATAAAACAAGTAAAACGGTCATACAACATTTATAACTGTTAATGATCTTTTACCTAAGAGTTGTAAAAAGATAAAACAAATAAAATGGCTATACAACTCTTTCAAATGTTCATTATCTTTTATGTAAGGATTATAATAAGATAAAATAATCAAAACAGCCTTACAATTCTTAAAAAGGTTCAATATCTTTTACCTAGGAATTGTGATAACATAAAACAAATAAAACATCCATATAAATCTTAGAAATGTTCATTATCTCTAATCTAAGAGTAATAATAAGGGAACTCAAACAAAATGGCCATACAACCCTTACAAATGTTCGTTATCTTTTGTGTAAGAGTTGTAATAAGATAAAACATACAAAATGACCTTAGAACTCTTAGAAATGTTTATGATCTCTTATCTAAGTGTTGCAATCGGGTAAAAAAACAAAATGGCCACACAACTCTTAGAAATGTTCACTATCTCTTATTCTGGAGTTGTAATAAGGGAATTCAAATAAAATTGTCATACAACTCTTGCAAATGTTCATGATGTCTTATCTAAGAGTTGTATTAATATAAAACATTTAAAATGGCCATATAACTCTTAGAAATGTTCATGATCTCTTATCTAAGTGTTGTTAAAAGATAAAACAATTAAAAGAGCCATACAACTCTTAGAAATATTCATGATCTCTCTTTGAAGAGTTGTAATAAGATAAAACGATTAAAATGGACATACAACTCTTAGAAATGTTCATGATCTCTTATCTTACAGTTGTGAAAAGATAAAACAAATAAAATGACCTGACAACTTTTAGACATGTTTATTATCTCTTATCTAAGAATTGCAATAAGATAAAACAAATAAAATGGCCATACAACTCTTTGAAATGTTCATTATCTTTTATGTAAGGGCTATAATAAGATAAAACAATCAAAACAGCCATACAATTCTTAGAAATGTTTAGTATCTTTTACCTAGGAATTGTGATAAGATAAAACAAATAAAATGGCCATATAAATCTTAGAAATGTTCATTATCTCTAATCTAAGATTAATAATATGGGAACTCAAACAAAATGGCCATACAACTCTTAGAAATGGTCATTATCTTTTGTGTAAGAGTTGTAATAAGATAAAACATACAAAATGACCGAAGAACTCTTAGAAATGTTTATTATCTCTTCTCTAAGTGTTGCAATAGGGTAAAAAACAAAATGGCCTTACAACTCTTAGAAATGTTCACTATCTCTTGTCCAGGAGTTGTAATAAGGGAACTCAAATAAAATTGTCATACAACTCTTGCAAATGTTCATGATGTCTTATCTAAGAGTTGCATTAAGACAAAATATTTAAAATGGCCATATAACTCTTAGAAATGTTCATGATGTCTTATCTGAGTGTTGTTAAAAGATAAAACAATTAAAAGAGCCATACAACTCTTACAAATATTCATGATCTCTTTTCGAAGAGTTGTAATAAGATAAAACGATTAAAATGGACATACAACTCTTAGAAATGTTCATGATCTCTTATCCTACAGTTGTGAAAAGACAAAACAAATAAAATGGCCTGACAACTTTTAGACATGTTTATTATCTCTTATCTAAGAATTGCAATAAGATAAAATAAATAAAATGGCCATACAACTCTTTGAAATGTTCATTATCTTTTACGTAAGGGCTATAATAAGATAAAATAATCAAAACGGCCATACAATTCTTAGAAATGTTTAGTATCTTTTAACTAGGAATTGTGATAAGATAAAACAAATAAAATGGCCATATAAATCTTAGAAATGTTCATTATCTCTAATCAAAGATTAATAATATGGGAACTAAAACAAAATGGCCATACAACCCTTATAAATGTTCATTATCTTTTGTGTAAGAGTTGTAATAAGATAAAACATACAAAATGACCTTAGAACTCTTAAAAATGTTTATTATCTCTTATCTAAGTGTTGCAATAGGGTAAAACAAACAAAATGGCCATACAAATCTTTGAAATTTCATTATCTCTTATCCTGGAGTTGTAATAAGGGAACTCAAATAAAATTCCCATACAACTCTTGGAAATGTTCATGATGTCTTATCTAAGAGTTGTTTTAAGATAAAACATTTAAAAGGGCCATATAACTCTTCGAAATGTTCATTATCTACTTTCTAAGAGTTTTAATAAGATAAGACAATTAAAATGAACATACAACTCTTAGAAATGTTCACGATCAATCTAAGTGTTGTTAAAAGATAAAACAATTAAAAGGGCCATATAACTCTTAGAAATGTGAACTTCACAATATTACTCTTAAAAGGAACTTCACAATTCTACCTATTCCATATACCAAAACATTAATAACTCATCAAAACACAAATATGAACTTCAAAAAACAATTTCTACCTATTCCATATACCAAAACATCAATTAATAACTCATCAAAACACAAATATGAACTTCAAAATCACAATTCTACCTATTCCATATACCAAAACATCAATAGCTCATCAAAACACAAATATGAACTTCAAAATCACAATTATACCTATTCCATATAACAAAACATAATATAACTCATCAAAACCCAAATATGAACTTCAAAATCACAATTCTACCTATTCCATATACCAAAACATCAATAACTTATCAAAACACAAATATGAACTTCAAAATCTCAATTCTACCTATTCCATATACCAAAACATCAATGAATAACTCATCAAAACACAATATGAACTTCAAAATCACAATTCTACCTATTCCATATACCAAAACATCAATCAATAACTCATCAAAACACAAATATGAAGTTCAAAATCTCAATTCCACCTATTACATATACCTAAACATCAATAACTCGTAAAAACACAAATATGAACTTTAAAAAATAATTCTATCTATTCCGTATGCGAATACATCAATTAATAACTCATCAAAACACAAATATGAACTTCAAAATCACAATTCTACCTATTCCATATAACAAAACATAATATAACTCATCAAAACACAAATATGAACTTCAAAATCACAATTCTACCTATTCCATATACCAAAACATCAATAACTCATCAAACCACAAATATGAAGTTCACAATAAAAATTCTACCTATTCCATATACCAAAACATCAATAACTCATCAAAACACAAATATGAACTTCAAAATCACAATTCTACCTATTCCATATAACAAAACATAATATAACTCATCAAAACACAAATATGAACTTCAAAATCACAATTCTACCTATTCCATATACCAAAACATCAATATAACTCATCAAAACACAAATATGAACTTCAAAATCACAATTCTACCTATTCCATATACCAAAACATCAATAGCTCATCAAAACACAAATATGAACTGCAAAATCACAATTCTACATATTCCATATAACAAAACATAATATAACTCATCAAAACACAAATATGAACTTCAAAATCACAATTCTACCTATTCCATATACCAAAACATCAATAACTCATCAAAACACAAATATGAACTTCAAAATCTCAATTCTAACTATTCCATATACCATAACATCAATGAATAACTCATCAAAACACAAATATGAACTTCAAAATCACAAGTCTACCTATTCCATATACCAAAACATCAATCAATAACTCATCAAAACACAAATATGAAGTTCAAAATCTCAATTCCACCTATTACATATACCTAAACATCAATAACTCGTAAAAACACAAATATGAACTTTAAAAAATAATTCTATCTATTCCGTATGCGAATACATCAATTAATAACTCATCAAAACACAAATATGAACTTCAAAATCACAATTCTACCTATCCCATATACCAAAACATCAATAACTCATCAAAACACAAATATGAACTTCACAATAAAAATTCTTTTTATTCCATATACCAAAATATCAATAACTCATCAAAACACAAATATGAACTTCAAAATCACAATTCTTCATATTCCATATAACAAAACATAATATAACTCATCAAAACACAAATGTGAACTTCAAATTCACAATTCTACCTATTCCAAATAACAAAACATAATATAACTCATCAAAACACAAATATGAACTTCAAAATCACAATTCTACCTATTCCATATACCAAAACATCAATAACTCATCAAAACACAATATGAACTTCAAAATCTCAATTCTACCGATTCCATATACCAAAACATCAATGAATAACTCATCAAAACACAAATATGAACTTCAAAATCTCAATTCTACCTATTCCATATACCAAAACATCAATGAATAACTCATCAAAACACAAATATGAAATGCAAAATCACAATTCTACCTATTCCATATACCAAAACATCAATAACTCATCAAAACACAAATATGAACTTCAAAAAACAATTTCTACCTATTCCATATACCAAAACATCAATTAATAACTCATCAAAACACAAATATGAACTTCAAAATCACAATTCTACCTATCCCATATACGAAAACATCAATAACTCATCAAAACACAAATATGAACTTCAAAATCTCAATTCTGCCTATTCCATATACCTGAACATCAATCAATAACTCATCAAAACACAAATATGAACTTTAAAATCACAATAATACCTATTCCATATACCAAAACATCAATCAATAACTGAAGAAAACACAAATATGAACTTCACAATAAAAATTCTACCTATTCCATATACCAAAACATCAATAACTCATCAAAACACAAATATGAACTTCAAAATCTCAATTCTACCTATTCCATATAACAAAACATAATATAACTCATCAAAACACAAATATGAACTTCAAAATCAGAATTCTACCTATTTCATATACCAAAGCATCAATAACTCATCAAAACACAAATATGAACTTCACAATAAAAATTCTACCTATTCCATATACCAAAACATCAATAGCTCATCAAAACACAAATATGAACTTCAAAATCACAATTCTACCTATTCCATATAACAAAACATAATATAACTCATCAAAACACAAGTATGAACTTCAAAATCACAATTCTACCTATTTCATATACCAAAACATCAATAACTCATCAAAACACAAATATGAACTTCAAAATCTCAATTCTACCTATTCCATAAGAGGTTTTGGCAGGAGTCACTAGATAGATTTCAGTAATCGGAGTTTTTTTGGGAGTCGGTGACTAAGGAGTTTGATTAACCTTAATTTTTTGTTTTTCCCCAGTTTCTAAATATTTTAAAATGACCTGGGAATTACTTTGATCTTCATTAAACTGAATCCACCATTTAACATTAATTTGGCGGATTAAGGCACAAGGAGTCTCTGGTTGGAGTTGTTTGATCTGCCAACTCCATGCTAAAATGTAGGAAATGCGAAATACTGCATGAAACAGGAATGAGGCCTGATAATCTATTAACCTACATTTTTTCTTGTAGGTTTGAAATCCTTTTTCAGTAATGGGGGGCAAAATATCAGGAATGGCACCTAGTAGTTTCCACCAATCATAAAACCACATAGGTACTTGAGTATTAAACTTATTAGAAAAACTAATGAACCATGAGTGATTAAAAGAGTGAAAATAAAGGCATCGATAAAATGCCAACATGTAATCAGTGTAATTAAATCCCTCAGGAATATATCTTCCTGAGAATAAAACTTTATCATGAATCGAAGTAAACTCACGGGGACTCATGACTTTATTAATAATGAATTTGGAGTAGGCTATATGGGAGGAGTCTTTTTTATCAGGAAAATGAGTAATTGTAACCGAATGAGTATCTACAAGAATGAGTTCATAATACTTCTGGTTTTTAAATTTATCATCAGTAAACCATTGATTATTAGGGAGAAAAAGGCGAGAAACATAATTTTTCACATCATTATTTTCGAGAGGAGTTTGGAAATGAGTCAACATCATATATTCAAAATCTTTCTTTTGAATATAAGCAGCGGAATTAGACTGAGAAGAAGGAGATGAAGGACGGACTGGACTATTAGATAATTTAGCAAAAGGAGCCTGGGCAGCATTAATATAAGACAAAGGAGGAAAGTCATTAGTAGGGACAGTAGGCTGAAGAGGACGAGGAGGATTAGACATGAAATAGTCTTGGGGAGTACGAGAGATGGGTTGCTTACCCGGATCTTTAGACATCTGAATGACCTGTAAAAAATTCACGAGTAAGAAAGTCAGGAAGAGAATTAGATTTGCCTTTGATGAATTCAATATCAAAATCAAAGACAGAAAGGATAGCCTGCCAACGAGCAAAAATTTGTTTTGAAACCAAATTCTTAACATCTTTTTGCAAAATTTCTTTAGCTGACTTACAGTCAACTCGTAATAAAAACTTTTTATTATAAAATCATCTTGAAATTTAGAAATGCATAAAACAATTGATAAAATTTCTTTTTTAACAGTAGAGTAATTTTTCTGAGGGCCGGACCAAACACCCGAATGGTACCGGACTATCTCTTCTAAAGATGATGCATGAATTTTTTGTTTCAGAATGCCACCATACCCTTCATTGGAGGCATCTGTCTCAATAATCATGAATGCATGTGGATGCGGAATGCCTAGACAAGGTAAAGTTTTAACTTTACTTTTTATTTCTTTAATCAAATTAGTATGTTTTTCTGTCCAGGGTGGAGGAGTCTTCTGCAACCTCTCATACAAAGGTCCACATAAAGTTCGCAGATTAGGAAAAAAATCAGCGATATAATTAAGACAGCCTAAAAACCGTTGTAATTGGTTTTTATCCTTAATTTCATTAGGAAATTTTTCAGTAAACTCAATTGTCCTTTGAATAGGTGTAATTTTACCTTTAGAAATATTATGTCCAAGAAAGCGAACCTGTGTTTGAAACAATTTCATTTTCTTGGCAGAAATATGTTGGGAATAGTCTAGGTGTTTAATCCAATTAAACAGCGGAATCCTAAACTATGAGGATCGGGTCTTACCCTTGAAGCGTAATCGGTTGCGCACGTCGTCTGGCTCCTCTGAGAAGATGGCGTTTTGTTGTCTCCAAAATCCTTCCTCGAAGGATCCTCTACTCTCAAGCACGAAAGCCTTCGCAGGTTGGTGCTAGCCGATCTTGCCTACCCGGAGATTTTGGGAAAATCTGTGTATTTTTCTGATGAGAATAATTCAAAAAAAATCCATATCCTACAATTATATCCCTAGGATATTTGTAGAGAATTAATTTCCAAAATCAGTATTGTAATTATCCAATTATAACTTAACTGATTTTAGTAATTTCCAAATCAGTATTATTACCAAATATTATTTAACTGATTCCAAGTCAGTATTTAAATAATATTTACTAATTCCAAATCAGCCTTAAATAACACTTTAATGATTTGGGTTATACACCAAGCCCATGGATCAACCCATGACCCATGGATCAGGCTGATGGGTCAAGAACTTCAATTGCAATTAAGTCCCTTGATTTATCAGCCCATCCCAATTGTTCCCAGGTAATTAATTAACTATTAATTAATACCACCGAACTTTCCAATAATATTCAATTAAACCATTTAATTAAATCTTATTTATTTAAGTATAACAATTATACTTATTGTAGGCAAGAATACTTATTCTGCATCATTGGACTTTCTTATGTGCGATCCTGTAGGCCCATTCCAAATTGGCAACGGATAACTCAATCTCATTGATTAATCCATAAGTCATTAGTGGTCTCTAGCAAGACATAATGACTACCCAATTCAGAATGGAGGGTCGAATGGAGATTCAACACAACCTTTCCGAGCAAACTGCGTACGATCCTCTACATCGATATCCAGCTTAGCATAAGGCATGGAACCATCATCCTTATGTAGCTAAGCGTTTACTTGATCTCTTAGTGACACTGAATCCATCAAGCAAATGATATCCTTATCATTCCTTGGGCATGGCCATGCACTTTTCAGTTCACTATCAAGTGGCCAAGATATCATCTCTCACTTAAGAGAGATTTGTAGTCCCATCACTTCACCTACATACCTTAGCGTGTCTCATAGTGTACCCAATCATACCCGTACTTGGCAACCTGTTACGGCCCCGTTAGGCGTATGTCAAAGCACACTACAATTCACCTAAGACCATGTAGTGATTTCTGGTCTAAGGATCCTAGTACCAGTACTACTCAAAAGAATCACTCATGATCTGGTTAGTCCATGGAGTGTTTCTTTTGGCGGATCGATTTCATGAATTTAAATATGCACAAGGATATTACTATCATGAAATTAACTCATTTGATAAACAATCAATCAAGCGACAAATATCTTATTTACATAAATACCCTCAAAGTATATTTACATAAATAGCCCTCATTAGGGCACATTCACCAACAATCTCCCACTTGCCCGATGAAGGGCTATGTCCTAAACTGTTTAAGACCAAGCTCTATTACATGTCTATCAAACTTTGACTGTGGTAGAGCTTTTGTGAGAGGATCTGCTATATTGTCGTCTGACCCTATTTTGCACACTTTCACATCTCCTCGATCAATGATCTCTCGGATGAGGTGAAATCTTCTAAGTATGTGTTTGGTTTTCTGGTGTGACCGAGGCTCCTTAGCTTGTGCGATGGCCCCGTTATTGTCACAGAAAAGTTCTATCGGATCTTGGATACTCGGTATCACTCCGATGTCTGACACGAACTTTCTCAGCCAAACAGCTTCCTTTGCAGCATCTGATGCAGCAATGTACTCAGACTCTGTTGTAGAATCGACTGTTGTATCTTGCTTTGAGCTTTTCCAACTTATTGCACCGCCATTCAGACTAAACACGTAGCCTGATTGTGACTTCATGTCATCTTGATCTGTTTGGAAAGCAGCATCAGCGTAACCTTGTACAATGAGCTGTTTTTGTCCTCCATACACTAGCATTAATCCTTTAGTTCTTCGTAAGTACTTCAGGATTGCTTTGACTGCAGTCCAATGATCCATCCCTGGATCTTGTTGGTATCTGCTAGTCATGCTAAGTGCATGTGCAACATCCGGACGGGTACACAACATGGCATACATGATAGATCCTATTGCCGAAGCATATGGGACTCTACTCATTGTATCCCTCTCCTCTCTTGTTGAAGGACCTTGGTTCTTCTTCAAGAGAAGGCCATGTCTAAATGGTACCTTACCATTTTTGGAGTTAGACATATTGAATCTTTTCAATATCTTGTCTATGTACCCTTCTTGACTTAGTCCCAGAAGCCTTTTAAACCTATCTCTATAGATCTTGATACCTAGTATCGTCTCAGCTTCTCCTAAGTCTTTCATAGAAAATACACTCCCCAACCATTGTTTGATGTCTTTCATCAAAGGAATGTCATTTCCTATGAGCAGGATGTCGTCTACATATAGGACAAGGAAAACAATCTTGCTCCCACTAACTTTCTTGTAAACACAAGGCTCATCTTCGTTCTTGATGAATCCGTAACCTTTTACTTCCTCATCAAAACGAAGATTCCAACTTCGAGATGCTTGCTTTAGTCCATAGATAGACCTCTGAAGCTTACATACTCGATTAGGATGCTTTTGATCGATGTATCCCTCGGGTTGTTTCATATAAACATCCTCGAGTAGGTTTCCATTCAGGAAAGCCGTCTTAACATCCATCTGCCATACCTCATAGTCAAAATATGCTGCTATGGCAAGCATTGTCCTAATGGACTTGAGCATCACGACAGGGGAGAAGGTTTCATCATAGTCTATACCATGAGTCTGTCTGAAACCTTTAGCCACTAGTCGTGCCTTGAAGATCCCGCCAGGTTTTACTTTGAAAATCCACTTGCAATCGACAACCTTTGCCTGAACAGGAGGGTCAATCAAAGTCCACACTTTATTGTCCCTCATGGATTGCATTTCAGATTCCATAGCTTCTAGCCATTTATCGGAATCCGGACTTTCTAAAACCTGTTTGTAGTTCGCGGGCTCATTAGAGTCCACCAAGATCAAATCTTGATCGTCAGTCACGAGAAATCCGTATCTCTCGGGTTGGTGACGAGATCTACTAGACCTTCTAGGTTCTTGTGCTGTTGACTCAGGTTGCTCATCTTCATGAGTTTCCATGTCAACTTCCATCTGAGTTTCTGTAGATCGTTCTACATCCTCTTGTGGTTCTTGAACTTCTCCGAGTTCTATTCTACTCCCACTGTCTTTCTTGTACAGAAATTCTTTCTCTAAGAAAGTAGCTCCTCGAGCAACGAACACTTTGTTCTCAGTTGGGTTGTAGAATTGATATCCTTTGGTTTCCTTAGGATATCCCACAAATAGGCATTTGTCAGTTTTGGGTTCAAGCTTATTACTTTGTAAACGCTTTACATGAGCTTGACAACCCCAAACTCGTAGATAGGACATATAGGGCTTCCGACCCATCCATATCTCATATGGAGTCTTATCTACTGCCTTAGATGGAATACGATTCAATAAGTAGGCAGCAGAAAGGAGAGCATAACCCCAAAAGGATGTAGGGAGAGTCGCTAGGCCCATCATTTTGGATAAATGTAAAATGAACAGAAGGATTGATTAAAATTGATCATGACACGATCAATTTTAATTCTGTAATAGTTACACAATCCTTAAAATTAATCGGCTTAAATTAAAACTGGCTTGTATGAGCATATGCATTTTATGTGTTTCAAAGCATGAATTGGGCTTTTAATTTTAACGTTTTAAAAGTTGGGGCCTGCGAGCCAATTTTGAATTGGGCCTGCGTGCCTATAAAATCATCATGTAATAGTTAGGCCCAAAAGGAGGTTCCAAGAGGAGTCCATGGTGGAGCCCAGGAGCGGAGGCCAAATATGAAGATTTTAAAAGGCCCTGTAATAGACTAGAGCCCAGTTCATCGCTTTAATTTTATTCATTTTATTTGATATGCAAATGAATATGATAAACGAAAATGCATGTTAAGCCGATCAAACTTAAATCCCAAAAAACCCAAGATTTTGCTTCCATACTTAAGGGCCCGCTTGAGTGTCGAACGTCTGATGGACTTGGAGAGCCCAAGGGCCTCAGGTTTTCTTCATGCGGCGGGTTGTTACATAATAGTGCCCAACTTTATCACTACCATTAATGAGTGGAAAAACTGTTTGGGTATTAGATGCTCAACTTTATCACTACCACTTGTTATGGAAAAACTGTGTGGGTGTCTATTGATGTGATGCCTTGAGGGATGGTTTAACTTGGGAAAATTAATCCTAGCTTGACCCGATAAATTGACTAGGGATTAATTTTGCAAAGATAGGATGGTGTCAAACATTTGGAATGTTCATCCTATCACCGAAAAGTTGCATGGTATGCAATTGGAAAGCGTTAAATTACATGGAATGTGATTTGAACGTTGCCTACCAGAAGAGCCCGATCCCTACGATACTTGCCAAAGCAATACTGGGGTTGACTCTTTGTGGATTTTCGGCCCACAATCTAGCACCAACACAAAATTGTTTGGGATTTCAATTTTGGCTATTGTGGAAAACATTTTTCAAAACTCATTCTAATATTTTGCATTTACTCTTTGTAGAAATGGCATCATCTAGCACAAATGTTATCTTAAACTCTACTCTAAGAAGTGTATTGGATAAAGGTAAATTGGTTGGACCAAACTTCTTAGATTGGGAAAGAAACTTGAGAATAGTTCTCAAACAAGAAAGGAAGCTACATGTCTTAGAGACCCCTTTACCTGAACCACCACAAAATGCTTCGGCAAATGTTCAACGAGCCTGGGATAAGCTGAAAAGTGACTCCGATGATGTGACGTGCTTGATGCTCGCGTCTATGATAGGCGAGCTTCAAAAGCAGTTCATGAATTTGGAAGCGTTCCGAATTTATGAGTCACTGACGGAAATGTTTCGTGAACAAGCTTCAGGTATCTTTGTTATAGAAATAAATCTTTCTATGTCCACCTCATGGGTATTAGATACTGGTTGTGGGGCTCACATTTGTACTAATGTGCAAGGACTCAGAAATAGAAGGATAACAAAGAAAGGTGAAGTAGATCTCCGAGTGGGCAACGGGGCAAGAGTTGCTGCTGTTGAAGTTGGAGATTACACTCTGTCTTTACCTTCTGGTTTAAATATCGAACTTGAAAATTGTTATTATGTACCTGCTTTGAGCAGAAATATTATTTCAGTTTCGAGTTTAGATAATAAAGGTTTTCGATTTATTATAGAGAATAACTCGTTATCTTTATATCAAAATGATATTTTATACGGAGTTGCAAATATGTGTAACGGTCTGTATGTCTTGGATTTGACCCAAGAAAAACCAGTCTATAACATAGAAAAGAAAGCTAAATCAACTAAAGATGATTTAAGTCCAACATACCTTTGGCATTGTCGATTAGGCCATGCAAATGAAAAGCGAGTTCAAAAGCTTCACAAGGATGGAGTGCTTGGTTCATTTGATTTTGAATCATATGATACCTGCGAACCCTGCTTGCAAGGGAAAATGACAAAGAGTCCTTTCAACAAGAAATGTGAAAGAACAAGTGAGCTATTGGCCCTAATACATACGGATGTATGTGGACCAATGAGCACACAAGCCAGAGGTGGATTTGAATACTTCGTAACTTTTACTGATGACTTTAGTAGATATGGGTATGTCTACTTAATGAGGTATAAAAGTGAAACTTTTGAAAAGTTCAAAGAGTTTAAAAACGAAGTAGAGAATCAGTTGGATAGAAGGATTAAGGTTATTCGCTCCGATCGGGGAGGTGAATACCTTAGTGATGAGTTCGATGGCTATCTAAAACAGTGTGGAATTGTTTCACAACTGACTCCACCAGGAACACCTCAATGGAATGGTGTATCCGAGAGGAGAAATCGGACCTTATTAGATATGGTTCGATCAATGATGGGCCTAGCAACTCTCCCTACATCCTTTTGGGGTTATGCTCTCCTTTCTGCTGCCTACTTATTGAATCGTATTCCATCTAAGGCAGTAGATAAGACTCCATATGAGATATGGATGGGTCGGAAGCCCTATATGTCCTATCTACGAGTTTGGGGTTGTCAAGCTCATGTAAAGCGTTTACAAAGTAATAAGCTTGAACCCAAAACTGACAAATACAACAAAATAACTAAACCATTATACTGAATGACATTCAAAATGATATTTAAATATTTAAAATGTTCATCAATTTGATTAGAATATATTAAAATATCATCAATATATACAAGCACAAAATTAGAATAATCATTAAAAATATCATTCATTATACGCTGGAATTCTAAAGGAGCATTTTTTAAACCGAAAGGCATAACATTCCATTCAAAATGTCCAAAGGGTACAGTAAACGCAGTTTTATATCTGTCATTTTCATTAATCTGAATTTGCCAGTAACCAGATTTCAAATCAAACTTAGAAAAAATCTTAGCACTATGTAACCTATTTAATAAATCTTTTTTATTAGGTATGGGATAACGAATCCACTGTAAAACTTTATTTAACGGTTTGTAATTAATCACTAATATAGGAACCCCACGCTCTTTTTCTGCTTGATTATTTACATAAAAAGCAGTACAACTCCAAGCAGAGTGAGATTTACGAATTAACTTCTTTTCAAGTAAACTATGAATTTCATATTTACATAATTTAAGTAACTCTTCATTCATTTGAATTGGTCTAGCCTTAGTAGGTATATTACGTTCATTAAAATCCTTTTCATAAGGTAATGAGACAATATGTTTCTTTCGTGACCAGAAAGCATTAGGAAGTTCAGAACAAACTGAAGTATTAAACTTGTCTTCTAAATTCTTTATTTTTAGTAGAATAGCAGGAGTTTGTAATTGTTCATCTATTCGTGAAAATTCTAACTCCTTCTTTAATGACATTAAAGAGTTCTTTTTCTTATTCATTATACAAATTTGTTTATAAATAGAATTAGTCTGAAGTAAATCTAATTCAAGCCGTTGAATAGGATTAATAAAAGGAAAATATAATTTATTTCCTAATATTTTAACAGAGATATGATTAGCTTCCTTTTTAAAAGGTGTAATTTGATACAGAAAAGGATTACCCAAAACAACATCAGTTGTGAATTTTTCAAGGATTAAAAAGGAATGTTTAAAACAATATCCATTATTACATATATAGCCATTATTCAATTCAGCATATATAGGAATTTCTAAACCATTAGCAGCATATAGTCTTTCTTTAGTACGAGATAAATAACAATCAGGAATTATCCCTCTATTAATGCAGGATTGGTCGGCGCCACTGTCAATCATGGCAACCGCAAATTATATCCTGTACCACTGTGTACATGTACCACTTAACACATCACCACTCTCACTATAAGAGAGTGAGATACACGCTCTTTTCTTCTTCTTCTTCTCCAAAAACCCAGATCCTTCTTTTTCAAAAAATCACTTCTTCTTCTTAAAAAATCAGTTATTCTTCTTCGCCGTACTCCATTTGAAACCGCATTTAATCAAAATTTTCATTCAAACACAGATTTAACGGAGATCGACAATTATTTTTTCCGACAAACAACACCAAATACAACGGAAAAATCACTTCTTCATAAAAAATCACTTTTTCCTGTTCAAAAATCTCTTCTTCTTCTTCAAAAATAACTTATTCTTCTTAAAAAATCACCACATCATAAAGTATAAACTGTATTTGATGGATTTACGGAACCTTATTTTCACGATCTGATGTTGGGTAATGTATTAATGATGTTATATTCATGTTTTCTTATTCAAATAATGCTCTATTGCTCCGAAATATGATATATAAATGGTTTCCGTGAGGTATTGGCACTTTCATGTGAAATGGGTTGCTTCTGATTCTTTCCCGCTGCTGGACTTGGTAGAACGCGTTATGGGACGTAACTAGACGTTGCGGGACGTTGCGGGACATAACGGGATGTTGCTGCTTTGTATTTTGGACGTTGCGGGACGTAACAAGACGTTGCGAGACGTTGCTGCTTTGTATTTTCAGACGTTGTGGGACGTTGCGGGACGTTGCTGGACGTATCTGGACGTGGTGCTAGTTTTTTCGGACGCAGCGAGACGTGGTGGACTGTCTTCGTGAAAAATATCATTTTAAATTCATACGCATAGATGTAGATGTTTCAGGACGTGGTGCTAGTTGTTTTTGACGTGGTTCTAGTGTTATGAGACTTGGTGGACTGTCTTTGTGAAAAAAATCAACTTAAATTCACATGCATGGATAGATGTAGACGTTTCAAGATATGGTACTAGTTGTTTTTGATGTGGTTCTAGTGTTAGGAGACGTTTTTGAATGTGTAATATGAAAAATTCAGCTTAAATTCACATGATTGGATGTAGACGTTGAGGCAATTATTTTTTGGACATGCATGGATGTTGCGGCAGTATTAGGAGATGTTGTAGAAGGTGTTATGTGAAAAATTCACCACATGCCCGAATGTTGATGTTGCGGCAGTTGTTTTTTTGGACGTGCAGGGACGTTGCGGCAGTGTTAGGAGACGTTGTGGAATGTGCAATCTATGAAGTTGTATTGCACGGACGGTTCAAGAGGGCATAACTCGGCACTCGATTGTCCGATTTGGACGCGCGAGTAGTCAATTTGATGGTTCTTGACGAGATCTACTCAATGTACACAGCAGACCGGCATTTGGAGATGGTTCCGATATTGAAAAATGTGTGGTTTTGGACGAAAACTTTAAATGGTCATAACTTTGCGCTCGATGGTCCGTTTTAGATGAATGTTTTTTTGATTTCATATAACTTTTCGAGATCTATCTATCTGCAAACTGCCGAAGGTGGTTTGGGCAGCTCAAAACTCCAAAAAATGTCATATTTTAAAAGATACGAAAGATTTTTAATAATTTCAAGGGTTTTTTGAATTTTTGACGAAACATTTGACATGTATAAAAAATAGTTTTTTACGATTTGCATGCATGAAAACCTTGTTCCTCCGGGGTTCTACTGACCTATGTATTGGGAGATAGGAAATTCAATATTGACAATAGTGATCTTTTAAATGACATGTACAAAAAAAATAATTAAATGTCAACTAACTTTAAGTGGATTAATGGCAATTGAATTTTTTGGAAAGTCACAAGACTAAAATAACCAGGGTTCGAGTCTCGCCCCTGACAATTTTTTTTTTGGTTTTTTCCTACTAATAGTTACTTAAATGGTATCTGCTTTTTACATTACTAAAATCAGCTAAGCCGTTTTTTGGACGTTGCAGCAATTTTTTTGGACGTGCGGGGACGTTGCGGCCGTGTTAGGAGACGTTATGGAAGGTGTTATGTGAAAAATTCAACTTAAATTCACATGCCTGGATATAGATTTTTTTGACGTTGCGGCAGTTGTTTTTTGGACGTTGGTGGACGTTGCGGCAGTTGTTTTTTGGACGTAGGTGGACGTTGCGGCAGTGTTAGTAGACATTGTGGACATGCTGGGATGTAGACGTTGCGACAGTTATTTTTTGGACGTTGTGGCAGTTGTTCTGAGACGTTGTTGACTTAGCGAAGACGTTGTGGACATGACTGAATGTAGACATTTGTGGACGTGGTGCTAATTGTTTTTGACGTGGTTCTAGTTGTTCTGAGATGTGGTGGACTGTCTTTGTAAAAAAAAACAATTTAAATTCACACGCATGGATGAGGACGTTTCTGGACGTAGTGCTATTTTTTTTTTTTTTGACGTGGTTCTAGTTGTATTTGTGAAAAAATCAGTTTAAATTCACATGCATGGATGTAGACGTTTCTGGACGTGGTGCTAGTTGTTTTTGACGTGGTGCTAGTGTTAGGAGACGTTGTAGACATGCCTAGATGTAGATGTTGCGACAGTTATTTTTTGGACGTTGCGGCAGTTGTTCTGAGACGTTGTTGACTCAGCGAAGACGTTGTGGACATGCCTGGATGTAGACATTTATGGACGTGGTGCTAGTTATTTTTGACGTGGTTCTAGTTGTTCTGAGACGTGGTGGACTGTCTTTGTGAAAAAAATCAGTTTAAATTCACACGTATGGATGAGGACGTTTCTGGACGTAGTGCTATTTGTTTTTGACGTGGTTCTAGTTGTATTTGTGAAAAAAATTAGTTTAAATTCACATGAATGGATGTAGACGTTTCTGGACGTGGTGCTAGTTGTTTTTGACGTGGTGATTGTGTTATGAGACGTTGTGGACATGCCTGGATGTAGACGTTGCGACAGTTGTTTTTTGGACGTTGCGGCAGTTGTTCTGAGACGTTGTGGACTCAGCGAAGACGTTGTGGACTCAGCGAGCGCGCGCGTGGGCGAAACTTACTATATTTAGTAAGTGTACAGTTGTTAAGCAAAAAATTACTATATATAGTAGTAGGTACATGTACCACTGTGTACAGGGTATACGGACTGCATGGCAACACATGTAGTAGACCAGTCTTCTACCCCGATTGTTACCATTACATACCATTTTTTAATTTTTACTTTATTTATTAAATTTAAAAATTTTGAATTATCAAAAATATCATTAGATATTTGAATATCTTCATTTTCTTCATTTTCTTTTATTATACCGGAGCTAGATGCTATATTAGACCAGTTTGCCTGAGAATTTAATATTAACTTAGTTTCCAATTCTAAATCTTTTAATCGTAAATTATTTAATTCTATCTTAATTTCTTTAATATCATTTTTTAATTTTTTAATTTCTTCTTTAAGATTATTAGTTTTACGAAATTCAAATTTATCTTCATTTTTATATTTATCAATTAAATTATTAAGACTAAATGGTTCTTTAATATCAAATACATGATTATTTTCTTGTAATACTAAATGTTTTAATTTTTCTAAGTATTCTTTTTCAACATTTTCATCTTGAATTTCTTTTATTATATCAAATAATATTTCTTTATCTTTATTCTTATTATTAACAATTTTTATTTCACTATTCATCATATTAATCGTTTTCTTACACTCACAAAATTCATCTTTATCATGAAAACTTGAATCAGAAGGAGTATAAAAATAGTCATCTTCCATATCATTTTCTGAATTTATTAATATAGACATTAGTTTATTTTTTAATTTTGTTTCTTCCGAAAATATAGTATTAATTTTCTTTTCTAATTTACAATTAGGAGCAATGTGACCTAATTTTCCACATTTATAGCATTTCACTGGTGGTTTTTTATATTTACTATATTTCTTCTTTTTATTATTATAAAATTCATTATTATTATACTTATGATATCTATTATATTTATTATATTTTTTATATCTAGGTGTGTATGTATTAACACGGCATTTACCTTTGTGTTGAGTAGAAGGTGGAGAAGTACCTGTGATGCCAAAGGCTTGATAGAAGGCCCCCAATTCTTCACGTTCTAATCCATAACGACGCTGTAATTTAAAATCTTGACAAATGGTTAAAGCTTCCTTTTTAAGGAAGGCAAACAATTGGCCATAAGTAATATTAGTCAAATCTAAATTATCCGTTCCCATTTCTTTAAGTAAGCTAGTAATTAGTTTCTGAGAAAATAGGGGAGGTAAACCAGTAATAAAATTTTCTTTCCAAAAAGATTGATTACAATCAGGACGTCGTAAAACATTAGTTAAAAAGGTATATTTATACCAAAAATAATCCTTAAACATAGGACAACATAAATTAGTTAAAGAAATTTTTAGACTAGTTAATTCTTCACGTGGATTACCGATGAAATGCATCGAAAGAACATAAATCAAATAACTAGCGCCATCAGATTCATATTCTACAGTTCGTACAAGTTCATTATTTTCAGTGGTGACATCTCTATGAACTATAGTCTGATGCATTAATATTTCTAGTTGTTGAGTACGAGTAAAAATATTATCCCACCAATTTTTTAATTGGCCAGTAAATCCAGAAACTAAACATGAAGCAACTTGTCTTTGAGTCATACCATTATGCTGAGTTTGATAAGCTAAAGTAGCAGTACCCATTTCATGCAAAGTATTCATTATTTCATATTCAGATTTACCATCTATATTCCATTCATAAAGAGCATTACCATTGTATGATTTTGAAACAAATCGACTTTTCTCTTCAAATTGAATATCTGGAGGAGTAGGTCGACTATGATAATTCATTATGTTTCTATGAGACCATTTATTATTATCTCTGTATGACCTTCTATATGATCTACGTTGAATTCTATTAAGCTCTAAAGGAGGAGTATCTGAGAATTATTGTTCTAAATCTTCAATATTATCAGATTCTCTGTCAGACACAGAATTATTTTCGTTATGATCAGAATCAGATCTAGGAGCCGCTTGATTAATAACATTAAGACGTAAACCACTAAATTGTCTTTCTATAGAGGAAGTGGAACTAGAAGCTCTATTGGAACACTCTAAAGCGAGATTAATCCTTTGAACCAAAGAAATTTCTTTGGCCATATCATTAGGAAGAGAAGAAATAATTAGAGGTTTAGCTACCTCATTCGGAAAATTATTAATATTATTATTATTATTATGAGTTGAATTATCTAACTTAACAGAAATTAATTCAACTTGTTGAGAGAGAGTATGTAAAATCTGATTAGAAAAATTATTTTGTTGATATACTTTTTGAATATCATTAGACGTAACTGGACCTTGAGTATCTGTTCCTTTTTTAAAAGGAGAAGCAATTATTTCACCATCTTTTGTATTAATTTTAATAGTCTGTAAAGGAGGATGAACAGAAGAGATAATAGTATCATCATTTAATTTCCATTTTTTATATAAATTAGTCTGAACATTAATAGTGGATTCATTTTTAAAAGGAATTTTTTCTTTAGTAAAATAATAATTAAGCCAAGTGAAAAAAGGAAAATTAATCTGCTTACTAGTGATATCATTAACCCATTCAGTTTTGAGTTGAGAAATTACTGATTTATCAAATTTTTCAAACCATTGACGTTGTTCATTATTTTCTTTTGAAAAGTAATTGTGATTTAAAAATTCTTTATCCATTTGAAAAGCTTTGTTTATAACATTAAGTTCAGAAAAACGCATTTGAGACTGAGTAGGAGAACCTAAAGAAGAACTAGAGTCAGGAATGACTTCGGGTAAAGGAGCTTTAAACTTAAGCTTAGGATCTGGAGTAGAATAGGAATACCTGGGTGGTTCATGACTTACCCCGACTGAGGTACTTGGTATGTCTACAGAGTATCTAGGAGGAATCTCAGAAGGAAGTCTGCAAGAAAAAGATCTAAAGGAAGACGTATTATCGAACTTAATTAAAATTTTATTATCTGAAATTTCTTCAATATTAGCCTGAGTTCTAACAGGATTTCTTTGAGATACTATGGGTCTATCTATCATTATTTTATCAGGTATAGTAATTTCATTATGAGGAAGTAATCTAGGAGTTTGAGTGTGAATATTATCAGAATCAGTTATTACTAACACAGAATCATTAATATTAGTAGGTTTTAATTTTAAAGTGGTAGGAATCATAGACTTCATTAGCTTGAAATAAATACGATAAACTAAAACAAATTTATCAGATTCAGGGTCTAACTTTTTATTAAGAACATGAATATCTAGCATTAAAGATTTCATTATAGTTTTATCTATTAGACTAACACTAAAATTAGGAGCACAATTAAAACGAGTAGTACCATTACATAAATTAGTCTGTACTAAAGCAAGTATGGAATCATTTTATAATGAAGTAAACGATCATCACGCAAAGCCATAAAAATAGCAGTATCAACCCCACGTTTAAGTAAAGGATGTAAAGCAATTTGAATTAAATCATAATGCATAAATCTATAACCTTGAGTAAGATAATAATTAATAGCAGTATTATTTAACAAATTAATCATTTTTTTTATCTTCTTCCATGGGATGAATCTCCTCATGGATCTTAATAGAATAAGCCTTATTAAATTCTAGTAGACCTTGTGAGTAGACTGCAGAAGGACTCGTATTAGGCAAAATTTCTTTAATTAGTTCATGAGAATTAAGAATGGATGAGTATGATGATGATGATGAGATGGATGCAGATGCAGAGGTTATATTAGACTCTCTAAAAAGAAATCTACGAATTCTTTCAGCCATTATGTTTTCTAAAATTTAAACATGCCAAAACAAACACTAGAGATGTATACAAAACCTAAAGGGAACAAGGGAGTATGCGACCTGGAACACCTGTCGGCTTACCAACGGACTTATGTATGCTTCTACCTTTTACCAGACCTTAGATGAATGTATGCAAGACTCTAATGAAGCCTCAGATTGTTTAAACCTTTGGAAAACAGAGTAGTTGAAAATCGTTTGTAGAAATTGTTTGAGAAAGTTGTAATAAAACCAGGCTTTGATACCAAAGAGAGAAAGGATCGATTATACGGATGATAGAAAGTGAGAAAGAAGATGAATATGATAAGGTAAGATTAAAACTTGAAATGAAGAACAACTAAAGAGAGAAAGGATCGACTATACGGATGATAGAAAGTGAGAAAGAAGATGAATATGATAAGGTAAGATTAAAACTTGAAATGAAGAACAACTTACAAGAGATTAGAAATGAAAGTTGAAGAAAGAAAGCTGAAAACTAGAGAGAGTTGCAAAGAAGTTTTAAAAATTTGATCTTTGTTAAAAAAGGCTTCTGCCGATTACAAGAGGAGTCATTCCCTTTTATAGAGGGGAATTGGCCTATACTAATTACAAATCCGGAAATGAAGTCCGGAATTAAAGTGAAATGAAACTGAAATGTAAGTAAGTGCTATATGACCTAAGCACTTACGTCATTGCTGCATTATTACAAGTAAGTGCTATCTGACCTAAGCACTTACGTCATAAACCTAATAATTCTACTAGTGCGTAAGCACTTACATCATGAGTCTAAATTATTACTAAAAATCAAAAGGGTCTTGAGCACATGGACCCCCGAAGGGATCAAAATCATCATCAGTAGTTGGTGAAGAGTCTTCTGCTTTGTCGGTGGGTGATGACCTGGAAGCTGAAGCTGGATTAGCTGGAAGGACTTTACTTGAACTGGAAGCCTTTGTTTCGAAGTATGTCTTCAAGCATTGCTGAAGAAAATCTTGAACATCTGGAGTTGAATCTTGAACTGTTGGATTAACTTGAGCGGGATGAGGAGTAACCGCAACGGGAGTAGTCAAAGGAGAAGAAGTAGTGGTTATTATTTTCTTAGGTATAGGAACAGAGGTTTTGGCAATAAATATAATAGATATCATAAGTATAATAATAATGAATTTTATAATAATAAAAAGAAAAAATATAGTAAATATAAAAAACCACCAGTGAAATGCTATAAATGTGGAAAATTAGGTCACATAGCTCCTAATTGTAAATTAGAAAAGAAAATTAATACTATATTTTCGGAAGAAACAGAATTAAAAAATAAACAAATGTCTATATTAATAAATTCAGAAAATGATATGGAAGATGACTATTTTTATACTTCTTCTGATTCAAGTTTTCATGATAAAGATGAATTTTGTGAGTGTAAGAAAACGATTAATATGATGAATAGTGAAATAAAAATTGTTAATAACAAGAATAAAGATAAAGAAATATTATTTGATATAATAAAAGAAATTCAAGATGAAAATGTTAAAAAAGAATACTTAGAAAAATTAAAACATTTAGTATTACAAGAAAATAATCATGTATTTGATATTAAAGAACCATTTAGTCTTAATAATTTAATTGATAAATATAAAAATGAAGATAAATTTGAATTTCGTAAAACTAATAATCTTAAAGAAGAAATTAATAAATTAAAAAATGATATTAAAGAAATTAAGATAGAATTAAATAATTTACGATTAAAAGATTTAGAATTGGAAACTAAGTTAATATTAAATTCTCAGGCAAACTGGTCTAATATAGCATCTAGCTCCGGTATAATGAAAGAAAATGAAGATATTCAAATATCTAATGATATTCCTGATAATTCAAAATTTTTAAATTTAATAAATAAAGTAAAAATTGAAAAATGGTATGTAATGGTAACAATCGGGGTAGAAGACTGGTCTACTACATGTGTTGCCATGATTGAAAGTGGCGCCGACCAATCCTGCATTAATAGAGGTATAATTCCTGATTGTTATTTATCTCGTACTAAAGAAAGACTATATGCTGCTAATGGTTTAGAAATTCCTATATATGCTGAATTGAATAATGGCTATATATGTAATAATGGATATTGTTTTAAACATTCCTTTTTAATCCTTGAAAAATTCACAACTGATGTTGTTTTGGGTAATCCTTTCCTGTATCAAATTACACCTTTTAAAAAGGAAGCTAATCATATCTCTGTTAAAATATTAGGAAATAAATTATATTTTCCTTTTATTAATCCTATTCAACGGCTTGAATTAGATTTACTTCAGACTAATTCTATTTATAAACAAATTTGTATAATGAATAAGAAAAAGAACTCTTTAATGTCATTAAAGAAGGAGTTAGAATTTTCACGAATAGATGAACAATTACAAACTCCTGCTATTCTACTAAAAATAAAGAATTTAGAAGACAAGTTTAATACTTCAGTTTGTTCTGAACTTCCTAATGCTTTCTGGTCATGAAAGAAACATATTGTCTCATTACCTTATGAAAAGGATTTTAATGAATGTAATATACCTACTAAGGCTAGACCAATTCAAATGAATGAAGAGTTACTTAAATTATGTAAATCTGAAATTCATAGTTTACTTGAAAAGAAGTTAATTCGTAAATCTCACTCTGCTTGGAGTTGTGCTGCTTTTTATGTAAATAATCAAGTAGAAAAAGAGCGTGGGGTTCCTAGATTAGTGATTAATTACAAACCGTTAAATAAAGTTTTACAGTGGATTCGTTATCCCATACCTAATAAAAAAGATTTATTAAATAGGTTACATAGTGCTAAGATTTTTTCTAAGTTTGATTTGAAATCTGGTTACTGGAAAATTCAGATTAATGAAAATGACAGATATAAAACTGCGTTTACTGTACCCTTTGGACATTTTGAATGGAATGTTATGCCTTTCGGTTTAAAAAATGCTCCTTCAGAATTCCAGCGTATAATGAATGATATTTTTAATGATTATTCTAATTTTGTGCTTGTATATATTGATGATATTTTAATATATTCTAATCAAATTGATGAACATTTTAAACATTTAATTATCATTTTGAATGTCATTCAGTATAATGGTTTAGTTATTTCTGCCAAGAAAATGAAATTGTTTCAAACACAGGTTCGCTTTCTTGGACATAATATTTCTAAAGGTAAAATTACACCTATTCAAAGGACAATTGAGTTTACTGAAAAATTTCCTAATGAAATTAAGGATAAAAACCAATTACAACGGTTTTTAGGCTGTCTTAATTATATCGCTGATTTTTTCCCTAATATGCGAACTTTATGTGGACCTTTGTATGAGAGGTTGCAGAAGACTCCTCCACCCTGGACAGGAAAACATACTAATTTGATTAAAGAAATAAAAAGTAAAGTTAAAACTTTACCTTGTCTAGGCATTCCGCATCCACATGCATTCATGATTATTGAGACAGATGCCTCCAATGAAGGGTATGGTGGCATTCTGAAACAAAAAATTCATGCATCATCTTTAGAAGAGTTAGTCCGGTACCATTCGGGTGTTTGGTCCGGCCCTCAGAAAAATTACTCTACTGTTAAAAAAGAAATTTTATCAATTGTTTTATGCATTTCTAAATTTCAAGATGATTTTATAATAAAAAGTTTTTATTACGAGTTGACTGTAAGTCAGCTAAAGAAATTTTGCAAAAAGATGTTAAGAATTTGGTTTCAAAACAAATTTTTGCTCGTTGGCAGGCTATCCTTTCTGTCTTTGATTTTGATATTAAATTCATCAAAGGCGAATCTAATTCTCTTCCTGACTTTCTTACTCGTGAATTTCTTACAGGTCATTCACATGTCTAAAGATCCGGGTAAGCAACCCATCTCTCGTACTCCCCAAGACTATTTCATGTCTAATCCTCCTCGTCCTCTTCAGCCTACTGTCCCTACAAATGACTTTTCTCCTTTGTCTTATATTAATGCTGCCCAGACTCCTTTTGCTAAATTATCTAATAGTCCAGTCCGTCCTTCATCTCCTTCTTCTCAGTCTAATTCCGCTCCTTATATTCAAAAGAAAGATTTTGAATATATGATGTTGACTCATTTCCAAACTCCTCCCGAAAATAATGATGTGAAAAATTATGTTTCTCGCCTTTTTCTCCCTAATAATCAATGGTTTACTGATGATAAATTTAAAAACCAGAAGTATTATGAACTCATTCTTGTAGATACTCATTCGGTTACAATTACTCATTTTCCTGATAAAAAAGACTCCTCCCATATAGCCTACTCCAAATTCATTATTAATAAAGTCATGAGTCCCCGTGAGTTTACTTCGATTCATGATAAAGTTTTATTCTCAGGAAGATATATTCCTGAGGGATTTAATTACACTGATTACATGTTGGCATTTTATCGATGCCTTTATTTTCGCTCTTTTAATCACTCATGGTTCATTAGTTTTTCTAATAAGTTTAATACTCAAGTACCTATGTGGTTTTATGATTGGTGGAAACTACTAGGTGCCATTCCTGATATTTTGCCCCCCATTACTGAAAAAGGATTTCAAACCTACAAGAAAAAATGTAGGTTAATAGATTATCAGGCCTCATTCCTGTTTCATGCAGTATTTCGCATTCCCTACATTTTAGCATGGAGTTGGCAGATCAAACAACTCCAACCAGAGACTCCTTGTGCCTTAATCCGCCAAATTAATGTTAAATGGTGGATTCAGTTTAATGAAGATCAAAGTAATTCCCAGGTCATTTTAAAATATTTAGAAACTGGGGAAAATAAAAAATTAAGGTTAATCAAACTCCTCAATCACCGACTCCTCAAAAAACTCCGATTACTGAAATCTATCCAGTGACTCCTGCCAAAACCTCTGTTCCTATACCTAAGAAAATAATAACCACTACTTCTTCTCCTTTGACTACTCCCGTTGCGGTTACTCCTCATCCCGCTCAAGTTAATCCAACAGTTCAAGATTCAACTCCAGATGTTCAAGATTTTCTTCAGCAATGCTTGAAGACATACTTCGAAACAAAGGCTTCCAGTTCAAGTAAAGTCCTTCCAGCTAATCCAGCTTCAGCTTCCAGGTCATCACCCACCGACAAAGCAGAAGACTCTTCACCAACTACTAATGATGATTTTGATCCCTTCGGGGGTCCATGAAATAACTCATCAAAACACAAATATGAAGTTCAAAGTCTCAATTCCACCTATTACATATACCTAAACATCAATAACTCGTAAAAACACAAATATGAACTTCAAAAAATAATTCTATCTATTCCGTATGCGAATACATCAATTAATAACTCATCAAAACACAAATATGAACTTCAAAATCACAATTCTACCTATCCCATATACCAAAACATCAATAACTCATCAAAACACAAATATGAACTTCACAATAAAAATTCTACCTATTTCATATACCAAAACATCAATAACTCATCAAAACACAAATATGAACTTCAAAATCACAATTCTACCTATTCCATATAACAAAACATAATATAACTCATCAAAACACAAATATGAACTTCAAAATCACAATTCTACCTATTCCATATACCAAAACATCAATAACTCATTAAAACACAAATATGAACTTCAAAATCTCAATTCTACCTATTCCGTATACCAAAACATCAATGAATAACTCATCAAAACACAAATATGAAATGCAAAATCACAATTCTACCTATTCTATATACCAAAACATCAATAACTCATCAAAACACAAATATGAACTTCAAAAAATAATTTCTACCTATTCCATATACCAAAACATCAATTAATAACTCAACAAAACACAAATATGAACTTCGAAATCACAATTCTACCTATCCCATATACCAAAACATCAATAACTCATCAAAACAGAAATATGAACTTCACAATAAAATTTCTACCTATTCCATATACCAAAACATCAATCACTCATCAAAACACAAATATGAACTTCAAAATCACAATTCTACCTATTCCATATAACAAAACATAATATAACTCATCAAAACACAAATATTACTTCAAAATCACAATTCTACCTATTTCATATACCAAAACATCAATAACTCATCAAAACACAAATATGAACTTCAAAATCTCAATTCTACCTATTCCATATACCAAAACATCAATAACTCATCAAAACACAAATATAAACTTCAAAATCACAATTCTACCTATTTCATATAACAAAACATAATATAACTCATCAAAACACAAATATGAACTTCACAATAAAAATTCTACCTATTCCATATACCAAAACATCAATAGTTCATCAAAACACAAATATTAACTTCAAAATCACAATTCTACCTATTCCATAAACCAAAACATCAATAACTCATCAAAACACAAACATGAACTTCAAAATCACAATTCTACCTATTCCATATAACCAAACATCAATAACTCATCAAAACACAAACATGAACTTCAAAATCACAATTCTACCTATTCCATATACCAAAACATCAATAACTCATCAAAACACAAATATGAACTTCAAAATCTCAATTCTACCTATTCCACATACCAAAACATCAATAACTCATCAAAACACAAATATGAACTTCAAAATCTCAATTCTACCTATTCCACATACCAAAACATCAATGAATAACTCATCCAAAACACAAATATGAACTGCAAAATCACAATTCTACCTATTCCATATACCAAAACATCAATAACTCATCAAAACAGAAATATGAACATCACAATAAAAATTCTACCTATTCCATATACCAAAACATCAATCACTCATCAAAACACAAATATGAACTTCAAATCACAATTCTACCTATTCCATATAACAAAACATAATATAACTCATCAAAACACAAATATTACTTCAAAATCACAATTCTACCTATTTCATATACCAAAACATCAATAACTCATCAAAAACACAAATATGAACTTCAAAATCTCAATTCTACCTATTCCATATACCAAAACATCATTGAATAACTCACCAAAACACAAATATGAAATGCAAGATCACAATTCTACCTATTCCATATACCAAAACATCAATAACTCATCAAAACACAAATATGAACTTCAAAAAACAATTTCTACCTATTCCATATACCAAAACATCAATTAATAACTCATCTAAACACAAATATGAACTTCAAAATCACAATTCTACCTATCCCATATACCAAAACATCAATAACTCATCAAAACACAAATATGAAATGCAAAATCACAATTCTACCTATTCTATATACCAAAACATCAATAACTCATCAAAACACAAATATGAACTTCAAAAAATAATTTCTACCTATTCCATATACCAAAACATCAATTAATAACTCAACAAAACACCAATATGAACTTCGAAATCACAATTCTACCTATCCCATATACCAAAACATCAATAACTCATCAAAACAGAAATATGAACTTCACAATAAAATTTCTACCTATTCCATATACCAAAACATCAATCACTCATCAAAACACAAATATGAACTTCAAAATCACAATTCTACCTATTCCATATAACAAAACATAATATAACTCATCAAAACACAAATATTACTTCAAAATCACAATTCTACCTATTTCATATACCAAAACATCAATAACTCATCAAAACACAAATATGAACTTCAAAATCTCAATTCTACCTATTCCATATACCAAAACATCAATAACTCATCAAAACACAAATATAAACTTCAAAATCACAATTCTACCTATTTCATATAACAAAACATAATATAACTCATCAAAACACAAATATGAACTTCACAATAAAAATTCTACCTATTCCATATACCAAAACATCAATAGTTCATCAAAACACAAATATTAACTTCAAAATCACAATTCTACCTATTCCATAAACCAAAACATCAATAACTCATCAAAACACAAACATGAACTTCAAAATCACAATTCTACCTATTCCATATAACCAAACATCAATAACTCATCAAAACACAAACATGAACTTCAAAATCACAATTCTACCTATTCCATATACCAAAACATCAATAACTCATCAAAACACAAATATGAACTTCAAAATCTCAATTCTACCTATTCCACATACCAAAACATCAATAACTCATCAAAACACAAATATGAACTTCAAAATCTCAATTCTACCTATTCCACATACCAAAACATCAATGAATAACTCATCCAAAACACAAATATGAACTGCAAAATCACAATTCTACCTATTCCATATACCAAAACATCAATAACTCATCAAAACAGAAATATGAACTTCACAATAAAAATTCTACCTATTCCATATACCAAAACATCAATCACTCATCAAAACACAAATATGAACTTCAAATCACAATTCTACCTATTCCATATAACAAAACATAATATAACTCATCAAAACACAAATATTACTTCAAAATCACTATTCTACCTATTTCATATACCAAAACATCAATAACTCATCAAAAACACAAATATGAACTTCAAAATCTCAATTCTACCTATTCCATATACCAAAACATCATTGAATAACTCACCAAAACACAAATATGAAATGCAAGATCACAATTCTACCTATTCCATATACCAAAACATCAATAACTCATCAAAACACAAATATGAACTTCAAAAAACAATTTCTACCTATTCCATATACCAAAACATCAATTAATAACTCATCTAAACACAAATATGAACTTCAAAATCACAATTCTACCTATCCCATATACCAAAACATCAATAACTCATCAAAACACAAATATGAACTTTAAAATCACAATACTACCTATTCCATATACCAAAACATCAATCAAAAACTCAAAAAAACACAAATATGAAATTCACAATAAAAATTCTACCTATTCCATATACCAAAACATCAATAACTCATCAAAACACAAATATAAACTTCAAAATCACAATTCTACCTATTCCATATAACAAAACATAATATAACTCATCAAAACACAAATATGAACTTCACATTAAAAATTCTACCTATTCCATATACCAAAACATCAATAGCTCATCAAAACACAAATATGAACTTCAAAATCACAATTCTACCTATTCCATATACCAAAACATCAATTACTCATCAAAACACAAATATGAACTTCACAATAAAAACTCTACCTATTCCATATACCAAAACATCAATAGCTCATCAAAACACAAATATGAACTTCAAAATCACAATTCTACCTATTCCATATAACAAAACATCAATCAAAAACTCAAAAAAACACAAATATGAACTTCACAATAAAAATTCTACCTATTCCATATACCAAAACATCAATAACTCATCAAAACACAAATATAAACTTCAAAATCACAATTCTACCTATTCCATATAACAAAACATAATATAACTCATCAAAACACAAATATGAACTTCACATTAAAAATTCTACCTATTCCATATACCAAAACATCAATAGCTCATCAAAACACAAATATGAACTTCAAAATCACAATTCTACCTATTCCATATACCAAAACATCAATTACTCATCAAAACACAAATATGAACTTCACAATAAAAACTCTACCTATTCCATATACCAAAACATCAATAGCTCATCAAAACACAAATATGAACTTCAAAATCACAATTCTACCTATTCCATATACCAAAACATCAATAACTCATCAAAACACAAATATGAACTTCAAAAAACAATTTCTACCTATTCCATATACAAAAACATCATTTAATAACTCATCAAAACACAAATATGAACTTCAAAATCACAATTCTAACTATCCCATATATCAAAACACAAATATGAACTGCAAAATCACAATTCTACCTATTCCATATACCAAAACATCAATAACTCATCAAAACAGAAATATGAACTTCAAATCACAATTCTACCTATTCCATATAACAAAACATAATATAACTCATCAAAACACAAATATTACTTCAAAATCACAATTCTACCTATTTCATATACCAAAACATCAATAACTCATCAAAAACACAAATATGAACTTCAAAATCTCAATTCTACCTATTCCATATACCAAAACATCATTGAATAACTCACCAAAACACAAATATGAAATGCAAGATCACAATTCTACCTATTCCATATACCAAAACATCAATAACTCATCAAAACACAAATATGAACCTCAAAAAACAATTTCTACCGATTCCATATACCAAAACATCAATTAATAACTCATCTAAACACAAATATGAACTTCAAAAAACAATTTCTACCTATTCCATATACCAAAACATCAATTAATAACTCAACAAAACACAAATATGAACTTCAAAATCACGATTCTACCTATCCCATATACCAAAACATCAATAACTCATCAAAACACAAACATGAACTTCAAAAAACACTTTCTACCTATTCCATATACCAAAACATCAATTAATAACTCATCTAAACACAAATATGAACTTCAAAATCACAATTCTACCTATTTCATATACCAAAACATCAATAACTCATCAAAACACAAATATGAACTTCAAAATCTCAATTCTACCTATTCCATATACCAAAACATCAATAACTCATCAAAACACAAATATGAACTTCAAAAAACAATTTCTACCTATTCCATATACCAAAACATCAATTAATAACTCATCTAAACACAAATATGAACTTCAAAATCACAATACTACCTATCCCATATACCAAAACATCAATAACTCATCAAAACACAAATATGAACTTTAAAATCACAATAATACCTATTCCATATACCAAAACATCAATCAATAACTCAAAAAAACACAAATATGAACTTCACAATAAAAATTCTACCTATTCCATATACCAAAACATCAATAACTCATCAAAACACAAATATAAACTTCAAAATCACAATTCTACCTATTTCATATAACAAAACATAATATAACTCATCAAAACACAAATATGAACTTCACAATAAAAATTCTACCTATTCCATATACCAAAACATCAATAGTTCATCAAAACACAAATATTAACTTCAAAATCACAATTCTACCTATTCCATAAACCAAAACATCAATAACTCATCAAAACACAAACATGAACTTCAAAATCACAATTCTACCTATTCCATATAACAAAACATCAATAACTCATCAAAACACAAACATGAACTTCAAAATCACAATTCTACCTATTCCATATACCAAAACATCAATAACTCATCAAAACACAAATATGAACTTCAAAATCTCAATTCTACCTATTCCACATACCAAAACATCTATAACTCATCAAAACACAAATATGAACTTCAAAATCTCAATTCTACCAATTCCACATACCAAAACATCAATGAATAACTCATCCAAAACACAAATATGAACTGCAAAATCACAATTCTGCCTATTCCACATACCAAAACATCAATAACTCATCAAAACAGAAATATGAACTTCACAATAAAAATTCTACCTATTCCATATACCAAAACATCAATCACTCATCAAAACACAAATATGAACTTCAAATCACAATTCTACCTATTCCATATAACAAAACATAATATAACTCATCAAAACACAAATATGAACTTCAAAATCACAATTCTACCTATCCCATATACCAAAACATCAATAACTCATCAAAACACAAATATGAACTTTAAAATCACAATACTACCTATTCCATATACCAAAACATCAATCAAAAACTCAAAAAAACACAAATATGAACTTCACAATAAAAATTCTACCTATTCCAGATACCAAAACATCAATAACTCATCAAAACACAAATATAAACTTCAAAATCACAATTCTACCTATTCCATATACCAAAACATCAATTACTCATCAAAACACAAATATGAACTTCACAATAAAAACTCTACCTATTCCATATACCAAAACATCAATAGCTCATCAAAACACAAATATGAACTTCAAAATCACAATTCTACCTATTCCATATAACAAAACATCAAACAAAAACTCAAAAAAACACAAATATGAACTTCACAATAAAAATTCTACCTATTCCATATACCAAAACATCAATAACTCATCAAAACACAAATATAAACTTCAAAATCACAATTCTACCTATTCCATATAACAAAACATAATATAACTCATCAAAACACAAATATGAACTTCACATTAAAAATTCTACCTATTCCATATACCAAAACATCAATAGCTCATCAAAACACAAATATGAACTTCAAAATCACAATTCTACCTATTCCATATACCAAAACATCAATTACTCATCAAAACACAAATATGAACTTCACAATAAAAACTCTACCTATTCCATATACCAAAACATCAATAGCTCATCAAAACACAAATATGAACTTCAAAATCACAATTCTACCTATTCCATATACCAAAACATCAATAACTCATCAAAACACAAATATGAACTTCAAAAAACAATTTCTACCTATTCCATATACAAAAACATCATTTAATAACTCATCAAAACACAAATATGAACTTCAAAATCACAATTCTAACTATCCCATATAACAAAACACAAATATGAACTGCAAAATCACAATTCTACCTATTCCATATACCAAAACATCAATAACTCATCAAAACAGAAATATGAACTTCAAATCACAATTCTACCTATTTCATATAACAAAACATAATATAACTCATCAAAACACAAATATTACTTCAAAATCACAATTCTACCTATTTCATATACCAAAACATCAATAACTCATCAAAAACACAAATATGAACTTCAAAATCTCAATTCTACCTATTCCATATACCAAAACATCAATAACTCATCAAAAACACAAATATGAACTTCAAAATCTCAATTCTACCTATTCCATATACCAAAACATCATTGAATAACTCACCAAAACACAAATATGAAATGCAAGATCACAATTCTACCTATTCCATATACCAAAACATCAATAACTCATCAAAACACAAATATGAACCTCAAAAAACAATTTCTACCTATTCCATATACCAAAACATCAATTAATAACTCATCTAAACACAAATATGAACTTCAAAAAACAATTTCTACCTATTCCATATACCAAAACATCAATTAATAACTCAACAAAACACAAATATGAACTTCAAAATCACGATTCTACCTATCCCATATACCAAAACATCAATAACTCATCAAAACACAAACATGAACTTCAAAAAACACTTTCTACCTATTCCATATACCAAAACATCAATTAATAACTCATCTAAACACAAATATGAACTTCAAAATCACAATTCTACCTATTTCATATACCAAAACATCAATAACTCATCAAAACACAAATATGAACTTCAAAATCTCAATTCTACCTATTCCATATACCAAAACATCAATAACTCATCAAAACACAAATATGAACTTCAAAAAACAATTTCTACCTATTCCATATACCAAAACATCAATTAATAACTCATCTAAACACAAATATGAACTTCAAAATCACAATACTACCTATCCCATATACCAAAACATCAATAACTCATCAAAACACAAATATGAACTTTAAAATCACAATAATACCTATTCCATATACCAAAACATCAATCAATAACTCAAAAAAACACAAATATGAACTTCACAATAAAAATTCTACCTATTCCATATACCAAAACATCAATAACTCATCAAAACACAAATATAAACTTCAAAATCACAATTCTACCTATTTCATATAACAAAACATAATATAACTCATCAAAACACAAATATGAACTTCACAATAAAAATTCTACCTATTCCATATACCAAAACATCAATAGTTCATCAAAACACAAATATTAACTTCAAAATCACAATTCTACCTATTCCATAAACCAAAACATCAATAACTCATCAAAACACAAACATGAACTTCAAAATCACAATTCTACCTATTCCATATAACAAAACATCAATAACTCATCAAAACACAAACATGAACTTCAAAATCACAATTCTACCTATTCCATATACCAAAACATCAATAACTCATCAAAACACAAATATGAACTTCAAAATCTCAATTCTACCTATTCCACATACCAAAACATCTATAACTCATCAAAACACAAATATGAACTTCAAAATCTCAATTCTACCAATTCCACATACCAAAACATCAATGAATAACTCATCCAAAACACAAATATGAACTGCAAAATCACAATTCTGCCTATTCCACATACCAAAACATCAATAACTCATCAAAACAGAAATATGAACTTCACAATAAAAATTCTACCTATTCCATATACCAAAACATCAATCACTCATCAAAACACAAATATGAACTTCAAATCACAATTCTACCTATTCCATATAACAAAACATAATATAACTCATCAAAACACAAATATGAACTTCAAAATCACAATTCTACCTATCCCATATACCAAAACATCAATAACTCATCAAAACACAAATATGAACTTTAAAATCACAATACTACCTATTCCATATACCAAAACATCAATCAAAAACTCAAAAAAACACAAATATGAACTTCACAATAAAAATTCTACCTATTCCAGATACCAAAACATCAATAACTCATCAAAACACAAATATAAACTTCAAAATCACAATTCTACCTATTCCATATACCAAAACATCAATTACTCATCAAAACACAAATATGAACTTCACAATAAAAACTCTACCTATTCCATATACCAAAACATCAATAGCTCATCAAAACACAAATATGAACTTCAAAATCACAATTCTACCTATTCCATATAACAAAACATCAATCAAAAACTCAAAAAAACACAAATATGAACTTCACAATAAAAATTCTACCTATTCCATATACCAAAACATCAATAACTCATCAAAACACAAATATAAACTTCAAAATCACAATTCTACCTATTCCATATAACAAAACATAATATAACTCATCAAAACACAAATATGAACTTCACATTAAAAATTCTACCTATTCCATATACCAAAACATCAATAGCTCATCAAAACACAAATATGAACTTCAAAATCACAATTCTACCTATTCCATATACCAAAACATCAATTACTCATCAAAACACAAATATGAACTTCACAATAAAAACTCTACCTATTCCATATACCAAAACATCAATAGCTCATCAAAACACAAATATGAACTTCAAAATCACAATTCTACCTATTCCATATACCAAAACATCAATAACTCATCAAAACACAAATATGAACTTCAAAAAACAATTTCTACCTATTCCATATACAAAAACATCATTTAATAACTCATCAAAACACAAATATGAACTTCAAAATCACAATTCTAACTATCCCATATAACAAAACACAAATATGAACTGCAAAATCACAATTCTACCTATTCCATATACCAAAACATCAATAACTCATCAAAACAGAAATATGAACTTCAAATCACAATTCTACCTATTTCATATAACAAAACATAATATAACTCATCAAAACACAAATATTACTTCAAAATCACAATTCTACCTATTTCATATACCAAAACATCAATAACTCATCAAAAACACAAATATGAACTTCAAAATCTCAATTCTACCTATTCCATATACCAAAACATCATTGAATAACTCACCAAAACACAAATATGAAATGCAAGATCACAATTCTACCTATTCCATATACCAAAACATCAATAACTCATCAAAACACAAATATAAACTTCAAAATCACAATTCTACCTATTTCATATAACAAAACATAATATAACTCATCAAAACACAAATATGAACTTCACATTAAAAATTCTACCTATTCCATATACCAAAACATCAATAGCTCATCAAAACACAAATATGAACTTCAAAATCACAATTCTACCTATTCCATATACCAAAACATCAATTACTCATCAAAACACAAATATGAACTTCACAATAAAAACTCTACCTATTCCATATACCAAAACATCAATAGCTCATCAAAACACAAATATGAACTTCAAAATCACAATTCTACCTATTCCATATAACAAAACATCAATCAAAAACTCAAAAAAACACAAATATGAACTTCACAATAAAAATTCTACCTATTCCATATACCAAAACATCAATAACTCATCAAAACACAAATATAAACTTCAAAATCACAATTCTACCTATTCCATATAACAAAACATAATATAACTCATCAAAACACAAATATGAACTTCACATTAAAAATTCTACCTATTCCATATACCAAAACATCAATAGCTCATCAAAACACAAATATGAACTTCAAAATCACAATTCTACCTATTCCATATACCAAAACATCAATTACTCATCAAAACACAAATATGAACTTCACAATAAAAACTCTACCTATTCCATATACCAAAACATCAATAGCTCATCAAAACACAAATATGAACTTCAAAATCACAATTCTACCTATTCCATATACCAAAACATCAATAACTCATCAAAACACAAATATGAACTTCAAAAAACAATTTCTACCTATTCCATATACAAAAACATCATTTAATAACTCATCAAAACACAAATATGAACTTCAAAATCACAATTCTAACTATCCCATATATCAAAACACAAATATGAACTGCAAAATCACAATTCTACCTATTCCATATACCAAAACATCAATAACTCATCAAAACAGAAATATGAACTTCAAATCACAATTCTACCTATTCCATATAACAAAACATAATATAACTCATCAAAACACAAATATTACTTCAAAATCACAATTCTACCTATTTCATATACCAAAACATCAATAACTCATCAAAAACACAAATATGAACTTCAAAATCTCAATTCTACCTATTCCATATACCAAAACATCATTGAATAACTCACCAAAACACAAATATGAAATGCAAGATCACAATTCTACCTATTCCATATACCAAAACATCAATAACTCATCAAAACACAAATATGAACCTCAAAAAACAATTTCTACCGATTCCATATACCAAAACATCAATTAATAACTCATCTAAACACAAATATGAACTTCAAAAAACAATTTCTACCTATTCCATATACCAAAACATCAATTAATAACTCAACAAAACACAAATATGAACTTCAAAATCACGATTCTACCTATCCCATATACCAAAACATCAATAACTCATCAAAACACAAACATGAACTTCAAAAAACACTTTCTACCTATTCCATATACCAAAACATCAATTAATAACTCATCTAAACACAAATATGAACTTCAAAATCACAATTCTACCTATTTCATATACCAAAACATCAATAACTCATCAAAACACAAATATGAACTTCAAAATCTCAATTCTACCTATTCCATATACCAAAACATCAATAACTCATCAAAACACAAATATGAACTTCAAAAAACAATTTCTACCTATTCCATATACCAAAACATCAATTAATAACTCATCTAAACACAAATATGAACTTCAAAATCACAATACTACCTATCCCATGTACCAAAACATCAATAACTCATCAAAACACAAATATGAACTTTAAAATCACAATAATACCTATTCCATATACCAAAACATCAATCAATAACTCAAAAAAACACAAATATGAACTTCACAATAAAAATTCTACCTATTCCATATACCAAAACATCAATAACTCATCAAAACACAAATATAAACTTCAAAATCACAATTCTACCTATTTCATATAACAAAACATAATATAACTCATCAAAAAACAAATATGAACTTCACAATAAAAATTCTACCTATTCCATATACCAAAACATCAATAGTTCATCAAAACACAAATATTAACTTCAAAATCACAATTCTACCTATTCCATAAACCAAAACATCAATAACTCATCAAAACACAAACATGAACTTCAAAATCACAATTCTACCTATTCCATATAACAAAACATCAATAACTCATCAAAACACAAACATGAACTTCAAAATCACAATTCTACCTATTCCATATACCAAAACATCAATAACTCATCAAAACACAAATATGAACTTCAAAATCTCAATTCTACCTATTCCACATACCAAAACATCAATAACTCATCAAAACACAAATATGAACTTCAAAATCTCAATTCTACCAATTCCACATACCAAAACATCAATGAATAACTCATCCAAAACACAAATATGAACTGCAAAATCACAATTCTGCCTATTCCACATACCAAAACATCAATAACTCATCAAAATAGAAATATGAACTTCACAATAAAAATTCTACCTATTCCATATACCAAAACATCAATCACTCATCAAAACACAAATATGAACTTCAAATCACAATTCTACCTATTCCATATAACAAAACATAATATAACTCATCAAAACACAAATATGAACTTCAAAATCACAATTCTACCTATCCCATATACCAAAACATCAATAACTCATCAAAACACAAATATGAACTTTAAAATCACAATACTACCTATTCCATATACCAAAACATCAATCAAAAACTCAAAAAAACACAAATATGAACTTCACATTAAAAATTCTACCTATTCCATATACCAAAACATCAATAGCTCATCAAAACACAAATATGAACTTCAAAATCACAATTCTACCTATTCCATATACCAAAACATCAATTACTCATCAAAACACAAATATGAACTTCACAATAAAAACTCTACCTATTCCATATACCAAAACATCAATAGCTCATCAAAACACAAATATGAACTTCAAAATCACAATTCAACCTATTCCATATAACAAAACATCAATCAAAAACTCAAAAAAACACAAATATGAACTTCACAATAAAAATTCTACCTATTCCATATACCAAAACATCAATAACTCATCAAAACACAAATATAAACTTCAAAATCACAATTCTACCTATTCCATATAACAAAACATAATATAACTCATCAAAACACAAATATGAACTTCACATTAAAAATTCTACCTATTCCATATACCAAAACATCAATAGCTCATCAAAACACAAATATGAACTTCAAAATCACAATTCTACCTATTCCATATACCAAAACATCAATTACTCATCAAAACACAAATATGAACTTCACAATAAAAACTCTACCTATTCCATATACCAAAACATCAATAGCTCATCAAAACACAAATATGAACTTCAAAATCACAATTCTACCTATTCCATATACCAAAACATCAATAACTCATCAAAACACAAATATGAACTTCAAAAAACAATTTCTACCTATTCCATATACAAAAACATCATTTAATAACTCATCAAAACACAAATATGAACTTCAAAATCACAATTCTAACTATCCCATATAACAAAACACAAATATGAACTGCAAAATCACAATTCTACCTATTCCATATACCAAAACATCAATAACTCATCAAAACAGAAATATGAACTTCAAATCACAATTCTACCTATTCCATATAACAAAACATAATATAACTCATCAAAACACAAATATTACTTCAAAACCACAATTCTACCTATTTCATATACCAAAACATCAATAACTCATCAAAAACACAAATATGAACTTCAAAATCTCAATTCTACCTATTCCATATACCAAAACATCATTGAATAACTCACCAAAACACAAATATGAAATGCAAGATCACAATTCTACCTATTCCATATACCAAAACATCAATAACTCATCAAAACACAAATATGAACCTCAAAAAACAATTTCTACCGATTCCATATACCAAAACATCAATTAATAACTCATCTAAACACAAATATGAACTTCAAAAAACAATTTCTACCTATTCCATATACCAAAACATCAATTAATAACTCAACAAAACACAAATATGAACTTCAAAATCACAATTCTACCTATCCCATATACCAAAACATCAATAACTTATCAAAACACAAATATGAACTTCAAAAAACAATTTCTACCTATTCCATATACCAAAACATCAATTAATAACTCATCTAAACACAAATATGAACTTCAAAATCACAATTCTACCTATTTCATATACCAAAACATCAATAACTCATCAAAACACAAATATGAACTTCAAAATCTCAATTCTACCTATTCCATATACCAAAACATCAATAACTCATCAAAACACAAATATGAACTTCAAAAAACAATTTCTACCTATTCCATATACCAAAACATCAATTAATAACTCATCTAAACACAAATATGAACTTCAAAATCACAATACTACCTATCCCATATACCAAAACATCAATAACTCATCAAAACACAAATATGAACTTTAAAATCACAATAATACCTATTCCATATACCAAAACATCAATCAATAACTCAAAAAAACACAAATATGAACTTCACAATAAAAATTCTAACTATTCCATATACCAAAACATCAATAACTCATCAAAACACAAATATAAACTTCAAAATCACAATTCTACCTATTTCATATAACAAAACATAATATAACTCATCAAAACACAAATATGAACTTCACAATAAAAATTCTACCTATTCCATATACCAAAACATCAATAGTTCATCAAAACACAAATATTAACTTCAAAATCACAATTCTACCTATTCCATAAACCAAAACATCAATAACTCATCAAAAACACAAATATGAACTTCAAAATCTCAATTCTACCTATTCCATATACCAAAACATCATTGAATAACTCACCAAAACACAAATATGAAATGCAAGATCACAATTCTACCTATTCCATATACCAAAACATCAATAACTCATCAAAACACAAATATGAACTTCGAAAAACAATTTCTACCTATTCCATATACCAAAACATCAATTAATAACTCATCTAAACACAAATATGAACTTCAAAATCACAATTCTACCTATCCCATATACCAAAACATCAATAACTCATCAAAACACAAATATGAACTTTAAAATCACAATACTACCTATTCCATATACCAAAACATCAATCAATAACTCAAAAAAACACAAATATGAACTTCACAATAAAAATTCTACCTATTCCATATACCAAAACATCAATAACTCAACAAAACACAAATATAAACTTCAAAATCACAATTCTACCTATTCCATATAACAAAACATAATATAACTCATCAAAACACAAATATTACTTCAAAATCACAATTCTACCTATTTCATATACCAAAACATCAATAACTCATCAAAAACACAAATATGAACTTCAAAATCTCAATTCTACCTATTCCATATACCAAAACATCATTGAATAACTCACCAAAACACAAATATGAAATGCAAGATCACAATTCTACCTATTCCATATACCAAAACATCAATAACTCATCAAAACACAAATATGAACTTCGAAAAACAATTTCTACCTATTCCATATACCAAAACATCAATTAATAACTCATCTAAACACAAATATGAACTTCAAATTCACAATTCTACCTATCCCATATACCAAAATATCAATAACTCATCAAAACACAAATATGAACTTTAAAATCACAATACTACCTATTCCATATACCAAAACATCAATCAATAACTCAAAAAAACACAAATATGAACTTCACAATAAAAATTCTACCTATTCCATATACTAAAACATCAATAACTCAACAAAACACAAATATAAACTTCAAAATCACAATTCTACCTATTCCATGTAACAAAACATAATATAACTCATCAAAACACAAATATGAACTTCACATTAAAAATTCTACCTATTCCATATACCAAAACATCAATAGCTCATCAAAACACAAATATGAACTTCAAAATCACAATTCTACCTATTCCATATACCAAAACATCAATTACTCATCAAAACACAAATATGAACTTAACAATAAAAACTCTACCTATTCCATATACCAAAACATCAATAGCTCATCAAAACACAAATATGAACTTCAAAATCACAATTCTACCTATTCCATATAACAAAACATCAATAACTCATCAAAACACAAATATGAACTTCAAAATCACAATTCTACCTATTCCATATACCAAAACATCAATAACTCATCAAAACACAAATATGAACTTCAAAAAACAATTTCTACCTATTCCATATACAAAAACATCAATTAATAACTCATCAAAACACAAATATGAACTTCAAAATCACAATTCTAACTATCCCATATATCAAAACACAAATATGAACTGCAAAATCACAATTCTACCAATTCCATATACCAAAACATCAATTACTCATCAAAACACAAATATGAACTTCACAATAAAAACTCTACCTATTCCATATACCAAAACATCAATAGCTCATCAAAACACAAATATGAACTTCAAAATCACAATTCTACCTATTCCATATAACAAAACATCAATAACTCATCAAAACACAAATATGAACTTCAAAATCACAATTCTACCTATTCCATATACCAAAACATCAATAGCTCATCAAAACACAAATATGAACTTCAAAATCACAATTCTACCTATTCCATATAACAAAACATCAATAACTCATCAAAACAGAAATATGAACTTCAAAATCACAATTCTACCTATTCCATATACCAAAACATCAATAACTCATCAAAACACAAATATGAACTTCAAAAAACAATTTCTACCTATTCCATATACAAAAACATCAATTAATAACTCATCAAAACACAAATATGAACTTCAAAATCACAATTCTAACTATCCCATATATCAAAACACAAATATGAACTGCAAAATCACAATTCTACCAATTCCATATACCAAAAAATCAATAACTCATCAAAACAGAAATATGAACTTCACAATAAAAATTCTACCTATTCCATATACCAAAACATCAATCACTCATCAAAACACAAATATGAACTTCAAATCACAATTCTACCTATTCCATATAACAAAACATAATATAACTCATCAAAACGCAAATATTACTTCAAAATCACAATTCTACCTATTTCATATACCAAAACATCAATAACTCATCAAAAACACAAATATGAACTTCAAAATCTCAATTCTACCTATTCCATATACCAAAACATCATTGAATAACTCACCAAAACACAAATATGAAATGCAAGATCACAATTCTACCTATTCCATATACCAAAACATCAATAACTCATCAAAACACAAATATGAACTTCAAAAAACAATTTCTACCGATTCCATATACCAAAACATCAATTAATAACTCATCTAAACAAAAATATGAACTTCAAAAAACAATTTCTACCTATTCCATATACCAAAACATCAATTAATAACTCAACAAAACACAAATATGAACTTCAAAATCACAATTCTACCTATCCCATATACCAAAATATCAATAACTCATCAAAACAGAAATATGAACTTCACAATAAAAATTCTACCTATTCCATATACCAAAACATCAATCACTCATCAAAACACAAATATGAACTTCAAAATCACAATTCTACCTATTCCATATAACAAAACATAATATAACTCATCAAAACACAAATATTACTTCAAAATCACAATTCTACCTATTTCATATACCAAAACATCAATAACTCATCAAAACACAAATATGAACTTCAAAATCTCAATTCTACCTATTCCATATACCAAAACATCAATAACTCATCAAAACACAAATATGAACTTCAAAAAACAATTTCTACCTATTCCATATACAAAAACATCAATTAATAACTCATCAAAACACAAATATGAACTTCAAAATCACAATTCTAACTATCCCATATATCAAAACACAAATATGAACTTCAAAATCACAATTCTACCTATCCCATATACCAAAACATCAATAACTCATCAAAACAGAAATATGAACTTCAAAAAACAATTTCTACCTATTCCATATACCAAAACATCAATTAATAACTCATCTAAACACAAATATGAACTTCAAAATCACAATTCTACCTATTTCATATACCAAAACATCAATAACTCATCAAAACACAAATATGAACTTCAAAAAACAATTTCTACCTATTCCATATACCAAAACATCAATTAATAACTCATCAAAACACAAATATGAACTTCAAAATCAAAATTCTACCTATTCCATATACCAAAACATCAATAACTCATCAAAACACAAATATGAACTTCAAAATCACAATTCTACCTATTCCATATAACAAAACATCAATAACTCATCAAAACACAAATATGAACTTCAAAATCACAATTCTACCTATTCCATATACCAAAACATCAATAACTCATCAAAACACAAATATGAACTTCAAAAAACAATTTCTACCTATTCCATATACAAAAACATCAATTAATAACTCATCAAAACACAAATATGAACTTCAAAATCACAATTCTAACTATCCCATATATCAAAACACAAATATGAACTGCAAAATCACAATTCTACCAATTCCATATACCAAAAATCAATAACTCATCAAAACAGAAATATGAACTTCACAATAAAAATTCTACCTATTCCATATACCAAAACATCAATCACTCATCAAAACACAAATATGAACTTCAAATCACAATTCTACCTATTCCATATAACAAAACATAATATAACTCATCAAAACGCAAATATTACTTCAAAATCACAATTCTACCTATTTCATATACCAAAACATCAATAACTCATCAAAAACACAAATATGAACTTCAAAATCTCAATTCTACCTATTCCATATACCAAAACATCATTGAATAACTCACCAAAACACAAATATGAAATGCAAGATCACAATTCTACCTATTCCATATACCAAAACATCAATAACTCATCAAAACACAAATATGAACTTCAAAAAACAATTTCTACCGATTCCATATACCAAAACATCAATTAATAACTCATCTAAACAAAAATATGAACTTCAAAAAACAATTTCTACCTATTCCATATACCAAAACATCAATTAATAACTCAACAAAACACAAATATGAACTTCAAAATCACAATTCTACCTATCCCATATACCAAAATATCAATAACTCATCAAAACAGAAATATGAACTTCACAATAAAAATTCTACCTATTCCATATACCAAAACATCAATCACTCATCAAAACACAAATATGAACTTCAAAATCACAATTCTACCTATTCCATATAACAAAACATAATATAACTCATCAAAACACAAATATTACTTCAAAATCACAATTCTACCTATTTCATATACCAAAACATCAATAACTCATCAAAACACAAATATGAACTTCAAAATCTCAATTCTACCTATTCCATATACCAAAACATCAATAACTCATCAAAACACAAATATGAACTTCAAAAAACAATTTCTACCTATTCCATATACAAAAACATCAATTAATAACTCATCAAAACACAAATATGAACTTCAAAATCACAATTCTAACTATCCCATATATCAAAACACAAATATGAACTTCAAAATCACAATTCTACCTATCCCATATACCAAAACATCAATAACTCATCAAAACAGAAATATGAACTTCACAATAAAAATTCTACCTATTCCATATACCAAAACATCAATCACCCATCAAAACACAAATATGAACTTCAAAATCACAATTCTACCTATTCTATATAACAAAACATAATATAACTCATCAAAACACAAATATTACTTCAAAATCACAATTCTACCTATTCCACATACCAAAACATCAATAACTCATCAAAACACAAATATGAACTTCAAAATCTCAATTCTACCTATTCCACATACCAAAACATCAATGAATAACTCATCCAAAACACAAATATGAACTGCAAAATCACAATTCTGCCTATTCCACATACCAAAACATCAATAACTCATCAAAACAGAAATATGAACTTCACAATAAAAATTCTACCTATTCCATATACCAAAACATCAATCACTCATCAAAACACAAATATGAACTTCAAATCACAATTCTACCTATTCCATATAACAAAACATAATATAACTCATCAAAACACAAATATTACTTCAAAATCACAATTCTACCTATTTCATATACCAAAACATCAATAACTCATCAAAAACACAAATATGAACTTCAAAATCTCAATTCTACCTATTCCATATACCAAAACATCATTGAATAACTCACCAAAACACAAATATGAAATGCAAGATCACAATTCTACCTATTCCATATACCAAAACATCAATAACTCATCAAAACACAAATATGAACTTCGAAAAACAATTTCTACCTATTCCATATACCAAAACATCAATTAATAACTCATCTAAACACAAATATGAACTTCAAAATCACAATTCTACCTATCCCATATACCAAAACATCAATAACTCATCAAAACACAAATATGAACTTTAAAATCACAATACTACCTATTCCATATACCAAAACATCAATCAATAACTCAAAAAAACACAAATATGAACTTCACAATAAAAATTCTACCTATTCCATATACCAAAACATCAATAACTCAACAAAACACAAATATAAACTTCAAAATCACAATTCTACCTATTCCATATAACAAAACATAATATAACTCATCAAAACACAAATATTACTTGAAAATCACAATTCTACCTATTTCATATACCAAAACATCAATAACTCATCAAAACACAAATATGAACTTCAAAATCTCAATTCTACCTATTCCATATACCAAAACATCAATAACTCATCAAAACACAAATATGAACTTCAAAAAACAATTTCTACCTATTCCATATACAAAAACATCAATTAATAACTCATCAAAACACAAATATGAACTTCAAAATCACAATTCTAACTATCCCATATATCAAAACACAAATATGAACTTCAAAATCACAATTCTACCTATCCCATATACCAAAACATCAATAACTCATCAAAACAGAAATATGAACTTCACAATAAAAATTCTACCTATTCCATATACCAAAACATCAATCACCCATCAAAACACAAATATGAACTTCAAAATCACAATTCTACCTATTCTATATAACAAAACATAATATAACTCATCAAAACACAAATATTACTTCAAAATCACAATTCTACCTATTCCACATACCAAAACATCAATAACTCATCAAAACACAAATATGAACTTCAAAATCTCAATTCTACCTATTCCACATACTAAAACATCAATGAATAACTCATCCAAAACACAAATATGAACTGCAAAATCACAATTCTGCCTATTCCACATACCAAAACATCAATAACTCATCAAAACAGAAATATGAACTTCACAATAAAAATTCTACCTATTCCATATACCAAAACATCAATCACTCATCAAAACACAAATATGAACTTCAAATCACAATTCTACCTATTCCATATAACAAAACATAATATAACTCATCAAAACACAAATATTACTTCAAAATCACAATTCTACCTATTTCATATACCAAAACATCAATAACTCATCAAAAACACAAATATGAACTTCAAAATCTCAATTCTACCTATTCCATATACCAAAACATCAATTACTCATCAAAACACAAATATGAACTTCACAATAAAAACTCTACCTATTCCATATACCAAAACATCAATAGCTCATCAAAACACAAATATGAACTTCAAAATCACAATTCTACCTATTCCATATAACAAAACATCAATAACTCATCAAAACACAAATATGAACTTCAAAATCACAATTCTACCTATTCATATACCAAAACATCAATAACTCATCAAAACACAAATATGAACTTCAAAAAACAATTTCTACCTATTCCATATACAAAAACATCAATTAATAACTCATCAAAACACAAATATGAACTTCAAAATCACAATTCTAACTATCCCATATATCAAAACACAAATATGAACTGCAAAATCACAATTCTACCAATTCCATATACCAAAACATCAATTACTCATCAAAACACAAATATGAACTTCACAATAAAAACTCTACCTATTCCATATACCAAAACATCAATAGCTCATCAAAACACAAATACGAACTTCAAAATCACAATTCTACCTATTCCATATAACAAAACATCAATAACTCATCAAAACACAAATATGAACTTCAAAATCACAATTCTACCTATTCCATATACCAAAACATCAATAGCTCATCAAAACACAAATATGAACTTCAAAATCACAATTCTACCTATTCCATATAACAAAACATCAATAACTCATCAAAACAGAAATATGAACTTCAAAATCACAATTCTACCTATTCCATATACCAAAACATCAATAACTCATCAAAACACAAATATGAACTTCAAAAAACAATTTCTACCTATTCCATATACAAAAACATCAATTAATAACTCATCAAAACACAAATATGAACTTGAAAATCACAATTCTAACTATCCCATATATCAAAACACAAATATGAACTGCAAAATCACAATTCTACCAATTCCATATACCAAAAAATCAATAACTCATCAAAACAGAAATATGAACTTCACAATAAAAATTCTACCTATTCCATATACCAAAACATCAATCACTCATCAAAACACAAATATGAACTTCAAATCACAATTCTACCTATTCCATATAACAAAACATAATATAACTCATCAAAACGCAAATATTACTTCAAAATCACAATTCTACCTATTTCATATACCAAAACATCAATAACTCATCAAAAACACAAATATGAACTTCAAAATCTCAATTCTACCTATTCCATATACCAAAACATCATTGAATAACTCACCAAAACACAAATATGAAATGCAAGATCACAATTCTACCTATTCCATATACCAAAACATCAATAACTCATCAAAACACAAATATGAACTTCAAAAAACAATTTCTACCGATTCCATATACCAAAACATCAATTAATAACTCATCTAAACAAAAATACGAACTTCAAAAAACAATTTCTACCTATTCCATATACCAAAACATCAATTAATAACTCAACAAAACACAAATATGAACTTCAAAATCACAATTCTACCTATCCCATATACCAAAATATCAATAACTCATCAAAACAGAAATATGAACTTCACAATAAAAATTCTACCTATTCCATATACCAAAACATCAATCACTCATCAAAACACAAATATGAACTTCAAAATCACAATTCTACCTATTCCATATAACAAAACATAATATAACTCATCAAAACACAAATATTACTTCAAAATCACAATTCTACCTATTTCATATACCAAAACATCAATAACTCATCAAAACACAAATATGAACTTCAAAATCTCAATTCTACCTATTCCATATACCAAAACATCAATAACTCATCAAAACACAAATATGAACTTCAAAAAACAATTTCTACCTATTCCATATACAAAAACATCAATTAATAACTCATCAAAACACAAATATGAACTTCAAAATCACAATTCTAACTATCCCATATATCAAAACACAAATATGAACTTCAAAATCACAATTCTACCAATCCCATATACCAAAACATCAATAACTCATCAAAACAGAAATATGAACTTCACAATAAAAATTCTACGTATTCCATATACCAAAACATCAATCACCCATCAAAACACAAATATGAACTTCAAAATCACAATTCTACCTATTCTATATAACAAAACATAATATAACTCATCAAAACACAAATATTACTTCAAAATCACAATTCTACCTATTCCACATACCAAAACATCAATAACTCATCAAAACACAAATATGAACTTCAAAATCTCAATTCTACCTATTCCACATACCAAAACATCAATGAATAACTCATCCAAAACACAAATATGAACTGCAAAATCACAATTCTGCCTATTCCACATACCAAAACATCAATAACTCATCAAAACAGAAATATGAACTTCACAATAAAAATTCTACCTATTCCATATACCAAAACATCAATCACTCATCAAAACACAAATATGAACTTCAAATCACAATTCTACCTATTCCATATAACAAAACATAATATAACTCATCAAAACACAAATATTACTTCAAAATCACAATTCTACCTATTTCATATACCAAAACATCAATAACTCATCAAAAACACAAATATGAACTTCAAAATCTCAATTCTACCTATTCCATATACCAAAACATCATTGAATAACTCACCAAAACACAAATATGAAATGCAAGATCACAATTCTACCTATTCCATATACCAAAACATCAATAACTCATCAAAACACAAATATGAACTTCGAAAAACAATTTCTACCTATTCCATATACCAAAACATCAATTAATAACTCATCTAAACACAAATATGAACTTCAAAATCACAATTCTACCTATCCCATATACCAAAACATCAATAACTCATCAAAACACAAATATGAACTTTAAAATCACAATACTACCTATTCCATATACCAAAACATCAATCAATAACTCAAAAAAACACAAATATGAACTTCACAATAAAAATTCTACCTATTCCATATACCAAAACATCAATAACTCAACAAAACACAAATATAAACTTCAAAATCACAATTCTACCTATTCCATATAACAAAACATAATATAACTCATCAAAACACAAATATGAACTTCACATTAAAAATTCTACCTATTCCATATACCAAAACATCAATAGCTCATCAAAACACAAATATGAACTTCAAAATCACAATTCTACCTATTCCATATACCAAAACATCAATTACTCATCAAAACACAAATATGAACTTCACAATAAAAACTCTACCTATTCCATATACCAAAACATCAATAGCTCATCAAAACACAAATCTGAACTTCAAAATCACAATTCTACCTATTCCATATAACAAAACATCAATAACTCATCAAAACACAAATATGAACTTCAAAATCACAATTCTACCTATTCCATATACCAAAACATCAATAACTCATCAAAACACAAATATGAACTTCAAAAAACAATTTCTACCTATTCCATATACAAAAACATCAATTAATAACTCATCAAAACACAAATATGAACTTCAAAATCACAATTCTAACTATCCCATATATCAAAACACAAATTGTTGAGCCATTGGAGCCGCTACAATGGAGCTGAATCAGTAAGGATGTCATAAGCTGCTACAATGAAGCTTTCTTAGCCTTTGTTAAAGTCCAATGTTTTGTTGTAATTGTTGCAACCACATTGTGACAAATCTGTGAATTACCAAGGCAATAATGGACTGAGTTCATGAGGTTTGAAAGCATTTTATCTGGACAAAATCTCAGCAAGAAGCCGATGAATAAACTGAAGTGCCAAAATGAGAAGGAAGTGTACTGTTGGCATATCAGATCAAAGGCCACACAGATCAGATCAAAGGCAGTGCGTATCAGATCAAAGGAAGTGAAGATCAGATCAAAGGCAGTACGTATCAGATCAAAGGAAGTAAAGATCAGATCAAATTCTCAAGGGATTGCTCAGCAGCTTGGTTTCACAGAAGCAAGGCAAGTCAGCAACAAAACATATTTGCAGCAGAAGAGAACAACTCAAGGCTGGAGAGCTAGAGCAGACACCTAAGAAGCTGAAGTCAAGGACGGCTAGTGAATCACACCTCAAACGCGCGACTCTAAAAGTCTCTCAAAGATTCAGAAGACGCAGGAGCATCATGTTGAAGTATCTAGCAATCCTGTGAGCGAGCAGAAATACAAAAGAATCAAGCAGTGCCCGATCAGAAGAACTGCAGGAGCTACATGGATGGTTCTGAGTTGCTGGACAGAACGTTGTGACATGAAGCTAACATCAGATCAACCGAAGGCTAACATCAGATCAACTGCAAGCTAACATCAGATCAACCGAAGGCTAACATCAGATCAACTGCAAGCTAACATCAGATCAACCGAAGGCTAACATCAGATCAACTGCAAGCTAACATCAGATCAACCGAAGGCTAACATCAGATCAACTGCAAGCTAACATCAGATCAACCGAAGGCTAACATCAGATCAACTGCAAGCTAACATCAGATCAACCGAAGCGCGACATCAGATCAAATGCCGCACACATCAGATCAGCTATAAGCTAAGATCAGATCACTTCTGCTGTTTCAAAATATCTAAGACAAGCTACTCGAGAAGTATGAAGGAGTACAGTCAGCAATATGACATGGCAAGCAAGTTGCAACTCAAAAGGTTGAAAATGGATTATTTGAATCTTGAGCCGCCTTTCGTGTATGATGTGCTGACACACTGCACGGTAGGGCACAGTTTTTCTTCTGGGAAAAAGAAAACGGGCATATGAGTAGGTGTGGTAGGTACAACAACTGCAGAACGGAAGAAAAACCTAAAAAAAAAAAGGGGAAGGCACGAGAAGAGAAAGAGAGAGAGAGATGAGCAACAAAAAGGATGTGTGCTGAACCGAACGAAACCGAGAAAAGGGAGAAGTAAAAGAGTGAGAGCTGCAAAAAGGATGATATGAGAAATACAAGAGAGAAAGAAACAGTCAGCTGCACAAGGAGAAGCTGAAGCTTTGGAGAAGCAGAAGTCAAGGAGAAGAAGAAGCTGAGGAGGAGCAGAAAAAGGGAAGACTGAAACTAAGATCAAAGATGATGCAGAATCGGGAGAACTGACCCTGAGGTTGCAGCTTCAGGTGGTAAGCCTAGAACACTATCAAACTTCTTTCATTAAGTGATTTTGAAAGATATTTGTGTAGAAAAGGCAGTACAATAGAGGTTTATATGTTGTTGTTTTAGTTGATGAACTTGTAGAGGTAGTGAACCTCAATGTGTTGAGCAGTGAGCTCTTGTTTATGTTGCTTACGGTCAGTGAGGCCAGAGCTGAATGATTCCGTGATAGTGAAGATTGACAGGAGTGAATCTGTCCGTGGATGTAGATCATTTGATCGAACCACGTAAAAATCCCCCTTGCACATTTACTGCTTTGAGTGTGTCTTGACTGGTGTGGTGTTCTCAAACTGTAAGCTTGAACAGGATTGTTGTGGTTGTGTAAGTGAACCCTCCTTGAGTGAGTCCATCTAAGCCAAGAACGTGAGTTCAACAATAAGCTCTAACTGAGCTAACATTTGAGAGGGAATCCTTTAGTTGAAAGAAAAATTGATAAAGTGTTGATTCACCCCCCCCTCTCAACACTTGACACGATCCAACAATTGGTATCAGAGCGAGGTTTGCTTTTGTCAAGTGATTGTTGAAACTTAGAACCAGCAGTAGAAATGGAGAATCAAGCAACGACTGTTAAGGGAGTTCCTTATTTCGGTGGCCAAAATTTCCAGTTATGGAAAAAGAGAATGAGTGCTTATCTCTTAGCACAAGGCCTACAAGTACAAAGAGTAGTCTTGCATGGATTTACACCAATCGTAGATGAGGAGAATCCTACAGCTGCAGAAACTAAAAACTTAGAAGCTGATGGAAAGGCAAGGAATGCTCTATATGCAGCTCTGTCGGAAAAAGAGAACTTTAAAGTTATAGACTGTGTTACTACTCATGAAATATGGATTAAACTGATTAATATTCATGAGGGAGACATCAAGGTTAAGGAGGCAAAATTGCAGGTTCTTAGAAGTAAGTTTGAAGGTCTTAAGATGGGAGAAGGTGAAAACATTGAGGACTTCCTAAACAGAGTTGTTGAATTAGTTAGCTCAATGAGGGGGTCTGGGTGAGAGTGTTGGAGATTCCAATGTAGTTAAAAAGGTTCTTAGATCCCTACCAGCAAGATATGATTCTAAGGTCTCTGCTATAGAGGAGAGGGACCTAGATAAAGTGACATTAGATGAGCTACAAAGCACCCTTGTAGCATATGAAATGAGGATTTCAAATTCAAAGGAGGAGACGTCAAAGGCAGTCAAGGAGATAGCATTTAAAACAAAACACTCAAGGAAGCTAAAGGAGGAAAGCAGTGAAGATGAAGCAGCAGACAGTGATCTTGAAAGAATGATGGTGCTGATTTCAAGGAGTTTCAGAGGCCAGACTGGAAAGTACAAGGGAAAGTTGCCCTTAAAATGCTTCAATTGTGGCAAAATAGGCCACTTTGCAAGCAAGTGCTTCATGAAGAATAAGAGAACAGAAGATGAGGAAGCTGACAAGCCATCAGACAGGTGGCCTGAGCAGAAAGGAAAGAAGAAGATGAGCTTCAAATCAAGAAAAGGGAAAGCTTACAGAAAACGGAGCTACCTGAGCAAGAAGAAAAATGATAGCTCTGAGGAGGATGAAGAGACTGATGTCTCAGACAGTGAAGATGAGTCTGAAGCTGAAGAGGAGACTCTCATGGTGATGAAATCTTCAACTGTTTCATTAAAGGAGGATGCTGAACTAGAGAACCAATCAGCTGATGCTGAAGAAGTGGATCTAGAGGAAGAACTGGAGTTTGCATACAACAAGATAGAGGAGCAGAAGAGATTGCACAAGAAGACAATGAAGACAATGAAGGAGATGGAAAAGGTCATCTTGAGCAGTCAAGAAGAAAACTCAATACTGGAGAATAGAGTAATTGAATTGGAGCAAGAACTGATTCTCATGCAAAATGAAGCTGAGGTTCACAAAAATTGTACAAGAGAAAAGATGGAACTTCAAAAGACATGTGAAACCTTGGTAGAAAAGCTAGATGCCACCACTGCCGAACTAGAGGATGCAACAAGAAAGATAGAAGGTCTGCTGTCTCAACAAACTGTGATCAAAGCTGAAGAAATGACTGATGGAACTACTGTAGAATCAAAATTGAAAGGAAAGCTGGAGCTTCAGTCAAGCAAAACTGAGCCTGGTGAATCCTCAAGGAGCAAAGAAGTGGCTGCAAAAACTGAAGAAGCCACAAGGAAGTTAGATGAGTGCCTCAGCAAGCAGAGATCTTATTCAGAAGGGAAGAAAGGTCTTGGTTATGAAGGAGATCAAAAATTAGAAGGACAACCAGCTGCAACAACCAAGAAGACTGTTACCTTTGTCAAAGAAGGTTCAATTTGTGTTGCTGGTGTAGAGGCAGGAACTAGTTTTGTTGATTCTAAGAAGATGGAAATTTCTAATGGATCAAGAAAGTCTACTGAGCAAAATGAAAGACTGCACGAGCTGAGGGGGAGGCAATCTATGTATCAAGGAAGCCTGCTCAAAAGTAGAAGGCTGATTGCTGGAGTATGTTTCACCTGTGGAGAATCAGGTCACTATGCAGCAAATTGCTGGAGGAAGGTATTCTGGAGATTTGGAGGAAGAACAATGCAGTCAAGAGGATGGAATAGAAAAGAGTATTATAATCAAAGAAGCCTAAGTACTTCAAGAAGGATCCCTGAAGCTGAAATCAGAAAAGGCCATATCATACAACCTGGAGAAGTGTATCAGAAATTGAATGTCTGGTGCAGATGCAGATTGCCAAATAAGAGAAGCAAGTGGTCTGAAGGAGTGAATAGCAGGAGAGCCCAGCCACTGCAACAAGCTACAAATAGAAGAAACTTTGCAGCAGATTACACAAGAAGAAATCAGTCTCTAATGCAGCCACTTAATCTGAGAAACAGATTTCAAATTTTTGAAGGGTTAGAAGAGAATGATCACTGGAGCTGCAGCAGGAGCAATCAGAGATTGAATGAACAGCAAGGCATACCAGCAGCAAGAAAAATTTGGAGGAAGAAACACAGATTTGAAGAAGCTTGCATTGCTGAAGTTGCACTGAAAACAAAAGCTAAGGAAGCCCAATGGATCATTGACAGTGGGTGCACAAGCCATATGACTGGAGACAAAACTCTACTGAGAAACACAAAAGAAGTTGAAAGAGGGTTTGTCAAGTTTGCAGATAAGAGTGGGTTAAAGATCAAGGCTGTTGGAGAAGCCACCATTGGATCAGAAAAGTTCAAATCTAAGGAGGTGCTGTTTGTAGAAGGGCTGAAGTACAACTTGCTGAGTGTAAGACAACTGTGTGACAATGGTTTCAAAGTAGACTTCTCAAAAAATGGCTGTTTCATCAAAGACTGCAAGACTGGAGAAATCATGGCCAAAGGAATAAGAGACAACAAGGATTTATACCTCATAGATGTGAAGGAAAAGTTGTGCATGCTAAGCAAAATGGATGAAAATACGCTTTGGCATTGCAGGCTTGGACATTTAAATCAAAAGAGCATGAGAAGCCTGGTGAAGTGCAATGCAGTGTTAAACCTCCCTGTACTAAAGAGGGACAACAGCACTTGTGACTCATGCCAAAAAGGGAAATTTGCAAAGCTTTCTCACAAGTCCAAGGAGCATAAAACCTCTAAGCCATTGGAGCTAGTTCACACTGATGTATGTGGACCAATGAAAAGAAAAGGTACAGGTAAAGAGATGTATTTCATTCTTTTTGTGGATGACTTCACTAGGATGATGTGCATCATGCACATGAAGCAAAAGAGTGAAGCCTTCAACTGCTTCAAAAGATTTCAAAAACTGGCAGAAAACCAGCATGGAAGGAAGATCAAAGTTTTGAGATCAGATAATGGAGGAGAGTTTACCTCGCAGGAATTTGAAGAATACTTGGAGGAAATGGGAATCAAACATCAAGTCTCAAGTCCTCACACTCCCCAGCAAAATGGAGTTGTAGAGAGGAAAAATAGAAGTGTGATTGAGATGGCAAGAACCATGCTGTTGGAGCACAATACTCCAAAGCACTTCTGGAAGGAAGCCACAATGGCAGCTGTGCATGTACAAAATAGAACCATGTTGAGGCCAAACACTGAAAAGACACCATATGAACTTTGGTATGGTCACAAACCAAATGTGAAGTACTTTAGAGTTTTTGGCAGCAAATGCTTCATCAAGAACAAGGAGCAAAGCCTTGGAAAATTTGAAGAGAGGGCTGATGAGGGCATTTTCCTTGGTTACTCAAATAAGAGCAAGGCTTACAAGGTTTATAACAAGAGGCTGGATAAGATTATGGAAAGCTATGATGTGAAAGTGGTTGAGGAAGTCAAGATGAAAGTCACTGATCCTGAAAATTTTCTGGATCACTTAGATGACTTAGAGAGCCAAGATGAGGCAGACCTGGAGCTGAAATCAGCTACTGAGGAGACTGATGCAGAAGGATCAGAGACAGAAGTTACAGAAGGCCTGGAAATAGCAAAAAGAAAGTACAACAAGAGAATTGACAAGATGCCTATCATTGGAGACCCTAAAGCTCCAGTAAGAACAAGAAGGCAACTGAAAAGTATGGTTGCAACTGCCCTACTGTCTCAAGTTGAGCCAAGGTCAATAGAGGAAGCCCTGGAGGACCAGTCATGGCTGCAAGCCATGAATGAAGAGCTGGACCAAATTGAGAAAAACCAAACTTGGGAGCTCGTGGATAGGCCAGCAAACAAAAATGTGATAGGCACAAAATGGGTGTTCAGGAACAAGTTGAATGAGGAAGGAAAGGTTGTAAAGAATAAGGCAAGGCTTGTGTGCAAAGGATACTCTCAAATTGAAGGAATAGATGTGGATGAAACCTTTGCCCCAGTAGCAAGGCTTGAAGCCATAAGAATGTTTTTGGCAGTGGCTTCAACAAGAAGCTACAAGGTCTTCCAAATGGATGTTAAATCTGCCTTCTTGAATGGAAATCTGGAAGAAGAAGTGTACATTGAGCAACCGGATGGTTTTCTAGTTTGTGAAGATGAAAACAAGGTGTGCAAGCTCAAAAAGGCACTCTATGGATTAAAACAAGCCCCAAGAGCATGGTACTCAAGGCTGGACAGCTACCTGAAGAATCTGAATTTCAGAAAAAGTTGCATAAATAGCAATTTATATGTCCTTGATGGAAAGGGTGGACAGTTAATAGCCATAGTCTATGTTGATGACATAATATTTGGAGGAGATAAGGAGCAGCTGTGCCATGAATTTGCTAGAAAGATGCAAGAAGAGTTTGAAATGTCCATGATAGGAGAGCTATCATTTTTCCTTGGACTACAGATTCATCAAAAAGCAACTGGAATTTTTATCTCTCAAACCAAGTATACCAAAGAAGTGCTGAAGAAATTTGGTATGACTGATGCTAAGCCAATGTCTACACCCATGGCAATTAACTGCAAGCTGAGCAAGGATGAAAAAGGAGCTGAAGCTGATCAAAGTCTATACAGAAGCATGATAGGAAGCTTATTGTACTTAACAGCAACAAGGCCTGATATTACCTTTGCTGTCTGCCAAGCTGCTAGATACCAGGCAAATCCAAAGAGTTCTCATATGATTGCACTAAAGAGGGTGCTAAGATACTTGCAAGGGACAGTAGATTATGGTCTGTGGTATGCAAGGAAAGGAAGCTTGGGATTAAGAAGCTTCACTGATGCTGATTGGGCAGGAAATGTTGATGACAGGAGATCCACTTCAGGAGGAGTATTCTTTCTTGGTAATAGATGTGTGAGCTGGTTAAGCAAGAAGCAAGAAAGTATAGCCTTAAGCACTGCTGAAGCCGAGTACATAGCAGCAACCAAGGCATGCACTCAAGCTATATGGATGAGATCTGAACTGCAAAATCTTAAAGAAGAAGTTCCCCTGCCACTGATAATTCTTTGTGACAACAAAAGTGCCATTGATTTGTCAAAGAATTCAGTGCAGCACTCGAGAGCCAAACATATAGAAATCAAGTATCACTTCATAAAGGACAAGGTTGAGAAAGGAGAAATTATGCTAAAGTATGTTCCCACAGCTAAACAAATAGCTGATGTAATGACAAAGCCTCTTCCAGCCGAGATGTTTGAAACTTTGAGGATGCAAATGGGAGTGCAGTCCTCCTTCTCATGCTGAATCAGTTGAGCATCCCCAAATCCCTTTGAAATTGGTTGTCAAAGGGGGAGAGATAGCCGCAGCAGCCGGCCAGACGCAGCAGTATTATCCTTGGGAGAGAAGGACGTTGGAAAAAGCTCTATGCAGGGGGAGTTTACTATGAAGAAGAATAAGGCTCAGGGGGAGCTTAGCACTGAGTTGACTGATTGGCTGCAAATGTGGTTGCCAACAATTCCAAAGGGGGAGATTGTTGAGCCATTGGAGCCGCTACAATGGAGCTGAATCAGTAAGGATGTCATAAGCTGCTACAATGAAGCTTTCTTAGCCTTTGTTAAAGTCCAATGTTTTGTTGTAATTGTTGCAACCACATTGTGACAAATCTGTGAATTACCAAGGCAATAATGGACTGAGTTCATGAGGTTTGAAAGCATTTTATCTGGACAAAATCTCAGCAAGAAGCCGATGAATAAACTGAAGTGCCAAAATGAGAAGGAAGTGTACTGTTGGCATATCAGATCAAAGGCCACACAGATCAGATCAAAGGCAGTGCGTATCAGATCAAAGGAAGTGAAGATCAGATCAAAGGCAGTACGTATCAGATCAAAGGAAGTAAAGATCAGATCAAATTCTCAAGGGATTGCTCAGCAGCTTGGTTTCACAGAAGCAAGGCAAGTCAGCAACAAAACATATTTGCAGCAGAAGAGAACAACTCAAGGCTGGAGAGCTAGAGCAGACACCTAAGAAGCTGAAGTCAAGGACGGCTAGTGAATCACACCTCAAACGCGCGACTCTAAAAGTCTCTCAAAGATTCAGAAGACGCAGGAGCATCATGTTGAAGTATCTAGCAATCCTGTGAGCGAGCAGAAATACAAAAGAATCAAGCAGTGCCCGATCAGAAGAACTGCAGGAGCTACATGGATGGTTCTGAGTTGCTGGACAGAACGTTGTGACATGAAGCTAACATCAGATCAACCGAAGGCTAACATCAGATCAACTGCAAGCTAACATCAGATCAACCGAAGGCTAACATCAGATCAACTGCAAGCTAACATCAGATCAACCGAAGGCTAACATCAGATCAACTGCAAGCTAACATCAGATCAACCGAAGGCTAACATCAGATCAACTGCAAGCTAACATCAGATCAACCGAAGGCTAACATCAGATCAACTGCAAGCTAACATCAGATCAACCGAAGCGCGACATCAGATCAAATGCCGCACACATCAGATTAGCTATAAGCTAAGATCAGATCACTTCTGCTGTTTCAAAATATCTAAGACAAGCTACTCGAGAAGTATGAAGGAGTACAGTCAGCAATATGACATGGCAAGCAAGTTGCAACTCAAAAGGTTGAAAATGGATTATTTGAATCTTGAGCCGCCTTTCGTGTATGATGTGCTGACACACTGCACGGTAGGGCACAGTTTTTCTTCTGGGAAAAAGAAAACGGGCATATGAGTAGGTGTGGTAGGTACAACAACTGCAGAACGGAAGAAAAACCTAAAAAAAAAAAGGGGAAGGCACGAGAAGAGAAAGAGAGAGAGAGATGAGCAACAAAAAGGATGTGTGCTGAACCGAACGAAACCGAGAAAAGGGAGAAGTAAAAGAGTGAGAGCTGCAAAAAGGATGATATGAGAAATACAAGAGAGAAAGAAACAGTCAGCTGCACAAGGAGAAGCTGAAGCTTTGGAGAAGCAGAAGTCAAGGAGAAGAAGAAGCTGAGGAGGAGCAGAAAAAGGGAAGACTGAAACTAAGATCAAAGATGATGCAGAATCGGGAGAACTGACCCTGAGGTTGCAGCTTCAGGTGGTAAGCCTAGAACACTATCAAACTTCTTTCATTAAGTGATTTTGAAAGATATTTGTGTAGAAAAGGCAGTACAATAGAGGTTTATATGTTGTTGTTTTAGTTGATGAACTTGTAGAGGTAGTGAACCTCAATGTGTTGAGCAGTGAGCTCTTGTTTATGTTGCTTACGGTCAGTGAGGCCAGAGCTGAATGATTCCGTGATAGTGAAGATTGACAGGAGTGAATCTGTCCGTGGATGTAGATCATTTGATCGAACCACGTAAAAATCCCCCTTGCACATTTACTGCTTTGAGTGTGTCTTGACTGGTGTGGTGTTCTCAAACTGTAAGCTTGAACAGGATTGTTGTGGTTGTGTAAGTGAACCCTCCTTGAGTGAGTCCATCTAAGCCAAGAACGTGAGTTCAACAATAAGCTCTAACTGAGCTAACATTTGAGAGGGAATCCTTTAGTTGAAAGAAAAATTGATAAAGTGTTGATTCACCCCCCCTCTCAACACTTGACACGATCCAACACAAATATGAACTGCAAAATCACAATTCTACCAATTCCATATACCAAAACATCAATTACTCATCAAAACACAAATATGAACTTCACAATAAAAACTCTACCTATTCCATATACCAAAACATCAATAGCTCATCAAAACACAAATATGAACTTCAAAATCACAATTCTACCTATTCCATATAACAAAACATCAATAACTCATCAAAACACAAATATGAACTTCAAAATCACAATTCTACCTATTCCATATACCAAAACATCAATAGCTCATCAAAACACAAATATGAACTTCAAAATCACAATTCTACCTATTCCATATAACAAAACATCAATAACTCATCAAAACACAAATATGAACTTCAAAATCACAATTCTACCTATTCCATATACCAAAACATCAATAACTCATCAAAACACAAATATGAACTTCAAAAAACAATTTCTACCTATTCCATATACAAAAACATCAATTAATAACTCATCAAAACACAAATATGAACTTCAAAATCACAATTCTAACTATCCCATATATCAAAACACAAATATGAACTGGAAAATCACAATTCTACCAATTCCATATACCAAAAAATCAATAACTCATCAAAACAGAAATATGAACTTCACAATAAAAATTCTACCTATTCCATATACCAAAACATCAATCACTCATCAAAACACAAATATGAACTTCAAATCACAATTCTACCTATTCCATATAACAAAACATAATATAACTCATCAAAACACAAATATTACTTCAAAATCACAATTCTACCTATTTCATATACCAAAACATCAATAACTCATCAAAAACACAAATATGAACTTCAAAATCTCAATTCTACCTATTCCATATACCAAAACATCATTGAATAACTCACCAAAACACAAATATGAAATGCAAGATCACAATTCTACCTATTCCATATACAAAAACATCAATTAATAACTCATCAAAACACAAATATGAACTTCAAAATCACAATTCTAACTATCCCATATATCAAAACACAAATATGAACTTCAAAATCACAATTCTACCTATCCCATATACCAAAACATCAATAACTCATCAAAACAGAAATATGAACTTCACAATAAAAATTCTACCTATTCCATATACCAAAACATCAATCACCCATCAAAACACAAATATGAACTTCAAAATCACAATTCTACCTATTCTATATAACAAAACATAATATAACTCATCAAAACACAAATATTACTTCAAAATCACAATTCTACCTATTCCACATACCAAAACATCAATAACTCATCAAAACACAAATATGAACTTCAAAATCTCAATTCTACCTATTCCACATACCAAAACATCAATGAATAACTCATCCAAAACACAAATATGAACTGCAAAATCACAATTCTGCCTATTCCACATACCAAAACATCAATAACTCATCAAAACAGAAATATGAACTTCACAATAAAAATTCTACCTATTCCATATACCAAAACATCAATCACTCATCAAAACACAAATATGAACTTCAAATCACAATTCTACCTATTCCATATAACAAAACATAATATAACTCATCAAAACACAAATATTACTTCAAAATCACAATTCTACCTATTTCATATACCAAAACATCAATAACTCATCAAAAACACAAATATGAACTTCAAAATCTCAATTCTACCTATTCCATATACCAAAACATCATTGAATAACTCACCAAAACACAAATATAAAATGCAAGATCACAATTCTACCTATTCCATATACCAAAACATCAATAACTCATCAAAACACAAATATGAACTTCGAAAAACAATTTCTACCTATTCCATATACCAAAACATCAATTAATAACTCATCTAAACACAAATATGAACTTCAAAATCACAATTCTACCTATCCCATATACCAAAACATCAATAACTCATCAAAACACAAATATGAACTTTAAAATCACAATACTACCTATTCCATATACCAAAACATCAATCAATAACTCAAAAAAACACAAATATGAACTTCACAATAAAAATTCTACCTATTCCATATACCAAAACATCAATAACTCAACAAAACACAAATATAAACTTCAAAATCACAATTCTACCTATTCCATATAACAAAACATAATATAACTCATCAAAACACAAATATGAACTTCACATTAAAAATTCTACCTATTCCATATACCAAAACATCAATAGCTCATCAAAACACAAATATGAACTTCAAAATCACAATTCTACCTATTCCATATACCAAAACATCAATTACTCATCAAAACACAAATATGAACTTCACAATAAAAACTCTACCTATTCCATATACCAAAACATCAATAGCTCATCAAAACACAAATATGAACTTCAAAATCACAATTCTACCTATTCCATATAACAAAACAGCAATAACTCATCAAAACACAAATATGAACTTCAAAATCACAATTCTACCTATTCCATATACCAAAACATCAATAACTCATCAAAACACAAATATGAACTTCAAAAAACAATTTCTACCTATTCCATATACAAAAACATCAATTAATAACTCATCAAAACACAAATATGAACTTCAAAATCACAATTCTAACTATCCCATATATCAAAACACAAATATGAACTGCAAAATCACAATTCTACCAATTTCATATACCAAAACATCAATTACTCATCAAAACACAAATATGAACTTCACAATAAAAACTCTACCTATTCCATATACCAAAACATCAATAGCTCATCAAAACACAAATATGAACTTCAAAATCACAATTCTACCTATTCCATATAACAAAACATCAATAACTCATCAAAACACAAATATGAACTTCAAAATCACAATTCTACCTATTCCATATACCAAAACATCAATAGCTCATCAAAACACAAATATGAACTTCAAAATCACAATTCTACCTATTCCATATAACAAAACATCAATAACTCATCAAAACACAAATATGAACTTCAAAATCACAATTCTACCTATTCCATATACCAAAACATCAATAACTCATCAAAACACAAATATGAACTTCAAAATCTCAATTCTACCTATTCCATATACCAAAACATCATTGAATAACTCACCAAAACACAAATATGAAATGCAAGATCACAATTCTACCTATTCCATATACAAAAACATCAATTAATAACTCATCAAAACACAAATATGAACTTCAAAATCACAATTCTAACTATCCCATATATCAAAACACAAATATGAACTTCAAAATCACAATTCTACCTATCCCATATACCAAAACATCAATAACTCATCAAAACAGAAATATGAACTTCACAATAAAAATTCTACCTATTCCATATACCAAAACATCAATCACCCATCAAAACACAAATATGAACTTCAAAATCACAATTCTACCTATTCTATATAACAAAACATAATATAACTCATCAAAACACAAATATTACTTCAAAATCACAATTCTACCTATTCCACATACCAAAACATCAATAACTCATCAAAACACAAATATGAACTTCAAAATCTCAATTCTACCTATTCCACATACCAAAACATCAATGAATAACTCATCCAAAACACAAATATGAACTGCAAAATCACAATTCTGCCTATTCCACATACCAAAACATCAATAACTCATCAAAACAGAAATATGAACTTCACAATAAAAATTCTACCTATTCCATATACCAAAACATCAATCACTCATCAAAACACAAATATGAACTTCAAATCACAATTCTACCTATTCCATATAACAAAACATAATATAACTCATCAAAACACAAATATTACTTCAAAATCACAATTCTACCTATTTCATATACCAAAACATCAATAACTCATCAAAAACACAAATATGAACTTCAAAATCTCAATTCTACCTATTCCATATACCAAAACATCATTGAATAACTCACCAAAACACAAATATAAAATGCAAGATCACAATTCTACCTATTCCATATACCAAAACATCAATAACTCATCAAAACACAAATATGAACTTCGAAAAACAATTTCTACCTATTCCATATACCAAAACATCAATTAATAACTCATCTAAACACAAATATGAACTTCAAAATCACAATTCTACCTATCCCATATACCAAAACATCAATAACTCATCAAAACACAAATATGAACTTTAAAATCACAATACTACCTATTCCATATACCAAAACATCAATCAATAACTCAAAAAAACACAAATATGAACTTCACAATAAAAATTCTACCTATTCCATATACCAAAACATCAATAACTCAACAAAACACAAATATAAACTTCAAAATCACAATTCTACCTATTCCATATAACAAAACATAATATAACTCATCAAAACACAAATATGAACTTCACATTAAAAATTCTACCTATTCCATATACCAAAACATCAATAGCTCATCAAAACACAAATATGAACTTCAAAATCACAATTCTACCTATTCCATATACCAAAACATCAATTACTCATCAAAACACAAATATGAACTTCACAATAAAAACTCTACCTATTCCATATACCAAAACATCAATAGCTCATCAAAACACAAATATGAACTTCAAAATCACAATTCTACCTATTCCATATAACAAAACAGCAATAACTCATCAAAACACAAATATGAACTTCAAAATCACAATTCTACCTATTCCATATACCAAAACATCAATAACTCATCAAAACACAAATATGAACTTCAAAAAACAATTTCTACCTATTCCATATACAAAAACATCAATTAATAACTCATCAAAACACAAATATGAACTTCAAAATCACAATTCTAACTATCCCATATATCAAAACACAAATATGAACTGCAAAATCACAATTCTACCAATTTCATATACCAAAACATCAATTACTCATCAAAACACAAATATGAACTTCACAATAAAAACTCTACCTATTCCATATACCAAAACATCAATAGCTCATCAAAACACAAATATGAACTTCAAAATCACAATTCTACCTATTCCATATAACAAAACATCAATAACTCATCAAAACACAAATATGAACTTCAAAATCACAATTCTACCTATTCCATATACCAAAACATCAATAGCTCATCAAAACACAAATATGAACTTCAAAATCACAATTCTACCTATTCCATATAACAAAACATCAATAACTCATCAAAACACAAATATGAACTTCAAAATCACAATTCTACCTATTCCATATACCAAAACATCAATAACTCATCAAAACACAAATATGAACTTCAAAAAACAATTTCTACCTATTCCATATACAAAAACATCAATTAATAACTCATCAAAACACAAATATGAACTTCAAAATCACAATTCTAACTATCCCATATATCAAAACACAAATATGAACTGGAAAATCACAATTCTACCAATTCCATATACCAAAAAATCAATAACTCATCAAAACAGAAATATGAACTTCACAGTAAAAATTCTACCTATTCCATATACCAAAACATCAATCACTCATCAAAACACAAATATGAACTTCAAATCACAATTCTACCTATTCCATATAACAAAACATAATATAACTCATCAAAACACAAATATTACTTCAAAATCACAATTCTACCTATTTCATATACCAAAACATCAATAACTCATCAAAAACACAAATATGAACTTCAAAATCTCAATTCTACCTATTCCATATACCAAAACATCATTGAATAACTCACCAAAACACAAATATGAAATGCAAGATCACAATTCTACCTATTCCATATACAAAAACATCAATTAATAACTCATCAAAACACAAATATGAACTTCAAAATCACAATTCTAACTATCCCATATATCAAAACACAAATATGAACTTCAAAATCACAATTCTACCTATCCCATATACCAAAACATCAATAACTCATCAAAACAGAAATATGAACTTCACAATAAAAATTCTACCTATTCCATATACCAAAACATCAATCACCCATCAAAACACAAATATGAACTTCAAAATCACAATTCTACCTATTCTATATAACAAAACATAATATAACTCATCAAAACACAAATATTACTTCAAAATCACAATTCTACCTATTCCACATACCAAAACATCAATAACTCATCAAAACACAAATATGAACTTCAAAATCTCAATTCTACCTATTCCACATACCAAAACATCAATGAATAACTCATCCAAAACACAAATATGAACTGCAAAATCACAATTCTGCCTATTCCACATACCAAAACATCAATAACTCATCAAAACAGAAATATGAACTTCACAATAAAAATTCTACCTATTCCATATACCAAAACATCAATCACTCATCAAAACACAAATATGAACTTCAAATCACAATTCTACCTATTCCATATAACAAAACATAATATAACTCATCAAAACACAAATATTACTTCAAAATCACAATTCTACCTATTTCATATACCAAAACATCAATAACTCATCAAAAACACAAATATGAACTTCAAAATCTCAATTCTACCTATTCCATATACCAAAACATCATTGAATAACTCACCAAAACACAAATATGAAATGCAAGATCACAATTCTACCTATTCCATATACCAAAACATCAATAACTCATCAAAACACAAATATGAACTTCGAAAAACAATTTCTACCTATTCCATATACCAAAACATCAATTAATAACTCATCTAAACACAAATATGAACTTCAAAATCACAATTCTACCTATCCCATATACCAAAACATCAATAACTCATCAAAACACAAATATGAACTTTAAAATCACAATACTACCTATTCCATATACCAAAACATCAATCAATAACTCAAAAAAACACAAATATGAACTTCACAATAAAAATTCTACCTATTCCATATACCAAAACATCAATAACTCAACAAAACACAAATATAAACTTCAAAATCACAATTCTACCTATTCCATATAACAAAACATAATATAACTCATCAAAACACAAATATGAACTTCACATTAAAAATTCTACCTATTCCATATACCAAAACATCAATAGCTCATCAAAACACAAATATGAACTTCAAAATCACAATTCTACCTATTCCATATACCAAAACATCAATTACTCATCAAAACACAAATATGAACTTCACAATAAAAACTCTACCTATTCCATATACCAAAACATCAATAGCTCATCAAAACACAAATATGAACTTCAAAATCACAATTCTACCTATTCCATATAACAAAACAGCAATAACTCATCAAAACACAAATATGAACTTCAAAATCACAATTCTACCTATTCCATATACCAAAACATCAATAACTCATCAAAACACAAATATGAACTTCAAAAAACAATTTCTACCTATTCCATATACAAAAACATCAATTAATAACTCATCAAAACACAAATATGAACTTCAAAATCACAATTCTAACTATCCCATATATCAAAACACAAATATGAACTGCAAAATCACAATTCTACCAATTTCATATACCAAAACATCAATTACTCATCAAAACACAAATATGAACTTCACAATAAAAACTCTACCTATTCCATATACCAAAACATCAATAGCTCATCAAAACACAAATATGAACTTCAAAATCACAATTCTACCTATTCCATATAACAAAACATCAATAACTCATCAAAACACAAATATGAACTTCAAAATCACAATTCTACCTATTCCATATACCAAAACATCAATAGCTCATCAAAACACAAATATGAACTTCAAAATCACAATTCTACCTATTCCATATAACAAAACATCAATAACTCATCAAAACACAAATATGAACTTCAAAATCACAATTCTACCTATTCCATATACCAAAACATCAATAACTCATCAAAACACAAATATGAACTTCAAAAAACAATTTCTACCTATTCCATATACAAAAACATCAATTAATAACTCATCAAAACACAAATATGAACTTCAAAATCACAATTCTAACTATCCCATATATCAAAACACAAATATGAACTGGAAAATCACAATTCTACCAATTCCATATACCAAAAAATCAATAACTCATCAAAACAGAAATATGAACTTCACAGTAAAAATTCTACCTATTCCATATACCAAAACATCAATCACTCATCAAAACACAAATATGAACTTCAAATCACAATTCTACCTATTCCATATAACAAAACATAATATAACTCATCAAAACACAAATATTACTTCAAAATCACAATTCTACCTATTTCATATACCAAAACATCAATAACTCATCAAAAACACAAATATGAACTTCAAAATCTCAATTCTACCTATTCCATATACCAAAACATCATTGAATAACTCACCAAAACACAAATATGAAATGCAAGATCACAATTCTACCTATTCCATATACAAAAACATCAATTAATAACTCATCAAAACACAAATATGAACTTCAAAATCACAATTCTAACTATCCCATATATCAAAACACAAATATGAACTTCAAAATCACAATTCTACCTATCCCATATACCAAAACATCAATAACTCATCAAAACAGAAATATGAACTTCACAATAAAAATTCTACCTATTCCATATACCAAAACATCAATCACCCATCAAAACACAAATATGAACTTCAAAATCACAATTCTACCTATTCTATATAACAAAACATAATATAACTCATCAAAACACAAATATTACTTCAAAATCACAATTCTACCTATTCCACATACCAAAACATCAATAACTCATCAAAACACAAATATGAACTTCAAAATCTCAATTCTACCTATTCCACATACCAAAACATCAATGAATAACTCATCCAAAACACAAATATGAACTGCAAAATCACAATTCTGCCTATTCCACATACCAAAACATCAATAACTCATCAAAACAGAAATATGAACTTCACAATAAAAATTCTACCTATTCCATATACCAAAACATCAATCACTCATCAAAACACAAATATGAACTTCAAATCACAATTCTACCTATTCCATATAACAAAACATAATATAACTCATCAAAACACAAATATTACTTCAAAATCACAATTCTACCTATTTCATATACCAAAACATCAATAACTCATCAAAAACACAAATATGAACTTCAAAATCTCAATTCTACCTATTCCATATACCAAAACATCATTGAATAACTCACCAAAACACAAATATGAAATGCAAGATCACAATTCTACCTATTCCATATACCAAAACATCAATAACTCATCAAAACACAAATATGAACTTCGAAAAACAATTTCTACCTATTCCATATACCAAAACATCAATTAATAACTCATCTAAACACAAATATGAACTTCAAAATCACAATTCTACCTATCCCATATACCAAAACATCAATAACTCATCAAAACACAAATATGAACTTTAAAATCACAATACTACCTATTCCATATACCAAAACATCAATCAATAACTCAAAAAAACACAAATATGAACTTCACAATAAAAATTCTACCTATTCCATATACCAAAACATCAATAACTCAACAAAACACAAATATAAACTTCAAAATCACAATTCTACCTATTCCATATAACAAAACATAATATAACTCATCAAAACACAAATATGAACTTCACATTAAAAATTCTACCTATTCCATATACCAAAACATCAATAGCTCATCAAAACACAAATATGAACTTCAAAATCACAATTCTACCTATTCCATATACCAAAACATCAATTACTCATCAAAACACAAATATGAACTTCACTATAAAAACTCTACCTATTCCATATACCAAAACATCAATAGCTCATCAAAACACAAATATGAACTTCAAAATCACAATTCTACCTATTCCATATAACAAAACATCAATAACTCATCAAAACACAAATATGAACTTCAAAATCACAATTCTACCTATTCCATATACCAAAACATCAATAACTCATCAAAACACAAATATGAACTTCAAAAAACAATTTCTACCTATTCCATATACAAAACATCAATTAATAACTCATCAAAACACAAATATGAACTTCAAAATCACAATTCTAACTATCCCATATATCAAAACACAAATATGAACTGCAAAATCACAATTCTACCAATTCCATATACCAAAACATCAATTACTCATCAAAACACAAATATGAACTTCACAATAAAAACTCTACCTATTCCATATACCAAAACATCAATAGCTCATCAAAACACAAATATGAACTTCAAAATCACAATTCTACCTATTCCATATAACAAAACATCAATAACTCATCAAAACACAAATATGAACTTCAAAATCACAATTCTACCTATTCCATATACCAAAACATCAATAGCTCATCAAAACACAAATATGAACTTCAAAATCACAATTCTACCTATTCCATATAACAAAACATCAATAACTCATCAAAACACAAATATGAACTTCAAAATCACAATTCTACCTATTCCATATACGAAAACATCAATAACTCATCAAAACACAAATATGAACTTCAAAAAACAATTTCTACCTATTCCATATACAAAAACATCAATTAATAACTCATCAAAACACAAATATGAACTTCAAAATCACAATTCTAACTATCCCATATATCAAAACACAAATATGAACTGGAAAATCACAATTCTACCAATTCCATATACCAAAAAATCAATAACTCATCAAAACAGAAATATGAACTTCACAATAAAAATTCTACCTATTCCATATACCAAAACATCAATCACTCATCAAAACACAAATATGAACTTCAAATCACAATTCTACCTATTCCATATAACAAAACATAATATAACTCATCAAAACACAAATATTACTTCAAAATCACAATTCTACCTATTTCATATACCAAAACATCAATAACTCATCAAAAACACAAATATGAACTTCAAAATCTCAATTCTACCAATTCCATATACCAAAACATCATTGAATAACTCACCAAAACACAAATATGAAATGCAAGATCACAATTCTACCTATTCCATATACCAAAACATCAATAACTCATCAAAACACAAATATGAACTTTGAAAAACAATTTCTACCTATTCCATATACCAAAACATCAATTAATAACTCATCTAAACACAAATATGAACTTCAAAATCACAATTCTACCTATTCCATATAACAAAACATCAAATAACTCATCAAAACACAAACATGAACTTCAAAATCACAATTCTACCTATTCCAAATACCAAAACATCAATAACTCATCAAAACACAAATATGAACTTCAAAATCACAATTCTACCTATTCCACATACCAAAACATCCATAACTCATCAAAACACAAATATAAACTTCAAAATCACAATTCTACCTATTCCATATAACAAAACATAATATAACTCATCAAAACACAAATATGAACTTCACAATAAAAATTCTACCTATTCCATATACCAAAACATCAATAGCTCATCAAAACACAAATATGAACTTCAAAATCACAATTCTACCTATTCCATACACCAAAACATCAATTACTCATCAAAACACAAATATGAACTTCACAATAAAAATTCTACCTATTCCATATACCAAAACATCCATAGCTCATCAAAACACAAATATGAACTTCAAAATCACAATTCTACCTATTCCATATACCAAAACATCAATAACTCATCAAAACACAAATATGAACTTCAAAATCTCAATTCTACCTATTCCATATACCAAAACATCAATAACTCATCAAAACAAAAATATGAACTTCAAAAAACAATTTCTACCTTTTCCACATACCAAAACATCCATAACTCATCAAAACACAAATATAAACTTCAAAATCACAATTCTACCTATTCCATATAACAAAACATAATATAACTCATCAAAACACAAATATGAACTTCACAATAAAAATTCTACCTATTCCATATACCAAAACATCAATAGCTCATCAAAACACAAATATGAACTTCAAAATCACAATTCTACCTATTCCATATACCAAAACATCAATAACTCATCAAAAACACAAATATGAACTTCAAAATCTCAATTCTACCTATTCCACATACCAAAACATCAATGAATAACTCATCCAAAACACAAATATGAACTGCAAAATCACAATTCTGCCTATTCCACATACCAAAACATCAATAACTCATCAAAACAGAAATATGAACTTCACATTAAAAATTCTACCTATTCCATATACCAAAACATCAATAGCTCAACAAAACACAAATATGAACTTCAAAATCACAATTCTACCTATTTCATATAACAAAACATAATATAACTCATCAAAACACAAATATGAACTTCACAATAAAAATTCTACCTATTCCATATACCAAAACATCAATAGTTCATCAAAACACAAATATTAACTTCAAAATCACAATTCTACCTATTCCATAAACCAAAACATCAATAACTCATCAAAACACAAACATGAACTTCAAAATCACAATTCTACCTATTCCATATAACAAAACATCAAATAACTCATCAAAACACAAACATGAACTTCAAAATCACAATTCTACATATTCCAAATACCAAAACATCAATAACTCATCAAAACACAAATATGAACTTCAAAATCACAATTCTACCTATTCCACATACCAAAACATCAATAACTCATCAAAACACAAATATGAACTTCAAAATCTCAATTCTACCTATTCCACATACCAAAACATCAATGAATAACTCATCCAAAACACAAATATGAACTGCAAAATCACAATTCTGCCTATTCCACATACCAAAACATCAATAACTCATCAAAACAGAAATATGAACTTCACAATAAAAATTCTACCTATTCCATATACCAAAACATCAATCACTCATCAAAACACAAATATGAACTTCAAATCACAATTCTACCTATTCCATATAACAAAACATAATATAACTCATCAAAACACAAATATTACTTCAAAATCACAATTCTACCTATTTCATATACCAAAACATCAATAACTCATCAAAAACACAAATATGAACTTTAAAATCTCAATTCTACCTATTCCATATACCAAAACATCATTGAATAACTCACCAAAACACAAATATGAAATGCAAGATCACAATTCTACCTATTCCATATACCAAAACATCAATAACTCATCAAAACACAAATATGAACTTCGAAAAACAATTTCTACCTATTCCATATACCAAAACATCAATTAATAACTCATCTAAACACAAATATGAACTTCAAAATCACAATTCTACCTATCCCATATACCAAAACATCAATAACTCATCAAAACACAAATATGAACTTTAAAATCACAATACTACCTATTCCATATACCAAAACATCAATCAATAACTCAAAAAAACACAAATATGAACTTCACAATAAAAATTCTACCTATTCCATATACCAAAACATCAATAACTCAACAAAACACAAATATAAACTTCAAAATCACAATTCTACCTATTCCATATAACAAAACATAATATAACTCATCAAAACACAAATATGAACTTCACATTAAAAATTCTACCTATTCCATATACCAAAACATCAATAGCTCATCAAAACACAAATATGAACTTCAAAATCACAATTCTACCTATTCCATATACCAAAACATCAATTACTCATCAAAACACAAATATGAACTTCACAATAAAAATTCTACCTATTCCATATACCAAAACATCAATAGTTCATCAAAACACAAATATTAACTTCAAAATCACAATTCTACCTATTCCATAAACCAAAACATCAATAACTCATCAAAACACAAAAATGAACTTCAAAATCACAATTCTACCTATTCCATATAACAAAACATCAATAACTCATCAAAACACAAACATGAACTTCAAAATCACAATTCTACCTATTCCATATACCAAAACATCAATAACTCATCAAAACACAAATATGAACTTCAAAATCACAATTCTACCTATTCCACATACCAAAACATCAATAACTCATCAAAACACAAATATGAACTTCAAAATCTCAATTCTACCTATTCCACATACCAAAACATCAATGAATAACTCATCCAAAACACAAATATGAACTGCAAAATCACAATTCTGCCTATTCCACATACCAAAACATCAATAACTCATCAAAACAGAAATATGAACTTCACAATAAAAATTCTACCTATTCCATATACCAAAACATCAATCACTCATCAAAACACAAATATGAACTTCAAATCACAATTCTACCTATTCCATATAACAAAACATAATATAACTCATCAAAACACAAATATTACTTCAAAATCACAATTCTACCTATTTCATATACCAAAACATCAATAACTCATCAAAAACACAAATATGAACTTCAAAATCTCAATTCTACCTATTCCATATACCAAAACATCATTGAATAACTCACCAAAACACAAATATGAAATGCAAGATCACAATTCTACCTATTCCATATACCAAAACATCAATAACTCATCAAAACACAAATATGAACTTCGAAAAACAATTTCTACCTATTCCATATACCAAAACATCAATTAATAACTCATCTAAACACAAATATGAACTTCAAAATCACAATTCTACCTATCCCATATACCAAAACATCAATAACTCATCAAAACACAAATATGAACTTTAAAATCACAATACTACCTATTCCATATACCAAAACATCAATCAATAACTCAAAAAAACACAAATATGAACTTCAGAATAAAAATTCTACCTATTCCATATACCAAAACATCAATAACTCAACAAAACACAAATATTACTTCAAAATCACAATTCTACCTATTTCATATACCAAAACATCAATAACTCATCAAAAACACAAATATGAACTTCAAAATCTCAATTCTACCTATTCCATATACCAAAACATCATTGAATAACTCACCAAAACACAAATATGAAATGCAAGATCACAATTCTACCTATTCCATATACCAAAACATCAATAACTCATCAAAACACAAATATGAACTTCGAAAAACAATTTCTACCTATTCCATATACCAAAACATCAATTAATAACTCATCTAAACACAAATATGAACTTCAAAATCACAATTCTACCTATCCCATATACCAAAACATCAATAACTCATCAAAACACAAATATGAACTTTAAAATCACAATACTACCTATTCCATATACCAAAACATCAATCAATAACTCAAAAAAACACAAATATGAACTTCACAATAAAAATTCTACCTATTCCATATACCAAAACATCAATAACTCAACAAAACACAAATATAAACTTCAAACTCACAATTCTACCTATTCCATATAACAAAACATAATATAACTCATCAAAACACAAATATGAACTTCACATTAAAAATTCTACCTATTCCATATACCAAAACATCAATAGCTCATCAAAACACAAATATGAACTTCAAAATCACAATTCTACCTATTCCATATACCAAAACATCAATTACTCATCAAAACACAAATATGAACTTCACAATAAAAACTCTACCTATTCCATATACCAAAACATCAATAGCTCATCAAAACACAAATATGAACTTCAAAATCACAATTCTACCTATTCCATATAACAAAACATCAATAACTCATCAAAACACAAATATGAACTTCAAAATCACAATTCTACCTATTCCATATACCAAAACATCAATAACTCATCAAAACACAAATATGAACTTCAAAAAACAATTTCTACCTATTCCATATACAAAAACATCAATTAATAACTCATCAAAACACAAATATGAACTTCAAAATCACAATTCTACCTATTCCATATACCAAAACATCAATTACTCATCAAAACACAAATATGAACTTCACAATAAAAATTCTACCTATTCCATATACCAAAACATCAATAGCTCAACAAAACACAAATATGAACTTCAAAATCACAATTCTACCTATTCCATATACCAAAACATCAATAACTCATCAAAACACAAATATGAACTTCAAAATCACAATTCTACCTATTCCATATACCAAAACATCAATAGCTCATCAAAACACAAATATGAACTTCAAAATCACAATTCTACCTATTCCATATAACAAAACATCAATAACTCATCAAAACACAAATATGAACTTCAAAATCACAATTCTACCTATTCCATATACCAAAACATCAATAACTCATCAAAACACAAATATGAACTTCAAAAAACAATTTCTACCTATTCCATATACAAAAACATCAATTAATAACTCATCAAAACACAAATATGAACTTCAAAATCACAATTCTAACTATCCCATATATCAAAACACAAATATGAACTGCAAAATCACAATTCTACCAATTCCATATACCAAAAAATCAATAACTCATCAAAACAGAAATATGAACTTCACAATAAAAATTCTACCTATTCCATATACCAAAACATCAATCACTCATCAAAACACAATTATGAACTTCAAATCACAATTCTACCTATTCCATAGAACAAAACATAATATAACTCATCAAAACACAAATATTACTTCAAAATCACAATTCTACCTATTTCAAATACCAAAACATCAATAACTCATCAAAAACACAAATATGAACTTCAAAATCTCAATTCTACCTATTCCATATACCAAAACATCATTGAATAACTCACCAAAACACAAATATGAAATGCAAGATCACAATTCTACCTATTTCATATACCAAAACATCAATAACTCATCAAAACACAAATATGAACTTCAAAAAACAATTTCTACCGATTCCATATACCAAAACATCAATTAATAACTCATCTAAACACAAATATGAACTTCAAAAAACAATTTCTACCTATTCCATATACCAAAACATCAATTAATAACTCAACAAAACACAAATATGAACTTCAAAATCACAATTCTACCTATCCCATATACCAAAACATCAATAACTCATCAAAACAGAAATATGAACTTCACAATAAAAATTCTACCTATTCCATATACCAAAACATCAATCACTCATCAAAACACAAATATGAACTTCAAAATCACAATTCTACCTATTCCATATAACAAAACATAATATAACTCATCAAAACACAAATATTACTTCAAAATCACAATTCTAGCTATTTCATATACCAAAACATCAATAACTCATCAAAACACAAATATGAACTTCAAAATCTCAATTCTACCTATTCCATATACCAAAACATCAATAACTCATCAAAACACAAATATGAACTTCAAAAAACAATTTCTACCTATTCCATATACCAAAACATCAATTAATAACTCAACAAAACACAAATATGAACTTCAAAATCACAATTCCACCAATTCCATATACCAAAAAATCAATAACTCATCAAAACAGAAATATGAACTTCACAATAAAAATTCTACCTATTCCATATACCAAAACATCAATCACTCATCAAAACACAAATATGAACTTCAAATCACAATTCTACCTATTCCATATAACACAACATAATATAACTCATCAAAACACAAATATTTCTTCAAAATCACAATTCTACCTATTTCATATACCCAAACATCAATAACTCATCAAAAATACAAATATGAACTTCAAAATCTCAATTCTACCTATTCCATATACCAAAACATCATTGAATAACTCACCAAAACACAAATATGAAATGCAAGATCACAATTCTACCTATTCCATATACCAAAACATCATTGAATAACTCACCAAAACACAAATATGAAATGCAAGATCACAATTCTACCTATTCCATATACCAAAACATCAATAACTCATCAAAACACAAATATGAACTTCAAAAAACAATTTCTACCGATTCCATATACCAAAACATCAATTAATAACTCATCTAAACACAAATATGAACTTCAAAAAACAATATCTACCTATTCCATATACCAAAACATCAATAACTCAACAAAACACAAATATGAACTTCAAAATCACAATTCTACCTATCCCATATACCAAAACATCAATAACTCAACAAAACACAAATATGAACTTCAAAATCACAATTCTACCTATCCCATATACCAAAACATCAATAACTCATCAAAACAGAAATATGAACTTCACAATAAAAATTCTACCTATTCCATATACCAAAACATCAATTACTCATCAAAACACAAATATGAACTTCAAAATCACAATTCTACCTATTCCATATAACAAAACATAATATAACTCATCAAAACACAAATATTACTTCAAAATCACAATTCTACCTATTTCATATACCAAAACATCAATAACTCATCAAAACACAAATATGAACTTCAAAATCTCAATTCTACCTATTCCATATACCAAAACATTAATAACTCATCAAACACAAATATGAACTTCAAAAAACAATTTCTACCTATTCCATATACCAAAACATCAATTAATAACTCATCTAAACACAAATATGAACTTCAAAACCACAATACTACCTATCCCATATACCAAAACATCAATAACTCATCAAAACACAAATATGAACTTTAAAATCACAATAATACCTATTCCATATACCAAAACATCAATCAATAACTCAAAAAAACACAAATATGAACTTCACAATAAAAATTCTACCTATTCCATATACCAAAACATCCATAACTCATCAAAACACAAATATAAACTTCAAAATCACAATTCTACCTATTCCATATAACAAAACATAATATAACTCATCAAAACACAAATATGAACTTCACAATAAAAATTCTACCTATTCCATATACCAAAACATCAATAGCTCATCAAAATACAAATATGAACTTCAAAATCACAATTCTACCTATTCCATATACCAAAACATCAATTACTCATCAAAACACAAATATGAACTTCACAATAAAAATTCTACCTATTCCATATACCAAAATATCCATAGCTCATCAAAACACAAATATGAACTTCAAAATCACAATTCTACCTATTCCATATACCAAAACATCAATAACTCATCAAAACACAAATATGAACTTCAAAATCTCAATTCTACCTATTCCATATACCAAAACATCAATAACTCATCAAAACATAAATATGAACTTCAAAACACAATTTTTATCTATTCCATTTACCAAAACAACAATAACTCATCAAAACACAAATATGAACTTCAAAATCACAATTCTACCTATTCCATATAACAAAACATAATATAACTCATCAAAACACAAATATTACTTCAAAATCACAATTCTACCTATTTCATATACCAAAACATCAATAACTCATCAAAAACACAAATATGAACTTCAAAATCTCAATTCTACCTATTCCATATACCAAAACATCATTGAATAACTCACCAAAACACAAATATGAAATGCAAGATCACAATTCTACCTATTCCATATACCAAAACATCAATAACTCATCAAAACAAAAATATGAACTTCAAAAAACAATTTCTACCTATTCCATATACCAAAACATCAATTAATAACTCATCAAAACACAAATATGAACTTCAAAATCACAATTCTTCAAAACACAATTTCTAACTATTCCATATACCAAAACATCAATAACTCATCAAAACACAAATATGAACTTCAAAATCACAATTCTACCTATTCCATATAACAAAACATAATATAACTAATCAAAACACAAATATGAACTTCAAAATCTCAATTCTACCTATTCCATATACCAAAACATCAATAACTCATCAAAACAAAAATATGAACTTCAAAAAACAATTTCTACCTATTCCATATACCAAAACATCAATTAATAACTCATCAAAACACAAATATGAACTTCAAAATCACAATTCTTCAAAACACAATTTCTAACTATTTCATATACCAAAACATCAATAACTCATCAAAACACAAACATGAACTTCAAAATCACAATTCTACCTATTCCATATAACAAAACATCAATAACTCATCAAAACACAAACATGAACTTCAAAATCACAATTCTACCTATTCCATATACCAAAACATCAATAACTCATCAAAACACAAATATGAACTTCAAAAAACAATTTCTACCTATTCCATATACAAAAACATCAATTAATAACTCATCAAAACACAAATATGAACTTCAAAATCACAATTCTAACTATCCCATATATCAAAACACAAATATGAACTGCAAAATCACAATTCTACCAATTCCACATACCAAAACATCAATAACTCATCAAAACACAAATATGAACTTCAAAATCTCAATTCTACCTATTCCACATACCAAAACATCAATGAATAACTCATCCAAAGCACAAATATGAACTGTAAAATCACAATTCTACCTATTCCACATACCAAAACATCAATAACTCATCAAAACAGAAATATGAACTTCACAATAAAAATTCTACCTATTCCATATACCAAAACATCAATCACTCATCAAAACACAAATATGAACTTCAAATCACAATTCTACCTATTCCATATAACAAAACATAATATAACTCATCAAAACACAAATATTACTTCAAAATCACAATTCTACCTATTTCATATACCAAAACATCAATAACTCATCAAAAACACAAATATGAACTTCAAAATCTCAATTCTACCTATTCCATATACCAAAACATCATTGAATAACTCACCAAAACACAAATATGAAATGCAAGATCACAATTCTACCTATTCCATATACCAAAACATCAATAACTCATCAAAACAAAAATATGAACTTCAAAAAACAATTTCTACCTATTCCATATACCAAAACATCAATTAATAACTCATCAAAACACAAATATGAACTTCAAAATCACAATTCTTCAAAACAAAATTTCTAACTATTCCATATACCAAAACATCAATAACTCATCAAAACACAAATATGAACTTCAAAATCACAATTCTACCTATTCCATATAACAAAACATAATATAACTAATCAAAACACAAATATGAACTTCAAAATCTCAATTCTACCTATTCCATATACCAAAACATCAATAACTCATCAAAACAAAAATATGAACTTCAAAAAACAATTTCTACCTATTCCATATACCAAAACATCAATTAATAACTCATCAAAACACAAATATGAACTTCAAAATCACAATTCTTCAAAACACAATTTCTAACTATTTCATATACCAAAACATCAATAACTAAACAAAACACAAATATGAACTTCAAAATCACAATTCTACCTATTCCATATAACAAAACATAATATAACTCATCAAAACACAAATATGAACTTCAAAATCTCAATTCTACCTATTCCATATACCAAAACATCAATAACTCATCAAAACAAAAATATGAACTTCAAAAAACAATTTCTACCTATTCCATATACCAAAACATCAATTAATAACTCATCAAAACACAAATATGAACTTCAAAATCACAATTCTTCAAAACACAATTTCTAACTATTCCATATACCAAAACATCAATAACTCATCAAAACACAAATATGAACTTCAAAATCACAATTCTACCTATTCCATATAACAAAACATAATATAACTAATCAAAACACAAATATGAATTTTAAAATCACAATTCTACCTATCCCATATACCAAAACAACAATAACTCATCAAAACACAAATATGAACTTCAAAATCTCAATTCTACCTATTCCATATACCAAAACATCAATGAATAACTAATCAAAAAACAAATATGAACTTCAAAATCACAATTCTACCTATTCCATATACCAAAACATCAATAACTGATCAAAACACAAATATGAACTTCAAAACACAATTTCTATCTATTCCATATACCAAAACATCAATAACTCATCAAAACACAAATATGAACTTCAAAAAACAATTTCTACCTATTCCATATACCAAAACATCAATAACTCATCAAAACACAAATATGAACTTCAAAATCACAATTCTACCTATTCCATATACCAAAACATCAATAACTCATGAAAACACAAATATGTGTTGGATCGTGTCAAGTGTTGAGAGGGGGGGTGAATCAACACTTTATCAATTTTTCTTTCAACTAAAGGATTCCCTCTCAAATGTTAGCTCAGTTAGAGCTTATTGTTGAACTCACGTTCTTGGCTTAGATGGACTCACTCAAGGAGGGTTCACTTACACAACCACAACACTCCTGTTCAAGCTTACAGTTTGAGAATCACCACACCAGTCAAGACACACTCAAAGCAGTAAATGTGCAAGGGGGATTTTTACGTGGTTCGATCAAATGATCTACATCCACGGACAGATTCACTCCTGTCAATCTTCACTATCACGGAATCATTCAGCTCTGGCCTCACTGACCGTAAGCAACATAAACAAGAGCTCACTGCTCAACACATTGAGGTTCACTACCTCTACAAGTTCATCAACTAAAACAACAACATATAAACCTCTATTGTACTGCCTTTTCTACACAAATATCTTTCAAAATCACTTAATGAAAGAAGTTTGATAGTGTTCTAGGCTTACCACCTGAAGCTGCAACCTCAGGGTCAGTTCTCCCGATTCTGCATCATCTTTGATCTTAGTTTCAGTCTTCCCTTTTTCTGCTCCTCCTCAGCTTCTTCTTCTCCTTGACTTCTGCTTCTCCAAAGCTTCAGCTTCTCCTTGTGCAGCTTACTGTTTCTTTCTCTCTTGTATTTCTCATATCATCTTTTTGCAGCTCTCACTCTTTTTCTTCTCCCTTTTCTCGGTTTCGTTCGGTTCAGCACACTTCTTTTCTGTTGCTCATCTCTCTCTCTCTTTTTCTTCTCGTGCCTTCCCCTTTTTTTTTTAGGTTTTTCTTCCGTTCTGCGGTTGTTGTACCTACCACACCTACTCATATGCCCGTTTTCTTTTTCCCAGAAGAAAAACTGTGCCCTACCGTGCAGTGTGTCAGCACTTCATACACGAAAGGCGGCTCAAGATTCAAATAATCCATTTTCAACCTTTTGAGTTGCAACTTGCTTGCCATGTCATATTGCTGACTGTACTCCTTCATACTTCTCGAGTAGCTTGTCTTAGATATTTTGAAACAGCAGAAGTGATCTGATCTTAGCTTATAGCTGATCTGATGTGTGCGGCATTTGATCTGATGTCGCGCTTCGGTTGATCTGATGTTAGCTTGCAGTTGATCTGATGTTAGCCTTCGGTTGATCTGATGTTAGCTTGCAGTTGATCTGATGTTAGCCTTCGGTTGATCTGATGTTAGCTTGCAGTTGATCTGATGTTAGCCTTCGGTTGATCTGATGTTAGCTTGCAGTTGATCTGATGTTAGCCTTCGGTTGATCTGATGTTAGCTTGCAGTTGATCTGATGTTAGCCTTCGGTTGATCTGATGTTAGCTTCATGTCACAACGTTCTGTCCAGCAACTCAGAACCATCCATGTAGCTCCTGCAGTTCTTCTGATCGGGCACTGCTTGATTCTTTTGTATTTCTGCTTGCTCACAGGATTGCTAGATACTTCAACATGATGCTCCTGCGTCTTCTGAATCTTTGAGAGACTTTTAGAGTCGCGCGTTTGAAGTGTGATTCACTAGCCGTCCTTGACTTCAGCTTCTTAGGTGTCTGCTCTAGCTCTCCAGCCTTGAGTTGTTCTCTTCTGCTGCAAATATGTTTTGTTGCTGACTTGCCTTGCTTCTGTGAAACCAAGCTGCTGAGCAATCCCTTGAGAATTTGATCTGATCTTTACTTCCGTTGATCTGATCTGTGCTGCATGTGATCTGATGTGTGCATCCTTTGATCTGATGCGCACTGCATTTGATCTGATCTTCACTTCCTTTGATCTGATACGCACTGCCTTTGATCTGATCTTCACTTCCTTTGATCTGATACGCACTGCCTTTGATCTGATCTTCACTTCCTTTGATCTGATACGCACTGCCTTTGATCTGATCTTCACTTCCTTTGATCTGATATGCCAACAGTACACTTCCTTCTCATTTTGGCACTTCAGTTTATTCATCGGCTTCTTGCTGAGATTTTGTCCAGATAAAATGCTTTCAAACCTCATGAACTCAGTCCATTATTGCCTTAGTAATTCACAGATTTGTCACAATGTGGTTGCAACAATTACAACAAAACATTGGACTTTAACAAAGGCCAAGAAAGCTTCATTGTAGCGGCTCCAATGGCTCAACAATCTCCCCCTTTGGAATTGTTGGCAACCACATTTGCAGCCAATCAGTCAACTCAGTGCTAAGCTCCCCCTGAGCCTTATTCTTCTTCATAGTAAGCTCCCCCTGCATAGAGCTTTTTCCAACGTCCTTCTCTCCCAAGGATAATACTGCTGCGTCTGGCCGGCTGCTGCGGCTATCTCTCCCCCTTTGACAACCAATTTCAAAGGGATTTGGGGATGCTCAACTGATTCAGCATGAGAAGGAGGACTGCACTCCCATTTGCATCCTCAAAGTTTCAAACATCTCGGCTGGAAGAGGCTTTGTCATTACATCGGCTATTTGTTTAGCTGTGGGAACATACTCTAGCATAATTTCTCCTTTCTCAACCTTGTCCTTTATGAAGTGATACTTGATTTCTATATGTTTGGCTCTCGAGTGCTGCACTGAATTCTTTGACAAATCAATGGCACTTTTGTTGTCACAAAGAATTATCAGTGGCAGGGGAACTTCTTCTTTAAGATTTTGCAGTTCAGATCTCATCCATATAGCTTGAGTGCATGCCTTGGTTGCTGCTATGTACTCGGCTTCAGCAGTGCTTAAGGCTATACTTTCTTGCTTCTTGCTTAACCAGCTCACACATCTATTACCAAGAAAGAATACTCCTCCTGAAGTGGATCTCCTGTCATCAACATTTCCTGCCCAATCAGCATCAGTGAAGCTTCTTAATCCCAAGCTTCCTTTCCTTGCATACCACAGACCATAATCTACTGTCCCTTGCAAGTATCTTAGCACCCTCTTTAGTGCAATCATATGAGAACTCTTTGGATTTGCCTGGTATCTAGCAGCTTGGCAGACAGCAAAGGTAATATCAGGCCTTGTTGCTGTTAAGTACAATAAGCTTCCTATCATGCTTCTGTATAGACTTTGATCAGCTTCAGCTCCTTTTTCATCCTTGCTCAGCTTGCAGTTAATTGCCATGGGTGTAGACATTGGCTTAGCATCAGTCATACCAAATTTCTTCAGCACTTCTTTGGTATACTTGGTTTGAGAGATAAAAATTCCAGTTGCTTTTTGATGAATCTGTAGTCCAAGGAAAAATGATAGCTCTCCTATCATGGACATTTCAAACTCTTCTTGCATCTTTCTAGCAAATTCATGGCACAGCTGCTCCTTATCTCCTCCAAATATTATGTCATCAACATAGACTATGGCTATTAACTGTCCACCCTTTCCATCAAGGACATATAAATTGCTATTTATGCAACTTTTTCTGAAATTCAGATTCTTCAGGTAACTGTCCAGCCTTGAGTACCATGCTCTTGGGGCTTGTTTTAATCCATAGAGTGCCTTTTTGAGCTTGCACACCTTGTTTTCATCTTCACAAACTAGAAAACCATCCGGTTGCTCAATGTACACTTCTTCTTCCAGATTTCCATTCAAGAAGGCAGATTTAACATCCATTTGGAAGACCTTGTAGCTTCTTGCTGACGCCACTGCCAAAAACATTCTTATGGCTTCAAGCCTTGCTACTGGGGCAAAGGTTTCATCCACATCTATTCCTTCAATTTGAGAGTATCCTTTGCACACAAGCCTTGCCTTATTCTTTACAACTTTTCCTTCCTCATTCAACTTGTTCCTGAACACCCATTTTGTGCCTATCACATTTTTGTTTGCTGGCCTATCCACGAGCTCCCAAGTTTGGTTTTTCTCAATTTGGTCCAGCTCTTCATTCATGGCTTGCAGCCATGACTGGTCCTCCAGGGCTTCCTCTATTGACCTTGGCTCAACTTGAGACAGTAGGGCAGTTGCAACCATACTTTTCAGTTGCCTTCTTGTTCTTACTGGAGCTTTGGGGTCTCCAATGATAGGCATCTTGTCAATTCTCTTGTTGTACTTTCTTTTTGCTATTTCCAGGCCTTCTGTAACTTCTGTCTCTGATCCTTCTGCATCAGTCTCCTCAGTAGCTGATTTCAGCTCCAGGTCTGCCTCATCTTGGCTCTCTAAGTCATCTAAGTGATCCAGAAAATTTTCAGGATCAGTGGCTTTCATCTTGACTTCCTCAACCACTTTCACATCATAGCTTTCCATAATCTTATCCAGCCTCTTGTTATAAACCTTGTAAGCCTTGCTCTTATTTGAGTAACCAAGGAAAATGCCCTCATCAGCCCTCTCTTCAAATTTTCCAAGGCTTTGCTCCTTGTTCTTGATGAAGCATTTGCTGCCAAAAACTCTAAAGTACTTCACATTTGGCTTGTGACCATACCAAAGTTCATATGGTGTCTTTTCAGTGTTTGGCCTCAACATGGTTCTATTTTGTACATGCACAGCTGCCATTGTGGCTTCCTTCCAGAAGTGCTTTGGAGTATTGTGCTCCAACAGCATGGTTCTTGCCATCTCAATCACACTTCTATTTTTCCTCTCTACAACTCCATTTTGCTGGGGAGTGTGAGGACTTGAGACTTGATGTTTGATTCCCATTTCCTCCAAGTATTCTTCAAATTCCTGCGAGGTAAACTCTCCTCCATTATCTGATCTCAAAACTTTGATCTTCCTTCCATGCTGGTTTTCTGCCAGTTTTTGAAATCTTTTGAAACAGTTGAAGGCTTCACTCTTTTGCTTCATGTGCATGATGCACATCATCCTAGTGAAGTCATCCACAAAAAGAATGAAATACATCTCTTTACCTGTACCTTTTCTTTTCATTGGTCCACATACATCAGTGTGAACTAGCTCCAATGGCTTAGAGGTTCTATGCTCCTTGGACTTGTGAGAAAGCTTTGCAAATTTCCCTTTTTGGCATGAGTCACAAGTGCTGTTGTCTCTCTTTAGTACAGGGAGGTTTAACACTGCATTGCACTTCACCAGGCTTCTCATGCTCTTTTGATTTAAGTGTCCAAGCCTGCAATGCCAAAGCGTATTTTCATCCATTTTGCTTAGCATGCACAACTTTTCCTTCACATCTATGAGGTATAAATCCTTGTTGTCTCTTATTCCTTTGGCCATGATTTCTCCAGTCTTGCAGTCTTTGATGAAACAGCCATTTTTTGAGAAGTCTACTTTGAAACCATTGTCACACAGTTGTCTTACACTCAGCAAGTTGTACTTCAGCCCTTCTACAAACAGCACCTCCTTAGATTTGAACTTTTCTGATCCAATGGTGGCTTCTCCAACAGCCTTGATCTTTAACCCACTCTTATCTGCAAACTTGACAAACCCTCTTTCAACTTCTTTTGTGTTTCTCAGTAGAGTTTTGTCTCCAGTCATATGGCTTGTGCACCCACTGTCAATGATCCATTGGGCTTCCTTAGCTTTTGTTTTCAGTGCAACTTCAGCAATGCAAGCTTCTTCAAATCTGTGTTTCTTCCTCCAAATTTTTCTTGCTGCTGGTATACCTTGCTGTTCATTCAATCTCTGATTGCTCCTGCTGCAGCTCCAGTGATCATTCTCTTCTAACCCTTCAAAAATTTGAAATCTGTTTCTCAGATTAAGTGGCTGCATTAGAGACTGATTTCTTCTTGTGTAATCTGCTTGGTTTCTTCTTGTTCCTGCTGCAAAGTTTCTTCTATTTGTAGCTTGTTGCAGTGGCTGGGCTCTCCTGCTATTCACTCCTTCAGACCACTTGCTTCTCTTATTTGGCAATCTGCATCTGCACCAGACATTCAATTTCTGATACACTTCTCCAGGTTGTATGATATGGCCTTTTCTGATTTCAGCTTCAGGAATCCTTCTTGAAGTACTTAGGCTTCTTTGATGATAATACTCCTTTCTATTCCATCCTCTTGACTGCATTGTTCTTCCTCCAAATCTCCAGAATGCCTTCCTCCAGCAATTTGCTGCATAGTGACCTGATTCTCCACAGGTGAAACATACTCCAGCAATCAGCCTTCTACTTTTGAGCAGGCTTCTTTGATACATAGATTGTCTCCCCCTCAGCTCGTGCAGTCTTTCATTTTGCTCAGTAGACTTTCTTGATCCATTAGAAATTTCCATCTTCTTAGAATCAACAAAACTAGTTCCTGCCTCTACACCAGCAACACAAATTGAACCTTCTTTGACAAAGGTAACAGTCTTCTTGGTTGTTGCAGCTGGTTGTCCTTCTAATTTTTGATCTCCTTCATAACCAAGACCTTTCTTCCCTTCTGAATAAGATCTCTGCTTGCTGAGGCACTCATCTAACTTCCTTGTGGCTTCTTCAGTTTTTGCAGCCACTTCTTTGCTCCTTGAGGATTCACCAGGCTCAGTTTTGCTTGACTGAAGCTCCAGCTTTCCTTTCAATTTTGATTCTACAGTAGTTCCATCAGTCATTTCTTCAGCTTTGATCACAGTTTGTTGAGACAGCAGACCTTCTATCTTTCTTGTTGCATCCTCTAGTTCGGCAGTGGTGGCATCTAGCTTTTCTACCAAGGTTTCACATGTCTTTTGAAGTTCCATCTTTTCTCTTGTACAATTTTTGTGAACCTCAGCTTCATTTTGCATGAGAATCAGTTCCTGCTCCAATTCAGTTACTCTATTCTCCAGTATTGAGTTTTCTTCTTGACTGCTCAAGATGACCTTTTCCATCTCCTTCATTGTCTTCATTGTCTTCTTGTGCAATCTCTTCTGCTCCTCTATCTTGTTGTATGCAAACTCCAGTTCTTCCTCTAGATCCACTTCTTCATCATCAGCTGATTGGTTCTCTAGTTCAGCATCCTCCTTTAATGAAACAGTTGAAGATTTCATCACCATGAGAGTCTCCTCTTCAGCTTCAGACTCATCTTCACTGTCTGAGACATCAGTCTCTTCATCCTCCTCAGAGCTATCATTTTTCTTCTTGCTCAGGTAGCTCCGTTTTCTGTAAGCTTTCCCTTTTCTTGATTTAAAGCTCATCTTCTTCTTTCCTTTCTGCTCAGACCACCTGTCTGATGGCTTGTCAGCTTCCTCATCTTCTGTTCTTTTGTTCTTCATGAAGCACTTGCTTGCAAAGTGGCCTATTTTGCCACAATTGAAGCATTTTAAGGGCAACTTTCCCTTGTACTTTCCAGTCTGGCCTCTGAAACTCCTTGAAATCAGCACCATCATTCTTTCAAGATCACTGTCTGCTGCTTCATCTTCACTGCTTTCCTCCTTTAGCTTCCTTGAGTGTTTTGTTTTAAATGCTATCTCCTTGACTGCCTTTGACGTCTCCTCCTTTGAATTTGAAATCCTCATTTCATATGCTACAAGGGTGCTTTGTAGCTCATCTAATGTCACTTTATCTAGGTCCCTCTCCTCTATAGCAGAGACCTTAGAATCATATCTTGCTGGTAGGGATCTAAGAACCTTTTTAACTATATTGGAATCTCCAACACTCTCACCCAGACCCCTCATTGAGCTAACTAATTCAACAACTCTGTTTAGAAAGTCCTCAATGTTTTCACCTTCTCCCATCTTAAGACCTTCAAACTTACTTCTAAGAACCTGCAATTTTTCCTCCTTAACCTTGATGTCTCCCTCATGAATATTAATCAGTTTAATCCATATTTCATGAGCAGTAACACAGTCTATAACTTTAAAGTTCTCTTTTTCTGACAGAGCTGCATATAGAGCATTCCTTGCCTTTCCATCAGCTTATAAGTTTCTAATTTCTGCAGCTGTAGGATTCTCCTCATCTACGGTTGGTGTAAATCCATGCAAGACTACTCTTTGTACTTGTAGGCCTTGTGCTAAGAGATAAGCACTCATTCTCTTTTTCCATAACTGGAAATTTTGGCCACCGAAATAAGGAACTCCCTTAACAGTCGTTGCTTGATTCTCCATTTCTACTGCTGGTTCTAAGTTTCAACAATCACTTGACAAAAGCAAACCTTGCTCTGATACCAATTGTTGGATCGTGTCAAGTGTTGAGAGGGGGGGGTGAATCAACACTTTATCAATTTTTCTTTCAACTAAAGGATTCCCTCTCAAATGTTAGCTCAGTTAGAGCTTATTGTTGAACTCACGTTCTTGGCTTAGATGGACTCACTCAAGGAGGGTTCACTTACACAACCACAACACTCCTGTTCAAGCTTACAGTTTGAGAATCACCACACCAGTCAAGACACACTCAAAGCAGTAAATGTGCAAGGGGGATTTTTACGTGGTTCGATCAAATGATCTACATCCACGGACAGATTCACTCCTGTCAATCTTCACTATCACGGAATCATTCAGCTCTGGCCTCACTGACCGTAAGCAACATAAACAAGAGCTCACTGCTCAACACATTGAGGTTCACTACCTCTACAAGTTCATCAACTAAAACAACAACATATAAACCTCTATTGTACTGCCTTTTCTACACAAATATCTTTCAAAATCACTTAATGAAAGAAGTTTGATAGTGTTCTAGGCTTACCACCTGAAGCTGCAACCTCAGGGTCAGTTCTCCCGATTCTGCATCATCTTTGATCTTAGTTTCAGTCTTCCCTTTTTCTGCTCCTCCTCAGCTTCTTCTTCTCCTTGACTTCTGCTTCTCCAAAGCTTCAGCTTCTCCTTGTGCAGCTTACTGTTTCTTTCTCTCTTGTATTTCTCATATCATCTTTTTGCAGCTCTCACTCTTTTTCTTCTCCCTTTTCTCGGTTTCGTTCGGTTCAGCACACTTCTTTTCTGTTGCTCATCTCTCTCTCTCTTTTTCTTCTCGTGCCTTCCCCCTTTTTTTTTAGGTTTTTCTTCCGTTCTGCGGTTGTTGTACCTACCACACCTACTCATATGCCCGTTTTCTTTTTCCCAGAAGAAAAACTGTGCCCTACCGTGCAGTGTGTCAGCACTTCATACACGAAAGGCGGCTCAAGATTCAAATAATCCATTTTCAACCTTTTGAGTTGCAACTTGCTTGCCATGTCATATTGCTGACTGTACTCCTTCATACTTCTCGAGTAGCTTGTCTTAGATATTTTGAAACAGCAGAAGTGATCTGATCTTAGCTTATAGCTGATCTGATGTGTGCGGCATTTGATCTGATGTCGCGCTTCGGTTGATCTGATGTTAGCTTGCAGTTGATCTGATGTTAGCCTTCGGTTGATCTGATGTTAGCTTGCAGTTGATCTGATGTTAGCCTTCGGTTGATCTGATGTTAGCTTGCAGTTGATCTGATGTTAGCCTTCGGTTGATCTGATGTTAGCTTGCAGTTGATCTGATGTTAGCCTTCGGTTGATCTGATGTTAGCTTCATGTCACAACGTTCTGTCCAGCAACTCAGAACCATCCATGTAGCTCCTGCAGTTCTTCTGATCGGGCACTGCTTGATTCTTTTGTATTTCTGCTCGCTCACAGGATTGCTAGATACTTCAACATGATGCTCCTGCGTCTTCTGAATCTTTGAGAGACTTTTAGAGTCGCGCGTTTGAAGTGTGATTCACTAGCCGTCCTTGACTTCAGCTTCTTAGGTGTCTGCTCTAGCTCTCCAGCCTTGAGTTGTTCTCTTCTGCTGCAAATATGTTTTGTTGCTGACTTGCCTTGCTTCTGTGAAACCAAGCTGTTGAGCAATCCCTTGAGAATTTGATCTGATCTTTACTTCCGTTGATCTGATCTGTGCTGCATGTGATCTGATGTGTGCATCCTTTGATCTGATGCGCACTGCATTTGATCTGATCTTCACTTCCTTTGATCTGATACGCACTGCCTTTGATCTGATCTTCACTTCCTTTGATCTGATACGCACTGCCTTTGATCTGATCTTCACTTCCTTTGATCTGATACGCACTGCCTTTGATCTGATCTTCACTTCCTTTGATCTGATATGCCAACAGTACACTTCCTTCTCATTTTGGCACTTCAGTTTATTCATCGACTTCTTGCTGAGATTTTGTCCAGATAAAATGCTTTCAAACCTCATGAACTCAGTCCATTATTGCCTTAGTAATTCACAGATTTGTCACAATGTGGTTGCAACAATTACAACAAAACATTGGACTTTAACAAAGGCCAAGAAAGCTTCATTGTAGCGGCTCCAATGGCTCAACAATATGAACTTCAAAATCTCAATTCTACCTATTCCATATACCAAAACATCAATAACTCATCAAAACAAAAATATGAACTTCAAAAAACAATTTCTACCTATTCCATATACCAAAACATCAATTAATAACTCATCAAAACACAAATATGAACTTCACATTAAAAATTCTACCTATTCCATATACCAAAACATCAATAGCTCATCAAAACACAAATATGAACTTCAAAATCACAATTCTACCTATTTCATATAACAAAACATAATATAACTCATCAAAACACAAATATGAACTTCACAATAAAAATTCTACCTATTCCATATACCAAAACATCAATAGTTCATCAAAACACAAATATTAACTTCAAAATCACAATTCTACCTATTCCATAAACCAAAACATCAATAACTCATCAAAACACAAACATGAACTTCAAAATCACAATTATACCTATTCCATATAACAAAACATCAATAACTCATCAAAACACAAACATGAACTTCAAAATCACAATTCTACCTATTCCATATACCAAAACATCAATAACTCATCAAAACACAAATATGAACTTCAAAATCACAATTCTACCTATTCCACATACCAAAACATCAATAACTCATCAAAACACAAATATGAACTTCAAAATCTCAATTCTACCTATTCCACATACCAAAACATCAATGAATAACTCATCCAAAACACAAATATGAACTGTAAAATCACAATTCTACCTATTCCACATACCAAAACATCAATAACTCATCAAAACAGAAATATGAACTTCACAATAAAAATTCAACCTATTCCATATACCAAAACATCAATCACTCATCAAAACACAAATATGAACTTCAAATCACAATTCTACCTATTCCATATAACAAAACATAATATAACTCATCAAAACACAAATATTACTTCAAAATCACAATTCTACCTATTTCATATACCAAAACATCAATAACTCATCAAAAACACAAATATGAACTTCAAAATCTCAATTCTACCTATTCCATATACCAAAACATCATTGAATAACTCACCAAAACACAAATATGAAATGCAAGATCACAATTCTACCTATTCCATATACCAAAACATCAATAACTCATCAAAACAAAAATATGAACTTCAAAAAACAATTTCTACCTATTCCATATACCAAAACATCAATTAATAACTCATCAAAACACAAATATGAACTTCAAAATCACAATTCTTCAAAACACAATTTCTAACTATACCGTATACCAAAACATCAATAACTCATCAAAACACAAATATGAACTTCAAAATCACAATTCTTCAAAACACAATTTCTAACTATTCCATATACCAAAACATCAATAACTCATCAAAACACAAATATGAACTTCAAAATCACAATTCTACCTATTCCATATACCAAAACATCAATGAATAACTCATCAAAACACAAATATGAACTTCAAAATCTCAATTCTACCTATTCCATATACCAAAACATCAATAACTCATCAAAACAAAAATATGAACTTCAAAAAACAATTTCTACCTATTCCATATACCAAAACATCAATTAATAACTCATCAAAACACAAATATGAACTTCAAAATCACAATTCTTCAAAACACAATTTCTAACTATTTCATATACCAAAACATCAATAACTCATCAAAACACAAATATGAACTTCAAAATCACAATTCTACCTATTCCATATAACAAAACATAATATAACTCATCAAAACACAAATATGAACTTCACAATAAAAATTCTACCTATTCCATATACCAAAACATCAATAGTTCATCAAAACACAAATATTAACTTCAAAATCACAATTCTAGCTATTCCATAAACCAAAACATCAATAACTCATCAAAACACAAACATGAACTTCAAAATCACAATTCTACCTATTCCATATAACAAAACATCAATAACTCATCAAAACACAAACATGAACTTCAAAATCACAATTCTACCTATTCCATATACCAAAACATCAATAACTCATCAAAACACAAATATGAACTTCAAAATCACAATTCTACCTATTCCACATACCAAAACATCAATAACTCATCAAAACACAAATATGAACTTCAAAATCTCAATTCTACCTATTCCACATACCAAAATATCAATGAATAACTCATCCAAAACACAAATATGAACTGTAAAATCACAATTCTACCTATTCCACATACCAAAACATCAATAACTCATCAAAACAGAAATATGAACTTCACAATAAAAATTCTACCTATTCCATATACCAAAACATCAATCACTCATCAAAACACAAATATGAACTTCAAATCACAATTCTACCTATTCCATATAACAAAACATAATATAACTCATCAAAACACAAATATTACTTCAAAATCACAATTCTACCTATTTCACATACCAAAACATCAATAACTCATCAAAACACAAATATGAACTTCAAAATCTCAATTCTACCTATTCCACATACCAAAATATCAATGAATAACTCATCCAAAACACAAATATGAACTGTAAAATCACAATTCTACCTATTCCACATACCAAAACATCAATAACTCATCAAAACACAAATATGCACTTCACATTAAAAATTCTACCTATTCCATATACCAAAACATCAATAGCTCATCAAAACACAAATATGAACTTCAAAATCACAATTCTACCTATTTCATATAACAAAACATAATATAACTCATCAAAACACAAATATGAACTTCACAATAAAAATTCTACCTATTCCATATACCAAAACATCAATAGTTCATCAAAACACAAATATTAACTTCAAAATCACAATTCTACCTATTCCATAAACCAAAACATCAATAACTCATCAAAACACAAACATGAACTTCAAAATCACAATTATACCTATTCCATATAACAAAACATCAATAACTCATCAAAACACAAACATGAACTTCAAAATCACAATTCTACCTATTCCATATACCAAAACATCAATAACTCATCAAAACACAAATATGAACTTCAAAATCACAATTCTACCTATTCCACATACCAAAACATCAATAACTCATCAAAACACAAATATGAACTTCAAAATCTCAATTCTACCTATTCCACATACCAAAACATCAATGAATAACTCATCCAAAACACAAATATGAACTGTAAAATCACAATTCTACCTATTCCACATACCAAAACATCAATAACTCATCAAAACAGAAATATGAACTTCACAATAAAAATTCAACCTATTCCATATACCAAAACATCAATCACTCATCAAAACACAAATATGAACTTCAAATCACAATTCTACCTATTCCATATAACAAAACATAATATAACTCATCAAAACACAAATATTACTTCAAAATCACAATTCTACCTATTTCATATACCAAAACATCAATAACTCATCAAAAACACAAATATGAACTTCAAAATCTCAATTCTACCTATTCCATATACCAAAACATCATTGAATAACTCACCAAAACACAAATATGAAATGCAAGATCACAATTCTACCTATTCCATATACCAAAACATCAATAACTCATCAAAACAAAAATATGAACTTCAAAAAACAATTTCTACCTATTCCATATACCAAAACATCAATTAATAACTCATCAAAACACAAATATGAACTTCAAAATCACAATTCTTCAAAACACAATTTCTAACTATTCCGTATACCAAAACATCAATAACTCATCAAAACACAAATATGAACTTCAAAATCACAATTCTTCAAAACACAATTTCTAACTATTCCATATACCAAAACATCAATAACTCATCAAAACACAAATATGAACTTCAAAATCACAATTCTACCTATTCCATATACCAAAACATCAATGAATAACTCATCAAAACACAAATATGAACTTCAAAATCTCAATTCTACCTATTCCATATACCAAAACATCAATAACTCATCAAAACAAAAATATGAACTTCAAAAAACAATTTCTACCTATTCCATATACCAAAACATCAATTAATAACTCATCAAAACACAAATATGAACTTCAAAATCACAATTCTTCAAAACACAATTTCTAACTATTTCATATACCAAAACATCAATAACTCATCAAAACACAAATATGAACTTCAAAATCACAATTCTACCTATTCCATATAACAAAACATAATATAACTCATCAAAACACAAATATGAACTTCACAATAAAAATTCTACCTATTCCATATACCAAAACATCAATAGTTCATCAAAACACAAATATTAACTTCAAAATCACAATTCTAGCTATTCCATAAACCAAAACATCAATAACTCATCAAAACACAAACATGAACTTCAAAATCACAATTCTACCTATTCCATATAACAAAACATCAATAACTCATCAAAACACAAACATGAACTTCAAAATCACAATTCTACCTATTCCATATACCAAAACATCAATAACTCATCAAAACACAAATATGAACTTCAAAATCACAATTCTACCTATTCCACATACCAAAACATCAATAACTCATCAAAACACAAATATGAACTTCAAAATCTCAATTCTACCTATTCCACATACCAAAATATCAATGAATAACTCATCCAAAACACAAATATGAACTGTAAAATCACAATTCTACCTATTCCACATACCAAAACATCAATAACTCATCAAAACAGAAATATGAACTTCACAATAAAAATTCTACCTATTCCATATACCAAAACATCAATCACTCATCAAAACACAAATATGAACTTCAAATCACAATTCTACCTATTCCATATAACAAAACATAATATAACTCATCAAAACACAAATATTACTTCAAAATCACAATTCTACCTATTTCATATACCAAAACATCAATAACTCATCAAAAACACAAATATGAACTTCAAAATCTCAATTCTACCTATTCCATATACCAAAACATCATTGAATAACTCACCAAAACACAAATATGAAATGCAAGATCACAATTCTACCTATTCCATATACCAAAACATCAATAACTCATCAAAACAAAAATATGAACTTCAAAAAACAATTTCTACCTATTCCATATACCAAAACATCAATTAATAACTCATCAAAACACAAATATGAACTTCAAAATCACAATTCTTCAAAACACAATTTCTAACTATTCCATATACCAAAACATCAATAACTCATCAAAACACAAATATGAACTTCAAAATCACAATTCTACCTATTCCATATAACAAAACATAATATAACTAATCAAAACACAAATATGAACTTCAAAATCTCAATTCTATCTATTCCATATACCAAAACATCAATAACTCATCAAAACAAAAATATGAACTTCAAAAAACAATTTCTACCTATTCCATATACCAAAACATCAATTAATAACTCATCAAAACACAAATATGAACTTCAAAATCACAATTCTTCAAAACACAATTTCTAACTATTTCATATACCAAAACATCAATAACTCATCAAAACACAAACATGAACTTCAAAATCACAATTCTACCTATTCCATATAACAAAACATAATATAACTCATCAAAACACAAATATTACTTCAAAATCACAATTCTACCTATTTCATATACCAAAACATCAATAACTCATCAAAAACACAAATATGAACTTCAAAATCTCAATTCTACCTATTCCATATACCAAAACATCATTGAATAACTCACCAAAACACAAATATGAAATGCAAGATCACAATTCTACCTATTCCATATACCAAAACATCAATAACTCATCAAAACAAAAATATGAACTTCAAAAAACAATTTCTACCTATTCCATATACCAAAACATCAATTAATAACTCATCAAAACACAAATATGAACTTCAAAATCACAATTCTTCAAAACACAATTTCTAACTATTCCGTATACCAAAACATCAATAACTCATCAAAACACAAATATGAACTTCAAAATCACAATTCTTCAAAACACAATTTCTAACTATTCCATATACCAAAACATCAATAACTCATCAAAACACAAATATGAACTTCAAAATCACAATTCTACCTATTCCATATACCAAAACATCAATGAATAACTCATCAAAACACAAATATGAACTTCAAAATCTCAATTCTACCTATTCCATATACCAAAACATCAATAACTCATCAAAACAAAAATATGAACTTCAAAAAACAATTTCTACCTATTCCATATACCAAAACATCAATTAATAACTCATCAAAACACAAATATGAACTTCAAAATCACAATTCTTCAAAACACAATTTCTAACTATTTCATATACCAAAACATCAATAACTCATCAAAACACAAATATGAACTTCAAAATCACAATTCTACCTATTCCATATAACAAAACATAATATAACTCATCAAAACACAAATATGAACTTCACAATAAAAATTCTACCTATTCCATATACCAAAACATCAATAGTTCATCAAAACACAAATATTAACTTCAAAATCACAATTCTAGCTATTCCATAAACCAAAACATCAATAACTCATCAAAACACAAACATGAACTTCAAAATCACAATTCTACCTATTCCATATAACAAAACATCAATAACTCATCAAAACACAAACATGAACTTCAAAATCACAATTCTACCTATTCCATATACCAAAACATCAATAACTCATCAAAACACAAATATGAACTTCAAAATCACAATTCTACCTATTCCACATACCAAAACATCAATAACTCATCAAAACACAAATATGAACTTCAAAATCTCAATTCTACCTATTCCACATACCAAAATATCAATGAATAACTCATCCAAAACACAAATATGAACTGTAAAATCACAATTCTACCTATTCCACATACCAAAACATCAATAACTCATCAAAACAGAAATATGAACTTCACAATAAAAATTCTACCTATTCCATATACCAAAACATCAATCACTCATCAAAACACAAATATGAACTTCAAATCACAATTCTACCTATTCCATATAACAAAACATAATATAACTCATCAAAACACAAATATTACTTCAAAATCACAATTCTACCTATTTCATATACCAAAACATCAATAACTCATCAAAAACACAAATATGAACTTCAAAATCTCAATTCTACCTATTCCATATACCAAAACATCATTGAATAACTCACCAAAACACAAATATGAAATGCAAGATCACAATTCTACCTATTCCATATACCAAAACATCAATAACTCATCAAAACAAAAATATGAACTTCAAAAAACAATTTCTACCTATTCCATATACCAAAACATCAATTAATAACTCATCAAAACACAAATATGAACTTCAAAATCACAATTCTTCAAAACACAATTTCTAACTATTCCATATACCAAAACATCAATAACTCATCAAAACACAAATATGAACATCAAAATCACAATTCTACCTATTCCATATAACAAAACATAATATAACTAATCAAAACACAAATATGAACTTCAAAATCTCAATTCTATCTATTCCATATACCAAAACATCAATAACTCATCAAAACAAAAATATGAACTTCAAAAAACAATTTCTACCTATTCCATATACCAAAACATCAATTAATAACTCATCAAAACACAAATATGAACTTCAAAATCACAATTCTTCAAAACACAATTTCTAACTATTTCATATACCAAAACATCAATAACTCATCAAAACACAAACATGAACTTCAAAATCACAATTCTACCTATTCCATATAACAAAACATAATATAACTCATCAAAACACAAATATTACTTCAAAATCACAATTCTACCTATTTCATATACCAAAACATCAATAACTCATCAAAAACACAAATATGAACTTCAAAATCTCAATTCTACCTATTCCATATACCAAAACATCATTGAATAACTCACCAAAACACAAATATGAAATGCAAGATCACAATTCTACCTATTCCATATACCAAAACATCAATAACTCATCAAAACAAAAATATGAACTTCAAAAAACAATTTCTACCTATTCCATATACCAAAACATCAATTAATAACTCATCAAAACACAAATATGAACTTCAAAATCACAATTCTTCAAAACACAATTTCTAACTATTCCGTATACCAAAACATCAATAACTCATCAAAACACAAATATGAACTTCAAAATCACAATTCTTCAAAACACAATTTCTAACTATTCCATATACCAAAACATCAATAACTCATCAAAACACAAATATAAACTTCAAAATCACAATTCTACCTATTCCATATACCAAAACATCAATGAATAACTCATCAAAACACAAATATGAACTTCAAAATCTCAATTCTACCTATTCCATATACCAAAACATCAATAACTCATCAAAACAAAAATATGAACTTCAAAAAACAATTTCTACCTATTCCATATACCAAAACATCAATTAATAACTCATCAAAACACAAATATGAACTTCAAAATCACAATTCTTCAAAACACAATTTCTAACTATTTCATATACCAAAACATCAATAACTCATCAAAACACAAATATGAACTTCAAAATCACAATTCTACCTATTCCATATAACAAAACATAATATAACTCATCAAAACACAAATATGAACTTCACAATAAAAATTCTACCTATTCCATAAACCAAAACATGAATAGTTCATCAAAACACAAATATTAACTTCAAAATCACAATTCTAGCTATTCCATAAACCAAAACATCAATAACTCATCAAAACACAAACATGAACTTCAAAATCACAATTCTACCTATTCCATATAACAAAACATCAATAACTCATCAAAACACAAACATGAACTTCAAAATCACAATTCTACCTATTCCATATACCAAAACATCAATAACTCATCAAAACACAAATATGAACTTCAAAATCACAATTCTACCTATTCCACATACCAAAACATCAATAACTCATCAAAACACAAATATGAACTTCAAAATCTCAATTCTACCTATTCCACATACCAAAATATCAATGAATAACTCATCCAAAACACAAATATGAACTGTAAAATCACAATTCTACCTATTCCACATACCAAAACATCAATAACTCATCAAAACAGAAATATGAACTTCACAATAAAAATTCTACCTATTCCATATACCAAAACATCAATCACTCATCAAAACACAAATATGAACTTCAAATCACAATTCTACCTATTCCATATAACAAAACATAATATAACTCATCAAAACACAAATATTACTTCAAAATCACAATTCTACCTATTTCATATACCAAAACATCAATAACTCATCAAAAACACAAATATGAACTTCAAAATCTCAATTCTACCTATTCCATATACCAAAACATCATTGAATAACTCACCAAAACACAAATATGAAATGCAAGATCACAATTCTACCTATTCCATATACCAAAACATCAATAACTCATCAAAACAAAAATATGAACTTCAAAAAACAATTTCTACCTATTCCATATACCAAAACATCAATTAATAACTCATCAAAACACAAATATGAACTTCAAAATCACAATTCTTCAAAACACAATTTCTAACTATTCCATATACCAAAACATCAATAACTCATCAAAACACAAATATGAACTTCAAAATCACAATTCTACCTATTCCATATAACAAAACATAATATAACTAATCAAAACACAAATATGAACTTCAAAATCTCAATTCTATCTATTCCATATACCAAAACATCAATAACTCATCAAAACAAAAATATGAACTTCAAAAAACAATTTCTACCTATTCCATATACCAAAACATCAATTAATAACTCATCAAAACACAAATATGAACTTCAAAATCACAATTCTTCAAAACACAATTTCTAACTATTTCATATACCAAAACATCAATAACTCATCAAAACACAAACATGAACTTCAAAATCACAATTCTACCTATTCCATATAACAAAACATAATATAACTCATCAAAACACAAATATTACTTCAAAATCACAATTCTACCTATTTCATATACCAAAACATCAATAACTCATCAAAAACACAAATATGAACTTCAAAATCTCAATTCTACCTATTCCATATACCAAAACATCATTGAATAACTCACCAAAACACAAATATGAAATGCAAGATCACAATTCTACCTATTCCATATACCAAAACATCAATAACTCATCAAAACAAAAATATGAACTTCAAAAAACAATTTCTACCTATTCCATATACCAAAACATCAATTAATAACTCATCAAAACACAAATATGAACTTCAAAATCACAATTCTTCAAAACACAATTTCTAACTATTCCGTATACCAAAACATCAATAACTCATCAAAACACAAATATGAACTTCAAAATCACAATTCTTCAAAACACAATTTCTAACTATTCCATATACCAAAACATCAATAACTCATCAAAACACAAATATGAACTTCAAAATCACAATTCTACCTATTCCATATACCAAAACATCAATGAATAACTCATCAAAACACAAATATGAACTTCAAAATCTCAATTCTACCTATTCCATATACCAAAACATCAATAACTCATCAAAACAAAAATATGAACTTCAAAAAACAATTTCTACCTATTCCATATACCAAAACATCAATTAATAACTCATCAAAACACAAATATGAACTTCAAAATCACAATTCTTCAAAACACAATTTCTAACTATTTCATATACCAAAACATCAATAACTCATCAAAACACAAATATGAACTTCAAAATCACAATTCTACCTATTCCATATAACAAAACATAATATAACTCATCAAAACACAAATATGAACTTCACAATAAAAATTCTACCTATTCCATATACCAAAACATCAATAGTTCATCAAAACACAAATATTAACTTCAAAATCACAATTCTAGCTATTCCATAAACCAAAACATCAATAACTCATCAAAACACAAACATGAACTTCAAAATCACAATTCTACCTATTCCATATAACAAAACATCAATAACTCATCAAAACACAAACATGAACTTCAAAATCACAATTCTACCTATTCCATATACCAAAACATCAATAACTCATCAAAACACAAATATGAACTTCAAAATCACAATTCTACCTATTCCACATACCAAAACATCAATAACTCATCAAAACACAAATATGAACTTCAAAATCTCAATTCTACCTATTCCACATACCAAAATATCAATGAATAACTCATCCAAAACACAAATATGAACTGTAAAATCACAATTCTACCTATTCCACATACCAAAACATCAATAACTCATCAAAACACAAATATGAACTTCACAATAAAAATTCTACCTATTCCATATACCAAAACATCAATCACTCATCAAAACACAAATATGAACTTCAAATCACAATTCTACCTATTCCATATAACAAAACATAATATAACTCATCAAAACACAAATATTACTTCAAAATCACAATTCTACCTATTTCATATACCAAAACATCAATAACTCATCAAAAACACAAATATGAACTTCAAAATCTCAATTCTACCTATTCCATATACCAAAACATCATTGAATAACTCACCAAAACACAAATATGAAATGCAAGATCACAATTCTACCTATTCCATATACCAAAACATCAATAACTCATCAAAACAAAAATATGAACTTCAAAAAACAATTTCTACCTATTCCATATACCAAAACATCAATTAATAACTCATCAAAACACAAATATGAACTTCAAAATCACAATTCTTCAAAACACAATTTCTAACTATTCCATATACCAAAACATCAATAACTCATCAAAACACAAATATGAACTTCAAAATCACAATTCTACCTATTCCATATAACAAAACATAATATAACTAATCAAAACACAAATATGAACTTCAAAATCTCAATTCTATCTATTCCATATACCAAAACATCAATAACTCATCAAAACAAAAATATGAACTTCAAAAAACAATTTCTACCTATTCCATATACCAAAACATCAATTAATAACTCATCAAAACACAAATATGAACTTCAAAATCACAATTCTTCAAAACACAATTTCTAACTATTTCATATACCAAAACATCAATAACACATCAAAACACAAACATGAACTTCAAAATCACAATTCTACCTATTCCATATAACAAAACATAATATAACTCATCAAAACACAAATATTACTTCAAAATCACAATTCTACCTATTTCATATACCAAAACATCAATAACTCATCAAAAACACAAATATGAACTTCAAAATCTCAATTCTACCTATTCCATATACCAAAACATCATTGAATAACTCACCAAAACACAAATATGAAATGCAAGATCACAATTCTACCTATTCCATATACCAAAACATCAATAACTCATCAAAACAAAAATATGAACTTCAAAAAACAATTTCTACCTATTCCATATACCAAAACATCAATTAATAACTCATCAAAACACAAATATGAACTTCAAAATCACAATTCTTCAAAACACAATTTCTAACTATTCCGTATACCAAAACATCAATAACTCATCAAAACACAAATATGAACTTCAAAATCACAATTCTTCAAAACACAATTTCTAACTATTCCATATACCAAAACATCAATAACTCATCAAAACACAAATATAAACTTCAAAATCACAATTCTACCTATTCCATATACCAAAACATCAATGAATAACTCATCAAAACACAAATATGAACTTCAAAATCTCAATTCTACCTATTCCATATACCAAAACATCAATAACTCATCAAAACAAAAATATGAACTTCAAAAAACAATTTCTACCTATTCCATATACCAAAACATCAATTAATAACTCATCAAAACACAAATATGAACTTCAAAATCACAATTCTTCAAAACACAATTTCTAACTATTCCATATACCAAAACATCAATAACTCATCAAAACACAAATATGAACTTCAAAATCACAATTCTACCTATTCCATATAACAAAACATAATATAACTAATCAAAACACAAATATGAACTTCAAAATCTCAATTCTATCTATTCCATATACCAAAACATCAATAACTCATCAAAACAAAAATATGAACTTCAAAAAACAATTTCTACCTATTCCATATACCAAAACATCAATTAATAACTCATCAAAACACAAATATGAACTTCAAAATCACAATTCTTCAAAACACAATTTCTAACTATTTCATATACCAAAACATCAATAACTCATCAAAACACAAACATGAACTTCAAAATCACAATTCTACCTATTCCATATAACAAAACATAATATAACTCATCAAAACACAAATATTACTTCAAAATCACAATTCTACCTATTTCATATACCAAAACATCAATAACTCATCAAAAACACAAATATGAACTTCAAAATCTCAATTCTACCTATTCCATATACCAAAACATCATTGAATAACTCACCAAAACACAAATATGAAATGCAAGATCACAATTCTACCTATTCCATATACCAAAACATCAATAACTCATCAAAACAAAAATATGAACTTCAAAAAACAATTTCTACCTATTCCATATACCAAAACATCAATTAATAACTCATCAAAACACAAATATGAACTTCAAAATCACAATTCTTCAAAACACAATTTCTAACTATTCCGTATACCAAAACATCAATAACTCATCAAAACACAAATATGAACTTCAAAATCACAATTCTTCAAAACACAATTTCTAACTATTCCATATACCAAAACATCAATAACTCATCAAAACACAAATATAAACTTCAAAATCACAATTCTACCTATTCCATATACCAAAACATCAATGAATAACTCATCAAAACACAAATATGAACTTCAAAATCTCAATTCTACCTATTCCATATACCAAAACATCAATAACTCATCAAAACAAAAATATGAACTTCAAAAAACAATTTCTACCTATTCCATATACCAAAACATCAATTAATAACTCATCAAAACACAAATATGAACTTCAAAATCACAATTCTTCAAAACACAATTTCTAACTATTTCATATACCAAAACATCAATAACTCATCAAAACACAAATATGAACTTCAAAATCACAATTCTACCTATTCCATATAACAAAACATAATATAACTCATCAAAACACAAATATGAACTTCACAATAAAAATTCTACCTATTCCATAAACCAAAACATCAATAGTTCATCAAAACACAAATATTAACTTCAAAATCACAATTCTAGCTATTCCATAAACCAAAACATCAATAACTCATCAAAACACAAACATGAACTTCAAAATCACAATTCTACCTATTCCATATAACAAAACATCAATAACTCATCAAAACACAAACATGAACTTCAAAATCACAATTCTACCTATTCCATATACCAAAACATCAATAACTCATCAAAACACAAATATGAACTTCAAAATCACAATTCTACCTATTCCACATACCAAAACATCAATAACTCATCAAAACACAAATATGAACTTCAAAATCTCAATTCTACCTATTCCACATACCAAAATATCAATGAATAACTCATCCAAAACACAAATATGAACTGTAAAATCACAATTCTACCTATTCCACATACCAAAACATCAATAACTCATCAAAACAGAAATATGAACTTCACAATAAAAATTCTACCTATTCCATATACCAAAACATCAATCACTCATCAAAACACAAATATGAACTTCAAATCACAATTCTACCTATTCCATATAACAAAACATAATATAACTCATCAAAACACAAATATTACTTCAAAATCACAATTCTACCTATTTCATATACCAAAACATCAATAACTCATCAAAAACACAAATATGAACTTCAAAATCTCAATTCTACCTATTCCATATACCAAAACATCATTGAATAACTCACCAAAACACAAATATGAAATGCAAGATCACAATTCTACCTATTCCATATACCAAAACATCAATAACTCATCAAAACAAAAATATGAACTTCAAAAAACAATTTCTACCTATTCCATATACCAAAACATCAATTAATAACTCATCAAAACACAAATATGAACTTCAAAATCACAATTCTTCAAAACACAATTTCTAACTATTCCATATACCAAAACATCAATAACTCATCAAAACACAAATATGAACTTCAAAATCACAATTCTACCTATTCCATATAACAAAACATAATATAACTAATCAAAACACAAATATGAACTTCAAAATCTCAATTCTATCTATTCCATATACCAAAACATCAATAACTCATCAAAACAAAAATATGAACTTCAAAAAACAATTTCTACCTATTCCATATACCAAAACATCAATTAATAACTCATCAAAACACAAATATGAACTTCAAAATCACAATTCTTCAAAACACAATTTCTAACTATTTCATATACCAAAACATCAATAACTCATCAAAACACAAACATGAACTTCAAAATCACAATTCTACCTATTCCATATAACAAAACATCAATAACTCATCAAAACACAAACATGAACTTCAAAATCACAATTCTACCTATTCCATATACCAAAACATCAATAACTCATTAAAACACAAATATGAACTTCAAAATCACAATTCTACCTATTCCACATACCAAAACATCAATAACTCATCAAAACACAAATATGAACTTCAAAATCTCAATTCTACCTATTCCACATACCAAAACATCAATGAATAACTCATCCAAAACACAAATATGAACTGTAAAATCACAATTCTACCTATTCCACATACCAAAACATCAATAACTCATCAAAACAGAAATATGAACTTCACAATAAAAATTCTACCTATTCCATATACCAAAACATCAATCACTCATCAAAACACAAATATGAACTTCAAATCACAATTCTACCTATTCCATATAACAAAACATAATATAACTCATCAAAACACAAATATTACTTCAAAATCACAATTCTACCTATTTCATATACCAAAACATCAATAACTCATCAAAAACACAAATATGAACTTCAAAATCTCAATTCTACCTATTCCATATACCAAAACGTCATTGAATAACTCACCAAAACACAAATATGAAATGCAAGATCACAATTCTACCTATTCCATATACCAAAACATCAATAACTCATCAAAACAAAAATATGAACTTCAAAAAACAATTTTTACCTATTCCATATACCAAAACATCAATTAATAACTCATCAAAACACAAATATGAACTTCAAAATCACAATTCTTCAAAACACAATTTCTAACTATTTCATATACCAAAACATCAATAACTCAACAAAACACAAATATGAACTTCAAAATCACAATTCTACCTATTCCATATAACAAAACATAATATAACTAATCAAAACACAAATATGAATTTCAAAATCACAATTCTACCTATCCCATATACCAAAACAACAATAACTCATCAAAACACAAATATGAACTTCAAAATCTCAATTCTACCTATTCCATATACCAAAACATCAATGAATAACTAATCAAAAAACAAATATGAACTTCAAAATCACAATTCTACCTATTCCATATACCAAAACATCAATAACTGATCAAAACACAAATATGAACTTCAAAACACAATTTCTATCTATTCCATATACCAAAACATCAATAACTCATCAAAACACAAATATGAACTTCAAAAAACAATTTCTACCTATTCCATATACCAAAACATCAATAACTCATCAAAACACAAATATGAACTTCAAAATCACAATTCTACCTATTCCATATACCAAAACATCAATAAATTATCAAAACACAAATATGAACTTCAAAATCTCAATTCTACCTATTCCATATACCAAAACATCAATAACTCATCAAAACAAAAATATGAACTTCAAAAAACAATTTCTACCTATTCCATATACCAAAACATCAATTAATAACTCATCAAAACACAAATATGAACTTCACATTAAAAATTCTACCTATTCCATATACCAAAACATCAATAGCTCATCAAAACACAAATATGAACTTCAAAATCACAATTCTACCTATTTCATATAACAAAACATAATATAACTCATCAAAACACAAATATGAACTTCACAATAAAAATTCTACCTATTCCATATACCAAAACATCAATAGTTCATCAAAACACAAATATTAACTTCAAAATCACAATTCTACCTATTCCATAAACCAAAACATCAATAACTCATCAAAACACAAACATGAACTTAAAAATCACAATTCTACCTATTCCATATAACAAAACATCAATAACTCATCAAAACACAAACATGAACTTCAAAATCACAATTCTACCTATTCCACATACCAAAACATCAATAACTCATCAAAACACAAATATGAACTTCAAAATCTCAATTCTACCTATTCCACATACCAAAACATCAATGAATAACTCATCCAAAACACAAATATGAACTGTAAAATCACAATTCTACCTATTCCACATACCAAAACATCAATAACTCATCAAAACAGAAATATGAACTTCACAATAAAAATTCAACCTATTCCATATACCAAAACATCAATCACTCATCAAAACACAAATATGAACTTCAAATCACAATTCTACCTATTCCATATAACAAAACATAATATAACTCATCAAAACACAAATATTACTTCAAAATCACAATTCTACCTATTTCATATACCAAAACATCAATAACTCATCAAAAACACAAATATGAACTTCAAAATCTCAATTCTACCTATTCCATATACCAAAACATCATTGAATAACTCACCAAAACACAAATATGAAATGCAAGATCACAATTCTACCTATTCCATATACCAAAACATCAATAACTCATCAAAACAAAAATATGAACTTCAAAAAACAATTTCTACCTATTCCATATACCAAAACATCAATTAATAACTCATCAAAACACAAATATGAACTTCAAAATCACAATTCTTCAAAACACAATTTCTAACTATTCCATATACCAAAACATCAATAACTCATCAAAACACAAATATGAACTTCAAAATCACAATTCTTCAAAACACAATTTCTAACTATTCCATATACCAAAACATCAATAACTCATCAAAACACAAATATGAACTTCAAAATCACAATTCTACCTATTCCATATACCAAAACATCAATGAATAACTCATCAAAACACAAATATGAACTTCAAAATCTCAATTCTACCTATTCCATATACCAAAACATCAATAACTCATCAAAACAAAAATATGAACTTCAAAAAACAATTTCTACCTATTCCATATACCAAAAGATCAATTAATAACTCATCAAAACACAAATATGAACTTCAAAATCACAATTCTTCAAAACACAATTTCTAACTATTTCATATACCAAAACATCAATAACTCATCAAAACACAAATATGAACTTCAAAATCACAATTCTACCTATTCCATATAACAAAATATAATATAACTCATCAAAACACAAATATGAACTTCAAAATCTCAATTCTACCTATTCCATATACCAAAACATCAATAACTCATCAAAACAAAAATATGAACTTCAAAAAACAATTTCTACCTATTCCATATACCAAAACATCAATTAATAACTCATCAAAACACAAATATGAACTTCAAAATCACAATTCTTCAAAACACAATTTCTAACTATTCCATATACCAAAACATCAATAACTCATCAAAACACAAATATGAACTTCAAAATCACAATTCTACCTATTCCATATAACAAAACATAATATAACTAATCAAAACACAAATATGAATTTCAAAATCACAATTCTACCTATCCCATATACCAAAACAACAATAACTCATCAAAACACAAATATGAACTTCAAAATCTCAATTCTACCTATTCCATATACCAAAACATCAATGAATAACTAATCAAAAAACAAATATGAACTTCAAAATCACAATTCTACCTATTCCATATACCAAAACATCAATAACTGATCAAAACACAAATATGAACTTCAAAACACAATTTCTATCTATTCCATATACCAAAACATCAATAACTCATCAAAACACAAATATGAACTTCAAAAAACAATTTCTACCTATTCCATATACCAAAACATCAATTAATAACTCATCAAAACACAAATATGAACTTCAAAATCACAATTCTACCTATCCCATAGACCAAAACATCAATCAATAACTCATCAAAACACAAATATGAACTTTAAAATCACAATAATACCTATTCCATATACCAAAACATCAATCAATAACTCAAAAAAACACAAATATGAACTTCACAATAAAAATTCTACCTATTCCATATACCAAAACATCAATAACTCATCAAAACACAAATATAAACTTCAAAATCACAATTCAACCTATTTCATATACCAAAACATAATATAACTCATCAAAACACAAATATGAACTTCACATTAAAAATTCTACCTATTCCATATAACAAAACATAATATAACTCATCAAAACACAAATATGAACTTCACATTAAAAATTCTACCTATTCCATATACCAAAACATCAATAACTCATCAAAACACTAATATAAACTTCAAAATCACAATTCTACCTATTCCATATACCAAAACATAATATAACTCATCAAAACACAAATATGAATTTCACATTAAAATTCTACCTATTCCATATAACAAAACATAATATAACTCATCAAAACACAAATATGAACTTCACATTAAAAATTCTACCTATTCCATATACCAAAACATCAATAACTCATCAAAACAAAAATATGAACTTCAAAAAACAATTTCTACCTATTCCATATACCAAAACATCAATTAATAACTCATCAAAACACAAATATGAACTTCAAAATCACAATTCTTCAAAACACAATTTCTAACTATTCCATATACCAAAACATCAATAACTCATCAAAACACAAATATGAACTTCAAAATCACAATTCTACCTATTCCATATAACGAAACATAATATAACTAATCAAAACACAAATATGAATTTCAAAATCACAATTCTACCTATCCCATATACCAAAACAACAATAACTCATCAAAACACAAATATAAACTTCAAAATCTCAATTCTACCTATTCCATATACCAAAACATCAATGAATAACTAATCAAAAAACAAATATGAACTTCAAAATCACAATTCTACCTATTCCATATACCAAAACATCAATAACTGATCAAAACACAAATATGAACTTCAAAACACAATTTCTATCTATTCCATATACCAAAACATCAATAACTCATCAAAACACAAATATGAACTTCAAAAAACAATTTCTACCTATTCCATATACCAAAACATCAATTAATAACTCATCAAAACACAAATATGAACTTCAAAATCACAATTCTTCAAAACACAATTTCTAACTATTTCATATACCAAAACATCAATAACTCATCAAAACACAAATATGAACTTCAAAATCACAATTCTACCTATTCCATATAACAAAACATAATATAACTCATCAAAACACAAATATGAACTTCAAAATCTCAATTCTACCTATTCCATATACCAAAACATCAATAACTCATCAAAACAAAAATATGAACTTCAAAAAACAATTTCTACCTATTCCATATACCAAAACATCAATTAATAACTCATCAAAACACAAATATGAACTTCAAAATCACAATTCTTCAAAACACAATTTCTAACTATTCCATATACCAAAACATCAATAACTCATCAAAACACAAATATGAACTTCAAAATCACAATTCTACCTATTCCATATAACGAAACATAATATAACTAATCAAAACACAAATATGAATTTCAAAATCACAATTCTACCTATCCCATATACCAAAACAACAATAACTCATCAAAACACAAATATAAACTTCAAAATCTCAATTCTACCTATTCCATATACCAAAACATCAATGAATAACTAATCAAAAAACAAATATGAACTTCAAAATCACAATTCTACCTATTCCATATACCAAAACATCAATAACTGATCAAAACACAAATATGAACTTCAAAACACAATTTCTATCTATTCCATATACCAAAACATCAATAACTCATCAAAACACAAATATGAACTTCAAAAAACAATTTCTACCTATTCCATATACCAAAACATCAATTAATAACTCATCAAAACACAAATATGAACTTCAAAATCACAATTCTTCAAAACACAATTTCTAACTATTTCATATACCAAAACATCAATAACTCATCAAAACACAAATATGAACTTCAAAATCACAATTCTTCAAAACACAATTTCTAACTATTCCATATACCAAAACATCAATAACTCATCAAAACACAAATATGAACTTCAAAATCACAATTCTACCTATTCCATATAACAAAACATAATATAACTAATCAAAACACAAATATGAATTTCAAAATCACAATTCTACCTATCCCATATACCAAAACAACAATAACTCATCAAAACACAAATATGAACTTCAAAATCTCAATTCTACCTATTCCATATACCAAAACATCAATGAATAACTAATCAAAAAACAAATATGAACTTCAAAATCACAATTCTACCTATTCCATATACCAAAACATCAATAACTGATCAAAACACAAATATGAACTTCAAAACACAATTTCTATCTATTCCATATACCAAAACATCAATAACTCATCAAAACACAAATATGAACTTCAAAAAACAATTTCTACCTATTCCATATACCAAAACATCAATTAATAACTCATCAAAACACAAATATGAACTTCAAAATCACAATTCTACCTATCCCATATACCAAAACATCAATCAATAACTCATCAAAACACAAATATGAACTTTAAAATCACAATAATACCTATTCCATATACCAAAACATCCATCAATAACTCAAAAAAACACAAATATGAACTTCACAATAAAAATTCTACCTATTCCATATACCAAAACATCAATAACTCATCAAAACACAAATATAAACTTCAAAATCACAATTCAACCTATTTCATATACCAAAACATAATATAACTCATCAAAACACAAATATGAACTTCACATTAAAAATTCTACTTATTCCATATAACAAAACATAATATAACTCATCAAAACACAAATATGAACTTCACATTAAAAATTCTACCTATTCCATATACCAAAACATCAATAACTCATCAAAACACAAATATAAACTTCAAAATCACAATTCTACCTATTCCATATACCAAAACATAATATAACTCATCAAAACACAAATATGAATTTCACATTAAAATTCTACCTATTCCATATAACAAAACATAATATAACTCATCAAAACACAAATATGAACTTCACATTAAAAATTCTACCTATTCCATATACCAAAACATCAATAACTCATCAAAACAAAAATATGAACTTCAAAAAACAATTTCTACCTATTCCATATACCAAAACATCAATTAATAACTCATCAAAACACAAATATGAACTTCAAAATCACAATTCTTCAAAACACAATTTCTAACTATTCCATATACCAAAACATCAATAACTCATCAAAACACAAATATGAACTTCAAAATCACAATTCTACCTATTCCATATAACAAAACATAATATAACTAATCAAAAGACAAATATGAACTTCAAAATCTCAATTCTACCTATTCCATATACCAAAACATCAATAACTCATCAAAACAAAAATATGAACTTCAAAAAACAATTTCTACCTATTCCATATACCAAAACATCAATTAATAACTCATCAAAACACAAATATGAACTTCAAAATCACAATTCTTCAAAACACAATTTCTAACTATTTCATATACCAAAACATCAATAACTCATCAAAACACAAATATGAACTTCAAAATCACAATTCTACCTATTCCATATAACAAAACATAATATAACTCATCAAAACACAAATATGAACTTCAAAATCTCAATTCTACCTATTCCATATACCAAAACATCAATAACTCATCAAAACAAAAATATGAACTTCAAAAAACAATTTCTACCTATTCCATATACCAAAACATCAATTAATAACTCATCAAAACACAAATATGAACTTCAAAATCACAATTCTTCAAAACACAATTTCTAACTATTCCATATACCAAAACATCAATAACTCATCAAAACACAAATATGAACTTCAAAATCACAATTCTACCTATTCCATATAACGAAACATAATATAACTAATCAAAACACAAATATGAATTTCAAAATCACAATTCTACCTATCCCATATACCAAAACAACAATAACTCATCAAAACACAAATATGAACTTCAAAATCTCAATTCTACCTATTCCATATACCAAAACATCAATGAATAACTAATCAAAAAACAAATATGAACTTCAAAATCACAATTCTACCTATTCCATATACCAAAACATCAATAACTGATCAAAACACAAATATGAACTTCAAAACACAATTTCTATCTATTCCATATACCAAAACATCAATAACTCATCAAAACACAAATATGAACTTCAAAAAACAATTTCTACCTATTCCATATACCAAAACATCAATTAATAACTCATCCAAACACAAATATGAACTTCAAAATCACAATTCTACCTATCCCATATACCAAAACATCAATCAATAACTCATCAAAACACAAATATGAACTTTAAAATCACAATAATACCTATTCCATATACCAAAACATCAATCAATAACTCAAAAAAACACAAATATGAACTTCACAATAAAAATTCTACCTATTCCATATACCAAAACATCAATAACTCATCAAAACACAAATATAAACTTCAAAATCACAATTCTACCTATTTCATATACCAAAACATAATATAACTCATCAAAACACAAATATGAACTTCACATTAAAAATTCTACCTATTCCATATAACAAAACATAATATAACTCATCAAAACACAAATATGAACTTCACATTAAAAATTCTACCTATTCCATATACCAAAACATCAATAACTCGTCAAAACACAAATATAAACTTCAAAATCACAATTCTACCTATTCCATATACCAAAACATAATATAACTCATCAAAACACAAATATGAATTTCACATTAAAAATTCTACCTATTCCATATAACAAAACATAATATAACTCATCAAAACACAAATATGAACTTCACATTAAAAATTCTACCTATTCCATATACCAAAACATCAATAGCTCATCAAAACACAAATATGAACTTCAAAATCACAATTCTACCTATTCCATATACCAAAACATCAATTACTCATCAAAACACAAATATGAACTTCACAATAAAAACTCTACCTATTCCATATACCAAAACATCAATAGCTCATCAAAACACAAATATGAACTTCAAAATCACAATTCTACCTATTCCATATAACAAAACATCAATAACTCATCAAAACACAAATATGAACTTCAAAATCACAATTCTACCTCTTCCATATACCAAAACATCAATAACTCATCAAAACACAAATATGAACTTCAAAAAACAATTTCTACCTATTCCATATACAAAAACATCAATTAATAACTCATCAAAACACAAATATGAACTTCAAAATCACAATTCTAACTATCCCATATATCAAAACACAAATATGAACTGCAAAATCACAATTCTACCAATTCCATATACCAAAAAATCAATAACTCATCAAAACACAAATATGAACTTCAAAATCACAATTCTACCTCTTCCATATACCAAAACATCAATAACTCATCAAAACACAAATATGAACTTCAAATCACAATTCTACCTATTCCATATAACAAAACATAATATAACTCATCAAAACACAAATATTACTTCAAAATCACAATTCTACCTATTTCATATACCAAAACATCAATAACTCATCAAAAACACAAATATGAACTTCAAAATCTTAATTCTACCTATTCCATATACTAAAACATCATTGAATAACTCACCAAAACACAAATATGAAATGCAAGATCACAATTCTACCTATTTCATATACCAAAACATCAATAACTCATCAAAACACAAATATGAACTTCAAAAAACAATTTCTACCGATTCCATATACCAAAACATCAATTAATAACTCATCTAAACACAAATATGAACTTCAAAAAACAATTTCTACCTATTCCATATACCAAAACATCAATTAATAACTCAACAAAACAAAATATGAACTTCAAAATCACAATTCTACCTATCCCATATACCAAAACATCAATAACTCATCAAAACAGAAATATGAACTTCACAATAAAAATTCTACCTATTCCATATACCAAAACATCAATCACTCATCAAAACACAAATATGAACTTCAAAATCACAATTCTACCTATTCCATATAACAAAACATAATATAACTCATCAAAACACAAATATTACTTCAAAATCACAATTCTACCTATTTCATATACCAAAACATCAATAACTCATCAAAACACAAATATGAACTTCAAAATCTCAATTCTACCTATTCCATATACCAAAACATCAATAACTCATCAAAACACAAATATGAACTTCAAAAAACAATTTCTACCTATTCCATATACAAAAACATCAATTAATAACTCATCAAAACACAAATATGAACTTCAAAATCACAATTCTAACTATCCCATATATCAAAACACAAATATGAACTGCAAAATCACAATTCTACCAATTCCATATACCAAAACATCAATGAATAACTAATCAAAAAACAAATATGAACTTCAAAATCACAATTCTACCTATTCCATATACCAAAACATCAATAACTGATCAAAACACAAATATGAACTTCAAAACACAATTTCTATCTATTCCATATACCAAAACATTAATAACTCATCAAAACACAAATATGAACTTCACAATAAAAATTCTACCTATTCCATATACCAAAACATCAATAACTCATCAAAACACAAATATAAACTTCAAAATCACAATTCTACCAATTCCATATACCAAAAAATCAATAACTCATCAAAACAGAAATATGAACTTCACAATAAAAATTCTACCTATTCCATATACCAAAACATCAATCACTCATCAAAACACAAATATGAACTTCAAATCACAATTCTACCTATTCCATATAACAAAACATAATATAACTCATCAAAACACAAATATTACTTCAAAATCACAATTCTACCTATTTCATATACCAAAACATCAATAACTCATCAAAAACACAAATATGAACTTCAAAATCTCAATTCTACCTATTCCATATACCAAAACATCATTGAATAACTCACCAAAACACAAATATGAAATGCAAGATCACAATTCTACCTATTTCATATACCAAAACATCAATAACTCATCAAAACACAAATATGAACTTCAAAAAACAATTTCTACCGATTCCATATACCAAAACATCAATTAATAACTCATCTAAACACAAATATGAACTTCAAAAAACAATTTCTACCTATTCCATATACCAAAACATCAATTAATAACTCAACAAAACACAAATATGAACTTCAAAATCACAATTCTACCTATCGCATATACCAAAACATCAATAACTCATCAAAACAGAAATATGAACTTCACAATAAAAATTCTACCTATTCCATATACCAAAACATCAATCACTCATCAAAACACAAATATGAACTTCAAAATCACAATTCTACCTATTCCATATAACAAAACATAATATAACTCATCAAAACACAAATATTACTTCAAAATCACAATTCTACCTATTTCACATACCAAAACATCAATAACTCATCAAAACACAAATATGAACTTCAAAATCTCAATTCTACCTATTCCATATACCAAAACATCAATAACTCATCAAAACACAAATATGAACTTCAAAAAACAATTTCTACCTATTCCATATACAAAAACATCAATTAATAACTCATCAAAACACAAATATGAACTTCAAAATCACAATTCTAACTATCCCATATATCAAAACACAAATATGAACTGCAAAATCACAATTCTACCTATTCCATATACCAAAACATCAATAACTCATCAAAACACAAATATAAACTTCAAAATCACAATTCTACCTATTCCATATACCAAAACATAATATAACTCATCAAAACACAAATATGAACTTCACATTAAAAATTCTACCTATTCCATATAACAAAACATAATATAACTCATCAAAACACAAATATGAACTTCACATTAAAAATTCTACCTATTCGATATACCAAAACATCAATAACTCATCAAAACAGAAATATGAACTTCACAATAAAAATTCTACCTATTCCATATACCAAAACATCAATCACTCATCAAAACACAAATATGAACTTCAAAATCACAATTCTACCTATTCCATATAACAAAACATAATATAACTCATCAAAACACAAATATTACTTCAAAATCACAATTCTACCTATTTCACATACCAAAACATCAATAACTCATCAAAACACAAATATGAACTTCAAAATCTCAATTCTACCTATTCCATATACCAAAACATCAATAACTCATCAAAACACAAATATGAACTTCAAAAAACAATTTCTACCTATTCCATATACAAAAACATCAATTAATAACTCATCAAAACACAAATATGAACTTCAAAATCACAATTCTAACTATCCCATATATCAAAACACAAATATGAACTGCAAAATCACAATTCTACCTATTCCATATACCAAAACATCAATAACTCATCAAAACACAAATATAAACTTCAAAATCACAATTCTACCTATTCCATATACCAAAACATAATATAACTCATCAAAACACAAATATGAACTTCACATTAAAAATTCTACCTATTCCATATAACAAAACATAATATAACTCATCAAAACACAAATATGAACTTCACATTAAAAATTCTACCTATTCGATATACCAAAACATCAATAGCTCATCAAAACACAAATATGAACTTCAAAATCACAATTCTACCTATTCCATATACCAAAACATCAATTACTCATCAAAACACAAATATGAACGTCACAATAAAAAATCTACCTATTCCATATACCAAAACATCAATAGCTCATCAAAACACAAATATGAACTTCAAAATCACAATTCTACCTATTCCATATAACAAAACATCAATAACTCATCAAAACACAAATATGAACTTCAAAATCACAATTCTACCTCTTCCATATACCAAAACATCAATAACTCATCAAAACACAAATATGAACTTCAAAAAACAATTTCTACCTATTCCATATACAAAAACATCAATTAATAACTCATCAAAACACAAATATGAACTTCAAAATCACAATTCTAACTATCCCATATATCAAAACACAAATATGAACTGCAAAATCACAATTCTACCAATTCCATATACCAAAAAATCAATAACTCATCAAAACAGAAATATGAACTTCACAATAAAAATTCTACCCATTCCATATACCAAAACATCAATCACTCATCAAAACACAAATATGAACTTCAAATCACAATTCTACCTATTCCATATAACAAAACATAATATAACTCATCAAAACACAAATATTACTTCAAAATCACAATTCTACCTATTTCATATACCAAAACATCAATAACTCATCAAAAACACAAATATGAACTTCAAAATCTCAATTCTACCTATTCCATATACCAAAACATCATTGAATAACTCACCAAAACACAAATATGAAATGCAAGATCACAATTCTACCTATTTCATATACCAAAACATCAATAACTCATCAAAACACAAATATGAACTTCAAAAAACAATTTCTACCGATTCCATATACCAAAACATCAATTAATAACTCATCTAAACACAAATATGAACTTCAAAAAACAATTTCTACCTATTCCATATACCAAAACATCAATTAATAACTCAACAAAACACAAATATGAACTTCAAAATCACAATTCTACCTATCCCATATACCAAAACATCAATAACTCATCAAAACAGAAATATGAACTTCACAATAAAAATTCTACCTATTCCATATACCAAAACATCAATCACTCATCAAAACACAAATATGAACTTCAAAATCACAATTCTACCTATTCCATATAACAAAACATAATATAACTCATCAAAACACAAATATTACTTCAAAATCACAATTCTACCTATTTCATATACCAAAACATCAATAACTCATCAAAACACAAATATGAACTTCAAAATCTCAATTCTACCTATTCCATATACCAAAACATCAATAACTCATCAAAACACAAATATGAACTTCAAAAAACAATTTCTACCTATTCCATATACAAAAACATCAATTAATAACTCATCAAAACACAAATATGAACTTCAAAATCACAATTCTAACTATCCCATATATCAAAACACAAATATGAACTGCAAAATCACAATTCTACCAATTCCATATACCAAAACATCAATGAATAACTAATCAAAAAACAAATATGAACTTCAAAATCACAATTCTACCTATTCCATATACCAAAACATCAATAACTGATCAAAACACAAATATGAACTTCAAAACACAATTTCTATCTATTCCATATACCAAAACATCAATAACTCATCAAAACACAAATATGAACGTCAAAAAACAATTTCTACCTATTCCATATACCAAAACATCAATTAATAACTCATCAAAACACAAATATGAACTTCAAAATCACAATTCTACCTATCCCATATACCAAAACATCAATCAATAACTCATCAAAACACAAATATGAACTTTAAAATCACAATAATACCTATTCCATATACCAAAACATCAATCAATAACTCAAAAAAACACAAATATGAACTTCACAATAAAAATTCTACCTATTCCATATACCAAAACATCAATAACTCATCAAAACACAAATATAAACTTCAAAATCATAATTCTACCTATTTCATATACCAAAACATAATATAACTCATCAAAACACAAATATGAACTTCACATTAAAAATTCTACCTATTCCATATAACAAAACATAATATAACTCATCAAAACACAAATATGAACTTCACATTAAAAATTCTACCTATTCCATATACCAAAACATCAATAACTCATCAAAACACAAATATAAACTTCAAAATCACAATTCTACCTATTCCATATACCAAAACATAATATAACTCATCAAAACACAAATATGAACTTCACATTAAAAATTCTACCTATTCCATATAACAAAACATAATATAACTCATCAAAACACAAATATGAACTTCACATTAGAAATTCTACCTATTCCATATACCAAAACATCAATAGCTCATCAAAACACAAATATGAACTTCAAAATCACAATTCTACCTATTCCATATACCAAAACATCAATTACTCATCAAAACAGAAATATGAACTTCACAATAAAAAATCTACCTATTCCATATACCAAAACATCAATAGCTCATCAAAACACAAATATGAACTTCAAAATCACAATTCTACCTATTCCATGTAACAAAACATCAATAACTCATCAAAACACAAATATGAACTTCAAAATCACAATTCTACCTATTCCATATACCAAAACATCAATAACTCATCAAAACACAAATATGAACTTCAAAAAACAATTTCTACCTATTCCATATACAAAAACATCAATTAATAACTCATCAAAACACAAATATGAACTTCAAAATCACAATTCTAACTATCCCATATATTAAAACACAAATATGAACTGCAAAATCACAATTCTACCAATTCCATATACCAAAAAATCAATAACTCATCAAAACAGAAATATGAACTTCACAATAAAAATTCTACCTATTCCATATACCAAAACATCAATCACTCATCAAAACACAAATATGAACTTCAAATCACAATTCTACCTATTCCATATAACAAAACATAATATAACTCATCAAAACACAAATATTACTTCAAAATCACAATTCTACCTATTTCATATACCAAAACATCAATAACTCATCAAAAACACAAATATGAACTTCAAAATCTCAATTCTACCTATTCCATATACCAAAACATCATTGAATAACTCACCAAAACACAAATATGAAATGCAAGATCACAATTCTACCTATTTCATATACCAAAACATCAATAACTCATCAAAACACAAATATGAACTTCAAAAAACAATTTCTACCGATTCCATATACCAAAACATCAATTAATAACTCATCTAAACACAAATATGAACTTCAAAAAACAATTTCTACCTATTCCATATACCAAAACATCAATTAATAACTCAACAAAACACAAATATGAACTTCAAAATCACAATTCTACCTATCCCATATACCAAAACATCAATAACTCATCAAAACAGAAATATGAACTTCACAATAAAAATTCTACCTATTCCATATACCAAAACATCAATCACTCATCAAAACACAAATATGAACTTCAAAATCACAATTCTACCTATTCCATATAACAAAACATAATATAACTCATCAAAACACAAATATTACTTCAAAATCACAATTCTACCTATTTCATATACCAAAACATCAATAACTCATCAAAACACAAATATGAACTTCAAAATCTCAATTCTACCTATTCCATATACCAAAACATCAATAACTCATCAAAACACAAATATGAACTTCAAAAAACAATTTCTACCTATTCCATATACAAAAACATCAATTAATAACTCATCAAAACACAAATATGAACTTCAAAATCACAATTCTAACTATCCCATATATCAAAACACAAATATGAACTGCAAAATCACAATTCTACCAATTCCATATACCAAAACATCAATGAATAACTAATCAAAAAACAAATATGAACTTCAAAATCACAATTCTACCTATTCCATATACCAAAACATCAATAACTGATCAAAACACAAATATGAACTTCAAAACACAATTTCTATCTATTCCATATACCAAAACATCAATAACTCATCAAAACACAAATATGAACGTCAAAAAACAATTTCTACCTATTCCATATACCAAAACATCAATTAATAACTCATCAAAACACAAATATGAACTTCAAAATCACAATTCTACCTATCCCATATACCAAAACATCAATCAATAACTCATCAAAACACAAATATGAACTTTAAAATCACAATAATACCTATTCCATATACCAAAACATCAATCAATAACTCAAAAAAACACAAATATGAACTTCACAATAAAAATTCTACCTATTCCATATACCAAAACATCAATAACTCATCAAAACACAAATATAAACTTCAAAATCATAATTCTACCTATTTCATATACCAAAACATAATATAACTCATCAAAACACAAATATGAACTTCACATTAAAAATTCTACCTATTCCATATAACAAAACATAATATAACTCATCAAAACACAAATATGAACTTCACATTAAAAATTCTACCTATTCCATATACCAAAACATCAATAACTCATCAAAACACAAATATAAACTTCAAAATCACAATTCTACCTATTCCATATACCAAAACATAATATAACTCATCAAAACACAAATATGAACTTCACATTAAAAATTCTACCTATTCCATATAACAAAACATAATATAACTCATCAAAACACAAATATGAACTTCACATTAGAAATTCTACCTATTCCATATACCAAAACATCAATAGCTCATCAAAACACAAATATGAACTTCAAAATCACAATTCTACCTATTCCATATACCAAAACATCAATTACTCATCAAAACAGAAATATGAACTTCACAATAAAAAATCTACCTATTCCATATACCAAAACATCAATAGCTCATCAAAACACAAATATGAACTTCAAAATCACAATTCTACCTATTCCATGTAACAAAACATCAATAACTCATCAAAACACAAATATGAACTTCAAAATCACAATTCTACCTATTCCATATACCAAAACATCAATAACTCATCAAAACACAAATATGAACTTCAAAAAACAATTTCTACCTATTCCATATACAAAAACATCAATTAATAACTCATCAAAACACAAATATGAACTTCAAAATCACAATTCTAACTATCCCATATATTAAAACACAAATATGAACTGCAAAATCACAATTCTACCAATTCCATATACCAAAAAATCAATAACTCATCAAAACAGAAATATGAACTTCACAATAAAAATTCTACCTATTCCATATACCAAAACATCAATCACTCATCAAAACACAAATATGAACTTCAAATCACAATTCTACCTATTCCATATAACAAAACATAATATAACTCATCAAAACACAAATATTACTTCAAAATCACAATTCTACCTATTTCATATACCAAAACATCAATAACTCATCAAAAACACAAATATGAACTTCAAAATCTCAATTCTACCTATTCCATATACCAAAACATCATTGAATAACTCACCAAAACACAAATATGAAATGCAAGATCACAATTCTACCTATTTCATATACCAAAACATCAATAACTCATCAAAACACAAATATGAACTTCAAAAAACAATTTCTACCGATTCCATATACCAAAACATCAATTAATAACTCATCTAAACACAAATATGAACTTCAAAAAACAATTTCTACCTATTCCATATACCAAAACATCAATTAATAACTCAACAAAACACAAATATGAACTTCAAAATCACAATTCTACCTATCCCATATACCAAAACATCAATAACTCATCAAAACAGAAATATGAACTTCACAATAAAAATTCTACCTATTCCATATACCAAAACATCAATCACTCATCAAAACACAAATATGAACTTCAAAATCACAATTCTACCTATTCCATATAACAAAACATAATATAACTCATCAAAACACAAATATTACTTCAAAATCACAATTCTACCTATTTCATATACCAAAACATCAATAACTCATCAAAACACAAATATGAACTTCAAAATCTCAATTCTACCTATTCCATATACCAAAACATCAATAACTCATCAAAACACAAATATGAACTTCAAAAAACAATTTCTACCTATTCCATATACAAAAACATCAATTAATAACTCATCAAAACACAAATATGAACTTCAAAATCACAATTCTAACTATCCCATATATCAAAACACAAATATGAACTGCAAAATCACAATTCTACCAATTCCATATACCAAAACATCAATGAATAACTAATCAAAAAACAAATATGAACTTCAAAATCACAATTCTACCTATTCCATATACCAAAACATCAATAACTGATCAAAACACAAATATGAACTTCAAAACACAATTTCTATCTATTCCATATACCAAAACATCAATAACTCATCAAAACACAAATATGAACGTCAAAAAACAATTTCTACCTATTCCATATACCAAAACATCAATTAATAACTCATCAAAACACAAATATGAACTTCAAAATCACAATTCTACCTATCCCATATACCAAAACATCAATCAATAACTCATCAAAACACAAATATGAACTTTAAAATCACAATAATACCTATTCCATATACCAAAACATCAATCAATAACTCAAAAAAACACAAATATGAACTTCACAATAAAAATTCTACCTATTCCATATACCAAAACATCAATAACTCATCAAAACACAAATATAAACTTCAAAATCATAATTCTACCTATTTCATATACCAAAACATAATATAACTCATCAAAACACAAATATGAACTTCACATTAAAAATTCTACCTATTCCATATAACAAAACATAATATAACTCATCAAAACACAAATATGAACTTCACATTAAAAATTCTACCTATTCCATATACCAAAACATCAATAACTCATCAAAACACAAATATAAACTTCAAAATCACAATTCTACCTATTCCATATACCAAAACATAATATAACTCATCAAAACACAAATATGAACTTCACATTAAAAATTCTACCTATTCCATATAACAAAACATAATATAACTCATCAAAACACAAATATGAACTTCACATTAGAAATTCTACCTATTCCATATACCAAAACATCAATAGCTCATCAAAACACAAATATGAACTTCAAAATCACAATTCTACCTATTCCATATACCAAAACATCAATTACTCATCAAAACAGAAATATGAACTTCACAATAAAAAATCTACCTATTCCATATACCAAAACATCAATAGCTCATCAAAACACAAATATGAACTTCAAAATCACAATTCTACCTATTCCATGTAACAAAACATCAATAACTCATCAAAACACAAATATGAACTTCAAAATCACAATTCTACCTATTCCATATACCAAAACATCAATAACTCATCAAAACACAAATATGAACTTCAAAAAACAATTTCTACCTATTCCATATACAAAAACATCAATTAATAACTCATCAAAACACAAATATGAACTTCAAAATCACAATTCTAACTATCCCATATATTAAAACACAAATATGAACTGCAAAATCACAATTCTACCAATTCCATATACCAAAAAATCAATAACTCATCAAAACAGAAATATGAACTTCACAATAAAAATTCTACCTATTCCATATACCAAAACATCAATCACTCATCAAAACACAAATATGAACTTCAAATCACAATTCTACCTATTCCATATAACAAAACATAATATAACTCATCAAAACACAAATATTACTTCAAAATCACAATTCTACCTATTTCATATACCAAAACATCAATAACTCATCAAAAACACAAATATGAACTTCAAAATCTCAATTCTACCTATTCCATATACCAAAACATCATTGAATAACTCACCAAAACACAAATATGAAATGCAAGATCACAATTCTACCTATTTCATATACCAAAACATCAATAACTCATCAAAACACAAATATGAACTTCAAAAAACAATTTCTACCGATTCCATATACCAAAACATCAATTAATAACTCATCTAAACACAAATATGAACTTCAAAAAACAATTTCTACCTATTCCATATACCAAAACATCAATTAATAACTCAACAAAACACAAATATGAACTTCAAAATCACAATTCTACCTATCCCATATACCAAAACATCAATAACTCATCAAAACAGAAATATGAACTTCACAATAAAAATTCTACCTATTCCATATACCAAAACATCAATCACTCATCAAAACACAAATATGAACTTCAAAATCACAATTCTACCTATTCCATATAACAAAACATAATATAACTCATCAAAACACAAATATTACTTCAAAATCACAATTCTACCTATTTCATATACCAAAACATCAATAACTCATCAAAACACAAATATGAACTTCAAAATCTCAATTCTACCTATTCCATATACCAAAACATCAATAACTCATCAAAACACAAATATGAACTTCAAAAAACAATTTCTACCTATTCCATATACAAAAACATCAATTAATAACTCATCAAAACACAAATATGAACTTCAAAATCACAATTCTAACTATCCCATATATCAAAACACAAATATGAACTGCAAAATCACAATTCTACCAATTCCATATACCAAAACATCAATGAATAACTAATCAAAAAACAAATATGAACTTCAAAATCACAATTCTACCTATTCCATATACCAAAACATCAATAACTGATCAAAACACAAATATGAACTTCAAAACACAATTTCTATCTATTCCATATACCAAAACATCAATAACTCATCAAAACACAAATATGAACGTCAAAAAACAATTTCTACCTATTCCATATACCAAAACATCAATTAATAACTCATCAAAACACAAATATGAACTTCAAAATCACAATTCTACCTATCCCATATACCAAAACATCAATCAATAACTCATCAAAACACAAATATGAACTTTAAAATCACAATAATACCTATTCCATATACCAAAACATCAATCAATAACTCAAAAAAACACAAATATGAACTTCACAATAAAAATTCTACCTATTCCATATACCAAAACATCAATAACTCATCAAAACACAAATATAAACTTCAAAATCATAATTCTACCTATTTCATATACCAAAACATAATATAACTCATCAAAACACAAATATGAACTTCACATTAAAAATTCTACCTATTCCATATAACAAAACATAATATAACTCATCAAAACACAAATATGAACTTCACATTAAAAATTCTACCTATTCCATATACCAAAACATCAATAACTCATCAAAACACAAATATAAACTTCAAAATCACAATTCTACCTATTCCATATACCAAAACATAATATAACTCATCAAAACACAAATATGAACTTCACATTAAAAATACTACCTATTCCATATAACCAAACATAATATAACTCATCAAAACACAAATATGAACTTCACATTAGAAATTCTACCTATTCCATATACCAAAACATCAATAGCTCATCAAAACACAAATATGAACTTCAAAATCACAATTCTACCTATTCCATATACCAAAACATCAATTACTCATCAAAACAGAAATATGAACTTCACAATAAAAAATCTACCTATTCCATATACCAAAACATCAATAGCTCATCAAAACACAAATATGAACTTCAAAATCACAATTCTACCTATTCCATGTAACAAAACATCAATAACTCATCAAAACACAAATATGAACTTCAAAATCACAATTCTACCTATTCCATATACCAAAACATCAATAACTCATCAAAACACAAATATGAACTTCAAAAAACAATTTTTACCTATTCCATATACAAAAACATCAATTAATAACTCATCAAAACACAAATATGAACTTCAAAATCACAATTCTAACTATCCCATATATCAAAACACAAATATGAACTGCAAAATCACAATTCTACCAATTCCATATACCAAAAAATCAATAACTCATCAAAACAGAAATATGAACTTCACAATAAAAATTCTACCTATTCCATATACCAAAACATCAATCACTCATCAAAACACAAATATGAACATCAAATCACAATTCTACCTATTCCATATAACAAAACATAATATAACTCATCAAAACACAAATATTACTTCAAAATCACAATTCTACCTATTTCATATACCAAAACATCAATAACTCATCAAAAACACAAATATGAACTTCAAAATCTCAATTCTACCTATTCCATATACCAAAACATCATTGAATAACTCACCAAAACACAAATATGAAATGCAAGATCACAATTCTACCTATTTCATATACCAAAACATCAATAACTCATCAAAACACAAATATGAACTTCAAAAAACAATTTCTACCGATTCCATATACCAAAACATCAATTAATAACTCATCTAAACACAAATATGAACTTCAAAAAACAATTTCTACCTATTCCATATACCAAAACATCAATTAATAACTCAACAAAACACAAATATGAACTTCAAAATCACAATTCTACCTATCCCATATACCAAAACATCAATAACTCATCAAAACAGAAATATGAACTTCACAATAAAAATTCTACCTATTCCATATACCAAAACATCAATCACTCATCAAAACACAAATTTGAACTTCAAAATCACAATTCTACCTATTCCATATAACAAAACATAATATAACTCATCAAAACACAAATATTACTTCAAAATCACAATTCTACCTATTTCATATACCAAAACATCAATAACTCATCAAAACACAAATATGAACTTCAAAATCTCAATTCTACCTATTCCATATACCAAAACATCAATAACTCATCAAAACACAAATATGAACTTCAAAAAACAATTTCTACCTATTCCATATACAAAAACATCAATTAATAACTCATCAAAACACAAATATGAACTTCAAAATCACAATTCTAACTATCCCATATATCAAAACACAAATATGAACTGCAAAATCACAATTCTACCAATTCCATATACCAAAAAATCAATAACTCATCAAAACAGAAATATGAACTTCACAATAAAAATTCTACCTATTCCATATACCAAAACATCAATCACTCATCAAAACACAAATATGAACTTCAAATCACAATTCTACCTATTCCATATAACAAAACATAATATAACTCATCAAAACACACATATTACTTCAAAATCACAATTCTACCTATTTCATATACCAAAACATCAATAACTCATCAAAAACACAAATATGAACTTCAAAATCTCAATTCTACCTATTCCATATACCAAAACATCATTGAATAACTCACCAAAACACAAATATGAAATGCAAGATCACAATTCTACCTATTCCATATACCAAAACATCAATAACTCATCAAAAACACAAATATGAACTTCAAAATCTCAATTCTACCTATTCCATATACCAAAACATCATTGAATAACTCACCAAAACACAAATATGAAATGCAAGATCACAATTCTACCTATTTCATATACCAAAACATCAATAACTCATCAAAACACAAATATGAACTTCAAAAAACAATTTCTACCGATTCCATATACCAAAACATCAATTAATAACTCATCTAAACACAAATATGAACTTCAAAAAACAATTTCTACCTATTCCATATACCAAAACATCAATTAATAACTCAACAAAACACAAATATGAACTTCAAAATCACAATTCTACCTATCCCATATACCAAAACATCAATAACTCATCAAAACAGAAATATGAACTTCACAATAAAAATTCTACCTATTCCATATACCAAAACATCAATCACTCATCAAAACACAAATATGAACTTCAAAATCACAATTCTACCTATTCCATATAACAAAACATAATATAACTCATCAAAACACAAATATTACTTCAAAATCACAATTCTACCTATTTCATATACCAAAACATCAATAACTCATCAAAACACAAATATGAACTTCAAAATCTCAATTCTACCTATTCCATATACCAAAACATCAATAACTCATCAGAACACAAATATGAACTTCAAAAAACAATTTCTACCTATTCCATATACAAAAACATCAATTAATAACTCATCAAAACACAAATATGAACTTCAAAATCACAATTCTAACTATCCCATATATCAAAACACAAATATGAACTGCAAAATCACAATTCTACCAATTCCATATACCAAAACATCAATGAATAACTAATCAAAAAACAAATATGAACTTCAAAATCACAATTCTACCTATTCCATATACCAAAACATCAATAACTGATCAAAACACAAATATGAACTTCAAAACACAATTTCTATCTATTCCATATACCAAAACATCAATAACTCATCAAAACACAAATATGAACGTCAAAAAACAATTTCTACCTATTCCATATACCAAAACATCAATTAATAACTCATCAAAACACAAATATGAACTTCAAAATCACAATTCTACCTATCCCATATACCAAAACATCAATCAATAACTCATCAAAACACAAATATGAACTTTAAAATCACAATAATACCTATTCCATATACCAAAACATCAATCAATAACTCAAAAAAACACAAATATGAACTTCACAATAAAAATTCTACCTATTCCATATACCAAAACATCAATAACTCATCAAAACACAAATATAAACTTCAAAATCATAATTCTACCTATTTCATATACCAAAACATAATATAACTCATCAAAACACAAATATGAACTTCACATTAAAAATTCTACCTATTCCATATAACAAAACATAATATAACTCATCAAAACACAAATATGAACTTCACATTAAAAATTCTACCTATTCCATATACCAAAACATCAATAACTCATCAAAACACAAATATAATCTTCAAAATCACAATTCTACCTATTCCATATACCAAAACATAATATAACTCATCAAAACACAAATATGAACTTCACATTAAAAATTCTACCTATTCCATATAACAAAACATAATATAACTCATCAAAACACAAATATGAACTTCACATTAGAAATTCTACCTATTCCATATACCAAAACATCAATAGCTCATCAAAACACAAATATGAACTTCAAAATCACAATTCTACCTATTCCATATACCAAAACATCAATTACTCATCAAAACAGAAATATGAACTTCACAATAAAAAATCTACCTATTCCATATACCAAAACATCAATAGCTCATCAAAACACAAATATGAACTTCAAAATCACAATTCTACCTATTCCATGTAACAAAACATCAATAACTCATCAAAACACAAATATGAACTTCAAAATCACAATTCTACCTATTCCATATACCAAAACATCAATAACTCATCAAAACACAAATATGAACTTCAAAAAACAATTTCTACCTATTCCATATACAAAAACATCAATTAATAACTCATCAAAACACAAATATGAACTTCAAAATCACAATTCTAACTATCCCATATATTAAAACACAAATATGAACTGCAAAATCACAATTCTACCAATTCCATATACCAAAAAATCAATAACTCATCAAAACAGAAATATGAACTTCACAATAAAAATTCTACCTATTCCATATACCAAAACATCAATCACTCATCAAAACACAAATATGAACTTCAAATCACAATTCTACCTATTCCATATAACAAAACATAATATAACTCATCAAAACACAAATATTACTTCAAAATCACAATTCTACCTATTTCATATACCAAAACATCAATAACTCATCAAAAACACAAATATGAACTTCAAAATCTCAATTCTACCTATTCCATATACCAAAACATCATTGAATAACTCACCAAAACACAAATATGAAATGCAAGATCACAATTCTACCTATTTCATATACCAAAACATCAATAACTCATCAAAACACAAATATGAACTTCAAAAAACAATTTCTACCGATTCCATATACCAAAACATCAATTAATAACTCATCTAAACACAAATATGAACTTCAAAAAACAATTTCTACCTATTCCATATACCAAAACATCAATTAATAACTCAACAAAACACAAATATGAACTTCAAAATCACAATTCTACCTATCCCATATACCAAAACATCAATAACTCATCAAAACAGAAATATGAACTTCACAATAAAAATTCTACCTATTCCATATACCAAAACATCAATCACTCATCAAAACACAAATATGAACTTCAAAATCACAATTCTACCTATTCCATATAACAAAACATAATATAACTCATCAAAACACAAATATTACTTCAAAATCACAATTCTACCAATTTCATATACCAAAACATCAATAACTCATCAAAACACAAATATGAACTTCAAAATCTCAATTCTACCTATTCCATATACCAAAACATCAATAACTCATCAAAACACAAATATGAACTTCAAAAAACAATTTCTACCTATTCCATATACAAAAACATCAATTAATAACTCATCAAAACACAAATATGAACTTCAAAATCACAATTCTAACTATCCCATATATCAAAACACAAATATGAACTGCAAAATCACAATTCTACCAATTCCATATACCAAAACATCAATGAATAACTAATCAAAAAACAAATATGAACTTCAAAATCACAATTCTACCTATTCCATATACCAAAACATCAATAACTGATCAAAACACAAATATGAACTTCAAAACACAATTTCTATCTATTCCATATACCAAAACATCAATAACTCATCAAAACACAAATATGAACGTCAAAAAACAATTTCTACCTATTCCATATACCAAAACATCAATTAATAACTCATCAAAACACAAATATGAACTTCAAAATCACAATTCTACCTATCCCATATACCAAAACATCAATCAATAACTCATCAAAACACAAATATGAACTTTAAAATCACAATAATACCTATTCCATATACCAAAACATCAATCAATAACTCAAAAAAACACAAATATGAACTTCACAATAAAAATTCTACCTATTCCATATACCAAAACATCAATAACTCATCAAAACACAAATATAAACTTCAAAATCATAATTCTACCTATTTCATATACCAAAACATAATATAACTCATCAAAACACAAATATGAACTTCACATTAAAAATTCTACCTATTCCATATAACAAAACATAATATAACTCATCAAAACACAAATATGAACTTCACATTAAAAATTCTACCTATTCCATATACCAAAACATCAATAACTCATCAAAACACAAATATAAACTTCAAAATCACAATTCTACCTATTCCATATACCAAAACATAATATAACTCATCAAAACACAAATATGAACTTCACATTAAAAATTCTACCTATTCCATATAACAAAACATAATATAACTCATCAAAACACAAATATGAACTTCACATTAAAAATTCTACCTATTCCATATACCAAAACATCAATAGCTCATCAAAACACAAATATTAACTTCAAAATCACAATTCTACCTATTCCATATACCAAAACATCAATTACTCATCAAAACAGAAATATGAACTTCACAATAAAAAATCTACCTATTCCATATACCAAAACATCAATAGCTCATCAAAACACAAATATGAACTTCAAAATCACAATTCTACCTATTCCATGTAACAAAACATCAATAACTCATCAAAACACAAATATGAACTTCAAAATCACAATTATACCTATTCCATATACCAAAACATCAATAACTCATCAAAACACAAATATGAACTTCAAAAAACAATTTCTACCTATTCCATATACAAAAACATCAATTAATAACTCATCAAAACACAAATATGAACTTCAAAATCACAATTCTAACTATCCCATATATCAAAACACAAATATGAACTGCAAAATCACAATTCTACCAATTCCATATACCAAAAAATCAATAACTCATCAAAACAGAAATATGAACTTCACAATAAAAATTCTACCTATTCCATATACCAAAACATCAATCACTCATCAAAACACAAATATGAACTTCAAATCACAATTCTACCTATTCCATATAACAAAACATAATATAACTCATCAAAACACAAATATTACTTCAAAATCACAATTCTACCTATTTCATATACCAAAACATCAATAACTCATCAAAAACACAAATATGAACTTCAAAATCTCAATTCTACCTATTCCATATACCAAAACATCATTGAATAACTCACCAAAACACAAATATGAAATGCAAGATCACAATTCTACCTATTTCATATACCAAAACATCAATAACTCATCAAAACACAAATATGAACTTCAAAAAACAATTTCTACCGATTCCATATACCAAAACATCAATTAATAACTCATCTAAACACAAATATGAACTTCAAAAAACAATTTCTACCTATTCCATATACCAAAACATCAATTAATAACTCAACAAAACACAAATATGAACTTCAAAATCACAATTCTACCTATCCCATATACCAAAACATCAATAACTCATCAAAACAGAAATATGAACTTCACAATAAAAATTCTACCTATTCCATATACCAAAACATCAATCACTCATCAAAACACAAATTTGAACTTCAAAATCACAATTCTACCTATTCCATATAACAAAACATAATATAACTCATCAAAACACAAATATTACTTCAAAATCACAATTCTACCTATTTCATATACCAAAACATCAATAACTCATCAAAACACAAATATGAACTTCAAAATCTCAATTCTACCTATTCCATATACCAAAACATCAATAACTCATCAAAACACAAATATGAACTTCAAAAAACAATTTCTACCTATTCCATATACAAAAACATCAATTAATAACTCATCAAAACACAAATATGAACTTCAAAATCACAATTCTAACTATCCCATATATCAAAACACAAATATGAACTGCAAAATCACAATTCTACCAATTCCATATACCAAAAAATCAATAACTCATCAAAACAGAAATATGAACTTCACAATAAAAATTCTACCTATTCCATATACCAAAACATCAATCACTCATCAAAACACAAATATGAACTTCAAATCACAATTCTACCTATTCCATATAACAAAACATAATATAACTCATCAAAACACACATATTACTTCAAAATCACAATTCTACCTATTTCATATACCAAAACATCAATAACTCATCAAAAACACAAATATGAACTTCAAAATCTCAATTCTACCTATTCCATATACCAAAACATCATTGAATAACTCACCAAAACACAAATATGAAATGCAAGATCACAATTCTACCTATTTCATATACCAAAACATCAATAACTCATCAAAACACAAATATGAACTTCAAAAAACAATTTCTACCGATTCCATATACCAAAACATCAATTAATAACTCATCTAAACACAAATATGAACTTCAAAAAACAATTTCTACCTATTCCATATACCAAAACATCAATTAATAACTCAACAAAACACAAATATGAACTTCAAAATCACAATTCTACCTATCCCATATACCAAAACATCAATAACTCATCAAAACAGAAATATGAACTTCACAATAAAAATTCTACCTATTCCATATACCAAAACATCAATCACTCATCGAAACACAAATATTGTTGGATCGTGTCAAGTGTTGAGAGGGGGGGGGTGAATCAACACTCTATCAATTTTTCTTTCAACTAAAGGATTCCCTCTCAAATGTTAGCTCAGTTAGAGCTTATTGTTGAACTCACGTTTTGGCTTAGATGGACTGTTGGCAGATCAGATCAACCAAGGAAGACATCAGATCAGCCAAGGAAGACATCAGATCAATTCAATCACTCAAGGAGGGTTTACTTACACAACCATGACACTCCTGTTCAAGCTTACAGTTTGATAATACCACACCAGTCAAGACACACTCAAAGCAGTAAATGTGCAAGGGGGATTTTTACGTGGTTCGATCAAATGATCTACATCCACGGACAGATTCACTCCTGTCAATCTTCACTATCACAGAATCATTCAGCTCTGGCCTCACTGACCATAAGCAACATAAACAAGAGCTCACTGCTCAACACATTGAGGTTCACTACCTCTACAAGTTCATCAACTAAAACAATAACATGTAAATCTCTGTTGTGCTGCCTTTTCTACACAAATATCTTTCAAAATCACTTAATGAAAGACGTTTGATAGTGTTCTAGGCTTACCACCTGAAGCTGCAATCTCAGGGTCAGTTCTCCCGATTCTGCTCCTCCTCAGCTTCTTCTTCTCCTTGACTTCTGCCTCTCCAGCGCTTCAGCTTCTCCTTGTGCAGCAGACTGTTTCTTTCTCTCTTGTGTTTCTCATATCATCCTTTTTTCTGCTCTCACTCTTTTTCTCCTCCCTTTTCTCGGTTTCGTTCTGTTCAGCACTCACCTAGGCTGCTGCTCCTCTCTCTCTCTTTTTCTTTCTTTTCGTGCCTTCTCTCTCTTTGGGTTTTTCCTCCCAATGTGGTTTATCCTGCATTCTGCAGTTGTTGTGCCTACCACACCTACTCATCTGCCCGTTTCTTTTCCCAGAAGAAAAACTGTGCCCTACGTGCGGTGTGTCAGCATATCTTACACGGAAGGCGGCTCAAGATTCATATAATCCATTTTCAACCTTTTTAAGTTGCAACTTGCTTGCCATGTCATATTGTTGACTGTACTCCTTCAGACTTTCTCGAGTAGCTTGTCTTAGATATGTTGAAACAGCAGAAGTGATCTGATCTTAGCTTATAGCTGATCTGATGTGCCCGGCATTTGATCTGATGTCACGCTTCGGTTGATCTGATGTTAGCATGCAGTTGATCTGATGTTAGCCTTCGGTTGATCTGATGTTAGCTTGCAGTTGATCTGATGTTAGCCTTCGGTTGATCTGATGTTAGCTTGCAGTTGATCTGATGTTAGCCTCCGGTTGATCTGATGTTAGCTTCATGTCACAACGTTCTGTCCAGCAACTCAGAACCATCCATGTAGCTCCTGCAGTTCTTCTGATCGGCACTTCTTGATTCTTTTGTATTTCTGCTCGCTCACCGGATTGCTAGATACTTCAACATGATGCTCCTGCGTCTTCTGAATCTTTGGGAGACTTTTAGAGTCGCGCGTTTGAGGTGTGATTCACTAGCCGTCCTTGACTTCAGCTTCTTAGGTGTCTGCTCTAGCTCTCCAGCCTTGAGTTGTTCTCTTCTGCTGCAAATATGTTTTGTTGCTGACTTGCCTTGCTTCTGTGAAACTAAGCTGCTGAGCAATCCCTTGAGAATTTGATCTGATCTTTACTTCCGTTGATCTGATTTGTGCTGCATGTGATCTGATATGTGTATCCTTTGATCTGATGCGCACTGCATTTGATCTGATCTTCACTTCCTTTGATCTGATCTGTGTGGCCTTTGATCTGATGTGCGCGTAACTTGTCTGTGCAGCCTTTGATCTGCTGTGCGCGTAACTTGATCTGATCTGTGCAGCCTTTGATCTGATGTGCGCGTAACTTGATCTGATCTGTGCAGCCTTTGATCTGATGTGCGCGTAACTTGTCTGTGCAGCCTTTGATCTGATGTGCGCGTAACTTGTCTGTGCAGCCTTTGACCTGATGTGCGCGTAACTTGATCTGATGTGCGCGTAACTTGATCTGATCTGTGTAGCCTTTGATCTGATGTGCCAACAGTACACTTCCTTCTCATTTTGGCACTTCAGTTTATTCATCGGCTTCTTGCTGAGATTTTGTCCAGACAATCCTCATGAACTCAGTCCATTATTGCCTTAGTAATTCACAGATTTGTCACAATGTGGTTGCAACAATTACAACACAACATTGGACTTTAATAAAGGCTAAGAAAGCTTCATTGTAGCAGCTCCAATGGCTCAACAAATATGAACTTCAAATCACAATTCTACCTATTCCATATAACAAAACATAATATAACTCATCAAAACACAAATATTACTTCAAAATCACAATTCTACCTATTTCATATACCAAAACATCAATAACTCATCAAAAACACAAATATGAACTTCAAAATCTCAATTCTACCTATTCCATATACCAAAACATCAATCACTCATCGAAACACAAATATGAACTTCAAATCACAATTCTACCTATTCCATATAACAAAACATAATATAACTCATCAAAACACAAATATTACTTCAAAATCACAATTCTACCTATTTCATATACCAAAACATCAATAACTCATCAAAAACACAAATATGAACTTCAAAATCTCAATTCTACCTATTCCATATACCAAAACATCATTGAATAACTCACCAAAACACAAATATGAAATGCAAGATCACAATTCTACCTATTCCATATACCAAAACATCAATAACTCATCAAAACCCAAATATGAACTTCAAAAAACAATTTCTACCGATTCCATATACCAAAACATCAATTAATAACTCATCTAAACACAAATATGAACTTCAAAAAACAATTTCTACCTATTCCATATACCAAAACATCAATTAATAACTCATCTAAACACAAATATGAACTTCAAAAAACAATTTCTACCTATTCCATATACCAAAACATCAATTAATAACTCAACAAAACACAAATATGAACTTCAAAATCACAATTCTACCTATCCCATATACCAAAACATCAATAACTCATCAAAACACAAATATGAACTTCAAAAAACAATTTCTACCTATTCCATATACCAAAACATCAATTAATAACTCAACAAAACACAAATATGAACTTCAAAATCACAATTCTAACTATCCCATATATCAAAACACAAATATGAACTGCAAAATCACAATTCTACCAATTCCATATACCAAAAAATCAATAACTCATCAAAACAGAAATATGAACTTCACAATAAAAATTCTACCTATTCCATATACCAAAACATCAATCACTCATCAAAACACAAATATGAACTTCAAATCACAATTCTACCTATTCCATATAACAAAACATAATATAACTCATCAAAACACAAATATTACTTCAAAATCACAATTCTACCTATTTCATATACCAAAACATCAATAACTCATCAAAAACACAAATATGAACTTCAAAATCTCAATTCTACCTATTCCATATACCAAAACATCATTGAATAACTCACCAAAACACAAATATGAAATGCAAGATCACAATTCTACCTATTTCATATACCAAAACATCAATAACTCATCAAAACACAAATATGAACTTCAAAAAACAATTTCTACCGATTCCATATACCAAAACATCAATTAATAACTCATCTAAACACAAATATGAACTTCAAAAAACAATTTCTACCTATTCCATATACCAAAACATCAATTAATAACTCAACAAAACACAAATATGAACTTCAAAATCACAATTCTACCTATCCCATATACCAAAACATCAATAACTCATCAAAACAGAAATATGAACTTCACAATAAAAATTCTACCTATTCCATATACCAAAACATCAATCACTCATCAAAACACAAATTTGAACTTCAAAATCACAATTCTACCTATTCCATATAACAAAACATAATATAACTCATCAAAACACAAATATTACTTCAAAATCACAATTCTACCTATTTCATATACCAAAACATCAATAACTCATCAAAACACAAATATGAACTTCAAAATCTCAATTCTACCTATTCCATATACCAAAACATCAATAACTCATCAAAACACAAATATGAACTTCAAAAAACAATTTCTACCTATTCCATATACAAAAACATCAATTAATAACTCATCAAAACACAAATATGAACTTCAAAATCACAATTCTAACTATCCCATATATCAAAACACAAATATGAACTGCAAAATCACAATTCTACCAATTCCATATACCAAAAAATCAATAACTCATCAAAACAGAAATATGAACTTCACAATAAAAATTCTACCTATTCCATATACCAAAACATCAATCACTCATCAAAACACAAATATGAACTTCAAATCACAATTCTACCTATTCCATATAACAAAACATAATATAACTCATCAAAACACACATATTACTTCAAAATCACAATTCTACCTATTTCATATACCAAAACATCAATAACTCATCAAAAACACAAATATGAACTTCAAAATCTCAATTCTACCTATTCCATATACCAAAACATCATTGAATAACTCACCAAAACACAAATATGAAATGCAAGATCACAATTCTACCTATTTCATATACCAAAACATCAATAACTCATCAAAACACAAATATGAACTTCAAAAAACAATTTCTACCGATTCCATATACCAAAACATCAATTAATAACTCATCTAAACACAAATATGAACTTCAAAAAACAATTTCTACCTATTCCATATACCAAAACATCAATTAATAACTCAACAAAACACAAATATGAACTTCAAAATCACAATTCTACCTATCCCATATACCAAAACATCAATAACTCATCAAAACAGAAATATGAACTTCACAATAAAAATTCTACCTATTCCATATACCAAAACATCAATCACTCATCAAAACACAAATTTGAACTTCAAAATCACAATTCTACCTATTCCATATAACAAAACATAATATAACTCATCAAAACACAAATATTACTTCAAAATCACAATTCTACCTATTTCATATACCAAAACATCAATAACTCATCAAAACACAAATATGAACTTCAAAATCTCAATTCTACCTATTCCATATACCAAAACATCAATAACTCATCAAAACACAAATATGAACTTCAAAAAACAATTTCTACCTATTCCATATACAAAAACATCAATTAATAACTCATCAAAACACAAATATGAACTTCAAAATCACAATTCTAACTATCCCATATATCAAAACACAAATATGAACTGCAAAATCACAATTCTACCAATTCCATATACCAAAAAATCAATAACTCATCAAAACAGAAATATGAACTTCACAATAAAAATTCTACCTATTCCATATACCAAAACATCAATCACTCATCAAAACACAAATATGAACTTCAAATCACAATTCTACCTATTCCATATAACAAAACATAATATAACTCATCAAAACACACATATTACTTCAAAATCACAATTCTACCTATTTCATATACCAAAACATCAATAACTCATCAAAAACACAAATATGAACTTCAAAATCTCAATTCTACCTATTCCATATACCAAAACATCATTGAATAACTCACCAAAACACAAATATGAAATGCAAGATCACAATTCTACCTATTTCATATACCAAAACATCAATAACTCATCAAAACACAAATATGAACTTCAAAAAACAATTTCTACCGATTCCATATACCAAAACATCAATTAATAACTCATCTAAACACAAATATGAACTTCAAAAAACAATTTCTACCTATTCCATATACCAAAACATCAATTAATAACTCAACAAAACACAAATATGAACTTCAAAATCACAATTCTACCTATCCCATATACCAAAACATCAATAACTCATCAAAACAGAAATATGAACTTCACAATAAAAATTCTACCTATTCCATATACCAAAACATCAATCACTCATCGAAACACAAATATGAACTTCAAATCACAATTCTACCTATTCCATATAACAAAACATAATATAACTCATCAAAACACAAATATTACTTCAAAATCACAATTCTACCTATTTCATATACCAAAACATCAATAACTCATCAAAAACACAAATATGAACTTCAAAATCTCAATTCTACCTATTCCATATACCAAAACATCAATCACTCATCGAAACACAAATATGAACTTCAAATCACAATTCTACCTATTCCATATAACAAAACATAATATAACTCATCAAAACACAAATATTACTTCAAAATCACAATTCTACCTATTTCATATACCAAAACATCAATAACTCATCAAAAACACAAATATGAACTTCAAAATCTCAATTCTACCTATTCCATATACCAAAACATCATTGAATAACTCACCAAAACACAAATATGAAATGCAAGATCACAATTCTACCTATTCCATATACCAAAACATCAATAACTCATCAAAACCCAAATATGAACTTCAAAAAACAATTTCTACCGATTCCATATACCAAAACATCAATTAATAACTCATCTAAACACAAATATGAACTTCAAAAAACAATTTCTACCTATTCCATATACCAAAACATCAATTAATAACTCATCTAAACACAAATATGAACTTCAAAAAACAATTTCTACCTATTCCATATACCAAAACATCAATTAATAACTCAACAAAACACAAATATGAACTTCAAAATCACAATTCTACCTATCCCATATACCAAAACATCAATAACTCATCAAAACACAAATATGAACTTCAAAAAACAATTTCTACCTATTCCATATACCAAAACATCAATTAATAACTCAACAAAACACAAATATGAACTTCAAAATCACAATTCTAACTATCCCATATATCAAAACACAAATATGAACTGCAAAATCACAATTCTACCAATTCCATATACCAAAAAATCAATAACTCATCAAAACAGAAATATGAACTTCACAATAAAAATTCTACCTATTCCATATACCAAAACATCAATCACTCATCAAAACACAAATATGAACTTCAAATCACAATTCTACCTATTCCATATAACAAAACATAATATAACTCATCAAAACACAAATATTACTTCAAAATCACAATTCTACCTATTTCATATACCAAAACATCAATAACTCATCAAAAACACAAATATGAACTTCAAAATCTCAATTCTACCTATTCCATATACCAAAACATCATTGAATAACTCACCAAAACACAAATATGAAATGCAAGATCACAATTCTACCTATTTCATATACCAAAACATCAATAACTCATCAAAACACAAATATGAACTTCAAAAAACAATTTCTACCGATTCCATATACCAAAACATCAATTAATAACTCATCTAAACACAAATATGAACTTCAAAAAACAATTTCTACCTATTCCATATACCAAAACATCAATTAATAACTCAACAAAACACAAATATGAACTTCAAAATCACAATTCTACCTATCCCATATACCAAAACATCAATAACTCATCAAAACAGAAATATGAACTTCACAATAAAAATTCTACCTATTCCATATACCAAAACATCAATCACTCATCAAAACACAAATTTGAACTTCAAAATCACAATTCTACCTATTCCATATAACAAAACATAATATAACTCATCAAAACACAAATATTACTTCAAAATCACAATTCTACCTATTTCATATACCAAAACATCAATAACTCATCAAAACACAAATATGAACTTCAAAATCTCAATTCTACCTATTCCATATACCAAAACATCAATAACTCATCAAAACACAAATATGAACTTCAAAAAACAATTTCTACCTATTCCATATACAAAAACATCAATTAATAACTCATCAAAACACAAATATGAACTTCAAAATCACAATTCTAACTATCCCATATATCAAAACACAAATATGAACTGCAAAATCACAATTCTACCAATTCCATATACCAAAAAATCAATAACTCATCAAAACAGAAATATGAACTTCACAATAAAAATTCTACCTATTCCATATACCAAAACATCAATCACTCATCAAAACACAAATATGAACTTCAAATCACAATTCTACCTATTCCATATAACAAAACATAATATAACTCATCAAAACACACATATTACTTCAAAATCACAATTCTACCTATTTCATATACCAAAACATCAATAACTCATCAAAAACACAAATATGAACTTCAAAATCTCAATTCTACCTATTCCATATACCAAAACATCATTGAATAACTCACCAAAACACAAATATGAAATGCAAGATCACAATTCTACCTATTTCATATACCAAAACATCAATAACTCATCAAAACACAAATATGAACTTCAAAAAACAATTTCTACCGATTCCATATACCAAAACATCAATTAATAACTCATCTAAACACAAATATGAACTTCAAAAAACAATTTCTACCTATTCCATATACCAAAACATCAATTAATAACTCAACAAAACACAAATATGAACTTCAAAATCACAATTCTACCTATCCCATATACCAAAACATCAATAACTCATCAAAACAGAAATATGAACTTCACAATAAAAATTCTACCTATTCCATATACCAAAACATCAATCACTCATCGAAACACAAATATGAACTTCAAATCACAATTCTACCTATTCCATATAACAAAACATAATATAACTCATCAAAACACAAATATTACTTCAAAATCACAATTCTACCTATTTCATATACCAAAACATCAATAACTCATCAAAAACACAAATATGAACTTCAAAATCTCAATTCTACCTATTCCATATACCAAAACATCAATCACTCATCGAAACACAAATATGAACTTCAAATCACAATTCTACCTATTCCATATAACAAAACATAATATAACTCATCAAAACACAAATATTACTTCAAAATCACAATTCTACCTATTTCATATACCAAAACATCAATAACTCATCAAAAACACAAATATGAACTTCAAAATCTCAATTCTACCTATTCCATATACCAAAACATCATTGAATAACTCACCAAAACACAAATATGAAATGCAAGATCACAATTCTACCTATTCCATATACCAAAACATCAATAACTCATCAAAACCCAAATATGAACTTCAAAAAACAATTTCTACCGATTCCATATACCAAAACATCAATTAATAACTCATCTAAACACAAATATGAACTTCAAAAAACAATTTCTACCTATTCCATATACCAAAACATCAATTAATAACTCATCTAAACACAAATATGAACTTCAAAAAACAATTTCTACCTATTCCATATACCAAAACATCAATTAATAACTCAACAAAACACAAATATGAACTTCAAAATCACAATTCTACCTATCCCATATACCAAAACATCAATAACTCATCAAAACACAAATATGAACTTCAAAAAACAATTTCTACCTATTCCATATACCAAAACATCAATTAATAACTCAACAAAACACAAATATGAACTTCAAAATCACAATTCTACCTATCCCATATACCAAAACATCAATAACTCATCAAAACACAAATATGAACTTCAAAAAACAATTTCTACCTATTCCATATACCAAAACATCAATTAATAACTCATCTAAACACAAATATGAACTTCAAAATCACAATTCTACCTATTCCATATACCAAAACATCAATAACTGATCAAAACACAAATATTACTTCAAAATCACAATTCTACCTATTTCATATACCAAAACATCAATAACTCATCAAAAACACAAATATGAACTTCAAAATCTCAATTCTACCTATTCCATATACCAAAACATCATTGAATAACTCACCAAAACACAAATATGAAATGCAAGATCACAATTCTACCTATTCCATATACCAAAACATCAATAACTCATCAAAACACAAATATGAACTTCGAAAAACAATTTCTACCTATTCCATATACCAAAACATCAATTAATAACTCATCTAAACACAAATATGAACTTCAAAATCACAATTCTACCTATCCCATATACCAAAACATCAATAACTCATCAAAACACAAATATGAACTTTAAAATCACAATACTACCTATTCCATATACCAAAACATCAATCAAAAACTCAAAAAAACACAAATATGAACTTCACAATAAAAATTCTACCTATTCCATATACCAAAACAACAATAACTCATCAAAACACAAATATAAACTTCAAAATCACAATTCTACCTATTCCATATAACAAAACATAATATAACTCATCAAAACACAAATATGAACTTCACATTATAAATTCTACCTATTCCATATACCAAAACATCAATAGCTCATCAAAACACAAATATGAACTTCAAAATCACAATTCTACCTATTCCATATACCAAAACATCAATTACTCATCAAAACACAAATATGAACTTCACAATAAAAACTCTACCTATTCCATATACCAAAACATCAATAGCTCATCAAAACACAAATATGAACTTCAAAATCACAATTCTACCTATTCCATATAACAAAACATCAATAAAAAACTCAAAAAAACACAAATATGAACTTCACAATAAAAATTCTACCTATTCCATATACCAAAACATCAATAACTCATCAAAACACAAATATAAACTTCAAAATCACAATTCTACCTATTCCATATAACAAAACATAATATAACTCATCAAAACACAAATATGACCTTCACATTAAAAATTCTACCTATTCCATATACCGAAACATCAATAGCTCATCAAAACACAAATATGAACTTCACATTAAAAGTTCTACCTATTCCATATACTGAAACATCAATAGCTCATCAAAACACAAATATGAACTTCAAAATCACAATTCTACCTATTCCATATACCAAAACATCAATTACTCATCAAAACATAAATATGAACTTCACAATAAAAATTCTACCTATTCCATATACCAAAACATCAATCACTCATCGAAACACAAATATGAACTTCAAATCACAATTCTACCTATTCCATATAACAAAACATAATATAACTCATCAAAACACAAATATTACTTCAAAATCACAATTCTACCTATTTCATATACCAAAACATCAATAACTCATCAAAAACACAAATATGAACTTCAAAATCTCAATTCTACCTATTCCATATACCAAAACATCAATCACTCATCGAAACACAAATATGAACTTCAAATCACAATTCTACCTATTCCATATAACAAAACATAATATAACTCATCAAAACACAAATATTACTTCAAAATCACAATTCTACCTATTTCATATACCAAAACATCAATAACTCATCAAAAACACAAATATGAACTTCAAAATCTCAATTCTACCTATTCCATATACCAAAACATCATTGAATAACTCACCAAAACACAAATATGAAATGCAAGATCACAATTCTACCTATTCCATATACCAAAACATCAATAACTCATCAAAACCCAAATATGAACTTCAAAAAACAATTTCTACCGATTCCATATACCAAAACATCAATTAATAACTCATCTAAACACAAATATGAACTTCAAAAAACAATTTCTACCTATTCCATATACCAAAACATCAATTAATAACTCATCTAAACACAAATATGAACTTCAAAAAACAATTTCTACCTATTCCATATACCAAAACATCAATTAATAACTCAACAAAACACAAATATGAACTTCAAAATCACAATTCTACCTATCCCATATACCAAAACATCAATAACTCATCAAAACACAAATATGAACTTCAAAAAACAATTTCTACCTATTCCATATACCAAAACATCAATTAATAACTCAACAAAACACAAATATGAACTTCAAAATCACAATTCTACCTATCCCATATACCAAAACATCAATAACTCATCAAAACACAAATATGAACTTCAAAAAACAATTTCTACCTATTCCATATACCAAAACATCAATTAATAACTCATCTAAACACAAATATGAACTTCAAAATCACAATTCTACCTATTCCATATACCAAAACATCAATAACTGATCAAAACACAAATATTACTTCAAAATCACAATTCTACCTATTTCATATACCAAAACATCAATAACTCATCAAAAACACAAATATGAACTTCAAAATCTCAATTCTACCTATTCCATATACCAAAACATCATTGAATAACTCACCAAAACACAAATATGAAATGCAAGATCACAATTCTACCTATTCCATATACCAAAACATCAATAACTCATCAAAACACAAATATGAACTTCGAAAAACAATTTCTACCTATTCCATATACCAAAACATCAATTAATAACTCATCTAAACACAAATATGAACTTCAAAATCACAATTCTACCTATCCCATATACCAAAACATCAATAACTCATCAAAACACAAATATGAACTTTAAAATCACAATACTACCTATTCCATATACCAAAACATCAATCAAAAACTCAAAAAAACACAAATATGAACTTCACAATAAAAATTCTACCTATTCCATATACCAAAACAACAATAACTCATCAAAACACAAATATAAACTTCAAAATCACAATTCTACCTATTCCATATAACAAAACATAATATAACTCATCAAAACACAAATATGAACTTCACATTATAAATTCTACCTATTCCATATACCAAAACATCAATAGCTCATCAAAACACAAATATGAACTTCAAAATCACAATTCTACCTATTCCATATACCAAAACATCAATTACTCATCAAAACACAAATATGAACTTCACAATAAAAACTCTACCTATTCCATATACCAAAACATCAATAGCTCATCAAAACACAAATATGAACTTCAAAATCACAATTCTACCTATTCCATATAACAAAACATCAATAAAAAACTCAAAAAAACACAAATATGAACTTCACAATAAAAATTCTACCTATTCCATATACCAAAACATCAATAACTCATCAAAACACAAATATAAACTTCAAAATCACAATTCTACCTATTCCATATAACAAAACATAATATAACTCATCAAAACACAAATATGACCTTCACATTAAAAATTCTACCTATTCCATATACCGAAACATCAATAGCTCATCAAAACACAAATATGAACTTCACATTAAAAGTTCTACCTATTCCATATACCGAAACATCAATAGCTCATCAAAACACAAATATGAACTTCAAAATCACAATTCTACCTATTCCATATACCAAAACATCAATTACTCATCAAAACATAAATATGAACTTCACAATAAAAACTCTACCTATTCCATATACCAAAACATCAATAGCTCATCAAAACACAAATATGAACTTCAAAATCACAATTCCACCTATTCCATATACCAAAACGTCAATAACTCATCAAAACACAAATATGAACTTCAAAAAACAATTTCTACCTATTCCATATACAAAAACATCATTTAATAACTCATCAAAACACAAATATGAACTTCAAAATCACAATTCTAACTATCCCATATATCAAAACACAAATATGAACTGCAAAATCACAATTCTACCTATTCCATATACCAAAACATCAATAACTCATCAAAACAGAAATATGAACTTCACAATAAAAATTCTACCTATTCCATATACCAAAACATCAATCACTCATCGAAACACAAATATGAACTTCAAATCACAATTCTACCTATTCCATATAACAAAACATAATATAACTCATCAAAACACAAATATTACTTCAAAATCACAATTCTACCTATTTCATATACCAAAACATCAATAACTCATCAAAAACACAAATATGAACTTCAAAATCTCAATTCTACCTATTCCATATACCAAAACATCATTGAATAACTCACCAAAACACAAATATGAAATGCAAGATCACAATTCTACCTATTCCATATACCAAAACATCAATAACTCATCAAAACCCAAATATGAACTTCAAAAAACAATTTCTACCGATTCCATATACCAAAACATCAATTAATAACTCATCTAAACACAAATATGAACTTCAAAAAACAATTTCTACCTATTCCATATACCAAAACATCAATTAATAACTCAACAAAACACAAATATGAACTTCAAAATCACAATTCTACCTATCCCATATACCAAAACATCAATAACTCATCAAAACACAAATATGAACTTCAAAAAACAATTTCTACCTATTCCATATACCAAAACATCAATTAATAACTCATCTAAACACAAATATGAACTTCAAAATCACAATTCTACCTATTTCATATACCAAAACATCAATAATTCATCAAAACACAAATATGAACTTCAAAATCTCAATTCTACCTATTCCATATACCATAACATCAATAACTCATCAAAACACAAATATGAACTTCAAAAAACAATTTCTACCTATTCCATATACCAAAACATCAATTAATAACTCATCTAAACACAAATATGAACTTCAAAATCACAATACTACCTATCCCATATACCAAAACATCAATAACTCATCAAAACACAAATATGAACTTTAAAATCACAATAATACCTATTCCATATACCAAAACATCAATCAATAACTCAAAAAGACACAAATATGAACTTCACAATAAAAATTCTACCTATTCCATATACCAAAACATCAATAACTCATCAAAACACAAATATAAACTTCAAAATCACAATTCTACCTATTTCATATAACAAAACATAATATAACTCATCAAAACACAAATATGAACTTCACAATAAAAATTCTACCTATTCCATATACCAAAACATCAATAGTTCATCAAACACAAATATTAACTTCAAAATCACAATTCTACCTATTCCATAAACCAAAACATCAATAACTCATCAAAACCCAAACATGAACTTCAAAATCACAATTCTACCTATTCCATATACCAAAACATCAATAACTCATCAAAACACAAATATGAACTTCAAAATCTCAATTCTACCTATTCCACATACCAAACATCAATAACTCATCAAAACACAAATATGAACTTCAAAATCTCAATTCTACCTATTCCACATACCAAAACATCAATAACTCATCAAAACACAAATATGAACTTCAAAATCTCAATTCAACCTATTCCACATACCAAAACATCAATGAATAACTCATCCAAAACACAAATATGAACTTCAAAATCACAATTCTGCCTATTCCATATACCAAAACATCAATAACTCATCAAAACACAAATATGAACTTCAAAATCACAATTCTGCCTATTCCATATACCAAAACATCAATAACTCATCAAAACACAAATATGAACTTCAAATCACAATTCTACCTATTCCATATACCAAAACATAATATAACTCATCAAAACACAAATATTACTTCAAAATCACAATTCTACCTATTTCATATACCAAAACATCAATAACTCATCAAAAACAAAAATATGAACTTCAAAATCTCAATTCTACCTATTCCATATACCAAAAGATCATTGAATAACTCACCAAAACACAAATATGAAATGCAAGATCACAATTCTACCTATTCCGTATACCAAAACATCAATACCTCATCAAAACACAAATATGAACTTCGAAAAACAATTTCTACCTATTCCATATACCAAAACATCAATTAATAACTCATCTAAACACAAATATGAACTTCAAAATCACAATTCTACCTATCCCATATACCAAAACATCAATAACTCATCAAAACACAAATATGAATTTTAAAATCACAATACTACCTATTCCATATACAAAAACATCAATCAATAACTCAAAAAAACACAAATATGAACTTCACAATAAAAATTCTACCTATTCCATATACCAAAACATCAATAACTCAACAAAACACAAATATAAACTTCAAAATCACAATTCTACCTATTCCATATAACAAAACATAATATAACTCATCAAAACACAAATATGAACTTCACATTAAAAATTCTACCTATTCCATATACCAAAACATCAATAGCTCATCAAAACACAAATATGAACTTCAAAATCACAATTCTACCCATTCCATATACCAAAACATCAATTACTCATCAAAACACAAATATGAACTTCACAATAAAAACTCTACCTATTCCATATACCAAAACATCAATAGCTCATCAAAACACAAATATGAACTTCAAAATCACAATTCTACCTATTCCATATAACAAAACATCAATAACTCATCAAAACACAAATATGAACTTCAAAATCACAATTCTACCTATTCCATATACCAAAACATCAATAACTCATCAAAACACAAATATGAACTTCAAAAAACAATTTCTACCTATTCCATATACAAAAACATCAATTAATAACTCATCAAAACACAAATATGAACTTCAAAATCACAATTCTAACTATCCCATATATCAAAACACAAATATGAACTGCAAAATCACAATTCTACCAATTCCATATACCAAAAAATCAATAACTCATCAAAACAGAAATATGAACTTCACAATAAAAATTCTACCTATTCCATATACCAAAACATCAATCACTCATCAAAACACAAATATGAACTTCAAATCACAATTCTACCTATTCCATATAACAAAACATAATATAACTAATCAAAACACAAATATTACTTCAAAATCACAATTCTACCTATTTCATATACCAAAACATCAATAACTCATCAAAAACACAAATATGAACTTCAAAATCTCAATTCTACCTATTCCATATACCAAAACATCATTGAATAACTCACCAAAACACAAATATGAAATGCAAGATCACAATTCTACCTATTCCATATACCAAAACATCAATAACTCATCAAAACACAAATATGAACTTCAAAAAACAATTTCTACCGATTCCATATACCAAAACATCAATTAATAACTCATCTAAACACAAATATGAACTTCAAAAAACAATTTCTACCTATTCCATATACCAAAACATCAATTAATAACTCAACAAAACACAAATATGAACTTCAAAATCACAATTCTACCTATCCCATATACCAAAACATCAATAACTCATCAAAACAGAAATATGAACTTCACAATAAAAATTCTACCTATTCCATATACCAAAACATCAATCACTCATCAAAACACAAATATGAACTTCAAAATCACAATTCTACCTATTCCATATAACAAAACATAATATAACTCATCAAAACACAAATATTACTTCAAAATCACAATTCTACCTATTTCATATACCAAAACATCAATAACTCATCAAAACACAAATATGAACTTCAAAATCTCAATTCTACCTATTCCATATACCAAAACATTAATAACTCATCAAACACAAATATAAACTTCAAAAAACAATTTCTACCTATTCCATATACCAAAACATCAATTAATAACTCATCTAAACACAAATATGAACTTCAAAACCACAATACTACCTATCCCATATACCAAAACATCAATAACTCATCAAAACACAAATATGAACTTTAAAATCACAATAATACCTATTCCATATACCAAAACATCAATAACTCATCAAAACAAAAATATAAACTTCACAATAAAAATTCTACCTATTCCATATACCAAAACATCCATAACTCATAAAAACACAAATATAAACTTCAAAATCACAATTCTACCTATTCCATATAACAAAACATAATATAACTCATCAAAACACAAATATGAACTTCACAATAAAAATTCTACCTATTCCATATACCAAAACATCAATAGCTCATCAAAACACAAATATGAACTTCAAAATCACAATTCTACCTATTCCATATACCAAAACATCAATTACTCATCAAAACACAAATATGAACTTCACAATAAAAATTCTACCTATTCCATATACCAAAACATCCATAGCTCATCAAAACACAAATATGAACTTCAAAATCACAATTCTACCTATTCCATATACCAAAACATCAATAACTCATCAAATCACAAATATGAACTTCAAAATCTCAATTCTACCTATTCCATATACCAAAACATCAATAACTCATCAAAACAAAAATATGAACTTCAAAAAACAATTCTACCTATTCCATATACCAAAACATCAATTAATAACTCATCAAAACACAAATATGAACTTCACATTAAAAATTCTACCTATTCCATATACCAAAACATCAATAGCTCATCAAAACACAAATATGAAATTCAAAATCACAATTCTACCTATTTCATATAACAAAACATAATATAACTCATCAAAACACAAATATGAACTTCACAATAAAAATTCTACCTATTCCATATACCAAAACATCAATAGTTCATCAAAACACAAATATTAACTTCAAAATCACAATTCTACCTATTCCATAAACCAAAACATCAATAACTCATCAAAACACAAACATGAACTTCAAAATCACAATTCTACCTATTCCATATAACAAAACATCAATAACTCATAAAAACACAAACATGAACTTCAAAATCACAATTCTACCTATTCCATATACCAAAACATCAATAACTCATCAAAACACAAATATGAACTTCAAAATCTCAATTCTACCTATTCCACATACCAAAACATCAATAACTCATCAAATCACAAATATGAACTTCAAAATCTCAATTCTACCTATTCCACATACCAAAACATCAATGAATAACTCATCCAAAACACAAATATGAACTGTAAAATCACAATTCTACCTATTCCATATACCAAAACATCAATAACTCATCAAAACAGAAATATGAACTTCACAATAAAAATCTACCTATTCCATATACCAAAACATCAATCACTCATCAAAACACAAATATGAACTTCAAATCACAATTCTACCTATTCCATATAACAAAACATAATATAACTCATCAAAACACAAATATTACTTCAAAATCACAATTCTACCTATTTCATATACCAAAACATCAATAACTCATCAAAAACACAAATATGAACTTCAAAATCTCAATTCTACCTATTCCATATACCAAAACATCATTGAATAACTCACCAAAACACAAATATGAAATGCAAGATCACAATTCTACCTATTCCATATACCAAAACATCAATAACCCATCAAAACAAAAATATGAACTTCAAAAAACAATTTCTACCTATTCCATATACCAAAACATCAATTAATAACTCATCAAAACACAAATATGAACTTCAAATTCACAAATCTGCAAAACACAATTTCTAACTATTCCATATACCAAAACATCAATAACTCATCAAAACACAAATATGAACTTCAAAATCACAATTCTACCTATTCCATATAACAAAACATAATATAACTCATCTAAACACAAATATGAACTTCAAAATCACAATTCTACCTATCCCATATACCAAAACATCAATAACTCATCAAAACACAAATATGAACTTCAAAATCTCAATTCTACCTATTCCATATACCAAAACATCAATGAATAACTAATCAAAAAACAAATATGAACTTCAAAATCACAATTCTACCTATTCCATATACCAAAACATCAATAACTGATCAAAACACAAATATGAACTTCAAAACACAATTTCTATCTATTCCATATACCAAAACATGAATAACTCATCAAAACACAAATATGAACTTCAAAAAACAATTTCTACCTATTCCATATACCAAAACATCAATTAATAACACATCAAAACACAAATATGAACTTCAAAATCACAATTCTACCTATCCCATATACCAAAACATCAATCAATAACTCATCAAAACACAAATATGAACTTTAAAATCACAATAATACCTATTCCATATACCAAAACATCAATCAGTAACTCAAAAAAACACAAATATGAACTTCACAATAAAAATTCTACCTATTCCATATACCAAAACATCAATAACTCATCAAAACACAAATATAAACTTCAAAATCACAATTCTACCTATTTCATATAACAAAACATAATATAACTCATCAAAACACAAATATGAACTTCACAATAAAAATTCTACCTATTCCATATACCAAAACATCAATAGTTCATCAAAACACAAATATTAACTTCAAAATCACAATTCTACCTATTCCATAAACCAAAACATCAATAACTCATCAAAACACAAACATGAACTTCAAAATCACAATTCTACCTATTCCATATAACAAAACATCAATAACTCATCAAAACACAAACATGAACTTCAAAATCACAATTCTACCTATTTCATATACCAAAACATCAATAACTCATCAAAACACAAATATGAACTTCAAAATCTCAATTCTACCTATTCCACATACCAAAACATCAATAACTCATCAAAACACAAATATGAACTTCAAAATCTCAATTCTACCTATTCCACATACCAAAACATCAATGAATAACTCATCCAAAACACAAATATGAACTTCAAAACCACAATACTACCTATCCCATATACCAAAACATCAATAACTCATCAAAACACAAATATGAACTTTAAAATCACAATAATACCTATTCCATATACCAAAACATCAATAACTCATCAAAACACAAATATAAACTTCACAATAAAAATTCTACCTATTCCATATACCAAAACATCCATAACTCATAAAAACACAAATATAAACTTCAAAATCACAATTCTACCTATTCCATATAACAAAACATAATATAACTCATCAAAACACAAATATGAACTTCACAATAAAAATTCTACCTATTCCATATACCAAAACATCAATAGCTCATCAAAACACAAATATGAACTTCAAAATCACAATTCTGCCTATTCCATATACCAAAACATCAATAACTCATCAAAACAGAAATATGAACTTCACAATAAAAATTCTACCTATTCCATATACCAAAACATCAATCACTCATCAAAACACAAATATAAACTTCAAAATCACAATTCTACCTATTCCATATAACAAAAGATAATATAACTCATCAAAACACAAATATGAACTTCACAATAAAAATTCTACCTATTCCATATACCAAAACATCAATAGCTCATCAAAACACAAATATGAACTTCAAAATCACAATTCTACCTATTCCATATACCAAAACATCAATTACTCATCAATACACAAATATGAACTTCACAATAAAAACTCTACCTATTCCATATACCAAAACATCAATAGCTCATCAAAACACAAATATGAACTTCAAAATCACAATTCTGTCTATTCCTTATACCAAAACATCAATAACTCATCAAAACACAAATATGAACTTCAAAATCTCAATTCTACCTATTCCATATACCAAAACATCATTGAATACCTCACCAAAACACAAATATGAAATGCAAGATCACAATTCTACCTATTACATATACCAAAACATCAATAACTCATCAAAACACAAATATGAACTTCGAAAAACAATTTCTACCTATTCCATATACCAAAACATCAATTGATAACTCATCTAAACACAAATATGAACTTCAAAATCACAATTCTACCTATCCCATATACCAAAACATCAATAACTCATCAAAACACAAATATGAACTTTAAAATCACAATACTACCTATTCCATATACCAAAACATCAATCAATAACTCAAAAAAACACAAATATGAACTTCTCAATAAAAATTCTACCTATTCCATATACCAAAACATCAATAACTCATCAAAACACAAATATAAACTTCAAAATCACAATTCTACCTATTTCATATAACAAAACATAATATAACTCATCAAAACACAAATATGAACTTCACAATAAAAATTCTACCTATTCCATATACCAAAACATCAATAGTTCATCAAAACACAAATATTAACTTCAAAATCACAATTCTACCTATTCCATAAACCAAAACATCAATAACTCATCAAAACACAAACATGAACTTCAAAATCACAATTCTACCTATTCCATATAACAAAACATCAATAACTCATCAAAACACAAACATGAACTTCAAAATCACAATTCTACCTATTCCATATACCAAAACATCAATAACTCATCAAAACACAAATATGAACTTCAAAATCTCAATTCTACCTATTCCACATACCAAAACATCAATAACTCATCAAAACACAAATATGAACTTCAAAATCTCAATTCTACCTATTCCACATACCAAAACATCAATGAATAACTCATCCAAAACACAAATATGAACTTCAAAACCACAATACTACCTATCCCATATACCAAAACATCAATAACTCATCAAAACACAAATATGAACTTTAAAATCACAATAATACCTATTCCATATACCAAAACATCAATAACTCATCAAAACACAAATATAAACTTCACAATAAAAATTCTACCTATTCCATATACCAAAACATCCATAACTCATAAAAACACAAATATAAACTTCAAAATCACAATTCTACCTATTCCATATAACAAAACATAATATAACTCATCAAAACACAAATATGAACTTCACAATAAAAATTCTACCTATTCCATATACCAAAACATCAATAGCTCATCAAAACACAAATATGAACTTCAAAATCACAATTCTGCCTATTCCATATACCAAAACATCAATAACTCATCAAAACAGAAATATGAACTTCACAATAAAAATTCTACCTATTCCATATACCAAAACATCAATCACTCATCAAAACACAAATATAAACTTCAAAATCACAATTCTACCTATTCCATATAACAAAAGATAATATAACTCATCAAAACACAAATATGAACTTCACAATAAAAATTCTACCTATTCCATATACCAAAACATCAATAGCTCATCAAAACACAAATATGAACTTCAAAATCACAATTCTACCTATTCCATATACCAAAACATCAATTACTCATCAATACACAAATATGAACTTCACAATAAAAACTCTACCTATTCCATATACCAAAACATCAATAGCTCATCAAAACACAAATATGAACTTCAAAATCACAATTCTGTCTATTCCTTATACCAAAACATCAATAACTCATCAAAACACAAATATGAACTTCAAAATCTCAATTCTACCTATTCCATATACCAAAACATCATTGAATAACTCACCAAAACACAAATATGAAATGCAAGATCACAATTCTACCTATTACATATACCAAAACATCAATAACTCATCAAAACACAAATATGAACTTCGAAAAACAATTTCTACCTATTCCATATACCAAAACATCAATTGATAACTCATCTAAACACAAATATGAACTTCAAAATCACAATTCTACCTATCCCATATACCAAAACATCAATAACTCATCAAAACACAAATATGAACTTTAAAATCACAATACTACCTATTCCATAAACCAAAACATCAATCAATAACTCAAAAAAACACAAATATGAACTTCTCAATAAAAATTCTACCTATTCCATATACCAAAACATCAATAACTCATCAAAACACAAATATAAACTTCAAAATCACAATTCTACCTATTTCATATAACAAAACATAATATAACTCATCAAAACACAAATATGAACTTCACAATAAAAATTCTACCTATTCCATATACCAAAACATCAATAGTTCATCAAAACACAAATATTAACTTCAAAATCACAATTCTACCTATTCCATAAACCAAAACATCAATAACTCATCAAAACACAAACATGAACTTCAAAATCACAATTCTACCTATTCCATATAACAAAACATCAATAACTCATCAAAACACAAACATGAACTTCAAAATCACAATTCTACCTATTCCATATACCAAAACATCAATAACTCATCAAAACACAAATATGAACTTCAAAATCTCAATTCTACCTATTCCACATACCAAAACATCAATAACTCATCAAAACACAAATATGAACTTCAAAATCTCAATTCTACCTATTCCACATACCAAAACATCAATGAATAACTCATCCAAAACACAAATATGAACTTCAAAACCACAATACTACCTATCCCATATACCAAAACATCAATAACTCATCAAAACACAAATATGAACTTTAAAATCACAATAATACCTATTCCATATACCAAAACATCAATAACTCATCAAAACACAAATATAAACTTCACAATAAAAATTCTACCTATTCCATATACCAAAACATCCATAACTCATAAAAACACAAATATAAACTTCAAAATCACAATTCTACCTATTCCATATAACAAAACATAATATAACTCATCAAAACACAAATATGAACTTCACAATAAAAATTCTACCTATTCCATATACCAAAACATCAATAGCTCATCAAAACACAAATATGAACTTCAAAATCACAATTCTGCCTATTCCATATACCAAAACATCAATAACTCATCAAAACAGAAATATGAACTTCACAATAAAAATTCTACCTATTCCATATACCAAAACATCAATCACTCATCAAAACACAAATATAAACTTCAAAATCACAATTCTACCTATTCCATATAACAAAAGATAATATAACTCATCAAAACACAAATATGAACTTCACAATAAAAATTCTACCTATTCCATATACCAAAACATCAATAGCTCATCAAAACACAAATATGAACTTCAAAATCACAATTCTACCTATTCCATATACCAAAACATCAATTACTCATCAATACACAAATATGAACTTCACAATAAAAACTCTACCTATTCCATATACCAAAACATCAATAGCTCATCAAAACACAAATATGAACTTCAAAATCACAATTCTGTCTATTCCTTATACCAAAACATCAATAACTCATCAAAACACAAATATGAACTTCAAAATCTCAATTCTACCTATTCCATATACCAAAACATCATTGAATAACTCACCAAAACACAAATATGAAATGCAAGATCACAATTCTACCTATTCCATATACCAAAACATCAATAACTCATCAAAACACAAATATGAACTTCGAAAAACAATTTCTACATATTCCATATACCAAAACATCAATTAATAACTCATCTAAACACAAATATGAACTTCAAAATCACAATTCTACCTATCCCATATACCAAAACATCAATAACTCATCAAAACACAAATATGAACTTTAAAATCACAATACTACCTATTCCATATACCAAAACATCAATCAATAACTCAAAAAAACACAAATATGAACTTCTCAATAAAAATTCTACCTATTCCATATACCAAAACATCAATAACTCATCAAAACACAAATATAAACTTCAAAATCACAATTCTACCTATTTCATATAACAAAACATAATATAACTCATCAAAACACAAATATGAACTTCACAATAAAAATTCTACCTATTCCATATACCAAAACATCAATAGTTCATCAAAACACAAATATTAACTTCAAAATCACAATTCTACCTATTCCATAAACCAAAACATCAATAACTCATCAAAACACAAACATGAACTTCAAAATCACAATTCTACCTATTCCATATAACAAAACATCAATAACTCATCAAAACACAAACATGAACTTCAAAATCACAATTCTACCTATTCCATATACCAAAACATCAATAACTCATCAAAACACAAATATGAACTTCAAAATCTCAATTCTACCTATTCCACATACCAAAACATCAATAACTCATCAAAACACAAATATGAACTTCAAAATCTCAATTCTACCTATTCCACATACCAAAACATCAATGAATAACTCATCCAAAACACAAATATGAACTTCAAAACCACAATACTACCTATCCCATATACCAAAACATCAATAACTCATCAAAACACAAATATGAACTTTAAAATCACAATAATACCTATTCCATATACCAAAACATCAATAACTCATCAAAACACAAATATAAACTTCACAATAAAAATTCTACCTATTCCATATACCAAAACATCCATAACTCATAAAAACACAAATATAAACTTCAAAATCACAATTCTACCTATTCCATATAACAAAACATAATATAACTCATCAAAACACAAATATGAACTTCACAATAAAAATTCTACCTATTCCATATACCAAAACATCAATAGCTCATCAAAACACAAATATGAACTTCAAAATCACAATTCTGCCTATTCCATATACCAAAACATCAATAACTCATCAAAACAGAAATATGAACTTCACAATAAAAATTCTACCTATTCCATATACCAAAACATCAATCACTCATCAAAACACAAATATAAACTTCAAAATCACAATTCTACCTATTCCATATAACAAAAGATAATATAACTCATCAAAACACAAATATGAACTTCACAATAAAAATTCTACCTATTCCATATACCAAAACATCAATAGCTCATCAAAACACAAATATGAATTTCAAAATCACAATTCTACCTATTCCATATACCAAAACATCAATTACTCATCAATACACAAATATGAACTTCACAATAAAAACTCTACCTATTCCATATACCAAAACATCAATAGCTCATCAAAACACAAATATGAACTTCAAAATCACAATTCTGTCTATTCCTTATACCAAAACATCAATAACTCATCAAAACACAAATATGAACTTCAAAATCTCAATTCTACCTATTCCATATACCAAAACATCATTGAATAACACACCAAAACACAAATATGAAATGCAAGATCACAATTCTACCTATTCCATATACCAAAACATCAATAACTCATCAAAACACAAATATGAACTTCGAAAAACAATTTCTACCTATTCCATATACCAAAACATCAATTAATAACTCATCTAAACACAAATATGAACTTCAAAATCACAATTCTACCTATCCCATATACCAAAACATCAATAACTCATCAAAACACAAATATGAACTTCAAAATCACAATTCTAACTATCCCATATATCAAAACACAAATATGAACTGCAAAATCACAATTCTACCAATTCCATATACCAAAAAATCAATAACTCATCAAAACAGAAATATGAACTTCACAATAAAAATTCTACCTATTCCATATACCAAAACATCAATCACTCATCAAAACACAAATATGAACTTCAAATCACAATTCTACCTATTCCATATAACAAAACATAATATAACTAATCAAAACACAAATATTACTTCAAAATCACAATTCTACCTATCCCATATACCAAAACATCAATAACTCATCAAAACAGAAATATGAACTTCACAATAAAAATTCTACCTATTCCATATACCAAAACATCAATCACTCATCAAAACACAAATATGAACTTCAAAATCACAATTCTACCTATTCCATATAACAAAACATAATATAACTCATCAAAACACAAATATTACTTCAAAATCACAATTCTACCTATTTCATATACCAAAACATCAATAACTCATCAAAACACAAATATGAACTTCAAAATCTCAATTCTACCTATTCCATATACCAAAACATTAATAACTCATCAAACACAAATATGAACTTCAAAAAACAATTTCTACCTATTCCATATACCAAAACATCAATTAATAACTCATCTAAACACAAATATGAACTTCAAAACCACAATACTACCTATCCCATATACCAAAACATCAATAACTCATCAAAACACAAATATGAACTTTAAAATCACAATAATACCTATTCCATATACCAAAACATCAATAACTCATCAAAACACAAATATAAACTTCACAATAAAAATTCTACCTATTCCATATACCAAAACATCCATAACTCATAAAAACACAAATATAAACTTCAAAATCACAATTCTACCTATTCCATATAACAAAACATAATATAACTCATCAAAACACAAATATGAACTTCACAATAAAAATTCTACCTATTCCATATACCAAAACATCAATAGCTCATCAAAACACAAATATGAACTTCAAAATCACAATTCTACCTATTCCATATACCAAAACATCAATTACTCATCAAAACACAAATATGAACTTCACAATAAAAATTCTACCTATTCCATATACCAAAACATCCATAGCTCATCAAAACACAAATATGAACTTCAAAATCACAATTCTACCTATTCCATATACCAAAACATCAATAACTCATCAAATCACAAATATGAACTTCAAAATCTCAATTCTACCTATTCCATATACCAAAACATCAATAACTCATCAAAACAAAAATATGAACTTCAAAAAACAATTCTACCTATTCCATATACCAAAACATCAATTAATAACTCATCAAAACACAAATATGAACTTCACATTAAAAATTCTACCTATTCCATATACCAAAACATCAATAGCTCATCAAAACACAAATATGAAATTCAAAATCACAATTCTACCTATTTCATATAACAAAACATAATATAACTCATCAAAACACAAATATGAACTTCACAATAAAAATTCTACCTATTCCATATACCAAAACATCAATAGTTCATCAAAACACAAATATTAACTTCAAAATCACAATTCTACCTATTCCATAAACCAAAACATCAATAACTCATCAAAACACAAACATGAACTTCAAAATCACAATTCTACCTATTCCATATAACAAAACATCAATAACTCATAAAAACACAAACATGAACTTCAAAATCACAATTCTACCTATTCCATATACCAAAACATCAATAACTCATCAAAACACAAATATGAACTTCAAAATCTCAATTCTACCTATTCCACATACCAAAACATCAATAACTCATCAAATCACAAATATGAACTTCAAAATCTCAATTCTACCTATTCCATATACCAAAACATCAATAACTCATCAAAACACAAATATGAACTTCAAAATCTCAATTCTACCTATTCCACATACCAAAACATCAATAACTCATCAAATCACAAATATGAACTTCAAAATCACAATTCTACCTATTCCATATACCAAAACATCAATAACTCATCAAATCACAAATATGAACTTCAAAATCTCAATTCTACCTATTCCATATACCAAAACATCAATAACTCATCAAAACAAAAATATGAACTTCAAAAAACAATTCTACCTATTCCATATACCAAAACATCAATTAATAACTCATCAAAACACAAATATGAACTTCACATTAAAAATTCTACCTATTCCATATACCAAAACATCAATAGCTCATCAAAACACAAATATGAAATTCAAAATCACAATTCTACCTATTTCATATAACAAAACATAATATAACTCATCAAAACACAAATATGAACTTCACAATAAAAATTCTACCTATTCCATATACCAAAACATCAATAGTTCATCAAAACACAAATATTAACTTCAAAATCACAATTCTACCTATTCCATAAACCAAAACATCAATAACTCATCAAAACACAAACATGAACTTCAAAATCACAATTCTACCTATTCCATATAACAAAACATCAATAACTCATAAAAACACAAACATGAACTTCAAAATCACAATTCTACCTATTCCATATACCAAAACATCAATAACTCATCAAAACACAAATATGAACTTCAAAATCTCAATTCTACCTATTCCACATACCAAAACATCAATAACTCATCAAAACACAAATATGAACTTCAAAATCTCAATTCTACCTATTCCACATACCAAAACATCAATGAATAACTCATCCAAAACACAAATATGAACTGTAAAATCACAATTCTACCTATTCCATATACCAAAACATCAATAACTCATCAAAACAGAAATATGAACTTCACAATAAAAATCTACCTATTCCATATACCAAAACATCAATCACTCATCAAAACACAAATATGAACTTCAAATCACAATTCTACCTATTCCATATAACAAAACATAATATAACTCATCAAAACACAAATATTACTTCAAAATCACAATTCTACCTATTTCATATACCAAAACATCAATAACTCATCAAAAACACAAATATGAACTTCAAAATCTCAATTCTACCTATTCCATATACCAAAACATCATTGAATAACTCACCAAAACACAAATATGAAATGCAAGATCACAATTCTACCTATTCCATATACCAAAACATCAATAACTCATCAAAACAAAAATATGAACTTCAAAAAACAATTTCTACCTATTCCATATACCAAAACATCAATTAATAACTCATCAAAACACAAATATGAACTTCAAATTCACAAATCTGCAAAACACAATTTCTAACTATTCCATATACCAAAACATCAATAACTCATCAAAACACAAATATGAACTTCAAAATCACAATTCTACCTATTCCATATAACAAAACATAATATAACTCATCTAAACACAAATATGAACTTCAAAATCACAATTCTACCTATCCCATATACCAAAACATCAATAACTCATCAAAACACAAATATGAACTTCAAAATCTCAATTCTACCTATTCCATATACCAAAACATCAATGAATAACTAATCAAAAAACAAATATGAACTTCAAAATCACAATTCTACCTATTCCATATACCAAAACATCAATAACTGATCAAAACACAAATATGAACTTCAAAACACAATTTCTATCTATTCCATATACCAAAACATGAATAACTCATCAAAACACAAATATGAACTTCAAAAAACAATTTCTACCTATTCCATATACCAAAACATCAATTAATAACACATCAAAACACAAATATGAACTTCAAAATCACAATTCTACCTATCCCATATACCAAAACATCAATCAATAACTCATCAAAACACAAATATGAACTTTAAAATCACAATAATACCTATTCCATATACCAAAACATCAATCAGTAACTCAAAAAAACACAAATATGAACTTCACAATAAAAATTCTACCTATTCCATATACCAAAACATCAATAACTCATCAAAACACAAATATAAACTTCAAAATCACAATTCTACCTATTTCATATAACAAAACATAATATAACTCATCAAAACACAAATATGAACTTCACAATAAAAATTCTACCTATTCCATATACCAAAACATCAATAGTTCATCAAAACACAAATATTAACTTCAAAATCACAATTCTACCTATTCCATAAACCAAAACATCAATAACTCATCAAAACACAAACATGAACTTCAAAATCACAATTCTACCTATTCCATATAACAAAACATCCATAACTCATCAAAACACAAACATGAACTTCAAAATCACAATTCTACCTATTCCATATACCAAAACATCAATAACTCATCAAAACACAAATATGAACTTCAAAATCTCAATTCTACCTATTCCACATACCAAAACATCAATAACTCATCAAAACACAAATATGAACTTCAAAATCTCAATTCTACCTATTCCACATACCAAAACATCAATGAATAACTCATCCAAAACACAAATATGAACTTCAAAACCACAATACTACCTATCCCATATACCAAAACATCAATAACTCATCAAAACACAAATATGAACTTTAAAATCACAATAATACCTATTCCATATACCAAAACATCAATAACTCATCAAAACACAAATATAAACTTCACAATAAAAATTCTACCTATTCCATATACCAAAACATCCATAACTCATAAAAACACAAATATAAACTTCAAAATCACAATTCTACCTATTCCATATAACAAAACATAATATAACTCATCAAAACACAAATATGAACTTCAAAATCACAATTCTACCTATTCCATATAACAAAACATAATATAACTCATCAAAACACAAATATGAACTTCAAAATCACAATTCTACCTATTCCATATAACAAAACATCAATAACTCATAAAAACACAAACATGAACTTCAAAATCACAATTCTACCTATTCCATATAACAAAACATCAATAACTCATAAAAACACAAACATGAACTTCAAAATCACAATTCTACCTATTCCATATACCAAAACATCAATAACTCATCAAAACACAAATATGAACTTCAAAATCTCAATTCTACCTATTCCACATACCAAAACATCAATAACTCATCAAAACACAAATATGAACTTCAAAATCTCAATTCTACCTATTCCACATACCAAAACATCAATGAATAACTCATCCAAAACACAAATATGAACTGTAAAATCACAATTCTACCTATTCCATATACCAAAACATCAATAACTCATCAAAACAGAAATATGAACTTCACAATAAAAATCTACCTATTCCATATACCAAAACATCAATCACTCATCAAAACACAAATATGAACTTCAAATCACAATTCTACCTATTCCATATAACAAAACATAATATAACTCATCAAAACACAAATATTACTTCAAAATCACAATTCTACCTATTTCATATACCAAAACATCAATAACTCATCAAAAACACAAATATGAACTTCAAAATCTCAATTCTACCTATTCCATATACCAAAACATCATTGAATAACTCACCAAAACACAAATATGAAATGCAAGATCACAATTCTACCTATTCCATATACCAAAACATCAATAACTCATCAAAACAAAAATATGAACTTCAAAAAACAATTTCTACCTATTCCATATACCAAAACATCAATTAATAACTCATCAAAACACAAATATGAACTTCAAATTCACAAATCTGCAAAACACAATTTCTAACTATTCCATATACCAAAACATCAATAACTCATCAAAACACAAATATGAACTTCAAAATCACAATTCTACCTATTCCATATAACAAAACATAATATAACTCATCTAAACACAAATATGAACTTCAAAATCACAATTCTACCTATCCCATATACCAAAACATCAATAACTCATCAAAACACAAATATGAACTTCAAAATCTCAATTCTACCTATTCCATATACCAAAACATCAATGAATAACTAATCAAAAAACAAATATGAACTTCAAAATCACAATTCTACCTATTCCATATACCAAAACATCAATAACTGATCAAAACACAAATATGAACTTCAAAACACAATTTCTATCTATTCCATATACCAAAACATGAATAACTCATCAAAACACAAATATGAACTTCAAAAAACAATTTCTACCTATTCCATATACCAAAACATCAATTAATAACACATCAAAACACAAATATGAACTTCAAAATCACAATTCTACCTATCCCATATACCAAAACATCAATCAATAACTCATCAAAACACAAATATGAACTTTAAAATCACAATAATACCTATTCCATATACCAAAACATCAATCAGTAACTCAAAAAAACACAAATATGAACTTCACAATAAAAATTCTACCTATTCCATATACCAAAACATCAATAACTCATCAAAACACAAATATAAACTTCAAAATCACAATTCTACCTATTTCATATAACAAAACATAATATAACTCATCAAAACACAAATATGAACTTCACAATAAAAATTCTACCTATTCCATATACCAAAACATCAATAGTTCATCAAAACACAAATATTAACTTCAAAATCACAATTCTACCTATTCCATAAACCAAAACATCAATAACTCATCAAAACACAAACATGAACTTCAAAATCACAATTCTACCTATTCCATATAACAAAACATCCATAACTCATCAAAACACAAACATGAACTTCAAAATCACAATTCTACCTATTCCATATACCAAAACATCAATAACTCATCAAAACACAAATATGAACTTCAAAATCTCAATTCTACCTATTCCACATACCAAAACATCAATAACTCATCAAAACACAAATATGAACTTCAAAATCTCAATTCTACCTATTCCACATACCAAAACATCAATGAATAACTCATCCAAAACACAAATATGAACTTCAAAACCACAATACTACCTATCCCATATACCAAAACATCAATAACTCATCAAAACACAAATATGAACTTTAAAATCACAATAATACCTATTCCATATACCAAAACATCAATAACTCATCAAAACACAAATATAAACTTCACAATAAAAATTCTACCTATTCCATATACCAAAACATCCATAACTCATAAAAACACAAATATAAACTTCAAAATCACAATTCTACCTATTCCATATAACAAAACATAATATAACTCATCAAAACACAAATATGAACTTCACAATAAAAATTCTACCTATTCCATATACCAAAACATCAATAGCTCATCAAAACACAAATATGAACTTCAAAATCACAATTCTGCCTATTCCATATACCAAAACATCAATAACTCATCAAAACAGAAATATGAACTTCATAATAAAAATTCTACCTATTCCATATACCAAAACATCAATCACTCATCAAAACACAAATATAAACTTCAAAATCACAATTCTACCTATTCCATATAACAAAAGATAATATAACTCATCAAAACACAAATATGAACTTCACAATAAAAATTCTACCTATTCCATATACCAAAACATCAATAGCTCATCAAAACACAAATATGAACTTCAAAATCACAATTCTACCTATTCCATATACCAAAACATCAATTACTCATCAATACACAAATATGAACTTCACAATAAAAACTCTACCTATTCCATATACCAAAACATCAATAGCTCATCAAAACACAAATATGAACTTCAAAATCACAATTCTGTCTATTCCTTATACCAAAACATCAATAACTCATCAAAACACAAATATGAACTTCAAAATCTCAATTCTACCTATTCCATATACCAAAACATCATTGAATAACTCACCAAAACACAAATATGAAATGCAAGATCACAATTCTACCTATTCCATATACCAAAACATCAATAACTCATCAAAACACAAATATGAACTTCGAAAAACAATTTCTACCTATTCCATATACCAAAACATCAATTAATAACTCATCTAAACACAAATATGAACTTCAAAATCACAATTCTACCTATCCTATATACCAAAACATCAATAACTCATCAAAACACAAATATGAACTTTAAAATCACAATACTACCTATTCCATATACCAAAACATCAATCAATAACTCAAAAAAACACAAATATGAACTTCGCAATAAAAATTCTACCTATTCCATATACCAAAACATCAATAACTCATCAAAACACAAATATAAACTTCAAAATCACAATTCTACCTATTTCATATAACAAAACATAATATAACTCATCAAAACACAAATATGAACTTCACAATAAAAATTCTACCTATTCCATATACCAAAACATCAATAGTTCATCAAAACACAAATATTAACTTCAAAATCACAATTCTACCTATTCCATAAACCAAAACATCAATAACTCATCAAAACACAAACATGAACTTCAAAATCACAATTCTACCTATTCCATATAACAAAACATCAATAACTCATCAAAACACAAACATGAACTTCAAAATCACAATTCTACCTATTCCATATACCAAAACATCAATAACTCATCAAAACACAAATATGAACTTCAAAATCTCAATTCTACCTATTCCACATACCAAAACATCAATAACTCATCAAAACACAAATATGAACTTCAAAATCTCAATTCTACCTATTCCACATACCAAAACATCAATGAATAACTCATCCAAAACACAAATATGAACTTCAAAACCACAATACTACCTATCCCACATACCAAAACATCAATAACTCATCAAAACACAAATATGAACTTTAAAATCACAATAATACCTATTCCATATACCAAAACATCAATAACTCATCAAAACACAAATATAAACTTCACAATAAAAATTCTACCTATTCCATATACCAAAACATCCATAACTCATAAAAACACAAATATAAACTTCAAAATCACAATTCTACCTATTCCATATAACAAAACATAATATAACTCATCAAAACACAAATATGAACTTCACAATAAAAATTCTACCTATTCCATATACCAAAACATCAATAGCTCATCAAAACACAAATATGAACTTCAAAATCACAATTCTGCCTATTCCATATACCAAAACATCAATAACTCATCAAAACAGAAATATGAACTTCACAATAAAAATTCTACCTATTCCATATACCAAAACATCAATCACTCATCAAAACACAAATATGAACTTCAAAATCACAATTCTACCTATTCCATATAACAAAAGATAATATAACTCATCAAAACACAAATATGAACTTCACAATAAAAATTCTACCTATTCCATATACCAAAACATCAATAGCTCATCAAAACACAAATATGAACTTCAAAATCACAATTCTACCTATTCCATATACCAAAACATCAATTACTCATCAATACACAAATATGAACTTCACAATAAAAACTCTACCTATTCCATATACCAAAACATCAATAGCTCATCAAAACACAAATATGAACTTCAAAATCACAATTCTGTCTATTCCTTATACCAAAACATCAATAACTCATCAAAACACAAATATGAACTTCAAAATCTCAATTCTACCTATTCCATATACCAAAACATCATTGAATAACTCACCAAAACACAAATATGAAATGCAAGATCACAATTCTACCTATTCCATATACCAAAACATCAATAACTCATCAAAACACAAATATGAACTTCGAAAAACAATTTCTACCTATTCCATATACCAAAACATCAATTAATAACTCATCTAAACACAAATATGAACTTCAAAATCACAATTCTACCTATCCCATATACCAAAACATCAATAACTCATCAAAACACAAATATGAACTTTAAAATCACAATACTACCTATTCCATATACCAAAACATCAATCAATAACTCAAAAAAACACAAATATGAACTTCACAATAAAAATTCTACCTATTCCATATACCAAAACATCAATAACTCATCAAAACACAAATATAAACTTCAAAATCACAATTCTACCTATTTCATATAACAAAACATAATATAACTCATCAAAACACAAATATGAACTTCACAATAAAAATTCTACCTATTCCATATACCAAAACATCAATAGTTCATCAAAACACAAATATTAACTTCAAAATCACAATTCTACCTATTCCATAAACCAAAACATCAATAACTCATCAAAACACAAACATGAACTTCAAAATCACAATTCTACCTATTCCATATAACAAAACATCAATAACTCATCAAAACACAAACATGAACTTCAAAATCACAATTCTACCTATTCCATATACCAAAACATCAATAACTCATCAAAACACAAATATGAACTTCAAAATCTCAATTCTACCTATTCCACATACCAAAACATCAATAACTCATCAAAACACAAATATGAACTTCAAAATCTCAATTCTACCTATTCCACATACCAAAACATCAATGAATAACTCATCCAAAACACAAATATGAACTTCAAAACCACAATACTACCTATCCCATATACCAAAACATCAATAACTCATCAAAACACAAATATGAACTTTAAAATCACAATAATACCTATTCCATATACCAAAACATCAATAACTCATCAAAACACAAATATAAACTTCACAATAAAAATTCTACCTATTCCATATACCAAAACATCCATAACTCATAAAAACACAAATATAAACTTCAAAATCACAATTCTACCTATTCCATATAACAAAACATAATATAACTCATCAAAACACAAATATGAACTTCACAATAAAAATTCTACCTATTCCATATACCAAAACATCAATAGCTCATCAAAACACAAATATGAACTTCAAAATCACAATTCTGCCTATTCCATATACCAAAACATCAATAACTCATCAAAACAGAAATATGAACTTCACAATAAAAATTCTACCTATTCCATATACCAAAACATCAATCACTCATCAAAACACAAATATAAACTTCAAAATCACAATTCTACCTATTCCATATAACAAAAGATAATATAACTCATCAAAACACAAATATGAACTTCACAATAAAAATTCTACCTATTCCATATACCAAAACATCAATAGCTCATCAAAACACAAATATGAACTTCAAAATCACAATTCTACCTATTCCATATACCAAAACATCAATTACTCATCAATACACAAATATGAACTTCACAATAAAAACTCTACCTATTCCATATACCAAAACATCAATAGCTCATCAAAACACAAATATGAACTTCAAAATCACAATTCTGTCTATTCCTTATACCAAAACATCAATAACTCATCAAAACACAAATATGAACTTCAAAATCTCAATTCTACCTATTCCATATACCAAAACATCATTGAATAACTCACCAAAACACAAATATGAAATGCAAGATCACAATTCTACCTATTCCATATACCAAAACATCAATAACTCATCAAAACACAAATATGAACTTCGAAAAACAATTTCTACCTATTCCATATACCAAAACATCAATTAATAACTCATCTAAACACAAATATGAACTTCAAAATCACAATTCTACCTATCCCATATACCAAAACATCAATAACTCATCAAAACACAAATATCAACTTTAAAATCACAATACTACCTATTCCATATACCAAAACATCAATCAATAACTCAAAAAAACACAAATATGAACTTCACAATAAAAATTCTACCTATTCCATATACCAAAACATCAATAACTCATCAAAACACAAATATAAACTTGAAAATCACAATTCTACCTATTCCATATAACAAAACATAATATAACTCATCAAAACACAAATATAAACTTCACATTAAAAATTCTACCTATTCCATATACCAAAACATCAATAGCTCATCAAAACACAAATATGAACTTCAAAATCACAATTCTACCTATTCCATATACCAAAACATCAATTACTCATCAATACACAAATATGAACTTCACAATAAAAACTCTACCTATTCCCTATACCAAAACATCAATAGCTCATCAAAACACAACTATGAACTTCAAAATCACAATTCTGCCTATTCCATATACCAAAACATCAATAACTCATCAAAACACAAATATGAACTTCAAAATCACAATTCTACCTATTCCAGATACCAAAACATCAATAACTCATCAAAACACAAATATGAACTTCAAAAAACAATTTCTACCTATTCCATATACAAAAACATCAATTAATAACTCATCAAAACACAAATATGAACTTCAAAATCACAATTCTACCTATCCCATATATCAAAACACAAATATGAACTGCAAAATCACAATTCTACCTATTCCATATACCAAAAAATCAATAACTCATCAAAACAGAAATATGAACTTCACAATAAAAATTCTACCTATTCCATATACCAAAACATCAATTAATAACTCATCAAAACACAAATATGAACTTCAAATCACAATTCTTCAAAACACAATTTCTAACTATTCCATATACCAAAACATCAATAACTCATCAAAACACAAATATGAACTTCAAAATCACAATTCTACCTATTCCATATAACAAAACATCAATGAATAACTAATCAAAAAACAAATATGAACTTCAAAATCACAATTCTACCTATTCCATATACCAAAACATCAATAACTGATCAAAACACAAATATGAACTTCAAAACACAATTTCTATCTATTCCATATACCAAAACATCAATAACTCATCAAAACACAAATATGAACTTCGAAAAACAATTTCTACCTATTCCATATTACCAAAACATCAATTAATAACTCATCTAAACACAAATATGAACTTCAAAATCACAATTCTACCTATCCCATATACCAAAACATCAATAACTCATCAAAACACAAATATGAACTTTAAAATCACAATACTACCTATTCCATATACCAAAACATCAATCAATAACTCAAAAAAACACAAATATGAACTTCACAATAAAAATTCTACCTATTCCATATACCAAAACATCAATCACTCATCAAAACACAAATATGAACTTCAAATCACAATTCTACCTATTCCATATAACAAAACATAATATAACTCATCAAAACACAAATATTACTTCAAAATCACAATTCTACCTATTTCATATACCAAAACATCAATAACTTATCAAAAACACAAATATGAACTTCAAAATCTCATTTCTACCTATTCCATATACCAAAACATCATTGAATAACTCACCAAAACACAAATATGAAATGCAAGATCACAATTCTACCTATTCCATATACCAAAACATCAATAACTCATCAAAACACAAATATGAACTTCGAAAAACAATTTCTACCTATTCCATATACCAAAAAATCAATTAATAACTCATCTAAACACAAATATGAACTTCAAAATCACAATTCTACCTATTCCATATACCAAAACATCAATTACTCATCAATACACAAATATGAACTTCACAATAAAAACTCTACCTATTCCATATACCAAAACATCAATAGCTCATCAAAACACAAATATGAACTTCAAAATCACAATTCTGCCTATTCCATATACCAAAACATCAATAACTCATCAAAACACAAATATGAACTTCAAAATCACAATTCTACCTATTCCATATACCAAAACATCAATAACTCATCAAAACACAAATATGAACTTCAAAAAACAATTTCTACCTATTCCATATACAAAAACATCAAATAATAACTCATCAAAACACAAATATGAACTGCAAAATCACAATTCTACCTATTCCATATACCAAAACTTCAATAACTCATCAAAAACACAAATATGAACTTCAAAATCTCAATTCTACCTATTCCATATACCAAAACATCATTGAATAACTCACCAAAACACAAATATGAAATGCAAGATCACAATTCTACCTATTCCATATACCAAAACATCAATAACTCATCAAAACCCAAATATGAACTTCAAAAAACAATTTCTACCGATTCCATATACCAAAACATCAATTAATAACTCATCTAAACACAAATATGAACTTCAAAAAACAATTTCTACTTATTCCATATACCAAAACATCAATTAATAACTCAACAAAACACAAATATGAACTTCAAAATCACAATTCTACCAATCCCATATACCAAAACATCAATAACTCATCAAAACACAAATATGAACTTTAAAATCACAATACTACCTATTCCATATACCAAAACATAATATAACTCATCAAAACACAAATATGAACTTCACATTAAAAATTCTACCTATTCCATATACCAAAACATCAATAGCTCATCAAAACACAAATATGAACTTCAAAATCACAATTCTACCTATCCCATATACCAAAACATCAATTACTCATCAAAACACAAATATGAACTTCACAATAAAAACTCTACCTATTCCATATACCAAAACATCAATAGCTCATCAAAACACAAATATGAACTTCAAAATCACAATTCTACCTATCCCATATACCAAAACATCAATTACTCATCAAAACACAAATATGAACTTCACAATAAAAACTCTACCTATTCCATATACCAAAACATCAATAGCTCATCAAAACACAAATATGAACTTCAAAATCACAATTCTACCTATTCCATATACCAAAACGTCAATAACTCATCAAAACACAAATATGAACTTCAAAAAACAATTTCTACCTATTCCATATACAAAAACATCATTTAATAACTCATCAAAACACAAATATGAACTTCAAAATCACAATTCTAACTATCCCATATATCAAAACACAAATATGAACTGCAAAATCACAATTCTACCTATTCCATATACCAAAACATCAATAACTCATCAAAAACACAAATATGAACTTCAAAATCTCAATTCTACCTATTCCATATACCAAAACATCATTGAATAACTCACCAAAACACAAATATGAAATGCAAGATCACAATTCTACCTATTCCATATAACAAAACATCAATAACTCATCAAAACCCAAATATGAACTTCAAAAAACAATTTCTACCGATTCCATATACCAAAACATCAATTAATAACTCATCTAAACACAAATATGAACTTCAAAAAACAATTTCTACCTATTCCATATACCAAAACATCAATTAATAACTCAACAAAACACAAATATGAACTTCAAAATCACAATTCTACCTATCCCATATACCAAAACATCAATAACTCATCAAAACACAAATATGAACTTTAAAATCACAATACTACCTATTCCATATACCAAAACATAATATAACTCATCAAAACACAAATATGAACTTCACATTAAAAATTCTACCTATTCCATATACCAAAACATCAATAGCTCATCAAAACACAAATATGAACTTCAAAATCACAATTCTACCTATTCCATATACCAAAACATCAATTACTCATCAAAACACAAATATGAACTTCACAATAAAAACTCTACCTATTCCATATACCAAAACATCAATAGCTCATCAAAACACAAATATGAACTTCAAAATCACAATTCTACCTATTCCATATAACAAAACATCAATAAAAAACTCAAAAAAACACAAATATGAACTTCACAATAAAAATTCTACCTATTCCATATACCAAAACATCGATAACTCATCAAAACACAAATATAAACTTCAAAATCACAATTCTACCTATTCCATATAACAAAACATAATATAACTCATCAAAACACAAATATGAACTTCACAATAAAAATTCTACCTATTCCATATACCAAAACATCAATAGCTCATCAAAACACAAATATGAACTTCAAAATCACAATTCTACCTATTCCATATACCAAAACATCAATTACTCATCAAAACACAAATATGAACTTCACAATAAAAATTCTACCTATTCCATATACCAAAACATCCATAGCTCATCAAAACACAAATATGAACTTCAAAATCACAATTCTACCTATTCCATATACCAAAACATCAATAACTCATCAAATCACAAATATGAACTTCAAAATCTCAATTCTACCTATTCCATATACCAAAACATCAATAACTCATCAAAACAAAAATATGAACTTCAAAAAACAATTTCTACCTATTCCATATACCAAAACATCAATTAATAACTCATCAAAACACAAATATGAACTTCAAAATCACAATTCTACCTATCCCATATATCAAAACACAAATATGAACTGCAAAATCACAATTCTACCTATTCCATATACCAAAAAATCAATAACTCATCAAAACAGAAATATGAACTTCACAATAAAAATTCTACCTATTCCATATACCAAAACATCAATTAATAACTCATCAAAACACAAATATGAACTTCAAATCACAATTCTTCAAAACACAATTTCTAACTATTCCATATACCAAAACATCAATAACTCATCAAAACACAAATATGAACTTCAAAATCACAATTCTACCTATTCCATATAACAAAACATCAATGAATAACTAATCAAAAAACAAATATGAACTTCAAAATCACAATTCTACCTATTCCATATACCAAAACATCAATAACTGATCAAAACACAAATATGAACTTCAAAACACAATTTCTATCTATTCCATATACCAAAACATCAATAACTCATCAAAACACAAATATGAACTTCGAAAAACAATTTCTACCTATTCCATATTACCAAAACATCAATTAATAACTCATCTAAACACAAATATGAACTTCAAAATCACAATTCTACCTATCCCATATACCAAAACATCAATAACTCATCAAAACACAAATATGAACTTTAAAATCACAATACTACCTACTCCATATACCAAAACATCAATCAATAACTCAAAAAAACACAAATATGAACTTCACAATAAAAATTCTACCTATTCCATATACCAAAACATCAATCACTCATCAAAACACAAATATGAACTTCAAATCACAATTCTACCTATTCCATATAACAAAACATAATATAACTCATCAAAACACAAATATTACTTCAAAATCACAATTCTACCTATTTCATATACCAAAACATCAATAACTTATCAAAAACACAAATATGAACTTCAAAATCTCATTTCTACCTATTCCATATACCAAAACATCATTGAATAACTCACCAAAACACAAATATGAAATGCAAGATCACAATTCTACCTATTCCATATACCAAAACATCAATAACTCATCAAAACACAAATATGAACTTCGAAAAACAATTTCTACCTATTCCATATACCAAAAAATCAATTAATAACTCATCTAAACACAAATATGAACTTCAAAATCACAATTCTACCTATTCCATATACCAAAACATCAATTACTCATCAATACACAAATATGAACTTCACAATAAAAACTCTACCTATTCCATATACCAAAACATCAATAGCTCATCAAAACACAAATATGAACTTCAAAATCACAATTCTGCCTATTCCATATACCAAAACATCAATAACTCATCAAAACACAAATATGAACTTCAAAATCACAATTCTACCTATTCCATATACCAAAACATCAATAACTCATCAAAACACAAATATGAACTTCAAAAAACAATTTCTACCTATTCCATATACAAAAACATCAAATAATAACTCATCAAAACACAAATATGAACTGCAAAATCACAATTCTACCTATTCCATATACCAAAACATCAATAACTCATCAAAAACACAAATATGAACTTCAAAATCTCAATTCTACCTATTCCATATACCAAAACATCATTGAATAACTCACCAAAACACAAATATGAAATGCAAGATCACAATTCTACCTATTCCATATACCAAAACATCAATAACTCATCAAAACCCAAATATGAACTTCAAAAAACAATTTCTACCGATTCCATATACCAAAACATCAATTAATAACTCATCTAAACACAAATATGAACTTCAAAAAACAATTTCTACTTATTCCATATACCAAAACATCAATTAATAACTCAACAAAACACAAATATGAACTTCAAAATCACAATTCTACCAATCCCATATACCAAAACATCAATAACTCATCAAAACACAAATATGAACTTTAAAATCACAATACTACCTATTCCATATACCAAAACATAATATAACTCATCAAAACACAAATATGAACTTCACATTAAAAATTCTACCTATTCCATATACCAAAACATCAATAGCTCATCAAAACACAAATATGAACTTCAAAATCACAATTCTACCTATCCCATATACCAAAACATCAATTACTCATCAAAACACAAATATGAACTTCACAATAAAAACTCTACCTATTCCATATACCAAAACATCAATAGCTCATCAAAACACAAATATGAACTTCAAAATCACAATTCTTCAAAACACAATTTCTAACTATTCCATATACCAAAACATCAATAACTCATCAAAACACAAATATGAACTTCAAAATCACAATTCTACCTATTCCATATAACAAAACATCAATGAATAACTAATCAAAAAACAAATATGAACTTCAAAATCACAATTCTACCTATTCCATATACCAAAACATCAATAACTGATCAAAACACAAATATGAACTTCAAAACACAATTTCTATCTATTCCATATACCAAAACATCAATAACTCATCAAAACACAAATATGAACTTCGAAAAACAATTTCTACCTATTCCATATTACCAAAACATCAATTAATAACTCATCTAAACACAAATATGAACTTCAAAATCACAATTCTACCTATCCCATATACCAAAACATCAATAACTCATCAAAACACAAATATGAACTTTAAAATCACAATACTACCTACTCCATATACCAAAACATCAATCAATAACTCAAAAAAACACAAATATGAACTTCACAATAAAAATTCTACCTATTCCATATACCAAAACATCAATCACTCATCAAAACACAAATATGAACTTCAAATCACAATTCTACCTATTCCATATAACAAAACATAATATAACTCATCAAAACACAAATATTACTTCAAAATCACAATTCTACCTATTTCATATACCAAAACATCAATAACTTATCAAAAACACAAATATGAACTTCAAAATCTCATTTCTACCTATTCCATATACCAAAACATCATTGAATAACTCACCAAAACACAAATATGAAATGCAAGATCACAATTCTACCTATTCCATATACCAAAACATCAATAACTCATCAAAACACAAATATGAACTTCGAAAAACAATTTCTACCTATTCCATATACCAAAAAATCAATTAATAACTCATCTAAACACAAATATGAACTTCAAAATCACAATTCTACCTATTCCATATACCAAAACATCAATTACTCATCAATACACAAATATGAACTTCACAATAAAAACTCTACCTATTCCATATACCAAAACATCAATAGCTCATCAAAACACAAATATGAACTTCAAAATCACAATTCTGCCTATTCCATATACCAAAACATCAATAACTCATCAAAACACAAATATGAACTTCAAAATCACAATTCTACCTATTCCATATACCAAAACATCAATAACTCATCAAAACACAAATATGAACTTCAAAAAACAATTTCTACCTATTCCATATACAAAAACATCAAATAATAACTCATCAAAACACAAATATGAACTGCAAAATCACAATTCTACCTATTCCATATACCAAAACATCAATAACTCATCAAAAACACAAATATGAACTTCAAAATCTCAATTCTACCTATTCCATATACCAAAACATCATTGAATAACTCACCAAAACACAAATATGAAATGCAAGATCACAATTCTACCTATTCCATATACCAAAACATCAATAACTCATCAAAACCCAAATATGAACTTCAAAAAACAATTTCTACCGATTCCATATACCAAAACATCAATTAATAACTCATCTAAACACAAATATGAACTTCAAAAAACAATTTCTACTTATTCCATATACCAAAACATCAATTAATAACTCAACAAAACACAAATATGAACTTCAAAATCACAATTCTACCAATCCCATATACCAAAACATCAATAACTCATCAAAACACAAATATGAACTTTAAAATCACAATACTACCTATTCCATATACCAAAACATAATATAACTCATCAAAACACAAATATGAACTTCACATTAAAAATTCTACCTATTCCATATACCAAAACATCAATAGCTCATCAAAACACAAATATGAACTTCAAAATCACAATTCTACCTATCCCATATACCAAAACATCAATTACTCATCAAAACACAAATATGAACTTCACAATAAAAACTCTACCTATTCCATATACCAAAACATCAATAGCTCATCAAAACACAAATATGAACTTCAAAATCACAATTCTACCTATCCCATATACCAAAACATCAATTACTCATCAAAACACAAATATGAACTTCACAATAAAAACTCTACCTATTCCATATACCAAAACATCAATAGCTCATCAAAACACAAATATGAACTTCAAAATCACAATTCTACCTATTCCATATACCAAAACGTCAATAACTCATCAAAACACAAATATGAACTTCAAAAAACAATTTCTACCTATTCCATATACAAAAACATCATTTAATAACTCATCAAAACACAAATATGAACTTCAAAATCACAATTCTAACTATCCCATATATCAAAACACAAATATGAACTGCAAAATCACAATTCTACCTATTCCATATACCAAAACATCAATAACTCATCAAAAACACAAATATGAACTTCAAAATCTCAATTCTACCTATTCCATATACCAAAACATCATTGAATAACTCACCAAAACACAAATATGAAATGCAAGATCACAATTCTACCTATTCCATATAACAAAACATCAATAACTCATCAAAACCCAAATATGAACTTCAAAAAACAATTTCTACCGATTCCATATACCAAAACATCAATTAATAACTCATCTAAACACAAATATGAACTTCAAAAAACAATTTCTACCTATTCCATATACCAAAACATCAATTAATAACTCAACAAAACACAAATATGAACTTCAAAATCACAATTCTACCTATCCCATATACCAAAACATCAATAACTCATCAAAACACAAATATGAACTTTAAAATCACAATACTACCTATTCCATATACCAAAACATAATATAACTCATCAAAACACAAATATGAACTTCACATTAAAAATTCTACCTATTCCATATACCAAAACATCAATAGCTCATCAAAACACAAATATGAACTTCAAAATCACAATTCTACCTATTCCATATACCAAAACATCAATTACTCATCAAAACACAAATATGAACTTCACAATAAAAACTCTACCTATTCCATATACCAAAACATCAATAGCTCATCAAAACACAAATATGAACTTCAAAATCACAATTCTACCTATTCCATATAACAAAACATCAATAAAAAACTCAAAAAAACACAAATATGAACTTCACAATAAAAATTCTACCTATTCCATATACCAAAACATCGATAACTCATCAAAACACAAATATAAACTTCAAAATCACAATTCTACCTATTCCATATAACAAAACATAATATAACTCATCAAAACACAAATATGAACTTCACAATAAAAATTCTACCTATTCCATATACCAAAACATCAATAGCTCATCAAAACACAAATATGAACTTCAAAATCACAATTCTACCTATTCCATATACCAAAACATCAATTACTCATCAAAACACAAATATGAACTTCACAATAAAAATTCTACCTATTCCATATACCAAAACATCCATAGCTCATCAAAACACAAATATGAACTTCAAAATCACAATTCTACCTATTCCATATACCAAAACATCAATAACTCATCAAATCACAAATATGAACTTCAAAATCTCAATTCTACCTATTCCATATACCAAAACATCAATAACTCATCAAAACAAAAATATGAACTTCAAAAAACAATTTCTACCTATTCCATATACCAAAACATCAATAGCTCATCAAAACACAAATATGAAATTCAAAATCACAATTCTACCTATTTCATATAACAAAACATAATATAACTCATCAAAACACAAATATGAAATTCAAAATCACAATTCTACCTATTTCATATAACAAAACATAATATAACTCATCAAAACACAAATATGAACTTCACAATAAAAATTCTACCTATTCCATATACCAAAACATCAATAGTTCATCAAAACACAAATATTAACTTCAAAATCACAATTCTACCTATTCCATAAACCAAAACATCAATAACTCATCAAAACACAAACATGAACTTCAAAATCACAATTCTACCTATTCCATATAACAAAACATCAATAACTCATAAAAACACAAACATGAACTTCAAAATCACAATTCTACCTATTCCATATACCAAAACATCAATAACTCATCAAAACACAAATATGAACTTCAAAATCTCAATTCTACCTATTCCACATACCAAAACATCAATAACTCATCAAAACACAAATATGAACTTCAAAATCTCAATTCTACCTATTCCACATACCAAAACATCAATGAATAACTCATCCAAAACACAAATATGAACTGTAAAATCACAATTCTACCTATTCCATATACCAAAACATCAATAACTCATCAAAACACAAATATGAACTTCAAAATCACAATTCTACCTATTCCATATAACAAAACATAATATAACTCATCTAAACACAAATATGAACTTCAAAATCACAATTCTACCTATCCCATATACCAAAACATCAATAACTCATCAAAACACAAATATGAACTTCAAAATCTCAATTCTACCTATTCCATATACCAAAACATCAATGAATAACTAATCAAAAAACAAATATGAACTTCAAAATCACAATTCTACCTATTCCATATACCAAAACATCAATAACTGATCAAAACACAAATATGAACTTCAAAACACAATTTCTATCTATTCCATATACCAAAACATGAATAACTCATCAAAACACAAATATGAACTTCAAAAAACAATTTCTACCTATTCCATATACCAAAACATCAATTAATAACACATCAAAACACAAATATGAACTTCAAAATCACAATTCTACCTATCCCATATACCAAAACATCAATCAATAACTCATCAAAACACAAATATGAACTTTAAAATCACAATAATACCTATTCCATATACCAAAACATCAATCAGTAACTCAAAAAAACACAAATATGAACTTCACAATAAAAATTCTACCTATTCCATATACCAAAACATCAATAACTCATCAAAACACAAATATAAACTTCAAAATCACAATTCTACCTATTTCATATAACAAAACATAATATAACTAATCAAAACACAAATATGAACTTCACAATAAAAATTCTACCTATTCCATATACCAAAACATCAATAGTTCATCAAAACACAAATATTAACTTCAAAATCACAATTCTACCTATTCCATAAACCAAAACATCAATAACTCATCAAAACACAAACATGAACTTCAAAATCACAATTCTACCTATTCCATATAACAAAACATCAATAACTCATCAAAACACAAACATGAACTTCAAAATCACAATTCTACCTATTCCATATACCAAAACATCAATAACTCATCAAAACACAAATATGAACTTCAAAATCACAATTCTACCTATTTCATATACCAAAACATCAATAACTCATCAAAAACACAAATATGAACTTCAAAATCTCAATTCTACCTATTCCATATACCAAAACATCATTGAATAACTCACCAAAACACAAATATGAAATGCAAGATCACAATTCTACCTATTCCATATACCAAAACATCAATAACTCATCAAAACAAAAATATGAACTTCAAAAAACAATTTCTACCTATTCCATATACCAAAACATCAATTAATAACTCATCAAAACACAAATATGAACTTCAAATTCACAAATCTGCAAAACACAATTTCTAACTATTCCATATACCAAAACATCAATAACTCATCAAAACACAAATATGAACTTCAAAATCACAATTCTACCTATTCCATATAACAAAACATAATATAACTCATCTAAACACAAATATGAACTTCAAAATCACAATTCTACCTATCCCATATACCAAAACATCAATAACTCATCAAAACACAAATATGAACTTCAAAATCTCAATTCTACCTATTCCATATACCAAAACATCAATGAATAACTAATCAAAAAACAAATATGAACTTCAAAATCACAATTCTACCTATTCCATATACCAAAACATCAATAACTGATCAAAACACAAATATGAACTTCAAAACACAATTTCTATCTATTCCATATACCAAAACATGAATAACTCATCAAAACACAAATATGAACTTCAAAAAACAATTTCTACCTATTCCATATACCAAAACATCAATTAATAACACATCAAAACACAAATATGAACTTCAAAATCACAATTCTACCTATCCCATATACCAAAACATCAATCAATAACTCATCAAAACACAAATATGAACTTTAAAATCACAATAATACCTATTCCATATACCAAAACATCAATCAGTAACTCAAAAAAACACAAATATGAACTTCACAATAAAAATTCTACCTATTCCATATACCAAAACATCAATAACTCATCAAAACACAAATATAAACTTCAAAATCACAATTCTACCTATTTCATATAACAAAACATAATATAACTCATCAAAACACAAATATGAACTTCACAATAAAAATTCTACCTATTCCATATACCAAAACATCAATAGTTCATCAAAACACAAATATGAACTTCAAAATCACAATTCTACCTATTTCATATACCAAAACATCAATAACTCATCAAAAACACAAATATGAACTTCAAAATCTCAATTCTACCTATTCCATATACCAAAACATCATTGAATAACTCACCAAAACACAAATATGAAATGCAAGATCACAATTCTACCTATTCCATATACCAAAACATCAATAACTCATCAAAACAAAAATATGAACTTCAAAAAACAATTTCTACCTATTCCATATACCAAAACATCAATTAATAACTCATCAAAACACAAATATGAACTTCAAATTCACAAATCTGCAAAACACAATTTCTAACTATTCCATATACCAAAACATCAATAACTCATCAAAACACAAATATGAACTTCAAAATCACAATTCTACCTATTCCAGATAACAAAACATAATATAACTCATCTAAACACAAATATGAACTTCAAAATCACAATTCTACCTATCCCATATACCAAAACATCAATAACTCATCAAAACACAAATATGAACTTCAAAATCTCAATTCTACCTATTCCATATACCAAAACATCAATGAATAACTAATCAAAAAACAAATATGAACTTCAAAATCACAATTCTACCTATTCCATATACCAAAACATCAATAACTGATCAAAACACAAATATGAACTTCAAAACACAATTTCTATCTATTCCATATACCAAAACATGAATAACTCATCAAAACACAAATATGAACTTCAAAAAACAATTTCTACCTATTCCATATACCAAAACATCAATTAATAACACATCAAAACACAAATATGAACTTCAAAATCACAATTCTACCTATCCCATATACCAAAACATCAATCAATAACTCATCAAAACACAAATATGAACTTTAAAATCACAATAATACCTATTCCATATACCAAAACATCAATCAGTAACTCAAAAAAACACAAATATGAACTTCACAATAAAAATTCTACCTATTCCATATACCAAAACATCAATAACTCATCAAAACACAAATATAAACTTCAAAATCACAATTCTACCTATTTCATATAACAAAACATAATATAACTCATCAAAACACAAATATGAACTTCACAATAAAAATTCTACCTATTCCATATACCAAAACATCAATAGTTCATCAAAACACAAATATTAACTTCAAAATCACAATTCTACCTATTCCATAAACCAAAACATCAATAACTCATCAAAACACAAACATGAACTTCAAAATCACAATTCTACCTATTCCATATAACAAAACATCAATAACTCATCAAAACACAAACATGAACTTCAAAATCACAATTCTACCTATTCCATATACCAAAACATCAATAACTCATCAAAACACAAATATGAACTTCAAAATCTCAATTCTACCTATTCCACATACCAAAACATCAATAACTCATCAAAACACAAATATGAACTTCAAAATCTCAATTCTACCTATTCCACATACCAAAACATCAATGAATAACTCATCCAAAACACAAATATGAACTGCAAAATCACAATTCTGCCTATTCCATATACCAAAACATCAATAACTCATCAAAACAGAAATATGAACTTCACAATAAAAATTCTACCTATTCCATATACCAAAACATCAATCACTCATCAAAACACAAATATAAACTTCAAAATCACAATTCTACCTATTCCATATAACAAAAGATAATATAACTCATCAAAACACAAATATGACCTTCACAATAAAAATTCTACCTATTCCATATACCAAAACATCAATAGCTCATCAAAACACAAATATGAACTTCAAAATCACAATTCTACCTATTCCATATACCAAAACATCAATTACTCATCAATACACAAATATGAACTTCACAATAAAAACTCTACCTATTCCATATACCAAAACATCAATAGCTCATCAAAACACAAATATGAACTTCAAAATCACAATTCTGTCTATTCCTTATACCAAAACATCAATAACTCATCAAAACACAAATATGAACTTCAAAATCTCATTTCTACCTATTCCATATACCAAAACATCATTGAATAACTCACCAAAACACAAATATGAAATGCAAGATCACAATTCTACCTATTCCATATACCAAAACATCAATAACTCATCAAAACACAAATATGAACTTCGAAAAACAATTTCTACCAATTCCATATACCAAAACATCAATTAATAACTCATCTAAACACAAATATGAACTTCAAAATCACAATTCTACCTATCCCATATACCAAAACATCAATAACTCATCAAAACACAAATATGAACTTTAAAATCACAATACTACCTATTCCATATACCAAAACATCAATCAATAACTCAAAAAAACACAAATATGAACTTCACAATAAAAATTCTACCTATTCCATATACCAAAACATCAATAACTCATCAAAACACAAATATAAACTTCAAAATCACAATTCTACCTATTCCATATAACAAAACATAATATAACTCATCAAAACACAAATATAAACTTCACATTAAAAATTCTACCTATTCCATATACCAAAACATCAATAGCTCATCAAAACACAAATATGAACTTCAAAATCACAATTCTACCTATTCCATATACCAAAACATCAATTACTCATCAATACACAAATATGAACTTCACAATAAAAACTCTACCTATTCCCTATACCAAAACATCAATAGCTCATCAAAACACAAATATGAACTTCAAAATCACAATTCTGCCTATTCCATATACCAAAACATCAATAACTCATCAAAACACAAATATGAACTTCAAAATCACAATTCTACCTATTCCATATACCAAAACATCAATAACTCATCAAAACACAAATATGAACTTCAAAAAACAATTTCTACCTATTCCATATACAAAAACATCAATTAATAACTCATCAAAACACAAATATGAACTTCAAAATCACAATTTTACCTATCCCATATATCAAAACACAAATATGAACTGCAAAATCACAATTCTACCTATTCCATATACCAAAAAATCAATAACTCATCAAAACAGAAATATGAACTTCACAATAAAAATTCTACCTATTCCATATACCAAAACATCAATTAATAACTCATCAAAACACAAATATGAACTTCAAATCACAATTCTTCAAAACACAATTTCTAACTATTCCATATACCAAAACATCAATAACTCATCAAAACACAAATATGAACTTCAAAATCACAATTCTACCTATTCCATATAACAAAACATAATATAACTAATCAAAACACAAATATGAATTTCAAAATCACAATTCTACCTATCCCATATACCAAAACATCAATAACTCATCAAAACACAAATATGAACTTCAAAATCTCAATTCTACCTATTCCATATACCAAAACATCAATGAATAACTAATCAAAAAACAAATATGAACTTCAAAATCACAATTCTACCTATTCCATATACCAAAACATCAATAACTGATCAAAACACAAATATGAACTTCGAAACACAATTTCTATCTATTCCATATACCAAAACATCAATAACTCATCAAAACACAAATATGAACTTCGAAAAACAATTTCTACCTATTCCATATTACCAAAACATCAATTAATAACTCATCTAAACACAAATATGAACTTCAAAATCACAATTCTACCTATCCCATATACCAAAACATCAATAACTCATCAAAACACAAATATGAACTTTAAAATCACAATACTACCTATTCCATATACCAAAACATCAATCAATAACTCAAAAAAACACAAATATGAACTTCACAATAAAAATTCTACCTATTCCATATACCAAAACATCAATCACTCATCAAAACACAAATATGAACTTCAAATCACAATTCTACCTATTCCATATAACAAAACATAATATAACTCATCAAAACACAAATATTACTTCAAAATCACAATTCTACCTATTTCATATACCAAAACATCAATAACTTATCAAAAACACAAATATGAACTTCAAAATCTCAATTCTACCTATTCCATATACCAAAACATCATTGAATAACTCACCAAAACACAAATATGAAATGCAAGATCACAATTCTACCTATTCCATATACCAAAACATCAATAACTCATCAAAACACAAATATGAACTTCGAAAAACAATTTCTACCTATTCCATATACCAAAACATCAATTAATAACTCATCTAAACACAAATATGAACTTCAAAATCACAATTCTACCTATCCCATATACCAAAACATCAATAACTCATCAAAACACAAATATGAACTTTAAAATCACAATACTACCTATTCCATATACCAAAACATCAATCAATAACTCAAAAAAACACAAATATGAACTTCACAATAAAAATTCTACCTATTCCATATACCAAAACATCAATAACTCATCAAAACACAAATATAAACTTCAAAATCACAATTCTACCTATTCCATATAACAAAACATAATATAACTCATCAAAACACAAATATGAACTTCACATTAAAAATTCTACCTATTCCATATACCAAAACATCAATAGCTCATCAAAACACAAATATGAACTTCAAAATCACAATTCTACCTATTCCATATACCAAAACATCAATTACTCATCAAAACACAAATATGAACTTCACAATAAAAACTCTACCTATTCCATATACCAAAACATCAATAGCTCATCAAAACACAAATATGAACTTCAAAATCACAATTCTACCTATTCCATATACCAAAACGTCAATAACTCATCAAAACACAAATATGAACTTCAAAAAACAATTTCTACCTATTCCATATACAAAAACATCATTTAATAACTCATCAAAACACAAATATGAACTTCAAAATCACAATTCTAACTATCCCATATATCAAAACACAAATATGAACTGCAAAATCACAATTCTACCTATTCCATATAACAAAACATAATATAACTCATCAAAACACAAATATGAACTTCACAATAAAAATTCTACCTATTCCATATACCAAAACATCAATAGCTCATCAAAACACAAATATGAACTTCAAAATCACAATTCTACCTATTCCATATACCAAAACATCAATTACTCATCAAAACACAAATATGAACTTCACAATAAAAATTCTACCTATTCCATATACCAAAACATCCATAGCTCATCAAAACACAAATATGAACTTCAAAATCACAATTCTACCTATTCCATATACCAAAACATCAATAACTCATCAAATCACAAATATGAACTTCAAAATCTCAATTCTACCTATTCCATATACCAAAACATCAATAACTCATTAAAACAAAAATATGAACTTCAAAAAACAATTTCTACCTATTCCATATACCAAAACATCAATTAATAACTCATCAAAACACAAATATGAACTTCACATTAAAAATTCTACCTATTCCATATACCAAAACATCAATAGCTCATCAAAACACAAATATGAAATTCAAAATCACAATTCTACCTATTTCATATAACAAAACATAATATAACTCATCAAAACACAAATATGAACTTCACAATAAAAATTCTACCTATTCCATATACCAAAACATCAATAGTTCATCAAAACACAAATATTAACTTCAAAATCACAATTCTACCTATTCCATAAACCAAAACATCAATAACTCATCAAAACACAAACATGAACTTCAAAATCACAATTCTACCTATTCCATATAACAAAACATCAATAACTCATAAAAACACAAACATGAACTTCAAAATCACAATTCTACCTATTCCATATACCAAAACATCAATAACTCATCAAAACACAAATATGAACTTCAAAATCTCAATTCTACCTATTCCACATACCAAAACATCAATAACTCATCAAAACACAAATATGAACTTCAAAATCTCAATTCTACCTATTCCACATACCAAAACATCAATGAATAACTCATCCAAAACACAAATATGAACTGTAAAATCACAATTCTACCTATTCCATATACCAAAACATCAATAACTCATCAAAACACAAACATGAACTTCAAAATCACAATTCTACCTATTCCATATACCAAAACATCAATAACTCATCAAAACACAAATATGAACTTCAAAATCACAATTCTACCTATTTCATATACCAAAACATCAATAACTCATCAAAAACACAAATATGAACTTCAAAATCTCAATTCTACCTATTCCATATACCAAAACATCATTGAATAACTCACCAAAACACAAATATGAAATGCAAGATCCCAATTCTACCTATTCCATATACCAAAACATCAATCACTCATCAAAACACAAATATGAACTTCAAATCACAATTCTACCTATTCCATATAACAAAACATAATATAACTCATCAAAACACAAATATTACTTCAAAATCACAATTCTACCTATTTCATATACCAAAACATCAATAACTTATCAAAAACACAAATATGAACTTCAAAATCTCAATTCTACCTATTCCATATACCAAAACATCATTGAATAACTCACCAAAACACAAATATGAAATGCAAGATCACAATTCTACCTATTCCATATACCAAAACATCAATAACTCATCAAAACACAAATATGAACTTCGAAAAACAATTTCTACCTATTCCATATACCAAAACATCAATTAATAACTCATCTAAACACAAATATGAACTTCAAAATCACAATTCTACCTATCCCATATACCAAAACATCAATAACTCATCAAAACACAAATATGAACTTTAAAATCACAATACTACCTATTCCATATACCAAAACATCAATCAATAACTCAAAAAAACACAAATATGAACTTCACAATAAAAATTCTACCTATTCCATATACCAAAACATCAATAACTCATCAAAACACAAATATAAACTTCAAAATCACAATTCTACCTATTCCATATAACAAAACATAATATAACTCATCAAAACACAAATATGAACTTCACATTAAAAATTCTACCTATTCCATATACCAAAACATCAATAGCTCATCAAAACACAAATATGAACTTCAAAATCACAATTCTACCTATTCCATATACCAAAACATCAATTACTCATCAATACACAAATATGAACTTCACAATAAAAACTCTACCTATTCCATATACCAAAACATCAATAGCTCATCAAAACACAAATATGAACTTCAAAATCACAATTCTGCCTATTCCATATACCAAAACATCAATAACTCATCAAAACACAAATATGAACTTCAAAATCACAATTCTACCTATTCCATATACCAAAACATCAATAACTCATCAAAACACAAATATGAACTTCAAAAAACAATTTCTACCTATTCCATATACAAAAACATCAATTAATAACTCATCAAAACACAAATATGAACTTCAAAATCACAATTCTACCTATCCCATATATCAAAACACAAATATGAACTGCAAAATCACAATTCTACCTATTCCATATACCAAAACATCAATAACTCATCAAAAACACAAATATGAACTTCAAAATCTCAATTCTACCTATTCCATATACCAAAACATCATTGAATAACTCACCAAAACACAAATATGAAATGCAAGATCACAATTCTACCTATTCCATATACCAAAACATCAATTACTCATCAAAACACAAATATGAACTTCACAATAAAAATTCTACCTATTCCATATACCAAAACATCCATAGCTCATCAAAACACAAATATGAACTTCAAAATCACAATTCTACCTATTCCATATACCAAAACATCAATAACTCATCAAATCACAAATATGAACTTCAAAATATCAATTCTACCTATTCCATATACCAAAACATCAATAACTCATTAAAACAAAAATATGAACTTCAAAAAACAATTTCTACCTATTCCATATACCAAAACATCAATTAATAACTCATCAAAACACAAATATGAACTTCACATTAAAAATTCTACCTATTCCATATACCAAAACATCAATAGCTCATCAAAACACAAATATGAAATTCAAAATCACAATTCTACCTATTTCATATAACAAAACATAATATAACTCATCAAAACACAAATATGAACTTCACAATAAAAATTCTACCTATTCCATATACCAAAACATCAATAGTTCATCAAAACACAAATATTAACTTCAAAATCACAATTCTACCTATTCCATAAACCAAAACATCAATAACTCATCAAAACACAAACATGAACTTCAAAATCACAATTCTACCTATTCCATATAACAAAACATCAATAACTCATAAAAACACAAACATGAACTTCAAAATCACAATTCTACCTATTCCATATACCAAAACATCAATAACTCATCAAAACACAAATATGAACTTCAAAATCTCAATTCTACCTATTCCACATACCAAAACATCAATAACTCATCAAAACACAAATATGAACTTCAAAATCTCAATTCTACCTATTCCACATACCAAAACATCAATGAATAACTCATCCAAAACACAAATATGAACTGTAAAATCACAATTCTATCTATTCCATATACCAAAACATCAATAACTCATCAAAACACAAACATGAACTTCAAAATCACAATTCTACCTATTCCATATACCAAAACATCAATAACTCATCAAAACACAAATATGAACTTCAAAATCACAATTCTACCTATTTCATATACCAAAACATCAATAACTCATCAAAAACACAAATATGAACTTCAAAATCTCAATTCTACCTATTCCATATACCAAAACATCATTGAATAACTCACCAAAACACAAATATGAAATGCAAGATCCCAATTCTACCTATTCCATATACCAAAACATCAATAACTCATCAAAACAAAAATATGAACTTCAAAAAACAATTTCTACCTATTCCATATACCAAAACATCAATTAATAACTCATCAAAACACAAATATGAACTTCAAATTCACAAATCCGCAAAACACAATTTCTAACTATTCCATATACCAAAACATCAATAACTCATCAAAACACAAATATGAACTTCAAAATCACAATTCTACCTATTCCATATAACAAAACATAATATAACTCATCTAAACACAAATATGAACTTCAAAATCACAATTCTACCTATCCCATATACCAAAACATCAATAACTCATCAAAACACAAATATGAACTTCAAAATCTCAATTCTACCTATTCCATATACCAAAACATCAATGAATAACTAATCAAAAAACAAATATGAACTTCAAAATCACAATTCTACCTATTCCATATACCAAAACATCAATAACTGATCAAAACACAAATATGAACTTCAAAACACAATTTCTATCTATTCCATATACCAAAACATGAATAACTCATCAAAACACAAATATGAACTTCAAAAAACAATTTCTACCTATTCCATATACCAAAACATCAATTAATAACACATCAAAACACAAATATGAACTTCAAAATCACAATTCTACCTATCCCATATACCAAAACATCAATCAATAACTCATCAAAACACAAATATGAACTTTAAAATCACAATAATACCTATTCCATATACCAAAACATCAATCAGTAACTCAAAAAAACACAAATATGAACTTCACAATAAAAATTCTACCTATTCCATATACCAAAACATCAATAACTCATCAAAACACAAATATAAACTTCAAAATCATAATTCTACCTATTTCATATAACAAAACATAATATAACTCATCAAAACACAAATATGAACTTCACAATAAAAATTCTACCTATTCCATATACCAAAACATCAATAGTTCATCAAAACACAAATATTAACTTCAAAATCACAATTCTACCTATTCCATAAACCAAAACATCAATAACTCATCAAAACACAAACATGAACTTCAAAATCACAATTCTACCTATTCCATATAACAAAACATCAATAACTCATCAAAACACAAACATGAACTTCAAAATCACAATTCTACCTATTCCATATACCAAAACATCAATAACTCATCAAAACAAAAATATGAACTTCAAAATCTCAATTCTACCTATTCCACATACCAAAACATCAATAACTCATCAAAACACAAATATGAACTTCAAAATCTCAATTCTACCTATTCCACATACCAAAACATCAATGAATAACTCATCCAAAACACAAATATGAACTGCAAAATCACAATTCTGCCTATTCCATATACCAAAACATCAATAACTCATCAAAACAGAAATATGAACTTCACAATAAAAATTCTACCTATTCCATATACCAAAACATCAATCACTCATCAAAACACAAATATAAACTTCAAAATCACAATTCTACCTATTCCATATAACAAAAGATAATATAACTCATCAAAACACAAATATGAACTTCACAATAAAAATTCTACCTATTCCATATACCAAAACATCAATAGCTCATCAAAACACAAATATGAACTTCAAAATCACAATTCTACCTATTCCATATACCAAAACATCAATTACTCATCAATACACAAATATGAACTTCACAATAAAAACTCTACCTATTCCATATACCAAAACATCAATAGCTCATCAAAACACAAATATAAACTTCAAAATCACAATTCTGTCTATTCCTTATACCAAAACATCAATAACTCATCAAAACACAAATATGAACTTCAAAATCTCAATTCTACCTATTCCATATACCAAAACATCATTGAATAACTCACCAAAACACAAATATGAAATGCAAGATCACAATTCTACCTATTCCATATACCAAAACATCAATAACTCATCAAAACACAAATATGAACTTCGAAAAACAATTTCTACCTATTCCATATACCAAAACATCAATTAATAACTCATCTAAACACAAATATGAACTTCAAAATCACAATTCTACCTATCCCATATACCAAAACATCAATAACTCATCAAAACACAAATATGAACTTTAAAATCACAATACTACCTATTCCATATACCAAAACATCAATCAATAACTCAAAAAAACACAAATATGAACTTCACAATAAAAATTCTACCTATTCCATATACCAAAACATCAATAACTCATCAAAACACAAATATAAACTTCAAAATCACAATTCTACCTATTCCATATAACAAAACATAATATAACTCATCAAAACACAAATATAAACTTCACATTAAAAATTCTACCTATTCCATATACCAAAACATCAATAGCTCATCAAAACACAAATATGAACTTCAAAATCACAATTCTACCTATTCCATATACCAAAACATCAATTACTCATCAATACACAAATATGAACTTCACAATAAAAACTCTACCTATTCCCTATACCAAAACATCAATAGCTCATCAAAACACAAATATGAACTTCAAAATCACAATTCTGCCTATTCCATATACCAAAACATCAATAACTCATCAAAACACAAATATGAACTTCAAAATCACAATTCTACCTATTCCATATACCAAAACATCAATAACTCATCAAAACACAAATATGAACTTCAAAAAACAATTTCTACCTATTCCATATACAAAAACATCAATTAATAACTCATCAAAACACAAATATGAACTTCAAAATCACAATTCTACCTATCCCATATATCAAAACACAAATATGAACTGCAAAATCACAATTCTACCTATTCCATATACCAAAAAATCAATAACTCATCAAAACAGAAATATGAACTTCACAATAAAAATTCTACCTATTCCATATACCAAAACATCAATTAATAACTCATCAAAACACAAATATGAACTTCAAATCACAATTCTTCAAAACACAATTTCTAACTATTCCATATACCAAAACATCAATAACTCATCAAAACACAAATATGAACTTCAAAATCACAATTCTACCTATTCCATATAACAAAACATAATATAACTAATCAAAACACAAATATGAATTTCAAAATCACAATTCTACCTATCCCATATACCAAAACATCAATAACTCATCAAAACACAAATATGAACTTCAAAATCTCAATTCTACCTATTCCATATACCAAAACATCAATGAATAACTAATCAAAAAACAAATATGAACTTCAAAATCACAATTCTACCTATTCCATATACCAAAACATCAATAACTGATCAAAACACAAATATGAACTTCAAAACACAATTTCTATCTATTCCATATACCAAAACATCAATAACTCATCAAAACACAAATATGAACTTCGAAAAACAATTTCTACCTATTCCATATTACCAAAACATCAATTAATAACTCATCTAAACACAAATATGAACTTCAAAATCACAATTCTACCTATCCCATATACCAAAACATCAATAACTCATCAAAACACAAATATGAACTTTAAAATCACAATACTACCTATTCCATATACCAAAACATCAATCAATAACTCAAAAAAACACAAATATGAACTTCACAATAAAAATTCTACCTATTCCATATACCAAAACATCAATCACTCATCAAAACACAAATATGAACTTCAAAATCACAATTCTACCTATTCCATATACCAAAACATCAATAACTCATCAAAACACAAATATTACTTCAAAATCACAATTCTACCTATTTCATATACCAAAACATCAATAACTCATCAAAAACACAAATATGAACTTCAAAATCTCAATTCTACCTATTCCATATACCAAAACATCATTGAATAACTCACCAAAACACAAATATGAAATGCAAGATCACAATTCTACCTATTCCATATACCAAAACATCAATAACTCATCAAAACAAAAATATTAACTTCAAAAAACAATTTCTACCTATTCCATATACCAAAACATCAATTAATAACTCATCAAAACACAAATATGAACTTCAAATTCACAAATCTGCAAAACACAATTTCTAACTATTCCATATACCAAAACATCAATAACTCATCAAAACACAAATATGAACTTCAAAATCACAATTCTACCTATTCCATATACAAAACATCAATTAATAACTCATCTAAACACAAATATGAACTTCAAAATCACAATTCTACCTATCCCATATACCAAAACATCAATAACTCATCAAAACACAAATATGAACTTCAAAATCTCAATTCTACGTATTCCATATACCAAAACATCAATGAATAACTAATCAAAAAACAAATATGAACTTCAAAATCACAATTCTACCTATTCCATATACCAAAACATCAATAACTGATCAAAACACAAATATGAACTTCAAAACACAATTTCTATCTATTCCATATACCAAAACATGAATAACTCATCAAAACACAAATATGAACTTCAAAAAACAATTTCTACCTATTCCATATACCAAAACATCAATTAATAACACATCAAAACACAAATATGAACTTCAAAATCACAATTCTACCTATCCCATATACCAAAACATCTATCAATAACTCATCAAAACACAAATATGAACTTCACAATAAAAATTCTACCTATTCCATATACCAAAACATCAATAACTCATCAAAACACAAATATAAACTTCAAAATCACAATTCTACCTATTTCATATAACAAAACATAATATAACTCATCAAAACACAAATATGAACTTCACAATAAAAATTCTACCTATTCCCTATACCAAAACATCAATAGTTCATCAAAACACAAATATTAACTTCAAAATCACAATTCTACCTATTCCATAAACCAAAACATCAATAACTCATCAAAACACAAACATGAACTTCAAAATCACAATTCTACCTATTCCATATAACAAAACATCAATAACTCATCAAAACACAAACATGAACTTAAAAATCACAATTCTACCTATTCCATATACCAAAACATCAATAACTCATCAAATCACAAATATGAACTTCAAAATCTCAATTCTACCTATTCCACATACCAAAACATCAATAACTCATCAAATCACAAATATGAACTTCAAAATCTCAATTCTACCTATTCCACATACCAAAACATCAATAACTCATCAAAACACAAATATGAACTTCAAAATCTCAATTCTACCTATTCCACATACCAAAACATCAATGAATAACTCATCCAAAACACAAATATGAACTGCAAAATCACAATTCTGCCTATTCCATATACCAAAACATCAATAACTCATCAAAACAGAAATATGAACTTCACAATAAAAATTCTACCTATTCCATATACCAAAACATCAATCACTCATCAAAACACAAATATAAACTTCAAAATCACAATTCTACCTATTCCATATAACAAAAGATAATATAACTCATCAAAACACAAATATGAACTTCACAATAAAAATTCTACCTATTCCATATACCAAAACATCAATAGCTCATCAAAACACAAATATGAACTTCAAAATCACAATTCTACCTATTCCATATACCAAAACATCAATTACTCATCAATACACAAATATGAACTTCACAATAAAAACTCTACCTATTCCATATACCAAAACATCAATAGCTCATCAAAACACAAATATGAACTTCAAAATCACAATTCTGTCTATTCCTTATACCAAAACATCAATAACTCATCAAAACACAAATATGAACTTCAAAATCTCAATTCTACCTATTCCATATACCAAAACATCATTGAATAACTCACCAAAACACAAATATGAAATGCAAGATCACAATTCTACCTATTCCATATACCAAAACATCAATAACTCATCAAAACACAAATATGAACTTCGAAAAACAATTTCTACCTATTCCATATACCAAAACATCAATTAATAACTCATCTAAACACAAATATGAACTTCAAAATCACAATTCTACCTATCCCATATACCAAAACATCAATAGCTCATCAAAACACAAATATGAACTTCAAAATCACAATTCTGCCTATTCCATATACCAAAACATCAATAACTCATCAAAACACAAATATGAACTTCAAAATCACAATTCTACCTATTCCATATACCAAAACATCAATAACTCATCAAAACACAAATATGAACTTCAAAAAACAATTTCTACCTATTCCATATACAAAAACATCAATTAATAACTCATCAAAACACAAATATGAACTTCAAAATCACAATTCTACCTATCCCATATATCAAAACACAAATATGAACTGCAAAATCACAATTCTACCTATTCCATATACCAAAAAATCAATAACTCATCAAAACAGAAATATGAACTTCACAATAAAAATTCTACCTATTCCATATACCAAAACATCAATTAATAACTCATCAAAACACAAATATGAACTTCAAATCACAATTCTTCAAAACACAATTTCTAACTATTCCATATACCAAAACATCAATAACTCATCAAAACACAAATATGAACTTCAAAATCACAATTCTACCTATTCCATATAACAAAACATAATATAACTAATCAAAACACAAATATGAATTTCAAAATCACAATTCTACCTATCCCATATACCAAAACATCAATAACTCATCAAAACACAAATATGAACTTCAAAATCTCAATTCTACCTATTCCATATACCAAAACATCAATGAATAACTAATCAAAAAACAAATATGAACTTCAAAATCACAATTCTACCTATTCCATATACCAAAACATCAATAACTGATCAAAACACAAATATGAACTTCAAAACACAATTTCTATCTATTCCATATACCAAAACATCAATAACTCATCAAAACACAAATATGAACTTCGAAAAACAATTTCTACCTATTCCATATTACCAAAACATCAATTAATAACTCATCTAAACACAAATATGAACTTCAAAATCACAATTCTACCTATCCCATATACCAAAACATCAATAACTCATCAAAACACAAATATGAACTTTAAAATCACAATACTACCTATTCCATATACCAAAACATCAATCAATAACTCAAAAAAACACAAATATGAACTTCACAATAAAAATTCTACCTATTCCATATACCAAAACATCAATCACTCATCAAAACACAAATATGAACTTCAAAATCACAATTCTACCTATTCCATATACCAAAACATCAATAACTCATCAAAACACAAATATTACTTCAAAATCACAATTCTACCTATTTCATATACCAAAACATCAATAACTCATCAAAAACACAAATATGAACTTCAAAATCTCAATTCTACCTATTCCATATACCAAAACATCATTGAATAACTCACCAAAACACAAATATGAAATGCAAGATCACAATTCTACCTATTCCATATACCAAAACATCAATAACTCATCAAAACAAAAATATTAACTTCAAAAAACAATTTCTACCTATTCCATATACCAAAACATCAATTAATAACTCATCAAAACACAAATATGAACTTCAAATTCACAAATCTGCAAAACACAATTTCTAACTATTCCATATACCAAAACATCAATAACTCATCAAAACACAAATATGAACTTCAAAATCACAATTCTACCTATTCCATATACAAAACATCAATTAATAACTCATCTAAACACAAATATGAACTTCAAAATCACAATTCTACCTATCCCATATACCAAAACATCAATAACTCATCAAAACACAAATATGAACTTCAAAATCTCAATTCTACGTATTCCATATACCAAAACATCAATGAATAACTAATCAAAAAACAAATATGAACTTCAAAATCACAATTCTACCTATTCCATATACCAAAACATCAATAACTGATCAAAACACAAATATGAACTTCAAAACACAATTTCTATCTATTCCATATACCAAAACATGAATAACTCATCAAAACACAAATATGAACTTCAAAAAACAATTTCTACCTATTCCATATACCAAAACATCAATTAATAACACATCAAAACACAAATATGAACTTCAAAATCACAATTCTACCTATCCCATATACCAAAACATCTATCAATAACTCATCAAAACACAAATATGAACTTCACAATAAAAATTCTACCTATTCCATATACCAAAACATCAATAACTCATCAAAACACAAATATAAACTTCAAAATCACAATTCTACCTATTTCATATAACAAAACATAATATAACTCATCAAAACACAAATATGAACTTCACAATAAAAATTCTACCTATTCCCTATACCAAAACATCAATAGTTCATCAAAACACAAATATTAACTTCAAAATCACAATTCTACCTATTCCATAAACCAAAACATCAATAACTCATCAAAACACAAACATGAACTTCAAAATCACAATTCTACCTATTCCATATAACAAAACATCAATAACTCATCAAAACACAAACATGAACTTAAAAATCACAATTCTACCTATTCCATATACCAAAACATCAATAACTCATCAAATCACAAATATGAACTTCAAAATCTCAATTCTACCTATTCCACATACCAAAACATCAATAACTCATCAAAACACAAATATGAACTTCAAAATCTCAATTCTACCTATTCCACATACCAAAACATCAATGAATAACTCATCCAAAACACAAATATGAACTGCAAAATCACAATTCTGCCTATTCCATATACCAAAACATCAATAACTCATCAAAACAGAAATATGAACTTCACAATAAAAATTCTACCTATTCCATATACCAAAACATCAATCACTCATCAAAACACAAATATAAACTTCAAAATCACAATTCTACCTATTCCATATAACAAAAGATAATATAACTCATCAAAACACAAATATGAACTTCACAATAAAAATTCTACCTATTCCATATACCAAAACATCAATAGCTCATCAAAACACAAATATGAACTTCAAAATCACAATTCTACCTATTCCATATACCAAAACATCAATTACTCATCAATACACAAATATGAACTTCACAATAAAAACTCTACCTATTCCATATACCAAAACATCAATAGCTCATCAAAACACAAATATGAACTTCAAAATCACAATTCTGTCTATTCCTTATACCAAAACATCAATAACTCATCAAAACACAAATATGAACTTCAAAATCTCAATTCTACCTATTCCATATACCAAAACATCATTGAATAACTCACCAAAACACAAATATGAAATGCAAGATCACAATTCTACCTATTCCATATACCAAAACATCAATAACTCATCAAAACACAAATATGAACTTCGAAAAACAATTTCTACCTATTCCATATACCAAAACATCAATTAATAACTCATCTAAACACAAATATGAACTTCAAAATCACAATTCTACCTATCCCATATACCAAAACATCAATAACTCATCAAAACACAAATATGAACTTTAAAATCACAATACTACCTATTCCATATACCAAAACATCAATCAATAACTCAAAAAAACACAAATATGAACTTCACAATAAAAATTCTACCTATTCCATATACCAAAACATCAATAGCTCATCAAAACACAAATATGAACTTCAAAATCACAATTCTACCTATTCCATATACCAAAACATCAATAACTCATCAAAACACAAATATGAACTTCACAATAAAAATTCTACCTATTCCATATACCAAAACATCAATCACTCATCAAAACACAAATATAAACTTCAAAATCACAATTCTACCTATTCCATATAACAAAAGATAATATAACTCATCAAAACACAAATATGAACTTCACAATAAAAATTCTACCTATTCCATATACCAAAACTTCAATAGCTCATCAAAACACAAATATGAACTTCAAAATCACAATTCTACCTATTCCATATACCAAAACATCAATTACTCATCAATACACAAATATGAACTTCACAATAAAAACTCTACCTATTCCATATACCAAAACATCAATAGCTCATCAAAACACAAATATGAACTTCAAAATCACAATTCTGTCTATTCCTTATACCAAAACATCAATAACTCATCAAAACACAAATATGAACTTCAAAATCTCAATTCTACCTATTCCATATACCAAAACATCATTGAATAACTCACCAAAACACAAATATGAAATGCAAGATCACAATTCTACCTATTCCATATACCAAAACATCAATAACTCATCAAAACACAAATATGAACTTCGAAAAACAATTTCTACCTATTCCATATACCAAAACATCAATTAATAACTCATCTAAACACAAATATGAACTTCAAAATCACAATTCTACCTATCCCATATACCAAAACATCAATAACTCATCAAAACACAAATATGAACTTTAAAATCACAATACTACCTATTCCATATACCAAAACATCAATCAATAACTCAAAAAAACACAAATATGAACTTCACAATAAAAATTCTACCTATTCCATATACCAAAACATCAATAACTCATCAAAACACAAATATAAACTTCAAAATCACAATTCTACCTATTCCATATAACAAAACATAATATAACTCATCAAAACACAAATATAAACTTCACATTAAAAATTCTACCTATTCCATATACCAAAACATCAATAGCTCATCAAAACACAAATATGAACTTCAAAATCACAATTCTACCTATTCCATATACCCAAACATCAATTACTCATCAATACACAAATATGAACTTCACAATAAAAACTCTACCTATTCCCTATACCAAAACATCAATAGCTCATCAAAACACAAATATGAACTTCAAAATCACAATTCTGCCTATTCCATATACCAAAACATCAATAACTCATCAAAACACAAATATGAACTTCAAAATCACAATTCTACCTATTCCATATACCAAAACATCAATAACTCATCAAAACACAAATATGAACTTCAAAAAACAATTTCTACCTATTCCATATACAAAAACATCAATTAATAACTCATCAAAACACAAATATGAACTTCAAAATCACAATTCTACCTATCCCATATATCAAAACACAAATATGAACTGCAAAATCACAATTCTACCTATTCCATATACCAAAAAATCAATAACTCATCAAAACAGAAATATGAACTTCACAATAAAAATTCTACCTATTCCATATACCAAAACATCAATTAATAACTCATCAAAACACAAATATGAACTTCAAATCACAATTCTTCAAAACACAATTTCTAACTATTCCATATACCAAAACATCAATAACTCATCAAAACACAAATATGAACTTCAAAATCACAATTCTACCTATTCCATATAACAAAACATAATATAACTAATCAAAACACAAATATGAATTTCAAAATCACAATTCTACCTATCCCATATACCAAAACATCAATAACTCATCAAAACACAAATATGAACTTCAAAATCTCAATTCTACCTATTCCATATACCAAAACATCAATGAATAACTAATCAAAAAACAAATATGAACTTCAAAATCACAATTCTACCTATTCCATATACCGAAACATCAATAACTGATCAAAACACAAATATGAACTTCAAAACACAATTTCTATCTATTCCATATACCAAAACATCAATAACTCATCAAAACACAAATATGAACTTCGAAAAACAATTTCTACCTATTCCATATTACCAAAACATCAATTAATAACTCATCTAAACACAAATATGAACTTCAAAATCACAATTCTACCTATCCCATATACCAAAACATCAATAACTCATCAAAACACAAATATGAACTTTAAAATCACAATACTACCTATTCCATATACCAAAACATCAATCAATAAATCAAAAAAACACAAATATGAACTTCACAATAAAAATTCTACCTATTCCATATACCAAAACATCAATCACTCATCAAAACACAAATATGAACTTCAAATCACAATTCTACCTATTCCATATAACAAAACATAATATAACTCATCAAAACACAAATATTACTTCAAAATCACAATTCTACCTATTTCATATACCAAAACATCAATAACTTATCAAAAACACAAATATGAACTTCAAAATCTCAATTCTACCTATTCCATATACCAAAACATCATTGAATAACTCACCAAAACACAAATATGAAATGCAAGATCATAATTCTACCTATTCCATATACCAAAACATCAATAACTCATCAAAACCCAAATATGAACTTCAAAAAACAATTTCTACCGATTCCATATACCAAAACATCAATTAATAACTCATCTAAACACAAATATGAACTTCAAAAAACAATTTCTACCTATTCCATATACCAAAACATCAATTAATAACTCAACAAAACACAAATATGAACTTCAAAATCACAATTCTACCTATCCCATATACCAAAACATCAATAACTCATCAAAACACAAATATGAACTTTAAAATCACAATACTACCTATTCCATATACCAAAACATAATATAACTCATCAAAACACAAATATGAACTTCACATTAAAAATTCTACCTATTCCATATACCAAAACATCAATAGCTCATCAAAACACAAATATGAACTTCAAAATCACAATTCTACCTATTCCATATACCAAAACATCAATTACTCATCAAAACACAAATATGAACTTCACAATAAAAACTCTACCTATTCCATATACCAAAACATCAATAGCTCATCAAAACACAAATATGAACTTCAAAATCACAATTCTACCTATTCCATATAACAAAACATCAATCAAAAACTCAAAAAAACACAAATATGAACTTCACAATAAAAATTCTACCTATTCCATATACCAAAACATCAATAACTCATCAAAACACAAATATAAACTTCAAAATCACAATTCTACCTATTCCATATAACAAAACATAATATAACTCATCAAAACACAAATATGAACTTCACATTAAAAATTCTACCTATTCCATATAACGAAACATCAATAGCTCATCAAAACACAAATATGAACTTCACAATAAAAACTCTACCTATTCCATATACCAAAACATCAATAGCTCATCAAAACACAAATATGAACTTCAAAATCACAATTCTACCTATTCCATATACCAAAACGTCAATAACTCATCAAAACACAAATATGAACTTCAAAAAACAATTTCTACCTATTCCATATACAAAAACATCATTTAATAACTCATCAAAACACAAATATGAACTTCAAAATCACAATTCTAACTATCCCATATATCAAAACACAAATATGAACTGCAAAATCACAATTCTACCTATTCCATATACCAAAACATCAATAACTCATCAAAACAGAAATATGAACTTCACAATAAAAATTCTACCTATTCCATATACCAAAACATCAATCACTCATCGAAACACAAATATGAACTTCAAATCACAATTCTACCTATTCCATATAACAAAACATAATATAACTCATCAAAACACAAATATTACTTCAAAATCACAATTCTACCTATTTCATATACCAAAACATCAATAACTCATCAAAAACACAAATATGAACTTCAAAATCTCAATTCTACCTATTCCATATACCAAAACATCATTGAATAACTCACCAAAACACAAATATGAAATGCAAGATCACAATTCTACCTATTCCATATACCAAAACATCAATTAATAACTCATCTAAACACAAATATGAACTTCAAAAAACAATTTCTACCTATTCCATATACCAAAACATCAATTAATAACTCAACAAAACACAAATATGAACTTCAAAATCACAATTCTACCTATCCCATATACCAAAACATCAATAACTCATCAAAACACAAATATGAACTTCAAAAAACAATTTCTACCTATTCCATATACCAAAACATCAATTAATAACTCATCTAAACACAAATATGAACTTCAAAATCACAATTCTACCTATTTCATATACCAAAACATCAATAACTCATCAAAACACAAATATGAACTTCAAAATCTCAATTCTACCTATTCCATATACCAAAACATCATTGAATAACTCACCAAAACACAAATATGAACTTCAAAATCACAATTCTAACTATCCCATATATCAAAACACAAATATGAACTGCAAAATCACAATTCTACCTATTCCATATACCAAAACATCAATAACTCATCAAAACAGAAATATGAACTTCACAATAAAAATTCTACCTATTCCATATACCAAAACATCAATCACTCATCGAAACACAAATATGAACTTCAAATCACAATTCTACCTATTCCATATAACAAAACATAATATAACTCATCAAAACACAAATATTACTTCAAAATCACAATTCTACCTATTTCATATACCAAAACATCAATAACTCATCAAAAACACAAATATGAACTTCAAAATCTCAATTCTACCTATTCCATATACCAAAACATCATTGAATAACTCACCAAAACACAAATATGAAATGCAAGATCACAATTCTACCTATTCCATATACCAAAACATCAATAACTCATCAAAACCCAAATATGAACTTCAAAAAACAATTTCTACCGATTCCATATACCAAAACATCAATTAATAACTCACCTAAACACAAATATGAACTTCAAAAAACAATTTCTACCTATTCCATATACCAAAACATCAATTAATAACTCAACAAAACACAAATATGAACTTCAAAATCACAATTCTACCTATCCCATATACCAAAACATCAATAACTCATCAAAACACAAATATGAACTTCAAAAAACAATTTCTACCTATTCCATATACCAAAACATCAATTAATAACTCATCTAAACACAAATATGAACTTCAAAATCACAATTCTACCTATTTCATATACCAAAACATCAATAACTCATCAAAACACAAATATGAACTTCAAAATCTCAATTCTACCTATTCCATATACCAAAACATCATTGAATAACTCACCAAAACACAAATATGAAATGCAAGATCACAATTCTACCTATTCCATATACCAAAACATCAATAACTCATCAAAACCCAAATATGAACTTCAAAAAACAATTTCTACCGATTCCATATACCAAAACATCAATTAATAACTCATCTAAACACAAATATGAACTTCAAAAAACAATTTCTACCGATTCCATATACCAAAACATCAATTAATAACTCATCTAAACACAAATATGAACTTCAAAATCACAATTCTACCTATTTCATATACCAAAACATCAATAACTCATCAAAACACAAATATGAACTTCAAAATCTCAATTCTACCTATTCCATATACCAAAACATCATTGAATAACTCACCAAAACACAAATATGAAATGCAAGATCACAATTCTACCTATTCCATATACCAAAACATCAATAACTCATCAAAACCCAAATATGAACTTCAAAAAACAATTTCTACCTATTCCATATACCAAAACATCAATTAATAACTCATCAAAACACAAATATTACTTCAAAATCACAATTCTACCTATTTCATATACCAAAACATCAATAACTCATCAAAAACACAAATATGAACTTCAAAATCTCAATTCTACCTATTCCATATACCAAAACATCATTGAATAACTCACCAAAACACAAATATGAAATGCAAGATCACAATTCTACCTATTCCATATACCAAAACATCAATAACTCATCAAAACCCAAATATGAACTTCAAAAAACAATTTCTACCGATTCCATATACCAAAACATCAATTAATAACTCATCTAAACACAAATATGAACTTCAAAAAACAATTTCTACCTATTCCATATACCAAAACATCAATTAATAACTCAACAAAACACAAATATGAACTTCAAAATCACAATTCTACCTATCCCATATACCAAAACATCAATAACTCATCAAAACACAAATATGAACTTCAAAAAACAATTTCTACCTATTCCATATACCAAAACATCAATTAATAACTCATCTAAACACAAATATGAACTTCAAAATCACAATTCTACCTATTTCATATACCAAAACATCAATAACTCATCAAAACACAAATATGTACTTCAAAATCTCAATTCTACCTATTCCATATACCAAAACATCAATAACTCATCAAAACACAAATATGAACTTCAAAAAACAATTTCTACCTATTCCATATACCAAAACATCAATTAATAACTCATCTAAACACAAATATGAACTTCCAAAAACAATTTCTACCTATTCCATATACCAAAACATCAATTAATAACTCAACAAAACACAAATATGAACTTCAAAATCACAATTCTACCTATCCCATATACCAAAACATCAATAACTCATCAAAACACAAATATGAACTTCAAAAAACAATTTCTACCTATTCCATATACCAAAACATCAATTAATAACTCATCTAAACACAAATATGAACTTCAAAATCACAATTCTACCTATTTCATATACCAAAACATCAATAACTCATCAAAACACAAATATGAACTTCAAAATCTCAATTCTACCTATTCCATATACCAAAACATCAATAACTCATCAAAACACAAATATGAACTTCAAAAAACAATTTCTACCTATTCCATATACCAAAACATCAATTAATAACTCATCTAAACACAAATATGAACTTCAAAATCACAATTCTACCTATTTCATATACCAAAACATCAATAACTCATCAAAAACACAAATATGAACTTCAAAATCTCAATTCTACCTATTCCATATACCAAAACATCATTGAATAACTCACCAAAACACAAATATGAAATGCAAGATCACAATTCTACCTATTCCATATACCAAAACATCAATAACTCATCAAAACCCAAATATGAACTTCAAAAAACAATTTCTACCGATTCCATATACCAAAACATCAATTAATAACTCATCTAAACACAAATATGAACTTCAAAAAACAATTTCTACCTATTCCATATACCAAAACATCAATTAATAACTCAACAAAACACAAATATGAACTTCAAAATCACAATTCTACCTATCCCATATACCAAAACATCAATAACTCATCAAAACACAAATATGAACTTCAAAAAACAATTTCTACCTATTCCATATACCAAAACATCAATTAATAACTCATCTAAACACAAATATGAACTTCAAAATCACAATTCTACCTATTTCATATACCAAAACATCAATAACTCATCAAAACACAAATATGTACTTCAAAATCTCAATTCTACCTATTCCATATACCAAAACATCAATAACTCATCAAAACACAAATATGAACTTCAAAAAACAATTTCTACCTATTCCATATACCAAAACATCAATTAATAACTCATCTAAACACAAATATGAACTTCAAAATCACAATACTACCTATCCCATATTCCAAAACATCAATAACTCATCAAAACACAAATATGAACTTTAAAATCACAATAATACCTATTCCATATACCAAAACATCAATCAATAACTCAAAAAAACACAAATATGAACTTCACAATAAAAATTCTACCTATTCCATATACCAAAACATCAATAACTCATCAAAACACAAATATAAACTTCAAAATCACAATTCTACCTATTTCATATAACAAAACATAATATAACTCATCAAAACACAAATATGAACTTCACAATAAAAATTCTACCTATTCCATATACCAAAACATCAATCACTCATCGAAACACAAATATGAACTTCAAATCACAATTCTACCTATTCCATATAACAAAACATAATATAACTCATCAAAACACAAATATTACTTCAAAATCACAATTCTACCTATTTCATATACCAAAACATCAATAACTCATCAAAAACACAAATATGAACTTCAAAATCTCAATTCTACCTATTCCATATACCAAAACATCATTGAATAACTCACCAAAACACAAATATGAAATGCAAGATCACAATTCTACCTATTCCATATACCAAAACATCAATAACTCATCAAAACCCAAATATGAACTTCAAAAAACAATTTCTACCGATTCCATATACCAAAACATCAATTAAGAACTCATCTAAACACAAATATGAACTTCCAAAAACAATTTCTACCTATTCCATATACCAAAACATCAATTAATAACTCAACAAAACACAAATATGAACTTCAAAATCACAATTCTACCTATCCCATATACCAAAACATCAATAACTCATCAAAACACAAATATGAACTTCAAAAAACAATTTCTACCTATTCCATATACCAAAACATCAATTAATAACTCATCTAAACACAAATATGAACTTCAAAATCACAATTCTACCTATTTCATATACCAAAACATCAATAACTCATCAAAACACAAATATGAACTTCAAAATCTCAATTCTACCTATTCCATATACCAAAACATCAATAACTCATCAAAACACAAATATGAACTTCAAAAAACAATTTCTACCTATTCCATATACCAAAACATCAATTAATAACTCATCTAAACACAAATATGAACTTCAAAATCACAATACTACCTATCCCATATACCAAAACATCAATAACTCATCAAAACACAAATATGAACTTTAAAATCACAATAATACCTATTCCATATACCAAAACATCAATCAATAACTCAAAAAAACACAAATATGAACTTCACAATAAAAATTCTACCTATTCCATATACCAAAACATCAATAGCTCATCAAAACACAAATATGAACTTCAAAATCTCAATTCTACCTATTCCACATACCAAAACATCAATAAATCATCAAAACACAAATATGAACTTCAAAATCTCAATTCTACCTATTCCACATACCAAAACATCAATGAATAACTCATCCAAAACACAAATATGAACTTCAAAACCACAATACTACCTATCCCATATACCAAAACATCAATAACTCATCAAAACACAAATATGAACTTTAAAATCACAATAATACCTATTCCATTTACCAAAACATCAATAACTCATAAAAACACAAATATAAACTTCAAAATCAGAATTCTGCCTATTCCATATACCAAAACATCAATAACTCATCAAAACAGAAATATGAACTTCACAATAAAAATTCTACCTATTCCATATACCAAAACATCCATAACTCATAAAAACACAAATATAAACTTCAAAATCACAATTCTACCTATTCCATATAACAAAACATAATATAACTCATCAAAACACAAATATGAACTTCAGAATAAAAATTCTACCTATTCCATATACCAAAACATCAATAGCTCATCAAAACACAAATATGAACTTCAAAATCAGAATTCTGCCTATTCCATATACCAAAACATCAATAACTCATCAAAACAGAAATATGAACTTCACAATAAAAATTCTACCTATTCCATATACCAAAACATCAATCACTCATCAAAACACAAATATAAACTTCAAAATCACAATTCTACCTATTCCATATAACAAAAGATAATATAACTCATCAAAACACAAATATGAACTTCACAATAAATTCTACCTATTCCATATACCAAAACATCAATAGCTCATCAAAACACAAATATGAACTTCAAAATCACAATTCTACCTATTCCATATACCAAAACATCAATTACTCATCAATACACAAATATGAACTTCACAATAAAAACTCTACCTATTCCATATACCAAAACATCAATAGCTCATCAAAACACAAATATGAACTTCAAAATCACAATTCTGTCTATTCCTTATACCAAAACATCAATAACTCATCAAAACACAAATATGAACTTCAAAATCTCAATTCTACCTATTCCATATACCAAAACATCAATAACTCATCAAAACACAAATATGAACTTCGAAAAACAATTTCTACCTATTCCATATACCAAAACATCAATTAATAACTCATCTAAACACAAATATGAACTTCAAAATCACAATTCTACCTATCCCATATACCAAAACATCAATAACTCATCAAAACACAAATATGAACTTTAAAATCACAATACTACCTATTCCATATACCAAAACATCAATCAATAACTCAAAAAAAACACAAATATGAACTTCACAATAAAAATTCTACCTATTCCATATACCAAAACATCAATAACTCATCAAAACACAAATATAAACTTCAAAATCACAATTCTACCTATTCCATATAACAAAACATAATATAACTCATCAAAACACAAATATAAACTTCACATTAAAAATTCTACCTATTCCATATACCAAAACATCAATAGCTCATCAAAACACAAATATGAACTTCAAAATCACAATTCTACCTATTCCATATACCAAAACATCAATTACTCATCAATACACAAATATGAACTTCACAATAAAAACTCTACCTATTCCCTATACCAAAACATCAATAGCTCATCAAAACACAAATATGAACTTCAAAATCACAATTCTGCCTATTCCATATACCAAAACATCAATAACTCATCAAAACACAAATATGAACTTCAAAATCACAATTCTACCTATTCCATATACCAAAACATCAATAACTCATCAAAACACAAATATGAACTTCAAAAAACAATTTCTACCTATTCCATATACAAAAACATCAATTAATAACTCATCAAAACACAAATATGAACTTCAAAATCACAATTCTACCTATCCCATATATCAAAACACAAATATGAACTGCAAAATCACAATTCTACCTATTCCATATACCAAAAAATCAATAACTCATCAAAACAGAAATATGAACTTCACAATAAAAATTCTACCTATTCCATATACCAAAACATCAATTAATAACTCATCAAAACACAAATATGAACTTCAAATCACAATTCTTCAAAACACAATTTCTAACTATTCCATATACCAAAACATCAATAACTCATCAAAACACAAATATGAACTTCAAAATCACAATTCTACCTATTCCATATAACAAAACATCAATGAATAACTAATCAAAAAACAAATATGAACTTCAAAATCACAATTCTACCTATTCCATATACCAAAACATCAATAACTGATCAAAACACAAATATGAACTTCAAAACACAATTTCTATCTATTCCATATACCAAAACATCAATAACTCATCAAAACACAAATATGAACTTCGAAAAACAATTTCTACCTATTCCATATTACCAAAACATCAATTAATAACTCATCTAAACACAAATATGAACTTCAAAATCACAATTCTACCTATCCCATATACCAAAACATCAATAACTCATCAAAACACAAATATGAACTTTAAAATCACAATACTACCTATTCCATATACCAAAACATCAATCAATAACTCAAAAAAACACAAATATGAACTTCACAATAAAAATTCTACCTATTCCATATACCAAAACATCAATCACTCATCAAAACACAAATATGAACTTCAAATCACAATTCTACCTATTCCATATAACAAAACATAATATAACTCATCAAAACACAAATATTACTTCAAAATCACAATTCTACCTATTTCATATACCAAAACATCAATAACTTATCAAAAACACAAATATGAACTTCAAAATCTCAATTCTACCTATTCCATATACCAAAACATCATTGAATAACTCACCAAAACACAAATATGAAATGCAAGATCACAATTCTACCTATTCCATATACCAAAACATCAATAACTCATCAAAACACAAATATGAACTTCGAAAAACAATTTCTACCTATTCCATATACCAAAACATCAATTAATAACTCATCTAAACACAAATATGAACTTCAAAATCACAATTCTACCTATCCCATATACCAAAACATCAATAACTCATCAAAACACAAATATGAACTTTAAAATCACAATTCTACCTATTCCATATACCAAAACATCAATCAATAACTCAAAAAAACACAAATATGAACTTCACAATAAAAATTCTACCTATTCCATATACCAAAACATCAATAACTCATCAAAACACAAATATAAACTTCAAAATCACAATTCTACCTATTCCATATAACAAAACATAATATAACTCATCAAAACACAAATATGAACTTCACATTAAAAATTCTACCTATTCCATATACCAAAACATCAATAGCTCATCAAAACACAAATATGAACTTCAAAATCACAATTCTACCTATTCCATATACCAAAACATCAATTACTCATCAATACACAAATATGAACTTCACAATAAAAACTCTACCTATTTCATATACCAAAACATCAATAGCTCATCAAAACACAAATATGAACTTCAAAATCACAATTCTGCCTATTCCATATACCAAAACATCAATAACTCATCAAAACACAAATATGAACTTCAAAATCACAATTCTACCTATTCCATATACCAAAACATCAATAACTCATCACAACACAAATATGAACTTCAAAAAACAATTTCTACCTATTCCATATACAAAAACATCAATTAATAACTCATCAAAACACAAATATGAACTTCAAAATCACAATTCTACCTATCCCATATATCAAAACATCAATAACTCATCAAAAACACAAATATGAACTTCAAAATCTCAATTCTACCTATTCCATATACCAAAACATCATTGAATAACTCACCAAAACACAAATATGAAATGCAAGATCACAATTCTACCTATTCCATATACCAAAACATCAATAACTCATCAAAACCCAAATATGAACTTCAAAAAACAATTTCTACCGATTCCATATAACAAAACATCAATTAATAACTCATCTAAACACAAATATGAACTTCAAAAAACAATTTCTACCTATTCCATATACCAAAACATCAATTAATAACTCAACAAAACACAAATATGAACTTCAAAATCACAATTCTACCAATCCCATATACCAAAACATCAATAACTCATCAAAACACAAATATGAACTTCAAAATCACAATTCTACCTATTCCATATACCAAAACATCAATTACTCATCAAAACACAAATATAAACTTCACAATAAAAACTCTACCTATTCCATATACCAAAACATCAATAGCTCATCAAAACACAAATATGAACTTCAAAATCACAATTCTACCTATTCCATATAACAAAACATCAATCAAAAACTCAAAAAAACACAAATATGAACTTCACAATAAAAATTCTACCTATTCCATATACCAAAACATCAATAACTCATCAAAACACAAATATGAACTTCACATTAAAAATTCTACCTATTCCATATACCAAAACATCAATAGCTCATCAAAACACAAATATGAACTTCAAAATCACAATTCTACCTATTCCATATACCAAAACATCAATTACTCATCAAAACACAAATATGAACTTCACAATAAAAACTCTACCTATTCCATATACCAAAACATCAATAGCTCATCAAAACACAAATATGAACTTCAAAATCACAATTCTACCTATTCCATATAACAAAACATCAATCAAAAACTCAAAAAAACACAAATATGAACTTCACAATAAAAATTCTACCTATTCCATATACCAAAACATCAATAACTCATCAAAACACAAATATAAACTTCAAAATCACAATTCTACCTATTCCATATAACAAAACATAATATAACTCATCAAAACACAAATATGAACTTCACATTAAAAATTCTACCTATTCCATATACCGAAACATCAATAGCTCATCAAAACACAAATATGAACTTCAAAATCACAATTCTACCTATTCCATATACCAAAACATCAATTACTCATCAAAACACAAATATAAACTTCACAATAAAAACTCTACCTATTCCATATACCAAAACATCAATAGCTCATCAAAACACAAATATGAACTTCAAAATCACAATTCTACCTATTCCATATAACAAAACATCAATCAAAAACTCAAAAAAACACAAATATGAACTTCACAATAAAAATTCTACCTATTCCATATACCAAAACATCAATAACTCATCAAAACACAAATATGAACTTCACATTAAAAATTCTACCTATTCCATATACCAAAACATCAATAGCTCATCAAAACACAAATATGAACTTCAAAATCACAATTCTACCTATTCCATATACCAAAACATCAATTACTCATCAAAACACAAATATGAACTTCACAATAAAAACTCTACCTATTCCATATACCAAAACATCAATAGCTCATCAAAACACAAATATGAACTTCAAAATCACAATTCTACCTATTCCATATAACAAAACATCAATCAAAAACTCAAAAAAACACAAATATGAACTTCACAATAAAAATTCTACCTATTCCATATACCAAAACATCAATAACTCATCAAAACACAAATATAAACTTCAAAATCACAATTCTACCTATTCCATATAACAAAACATAATATAACTCATCAAAACACAAATATGAACTTCACATTAAAAATTCTACCTATTCCATATACCAAAACATCAATAGCTCATCAAAACACAAATATGAACTTCAAAATCACAATTCTACCTATTCCATATAACAAAACATCAATCAAAAACTCAAAAAAACACAAATATGAACTTCACAATAAAAATTCTACCTATTCCATATACCAAAACATCAATAACTCATCAAAACACAAATATAAACTTCAAAATCACAATTCTACCTATTCCATATAACAAAACATAATATAACTCATCAAAACACAAATATGAACTTCACATTAAAAATTCTACCTATTCCATATACCGAAACATCAATAGCTCATCAAAACACAAATATGAACTTCAAAATCACAATTCTACCTATTCCATATACCAAAACATCAATTACTCATCAAAACACAAATATAAACTTCACAATAAAAACTCTACCTATTCCATATACCAAAACATCAATAGCTCATCAAAACACAAATATGAACTTCAAAATCACAATTCTACCTATTCCATATAACAAAACATCAATCAAAAACTCAAAAAAACACAAATATGAACTTCACAATAAAAATTCAACCTATTCCATATACCAAAACATCAATAACTCATCAAAACACAAATATGAACTTCACATTAAAAATTCTACCTATTCCATATACCAAAACATCAATAGCTCATCAAAACACAAATATGAACTTCAAAATCACAATTCTACCTATTCCATATACCAAAACATCAATTACTCATCAAAACACAAATATGAACTTCACAATAAAAACTCTACCTATTCCATATACCAAAACATCAATAGCTCATCAAAACACAAATATGAACTTCAAAATCACAATTCTACCTATTCCATATAACAAAACATCAATCAAAAACTCAAAAAAACACAAATATGAACTTCACAATAAAAATTCTACCTATTCCATATACCAAAACATCAATAACTCATCAAAACACAAATATAAACTTCAAAATCACAATTCTACCTATTCCATATAACAAAACATAATATAACTCATCAAAACACAAATATGAACTTCACATTAAAAATTCTACCTATTCCATATACCGAAACATCAATAGCTCATCAAAACACAAATATGAACTTCAAAATCACAATTCTACCTATTCCATATACCAAAACATCAATTACTCATCAAAACACAAATATGAACTTCACAATAAAAACTCTACCTATTCCATATACCAAAACATCAATAGCTCATCAAAACACAAATATGAACTTCAAAATCACAATTCTACCTATTCCATATACCAAAACGTCAATAACTCATCAAAACACAAATATGAACTTCAAAAAACAATTTCTACCTATTCCATATACAAAAACATCATTTAATAACTCATCAAAACACAAATATGAACTTCAAAATCACAATTCTAACTATCCCATATATCAAAACACAAATATGAACTGCAAAATCACAATTCTACCTATTCCATATACCAAAACATCAATAACTCATCAAAAACACAAATATGAACTTCAAAATCTCAATTCTACCTATTCCATATACCAAAACATCATTGAATAACTCACCAAAACACAAATATGAAATGCAAGATCACAATTCTACCTATTCCATATACCAAAACATCAATAGCTCATCAAAACCCAAATATGAACTTCAAAAAACAATTTCTACCGATTCCATATACCAAAACATCAATAAATAACTCATCTAAACACAAATATGAACTTCAAAAAACAATTTCTACCTATTCCATATACCAAAACATCAATTAATAACTCAACAAAACACAAATATGAACTTCAAAATCACAATTCTACTTATCCCATATACCAAAACATCAATAACTCATCAAAACACAAATATGAACTTTAAAATCACAATACTACCTATTCCATATACCAAAACATAATATAACTCATCAAAACACAAATATGAACTTCACATTAAAAATTCTACCTATTCCATATACCAAAACATCAATAGCTCATCAAAACACAAATATGAACTTCAAAATCACAATTCTACCTATTCCATATACCAAAACATCAATTACTCATCAAAACACAAATATGAACTTCACAATAAAAACTCTACCTATTCCATATACCAAAACATCAATAGCTCATCAAAACACAAATATGAACTTCAAAATCACAATTCTACCTATTCCATATAACAAAACATCAATCAAAAACTCAAAAAAACACAAATATGAACTTCACAATAAAAATTCTACCTATTCCATATACCAAAACATCAATAACTCATCAAAACACAAATATAAACTTCAAAATCACAATTCTACCTATTCCATATAACAAAACATAATATAACTCATCAAAACACAAATATGAACTTCACAATAAAAATTCTACCTATTCCATATACCAAAACATCAATAGCTCATCAAAACACAAATATGAACTTCAAAATCACAATTCTACCTATTCCATATACCAAAACATCAATTACTCATCAAAACACAAATATGAACTTCACAATAAAAATTCTACCTATTCCATATACCAAAACATCCATAGCTCATCAAAACACAAATATGAACTTCAAAATCACAATTCTACCTATTCCATATACCAAAACATCAATAACTCATCAAATCACAAATATGAACTTCAAAATCTCAATTCTACCTATTCCATATACCAAAACATCAATAACTCATCAAAACAAAAATATGAACTTCAAAAAACAATTTCTACCTATTCCATATACCAAAACATCAATTAATAACTCATCAAAACACAAATATGAACTTCACATTAAAAATTCTACCTATTCCATATACCAAAACATCAATAGCTCATCAAAACACAAATATGAAATTCAAAATCACAATTCTACCTATTTCATATAACAAAACATAATATAACTCATCAAAACACAAATATGAACTTCACAATAAAAATTCTACCTATTCCATATACCAAAACATCAATAGTTCATCAAAACACAAATATTAACTTCAAAATCACAATTCTACCTATTCCATAAACCAAAACATCAATAACTCATCAAAACACAAACATGAACTTCAAAATCACAATTCTACCTATTCCATATAACAAAACATCAATAACTCATAAAAACACAAACATGAACTTCAAAATCACAATTCTACCTATTCCATATACCAAAACATCAATAACTCATCAAAACACAAATATGAACTTCAAAATCTCAATTCTACCTATTCCACATACCAAAACATCAATAACTCATCAAAACACAAATATGAACTTCAAAATCTCAATTCTACCTATTCCACATACCAAAACATCAATGAATAACTCATCCAAAACACAAATATGAACTGTAAAATCACAATTCTACCTATTCCATATACCAAAACATCAATAACTCATCAAAACAGAAATATGAACTTCACAATAAAAATCTACCTATTCCATATACCAAAACATCAATCACTCATCAAAACACAAATATGAACTTCAAATCACAATTCTACCTATTCCATATAACAAAACATAATATAACTCATCAAAACACAAATATTACTTCAAAATCACAATTCTACCTATTTCATATACCAAAACATCAATAACTCATCAAAAACACAAATATGAACTTCAAAATCTCAATTCTACCTATTCCATATACCAAAACATCATTGAATAACTCACCAAAACACAAATATGAAATGCAAGATCACAATTCTACCTATTCCATATACCAAAACATCAATAACTCATCAAAACAAAAATATGAACTTCAAAAAACAATTTCTACCTATTCCATATACCAAAACATCAATTAATAACTCATCAAAACACAAATATGAACTTCAAATTCACAAATCTGCAAAACACAATTTCTAACTATTCCATATACCAAAACATCAATAACTCATCAAAACACAAATATGAACTTCAAAATCACAATTCTACCTATTCCATATAACAAAACATAATATAACTCATCTAAACACAAATATGAACTTCAAAATCACAATTCTACCTATCCCATATACCAAAACATCAATAACTCATCAAAACACAAATATGAACTTCAAAATCTCAATTCTACCTATTCCATATACCAAAACATCAATGAATAACTAATCAAAAAACAAATATGAACTTCAAAATCACAATTCTACCTATTCCATATACCAAAACATCAATAACTGATCAAAACACAAATATGAACTTCAAAACACAATTTCTATCTATTCCATATACCAAAACATGAATAACTCATCAAAACACAAATATGAACTTCAAAAAACAATTTCTACCTATTCCATATACCAAAACATCAATTAATAACACATCAAAACACAAATATGAACTTCAAAATCACAATTCTACCTATCCCATATACCAAAACATCAATCAATAACTCATCAAAACACAAATATGAACTTTAAAATCACAATAATACCTATTCCATATACCAAAACATCAATCAGTAACTCAAAAAAACACAAATATGAACTTCACAATAAAAATTCTACCTATTCCATATACCAAAACATCAATAACTCATCAAAACACAAATATAAACTTCAAAATCACAATTCTACCTATTTCATATAACAAAACATAATATAACTCATCAAAACACAAATATGAACTTCACAATAAAAATTCTACCTATTCCATATACCAAAACATCAATAGTTCATCAAAACACAAATATTAACTTCAAAATCACAATTCTACCTATTCCATAAACCAAAACATCAATAACTCATCAAAACACAAACATGAACTTCAAAATCACAATTCTACCTATTCCATATAACAAAACATCAATAACTCATCAAAACACAAACATGAACTTCAAAATCACAATTCTACCTATTCCATATACCAAAACATCAATAACTCATCAAAACACAAATATGAACTTCAAAATCTCAATTCTACCTATTCCACATACCAAAACATCAATAACTCATCAAAACACAAATATGAACTTCAAAATCTCAATTCTACCTATTCCACATACCAAAACATCAATAGCTCATCAAAACACAAATATGAAATTCAAAATCACAATTCTACCTATTTCATATAACAAAACATAATATAACTCATCAAAACACAAATATGAACTTCACAATAAAAATTCTACCTATTCCATATACCAAAACATCAATAGTTCATCAAAACACAAATATTAACTTCAAAATCACAATTCTACCTATTCCATAAACCAAAACATCAATAACTCATCAAAACACAAACATGAACTTCAAAATCACAATTCTACCTATTCCACATACCAAAACATCAATGAATAACTCATCCAAAACACAAATATGAACTGTAAAATCACAATTCTACCTATTCCATATACCAAAACATCAATAACTCATCAAAACAGAAATATGAACTTCACAATAAAAATCTACCTATTCCATATACCAAAACATCAATCACTCATCAAAACACAAATATGAACTTCAAATCACAATTCTACCTATTCCATATAACAAAACATAATATAACTCATCAAAACACAAATATTACTTCAAAATCACAATTCTACCTATTTCATATACCAAAACATCAATAACTCATCAAAAACACAAATATGAACTTCAAAATCTCAATTCTACCTATTCCATATACCAAAACATCATTGAATAACTCACCAAAACACAAATATGAAATGCAAGATCACAATTCTACCTATTCCATATACCAAAACATCAATAACTCATCAAAACAAAAATATGAACTTCAAAAAACAATTTCTACCTATTCCATATACCAAAACATCAATAACTCATCAAAACACAAATATGAACTTCAAAATCTCAATTCTACCTATTCCACATACCAAAACATCAATGAATAACTCATCCAAAACACAAATATGAACTGTAAAATCACAATTCTACCTATTCCATATACCAAAACATCAATAACTCATCAAAACAGAAATATGAACTTCACAATAAAAATCTACCTATTCCATATACCAAAACATCAATCACTCATCAAAACACAAATATGAACTTCAAATCACAATTCTACCTATTCCATATAACAAAACATAATATAACTCATCAAAACACAAATATTACTTCAAAATCACAATTCTACCTATTTCATATACCAAAACATCAATAACTCATCAAAAACACAAATATGAACTTCAAAATCTCAATTCTACCTATTCCATATACCAAAACATCATTGAATAACTCACCAAAACACAAATATGAAATGCAAGATCACAATTCTACCTATTCCATATACCAAAACATCAATAACTCATCAAAACAAAAATATGAACTTCAAAAAACAATTTCTACCTATTCCATATACCAAAACATCAATTAATAACTCATCAAAACACAAATATGAACTTCAAATTCACAAATCTGCAAAACACAATTTCTAACTATTCCATATACCAAAACATCAATAACTCATCAAAACACAAATATGAACTTCAAAATCACAATTCTACCTATTCCATATAACAAAACATAATATAACTCATCTAAACACAAATATGAACTTCAAAATCACAATTCTACCTATCCCATATACCAAAACATCAATAACTCATCAAAACACAAATATGAACTTCAAAATCTCAATTCTACCTATTCCATATACCAAAACATCAATGAATAACTAATCAAAAAACAAATATGAACTTCAAAATCACAATTCTACCTATTCCATATACCAAAACATCAATAACTGATCAAAACACAAATATGAACTTCAAAACACAATTTCTATCTATTCCATATACCAAAACATGAATAACTCATCAAAACACAAATATGAACTTCAAAAAACAATTTCTACCTATTCCATATACCAAAACATCAATTAATAACACATCAAAACACAAATATGAACTTCAAAATCACAATTCTACCTATCCCATATACCAAAACATCAATCAATAACTCATCAAAACACAAATATGAACTTTAAAATCACAATAATACCTATTCCATATACCAAAACATCAATCAGTAACTCAAAAAAACACAAATATGAACTTCACAATAAAAATTCTACCTATTCCATATACCAAAACATCAATAACTCATCAAAACACAAATATAAACTTCAAAATCACAATTCTACCTATTTCATATAACAAAACATAATATAACTCATCAAAACACAAATATGAACTTCACAATAAAAATTCTACCTATTCCATATACCAAAACATCAATAGTTCATCAAAACACAAATATTAACTTCAAAATCACAATTCTACCTATTCCATAAACCAAAACATCAATAACTCATCAAAACACAAACATGAACTTCAAAATCACAATTCTACCTATTCCATATAACAAAACATCAATAACTCATCAAAACACAAACATGAACTTCAAAATCACAATTCTACCTATTCCATATACCAAAACATCAATAACTCATCAAAACACAAATATGAACTTCAAAATCTCAATTCTACCTATTCCACATACCAAAACATCAATAACTCATCAAAACACAAATATGAACTTCAAAATCTCAATTCTACCTATTCCACATACCAAAACATCAATGAATAACTCATCCAAAACACAAATATGAACTGCAAAATCACAATTCTGCCTATTCCATATACCAAAACATCAATAACTCATCAAAACAGAAATATGAACTTCACAATAAAAATTCTACCTATTCCATATACCAAAACATCAATCACTCATCAAAACACAAATATAAACTTCAAAATCACAATTCTACCTATTCCATATAACAAAAGATAATATAACTCATCAAAACACAAATATGAACTTCACAATAAAAATTCTACCTATTCCATATACCAAAACATCAATAGCTCATCAAAACACAATTATGAACTTCAAAATCACAATTCTACCTATTCCATATACCAAAACATCATTGAATAACTCACCAAAACACAAATATGAAATGCAAGATCACAATTCTACCTATTCCATATACCAAAACATCAATAACTCATCAAAACAAAAATATGAACTTCAAAAAACAATTTCTACCTATTCCATATACCAAAACATCAATTAATAACTCATCAAAACACAACTATGAACTTCAAATTCACAAATCTGCAAAACACAATTTCTAACTATTCCATATACCAAAACATCAATAACTCATCAAAACACAAATATGAACTTCAAAATCACAATTCTACCTATTCCATATAACAAAACATAATATAACTCATCTAAACACAAATATGAACTTCAAAATCACAATTCTACCTATCCCATATACCAAAACGTCAATAACTCATCAAAACACAAATATGAACTTCAAAATCTCAATTCTACCTATTCCATATACCAAAACATCAATGAATAACTAATCAAAAAACAAATATGAACTTCAAAATCACAATTCTACCTATTCCATATACCAAAACATCAATAACTGATCAAAACACAAATATGAACTTCAAAACACAATTTCTATCTATTCCATATACCAAAACATGAATAACTCATCAAAACACAAATATGAACTTCAAAAAACAATTTCTACCTATTCCATATACCAAAACATCAATTAATAACACATCAAAACACAAATATGAACTTCAAAATCACAATTCTACCTATCCCATATACCAAAACATCAATCAATAACTCATCAAAACACAAATATGAACTTTAAAATCACAATAATACCTATTCCATATACCAAAACATCAATCAGTAACTCAAAAAAACACAAATATGAACTTCACAATAAAAATTCTACCTATTCCATATACCAAAACATCAATAACTCATCAAAACACAAATATAAACTTCAAAATCACAATTCTACCTATTTCATATAACAAAACATAATATAACTCATCAAAACACAAATATGAACTTCACAATAAAAATTCTACCTATTCCATATACCAAAACATCAATAGTTCATCAAAACACAAATATTAACTTCAAAATCACAATTCTACCTATTCCATAAACCAAAACATCAATAACTCATCAAAACACAAACATGAACTTCAAAATCACAATTCTACCTATTCCATATAACAAAACATCAATAACTCATCAAAACACAAACATGAACTTCAAAATCACAATTCTACCTATTCCATATACCAAAACATCAATAACTCATCAAAACACAAATATGAACTTCAAAATCTCAATTCTACCTATTCCACATACCAAAACATCAATAACTCATCAAAACACAAATATGAACTTCAAAATCTCAATTCTACCTATTCCACATACCAAAACATCAATGAATAACTCATCCAAAACACAAATATGAACTGCAAAATCACAATTCTGCCTATTCCATATACCAAAACATCAATAACTCATCAAAACAGAAATATGAACTTCACAATAAAAATTCTACCTATTCCATATACCAAAACATCAATCACTCATCAAAACACAAATATAAACTTCAAAATCACAATTCTACCTATTCCATATAACAAAAGATAATATAACTCATCAAAACACAAATATGAACTTCACAATAAAAATTCTACCTATTCCATATACCAAAACATCAATAGCTCATCAAAACACAATTATGAACTTCAAAATCACAATTCTACCTATTCCATATACCAAAACATCAATTACTCATCAATACACAAATATGAACTTCACAATAAAAACTCTACCTATTCCATATACCAAAACATCAATAGCTCATCAAAACACAAATATGAACTTCAAAATCACAATTCTGTCTATTCCTTATACCAAAACATCAATAACTCATCAAAACACAAATATGAACTTCAAAATCTCAATTCTACCTATTCCATATACCAAAACATCATTGAATAACTCACCAAAACACAAATATGAAATGCAAGATCACAATTCTACCTATTCCATATACCAAAACATCAATAACTCATCAAAACACAAATATGAACTTCGAAAAACAATTTCTACCTATTCCATATACCAAAACATCAATTAATAACTCATCTAAACACAAATATGAACTTCAAAATCACAATTCTACCTATCCCATATACCAAAACATCAATAACTCATCAAAACACAAATATGAACTTTAAAATCACAATACTACCTATTCCATATACCAAAACATCAATCAATAACTCAAAAAAACACAAATATGAACTTCACAATAAATATTCTACCTATTCCATATACCAAAACATCAATAACTCATCAAAACACAAATATAAACTTCAAAATCACAATTCTACCTATTCCATATAACAAAACATAATATAACTCATCAAAACACAAATATAAACTTCACATTAAAAATTCTACCTATTCCATATACCAAAACATCAATAGCTCATCAAAACACAAATGAACTTCAAAATCACAATTCTACCTATTCCATATACCAAAACATCAATTACTCATCAATACACAAATATGAACTTCACAATAAAAACTCTACCTATTCCCTATACCAAAACATCAATAGCTCATCAAAACACAAATATGAACTTCAAAATCACAATTCTGCCTATTCCATATACCAAAACATCAATAACTCATCAAAACACAAATATGAACTTCAAAATCACAATTCTACCTATTCCATATACCAAAACATCAATAACTCATCAAAACACAAATATGAACTTCAAAAAACAATTTCTACCTATTCCATATACAAAAACATCAATTAATAACTCATCAAAACACAAATATGAACTTCAAAATCACAATTCTACCTATCCCATATATCAAAACACAAATATGAACTGCAAAATCACAATTCTACCTATTCCATATACCAAAAAATCAATAACTCATCAAAACAGAAATATGAACTTCACAATAAAAATTCTACCTATTCCATATCCAAAACATCAATTAATAACTCATCAAAACACAAATATGAACTTCAAATCACAATTCTTCAAAACACAATTTCTAACTATTCCATATACCAAAACATCAATAACTCATCAAAACACAAATATGAACTTCAAAATCACAATTCTACCTATTCCATATAACAAAACATAATATAACTAATCAAAACACAAATATGAATTTCAAAATCACAATTCTACCTATCCCATATACCAAAACATCAATAACTCATCAAAACACAAATATGAACTTCAAAATCTCAATTCTACCTATTCTATATACCAAAACATCAATGAATAACTAATCAAAAAACAAATATGAACTTCAAAATCACAATTCTACCTATTCCATATACCAAAACATCAATAACTGATCAAAACACAAATATGAACTTCAAAACACAATTTCTATCTATTCCATATACCAAAACATCAATAACTCATCAAAACACAAATATGAACTTCGAAAAACAATTTCTACCTATTCCATATTACCAAAACATCAATTAATAACTCATCTAAACACAAATATGAACTTCAAAATCACAATTCTACCTATCCCATATACCAAAACATCAATAACTCATCAAAACACAAATATGAACTTTAAAATCACAATACTACCTATTCCATATACCAAAACATCAATCAATAACTCAAAAAAACACAAATATGAACTTCACAATAAAAATTCTACCTATTCCATATACCAAAACATCAATCACTCATCAAAACACAAATATGAACTTCAAATCACAATTCTACCTATTCCATATAACAAAACATAATATAACTCATCAAAACACAAATATTACTTCAAAATCACAATTCTACCTATTTCATATACCAAAACATCAATAACTTATCAAAAACACAAATATGAACTTCAAAATCTCAATTCTACCTATTCCATATACCAAAACATCATTGAATAACTCACCAAAACACAAATATGAAATGCAAGATCACAATTCTACCTATTCCATATACCAAAACATCAATAACTCATCAAAACACAAATATGAACTTCGAAAAACAATTTCTACCTATTCCATATACCAAAACATCAATTAATAACTCATCTAAACACAAATATGAACTTCAAAATCACAATTCTACCTATCCCATATACCAAAACATCAATAACTCATCAAAACACAAATATGAACTTTAAAATCACAATACTACCTATTCCATATACCAAAACATCAATCAATAACTCAAAAAAACACAAATATGAACTTCACAATAAAAATTCTACCTATTCCATATACCAAAACATCAATAACTCATCAAAACACAAATATAAACTTCAAAATCACAATTCTACCTATTCCATATAACAAAACATAATATAACTCATCAAAACACAAATATGAACTTCACATTAAAAATTCTACCTATTCCATATACCAAAACATCAATAGCTCATCAAAACACAAATATGAACTTCAAAATCACAATTCTACCTATTCCATATACCAAAACATCAATTACTCATCAATACACAAATATGAACTTCAAAATCACAATTCTGTCTATTCCTTATACCAAAACATCAATAACTCATCAAAACACAAATATGAACTTCAAAATCTCAATTCTACCTATCCCATATACCAAAACATCAATTACTCATCAATACACAAATATGAACTTCACAATAAAAACTCTACCTATTCCCTATACCAAAACATCAATAGCTCATCAAAACACAAATATGAACTTCAAATCACAATTCTACCTATTCCATATAACAAAACATAATATAACTCATCAAAACACAAATATTACTTCAAAATCACAATTCTACCTATTTCATATACCAAAACATCAATAACTCATCAAAAACACAAATATGAACTTCAAAATCTCAATTCTACCTATTCCATATACCAAAACATCATTGAATAACTCACCAAAACACAAATATGAAATGCAAGATCACAATTCTACCTATTCCATATACCAAAACATCAATAACTCATCAAAACAAAAATATGAACTTCAAAAAACAATTTCTACCTATTCCATATACCAAAACATCAATTAATAACTCATCAAAACACAAATATGAACTTCAAATTCACAAATCTGCAAAACACAATTTCTAACTATTCCATATACCAAAACATCAATAACTCATCAAAACACAAATATGAACTTCAAAATCACAATTCTACCTATTCCATATAACAAAACATAATATAACTCATCTAAACACAAATATGAACTTCAAAATCACAATTCTACCTATCCCATATACCAAAACATCAATAACTCATCAAAACACAAATATGAACTTTAAAATCACAATACTACCTATTCCATATACCAAAACATCAATCAATAACTCAAAAAAACACAAATATGAACTTCACAATAAAAATTCTACCTATTCCATATACCAAAACATCAATAACTCATCAAAACACAAATATAAACTTCAAAATCACAATTCTACCTATTCCATATAACAAAACATAATATAACTCATCAAAACACAAATATGAACTTCACATTAAAAATTCTACCTATTCCATATACCAAAACATCAATAGCTCATCAAAACACAAATATGAACTTCAAAATCACAATTCTACCTATTCCATATACCAAAACATCAATTACTCATCAATACACAAATATGAACTTCAAAATCACAATTCTGTCTATTCCTTATACCAAAACATCAATAACTCATCAAAACACAAATATGAACTTCAAAATCTCAATTCTACCTATCCCATATACCAAAACATCAATTACTCATCAATACACAAATATGAACTTCACAATAAAAACTCTACCTATTCCCTATACCAAAACATCAATAGCTCATCAAAACACAAATATGAACTTCAAATCACAATTCTACCTATTCCATATAACAAAACATAATATAACTCATCAAAACACAAATATTACTTCAAAATCACAATTCTACCTATTTCATATACCAAAACATCAATAACTCATCAAAAACACAAATATGAACTTCAAAATCTCAATTCTACCTATTCCATATACCAAAACATCATTGAATAACTCACCAAAACACAAATATGAAATGCAAGATCACAATTCTACCTATTCCATATACCAAAACATCAATAACTCATCAAAACAAAAATATGAACTTCAAAAAACAATTTCTACCTATTCCATATACCAAAACATCAATTAATAACTCATCAAAACACAAATATGAACTTCAAATTCACAAATCTGCAAAACACAATTTCTAACTATTCCATATACCAAAACATCAATAACTCATCAAAACACAAATATGAACTTCAAAATCACAATTCTACCTATTCCATATAACAAAACATAATATAACTCATCTAAACACAAATATGAACTTCAAAATCACAATTCTACCTATCCCATATACCAAAACATCAATAACTCATCAAAACACAAATATGAACTTCAAAATCTCAATTCTACCTATTCCATATACCAAAACATCAATGAATAACTAATCAAAAAACAAATATGAACTTCAAAATCACAATTCTACCTATTCCATATACCAAAACATCAATAACTGATCAAAACACAAATATGAACTTCAAAACACAATTTCTATCTATTCCATATACCAAAACATGAATAACTCATCAAAACACAAATATGAACTTCAAAAAACAATTTCTACCTATTCCATATACCAAAACATCAATTAATAACACATCAAAACACAAATATGAACTTCAAAATCACAATTCTACCTATCCCATATACCAAAACATCAATCAATAACTCATCAAAACACAAATATGAACTTTAAAATCACAATAATACCTATTCCATATACCAAAACATCAATCAGTAACTCAAAAAAACACAAATATGAACTTCACAATAAAAATTCTACCTATTCCATATACCAAAACATCAATAACTCATCAAAACACAAATATAAACTTCAAAATCACAATTCTACCTATTTCATATAACAAAACATAATATAACTCATCAAAACACAAATATGAACTTCACAATAAAAATTCTACCTATTCCATATACCAAAACATCAATAGTTCATCAAAACACAAATATTAACTTCAAAATCACAATTCTACCTATTCCATAAACCAAAACATCAATAACTCATCAAAACACAAACATGAACTTCAAAATCACAATTCTACCTATTCCATATAACAAAACATCAATAACTCATCAAAACACAAACATGAACTTCAAAATCACAATTCTACCTATTCCATATACCAAAACATCAATAACTCATCAAAACACAAATATGAACTTCAAAATCTCAATTCTACCTATTCCACATACCAAAACATCAATAACTCATCAAAACACAAATATGAACTTCAAAATCTCAATTCTACCTATTCCACATACCAAAACATCAATGAATAACTCATCCAAAACACAAATATGAACTGCAAAATCACAATTCTGCCTATTCCATATACCAAAACATCAATAACTCATCAAAACAGAAATATGAACTTCACAATAAAAATTCTACCTATTCCATATACCAAAACATCAATCACTCATCAAAACACAAATATAAACTTCAAAATCACAATTCTACCTATTCCATATAACAAAAGATAATATAACTCATCAAAACACAAATATGAACTTCACAATAAAAATTCTACCTATTCCATATACCAAAACATCAATAGCTCATCAAAACACAAATATGAACTTCAAAATCACAATTCTACCTATTCCATATACCAAAACATCAATTACTCATCAATACACAAATATGAACTTCACAATAAAAACTCTACCTATTCCATATACCAAAACATCAATAGCTCATCAAAACACAAATATGAACTTCAAAATCACAATTTTGTCTATTCCTTATACCAAAACATCAATAACTCATCAAAACACAAATATGAACTTCAAAATCTCAATTCTACCTATTCCATATACCAAAACATCATTGAATAACTCACCAAAACACAAATATGAAATGCAAGATCACAATTCTACCTATTCCATATACCAAAACATCAATAACTCATCTAAACACAAATATGAACTTCGAAAAACAATTTCTACCTATTCCATATACCAAAACATCAATTAATAACTCATCTAAACACAAATATGAACTTCAAAATCACAATTCTACCTATCCCATATACCAAAACATCAATAACTCATCAAAACACAAATATGAACTTTAAAATCACAATACTACCTATTCCATATACCAAAACATCAATCAATAACTCAAAAAAACACAAATATGAACTTCACAATAAAAATTCTACCTATTCCATATACCAAAACATCAATAACTCATCAAAACACAAATATAAACTTCAAAATCACAATTCTACCTATTCCATATAACAAAACATAATATAACTCATCAAAACACAAATATAAACTTCACATTAAAAATTCTACCTATTCCATATACCAAAACATCAATAGCTCATCAAAACACAAATATGAACTTCAAAATCACAATTCTACCTATTCCATATACCAAAACATCAATTACTCATCAATACACAAATATGAACTTCACAATAAAAACTCTACCTATTCCCTATACCAAAACATCAATAGCTCATCAAAACACAAATATGAACTTCAAAATCACAATTCTGCCTATTCCATATACCAAAACATCAATAACTCATCAAAACACAAATATGAACTTCAAAATCACAATTCTACCTATTCCATATACCAAAACATCAATAACTCATCAAAACACAAATATGAACTTCAAAAAACAATTTCTACCTATTCCATATACAAAAACATCAATTAATAACTCATCAAAACACAAATATGAACTTCAAAATCACAATTCTACCTATCCCATATATCAAAACACAAATATGAACTGCAAAATCACAATTCTACCTATTCCATATACCAAAAAATCAATAACTCATCAAAACAGAAATATGAACTTCACAATAAAAATTCTACCTATTCCATATACCAAAACATCAATTAATAACTCATCAAAACACAAATATGAACTTCAAATCACAATTCTTCAAAACACAATTTCTAACTATTCCATATACCAAAACATCAATAACTCATCAAAACACAAATATGAACTTCAAAATCACAATTCTACCTATTCCATATAACAAAACATCAATGAATAACTAATCAAAAAACAAATATGAACTTCAAAATCACAATTCTACCTATTCCATATACCAAAACATCAATAACTGATCAAAACACAAATATGAACTTCAAAACACAATTTCTATCTATTCCATATACCAAAACATCAATAACTCATCAAAACACAAATATGAACTTCGAAAAACAATTTCTACCTATTCCATATTACCAAAACATCAATTAATAACTCATCTAAACACAAATATGAACTTCAAAATCACAATTCTACCTATCCCATATACCAAAACATCAATAACTCATCAAAACACAAATATGAACTTTAAAATCACAATACTACCTATTCCATATACCAAAACATCAATCAATAACTCAAAAAAACACAAATATGAACTTCACAATAAAAATTCTACCTATTCCATATACCAAAACATCAATCACTCATCAAAACACAAATATGAACTTCAAATCACAATTCTACCTATTCCATATAACAAAACATAATATAACTCATCAAAACACAAATATTACTTCAAAATCACAATTCTACCTATTTCATATACCAAAACGTCAATAACTTATCAAAAACACAAATATAAACTTCAAAATCTCAATTCTACCTATTCCATATACCAAAACATCATTGAATAACTCACCAAAACACAAATATGAAATGCAAGATCACAATTCTACCTATTCCATATACCAAAACATCAATAACTCATCAAAACACAAATATGAACTTCGAAAAACAATTTCTACCTATTCCATATACCAAAACATCAATTAATAACTCATCTAAACACAAATATGAACTTCAAAATCACAATTCTACCTATCCCATATACCAAAACATCAATAACTCATCAAAACACAAATATGAACTTTAAAATCACAATACTACCTATTCCATATACCAAAACATCAATCAATAACTCAAAAAAACACAAATATGAACTTCACAATAAAAATTCTACCTATTCCATATACCAAAACATCAATAACTCATCAAAACACAAATATAAACTTCAAAATCACAATTCTACCTATTCCATATAACAAAACATAATATAACTCATCACAACACAAATATGAACTTCACATTAAAAATTCTACCTATTCCATATACCAAAACATCAATAGCTCATCAAAACACAAATATGAACTTCAAAATCACAATTCTACCTATTCCATATACCAAAACATCAATTACTCATCAATACACAAATATGAACTTCACAATAAAAACTCTACCTATTCCATATACCAAAACATCAATAGCTCATCAAAACACAAATATGAACTTCAAAATCACAATTCTGCCTATTCCATATACCAAAACATCAATAACTCATCAAAACACAAATATGAACTTCAAAATCACAATTCTACCTATTCCATATACCAAAACATCAATAACTCATCAAAACACAAATATGAACTTCAAAAAACAATTTCTACCTATTCCATATACAAAAACATCAATTAATAACTCATCAAAACACAAATATGAACTTCAAAATCACAATTCTACCTATCCCATATATCAAAACACAAATATGAACTGCAAAATCACAATTCTACCTATTCCATATACCAAAACATCAATAACTCATCAAAAACACAAATATGAACTTCAAAATCTCAATTCTACCTATTCCATATACCAAAACATCATTGAATAACTCACCAAAACACAAATATGAAATGCAAGATCACAATTCTACCTATTCCATATACCAAAACATCAATAACTCATCAAAACCCAAATATGAACTTCAAAAAACAATTTCTACCGATTCCATATACCAAAACATCAATTAATAACTCATCTAAACACAAATATGAACTTCAAAAAACAATTTCTACCTATTCCATATACCAAAACATCAATTAATAACTCAACAAAACACAAATATGAACTTCAAAATCACAATTCTACCAATCCCATATACCAAAACATCAATAACTCATCAAAACACAAATATGAACTTTAAAATCACAATACTACCTATTCCATATACCAAAACATAATATAACTCATCAAAACACAAATATGAACTTCACATTAAAAATTCTACCTATTCCATATACCAAAACATCAATAGCTCATCAAAACACAAATATGAACTTCAAAATCACAATTCTACCTATTCCATATACCAAAACATCAATTACTCATCAAAACACAAATATGAACTTCACAATAAAAACTCTACCTATTCCATATACCAAAACATCAATAGCTCATCAAAACACAAATATGAACTTCAAAATCACAATTCTACCTATTCCATATAACAAAACATCAATCAAAAACTCAAAAAAACACAAATATGAACTTCACAATAAAAATTCTACCTATTCCATATACCAAAACATCAATAACTCATCAAAACACAAATATAAACTTCAAAATCACAATTCTACCTATTCCATATAACAAAACATAATATAACTCATCAAAACACAAATATGAACTTCACATTAAAAATTCTACCTATTCCATATACCGAAACATCAATAGCTCATCAAAACACAAATATGAACTTCAAAATCACAATTCTACCTATTCCATATACCAAAACATCAATTACTCATCAAAACACAAATATGAACTTCACAATAAAAACTCTACCTATTCCATGTACCAAAACATCAATAGCTCATCAAAACACAAATATGAACTTCAAAATCACAATTCTACCTATTCCATATACCAAAACGTCAATAACTCATCAAAACACAAATATGAACTTCAAAAAACAATTTCTACCTATTCCATATACAAAAACATCATTTAATAACTCATCAAAACACAAATATGAACTTCAAAATCACAATTCTAACTATCCCATATATCAAAACACAAATATGAACTGCAAAATCACAATTCTACCTGTTCCATATACCAAAACATCAATAACTCATCAAAAACACAAATATGAACTTCAAAATCTCAATTCTACCTATTCCATATACCAAAACATCATTGAATAACTCACCAAAACACAAATATGAAATGCAAGATCACAATTCTACCTATTCCATATACCAAAACATCAATAACTCATCAAAACCCAAATATGAACTTCAAAAAACAATTTCTACCGATTCCATATACCAAAACATCAATTAATAACTCATCTAAACACAAATATGAACTTCAAAAAACAATTTCTACCTATTCCATATACCAAAACATCAATTAATAACTCAACAAAACACAAATATGAACTTCAAAATCACAATTCTACCTATCCCATATACCAAAACATCAATAACTCATCAAAACACAAATATGAACTTTAAAATCACAATACTACCTATTCCATATACAAAAACATAATATAACTCATCAAAACACAAATATGAACTTCACATTAAAAATTATACCTATTCCATATACCAAAACATCAATAGCTCATCAAAACACAAATATGAACTTCAAAATCACAATTCTACCTATTCCATATACCAAAACATCAATTACTCATCAAAACACAAATATGAACTTCACAATAAAAACTCTACCTATTCCATATACCAAAACATCAATAGCTCATCAAAACACAAATATGAACTTCAAAATCACAATTCTACCTATTCCATATAACAAAACATCAATCAAAAACTCAAAAAAACACAAATATGAACTTCACAATCACAATTCTACCTATCCCATATATCAAAACACAAATATGAACTGCAAAATCACAATTCTACCTATTCCATATACCAAAAAATCAATAACTCATCAAAACAGAAATATGAACTTCACAATAAAAATTCTACCTATTCCATATACCAAAACATCAATTAATAACTCATCAAAACACAAATATGAACTTCAAATCACAATTCTTCAAAACACAATTTCTAACTATTCCATATACCAAAACATCAATAACTCATCAAAACACAAATATGAACTTCAAAATCACAATTCTACCTATTCCATATAACAAAACATAATATAACTAATCAAAACACAAATATGAATTTCAAAATCACAATTCTACCTATCCCATATACCAAAACATCAATAACTCATCAAAACACAAATATGAACTTCAAAATCTCAATTCTACCTATTCCATATACCAAAACATCAATGAATAACTAATCAAAAAACAAATATGAACTTCAAAATCACAATTCTACCTATTCCATATACCAAAACATCAATAACTGATCAAAACACAAATATGAACTTCAAAACACAATTTCTATCTATTCCATATACCAAAACATCAATAACTCATCAAAACACAAATATGAACTTCGAAAAACAATTTCTACCTATTCCATATTACCAAAACATCAATTAATAACTCATCTAAACACAAATATGAACTTCAAAATCACAATTCTACCTATCCCATATACCAAAACATCAATAACTCATCAAAACACAAATATGAACTTTAAAATCACAATACTACCTATTCCATATACCAAAACATCAATCAATAACTCAAAAAAACACAAATATGAACTTCACAATAAAAATTCTACCTATTCCATATACCAAAACATCAATCACTCATCAAAACACAAATATGAACTTCAAATCACAATTCTACCTATTCCATATAACAAAACATAATATAACTCATCAAAACACAAATATGAACTTCACATTAAAAATTCTACCTATTCCATATACCGAAACATCAATAGCTCATCAAAACACAAATATGAACTTCAAAATCACAATTCTACCTATTCCATATACCAAAACATCAATTACTCATCAAAACACAAATATGAACTTCACAATAAAAACTCTACCTATTCCATGTACCAAAACATCAATAGCTCATCAAAACACAAATATGAACTTCAAAATCACAATTCTACCTATTCCATATACCAAAACGTCAATAACTCATCAAAACACAAATATGAACTTCAAAAAACAATTTCTACCTATTCCATATACAAAAACATCATTTAATAACTCATCAAAACACAAATATGAACTTCAAAATCACAATTCTAACTATCCCATATATCAAAACACAAATATGAACTGCAAAATCACAATTCTACCTATTCCATATACCCAAACATCAATAACTCATCAAAAACACAAATATGAACTTCAAAATCTCAATTCTACCTATTCCATATACCAAAACATCATTGAATAACTCACCAAAACACAAATATGAAATGCAAGATCACAATTCTACCTATTCCATATACCAAAACATCAATAACTCATCAAAACCCAAATATGAACTTCAAAAAACAATTTCTACCGATTCCATATACCAAAACATCAATTAATAACTCATCTAAACACAAATATGAACTTCAAAAAACAATTTCTACCTATTCCATATACCAAAACATCAATTAATAACTCAACAAAACACAAATATGAACTTCAAAATCACAATTCTACCTATCCCATATACCAAAACATCAATAACTCATCAAAACACAAATATGAACTTTAAAATCACAATACTACCTATTCCATATACAAAAACATAATATAACTCATCAAAACACAAATATGAACTTCACATTAAAAATTCTACCTATTCCATATACCAAAACATCAATAGCTCATCAAAACACAAATATGAACTTCAAAATCACAATTCTACCTATTCCATATACCAAAACATCAATTACTCATCAAAACACAAATATGAACTTCACAATAAAAACTCTACCTATTCCATATACCAAAACATCAATAGCTCATCAAAACACAAATATGAACTTCAAAATCACAATTCTACCTATTCCATATAACAAAACATCAATCAAAAACTCAAAAAAACACAAATATGAACTTCACAATCACAATTCTACCTATCCCATATATCAAAACACAAATATGAACTGCAAAATCACAATTCTACCTATTCCATATACCAAAAAATCAATAACTCATCAAAACAGAAATATGAACTTCACAATAAAAATTCTACCTATTCCATATACCAAAACATCAATTAATAACTCATCAAAACACAAATATGAACTTCAAATCACAATTCTTCAAAACACAATTTCTAACTATTCCATATACCAAAACATCAATAACTCATCAAAACACAAATATGAACTTCAAAATCACAATTCTACCTATTCCATATAACAAAACATAATATAACTAATCAAAACACAAATATGAATTTCAAAATCACAATTCTACCTATCCCATATACCAAAACATCAATAACTCATCAAAACACAAATATGAACTTCAAAATCTCAATTCTACCTATTCCATATACCAAAACATCAATGAATAACTAATCAAAAAACAAATATGAACTTCAAAATCACAATTCTACCTATTCCATATACCAAAACATCAATAACTGATCAAAACACAAATATGAACTTCAAAACACAATTTCTATCTATTCCATATACCAAAACATCAATAACTCATCAAAACACAAATATGAACTTCGAAAAACAATTTCTACCTATTCCATATTACCAAAACATCAATTAATAACTCATCTAAACACAAATATGAACTTCAAAATCACAATTCTACCTATCCCATATACCAAAACATCAATAACTCATCAAAACACAAATATGAACTTTAAAATCACAATACTACCTATTCCATATACCAAAACATCAATCAATAACTCAAAAAAACACAAATATGAACTTCACAATAAAAATTCTACCTATTCCATATACCAAAACATCAATCACTCATCAAAACACAAATATGAACTTCAAATCACAATTCTACCTATTCCATATAACAAAACATAATATAACTCATCAAAACACAAATATTACTTCAAAATCACAATTCTACCTATTTCATATACCAAAACATCAATAACTTATCAAAAACACAAATATGAACTTCAAAATCTCAATTCTACCTATTCCATATACCAAAACATCATTGAATAACTCACCAAAACACAAATATGAAATGCAAGATCACAATTCTACCTATTCCATATACCAAAACATCAATAACTCATCAAAACACAAATATGAACTTCGAAAAACAATTTCTACCTATTCCATATACCAAAACATCAATTAATAACTCATCTAAACACAAATATGAACTTCAAAATCACAATTCTACCTATCCCATATACCAAAACATCAATAACTCATCAAAACACAAATATGAACTTTAAAATCACAATACTACCTATTCCATATACCAAAACATCAATCAATAACTCAAAAAAACACAAATATGAACTTCACAATAAAAATTCTACCTATTCCATATACCAAAACATCAATAACTCATCAAAACACAAATATAAACTTCAAAATCACAATTCTACCTATTCCATATAACAAAACATAATATAACTCATCAAAACACAAATATGAACTTCACATTAAAAATTCTACCTATTCCATATACCAAAACATCAATAGCTCATCAAAACACAAATATGAACTTCAAAATCACAATTCTACCTATTCCATATACCAAAACATCAATTACTCATCAATACACAAATATGAACTTCAAAATCACAATTCTGTCTATTCCTTATACCAAAACATCAATAACTCATCAAAACACAAATATGAACTTCAAAATCTCAATTCTACCTATCCCATATACCAAAACATCAATTACTCATCAATACACAAATATGAACTTCACAATAAAAACTCTACCTATTCCCTATACCAAAACATCAATAGCTCATCAAAACACAAATATGAACTTCAAATCACAATTCTACCTATTCCATATAACAAAACATAATATAACTCATCAAAACACAAATATTACTTCAAAATCACAATTCTACCTATTTCATATACCAAAACATCAATAACTCATCAAAAACACAAATATGAACTTCAAAATCTCAATTCTACCTATTCCATATACCAAAACATCATTGAATAACTCACCAAAACACAAATATGAAATGCAAGATCACAATTCTACCTATTCCATATACCAAAACATCAATAACTCATCAAAACAAAAATATGAACTTCAAAAAACAATTTCTACCTATTCCATATACCAAAACATCAATTAATAACTCATCAAAACACAAATATGAACTTCAAATTCACAAATCTGCAAAACACAATTTCTAACTATTCCATATACCAAAACATCAATAACTCATCAAAACACAAATATGAACTTCAAAATCACAATTCTACCTATTCCATATAACAAAACATAATATAACTCATCTAAACACAAATATGAACTTCAAAATCACAATTCTACCTATCCCATATACCAAAACATCAATAACTCATCAAAACACAAATATGAACTTCAAAATCTCAATTCTACCTATTCCATATACCAAAACATCAATGAATAACTAATCAAAAAACAAATATGAACTTCAAAATCACAATTCTACCTATTCCATATACCAAAACATCAATAACTGATCAAAACACAAATATGAACTTCAAAACACAATTTCTATCTATTCCATATACCAAAACATGAATAACTCATCAAAACACAAATATGAACTTCAAAAAACAATTTCTACCTATTCCATATACCAAAACATCAATTAATAACACATCAAAACACAAATATGAACTTCAAAATCACAATTCTACCTATCCCATATACCAAAACATCAATCAATAACTCATCAAAACACAAATATGAACTTTAAAATCACAATAATACCTATTCCATATACCAAAACATCAATCAGTAACTCAAAAAAACACAAATATGAACTTCACAATAAAAATTCTACCTATTCCATATACCAAAACATCAATAACTCATCAAAACACAAATATAAACTTCAAAATCACAATTCTACCTATTTCAAATAACAAAACATAATATAACTCATCAAAACACAAATATGAACTTCACAATAAAAATTCTACCTATTCCATATACCAAAACATCAATAGTTCATCAAAACACAAATATTAACTTCAAAATCACAATTCTACCTATTCCATAAACCAAAACATCAATAACTCATCAAAACACAAACATGAACTTCAAAATCACAATTCTACCTATTCCATATAACAAAACATCAATAACTCATCAAAACACAAACATGAACTTCAAAATCACAATTCTACCTATTCCATATACCAAAACATCAATAACTCATCAAAACACAAATATGAACTTCAAAATCTCAATTCTACCTATTCCACATACCAAAACATCAATAACTCATCAAAACACAAATATGAACTTCAAAATCTCAATTCTACCTATTCCACATACCAAAACATCAATGAATAACTCATCCAAAACACAAATATGAACTGCAAAATCACAATTCTGCCTATTCCATATACCAAAACATCAATAACTCATCAAAACAGAAATATGAACTTCACAATAAAAATTCTACCTATTCCATATACCAAAACATCAATCACTCATCAAAACACAAATATAAACTTCAAAATCACAATTCTACCTATTCCATATAACAAAAGATAATATAACTCATCAAAACACAAATATGAACTTCACAATAAAAATTCTACCTATTCCATATACCAAAACATCAATAGCTCATCAAAACACAAATATGAACTTCAAAATCACAATTCTACCTATTCCATATACCAAAACATCAATTACTCATCAATACACAAATATGAACTTCACAATAAAAACTCTACCTATTCCCTATACCAAAACATCAATAGCTCATCAAAACACAAATATGAACTTCAAAATCACAATTCTGCCTATCCCATATATCAAAACACAAATATGAACTGCAAAATCACAATTCTACCTATTCCATATACCAAAAAATCAATAACTCATCAAAACAGAAATATGAACTTCACAATAAAAATTCTACCTATTCCATATACCAAAACATCAATTAATAACTCATCAAAACACAAATATGAACTTCAAATCACAATTCTTCAAAACACAATTTCTAACTATTCCATATACCAAAACATCAATAACTCATCAAAACACAAATATGAACTTCAAAATCACAATTCTACCTATTCCATATAACAAAACATCAATGAATAACTAATCAAAAAACAAATATGAACTTCAAAATCACAATTCTACCTATTCCATATACCAAAACATCAATAACTGATCAAAACACAAATATGAACTTCAAAACACAATTTCTATCTATTCCATATACCAAAACATCAATAACTCATCAAAATACAAATATGAACTTCGAAAAACAATTTCTACCTATTCCATATTACCAAAACATCAATTAATAACTCATCTAAACACAAATATGAACTTCAAAATCACAATTCTACCTATCCCATATACCAAAACATCAATAACTCATCAAAACACAAATATGAACTTTAAAATCACAATACTACCTATTCCATATACCAAAACATCAATCAATAACTCAAAAAAACACAAATATGAACTTTACAATAAAAATTCTACCTATTCCATATACCAAAACATCAATCACTCATCAAAACACAAATATGAACTTCAAATCACAATTCTACCTATTCCATATAACAAAACATAATATAACTCATCAAAACACAAATATTACTTCAAAATCACAATTCTACCTATTTCATATACCAAAACATCAATAACTTATCAAAAACACAAATATGAACTTCAAAATCTCAATTCTACCTATTCCATATACCAAAACATCATTGAATAACTCACCAAAACACAAATATGAAATGCAAGATCACAATTCTACCTATTCCATATACCAAAACATCAATAACTCATCAAAACACAAATATGAACTTCGAAAAACAATTTCTACCTATTCCATATACCAAAACATCAATTAATAACTCATCTAAACACAAATATGAACTTCAAAATCACAATTCTACCTATCCCATATACCAAAACATCAATAACTCATCAAAACACAAATATGAACTTTAAAATCACAATACTACCTATTCCATATACCAAAACATCAATCAATAACTCAAAAAAACACAAATATGAACTTCACAATAAAAATTCTACCTATTCCATATACCAAAACATCAATAACTCATCAAAACACAAATATAAACTTCAAAATCACAATTCTACCTATTCCATATAACAAAACATAATATAACTCATCAAAACACAAATATGAACTTCACATTAAAAATTCTACCTATTCCATATACCAAAACATCAATAGCTCATCAAAACACAAATATGAACTTCAAAATCACAATTCTACCTATTCCATCTACCAAAACATCAATTACTCATCAATACACAAATATGAACTTCACAATAAAAACTCTACCTATTCCATATACCAAAACATCAATAGCTCATCAAAACACAAATATGAACTTCAAAATCACAATTCTGCCTATTCCATATACCAAAACATCAATAACTCATCAAAACACAAATATGAACTTCAAAATCACAATTCTACCTATTCCATATACCAAAACATCAATAACTCATCAAAACACAAATATGAACTTCAAAAAACAATTTCTACCTATTCCATATACAAAAACATCAATTAATAACTCATCAAAACACAAATATGAACTTCAAAATCACAATTCTACCTATCCCATATATCAAAACACAAATATGAACTGCAAAATCACAATTCTACCTATTCCATATACCAAAACATCAATAACTCATCAAAAACACAAATATGAACTTCAAAATCTCAATTCTACCTATTCCATATACCAAAACATCATTGAATAACTCACCAAAACACAAATATGAAATGCAAGATCACAATTCTACCTATTCCATATACCAAAACATCAATAACTCATCAAAACCCAAATATGAACTTCAAAAAACAATTTCTACCGATTCCATATACCAAAACATCAATTAATAACTCATCTAAACACAAATATGAACTTCAAAAAACAATTTCTACCTATTTCATATACCAAAACATCAATTAATAACTCAACAAAACACAAATATGAACTTCAAAATCACAATTCTACCAATCCCATATACCAAAACATCAATAACTCATCAAAACACAAATATGAACTTTAAAATCACAATACTACCTATTCCATATACCAAAACATAATATAACTCATCAAAACACAAATATGAACTTCACATTAAAAATTCTACCTATTCCATATACCAAAACATCAATAGCTCATCAAAACACAAATATGAACTTCAAAATCACAATTCTACCTATTCCATATACCAAAACATCAATTACTCATCAAAACACAAATATGAACTTCACAATAAAAACTCTACCTATTCCATATACCAAAACATCAATAGCTCATCAAAACACAAATATGAACTTCAAAATCACAATTCTACCTATTCCATATAACAAAACATCAATCAAAAACTCAAAAAAACACAAATATGAACTTCACAATAAAAATTCTACCTATTCCATATACCAAAACATCAATAACTCATCAAAACACAAATATAAACTTCAAAATCACAATTCTACCTATTCCATATAACAAAACATAATATAACTCATCAAAACACAAATATGAACTTCACATTAAAAATTCTACCTATTCCATATACCGAAACATCAATAGCTCATCAAAACACAAATATGAACTTCAAAATCACAATTCTACCTATTCCATATACCAAAACATCAATTACTCATCAAAACACAAATATGAACTTCACAATAAAAACTCTACCTATTCCATATACCAAAACATCAATAGCTCATCAAAACACAAATATGAACTTCAAAATCACAATTCTACCTATTCCATATACCAAAACGTCAATAACTCATCAAAACACAAATATGAACTTCAAAAAACAATTTCTACCTATTCCATATACAAAAACATCATTTAATAACTCATCAAAACACAAATATGAACTTCAAAATCACAATTCTAACTATCCCATATATCAAAACACAAATATGAACTGCAAAATCACAATTCTACCTATTCCATATACCAAAACATCAATAACTCATCAAAAACACAAATATGAACTTCAAAATCTCAATTCTACCTATTCCATATACCAAAACATCATTGAATAACTCACCCAAACACAAATATGAAATGCAAGATCACAATTCTACCTATTCCATATACCAAAACATCAATAACTCATCAAAACCCAAATATGAACTTCAAAAAACAATTTCTACCGATTCCATATACCAAAACATCAATTAATAACTCATCTAAACACAAATATGAACTTCAAAAAACAATTTCTACCTATTCCATATACCAAAACATCAATTAATAACTCAACAAAACACAAATATGAACTTCAAAATCACAATTCTACCTATCCCATATACCAAAACATCAATAACTCATCAAAACACAAATATGAACTTTAAAATCACAATACTACCTATTCCATATACCAAAACATAATATAACTCATCAAAACACAAATATGTGTTGGATCGTGTCAAGTGTTGAGAGGGGGGGGTGAATCAACACTCTATCAATTTTTCTTTCAACTAAAGGATTCCCTCTCAAATGTTAGCTCAGTTAGAGCTTATTGTTGAACTCACGTTTTGGCTTAGATGGACTGTTGGCAGATCAGATCAACCAAGGAAGACATCAGATCAACCAAGGAAGACATCAGATCAATTCAATCACTCAAGGAGGGTTTACTTACACAACCATGACACTCCTGTTCAAGCTTACAGTTTGATAATACCACACCAGTCAAGACACACTCAAAGCAGTAAATGTGCAAGGGGGATTTTTACGTGGTTCGATCAAATGATCTACATCCACGGACAGATTCACTCCTGTCAATCTTCACTATCACAGAATCATTCAGCTCTGGCCTCACTGACCATAAGCAACATAAACAAGAGCTCACTGCTCAACACATTGAGGTTCACTACCTCTACAAGTTCATCAACTAAAACAATAACATGTAAATCTCTGTTGTGCTGCCTTTTCTACACAAATATCTTTCAAAATCACTTAATGAAAGACGTTTGATAGTGTTCTAGGCTTACCACCTGAAGCTGCAATCTCAGGGTCAGTTCTCCCGATTCTGCTCCTCCTCAGCTTCTTCTTCTCCTTGACTTCTGCCTCTCCAGCGCTTCAGCTTCTCCTTGTGCAGCAGACTGTTTCTTTCTCTCTTGTGTTTCTCATATCATCTTTTTCTGCTCTCCCTCTTTTTTCTCCTCCCTTTTCTCGGTTTCGTTCTGTTCAGCACTCACCTTGGCTGCTGCTCCTCTCTCTCTCTTTTTCTTTCTTTTCGTGCCTTCTCTCTCTTTGGGTTTTTCCTCCCAATGTGGTTTATCCTGCATTCTGCAGTTGTTGTGCCTACCACACCTACTCATCTGCCCGTTTCTTTTCCCAGAAGAAAAACTGTGCCCTACGTGCGGTGTGTCAGCATATCTTACACGGAAGGCGGCTCAAGATTCATATAATCCATTTTCAACCTTTTTAAGTTGCAACTTGCTTGCCATGTCATATTGTTGACTGTACTCCTTCAGACTTTCTCGAGTAGCTTGTCTTAGATATGTTGAAACAGCAGAAGTGATCTGATCTTAGCTTATAGCTGATCTGATGTGCCCGGCATTTGATCTGATGTCACGCTTCGGTTGATCTGATGTTAGCATGCAGTTGATCTGATGTTAGCCTTCGGTTGATCTGATGTTAGCTTGCAGTTGATCTGATGTTAGCCTCCGGTTGATCTGATGTTAGCTTGCAGTTGATCTGATGTTAGCCTCCGGTTGATCTGATGTTAGCTTGCAGTTGATCTGATGTTAGCCTCCGGTTGATCTGATGTTAGCTTCATGTCACAACGTTCTGTCCAGCAACTCAGAACCATCCATGTAGCTCCTGCAGTTCTTCTGATCGGCACTTCTTGATTCTTTTGTATTTCTGCTCGCTCACCGGATTGCTAGATACTTCAACATGATGCTCCTGCGTCTTCTGAATCTTTGGGAGACTTTTAGAGTCGCGCGTTTGAGGTGTGATTCACTAGCCGTCCTTGACTTCAGCTTCTTAGGTGTCTGCTCTAGCTCTCCAGCCTTGAGTTGTTCTCTTCTGCTGCAAATATGTTTTGTTGCTGACTTGCCTTGCTTCTGTGAAACTAAGCTGCTGAGCAATCCCTTGAGAATTTGATCTGATCTTTACTTCCCTTGATCTGATCTGTGTGGCCTTTGATCTGATGTGCGCGTAACTTGTCTGTGCAGCCTTTGATCTGCTGTGCGCGTAACTTGATCTGATCTGTGCAGCCTTTGATCTGATGTGCGCGTAACTTGATCTGATCTGTGCAGCCTTTGATCTGATGTGCGCGTAACTTGTCTGTGCAGCCTTTGATCTGATGTGCGCGTAACTTGATCTGATCTGTGCAGCCTTTGATCTGATATGCGCGTAACTTGTCTGTGCAGCCTTTGATCTGATGTGCGCGTAACTTGATCTGATGTGCGCGTAACTTGATCTGATCTGTGTAGCCTTTGATCTGATGTGCCAACAGTACACTTCCTTCTCATTTTGGCACTTCAGTTTATTCATCGGCTTCTTGCTGAGATTTTGTCCAGACAATCCTCATGAACTCAGTCCATTATTGCCTTAGTAATTCACAGATTTGTCACAATGTGGTTGCAACAATTACAACACAACATTGGACTTTAATAAAGGCTAAGAAAGCTTCATTGTAGCAGCTCCAATGGCTCAACAATCTCCCCCTTTGGAATTGTTGGCAACCACATTTGCAGCCAATCAGTCAACTCAGTGCTAAGCTCCCCCTGAACCTTATTTCCCCTGAACCAGCTCCCCCTGAACCTTATTCTTCTACATAGTAAGCTCCCCCTGCATAGAGCTTTTCCAACGTCCTTCTCTCCCAAGGACAATACTGCTGCGTCTGGCCGGCCTGCTGCGGCTATCTCTCCCCCTTTGACAACCAATTTCAAAAGGATTTGGGGATGCTCAACTGATTCAGCATGAGAAGGAGGACTGCACTCCCATTTGCATCCTCAAAGTTTCAAACACCTCGGCTGGAAGAGGCTTTGTCATTACATCAGCTATTTGTTTAGCTGTGGGAACATACTCTAGCATAATTTCTCCTTTCTCAACCTTGTCCTTTATGAAGTGATACTTGATTTCTATATGTTTGGCTCTCGAGTGCTGGACTGAATTCTTTGACAAATCAATGGCACTTTTGTTGTCACAAAGAATTATCAGTGGCAAGAGAACTTCTTCTTTAAGATTTTGCAGTTCAGATCTCATCCATATAGCTTGAGTGCATGCCTTGGTTGCTGCTATGTACTCAGCTTCAGCAGTGCTTAAGGCTATACTTTCTTGCTTCTTGCTTAACCAGCTCACACATCTATTTCCAAGAAAGAATACTCCTCCTGAAGTGGATCTCCTGTCATCAACATTTCCTGCCCAATCAGCATCAGTGAAGCTTCTTAATCCCAAGCTTCCTTTCCTTGCATACCACAGACCATAATCTACTGTCCCTTGCAAATATCTTAGCACCCTCTTTAGTGCAATCATATGAGAACTCTTTGGATTTGCCTGGTATCTAGCAGCTTGGCAGACAGCAAAGGTAATATCAGGCCTTGTTGCTGTTAAGTACAATAAGCTTCCTATCATGCTTCTGTATAGACTTTGATCAGCTTCAGCTCCTTTTTCATCCTTGCTCAGCTTGCAGTTAGTTGCCATGGGTGTAGACATTGGCTTAGCATCAGTCATACCAAATTTCTTCAGCACTTCTTTGGTATACTTGGTTTGAGAGATAAAAATTCCAGTTGCTTTTTGATGAATCTGCAGTCCAAGGAAAAATGAGAGCTCTCCTATCATGGACATTTCAAACTCTTCTTGCATCTTTCTAGCAAATTCATGGCACAGCTGCTCCTTATCTCCTCCAAATATTATGTCATCAACATAGACTATGGCTATTAACTGTCCACCCTTTCCATCAAGAACATATAAATTGCTATTTATGCAACTTTTTCTGAAATTCAGATTCTTCAGGTAGCTGTCCAGCCTTGAGTACCATGCTCTTGGGGCTTGTTTTAATCCATACAGTGCCTTTTTGAGCCTGCACACCTTGTTTTCATCTTCACAAACTAGAAAACCATCTGGTTGCTCAATGTACACTTCTTCCTCCAGATTTCCATTCAAGAAGGCAGATTTAACATCCATTTGGAAGACCTTGTAACTCCTTGCTGAAGCCACTGCCAAAAACATTCTTATGGCTTCAAGCCTTGCTACTGGGGCAAAGGTTTCATCCACATCTACTCCTTCAATTTGAGAGTATCCTTTGCACACAAGCCTTGCCTTATTCTTTACAACCTTTCCTTCCTCATTCAACTTGTTCCTGAACACCCATTTTGTGCCTATCACATTCTTGTTTGCTGGCCTATCCACGAGCTCCCAAGTTTGGTTTTTCTCAATTTGGTCCAGCTCTTCATTCATGGCTTGCAGCCATGACTGGTCCTCCAGGGCTTCCTCTATTGACCTTGGCTCAACTTGAGACAGTAGGGCAGTTGCAACCATACTTTTCAGTTGCCTTCTTGTTCTTACTGGAGCTTTGGGATCTCCAATGATAGGCATCTTGTCAATTCTCTTGTTGTACTTTCTTTTTGCTACTTCCAAGCCTTCTGTAACTTCTGTCTCTGATCCTTCTGCATCAGTCTCCTCAGTAGCTGATTTCAGCTCCAGATCTGCCTCATCTTGGCTCTCTAAGTCATCTAAGTGATCCAGAAAATTTTCAGGATCAGTGGCTTTCATCTTGACTTCCTCAACCACTTTCACATCATAGCTTTCCATAATCTTATCCAGCCTCTTGTTATAAACCTTGTAAGCCTTGCTCTTATTTGAGTAACCAAGGAAAATGCCCTCATCAGCCCTCTCTTCAAATTTTCCAAGGCTTTGCTCCTTGTTCTTGATGAAGCATTTGCTGCCAAAAACTCTAAAGTACTTCACATTTGGCTTGTGACCATACCAAAGTTCATATGGTGTCTTTTCAGTGTTTGGCCTCAACATGGTTCTATTTTGTACATGCACAGCTGCCATTGTGGCTTCCTTCCAGAAGTGCTTTGGAGTATTGTGCTCCAACAGCATGGTTCTTGCCATCTCAATCACACTTCTATTTTTCCTCTCTACAACTCCATTTTGCTGGGGAGTGTGAGGACTTGAGACTTGATGTTTGATTCCCATTTCCTCCAAGTATTCTTCAAATTCCTGCGAGGTAAACTCTCCTCCATTATCTGATCTCAAAACTTTGATCTTCCTTCCATGCTGGTTTTCTGCCAGTTTTTGAAATCTTTTGAAACAGTTGAAGGCTTCACTCTTTTGCTTCATGTGCATGATGCACATCATCCTAGTGAAGTCATCCACAAAAAGAATGAAATACATCTCTTTACCTGTACCTTTTCTTTTCATTGGTCCACATACATCAGTGTGAACTAGCTCCAATGGCTTAGAGGTTCTATGCTCCTTGGACTTGTGAGAAAGCTTTGCAAATTTCCCTTTTTGGCATGAGTCACAAGTGCTGTTGTCCCTCTTTAGTACAGGGAGGTTTAACACTGCATTGCACTTCACCAGGCTTCTCATGCTCTTTTGATTTAAATGTCCAAGGCTGCAATGCCAAAGAGTATTTTCATCCATTTTGCTTAGCATGCACAACTTTTCCTTCACATCTATGAGGTATAAATCCTTGTTGTCTCTTATTCCTTTGGCCATGATTTCTCCAGTCTTGCAGTCTTTGATGAAACAACCATTTTTTGAGAAATCTACTTTGAAACCATTATCACACAGTTGTCTTACACTCAGCAAGTTGTACTTCAGCCCTTCTACAAACAGCACCTCCTTAGATTTGAACTTTTCTGATCCAATGGTGGCTTCTCCAACAGCCTTGATCTTTAACCCACTCTTATCTGCAAACTTGACAAACCCTCTTTCAACTTCTTTTGTGTTTCTCAGTAGAGTTTTGTCTCCAGTCATATGGCTTGTGCACCCACTGTCAATGATCCATTGGGCTTCCTTAGCTTTTGTTTTAAGTGCAACTTCAGCAATGCAAGCTTCTTCAAATCTGTGCTTCTTCCTCCAAATTTTTCTTGCTGCTGGTATGCCTTGCTGTTCATTCAATCTTTGATTGCTCCTGCTGCAGCTCCAGTGATCATTCTCTTCTAACCCTTCAAAAATTTGAAATCTGTTTCTCAGATTAAGTGGCTGCATTAGAGACTGATTTCTTCTTGTGTAATCTGCTTGGTTTCTTCTTGTTTCTGCTGCAAAGTTTCTTCTATTTGTAGCTTGTTGCAGTGGCTGGGCTCTCCTGCTATTCACTCCTTCAAACCACTTGCTTCTCTTATTTGGCAATCTGCATCTGCACCAGACATTCAATTTCTGATACACTTCTCCAGGTTGTATGATATGGCCTTTTCTGATTTCAGCTTCAGGGATCCTTCTTGAAGTACTTAGGCTTCTTTGATGATAATACTCTTTTCTATTCCATCCTCTTGACTGCATTGTTCTTCCTCCAAATCTCCAGAATGCCTTCCTCCAGCAATTTGCTGCATAGTGACCTGATTCTCCACAGGTGAAACATACTCCAGCAATCAGCCTTCTACTTTTGAGCAGGCTTCTTTGATACATAGATTGTCCCCCCCTCAGCTCGTGCAGTCTTTCATTTTGCTCAGTAGACTTTCTTGATCCATTAGAAATTTCCATCTTCTTAGAATCAACAAAACTAGTTCCTGCCTCTACACCAGCAACACAAATTGAACCTTCTTTGACAAAGGTAACAGTCTTCTTGGTTGTTGCAGCTGGTTGTCCTTCTAATTTTTGATCTCCTTCATAACCAAGACCTTTCTTCCCTTCTGAATAAGATCTCTGCTTGCTGAGGCACTCATCTAACTTCCTTGTGGCTTCTTCAGTTTTTGCAGCCACTTCTTTGCTCCTTGAGGATTCACCAGGCTCAGTTTTGCTTGACTGAAGCTCCAGCTTTCCTTTCAATTTTGATTCTACAGTAGTTCCATCAGTCATTTCTTCAGCTTTGATCACAGTTTGTTGAGACAGCAGACCTTCTATCTTTCTTGTTGCATCCTCTAGTTCGGCAGTGGTGGCATCTAGCTTTTCTACCAAGGTTTCACATGTCTTTTGAAGTTCCATCTTTTCTCTTGTACAATTTTTGTGAACCTCAGCTTCATTTTGCATGAGAATCAGTTCCTGCTCCAATTCAGTTACTCTATTCTCCAGTATTGAGTTTTCTTCTTGACTGCTCAAGATGACCTTTTCCATCTCCTTCATTGTCTTCATTGTCTTCTTGTGCAATCTCTTCTGCTCCTCTATCTTGTTGTATGCAAACTCCAGTTCTTCCTCTAGATCCACTTCTTCATCATCAGCTGATTGGTTCTCTAGTTCAGCATCCTCCTTTAATGAAACAGTTGAAGATTTCATCACCATGAGAGTCTCCTCTTCAGCTTCAGACTCATCTTCACTGTCTGAGACATCAGTCTCTTCATCCTCCTCAGAGCTATCATTTTTCTTCTTGCTCAGGTAGCTCCGTTTTCTGTAAGCTTTCCCTTTTCTTGATTTGAAGCTCATCTTCTTCTTTCCTTTCTGCTCAGGCCACCTGTCTGATGGCTTGTCAGCTTCCTCATCTTCTGTTCTCTTGTTCTTCATGAAGCACTTGCTTGCAAAGTGGCCTATTTTGCCACAATTGAAGCATTTTAAGGGCAACTTTCCCTTGTACTTTCCAGTCTGGCCTCTGAAACTCCTTGAAATCAGCACCATCATTCTTTCAAGATCACTGTCTGCTGCTTCATCTTCACTGCTTTCCTCCTTTAGCTTCCTTGAGTGTTTTGTTTTAAATGCTATCTCCTTGACTGCCTTTGACGTCTCCTCCTTTGAATTTGAAATCCTCATTTCATATGCTACAAGGGTGCTTTGTAGCTCATCTAATGTCACTTTATCTAGGTCCCTCTCCTCTATAGCAGAGACCTTAGAATCATATCTTGCTGGTAGGGATCTAAGAACCTTTTTAACTATATTGGAATCTCCAACACTCTCACCCAGACCCCTCATTGAGCTAACTAATTCAACAACTCTGTTTAGAAAGTCCTCAATGTTTTCACCTTCTCCCATCTTAAGACCTTCAAACTTACTTCTAAGAACCTGCAATTTTGCCTCCTTAACCTTGATGTCTCCCTCATGAATATTAATCAGTTTAATCCATATTTCATGAGCAGTAACACAGTCTATAACTTTAAAGTTCTCTTTTTCTGACAGAGCTGCATATAGAGCATTCCTTGCCTTTCCATCAGCTTCTAAGTTTCTAATTTCTGCAGCTGTAGGATTCTCCTCATCTACGGTTGGTGTAAATCCATGCAAGACTACTCTTTGTACTTGTAGGCCTTGTGCTAAGAGATAAGCACTCATTCTCTTTTTCCATAACTGGAAATTTTGGCCACTGAAATAAGGAACTCCCTTAACAGTCGTTGCTTGATTCTCCATTTCTACTGCTGGTTCTAAGTTTCAACAATCACTTGACAAAAGCAAACCTTGCTCTGATACCAATTGTTGGATCGTGTCAAGTGTTGAGAGGGGGGGGTGAATCAACACTCTATCAATTTTTCTTTCAACTAAAGGATTCCCTCTCAAATGTTAGCTCAGTTAGAGCTTATTGTTGAACTCACGTTTTGGCTTAGATGGACTGTTGGCAGATCAGATCAACCAAGGAAGACATCAGATCAACCAAGGAAGACATCAGATCAATTCAATCACTCAAGGAGGGTTTACTTACACAACCATGACACTCCTGTTCAAGCTTACAGTTTGATAATACCACACCAGTCAAGACACACTCAAAGCAGTAAATGTGCAAGGGGGATTTTTACGTGGTTCGATCAAATGATCTACATCCACGGACAGATTCACTCCTGTCAATCTTCACTATCACAGAATCATTCAGCTCTGGCCTCACTGACCATAAGCAACATAAACAAGAGCTCACTGCTCAACACATTGAGGTTCACTACCTCTACAAGTTCATCAACTAAAACAATAACATGTAAATCTCTGTTGTGCTGCCTTTTCTACACAAATATCTTTCAAAATCACTTAATGAAAGACGTTTGATAGTGTTCTAGGCTTACCACCTGAAGCTGCAATCTCAGGGTCAGTTCTCCCGATTCTGCTCCTCCTCAGCTTCTTCTTCTCCTTGACTTCTGCCTCTCCAGCGCTTCAGCTTCTCCTTGTGCAGCAGACTGTTTCTTTCTCTCTTGTGTTTCTCATATCATCTTTTTCTGCTCTCCCTCTTTTTTCTCCTCCCTTTTCTCGGTTTCGTTCTGTTCAGCACTCACCTTGGCTGCTGCTCCTCTCTCTCTCTTTTTCTTTCTTTTCGTGCCTTCTCTCTCTTTGGGTTTTTCCTCCCAATGTGGTTTATCCTGCATTCTGCAGTTGTTGTGCCTACCACACCTACTCATCTGCCCGTTTCTTTTCCCAGAAGAAAAACTGTGCCCTACGTGCGGTGTGTCAGCATATCTTACACGGAAGGCGGCTCAAGATTCATATAATCCATTTTCAACCTTTTTAAGTTGCAACTTGCTTGCCATGTCATATTGTTGACTGTACTCCTTCAGACTTTCTCGAGTAGCTTGTCTTAGATATGTTGAAACAGCAGAAGTGATCTGATCTTAGCTTATAGCTGATCTGATGTGCCCGGCATTTGATCTGATGTCACGCTTCGGTTGATCTGATGTTAGCATGCAGTTGATCTGATGTTAGCCTTCGGTTGATCTGATGTTAGCTTGCAGTTGATCTGATGTTAGCCTCCGGTTGATCTGATGTTAGCTTGCAGTTGATCTGATGTTAGCCTCCGGTTGATCTGATGTTAGCTTGCAGTTGATCTGATGTTAGCCTCCGGTTGATCTGATGTTAGCTTCATGTCACAACGTTCTGTCCAGCAACTCAGAACCATCCATGTAGCTCCTGCAGTTCTTCTGATCGGCACTTCTTGATTCTTTTGTATTTCTGCTCGCTCACCGGATTGCTAGATACTTCAACATGATGCTCCTGCGTCTTCTGAATCTTTGGGAGACTTTTAGAGTCGCGCGTTTGAGGTGTGATTCACTAGCCGTCCTTGACTTCAGCTTCTTAGGTGTCTGCTCTAGCTCTCCAGCCTTGAGTTGTTCTCTTCTGCTGCAAATATGTTTTGTTGCTGACTTGCCTTGCTTCTGTGAAACTAAGCTGCTGAGCAATCCCTTGAGAATTTGATCTGATCTTTACTTCCCTTGATCTGATCTGTGTGGCCTTTGATCTGATGTGCGCGTAACTTGTCTGTGCAGCCTTTGATCTGCTGTGCGCGTAACTTGATCTGATCTGTGCAGCCTTTGATCTGATGTGCGCGTAACTTGATCTGATCTGTGCAGCCTTTGATCTGATGTGCGCGTAACTTGTCTGTGCAGCCTTTGATCTGATGTGCGCGTAACTTGATCTGATCTGTGCAGCCTTTGATCTGATATGCGCGTAACTTGTCTGTGCAGCCTTTGATCTGATGTGCGCGTAACTTGATCTGATGTGCGCGTAACTTGATCTGATCTGTGTAGCCTTTGATCTGATGTGCCAACAGTACACTTCCTTCTCATTTTGGCACTTCAGTTTATTCATCGGCTTCTTGCTGAGATTTTGTCCAGACAATCCTCATGAACTCAGTCCATTATTGCCTTAGTAATTCACAGATTTGTCACAATGTGGTTGCAACAATTACAACACAACATTGGACTTTAATAAAGGCTAAGAAAGCTTCATTGTAGCAGCTCCAATGGCTCAACAATATGAACTTCACATTAAAAATTCTACCTATTCCATATACCAAAACATCAATAGCTCATCAAAACACAAATATGAACTTCAAAATCACAATTCTACCTATTCCATATACCAAAACATCAATTACTCATCAAAACACAAATATGAACTTCACAATAAAAACTCTACCTATTCCATATACCAAAACATCAATAGCTCATCAAAACACAAATATGAACTTCAAAATCACAATTCTACCTATTCCATATAACAAAACATCAATCAAAAACTCAAAAAAACACAAATATGAACTTCACAATAAAAATTCTACCTATTCCATATACCAAAACATCAATAACTCATCAAAACACAAATATGAACTTTAAAATCACAATACTACCTATTCCATATACCAAAACATAATATAACTCATCAAAACACAAATATGAACTTCACATTAAAAATTCTACCTATTCCATATACCAAAACATCAATAGCTCATCAAAACACAAATATGAACTTCAAAATCACAATTCTACCTATTCCATATACCAAAACATCAATTACTCATCAAAACACAAATATGAACTTCACAATAAAAATTCTACCTATTCCATATACCAAAACATCCATAGCTCATCAAAACACAAATATGAACTTCAAAATCACAATTCTACCTATTCCATATACCAAAACATCAATAACTCATCAAATCACAAATATGAACTTCAAAATCTCAATTCTACCTATTCCATATACCAAAACATCAATAACTCATCAAAACAAAAATATGAACTTCAAAAAACAATTTCTACCTATTCCATATACCAAAACATCAATTAATAACTCATCAAAACACAAATATGAACTTCACATTAAAAATTCTACCTATTCCATATACCAAAACATCAATAGCTCATCAAAACACAAATATGAAATTCAAAATCACAATTCTACCTATTTCATATAACAAAACATAATATAACTCATCAAAACACAAATATGAACTTCACAATAAAAATTCTACCTATTCCATATACCAAAACATCAATAGTTCATCAAAACACAAATATTAACTTCAAAATCACAATTCTACCTATTCCATAAACCAAAACATCAATAACTCATCAAAACACAAACATGAACTTCAAAATCACAATTCTACCTATTCCATATAACAAAACATCAATAACTCATAAAAACACAAACATGAACTTCAAAATCACAATTCTACCTATTCCATATACCAAAACATCAATAACTCATCAAAACACAAATATGAACTTCAAAATCTCAATTCTACCTATTCCACATACCAAAACATCAATAACTCATCAAAACACAAATATGAACTTCAAAATCTCAATTCTACCTATTCCACATACCAAAACATCAATGAATAACTCATCCAAAACACAAATATGAACTGTAAAATCACAATTCTACCTATTCCATATACCAAAACATCAATAACTCATCAAAACAGAAATATGAACTTCACAATAAAAATCTACCTATTCCATATACCAAAACATCAATCACTCATCAAAACACAAATATGAACTTCAAATCACAATTCTACCTATTCCATATAACAAAACATAATATAACTCATCAAAACACAAATATTACTTCAAAATCACAATTCTACCTATTTCATATACCAAAACATCAATAACTCATCAAAAACACAAATATGAACTTCAAAATCTCAATTCTACCTATTCCATATACCAAAACATCATTGAATAACTCACCAAAACACAAATATGAAATGCAAGATCACAATTCTACCTATTCCATATACCAAAACATCAATAACTCATCAAAACAAAAATATGAACTTCAAAAAACAATTTCTACCTATTCCATATACCAAAACATCAATTAATAACTCATCAAAATACAAATATGAACTTCAAATTCACAAATCTGCAAAACACAATTTCTAACTATTCCATATACCAAAACATCAATAACTCATCAAAACACAAATATGAACTTCAAAATCACAATTCTACCTATTCCATATAACAAAACATAATATAACTCATCTAAACACAAATATGAACTTCAAAATCACAATTCTACCTATCCCATATACCAAAACATCAATAACTCATCAAAACACAAATATGAACTTCAAAATCTCAATTCTACCTATTCCATATACCAAAACATCAATGAATAACTAATCAAAAAACAAATATGAACTTCAAAATCACAATTCTACCTATTCCATATACCAAAACATCAATAACTGATCAAAACACAAATATGAACTTCAAAACACAATTTCTATCTATTCCATATACCAAAACATGAATAACTCATCAAAACACAAATATGAACTTCAAAAAACAATTTCTACCTATTCCATATACCAAAACATCAATTAATAACACATCAAAACACAAATATGAACTTCAAAATCACAATTCTACCTATCCCATATACCAAAACATCAATCAATAACTCATCAAAACACAAATATGAACTTTAAAATCACAATAATACCTATTCCATATACCAAAACATCAATAAGTAACTCAAAAAAACACAAATATGAACTTCACAATAAAAATTCTACCTATTCCATATACCAAAACATCAATAACTCATCAAAACACAAATATAAACTTCAAAATCACAATTCTACCTATTTCATATAACAAAACATAATATAACTCATCAAAACACAAATATGAACTTCACAATAAAAATTCTACCTATTCCATATACCAAAACATCAATAGTTCATCAAAACACAAATATTAACTTCAAAATCACAATTCTACCTATTCCATAAACCAAAACATCAATAACTCATCAAAACACAAACATGAACTTTAAAATCACAATACTACCTATTCCATATACCAAAACATCAATTAATAACTCATCTAAACACAAATATGAACTTCAAAATCACAATTCTACCTATCCCATATACCAAAACATCAATAACTCATCAAAACACAAATATGAAATTTAAAATCACAATACTACCTATTCCATATACCAAAACATCAATCAATAACTCAAAAAAACACAAATATGAACTTCACAATAAAAATTCTACCTATTCCATATACCAAAACATCAATCACTCATCAAAACACAAATATGAACTTCAAATCACAATTCTACCTATTCCATATAACAAAACATAATATAACTCATCAAAACACAAATATTACTTCAAAATCACAATTCTACCTATTCCATATAACAAAACATCAATAACTCATCAAAACACAAACATGAACTTCAAAATCACAATTCTACCTATTCCATATACCAAAACATCAATAACTCATCAAAACACAAATATGAACTTCAAAATCACAATTCTACCTATTTCATATACCAAAACATCAATAACTCATCAAAAACACAAATATGAACTTCAAAATCTCAATTCTACCTATTCCATATACCAAAACATCATTGAATAACTCACCAAAACACAAATATGAAATGCAAGATCACAATTCTACCTATTCCATATACCAAAACATCAATAACTCATCAAAACAAAAATATGAACTTCAAAAAACAATTTCTACCTATTCCATATACCAAAACATCAATTAATAACTCATCAAAACACAAATATGAACTTCAAATTCACAAATCTGCAAAACACAATTTCTAACTATTCCATATACCAAAACATCAATAACTCATCAAAACACAAATATGAACTTCAAAATCACAATTCTACCTATTCCATATAACAAAACATAATATAACTCATCTAAACACAAATATGAACTTCAAAATCACAATTCTACCTATCCCATATACCAAAACATCAATAACTCATCAAAACACAAATATGAACTTCAAAATAAAAACTCTACCAATTCCATATACCAAAACATCAATAGCTCATCAAAACACAAATATGAACTTCAAAATCACAATTCTACCTATTCCATATACCAAAACGTCAATAACTCATCAAAACACAAATATGAACTTCAAAAAACAATTTCTACCTATTCCATATACAAAAACATCATTTAATAACTCATCAAAACACAAATATGAACTTCAAAATCACAATTCTAACTATCCCATATATCAAAACACAAATATGAACTGCAAAATCACAATTCTACCTATTCCATATACCAAAACATCAATAACTCATCAAAAACACAAATATGAACTTCAAAATCTCAATTCTACCTATTCCATATACCAAAACATCATTGAATAACTCACCAAAACACAAATATGAAATGCAAGATCACAATTCTACCTATTCCATATACCAAAACATAAATAACTCATCAAAACCCAAATATGAACTTCAAAAAACAATTTCTACCGATTCCATATACCAAAACATCAATTAATAACTCATCTAAACACAAATATGAACTTCAAAAAACAATTTCTACCTATTCCATATACCAAAACATCAATTAATAACTCAACAAAACACAAATATGAACTTCAAAATCACAATTCTACCTATCCCATATACCAAAACATCAATAACTCATCAAAACACAAATATGAACTTTAAAATCACAATACTACCTATTCCATATACCAAAACATAATATAACTCATCAAAACACAAATATGAACTTCACATTAAAAATTCTACCTATTCCATATACCGAAACATCAATAGCTCATCAAAACACAAATATGAACTTCAAAATCACAACTCTACCTATTCCATATACCAAAACATCAATTACTCATCAAAACACAAATATGAACTTCACAATAAAAACTCTACCTATTCCATATACCAAAACATCAATAGCTCATCAAAACACAAATATGAACTTCAAAATCACAATTCTACCTATTCCATATACCAAAACGTCAATAACTCATCAAAACACAAATATGAACTTCAAAAAACAATTTCTACCTATTCCATATACAAAAACATCATTTAATAACTCATCAAAACACAAATATGAACTTCAAAATCACAATTCTAACTATCCCATATATCAAAACACAAATATGAACTGCAAAATCACAATTCTACCTATTCCATATACCAAAACATCAATAACTCATCAAAAACACAAATATGAACTTCGAAATCTCAATTCTACCTATTCCATATACCAAAACATCATTGAATAACTCACCAAAACACAAATATGAAATGCAAGATCACAATTCTACCTATTCCATATACCAAAACATCAATAACTCATCAAAACCCAAATATGAACTTCAAAAAACAATTTCTACCGATTCCATATACCAAAACATCAATTAATAACTCATCTAAACACAAATATGAACTTCAAAAAACAATTTCTATCTATTCCATATACCAAAACATCAATTAATAACTCAACAAAACACAAATATGAACTTCAAAATCACAATTCTACCTATCCCATATACCAAAACATCAATAACTCATCAAAACACAAATATGAACTTTAAAATCACAATACTACCTATTCCATATACCAAAACATAATATAACTCATCAAAACACAAATATGAACTTCACATTAAAAATTCTACCTATTCCATATACCAAAACATCAATAGCTCATCAAAACACAAATATGAACTTCAAAATCACAATTCTACCTATTCCATATACCAAAACATCAATTACTCATCAAAACACAAATATGAACTTCACAATAAAAACTCTACCTATTCCATATACCAAAACATCAATAGCTCATCAAAACACAAATATGAACTTCAAAATCACAATTCTACCTATTCCATATAACAAAACATCAATCAAAAACTCAAAAAAACACAAATATGAACTTCACAATAAAAATTCTACCTATTCCATATACCAAAACATCAATAACTCATCAAAACACAAATATGAACTTTAAAATCACAATACTACCTATTCCATATACCAAAACATAATATAACTCATCAAAACACAAATATGAACTTCACATTAAAAATTCTACCTATTCCATATACCAAAACATCAATAGCTCATCAAAACACAAATATGAACTTCAAAATCACAATTCTACCTATTCCATATACCAAAACATCAATTACTCATCAAAACACAAATATGAACTTCACAATAAAAATTCTACCTATTCCATATACCAAAACATCCATAGCTCATCAAAACACAAATATGAACTTCAAAATCACAATTCTACCTATTCCATATACCAAAACATCAATAACTCATCAAATCACAAATATGAACTTCAAAATCTCAATTCTACCTATTCCATATACCAAAACATCAATAACTCATCAAAACAAAAATATGAACTTCAAAAAACAATTTCTACCTATTCCATATACCAAAACATCAATTAATAACTCATCAAAACACAAATATGAACTTCACATTAAAAATTCTACCTATTCCATATACCAAAACATCAATAGCTCATCAAAACACAAATATGAAATTCAAAATCACAATTCTACCTATTTCATATAACAAAACATAATATAACTCATCAAAACACAAATATGAACTTCACAATAAAAATTGTACCTATTCCATATACCAAAACATCAATAGTTCATCAAAACACGAATATTAACTTCAAAATCACAATTCTACCTATTCCATAAACCAAAACATCAATAACTCATCAAAACACAAACATGAACTTCAAAATCACAATTCTACCTATTCCATATAACAAAACATCAATAACTCATAAAAACACAAACATGAACTTCAAAATCACAATTCTACCTATTCCATATACCAAAACATCAATAACTCATCAAAACACAAATATGAACTTCAAAATCTCAATTCTACCTATTCCACATACCAAAACATCAATAACTCATCAAAACACAAATATGAACTTCAAAATCTCAATTCTACCTATTCCACATACCAAAACATCAATGAATAACTCATCCAAAACACAAATATGAACTGTAAAATCACAATTCTACCTATTCCATATACCAAAACATCAATAACTCATCAAAACAGAAATATGAACTTCACAATAAAAATCTACCTATTCCATATACCAAAACATCAATCACTCATCAAAACACAAATATGAACTTCAAATCACAATTCTACCTATTCCATATAACAAAACATAATATAACTCATCAAAACACAAATATTACTTCAAAATCACAATTCTACCTATTTCATATACCAAAACATCAATAACTCATCAAAAACACAAATATGAACTTCAAAATCTCAATTCTACCTATTCCATATACCAAAACATCATTGAATAACTCACCAAAACACAAATATGAAATGCAAGATCACAATTCTACCTATTCCATATACCAAAACATCAATAACTCATCAAAACAAAAATATGAACTTCAAAAAACAATTTCTACCTATTCCATATACCAAAACATCAATTAATAACTCATCAAAACACAAATATGAACTTCAAATTCACAAATCTGCAAAACACAATTTCTAACTATTCCATATACCAAAACATCAATAACTCATCAAAACACAAATATGAACTTCAAAATCACAATTCTACCTATTCCATATAACAAAACATAATATAACTCATCTAAACACAAATATGAACTTCAAAATCACAATTCTACCTATCCCATATACCAAAACATCAATAACTCATCAAAACACAAATATGAACTTCAAAATCTCAATTCTACCTATTCCATATACCAAAACATCAATGAATAACTAATCAAAAAACAAATATGAACTTCAAAATCACAATTCTACCTATTCCATATAACAAAACATAATATAACTCATCTAAACACAAATATGAACTTCAAAATCACAATTCTACCTATTCCATATACCAAAACATCAATAACTGATCAAAACACAAATATGAACTTCAAAACACAATTTCTATCTATTCCATATACCAAAACATGAATAACTCATCAAAACACAAATATGAACTTCAAAAAACAATTTCTACCTATTCCATATACCAAAACATCAATTAATAACACATCAAAACACAAATATGAACTTCAAAATCACAATTCTACCTATCCCATATACCAAAACATCAATCAATAACTCATCAAAACACAAATATGAACTTTAAAATCACAATAATACCTATTCCATATACCAAAACATCAATCAGTAACTCAAAAAAACACAAATATGAACTTCACAATAAAAATTCTACCTATTCCATATACCAAAACATCAATAACTCATCAAAACACAAATATAAACTTCAAAATCACAATTCTACCTATTTCATATAACAAAACATAATATAACTCATCAAAACACAAATATGAACTTCACAATAAAAATTCTACCTATTCCATATACCAAAACATCAATAGTTCATCAAAACACAAATATTAACTTCAAAATCACAATTCTACCTATTCCATAAACCAAAACATCAATAACTCATCAAAACACAAACATGAACTTTAAAATCACAATACTACCTATTCCATATACCAAAACATCAATTAATAACTCATCTAAACACAAATATGAACTTCAAAATCACAATTCTACCTATCCCATATACCAAAACATCAATAACTCATCAAAACACAAATATGAAATTTAAAATCACAATACTACCTATTCCATATACCAAAACATCAATCAATAACTCAAAAAAACACAAATATGAACTTCACAATAAAAATTCTACCTATTCCATATACCAAAACATCAATCACTCATCAAAACACAAATATGAACTTCAAATCACAATTCTACCTATTCCATATAACAAAACATAATATAACTCATCAAAACACAAATATTACTTCAAAATCACAATTCTACCTATTCCATATAACAAAACATCAATAACTCATCAAAACACAAACATGAACTTCAAAATCACAATTCTACCTATTCCATATACCAAAACATCAATAACTCATCAAAACACAAATATGAACTTCAAAATCACAATTCTACCTATTTCATATACCAAAACATCAATAACTCATCAAAAACACAAATATGAACTTCAAAATCTCAATTCTACCTATTCCATATACCAAAACATCATTGAATAACTCACCAAAACACAAATATGAAATGCAAGATCACAATTCTACCTATTCCATATACCAAAACATCAATAACTCATCAAAACAAAAATATGAACTTCAAAAAACAATTTCTACCTATTCCATATACCAAAACATCAATTAATAACTCATCAAAACACAAATATGAACTTCAAATTCACAAATCTGCAAAACACAATTTCTAACTATTCCATGTACCAAAACATCAATAACTCATCAAAACACAAATATGAACTTCAAAATCACAATTCTACCTATTCCATATAACAAAACATAATATAACTCATCTAAACACAAATATGAACTTCAAAATCACAATTCTACCTATCCCATATACCAAAACATCAATAACTCATCAAAACACAAATATGAACTTCAAAATCTCAATTCTACCTATTCCATATACCAAAACATCAATGAATAACTAATCAAAAAACAAATATGAACTTCAAAATCACAATTCTACCTATTCCATATACCAAAACATCAATAACTGATCAAAACACAAATATGAACTTCAAAACACAATTTCTATCTATTCCATATACCAAAACATGAATAACTCATCAAAACACAAATATGAACTTCAAAAAACAATTTCTACCTATTCCATATACCAAAACATCAATTAATAACACATCAAAACACAAATATGAACTTCAAAATCACAATTCTACCTATCCCATATACCAAAACATCAATCAATAACTCATCAAAACACAAATATGAACTTTAAAATCACAATAATACCTATTCCATATACCAAAACATCAATCAGTAACTCAAAAAAACACAAATATGAACTTCACAATAAAAATTCTACCTATTCCATATACCAAAACATCAATAACTCATCAAAACACAAATATAAACTTCAAAATCACAATTCTACCTATTTCATATAACAAAACATAATATAACTCATCAAAACACAAATATGAACTTCACAATAAAAATTCTACCTATTCCATATACCAAAACATCAATAGTTCATCAAAACACAAATATTAACTTCAAAATCACAATTCTACCTATTCCATAAACCAAAACATCAATAACTCATCAAAACACAAACATGAACTTTAAAATCACAATTCTACCTATTCCATATAACAAAACATCAATAACTCATCAAAACACAAACATGAACTCCAAAATCACAATTCTACCTATTCCATATACCAAAACAACAATAACGCATCAAAACACAAATATGAACTTCAAAATCTCAATTCTACCTATTCCACATACCAAAACATCAATAACTCATCAAAACACAAATATGAAGTTCAAAATCTCAATTCTACCTATTCCACATACCAAAACATCAATGAATAACTCATCCAAAACACAAATATGAACTGCAAAATCACAATTCTGCCTATTCCATATACCAAAACATCAATAACTCATCAAAACAGAAATATGAACTTCACAATAAAAATTCTACCCATTCCATATACCAAAACATCAATCACTCATCAAAACACAAATATAAACTTCAAAATCACAATTCTACCTATTCCATATAACAAAAGATAATATAACTCATCAAAACACAAATATGAACTTCACAATAAAAATTCTACCTATTCCATATACCAAAACATCAATAACTCATCAAAACACAAATATGAACTTCAAAATCTCAATTCTACCTATTCCATATACCAAAACATCAATGAATAACTAATCAAAAAACAAATATGAACTTCAAAATCACAATTCTACCTATTCCATATAACAAAACATAATATAACTCATCTAAACACAAATATGAACTTCAAAATCACAATTCTACCTATTCCATATACCAAAACATCAATAACTGATCAAAACACAAATATGAACTTCAAAACACAATTTCTATCTATTCCATATACCAAAACATGAATAACTCATCAAAACACAAATATGAACTTCAAAAAACAATTTCTACCTATTCCATATACCAAAACATCAATTAATAACACATCAAAACACAAATATGAACTTCAAAATCACAATTCTACCTATCCCATATACCAAAACATCAATCAATAACTCATCAAAACACAAATATGAACTTTAAAATCACAATAATACCTATTCCATATACCAAAACATCAATCAGTAACTCAAAAAAACACAAATATGAACTTCACAATAAAAATTCTACCTATTCCATATACCAAAACATCAATAACTCATCAAAACACAAATATAAACTTCAAAATCACAATTCTACCTATTTCATATAACAAAACATAATATAACTCATCAAAACACAAATATGAACTTCACAATAAAAATTCTACCTATTCCATATACCAAAACATCAATAGTTCATCAAAACACAAATATTAACTTCAAAATCACAATTCTACCTATTCCATAAACCAAAACATCAATAACTCATCAAAACACAAACATGAACTTTAAAATCACAATACTACCTATTCCATATACCAAAACATCAATTAATAACTCATCTAAACACAAATATGAACTTCAAAATCACAATTCTACCTATCCCATATACCAAAACATCAATAACTCATCAAAACACAAATATGAAATTTAAAATCACAATACTACCTATTCCATATACCAAAACATCAATCAATAACTCAAAAAAACACAAATATGAACTTCACAATAAAAATTCTACCTATTCCATATACCAAAACATCAATCACTCATCAAAACACAAATATGAACTTCAAATCACAATTCTACCTATTCCATATAACAAAACATAATATAACTCATCAAAACACAAATATTACTTCAAAATCACAATTCTACCTATTCCATATAACAAAACATCAATAACTCATCAAAACACAAACATGAACTTCAAAATCACAATTCTACCTATTCCATATACCAAAACATCAATAACTCATCAAAACACAAATATGAACTTCAAAATCACAATTCTACCTATTTCATATACCAAAACATCAATAACTCATCAAAAACACAAATATGAACTTCAAAATCTCAATTCTACCTATTCCATATACCAAAACATCATTGAATAACTCACCAAAACACAAATATGAAATGCAAGATCACAATTCTACCTATTCCATATACCAAAACATCAATAACTCATCAAAACAAAAATATGAACTTCAAAAAACAATTTCTACCTATTCCATATACCAAAACATCAATTAATAACTCATCAAAACACAAATATGAACTTCAAATTCACAAATCTGCAAAACACAATTTCTAACTATTCCATATACCAAAACATCAATAACTCATCAAAACACAAATATGAACTTCAAAATCACAATTCTACCTATTCCATATAACAAAACATAATATAACTCATCTAAACACAAATATGAACTTCAAAATCACAATTCTACCTATCCCATATACCAAAACATCAATAACTCATCAAAACACAAATATGAACTTCAAAATCTCAATTCTACCTATTCCATATACCAAAACATCAATGAATAACTAATCAAAAAACAAATATGAACTTCAAAATCACAATTCTACCTATTCCATATACCAAAACATCAATAACTGATCAAAACACAAATATGAACTTCAAAACACAATTTCTATCTATTCCATATACCAAAACATGAATAACTCATCAAAACACAAATATGAACTTCAAAAAACAATTTCTACCTATTCCATATACCAAAACATCAATTAATAACACATCAAAACACAAATATGAACTTCAAAATCACAATTCTACCTATCCCATATACCAAAACATCAATCAATAACTCATCAAAACACAAATATGAACTTTAAAATCACAATAATACCTATTCCATATACCAAAACATCAATCAGTAACTCAAAAAAACACAAATATGAACTTCACAATAAAAATTCTACCTATTCCATATACCAAAACATCAATAACTCATCAAGACACAAATATAAACTTCAAAATCACAATTCTACCTATTTCATATAACAAAACATAATATAACTCATCAAAACACAAATATGAACTTCAAAATCACAATTCTACCTATTCCATATAACAAAACATAATATAACTCATCTAAACACAAATATGAACTTCAAAATCACAATTCTACCTATCCCATATACCAAAACATCAATAACTCATCAAAACACAAATATGAACTTCAAAATCTCAATTCTACCTATTCCATATACCAAAACATCAATGAATAACTAATCAAAAAACAAATATGAACTTCAAAATCACAATTCTACCTATTCCATATACCAAAACATCAATAACTGATCAAAACACAAATATGAACTTCAAAACACAATTTCTATCTATTCCATATACCAAAACATGAATAACTCATCAAAACACAAATATGAACTTCAAAAAACAATTTCTACCTATTCCATATACCAAAACATCAATTAATAACACATCAAAACACAAATATGAACTTCAAAATCACAATTCTACCTATCCCATATACCAAAACATCAATCAATAACTCATCAAAACACAAATATGAACTTTAAAATCACAATAATACCTATTCCATATACCAAAACATCAATCAGTAACTCAAAAAAACACAAATATGAACTTCACAATAAAAATTCTACCTATTCCATATACCAAAACATCAATAGTTCATCAAAACACAAATATTAACTTCAAAATCACAATTCTACCTATTCCATAAACCAAAACATCAATAACTCATCAAAACACAAACATGAACTTCAAAATCACAATTCTACCTATTCCATATAACAAAACATCAATAACTCATCAAAACACAAACATGAACTCCAAAATCACAATTCTACCTATTCCATATACCAAAACAACAATAACGCATCAAAACACAAATATGAACTTCAAAATCTCAATTCTACCTATTCCACATACCAAAACATCAATAACTCATCAAAACACAAATATGAAGTTCAAAATCTCAATTCTACCTATTCCACATACCAAAACATCAATGAATAACTCATCCAAAACACAAATATGAACTGCAAAATCACAATTCTGCCTATTCCATATACCAAAACATCAATAACTCATCAAAACAGAAATATGAACTTCACAATAAAAATTCTACCTATTCCATATACCAAAACATCAATCACTCATCAAAACACAAATATAAACTTCAAAATCACAATTCTACCTATTCCATATAACAAAAGATAATATAACTCATCAAAACACAAATATGAACTTCACAATAAAAATTCTACCTATTCCATATACCAAAACATCAATAGCTCATCAAAACACAAATATGAACTTCAAAATCACAATTCTACCTATTCCATATACCAAAACATCAATTACTCATCAATACACAAATATGAACTTCACAATAAAAACTCTACCTATTCCATATACCAAAACATCAATAGCTCATCAAAACACAAATATGAACTTCAAAATAACAATTCTGTCTATTCCTTATACCAAAACATCAATAACTCATCAAAACACAAATATGAACTTCAAAATCTCAATTCTACCTATTCCATATACCAAAACATCATTGAATAACTCACCAAAACACAAATATGAAATGCAAGATCACAATTCTACCTATTCCATATACCAAAACATCAATAACTCATCAAAACACAAATATGAACTTCGAAAAACAATTTCTACCTATTCCATATACCAAAACATCAATTAATAACTCATCTAAACACAAATATGAACTTCAAAATCACAATTCTACCTATCCCATATACCAAAACATCAATAACTCATCAAAACACAAATATGAACTTTAAAATCACAATACTACCTATTCCATATACCAAAACATCAATCAATAACTCAAAAAAACACAAATATGAACTTCACAATAAAAATTCTACCTATTCCATATACCAAAACATCAATAACTCATCAAAACACAAATATAAACTTCAAAATCACAATTCTACCTATTCCATATAACAAAACATAATATTGAAGGAAAACTGAACAAGCCCGGGCTAAATCGAAAACCTCACTTTCGTGCTATGCATTCCAGAATCGGAAGCTTTCGACCAAGCTCAGGCTCAAATTAGTTTACCCATGAACGGATCTAGGCTTATACTTATTTAATTTATTAATCGGGACACAAAAAATCGAATCTTTAATTAAAGCGGAACTTAAAGATTATACCTTTTGTAGCGAAGTCCCTCGATTAAAGAATACCAAATATTCAGCGGCGATTTCCAGAAGAAATCCAAAGAATTCTCCAATACGACTCCGAGATAGTGTGGGCTATCGTCTACGGAGTTACCCACGGCAAATCAATGGAAAAACAAGAAACTTGCTTTGCAAGAAACTCAAAACTGCCCACTAATTAACCCCAATTGCTGCCGCTAATAACAACCAAACTGTCGCCTAAAGAAAACCAATTCAGCCCCTTTGATCGGACTCCAAAACCCGCTACGATCTGCACCACCACTGCTGCGGATCACCGAGATGAACAAGAGATCAACACAGCAGCAGCAGGATCAGCACCCGGGTCAGGAAACCAATCGCAAGAACTGGGCGGCGAAAACTGATCCGCCGCAGTCCTGAAACTGGGCGAATAAGATCAGCCCTCAGCACTGATTTCTGGGCGAACAAAAACAGCCCTCAGCACTGATTTCTGGGCGAACAAGATCAGCCCTTCAGCGCAGATTTCTGGGCGAACAAAATCAGCCCTTCAGTGCAGATTTCTGGGCGAACAAAATCATCCCATCATTGCTGAATACTGGGCGAATAAAATCAGCCCATCATTGCTGAATACTGGGCGATCTGGGCGGACTAGGCGGACAATGAAAACTACTGCACCGGAACTGGATTGATGATGAACCCACTGTGCCGGAACTGGGTTGATGATGAACCCGCTGCAGAAGGGAAAAAAAAAACAGCAGCGGATGAAGAACCCAGCAGCAGATCAACCTGGGTTGTTGAAGAAAACCCCAGAACGCTCGATCTGGGTTGTTGAAGAAAACCCCGCAGCGTTCAACCTGGGTTGCCAAAAAAAAAACAGAACACTCGATCTGGGTTGTTGAAGAAAACCCCTCAGCGTGCAACTTGGGTTGTCGAAGAATAACCCAGAATGCTCGATCTGGGTTGTCCAAGAAAAAACCCCGGAACATTCAATAATAATAACTAAGCCGCAGCAAAAATACTGGGGTTTTATGGGCTTGAGTTTTCTGCGAAGAAGAAAGTTTTCTTAGCTGACTTCGAGAAGAAGTTTCGACGAGGAAGACGAACTTCTCACTCTAAGCTAAAACTTTCTCTCACTACCTCTTACTTGGGTGTCAAGTTTCTTAATCGATTTCTTGCCCAATAAGTTGTATTTATAGGAGCTTCTAAGGAGACCTAATGGGCTCTCGAGTTAGGCCTTAAAATTTGACTTTCGTTGACCGCTTAGTCTTCCCGACTAATCAACTCCAATCGACCCTTTTTAAATTAATTTATTTAATCCACTTTGTAAATTTAATTTAATCGAACCCTTAGAATTAATTAATTCAAGATCGAATTAATTTCTAAATTCACTTTGTCGATTAAATATTAATTAAACCCTTCGGATTAATTAATTTACCTTGTCGATTAGTCAAACGCATAATCGGTCGTACCACTAACGGACCAATTATGGAACTACCGCTCGAAAACGACTTTACATCGCGCCATTATTATTTCTTCTATCTCCCCACATTAAAGATCTAGCGCTCGTCGGTTTATCAATTTACTGACAAATTAATTCACCGACTTCTTGGTTTCCGAGATTAGTACCACTCGACCTTTTATTATACCGAACATAAAGTTCACTGGCCAGGTTTAGTATAATAACCTTACGAGCTCATCTCGGGAGCACCATCAACCCGGCGAACCGGTACGTGGATTCCTCCGACTAGCAACGGCACGCAAGAAGCTAAACACCGCATACCCAACTTACCGAGGTATTGGCCTCAATTGACCTCACTCTTTGGCAAATCAAAGCACACGACACCCAACCCTCACGCCCGTCCCAATCTCGGGATTGAGAGACAGAATACTAGGACCGAATTGACTACGCCGATCAGTACAAGTCAATTCTATCCAAACTGGTCGTGCTCAATATGCCCCGGGCATATCTGTGTGATTTAAACTAGTCTAGATAAACCAATTTCCAAACCACACAATAACCTATACCGATAGTATGTTCAGACTATCTCGGTTACGAGCATACTTTTTATATATCAATACTTTAACCAATAACGGTATCTACTGTGTTTGTCGACACCCCGTTATCTAGTTCTATGATATAAAGGAACAGATTTATACTGAAACAAAATGATATGTCATCTGTGGATATTAGTTTTTGATACAAGCCATAGCTTTTCTGTATTCAAAACTAACAATCTCCCACTAATACTCAAAGCTATGCTAAGAAGTACAAAAACTGTCCAACCCGCTATTACACTGCTGTCATAATGAAATCTCCAAAACACCTTTAAGCTCACTAACATGGCTCCCTCAAGAATCTGACTCCCATGCCCTCCACATGTCTCTCAAAGACCTTTAGGGTCAATGGCTTTGTGAAAGGATCTGCATGGTTGTCATCTGATACTATCTTGGCCACGGTCACGTCTCCCCTCTTTACGATCTCTCGTATCAGGTGGTACTTGCGCTCTATGTGTTTACTCGCCTTATGAGCTCGTGGTTCCCTCGAGTTAGCAACTGCACTATTGTTATCACAATAAACTGTGATAGACCTAGGCAACTCAGGAACCACATCTGAGTCCATCCGGAAGTTCCTGAGCCACACAGCCTCTTTCGCTGCCTCTGAAGCGGCAACGTACTCGGCCTCCATGGTAGAGTCCGCCGAGCATTTCTGCTTGACACTCTTCCATATTGTGGCTCCACCTCCTAGAGTAAACACAAACCCAGAGGTAGACTTACTTTTGTCCAAATCACCTTGAAAGTCCAAATCTGTGTAACCCAATGGTACAAGCTCCTGCGTTCTATAAACTAGGACACAATCTTTCGTCCTGCGCAAGTACTTGAGAATGCATTTTACTGCCTCCCAGTGAGCCTTCCCAGGGTTACTCTGATATCTGCTAACCATGCCAACGGCAAAGCAAATATCAGGCCTCGTGCACAACATAGCATACATGAGGCTACCCATTGCAGAAGCATAGGGTACCGCCTTCATGGCATCTATCTCCTCAGCAGTCTTAGGACACTGCTCCTTAGACAAATGCACCCCATGTCTGAAAGGTAGTGAACCCTTCTTGGAGTTCTGCATGTTAAAACGGGCCAGAATCGTATCTATGTAGGATGCCTGAGGGAGAGTCAGAGAACGTCTCCTACAATCTCGAATAATCTTGATCCCAAGGATATGTCCAGCCTCTCCCAAATCCTTCATATCGAATTGCCTGGACAGCCATGCCTTTACGTCTGACAACACCTTCTTACTGTTGCCAATAAGAAGAATGTCATCTACGTAAAGTACGAGGAACACCACTATATCACCATCACGCCTACTATAAACACACTGCTCATCCGGACACTGAGTGAATCCATAGGACTGGATAACCTCGTCAAAACGGATGTTCCAAGATCTGGATGCTTGCATCTCTATCCTGAATAACCTCATTGTAGTTAACTGGGTCTAGTTCACGAGCACCAGGGATAAAGTCCGAAGACTCACCCAAACCCATGTACCTCTCGGGCTGTCTCACAACCCTCCCACTACGACGAGGCGCAGCCTGTGTAAGAGCATCATCTGTGATAGTGTGTGCAGTCTCTTGTGGTGTATCTTCCTGTACGTGTGCATCTGGAATAATGGACTGACTTCTAAGCTCTTCCAATACTACCTTGTTGCTTGACTTGTGATCTAAAATATAGTCCTCCTCAAGAAATCTGGCATTGGTGCTGACCACCACCTTCTGATCTTGAGGACTATAAAATAAACCACCTCTCGTTCCTTTGGGGTAGCCTACAAACAGCATAACCTTAGATCTCGCCTCTAACTTGCCTGCATCTGCCTCGAGCACATGTGCTGGACAACCCCAAATCCTGAGATGTCTCAGACTAGGCTTGCGCCCACTCCACAACTCTACTGGGGTCGTAGGCACAGACTTAGATGGCACAAGGTTGAGGATAAAACACGCTGTATCCAAGGCATAACCCCAAAACGAGATAGGCAACTCACTAGTTTCTGTGTTTTGCATTACTGGGGAGTATATCTTGAAAACCAATTGTCATGTAGAGTCTAAAAAATAAAGACAAATGACTCCCACTGCAACAACAGAAACTCTGGTAGTATCCCCAAGGTAGACCTGCAACTCTCCCTCTCTAAGCAGCCGGGTCACTTGGAACCCCTGCAAAGAATTACAAACGTGATCAGTGGCTCCCGAATCCACACACCAAGTATTCGTGGGAATCGCCGCTAATCACGTCTCAGTAACTAGGGAAAATTTACTTTTAACCTCGAGGCTTTGGGCAATCCTTCTTCCAATGTCCTACTTTGCCACACTTAAAACATTTGCCTTTCGGCTTTTGCTTCTTGGCAATGCCTGCCTTGGGTCCATGATTAGTTCCTGCTCTCTGGCCTCTCTTCCTCTCTTGCTTCCTGGCTTTGGGCCCAGCAGAGGAACCTGAGGGACCAACAGTAGCAAAAGCTTGCTTCTTCTCAGCGAATAGGCCCTCGGCTGACACCAATGTAGTCATGAGCTCGGGGAGTGAATATGAGAGCTTGCCCATATTATAGTTCAACCGAAACTGCTCAAAAACTGGGAGGCAAGCTCTGGAGAATGATATCGACCTGGGTCTCCCCATCAATATCACCTCCCAGTACCTCGATCTCATTGATGCAACTGATCATGTCCAGCACGTGATCCCTCACTGAAATGCCCTCAGCCATTCTAGCATTCATGAGTTTCCTCATAGCTGACTGCTTGGCTACCCTGCTTAAGGGGACACTCCTCAGTAAGCACGTACTTGTAACCCTCAGCGGTAAGGACAATGTCCAGGTTACGTTTCCAGTCAATATAGTTTGGACTCGTGAGTTTATTTTGGTTCAAAAATGACAGCTAGCGGGTTGAACGACATATCAACTGAAAATAATGAAAAAAAAACATGTCTCAGTATACTTTTCGAAAATATTGAAAAATCCTCAGAAAAGAAATATAATCTTCTACCGACATCTCTCCCACCGGGATTAACGCAGGTCACGTAGGTGAACGTCTACGCCAACCCACATTCGTTCGAGAATGACCAAAGTCCATTAATCTCATTATCTGACCAACGATCTTATGATCAATGAAATTAATAGTCGATAATTTTAGCCGTACACGTAAATAGTGTTACCTCGTAGGAGGGATACTATAAACAGTACACTAAGTATATGCCATTACGTGACTTCTAAGTTTGTTACTTAGGGTACTAATGCGCCTCGGTAGCGAGGGTGTCGCAACTTTTCCCAATTAAACGCACTATAGTCATCCCTTTAGAAATTCATTCCAGCGATATCTGTGATTGAAAACTCATCCGTAGGGAAGCCGTTTAACCACATCGCCAATGAACCCGTAATGGAGGCCATGGGGCTATTAACCAACCCGCTCCCACTTAGATTTTTAAAATAATTTAAATTCGCCTTAGTTTTCTCGGTTTTCCATTTCGGTTTTCTACGTAATTAGGAATCACCCAAAAATTACGAAAAACTAAAATCCGGGCTTTCTCGGTTTTCTACGTAATTAGGAATCACCCAAAATTACGATAAACCAAAATCCCACGTAATTAGGAATCACCCAAAATTACGATTAAACCAAAACTTGCGAATGTAATTAAGTTTGAGGATTTTTACGTTTTAACATGCAATATCTTAACTATGGATATTCGCACCCATAAAACCGTTGGAGTTTTAATATGCGAATAATCTACCTTAGTTAATTGCACATTACCTTTTTGAAAAACTTTTGGTTTGAATTTCGTTCATGCAAAATAAAACGAAAATCACACAATCAACGAAAAAATCATAAATACGGGAAATTAAATAAAATAAAATTTCCCGACTATTATGGCCTTCTCTATCGTTGATTCTTTGACGCCTCGGTGACACTTCCCGTCGTGTCGCTCCCACTCGTTATTTGGATTCCTCTCGATTCGCCCGGGTTTTCTCGGTTTATTCCGTAATTATGAATCACCCAAAATTACAATAAACCAAAACCCGCGAATATAAGTTACCCAAAATAACGTCTTCGTCATAGTACAAAAATTCCTATATACAAAGGCGTTTTTCTAGGAATTTAAAGACGACATGATTAGATCAAATTCTACTACAAGATTTTTTTAATCCTACACGGCTTCCAGCTCGTGGTTATTACTATTACAGAAATTTCCATTCAAAAATAAAACGAGCCCGGACATGTCCCGGGGTTTATGAATGAAAATTAAATTTCTACCATAATAGCCGGAAAACCAATAACCACCTGTTTATACATTTCGACAAAAATAATAATGCCAAAATAAAGCCGTGTAATAAATCAAACAAGTATAAGACCGAAACCAACGCTCTGATACCAATTTGAAGGAAAACTGAACAAGCCCGGGCTAAATCGAAAACCTCACTTTCGTGCTATGCATTCCAGAATCGGAAGCTTTCGACCAAGCTCAGGCTCAAATTAGTTTACCCATGAACGGATCTAGGCTTATACTTATTTAATTTAATAATCGGGACACAAAAAATCGAATCTTTAATTAAAGCGGAACTTAAAGATTATACCTTTTGTAGCGAAGTCCCTCGATTAAAGAATACCAAATATTCAGCGGCGATTTCCAGAAGAAATCCAAAGAATTCTCCAATACGACTCCGAGATAGTGTGGGCTATCGTCTACGGAGTTACCCACGGCAAATCAATGGAAAAACAAGAAACTTGCTTTGCAAGAAACTCAAAACTGCCCACTAATTAACCCCAATTGCTGCCGCTAATAACAACCAAACTGTCGCCTAAAGAAAACCAATTCAGCCCCTTTGATCGGACTCCAAAACCCGCTACGATCTGCACCACCACTGCTGCGGATCACCGAGATGAACAAGAGATCAACACAGCAGCAGCAGGATCAGCACCCGGGTCAGGAAACCAATCGCAAGAACTGGGCGGCGAAAACTGATCCGCCGCAGTCCTGAAACTGGGCGAATAAGATCAGCCCTCAGCACTGATTTCTGGGCGAACAAAAACAGCCCTCAGCACTGATTTCTGGGCGAACAAGATCAGCCCTTCAGCGCAGATTTCTGGGCGAACAAAATCAGCCCTTCAGTGCAGATTTCTGGGCGAACAAAATCATCCCATCATTGCTGAATACTGGGCGAATAAAATCAGCCCATCATTGCTGAATACTGGGCGATCTGGGCGGACTAGGCGGACAATGAAAACTACTGCACCGGAACTGGATTGATGATGAACCCACTGTGCCGGAACTGGGTTGATGATGAACCCGCTGCAGAAGGGAAAAAAAAAACAGCAGCGGATGAAGAACCCAGCAGCAGATCAACCTGGGTTGTTGAAGAAAACCCCAGAACGCTCGATCTGGGTTGTTGAAGAAAACCCCGCAGCGTTCAACCTGGGTTGCCAAAAAAAAAACAGAACACTCGATCTGGGTTGTTGAAGAAAACCCCTCAGCGTGCAACTTGGGTTGTCGAAGAATAACCCAGAATGCTCGATCTGGGTTGTCCAAGAAAAAACCCCGGAACATTCAATAATAATAACTAAGCCGCAGCAAAAATACTGGGGTTTTATGGGCTTGAGTTTTCTGCGAAGAAGAAAGTTTTCTTAGCTGACTTCGAGAAGAAGTTTCGACGAGGAAGACGAACTTCTCACTCTAAGCTAAAACTTTCTCTCACTACCTCTTACTTGGGTGTCAAGTTTCTTAATCGATTTCTTGCCCAATAAGTTGTATTTATAGGAGCTTCTAAGGAGACCTAATGGGCTCTCGAGTTAGGCCTTAAAATTTGACTTTCGTTGACCGCTTAGTCTTCCCGACTAATCAACTCCAATCGACCCTTTTTAAATTAATTTATTTAATCCACTTTGTAAATTTAATTTAATCGAACCCTTAGAATTAATTAATTCAAGATCGAATTAATTTCTAAATTCACTTTGTCGATTAAATATTAATTAAACCCTTCGGATTAATTAATTTACCTTGTCGATTAGTCAAACGCATAATCGGTCGTACCACTAACGGACCAATTATGGAACTACCGCTCGAAAACGACTTTACATCGCGCCATTATTATTTCTTCTATCTCCCCACATTAAAGATCTAGCGCTCGTCGGTTTATCAATTTACTGACAAATTAATTCACCGACTTCTTGGTTTCCGAGATTAGTACCACTCGACCTTTTATTATACCGAACATAAAGTTCACTGGCCAGGTTTAGTATAATAACCTTACGAGCTCATCTCGGGAGCACCATCAACCCGGCGAACCGGTACGTGGATTCCTCCGACTAGCAACGGCACGCAAGAAGCTAAACACCGCATACCCAACTTACCGAGGTATTGGCCTCAATTGACCTCACTCTTTGGCAAATCAAAGCACACGACACCCAACCCTCACGCCCGTCCCAATCTCGGGATTGAGAGACAGAATACTAGGACCGAATTGACTACGCCGATCAGTACAAGTCAATTCTATCCAAACTGGTCGTGCTCAATATGCCCCGGGCATATCTGTGTGATTTAAACTAGTCTAGATAAACCAATTTCCAAACCACACAATAACCTATACCGATAGTATGTTCAGACTATCTCGGTTACGAGCATACTTTTTATATATCAATACTTTAACCAATAACGGTATCTACTGTGTTTGTCGACACCCCGTTATCTAGTTCTATGATATAAAGGAACAGATTTATACTGAAACAAAATGATATGTCATCTGTGGATATTAGTTTTTGATACAAGCCATAGCTTTTCTGTATTCAAAACTAACAAATATAACTCATCAAAACACAAATATAAACTTCACATTAAAAATTCTACCTATTCCATATACCAAAACATCAATAGCTCATCAAAACACAAATATGAACTTCAAAATCACAATTCTACCTATTCCATATACCAAAACATCAATTACTCATCAATACACAAATATGAACTTCACAATAAAAACTCTACCTATTCACTATACCAAAACATCAATAGCTCATCAAAACACAAATATGAACTTCAAAATCACAATTCTGCCTATTCCATATACCAAAACATCAATAACTCATCAAAACACAAATATGAACTTCAAAATCACAATTCTACCTATTCCATATACCAAAACATCAATAACTCATCAAAACACAAATATGAATTTCAAAAAACAATTTCTACCTATTCCATATACAAAAACATCAATTAATAACTCATCAAAACACAAATATGAACTTCAAAATCACAATTCTACCTATCCCATATATCAAAACACAAATATGAACTGCAAAATCACAATTCTACCTATTCCATATACCAAAAAATCAATAACTCATCAAAACAGAAATATGAACTTCACAATAAAAATTCTACCTATTCCATATACCAAAACATCAATTAATAACTCATCAAAACACAAATATGAACTTCAAATCACAATTCTTCAAAACACAATTTCTAACTATTCCATATACCAAAACATCAATAACTCATCAAAACACAAATATGAACTTCAAAATCACAATTCTACCTATTCCATATAACAAAACATAATATAACTAATCAAAACACAAATATGAATTTCAAAATCACAATTCTACCTATCCCATATACCAAAACATCAATAACTCATAAAAACACAAACATGAACTTCAAAATCACAATTCTACCTATTCCATATACCAAAACATCAATAACTCATCAAAACACAAATATGAACTTCAAAATCTCAATTCTACCTATTCCACATACCAAAACATCAATAACTCATCAAAACACAAATATGAACTTCAAAATCTCAATTCTACCTATTCCACATACCAAAACATCAATGAATAACTCATCCAAAACACAAATATGAACTGTAAAATCACAATTCTACCTATTCCATATACCAAAACATCAATAACTCATCAAAACAGAAATATGAACTTCACAATAAAAATCTACCTATTCCATATACCAAAACATCAATCACTCATCAAAACACAAATATGAACTTCAAATCACAATTCTACCTATTCCATATAACAAAACATAATATAACTCATCAAAACACAAATATTACTTCAAAATCACAATTCTACCTATTTCATATACCAAAACATCAATAACTCATCAAAAACACAAATATGAACTTCAAAATCTCAATTCTACCTATTCCATATACCAAAACATCATTGAATAACTCACCAAAACACAAATATGAAATGCAAGATCACAATTCTACCTATTCCATATACCAAAACATCAATAACTCATCAAAACAAAAATATGAACTTCAAAAAACAATTTCTACCTATTCCATATACCAAAACATCAATTAATAACTCATCAAAACACAAATATGAACTTCAAATTCACAAATCTGCAAAACACAATTTCTAACTATTCCATATACCAAAACATCAATAACTCATCAAAACACAAATATGAACTTCAAAATCACAATTCTACCTATTCCATATAACAAAACATAATATAACTCATCTAAACACAAATATGAACTTCAAAATCACAATTCTACCTATCCCATATACCAAAACATCAATAACTCATCAAAACACAAATATGAACTTCAAAATCTCAATTCTACCTATTCCATATACCAAAACATCAATGAATAACTAATCAAAAAACAAATATGAACTTCAAAATCACAATTCTACCTATTCCATATAACAAAACATAATATAACTCATCTAAACACAAATATGAACTTCAAAATCACAATTCTACCTATTCCATATACCAAAACATCAATAACTAATCAAAACACAAATATGAACTTCAAAACACAATTTCTATCTATTCCATATACCAAAACATGAATAACTCATCAAAACACAAATATGAACTTCAAAAAACAATTTCTACCTATTCCATATACCAAAACATCAATTAATAACACATCAAAACACAAATATGAACTTCAAAATCACAATTCTACCTATCCCATATACCAAAACATCAATCAATAACTCATCAAAACACAAATATGAACTTTAAAATCACAATAATACCTATTCCATATACCAAAACATCAATCAGTAACTCAAAAAAACACAAATATGAACTTCACAATAAAAATTCTACCTATTCCATATACCAAAACATCAATAACTCATCAAAACACAAATATAAACTTCAAAATCACAATTCTACCTATTTCATATAACAAAACATAATATAACTCATCAAAACACAAATATGAACTTCACAATAAAAATTCTACCTATTCCATATACCAAAACATCAATAGTTCATCAAAACACAAATATTAACTTCAAAATCACAATTCTACCTATTCCATAAACCAAAACATCAATAACTCATCAAAACACAAACATGAACTTTAAAATCACAATACTACCTATTCCATATACCAAAACATCAATTAATAACTCATCTAAACACAAATATGAACTTCAAAATCACAATTCTACCTATCCCATATACCAAAACATCAATAACTCATCAAAACACAAATATGAAATTTAAAATCACAATACTACCTATTCCATATACCAAAACATCAATCAATAACTCAAAAAAACACAAATATGAACTTCACAATAAAAATTCTACCTATTCCATATACCAAAACATCAATCACTCATCAAAACACAAATATGAACTTCAAATCACAATTCTACCTATTCCATATAACAAAACATAATATAACTCATCAAAACACAAATATTACTTCAAAATCACAATTCTACCTATTCCATATAACAAAACATCAATAACTCATCAAAACACAAACATGAACTTCAAAATCACAATTCTACCTATTCCATATACCAAAACATCAATAACTCATCAAAACACAAATATGAACTTCAAAATCACAATTCTACCTATTTCATATACCAAAACATCAATAACTCATCAAAAACACAAATATGAACTTCAAAATCTCAATTCTACCTATTCCATATACCAAAACATCATTGAATAACTCACCAAAACACAAATATGAAATGCAAGATCACAATTCTACCTATTCCATATACCAAAACATCAATAACTCATCAAAACAAAAATATGAACTTCAAAAAACAATTTCTACCTATTCCATATACCAAAACATCAATTAATAACTCATCAAAACACAAATATGAACTTCAAATTCACAAATCTGCAAAACACAATTTCTAACTATTCCATGTACCAAAACATCAATAACTCATCAAAACACAAATATGAACTTCAAAATCACAATTCTACCTATTCCATATAACAAAACATAATATAACTCATCTAAACACAAATATGAACTTCAAAATCACAATTCTACCTATCCCATATACCAAAACATCAATAACTCATCAAAACACAAATATGAACTTCAAAATCTCAATTCTACCTATTCCATATACCAAAACATCAATGAATAACTAATCAAAAAACAAATATGAACTTCAAAATCACAATTCTACCTATTCCATATACCAAAACATCAATAACTGATCAAAACACAAATATGAACTTCAAAACACAATTTCTATCTATTCCATATACCAAAACATGAATAACTCATCAAAACACAAATATGAACTTCAAAAAACAATTTCTACCTATTCCATATACCAAAACATCAATTAATAACACATCAAAACACAAATATGAACTTCAAAATCACAATTCTACCTATCCCATATACCAAAACATCAATCAATAACTCATCAAAACACAAATATGAACTTTAAAATCACAATAATACCTATTCCATATACCAAAACATCAATCAGTAACTCAAAAAAACACAAATATGAACTTCACAATAAAAATTCTACCTATTCCATATACCAAAACATCAATAACTCATCAAAACACAAATATAAACTTCAAAATCACAATTCTACCTATTTCATATAACAAAACATAATATAACTCATCAAAACACAAATATGAACTTCACAATAAAAATTCTACCTATTCCATATACCAAAACATCAATAGTTCATCAAAACACAAATATTAACTTCAAAATCACAATTCTACCTATTCCATAAACCAAAACATCAATAACTCATCAAAACACAAACATGAACTTTAAAATCACAATTCTACCTATTCCATATAACAAAACATCAATAACTCATCAAAACACAAACATGAACTCCAAAATCACAATTCTACCTATTCCATATACCAAAACAACAATAACGCATCAAAACACAAATATGAACTTCAAAATCTCAATTCTACCTATTCCACATACCAAAACATCAATAACTCATCAAAACACAAATATGAAGTTCAAAATCTCAATTCTACCTATTCCACATACCAAAACATCAATGAATAACTCATCCAAAACACAAATATGAACTGCAAAATCACAATTCTGCCTATTCCATATACCAAAACATCAATAACTCATCAAAACAGAAATATGAACTTCACAATAAAAATTCTACCCATTCCATATACCAAAACATCAATCACTCATCAAAACACAAATATAAACTTCAAAATCACAATTCTACCTATTCCATATAACAAAAGATAATATAACTCATCAAAACACAAATATGAACTTCACAATAAAAATTCTACCTATTCCATATACCAAAACATCAATAACTCATCAAAACACAAATATGAACTTCAAAATCTCAATTCTACCTATTCCATATACCAAAACATCAATGAATAACTAATCAAAAAACAAATATGAACTTCAAAATCACAATTCTACCTATTCCATATAACAAAACATAATATAACTCATCTAAACACAAATATGAACTTCAAAATCACAATTCTACCTATTCCATATACCAAAACATCAATAACTGATCAAAACACAAATATGAACTTCAAAACACAATTTCTATCTATTCCATATACCAAAACATGAATAACTCATCAAAACACAAATATGAACTTCAAAAAACAATTTCTACCTATTCCATATACCAAAACATCAATTAATAACACATCAAAACACAAATATGAACTTCAAAATCACAATTCTACCTATCCCATATACCAAAACATCAATCAATAACTCATCAAAACACAAATATGAACTTTAAAATCACAATAATACCTATTCCATATACCAAAACATCAATCAGTAACTCAAAAAAACACAAATATGAACTTCACAATAAAAATTCTACCTATTCCATATACCAAAACATCAATAACTCATCAAAACACAAATATAAACTTCAAAATCACAATTCTACCTATTTCATATAACAAAACATAATATAACTCATCAAAACACAAATATGAACTTCACAATAAAAATTCTACCTATTCCATATACCAAAACATCAATAGTTCATCAAAACACAAATATTAACTTCAAAATCACAATTCTACCTATTCCATAAACCAAAACATCAATAACTCATCAAAACACAAACATGAACTTTAAAATCACAATACTACCTATTCCATATACCAAAACATCAATTAATAACTCATCTAAACACAAATATGAACTTCAAAATCACAATTCTACCTATCCCATATACCAAAACATCAATAACTCATCAAAACACAAATATGAAATTTAAAATCACAATACTACCTATTCCATATACCAAAACATCAATCAATAACTCAAAAAAACACAAATATGAACTTCACAATAAAAATTCTACCTATTCCATATACCAAAACATCAATCACTCATCAAAACACAAATATGAACTTCAAATCACAATTCTACCTATTCCATATAACAAAACATAATATAACTCATCAAAACACAAATATTACTTCAAAATCACAATTCTACCTATTCCATATAACAAAACATCAATAACTCATCAAAACACAAACATGAACTTCAAAATCACAATTCTACCTATTCCATATACCAAAACATCAATAACTCATCAAAACACAAATATGAACTTCAAAATCACAATTCTACCTATTTCATATACCAAAACATCAATAACTCATCAAAAACACAAATATGAACTTCAAAATCTCAATTCTACCTATTCCATATACCAAAACATCATTGAATAACTCACCAAAACACAAATATGAAATGCAAGATCACAATTCTACCTATTCCATATACCAAAACATCAATAACTCATCAAAACAAAAATATGAACTTCAAAAAACAATTTCTACCTATTCCATATACCAAAACATCAATTAATAACTCATCAAAACACAAATATGAACTTCAAATTCACAAATCTGCAAAACACAATTTCTAACTATTCCATATACCAAAACATCAATAACTCATCAAAACACAAATATGAACTTCAAAATCACAATTCTACCTATTCCATATAACAAAACATAATATAACTCATCTAAACACAAATATGAACTTCAAAATCACAATTCTACCTATCCCATATACCAAAACATCAATAACTCATCAAAACACAAATATGAACTTCAAAATCTCAATTCTACCTATTCCATATACCAAAACATCAATGAATAACTAATCAAAAAACAAATATGAACTTCAAAATCAAAATTCTACCTATTCCATATACCAAAACATCAATAACTGATCAAAACACAAATATGAACTTCAAAACACAATTTCTATCTATTCCATATACCAAAACATGAATAACTCATCAAAACACAAATATGAACTTCAAAAAACAATTTCTACCTATTCCATATACCAAAACATCAATTAATAACACATCAAAACACAAATATGAACTTCAAAATCACAATTCTACCTATCCCATATACCAAAACATCAATCAATAACTCATCAAAACACAAATATGAACTTTAAAATCACAATAATACCTATTCCATATACCAAAACATCAATCAGTAACTCAAAAAAACACAAATATGAACTTCACAATAAAAATTCTACCTATTCCATATACCAAAACATCAATAACTCATCAAGACACAAATATAAACTTCAAAATCACAATTCTACCTATTTCATATAACAAAACATAATATAACTCATCAAAACACAAATATGAACTTCACAATAAAAATTCTACCTATTCCATATACCAAAACATCAATAGTTCATCAAAACACAAATATTAACTTCAAAATCACAATTCTACCTATTCCATAAACCAAAACATCAATAACTCATCAAAACACAAACATGAACTTCAAAATCACAATTCTACCTATTCCATATAACAAAACATCAATAACTCATCAAAACACAAACATGAACTCCAAAATCACAATTCTACCTATTCCATATACCAAAACAACAATAACGCATCAAAACACAAATATGAACTTCAAAATCTCAATTCTACCTATTCCACATACCAAAACATCAATAACTCATCAAAACACAAATATGAAGTTCAAAATCTCAATTCTACCTATTCCACATACCAAAACATCAATGAATAACTCATCCAAAACACAAATATGAACTGCAAAATCACAATTCTGCCTATTCCATATACCAAAACATCAATAACTCATCAAAACAGAAATATGAACTTCACAATAAAAATTCTACCTATTCCATATACCAAAACATCAATCACTCATCAAAACACAAATATAAACTTCAAAATCACAATTCTACCTATTCCATATAACAAAAGATAATATAACTCATCAAAACACAAATATGAACTTCACAATAAAAATTCTACCTATTCCATATACCAAAACATCAATAGCTCATCAAAACACAAATATGAACTTCAAAATCACAATTCTACCTATTCCATATACCAAAACATCAATTACTCATCAATACACAAATATGAACTTCACAATAAAAACTCTACCTATTCCATATACCAAAACATCAATAGCTCATCAAAACACAAATATGAACTTCAAAATAACAATTCTGTCTATTCCTTATACCAAAACATCAATAACTCATCAAAACACAAATATGAACTTCAAAATCTCAATTCTACCTATTCCATATACCAAAACATCATTGAATAACTCACCAAAACACAAATATGAAATGCAAGATCACAATTCTACCTATTCCATATACCAAAACATCAATAACTCATCAAAACACAAATATGAACTTCGAAAAACAATTTCTACCTATTCCATATACCAAAACATCAATTAATAACTCATCTAAACACAAATATGAACTTCAAAATCACAATTCTACCTATCCCATATACCAAAACATCAATAACTCATCAAAACACAAATATGAACTTTAAAATCACAATACTACCTATTCCATATACCAAAACATCAATCAATAACTCAAAAAAACACAAATATGAACTTCACAATAAAAATTCTACCTATTCCATATACCAAAACATCAATAACTCATCAAAACACAAATATAAACTTCAAAATCACAATTCTACCTATTCCATATAACAAAACATAATATAACTCATCAAAACACAAATATAAACTTCACATTAAAAATTCTACCTATTCCATATACCAAAACATCAATAGCTCATCAAAACACAAATATGAACTTCAAAATCACAATTCTACCTATTCCATATACCAAAACATCAATTACTCATCAATACACAAATATGAACTTCACAATAAAAACTCTACCTATTCACTATACCAAAACATCAATAGCTCATCAAAACACAAATATGAACTTCAAAATCACAATTCTGCCTATTCCATATACCAAAACATCAATAACTCATCAAAACACAAATATGAACTTCAAAATCACAATTCTACCTATTCCATATACCAAAACATCAATAACTCATCAAAACACAAATATGAATTTCAAAAAACAATTTCTACCTATTCCATATACAAAAACATCAATTAATAACTCATCAAAACACAAATATGAACTTCAAAATCACAATTCTACCTATCCCATATATCAAAACACAAATATGAACTGCAAAATCACAATTCTACCTATTCCATATACCAAAAAATCAATAACTCATCAAAACAGAAATATGAACTTCACAATAAAAATTCTACCTATTCCATATACCAAAACATCAATTAATAACTCATCAAAACACAAATATGAACTTCAAATCACAATTCTTCAAAACACAATTTCTAACTATTCCATATACCAAAACATCAATAACTCATCAAAACACAAATATGAACTTCAAAATCACAATTCTACCTATTCCATATAACAAAACATAATATAACTAATCAAAACACAAATATGAATTTCAAAATCACAATTCTACCTATCCCATATACCAAAACATCAATAACTCATCAAAACACAAATATGAACTTCAAAATCTCAATTCTACCTATTCCATATACCAAAACATCAATGAATAACTAATCAAAAAACAAATATGAACTTCAAAATCACAATTCTACCTATTCCATATACCAAAACATCAATAACTGATCAAAACACAAATATGAACTTCAAAACACAATTTCTATCTATTCCATATACCAAAACATCAATAACTCATCAAAACACAAATATGAACTTCGAAAAACAATTTCTACCTATTCCATATTACCAAAACATCAATTAATAACTCATCTAAACACAAATATGAACTTCAAAATCACAATTCTACCTATCCCATATACCAAAACATCAATAACTCATCAAAACACAAATATGAAATTTAAAATCACAATACTACCTATTCCATATACCAAAACATCAATCAATAACTCAAAAAAACACAAATATGAACTTCACAATAAAAATTCTACCTATTCCATATACCAAAACATCAATCACTCATCAAAACACAAATATGAACTTCAAATCACAATTCTACCTATTCCATATAACAAAACATAATATAACTCATCAAAACACAAATATTACTTCAAAATCACAATTCTACCTATTTCATATACCAAAACATCAATAACTTATCAAAAACACAAATATGAACTTCAAAATCTCAATTCTACCTATTCCATATACCAAAACATCATTGAATAACTCACCAAAACACAAATATGAAATGCAAGATCACAATGCTACCTATTCCATATACCAAAACATCAATAACTCATCAAAACACAAATATGAACTTCGAAAAACAATTTCTACCTATTCCATATACCAAAACATCAATTAATAACTCATCTAAACACAAATATGAACTTCAAAATCACAATTCTACCTATCCCATATACCAAAACATCAATAACTCATCAAACACAAATATGAACTTTAAAATCACAATACTACCTATTCCATATACCAAAACATCAATCAATAACTCAAAAAAACACAAATATGAACTTCACAATAAAAATTCTACCTATTCCATATACCAAAACATCAATAACTCATCAAAACACAAATATAAACTTCAAAATCACAATTCTACCTATTCCATATAAGAAAACATAATATAACTCATCAAAACACAAATATGAACTTCACATTAAAAATTCTACCTATTCCATATACCAAAACATCAATAGCTCATCAAAACACAAATATGAACTTCAAAATCACAATTCTACCTATTCCATATACCAAAACATCAATAGCTCATCAAAACACAAATATGAACTTCAAAATCACAATTCTGCCTATTCCATATACCAAAACATCAATAACTCATCAAAACACAAATATGAACTTCAAAATCACAATTCTACCTATTCCATATACCAAAACATCAATAACTCATCAAAACACAAATATGAACTTCAAAAAACAATTTCTACCTATTCCATATACAAAAACATCAATTAATAACTCATCAAAACACAAATATGAACTTCAAAATCACAATTCTACCTATCCCATATATCAAAACACAAATATGAACTGCAAAATCACAATTCTACCTATTCCATATACCAAAACATCAATAACTCATCAAAAACACAAATATGAACTTCAAAATCTCAATTCTACCTATTCCATATACCAAAACATCATTGAATAACTCACCAAAACACAAATATGAAATGCAAGATCACAATTCTACCTATTCCATATACCAAAACATCAATAACTCATCAAAACCCAAATATGAACTTCAAAAAACAATTTCTACCGATTCCATATACCAAAACATCAATTAATAACTCATCTAAACACAAATATGAACTTCAAAAAACAATTTCTACCTATTCCATATACCAAAACATCAATTAATAACTCAACAAAACACAAATATGAACTTCAAAATCACAATTCTACCTATCCCATATACCAAAACATCAATAACTCATCAAAACACAAATATGAACTTTAAAATCACAATACTACCTATTCCATATACCAAAACATAATATAACTCATCAAAACACAAATATGAACTTCACATTAAAAATTCTACCTATTCCATATACCAAAACATCAATAGCTCATCAAAACACAAATATGAACTTCAAAATCACAATTCTACCTATTCCATATACCAAAACATCAATTACTCATCAAAACACAAATATGAACTTCACAATAAAAACTCTACCTATTCCATATACCAAAACATCAATAGCTCATCAAAACACAAATATGAACTTCAAAATCACAATTCTACCTATTCCATATAACAAAACATCAATCAAAAACTCAAAAAAACACAAATATGAACTTCACAATAAAAATTCTACCTATTCCATATACCAAAACATCAATAACTCATCAAAACACAAATATAAACTTCAAAATCACAATTCTACCTATTCCATATAACAAAACATAATATAACTCATCAAAACACAAATATGAACTTCACATTAAAAATTCTACCTATTCCATATACCGAAACATCAATAGCTCATCAAAACACAAATATGAACTTCAAAATCACAATTCTACCTATTCCATATACCAAAACATCAATTACTCATCAAAACACAAATATGAACTTCACAATAAAAACTCTACCTATTCCATATACCAAAACATCAATAGCTCATCAAAACACAAATATGAACTTCAAAATCACAATTCTACCTATTCCATATACCAAAACGTCAATAACTCATCAAAACACAAATATGAACTTCAAAAAACAATTTCTACCTATTCCATATACAAAAACATCATTTAATAACTCATCAAAACACAAATATGAACTTCAAAATCACAATTCTAACTATCCCATATATCAAAACACAAATATGAACTGCAAAATCACAATTCTACCTATTCCATATACCAAAACATCAATAACTCATCAAAACAGAAATATGAACTTCACAATAAAAATTCTACCTATTCCATATACCAAAACATCAATCACTCATAGAAACACAAATATGAACTTCAAATCACAATTCTACCTATTCCATATAACAAAACATAATATAACTCATCAAAACACAAATATTACTTCAAAATCACAATTCTACATATTTCATATACCAAAACATCAATAACTCATCAAAAACACAAATATGAACTTCAAAATCTCAATTCTACCTATTCCATATACCAAAACATCATTGAATAACTCACCAAAACACAAATATGAAATGCAAGATCACAATTCTACCTATTCCATATACCAAAACATCAATAACTCATCAAAACCCAAATATGAACTTCAAAAAACAATTTCTACCGATTCCATATACCAAAACATCAATTAATAACTCATCTAAACACAAATATGAACTTCAAAAAACAATTTCTACCTATTCCATATACCAAAACATCAATTAATAACTCAACAAAACACAAATATGAACTTCAAAATCACAATTCTACCTATCCCATATACCAAAACATCAATAACTCATCAAAACACAAATATGAACTTCAAAAAACAATTTCTACCTATTCCATATACCAAAACATCAATTAATAACTCATCTAAACACAAATATGAACTTCAAAATCACAATTCTACCTATTTCATATACCAAAACATCAATAACTCATCAAAACACAAATATGAACTTCAAAATCTCAATTCTACCTATTCCATATACCAAAACATCAATAACTCATCAAAACAGAAATATGAACTTCACAATAAAAATTCTACCTATTCCATATACCAAAACATCAATCACTTATCAAAACACAAATATGAACTTCAAATCACAATTCTACCTATTCCATATAACAAAACATAATATAACTCATCAAAACACAAATATTACTTCAAAATCACAATTCTACCTATTTCACATACCAAAACATTAATAACTCATCAAAAACACAAATATGAACTTCAAAATCTCAATTCTACCTATTCCATATACCAAAACATCATTGAATAACTCACCAAAACACAAATATGAACTTCAAAATCACAATTCTAACTATCCCATATATCAAAACACAAATATGAACTGCAAAATCACAATTCTACCTATTCCATATACCAAAACATCAATAACTTATCAAAACAGAAATATGAACTTCACAATAAAAATTCTACCTATTCCATATACCAAAACATCAATCACTCATCGAAACACAAATATGAACTTCAAATCACAATTCTACCTATTCCATATAACAAAACATAATATAACTCATCAAAACACAAATATTACTTCAAAATCACAATTCTACCTATTTCATATACCAAAACATCAATAACTCATCAAAAACACAAATATGAACTTCAAAATCTCAATTCTACCTATTTCATATACCAAAACATCATTGAATAACTCACCAAAACACAAATATGAAATGCAAGATCACAATTCTACCTATTCCATATACCAAAACATCAATAACTCATCAAAACCCAAATATGAACTTCAAAAAACAATTTCTACCGATTCCATATACCAAAACATCAATTAATAACTCATCTAAACACAAATATGAACTTCAAAAAACAATTTCTACCTATTCCATATACCAAAACATCAATTAATAACTCAACAAAACACAAATATGAACTTCAAAATCACAATTCTACCTATCCCATATACCAAAACATCAATAACTCATCAAAACACAAATATGAACTTCAAAAAACAATTTCTACCTATTCCATATACCAAAACATCAATTAATAACTCATCTAAACACAAATATGAACTTCAAAATCACAATTCTACCTATTCCATATACCAAAACATCAATAACTCATCAAAACACAAATATGAACTTCAAAATCTCAATTCTACCTATTCCATATACCAAAACATCAATAACTCATCAAAACACAAATATGAACTTCAAAAAACAATTTCTACCTATTCCATATACCAAAACATCAATTAATAACTCATCTAAACACAAATATGAACTTCAAAATCACAATACTACCTATCCCATATACCAAAACATCAATAACTCATCAAAACACAAATATGAACTTTAAAATCACAATAATACCTATTCCATATACCAAAACATCAATCAATAACTCAAAAAAACACAAATATGAACTTCACAATAAAAATTCTACCTATTCCATATACCAAAACATCAATAACTCATCAAAACACAAATATAAACTTCAAAATCACAATTCTACCTATTTCATATAACAAAACATAATATAACTCATCAAAACACAAATATGAACTTCACAATAAAAATTCTACCTATTCCATATACCAAAACATCAATAGTTCATCAAACACAAATATTAACTTTTCTCTGATTTTCAAAATCTCTTTCAAGTTTTCAAGTATCTTTCAAACTTCTTTAATCTTTTCCCGTGCTTTCATCTAATCGTAAGTCCTGCGTCTTAATTTTATACTCTTACTTTAGTTTACCGCCTACTTCACCTTCTTTCTCATCTCCATCTCTTCTGCAAACCGATCCTGCTCCATTTTGGTATCAGAGCCTGGATTTTCAAAGAATTTTCAAAGAAAATATTTTCAAACATTTTCAAAAATTTTGATTAAATATAATTTTACAAATCTAAAGGTAAGGGTGAGCATCTGCATTCATCTATAGTTGGTAAGAGGTTGTTTGCATCAGTAAGACCGTTGGTAAGCCTTAGAAGATAGGTGTTCCCGGCTTGATCCCCTTGTTCCATATAGGTTTATGCATCTCTCAGTTTTACATTTAGATATGTAAGGTTAGATTTAATGAAAATGGCTGAAAAAGTTAGAAGATTTCTCTTTGGAGAATCTAGTTCATCTAGACCTGCATCCATAATAGCATCATCGTCTGCATCTTCATCATATTCATCCATTCTTAATTCTCATGAATTAATTCAAGAAGCTCTGCCAAGTAGAAGTATTTCTACTGTATACTCTCAAGGACTACTTGAGTTTAATAAAGCTTATTCAATTAAAATCCATGAGGAGATTCATCCCATGGAAGAGGATAAGAAAACAATTTCTTTATTGACTAATACTGCTATTACTTATTATTTGTCTCAAGGTTATCGTTTTATGCACTTTGGTTTAATACAAATTGCTTTACATCCTTTAATGAAGCGTGGGGTTGATACTCCTGTCTTCATGGCTTTACGTGATGATCGTTTACTTCATTACAATGATTCAATTCTTGCTTTAGTACAGACTAATTTATGTAATGGTACTATACGTTTTAATTGTGCTCCTAATTTTTCTGTCAGTTTAATTGATCCTACTATTATGCAATCTTTGTTGTTAGATATACATGTTACTAATAGAAAAATGGATCCTAAATCGGATAAATTTGTGTTAATTTATCGTATTTATTTTAAATTAATGAAGTCTATTATTCCTGCAGCTTTAAAATTAAAACCTACTAATGAAAGTGATTCTGTGTTAGTAATTACTGATTCTGATAATACTCAAACTCAGACACATAGATTATTGTCTCGAAATGAAATTACAATTCCTAATGAACTTCTAATTGATAGACCTATAATAGCCCAAAGACATCCAGTTAGAACACAGGCTAATATTGAAGAACTCCCTGATAATAAAATACTATTAAAATTTGATAATATGTTGTCTAAGTCTTCCTCCTGCAGGTATCCTTTAGAATCTCGACCCAGATATTCAGTCGATCTTCCTAATACTTCATATGAACCCTCCAGGTATTCCTATACTGATCCTAAGATTAAGTTTACTTCTCCTCTTCCTGAAGTCATCCCCGATTCTAGTTCCTCCGTAGGTTCTCCTACTCAGTCTCAAATGAAATTTTCGGAAATTAATATGTTAAGAAAACCTTTTTCGATAGATAAAGATTTTCTTAATAAAAATTATTTTTCATTAGAAAATAATGACAAAAGAATATGGTTTGAAAAATTTGATACATCAATTATTTCAAAATTAAAAGATGAATGGGTAAATGATATAAATAAAAAACAGATTAATTTTCCTTTCTTTCAATGGTTAGATTATTATTTTCAGAAAGAAAAAATTAATTATAAAAATTTATCTACAATTAATGTTCAGACTAATTTGTATAAAAAATGGCAATTGGTAGATAATAATGCTATCTTATCAGCTATTCATCCTCCTTTACAGTCTATAAAGATTAATACTAAAGAAGGCGAAATAATTGCTTCCCCTTTTAAAAAAGGTAAAGATAATAAAGAAGCAGTTGATTCTGAAGATATTAAAAAGGTTTATCAACAGAATAATTATTCTAATCAGATTTTACAAACTATTGCTCAACAAGTGGATTTAATTTCGGTAAAATTGGATAATAAAAGTGGTAATTTTCCTAATGAAGTGTCTAAACCGCTAGTGTCTCCTTCTCTTCCTCGAGAATTAGAAAGAGAAATTTCGTTAGTACAACGTATTAATTTAGCTATTGAAGGTAATACTAATAATCCATCTTCCTCTTCTGCTTTGCATCAGATTGAGAAACAATTTAGTGGTCTTCGACTTAATGCCATTAATCGTACTGCCCCTCGTGAAGAATCCTCTAGCAGTTCACATAATTCTGAATCTGAACAAGAAAATGATGACATAGATAATATAGAAGACATAGAAAACCAATTCTATGAAACTACTCCTCCTTTAGAACCTTTAGAACTTAATCGTATCTCTAGACGAAAATCATATAGTAATAGATGGTCTAATAATAGAAATGTAATGAATTATCATAGTAGACCTACTCCCCCTGATATTCAATTTGAAGAACGTAATAGGTTTAATACTAAATCATATGATGGAAGTGCTTTATATGAATGGAATATTGATGGTAAATCTGAATATGAAATAACAAATACTTTGCATGAAATGGGTACTGCTAAAATAGCTTATAAATCTAAGTATCCTCAGATTAGTGAAAGACAAATCGCTTCTTGTTTTGTTTCTGGATTTACTGGTCAATTAAAAAATTGGTGGGATAATATGTTTACTCCAATGCAACAAATGGAAATTTTGACTCATCAAACTGTTGTTCATCGTGATGTTACTATTAATGATGAAGTAGTTAGAACTACTGATTATGAATCAGACGGTGCTAGTTATTTAATTTATGTTCTTTCTATGCATTTTATTGGTAATCCAAAAGAAGAATTAACTAGTTTAAAGATTTCATTGACTAATCTTAAATGTCCTTTGTTTAAAGACTATTTCTGGTACAAAACTACTTTTCTTACTAATGTGTTACGTAGACCAGATTGTAATCAGTCTTTCTGGAAAGAAAAATTTATTACTGGTTTACCTCCTTTATTTTCGCAAAAATTAATTACTAGTTTAATGAAAGAAATGGGTACGGAAAATTTGGATTTATCTAATATTACTTATGGTCAATTATTTGCATTTCTCAAAAAAGAAGCTTTATCAATCTGTCAAGATTTTAAATTGCAGAGAAAATATGGTCTTGAGAAACAGGAATTGGGGTCCTTCTGTCAAGCATTTGGCATCGCAAGTCCTCATCCGCCCTCTACACAAGACAAAAGGTCTAAAAAGGTTAGACAGTATCCTAGTAAATATAATAAATATCAGCGAAAGAATAAATATAATCCTGATTGGTCTAATAAGAATAACTTTTATAGGAAAAAGAAAGATAAAAGAAGTAAAAAACCTATTAAGTGTTATAAATGTGGTAAATTAGGTCATATAGCTCCTAATTGTAAATTAGAGAAAAAGATTAATGCTTTATTTTCTGAAGAATCTGAATTAAAAAATAAATTAATGTCTATTCTAATCAATTCTGAAAAAGAAGAAGATAATTATTATTCCTCTGATTCATCTAGTTTTTCAGATAATGATGATTTTTGTGAATGTAAAAAGACAATTAATATGATGAATAATTCTAGTAAAAATAGTTTAAATAAAGAATTATTATTTGATATAATAAAAGATATAAAAGATGATAATATTAGAAAAGATTATTTAGAAAAATTAAAAAACTTAGTTTTACAAGAAAATAATCATATGTTTGATATAAAAGAACCATTTGGTCTAAATAATTTAATAGATAAATATAAACATGAAGATAATTTTGGTTTCCGTAAAAGTAGTAATATTAAAGAAGAAATAAAAATATTGAAAGATGAAATTCGAGAAATTAATAATCAATTAAATGAATTAAAATTAAAGGATTTAGAATTAGAAGCAAAAATATTATTAAAAGACCAGTCTAATATAGCATCTACATCTGGTATAATAAAAGATGATGAAATTACTATAGCTAATGATATACCTGACGATAAAAATTTCTTAAATTTAATTAATAGCGTAAAAATTGAAAAATGGTATGTTCTAGTTACAATAGGTGTAGAGGATTGGACGACGACTTGTGTCGCCATGCTTGATAGTGGCGCCGATCAATCCTGCATCAGTCGCGGAATAATTCCAGATAAGTATTTATCAAGAACTAAAGAAAAATTGTATGCTGCTAATGGATTAGAAATAGATATTTATGCTGAATTGAATAATGGTTATATCTGTAATAATGGATATTGTTTTAAACATTCTTTTCTAATACTTGAAAATTTTACTACTGATGTGGTTTTAGGTAATCCTTTTCTATATCAGATTACTCCATTTACTAAACATACTGATCATATTTCTGTTCATCTTTTAGGAAATAAATTGGTTTTTCCATTTATTAATCCTATACAAGAAAAAGAGTTAGCATTACTCCAGACTAATTCGATATATAAACAAATCTGTGTAATGAATAAGAAAAAGAAAAGTTTAATGTTTTTACAGAATGAATTAGATTTTACTAGAATAGACGAACAATTAATGAAAGCAGATATTAAATTAAAAATTGATAATTTAGATAAGAAATTCCAAACATTAGTGTGTTCAGAATATCCTAATGCGTTTTGGAATAGGAAAAAGCATGTTGTATCATTACCATATATCAAGGAATTTAATGAAAGAGACATTCCGACTAAGGCTAGACCCATTCAAATGAATGAGGAATTACTTAAATTTTGTAAACAGGAAATTCAGAGTTTAATGGATAAAAAATTAATCAGGAAATCACAATCTCCTTGGAGTTGTGCAGCATTTTATGTGAATAATCAAGCTGAAAAGGAACGCGGTGTTCCTCGTTTAGTGATTAATTATAAACCTTTAAATAAGGTATTACAGTGGATTAGATATCCAATTCCTAATAAAAAGGATCTACTAAAGCGACTTCATAGTGCTAAAGTATTTTCCAAATTTGATTTAAAATCAGGATATTGGCAAATACAGATTAATGAAAACGATAGGTATAAAACAGCTTTTACTGTTCCTTTCGGACACTATGAATGGAATGTTATGCCTTTTGGTTTGAAAAATGCTCCTTCTGAATTTCAGCGTATAATGAATGATATTTTTAATGATTATTCTAATTTTGTAATTGTTTATATTGATGACATTTTAGTATTTTCGGATAATGTTTCTCAGCACTTTAAACATCTTAATCTCATGCTACATGTTATTCAGACTAATGGCTTAGTAATTTCAGCTAAAAAGATGAAATTGTTTCAAACTAAAATCAGATTTTTAGGTCATGATATTCATCAAGGAAAAATGAAACCAATTCAAAGAACAATTGAATTTGCTAGTAAATTTCCAGATGAAATAAGAGATAAAAATCAATTACAACGCTTTCTTGGTTGTTTGAATTATATTGCAGATTTCTTTCCTAATTTGAGAACTATGTGTGGTCCTTTATATGAGAGATTACAGAAAAATCCTCCTGCTTGGACAGAGACTCATACTAATTTAATTAAACAAATTAAAGAAAAAATTAAGACTCTTCCTTGTTTAGGCATTCCTCATCCCGATGCATTCATGATCATTGAGACTGATGCATCAGATATAGGGTATGGAGGCATTCTAAAACAGAAAATGCATTCATCTGCATCATCTGCATTAGAAGAGTTGGTCAGATATCATTCGGGCATTTGGGCAGGGCCACAGAAGAATTATTCTACTGTGAAAAAAGAAATTTTATCAATTGTTTTATGCATTTCTAAATTTCAAGATGATTTGTATAATAAAAAGTTTTTATTAAGAGTTGACTGCAAGTCAGCTAAAGAAATTTTGCAAAAAGATGTGAAAAATCTAGTTTCTAAACAAATTTTTGCCCGATGGCAAGCTATATTATCTGTTTTCGATTTTGATATTGAATTCATTAAAGGCGATGATAATTCTCTTCCTGACTTCCTTACCCGTGAATTTCTTACAGGTCGTACCAATGTCTAAGGATCCAGGAAAACCAAAAACTCCTGCCGATTATCTTATGTCTAATCCTCCTAAGCCTTTGACTCCTTCAGTACCGTCTAATGATTTTCCTCCACTTACCTATACTAATGCTGTATTGTCTCCTTCTGCCAGACTTCAAACCACTCCAATTAATACTTCTGCCTCCTCATCATCTTCCACGTCTAATGCCGCCCCATACATTCCTAAAACAGAATTTGAGTATCTCATGTTGACTCATTATAAAACCACTCCTGAAAATAATGATGTCAAAAATTTCTGTTCTAGACTCTTTCTGCCTAATAATCAATGGCTTACAGATGATATCTGTAAGACTCAAGCTTATTATGAACTAATTCTTGTTGACACTAATTCAGTTGAAATCACTCATTATCCAGATAAAAAAGATAAATCTCGTATTGCTTATTCTAAATTCATAATTCAGAAAATCATGAGTCCTCGTGATTTTCCCTCCATTCATGCTAGAAATTCTTTTTCCATTCCTTATATTCCAGACGGATTTAATTATGCTGACTATATTTCAGCTTTTTATCGGTGTCTATACTACCGATCGTTTAATCACTCCTGGTTCATTAGTTTTTCCACTACCTTTAATAAAAATGTCCCCATGTGGGTCTATGACTGGTGGAAATTACTAGGTGCCATCCCGGCAATCTTGCCTCCTCAAGCTACTATTGGTTTTCAAACCTACAAGAAAAGATGTAGGTTAGAAGATTATCAAGCTTCCTTCCTGTTTCATGCCGAGTTCCGGGTCCCATATATTATGGCCTGGAGTTTCCAAATCAAGTCTACTCAGCAAGGCTATCCCTGCAGTCTCATACGTCAGATTAATGTGAAATGGTGGGTCCAGTTCAATGAGCAACAGTGCTGTGCCCAGACGGTTAATAAATTCCTTGACAGTGGTGAAAAATATAAACATATAATTTCTGAAGTTTCAAGACAAATTCCGGTGGTGACTGACCCAATGACTCCTAAAACACCGGACAAAAGCAAAATTCCTTTACCCAAGAAAATTGTGACTACTACTTTGACTCCTCAACAGACTCTTTCTCAGACTCATCAGCAGACTCCTTCCACTTCGACTAATCCAGTGGATATTATTAATACTCCTGCATTCCAAGAATTTATTAAAACCGGTTTAAAAACTTTTATAGAATTGCAAAAAGTTGAAACTGGTGAAGTACAACGGGAAGCTGAAGCTAGATTGAAAGCAGCTCAAGACCAGCATTCCAAAGACGTCAAGAATAATGATGATGATGATCCTTTTGGCGGGCCCTTTTCTCAGGACCCATATGATTTTTAGATAGGAATAATGTATAGATAGGAATAATGTAATAGAATAGGTAATAATTGTACAATGACGTAAGTGCATGCGTCATTCCCTGAATAATTGTTAGGTGACGTAAGTGCATATGTCATTAGGCACTTACATTTAATTTGTCTCTCATTTACCTTTAATTTCGGACTCCATTTTCGGATTCCACTCTTGTATAATGTCTCCCCCTTTGCCTATTTAAAGGCTGACTAATCAATAGAAGCCTCAGAGCGAATTTAAAAAACTTTTCTCTGATTTTCAAAATCTCTTTCAAGTTTTCAAGTATCTTTCAAACTTCTTTAATCTTTTCCCGTGCTTTCATCTAATCGTAAGTCCTGCGTCTTAATTTTATACTCTTACTTTAGTTTACCGCCTACTTCACCTTCTTTCTCATCTCCATCTCTTCTGCAAACCGATCCTGCTCCATTTTGGTATCAAAGCCTGGATTTTCAAAGAATTTTCAAAGAAAATATTTTCAAACATTTTCAAAAATTTTGATTAAATATAAATTTGTTTAGAAACTAGATTTTTCACATCTTTTTGCAAAATTTCTTTAGCTGACTTGCAGTCAACTCTTAATAAAAACTTTTTATTATACAAATCATCTTGAAATTTAGAAATGCATAAAACAATTGATAAAATTTCTTTTTTTCACAGTAGAATAATTCTTCTGTGGCCCTGCCCAAATGCCCGAATGATATCTGACCAACTCTTCTAATGCAGATGATGCAGATGAATGCATTTTCTGTTTTAGAATGCCTCCATACCCTATATCTGATGCATCAGTCTCAATGATCATGAATGCATCGGGATGAGGAATGCCTAAACAAGGAAGAGTCTTAATTTTTTCTTTAATTTGTTTAATTAAATTAGTATGAGTCTCTGTCCAAGCAGGAGGATTTTTCTGTAATCTCTAATATAAAGGACCACACATAGTTCTCAAATTAGGAAAGAAATCTGCAATATAATTCAAACAACCAAGAAAGCGTTGTAATTGATTTTTATCTCTTATTTCATCTGGAAATTTACTAGCAAATTCAATTGTTCTTTGAATTGGTTTCATTTTTCCTTGATGAATATCATGACTCAAAAAAACACAAATATGAACTTCACAATAAAAATTCTACCTATTCCATATACCAAAACATCAATAACTCAACAAAACACAAATATAAACTTCAAAATCACAATTCTACCTATTCCATATAACAAAACATAATATAACTCATCAAAACACAAATATGAACTTCACATTAAAAATTCTACCTATTCCATATACCAAAACATCAATAGCTCATCAAAACACAAATATGAACTTCAAAATCACAATTCTACCCATTCCATATACCAAAACATCAATTACTCATCAAAACACAAATATGAACTTCAAAATCACAATTCTACCTATTCCATATAACAAAACATCAATAACTCATCAAAACACAAATATGAACTTCAAAATCACAATTCTACCTATTCCATATACCAAAACATCAATAACTCATCAAAACACAAATATGAACTTCAAAATCTCAATTCTACCTATTCCATATACCAAAACATTAATAACTCATCAAACACAAATATGAACTTCAAAAAACAATTTCTACCTATTCCATATACCAAAACATCAATTAATAACACATCAAAACACAAATATGAACTTCAAAATCACAATTCTACCTATCCCATATACCAAAACATCAATCAATAACTCATCAAAACACAAATATGAACTTTAAAATCACAATAATACCTATTCCATATACCAAAACATCAATCAGTAACTCAAAAAAACACAAATATGAACTTCACAATAAAAATTCTACCTATTCCATATACCAAAACATCAATAACTCATCAAAACACAAATATAAACTTCAAAATCACAATTCTACCTATTTCATATAACAAAACATAATATAACTCATCAAAACACAAATATGAACTTCACAATAAAAATTCTACCTATTCCATATACCAAAACATCAATAGTTCATCAAAACACAAATATTAACTTCAAAATCACAATTCTACCTATTCCATAAACCAAAACATCAATAACTCATCAAAACACAAACATGAACTTCAAAATCACAATTCTACCTATTCCATATAACAAAACATCAATAACTCATCAAAACACAAACATGAACTTCAAAATCACAATTCTACCTATTCCATATACCAAAACATCAATTACTCATCAGTACACAAATATGAACTTCACAATAAAAACTCTACCTATTCCATATACCAAAACATCAATAGCTCATCAAAACACAAATATGAACTTCAAAATCACAATTCTGTCTATTCCTTATACCAAAACATCAATAACTCATCAAAACACAAATATGAACTTCAAAATCTCAATTCTACCTATTCCATATACCAAAACATCATTGAATAACTCACCAAAACACAAATATGAAATGCAAGATCACAATTCTACCTATTCCATATACAAAAACATCAATAACTCATCAAAACACAAATATGAACTTCGAAAAACAATTTCTACCTATTCCATATACCAAAACATCAATTAATAACTCATCTAAACACAAATATGAACTTCAAAATCACAATTCTACCTATCCCATATACCAAAACATCAATAACTCATCAAAACACAAATATGAACTTTAAAATCACAATACTACCTATTCCATATACCAAAACATCAATCAATAACTCAAAAAAACACAAATATGAACTTCACAATAAAAATTCTACCTATTCCATATACCAAAACATCAATAACTCATCAAAACACAAATATAAACTTCAAAATCACAATTCTACCTATTCCATATAACAAAACATAATATAACTCATCAAAACACAAATATAAACTTCACATTAAAAATTCTACCTATTCCATATACCAAAACATCAATAGCTCATCAAAACACAAATATGAACTTCAAAATCACAATTCTACCTATTCCATATACCAAAACATCAATTACTCATCAATACACAAATATGAACTTCACAATAAAAACTCTACCTATTCCATATACCAAAACATCAATAGCTCATCAAAACACAAATATGAACTTCAAAATCACAATTCTGCCTATTCCATATACCAAAACATCAATAACTCATCAAAACACAAATATAAACTTCACATTAAAAATTCTACCTATTCCATATACCAAAACATCAATAGCTCATCAAAACACAAATATGAACTTCAAAATCACAATTCTACCTATTCCATATACCAAAACATCAATTACTCATCAATACACAAATATGAACTTCACAATAAAAACTCTACCTATTCCATATACCAAAACATCAATAGCTCATCAAAACACAAATATGAACTTCAAAATCACAATTCTGCCTATTCCATATACCAAAACATCAATAACTCATCAAAACACAAATATGAACTTCAAAATCACAATTCTACCTATTCCATATACCAAAACATCAATAACTCATCAAAACACAAATATGAACTTCAAAAAACAATTTCTACCTATCCATATAACAAAACATCAATATCTCATCAAAACACAAATATAAACTTCAAAATCACAATTCTACCTATTCCATATACCAAAACATCAATCAATAACTCAAAAAAACACAAATATGAACTTCACAATAAAAATTCTACCTATTCCATATACCAAAACATCAATAACTCATCAAAACACAAATATAAACTTCAAAATCACAATTCTACCTATTCCATATAACAAAACATAATATAACTCATCAAAACACAAATATAAACTTCACATTAAAAATTCTACCTATTCCATATACCAAAACATCAATAGCTCATCAAAACACAAATATGAACTTCAAAATCACAATTCTACCTATTCCATATACCAAAACATCAATTACTCATCAATACACAAATATGAACTTCACAATAAAAACTCTACCTATTCCATATACCAAAACATCAATAGCTCATCAAAACACAAATATGAACTTCAAAATCACAATTCTGCCTATTCCATATACCAAAACATCAATAACTCATCAAAACACAAATATAAACTTCACATTAAAAATTCTACCTATTCCATATACCAAAACATCAATAGCTCATCAAAACACAAATATGAACTTCAAAATCACAATTCTACCTATTCCATATACCAAAACATCAATTACTCATCAATACACAAATATGAACTTCACAATAAAAACTCTACCTATTCCATATACCAAAACATCAATAGCTCATCAAAACACAAATATGAACTTCAAAATCACAATTCTGCCTATTCCATATACCAAAACATCAATAACTCATCAAAACACAAATATGAACTTCAAAATCACAATTCTACCTATCCCATATATCAAAACACAAATATGAACTGCAAAATCACAATTCTACCTATTCCATATCCCAAAAAATCAATAACTCATCAAAACAGAAATATGAACTTCACAATAAAAATTCAACCTATTCCATATACCAAAACATCAATTAATAACTCATCAAAACACAAATATGAACTTCAAATCACAATTCTTCAAAACACAATTTCTAACTATTCCATATACCAAAACATCAATAACTCATCAAAACACAAATATGAACTTCAAAATCACAATTCTACCTATTCCATATAACAAAACATAATATAACTAATCAAAACACAAATATGAATTTCAAAATCACAATTCTACCTATCCCATATACCAAAACATCAATAACTCATCAAAACACAAATATGAACTTCAAAACACAATTTCTATCTATTCCATATACCAAAACATCAATAACTCATCAAAACACAAATATGAACTTCAAAAAACAATTTCTACCTATTCCATATACCAAAACATCAATTAATAACTCATCAAAACACAAATATGAACTTCAAAATCTCAATTCTACCTATTCCATATACCAAAACATCAATGAATAACTAATCAAAAAACAAATATGAACTTCAAAATCACAATTCTACCTATTCCATATACCAAAACATCAATAACTGATCAAAACACAAATATGAACTTCAAAACACAATTTCTATCTATTCCATATACCAAAACATCAATAACTCATCAAAACACAAATATAAACTTCAAAAAACAATTTCTACCTATTCCATATACCAAAACATCAATTAATAACTCATCAAAACACAAATATGAACTTCAAAATTACAATTCTACCTATTCCATATACCAAAACATCAATTAATAACTCATCAAAACACAAACATGAACTTCAAATCACAATTCTTCAAAACACAATTTCTAACTATTCCATGTACCAAAACATCAATAACTCATCAAAACACAAATATGAACTTCAAAATCACAATTCTACCTATTCCATATAACAAAACATAATATAACTAATCAAAACACAAATATGAATTTCAAAATCACAATTCTACCTATCCCATATACCAAAACAACAATAACTCATCAAAACACAAATATGAACTTCAAAATCTCAATTCTACCTATTCCATATACCAAAACATCAATGAATAACTAATCAAAAAACAAATATGAACTTCAAAATCACAATTCTACCTATTTCATATACCAAAACATCAATAACTGATCAAAACACAAATATGAACTTCAAAACACAATTTCTATCTATTCCATATACCAAAACATCAATAACTCATCAAAACACAAATATTAACTTCGAAAAACAATTTCTACTTATTCCATATTACCAAAACATCAATTAATAACTCATCTAAACACAAATATGAACTTCAAAATCACAATTCTACCTATCCCATATACCAAAACATCAATAACTCATCAAAACACAAATATGAACTTTAAAATCACAATACTACCTATTCCATATACCAAAACATCAATCAATAACTCAAAAAAACACAAATATGAACTTCACAATAAAAATTCTACCTATTCCATATACCAAAACATCAATCACTCATCAAAACACAAATATGAACTTCAAATCACAATTCTACCTATTCCATATAACAAAACATAATATAACTCATCAAAACACAAATATTACTTCAAAATCACAATTCTACCTATTTTATATACCAAAACATCAATAACTTATCAAAAACACAAATATGAACTTCAAAATCTCAATTCTACCTATTCCATATACCAAAACATCAATCACTCATCAAAACACAAATATGAACTTCAAATCACAATTCTACCTATTCCATATAACAAAACATAATATAACTCATCAAAACACAAATATGAACTTCACATTAAAAATTCTACCTATTCCATATACCAAAACATCAATAGCTCATCAAAACACAAATATGAACTTCAAAATCACAATTCTACCTATTCCATATACCAAAACATCAATTACTCATCAATACACAAATATGAACTTCACAATAAAAACTCTACCTATTCCATATACCAAAACATCAATAGCTCATCAAAACACAAATATGAACTTCAAAATCACAATTCTGCCTATTCCATATACCAAAACATCAATAACTCATCAAAACACAAATATGAACTTCAAAATCACAATTCTACCTATTCCATATACCAAAACATCAATAACTCATCAAAACACAAATATGAACTTCAAAAAACAATTTCTACCTATTCCATATACAAAAACATCAATTAATAACTCATCAAAACACAAATATGAACTTCAAAATCACAATTCTACCTATCCCATATATCAAAACACAAATATGAACTGCAAAATCACAATTCTACCTATTCCATATACCAAAAAATCAATAACTCATAAAAACAGAAATATGAACTTCACAATAAAAATTCTACCTATTCCATATACCAAAACATCAATTAATAACTCATCAAAACACAAATATGAACTTCAAATCACAATTCTTCAAAACACAATTTCTAACTATTCCTTATACCAAAACATCAATAACTCATCAAAACACAAATATGAACTTCAAAATCACAATTCTACCTATTCCATATAACAAAACATAATATAACTAATCAAAACACAAATATGAATTTCAAAATCACAATTCTACCTATCCCATATACCAAAACATCAATAACTCATCAAAACACAAATATGAACTTCAAAATCTCAATTCTACCTATTCCATATACCAAAACATCAATGAATAACTAATCAAAAAACAAATATGAACTTCAAAATCACAATTCTACCTATTCCATATACCAAAACATCAATAACTGATCAAAACACAAATATGAACTTCAAAACACAATTTCTATCTATTCCATATACCAAAACATCAATAACTCATCAAAACACAAATATGAACTTCAAAAAACAATTTCTACCTATTCCATATACCAAAAATATGAACTTCACAATAAAAATTCTACCTATTCCATATACCAAAACATCAATAACTCATCAAAACACAAATATAAACTTCAAAATCACAATTCTACCTATTCCATATAACAAAACATAATATAACTCATCAAAACACAAATATGAACTTCACATTAAAAATTCTACCTATTCCATATACCAAAACATCAATAGCTCATCAAAACACAAATATGCACTTCAAAATCACAATTCTACCTATTCCATATACCAAAACATCAATTACTCATCAATACACAAATATGAACTTCACAATAAAAACTCTACCTATTCCATATACCAAAACATCAATAGCTCACCAAAACACAAATATGAACTTCAAAATCACAATTCTGCCTATTCCATATACCAAAACATCAATAACTCATCAAAACACAAATATGAACTTCAAAATCACAATTCTACCTATTCCATATATCAAAACATCAATAACTCATCAAAACACAAATATGAACTTCAAAAAACAATTTCTACCTATTCCATATACAAAAACATCAATTAATAACTCATCAAAACACAAATATGAACTTCAAAATCACAATTCTACCTATCCCATATATCAAAACACAAATATGAACTTCACAATAAAAATTCTACCTATTCCATATACCAAAACATCAATTAATAACTCATCAAAACACAAATATGAACTTCAAATCACAATTCTTCAAAACACAATTTCTAACTATTCCATTTACCAAAACATCAATAACTCATCAAAACACAAATACGAACTTCACAATAAAAACTCTACCTATTCCATATACCAAAACATCAATAGCTCATCAAAACACAAATATGAACTTCAAAATCACTATTCAGCCTATTCCATATACCAAAACATCAATAACTCATCAAAACACAAATATGAACTTCAAAATCACAATTCTACCTATTCCATATACCAAAACATCAATAACTCATCAAAACACAAATATGAACTTCAAAAAACAATTTCTACCTATTCCATATACAAAAACATCAATTAATAACTCATCAAAACACAAATATGAACTTCAAAATCACAATTCTACCTATCCCATATATCAAAACACAAATATGAACTGCAAAATCACAATTCTACCTATTCCATATACCAAAAAATCAATAACTCATCAAAACAGAAATATGAACTTCACAATAAAAATTCTACCTATTCCATATACCAAAACATCAATTAATAACTCATCAAAACACAAATATGAACTTCAAATCACAATTCTTCAAAACACAATTTCTAACTATTCCATATACCAAAACATCAATAACTCATCAAAACACAAATACGAACTTCAAAATCACAATTCTACCTATTCCATATAACAAAACATAATATAACTAATCAAAACACAAATATGAATTTCAAAATCACAATTCTACCTATCCCATATACCAAAACATCAATAACTCATCAAAACACAAATATGAACTTCAAAATCTCAATTCTACCTATTCCATATACCAAAACATCAATGAATAACTAATCAAAAAACAAATATGAACTTCAAAATCACAATTCTACCTATTCCATATACCAAAACATCAATAACTGATCAAAACACAAATATGAACTTCAAAACACAATTTCTATCTATTCCATATACCAAAACATCAATAACTCATCAAAACACAAATATGAACTTCAAAAAACAATTTCTACCTATTCCATATACAAAAAATATGAACTTCACAATAAAAATTCTACCTATTCCATATACCAAAACATCAATAACTCATCAAAACACAAATATAAACTTCAAAATCACAATTCTACCTATTCCATATAACAAAACATAATATAACTCATCAAAACACAAATATGAACTTCACATTAAAAATTCTACCTATTCCATATACCAAAACATCAATAGCTCATCAAAACACAAATATGAACTTCAAAATCACAATTCTACCTATTCCATATACCAAAACATCAATAACTGATCAAAACACAAATATGAACTTCAAAACACAATTTCTATCTATTTCATATACCAAAACATCAATAACTCATCAAAACACAAATATGAACTTCAAAAAACAATTTCTACCTATTCCATATACCAAAACATCAATTAATAACTCATCAAAACACAAATATGAACTTCAAAATCACAATTCTACCTATCCCATATACCAAAACATCAATCAATAACTCATCAAAACACAAATATGAACTTTAAAATCACAATAATACCTATTCCATATACCAAAACATCAATCAATAACTCAAAAAAACACAAATATGAACTTCACAATAAAAATTCTACCTATTCCATATACCAAAACATCAATAACTCATCAAAACACAAATATAAACTTCAAAATCACAATTCTACCTATTTCATATAACAAAACATAATATAACTCATCAAAACACAAATATGAACTTCACAATAAAAATTCTACCTATTCCATATACCAAAACATCAATAGTTCATCAAAACACAAATATTAACTTCAAAATCACAATTCTACCTATTCCATAAACCAAAACATCAATAACTCATCAAAACACAAACATGAACTTCAAAATCACAATTCTACCTATTTCACATACCAAAACATCAATGAATAACTCATCCAAAACAGAAATATGAACTGCAAAATCACAATTCTACCTACTCCATATACCAAAACATCAATAACTCATCAAAACAGAAATATGAACTTCACAATAAAAATTCTACCTATTCCATATACCAAAACATCAATCACTCATCAAAACACAAATATGAACTTCAAATCACAATTCTACCTATTCCATATAACAAAACATAATATAACTCATCAAAACACAAATATTACTTCAAAATCACAATTCTACCTATTTCATATACCAAAACATCAATAACTCATCAAAAACACAAATATGAACTTCAAAATCTCAATTCTACCTATTCCATATACCAAAACATCATTGAATAACTCACCAAAACACAAATATGAAATGCAAGATCACAATTCTACCTATTCCATATACCAAAACATCAATAACTCATCAAAACACAAATATGAACTTCAAAAAACAATTTCTACCTATTCCATATACCAAAACATCAATTAATAACTCATCAAAACACAAATATGAACTTCAAAATCTCAATTCTACCTATTCCACATGCCAAAACATCAATAACTCATCAAAACACAAATATGAACTTCAAAATCTCAATTCTACATATTTCACATACCAAAACATCAATGAATAACTCATCCAAAACACAAATATGAAATGCAAAATCACAATTCTACCTATTCCATATACCAAAACATCAATAACTCATCAAAACAGAAATATGAACTTCACAATAAAAATTCTACCTATTCCATATACCAAAACATCAATCACTCATCAAAACACAAATATGAACTTCAAATCACAATTCTACCTATTCCATATAACAAAACATAATATAACTCATCAAAACACAAATATTACTTCAAAATCACAATTCTACCTATTTCATATACCAAAACATCAATAACTCATCAAAAACACAAATATGAACTTCAAAATCTCAATTCTACCTATTCCATATACCAAAACATCATTGAATAACTCACCAAAACACAAATATGAAATGCAAGATCACAATTCTACCTATTCCATATACCAAAACATCAATAACTCATCAAAACACAAATATGAACTTCGAGAAACAATTTCTACCTATTCCATATACCAAAACATCAATTAATAACTCATCTAAACACAAATATGAACTTCAAAATCACAATTCTACCTATCCCATATACCAAAACATCAATAACTCATCAAAACACAAATATGAACTTTAAAATCACAATACTACCTATTCCATATACCAAAACATCAATCAATAACTCAAAAAAACACAAATATGAACTTCACAATAAAAATTCTACCTATTCCATATACCAAAACATCAATCACTCATCAAAACACAAATATGAACTTCAAATCACAATTCTACCAATTCCATATAACAAAACATAATATAACTCATCAAAACACAAATATGAACTTCACATTAAAAATTCTACCTATTCCATATACCAAAACATCAATAGCTCATCAAAACACAAATATGAACTTCAAAATCACAATTCTACCTATTCCATATACCAAAACATCAATTACTCATCAATACACAAATATGAACTTCACAATAAAAACTCTACCTATTCCATATACCAAAACATCAATAGCTCATCAAAACACAAATATGAACTTCAAAATCACAATTCAGCCTATTCCATATACCAAAACATCAATAACTCATCAAAACACAAATATGAACTTCAAAATCACAATTCTACCTATTCCATATACCAAAACATCAATAACTCATCAAAACACAAATATGAACTTCAAAAAACAATTTCTACCTATTCCATATACAAAAACATCAATTAATAACTCATCAAAACACAAATATGAACTTCAAAATCACAATTCTACCTATCCCATATATCAAAACACAAATATGAACTGCAAAATCACAATTCTACCTATTCCATATACCAAAAAATCAATAACTCATCAAAACAGAAATATGAACTTCACAATAAAAATTCTACCTATTCCATATACCAAAACATCAATTAATAACTCATCAAAACACAAATATGAACTTCAAATCACAATTCTTCAAAACACAATTTCTAACTATTCCATATACCAAAACATCAATAACTCATCAAAACACAAATACGAACTTCAAAATCACAATTCTACCTATTCCATATAACAAAACATAATATAACTAATCAAAACACAAATATGAATTTCAAAATCACAATTCTACCTATCCCATATACCAAAACATCAATAACTCATCAAAACACAAATATGAACTTCAAAATCTCAATTCTACCTATTCCATATACCAAAACATCAATGAATAACTAATCAAAAAACAAATATGAACTTCAAAATCACAATTCTACCTATTCCATATACCAAAACATCAATAACTGATCAAAACACAAATATGAACTTCAAAACACAATTTCTATCTATTCCATATACCAAAACATCAATAACTCATCAAAACACAAATATGAACTTCAAAAAACAATTTCTACCTATTCCATATACAAAAAATATGAACTTCACAATAAAAATTCTACCTATTCCATATACCAAAACATCAATAACTCATCAAAACACAAATATAAACTTCAAAATCACAATTCTACCTATTTCATATAACAAAACATAATATAACTCATCAAAACACAAATATGAACTTCACATTAAAAATTCTACCTATTCCATATACCAAAACATCAATAGCTCATCAAAACACAAATATGCACTTCAAAATCACAATTCTACCTATTCCATATACCAAAACATCAATTAGTCATCAATACACAAATATGAACTTCACAATAAAAACTCTACCTATTCCATATACCAAAACATCAATAGCTCACCAAAACACAAATATGAACTTCAAAATCACAATTCTGCCTATTCCATATACCAAAACATCAATAACTCATCAAAACACAAATATGAACTTCAAAATCACAATTCTACCTATTCCATAAATCAAAACATCAATAACTCATCAAAACACAAATATGAACTTCAAAAAACAATTTCTACCTATTCCATATACAAAAACATCAATTAATAACTCATCAAAACACAAATATGAACTTCAAAATCACAATTCTACCTATCCCATATATCAAAACACAAATATGAACTTCACAATAAAAATTCTACCTATTCCATATACCAAAACATCAATTAATAACTCATCAAAACACAAATATGAACTTCAAATCACAATTCTTCAAAACACAATTTCTAACTATTCCATATACCAAAACATCAATAACTCATCAAAACACAAATATGAACTTCAAAATCACAATTCTACCTATTCCATATAACAAAACATAATATAACTAATCAAAACACAAATATGAATTTCAAAATCACAATTCTACCTATCCCATATACCAAAACATCAATAACTCATCAAAACACAAATATGAACTTCAAAATCTCAATTCTACCTATTCCATATACCAAAACATCGATGAATAACTAATCAAAAAACAAATATGAACTTCAAAATCACAATTCTACCTATTCCATATACCAAAACATCAATAACTGATCAAAACACAAATATGAACTTCAAAACACAATTTCTATCTATTTCATATACCAAAACATCAATAACTCATCAAAACACAAATATGAACTTCAAAAAACAATTTCTACCTATTCCATATACCAAAACATCAATTAATAACTCATCAAAACACAAATATGAACTTCAAAATCACAATTCTACCTATCCCATATACCAAAACATCAATCAATAACTCATCAAAACACAAATATGAACTTTAAAATCACAATAATACCTATTCCATATACCAAAACATCAATCAATAACTCAAAAAAACACAAATATGAACTTCACAATAAAAATTCTACCTATTCCATATACCAAAACATCAATAACTCATCAAAACACAAATATAAACTTCAAAATCACAATTCTACCTATTTCATATAACAAAACATAATATAACTCATCAAAACACAAATATGAACTTCACAATAAAAATTCTACCTATTCCATATACCAAAACATCAATAGTTCATCAAAACACAAATATTAACTTCAAAATCACAATTCTACCTATTCCATAAACCAAAACATCAATAACTCATCAAAACACAAACATGAACTTCAAAATCACAATTCTACCTATTTCACATACCAAAACATCAATGAATAACTCATCCAAAACAGAAATATGAACTGCAAAATCACAATTCTACCTACTCCATATACCAAAACATCAATAACTCATCAAAACAGAAATATGAACTTCACAATAAAAATTCTACCTATTCCATATACCAAAACATCAATCACTCATCAAAACACAAATATGAACTTCAAATCACAATTCTACCTATTCCATATAACAAAACATAATATAACTCATCAAAACACAAATATTACTTCAAAATCACAATTCTACCTATTTCATATACCAAAACATCAATAACTCATCAAAAACACAAATATGAACTTCAAAATCTCAATTCTACCTATTCCATATACCAAAACATCATTGAATAACTCACCAAAACACAAATATGAAATGCAAGATCACAATTCTACCTATTCCATATACCAAAACATCAATAACTCATCAAAACACAAATATGAACTTCAAAAAACAATTTCTACCTATTCCATATACCAAAACATCAATTAATAACTCATCAAAACACAAATATGAACTTCAAAATCTCAATTCTACCTATTCCACATGCCAAAACATCAATAACTCATCAAAACACAAATATGAACTTCAAAATCTCAATTCTACCTATTTCACATACCAAAACATCAATGAATAACTCATCCAAAACACAAATATGAACTGCAAAATCACAATTCTACCTATTCCATATACCAAAACATCAATCACTCATCAAAACAGAAATATGAACTTCACAATAAAAATTCTACCTATTCCATATACCAAAACATCAATCACTCATCAAAACACAAATATGAACTTCAAATCACAATTCTACCTATTCCATATAACAAAACATAATATAACTCATCAAAACACAAATATTACTTCAAAATCACAATTCTACCTATTTCATATACCAAAACATCAATAACTCATCAAAAACACAAATATGAACTTCAAAATCTCAATTCTACCTATTCCATATACCAAAACATCATTGAATAACTCACCAAAACACAAATATGAAATGCAAGATCACAATTCTACCTATTCCATATACCAAAACATCAATAACTCATCAAAACACAAATATGAACTTCGAGAAACAATTTCTACCTATTCCAGATACCAAAACATCAATTAATAACTCATCTAAACACAAATATGAACTTTAAAATCACAATTCTACCTATCCCATATACCAAAACATCAATAACTCATCAAATACAAATATGAACTTTAAAATCACAATACTACCTATTCCATATACCAAAACATCAATCAATAACTCAAAAAAACACAAATATGAACTTCACAATAAAAATTCTACCTATTCCATATACCAAAACATCAATCACTCATCAAAACACAAATATGAACTTCAAATCACAATTCTACCTATTCCATATAACAAAACATAATATAACTCATCAAAACACAAATATGAACTTCACATTAAAAATTCTACCTATTCCATATACCAAAACATCAATAGCTCATCAAAACACAAATATGAACTTCAAAATCACAATTCTACCTATTCCATATACCAAAACATCAATTACTCATCAATACACAAATATGAACTTCACAATAAAAACTCTACCTATTCCATATACCAAAACATCAATAGCTCATCAAAACACAAATATGAACTTCAAAATCACAATTCTGCCTATTCCATATACCAAAACATCAATAACTCATCAAAACACAAATATGAACTTCAAAATCACAATTCTACCTATTCCATATACCAAAACATCAATAACTCATCAAAACACAAATATGAACTTCAAAAAACAATTTCTACCTATTCCATATACAAAAACATCAATTAATAACTCATCAAAACACAAATATGAACTTCAAAATCACAATTCTACCTATCCCATATATCAAAACACAAATATGAACTGCAAAATCACAATTCTACCTATTCCATATACCAAAAAATCAATAACTCATCAAAACAGAAATATGAACTTCACAATAAAAATTCTACCTATTCCATATACCAAAACATCAATTAATAACTCATCAAAACACAAATATGAACTTCAAATCACAATTCTTCAAAACACAATTTCTAACTATTCCATATACCAAAACATCAATAACTCATCAAAACACAAATATGAACTTCAAAATCACAATTCTACCTATTCCATATAACAAAACATAATATAACTAATCAAAACACAAATATGAATTTCAAAATCACAATTCTACCTATCCCATATACCAAAACATCAATAACTCATCAAAACACAAATATGAACTTCAAAATCTCAATTCTACCTATTCCATATACCAAAACATCAATGAATAACTAATCAAAAAACAAATATGAACTTCAAAATCACAATTCTACCTATTCCATATACCAAAACATCAATAACTGATCAAAACACAAATATGAACTTCAAAACACAATTTCTATCTATTCCATACCAAAACATCAATAACTTATCAAAACACAAATATGAACTTCAAAAAACAATTTCTACCTATTCCATATACCAAACATCAATTAATAACTCATCAAAACACAAATATGAATTTCAAAATCACAATTCTACCTATCCCATATACCAAAACATCAATCAATAACTCATCAAAACACAAATATGAACTTTAAAATCACAATAATACCTATTCCATATACCAAAACATCAATCAATAACTCAAAAAAACACAAATATGAACTTCACAATAAAAATTCTACCTATTCCATATACCAAAACATCAAAAACTCATCAAAACACAAATATAAACTTCAAAATCACAATTCTACCTATTTCATATAACAAAACATAATATAACTCATCAAAACACAAATATGAACTTCACAATAAAAATTCTACCTATTCCATATACCAAAACATCAATAGTTCATCAAAACACAAATATTAACTTCAAAATCACAATTCTACCTATTCCATAAACCAAAACATCAATAACTCATCAAAACACAAACATGAACTTCAAAATCACAATTCTACCTATTCCATATAACAAAACATCAATAACTCATCAAAACACAAACATGAAATTCAAAATCACAATTCTACCTATTCCATATACCAAAACATCAATAACTCATCAAAACACAAATATGAACTTCAAAATCTCAATTCTACCTATTCCACATACCAAAACATCAATAACTCATCAAAACCCAAATATGAACTTCAAAATCTCAATTCTACCTATTTCACATACCAAAACATCAATGAATAACTCATCCAAAACACAAATATGAACTGCAAAATCACAATTCTACCTATTCCATATACCAAAACATCAATAACTCATCAATACACAAATATGAACTTCACAATAAAAACTCTACCTATTCCATATACCAAAACATCAATAGCTCATCAAAACACAAATATGAACTTCAAAATCACAATTCTGCCTATTCCATATACCAAAACATCAATAACTCATCAAAACACAAATATGAACTTCAAAATCACAATTCTACCTATTCCATATACCAAAACATCAATAACTCATCAAAACACAAATATGAACTTCAAAAAACAATTTCTACCTATTCCATATACAAAAACATCAATTAATAACTCATCAAAACACAAATATGAACTTCAAAATCACAATTCTACCTATCCCATATATCAAAACACAAATATGAACTGCAAAATCACAATTCTACCTATTCCATATACCAAAAAATCAATAACTCATCAAAACAGAAATATGAACTTCACAATAAAAATTCTACCTATTCCATATACCAAAACATCAATTAATAACTCATCAAAACACAAATATGAACTTCAAATCACAATTCTTCAAAACACAATTTCTAACTATTCCATATACCAAAACATCAATAACTCATCAAAACACAAATATGAACTTCAAAATCACAATTCTACCTATTCCATATAACAAAACATAATATAACTAATCAAAACACAAATATGAATTTCAAAATCACAATTCTACCTATCCCATATACCAAAACATCAATAACTCATCAAAACACAAATATGAACTTCAAAATCTCAATTCTACCTATTCCATATACCAAAACATCAATGAATAACTAATCAAAAAACAAATATGAACTTCAAAATCACAATTCTACCTATTCCATATACCAAAACATCAATAACTGATCAAAACACAAATATGAACTTCAAAACACAATTTCTATCTATTCCATACCAAAACATCAATAACTTATCAAAACACAAATATGAACTTCAAAAAACAATTTCTACCTATTCCATATACCAAACATCAATTAATAACTCATCAAAACACAAATATGAATTTCAAAATCACAATTCTACCTATCCCATATACCAAAACATCAATCAATAACTCATCAAAACACAAATATGAACTTTAAAATCACAATAATACCTATTCCATATACCAAAACATCAATCAATAACTCAAAAAAACACAAATATGAACTTCACAATAAAAATTCTACCTATTCCATATACCAAAACATCAAAAACTCATCAAAACACAAATATAAACTTCAAAATCACAATTCTACCTATTTCATATAACAAAACATAATATAACTCATCAAAACACAAATATGAACTTCACAATAAAAATTCTACCTATTCCATATACCAAAACATCAATAGTTCATCAAAACACAAATATTAACTTCAAAATCACAATTCTACCTATTCCATAAACCAAAACATCAATAACTCATCAAAACACAAACATGAACTTCAAAATCACAATTCTACCTATTCCATATAACAAAACATCAATAACTCATCAAAACACAAACATGAAATTCAAAATCACAATTCTACCTATTCCATATACCAAAACATCAATAACTCATCAAAACACAAATATGAACTTCAAAATCTCAATTCTACCTATTCCACATACCAAAACATCAATAACTCATCAAAACCCAAATATGAACTTCAAAATCTCAATTCTACCTATTTCACATACCAAAACATCAATGAATAACTCATCCAAAACACAAATATGAACTGCAAAATCACAATTCTACCTATTCCATATACCAAAACATCAATAACTCATCAAAACAGAAATATGAACTTCACAATAAAAATTCTACCTATTCCATATACCAAAACATCAATCACTCATCAAAACACAAATATGAACTTCAAATCACAATTCTACCTATTCCATATAACAAAACATCATTGAATAACTCACCAAAACACAAATATGAAATGCAAGATCACAATTCTACCTATTCCATATACCAAAACATCAATAACTCATCAAAACACAAATATGAACTTCAAAATCTCAATTCTACCTATTCCATATACCAAAACATCAATGAATAACTAATCAAAAAACAAATATGAACTTTAAAATCACAATTCTACCAATTTCATATACCAAAACATCAATAACTGATCAAAACACAAATATGAACTTCAAAACACAATTTCTATCTATTCCATATACCAAAACATCAATAACTCATCAAAACACAAATATGAACTTCAAAAAACAATTTCTACCTATTCCATATACCAAAACATCAATTAATAACTCATCAAAACACAAATATGAACTTCAAAATCACAATTCTACCTATCCCATATACCAAAACATCAATCAATAACTCATCAAAACACAAATATGAACTTTAAAATCACAATAATACCTATTCCATATACCAAAACATCAATCAATAACTCAAAAAAACACAAATATGAACTTCACAATAAAAATTCTACCTATTCCATATACCAAAACATCAATAACTCATCAAAACACAAATATAAACTTCAAAATCACAATTCTACCTATTTCATATAACAAAACATAATATAACTCATCAAAACACAAATATGAACTTCACAATAAAAATTCTACCTATTCCATATACCAAAACATCAATAGTTCATCAAAACACAAATATTAACTTCAAAATCACAATTCTACCTATTCCATAAACCAAAACATCAATAACTCATCAAAACACAAACATGAACTTCAAAATCACAATTCTACCTATTCCATATACCAAAACATCAATAGTTCATCAAAACACAAATATTAACTTCAAAATCACAATTCTACCTATTCCATAAACCAAAACATCAATAACTCATCAAAACACAAACATGAACTTCAAAATCACAATTCTACCTATTCCATATAACAAAACATCAATAACTCATCAAAACACAAACATGAACTTCAAAATCACAATTCTACCTATTCCATATACCAAAACATCAATAACTCATCAAAACACAAATATGAACTTCAAAATCTCAATTCTACCTATTCCATATACCAAAACATCAATAACTCATCAAAACAGAAATATGAACTTCACAATAAAAATTCTACCTATTCCATATACCAAAACATCAATCACTCATCAAAACACAAATATGAACTTCAAATCACAATTCTACCTATTCCATATAACAAAACATAATATAACTCATCAAAACACAAATATTACTTCAAAATCACAATTCTACCTATTTCATATACCAAAACATCAATAACTCATCAAAAACACAAATATGAACTTCAAAATCTCAATTCTACCTATTCCATATACCAAAACATCATTGAATAACTCACCAAAACACAAATATGAAATGCAAGATCACAATTCTACCTATTCCATATACCAAAACATCAATAACTCATCAAAACACAAATATGAACTTCAAAATCTCAATTCTACCTATTCCATATACCAAAACATCAATGAATAACTAATCAAAAAACAAATATGAACTTTAAAATCACAATTCTACCAATTTCATATACCAAAACATCAATAACTGATCAAAACACAAATATGAACTTCAAAACACAATTTCTATCTATTCCATATACCAAAACATCAATAACTCATCAAAACACAAATATGAACTTCAAAATCACAATTCTACCTATCCCATATACCAAAACATCAATCAATAACTCATCAAAACACAAATATGAACTTTAAAATCACAATAATACCTATTCCATATACCAAAACATCAATCAATAACTCAAAAAAACACAAATATGAACTTCACAATAAAAATTCTACCTATTCCATATACCAAAACATCAATAACTCATCAAAACACAAATATAAACTTCAAAATCACAATTCTACCTATTTCATATAACAAAACATAATATAACTCATCAAAACACAAATATGAACTTCACAATAAAAATTCTACCTATTCCATATACCAAAACATCAATAGTTCATCAAAACACAAATATTAACTTCAAAATCACAATTCTACCTATTTCATATAACAAAACATAATATAACTCATCAAAACACAAATATGAACTTCACAATAAAAATTCTACCTATTCCATATACCAAAACATCAATAGTTCATCAAAACACAAATATTAACTTCAAAATCACAATTCTACCTATTCCATAAACCAAAACATCAATAACTCATCAAAACACAAACATGAACTTCAAAATCACAATTCTACCTATTCCATATAACAAAACATCAATAACTCATCAAAACACAAACATGAACTTCAAAATCACAATTCTACCTATTCCATATACCAAAACATCAATAACTCATCAAAACACAAATATGAACTTCAAAATCTCAATTCTACCTATTCCATATACCAAAACATCAATAACTCATCAAAACAGAAATATGAACTTCACAATAAAAATTCTACCTATTCCATATACCAAAACATCAATCACTCATCAAAACACAAATATGAACTTCAAATCACAATTCTACCTATTCCATATAACAAAACATAATATAACTCATCAAAACACAAATATTACTTCAAAATCACAATTCTACCTATTTCATATACCAAAACATCAATAACTCATCAAAAACACAAATATGAACTTCAAAATCTCAATTCTACCTATTCCATATACCAAAACATCATTGAATAACTCACCAAAACACAAATATGAAATGCAAGATCACAATTCTACCTATTCCATATACCAAAACATCAATAACTCATCAAAACACAAATATGAACTTCAAAATCTCAATTCTACCTATTCCATATACCAAAACATCAATGAATAACTAATCAAAAAACAAATATGAACTTTAAAATCACAATTCTACCAATTTCATATACCAAAACATCAATAACTGATCAAAACACAAATATGAACTTCAAAACACAATTTCTATCTATTCCATATACCAAAACATCAATAACTCATCAAAACACAAATATGAACTTCAAAAAACAATTTCTACCTATTCCATATACCAAAACATCAATTAATAACTCATCAAAACACAAATATGAACTTCAAAATCACAATTCTACCTATCCCATATACCAAAACATCAATCAATAACTCATCAAAACACAAATATGAACTTTAAAATCACAATAATACCTATTCCATATACCAAAACATCAATCAATAACTCAAAAAAACACAAATATGAACTTCACAATAAAAATTCTACCTATTCCATATACCAAAACATCAATAACTCATCAAAACACAAATATAAACTTCAAAATCACAATTCTACCTATTTCATATAACAAAACATAATATAACTCATCAAAACACAAATATGAACTTCACAATAAAAATTCTACCTATTCCATATACCAAAACATCAATAGTTCATCAAAACACAAATATTAACTTCAAAATCACAATTCTACCTATTCCATAAACCAAAACATCAATAACTCATCAAAACACAAACATGAACTTCAAAATCACAATTCTACCTATTCCATATAACAAAACATCAATAACTCATCAAAACACAAACATGAACTTCAAAATCACAATTCTACCTATTCCATATACCAAAACATCAATAACTCATCAAAACACAAATATGAACTTCAAAATCTCAATTCTACCTATTCCACATACCAAAACATCAATAACTCATCAAAACACAAATATGAACTTCAAAATCTCAATTCTACCTATTTCACATTCCAAAACATCAATGAATAACTCATCCAAAACACAAATATGAACTGCAAAATCCCAATTCTACCTATTCCATATACCAAAACATCAATAACTCATCAAAACAGAAATATGAACTTCACAATAAAAATTCTACCTATTCCATATACCAAAACATCAATCACTCATCAAAACACAAATATGAACTTCAAATCACAATTCTACCTGTTCCATATAACAAAACATAATATAACTCATCAAAACACAAATATTACTTCAAAATCATAATTCTACCTATTTCATATACCAAAACATCAATAACTCATCAAAAACACAAATATGAACTTCAAAATCTCAATTCTACCTATTCCATATACCAAAACATCATTGAATAACTCACCAAAACACAAATATGAAATGCAAGATCACAATTCTACCTATTCCATATACCAAAACATCAATAACTCATCAAAACACAAATATGAACTTCGAAAAAAAATTTCTACCTATTCCACATACCAAAACATCATTTAATAACTCATCTAAACACAAATATGAACTTCAAAATCACAATTCTACCTATCCCATATACCAAAACATCAATAACTCATCAAAACACAAATATGAAATTTAAAATCACAATACTACCTATTTCATATACCAAAACATCAATCAATAACTCAAAAAAACACAAATATGAACTTCACAATAAAAATTCTACCTATTCCATATACCAAAACATCAATCACTCATCAAAACATAAATATGAACTTCAAATCACAATTCTACCTATTCCATATAACAAAACATAATATAACTCATCAAAACACAAATATTACTTCAAAATCACAATTCTACCTATTTCATATACCAAAACATCAATAACTCATCAAAAACACAAATATGAACTTCAAAATCTCAATTCTGTTGGGAATAGTCTAGGTGTTTAATCCAATTAAACAGCGGAATCCTAAACTATGAGGATCGGGTCTTACCCTTGAAGCGTAATCGGTTGCGCACGTCGCCTGGCTCCTCTGAGAAGATGGCGTTTTGTTGTCTCCAAAATCCTTCCTCGAAGGATCCTCTACTCTCAAGCACGAAAGCCTTCGCAGGTTGGTGCTAGCCGATCTTGCCTACCCGGAGAATTTGGGAAAATCTGTGTATTTTTCTGATGAGAATAATTCCCCAAAAAAAAATTTTCTTCCTACAATTATATCCCTAGGATATTTGTAGAGAATTAATTTCCAAAATCAGTATTGTAATTATCCAATTATAACTTAACTGATTTTGGTCATATTCCAAATCAGTATTATTACCAAATATTATTTTACTGATTCCAAATCAGTATTTAAATAATATTTACTGATTCCAAATCAGCATTAAATAACACTTTAATGATTTGGGTTATACACCAAGCCCATGGATCAACCCATGACCCATGGATCAGGCTGATGGGTCAAGAACTTCAATTGCAATTAAGTCCCTTGATTTATCAGCCCATCCCAATTGTTCTCAGGTAATTAATTAACTATTAATTAATACCATATAACTTTCTAATACTATTTAATTAAACCATTTAATTAAATCTTATTTATTTAAGTATAACAATTATACTTATTGTAGGCAAGAATTCTTATTCTGCATCATCGAACTTTCTTATGTGCGATCCTGTAGGCCCATTCCAAATTGGCAATGGATAACTCAAACCCATTGATTAATCCATAAGTCATTAGTGGTCTCTAGCAAGACATAATGACTACCCAATTTGGAATGGAGGGTCGAATGGAGATTCAACACAACATTTCCGAGCAAACTGCGTACGATCCTCTACATCGATATCCAGTTTAGCATAAGGCATGGAACCATCATCCTTATGTAGCTAAACGTTTACTTGATCTCTTAGTGACACTGAATCCTTCAAGCAAATGATATCCTATCATTCCTTGGGCATGGCCATGCACTTTTCAGTTCACTATCAAGTGGCCAAGATATCATCTCTCACTTAAGAGAGATTTGTAGTCCCATCACTTCACCTACATACCTTAGCGTGTCTCATAGTGTACCCAATCACAATTCTACCTATTCCATATACCAAAACATCAATAACTCATCAAAACACAAATATGAACTTCAAAATCTCAATTCTACCTATTCCACATACCAAAACATCAATAACTCATCAAAACCCAAATATGAACTTCAAAATCTCAATTCTACCTATTTCACATACCAAAACATCAATGAATAACTCATCCAAAACACAAATATGAACTGCAAAATCACAATTCTACCTATTCCATATACCAAAACATCAATAACTCATCAATACACAAATATGAACTTCACAATAAAAACTCTACCTATTCCATATACCAAAACATCAATAGCTCATCAAAACACAAATATGAACTTCAAAATCACAATTCTGCCTATTCCATATACCAAAACATCAATAACTCATCAAAACACAAATATGAACTTCAAAATCACAATTCTACCTATTCCATATACCAAAACATCAATAACTCATCAAAACACAAATATGAACTTCAAAAAACAATTTCTACCTATTCCATATACAAAAACATCAATTAATAACTCATCAAAACACAAATATGAACTTCAAAATCACAATTCTACCTATCCCATATATCAAAACACAAATATGAACTGCAAAATCACAATTCTACCTATTCCATATACCAAAAAATCAATAACTCATCAAAACAGAAATATGAACTTCACAATAAAAATTCTACCTATTCCATATACCAAAACATCAATTAATAACTCATCAAAACACAAATATGAACTTCAAATCACAATTCTTCAAAACACAATTTCTAACTATTCCATATACCAAAACATCAATAACTCATCAAAACACAAATATGAACTTCAAAATCACAATTCTACCTATTCCATATAACAAAACATAATATAACTAATCAAAACACAAATATGAATTTCAAAATCACAATTCTACCTATCCCATATACCAAAACATCAATAACTCATCAAAACACAAATATGAACTTCAAAATCTCAATTCTACCTATTCCATATACCAAAACATCAATGAATAACTAATCAAAAAACAAATATGAACTTCAAAATCACAATTCTACCTATTCCATATACCAAAACATCAATAACTGATCAAAACACAAATATGAACTTCAAAACACAATTTCTATCTATTCCATACCAAAACATCAATAACTTATCAAAACACAAATATGAACTTCAAAAAACAATTTCTACCTATTCCATATACCAAACATCAATTAATAACTCATCAAAACACAAATATGAATTTCAAAATCACAATTCTACCTATCCCATATACCAAAACATCAATCAATAACTCATCAAAACACAAATATGAACTTTAAAATCACAATAATACCTATTCCATATACCAAAACATCAATCAATAACTCAAAAAAACACAAATATGAACTTCACAATAAAAATTCTACCTATTCCATATACCAAAACATCAAAAACTCATCAAAACACAAATATAAACTTCAAAATCACAATTCTACCTATTTCATATAACAAAACATAATATAACTCATCAAAACACAAATATGAACTTCACAATAAAAATTCTACCTATTCCATATACCAAAACATCAATAGTTCATCAAAACACAAATATTAACTTCAAAATCACAATTCTACCTATTCCATAAACCAAAACATCAATAACTCATCAAAACACAAACATGAACTTCAAAATCACAATTCTACCTATTCCATATAACAAAACATCAATAACTCATCAAAACACAAACATGAAATTCAAAATCACAATTCTACCTATTCCATATACCAAAACATCAATAACTCATCAAAACACAAATATGAACTTCAAAATCTCAATTCTACCTATTCCACATACCAAAACATCAATAACTCATCAAAACCCAAATATGAACTTCAAAATCTCAATTCTACCTATTTCACATACCAAAACATCAATGAATAACTCATCCAAAACACAAATATGAACTGCAAAATCACAATTCTACCTATTCCATATACCAAAACATCAATAACTCATCAAAACAGAAATATGAACTTCACAATAAAAATTCTACCTATTCCATATACCAAAACATCAATCACTCATCAAAACACAAATATGAACTTCAAATCACAATTCTACCTATTCCATATAACAAAACATAATATAACTCATCAAAACACAAATATTACTTCAAAATCACAATTCTACCTATTTCATATACCAAAACATCAATAACTCATCAAAAACACAAATATGAACTTCAAAATCTCAATTCTACCTATTCCATATACCAAAACATCATTGAATAACTCACCAAAACACAAATATGAAATGCAAGATCACAATTCTACCTATTCCATATACCAAAACATCAATAACTCATCAAAACACAACTATGAACTTCAAAATCTCAATTCTACCTATTCCATATACCAAAACATCAATGAATAACTAATCAAAAAACAAATATGAACTTCAAAATCACAATTCTACCAATTTCATATACTAAAACATCAATAACTGATCAAAACACAAATATGAACTTCAAAACACAATTTCTATCTATTCCATATACCAAAACATCAATAACTCATCAAAACACAAATATGAACTTCAAAAAACAATTTCTACCTATTCCATATACCAAAACATCAATTAATAACTCATCAAAACACAAATATGAACTTCAAAATCACAATTCTACCTATCCCATATACCAAAACATCAATCAATAACTCATCAAAACACAAATATGAACTTTAAAATCACAATAATACCTATTCCATATACCAAAACATCAATCAATAACTCAAAAAAACACAAATATGAACTTCACAATAAAAATTCTACCTATTCCATATACCAAAACATCAATAACTCATCAAAACACAAATATAAACTTCAAAATCACAATTCTACCTATTTCATATAACAAAACATAATATAACTCATCAAAACACAAATATGAACTTCACAATAAAAATTCTACCTATTCCATATACCAAAACATCAATAGTTCATCAAAACACAAATATTAACTTCAAAATCACAATTCTACCTATTCCATAAACCAAAACATCAATAACTCATCAAAACACAAACATGAACTTCAAAATCACAATTCTACCTATTCCATATAACAAAACATCAATAACTCATCAAAACACAAACATGAACTTCAAAATCACAATTCTACCTATTCCATATACCAAAACATCAATAACTCATCAAAACACAAATATGAACTTCAAAATCTCAATTCTACCTATTCCATATACCAAAACATCAATAACTCATCAAAACAGAAATATGAACTTCACAATAAAAATTCTACCTATTCCATATACCAAAACATCAATCACTCATCAAAACACAAATATGAACTTCAAATCACAATTCTACCTATTCCATATAACAAAACATAATATAACTCATCAAAACACAAATATTACTTCAAAATCACAATTCTACCTATTTCATATACCAAAACATCAATAACTCATCAAAAACACAAATATGAACTTCAAAATCTCAATTCTACCTATTCCATATACCAAAACATCATTGAATAACTCACCAAAACACAAATATGAAATGCAAGATCACAATTCTACCTATTCCATATACCAAAACATCAATAACTCATCAAAACACAAATATGAACTTCAAAATCTCAATTCTACCTATTCCATATACCAAAACATCAATGAATAACTAATCAAAAAACAAATATGAACTTTAAAATCACAATTCTACCAATTTCATATACCAAAACATCAATAACTGATCAAAACACAAATATGAACTTCAAAACACAATTTCTATCTATTCCATATACCAAAACATCAATAACTCATCAAAACACAAATATGAACTTCAAAAAACAATTTCTACCTATTCCATATACCAAAACATCAATTAATAACTCATCAAAACACAAATATGAACTTCAAAATCACAATTCTACCTATCCCATATACCAAAACATCAATCAATAACTCATCAAAACACAAATATGAACTTTAAAATCACAATAATACCTATTCCATATACCAAAACATCAATCAATAACTCAAAAAAACACAAATATGAACTTCACAATAAAAATTCTACCTATTCCATATACCAAAACATCAATAACTCATCAAAACACAAATATAAACTTCAAAATCACAATTCTACCTATTTCATATAACAAAACATAATATAACTCATCAAAACACAAATATGAACTTCACAATAAAAATTCTACCTATTCCATATACCAAAACATCAATAGTTCATCAAAACACAAATATTAACTTCAAAATCACAATTCTACCTATTCCATAAACCAAAACATCAATAACTCATCAAAACACAAACATGAACTTCAAAATCACAATTCTACCTATTCCATATAACAAAACATCAATAACTCATCAAAACACAAACATGAACTTCAAAATCACAATTCTACCTATTCCATATACCAAAACATCAATAACTCATCAAAACACAAATATGAACTTCAAAATCTCAATTCTACCTATTCCACATACCAAAACATCAATAACTCATCAAAACACAAATATGAACTTCAAAATCTCAATTCTACCTATTTCACATTCCAAAACATCAATGAATAACTCATCCAAAACACAAATATGAACTGCAAAATCCCAATTCTACCTATTCCATATACCAAAACATCAATAACTCATCAAAACAGAAATATGAACTTCACAATAAAAATTCTACCTATTCCATATACCAAAACATCAATCACTCATCAAAACACAAATATGAACTTCAAATCACAATTCTACCTGTTCCATATAACAAAACATAATATAACTCATCAAAACACAAATATTACTTCAAAATCATAATTCTACCTATTTCATATACCAAAACATCAATAACTCATCAAAAACACAAATATGAACTTCAAAATCTCAATTCTACCTATTCCATATACCAAAACATCATTGAATAACTCACCAAAACACAAATATGAAATGCAAGATCACAATTCTACCTATTCCATATACCAAAACATCAATAACTCATCAAAACACAAATATGAACTTCGAAAAAAAATTTCTACCTATTCCACATACCAAAACATCATTTAATAACTCATCTAAACACAAATATGAACTTCAAAATCACAATTCTACCTATCCCATATACCAAAACATCAATAACTCATCAAAACACAAATATGAAATTTAAAATCACAATACTACCTATTTCATATACCAAAACATCAATCAATAACTCAAAAAAACACAAATATGAACTTCACAATAAAAATTCTACCTATTCCATATACCAAAACATCAATCACTCATCAAAACATAAATATGAACTTCAAATCACAATTCTACCTATTCCATATAACAAAACATAATATAACTCATCAAAACACAAATATTACTTCAAAATCACAATTCTACCTATTTCATATACCAAAACATCAATAACTCATCAAAAACACAAATATGAACTTCAAAATCTCAATTCTGTTGGGAATAGTCTAGGTGTTTAATCCAATTAAACAGCGGAATCCTAAACTATGAGGATCGGGTCTTACCCTTGAAGCGTAATCGGTTGCGCACGTCGCCTGGCTCCTCTGAGAAGATGGCGTTTTGTTGTCTCCAAAATCCTTCCTCGAAGGATCCTCTACTCTCAAGCACGAAAGCCTTCGCAGGTTGGTGCTAGCCGATCTTGCCTACCCGGAGAATTTGGGAAAATCTGTGTATTTTTCTGATGAGAATAATTCCCCAAAAAAAAATTTTCTTCCTACAATTATATCCCTAGGATATTTGTAGAGAATTAATTTCCAAAATCAGTATTGTAATTATCCAATTATAACTTAACTGATTTTGGTCATATTCCAAATCAGTATTATTACCAAATATTATTTTACTGATTCCAAATCAGTATTTAAATAATATTTACTGATTCCAAATCAGCATTAAATAACACTTTAATGATTTGGGTTATACACCAAGCCCATGGATCAACCCATGACCCATGGATCAGGCTGATGGGTCAAGAACTTCAATTGCAATTAAGTCCCTTGATTTATCAGCCCATCCCAATTGTTCTCAGGTAATTAATTAACTATTAATTAATACCATATAACTTTCTAATACTATTTAATTAAACCATTTAATTAAATCTTATTTATTTAAGTATAACAATTATACTTATTGTAGGCAAGAATTCTTATTCTGCATCATCGAACTTTCTTATGTGCGATCCTGTAGGCCCATTCCAAATTGGCAATGGATAACTCAAACCCATTGATTAATCCATAAGTCATTAGTGGTCTCTAGCAAGACATAATGACTACCCAATTTGGAATGGAGGGTCGAATGGAGATTCAACACAACATTTCCGAGCAAACTGCGTACGATCCTCTACATCGATATCCAGTTTAGCATAAGGCATGGAACCATCATCCTTATGTAGCTAAACGTTTACTTGATCTCTTAGTGACACTGAATCCTTCAAGCAAATGATATCCTATCATTCCTTGGGCATGGCCATGCACTTTTCAGTTCACTATCAAGTGGCCAAGATATCATCTCTCACTTAAGAGAGATTTGTAGTCCCATCACTTCACCTACATACCTTAGCGTGTCTCATAGTGTACCCAATCATACCCGTACTTGGCAACCTGTTACGGCCCCGTTAGGCGTATGTCAAAGCACACTACAATTCACCTAAGACCATGTAGTGATTTCTGGTCTAAGGATCCTAGTACCAGTACTACTCAAAAGAATCACTCATGATCTAATTAGTCCATGGAGTGGTTCTTTTGGCGGATCGATTTCATGAATTTAAATATGCACAAGGATATTACTATCATGAAATTAACTCATTTGATAAACAATCAATCAAGCGACAAATATCTTATTTACATAAATACCCTCAAAGTATATTTACATAAATAGCCCTCATTAGGGCACATTCACCAACAATCTCCCACTTGCCCGATGAAGGGCTATGTCCTAAACTGTTTAAGACCAAGCTCTATTACATGTCTATCAAACTTTGACTGTGATAGAGCTTTTGTGAGAGGATCTGCTATATTGTCGTCTGACCCTATTTTGCACACTTTCACATCTCCTCGATCAATGATCTCTCGGATGAGGTGAAACCTTCTGAGTATGTGTTTGGTTTTCTGGTGTGACCGAGGCTCCTTAGCTTGTGCGATGGCCCCGTTATTGTCACAGAAAAGTTCTATCGGATCTTGGATACTCGGTATCACTCCGATGTCTGACACGAACTTTCTCAGCCAAACAGTTTCCTTTGCAGCATCTGATGCAGCAATGTACTCAGACTCTGTTGTAGAATCGGCTGTTGTATCTTGCTTTGAGCTTTTCCAACTTATTGCACCGCCATTCAGACTAAACACGTAGCCTGATTGTGACTTCATGTCATCTTGATCTGTTTGGAAAGCAGCATCAGCGTAACCTTGTACAATGAGCTGTTCTTGTCCTCCACACACTAGCATTAATCCTTTAGTTCTTCGTAAGTACTTCAGGATTGCTTTGACTGCAGTCCAATGATCCATCCCTGGATCTTGTTGGTATCTACTAGTCATGCTAAGTGCATGTGCAACATCCGGACGGGTACACAACATGGCATACATGATAGATCCTATTGCCGAAGCATATGGGACTCTACTCATTGTATCCCTCTCCTCTCTTGTTGAAGGACCTTGGTTCTTCTTCAAGAGAAGGCCATGTCTAAATGGTACCTTACCATTTTTGGAGTTAGACATATTGAATCTTTTCAATATCTTGTCTATGTACCCTTCTTGACTTAGTCCCAGAAGCTTTTTAGATCTATCCCTATAGATCTTGATACCTAGTATCGTCTCAGTTTCTCCTAAGTCTTTCATAGAAAATACACTCCCCAACCATTGTTTGATGTCTTTCATCAAAGGAATGTCATTTCCTATGAGCAGGATGTCGTCCACATATAGGACAAGGAAAACAATCTTGCTCCCACTAACTTTCTTGTAAACACAAGGCTCATCTTCGTTCTTGATGAATCCGTAACCTTTTACCTCCTCATCAAAACGAAGATTCCAACTTCGAGATGCTTGCTTTAGTCCATAGATGGACCTTTAAAGCTTACATACTCGATTAGGATGCTTTTGATCGATGTATCCCTCGGGTTGTTTCATATAAACATCCTCGAGTAGGTTTCCATTCAGGAAAGCCGTCTTAACATCCATCTGCCATACCTCATAGTCAAAATATGCTGCTATGGCAAGCATTGTCCTAATGGACTTGAGCATTACGACAGGGGAGAAGGTTTCATCATAGTCTATACCATGAGTCTGTCTGAAACCTTTAGCCACTAGTCGTGCCTTGAAGATCCCGCCAGGTTTTACCTTGAAAATCCACTTGCAATCGACAACCTTTGCCTGAACAGGAGGGTCAATCAAAGTCCACACTTTATTGTCCCTCATGGATTGCATTTCAGATTCCATAGCTTCTAGCCATTTATCGGAATCTGGACTTTCTAAAACCTGTTTGTAGTTCGCGGGCTCATTAGAGTCCACCAAGATCAAATCTTGATCGTCAGTCAAGAGAAATCCGTATCTCTCGGGTTGGTGACGAGATCTACCAGATCTTCTAGGTTCTTGTGTTGTTGACTCAGGTTGCTCATCTTCATGAGTTTCTATGTCAACTTCCATCTGAGTTTCTGTAGATCGTTCTACATTCTCTTGTGGTTCTTGAACTTCTCCGAGTTCTATTCTACTCCCACTGTCTTTCTTGTACAGATATTCTTTCTCTAAGAAAGTAGCTCCTCGAGCAACGAACACTTTGTTCTCAGTTGGGTTGTAGAATTGATATCCTTTGGTTTCTTTAGGATATCCCACAAATAGGCATTTGTCAGTTTTGGGTTCAAGCTTATTACTTTGTAAACGCTTTACATGAGCTTGACAACCCCAAACTCGTAGATAGGACATATAGGGCTTCCGACCCATCCATATCTCATATGGAGTCTTATCTACTGCCTTAGATGGAATACGATTCAATAAGTAGGCAGCAGAAAGGAGAGCATAACCCCAAAAGGATGTAGGGAGAGTCGCTAGGCCCATCATTGATCGAACCATATCTAATAAGGTCCGATTTCTCCTTTCGGATACACCATTCCATTGAGGTGTTCCCGGTGGAGTCAGCTGTGAAACAATTCCACACTGTTTTAGATAGCCATCGAACTCATCACTAAGGTATTCACCTCCTCGATCGGAGTGAATAGCCTTAATCCTTCTATCCAACTGATTCTCTACTTCGTTTTTAAACTCTTTGAACTTTTCAAAAGTTTCACTTTTATACCTCATTAAGTAGACATACCCATATCTACTAAAGTCATCAGTAAAAGTCACGAAGTATTCAAATCCACCTCTGGCTTGTGTGCTCATTGGTCCACATACATCCGTATGTATTAGGGCCAATAGCTCACTTGTTCTTTCACCTTTCTTATTGAAAGGACTCTTTGTCATTTTGCCTTGCAAGCAGGGTTCGCAGGTATCATATGATTCAAAATCAAATGAACCAAGCACTCCATCCTTGTGAAGCTTTTGAACTTGCTTTTCATTTGCATGGCCTAATCGACAATGCCAAAGGTATGTTGGACTTAAACCTTTTTATATGATTTAGCTTTCTTTTCTATGTTATAGACTGGTTTTTCTTGGGTCAAATCCAAGACATACAGACCGTTACACATATTTGCAACTCCGTATAAAATATCATTTCGATATAAAGATAACGAATTATTCTCTATAATAAATCGAAAACCTTTATTATCTAAACTCGAAACTGAAATAATATTTCTGCTCAAAGCAGGTACATAATAACAATTTTCAAGTTCGATATTTAAACCAGAAGGTAAAGACAGAGTGTAATCTCCAACTTCAACAGCAGCAACTCTTGCCCCGTTGCCCACTCGGAGATCTACTTCACCTTTCTTTGTTATCCTTCTATTTCTGAGTCCTTGCACATTAGTACAAATGTGAGCCCCACAACCAGTATCTAATACCCATGAGGTGGACATAGAAAGATTTATTTCTATAACAAAGATACCTGAAGCTTGTTCACGAAACATTTCCGTCAGTGACTCATAAATTCGGAACGCTTCCAAATTCATGAACTGCTTTTGAAGCTCACCTGTCATAGACGTGAGCATCAAGCACGTCACATCATCGGAGTCGCTTTTCAGCTTATCCCAGGCTCGTTGAACATTTGCCGAAGCATTTTGTGGTGGTTCAGGTAAAGCTGTCTCTAAGACATGTAGCTTCCTTTCTTGTTTGAGAACTATTCTCAAGTTTCTTTCCCAATCTAAGAAGTTTGGTCCAACCAATTTACCTTTATCCAATATACTTCTTAGAGTAGAGTTTAAGATAACATTTGTGCTAGATGATGCCATTTCTACAAAGAGTAAATGCAAAATATTAGAATGAGTTTTGAAAAATGTTTTCCACAATAGCCAAAATTGAAATCCCAAACAATTTTGTGTTGGTGCTAGATTGTGGGCCGAAAATCCACAAAAAGTCAACCCCAGTCTTGCTTTGGCAAGTATCGTAGGGATCGGGCTCTTCTGGTAGGCAACGTTCAAATCACATTCCATGTAATTTAACGCTTTCCAATTGCATACCATGCAACTTTTCGGTGATAGGATGAACATTCCAAATGTTTGACACCATCCTATCTTTGCAAAATTAATCCCTAGTCAACTTATCGGGTCAAGCTAGGATTAATTTTCCCAAGTTAAACCATCCCTCAAGGCATCACATCAATAGACACCCACACAGTTTTTCCATAACAAGTGGTAGTGATAAAGTTGAGCATCTAATACCCAAACAGTTTTTCCACTCATTAATGGTAGTGATAAAGTTGGGCACTATTATGTAACAACCCGCCGCACGAAGAAAACCTGAGGCCCTTGGGCTCTCCAAGTCCACCAGACGTTCGACGCTCAAGCGGGCCCTTAAGTATGGAAGCAAAATCTTAGGTTTTTGGGATTTTAGTTTGATCGGCTTAACATGCATTTTCGTTTATCATATTCATTTGCATATCAAATAAAATGAATAAAAGCAATGAATTGGGCTCTAGTCTATTACAAAGCCTTTTAAAATCTTCATATAGGGCCTCCGCTCCCGGGCTCCACCATGGACTCTTCTTGGAACCTCCTTTTGGGCCTAACTATTACATGATGATTTTATAGGCACGCAGGCCCAATTAAAAAATTGGCTCGCAGGCCCCAACTTTTAAAACGTTAAAGTTAAAAGCCCAATTCATGCTTTGAAACACATAAAATGCATATGCTCATACAAGCCGGTTTTAATTTAAGCCGATTAATTTTAAGGATTGTGTAACTATTACAGAATTAAAATTGATCGTGTCATGATCAATTTTAATCAATCCTTTTGTTCATTTTACATTTATCCAAAATGATGCATGAACATGCTTACATAATTATGATGCTTCAAATAAAATTTAAACAATTTAAATAAGCATCAAAATTAAAATAAATAAATAACAATTCAAAATTTAAACAAATTAATTAATCTAATTAATTAATTATTTATTTATTTATTTATCTTTTCTCATTATTTTAATCTAATTAAAATAATTATTTTAAAATTTATCTAATTATCTAATTAAGATAAATTTAAACTTATAGGATAAAATTCTAAATTAATCCTATCTTTATCTAATAAGACTATTTAATTAAAATCTTATTAAATAAAATTCAGAAAATTTCAAAATTTTAATTTTTGAAACTTTTGGGGTCAATTCGTAAATAACCAAAGTTTCTGGGCTCAGGATTTTATTTCCTTAAAAATTTCATGGGTCCTTTTGCAATTTTTAAAACAATTTTAAAATGTGGCATATTTGGGGTTTTATGGTGTGGCGGGGGCATTTTAGTCTTTTCAGCCCCCAGGGCTTCATCACCCCCGCCGCCACTGTTCTTCTTTCCCGACGTCAGTTCCGGCATCCTCGACTCCCGGCGTCCAACTCCGGTTGTCTTCTCCGGCCTTTATGCCTCTTCCGGCCACAACCTTCCCGATCGCTGTCTTTTCGAATGTGAAGTCCCCGACCGATGAAAAACCCGTCGTTCGAAGATCCGGCTTTAAGAGATGCAGCAGCGACATCCACCGCTGCTTTATCTTCCAATCGATCGGGAACTCGCAGCCATCAAAGTCCGGCCGAAACCCTTTCGGCTTTCTTCGATCATCCGAGTAAAATAGAGTAAAACAAGAAATGATTTCAGCGACCGATTTTCTGGCGATGCGTCAACCAAAACTCAGAAAAATCCATTTTTCATTTTTGAAAATTTGGCAGAAACAAGGTCAGCCCAGAAAACCCTTTTTAACCAAACCATAAAACTATAACGAAAGACAACTTTCGAAAGCAAGAAAACTCCAAGAACCATTCTGGGATTTATTTTCCGACGGAAAAGAAAAAGCATCAACCGAGAAGAAGGCTACGGAACCCTTCCGTTAAAAACCCCTTTCCGGCGAAGTAAAGACAAAACCCACAGCAGCCCAGCTTTTCGAAACCAAAAATATTGAACCCAGCAAATCAATTTTGAAAATCCAAAAGAATTTCCTGTTCAAAACATTCTTCCGGCCAAAACGGAAATAACGATTTCGAAGCCCAGATTTCCGACAAACGACCAAGTTCAGTTCGGATTTTTGAAGCCAAAACAAAACCCCCAGGTTTCTATTTCCTTTAAAAGTGTTTCCAAAACAAAGACAAACAGAAATTTGTTTAGGTGTTTAACCAGAAAGGCTTCGACGGAAAAAAAATTTTTTTCTTAAACCAGATTCTAAATTTTAATTTTAATTTAATTCTAATTAAATTAAAATTCAACCTGGCTCTGATACCACTATTGGGAATAGTCTAGGTGTTTAATCCAATTAAACATCGGAATCCTAAACTATGAGGATCGGGTCTTACCCTTGAAGCGTAATCGGTTGCGCACGTCGCCTGGCTCCTCTGAGAAGATGGCGTTTTGTTGTCTCCAAAATCCTTCCTCGAAGGATCCTCTACTCTCAAGCACGAAAGCCTTCGCAGGTTGGTGCTAGCCGATCTTGCCTACCCGGAGAATTTGGGAAAATCTGTGTATTTTTCTGATGAGAATAATTCCCCAAAAAAAAATTTTCTTCCTACAATTATATCCCTAGGATATTTGTAGAGAATTAATTTCCAAAATCAGTATTGTAATTATCCAATTATAACTTAACTGATTTTGGTCATATTCCAAATCAGTATTATTACCAAATATTATTTTACTGATTCCAAATCAGTATTTAAATAATATTTACTGATTCCAAATCAGCATTAAATAACACTTTAATGATTTGGGTTATACACCAAGCCCATGGATCAACCCATGACCCATGGATCAGGCTGATGGGTCAAGAACTTCAATTGCAATTAAGTCCCTTGATTTATCAGCCCATCCCAATTGTTCTCAGGTAATTAATTAACTATTAATTAATACCATATAACTTTCTAATACTATTTAATTAAACCATTTAATTAAATCTTATTTATTTAAGTATAACAATTATACTTATTGTAGGCAAGAATTCTTATTCTGCATCATCGAACTTTCTTATGTGCGATCCTGTAGGCCCATTCCAAATTGGCAATGGATAACTCAAACCCATTGATTAATCCATAAGTCATTAGTGGTCTCTAGCAAGACATAATGACTACCCAATTTGGAATGGAGGGTCGAATGGAGATTCAACACAACATTTCCGAGCAAACTGCGTACGATCCTCTACATCGATATCCAGTTTAGCATAAGGCATGGAACCATCATCCTTATGTAGCTAAACGTTTACTTGATCTCTTAGTGACACTGAATCCTTCAAGCAAATGATATCCTATCATTCCTTGGGCATGGCCATGCACTTTTCAGTTCACTATCAAGTGGCCAAGATATCATCTCTCACTTAAGAGAGATTTGTAGTCCCATCACTTCACCTACATACCTTAGCGTGTCTCATAGTGTACCCAATCATACCCGTACTTGGCAACCTGTTACGGCCCCGTTAGGCGTATGTCAAAGCACACTACAATTCACCTAAGACCATGTAGTGATTTCTGGTCTAAGGATCCTAGTACCAGTACTACTCAAAAGAATCACTCATGATCTAATTAGTCCATGGAGTGGTTCTTTTGGCGGATCGATTTCATGAATTTAAATATGCACAAGGATATTACTATCATGAAATTAACTCATTTGATAAACAATCAATCAAGCGACAAATATCTTATTTACATAAATACCCTCAAAGTATATTTACATAAATAGCCCTCATTAGGGCACATTCACCAACAAATTCTACCTATTCCATATACCAAAACATCATTGAATAACTCACCAAAACACAAATATGAAATGCAAGATCACAATTCTACCTATTCCATATACCAAAACATCAATAACTCATCAAAACACAAATATGAACTTCGAAAAACAATTTCTACCTATTCCATATACCAAAACATCAATTAATAACTCATTTAAACACAAATATGAACTTCAAAATCACAATACTACCTATCCCATATACCAAAACATCAATAACTCATCAAAACACAAATATGAACTTTAAAATCACAATAATACCTATTCCATATACCAAAACATCAATCAATAACTCAAAAAAACACAAATATGAACTTCACAATAAAAATTCTACCTATTCCATATGCCAAAACATCCATAACTCATCAAAACACAAATATAAACTTCAAAATCACAATTCTACCTATTCCATATAACAAAACATAATATAACTCATCAAAACACAAATATGAACTTCACAATAAAAATTCTACATATTCCATATACCAAAACATCCATAGCTCATCAAAACACAAATATGAACTTCAAAATCACAATTCTACCTATTCCATATACCAAAACATCAATAACTCATCAAAACACAAATATGAACTTCAAAATCTCAATTCTACCTATTCCATATACCAAAACATCAATAACTCATCAAAACAAAAATATGAACTTCAAAAAACAATTTCTACCTATTCCATATACCAAAACATCAATTAATAACTCATCAAAACACAAATATGAACTTCAAAATCACAATTCTTCAAAACACAATTTCTAACTATTCCATATACCAAAACATCAATAACTCATCAAAACACAAATATGAACTTCAAAATCACAATTCTACCTATTCCATATAACAAAACATAATATAACTAATCAAAACACAAATATGACTTTCAAAATCACAATTCTACCTATCCCATATACCAAAACATCAATGAATAACTAATCAAAACACAAATATGAACTTCAAAATCTCAATTCTACCTATTCCATATACCAAAACATCAATAACTCATCAAAACACAAATATGAACTTCAAAAAACAATTTCTACCGATTCCATATACCAAAACATCAATTAATAACTCATCTAAACACAAATATGAACTTCAAAAAACAATTTCTACCTATTCCATATACCAAAACAACAATTAATAACTCAACAAAACACAAATATGAACTTCAAAATCACAATTCTACCTATCCCATATACCAAAACATCAATAACTCATCAAAACAGAAATATGAACTTCACAATAAAAATTCTACCAATTCCATATACCAAAACATCAATCACTCATCAAAACACAAATATGAACTTCAAAATCACAATTCTACCCATTACATATAACAAAACATAATATAACTCATCAAAACACAAATATTACTTCAAAATCACAATTCTACCTATTTCATATACCAAAACATCAATAACTCATCAAAAACACAAATATGAACTTCACAATAAAAATTCTACCTATTCCATATACCAAAACATCAATAGCTCATCAAAACACAAATATGAACTTCAAAATCACAATTCTACCTATTCCATATACCAAAACATCAATTACTCATCAAAACACAAATATGAACTTCACAATAAAAACTCTACCTATTCCATATACCAAAACATCAATAGCTCATCAAAACACAAATATGAACTTCAAAATCACAATTCTACCTATTCCATATACCAAAACATCAATAACTCATCAAAACACAAATATGAACTTCAAAATCACAATTCTACCTATTCCACATACCAAAACATCAATGAATAACTCATCCAAAACACAAATATGAACTGCAAAATCACAATTCTACCTATTCCATATACCAAAACATCAATAACTCATCAAAACAGAAATATGAACTTCACAATAAAAATTCTACCTATTCCATATACCAAAACATCAATCACTCATCAAAACACAAATATGAACTTCAAATCACAATTCTACCTATTCCATATAACAAAACATAATATAACTCATCAAAACACAAATATTACTTCAAAATCACAATTCTACTTGTTTCATATACCAAAACATCAATAACTCATCAAAAACACAAATATGAACTTCAAAATCTCAATTCTACCTATTCCATATACCAAAACATCATTGAATAACTCACCAAAACACAAATATGAAATGCAAGATCACAATTCTACCTATTCCATATACCAAAACATCAATAACTCATCAAAACACAAATATGAACTTCAAAAAACAATTTCTACCTATTCCATATACCAAAACATCAATTAATAACTCATCTAAACACAAATATGAACTTCAAAATCACAATTCTACCTATCCCATATACCAAAACATCAATAACTCATCAAAACACAAATATGAACTTTAAAATCACAATACTACCTATTCCATATACCAAAACATCAATCAGTAACTCAAAAAAACACAAATATGAACTTCACAATAAAAATTCTACCTATTCCATATACCAAAACATCAATAACTCATCAAAACACAAATATAAACTTCAAAATCACAATTCTACCTATTCCATATGACAAAACATAATATAACTCATCAAAACACAAATATGAACTTCACATTAAAAATTCTACCTATTCCATATACCAAAACATCAATAGCTCATCAAAACACAAATATGAACTTCAAAATCACAATTCTACCTATTCCATATACCAAAACATCAATTACTCATCAAAACAAAAATATGAACTTCACAATAAAAACTCTACCTATTCCATATACCAAAACATCAATAGCTCATCAAAACACACATATGAACTTCAAAATCACAATTCTACCTATTCCATATACCAAAACATCAATAACTCATCAAAACACAAATATGAACTTCAAAATCACAATTCTACCTATTCCATATACCAAAACATCAATAACTCATCAAAACACAAATATGAACTTCAAAAAACAATTTCTACCTATTCCATATACAAAAACATCAATTAATAACTCATCAAAACACAAATATGAACTTCAAAATCACAATTCTACCTATCCCATATATCAAAACACAAATATGAACTGCAAAATCACAATTCTACCTATTCCATATACCAAAACATCAATAACTCATCAAAACAGAAATATAAACTTCACAATAAAAATTCTACCTATTCCATATACCAAAACATCAATCACTCATCAAAACACAAATATGAACTTCAAATCACAATTCTACCTATTCCATATACCAAAACATCAATAACTCATCAAAACACAAATATGAACTTCACAAAACAATTTCTACCGATTCTATATACCAAAACATCAATTAATAACTCATCTAAACACAAATATGAACTTCAAAAAACAATTTCTACCTATTCCATATACCAAAACATCAATTAATAACTCAACAAAACACAAATATGAACTTCAAAATCACAATTCTACCTATCCCATATACCAAAACATCAATAACTCATCAAAACAGAAATATGAACTTCACAATAAAAATTATACCTATTCCATATACCAAAACATCAATCACTAAAAAAAACACAAATATGAACTTCAAAATCACAATTCTACCTATTCCATATAACAAAACATAATATAACTCATCAAAACACAAATATTACTTCAAAATAACAATTCTACCTATTTCATATACCAAAACATCAATAACTCATCAAAAACACAAATATGAACTTCACAATAAAAACTCTACCTATTCCATATACCAAAACATCAATAGCTCATCAAAACACAAATATGAACTTCAAAATCACAATTCTACCTATTCCATATACCAAAACATCAATAACTCATCAAAACACAAATATGAACTTCAAAATCACAATTCTACCTATTCCACATACCAAAACATCAAAGAATAACTCATCCAAAACACAAATATGAACTGCAAAATCACAATTCTACCTATTCCATATACCAAAACATCAATAACTCATCAAAACACAAATATGAACTTCAAAATCACAATTCTACCTATTCCACATACCAAAACATCAATGAATAACTCATCCAAAACACAAATATGAACTGCAAAATCACAATTCTATCTATTCCATTTACCAAAACATCAATAACTCATCAAAACAGAAATATAAACTTCACAATCAAAATTCTACCTATTCCATATACCAAAACATCAATCACTCATCAAAACACAAATATCAACTTCAAATCACAATTCTACCTATTCCATATAACAAAACATAATATAACTCATCAAAACACAAATATTACTTCAAAATCACAATTATACCTATTTCATATACCAAAACATTAATAACTCATCAAAAACACAAATATGAACTTCAAAATCTCAATTCTACCTATTCCATATACCAAAACATCATTGAATAACTCACCAAAACACAAATATGAAATGCAAGATCACAATTCTACCTATTTCATATACCAAAACATCAATAACTCATCAAAACACAAATATGAACTTCAAAAAACAATTTCTACCTATTCCATATACCAAAACATCAATTAATAACTCATCTAAACACAAATATGAAATTCAAAATCACAATTCTACCTATCCCATATACCAAAACATCAATAACTCATCAAAACACAAATATGAACTTTAAAATCACAATACTACCTATTCCATATACCAAAACATCAATCAATAACTCAAAAAAACACAAATATGAACTTCACAATAAAAATTCTACCTATTCCATATACCAAAACATCAATAACTCATCAAAACACAAATATAAACTTCAAAATCACAATTCTACCTATTCCATATAACAAAACATAATATAACTCATCAAAACACAAATATTACTTCAAAATAACAATTCTACCTATTTCATATACCAAAACATCAATAACTCATCAAAAACACAAATATGAACTTCACAATAAAAACTCTACCTATTCCATATACCAAAACATCAATAGCTCATCAAAACACAAATATGAACTTCAAAATCACAATTCTACCTATTCCATATACCAAAACATCAATAACTCATCAAAACACAAATATGAACTTCAAAATCACAATTCTACCTATTTCATATAACAAAACATAATATAACTCATCAAAACACAAATATTACTTCAAAATAACAATTCTACCTATTTCATATACCAAAACATCAATAACTCATCAAAAACACAAATATGAACTTCACAATAAAAACTCTACCTATTCCATATACCAAAACATCAATAGCTCATCAAAACACAAATATGAACTTCAAAATCACAATTCTACCTATTCCATATACCAAAACATCAATAACTCATCAAAACACAAATATGAACTTCAAAATCACAATTCTACCTATTCCACATACCAAAACATCAATGAATAACTCATCCAAAACACAAATATGAACTGCAAAATCACAATTCTACCTATTCCATATACCAAAACATCAATAACTCATCAAAACACAAATATGAACTTCAAAATCACAATTCTACCTATTCCACATACCAAAACATCAATGAATAACTCATCCAAAACACAAATATGAACTGCAAAATCACAATTCTACCTATTCCATATACCAAAACATCAATAACTCATCAAAACAGAAATATGAACTTCACAATAAAAATTCTACCTATTCCATATACCAAAACATCAATCACTCATCAAAACACAAATATGAACTTCAAATCACAATTCTACCTATTCCATATAACAAAACATAATATAACTCATCAAAACACAAATATTACTTCAAAATCACAATTCTACCTATTTCATATACCAAAACATTAATAACTCATCAAAAACACAAATATGAACTTCAAAATCTCAATTCTACCTATTCCATATACCAAAACATCATTGAATAACTCACCAAAACACAAATATGAAATGCAAGATCACAATTCTACCTATTTCATATACCAAAACATCAATAACTCATCAAAACACAAATATGAACTTCAAAAAACAATTTCTACCTATTCCATATACCAAAACATCAATTAATAACTCATCTAAACACAAATATGAAATTCAAAATCACAATTCTACCTATCCCATATACCAAAACATCAATAACTCATCAAAACACAAATATGAACTTTAAAATCACAATACTACCTATTCCATATACCAAAACATCAATCAATAACTCAAAAAAACACAAATATGAACTTCACAATAAAAATTCTACCTATTCCATATACCAAAACATCAATAACTCATCAAAACACAAATATAAACTTCAAAATCACAATTCTACCTATTCCATATAACAAAACATAATATAACTCATCAAAACACAAATATGAACTTCACATTAAAAATTCTACCTATTCCATATACCAAAACATCAATAGCTCATCAAAACACAAATATGAACTTCAAAATCACAATTCTACCTATTCCATATACCAAAACATCAATTACTCATCAAAACACAAATATGAACTTCACAATAAAAACTCTACCTATTCCATATACCAAAACATCAATAGCTCATCAAAACACAAATATGAACTTCAAAATCACAATTCTACCTATTCCATATACCAAAACATCAATAACTCATCAAAAACACAAATATGAACTTCAAAATCTCAATTCTACCTATCCCATATATCAAAACACAAATATGAACTGCAAAATCACAATTCTACCTATTCCATATACCAAAACATCAATAACTCATCAAAACAGAAATATGAACTTCACAATAAAAATTCTACCAATTCCATATACCAAAACATCAATCACTCATCAAAACACAAATATGAACTTCAAATCACAATTCTACCTATTCCATATAACAAAACATAATATAACTCATCAAAACACAAATATTACTTCAAATTCACAATTCTACCCATTTCATATACCAAAACATCAATAACTCATCAAAAACACAAATATGAACTTCAAAATCTCAATTCTACCTATTCCATATACCAAAACATCATTGAATAACTCACCAAAACACAAAATATGAAATGCAAGATCACAATTCTACCTATTCCATATACCAAAACATCAATAACTCATCAAAACACAAATATGAACTTCAAAAAACAATTTCTACCGATTCCATATACCAAAACATCAATTAATAACTCATCTAAACACAAATATGAACTTCAAAAAACAATTTTTACCTATTCCATATACCAAAACATCAATTAATAACTCAACAAAACACAAATATGAACTTCAAAATCACAATCCGACCTATTCCATATACCAAAACATCAATAACTCATCAAAACAGAAATATGAACTTCACAATAAAAATTCTACCTATTCCATATACCAAAACATCAATCACTCATCAAAACACAAATATGAACTTCAAATCACAATTCTACCTATTCCATATAACAAAACATAATATAACTCATCAAAACACAAATATTACTTCAAAATCACAATTCTACCTATTTCATATACCAAAACATTAATAACTCATCAAAAACACAAATATGAACTTCAAAATCTCAATTCTACCTATTCCATATACCAAAACATCATTGAATAACTCACCAAAACACAAATATGAAATGCAAGATCACAATTCTACCTATTTCATATACCAAAACATCAATAACTCATCAAAACACAAATATGAACTTCAAAAAACAATTTCTACCTATTCCATATACCAAAACATCAATTAATAACTCATCTAAACACAAATATGAAATTCAAAATCACAATTCTACCTATCCCATATACCAAAACATCAATAACTCATCAAAACACAAATATGAACTTTAAAATCACAATACTACCTATTCCATATACCAAAACATCAATCAATAACTCAAAAAAACACAAATATGAACTTCACAATAAAAATTCTACCTATTCCATATACCAAAACATCAATAACTCATCAAAACACAAATATAAACTTCAAAATCACAATTCTACCTATTCCATATAACAAAACATAATATAACTCATCAAAACACAAATATGAACTTCACATTAAAAATTCTACCTATTCTATATACCAAAACATCAATAGCTCATCAAAACACAAATATGAACTTCAAAATCACAATTCTACCTATTCCATATACCAAAACATCAATTACTCATCAAAACACAAATATGAACTTCACAATAAAAACTCTACCTATTCCATATACCAAAACATCAATAGCTCATCAAAACACAAATATGAACTTCAAAATCACAATTCTACCTATTCCATATACCAAAACATCAATAACTCATCAAAAACACAAATATGAACTTCAAAATCTCAATTCTACCTATCCCATATATCAAAACACAAATATGAACTGCAAAATCACAATTCTACCTATTCCATATACCAAAACATCAATAACTCATCAAAACAGAAATATGAACTTCACAATAAAAATTCTACCAATTCCATATACCAAAACATCAATCACTCATCAAAACACAAATATGAACTTCAAATCACAATTCTACCTATTCCATATAACAAAACATAATATAACTCATCAAAACACAAATATTACTTCAAATTCACAATTCTACCTATTTCATATACCAAAACATCAATAACTCATCAAAAACACAAATATGAACTTCAAAATCTCAATTCTACCTATTCCATATACCAAAACATCATTGAATAACTCACCAAAACACAAAATATGAAATGCAAGATCACAATTCTACCTATTCCATATACCAAAACATCAATAACTCATCAAAACACAAATATGAACTTCAAAAAACAATTTCTACCGATTCCATATACCAAAACATCAATTAATAACTCATCTAAATACAAATATGAACTTCAAAAAACAATTTTTACCTATTCCATATACCAAAACATCAATTAATAACTCAACAAAACACAAATATGAACTTCAAAATCACAATCCGACCTATTCCATATACCAAAACATCAATAACTCATCAAAACAGAAATATGAACTTCACAATAAAAATTCTACCTATTTCATATACCAAAACATCAATGACTCATCAAAACACAAATATGAACTTCAAAATCACAATTCTACCTATTCCATATAACAAAACATAATATAACTCATCAAAACACAAATATTACTTCAAAATCACAATTCTACCTATTTTATATACCAAAACATCAATAACTCATCAAAACACAAATATGAACTTCAAAATCTCAATTCTACCTATTCCATATACCAAAACATTAATAACTCATCAAAACACAAATATGAACTTCAAAAAACAATTTCTACCTATTCCATATACCAAAACATCAATTAATAACTCATCTAAACACAAATATGAACTTCAAAATCACAATACTACCTATCCCATATACCAAAACATCAATAACTCATCAAAACACAAATATGAACTTTAAAATCACAATAATACCTATTCCATATACCAAAACATCAATCAATAACTCAAAAAAACACAAATATGAACTTCACAATAAAAATTCTACCTATTCCATATACCAAAACATCCATAACTCATCAAAACACAAATATAAACTTCAAAATCACAATTCTACCTATTCCATATAACAAAACATAATATAACCCATCAAAACACAAATATGAACTTCACAATAAAAATTCTACCTATTCCATATACCAAAACATCCATAGCTCATCAAAACACAAATATGAACTTCAAAATCACAATTCTACCTATTCCATATACCAAAACATCAATAACTCATCAAAACACAAATATGAACTTCAAAATCTCAATTCTACCTATTCCATATACCAAAACATCAATAACTCATCAAAACAAAAATATGAACTTCAAAAAACAATTTCTACCTATTCCATATACCAAAACATCAATTAATAACTCATCAAAACACAAATATGAACTTCAAAATCAAAATTCTTCAAAACACAATTTCTAACTATTCCATATACCAAAACATCAATAACTCATCAAAACACAAATATGAACTTCAAAAAACAATTTCTACCTATTCCATATACCAAAACATCAATTAATAACTCAACAAAACACAAATATGAACTTCAAAATCACAATTCTACCTATCCCATATACCAAAATATCAATCACTCATCAAAACACAAATATGAACTTCAAAATCACAATTCTACCTATTCCATATAACAAAACATAATATAACTCATCAAAACACAAATATTACTTCAAATCACAATTCTACGTATTTCACATACCAAAACATCAATAACTCATCAAAACACAAATATGAACTTCAAAATCTCAATTCTACCTATTCCATATACCAAAACATCATCGAATAACTCATCAAAACACAAATATGAAATGCAAGATCACAATTCTACCTATTCCATATACCAAAACATCAATAACTCATCAAAACACAAATATGAACTTCAAAAAACAATTTCTACCTATTCCATATACCAAAACATCAATTAATAACTCATCTAAACACAAATATGAACTTCAAAATCACAATTCTACCTATCCCATATACCAAAACATCAATAACTCAAAAAAACACAAATATGAACTTCACAATAAAAATTCTACCTATTCTATATACCAAAACATCAATAACTCATCAAAACACAAATATAAACTTCAAAATCACAATTCTACATATTCCATATAACAAAACATAATATAACTCATCAAAACACAAATATGAACTTCACAATAAAAATTCTACCTATTCCATATACCAAAACATCAATAACTCATCAAAAACACAAATATGAACTTCAAAATCTCAATTCTACCTATTCCATATACCAAAACATCATTGAATAACTCACCAAAACACAAATATGAAATGCAAGATCACAATTCTACCTATTCCATATACCAAAACATCAATAACTCATCAAAACACAAATATCAACTTCAAAAAACAATTTCTACCTATTCCATATACCAAAACATCAATTACTCATCAAAACACAAATATGAACTTCAAAATCACAATTCTACCTATTCCATATACCAAAACATCAATAACTCATCAAAAACACAAATATGAACTTCAAAATCTCAATTCTACCTATTCCATATACCAAAACATCATTGAATAACTCACCAAAACACAAATATGAAATGCAAGATCACAATTCTACCTATTCCATATACCAAAACATCAATTACTCATCAAAACACAAATATGAACTTCACAATAAAAACTCTACCTATTCCATATACCAAAACATCAATAGCTCATCAAAACACAAATATGAACTTCAAAATCACAATTCTACCTATTCCATATACCAAAACATCAATAACTCATCAAAAACACAAATATGAACTTCAAAATCTCAATTCTACCTATTCCATATACCAAAACATCATTGAATAACTCACCAAAACACAAATATGAAATGCAAGATCACAATTCTACCTATTCCATATACCAAAACATCAATAACTCATCAAAACACAAATATCAACTTCAAAAAACAATTTCTACCTATTCCATATACCAAAACATCAATTAATAACTCATCTAAACACAAATATGAACTTCAAAATCACAATTCTACCTATCCCATATACCAAAACATCTATAACTCATCAAAACACAAATATGAACTTTAATATCACAATACTACCTATTCCATATACCAAAACATCAATCAATAACTCAAAAAAACAAAAATATGAACTTCACAATAAAAATTCTACCTATTCCATATACCAAAACATCAATAACTCATCAAAACACAAATATAAACTTCAAAATCACAATTCTACCTATTCCATATAACAAAACATAATATAACTCATCAAAACACAAATATGAACTTCACATTAAAAATTCTACCTATTCCATATACCAAAACATCAATAGCTCATCAAAACACAAATATGAACTTCAAAATCACAATTCTACCTATTCCATATACCAAAACATCAATTACTCATCAAAACACAAATATGAACTTCACAATAAAAACTCTACCTATTCCATATACCAAAACATCAATAGCTCATCAAAACTTAAATATGAACTTCAAAATCACAATTCTACCTATTCCATATACCAAAACATCAATAACTCATCAAAACACAAATATGAACTTCAAAATCACAATTCTACCTATTCCATATACCAAAACATCAATAACTCATCAAAACACAAATATGAACTTCAAAATCTCAATTCTACCTATTCCATATACCAAAACATCAATAACTCATCAAAACAAAAATATGAACTTCAAAAAACAATTTCTACCTATTCCATATACCAAAACATCAATTAATAACTCATCAAAACACAAATATGAACTTCAAAATCAAAATTCTTCAAAACACAATTTCTAACTATTCCATATACCAAAACATCAATAACTCATCAAAACACAAATATGAACTTCAAAATCACAATTCTACCTATTCCATATAACAAAACATAATATAACTAATCAAAACACAAATATGAATTTCAAAATCACAATTCTACCTATTCCATATACCAAAACATCAATAACTCATCAAAACACAAATATGAACTTCAAAATCACAATTCTACCTATTCCACATACCAAAACATCAATGAATAACTCATCCAAAACACAAATATGAACTGCAAAATCACAATTCTACCTATTCCATATACCAAAACATCAATAACTCATCAAAACACAAATATGAACTTCAAAATCACAATTCTACCTATTCCACATACCAAAACATCAATGAATAACTCATCCAAAACACAAATATGAACTGCAAAATCACAATTCTACCTATTCCATATACCAAAACATCAATAACTCATCAAAACAGAAATATGAACTTCACAATAAAAATTCTACCTATTCCATATACCAAAACATCAATCACTCATCAAAACACAAATATGAACTTCAAATCACAATTCTACCTATTCCATATAACAAAACATAATATAACTCATCAAAACACAAATATTACTTCAAAATCACAATTCTACCTATTTCATATACCAAAACATTAATAACTCATCAAAAACACAAACATGAACTTCAAAATCTCAATTCTACCTATTCCATATACCAAAACATCATTGAATAACTCACCAAAACACAAATATGAAATGCAAGATCACAATTCTACCTATTTCATATACCAAAACATCAATAACTCATCAAAACACAAATATGAACTTCAAAAAACAATTTCTACCTATTCCATATACCAAAACATCAATTAATAACTCATCTAAACACAAATATGAAATTCAAAATCACAATTCTACCTATCCCATATACCAAAACATCAATAACTCATCAAAACACAAATATGTGTTGGATCGTGTCAAGTGTTGAGAGGGGGGGGGTGAATCAACACTCTATCAATTTTTCTTTCAACTAAAGGATTCCCTCTCAAATGTTAGCTCAGTTAGAGCTTATTGTTGAACTCACGTTTTGGCTTAGATGGACTGTTGGCAGATCAGATCAACCAAGGAAGACATCAGATCAACCAAGGAAGACATCAGATCAATTCAATCACTCAAGGAGGGTTTACTTACATAACCATGACACTCCTGTTCAAGCTTACAGTTTGATAATACCACACCAGTCAAGACACACTCAAAGCAGTAAATGTGCAAGGGGGATTTTTACGTGGTTCGATCAAATGATCTACATCCACGGACAGATTCACTCCTGTCAATCTTCACTATCACAGAATCATTCAGCTCTGGCCTCACTGACCATAAGCAACATAAACAAGAGCTCACTGCTCAACACATTGAGGTTCACTACCTCTACAAGTTCATCAACTAAAACAATAACATGTAAATCTCTGTTGTGCTGCCTTTTCTACACAAATATCTTTCAAAATCACTTAATGAAAGACGTTTGATAGTGTTCTAGGCTTACCACCTGAAGCTGCAATCTCAGGGTCAGTTCTCCCGATTCTGCTCCTCCTCAGCTTCTTCTTCTCCTTGACTTCTGCCTCTCCAGCGCTTCAGCTTCTCCTTGTGTAGCAGACTGTTTCTTTCTCTCTTGTGTTTCTCATATCATCTTTTTCTGCTCTCACTCTTTTTCTCCTCCCTTTTCTCGGTTTCGTTCTGTTCAGCACTCACCTTGGCTGCTGCTCCTCTCTCTCTCTTTTTCTTTCTTTTCGTGCCTTCTCTCTCTTTGGGTTTTTCCTCCCAATGTGGTTTATCCTGCATTCTGCAGTTGTTGTGCCTACCACACCTACTCATCTGCCCGTTTCTTTTCCCAGAAGAAAAACTGTGCTCTACGTGCGGTGTGTCAGCATATCTTACACGGAAGGCGGCTCAAGATTCATATAATCCATTTTCAACCTTTTTAAGTTGCAACTTGCTTGCCATGTCATATTGTTGACTGTACTCCTTCAGACTTTCTCGAGTAGCTTGTCTTAGATATGTTGAAACAGCAGAAGTGATCTGATCTTAGCTTATAGCTGATCTGATGTTAGCCTTCGGTTGATCTGATGTTAGCTTGCAGTTGATCTGATGTTAGCCTTCGGTTGATCTGATGTTAGCTTGCAGTTGATCTGATGTTAGCCTCCGGTTGATCTGATGTTAGCTTGCAGTTGATCTGATGTTAGCCTCCGGTTGATCTGATGTTAGCTTCATGTCACAACGTTCTGTCCAGCAACTCAGAACCATCCATGTAGCTCCTGCAGTTCTTCTGATCGGCACTTCTTGATTCTTTTGTATTTCTGCTCGCTCACCGGATTGCTAGATACTTCAACATGATGCTCCTGCGTCTTCTGAATCTTTGGGAGACTTTTAGAGTCGCGCGTTTGAGGTGTGATTCACTAGCCGTCCTTGACTTCAGCTTCTTAGGTGTCTGCTCTAGCTCTCCAGCCTTGAGTTGTTCTCTTCTGCTGCAAATATGTTTTGTTGCTGACTTGCCTTGCTTCTGTGAAACTAAGCTGCTGAGCAATCCCTTGAGAATTTGATCTGATCTTTACTTCCGTTGATCTGATTTGTGCTGCATGTGATCTGATATGTGTATCCTTTGATCTGATGCGCACTGCATTTGATCTGATCTTCACTTCCTTTGATCTGATTTGTGCTGCATGTGATCTGATGTGTGCATCCTTTGATCTGATGCGCACTGCATTTGATCTGATCTTCACTTCCCTTGATCTGATCTGTGTGGCCTTTGATCTGATGTGCGCGTAACTTGTCTGTGCAGCCTTTGATCTGCTGTGCGCGTAACTTGATCTGATCTGTGCAGCCTTTGATCTGATGTGCGCGTAACTTGATCTGATCTGTGCAGCCTTTGATCTGATGTGCGCGTAACTTGTCTGTGCAGCCTTTGATCTGATGTGCGCGTAACTTGATCTGATGTGCGCGTAACTTGATCTGATCTGTGTAGCCTTTGATCTGATGTGCCAACAGTACACTTCCTTCTCATTTTGGCACTTCAGTTTATTCATCGGCTTCTTGCTGAGATTTTGTCCAGACAATCCTCATGAACTCAGTCCATTATTGCCTTAGTAATTCACAGATTTGTCACAATGTGGTTGCAACAATTACAACACAACATTGGACTTTAATAAAGGCTAAGAAAGCTTCATTGTAGCAGCTCCAATGGCTCAACAATCTCCCCCTTTGGAATTGTTGGCAACCACATTTGCAGCCAATCAGTCAACTCAGTGCTAAGCTCCCCCTGAACCTTATTCCCCCTGAACCAGCTCCCCCTGAACCTTATTCTTCTACATAGTAAGCTCCCCCTGCATAGAGCTTTTCCAACGTCCTTCTCTCCCAAGGACAATACTTCTGCGTCTGGCCGGCCTGCTGCGGCTATCTCTCCCCCTTTGACAACCAATTTCAAAGGAATTTGGGGATGCTCAACTGATTCAGCATGAGAAGGAGGACTGCACTCCCATTTGCATCCTCAAAGTTTCAAACACCTCGGCTGGAAGAGGCTTTGTCATTACATCAGCTATTTGTTTAGCTGTGGGAACATACTCTAGCATAATTTCTCCTTTCTCAACCTTGTCCTTTATGAAGTGATACTTGATTTCTATATGTTTGGCTCTCGAGTGCTGGACTGAATTCTTTGACAAATCAATGGCACTTTTGTTGTCACAAAGAATTATCAGTGGCAAGAGAACTTCTTCTTTAAGATTTTGCAGTTCAGATCTCATCCATATAGCTTGAGTGCATGCCTTGGTTGCTGCTATGTACTCAGCTTCAGCAGTGCTTAAGGCTATACTTTCTTGCTTCTTGCTTAACCAGCTCACACATCTATTTCCAAGAAAGAATACTCCTCCTGAAGTGGATCTCCTGTCATCAACATTTCCTGCCCAATCAGCATCAGTGAAGCTTCTTAATCCCAAGCTTCCTTTCCTTGCATACCACAGACCATAATCTACTGTCCCTTGCAAATATCTTAGCACCCTCTTTAGTGCAATCATATGAGAACTCTTTGGATTTGCCTGGTATCTAGCAGCTTGGCAGACAGCAAAGGTAATATCAGGCCTTGTTGCTGTTAAGTACAATAAGCTTCCTATCATGCTTCTGTATAGACTTTGATCAGCTTCAGCTCCTTTTTCATCCTTGCTCAGCTTGCAGTTAGTTGCCATGGGTGTAGACATTGGCTTAGCATCAGTCATACCAAATTTCTTCAGCACTTCTTTGGTATACTTGGTTTGAGAGATAAAAATTCCAGTTGCTTTTTGATGAATCTGCAGTCCAAGGAAAAATGAGAGCTCTCCTATCATGGACATTTCAAACTCTTCTTGCATCTTTCTAGCAAATTCATGGCACAGCTGCTCCTTATCTCCTCCAAATATTATGTCATCAACATAGACTATGGCTATTAACTGTCCACCCTTTCCATCAAGAACATATAAATTGCTATTTATGCAACTTTTTCTGAAATTCAGATTCTTCAGGTAGCTGTCCAGCCTTGAGTACCATGCTCTTGGGGCTTGTTTTAATCCATACAGTGCCTTTTTGAGCCTGCACACCTTGTTTTCATCTTCACAAACTAGAAAACCATCTGGTTGCTCAATGTACACTTCTTCCTCCAGATTTCCATTCAAGAAGGCAGATTTAACATCCATTTGGAAGACCTTGTAACTCCTTGCTGAAGCCACTGCCAAAAACATTCTTATGGCTTCAAGTCTTGCTACTGGGGCAAAGGTTTCATCCACATCTACTCCTTCAATTTGAGAGTATCCTTTGCACACAAGCCTTGCCTTATTCTTTACAACCTTTCCTTCCTCATTCAACTTGTTCCTGAACACCCATTTTGTGCCTATCACATTTTTGTTTGCTGGCCTATCCACGAGCTCCCAAGTTTGGTTTTTCTCAATTTGGTCCAGCTCTTCATTCATGGCTTGCAGCCATGACTGGTCCTCCAGGGCTTCCTCTATTGACCTTGGCTCAACTTGAGACAGTAGGGCAGTTGCAACCATACTTTTCAGTTGCCTTCTTGTTCTTACTGGAGCTTTGGGGTCTCCAATGATAGGCATCTTGTCAATTCTCTTGTTGTACTTTCTTTTTGCTATTTCCAGGCCTTCTGTAACTTCTGTCTCTGATCCTTCTGCATCAGTCTCCTCAGTAGCTGATTTCAGCTCCAGGTCTGCCTCATCTTGGCTCTCTAAGTCATCTAAGTGATCCAGAAAATTTTCAGGATCAGTGACTTTCATCTTGACTTCCTCAACCACTTTCACATCATAGCTTTCCATAATCTTATCCAGCCTCTTGTTATAAACCTTGTAAGCCTTGCTCTTATTTGAGTAACCAAGGAAAATGCCCTCATCAGCCCTCTCTTCAAATTTTCCAAGGCTTTGCTCCTTGTTCTTGATGAAGCATTTGCTGCCAAAAACTCTAAAGTACTTCACATTTGGCTTGTGACCATACCAAAGTTCATATGGTGTCTTTTCAGTGTTTGGCCTCAACATGGTTCTATTTTGTACATGCACAGCTGCCATTGTGGCTTCCTTCCAGAAGTGCTTTGGAGTATTGTGCTCCAACAGCATGGTTCTTGCCATCTCAATCACACTTCTATTTTTCCTCTCTACAACTCCATTTTGCTGGGGAGTGTGAGGACTTGAGACTTGATGTTTGATTCCCATTTCCTCCAAGTATTCTTCAAATTCCTGCGAGGTAAACTCTCCTCCATTATCTGATCTCAAAACTTTGATCTTCCTTCCATGCTGGTTTTCTGCCAGTTTTTGAAATCTTTTGAAACAGCTGAAGGCTTCACTCTTTTGCTTCATGTGCATGATGCACATCATCCTAGTGAAGTCATCCACAAAAAGAATGAAATACATCTCTTTACCTGTACCTTTTCTTTTCATTGGTCCACATACATCAGTGTGAACTAGCTCCAATGGCTTAGAGGTTCTATGCTCCTTGGACTTGTGAGAAAGCTTTGCAAATTTCCCTTTTTGGCATGAGTCACAAGTGCTGTTGTCCCTCTTTAGTACAGGGAGGTTTAACACTGCATTGCACTTCACCAGGCTTCTCATGCTCTTTTGATTTAAATGTCCAAGCCTGCAATGCCAAAGCGTATTTTCATCCATTTTGCTTAGCATGCACAACTTTTCTTTCACATCTATGAGGTATAAATCCTTGTTATCTCTTATTCCCTTGGCCATGATTTCTCCAGTCTTGCAGTCTTTGATGAAACAGCCATTTTTTGAGAAGTCTACTTTGAAACCATTGTCACACAGTTGTCTTACACTCAGCAAATTGTACTTCAGCCCTTCTACAAACAGCACCTCCTTAGATTTGAACTTTTCTGATCCAATGGTGGCTTCTCCAACAGCCTTGATCTTTAACCCACTCTTATCTGCAAACTTGACAAACCCTCTTTCAACTTCTTTTGTGTTTCTCAGTAGAGTTTTGTCTCCAGTCATATGGCTTGTGCACCCACTGTCAATGATCCATTGGGCTTCCTTAGCTTTTGTTTTCAGTGCAACTTCAGCAATGCAAGCTTCTTCAAATCTGTGTTTCTTTCTCCAAATTTTTCTTGCTGCTGGTATGCCTTGCTGTTCATTCAATCTCTGATTGCTCCTGCTGCAGCTCCAGTGATCATTCTCTTCTAACCCTTCAAAAATTTGAAATCTGTTTCTCAGATTAAGTGGCTGCATTAGAGACTGATTTCTTCTTGTGTAATCTGCTTGGTTTCTTCTTGTTTCTGCTGCAAAGTTTCTTCTATTTGTAGCTTGTTGCAGTGGCTGAGCTCTCCTGCTATTCACTCCTTCAAACCACTTGCTTCTCTTATTTGGCAATCTGCATCTGCACCAGACATTCAATTTCTGATACACTTCTCCAGGTTGTATGATATGGCCTTTTCTGATTTCAGCTTCAGGGATCCTTCTTGAAGTACTTAGGCTTCTTTGATGATAATACTCTTTTCTATTCCATCCTCTTGACTGCATTGTTCTTCCTCCAAATCTCCAGAATGCCTTCCTCCAGCAATTTGCTGCATAGTGACCTGATTCTCCACAGGTGAAACATACTCCAGCAATCAGCCTTCTACTTTTGAGCAGGCTTCTTTGATACATAGATTGTCTCCCCCTCAGCTCGTGCAATCTTTCATTTTGCTCAGTAGACTTTCTTGATCCATTAGAAATTTCCATCTTCTTAGCATCAACAAAACTAGTTCCTGCCTTTACACCAGCAACACAAATTGAACCTTCTTTGACAAAGGTAACAGTCTTCTTGGTTGTTGCAGCTGGTTGTCCTTCTAATTTTTGATTTCCTTCATAACCAAGACCTTTCTTCCCTTCTGAATAAGATCTCTGCTTGCTGAGGCACTCATCTAACTTCCTTGTGGCTTCTTCAGTTTTTGCAGCCACTTCTTTGCTCCTTGAGAATTCACCAGGCTCAGTTTTGCTTGACTGAAACTCCAGCTTTCCTTTCAATTTTGATTCTACAGTAGTTCCATCAGTCATTTCTTCAGCTTTGAACACAGTTTGTTGAGACAGCAGATCTTCTATCTTTCTTGTTGCATCCTCTAGTTCGGCAGTGGTGGCATCTAGCTTTTCTACCAAGGTTTCACATGTCTTTTGAAGTTCCATCTTTTCTCTTGTACAATTTTTGTGAACCTCAGCTTCATTTTGCATGAGAATCAGTTCCTGCTCCAATTCAGTTACTCTATTCTCCAGTATTGAGTTTTCTTCTTGACTGCTCAAGATGACCTTTTCCATCTCCTTCATTGTCTTCATTGTCTTCTTGTGCAATCTCTTCTGCTCCTCTATCTTGTTGTATGCAAACTTCAGTTCTTCCTCTAGATCCACTTCTTCATCATCAGCTGATTGGTTCTCTAGTTCAGCATCCTCCTTCAATGAAACAGTTGAAGATTTCATCACCATGAGAGTCTCCTCTTCAGCTTCAGACTCATCTTCACTGTCTGAGACATCAGTCTCTTCATCCTCCTCAGAGCTATCATTTTTCTTCTTGCTCAGGTAGCTCCGTTTTCTGTAAGCTTTCCCTTTTCTTGATTTGAAGCTCATCTTCTTCTTTCCTTTCTGCTCAGGCCACCTGTCTGATGGCTTGTCAGCTTCCTCATCTTCTGTTCTCTTGTTCTTCATGAAGCACTTGCTTGCAAAGTGGCCTATTTTCCCACAATTGAAGCATTTTAAGGGCAACTTTCCCTTGTACTTTCCAGTCTGGCCTCTGAAACTCCTTGAAATCAGCACCATCATTCTTTCAAGATCACTGTCTGCTGCTTCATCTTCACTGCTTTCCTCCTTTAGCTTCCTTGAGTGTTTTGTTTTAAATGCTATCTCCTTGACTGCCTTTGAAGTCTCCTCCTTTGAATTTGAAATCCTCATTTCATATGCTACAAGGGTGCTTTGTAGCTCATCTAATGTCACTTTATCTAGGTCCCTCTCCTCTATAGCAGAGACCTTAGAATCATATCTTGCTGGTAGGGATCTAAGAACCTTTTTAACTATATTGGAATCTCCAACACTCTCACCCAGACCCCTCATTGAGCTAACTAATTCAACAACTCTGTTTAGAAAGTCCTCAATGTTTTCACCTTCTCCCATCTTAAGACCTTCAAACTTACTTCTAAGAACCTGCAATTTTGCCTCCTTAACCTTGATGTCTCCCTCATGAATATTAATCAGTTTAATCCATATTTCATGAGCAGTAACACAGTCTATAACTTTAAAGTTCTCTTTTTCTGACAGAGCTGCATATAGAGCATTCCTTGCCTTTCCATCAGCTTCTAAGTTTCTAATTTCTGCAGCTGTAGGATTCTCCTCATCTACGGTTGGTGTAAATCCATGCAAGACTACTCTTTGTACTTGTAGACCTTGTGCTAAGAGATAAGCACTCATTCTCTTTTTCCATAACTGGAAATTTTGGCCACTGAAATAAGGAACTCCCTTAACAGTTGTTGCTTGATTCTCCATTTCTACTGCTGGTTTTAAGTTTCAACAATCACTTGACAAAAGCGAACCTAGCTCTGATACCAATTGTTGGATCGTGTCAAGTGTTGAGAGGGGGGGGGGGTGAATCAACACTCTATCAATTTTTCTTTCAACTAAAGGATTCCCTCTCAAATGTTAGCTCAGTTAGAGCTTATTGTTGAACTCACGTTTTGGCTTAGATGGACTGTTGGCAGATCAGATCAACCAAGGAAGACATCAGATCAACCAAGGAAGACATCAGATCAATTCAATCACTCAAGGAGGGTTTACTTACATAACCATGACACTCCTGTTCAAGCTTACAGTTTGATAATACCACACCAGTCAAGACACACTCAAAGCAGTAAATGTGCAAGGGGGATTTTTACGTGGTTCGATCAAATGATCTACATCCACGGACAGATTCACTCCTGTCAATCTTCACTATCACAGAATCATTCAGCTCTGGCCTCACTGACCATAAGCAACATAAACAAGAGCTCACTGCTCAACACATTGAGGTTCACTACCTCTACAAGTTCATCAACTAAAACAATAACATGTAAATCTCTGTTGTGCTGCCTTTTCTACACAAATATCTTTCAAAATCACTTAATGAAAGACGTTTGATAGTGTTCTAGGCTTACCACCTGAAGCTGCAATCTCAGGGTCAGTTCTCCCGATTCTGCTCCTCCTCAGCTTCTTCTTCTCCTTGACTTCTGCCTCTCCAGCGCTTCAGCTTCTCCTTGTGTAGCAGACTGTTTCTTTCTCTCTTGTGTTTCTCATATCATCTTTTTCTGCTCTCACTCTTTTTCTCCTCCCTTTTCTCGGTTTCGTTCTGTTCAGCACTCACCTTGGCTGCTGCTCCTCTCTCTCTCTTTTTCTTTCTTTTCGTGCCTTCTCTCTCTTTGGGTTTTTCCTCCCAATGTGGTTTATCCTGCATTTTGCAGTTGTTGTGCCTACCACACCTACTCATCTGCCCGTTTCTTTTCCCAGAAGAAAAACTGTGCCCTACGTGCGGTGTGTCAGCATATCTTACACGGAAGGCGGCTCAAGATTCATATAATCCATTTTCAACCTTTTTAAGTTGCAACTTGCTTGCCATGTCATATTGTTGACTGTACTCCTTCAGACTTTCTCGAGTAGCTTGTCTTAGATATGTTGAAACAGCAGAAGTGATCTGATCTTAGCTTATAGCTGATCTGATGTTAGCCTTCGGTTGATCTGATGTTAGCTTGCAGTTGATCTGATGTTAGCCTTCGGTTGATCTGATGTTAGCTTGCAGTTGATCTGATGTTAGCCTCCGGTTGATCTGATGTTAGCTTGCAGTTGATCTGATGTTAGCCTCCGGTTGATCTGATGTTAGCTTCATGTCACAACGTTCTGTCCAGCAACTCAGAACCATCCATGTAGCTCCTGCAGTTCTTCTGATCGGCACTTCTTGATTCTTTTGTATTTCTGCTCGCTCACCGGATTGCTAGATACTTCAACATGATGCTCCTGCGTCTTCTGAATCTTTGGGAGACTTTTAGAGTCGCGCGTTTGAGGTGTGATTCACTAGCCGTCCTTGACTTCAGCTTCTTAGGTGTCTGCTCTAGCTCTCCAGCCTTGAGTTGTTCTCTTCTGCTGCAAATATGTTTTGTTGCTGACTTGCCTTGCTTCTGTGAAACTAAGCTGCTGAGCAATCCCTTGAGAATTTGATCTGATCTTTACTTCCGTTGATCTGATTTGTGCTGCATGTGATCTGATATGTGTATCCTTTGATCTGATGCGCACTGCATTTGATCTGATCTTCACTTCCTTTGATCTGATTTGTGCTGCATGTGATCTGATGTGTGCATCCTTTGATCTGATGCGCACTGCATTTGATCTGATCTTCACTTCCCTTGATCTGATCTGTGTGGCCTTTGATCTGATGTGCGCGTAACTTGTCTGTGCAGCCTTTGATCTGCTGTGCGCGTAACTTGATCTGATCTGTGCAGCCTTTGATCTGATGTGCGCGTAACTTGATCTGATCTGTGCAGCCTTTGATCTGATGTGCGCGTAACTTGTCTGTGCAGCCTTTGATCTGATGTGCGCGTAACTTGATCTGATGTGCGCGTAACTTGATCTGATCTGTGTAGCCTTTGATCTGATGTGCCAACAGTACACTTCCTTCTCATTTTGGCACTTCAGTTTATTCATCGGCTTCTTGCTGAGATTTTGTCCAGACAATCCTCATGAACTCAGTCCATTATTGCCTTAGTAATTCACAGATTTGTCACAATGTGGTTGCAACAATTACAACACAACATTGGACTTTAATAAAGGCTAAGAAAGCTTCATTGTAGCAGCTCCAATGGCTCAACAATATGAACTTTAAAATCACAATACTACCTATTCCATATACCAAAACATCAATCAATAACTCAAAAAAACACAAATATGAACTTCACAATAAAAATTCTACCTATTCCATATACCAAAACATCAATAACTCATCAAAACACAAATATAAACTTCAAAATCACAATTCTACCTATTCCATATAACAAAACATAATATAACTCATCAAAACACAAATATGAACTTCACATTAAAAATTCTACCTATTCCATATACCAAAACATCAATAGCTCATCAAAACACAAATATGAACTTCAAAATCACAATTCTACCTATTCCATATACCAAAACATCAATTACTCATCAAAACACAAATATGAACTTCACAATAAAAACTCTACCTATTCCATATACCAAAACATCAATAGCTCATCAAAACACAAATATGAACTTCAAAATCACAATTCTACCTATTCCATATACCAAAACATCAATAACTCATCAAAAACACAAATATGAACTTCAAAATCTCAATTCTACCTATCCCATATATCAAAACACAAATATGAACTGCAAAATCACAATTCTACCTATTCCATATACCAAAACATCAATAACTCATCAAAACAGAAATATGAACTTCACAATAAAAATTCTACCTTTTCCATATACCAAAACATCAATCACTCATCAAAACACAAATATGAACTTCAAATCACAATTCTACCTATTCCATATAACAGAACATAATATAACTCATCAAAACACAAATATTACTTCAAATTCACAATTCTACCTATTTCATATACCAAAACATCAATAACTCATCAAAAACACAAATATGAACTTCAAAATCTCAATTCTACCTATTCCATATACCAAAACATCATTGAATAACTCACCAAAACACAAATATGAAATGCAAGATCACAATTCTACCTATTCGATATACCAAAACATCAATAACTCATCAAAACACAAATATGAACTTCAAAAAACAATTTACCGATTCCATACACCAAAACATCAATTAATAACTCATCTAAACACAAATATGAACTTCAAAAAACAATTTTTACCTATTCCATATACCAAAACATCAATTAATAACTCAACAAAACACAAATATGAACTTCAAAATCACAATCCTACCTATTCCATATACCAAAACATCAATAACTCATCGAAACAGAAATATGAACTTCACAATAAAAATTCTACCTATTCCATATACCAAAACATCAATGACTCATCAAAACACAAATATGAACTTCAAAATCACAATTCTACCTATTCCATATAACAAAACATAATATAACTCATCAAAACACAAATATTACTTCAAAATCACAATTCTACCTATTTTATATACCAAAATATCAATAACTCATCAAAACACAAATATGAACTTCAAAATCTCAATTCTACCTATTCCATATACTAAAACATTAATAACTCATCAAAACACAAATATGAACTTCAAAAAACAATTTCTACCTATTCCATATACCAAAACATCAATTAATAACTCATCTAAACACAAATATGAACTTCAAAATCACAATACTACCTATCCCATATACCAAAACATCAATAACTCATCAAAACACAAATATGAACTTTAAAATCACAATAATACCTATTCCATATACCAAAACATCAATCAATAACTCAAAAAAACACAAATATGAACTTCACAATAAAAATTCTACCTATTCCATATACCAAAACATCCATAACTCATCAAAACACAAATATAAACTTCAAAATCACAATTCTACCTATTCCATATAACAAAACATAATATAACTCATCAAAACACAAATATGAACTTCACAATAAAAATTCTACCTATTCCATATACCAAAACATCCATAGCTCATCAAAACACAAATATGAACTTCAAAATCACAATTCTACCTATTCCATATACCAAAACATCAATAACTCATCAAAACACAAATATGAACTTCAAAATCTCAATTCTACCTATTCCATATACCAAAACATCAATAACTCATCAAAACAAAAATATGAACATCAAAAAACAATTTCTACCTATTCCATATACCAAAACATCAATTAATAACTCATCAAAACACAAATATGAACGTCAAAATCAAAATTCTTCAAAACACAATTTCTAACTATTCCATATACCAAAACATCAATAACTCATCAAAACACAAATATGAACTTCAAAAAACAATTTCTACCTATTCCATATACCAAAACATCAATTAATAACTCAACAAAACACAAATATGAACTTCAAAATCACAATTCTACCTATCCCATATACCAAAATATCAATCACTCATCAAAACACAAATATGAACTTCAAAATCACAATTCTACCTATTCCATATAACAAAACATAATATAACTCATCAAAACACAAATATTACTTCAAATCACAATTCTACATATTTCACATACCAAAACATCAATAACTCATCAAAACACAAATATGAACTTCAAAATCTCAATTCTACCTATTCCATATACCAAAACATCATCGAATAACTCATCAAAACACAAATATGAAATGCAAGATCACAATTCTACCTATTCCATATACCAAAACATCAATAACTCATCAAAACACAAATATGAACTTCAAAAAACAATTTCTACCTATTCCATATACCAAAACATCAATTAATAACTCATCTAAACACAAATATGAACTTCAAAATCACAATTCTACCTATCCCATATACCAAAACATCAATAACTCAAAAAAACACAAATATGAACTTCACAATAAAAATTCTACCTATTCTATATACCCAAACATCAATAACTCATCAAAACACAAATATAAACTTCAAAATCACAATTCTACCTATTCCATATAACAAAACATAATATAACTCATCAAAACACAAATATGAACTTCACAATAAAAATTCTACCTATTCCATATACCAAAACATCAATAGCTCATCAAAACACAAATATGAACTTCAAAATCACAATTCTACCTATTCCATATACCAAAACATCAATTACTCATCAAAACACAAATATGAACTTCACAATAAAAACTCTACCTATTCCATATACCAAAACATCAATAGCTCATCAAAACACAAATATGAACTTCAAAATCACAATTCTACCTATTCTATATACCAAAACATCAATAACTCATCAAAAACACAAATATGAACTTCAAAATCTCAATTCTACCTATTCCATATACCAAAACATCATTGAATAACTCACCAAAACACAAATATGAAATGCAAGATCACAATTCTACCTATTCCATATACCAAAACATCAATAACTCATCAAAACACAAATATCAACTTCAAAAAACAATTTCTACCTATTCCATATACCAAAACATCAATTAATAACTCATCTAAACACAAATATGAACTTCAAAATCACAATTCTACCTATCCCATATACCAAAACATCAATAACTCATCAAAACACAAATATGAACTTTAAAATCACAATACTACCTATTCCATATACCAAAACATCAATCAATAACTCAAAAAAACAAAAATATGAACTTCACAATAAAAATTCTACCTATTCCATATACCAAAACATCAATAACTCATGAAAACACAAATATAAACTTCAAAATCACAATTCTACCTATTCCATATAACAAAACATAATATAACTCATCAAAACACAAATATGAACTTCACATTAAAAATTCTACCTATTCCATATACCAAAACATCAATAGCTCATCAAAACACAAATATGAACTTCAAAATCACAATTCTACCTATTCCATATACCAAAACATCAATTACTCATCAAAACACAAATATGAACTTCACAATAAAAACTCTACCTATTCCATATACCAAAACATCAATAGCTCATCAAAACTTAAATATGAACTTCAAAATCACAATTCTACCTATTCCATATACCAAAACATCAATAACTCATCAAAACACAAATATGAACTTCAAAATCACAATTCTACCTATTCCATATACCAAAACATCAATAACTCATCAAAACAAAAATATGAACTTCAAAAAACAATTTCTACCTATTCCATATACCAAAACATCAATAGCTCATCAAAACTTAAATATGAACTTCAAAATCACAATTCTACCTATTCCATATACCAAAACATCAATAACTCATCAAAACACAAATATGAACTTCAAAATCTCAATTCTACCTATTCCATATACCAAAACATCAATAACTCATCAAAACAAAAATATGAACTTCAAAAAACAATTTCTACCTATTCCATATACCAAAACATCAATTAATAACTCTTCAAAACACAAATATGAACTTCAAAATCACAATTCTACCTATTCCATATAACAAAACATAATATAACTAATCAAAACACAAATATGAATTTCAAAATCACAATTCTACCTATCCCGTATACCAAAACATCAATGAATAACTAATCAAAACACAAATATGAACTTCAAAATCTCAATTCTACCTATTCCATATACCAAAGCATCAATGAATAACTAATCAAAAAACAAATATGAACTTCAAAATCACAATTCTACCTATTCCATATACCAAAACATCAATAACTGATCAAAACACAAATATGAACTTCAAAACACAATTTCTATCTATTCCATATACCAAAACATCAATAACTCATCAAAACACAAATATGAACTTCAAAAAACAATTTCTACCTATTCCATATACCAAAACATCAATTAATAACTCATCAAAACACAAATATGAACTTCAAAATCACAATTCTACCTATCCCATATACCAAAACATCAATCAATAACTCATCAAAACACAAATATGAACTTCAAAAAACAATTTCTACCTATTCCATATACCAAAACATCAATTAATAACTCAACAAAACACAAATATGAACTTCAAAATCACAATTCTACCTATCCCATATACCAAAACATCAATCACTCATCAAAATACAAATATGAACTTCAAAATCACAATTCTACCTATTCCATATAACAAAACATAATATAGCTCATCAAAACACAAATATTACTTCAAATCACAATTCTACATATTTCACATACCAAAACATCAATAACTCATCAAAACACAAATATGAACTTCAAAATCTCAATTCTACCTATTCCATATACCAAAACATCATCGAATAACTCATCAAAACACAAATATGAAATGCAAGATCACAATTCTACCTATTCCATATACCAAAACATCAATAACTCATCAAAACACAAATATGAACTTCAAAAAACAATTTCTACTTATTCCATATACCAAAACATCAATTAATAACTCATCTAAACACAAATATGAACTTCAAAATCACAATTCTACCTATCCCATATACCAAAACATCAATAACTCATCAAAACACAAATATGAACTTTAAAATCACAATACTACCTATTCCATATACCAAAACATCAATCAATAACTCAAAAAAACACAAATATGAACTTCACAATAAAAATTCTACCTATTCTATATACCAAAACATCAATAACTCCTCAAAACACAAATATAAACTTCAAAATCACAATTCTACCTATTCCATATAACAAAACATAATATAACTCATCAAAACACAAATATGAACTTCACAATAAAAATTCTACCTATTCCATATACCAAAACATCAATAGCTCATCAAAACACAAATATAAACTTCAAAATCACAATTCTACCTATTTCATATAACAAAACATAATATAACTCATGAAAACACAAATATTAACTTCACATTAAAAATTCTACCTATTCCATATACCAAAACATCAATAGCTCATCAAAACACAAATATGAACTTCAAAATCACAATTCTACCTATTCCATATACCAAAACATCAATTACTCATCAAAACACAAATATGAACTTCACAATAAAAACTCTACCTATTCCATATACCAAAACATCAATAGCTCATCAAAACACAAATATGAACTTCAAAATCACAATTCTACCTATTCCATATACCAAAACATCAATAACTCATCAAAACACAAATATGAACTTCAAAATCACAATTCTACCTATTCCATATACCAAAACATCAATAACTCATCAAAACACAAATATGAACTTCAAAAAACAATTTCTACCTATTCCATATACAAAAACATCAATTAATAACTCATCAAAACACAAATATGAACTTCAAAATAACAATTCTACCTATCCCATATATCAAAACACAAATATGAACTGCAAAATCACAATTCTACCTATTCCATATACCAAAACATCAATAACTCATCAAAACAGAAATATGAACTTCACAATAAAAATTCTACCTATTCCATATACCAAAACATCGTCGAATAACTCATCAAAACACAAATATGAAATGCAAGATCACAATTCTACCTATTCCATATACCAAAACATCAATAACTCATCAAAACACAAATATGAACTTCAAAAAACAATTTCTACCTATTCCATATACCAAAACATCAATTAATAACTCATCTAAACACAAATATGAACTTCAAAATCACAATTCTACCTATCCCATATACCAAAACATCAATAACTCAAAAAAACACAAATATGAACTTCACAATAAAAATTCTACCTATTCTATATACCAAAACATCAATAACTCATCAAAACACAAATATAAACTTCAAAATCACAATTCTACCTATTCCATATAACAAAACATAATATAACTCATCAAAACACAAATATGAACTTCACAATAAAAATTCTACCTATTCCATATACCAAAACATCAATAGCTCATCAAAACACAAATATGAACTTCAAAATCACAATTCTACCTATTCCATATACCAAAACATCAATTACTCATCAAAACACAAATATGAACTTCACAATAAAAACTCTACCTATTCCATATACCAAAACATCAATAGCTCATCAAAACACAAATATGAACTTCAAAATCACAATTCTACCTATTCCATATACCAAAACATCAATAACTCTTCAAAAACACAAATATGAACTTCAAAATCTCAATTCTACCTATTCCATATACCAAAACATCATTGAATAACTCACCAAAACACAAATATGAAATGCAAGATCACAATTCTACCTATTCCATATACCAAAACATCAATAACTCATCAAAACACAAATATCAACTTCAAAAAACAATTTCTACCTATTCCATATACCAAAACATCAATTAATAACTCATCTAAACACAAATATGAACTTCAAAATCACAATTCTACCTATCCCATATACCAAAACATCAATAACTCATCAAAACACAAATATGAACTTTAAAATCACAATACTACCTATTCCATATACCAAAACATCAATCAATAACTCAAAAAAACAAAAATATGAACTTCACAATAAAAATTCTACCTATTCCATATACCAAAACATCAATAACTCATGAAAACACAAATATAAACTTCAAAATCACAATTCTACCTATTCCATATAACAAAACATAATATAACTCATCAAAACACAAATATGAACTTCACATTAAAAATTCTACCTATTCCATATACCAAAACATCAATAGCTCATCAAAACACAAATATGAACTTCAAAATCACAATTCTACCTATTCCATATACCAAAACATCAATTACTCATCAAAACACAAATATGAACTTCACAATAAAAACTCTACCTATTCCATATACCAAAACATCAATAGCTCATCAAAACTTAAATATGAACTTCAAAATCACAATTCTACCTATTCCATATACCAAAACATCAATAACTCATCAAAACACAAATATGAACTTCAAAATCACAATTCTACCTATTCCATATACCAAAACATCAATAACTCATCAAAACAAAAATATGAACTTCAAAAAACAATTTCTACCTATTCCATATACCAAAACATCAATAGCTCATCAAAACTTAAATATGAACTTCAAAATCACAATTCTACCTATTCCATATACCAAAACATCAATAACTCATCAAAACACAAATATGAACTTCAAAATCTCAATTCTACCTATTCCATATACCAAAACATCAATAACTCATCAAAACAAAAATATGAACTTCAAAAAACAATTTCTACCTATTCCATATACCAAAACATCAATTAATAACTCATCAAAACACAAATATGAACTTCAAAATCACAATTCTACCTATTCCATATAACAAAACATAATATAACTAATCAAAACACAAATATGAATTTCAAAATCACAATTCTACCTATCCCGTATACCAAAACATCAATGAATAACTAATCAAAACACAAATATGAACTTCAAAATCTCAATTCTACCTATTCCATATACCAAAACATCAATGAATAACTAATCAAAAAACAAATATGAACTTCAAAATCACAATTCTACCTATTCCATATACCAAAACATCAATAACTGATCAAAACACAAATATGAACTTCAAAACACAATTTCTATCTATTCCATATACCAAAACATCAATAACTCATCAAAACACAAATATGAACTTCAAAAAACAATTTCTACCTATTCCATATACCAAAACATCAATTAATAACTCATCAAAACACAAATATGAACTTCAAAATCACAATTCTACCTATCCCATATACCAAAACATCAATCAATAACTCATCAAAACACAAATATGAACTTCAAAAAACAATTTCTACCTATTCCATATACCAAAACATCAATTAATAACTCAACAAAACACAAATATGAACTTCAAAATCACAATTCTACCTATCCCATATACCAAAACATCAATCACTCATCAAAATACAAATATGAACTTCAAAATCACAATTCTACCTATTCCATATAACAAAACATAATATAGCTCATCAAAACACAAATATTACTTCAAATCACAATTCTACATATTTCACATACCAAAACATCAATAACTCATCAAAACACAAATATGAACTTCAAAATCTCAATTCTACCTATTCCATATACCAAAACATCATCGAATAACTCATCAAAACACAAATATGAAATGCAAGATCACAATTCTACCTATTCCATATACCAAAACATCAATAACTCATCAAAACACAAATATGAACTTCAAAAAACAATTTCTACTTATTCCATATACCAAAACATCAATTAATAACTCATCTAAACACAAATATGAACTTCAAAATCACAATTCTACCTATCCCATATACCAAAACATCAATAACTCATCAAAACACAAATATGAACTTTAAAATCACAATACTACCTATTCCATATACCAAAACATCAATCAATAACTCAAAAAAACACAAATATGAACTTCACAATAAAAATTCTACCTATTCTATATACCAAAACATCAATAACTCCTCAAAACACAAATATAAACTTCAAAATCACAATTCTACCTATTCCATATACCAAAACATCAATAACTCATCAAAACAAAAATATGAACTTCAAAAAACAATTTCTACCTATTCCATATACCAAAACATCAATTAATAACTCTTCAAAACACAAATATGAACTTCAAAATCACAATTCTACCTATTCCATATAACAAAACATAATATAACTAATCAAAACACAAATATGAATTTCAAAATCACAATTCTACCTATCCCGTATACCAAAACATCAATGAATAACTAATCAAAACACAAATATGAACTTCAAAATCTCAATTCTACCTATTCCATATACCAAAGCATCAATGAATAACTAATCAAAAAACAAATATGAACTTCAAAATCACAATTCTACCTATTCCATATACCAAAACATCAATAACTGATCAAAACACAAATATGAACTTCAAAACACAATTTCTATCTATTCCATATACCAAAACATCAATAACTCATCAAAACACAAATATGAACTTCAAAAAACAATTTCTACCTATTCCATATACCAAAACATCAATTAATAACTCATCAAAACACAAATATGAACTTCAAAATCACAATTCTACCTATCCATATACCAAAACATCAATCAATAACTCATCAAAACACAAATATGAACTTCAAAAAACAATTTCTACCTATTCCATATACCAAAACATCAATTAATAACTCAACAAAACACAAATATGAACTTCAAAATCACAATTCTACCTATCCCATATACCAAAACATCAATCACTCATCAAAATACAAATATGAACTTCAAAATCACAATTCTACCTATTCCATATAACAAAACATAATATAGCTCATCAAAACACAAATATTACTTCAAATCACAATTCTACATATTTCACATACCAAAACATCAATAACTCATCAAAACACAAATATGAACTTCAAAATCTCAATTCTACCTATTCCATATACCAAAACATCATCGAATAACTCATCAAAACACAAATATGAAATGCAAGATCACAATTCTACCTATTCCATATACCAAAACATCAATAACTCATCAAAACACAAATATGAACTTCAAAAAACAATTTCTACTTATTCCATATACCAAAACATCAATTAATAACTCATCTAAACACAAATATGAACTTCAAAATCACAATTCTACCTATCCCATATACCAAAACATCAATAACTCATCAAAACACAAATATGAACTTTAAAATCACAATACTACCTATTCCATATACCAAAACATCAATCAATAACTCAAAAAAACACAAATATGAACTTCACAATAAAAATTCTACCTATTCTATATACCAAAACATCAATAACTCCTCAAAACACAAATATAAACTTCAAAATCACAATTCTACCTATTCCATATACCAAAACATCAATAACTCATCAAAACAAAAATATGAACTTCAAAAAACAGTTTCTACCTATTCCATATACCAAAACATCAATTAATAACTCTTCAAAACACAAATATGAACTTCAAAATCACAATTCTACCTATTCCATATAACAAAACATAATATAACTAATCAAAACACAAATATGAATTTCAAAATCACAATTCTACCTATCCCGTATACCAAAACATCAATGAATAACTAATCAAAACACAAATATGAACTTCAAAATCTCAATTCTACCTATTCCATATACCAAAGCATCAATGAATAACTAATCAAAAAACAAATATGAACTTCAAAATCACAATTCTACCTATTCCATATACCAAAACATCAATAACTGATCAAAACACAAATATGAACTTCAAAACACAATTTCTATCTATTCCATATACCAAAACATCAAAAACTCATCAAAACACAAATATGAACTTCAAAAAACAATTTCTACCTATTCCATATACCAAAACATCAATTAATAACTCATCAAAACACAAATATGAACTTCAAAATCACAATTCTACCTATCCCATATACCAAAACATCAATCAATAACTCATCAAAACACAAATATGAACTTCAAAAAACAATTTCTACCTATTCCATATACCAAAACATCAATTAATAACTCAACAAAACACAAATATGAACTTCAAAATCACAATTCTACCTATCCCATATACCAAAACATCAATCACTCATCAAAATACAAATATGAACTTCAAAATCACAATTCTACCTATTCCATATAACAAAACATAATATAGCTCATCAAAACACAAATATTACTTCAAATCACAATTCTACATATTTCACATACCAAAACATCAATAACTCATCAAAACACAAATATGAACTTCAAAATCTCAATTCTACCTATTCCATATACCAAAACATCATCGAATAACTCATCAAAACACAAATATGAAATGCAAGATCACAATTCTACCTATTCCATATACCAAAACATCAATAACTCATCAAAACACAAATATGAACTTCAAAAAACAATTTCTACTTATTCCATATACCAAAACATCAATTAATAACTCATCTAAACACAAATATGAACTTCAAAATCACAATTCTACCTATCCCATATACCAAAACATCAATAACTCATCAAAACACAAATATGAACTTTAAAATCACAATACTACCTATTCCATATACCAAAACATCAATCAATAACTCAAAAAAACACAAATATGAACTTCACAATAAAAATTCTACCTATTCTATATACCAAAACATCAATAACTCCTCAAAACACAAATATAAACTTCAAAATCACAATTCTACCTATTCCATATAACAAAACATAATATAACTCATCAAAACACAAATATGAACTTCACAATAAAAATTCTACCTATTCCATATACCAAAACATCAATAGCTCATCAAAACACAAATATAAACTTCAAAATCACAATTCTACCTATTTCATATAACAAAACATAATATAACTCATGAAAACACAAATATTAACTTCACATTAAAAATTCTACCTATTCCATATACCAAAACATCAATAGCTCATCAAAACACAAATATGAACTTCAAAATCACAATTCTACCTATTCCATATACCAAAACATCAATTACTCATCAAAACACAAATATGAACTTCACAATAAAAACTCTACCTATTCCATATACCAAAACATCAATAGCTCATCAAAACACAAATATGAACTTCAAAATCACAATTCTACCTATTCCATATACCAAAACATCAATAACTCATCAAAACACAAATATGAACTTCAAAATCACAATTCTACCTATTCCATATACCAAAACATCAATAACTCATCAAAACACAAATATGAACTTCAAAAAACAATTTCTACCTATTCCATATACAAAAACATCAATTAATAACTCATCAAAACACAAATATGAACTTCAAAATAACAATTCTACCTATCCCATATATCAAAACACAAATATGAACTGCAAAATCACAATTCTACCTATTCCATATACCAAAACATCAATAACTCATCAAAACAGAAATATGAACTTCACAATAAAAATTCTACCTATTCCATATACCAAAACATCATCGAATAACTCATCAAAACACAAATATGAAATGCAAGATCACAATTCTACCTATTCCATATACCAAAACATCAATAACTCATCAAAACACAAATATGAACTTCAAAAAACAATTTCTACCTATTCCATATACCAAAACATCAATTAATAACTCATCTAAACACAAATATGAACTTCAAAATCACAATTCTACCTATCCCATATACCAAAACATCAATAACTCAAAAAAACACAAATATGAACTTCACAATAAAAATTCTACCTATTCTATATACCAAAACATCAATAACTCATCAAAACACAAATATAAACTTCAAAATCACAATTCTACCTATTCCATATAACAAAACATAATATAACTCATCAAAACACAAATATGAACTTCACAATAAAAATTCTACCTATTCCATATACCAAAACATCAATAGCTCATCAAAACACAAATATGAACTTCAAAATCACAATTCTACCTATTCCATATACCAAAACATCAATTACTCATCAAAACACAAATATGAACTTCACAATAAAAACTCTACCTATTCCATATACCAAAACATCAATAGCTCATCAAAACACAAATATGAACTTCAAAATCACAATTCTACCTATTCCATATACCAAAACATCAATAACTCTTCAAAAACACAAATATGAACTTCAAAATCTCAATTCTACCTATTCCATATACCAAAACATCATTGAATAACTCACCAAAACACAAATATGAAATGCAAGATCACAATTCTACCTATTCCATATACCAAAACATCAATAACTCATCAAAACACAAATATCAACTTCAAAAAACAATTTCTACCTATTCCATATACCAAAACATCAATTAATAACTCATCTAAACACAAATATGAACTTCAAAATCACAATTCTACCTATCCCATATACCAAAACATCAATAACTCATCAAAACACAAATATGAACTTTAAAATCACAATACTACCTATTCCATATACCAAAACATCAATCAATAACTCAAAAAAACAAAAATATGAACTTCACAATAAAAATTCTACCTATTCCATATACCAAAACATCAATAACTCATGAAAACACAAATATAAACTTCAAAATCACAATTCTACCTATTCCATATAACAAAACATAATATAACTCATCAAAACACAAATATGAACTTCACATTAAAAATTCTACCTATTCCATATACCAAAACATCAATAGCTCATCAAAACACAAATATGAACTTCAAAATCACAATTCTACCTATTCCATATACCAAAACATCAATTACTCATCAAAACACAAATATGAACTTCACAATAAAAACTCTACCTATTCCATATACCAAAACATCAATAGCTCATCAAAACTTAAATATGAACTTCAAAATCACAATTCTACCTATCCCATATACCAAAACATCAATCACTCATCAAAATACAAATATGAACTTCAAAATCACAATTCTACCTATTCCATATAACAAAACATAATATAGCTCATCAAAACACAAATATTACTTCAAATCACAATTCTACATATTTCACATACCAAAACATCAATAACTCATCAAAACACAAATATGAACTTCAAAATCTCAATTCTACCTATTCCATATACCAAAACATCATCGAATAACTCATCAAAACACAAATATGAAATGCAAGATCACAATTCTACCTATTCCATATACCAAAACATCAATAACTCATCAAAACACAAATATGAACTTCAAAAAACAATTTCTACTTATTCCATATACCAAAACATCAATTAATAACTCATCTAAACACAAATATGAACTTCAAAATCACAATTCTACCTATCCCATATACCAAAACATCAATAACTCATCAAAACACAAATATGAACTTTAAAATCACAATACTACCTATTCCATATACCAAAACATCAATCAATAACTCAAAAAAACACAAATATGAACTTCACAATAAAAATTCTACCTATTCTATATACCAAAACATCAATAACTCCTCAAAACACAAATATAAACTTCAAAATCACAATTCTACCTATTCCATATAACAAAACATAATATAACTCATCAAAACACAAATATGAACTTCACAATAAAAATTCTACCTATTCCATATACCAAAACATCAATAGCTCATCAAAACACAAATATAAACTTCAAAATCACAATTCTACCTATTTCATATAACAAAACATAATATAACTCATGAAAACACAAATATTAACTTCACATTAAAAATTCTACCTATTCCATATACCAAAACATCAATAGCTCATCAAAACACAAATATGAACTTCAAAATCACAATTCTACCTATTCCATATACCAAAACATCAATTACTCATCAAAACACAAATATGAACTTCACAATAAAAACTCTACCTATTCCATATACCAAAACATCAATAGCTCATCAAAACACAAATATGAACTTCAAAATCACAATTCTACCTATTCCATATACCAAAACATCAATAACTCATCAAAACACAAATATGAACTTCAAAATCACAATTCTACCTATTCCATATACCAAAACATCAATAACTCATCAAAACACAAATATGAACTTCAAAAAACAATTTCTACCTATTCCATATACAAAAACATCAATTAATAACTCATCAAAACACAAATATGAACTTCAAAATAACAATTCTACCTATCCCATATATCAAAACACAAATATGAACTGCAAAATCACAATTCTACCTATTCCATATACCAAAACATCAATAACTCATCAAAACAGAAATATGAACTTCACAATAAAAATTCTACCTATTCCATATACCAAAACATCATCGAATAACTCATCAAAACACAAATATGAAATGCAAGATCACAATTCTACCTATTCCATATACCAAAACATCAATAACTCATCAAAACACAAATATGAACTTCAAAAAACAATTTCTACCTATTCCATATACCAAAACATCAATTAATAACTCATCTAAACACAAATATGAACTTCAAAATCACAATTCTACCTATCCCATATACCAAAACATCAATAACTCAAAAAAACACAAATATGAACTTTAAAATCACAATACTACCTATTCCATATACCAAAACATCAATCAATAACTCAAAAAAACACAAATATGAACTTCACAATAAAAATTCTACCTATTCTATATACCAAAACATCAATAACTCATCAAAACACAAATATAAACTTCAAAATCACAATTCTACCTATTCCATATAACAAAACATAATATAACTCATCAAAACACAAATATGAACTTCACAATAAAAATTCTACCTATTCCATATACCAAAACATCAATAGCTCATCAAAACACAAATATGAACTTCAAAATCACAATTCTACCTATTCCATATACCAAAACATCAATTACTCATCAAAACACAAATATGAACTTCACAATAAAAACTCTACCTATTCCATATACCAAAACATCAATAGCTCATCAAAACACAAATATGAACTTCAAAATCACAATTCTACCTATTCCATATACCAAAACATCAATAACTCTTCAAAAACACAAATATGAACTTCAAAATCTCAATTCTACCTATTCCATATACCAAAACATCATTGAATAACTCACCAAAACACAAATATGAAATGCAAGATCACAATTCTACCTATTCCATATACCAAAACATCAATAACTCATCAAAACACAAATATCAACTTCAAAAAACAATTTCTACCTATTCCATATACCAAAACATCAATTAATAACTCATCTAAACACAAATATGAACTTCAAAATCACAATTCTACCTATCCCATATACCAAAACATCAATAACTCATCAAAACACAAATATGAACTTTAAAATCACAATACTACCTATTCCATATACCAAAACATCAATCAATAACTCAAAAAAACAAAAATATGAACTTCACAATAAAAATTCTACCTATTCCATATACCAAAACATCAATAACTCATGAAAACACAAATATAAACTTCAAAATCACAATTCTACCTATTCCATATAACAAAACATAATATAACTCATCAAAACACAAATATGAACTTCACATTAAAAATTCTACCTATTCCATATACCAAAACATCAATAGCTCATCAAAACACAAATATGAACTTCAAAATCACAATTCTACCTATTCCATATACCAAAACATCAATTACTCATCAAAACACAAATATGAACTTCACAATAAAAACTCTACCTATTCCATATACCAAAACATCAATAGCTCATCAAAACTTAAATATGAACTTCAAAATCACAATTCTACCTATTCCATATACCAAAACATCAATAACTCATCAAAACACAAATATGAACTTCAAAATCACAATTCTACCTATTCCATATACCAAAACATCAATAACTCATCAAAACAAAAATATGAACTTCAAAAAACAATTTCTACCTATTCCATATACCAAAACATCAATAGCTCATCAAAACTTAAATATGAACTTCAAAATCACAATTCTACCTATTCCATATACCAAAACATCAATAACTCATCAAAACACAAATATGAACTTCAAAATCTCAATTCTACCTATTCCATATACCAAAACATCAATAACTCATCAAAACAAAAATATGAACTTCAAAAAACAATTTCTACCTATTCCATATACCAAAACATCAATTAATAACTCATCAAAACACAAATATGAACTTCAAAATCACAATTCTACCTATTCCATATAACAAAACATAATATAACTAATCAAAACACAAATATGAATTTCAAAATCACAATTCTACCTATCCCGTATACCAAAACATCAATGAATAACTAATCAAAACACAAATATGAACTTCAAAATCTCAATTCTACCTATTCCATATACCAAAACATCAATGAATAACTAATCAAAAAACAAATATGAACTTCAAAATCACAATTCTACCTATTCCATATACCAAAACATCAATAACTGATCAAAACACAAATATGAACTTCAAAACACAATTTCTATCTATTCCATATACCAAAACATCAATAACTCATCAAAACACAAATATGAACTTCAAAAAACAATTTCTACCTATTCCATATACCAAAACATCAATTAATAACTCATCAAAACACAAATATGAACTTCAAAATCACAATTCTACCTATCCCATATACCAAAACATCAATCAATAACTCATCAAAACACAAATATGAACTTCAAAAAACAATTTCTACCTATTCCATATACCAAAACATCAATTAATAACTCAACAAAACACAAATATGAACTTCAAAATCACAATTCTACCTATCCCATATACCAAAACATCAATCACTCATCAAAATACAAATATGAACTTCAAAATCACAATTCTACCTATTCCATATAACAAAACATAATATAGCTCATCAAAACACAAATATTACTTCAAATCACAATTCTACATATTTCACATACCAAAACATCAATAACTCATCAAAACACAAATATGAACTTCAAAATCTCAATTCTACCTATTCCATATACCAAAACATCATCGAATAACTCATCAAAACACAAATATGAAATGCAAGATCACAATTCTACCTATTCCATATACCAAAACATCAATAACTCATCAAAACACAAATATGAACTTCAAAAAACAATTTCTACTTATTCCATATACCAAAACATCAATTAATAACTCATCTAAACACAAATATGAACTTCAAAATCACAATTCTACCTATCCCATATACCAAAACATCAATAACTCATCAAAACACAAATATGAACTTTAAAATCACAATACTACCTATTCCATATACCAAAACATCAATCAATAACTCAAAAAAACACAAATATGAACTTCACAATAAAAATTCTACCTATTCTATATACCAAAACATCAATAACTCCTCAAAACACAAATATAAACTTCAAAATCACAATTCTACCTATTCCATATAACAAAACATAATATAACTCATCAAAACACAAATATGAACTTCACAATAAAAATTCTACCTATTCCATATACCAAAACATCAATAGCTCATCAAAACACAAATATAAACTTCAAAATCACAATTCTACCTATTTCATATAACAAAACATAATATAACTCATCAAAACACAAATATTAACTTCACATTAAAAATTCTACCTATTCCATATACCAAAACATCAATAGCTCATCAAAACACAAATATGAACTTCAAAATCACAATTCTACCTATTCCATATACCAAAACATCAATTACTCATCAAAACACAAATATGAACTTCACAATAAAAACTCTACCTATTCCATATACCAAAACATCAATAGCTCATCAAAACACAAATATGAACTTCAAAATCACAATTCTACCTATTCCATATACCAAAACATCAATAACTCATCAAAACACAAATATGAACTTCAAAATCACAATTCTACCTATTCCATATACCAAAACATCAATAACTCATCAAAACACAAATATGAACTTCAAAAAACAATTTCTACCTATTCCATATACAAAAACATCAATTAATAACTCATCAAAACACAAATATGAACTTCAAAATAACAATTCTACCTATCCCATATATCAAAACACAAATATGAACTGCAAAATCACAATTCTACCTATTCCATATACCAAAACATCAATAACTCATCAAAACAGAAATATGAACTTCACAATAAAAATTCTACCTATTCCATATACCAAAACATCATCGAATAACTCATCAAAACACAAATATGAAATGCAAGATCACAATTCTACCTATTCCATATACCAAAACATCAATAACTCATCAAAACACAAATATGAACTTCAAAAAACAATTTCTACCTATTCCATATACCAAAACATCAATTAATAACTCATCTAAACACAAATATGAACTTCAAAATCACAATTCTACCTATCCCATATACCAAAACATCAATAACTCAAAAAAACACAAATATGAACTTCACAATAAAAATTCTACCTATTCTATATACCAAAACATCAATAACTCATCAAAACACAAATATAAACTTCAAAATCACAATTCTACCTATTCCATATAACAAAACATAATATAACTCATCAAAACACAAATATGAACTTCACAATAAAAATTCTACCTATTCCATATACCAAAACATCAATAGCTCATCAAAACACAAATATGAACTTCAAAATCACAATTCTACCTATTCCATATACCAAAACATCAATTACTCATCAAAACACAAATATGAACTTCACAATAAAAACTCTACCTATTCCATATACCAAAACATCAATAGCTCATCAAAACACAAATATGAACTTCAAAATCACAATTCTACCTATTCCATATACCAAAACATCAATAACTCTTCAAAAACACAAATATGAACTTCAAAATCTCAATTCTACCTATTCCATATACCAAAACATCATTGAATAACTCACCAAAACACAAATATGAAATGCAAGATCACAATTCTACCTATTCCATATACCAAAACATCAATAACTCATCAAAACACAAATATCAACTTCAAAAAACAATTTCTACCTATTCCATATACCAAAACATCAATTAATAACTCATCTAAACACAAATATGAACTTCAAAATCACAATTCTACCTATCCCATATACCAAAACATCAATAACTCATCAAAACACAAATATGAACTTTAAAATCACAATACTACCTATTCCATATACCAAAACATCAATCAATAACTCAAAAAAACAAAAATATGAACTTCACAATAAAAATTCTACCTATTCCATATACCAAAACATCAATAACTCATGAAAACACAAATATAAACTTCAAAATCACAATTCTACCTATTCCATATAACAAAACATAATATAACTCATCAAAACACAAATATGAACTTCACATTAAAAATTCTACCTATTCCATATACCAAAACATCAATAGCTCATCAAAACACAAATATGAACTTCAAAATCACAATTCTACCTATTCCATATACCAAAACATCAATTACTCATCAAAACACAAATATGAACTTCACAATAAAAACTCTACCTATTCCATATACCAAAACATCAATAGCTCATCAAAACTTAAATATGAACTTCAAAATCACAATTCTACCTATTCCATATACCAAAACATCAATAACTCATCAAAACACAAATATGAACTTCAAAATCACAATTCTACCTATTCCATATACCAAAACATCAATAACTCATCAAAACAAAAATATGAACTTCAAAAAACAATTTCTACCTATTCCATATACCAAAACATCAATAGCTCATCAAAACTTAAATATGAACTTCAAAATCACAATTCTACCTATTCCATATACCAAAACATCAATAACTCATCAAAACACAAATATGAACTTCAAAATCTCAATTCTACCTATTCCATATACCAAAACATCAATAACTCATCAAAACAAAAATATGAACTTCAAAAAACAATTTCTACCTATTCCATATACCAAAACATCAATTAATAACTCATCAAAACACAAATATGAACTTCAAAATCACAATTCTACCTATTCCATATAACAAAACATAATATAACTAATCAAAACACAAATATGAATTTCAAAATCACAATTCTACCTATCCCGTATACCAAAACATCAATGAATAACTAATCAAAACACAAATATGAACTTCAAAATCTCAATTCTACCTATTCCATATACCAAAACATCAATGAATAACTAATCAAAAAACAAATATGAACTTCAAAATCACAATTCTACCTATTCCATATACCAAAACATCAATAACTGATCAAAACACAAATATGAACTTCAAAACACAATTTCTATCTATTCCATATACCAAAACATCAATAACTCATCAAAACACAAATATGAACTTCAAAAAACAATTTCTACCTATTCCATATACCAAAACATCAATTAATAACTCATCAAAACACAAATATGAACTTCAAAATCACAATTCTACCTATCCCATATACCAAAACATCAATCAATAACTCATCAAAACACAAATATGAACTTCAAAAAACAATTTCTACCTATTCCATATACCAAAACATCAATTAATAACTCAACAAAACACAAATATGAACTTCAAAATCACAATTCTACCTATCCCATATACCAAAACATCAATCACTCATCAAAATACAAATATGAACTTCAAAATCACAATTCTACCTATTCCATATAACAAAACATAATATAGCTCATCAAAACACAAATATTACTTCAAATCACAATTCTACATATTTCACATACCAAAACATCAATAACTCATCAAAACACAAATATGAACTTCAAAATCTCAATTCTACCTATTCCATATACCAAAACATCATCGAATAACTCATCAAAACACAAATATGAAATGCAAGATCACAATTCTACCTATTCCATATACCAAAACATCAATAACTCATCAAAACACAAATATGAACTTCAAAAAACAATTTCTACTTATTCCATATACCAAAACATCAATTAATAACTCATCTAAACACAAATATGAACTTCAAAATCACAATTCTACCTATCCCATATACCAAAACATCAATAACTCATCAAAACACAAATATGAACTTTAAAATCACAATACTACCTATTCCATATACCAAAACATCAATCAATAACTCAAAAAAACACAAATATGAACTTCACAATAAAAATTCTACCTATTCTATATACCAAAACATCAATAACTCCTCAAAACACAAATATAAACTTCAAAATCACAATTCTACCTATTCCATATAACAAAACATAATATAACTCATCAAAACACAAATATGAACTTCACAATAAAAATTCTACCTATTCCATATACCAAAACATCAATAGCTCATCAAAACACAAATATAAACTTCAAAATCACAATTCTACCTATTTCATATAACAAAACATAATATAACTCATCAAAACACAAATATTAACTTCACATTAAAAATTCTACCTATTCCATATACCAAAACATCAATAGCTCATCAAAACACAAATATGAACTTCAAAATCACAATTCTACCTATTCCATATACCAAAACATCAATTACTCATCAAAACACAAATATGAACTTCACAATAAAAACTCTACCTATTCCATATACCAAAACATCAATAGCTCATCAAAACACAAATATGAACTTCAAAATCACAATTCTACCTATTCCATATACCAAAACATCAATAACTCATCAAAACACAAATATGAACTTCAAAATCACAATTCTACCTATTCCATATACCAAAACATCAATAACTCATCAAAACACAAATATGAACTTCAAAAAACAATTTCTACCTATTCCATATACAAAAACATCAATTAATAACTCATCAAAACACAAATATGAACTTCAAAATAACAATTCTACCTATCCCATATATCAAAACACAAATATGAACTGCAAAATCACAATTCTACCTATTCCATATACCAAAACATCAATAACTCATCAAAACAGAAATATGAACTTCACAATAAAAATTCTACCTATTCCATATACCAAAACATCAATCACTCATCAAAACACAAATATGAACTTCAAATCACAATTCTACCTATTCCATATACCAAAACATCAATGAATAACTAATCAAAAACAAATATGAACTTCAAAATCACAATTCTACCTATTCCATATACCAAAACATCAATAACTGATCAAAACACAAATATGAACTTCAAAACACAATTTCTATCTATTCCATATACCAAAACATCAATAACTCATCAAAACACAAATATGAACTTCAAAAAACAATTTCTACCTATTCCATATACCAAAACATCAATTAATAACTCATCAAAACACAAATATGAACTTCAAAATCACAATTCTACCTATCCCATATACCAAAACATCAATCAATAACTCATCAAAACACAAATATGAACTTCAAAAAACAATTTCTACCTATTCCATATACCAAAACATGAATTAATAACTCAACAAAACACAAATATGAACTTCAAAATCACAATTCTACCTATCCCATATACCAAAACATCAATCACTCATCAAAACACAAATATGAACTTCAAAATCACAATTCTACCTATTCCATATAACAAAACATAATATAACTCATCAAAACACAAATATTACTTCAAATCACAATTCTACCTATTTCACATACCAAAACATCAATAACTCATCAAAACACAAATATGAACTTCAAAATCTCAATTCTACCTATTCCATATACCAAAACATCATTGAATAACTCATCAAAACACAAATATGAAATGCAAGATCACAATTCTACCTATTCCATATATCAAAACATCAATAACTCATCAAAACACAAATATGACCTTCAAAATCACAATTCTACCTATTCCATATACCAAAACATCAATTACTCATCAAAACACAAATATGAACTTCACAATAAAAACTCTACCTATTCCATATACCAAAACATCAATAGCTCATCAAAACACAAATATGAACTTCAAAATCAAAATTCTACCTATTCCATATACCAAAACATCAATAACTCATCAAAAACACAAATATGAACTTCAAAATCTCAATTCTACCTATTCCATATACCAAAACATCATTGAATAACTCACCAAAACACAAATATGAAATGCAAGATCACAATTCTACCTATTCCATATACCAAAATATCAATAACTCATCAAAACACAAATATGAACTTCAAAATAAAAATTCTACCTATTCCATATACCAAAACATCAATAGCTCATCAAAACACAAATATGAACTTCAAAATAACAATTCTACCTATCCCATATATCAAAACACAAATATGAACTGCAAAATCACAATTCTACCTATTTCATATACCAAAACATTAATAACTCATCAAAAACACAAATATGAACTTCAAAATCTCAATTCTACCTATTCCATATACCAAAACATCATTGAATAACTCACCAAAACACAAATATGAAATGCAAGATCACAATTCTACCTATTTCATATACCAAAACATCAATAACTCATCAAAACACAAATATGAACTTCAAAAAACAATTTCTACCTATTCCATATACCAAAACATCAATTAATAACTCATCTAAACACAAATATGAAATTCAAAATCACAATTCTACCTATCCCATATACCAAAACATCAATAACTCATCAAAACACAAATATGAACTTTAAAATCACAATACTACCTATTCCATATACCAAAACATCAATCAATAACTCAAAAAAACACAAATATGAACTTCACAATAAAAATTCTACCTATTCCATATACCAAAACATCAATAACTCATCAAAACACAAATATAAACTTCAAAATCACAATTCTACCTATTCCATATAACAAAACATAATATAACTCATCAAAACACAAATATGAACTTCACATTAAAAATTCTACCTATTCCATATACCAAAACATCAATAGCTCATCAAAACACAAATATGAACTTCAAAATCACAATTCTACCTATTCCATATACCAAAACATCAATTACTCATCAAAACACAAATATGAACTTCACAATAAAAACTCTACCTATTCCATATACCAAAACATCAATAGCTCATCAAAACACAAATATGAACATCAAAATCACAATTCTACCTATTCCATATACCAAAACATCAATAACTCATCAAAAACACAAATATGAACTTCAAAATCTCAATTCTACCTATTCCATATACCAAAACATCATTGAATAACTCACCAAAACACAAATATGAAATGCAAGATCACAATTCTACCTATTCCATATACCAAAACATCAATAACTCATCAAAACACAAATATGAACTTCAAAAAACAATTTCTACCTATTCCATATACCAAAACATCAATTAATAACTCATCTAAACACAAATATGAAATTCAAAATCACAATTCTACCTATCCCATATACCAAAACATCAATAACTCATCAAAACACAAATATAAACTTCAAAATCACAATTCTACCTATTCCATATAACAAAACATAATATAACTCATCAAAACACAAATATGAACTTCACATTAAAAATTCTACCTATTCCATATACCAAAACATCAATAGCTCATCAAAACACAAATATGAACTTCAAAATCACAATTCTACCTATTCCATATACCAAAACATCAATTACTCATCAAAACACAAATATGAACTTCACAATAAAAACTCTACCTATTCCATATACCAAAACATCAATAGCTCATCAAAACACAAATATAAACTTCAAAATCACAATTCTACCTATTCCATATAACAAAACATAATATAACTCATCAAAACACAAATATGAACTTCACATTAAAAATTCTACCTATTCCATAAACCAAAACATCAATAGCTCATCAAAACACAAATATGAACTTCAAAATCACAATTCTACCTATTCCATATACCAAAACATCAATTACTCATCAAAACACAAATATGAACTTCACAATAAAAACTCTACCTATTCCATATACCAAAACATCAATAGCTCATCAAAACACAAATATGAACTTCAAAATCACAATTCTACCTATTCCATATACCAAAACATCAATAACTCATCAAAACACAAATATGAACTTCAAAATCACAATTCTAGCTATTCCATATACCAAAACATCAATAACTCATCAAAACACAAATATGAACTTCAAAAACAATTTCTACCTATTCCATATACAAAAACATCAATTAATAACTCATCAAAACACAAATATGAACTTCAAAATAACAATTCTACCTATCCCATATATCAAAACACAAATATGAACTGCAAAATCACAATTCTACCTATTCCATATACCAAAACATCAATAACTCATCAAAACAGAAATATGAACTTCACAATAAAAATTCTACCTATTCCATATACCAAAACATCAATCACTCATCAAAACACAAATATGAACTTCAAATCACAATTCTACCTATTCCATATACCAAAACATCAATGAATAACTAATGAAAAAACAAATATGAACTTCAAAATCACAATTCTACCTATTCCATATACCAAAATATCAATAACTGATCAAAACACAAATATGAACTTCAAAACACAATTTCTATCTATTCCATATACCAAAACATCAATAACTCATCAAAACACAAATATGAACTTCAAAAAACAATTTCTACCTATTCCATATACCAAAACATCAATTAATAACTCATCAAAACACAAATATGAACTTCAAAATCACAATTCTACCTATCCCATATACCAAAACATCAATCAATAACTCATCAAAACACAAATATGAACTTCAAAAAACAATTTCTACCTATTCCATATACCAAAACATCAATTAATAACTCAACAAAACACAAATATGAACTTCAAAATCACAATTCTACCTATCCCATATACCAAAACATCAATCACTCATCAAAATACAAATATGAACTTCAAAATCACAATTCTACCTATTCCATATAACAAAACATAATATAGCTCATCAAAACACAAATATTACTTCAAATCACAATTCTACATATTTCACATACCAAAACATCAATCACTCATCAAAACACAAATATGAACTTCAAAATCACAATTCTACCTATTCCATATAACAAAACATAATATAACTCATCAAAACACAAATATTACTTCAAATCACAATTCTACCTATTTCACATACCAAAACATCAATAACTCATCAAAACACAAATATGAACTTCAAAATCTCAATTCTACCTATTCCATATACCAAAACATCATTGAATAACTCATCAAAACACAAATATGAAATGCAAGATCACAATTCTACCTATTCCATATATCAAAACATCAATAACTCATCAAAACACAAATATGACCTTCAAAATCACAATTCTACCTATTCCATATACCAAAACATCAATTACTCATCAAAACACAAATATGAACTTCACAATAAAAACTCTACCTATTCCATATACCAAAACATCAATAGCTCATCAAAACACAAATATGAACTTCAAAATCAAAATTCTACCTATTCCATATACCAAAACATCAATAACTCATCAAAAACACAAATATGAACTTCAAAATCTCAATTCTACCTATTCCATATACCAAAACATCATTGAATAACTCACCAAAACACAAATATGAAATGCAAGATCACAATTCTACCTATTCCATATACCAAAATATCAATAACTCATCAAAACACAAATATGAACTTCAAAATAAAAATTCTACCTATTCCATATACCAAAACATCAATAGCTCATCAAAACACAAATATGAACTTCAAAATAACAATTCTACCTATCCCATATATCAAAACACAAATATGAACTGCAAAATCACAATTCTACCTATTTCATATACCAAAACATTAATAACTCATCAAAAACACAAATATGAACTTCAAAATCTCAATTCTACCTATTCCATATACCAAAACATCATTGAATAACTCACCAAAACACAAATATGAAATGCAAGATCACAATTCTACCTATTTCATATACCAAAACATCAATAACTCATCAAAACACAAATATGAACTTCAAAAAACAATTTCTACCTATTCCATATACCAAAACATCAATTAATAACTCATCTAAACACAAATATGAAATTCAAAATCACAATTCTACCTATCCCATATACCAAAACATCAATAACTCATCAAAACACAAATATGAACTTTAAAATCACAATACTACCTATTCCATATACCAAAACATCAATCAATAACTCAAAAAAACACAAATATGAACTTCACAATAAAAATGCTACCTATTCCATATACCAAAACATCAATAACTCATCAAAACACAAATATAAACTTCAAAATCACAATTCTACCTATTCCATATAACAAAACATAATATAACTCATCAAAACACAAATATGAACTTCACATTAAAAATTCTACCTATTCCATATACCAAAACATCAATAGCTCATCAAAACACAAATATGAACTTCAAAATCACAATTCTACCTATTCCATATACCAAAACATCAATTACTCATCAAAACACAAATATGAACTTCACAATAAAAACTCTACCTATTCCATATACCAAAACATCAATAGCTCATCAAAACACAAATATGAACTTCAAAATCACAATTCTACCTATTCCATATACCAAAACATCAATAACTCATCAAAAACACAAATATGAACTTCAAAATCTCAATTCTACCTATTCCATATACCAAAACATCATTGAATAACTCACCAAAACACAAATATGAAATGCAAGATCACAATTCTACCTATTCCATATACCAAAACATCAATAACTCATCAAAACACAAATATGAACTTCAAAAAACAATTTCTACCTATTCCATATACCAAAACATCAATTAATAACTCATCTAAACACAAATATGAAATTCAAAATCACAATTCTACCTATCCCATATACCAAAACATCAATAACTCATCAAAACACAAATATAAACTTCAAAATCACAATTCTACCTATTCCATATAACAAAACATAATATAACTCATCAAAACACAAATATGAACTTCACATTAAAAATTCTACCTATTCCATATACCAAAACATCAATAGCTCATCAAAACACAAATATGAACTTCAAAATCACAATTCTACCTATTCCATATACCAAAACATCAATTACTCATCAAAACACAAATATGAACTTCACAATAAAAACTCTACCTATTCCATATACCAAAACATCAATAGCTCATCAAAACACAAATATGAACTTCAAAATCACAATTCTATCTATTCCATATACCAAAACATCAATTACTCATCAAAACACAAATATGAACTTCACAATAAAAACTCTACCTATTCCATATACCAAAACATCAATAGCTCATCAAAACACAAATATGAACTTCAAAATCACAATTCTACCTATTCCATATACCAAAACATCAATAACTCATCAAAACACAAATATGAACTTCAAAATCACAATTCTAGCTATTCCATATACCAAAACATCAATAACTCATCAAAACACAAATATGAACTTCAAAAAACAATTTCTACCTATTCCATATACAAAAACATCAATTAATAACTCATCAAAACACAAATATGAACTTCAAAATAACAATTCTACCTATCCCATATATCAAAACACAAATATGAACTGCAAAATCACAATTCTACCTATTCCATATACCAAAACATCAATAACTCATCAAAACAGAAATATGAACTTCACAATAAAAATTCTACCTATTCCATATACCAAAACATCAATCACTCATCAAAACACAAATATGAACTTCAAATCACAATTCTACCTATTCCATATACCAAAACATCAATGAATAACTAATGAAAAAACAAATATGAACTTCAAAATCACAATTCTACCTATTCCATATACCAAAACATCAATAACTGATCAAAAAACAAATATGAACTTCAAAACACAATTTCTATCTATTCCATATACCAAAACATCAATAACTCATCAAAACACAAATATGAACTTCAAAAAACAATTTCTACCTATTCCATATACCAAAACATCAATTAATAACTCATCAAAACACAAATATGAACTTCAAAATCACAATTCTACCTATCCCATATACCAAAACATCAATCAATAACTCATCAAAACACAAATATGAACTTCAAAAAACAATTTCTACCTATTCCATATACCAAAACATGAATTAATAACTCAACAAAACACAAATATGAACTTCAAAATCACAATTCTACCTATCCCATATACCAAAACATCAATCAATAACTCATCAAAACACAAATATGAACTTCAAAAAACAATTTCTACCTATTCCATATACCAAAACATCAATTAATAACTCAACAAAACACAAATATGAACTTCAAAATCACAATTCTACCTATCCCATATACCAAAACATCAATCACTCATCAAAATACAAATATGAACTTCAAAATCACAATTCTACCTATTCCATATAACAAAACATAATATAGCTCATCAAAACACAAATATTACTTCAAATCACAATTCTACATATTTCACATACCAAAACATCAATAACTCATCAAAACACAAATATGAACTTCAAAATCTCAATTCTACCTATTCCATATACCAAAACATCATCGAATAACTCATCAAAACACAAATATGAAATGCAAGATCACAATTCTACCTATTCCATATACCAAAACATCAATAACTCATCAAAACACAAATATGAACTTCAAAAAACAATTTCTACTTATTCTATATACCAAAACATCAATTAATCACTCATCTAAACACAAATATGAACTTCAAAATCACAATTCTACCTATCTCATATACCAAAACATCAATAACTCATCAAAACACAAATATGAACTTTAAAATCACAATACTACCTATTCCATATACCAAAACATCAATCAATAACTCAAAAAAACACAAATATGAACTTCACAATAAAAATTCTACCTATTCTATATACCAAAACATCAATAACTCCTCAAAACACAAATATAAACTTCAAAATCACAATTCTACCTATTCCATATAACAAAACATAATCTAACTCATCAAAACACAAATATGAACTTCACAATAAAAATTCTACCTATTCCATATACCAAAACATCAATAGCTCATCAAAACACAAATATGAACATCAAAATCACAATTCTACCTATTCCATATACCAAAACATCAATTACTCATCAAAACACAAATATGAACTTCACAATAAAAACTCTACCTATTCCATATACCAAAACATCAATAGCTCATCAAAACACAAATATGAACTTCAAAATCACAATTCTACCTATTCCATATACCAAAACATCAATAACTCATCAAAAACACAAATATGAACTTCAAAATCTCAATTCTACCTATTCCATATACCAAAACATCATTGAATAACTCACCAAAACACAAATATGAAATGCAAGATCACAATTCTACCTATTCCATATACCAAAACATCAATAACTCATCAAAACACAAATATGAACTTCAAAAAAAATTTCTACCTATTCCATATACCAAAACATCAATTAATAACTCATCTAAACACAAATATGAACTTCAAAATCACAATTCTACCTATCCCATATACCAAAACATCAATAACTCATCAAAACACAAATATGAACTTTAAAATCACAATACTACCTATTCCATATACCAAAACATCAATCAATAACTCAAAAAAACACAAATATGAACTTCACAATAAAAATTCTACCTATTCCATATACCAAAACATCAATAACTCATCAAAACACAAATATAAACTTCAAAATCACAATTCTACCTATTTCATATAACAAAACATAATATAACTCATCAAAACACAAATATGAACTTCACATTAAAAATTCTACCTATTCCATATACCAAAACATCAATAGCTCATCAAAACACAAATATGAACTTCAAAATCACAATTCTACCTATTCCATATACCAAAACATCAATTACTCATCAAAACACAAATATGAACTTCACAATAAAAACTCTACCTATTCCATATACCAAAACATCAATAGCTCATCAAAACACAAATATGAACTTCAAAATCACAATTCTACCTATTCCATATACCAAAACATCAATAACTCATCAAAACACAAATATGAACTTCAAAATCACAATTCTACCTATTCCATATACCAAAACATCAATAACTCATCAAAACACAAATATGAACTTCAAAAAACAATTTCTACCTATTCCATATACAAAAACATCAATTAATAACTCATCAAAACACAAATATGAACTTCAAAATAACAATTCTACCTATCCCATATATCAAAACACAAATATGAACTGCAAAATCACAATTCTACCTATTCCATATACCAAAACATCAATAACTCATCAAAACAGAAATATGAACTTCACAATAAAAATTCTACCTATTCCATATACCAAAACATCAATCACTCATCAAAACACAAATATGAACTTCAAATCACAATTCTACCTATTCCATATACCAAAACATCAATGAATAACTAATCAAAAAACAAATATGAACTTCAAAATCACAATTCTACCTATTCCATATACCAAAACATCAATAACTGATCAAAACACAAATATGAACTTCAAAACACAATTTCTATCTATTCCATATACCAAAACATCAATAACTCATCAAAACACAAATATGAACTTCAAAAAACAATTTCTACCTATTCCATATACCAAAACATCAATTAATAACTCATCAAAACACAAATATGAACTTCAAAATCACAATTCTACCTATCTCATATACCAAAACATCAATCAATAACTCATCAAAACACAAATATGAACTTCAAAAAACAATTTCTACCTATTCCATATACCAAAACATGAATTAATAACTCAACAAAACACAAATATGAACTTCAAAATCACAATTCTACCTATCCCATATACCAAAACATCAATAACTCAAAAAAACACAAATATGAACTTCACAATAAAAATTCTACCTATTCTATATACCAAAACATCAATAACTCATCAAAACACAAATATAAACTTCAAAATCACAATTCTACCTATTCCATATAACAAAACATAATATAACTCATCAAAACACAAATATGAACTTCACAATAAAAATTCTACCTATTCCATATACCAAAACATCAATAGCTCATGAAAACACAAATATGAACTTCAAAATCACAATTCTACCTATTCCATATACCAAAACATCAATTACTCATCAAAACACAAATATGAACTTCACAATAAAAACTCTACCTATTCCATATACCAAAACATCAATAGCTCATCAAAACACAAATATGAACTTCAAAATCACAATTCTACCTATTCCATATACCAAAACATCAATAACTCATCAAAAACACAAATATGAACTTCAAAATCTCAATTCTACCTATTCCATATACCAAAACATCATTAAATAACTCACCAAAACACAAATATGAAATGCAAGATCACAATTCTACCTATTCCATATACCAAAACATCAATAACTCATCAAAACACAAATATGAACTTCAAAATCACAATTCTACCTATCCCATATACCAAAATATCAATCACTCATCAAAACACAAATATGAACTTCAAAATCACAATTCTACGTATTCCATATAACAAAACATAATATAACTCATCAAAACACAAATATTACTTCAAATCACAATTCTACATATTTCACATACCAAAACATCAATAACTCATCAAAACACAAATATGAACTTCAAAATCTCAATTCTACCTATTCCATATACCAAAACATCATCGAATAACTCATCAAAACACAAATATGAAATGCAAGATCACAATTCTACCTATTCCATATACCAAAACATCAATAACTCATCAAAACACAAATATGAACTTCAAAAAACAATTTCTACCTATTCCATATACCAAAACATCAATTAATAACTCATCTAAACACAAATATGAACTTCAAAATCACAATTCTACCTATCCCATATACCAAAACATCAATAACTCATCAAAACACAAATATGAACTTTAAAATCACAATACTACCTATTCCATATACCAAAACATCAATCAATAACTCAAAAAAACACAAATATGAACTTCACAATAAAAATTCTACCTATTCCATATACCAAAACATCAATAACTCATCAAAACACAAATATAAACTTCAAAATCACAATTCTACCTATTTCATATAACAAAACATAATATAACTCATCAAAACACAAATATGAACTTCAAAATCACAATTCTACCTATTCCATATACCAAAACATCAATTACTCATCAAAACACAAATATGAACTTCACAATAAAAACTCTACCTATTCCATATACCAAAACATCAATAACTCATCAAAACACAAATATAAACTTCAAAATCACAATTCTACCTATTTCATATACCAAAACATCAATAGCTCATCAAAACACAAATATGAACTTCAAAATCACAATTCTACCTATTCCATATACCAAAACATCAATTACTCATCAAAACACAAATATGAACTTCACAATAAAAACTCTACCTATTCCATATACCAAAACATCAATAGCTCATCAAAACACAAATATGAACTTCAAAATCACAATTCTATCTATTCCATATACCAAAACATCAATTACTCATCAAAACACAAATATGAACTTCACAATAAAAACTCTACCTATTCCATATACCAAAACATCAATAACTCATCAAAAACACAAATATGAACTTCAAAATCTCAATTCTACCTATTCCATATACCAAAACATCATTGAATAACTCACCAAAACACAAATATGAAATGCAAGATCACAATTCTACCTATTCCATATACCAAAACATCAATAACTCATCAAAACACAAATATGAACTTCAAAAAAAATTTCTACCTATTCCATATACCAAAACATCAATTAATAACTCATCTAAACACAAATATGAACTTCAAAATCACAATTCTACCTATCCCATATACCAAAACATCAATAACTCATCAAAACACAAATATGAACTTTAAAATCACAATACTACCTATTCCATATACCAAAACATCAATCAATAACTCAAAAAAACACAAATATGAACTTCACAATAAAAATTCTACCTATTCCATATACCAAAACATCAATAACTCATCAAAACACAAATATAAACTTCAAAATCACAATTCTACCTATTTCATATAACAAAACATAATATAACTCATCAAAACACAAATATGAACTTCACATTAAAAATTCTACCTATTCCATATACCAAAACATCAATAGCTCATCAAAACACAAATATGAACTTCAAAATCACAATTCTACCTATTCCATATACCAAAACATCAATTACTCATCAAAACACAAATATGAACTTCACAATAAAAACTCTACCTATTCCATATACCAAAACATCAATAGCTCATCAAAACACAAATATGAACTTCAAAATCACAATTCTACCTATTCCATATACCAAAACATCAATAACTCATCAAAACACAAATATGAACTTCAAAATCACAATTCTACCTATTCCATATACCAAAACATCAATAACTCATCAAAACACAAATATGAACTTCAAAAAACAATTTCTACCTATTCCATATACAAAAACATCAATTAATAACTCATCAAAACACAAATATGAACTTCAAAATAACAATTCTACCTATCCCATATATCAAAACACAAATATGAACTGCAAAATCACAATTCTACCTATTCCATATACCAAAACATCAATAACTCATCAAAACAGAAATATGAACTTCACAATAAAAATTCTACCTATTCCATATACCAAAACATCAATCACTCATCAAAACACAAATATGAACTTCAAATCACAATTCTACCTATTCCATATACCAAAACATCAATGAATAACTAATCAAAAAACAAATATGAACTTCAAAATCACAATTCTACCTATTCCATATACCAAAACATCAATAACTGATCAAAACACAAATATGAACTTCAAAACACAATTTCTATCTATTCCATATACCAAAACATCAATAACTCATCAAAACACAAATATGAACTTCAAAAAACAATTTCTACCTATTCCATATACCAAAACATCAATTAATAACTCATCAAAACACAAATATGAACTTCAAAATCACAATTCTACCTATCTCATATACCAAAACATCAATCAATAACTCATCAAAACACAAATATGAACTTCAAAAAACAATTTCTACCTATTCCATATACCAAAACATGAATTAATAACTCAACAAAACACAAATATGAACTTCAAAATCACAATTCTACCTATCCCATATACCAAAACATCAATAACTCAAAAAAACACAAATATGAACTTCACAATAAAAATTCTACCTATTCTATATACCAAAACATCAATAACTCATCAAAACACAAATATAAACTTCAAAATCACAATTCTACCTATTCCATATAACAAAACATAATATAACTCATCAAAACACAAATATGAACTTCACAATAAAAATTCTACCTATTCCATATACCAAAACATCAATAGCTCATGAAAACACAAATATGAACTTCAAAATCACAATTCTACCTATTCCATATACCAAAACATCAATTACTCATCAAAACACAAATATGAACTTCACAATAAAAACTCTACCTATTCCATATACCAAAACATCAATAGCTCATCAAAACACAAATATGAACTTCAAAATCACAATTCTACCTATTCCATATACCAAAACATCAATAACTCATCAAAAACACAAATATGAACTTCAAAATCTCAATTCTACCTATTCCATATACCAAAACATCATTAAATAACTCACCAAAACACAAATATGAAATGCAAGATCACAATTCTACCTATTCCATATACCAAAACATCAATAACTCATCAAAACACAAATATGAACTTCAAAATCACAATTCTACCTATCCCATATACCAAAATATCAATCACTCATCAAAACACAAATATGAACTTCAAAATCACAATTCTACGTATTCCATATAACAAAACATAATATAACTCATCAAAACACAAATATTACTTCAAATCACAATTCTACATATTTCACATACCAAAACATCAATAACTCATCAAAACACAAATATGAACTTCAAAATCTCAATTCTACCTATTCCATATACCAAAACATCATCGAATAACTCATCAAAACACAAATATGAAATGCAAGATCACAATTCTACCTATTCCATATACCAAAACATCAATAACTCATCAAAACACAAATATGAACTTCAAAAAACAATTTCTACCTATTCCATATACCAAAACATCAATTAATAACTCATCTAAACACAAATATGAACTTCAAAATCACAATTCTACCTATCCCATATACCAAAACATCAATAACTCATCAAAACACAAATATGAACTTTAAAATCACAATACTACCTATTCCATATACCAAAACATCAATCAATAACTCAAAAAAACACAAATATGAACTTCACAATAAAAATTCTACCTATTCCATATACCAAAACATCAATAACTCATCAAAACACAAATATAAACTTCAAAATCACAATTCTACCTATTTCATATAACAAAACATAATATAACTCATCAAAACACAAATATGAACTTCACATTAAAAATTCTACCTATTCCATATACCAAAACATGAATTAATAACTCATCAAAACACAAATATGAACTTCAAAATCACAATTCTACCTATTCCATATACCAAAACATCAATTACTCATCAAAACACAAATATGAACTTCACAATAAAAACTCTACCTATTCCATATACCAAAACATCCATAGCTCATCAAAACACAAATATGAACTTCAAAATCACAATTCTACCTATTCCATATACCAAAACATCAATAACTCATCAAAACACAAATATGAACTTCAAAATCACAATTCTACCTATTCCATATACCAAAACATCAATAACTCATCAAAACACAAATATGAACTTCAAAAAACAATTTCTACCTATTCCATATACAAAAACATCAATTAATAACTCATCAAAACACAAATATGAACTTCAAAATAACAATTCTACCTATCCCATATATCAAAACACAAATATGAACTGCAAAATCACAATTCTACCTATTCCATATACCAAAACATCAATAACTCATCAAAACAGAAATATGAACTTCACAATAAAAATTCTACCTATTCCATATACCAAAACATCAATCACTCATCAAAACACAAATATGAACTTCAAATCACAATTCTACCTATTCCATATACCAAAACATCAATGAATAACTAATCAAAAAACAAATATGAACTTCAAAATCACAATTCTACCTATTCCATATACCAAAACATCAATAACTGATCAAAACACAAATATGAACTTCAAAACACAATTTCTATCTATTCCATATACCAAAACATCAATAACTCATCAAAACACAAATATGAACTTCAAAAAACAATTTCTACCTATTCCATATACCAAAACATCAATTAATAACTCATCAAAACACAAATATGAACTTCAAAATCACAATTCTACCTATCCCATATACCAAAACATCAATCAATAACTCATCAAAACACAAATATGAACTTCAAAAAACAATTTCTACCTATTCCATATACCAAAACATGAATTAATAACTCAACAAAACACAAATATGAACTTCAAAATCACAATTCTACCTATCCCATATACCAAAACATCAATAACTCAAAAAAACACAAATATGAACTTCACAATAAAAATTCTACCTATTCTATATACCAAAACATCAATAACTCATCAAAACACAAATATAAACTTCAAAATCACAATTCTACCTATTCCATATAACAAAACATAATATAACTCATCAAAACACAAATATGAACTTCACAATAAAAATTCAACCTATTCCATATACCAAAACATCAATAGCTCATCAAAACACAAATATGAACTTCAAAATCACAATTCCACCTATTCCATATACCAAAACATCAATTACTCATCAAAACACAAATATGAACTTCACAATAAAAACTCTACCTATTCCATATACCAAAACATCAATAGCTCATCAAAACACAAATATGAACTTCAAAATCACAATTCTACCTATTCCATATACCAAAACATCAATAACTCATCAAAAACACAAATATGAACTTCAAAATCTCAATTCTACCTATTCCATATACCAAAACATCATTAAATAACTCACCAAAACACAAATATGAAATGCAAGATCACAATTCTACCTATTCCATGTACCAAAACATCAATAACTCATCAAAACACAAATATGAATTTCAAAATCACAATTCTACCTATCCCATATACCAAAATATCAATCACTCATCAAAACACAAATATGAACTTCAAAATCACAATTCTACGTATTCCATATAACAAAACATAATATAACTCATCAAAACACAAATATTACTTCAAATCACAATTCTACATATTTCACATACCAAAACATCAATAACTCATCAAAACACAAATATGAACTTCAAAATCTCAATTCTACCTATTCCATATACCAAAACATCATCGAATAACTCATCAAAACACAAATATGAAATGCAAGATCACAATTCTACCTATTCCATATACCAAAACATCAATAACTCATCAAAACACAAATATGAACTTCAAAAAACAATTTCTACCTATTCCATATACCAAAACATCAATTAATAACTTATCTAAACACAAATATGAACTTCAAAATCACAATTCTACCTATCCCATATACCAAAACATCAATAACTCAAAAAAACACAAATATGAACTTCAAAATAAAAATTCTACCTATTCTATATACCAAAACATCAATAACTCATCAAAACACAAATATAAACTTCAAAATCACAATTCTACCTATTCCATATAACAAAACATAATATAACTCATCAAAACACAAATACGAACTTCACAATAAAAATTCTACCTATTCCATATACCAAAACATCAATAGCTCATCAAAACACAAATATGAACTTCAAAATCACAATTCTACCTATTCCATATACCAAAACATCAATTACTCATCAAAACACAAATATGAACTTCACAATAAAAACTCTACCTATTCCATATACCAAAACATCAATAGCTCATCAAAACACAAATATGAACTTCAAAATCACAATTCTACCTATTCCATATACCAAAACATCAATAACTCATCAAAAACACAAATATGAACTTCAAAATCTCAATTCTACCTATTCCATATACCAAAACATCATTGAATAACTCACCAAAACACAAATATGAAATGCAAGATCACAATTCTACCTATTCCATATACCAAAACATCAATAACTCATCAAAACACAAATATCAACTTCAAAAAACAATTTCTACCTATTCCATATACCAAAACATCAATTAATAACTCATCTAAACACAAATATGAACTTCAAAATCACAATTCTACCTATCCCATATACCAAAACATCAATAACTCATCAAAACACAAATATGAACTTTAAAATCACAATTCTACCTATTCCATATAACAAAACATAATATAACTCATCAAAACACAAATATTACTTCAAATCACAATTCTACATATTTCACATACCAAAACATCAATAACTCATCAAAACACAAATATGAACTTCAAAATCTCAATTCTACCTATTCCATATACCAAAACATCATCGAATAACTCATCAAAACACAAATATGAAATGCAAGATCACAATTCTACCTATTCCATATACCAAAACATCAATAACTAATCAAAACACAAATATGAACTTCAAAAAACAATTTCTACCTATTCCATATACCAAAACATCAATAACTCATCAAAACACAAATATAAACTTCAAAATCACAATTCTACCTATTTCATATAACAAAACATAATATAACTCATCAAAACACAAATATGAACTTCACATTAAAAATTCTACCTATTCCATATACCAAAACATCAATAGCTCATCAAAACACAAATATGAACTTCAAAATCACAATTCTACCTATTCCATATACCAAAACATCAATTACTCATCAAAACACAAATATGAACTTCACAATAAAAACTCTACCTATTCCATATACCAAAACATCCATAGCTCATCAAAACACAAATATGAACTTCAAAATCACAATTCTACCTATTCCATATACCAAAACATCAATAACTCATCAAAACACAAATATGAACTTCAAAATCACAATTCTACCTATTCCATATACCAAAACATCAATAACTCATCAAAACACAAATATGAACTTCAAAAAACAATTTCTACCTATTCCATATACAAAAACATCAATTAATAACTCATCAAAACACAAATATGAACTTCAAAATAACAATTCTACCTATCCCATATATCAAAACACAAATATGAACTTCAAAATCACAATTCTACCTATTCCATATACCAAAACATCAATAACTCATCAAAACAGAAATATGAACTTCACAATAAAAATTCTACCTATTCCATATACCAAAACATCAATCACTCATCAAAACACAAATATGAACTTCAAATCACAATTCTACCTATTCCATATACCAAAACATCAATGAATAACTAATCAAAAAACAAATATGAACTTCAAAATCACAATTCTACCTATTCCATATACCAAAACATCAATAACTGATCAAAACACAAATATGAACTTCAAAACACAATTTCTATCTATTCCATATAACAAAACATCAATAACTCATCAAAACACAAATATGAACTTCAAAAAACAATTTCTACCTATTCCATATACCAAAACATCAATTAATAACTCATCAAAACACAAATATGAACTTCAAAATCACAATTCTACCTATCCCATATACCAAAACATCAATCAATAACTCATCAAAACACAAATATGAACTTCAAAAAACAATTTCTACCTATTCCATATACCAAAACATGAATTAATAACTCAACAAAACACAAATATGAACTTCAAAATCACAATTCTACCTATCCCATATACCAAAACATCAATAACTCAAAAAAACACAAATATGAACTTCACAATAAAAATTCTACCTATTCTATATACCAAAACATCAATAACTCATCAAAACACAAATATAAACTTCAAAATCACAATTCTACCTATTCCATATAACAAAACATAATATAACTCATCAAAACACAAATATGAACTTCACAATAAAAATTCAACCTATTCCATATACCAAAACATCAATAGCTCATCAAAACACAAATATGAACTTCAAAATCACAATTCCACCTATTCCATATACCAAAACATCAATTACTCATCAAAACACAAATATGAACTTCACAATAAAAACTCTACCTATTCCATATACCAAAACATCAATAGCTCATCAAAACACAAATATGAACTTCAAAATCACAATTCTACCTATTCCATATACCAAAACATCAATAACTCATCAAAAACACAAATATGAACTTCAAAATCTCAATTCTACCTATTCCATATACCAAAACATCATTAAATAACTCACCAAAACACAAATATGAAATGCAAGATCACAATTCTACCTATTCCATGTACCAAAACATCAATAACTCATCAAAACACAAATATGAATTTCAAAATCACAATTCTACCTATCCCATATACCAAAATATCAATCACTCATCAAAACACAAATATGAACTTCAAAATCACAATTCTACGTATTCCATATAACAAAACATAATATAACTCATCAAAACACAAATATTACTTCAAATCACAATTCTACATATTTCACATACCAAAACATCAATAACTCATCAAAACACAAATATGAACTTCAAAATCTCAATTCTACCTATTCCATATACCAAAACATCATCGAATAACTCATCAAAACACAAATATGAAATGCAAGATCACAATTCTACCTATTCCATATACCAAAACATCAATAACTCATCAAAACACAAATATGAACTTCAAAAAACAATTTCTACCTATTCCATATACCAAAACATCAATTAATAACTCATCTAAACACAAATATGAACTTCAAAATCACAATTCTACCTATCCCATATACCAAAACATCAATAACTCAAAAAAACACAAATATGAACTTCAAAATAAAAATTCTACCTATTCTATATACCAAAACATCAATAACTCATCAAAACACAAATATAAACTTCAAAATCACAATTCTACCTATTCCATATAACAAAACATAATATAACTCATCAAAACACAAATACGAACTTCACAATAAAAATTCTACCTATTCCATATACCAAAACATCAATAGCTCATCAAAACACAAATATGAACTTCAAAATCACAATTCTACCTATTCCATATACCAAAACATCAATTACTCATCAAAACACAAATATGAACTTCACAATAAAAACTCTACCTATTCCATATACCAAAACATCAATAGCTCATCAAAACACAAATATGAACTTCAAAATCACAATTCTACCTATTCCATATACCAAAACATCAATAACTCATCAAAAACACAAATATGAACTTCAAAATCTCAATTCTACCTATTCCATATACCAAAACATCATTGAATAACTCACCAAAACACAAATATGAAATGCAAGATCACAATTCTACCTATTCCATATACCAAAACATCAATAACTCATCAAAACACAAATATCAACTTCAAAAAACAATTTCTACCTATTCCATATACCAAAACATCAATTAATAACTCATCTAAACACAAATATGAACTTCAAAATCACAATTCTACCTATCCCATATACCAAAACATCAATAACTCATCAAAACACAAATATGAACTTTAAAATCACAATTCTACCTATTCCATATAACAAAACATAATATAACTCATCAAAACACAAATATTACTTCAAATCACAATTCTACATATTTCACATACCAAAACATCAATAACTCATCAAAACACAAATATGAACTTCAAAATCTCAATTCTACCTATTCCATATACCAAAACATCATCGAATAACTCATCAAAACACAAATATGAAATGCAAGATCACAATTCTACCTATTCCATATACCAAAACATCAATAACTAATCAAAACACAAATATGAACTTCAAAAAACAATTTCTACCTATTCCATATACCAAAACATCAATTAATAACTCATCTAAACACAAATATGAACTTCAAAATCACAATTCTACCTATCCCATATACCAAAACATCAATAACTCAAAAAAACACAAATATGAACTTCACAGTAAAAATTCTACCTATTTTATATACCAAAACATCAATAACTCATCAAAACACAAATATAAACTTCAAAATCACAATTCTACATATTCCATATAACAAAACATAATATAACTCATCAAAACACAAATATGAACTTCACAATAAAAATTCTACCTATTCCATATACCAAAACATCAATAGCTCATCAAAACACAAATATGAACTTCAAAATCACAATTCTACCTATTCCATATACCAAAACATCAATAACTCAAAAAAACACAAATATGAACTTCACAATAAAAATTCTACCTATTTTATATACCAAAACATCAATAACTCATCAAAACACAAATATAAACTTCAAAATCACAATTCTACATATTCCATATAACAAAACATAATATAACTCATCAAAACACAAATATGAACTTCACAATAAAAATTCTACCTATTCCATATACCAAAACATCAATAGCTCATCAAAACACAAATATGAACTTCAAAATCACAATTCTACCTATTCCATATACCAAAACATCAATTACTCATCAAAACACAAATATGAACTTCACAATAAAAACTCTACCTATTCCATATACCAAAACAACAATAGCTCATCAAAACACAAATATGAACTTCAAAATCACAATTCTACCTATTCCATATACCAAAACATCAATAACTCATCAAAAACACAAATATGAACTTCAAAATCTCAATTCTACCTATTCCATATACCAAAACATCATTGAATAACTCACCAAAACACAAATATGAAATGCAAAATCACAATTCTACCTATTCCATATACCAAAACATCAATAACTCATCAAAACACAAATATGAACTTCAAAAAACAATTTCTACCTATTCCATATACCAAAACATCAATTAATAACTCATCTAAACACAAATATGAACTTCAAAATCACAATTCTACCTATCCCATATACCAAAACATCAATAACTCAAAAAAACACAAATATGAACTTCAAAATAAAAATTCTACCTATTCTATATACCAAAACATCAATAACTCATCAAAACACAAATATAAACTTCAAAATCACAATTCTACCTATTCCATATAACAAAACATAATATAACTCATCAAAACACAAATACGAACTTCACAATAAAAATTCTACCTATTCCATATACCAAAACATCAATAGCTCATCAAAACACAAATATGAACTTCAAAATCACAATTCTACCTATTCCATATACCAAAACATCAATTACTCATCAAAACACAAATATGAACTTCACAATAAAAACTCTACCTATTCCATATACCAAAACATCAATAGCTCATCAAAACACAAATATGAACTTCAAAATCACAATTCTACCTATTCCATATACCAAAAGATCAATAACTCATCAAAAACACAAATATGAACTTCAAAATCTCAATTCTACCTATTCCATATACCAAAACATCATTGAATAACTCACCAAAACACAAATATGAAATGCAAGATCACAATTCTACCTATTCCATATACCAAAACATCAATAACTCATCAAAACACAAATATCAACTTCAAAAAACAATTTCTACCTATTCCATATACCAAAACATCAATTAATAACTCATCTAAACACAAATATGAACTTCAAAATCACAATTCTACCTATCCCATATACCAAAACATCAATAACTCATCAAAACACAAATATGAACTTTAAAATCACAATTCTACCTATTCCATATAACAAAACATAATATAACTCATCAAAACACAAATATTACTTCAAATCACAATTCTACATATTTCACATACCAAAACATCAATAACTCATCAAAACACAAATATGAACTTCAAAATCTCAATTCTACCTATTCCATATACCAAAACATCATCGAATAACTCATCAAAACACAAATATGAAATGCAAGATCACAATTCTACCTATTCCATATACCAAAACATCAATAACTAATCAAAACACAAATATGAACTTCAAAAAACAATTTCTACCTATTCCATATACCAAAACATCAATTAATAACTCATCTAAACACAAATATGAACTTCAAAATCACAATTCTACCTATCCCATATACCAAAACATCAATAACTCAAAAAAACACAAATATGAACTTCACAATAAAAATTCTACCTATTTTATATACCAAAACATCAATAACTCATCAAAACACAAATATAAACTTCAAAATCACAATTCTACATATTCCATATAACAAAACATAATATAACTCATCAAAACACAAATATGAACTTCACAATAAAAATTCTACCTATTCCATATACCAAAACATCAATAGCTCATCAAAACACAAATATGAACTTCAAAATCACAATTCTACCTATTCCATATACCAAAACATCAATAACTCAAAAAAACACAAATATGAACTTCACAATAAAAATTCTACCTATTTTATATACCAAAACATCAATAACTCATCAAAACACAAATATAAACTTCAAAATCACAATTCTACATATTCCATATAACAAAACATAATATAACTCATCAAAACACAAATATGAACTTCACAATAAAAATTCTACCTATTCCATATACCAAAACATCAATAGCTCATCAAAACACAAATATGAACTTCAAAATCACAATTCTACCTATTCCATATACCAAAACATCAATTACTCATCAAAACACAAATATGAACTTCACAATAAAAACTCTACCTATTCCATATACCAAAACAACAATAGCTCATCAAAACACAAATATGAACTTCAAAATCACAATTCTACCTATTCCATATACCAAAACATCAATAACTCATCAAAAACACAAATATGAACTTCAAAATCTAAATTCTACCTATTCCATATACCAAAACATCATTGAATAACTCACCAAAACACAAATATGAACTTCAAAATCACAATTCTACCTATTCCATATACCAAAACATCAATAACTCATCAAAACACAAATATGAACTTCAAAATCACAATTCTACCTATCCCATATACCAAAATATCAATCACTCATCAAAACACAAATATGAACTTCAAAATCACAATTCTACCTATTCCATATAACAAAACATAATATAACTCATCAAAACACAAATATTACTTCAAATCACAATTCTACATATTTCACATACCAAAACATCAATAACTCATCAAAACACAAATATGAACTTCAAAATCTCAATTCTACCTATTCCATATACCAAAACATCATCGAATAACTCATCAAAACACAAATATGAAATGCAAGATCACAATTCTACCTATTCCATATACCAAAACATCAATAACTCATCAAAACACAAATATGAACTTCAAAAAACAATTTCTACCTATTCCACATACCAAAACATCAATTAATAACTCATCAAAACACAAATATGAACTTCAAAATCACAATTCTACCTATCCCATATACCAAAACATCAATAACTCAAAAAAACACAAATATGAACTTCAAAATAAAAATTCGACCTATTCTATATACCAAAACATCAATAACTCATCAAAACACAAATATAAACTTCAAAATCACAATTCTACCTATTCCATATAACAAAACATAATATAACTCATCAAAACACAAATATGAACTTCACAATAAAAATTCTACCTATTCCATATACCAAAACATCAATAGCTCATCAAAACACAAATATGAACTTCAAAATCACAATTCTACCTATTCCGTATACCAAAACATCAATTACTCATCAAAACACAAATATGAACTTCACAATAAAAACTCTACCTATTCCATATACCAAAACATCAATAGCTCATCAAAACACAAATATGAACTTCAAAATCACAATTCTACCTATTCCATATACCAAAACATCAATAACTCATCAAAAACACAAATATGAACTTCAAAATCTCAATTCTACCTATTCCATATACCAAAACATCATTGAATAACTCACCAAAACACAAATATGAAATGCAAGATCACAATTCTACCTATTCCATATACCAAAACATCAATAACTCATCAAAACACAAATATCAACTTCAAAAAACAATTTCTACCTATTCCATATACCAAAACATCAATTAATAACTCATCTAAACACAAATATGAACTTCAAAATCACAATTCTACCTATCCCATACACCAAAACATCAATAACTCATCAAAACACAAATATGAACTTTAAAATCACAATACTACCTATTCCATATACCAAAACATCAATCAATAACTCAAAAAAACAAAAATATGAACTTCACAATAAAAATTCTACCTATTCCATATACCAAAACATCAATAACTCATCAAAACACAAATATAAACTTCAAAATCACAATTCTACCTATTCCATATAACAAAACATAATATAACTCATCAAAACACAAATATGAACTTCACATTAAAAATTCTACCTATTCCATATACCAAAACATCAATAGCTCATCAAAACACAAATATGAACTTCAAAATCACAATTCTACCTATTCCATATACCAAAACATCAATTACTCATCAAAACACAAATATGAACTTCACAATAAAAACTCTACCTATTCCATATACCAAAACATCAATAGCTCATCAAAACTTAAATATGAACTTCAAAATCACAATTCTACCTATTCCATATACCAAAACATCAATAACTCATCAAAACAAAAATATGAACTTCACAATAAAAACTCTACCTATTCCATATACCAAAACATCAATAACTCATCAAAACACAAATATGAACTTCAAAAAACAATTTCTACCTATTCCATATACCAAAACATCAATTAATAACTCATCAAAACACAAATATGAACTTCAAAATCAAAATTCTTCAAAACACAATTTCTAACTATTCCATATACCAAAACATCAATAACTCATCAAAACACAAATATGAACTTCAAAATCACAATTCTACCTATTCCATATAACAAAACATAATATAACTAATCAAAACACAAATATGAATTTCAAAATCACAATTCTACCTATCCCGTATACCAAAACATCAATGAATAACTAATCAAAACACAAATATGAACTTCAAAATCTCAATTCTACCTATTCCATATACCAAAACATCAATGAATAACTAATCAAAACACAAATATGAACTTCAAAATCACAATTCTACCTATCCCATATACCAAAACATCAATCAATAACTCATCAAAACACAAATATGAACTTCAAAAAACAATTTCTACCTATTCCATATACCAAAACATCAATTAATAACTCAACAAAACACAAATATGAACTTCAAAATCACAATTCTACCTATCCCATATACCAAAACATCAATCACTCATCAAAATACAAATATGAACTTCAAAATCACAATTCTACCTATTCCATATAACAAAACATAATATAGCTCATCAAAACACAAATATTACTTCAAATCACAATTCTACATATTTCACATACCAAAACTTCAATAACTCATCAAAACACAAATATGAACTTCAAAATCTCAATTCTACCTATTCCATATGCCAAAACATCATCGAATAACTCATCAAAACACAAATATAAAATGCAAGATCACAATTCTACCGATTCCATATACCAAAACATCAATAACTCATCAAAACACAAATATGAACTTCAAAAAACAATTTCTACTTATTCCATATACCAAAACATCAATTAATAACTCATCTAAACACAAATATGAACTTCAAAATCACAATTCTACCTATCCCATATACCAAAACATCAATAACTCATCAAAACACAAATATGAACTTTAAAATCACAATACTACCTATTCCATATACCAAAACATCAATCAATAACTCAAAAAAACACAAATATGAACTTCACAATAAAAATTCTACCTATTCTATATACCAAAACATCAATAACTCCTCAAAACACAAATATAAACTTCAAAATCACAATTCTACCTATTCCATATAACAAAACATAATATAACTCATCAAAACACAAATATGAACTTCACAATAAAAATTCTACCTATTCCATATACCAAAACATCAATAGCTCATCAAAACACAAATATGAACATCAAAATCACAATTCTACCTATTCCATATACCAAAACATCAATAACTCATCAAAAACACAAATATGAACTTCAAAATCTCAATTCTACCTATTCCATATACCAAAACATCATTGAATAACTCACCAAAACACAAATATGAAATGCAAGATCACAATTCTACCTATTCCATATACCAAAACATCAATAACTCATCAAAACACAAATATGAACTTCAAAAAACAATTTCTACCTATTCCATATACCAAAACATCAATTAATAACTCATCTAAACACAAATATGAACTTCAAAATCACAATTCTACCTATCCCATATACCAAAACATCAATAACTCATCAAAACACAAATATGAACTTTAAAATCACAATAATACCTATTCCATATACCAAAACATCAATCAATAACTCAAAAAAACACAAATATGAAATTCACAATAAAAATTCTACCTATTCCATATACCAAAACATCAATAACTCATCAAAACACAAATATAAACTTCAAAATCAAAATTCTACCTATTTCATATAACAAAACATAATATAACTCATCAAAACACAAATATGAACTTCACAATAAAAATTCTACCTATTCCATATACCAAAACATCCATAGCTCATCAAAACACAAATATTAACTTCAAAATCACAATTCTACCTATTCCATATACCAAAACATCAATAACTCATCAAAACACAAATATGAACTTCAAAATCTCAATTCTACCTATTCCATATACCAAAACATCAATAACTCATCAAAACAAAAATATGAACTTCAAAAAACAATTTCTACCTATTCCATATACCAAAACATCAATTAATAACTCATCAAAACACAAATATGAACTTCAAAATCAAAATTCTTCAAAACACAATTTCTAACTATTCCATATACCAAAACATCAATAACTCATCAAAACACAAATATGAACTTCAAAAAACAATTTCTACCTATTCCATATACCAAAACATCAATTAATAACTCAACAAAACACAAATATGAACTTCAAAATCACAATTCTACCTATCCCATATACCAAAATATCAATCACTCATCAAAACACAAATATGAACTTCAAAATCACAATTCTACCTATTCCATATAACAAAACATAATATAACTCATCAAAACACAAATGTTACTTCAAATCACAATTCTACATATTTCACATACCAAAACATCAATAACTCATCAAAACACAAATATGAACTTCAAAATCTCAATTCTACCTATTCCAAATACCAAAACATCATCGAATAACTCATCAAAACACAAATATGAAATGCAAGATCACAATTCTACCTATTCCATATACCAAAACATCAATAACTCATCAAAACACAAATATGAACTTCAAAAAACAATTTCTACCTATTCCATATACCAAAACATCAATTAATAACTCATCTAAACACAAATATGAACTTCAAAATCACAATTCTACCTATCCCATATACCAAAACATCAATAACTCAAAAAAACACAAATATGAACTTCACAATAAAAATTCTACCTATTCTATATACCAAAACATCAATAACTCATCAAAACACAAATATAAACTTCAAAATCACAATTCTACCTATTCCATATAACAAAACATAATATAACTCATCAAAACACAAATATTAACTTCACAATAAAAATTCTACCTATTCCATATACCAAAACATCAATAGCTCATCAAAACACAAATATGAACTTCAAAATCACAATTCTACCTATTCCATATACCAAAACATCAATTACTCATCAAAACACAAATATGAACTTCACAATAAAAACTCTACCTATTCCATATACCAAAACATCAATAGCTCATCAAAACACAAATATGAACTTCAAAATCACAATTCTACCTATTCAATATACCAAAACATCAATAACTCATCAAAAACACAAATATGAACTTCAAAATCTCAATTCTACCTATTCCATATACCAAAACATCATTGAATAACTCACCAAAACACAAATATGAAATGCAAGATCACAATTCTACCTATTCCATATACCAAAACATCAATAACTCATCAAAACACAAATATGAACTTCAAAATCACAATTCTACCTATCCCATATACCAAAATATCAATCACTCATCAAAACACAAATATGAACTTCAAAATCACAATTCTACCTATTCCATATAACAAAACATAATATAACTCATCAAAACACAAATATTACTTCAAATCACAATTCTACATATTTCACATACCAAAACATCAATAACTCATCAAAACACAAATATGAACTTCAAAATCTCAATTCTACCTATTCCATATACCAAAACATCATCGAATAACTCATCAAAACACAAATATGAAATGCAAGATCACAATTCTACCTATTCCATATACCAAAACATCAATAACTCATCAAAACACAAATATGAACTTCAAAAAACAATTTCTACCTATTCCATATACCAAAACATCAATTAATAACTCATCTAAACACAAATATGAACTTCAAAATCACAATTCTACCTATCCCATATACCAAAACATCAATAACTCAAAAAAACACAAATATGAACTTCACAATAAAAATTCTACCTATTCTATATACCAAAACATCAATAACTCATCAAAACACAAATATAAACTTCAAAATCACAATTCTACCTATTCCATATAACAAAACATAATATAACTCATCAAAACACAAATATGAACTTCACAATAAAAATTCTACCTATTCCATATACCAAAACATCAATAGCTCATCAAAACACAAATATGAACTTCAAAATCACAATTCTACCTATTCCATATACCAAAACATCAATTACTCATCAAAACACAAATATGAACTTCACAATAAAAACTCTACCTATTCCATATACCAAAACATCAATAGCTCATCAAAACACAAATATGAACTTCAAAATCACAATTCTACCTATTCCATATACCAAAACATCAATAACTCATCAAAAACACAAATATGAACTTCAAAATCTCAATTCTACCTATTCCATATACCAAAACATCATTAAATAACTCACCAAAACACAAATATGAAATGCAAGATCACAATTCTACCTATTCCATATACCAAAACATCAATAACTCATCAAAACACAAATATGAACTTCAAAATCACAATTCTACCTATCCCATATACCAAAATATCAATCACTCATCAAAACACAAATATGAACTTCAAAATCACAATTCTACGTATTCCATATAACAAAACATAATATAACTCATCAAAACACAAATATTACTTCAAATCACAATTCTACATATTTCACATACCAAAACATCAATAACTCATCAAAACACAAATATGAACTTCAAAATCTCAATTCTACCTATTCCATATACCAAAACATCATCGAATAACTCATCAAAACACAAATATGAAATGCAAGATCACAATTCTACCTATTCCATATACCAAAACATCAATAACTCATCAAAACACAAATATGAACTTCAAAAAACAATTTCTACCTATTCCATATACCAAAACATCAATTAATAACTCATCTAAACACAAATATGAACTTCAAAATCACAATTCTACCTATCCCATATACCAAAACATCAATAACTCAAAAAAACACAAATATGAACTTCAAAATAAAAATTCTACCTATTCTATATACCAAAACATCAATAACTCATCAAAACACAAATATAAACTTCAAAATCACAATTCTACCTATTCCATATAACAAAACATAATATAACTCATCAAAACACAAATATGAACTTCACAATAAAAATTCTACCTATTCCATATACCAAAACATCAATAGCTCATCAAAACACAAATATGAACTTCAAAATCACAATTCTACCTATTCCATATACCAAAACATCAATTACTCATCAAAACACAAATATGAACTTCACAATAAAAACTCTACCTATTCCATATACCAAAACATCAATAGCTCATCAAAACACAAATATGAACTTCAAAATCACAATTCTACCTATTCCATATACCAAAACATCAATAACTCATCAAAAACACAAATATGAACTTCAAAATCTCAATTCTACCTATTCCATATACCAAAACATCATTGAATAACTCACCAAAACACAAATATGAAATGCAAGATCACAATTCTACCTATTCCATATACCAAAACATCAATAACTCATCAAAACACAAATATGAACTTCAAAAAACAATTTCTACCTATTCCATATACCAAAACATCAATTAATAACTCATCTAAACACAAATATGAACTTCAAAATCACAATTCTACCTATCCCATATACCAAAACATCAATAACTCAAAAAAACACAAATATGAACTTCAAAATAAAAATTCTACCTATTCTATATACCAAAACATCAATAACTCATCAAAACACAAATATAAACTTCAAAATCACAATTCTACCTATTCCATATAACAAAACATAATATAACTCATCAAAACACAAATATGAACTTCACAATAAAAATTCTACCTATTCCATATACCAAAACATCAATAGCTCATCAAAACACAAATATGAACTTCAAAATCACAATTCTACCTATTCCATATACCAAAACATCAATTACTCATCAAAACACAAATATGAACTTCACAATAAAAACTCTACCTATTCCATATACCAAAACATCAATAGCTCATCAAAACACAAATATGAACTTCAAAATCACAATTCTACCTATTCCATATACCAAAACATCAATAACTCATCAAAAACACAAATATGAACTTCAAAATCTCAATTCTACCTATTCCATATACCAAAACATCATTGAATAACTCACCAAAACACAAATATGAAATGCAAGATCACAATTCTACCTATTCCATATACCAAAACATCAATAACTCATCAAAACACAAATATCAACTTCAAAAAACAATTTCTACCTATTCCATATACCAAAACATCAATTAATAACTCATCTAAACACAAATATGAACTTCAAAATCACAATTCTACCTATCCCATATACCAAAACATCAATAACTCATCAAAACACAAATATGAACTTTAAAATCACAATTCTACCTATTCCATATAACCAAACATAATATAACTCATCAAAACACAAATATTACTTCAAATCACAATTCTACATATTTCACATACCAAAACATCAATAACTCATCAAAACACAAATATGAACTTCAAAATCTCAATTCTACCTATTCCATATACCAAAACATCATCGAATAACTCATCAAAACACAAATATGAAATGCAAGATCACAATTCTACCTATTCCATATACCAAAACATCAATAACTCATCAAAACACAAATATGAACTTCAAAAAACAATTTCTACCTATTCCATATACCAAAACATCAATTAATAACTCATCTAAACACAAATATGAACTTCAAAATCACAATTCTACCTATCCCATATACCAAAACATCAATAACTCAAAAAAACACAAATATGAACTTCACAATAAAAATTCTACCTATTCTATATACCAAAACATCAATAACTCATCAAAACACAAATATAAACTTCAAAATCACAATTCTACCTATTCCATATAACAAAACATAATATAACTCATCAAAACACAAATATGAACTTCACAATAAAAATTCTACCTATTCCATATACCAAAACATCAATAGCTCATCAAAACACAAATATGAACTTCAAAATCACAATTCTACCTATTCCATATACCAAAACATCAATTACTCATCAAAACACAAATATGAACTTCACAATAAAAACTCTACCTATTCCATATACCAAAACATCAATAGCTCATCAAAACACAAATATGAACTTCAAAATCACAATTCTACCTATTCCATATACCAAAACATCAATAACTCATCAAAAACACAAATATGAACTTCAAAATCTCAATTCTACCTATTCCATATACCAAAACATCATTGAATAACTCACCAAAACACAAATATGAAATGCAAGATCACAATTCTACCTATTCCATATACCAAAACATCAATAACTCATCAAAACACAAATATGAACTTCAAAATCACAATTCTACCTATCCCATATACCAAAATATCAATCACTCATCAAAACACAAATATGAACTTCAAAATCACAATTCTACCTATTCCATATAACAAAACATAATATAACTCATCAAAACACAAATATTACTTCAAATCACAATTCTACATATTTCACATACCAAAACATCAATAACTCATCAAAACACAAATATGAACTTCAAAATCTCAATTCTACCTATTCCATATACCAAAACATCATCGAATAACTCATCAAAACACAAATATGAAATGCAAGATCACAATTCTACCTATTCTATATACCAAAACATCAATAACTCATCAAAACACAAATATGAACTTCAAAAAACAATTTCTACCTATTCCATATACCAAAACATCAATTAATAACTCATCTAAACACAAATATGAACTTCAAAATCACAATTCTACCTATCCCATATACCAAAACATCAATAACTCAAAAAAACACAAATATGAACTTCAAAATAAAAATTCTACCTATTCTATATACCAAAACATCAATAACTCATCAAAACACAAATATAAACTTCAAAATCACAATTCTACCTATTCCATATAACAAAACATAATATAACTCATCAAAACACAAATATGAACTTCACAATAAAAATTCTACCTATTCCATATACCAAAACATCAATAGCTCATCAAAACACAAATATGAACTTCAAAATCACAATTCTACCTATTCCATATACCAAAACATCAATTACTCATCAAAACACAAATATGAACTTCACAATAAAAACTCTACCTATTCCATATACCAAAACATCAATAGCTCATCAAAACACAAATATGAACTTCAAAATCACAATTCTACCTATTCCATATACCAAAACATCAATAACTCATCAAAAACACAAATATGAACTTCAAAATCTCAATTCTACCTATTCCATATACCAAAACATCATTGAATAACTCACCAAAACACAAATATGAAATGCAAGATCACAATTCTACCTATTCCATATACCAAAACATCAATAACTCATCAAAACACAAATATCAACTTCAAAAAACAATTTCTACCTATTCCATATACCAAAACATCAATTAATAACTCATCTAAACACAAATATGAACTTCAAAATCACAATTCTACCTATCCCATATACCAAAACATCAATAACTCATCAAAACACAAATATGAACTTTAAAATCACAATACTACCTATTCCATATACCAAAACATCAATCAATAACTCAAAAAAACAAAAATATGAACTTCACAATAAAAATTCTACCTATTCCATATACCAAAACATCAATAACTCATCAAAACACAAATATAAACTTCAAAATCACAATTCTACCTATTCCATATAACAAAACATAATATAACTCATCAAAACACAAATATGAACTTCACATTAAAAATTCTACCTATTCCATATACCAAAACATCAATATCTCATCAAAACACAAATATGAACTTCAAAATCACAATTCTACCTATTCCATATACCAAAACATCAATTACTCATCAAAACACAAATATGAACTTCACAATAAAAACTCTACCTATTCCATATACCAAAACATCAATAGCTCATCAAAACTTAAATATGAACTTCAAAATCACAATTCTACCTATTCCATATACCAAAACATCAATAACTCATCAAAACAAAAATATGAACTTCAAAAAACAATTTCTACCTATTCCATATACCAAAACATCAATTAATAACTCATCAAAACACAAATATGAACTTCAAAATCAAAATTCTTCAAAACACAATTTCTAACTATTCCATATACCAAAACATCAATAACTCATCAAAACACAAATATGAACTTCAAAATCACAATTCTACCTATTCCATATAACAAAACATAATATAACTAATCAAAACACAAATATGAATTTCAAAATCACAATTCTACCTATCCCGTATACCAAAACATCAATGAATAACTAATCAAAACACAAATATGAACTTCAAAATCTCAATTCTACCTATTCCATATACCAAAACATCAATGAATAACTAATCAAAAAACAAATATGAACTTCAAAATCACAATTCTACCTATTCCATATACCAAAACATCAATAACTGATCAAAACACAAATATGAACTTCAAAACACAATTTCTATCTATTCCATATACCAAAACATCAATAACTCATCAAAACACAAATATGAACTTCAAAAAACAATTTCTACCTATTCCATATACCAAAACATCAATTAATAACTCATCAAAAGACAAATATGAACTTCAAAATCACAATTCTACCTATCCCATATACCAAAACATCAATCAATAACTCATCAAAACACAAATATGAACTTCAAAAAACAATTTCTACCTATTCCATATACCAAAACATCAATTAATAACTCAACAAAACACAAATATGAACTTCAAAATCACAATTCTACCTATCCCATATACCAAAACATCAATCACTCATCAAAATACAAATATGAACTTCAAAATCACAATTCTACCTATTCCATATAACAAAACATAATATAGCTCATCAAAACACAAATATTACTTCAAATCACAATTCTACATATTTCACATACCAAAACTTCAATAACTCATCAAAACACAAATATGAACTACAAAATCTCAATTCTACCTATTCCATATACCAAAACATCATCGAATAACTCATCAAAACACAAATATGAAATGCAAGATCACAATTCTACCTATTCCATATACCAAAACATCAATAACTCATCAAAACACAAATATGAACTTCAAAAAACAATTTCTACTTATTCCATATACCAAAACATCAATTAATAACTCATCTAAACACAAATATGAACTTCAAAATCACAATTCTACCTATCCCATATACCAAAACATCAATAACTCATCAAAACACAAATATGAACTTTAAAATCACAATACTACCTATTCCATATACCAAAACATCAATCAATAACTCAAAAAAACACAAATATGAACTTCACAATAAAAATTCTACCTATTCTATATACCAAAACATCAATAACTCCTCAAAACACAAATATAAACTTCAAAATCACAATTCTACCTATTCCATATAACAAAACATAATATAACTCATCAAAACACAAATATGAACTTCACAATAAAAATTCTACCTATTCCATATACCAAAACATCAATAGCTCATCAAAACACAAATATGAACATCAAAATCACAATTCTACCTATTCCATATACCAAAACATCAATAACTCATCAAAAACACAAATATGAACTTCAAAATCTCAATTCTACCTATTCCATATACCAAAACATCATTGAATAACTCACCAAAACACAAATATGAAATGCAAGATCACAATTCTACCTATTCCATATACCAAAACATCAATAACTCATCAAAACACAAATATGAACTTCAAAAAACAATTTCTACCTATTCCATATACCAAAACATCAATTAATAACTCATCTAAACACAAATATGAACTTCAAAATCACAATTCTACCTATCCCATATACCAAAACATCAATAACTCATCAAAACACAAATATGAACTTTAAAATCACAATACTACCTATTCCATATACCAAAACATCAATCAATAACTCAAAAAAAAAAAATATGAACTTCACAATAAAAATTCTACCTATTCCATATACCAAAACATCAATAACTCATCAAAACACAAATATAAACTTCAAAATCACAATTCTACCTATTTCATATAACAAAACATAATATAACTCATCAAAACACAAATATGAACTTCACATTAAAAATTCTACCTATTCCATATACCAAAACATCAATAGCTCATCAAAACACAAATATGAACTTCAAAATCACAATTCTACCTATTCCATATACCAAAACATCAATTACTCATCAAAACACAAATATGAACTTTACAATAAAAACTCTACCTATTCCATATACCAAAACATCAATAGCTCATCAAAACACAAATATGAACTTCAAAATCACAATTCTACCTATTCCATATACCAAAACATCAATAACTCATCAAAACACAAATATGAACTTCAAAATCACAATTCTACCTATTCCATATACCAAAACATCAATAACTCATCAAAACACAAATATGAACATCAAAAAACAATTTCTACCTATTCCATATACAAAAACATCAATTAATAACTCATCAAAACACAAATATGAACTTCAAAATAACAATTCTACCTATCCCATATATCAAAACACAAATATGAACTGCAAAATCACAATTCTACCTATTCCATATACCAAAACATCAATAACTCATCAAAACAGAAATATGAACTTCACAATAAAAATTCTACCTATTCCATATACCAAAACATCAATCACTCATCAAAACACAAATATGAACTTCAAATCACAATTCTACCTATTCCATATACCAAAACATCAATGAATAACTAATCAAAAAACAAATATGAACTTCAAAATCACAATTCTACCTATTCCATATACCAAAACATCAATAACTGATCAAAACACAAATTTGAACTTCAAAACACAATTTCTATCTATTCCATATACCAAAACATCAATAACTCATCAAAACACAAATATGAACTTCAAAAAACAATTTCTACCTATTCCATATACCAAAACATCAATTAATAACTCATCAAAACACAAATATGAACTTCAAAATCACAATTCTACCTATCCCATATACCAAAACATCAATCAATAACTCATCAAAACACAAATATGAACTTCAAAAAACAATTTCTACCTATTCCATATACCAAAACATCAATTAATAACTCAACAAAACACAAATATGAACTTCAAAATCACAATTCTACCTATCCCATATACCAAAACATCAATCACTCATCAAAACACAAATATGAACTTCAAAATCACAATTCTACCTATTCCATATAACAAAACATAATATAACTCATCAAAACACAAATATTACTTCAAATCACAATTCTACCTATTTCACATACCAAAACATCAATAACTCATCAAAACACAAATATGAACTTCAAAATCTCAATTCTACCTATTCCATATACCAAAACATCATTGAATAACTCATCAAAACACAAATATGAAATGCAAGATCACAATTCTACCTATTCCATATATCAAAACATCAATAACTCATCAAAACACAAATATGACCTTCAAAATCACAATTCTACCTATTCCATATACCAAAACATCAATTACTCATCAAAACACAAATATGAACTTCACAATAAAAATGTTGAGCCATTGGAGCCGCTACAATGGAGCTGAATCAGTAAGGATGTCATAAGCTGCTACAATGAAGCTTTCTTAGCCTTTGTTAAAGTCCAATGTTTTGTTGTAATTGTTGCAACCACATTGTGACAAATCTGTGAATTACCAAGGCAATAATGGACTGAGTTCATGAGGTTTGAAAGCATTTTATCTGGACAAAATCTCAGCAAGAAGCCGATGAATAAACTGAAGTGCCAAAATGAGAAGGAAGTGTACTGTTGGCATATCAGATCAAAGGCCACACAGATCAGATCAAAGGCAGTGCGTATCAGATCAAAGGAAGTGAAGATCAGATCAAAGGCAGTACGTATCAGATCAAAGGAAGTGAAGATCAGATCAAATTCTCAAGGGATTGCTCAGCAGCTTGGTTTCACAGAAGCAAGGCAAGTCAGCAACAAAACATATTTGCAGCAGCAGAGAACAACTCAAGGCTGGAGAGCTAGAGCAGACACCTAAGAAGCTGAAGTCAAGGACGGCTAGTGAATCACACCTCAAACGCGCGACTCTAAAAGTCTCTCAAAGATTCAGAAGACGCAGGAGCATCATGTTGAAGTATCTAGCAATCCTGTGAGCGAGCAGAAATACAAAAGAATCAAGCAGTGCCCGATCAGAAGAACTGCAGGAGCTACATGGATGGTTCTGAGTTGCTGGACAGAACGTTGTGACATGAAGGCTAACATCAGATCAACTGCAAGCTAACATCAGATCAACCGAAGGCTAACATCAGATCAACTGCAAGCTAACATCAGATCAACCGAAGGCTAACATCAGATCAACTGCAAGCTAACATCAGATCAACCGAAGGCTAACATCAGATCAACTGCAAGCTAACATCAGATCAACCGAAGGCTAACATCAGATCAACTGCAAGCTAACATCAGATCAACCGAAGCGCGACATCAGATCAAATGCCGCACACATCAGATCAGCTATAAGCTAAGATCAGATCACTTCTGCTGTTTCAAAATATCTAAGACAAGCTACTCGAGAAGTATGAAGGAGTACAGTCAGCAATATGACATGGCAAGCAAGTTGCAACTCAAAAGGTTGAAAATGGATTATTTGAATCTTGAGCCGCCTTTCGTGTATGATGTGCTGACACACTGCACGGTAGGGCACAGTTTTTCTTCTGGGAAAAAGAAGATAGAGTGCGGTAGATAATAAAAAAAAAAAACGGGCATATGAGTAGGTGTGGTAGGTACAACAACTGTAGAACGGAGGATAAACCTAAAAAAGGGGGCAGGCAAGAAAAAAAAAAACAGAGAGAGAGATGAGCAACAAAAAGGATGTGTGCTGAACCGAACGAAACCGAGAAAAGGGAGAAGTAAAAGAGTGAGAGCTGCAAAAAGGATGATATGAGAAATACAAGAGAGAAAGAAACAGTCAGCTGCACAAGGAGAAGCTGAAGCTTTGGAGAAGCAGAAGTCAAGGAGAAGAAGAAGCTGAGGAGGAGCAGAAAAAGGGAAGACTGAAACTAAGATCAAAGATGATGCAGAATCGGGAGAACTGACCCTGAGGTTGCAGCTTCAGGTGGTAAGCCTAGAACACTATCAAACTTCTTTCATTAAGTGATTTTGAAAGATATTTGTGTAGAAAAGGCAGTACAATAGAGGTTTATATGTTGTTGTTTTAGTTGATGAACTTGTAGAGGTAGTGAACCTCAATGTGTTGAGCAGTGAGCTCTTGTTTATGTTGCTTACGGTCAGTGAGGCCAGAGCTGAATGATTCCGTGATAGTGAAGATTGACAGGAGTGAATCTGTCCGTGGATGTAGATCATTTGATCGAACCACGTAAAAATCCCCCTTGCACATTTACTGCTTTGAGTGTGTCTTGACTGGTGTGGTGTTCTCAAACTGTAAGCTTGAACAGGATTGTTGTGGTTGTGTAAGTGAACCCTCCTTGAGTGAGTCCATCTAAGCCAAGAACGTGAGTTCAACAATAAGCTCTAACTGAGCTAACATTTGAGAGGGAATCCTTTAGTTGAAAGAAAAATTGATAAAGTGTTGATTCACCCCCCCCTCTCAACACTTGACACGATCCAACAATTGGTATCAGAGCCAGGTTCGCTTTTGTCAAGTGATTGTTGAAACTTAGAACCAGCAGTAGAAATGGAGAATCAAGCAACGACTGTTAAGGGAGTTCCTTATTTCGGTGGCCAAAATTTCCAGTTATGGAAAAAGAGAATGAGTGCTTATCTCTTAGCACAAGGCCTACAAGTACAAAGAGTAGTCTTGCATGGATTTACACCAACCGTAGATGAGGAGAATCCTACAGCTGCAGAAATTAAAAACTTAGAAGCTGATGGAAAGGCAAGGAATGCTCTATATGCAGCTCTGTCAGAAAAAGAGAACTTTAAAGTTATAGACTGTGTTACTGCTCATGAAATATGGATTAAACTGATTAATATTCATGAGGGAGACATCAAGGTTAAGGAGGCAAAATTGCAGGTTCTTAGAAGTAAGTTTGAAGGTCTCAAGATGGGAGAAGGTGAAAACATTGAGGACTTCCTAAACAGAGTTGTTGAATTAGTTAGCTCAATGAGGGGTCTGGGTGAGAGTGTTGGAGATTCCAATATAGTTAAAAAGGTTCTTAGATCCCTACCAGCAAGATATGATTCTAAGGTTTCTGCTATAGAGGAGAGGGACCTAGATAAAGTGACATTAGATGAGCTACAAAGCACCTTTGTAGCATATGAAATGAGGATTTCAAATTCAAAGGAGGAGACGTCAAAGGCAGTCAAGGAGATAGCATTTAAAACAAAACACTCAAGGAAGCTAAAGGAGGAAAGCAGTGAAGATGAAGCAGCAGACAGTGATCTTGAAAGAATGATGGTGTTGATTTCAAGGAGTTTCAGAGGCCAGACTGGAAAGTACAAGGGAAAGTTGCCCTTAAAATGCTTCAATTGTGGCAAAATAGGCCACTTTGCAAGCAAGTGCTTCATGAAGAATAAGAGAACAGAAGATGAGGAAGCTGACAAGCCATCAGACAGGTGGCCTGAGCAGAAAGGAAAGAAGAAGATGAGCTTCAAATCAAGAAAAGGGAAAGCTTACAGAAAACGGAGCTACCTGAGCAAGAAGAAAAATGATAGCTCTGAGGAGGATGAAGAGACTGATGTCTCAGACAGTGAAGATGAGTCTGAAGCTGAAGAGGAGACTCTCATGGTGATGAAATCTTCAACTGTTTCATTAAAGGAGGATGCTGAACTAGAGAACCAATCAGCTGATGCTGAAGAAGTGGAGCTAGAGGAAGAACTGGAGTTTGCATACAACAAGATAGAGGAGCAGAAGAGATTGCACAAGAAGACAATGAAGACAATGAAGGAGATGGAAAAGGTCATCTTGAGCAGTCAAGAAGAAAACTCAATACTGGAGAATAGAGTAATTGAATTGGAGCAGGAACTGATTCCCATACAAAATGAAGCTGAGGTTCACAAAAATTGTACAAGAGAAAAGATGGAACTTCAAAAGACATGTGAAACCTTGGTAGAAAAGCTAGATGCCACCACTGCCGAACTAGAGGATGCAACAAGAAAGATAGAAGATCTGCTGTCTCAACAAACTGTGATCAAAGCTGAAGAAATGACTGATGGAACTACTGTAGAATCAAAATTGAAAGGAAAGCTGGAGCTTCAGTCAAGCAAAACTGAGCCTGGTGAATCCTCAAGGAGCAAAGAAGTGGCTGCAAAAACTGAAGAAGCCACAAGGAAGTTAGATGAGTGCCTCAGCAAGCAGAGATCTCATTCAGAAGGGAAGAAAGGTCTTGGTTATGAAGGAGATAAAAAATCAGAAGGACAACCAGCTGCAACAACCAAGAAGACTGTTACCTTTGTCAAAGAAGGTTCAATTTGTGTTGCTGGTGTAAAGGCAGGAACTAGTTTTGTTGATTCTAAGAAGATGGAAATTTCTAATGGATCAAGAAAGTCTACTGAGCAAAATGAAAGACTGCACGAGCTGAGGGGGAGGCAATCTATGTATCAAAGAAGCCTGCTCAAAAGTAGAAGGCTGATTGCTGGAGTATGTTTCACCTGTGGAGAATCAGGTCACTATGCAGCAAATTGCTGGAGGAAGGTATTCTGGAGATTTGGAGGAAGAACAATGCAGTCAAGAGGATGGAATAGAAAAGAGTATTATCATCAAAGAAGCCTAAGTACTTCAAGAAGGATCCCTGAAGCTGAAATCAGAAAAGGCCATATCATACAACCTGGAGAAGTGTATCAGAAATTGAATGTCTGGTGCAGATGCAGATTGCCAAATAAGAGAAGCAAGTGGTCGGAAGAAGTGAATAGCAGGAGAGCCCAGCCACTGCAACAAGCTACAAATAGAAGAAACTTTGCAGCAGGAACAAGAAGAAACCAAGCAGATTACACAAGAAGAAATCAGTCTCTAATGCAGCCACTTAATCTGAGAAACAGATTTCAAATTTTTGAAGGGTTAGAAGAGAATGATCACTGGAGCTGCAGCAGGAGCAATCAGAGATTGAATGAACAGCAAGGCATACCAGCAGCAAGAAAAATTTGGAGGAAGAAACACAGATTTGAAGAAGCTTGCATTGCTGAAGTTGCACTGAAAACAAAAGCTAAGGAAGCCCAATGGATCATTGACAGTGGGTGCACAAGCCATATGACTGGAGACAAAACTCTACTGAGAAACACAAAAGAAGTTGAAAGAGGGTTTGTCAAGTTTGCAGATAAGAGTGGGTTAAAGATCAAGGCTGTTGGAGAAGCCACCATTGGATCAGAAAAGTTCAAATCTAAGGAGGTGCTGTTTGTAGAAGGGCTGAAGTACAACTTGCTGAGTGTAAGACAACTGTGTGACAATGGTTTCAAAGTAGACTTCTCAAAAAATGGCTGTTTCATCAAAGACTGCAAGACTGGAGAAATCATGGCCAAAGGAATAAGAGACAACAAGGATTTATATCTCATAGATGTGAAGGAAAAGTTGTGCATGCTAAGCAAAATGGATGAAAATACGCTTTGGCATTGCAGGCTTGGACACTTAAATCAAAAGAGCATGAGAAGCCTGGTGAAGTGCAATGCAGTGTTAAACCTCCCTGTACTGAAGAGGGACAACAGCACTTGTGACTCATGCCAAAAAGGGAAATTTGCAAAGCTTTCTCACAAGTCCAAGGAGCATAGAACCTCTAAGCCATTGGAGCTAGTTCACACTGATGTATGTGGACCAATGAAAAGAAAATGTACAGGTAAAGAGATGTATTTTATTCTTTTTGTGGATGACTTCACTAGGATGATGTGCATCATGCACATGAAGCAAAAGAGTGAAGCCTTCAACTGTTTCAAAAGATTTCAAAAACTGGCAGAAAACCAGCATGGAAGGAAGATCAAAGTTTTGAGATCAGATAATGGAGGAGAGTTTACCTCGCAGGAATTTGAAGAATACTTGGAGGAAATGGGAATCAAACATCAAGTCTCAAGTCCTCACACTCCCCAGCAAAATGGAGTTGTAGAGAGGAAAAATAGAAGTGTGATTGAGATGGCAAGAACCATGCTGTTGGAGCACAATACTCCAAAGCACTTCTGGAAGGAAGCCACAATGGCAGCTGTGCATGTACAAAATAGAACCATGTTGAGGCCAAACACTGAAAAGACACCATATGAACTTTGGCATGGTCACAAGCCAAATGTGAAGTACTTTAGAGTTTTTGGCAGCAAATGCTTCATCAAGAACAAGGAGCAAAGCCTTGGAAAATTTGAAGAGAGGGCTGATGAGGGCATTTTCCTTGGTTACTCAAATAAGAGCAAGGCTTACAAGGTTTATAACAAGAGGCTGGATAAGATTATGGAAAGCTATGATGTGAAAGTGGTTGAGGAAGTCAAGATGAAAGCCACTGATCCTGAAAATTTTCTGGATCACTTAGATGACTTAGAGAGCCAAGATGAGGCAGACCTGGAGCTGAAATCAGCTACTGAGGAGACTGATGCAGAAGGATCAGAGACAGAAGTTACAGAAGGCCTGGAAATAGCAAAAAGAAAGTACAACAAGAGAATTGACAAGATGCCTATCATTGGAGACCCCAAAGCTCCAGTAAGAACAAGAAGGCAACTGAAAAGTATGGTTGCAACTGCCCTACTGTCTCAAGTTGAGCCAAGGTCAATAGAGGAAGCCCTGGAGGACCAGTCATGGCTGCAAGCCATGAATGAAGAGCTGGACCAAATTGAGAAAAACCAAACTTGGGAGCTCGTGGATAGGCCAGCAAACAAAAATGTGATAGGCACAAAATGGGTGTTCAGGAACAAGTTGAATGAGGAAGGAAAGGTTGTAAAGAATAAGGCAAGGCTTGTGTGCAAAGGATACTCTCAAATTGAAGGAATAGATGTGGATGAAACCTTTGCCCCAGTAGCAAGGCTTGAAGCCATAAGAATGTTTTTGGCAGTGGCTTCAGCAAGAAGCTACAAGGTCTTCCAAATGGATGTTAAATCTGCCTTCTTGAATGGAAATCTGGAAGAAGAAGTGTACATTGAGCAACCGGATGGTTTTCTAGTTTGTGAAGATGAAAACAAGGTGTGCAAGCTCAAAAAGGCACTCTATGGATTAAAACAAGCCCCAAGAGCATGGTACTCAAGGCTGGACAGCTACCTGAAGAATCTGAATTTCAGAAAAAGTTGCATAAATATCAATTTATATGTCCTTGATGGAAAGGGTGGACAGTTAATAGCCATAGTCTATGTTGATGACATAATATTTGGAGGAGATAAGGAGCAGCTGTGCCATGAATTTGCTAGAAAGATGCAAGAAGAGTTTGAAATGTCCATGATAGGAGAGCTATCATTTTTCCTTGGACTACAGATTCATCAAAAAGCAACTGGAATATTTATCTCTCAAACCAAGTATACCAAAGAAGTGCTGAAGAAATTTGGTATGACTGATGCTAAGCCAATGTCTACACCCATGGCAACTAACTGCAAGCTGAGCAAGGATGAAAAAGGAGCTGAAGCTGATCAAAGTCTATACAGAAGCATGATAGGAAGCTTATTGTACTTAACAGCAACAAGGCCTGATATTACCTTTGCTGTCTGCCAAGCTGCTAGATACCAGGCAAATCCAAAGAGTTCTCATATGATTGCACTAAAGAGGGTGCTAAGATACTTGCAAGGGACAGTAGATTATGGTCTGTGGTATGCAAGGAAAGGAAGCTTGGGATTAAGAAGCTTCACTGATGCTGATTGGGCAGGAAATGTTGATGACAGGAGATCCACTTCAGGAGGAGTATTCTTTCTTGGTAATAGATGTGTGAGCTGGTTAAGCAAGAAGCAAGAAAGTATAGCCTTAAGCACTGCTGAAGCCGAGTACATAGCAGCAACCAAGGCATGCACTCAAGCTATATGGATGAGATCTGAACTGCAAAATCTTAAAGAAGAAGTTCCCCTGCCACTGATAATTCTTTGTGACAACAAAAGTGCCATTGATTTGTCAAAGAATTCAGTGCAGCACTCGAGAGCCAAACATATAGAAATCAAGTATCACTTCATAAAGGACAAGGTTGAGAAAGGAGAAATTATGCTAAAGTATGTTCCCACAGCTAAACAAATAGCTGATGTAATGACAAAGCCTCTTCCAGCCGAGATGTTTGAAACTTTGAGGATGCAAATGGGAGTGCAGTCCTCCTTCTCATGCTGAATCAGTTGAGCATCCCCAAATCCCTTTGAAATTGGTTGTCAAAGGGGGAGAGATAGCCGCAGCAGCCGGCCAGACGCAGCAGTATTATCCTTGGGAGAGAAGGACGTTGGAAAAAGCTCTATGCAGGGGGAGTTTACTATGAAGAAGAATAAGGCTCAGGGGGAGCTTAGCACTGAGTTGACTGATTGGCTGCAAATGTGGTTGCCAACAATTCCAAAGGGGGAGATTGTTGAGCCATTGGAGCCGCTACAATGGAGCTGAATCAGTAAGGATGTCATAAGCTGCTACAATGAAGCTTTCTTAGCCTTTGTTAAAGTCCAATGTTTTGTTGTAATTGTTGCAACCACATTGTGACAAATCTGTGAATTACCAAGGCAATAATGGACTGAGTTCATGAGGTTTGAAAGCATTTTATCTGGACAAAATCTCAGCAAGAAGCCGATGAATAAACTGAAGTGCCAAAATGAGAAGGAAGTGTACTGTTGGCATATCAGATCAAAGGCCACACAGATCAGATCAAAGGCAGTGCGTATCAGATCAAAGGAAGTGAAGATCAGATCAAAGGCAGTACGTATCAGATCAAAGGAAGTGAAGATCAGATCAAATTCTCAAGGGATTGCTCAGCAGCTTGGTTTCACAGAAGCAAGGCAAGTCAGCAACAAAACATATTTGCAGCAGAAGAGAACAACTCAAGGCTGGAGAGCTAGAGCAGACACCTAAGAAGCTGAAGTCAAGGACGGCTAGTGAATCACACCTCAAACGCGCGACTCTAAAAGTCTCTCAAAGATTCAGAAGACGCAGGAGCATCATGTTGAAGTATCTAGCAATCCTGTGAGCGAGCAGAAATACAAAAGAATCAAGCAGTGCCCGATCAGAAGAACTGCAGGAGCTACATGGATGGTTCTGAGTTGCTGGACAGAACGTTGTGACATGAAGGCTAACATCAGATCAACTGCAAGCTAACATCAGATCAACCGAAGGCTAACATCAGATCAACTGCAAGCTAACATCAGATCAACCGAAGGCTAACATCAGATCAACTGCAAGCTAACATCAGATCAACCGAAGGCTAACATCAGATCAACTGCAAGCTAACATCAGATCAACCGAAGGCTAACATCAGATCAACTGCAAGCTAACATCAGATCAACCGAAGCGCGACATCAGATCAAATGCCGCACACATCAGATCAGCTATAAGCTAAGATCAGATCACTTCTGCTGTTTCAAAATATCTAAGACAAGCTACTCGAGAAGTATGAAGGAGTACAGTCAGCAATATGACATGGCAAGCAAGTTGCAACTCAAAAGGTTGAAAATGGATTATTTGAATCTTGAGCCGCCTTTCGTGTATGATGTGCTGACACACTGCACGGTAGGGCACAGTTTTTCTTCTGGGAAAAAGAAGATAGAGTGCGGTAGATAATAAAAAAAAAAACGGGCATATGAGTAGGTGTGGTAGGTACAACAACTGTAGAACGGAGGATAAACCTAAAAAAGTGGGCAGGCAAGAAAAAAAAAACAGAGAGAGAGATGAGCAACAAAAAGGATGTGTGCTGAACCGAACGAAACCGAGAAAAGGGAGAAGTAAAAGAGTGAGAGCTGCAAAAAGGATGATATGAGAAATACAAGAGAGAAAGAAACAGTCAGCTGCACAAGGAGAAGCTGAAGCTTTGGAGAAGCAGAAGTCAAGGAGAAGAAGAAGCTGAGGAGGAGCAGAAAAAGGGAAGACTGAAACTAAGATCAAAGATGATGCAGAATCGGGAGAACTGACCCTGAGGTTGCAGCTTCAGGTGGTAAGCCTAGAACACTATCAAACTTCTTTCATTAAGTGATTTTGAAAGATATTTGTGTAGAAAAGGCAGTACAATAGAGGTTTATATGTTGTTGTTTTAGTTGATGAACTTGTAGAGGTAGTGAACCTCAATGTGTTGAGCAGTGAGCTCTTGTTTATGTTGCTTACGGTCAGTGAGGCCAGAGCTGAATGATTCCGTGATAGTGAAGATTGACAGGAGTGAATCTGTCCGTGGATGTAGATCATTTGATCGAACCACGTAAAAATCCCCCTTGCACATTTACTGCTTTGAGTGTGTCTTGACTGGTGTGGTGTTCTCAAACTGTAAGCTTGAACAGGATTGTTGTGGTTGTGTAAGTGAACCCTCCTTGAGTGAGTCCATCTAAGCCAAGAACGTGAGTTCAACAATAAGCTCTAACTGAGCTAACATTTGAGAGGGAATCCTTTAGTTGAAAGAAAAATTGATAAAGTGTTGATTCACCCCCCCCTCTCAACACTTGACACGATCCAACAAAAAACTCTACCTATTCCATATACCAAAACATCAATAGCTCATCAAAACACAAATATGAACTTCAAAATCAAAATTCTACCTATTCCATATACCAAAACATCAATACCTCATCAAAAACACAAATATGAACTTCAAAATCTCAATTCTACCTATTCCATATACCAAAACATCATTGAATAACTCACCAAAACACAAATATGAAATGCAAGATCACAATTCTACCTATTCCATATACCAAAATATCAATAACTCATCAAAACACAAATATGAACTTCAAAATAAAAAGTCTACCTATTCCATATACCAAAACATCAATAGCTCATCAAAACACAAATATGAACTTCAAAATCACAATTCTACCTATTCCATATACCAAAACATCAATTACTCATCAAAACACAAATATGAACTTCACAATAAAAACTCTACCTATTCCATATACCAAAACATCAATAGCTCATCAAAACACAAATATGAACTTCAAAATCACAATTCTACCTATTCCATATACCAAAACATCACTAACTCATCAAAACAGAAATATGAACTTCACAATAAAAATTCTACCTATTCCATATACCAAAACATCAATAACTCATCAAAACACAAATATGACCTTCAAAATCACAATTCTACCTATTCCATATACCAAAACATCAATTACTCATCAAAACACAAATATGAACTTCACAATAAAAACTCTACCTATTCCATATACCAAAACATCAATAGCTCATCAAAACACAAATATGAACTTCAAAATCAAAATTCTACCTATTCCATATACCAAAACATCAATAACTCATCAAAAACACAAATATGAACTTCAAAATCTCAATTCTACCTATTCCATATACCAAAACATCATTGAATAACTCACCAAAACACAAATATGAAATGCAAGATCACAATTCTACCTATTCCATATACCAAAATATCAATAACTCATCAAAACACAAATATGAACTTCAAAATAAAAATTCTACCTATTCCATATACCAAAACATCAATAGCTCATCAAAACACAAATATGAACTTCAAAATCACAATTCTACCTATTCCATATACCAAAACATCAATTACTCATCAAAACACAAATATGAACTTCACAATAAAAACTCTACCTATTCCATATACCAAAACATCAATAGCTCATCAAAACACAAATAAGAACTTCAAAATCACAATTCTACCTATTCCATATACCAAAACATCAATTACTCATAAAACACAAATATGAACTTCACAATCTCAATTCTACCTATTCCATATACCAAAACATCATTGAATAACTCATCAAAACACAAATATGAAATGCAAGATCACAATTCTACCTATTCCATATATCAAAACATCAATAACTCATCAAAACACAAATATGACCTTCAAAATCACAATTCTACCTATTCCATATACCAAAACATCAATTACTCATCAAAACACAAATATGAACTTCACAATAAAAACTCTACCTATTCCATATACCAAAACATCAATAGCTCATCAAAACACAAATATGAACTTCAAAATCAAAATTCTACCTATTCCATATACCAAAACATCAATAACTCATCAAAAACACAAATATGAACTTCAAAATCTCAATTCTACCTATTCCATATACCAAAACATCATTGAATAACTCACCAAAACACAAATATGAAATGCAAGATCACAATTCTACCTATTCCATATACCAAAATATCAATAACTCATCAAAACACAAATATGAACTTCAAAATAAAAATTCTACCTATTCCATATACCAAAACATCAATAGCTCATCAAAACACAAATATGAACTTCAAAATCACAATTCTACCTATTCCATATACCAAAACATCAATTACTCATCAAAACACAAATATGAACTTCACAATAAAAACTCTACCTATTCCATATACCAAAACATCAATAGCTCATCAAAACACAAATAAGAACTTCAAAATCACAATTCTACCTATTCCATATACCAAAACATCAATTACTCATCAAAACACAAATATGAACTTCACAATAAAAATTCTACCTATTCCATATACCAAAACATCCATAGCTCATCAAAACACAGATATGAACTGCAAAATCACAATTCTATCTATTCCATATACCAAAACATCAATAACTCATCAAAACAGAAATATGAACTTCACAATAAAAATTCTTCCTATTCCATATACCAAAACATCAATCACTCATCAAAACACAAATATGAACTTCAAATCACAATTCTACCTATTCCATATACCAAAACATCAATGAATAACTAATCAAAAAACAAATATGAACTTCAAAATCACAATTCTACCTATTCCATATACCAAAACATCAATAACTGATCAAAACACAAATATGAACTTCAAAACACAATTTCTATCTATTCCATATACCAAAACATCAATAACTCATCAAAAACACAAATATGAACTTCAAAATCTCAATTCTACCTATTCCATATTCCAAAACATGATTGAATAACTCACCAAAACACAACTATGAAATGCAAGATCACAATTCTACCTATTCCATATACCAAAACATCAATCACTCATCAAAACACAAATATGAACTTCAAATCACAATTCTACCTATTCCATATACCAAAACATCAATGAATAACTAATCAAAAAACAAATATGAACTTCAAAATCACAATTCTACCTATTCCATATACCAAAACATCAATAACTGATCAAAACACAAATATGAACTTCAAAACACAATTTCTATCTATTCCATATACCAAAACATCAATAACTCATCAAAACACAAATATGAACTTCAAAAAACAATTTCTACCTATTCCATATACCGAAACATCAATTAATAACTCATCAAAACACAAATATGAACTTCAAAATCACAATTCTACCTATCCCATATACCAAAACATCAATCAATAACTCATCAAAACACAAATATGAACTTCAAAAAACAATTTCTACCTATTCCATATACCAAAACATCAATTAATAACTCAACAAAACACAAATACGAACTTCAAAATCACAATTCTACCTATCCCATATACCAAAACATCAATCACTCATCAAAACACAAATATGAACTTCAAAATCACAATTCTACCTATTCCATATAACAAAACATAATATAACTCATCAAAACACAAATATTACTTCAAATCACAATTCTACCTAATTCACATACCAAAACATCAATAACTCATCAAAACACAAATATGAACTTCAAAATCTCAATTCTACCTATTCCATATACCAAAACATCATTGAATAACTCATCAAAACACAAATATGAAATGCAAGATCACAATTCTACCTATTCCATATATCAAAACATCAATAACTCATCAAAACACAAATATGAACTTCAAAATCACAATTCTACCTATTCCATATACCAAAACATCAATTACTCATCAAAACACAAATATGAACTTCACAATAAAAACTCTACCTATTCCATATACCAAAACATCAATAGCTCATCAAAACACAAATATGAACTTCAAAATCACAATTCTACCTATTCCATATACCAAAACATCAATAACTCATCAAAAACACAAATATGAACTTCAAAATCTCAATTCTACCTATTCCATATACCAAAACATCATTGAATAACTCACCAAAACACAAATATGAAATGCAAGATCACAATTCTACCTATTCCATATACCAAAACATTAATAACTCATCAAAACACAAATATGAACTTCAAAATAAAAATTTTACCTATTCCATATACCAAAACATCAATAGCTCATCAAAACACAAATATGAACTTCAAAATCACAATTCTACCTATTCCATATAACAAAACATAATATAACTCATCAAAACACAAATATTACTTCAAATCACAATTCTACCTATTTCACATACCAAAACATCAATAACTCATCAAAACACAAATATGAACTTCAAAATCTCAATTCTACCTATTCCATATACCAAAACATCATTGAATAACTCATCAAAACACAAATATGAAATGCAAGATCATAATTCTACCTATTCCATATATCAAAACATCAATAACTCATCAAAACACAAATATGACCTTCAAAATCACAATTCTACCTATTCCATATACCAAAACATCAATTACTCATCAAAACACAAATATGAACTTCAAATCACAATTCTACCTATTCCATATACCAAAACATCAATGAATAACTAATCAAAAAACAAATATGAACTTCAAAATCACAATTCTACCTATTCCATATACCAAAACATCAATAACTGATCAAAACACAAATATGAACTTCAAAACACAATTTCTATCTATTCCATATACCAAAACATCAATAACTCATCAAAACACAAATATGAACTTCAAAAAACAATTTCTACCTATTCCATATACCAAAACATCAATTAATAACTCAACAAAACACAAATATGAACTTCAAAATCACAATTCTACCTATCCCATATACCAAAACATCAATCACTCATCAAAACACAAATATGAACTTCAAAATCACAATTCTACCTATTCCATATAACAAAACATAATATAACTCATCAAAACACAAATATTACTTCAAATCACAATTCTACCTATTTCACATACCAAAACATCAATAACTCATCAAAACACAAATATGAACTTCAAAATCTCAATTCTACCTATTCCATATACCAAAACATCATTGAATAACTCATCAAAACACAAATATGAAATGCAAGATCACAATTCTACCTATTCCATATATCAAAACATCAATAACTCATCAAAACACAAATATGACCTTCAAAATCACAATTCTACCTATTCCATATACCAAAACATCAATTACTCATCAAAACACAAATATGAACTTCACAATAAAAACTCTACCTATTCCATATACCAAAACATCAATAGCTCATCAAAACACAAATATGAACTTCAAAATCAAAATTCTACCTATTCCATATACCAACACATCAATACCTCATCAAAAACACAAATATGAACTTCAAAATCTCAATTCTACCTATTCCATATACCAAAACATCATTGAATAACTCACCAAAACACAAATATGAAATGCAAGATCACAATTCTACCTATTCCATATACCAAAATATCAATAACTCATCAAAACACAAATATGAACTTCAAAATAAAAATTCTACCTATTCCATATACCAAAACATCAATAGCTCATCAAAACACAAATATGAACTTCAAAATCACAATTCTACCTATTCCATATACCAAAACATCAATTACTCATCAAAACACAAATATGAACTTCACAATAAAAACTCTACCTATTCCATATACCAAAACATCAATAGCTCATCAAAACACAAATATGAACTTCAAAATCACAATTCTACCTATTCCATATACCAAAACATCATTAACTCATCAAAACAGAAATATGAACTTCACAATAAAAATTCTACCTATTCCATATACCAAAACATCAATTACTCATCAAAACACAAATATGAACTTCACAATAAAAACTCTACCTATTCCATATACCAAAACATCAATAGCTCATCAAAAAACAAATATGAACTTGAAAATCACAATTCTACCTATTCCATATACCAAAACATCAATAACTGATCAAAACACAAATATGAACTTCAAAACACAATTTCTATCTATTCCATATACCAAAACATCAATAACTCATCAAAACACAAATATGAACTTCAAAAAACAATTTCTACCTATTCCATATACCAAAACATCAATTAATAACTCATCAAAACACAAATATGAACTTCAAAATCACAATTCTACCTATCCCATATACCAAAACATCAATCAATAACTCATCAAAACACAAATTTGAACTTCAAAAAACAATTTCTACCTATTCCATATACCAAAACATCAATTAATAACTCAACAAAACACAAATATGAACTTCAAAATCACAATTCTACCTATCCCATATACCAAAACATCAATCACTCATCAAAACACAAATATGAACTTCAAAATCACAATTCTACCTATTCCATATAACAAAACATAATATAACTCATCAAAACACAAATATTACTTCAAATCACAATTCTACCTATTTCACATACCAAAACATCAATAACTCATCAAAACACAAATATGAACTTCAAAATCTCAATTCTACCTATTCCATATACCAAAACATCATTGAATAACTCATCAAAACACAAATATGAAATGCAAGATCACAATTCTACCTATTCCATATATCAAAACATCAATAACTCATCAAAACACAAATATGACCTTCAAAATCACAATTCTACCTATTCCATATACCAAAATATCAATTACTCATCAAAACACAAATATGAACTTCACAATAAAAACTCTACCTATTCCATATACCAAAACATCAATAGCTCATCAAAACACAAATATGAACTTCAAAATCAAAATTCTACCTATTCCATATACCAAAACATCAATAACTCATCAAAAACACAAATATGAACTTCAAAATCTCAATTCTACCTATTCCATATACCAAAACATCATTGAATAACTCACCAAAACACAAATATGAAATGCAAGATCACAATTCTACCTATTCCATATACCAAAATATCAATAACTCATCAAAACACAAATATGAACTTCAAAATAAAAATTCTACCTATTCCATATACCAAAACATCAATAGCTCATCAAAACACAAATATGAACTTCAAAATCACAATTCTACCTATTCCATATACCAAAACATCAATTACTCATCAAAACACAAATATGAACTTCACAATAAAAACTCTACCTATTCCATATACCAAAACATCAATAGCTCATCAAAACACAAATAAGAACTTCAAAATCACAATTCTACCTATTCCATATACCAAAACATCAATCACTCATCAAAACACAAATATGAACTTCACAATAAAAATTCTACCTATTCCATATACCAAAACATCCATAGCTCATCAAAACACAGATATGAACTGCAAAATCACAATTCTACCTATTCCATATACCAAAACATCAATAACTCATCAAAACAGAAATATGAACTTCACAATAAAAATTCTTCCTATTCCATATACCAAAACATCAATCACTCATCAAAACACAAATATGAACTTCAAATCACAATTCTACCTATTCCATATACCAAAACATCAATAACTCATCAAAACACAAATATGAACTTCAAAAAACAATTTCTACCTATTCCATATACCAAAACATCAATTAATAACTCAACAAAACACAAATATGAACTTCAAAATCACAATTCTACCTATCCCATATACCAAAACATCAATCACTCATCAAAACACAAATATGAACTTCAAAATCACAATTCTACCTATTCCATATAACAAAACATAATATAACTCATCAAAACACAAATATTACTTCAAATCACAATTCTACCTATTTCACATACCAAAACATCAATAACTCATCAAAACACAAATATGAACTTCAAAATCTCAATTCTACCTATTCCATATACCAAAACATCATTGAATAACTCATCAAAACACAAATATGAAATGCAAGATCACAATTCTACCTATTCCATATATCAAAACATCAATAACTCATCAAAACACAAATATGACCTTCAAAATCACAATTCTACCTATTCCATATACCAAAACATCAATTACTCATCAAAACACAAATATGAACTTCACAATAAAAACTCTACCTATTCCATATACCAAAACATCAATAGCTCATCAAAACACAAATATGAACTTCAAAATCAAAATTCTACCTATTCCATATACCAACACATCAATACCTCATCAAAAACACAAATATGAACTTCAAAATCTCAATTCTACCTATTCCATATACCAAAACATCATTGAATAACTCACCAAAACACAAATATGAAATGCAAGATCACAATTCTACCTATTCCATATACCAAAATATCAATAACTCATCAAAACACAAATATGAACTTCAAAATAAAAATTCTACCTATTCCATATACCAAAACATCAATAGCTCATCAAAACACAAATATGAACTTCAAAATCACAATTCTACCTATTCCATATACCAAAACATCAATTACTCATCAAAACACAAATATGAACTTCACAATAAAAACTCTACCTATTCCATATACCAAAACATCAATAGCTCATCAAAACACAAATATGAACTTCAAAATCACAATTCTACCTATTCCATATACCAAAACATCATTAACTCATCAAAACAGAAATATGAACTTCACAATAAAAATTCTACCTATTCCATATACCAAAACATCAATTACTCATCAAAACACAAATATGAACTTCACAATAAAAACTCTACCTATTCCATATACCAAAACATCAATAGCTCATCAAAAAACAAATATGAACTTGAAAATCACAATTCTACCTATTCCATATACCAAAACATCAATAACTGATCAAAACACAAATATGAACTTCAAAACACAATTTCTATCTATTCCATATACCAAAACATCAATAACTCATCAAAACACAAATATGAACTTCAAAAAACAATTTCTACCTATTCCATATACCAAAACATCAATTAATAACTCATCAAAACACAAATATGAACTTCAAAATCACAATTCTACCTATCCCATATACCAAAACATCAATCAATAACTCATCAAAACACAAATTTGAACTTCAAAAAACAATTTCTACCTATTCCATATACCAAAACATCAATTAATAACTCAACAAAACACAAATATGAACTTCAAAATGACAATTCTACCTATCCCATATACCAAAACATCAATCACTCATCAAAACACAAATATGAACTTCAAAATCACAATTCTACCTATTCCATATAACAAAACATAATATAACTCATCAAAACACAAATATTACTTCAAATCACAATTCTACCTATTTCACATACCAAAACATCAATAACTCATCAAAACACAAATATGAACTTCAAAATCTCAATTCTACCTATTCCATATACCAAAACATCATTGAATAACTCATCAAAACACAAATATGAAATGCAAGATCACAATTCTACCTATTCCATATATCAAAACATCAATAACTCATCAAAACACAAATATGACCTTCAAAATCACAATTCTACCTATTCCATATACCAAAATATCAATTACTCATCAAAACACAAATATGAACTTCACAATAAAAACTCTACCTATTCCATATACCAAAACATCAATAGCTCATCAAAACACAAATATGAACTTCAAAATCAAAATTCTACCTATTCCATATACCAAAACATCAATAACTCATCAAAAACACAAATATGAACTTCAAAATCTCAATTCTACCTATTCCATATACCAAAACATCATTGAATAACTCACCAAAACACAAATATGAAATGCAAGATCACAATTCTACCTATTCCATATACCAAAATATCAATAACTCATCAAAACACAAATATGAACTTCAAAATAAAAATTCTACCTATTCCATATACCAAAACATCAATAGCTCATCAAAACACAAATATGAACTTCAAAATCACAATTCTACCTATTCCATATACCAAAACATCAATTACTCATCAAAACACAAATATGAACTTCACAATAAAAACTCTACCTATTCCATATACCAAAACATCAATAGCTCATCAAAACACAAATAAGAACTTCAAAATCACAATTCTACCTATTCCATATACCAAAACATCAATCACTCATCAAAACACAAATATGAACTTCACAATAAAAATTCTACCTATTCCATATACCAAAACATCCATAGCTCATCAAAACACAGATATGAACTGCAAAATCACAATTCTACCTATTCCATATACCAAAACATCAATAACTCATCAAAACAGAAATATGAACTTCACAATAAAAATTCTTCCTATTCCATATACCAAAACATCAATCACTCATCAAAACACAAATATGAACTTCAAATCACAATTCTACCTATTCCATATACCAAAACATCAATAACTCATCAAAACAGAAATATGAACTTCACAATAAAAATTCTACCTAGTCCATATACCAAAACATCAATTACTCATCAAAACACAAATATGAACTTCACAATAAAAACTCTACCTATTCCATATACCAAAACATCAATAGCTCATCAAAAAACAAATATGAACTTCAAAATCACAATTGTACCTATTCCGTATACCAAAACATCAATAACTGATCAAAACACAAATATGAACTTCAAAACACAATTTCTATCTATTCCATATACCAAAACATCAATAACTCATCAAAACACAAATATGAACTTCAAAAAACAATTTCTACCTATTCCATATACCAAAACATCAATTAATAACTCATCAAAACACAAATATGAACTTCAAAATCACAATTCTACCTATCACATATACCAAAACATCAATCAATAACTCATCAAAACACAAATATGAACTTCAAAAAACAATTTCTACCTATTCCATATACCAAAACATCAATTAATAACTCAACAAAACACAAATATGAACTTCAAAATCACAATTCTACCTATCCCATATACCAAAACATCAATCACTCATCAAAACACAAATATGAACTTCAAAATCACAATTCTACCTATTCCATATAACAAAACATAATATAACTCATCAAAACACAAATATTACTTCAAATCACAATTCTACCTATTTCACATACCAAAACATCAATAACTCATCAAAACACAAATATGAACTTCAAAATCTCAATTCTACCTATTCCATATACCAAAACATCATTGAATAACTCATCAAAACACAAATATGAAATGCAAGATCACAATTCTACCTATTCCATATATCAAAACATCAATAACTCATCAAAACACAAATATGACCTTCAAAATCACAATTCTACCTATTCCATATACCAAAACATCAATTACTCATCAAAACACAAATATGAACTTCACAATAAAAACTCTACCTATTCCATATACCAAAACATCAATAGCTCATCAAAACACAAATATGAACTTCAAAATCAAAATTCTACCTATTCCATATACCAACACATCAATACCTCATCAAAAACACAAATATGAACTTCAAAATCTCAATTCTACCTATTCCATATACCAAAACATCATTGAATAACTCACCAAAACACAAATATGAAATGCAAGATCACAATTCTACCTATTCCATATACCAAAATATCAATAACTCATCAAAACACAAATATGAACTTCAAAATAAAAATTCTACCTATTCCATATACCAAAACATCAATAGCTCATCAAAACACAAATATGAACTTCAAAATCACAATTCTACCTATTCCATATACCAAAACATCAATTACTCATCAAAACACAAATATGAACTTCACAATAAAAACTCTACCTATTCCATATACCAAAACATCAATAGCTCATCAAAACACAAATATGAACTTCAAAATCACAATTCTACCTATTCCATATACCAAAACATCATTAACTCATCAAAACAGAAATATGAACTTCACAATAAAAATTCTACCTATTCCATATACCAAAACATCAATTACTCATCAAAACACAAATATGAACTTCACAATAAAAACTCTACATATTCCATATACCAAAACATCAATAGCTCATCAAAAAACAAATATGAACTTGAAAATCACAATTCTACCTATTCCATATACCAAAACATCAATAACTGATCAAAACACAAATATGAACTTCAAAACACAATTTCTATCTATTCCATATACCAAAACATCAATAACTCATCAAAACACAAATATGAACTTCAAAAAACAATTTCTACCTATTCCATATACCAAAACATCAATTAATAACTCATCAAAACACAAATATGAACTTCAAAATCACAATTCTACCTATCCCATATACCAAAACATCAATCAATAACTCATCAAAACACAAATTTGAACTTCAAAAAACAATTTCTACCTATTCCATATACCAAAACATCAATTAATAACTCAACAAAACACAAATATGAACTTCAAAATCACAATTCTACCTATCCCATATACCAAAACATCAATCACTCATCAAAACACAAATATGAACTTCAAAATCACAATTCTACCTATTCCATATAACAAAACATAATATAACTCATCAAAACACAAATATTACTTCAAATCACAATTCTACCTATTTCACATACCAAAACATCAATAACTCATCAAAACACAAATATGAACTTCAAAATCTCAATTCTACCTATTCCATATACCAAAACATCATTGAATAACTCATCAAAACACAAATATGAAATGCAAGATCACAATTCTACCTATTCCATATATCAAAACATCAATAACTCATCAAAACACAAATATGACCTTCAAAATCACAATTCTACCTATTCCATATACCAAAATATCAATTACTCATCAAAACACAAATATGAACTTCACAATAAAAACTCTACCTATTCCATATACCAAAACATCAATAGCTCATCAAAACACAAATATGAACTTCAAAATCAAAATTCTACCTATTCCATATACCAAAACATCAATAACTCATCAAAAACACAAATATGAACTTCAAAATCTCAATTCTACCTATTCCATATACCAAAACATCATTGAATAACTCACCAAAACACAAATATGAAATGCAAGATCACAATTCTACCTATTCCATATACCAAAATATCAATAACTCATCAAAACACAAATATGAACTTCAAAATAAAAATTCTACCTATTCCATATACCAAAACATCAATAGCTCATCAAAACACAAATATGAACTTCAAAATCACAATTCTACCTATTCCATATACCAAAACATCAATTACTCATCAAAACACAAATATGAACTTCACAATAAAAACTCTACCTATTCCATATACCAAAACATCAATAGCTCATCAAAACACAAATAAGAACTTCAAAATCACAATTCTACCTATTCCATATACCAAAACATCAATCACTTATCAAAACACAAATATGAACTTCACAATAAAAATTCTACCTATTCCATATACCAAAACATCCATAGCTCATCAAAACACAGATATGAACTGCAAAATCACAATTCTACCTATTCCATATACCAAAACATCAATAACTCATCAAAACAGAAATATGAACTTCACAATAAAAATTCTTCCTATTCCATATACCAAAACATCAATCACTCATCAAAACACAAATATGAACTTCAAATCACAATTCTACCTATTCCATATACCAAAACATCAATAACTCATCAAAACACAAATATGAACTTCAAAAAACAATTTCTACCTATTCCATATACCAAAACATCAATTAATAACTCAACAAAACACAAATATGAACTTCAAAATCACAATTCTACCTATCCCATATACCAAAACAACAATCACTCATCAAAACACAAATATGAACTTCAAAATCACAATTCTACCTATTCCATATAACAAAACATAATATAACTCATCAAAACACAAATATTACTTCAAATCACAATTCTACCTATTTCACATACCAAAACATCAATAACTCATCAAAACACAAATATGAACTTCAAAATCTCAATTCTACCTATTCCATATACCAAAACATCATTGAATAACTCATCAAAACACAAATATGAAATGCAAGATCACAATTCTACCTATTCCATATATCAAAACATCAATAACTCATCAAAACACAAATATGACCTTCAAAATCACAATTCTACCTATTCCATATACCAAAACATCAATTACTCATCAAAACACAAATATGAACTTCACAATAAAAACTCTACCTATTCCATATACCAAAACATCAATGGCTCATCAAAACACAAATATGAACTTCAAAATCAAAATTCTACCTATTCCATATACCAACACATCAATACCTCATCAAAAACACAAATATGAACTTCAAAATCTCAATTCTACCTATTCCATATACCAAAACATCATTGAATAACTCACCAAAACACAAATATGAAATGCAAGATCACAATTCTACCTATTCCATATACCAAAATATCAATAACTCATCAAAACACAAATATGAACTTCAAAATAAAAATTCTACCTATTCCATATACCAAAACATCAATAGCTCATCAAAACACAAATATGAACTTCAAAATCACAATTCTACCTATTCCATATACCAAAACATCAATTACTCATCAAAACACAAATATGAACTTCACAATAAAAACTCTACCTATTCCATATACCAAAACATCAATAGCTCATCAAAACACAAATATGAACTTCAAAATCACAATTCTACCTATTCCATATACCAAAACATCATTAACTCATCAAAACAGAAATATGAACTTCACAATAAAAATTCTACCTATTCCATATACCAAAACATCAATTACTCATCAAAACACAAATATGAACTTCACAATAAAAACTCTACCTATTCCATATACCAAAACATCAATAGCTCATCAAAAAACAAATATGAACTTGAAAATCACAATTCTACCTATTCCATATACCAAAACATCAATAACTGATCAAAACACAAATATGAACTTCAAAACACAATTTCTATCTATTCCATATACCAAAACATCAATAACTCATCAAAACACAAATATGAACTTCAAAAAACAATTTCTACCTATTCCATATACCAAAACATCAATTAATAACTCATCAAAACACAAATATGAACTTCAAAATCACAATTCTACCTATCCCATATACCAAAACATCAATCAATAACTCATCAAAACACAAATTTGAACTTCAAAAAACAATTTCTACCTATTCCATATACCAAAACTGTTGAGCCATTGGAGCTGCTACAATGAAGCTTTCTTAGCCTTTATTAAAGTCCAATGTTGTGTTGTAATTGTTGCAACCACATTGTGACAAATCTGTGAATTACTAAGGCAATAATGGACTGAGTTCATGAGGATTGTCTGGACAAAATCTCAGCAAGAAGCCGATGAATAAACTGAAGTGCCAAAATGAGAAGGAAGTGTACTGTTGGCACATCAGATCAAAGGCTACACAGATCAGATCAAGTTACGCGCACATCAGATCAAGTTACGCGCACATCAGATCAAAGGCTGCACAGACAAGTTACGCGCACATCAGATCAAAGGCTGCACAGATCAGATCAAGTTACGCGCACATCAGATCAAAGGCTGCACAGATCAGATCAAGTTACGCGCACAGCAGATCAAAGGCTGCACAGACAAGTTACGCGCACATCAGATCAAAGGCCACACAGATCAGATCAAGGGAAGTGAAGATCAGATCAAATGCAGTGCGCATCAGATCAAAGGATGCACACATCAGATCACATGCAGCACAAATCAGATCAAAGGAAGTGAAGATCAGATCAAATGCAGTGCGCATCAGATCAAAGGATACACATATCAGATCACATGCAGCACAAATCAGATCAACGGAAGTAAAGATCAGATCAAATTCTCAAGGGATTGCTCAGCAGCTTAGTTTCACAGAAGCAAGGCAAGTCAGCAACAAAACATATTTGCAGCAGAAGAGAACAACTCAAGGCTGGAGAGCTAGAGCAGACACCTAAGAAGCTGAAGTCAAGGACGGCTAGTGAATCACACCTCAAACGCGCGACTCTAAAAGTCTCCCAAAGATTCAGAAGACGCAGGAGCATCATGTTGAAGTATCTAGCAATCCGGTGAGCGAGCAGAAATACAAAAGAATCAAGAAGTGCCGATCAGAAGAACTGCAGGAGCTACATGGATGGTTCTGAGTTGCTGGACAGAACGTTGTGACATGAAGCTAACATCAGATCAACCGGAGGCTAACATCAGATCAACTGCAAGCTAACATCAGATCAACCGGAGGCTAACATCAGATCAACTGCAAGCTAACATCAGATCAACCGGAGGCTAACATCAGATCAACTGCAAGCTAACATCAGATCAACCGAAGGCTAACATCAGATCAACTGCAAGCTAACATCAGATCAACCGAAGGCTAACATCAGATCAACTGCATGCTAACATCAGATCAACCGAAGCGTGACATCAGATCAAATGCCGGGCACATCAGATCAGCTATAAGCTAAGATCAGATCACTTCTGCTGTTTCAACATATCTAAGACAAGCTACTCGAGAAAGTCTGAAGGAGTACAGTCAACAATATGACATGGCAAGCAAGTTGCAACTTAAAAAGGTTGAAAATGGATTATATGAATCTTGAGCCGCCTTCCGTGTAAGATATGCTGACACACCGCACGTAGGGCACAGTTTTTCTTCTGGGAAAAGAAACGGGCAGATGAGCAGGTGTGGTAGGCACAACAACTGCAGAATGCAGGATAAACCATATTGGGAGGAAAAACCCAAAGAGAGAGAAGGCACGAAAAGAAAGAAAAAGAGAGAGAGAGGAGCAGCAGCCAAGGTGAGTGCTGAACAGAACGAAACCGAGAAAAGGGAGGAGAAAAAGAGTGAGAGCAGAAAAAGATGATATGAGAAACACAAGAGAGAAAGAAACAGTCTGCTGCACAAGGAGAAGCTGAAGCGCTGGAGAGGCAGAAGTCAAGGAGAAGAAGAAGCTGAGGAGGAGCAGAATCGGGAGAACTGACCCTGAGATTGCAGCTTCAGGTGGTAAGCCTAGAACACTATCAAACGTCTTTCATTAAGTGATTTTGAAAGATATTTGTGTAGAAAAGGCAGCACAACAGAGATTTACATGTTATTGTTTTAGTTGATGAACTTGTAGAGGTAGTGAACCTCAATGTGTTGAGCAGTGAGCTCTTGTTTATGTTGCTTATGGTCAGTGAGGCCAGAGCTGAATGATTCTGTGATAGTGAAGATTGACAGGAGTGAATCTGTCCGTGGATGTAGATCATTTGATCGAACCACGTAAAAATCCCCCTTGCACATTTACTGCTTTGAGTGTGTCTTGACTGGAGTGGTATTATCAAACTGTAAGCTTGAACAGGAGTGTCATGGTTGTGTAAGTAAACCCTCCTTGAGTGATTGAATTGATCTGATATCTTCCTTGGTTGATCTGATGTCTTCCTTGGTTGATCTGATCTGCCAACAGTCCATCTAAGCCAAAACGTGAGTTCAACAATAAGCTCTAACTGAGCTAACATTTGAGAGGGAATCCTTTAGTTGAAAGAAAAATTGATAGAGTGTTGATTCACCCCCCCCTCTCAACACTTGACACGATCCAACAATTGGTATCAGAGCTAGGTTTGCTTTTGTCAAGTGATTGTTGAAACTTAAAACCAGCAGTAGAAATGGAGAATCAAGCAACAACTGTTAAGGGAGTTCCTTATTTCAGTGGCCAAAATTTCCAGTTATGGAAAAAGAGAATGAGTGCTTATCTCTTAGCACAAGGTCTACAAGTACAAAGAGTAGTCTTGCATGGATTTACACCAACCGTAGATGAGGAGAATCCTACAGCTGCAGAAATTAGAAACTTAGAAGCTGATGGAAAGGCAAGGAATGCTCTATATGCAGCTCTGTCAGAAAAAGAGAACTTTAAAGTTATAGACTGTGTTACTGCTCATGAAATATGGATTAAACTGATTAATATTCATGAGGGAGACATCAAGGTTAAGGAGGCAAAATTGCAGGTTCTTAGAAGTAAGTTTGAAGGTCTTAAGATGGGAGAAGGTGAAAACATTGAGGACTTTCTAAACAGAGTTGTTGAATTAGTTAGCTCAATAAGGGGTCTGGGTGAGAGTGTTGGAGATTCCAATATAGTTAAAAAGGTTCTTAGATCCCTACCAGCAAGATATGATTCTAAGGTCTCTGCTATAGAGGAGAGGGACCTAGATAGAGTGACATTAGATGAGCTGCAAAGCACCCTTGTAGCATATGAAATGAGGATTTCAAATTCAAAGGAGGAGATGGCATTTAAAACAAAACACTCAAGGAAGCTAAAGGAGGAAAGCAGTGAAGATGAAGCAGCAGACAGTGATCTTGAAAGAATGATGGTGCTGATTTCAAGGAGTTTTAGAGGCCAGACTGGAAAGTACAAGGGAAAGTTGCCCTTAAAATGCTTCAATTGTGGCAAAATAGGCCACTTTGCAAGCAAGTGCTTCATGAAGAACAAGAGAACAGAAGATGAGGAAGCTGACAAGCCATCAGACAGGTGGCCTGAGCAGAAAGGAAAGAAGAAGATGAGCTTCAAATCAAGAAAAGGGAAAGCTTACAGAAAACGGAGCTACCTGAGCAAGAAGAAAAATGATAGCTCTGAGGAGGATGAAGAGACTGATGTCTCAGACAGTGAAGATGAGTCTGAAGCTGAAGAGGAGACTCTCATGGTGATGAAATCTTCAACTGTTTCATTGAAGGAGGATGCTGAACTAGAGAACCAATCAGCTGATGATGAAGAAGTGGATCTAGAGGAAGAACTGAAGTTTGCATACAACAAGATAGAGGAGCAGAAGAGATTGCACAAGAAGACAATGAAGACAATGAAGGAGATGGAAAAGGTCATCTTGAGCAGTCAAGAAGAAAACTCAATACTGGAGAATAGAGTAACTGAATTGGAGCAGGAACTGATTCTCATGCAAAATGAAGCTGAGGTTCACAAAAATTGTACAAGAGAAAAGATGGAACTTCAAAAGACATGTGAAACCTTGGTAGAAAAGCTAGATGCCACCACTGCCGAACTAGAGGATGCAACAAGAAAGATAGAAGATCTGCTGTCTCAACAAACTGTGTTCAAAGCTGAAGAAATGACTGATGGAACTACTGTAGAATCAAAATTGAAAGGAAAGCTGGAGTTTCAGTCAAGTAAAACTGAGCCTGGTGAATTCTCAAGGAGCAAAGAAGTGGCTGCAAAAACTGAAGAAGCCACAAGGAAGTTAGATGAGTGCCTCAGCAAGCAGAGATCTTATTCAGAAGGGAAGAAAGGTCTTGGTTATGAAGGAAATCAAAAATTAGAAGGACAACCAGCTGCAACAACCAAGAAGACTGTTACCTTTGTCAAAGAAGGTTCAATTTGTGTTGCTGGTGTAAAGGCAGGAACTAGTTTTGTTGATGCTAAGAAGATGGAAATTTCTAATGGATCAAGAAAGTCTACTGAGCAAAATGAAAGATTGCACGAGCTGAGGGGGAGACAATCTATGTATCAAAGAAGCCTGCTCAAAAGTAGAAGGCTGATTGCTGGAGTATGTTTCACCTGTGGAGAATCAGGTCACTATGCAGCAAATTGCTGGAGGAAGGCATTCTGGAGATTTGGAGGAAGAACAATGCAGTCAAGAGGATGGAATAGAAAAGAGTATTATCATCAAAGAAGCCTAAGTACTTCAAGAAGGATCCCTGAAGCTGAAATCAGAAAAGGCCATATCATACAACCTGGAGAAGTGTATCAGAAATTGAATGTCTGGTGCAGATGCAGATTGCCAAATAAGAGAAGCAAGTGGTTTGAAGGAGTGAATAGCAGGAGAGCCCAGCCACTGCAACAAGCTACAAATAGAAGAAACTTTGCAGCAGAAACAAGAAGAAACCAAGCAGATTACACAAGAAGAAATCAGTCTCTAATGCAGCCACTTAATCTGAGAAACAGATTTCAAATTTTTGAAGGGTTAGAAGAGAATGATCACTGGAGCTGCAGCAGGAGCAATCAAAGATTGAATGAACAGCAAGGCATACCAGCAGCAAGAAAAATTTGGAGGAAGAAGCACAGATTTGAAGAAGCTTGCATTGCTGAAGTTGCACTTAAAACAAAAGCTAAGGAAGCCCAATGGATCATTGACAGTGGGTGCACAAGCCATATGACTGGAGACAAAACTCTACTGAGAAACACAAAAGAAGTTGAAAGAGGGTTTGTCAAGTTTGCAGATAAGAGTGGGTTAAAGATCAAGGCTGTTGGAGAAGCCACCATTGGATCAGAAAAGTTCAAATCTAAGGAGGTGCTGTTTGTAGAAGGGCTGAAGTACAACTTGCTGAGTGTAAGACAACTGTGTGACAATGGTTTCAAAGTAGATTTCTCAAAAAATGGCTGTTTCATCAAAGACTGCAAGACTGGAGAAATCATGGCCAAAGGAATAAGAGACAACAAGGATTTATACCTCATAGATGTGAAGGAAAAGTTGTGCATGCTAAGCAAAATGGATGAAAATACTCTTTGGCATTGCAGGCTTGGACATTTAAATCAAAAGAGCATGAGAAGCCTGGTGAAGTGCAATGCAGTGTTAAACCTCCCTGTACTAAAGAGGGACAACAGCACTTGTGACTCATGCCAAAAAGGGAAATTTGCAAAGCTTTCTCACAAGTCCAAGGAGCATAGAACCTCTAAGCCATTGGAGCTAGTTCACACTGATGTATGTGGACCAATGAAAAGAAAAGGTACAGGTAAAGAGATGTATTTCATTCTTTTTGTGGATGACTTCACTAGGATGATGTGCATCATGCACATGAAGCAAAAGAGTGAAGCCTTCAACTGCTTCAAAAGATTTCAGAAACTGGCAGAAAACCAGCATGGAAGGAAGATCAAAGTTTTGAGATCAGATAATGGAGGAGAGTTTACCTCACAGGAATTTGAAGAATACGTGGAGGAAATGGGAATCAAACATCAAGTCTCAAGTCCTCACACTCCCCAGCAAAATGGAGTTGTAGAGAGGAAAAATAGAAGTGTGATTGAGATGGCAAGAACTATGCTGTTGGAGCACAATACTCCAAAGCACTTCTGGAAGGAAGCCACAATGGCAGCTGTGCATGTACAAAATAGAACCATGTTGAGGCCAAACACTGAAAAGACACCATATGAACTTTGGTATGGTCACAAGCCAAATGTGAAGTATTTTAGAGTTTTTGGCAGCAAATGCTTCATCAAGAACAAGGAGCAAAGCCTTGGAAAATTTGAAGAGAGGGCTGATGAGGGCATTTTCCTTGGTTACTCAAATAAGAGCAAGGCTTACAAGGTTTATAACAAGAGGCTGGATAAGATTATGGAAAGCTATGATGTGAAAGTGGTTGAGGAAGTCAAGATGAAAGCCACTGATCCTGAAAATTTTCTGGATCACTTAGATGACTTAGAGAGCCAAGATGAGGCAGACCTGGAGCTGAAATCAGCTACTGAGGAGACTGATGCAGAAGGATCAGAGACAGAAGTTACAGAAGGCCAGGAAAAAGCAAAAAGAAAGTACAACAAGAGAATTGACAAGATGCCTATCATTGGAGACCCCAAAGCTCCAGTAAGAACAAGAAGGCAACTGAAAAGTATGGTTGCAACTGCCCTACTGTCTCAAGTTGAGCCAAGGTCAATAGAGGAAGCCCTGGAGGACCAGTCATGGCTGCAAGCCATGAATGAAGAGCTGGACCAAATTGAGAAAAACCAAACTTGGGAGCTCGTGGATAGGCCAGCAAACAAGAATGTGATAGGCACAAAATGGGTGTTCAGGAACAAGTTGAATGAGGAAGGAAAGGTTGTAAAGAATAAGGCAAGGCTTGTGTGCAAAGGATACTCTCAAATTGAAGGAGTAGATGTGGATGAAACCTTTGCCCCAGTAGCAAGGCTTGAAGCCATAAGAATGTTTTTGGCAGTGGCTTCAGCAAGGAGTTACAAGGTCTTCCAAATGGATGTTAAATCTGCCTTCTTGAATGGAAATCTGGAGGAAGAAGTGTACATTGAGCAACCAGATGGTTTTCTAGTTTGTGAAGATGAAAACAAGGTGTGCAGGCTCAAAAAGGCACTGTATGGATTAAAACAAGCCCCAAGAGCATGGTACTCAAGGCTGGACAGCTACCTGAAGAATCTGAATTTCAGAAAAAGTTGCATAAATAGCAATTTATATGTTCTTGATGGAAAGGGTGGACAGTTAATAGCCATAGTCTATGTTGATGACATAATATTTGGAGGAGATAAGGAGCAGCTGTGCCATGAATTTGCTAGAAAGATGCAAGAAGAGTTTGAAATGTCCATGATAGGAGAGCTCTCATTTTTCCTTGGACTGCAGATTCATCAAAAAGCAACTGGAATTTTTATCTCTCAAACCAAGTATACCAAAGAAGTGCTGAAGAAATTTGGTATGACTGATGCTAAGCCAATGTCTACACCCATGGCAACTAACTGCAAGCTGAGCAAGGATGAAAAAGGAGCTGAAGCTGATCAAAGTCTATACAGAAGCATGATAGGAAGCTTATTGTACTTAACAGCAACAAGGCCTGATATTACCTTTGCTGTCTGCCAAGCTGCTAGATACCAGGCAAATCCAAAGAGTTCTCATATGATTGCACTAAAGAGAGTGCTAAGATATTTGCAAGGGACAGTAGATTATGGTCTGTGGTATGCAAGGAAAGGAAGCTTGGGATTAAGAAGCTTCACTGATGCTGATTGGGCAGGAAATGTTGATGACAGGAGATCCACTTCAGGAGGAGTATTCTTTCTTGGAAATAGATGTGTGAGCTGGTTAAGCAAGAAGCAAGAAAGTATAGCCTTAAGCACTGCTGAAGCTGAGTACATAGCAGCAACCAAGGCATGCACTCAAGCTATATGGATGAGATCTGAACTGCAAAATCTTAAAGAAGAAGTTCTCTTGCCACTGATAATTCTTTGTGACAACAAAAGTGCCATTGATTTGTCAAAGAATTCAGTCCAGCACTCGAGAGCCAAACATATAGAAATCAAGTATCACTTCATAAAGGACAAGGTTGAGAAAGGAGAAATTATGCTAGAGTATGTTCCCACAGCTAAACAAATAGCTGATGTAATGACAAAGCCTCTTCCAGCCGAGGTGTTTGAAACTTTGAGGATGCAAATGGGAGTGCAGTCCTCCTTCTCATGCTGAATCAGTTGAGCATCCCCAAATCCCTTTGAAATTGGTTGTCAAAGGGGGAGAGATAGCCGCAGCAGGCCGGCCAGACGCAGCAGTATTGTCCTTGGGAGAGAAGGACGTTGGAAAAGCTCTATGCAGGGGGAGCTTACTATGTAGAAGAATAAGGTTCAGGGGGAGCTGGTTCAGGGGGAATAAGGTTCAGGGGGAGCTTAGCACTGAGTTGACTGATTGGCTGCAAATGTGGTTGCCAACAATTCCAAAGGGGGAGATTGTTGAGCCATTGGAGCTGCTACAATGAAGCTTTCTTAGCCTTTATTAAAGTCCAATGTTGTGTTGTAATTGTTGCAACCACATTGTGACAAATCTGTGAATTACTAAGGCAATAATGGACTGAGTTCATGAGGATTGTCTGGACAAAATCTCAGCAAGAAGCCGATGAATAAACTGAAGTGCCAAAATGAGAAGGAAGTGTACTGTTGGCACATCAGATCAAAGGCTACACAGATCAGATCAAGTTACGCGCACATCAGATCAAGTTACGCGCACATCAGATCAAAGGCTGCACAGACAAGTTACGCGCACATCAGATCAAAGGCTGCACAGATCAGATCAAGTTACGCGCACATCAGATCAAAGGCTGCACAGATCAGATCAAGTTACGCGCACAGCAGATCAAAGGCTGCACAGACAAGTTACGCGCACATCAGATCAAAGGCCACACAGATCAGATCAAGGGAAGTGAAGATCAGATCAAATGCAGTGCGCATCAGATCAAAGGATGCACACATCAGATCACATGCAGCACAAATCAGATCAAAGGAAGTGAAGATCAGATCAAATGCAGTGCGCATCAGATCAAAGGATACACATATCAGATCACATGCAGCACAAATCAGATCAACGGAAGTAAAGATCAGATCAAATTCTCAAGGGATTGCTCAGCAGCTTAGTTTCACAGAAGCAAGGCAAGTCAGCAACAAAACATATTTGCAGCAGAAGAGAACAACTCAAGGCTGGAGAGCTAGAGCAGACACCTAAGAAGCTGAAGTCAAGGACGGCTAGTGAATCACACCTCAAACGCGCGACTCTAAAAGTCTCCCAAAGATTCAGAAGACGCAGGAGCATCATGTTGAAGTATCTAGCAATCCGGTGAGCGAGCAGAAATACAAAAGAATCAAGAAGTGCCGATCAGAAGAACTGCAGGAGCTACATGGATGGTTCTGAGTTGCTGGACAGAACGTTGTGACATGAAGCTAACATCAGATCAACCGGAGGCTAACATCAGATCAACTGCAAGCTAACATCAGATCAACCGGAGGCTAACATCAGATCAACTGCAAGCTAACATCAGATCAACCGGAGGCTAACATCAGATCAACTGCAAGCTAACATCAGATCAACCGAAGGCTAACATCAGATCAACTGCAAGCTAACATCAGATCAACCGAAGGCTAACATCAGATCAACTGCATGCTAACATCAGATCAACCGAAGCGTGACATCAGATCAAATGCCGGGCACATCAGATCAGCTATAAGCTAAGATCAGATCACTTCTGCTGTTTCAACATATCTAAGACAAGCTACTCGAGAAAGTCTGAAGGAGTACAGTCAACAATATGACATGGCAAGCAAGTTGCAACTTAAAAAGGTTGAAAATGGATTATATGAATCTTGAGCCGCCTTCCGTGTAAGATATGCTGACACACCGCACGTAGGGCACAGTTTTTCTTCTGGGAAAAGAAACGGGCAGATGAGCAGGTGTGGTAGGCACAACAACTGCAGAATGCAGGATAAACCATATTGGGAGGAAAAACCCAAAGAGAGAGAAGGCACGAAAAGAAAGAAAAAGAGAGAGAGAGGAGCAGCAGCCAAGGTGAGTGCTGAACAGAACGAAACCGAGAAAAGGGAGGAGAAAAAGAGTGAGAGCAGAAAAAGATGATATGAGAAACACAAGAGAGAAAGAAACAGTCTGCTGCACAAGGAGAAGCTGAAGCGCTGGAGAGGCAGAAGTCAAGGAGAAGAAGAAGCTGAGGAGGAGCAGAATCGGGAGAACTGACCCTGAGATTGCAGCTTCAGGTGGTAAGCCTAGAACACTATCAAACGTCTTTCATTAAGTGATTTTGAAAGATATTTGTGTAGAAAAGGCAGCACAACAGAGATTTACATGTTATTGTTTTAGTTGATGAACTTGTAGAGGTAGTGAACCTCAATGTGTTGAGCAGTGAGCTCTTGTTTATGTTGCTTATGGTCAGTGAGGCCAGAGCTGAATGATTCTGTGATAGTGAAGATTGACAGGAGTGAATCTGTCCGTGGATGTAGATCATTTGATCGAACCACGTAAAAATCCCCCTTGCACATTTACTGCTTTGAGTGTGTCTTGACTGGAGTGGTATTATCAAACTGTAAGCTTGAACAGGAGTGTCATGGTTGTGTAAGTAAACCCTCCTTGAGTGATTGAATTGATCTGATATCTTCCTTGGTTGATCTGATGTCTTCCTTGGTTGATCTGATCTGCCAACAGTCCATCTAAGCCAAAACGTGAGTTCAACAATAAGCTCTAACTGAGCTAACATTTGAGAGGGAATCCTTTAGTTGAAAGAAAAATTGATAGAGTGTTGATTCACCCCCCCCCCCTCTCAACACTTGACACGATCCAACAAAAACATCAATTAATAACTCAACAAAACACAAATATGAACTTCAAAATCACAATTCTACCTATCCCATATACCAAAACATCAATCACTCATCAAAACACAAATATGAACTTCAAAATCACAATTCTACCTATTCCATATAACAAAACATAATATAACTCATCAAAACACAAATATTACTTCAAATCACAATTCTACCTATTTCACATACCAAAACATCAATAACTCATCAAAACACAAATATGAACTTCAAAATCTCAATTCTACCTATTCCATATACCAAAACATCATTGAATAACTCATCAAAACACAAATATGAAATGCAAGATCACAATTCTACCTATTCCATATATCAAAACATCAATAACTCATCAAAACACAAATATGACCTTCAAAATCACAATTCTACCTATTCCATATACCAAAATATCAATTACTCATCAAAACACAAATATGAACTTCACAATAAAAACTCTACCTATTCCATATACCAAAACATCAATAGCTCATCAAAACACAAATATGAACTTCAAAATCAAAATTCTACCTATTCCATATACCAAAACATCAATAACTCATCAAAAACACAAATATGAACTTCAAAATCTCAATTCTACCTATTCCATATACCAAAACATCATTGAATAACTCACCAAAACACAAATATGAAATGCAAGATCACAATTCTACCTATTCCATATACCAAAATATCAATAACTCATCAAAACACAAATATGAACTTCAAAATAAAAATTCTACCTATTCCATATACCAAAACATCAATAGCTCATCAAAACACAAATATGAACTTCAAAATCACAATTCTACCTATTCCATATACCAAAACATCAATTACTCATCAAAACACAAATATGAACTTCACAATAAAAACTCTACCTATTCCATATACCAAAACATCAATAGCTCATCAAAACACAAATAAGAACTTCAAAATCACAATTCTACCTATTCCATATACCAAAACATCAATCACTCATCAAAACACAAATATGAACTTCACAATAAAAATTCTACCTATTCCATATACCAAAACATCCATAGCTCATCAAAACACAGATATGAACTGCAAAATCACAATTCTACCTATTCCATATACCAAAACATCAATAACTCATCAAAACAGAAATATGAACTTCACAATAAAAATTCTTCCTATTCCATATACCAAAACATCAATCACTCATCAAAACACAAATATGAACTTCAAATCACAATTCTACCTATTCCATATACCAAAACATCAATAACTCATCAAAACAGAAATATGAACTTCACAATAAAAATTCTACCTAGTCCATATACCAAAACATCAATTACTCATCAAAACACAAATATGAACTTCACAATAAAAACTCTACCTATTCCATATACCAAAACATCAATAGCTCATCAAAAAACAAATATGAACTTCAAAATCACAATTGTACCTATTCCATATACCAAAACATCAATAACTGATCAAAACACAAATATGAACTTCAAAACACAATTTCTATCTATTCCATATACCAAAACATCAATAACTCATCAAAACACAAATATGAACTTCAAAAAACAATTTCTACCTATTCCATATACCAAAACATCAATTAATAACTCATCAAAACACAAATATGAACTTCAAAATCACAATTCTACCTATCACATATACCAAAACATCAATCAATAACTCATCAAAACACAAATATGAACTTCAAAAAACAATTTCTACCTATTCCATATACCAAAACATCAATTAATAACTCAACAAAACACAAATATGAACTTCAAAATCACAATTCTACCTATCCCATATACCAAAACATCAATCACTCATCAAAACACAAATATGAACTTCAAAATCACAATTCTACCTATTCCATATAACAAAACATAATATAACTCATCAAAACACAAATATTACTTCAAATCACAATTCTACCTATTTCACATACCAAAACATCAATAACTCATCAAAACACAAATATGAACTTCAAAATCTCAATTCTACCTATTCCATATACCAAAACATCATTGAATAACTCATCAAAACACAAATATGAAATGCAAGATCACAATTCTACCTATTCCATATATCAAAACATCAATAACTCATCAAAACACAAATATGACCTTCAAAATCACAATTCTACCTATTCCATATACCAAAACATCAATTACTCATCAAAACACAAATATGAACTTCACAATAAAAACTCTACCTATTCCATATACCAAAACATCAATAGCTCATCAAAACACAAATATGAACTTCAAAATCAAAATTCTACCTATTCCATATACCAAAACATCAATAACTCATCAAAAACACAAATATGAACTTCAAAATCTCAATTCTACCTATTCCATATACCAAAACATCATTGAATAACTCACCAAAACACAAATATGAAATGCAAGATCACAATTCTACCTATTCCATATACCAAAATATCAATAACTCATCAAAACACAAATATGAACTTCAAAATAAAAATTCTACCTATTCCATATACCAAAACATCAATAGCTCATCAAAACACAAATATGAACTTCAAAATCACAATTCTACCTATTCCATATACCAAAACATCAATTACTCATCAAAACACAAATATGAACTTCAAAACACAATTTCTATCTATTCCATATACCAAAACATCAATAACTCATCAAAACACAAATATGAACTTCAAAAAACAATTTCTACCTATTCCATATACCAAAACATCAATTAATAACTCATCAAAACACAAATATGAACTTCAAAATCACAATTCTACCTATCACATATACCAAAACATCAATCAATAACTCATCAAAACACAAATATGAACTTCAAAAAACAATTTCTACCTATTCCATATACCAAAACATCAATTAATAACTCAACAAAACACAAATATGAACTTCAAAATCACAATTCTACCTATCCCATATACCAAAACATCAATCACTCATCAAAACACAAATATGAACTTCAAAATCACAATTCTACCTATTCCATATAACAAAACATAATATAACTCATCAAAACACAAATATTACTTCAAATCACAATTCTACCTATTTCACATACCAAAACATCAATAACTCATCAAAACACAAATATGAACTTCAAAATCTCAATTCTACCTATTCCATATACCAAAACATCATTGAATAACTCATCAAAACACAAATATGAAATGCAAGATCACAATTCTACCTATTCCATATATCAAAACATCAATAACTCATCAAAACACAAATATGACCTTCAAAATCACAATTCTACCTATTCCATATACCAAAACATCAATTACTCATCAAAACACAAATATGAACTTCACAATAAAAACTCTACCTATTCCATATACCAAAACATCAATAGCTCATCAAAACACAAATATGAACTTCAAAATCAAAATTCTACCTATTCCATATACCAAAACATCAATAACTCATCAAAAACACAAATATGAACTTCAAAATCTCAATTCTACCTATTCCATATACCAAAACATCATTGAATAACTCACCAAAACACAAATATGAAATGCAAGATCATAATTCTACCTATTCCATATACCAAAATATCAATAACTCATCAAAACACAAATATGAACTTCAAAATAAAAATTCTACCTATTCCATATACCAAAACATCAATAGCTCATCAAAACACAAATATGAACTTCAAAATCACAATTCTACCTATTCCATATACCAAAACATCAATTACTCATCAAAACACAAATATGAACTTCACAATAAAAACTCTACCTATTCCATATACCAAAACATCAATAGCTCATCAAAACACAAATAAGAACTTCAAAATCACAATTCTACCTATTCCATATACCAAAACATCAATCACTCATCAAAACACAAATATGAACTTCACAATAAAAATTCTACCTATTCCATATACCAAAACATCCATAGCTCATCAAAACACAGATATGAACTGCAAAATCACAATTCTACCTATTCCATATACCAAAACATCAATAACTCATCAAAACAGAAATATGAACTTCACAATAAAAATTCTTCCTATTCCATATACCAAAACATCAATCACTCATCAAAACACAAATATGAACTTCAAATCACAATTCTACCTATTCCATATACCAAAACATCAATGAATAACTAATCAAAAAACAAATATGAACTTCAAAATCACAATTCTACCTATTCCATATACCAAAACATCATTAACTGATCAAAACACAAATATGAACTTCAAAACACAATTTCTATCTATTCCATATACCAAAACATCAATAACTCATCAAAAACACAAATATGAACTTCAAAATCTCAATTCTACCTATTCCATATTCCAAAACATGATTGAATAACTCACCAAAACACAACTATGAAATGCAAGATCACAATTCTACCTATTCCATATACCAACACATCAATCACTCATCAAAACACAAATATGAACTTCAAATCACAATTCTACCTATTCCATATACCAAAACATCAATGAATAACTAATCAAAAAACAAATATGAACTTCAAAATCACAATTCTACCTATTCCATATACCAAAACATCAATAACTGATCAAAACACGAATATGAACTTCAAAACACAATTTCTATCTATTCCATATACCAAAACATCAATAACTCATCAAAACACAAATATGAACTTCAAAAAACAATTTCTACCTATTCCATATACCGAAACATCAATTAATAACTCATCAAAACACAAATATGAACTTCAAAATCACAATTCTACCTATCCCATATACCAAAACATCAATCAATAACTCATCAAAACACAAATATGAACTTCAAAAAACAATTTCTACCTATTCCATATACCAAAACATCAATTAATAACTCAACAAAACACAAATATGAACTTCAAAATCACAATTCTACCTATCCCATATACCAAAACATCAATCACTCATCAAAACACAAATATGAACTTCAAAATCACAATTCTACCTATTCCATATAACAAAACATAATATAACTCATCAAAACACAAATATTACTTCAAATCACAATTCTACCTAATTCACATACCAAAACATCAATAACTCATCAAAACACAAATATGAACTTCAAAATCTCAATTCTACCTATTCCATATACCAAAACATCATTGAATAACTCATCAAAACACAAATATGAAATGCAAGATCACAATTCTACCTATTCCATATATCAAAACATCAATAACTCATCAAAACACAAATATGAACTTCAAAATCACAATTCTACCTATTCCATATACCAAAACATCAATTACTCATCAAAACACAAATATGAACTTCACAATAAAAACTCTACCTATTCCATATACCAAAACATCAATAGCTCATCAAAACACAAATATGAACTTCAAAATCACAATTCTACCTATTCCATATACCAAAACATCAATAACTCATCAAAAACACAAATATGAACTTCAAAATCTCAATTCTACCTATTCCATATACCAAAACATCATTGAATAACTCACCAAAACACAAATATGAAATGCAAGATCACAATTCTACCTATTCCATATACCAAAACATTAATAACTCATCAAAACACAAATATGAACTTCAAAATAAAAATTTTACCTATTCCATATACCAAAACATCAATAGCTCATCAAAACACAAATATGAACTTCAAAATCACAATTCTACCGATTCAATATACCAAAACATCAATAGCTCATCAAAACACAAATATAAACTTCAAAATCACAATTCTACCTATTCCATATACCAAAACATCAATTACTCATCAAAACACAAATATGAACTTCACAATAAAAATTCTACCTATTCCATATACCAAAACATCCATAGCTCATCAAAACAAAAATATGAACTGCAAAATCACAATTCTACCTATTCCATATACCAAAACATCAATAACTCATCAAAACAGAAATATGAACTTCACAATAAAAATTCTACCTATTCATTATACCAAAACATCAATCACTCATCAAAACACAAATATGAACTTCAAATCACAATTCTACCTATTCCATATACCAAAACATCAATGAATAACTAATCAAAAAACAAATATGAACTTCAAAATCACAATTCTACCTATTCCATATACCAAAACATCAATAACTGATCAAAACACAAATATGAACTTCAAAACACAATTTCTATCTATTCCATATACCAAAACATCAATAACTCATCAAAAACACAAATATGAACTTCAAAATCTCAATTCTACCTATTCCATATACCAAAACATCATTGAATAACTCACCAAAACACAAATATGAAATGCAAGATCACAATTCTACCTATTCCATATACCAAAACATCAATAACTCATCAAAACACAAATATGAACTTCAAAAAACAATTTCTACCTATTCCATATACCAAAACATCAATTAATAACTCATCTAAACACAAATATGAACTTCAAAATCACAATTCTACCTATCCCATATACCAAAACATCAATAACTCATCAAAACACAAATATGAACTTCACATTAAAAATTCTACCTATTCCATATACCAAAACATCAATAGCTCATCAAAACACAAATATGAACTTCAAAATCACAATTCTACCTATTCCATATACCAAAACATCAATTACTCATCAAAACACAAATATGAACTTCACAATAAAAACTCTACCTATTCCATATACCAAAACATCAATAGCTCATCAAAACACAAATATGAACTTCAAAATCACAATTCTACCTATTCCATATACCAAAACATCAATAACTCATCAAAACACAAATATGAACTTCAAAATCACAATTCTACCTATTCCATATACCAAAACATCAATAACTCATCAAAACACAAATATGAACTTCAAAAAACAATTTCTACCTATTCCATATACAAATACATCAATTAATAACTCATCAAAACACAAATATGAACTTCAAAACAACAATTCTACCTATTCCATATAACAAAACATAATATAACTCATCAAAACACAAATATGAACTTCACATTAAAAATTCTACCTATTCCATATACCAAAACATCAATAGCTCATCAAAACACAAATATTACTTCAAAATCACAATTCTACCTGTTCCATATAACAAAACATAATATAACTCATCAAAACACAAATATTACTTCAAATCACAATTCTACCTATTTCACATACCAAAACATCAATCACTCATCAAAACACAAATATGAACTTCAAAATCTCAATTCTACCTATTCCATATACCAAAACATCATTGAATAACTCATCAAAACACAAATATGAAATGCAAGATCACAATTCTACCTATTCCATATATCAAAACATCAATAACTCATCAAAACACAAATATGACCTTCAAAATCACAATTCTACCTATTCCATATACCAAAACATCAATTACTCATCAAAACACAAATATGAACTTCACAATAAAAACTCTACCTATTCCATATACCAAAACATCAATAGCTCATCAAAACACAAATATGAACTTCAAAATCAAAATTCTACCTATTCCATATACCAAAACATCAATAACTCATCAAAAACACAAATATGAACTTCAAAATCTCAATTCTACCTATTCCATATACCAAAACATCATTGAATAACTCACCAAAACACAAATATGAAATGCAAGATCACAATTCTACCTATTCCATATACCAAAATATCAATAACTCATCAAAACACAAATATGAACTTCACAATAAAAATTCTACCTATTCATTATACCAAAACATCAATCACTCATCAAAACACAAATATGAACTTCAAATCACAATTCTACCTATTCCATATACCAAAACATCAATGAATAACTAATCAAAAAACAAATATGAACTTCAAAATCACAATTCTACCTATTCCATATACCAAAACATCAATAACTGATCAAAACACAAATATGAACTTCAAAACACAATTTCTATCTATTCCATATACCAAAACATCAATAACTCATCAAAAACACAAATATGAACTTCAAAATCTCAATTCTACCTATTCCATATACCAAAACATCATTGAATAACTCACCAAAACACAAATATGAAATGCAAGATCACAATTCTACCTATTCCATATACCAAAACATTAATAACTCATCAAAACACAAATATGAACTTCAAAATAAAAATTTTACCTATTCCATATACCAAAACATCAATAGCTCATCAAAACACAAATATGAACTTCAAAATCACAATTCTACCGATTCAATATACCAAAACATCAATAGCTCATCAAAACACAAATATAAACTTCAAAATCACAATTCTACCTATTCCATATACCAAAACATCAATTACTCATCAAAACACAAATATGAACTTCACAATCTCAATTCTACCTATTCCATATACCAAAACATCATTGAATAACTCACCAAAACACAAATATGAAATGCAAGATCACAATTCTACCTATTCCATATACCAAAACATCAATAACTCATCAAAACACAAATATGAACTTCAAAATAAAAAATCTACCTATTCCATATACCAAAACATCAATAGCTCATCAAAACACAAATATGAACTTCAAAATCACAATTCTACCTATTCCATATACCAAAACATCAATTACTCATCAAAACAGAAATATGAACTTCACAATAAAAACTCTACCTATTCCATATACCAAAACATCAATAGCTCATCAAAACACAAATATGAACTTCAAAATCACAATTCTACCTATTCCATATACCAAAACATCAATAACTCATCAAAAACACAAATATGAACTTCAAAATCTCAATTCTACCTATTCCATATACCAAAACATCATTGAATAATTCACCAAAACACAAATATGAAATGCAAGATCACAATTCTACCTATTCCATATAACAAAACATAATATAACTCATCAAAACACAAATATGAACTTCACAATAAAAATTCTACCTATTCCATATACCAAAACATCAATAGCTCATCAAAACACAAATATGAACTTCAAAATCACAATTCTACCTATTCCATATACCAAAACATCAATTACTCATCAAAACACAAATATGAACTTCACAATAAAAACTCTACCTATTCCATATACCAAAACATCAATAGCTCATCAAAACACAAATATGAACTTCAAAATCACAATTCTACCTATTCCATATACCAAAACATCAATAACTCATCAAAACACAAATATGAACTTCAAAAAACAATTTCTACCTATTCCATATACAAATACATCAATTAATAACTCATCAAAACACAAATATGAACTTCAAAACAACAATTCTACCTATTCCATATAACAAAACATAATATAACTCATCAAAACACAAATATGAACTTCACATTAAAAATTCTACCTATTCCATATACCAAAACATCAATAGCTCATCAAAACACAAATATTACTTCAAAATCACAATTCTACCTATTCCATATAACAAAACATAATATAACTCATCAAAACACAAATATTACTTCAAATCACAATTCTACCTATTTCACATACCAAAACATCAATCACTCATCAAAACACAAATATGAACTTCAAAATCTCAATTCTACCTATTCCATATACCAAAACATCATTGAATAACTCATCAAAACACAAATATGAAATGCAAGATCACAATTCTACCTATTCCATATATCAAAACATCAATAACTCATCAAAACACAAATATGACCTTCAAAATCACAATTCTACCTATTCCATATACCAAAACATCAATTACTCATCAAAACACAAATATGAACTTCACAATAAAAACTCTACCTATTCTATATACCAAAACATCAATAGCTCATCAAAACACAAATATGAACTTCAAAATCAAAATTCTACCTATTCCATATACCAAAACATCAATAACTCATCAAAAACACAAATATGAACTTCAAAATCTCAATTCTACCTATTCCATATACCAAAACATCATTGAATAACTCACCAAAACACAAATATGAAATGCAAGATCACAATTCTACCTATTCCATATACCAAAATATCAATAACTCATCAAAACACAAATATGAACTTCACAATAAAAATTCTACCTATTCATTATACCAAAACATCAATCACTCATCAAAACACAAATATGAACTTCAAATCACAATTCTACCTATTCCATATACCAAAACATCAATGAATAACTAATCAAAAAACAAATATGAACTTCAAAATCACAATTCTACCTATTCCATATACCAAAACATCAATAACTGATCAAAACACAAATATGAACTTCAAAACACAATTTCTATCTATTCCATATACCAAAACATCAATAACTTATCAAAAACACAAATATGAACTTCAAAATCTCAATTCTACCTATTCCATATACCAAAACATCATTGAATAACTCACCAAAACACAAATATGAAATGCAAGATCACAATTCTACCTATTCCATATACCAAAACATTAATAACTCATCAAAACACAAATATGAACTTCAAAATAAAAATTTTACCTATTCCGTATACCAAAACATCAATAGCTCATCAAAACACAAATATGAACTTCAAAATCACAATTCTACCGATTCAATATACCAAAACATCAATAGCTCATCAAAACACAAATATAAACTTCAAAATCACAATTCTACCTATTCCATATACCAAAACATCAATTACTCATCAAAACACAAATATGAACTTCACAATAAAAATTCTACCTATTCCATATACCAAAACATCCATAGCTCATCAAAACAAAAATATGAACTGCAAAATCACAATTCTACCTATTCCATATACCAAAACATCAATAACTCATCAAAACAGAAATATGAACTTCACAATAAAAATTCTACCTATTCATTATACCAAAACATCAATCACTCATCAAAACACAAATATGAACTTCAAATCACAATTCTACCTATTCCATATACCAAAACATCAATGAATAACTAATCAAAAAACAAATATGAACTTCAAAATCACAATTCTACCTATTCCATATACCAAAACATCAATAACTGATCAAAACACAAATATGAACTTCAAAACACAATTTCTATCTATTCCATATACCAAAACATCAATAACTCATCAAAAACACAAATATGAACTTCAAAATCTCAATTCTACCTATTCCATATACCAAAACATCATTGAATAACTCACCAAAACACAAATATGAAATGCAAGATCACAATTCTACCTATTCCATATACCAAAACATTAATAACTCATCAAAACACAAATATGAACTTCAAAATAAAAATTTTACCTATTCCATATACCAAAACATCAATAGCTCATCAAAACACAAATATGAACTTCAAAATCACAATTCTACCGATTCAATATACCAAAACATCAATAGCTCATCAAAACACAAATATAAACTTCAAAATCACAATTCTACCTATTCCATATACCAAAACATCAATTACTCATCAAAACACAAATATGAACTTCACAATCTCAATTCTACCTATTCCATATACCAAAACATCATTGAATAACTCACCAAAACACAAATATGAAATGCAAGATCACAATTCTACCTATTCCATATACCAAAACATCAATAACTCATCAAAACACAAATATGAACTTCAAAATAAAAAATCTACCTATTCCATATACCAAAACATCAATAGCTCATCAAAACACAAATATGAACTTCAAAATCACAATTCTACCTATTCCATATACCAAAACATCAATTACTCATCAAAACAGAAATATGAACTTCACAATAAAAACTCTACCTATTCCATATACCAAAACATCAATAGCTCATCAAAACACAAATATGAACTTCAAAATCACAATTCTACCTATTCCATATACCAAAACATCAATAACTCATCAAAAACACAAATATGAACTTCAAAATCTCAATTCTACCTATTCCATATACCAAAACATCATTGAATAATTCACCAAAACACAAATATGAAATGCAAGATCACAATTCTACCTATTCCATATAACAAAACATAATATAACTCATCAAAACACAAATATGAACTTCACAATAAAAATTCTACCTATTCCATATACCAAAACATCAATAGCTCATCAAAACACAAATATGAACTTCAAAATCACAATTCTACCTATTCCATATACCAAAACATCAATTACTCATCAAAACACAAATATGAACTTCACAATAAAAACTCTACCTATTCCATATACCAAAACATCAATAGCTCATCAAAACACAAATATGAACTTCAAAATCACAATTCTACCTATTCCATATACCAAAACATCAATAACTCATCAAAAACACAAATATGAACTTCAAAATCTCAATTCTACCTATTCCATATACCAAAACATCATTGAATAACTCACCAAAACACAAATATGAAATGCAAGATCACAATTCTACCTATTCCATATACCAAAACATCAATAACTCATCAAAACACAAATATGAACTTCAAAAAACAATTTCTACCTATTCCATATACCAAAACATCAATTAATAACTCATCTAAACACAAATATGAACTTCAAAATCACAATTCTACCTATCCCATATACCAAAACATCAATAACTCATCAAAACACAAATATGAACTTCACATTAAAAATTCTACCTATTCCATATACCAAAACATCAATAGCTCATCAAAACACAAATATGAACTTCAAAATCACAATTCTACCTATTCCATATACCAAAACATCAATTACTCATCAAAACACAAATATGAACTTCACAATAAAAACTCTACCTATTCCATATACCAAAACATCAATAGCTCATCAAAACACAAATATGAACTTCAAAATCACAATTCTACCTATTCCATATACCAAAACATCAATAACTCATCAAAACACAAATATGAACTTCAAAATCACAATTCTACCTATTCCATATACCAAAACATCAATAACTCATCAAAACACAAATATGAACTTCAAAAAACAATTTCTACCTATTCCATATACAAATACATCAATTAATAACTCATCAAAACACAAATATGAACTTCAAAACAACAATTCTACCTATTCCATATAACAAAACATAATATAACTCATCAAAACACAAATATGAACTTCACATTAAAAATTCTACCTATTCCATATACCAAAACATCAATAGCTCATCAAAACACAAATATTACTTCAAAATCACAATTCTACCTATTCCATATAACAAAACATAATATAACTCATCAAAACACAAATATTACTTCAAATCACAATTCTACCTATTTCACATACCAAAACATCAATCACTCATCAAAACACAAATATGAACTTCAAAATCTCAATTCTACCTATTCCATATACCAAAACATCATTGAATAACTCATCAAAACACAAATATGAAATGCAAGATCACAATTCTACCTATTCCATATATCAAAACATCAATAACTCATCAAAACACAAATATGACCTTCAAAATCACAATTCTACCTATTCCATATACCAAAACATCAATTACTCATCAAAACACAAATATGAACTTCACAATAAAAACTCTACCTATTCCATATACCAAAACATCAATAGCTCATCAAAACACAAATATGAACTTCAAAATCAAAATTCTACCTATTCCATATACCAAAACATCAATAACTCATCAAAAACACAAATATGAACTTCAAAATCTCAATTCTACCTATTCCATATACCAAAACATCATTGAATAACTCACCAAAACACAAATATGAAATGCAAGATCACAATTCTACCTATTCCATATACCAAAATATCAATAACTCATCAAAACACAAATATGAACTTCACAATAAAAATTCTACCTATTCATTATACCAAAACATCAATCACTCATCAAAACACAAATATGAACTTCAAATCACAATTCTACCTATTCCATATACCAAAACATCAATGAATAACTAATCAAAAAACAAATATGAACTTCAAAATCACAATTCTACCTATTCCATATACCAAAACATCAATAACTGATCAAAACACAAATATGAACTTCAAAACACAATTTCTATCTATTCCATATACCAAAACATCAATAACTTATCAAAAACACAAATATGAACTTCAAAATCTCAATTCTACCTATTCCATATACCAAAACATCATTGAATAACTCACCAAAACACAAATATGAAATGCAAGATCACAATTCTACCTATTCCATATACCAAAACATTAATAACTCATCAAAACACAAATATGAACTTCAAAATAAAAATTTTACCTATTCCGTATACCAAAACATCAATAGCTCATCAAAACACAAATATGAACTTCAAAATCACAATTCTACCGATTCAATATACCAAAACATCAATAGCTCATCAAAACACAAATATAAACTTCAAAATCACAATTCTACCTATTCCATATACCAAAACATCAATTACTCATCAAAACACAAATATGAACTTCACAATAAAAATTCTACCTATTCCATATACCAAAACATCCATAGCTCATCAAAACAAAAATATGAACTGCAAAATCACAATTCTACCTATTCCATATACCAAAACATCAATAACTCATCAAAACAGAAATATGAACTTCACAATAAAAATTCTACCTATTCATTATACCAAAACATCAATCACTCATCAAAACACAAATATGAACTTCAAATCACAATTCTACCTATTCCATATACCAAAACATCAATGAATAACTAATCAAAAAACAAATATGAACTTCAAAATCACAATTCTACCTATTCCATATACCAAAACATCAATAACTGATCAAAACACAAATATGAACTTCAAAACACAATTTCTATCTATTCCATATACCAAAACATCAATAACTCATCAAAAACACAAATATGAACTTCAAAATCTCAATTCTACCTATTCCATATACCAAAACATCATTGAATAACTCACCAAAACACAAATATGAAATGCAAGATCACAATTCTACCTATTCCATATACCAAAACATCAATAACTCATCAAAACACAAATATGAACTTCAAAATAAAAAATCTACCTATTCCATATACCAAAACATCAATAGCTCATCAAAACACAAATATGAACTTCAAAATCACAATTCTACCTATTCCATATACCAAAACATCAATTACTCATCAAAACAGAAATATGAACTTCACAATAAAAACTCTACCTATTCCATATACCAAAACATCAATAGCTCATCAAAACACAAATATGAACTTCAAAATCACAATTCTACCTATTCCATATACCAAAACATCAATAACTCATCAAAAACACAAATATGAACTTCAAAATCTCAATTCTACCTATTCCATATACCAAAACATCATTGAATAATTCACCAAAACACAAATATGAAATGCAAGATCACAATTCTACCTATTCCATATAACAAAACATAATATAACTCATCAAAACACAAATATGAACTTCACAATAAAAATTCTACCTATTCCATATACCAAAACATCAATAGCTCATCAAAACACAAATATGAACTTCAAAATCACAATTCGACCTATTCCATATACCAAAACATCAATTACTCATCAAAACACAAATATGAACTTCACAATAAAAACTCTACCTATTCCATATACCAAAACATCAATAGCTCATCAAAACACAAATATGAACTTCAAAATCACAATTCTACCTATTCCATATACCAAAACATCAATAACTCATCAAAAACACAAATATGAACTTCAAAATCTCAATTCTACCTATTCCATATACCAAAACATCATTGAATAACTCACCAAAACACAAATATGAAATGCAAGATCACAATTCTACCTATTCCATATACCAAAACATCAATAACTCATCAAAACACAAATATGAACTTCAAAAAACAATTTCTACCTATTCCATATACCAAAACATCAATTAATAACTCATCTAAACACAAATATGAACTTCAAAATCACAATTCTACCTATCCCATATACCAAAACATCAATAACTCATCAAAACACAAATATGAACTTCACATTAAAAATTCTACCTATTCCATATACCAAAACATCAATAGCTCATCAAAACACAAATATGAACTTCAAAATCACAATTCTACCTATTCCATATACCAAAACATCAATTACTCATCAAAACACAAATATGAACTTCACAATAAAAACTCTACCTATTCCATATACCAAAACATCAATAGCTCATCAAAACACAAATATGAACTTCAAAATCACAATTCTACCTATTCCATATACCAAAACATCAATAACTCATCAAAACACAAATATGAACTTCAAAATCACAATTCTACCTATTCCATATACCAAAACATCAATAACTCATCAAAACACAAATATGAACTTCAAAAAACAATTTCTACCTATTCCATATACAAATACATCAATTAATAACTCATCAAAACACAAATATGAACTTCAAAACAACAATTCTACCTATTCCATATAACAAAACATAATATAACTCATCAAAACACAAATATGAACTTCACATTAAAAATTCTACCTATTCCATATACCAAAACATCAATAGCTCATCAAAACACAAATATTACTTCAAAATCACAATTCTACCTATTCCATATAACAAAACATAATATAACTCATCAAAACACAAATATTACTTCAAATCACAATTCTACCTATTTCACATACCAAAACATCAATCACTCATCAAAACACAAATATGAACTTCAAAATCTCAATTCTACCTATTCCATATACCAAAACATCATTGAATAACTCATCAAAACACAAATATGAAATGCAAGATCACAATTCTACCTATTCCATATATCAAAACATCAATAACTCATCAAAACACAAATATGACCTTCAAAATCACAATTCTACCTATTCCATATACCAAAACATCAATTACTCATCAAAACACAAATATGAACTTCACAATAAAAACTCTACCTATTCCATATACCAAAACATCAATAGCTCATCAAAACACAAATATGAACTTCAAAATCAAAATTCTACCTATTCCATATACCAAAACATCAATAACTCATCAAAAACACAAATATGAACTTCAAAATCTCAATTCTACCTATTCCATATACCAAAACATCATTGAATAACTCACCAAAACACAAATATGAAATGCAAGATCACAATTCTACCTATTCCATATACCAAAATATCAATAACTCATCAAAACACAAATATGAACTTCACAATAAAAATTCTACCTATTCATTATACCAAAACATCAATCACTCATCAAAACACAAATATGAACTTCAAATCACAATTCTACCTATTCCATATACCAAAACATCAATGAATAACTAATCAAAAAACAAATATGAACTTCAAAATCACAATTCTACCTATTCCATATACCAAAACATCAATAACTGATCAAAACACAAATATGAACTTCAAAACACAATTTCTATCTATTCCATATACCAAAACATCAATAACTCATCAAAAACACAAATATGAACTTCAAAATCTCAATTCTACCTATTCCATATACCAAAACATCATTGAATAACTCACCAAAACACAAATATGAAATGCAAGATCACAATTCTACCTATTCCATATACCAAAACATTAATAACTCATCAAAACACAAATATGAACTTCAAAATAAAAATTTTACCTATTCCATATACCAAAACATCAATAGCTCATCAAAACACAAATATGAACTTCAAAATCACAATTCTACCGATTCAATATACCAAAACATCAATAGCTCATCAAAACACAAATATAAACTTCAAAATCACAATTCTACCTATTCCATATACCAAAACATCAATTACTCATCAAAACACAAATATGAACTTCACAATAAAAATTCTACCTATTCCATATACCAAAACATCCATAGCTCATCAAAACAAAAATATGAACTGCAAAATCACAATTCTACCTATTCCATATACCAAAACATCAATAACTCATCAAAACAGAAATATGAACTTCACAATAAAAATTCTACCTATTCATTATACCAAAACATCAATCACTCATCAAAACACAAATATGAACTTCAAATCACAATTCTACCTATTCCATATACCAAAACATCAATGAATAACTAATCAAAAAACAAATATGAACTTCAGAATCACAATTCTACCTACTCCATATACCAAAACATCAATAACTGATCAAAACACAAATATGAACTTCAAAACACAATTTCTATCTATTCCATATACCAAAACATCAATAACTCATCAAAAACACAAATATGAACTTCAAAATCTCAATTCTACCTATTCCATATACCAAAACATCATTGAATAACTCACCAAAACACAAATATGAAATGCAAGATCACAATTCTACCTATTCCATATACCAAAACATCAATAACTCATCAAAACACAAATATGAACTTCAAAATAAAAAATCTACCTATTCCATATACCAAAACATCAATAGCTCATCAAAACACAAATATGAACTTCAAAATCACAATTCTACCTATTCCATATACCAAAACATCAATTACTCATCAAAACAGAAATATGAACTTCACAATAAAAACTCTACCTATTCCATATACCAAAACATCAATAGCTCATCAAAACACAAATATGAACTTCAAAATCACAATTCTACCTATTCCATATACCAAAACATCAATAACTCATCAAAAACACAAATATGAACTTCACAATAAAAACTCTACCTATTCCATATACCAAAACATCATTGAATAATTCACCAAAACACAAATATGAAATGCAAGATCACAATTCTACCTATTCCATATAACAAAACATAATATAACTCATCAAAACACAAATATGAACTTCACAATAAAAATTCTACCTATTCCATATACCAAAACATCAATAGCTCATCAAAACACAAATATGAACTTCAAAATCACAATTCCACCTATTCCATATACCAAAACATCAATTACTCATCAAAACACAAATATGAACTTCACAATAAAAACTCTACCTATTCCATATACCAAAACATCAATAGCTCATCAAAACACAAATATGAACTTCAAAATCACAATTCTACCTATTCCATATACCAAAACATCAATAACTCATCAAAAACACAAATATGAACTTCAAAATCTCAATTCTACCTATTCCATATACCAAAACATCATTGAATAACTCACCAAAACACAAATATGAAATGCAAGATCACAATTCTACCTATTCCATATACCAAAACATCAATAACTCATCAAAACACAAATATGAACTTCAAAAAACAATTTCTACCTATTCCATATACCAAAACATCAATTAATAACTCATCTAAACGCAAATATGAACTTCAAAATCACAATTCTACCTATCCCATATACCAAAACATCAATAACTCATCAAAACACAAATATGAACTTCACATTAAAAATTCTACCTATTCCATATACCAAAACATCAATAGCTCATCAAAACACAAATATGAACTTCAAAATCACAATTCTACCTATTCCATATACCAAAACATCAATTACTCATCAAAACACAAATATGAACTTCACAATAAAAACTCTACCTATTCCATATACCAAAACATCAATAGCTCATCAAAACACAAATATGAACTTCAAAATCACAATTCTACCTATTCCATATACCAAAACATCAATAACTCATCAAAACACAAATATGAACTTCAAAATCACAATTCTACCTATTCCATATACCAAAACATCAATAACTCATCAAAACACAAATATGAACTTCAAAAAACAATTTCTACCTATTCCATATACAAATACATCAATTAATAACTCATCAAAACACAAATATGAACTTCAAAACAACAATTCTACCTATTCCATATAACAAAACATAATATAACTCATCAAAACACAAATATGAACTTCACATTAAAAATTCTACCTATTCCATATACCAAAACATCAATAGCTCATCAAAACACAAATATTACTTCAAAATCACAATTCTACCTATTCCATATAACAAAACATAATATAACCCATCAAAACACAAATATTACTTCAAATCACAATTCTACCTATTTCACATACCAAAACATCAATCACTCATCAAAACACAAATATGAACTTCAAAATCTCAATTCTACCTATTCCATATACCAAAACATCATTGAATAACTCATCAAAACACAAATATGAAATGCAAGATCACAATTCTACCTATTCCATATATCAAAACATCAATAACTCATCAAAACACAAATATGACCTTCAAAATCACAATTCTACCTATTCCATATACCAAAACATCAATTACTCATCAAAACACAAATATGAACTTCACAATAAAAACTCTACCTATTCCATATACCAAAACATCAATAGCTCATCAAAACACAAATATGAACTTCAAAATCAAAATTCTACATATTCCATATACCAAAACATCAATAACTCATCAAAAACACAAATATGAACTTCAAAATCTCAATTCTACCTATTCCATATACCAAAACATCATTGAATAACTCACCAAAACACAAATATGAAATGCAAGATCACAATTCTACCTATTCCATATACCAAAATATCAATAACTCATCAAAACACAAATATGAACTTCAAAATAAAAATTCTACCTATTCCATATACCAAAACATCAATAGCTCATCAAAACACAAATATGAACTTCAAAATCACAATTCTACCTATTCCATATACCAAAACATCAATTACTCATCAAAACACAAATATGAACTTCAAAAAACAATTTCTACCTATTCCATATACAAATACATCAATTAATAACTCATCAAAACACAAATATGAACTTCAAAACAACAATTCTACCTATTCCATATAACAAAACATAATATAACTCATCAAAACACAAATATGAACTTCACATTAAAAATTCTACCTATTCCATATACCAAAACATCAATAGCTCATCAAAACACAAATATTACTTCAAAATCACAATTCTACCTATTCCATATAACAAAACATAATATAACCCATCAAAACACAAATATTACTTCAAATCACAATTCTACCTATTTCACATACCAAAACATCAATCACTCATCAAAACACAAATATGAACTTCAAAATCTCAATTCTACCTATTCCATATACCAAAACATCATTGAATAACTCATCAAAACACAAATATGAAATGCAAGATCACAATTCTACCTATTCCATATATCAAAACATCAATAACTCATCAAAACACAAATATGACCTTCAAAATCACAATTCTACCTATTCCATATACCAAAACATCAATTACTCATCAAAACACAAATATGAACTTCACAATAAAAACTCTACCTATTCCATATACCAAAACATCAATAGCTCATCAAAATACAAATATGAACTTCAAAATCAAAATTCTACCTATTCCATATACCAAAACATCAATAACTCATCAAAAACACAAATATGAACTTCAAAATCTCAATTCTACCTATTCCATATACCAAAACATCATTGAATAACTCACCAAAACACAAATATGAAATGCAAGATCACAATTCTACCTATTCCATATACCAAAATATCAATAACTCATCAAAACACAAATATGAACTTCAAAATAAAAATTCTACCTATTCCATATACCAAAACATCAATAGCTCATCAAAACACAAATATGAACTTCAAAATCACAATTCTACCTATTCCATATACCAAAACATCAATTACTCATCAAAACACAAATATGAACTTCACAATAAAAACTCTACCTATTCCATATACCAAAACATCAATAGCTCATCAAAACACAAATAAGAACTTCAAAATCACAATTCTACCTATTCCATATACCAAAACATCAATTACTCATCAAAACACAAATATGAACTTCACAATAAAAATTCTACCTATTCCATATACCAAAACATCCATAGCTCATCAAAACACAGATATGAACTGCAAAATCACAATTCTACCTATTCCATATACCAAAACATCAATAACTCATCAAAACAGAAATATGAACTTCACAATAAAAATTCTTCCTATTCCATATACCAAAACATCCATAGCTCATCAAAACACAGATATGAACTGCAAAATCACAATTCTACCTATTCCATATACCAAAACATCAATAACTCATCAAAACAGAAATATGAACTTCACAATAAAAATTCTTCCTATTCCATATACCAAAACATCAATCACTCATCAAAACACAAATATGAACTTCAAATCACAATTCTACCTATTCCATATACCAAAACATCAATGAATAACTAATCAAAAAACAAATATGAACTTCAAAATCACAATTCTACCTATTCCATATACCAAAACATCAATAACTGATCAAAACACAAATATGAACTTCAAAACACAATTTCTATCTATTCCATATACCAAAACATCAATAACTCATCAAAACACAAATATGAACTTCAAAAAACAATTTCTACCTATTCCATATACCGAAACATCAATTAATAACTCATCAAAACACAAATATGAACTTCAAAATCACAATTCTACCTATCCCATATACCAAAACATCAATCACTCATCAAAACACAAATATGAACTTCAAAATCACAATTCTACCTATTCAATATAACAAAACATAATATAACTCATCAAAACACAAATATTACTTCAAATCACAATTCTACCTAATTCACATACCAAAACATCAATAACTCATCAAAACACAAATATGAACTTCAAAATCTCAATTCTACCTATTCCATATACCAAAACATCATTGAATAACTCATCAAAACACAAATATGAAATGCAAGATCACAATTCTACCTATTCCATATATCAAAACATCAATAACTCATCAAAACACAAATATGAACTTCAAAATCACAATTCTACCTATTCCATATACCAAAACATCAATAACTCATCAAAAACACAAATATGAACTTCAAAATCTCAATTCTACCTATTCCATATACCAAAACATCATTGAATAACTCACCAAAACACAAATATGAAATGCAAGATCACAATTCTACCTATTCCATATACCAAAATATCAATAACTCATCAAAACACAAATATGAACTTCAAAATAAAAATTCTACCTATTCCATATACCAAAACATCAATAGCTCATCAAAACACAAATATGAACTTCAAAATCACAATTCTACCTATTCCATATACCAAAACATCAATTACTCATCAAAACACAAATATGAACTTCAAAAAACAATTTCTACCTATTCCATATACAAATACATCAATTAATAACTCATCAAAACACAAATATGAACTTCAAAACAACAATTCTACCTATTCCATATAACAAAACATAATATAACTCATCAAAACACAAATATGAACTTCACATTAAAAATTCTACCTATTCCATATACCAAAACATCAATAGCTCATCAAAACACAAATATTACTTCAAAATCACAATTCTACCTATTCCATATAACAAAACATAATATAACCCATCAAAACACAAATATTACTTCAAATCACAATTCTACCTATTTCACATACCAAAACATCAATCACTCATCAAAACACAAATATGAACTTCAAAATCTCAATTCTACCTATTCCATATACCAAAACATCATTGAATAACTCATCAAAACACAAATATGAAATGCAAGATCACAATTCTACCTATTCCATATATCAAAACATCAATAACTCATCAAAACACAAATATGACCTTCAAAATCACAATTCTACCTATTCCATATACCAAAACATCAATTACTCATCAAAACACAAATATGAACTTCACAATAAAAACTCTACCTATTCCATATACCAAAACATCAATAGCTCATCAAAATACAAATATGAACTTCAAAATCAAAATTCTACCTATTCCATATACCAAAACATCAATAACTCATCAAAAACACAAATATGAACTTCAAAATCTCAATTCTACCTATTCCATATACCAAAACATCATTGAATAACTCACCAAAACACAAATATGAAATGCAAGATCACAATTCTACCTATTCCATATACCAAAATATCAATAACTCATCAAAACACAAATATGAACTTCAAAATAAAAATTCTACCTATTCCATATACCAAAACATCAATAGCTCATCAAAACACAAATATGAACTTCAAAATCACAATTCTACCTATTCCATATACCAAAACATCAATTACTCATCAAAACACAAATATGAACTTCACAATAAAAACTCTACCTATTCCATATACCAAAACATCAATAGCTCATCAAAACACAAATAAGAACTTCAAAATCACAATTCTACCTATTCCATATACCAAAACATCAATTACTCATCAAAACACAAATATGAACTTCACAATAAAAATTCTACCTATTCCATATACCAAAACATCCATAGCTCATCAAAACACAGATATGAACTGCAAAATCACAATTCTACCTATTCCATATACCAAAACATCAATAACTCATCAAAACAGAAATATGAACTTCACAATAAAAATTCTTCCTATTCCATATACCAAAACATCCATAGCTCATCAAAACACAGATATGAACTGCAAAATCACAATTCTACCTATTCCATATACCAAAACATCAATAACTCATCAAAACAGAAATATGAACTTCACAATAAAAATTCTTCCTATTCCATATACCAAAACATCAATCACTCATCAAAACACAAATATGAACTTCAAATCACAATTCTACCTATTCCATATACCAAAACATCAATGAATAACTAATCAAAAAACAAATATGAACTTCAAAATCACAATTCTACCTATTCCATATACCAAAACATCAATAACTGATCAAAACACAAATATGAACTTCAAAACACAATTTCTATCTATTCCATATACCAAAACATCAATAACTCATCAAAACACAAATATGAACTTCAAAAAACAATTTCTACCTATTCCATATACCGAAACATCAATTAATAACTCATCAAAACACAAATATGAACTTCAAAATCACAATTCTACCTATCCCATATACCAAAACATCAATCACTCATCAAAACACAAATATGAACTTCAAAATCACAATTCTACCTATTCCATATAACAAAACATAATATAACTCATCAAAACACAAATATTACTTCAAATCACAATTCTACCTAATTCACATACCAAAACATCAATAACTCATCAAAACACAAATATGAACTTCAAAATCTCAATTCTACCTATTCCATATACCAAAACATCATTGAATAACTCATCAAAACACAAATATGAAATGCAAGATCACAATTCTACCTATTCCATATATCAAAACATCAATAACTCATCAAAACACAAATATGAACTTCAAAATCACAATTCTACCTATTCCATATACCAAAACATCAATAACTCATCAAAAACACAAATATGAACTTCAAAATCTCAATTCTACCTATTCCATATACCAAAACATCATTGAATAACTCACCAAAACACAAATATGAAATGCAAGATCACAATTCTACCTATTCCATATACCAAAATATCAATAACTCATCAAAACACAAATATGAACTTCAAAATAAAAATTCTACCTATTCCATATACCAAAACATCAATAGCTCATCAAAACACAAATATGAACTTCAAAATCACAATTCTACCTATTCCATATACCAAAACATCAATTACTCATCAAAACACAAATATGAACTTCAAAAAACAATTTCTACCTATTCCATATACAAATACATCAATTAATAACTCATCAAAACACAAATATGAACTTCAAAACAACAATTCTACCTATTCCATATAACAAAACATAATATAACTCATCAAAACACAAATATGAACTTCACATTAAAAATTCTACCTATTCCATATACCAAAACATCAATAGCTCATCAAAACACAAATATTACTTCAAAATCACAATTCTACCTATTCCATATAACAAAACATAATATAACCCATCAAAACACAAATATTACTTCAAATCACAATTCTACCTATTTCACATACCAAAACATCAATCACTCATCAAAACACAAATATGAACTTCAAAATCTCAATTCTACCTATTCCATATACCAAAACATCATTGAATAACTCATCAAAACACAAATATGAAATGCAAGATCACAATTCTACCTATTCCATATATCAAAACATCAATAACTCATCAAAACACAAATATGACCTTCAAAATCACAATTCTACCTATTCCATATACCAAAACATCAATTACTCATCAAAACACAAATATGAACTTCACAATAAAAACTCTACCTATTCCATATACCAAAACATCAATAGCTCATCAAAATACAAATATGAACTTCAAAATCAAAATTCTACCTATTCCATATACCAAAACATCAATAACTCATCAAAAACACAAATATGAACTTCAAAATCTCAATTCTACCTATTCCATATACCAAAACATCATTGAATAACTCACCAAAACACAAATATGAAATGCAAGATCACAATTCTACCTATTCCATATACCAAAATATCAATAACTCATCAAAACACAAATATGAACTTCAAAATAAAAATTCTACCTATTCCATATACCAAAACATCAATAGCTCATCAAAACACAAATATGAACTTCAAAATCACAATTCTACCTATTCCATATACCAAAACATCAATTACTCATCAAAACACAAATATGAACTTCACAATAAAAACTCTACCTATTCCATATACCAAAACATCAATAGCTCATCAAAACACAAATAAGAACTTCAAAATCACAATTCTACCTATTCCATATACCAAAACATCAATTACTCATCAAAACACAAATATGAACTTCACAATAAAAATTCTACCTATTCCATATACCAAAACATCCATAGCTCATCAAAACACAGATATGAACTGCAAAATCACAATTCTACCTATTCCATATACCAAAACATCAATAACTCATCAAAACAGAAATATGAACTTCACAATAAAAATTCTTCCTATTCCATATACCAAAACATCCATAGCTCATCAAAACACAGATATGAACTGCAAAATCACAATTCTACCTATTCCATATACCAAAACATCAATAACTCATCAAAACAGAAATATGAACTTCACAATAAAAATTCTTCCTATTCCATATACCAAAACATCAATCACTCATCAAAACACAAATATGAACTTCAAATCACAATTCTACCTATTCCATATACCAAAACATCAATGAATAACTAATCAAAAAACAAATATGAACTTCAAAATCACAATTCTACCTATTCCATATACCAAAACATCAATAACTGATCAAAACACAAATATGAACTTCAAAACACAATTTCTATCTATTCCATATACCAAAACATCAATAACTCATCAAAACACAAATATGAACTTCAAAAAACAATTTCTACCTATTCCATATACCGAAACATCAATTAATAACTCATCAAAACACAAATATGAACTTCAAAATCACAATTCTACCTATCCCATATACCAAAACATCAATCACTCATCAAAACACAAATATGAACTTCAAAATCACAATTCTACCTATTCCATATAACAAAACATAATATAACTCATCAAAACACAAATATTACTTCAAATCACAATTCTACCTAATTCACATACCAAAACATCAATAACTCATCAAAACACAAATATGAACTTCAAAATCTCAATTCTACCTATTCCATATACCAAAACATCATTGAATAACTCATCAAAACACAAATATGAAATGCAAGATCACAATTCTACCTATTCCATATATCAAAACATCAATAACTCATCAAAACACAAATATGAACTTCAAAATCACAATTCTACCTATTCCATATACCAAAACATCAATTACTCATCAAAACACAAATATGAACTTCACAATAAAAATTCTACCTATTCCATATACCAAAACATCCATAGCTCATCAAAACACAGATATGAACTGCAAAATCACAATTCTACCTATTCCATATACCAAAACATCAATAACTCATCAAAACAGAAATATGAACTTCACAATAAAAATTCTTCCTATTCCATATACCAAAACATCCATAGCTCATCAAAACACAGATATGAACTGCAAAATCACAATTCTACCTATTCCATATACCAAAACATCAATAACTCATCAAAACAGAAATATGAACTTCACAATAAAAATTCTTCCTATTCCATATACCAAAACATCAATCACTCATCAAAACACAAATATGAACTTCAAATCACAATTCTACCTATTCCATATACCAAAACATCAATGAATAACTAATCAAAAAACAAATATGAACTTCAAAATCACAATTCTACCTATTCCATATACCAAAACATCAATAACTGATCAAAACACAAATATGAACTTCAAAACACAATTTCTATCTATTCCATATACCAAAACATCAATAACTCATCAAAACACAAATATGAACTTCAAAAAACAATTTCTACCTATTCCATATACCGAAACATCAATTAATAACTCATCAAAACACAAATATGAACTTCAAAATCACAATTCTACCTATCCCATATACCAAAACATCAATCACTCATCAAAACACAAATATGAACTTCAAAATCACAATTCTACCTATTCCATATAACAAAACATAATATAACTCATCAAAACACAAATATTACTTCAAATCACAATTCTACCTAATTCACATACCAAAACATCAATAACTCATCAAAACACAAATATGAACTTCAAAATCTCAATTCTACCTATTCCATATACCAAAACATCATTGAATAACTCATCAAAACACAAATATGAAATGCAAGATCACAATTCTACCTATTCCATATATCAAAACATCAATAACTCATCAAAACACAAATATGAACTTCAAAATCACAATTCTACCTATTCCATATACCAAAACATCAATTACTCATCAAAACACAAATATGAACTTCACAATAAAAACTCTACCTATTCCATATACCAAAACATCAATAGCTCATCAAAACACAAATATGAACTTCAAAATCACAATTCTACCTATTCCATATACCAAAACATCAATAACTCATCAAAAACACAAATATGAACTTCAAAATCTCAATTCTACCTATTCCATATACCAAAACATCATTGAATAACTCACCAAAACACAAATATGAAATGCAAGATCACAATTCTACCTATTCCATATACCAAAACATTAATAACTCATCAAAACACAAATATGAACTTCAAAATAAAAATTTTACCTATTCCATATACCAAAACATCAATAGCTCATCAAAACACAAATATGAACTTCAAAATCACAATTCTACCGATTCAATATACCAAAACATCAATAGCTCATCAAAACACAAATATAAACTTCAAAATCACAATTCTACCTATTCCATATACCAAAACATCAATTACTCATCAAAACACAAATATGAACTTCACAATAAAAATTCTACCTATTCCATATACCAAAACATCCATAGCTCATCAAAACAAAAATATGAACTGCAAAATCACAATTCTACCTATTCCATATACCAAAACATCAATAACTCATCAAAACAGAAATATGAACTTCACAATAAAAATTCTACCTATTCATTATACCAAAACATCAATCACTCATCAAAACACAAATATGAACTTCAAATCACAATTCTACCTATTCCATATACCAAAACATCAATGAATAACTAATCAAAAAACAAATATGAACTTCAAAATCACAATTCTACCTATTCCATATACCAAAACATCAATAACTGATCAAAACACAAATATGAACTTCAAAACACAATTTCTATCTATTCCATATACCAAAACATCAATAACTCATCAAAAACACAAATATGAACTTCAAAATCTCAATTCTACCTATTCCATATACCAAAACATCATTGAATAACTCACCAAAACACAAATATGAAATGCAAGATCACAATTCTACCTATTCCATATACCAAAACATCAATAACTCATCAAAACACAAATATGAACTTCAAAATAAAAAATCTACCTATTCCATATACCAAAACATCAATAGCTCATCAAAACACAAATATGAACTTCAAAATCACAATTCTACCTATTCCATATACCAAAACATCAATTACTCATCAAAACAGAAATATGAACTTCACAATAAAAACTCTACCTATTCCATATACCAAAACATCAATAGCTCATCAAAACACAAATATGAACTTCAAAATCACAATTCTACCTATTCCATATACCAAAACATCAATAACTCATCAAAAACACAAATATGAACTTCAAAATCTCAATTCTACCTATTCCATATACCAAAACATCATTGAATAATTCACCAAAACACAAATATGAAATGCAAGATCACAATTCTACCTATTCCATATAACAAAACATAATATAACTCATCAAAACACAAATATGAACTTCACAATAAAAATTCTACCTATTCCATATACCAAAACATCAATAGCTCATCAAAACACAAATATGAACTTCAAAATCACAATTCCACCTATTCCATATACCAAAACATCAATTACTCATCAAAACACAAATATGAACTTCACAATAAAAACTCTACCTATTCCATATACCAAAACATCAATAGCTCATCAAAACACAAATATGAACTTCAAAATCACAATTCTACCTATTCCATATACCAAAACATCAATAACTCATCAAAAACACAAATATGAACTTCAAAATCTCAATTCTACCTATTCCATATACCAAAACATCATTGAATAACTCACCAAAACACAATTATGAAATGCAAGATCACAATTCTACCTATTCCATATACCAAAACATCAATAACTCATCAAAACACAAATATGAACTTCAAAAAACAATTTCTACCTATTCCATATACCAAAACATCAATTAATAACTCATCTAAACACAAATATGAACTTCAAAATCACAATTCTACCTATCCCATATACCAAAACATCAATAACTCATCAAAACACAAATATGAACTTCACATTAAAAAGTCTACCTATTCCATATACCAAAACATCAATAGCTCATCAAAACACAAATATGAACTTCAAAATCACAATTCTACCTATTCCATATACCAAAACATCAATAACTCATCAAAACACAAATATGAACTTCAAAATAAAAAATCTACCTATTCCATATACCAAAACATCAATAGCTCATCAAAACACAAATATGAACTTCAAAATCACAATTCTACCTATTCCATATACCAAAACATCAATTACTCATCAAAACAGAAATATGAACTTCACAATAAAAACTCTACCTATTCCATATACCAAAACATCAATAGCTCATCAAAACACAAATATGAACTTCAAAATCACAATTCTACCTATTCCATATACCAAAACATCAATAACTCATCAAAAACACAAATATGAACTTCAAAATCTCAATTCTACCTATTCCATATACCAAAACATCATTGAATAATTCACCAAAACACAAATATGAAATGCAAGATCACAATTCTACCTATTCCATATAACAAAACATAATATAACTCATCAAAACACAAATATGAACTTCACAATAAAAATTCTACCTATTCCATATACCAAAACATCAATAGCTCATCAAAACACAAATATGAAATTCAAAATCACAATTCCACCTATTCCATATACCAAAACATCAATTACTCATCAAAACACAAATATGAACTTCACAATAAAAACTCTACCTATTCCATATACCAAAACATCAATAGCTCATCAAAACACAAATATGAACTTCAAAATCACAATTCTACCTATTCCATATACCAAAACATCAATAACTCATCAAAAACACAAATATGAACTTCAAAATCTCAATTCTACCTATTCCATATACCAAAACATCATTGAATAACTCACCAAAACACAATTATGAAATGCAAGATCACAATTCTACCTATTCCATATACCAAAACATCAATAACTCATCAAAACACAAATATGAACTTCAAAAAACAATTTCTACCTATTCCATATACCAAAACATCAATTAATAACTCATCTAAACACAAATATGAACTTCAAAATCACAATTCTACCTATCCCATATACCAAAACATCAATAACTCATCAAAACACAAATATGAACTTCACATTAAAAAGTCTACCTATTCCATATACCAAAACATCAATAGCTCATCAAAACACAAATATGAACTTCAAAATCACAATTCTACCTATTCCATATACCAAAACATCAATTACTCATCAAAACACAAATATGAACTTCACAATAAAAACTCTACCTATTCCATATACCAAAACATCAATAGCTCATCAAAACACAAATATGAACTTCAAAATCACAATTCTACCTATTCCATATACCAAAACATCAATAACTCATCAAAACACAAATATGAACTTCAAAATCACAATTCTACCTATTCCATATACCAAAACATCAATAACTCATCAAAACACAAATATGAACTTCAAAAAACAATTTCTACCTATTCCATATACAAATACATCAATTAATAACTCATCAAAACACAAATATGAACTTCAAAATAACAATTCTACCTATTCCATATAACAAAACATAATATAACTCATCAAAACACAAATATGAACTTCACATTAAAAATTCTACCTATTCCATATACCAAAACATCAATAGCTCATCAAAACACAAATATTACTTCAAAATCACAATTCTACCTATTTCATATACCAAAACATCAATAACTCATCAAAAACACAAATATGAACTTCAAAATCTCAATTCTACCTATTCCATATACCAAAACATCATTGAATAACTCACCAAAACACAAATATGAAATGCAAGATCACAATTCTACCTATTCCATATACCAAAACATCAATAACTCATCAAAACACAAATATGAACTTCAAAATAAAAAATCTACCTATTCCATATACCAAAACATCAATAGCTCATCAAAACACAAATATGAACTTCAAAATCACAATTCTACCTATTCCATATACCAAAACATCAATTACTCATCAAAACACAAATATGAACTTCACAATAAAAACTCTACCTATTCCATATACCAAAACATCAATAGCTCATCAAAACACAAATAAGAACTTCAAAATCACAATTCTACCTATTCCATATACCAAAACATCAATTACTCATCAAAACACAAATATGAACTTCACAATAAAAATTCTACCTATTCCATATACCAAAACATCCATAGCTCATCAAAACACAGATATGAACTGCAAAATCACAATTCTACCTATTCCATATACCAAAACATCAATAACTCATCAAAACAGAAATATGAACTTCACAATAAAAATTCTTCCTATTCCATATACCAAAACATCCATAGCTCATCAAAACACAGATATGAACTGCAAAATCACAATTCTACCTATTCCATATACCAAAACATCAATAACTCATCAAAACAGAAATATGAACTTCACAATAAAAATTCTTCCTATTCCATATACCAAAACATCAATCACTCATCAAAACACAAATATGAACTTCAAATCACAATTCTACCTATTCCATATACCAAAACATCAATGAATAACTAATCAAAAAACAAATATGAACTTCAAAATCACAATTCTACCTATTCCATATACCAAAACATCAATAACTGATCAAAACACAAATATGAACTTCAAAACACAATTTCTATCTATTCCATATACCAAAACATCAATAACTCATCAAAAACACAAATATGAACTTCAAAATCTCAATTCTACCTATTCCATATTCCAAAACATGATTGATTAACTCACCAAAACACAACTATGAAATGCAAGATCACAATTCTACCTATTCCATATACCAAAACATCAATCACTCATCAAAACACAAATATGAACTTCAAATCACAATTCTACCTATTCCATATACCAAAACATCAATGAATAACTAATCAAAAAACAAATATGAACTTCAAAATCACAATTCTACCTATTCCATATACCAAAACATCAATAACTGATCAAAACACAAATATGAACTTCAAAACACAATTTCTATCTATTCCATATACCAAAACATCAATAACTCATCAAAAACACAAATATGAACTTCAAAATCTCAATTCTACCTATTCCATATTCCAAAACATGATTGAATAACTCACCAAAACACAACTATGAAATGCAAGATCACAATTCTACCTATTCCATATACCAAAACATCAATCACTCATCAAAACACAAATATGAACTTCAAATCACAATTCTACCTATTCCATATACCAAAACATCAATGAATAACTAATCAAAAAACAAATATGAACTTCAAAATCACAATTCTACCTATTCCATATACCAAAACATCAATAACTGATCAAAACACAAATATGAACTTCAAAACACAATTTCTATCTATTGCATATACCAAAACATCAATAACTCATCAAAACACAAATATGAACTTCTAAAAACAATTTCTACCTATTCCATATACCGAAACATCAATTAATAACTCATCAAAACACAAATATGAACTTCAAAATCACAATTCTACCTATCCCGTATACCAAAACATCAATCAATAACTCATCAAAACACAAATGTGAACTTCAAAAAACAATTTCTACCTATTCCATATACCAAAACATCAATTAATAACTCAACAAAACACAAATATGAACTTCAAAATCACAATTCTACCTATCCCATATACCAAAACATCAATCACTCATCAAAACACAAATATGAACTTCAAAATCACAATTCTACCTATTCCATATAACAAAACATAATATAACTCATCAAAACACAAATATTACTTCAAATCACAATTCTACCTAATTCACATACCAAAACATCAATAACTCATCAAAACACAAATATGAACTTCAAAATCTCAATTCTACCTATTCCATATACCAAAACATCATTGAATAACTCATCAAAACACAAATATGAAATGCAAGATCACAATTCTACCTATTCCATATATCAAAACATCAATAACTCATCAAAACACAAATATGAACTTCAAAATCACAATTCTACCTATTCCATATACCAAAACATCAATTACTCATCAAAACACAAATATGAACTTCACAATAAAAACTCTACCTATTCCATATACCAAAACATCAATAGCTCATCAAAACACAAATATGAACTTCAAAATCACAATTCTACCTATTCCATATACCAAAACATCAATAACTCATCAAAAACACAAATATGAACTTCAAAATCTCAATTCTACCTATTCCATATACCAAAACATCATTGAATAACTCACCAAAACACAAATATGAAATGCAAGATCACAATTCTACCTATTCCATATACCAAAACATTAATAACTCATCAAAACACAAATATGAACTTCAAAATAAAAATTTTACCTATTCCATATACCAAAACATCAATTACTCATCAAAACACAAATATGAACTTCACAATAAAAACTCTACCTATTCCATATACCAAAACATCAATAGCTCATCAAAACACAAATAAGAACTTCAAAATCACAATTCTACCTATTCCATATACCAAAACATCAATTACTCATCAAAACACAAATATGAACTTCACAATAAAAATTCTACCTATTCCATATACCAAAACATCCATAGCTCATCAAAACACAGATATGAACTGCAAAATCACAATTCTACCTATTCCATATACCAAAACATCAATAACTCATCAAAACAGAAATATGAACTTCAAAATCACAATTCTACCTATTCCATATACCAAAACATCAATTACTCATCAAAACACAAATATGAACTTCACAATAAAAACTCTACCTATTCCATATACCAAAACATCAATAGCTCATCAAAACACAAATAAGAACTTCAAAATCACAATTCTACCTATTCCATATACCAAAACATCAATTACTCATCAAAACACAAATATGAACTTCACAATAAAAATTCTACCTATTCCATATACCAAAACATCCATAGCTCATCAAAACACAGATATGAACTGCAAAATCACAATTCTACCTATTCCATATACCAAAACATCAATAACTCATCAAAACAGAAATATGAACTTCACAATAAAAATTCTTCCTATTCCATATACCAAAACATCCATAGCTCATCAAAACACAGATATGAACTGCAAAATCACAATTCTACCTATTCCATATACCAAAACATCAATAACTCATCAAAACAGAAATATGAACTTCACAATAAAAATTCTTCCTATTCCATATACCAAAACATCAATCACTCATCAAAACACAAATATGAACTTCAAATCACAATTCTACCTATTCCATATACCAAAACATCAATGAATAACTAATCAAAAAACAAATATGAACTTCAAAATCACAATTCTACCTATTCCATATACCAAAACATCAATAACTGATCAAAACACAAATATGAACTTCAAAACACAATTTCTATCTATTCCATATACCAAAACATCAATAACTCATCAAAAACACAAATATGAACTTCAAAATCTCAATTCTACCTATTCCATATTCCAAAACATGATTGAATAACTCACCAAAACACAACTATGAAATGCAAGATCACAATTCTACCTATTCCATATACCAAAACATCAATCACTCATCAAAACACAAATATGAACTTCAAATCACAATTCTACCTATTCCATATACCAAAACATCAATGAATAACTAATCAAAAAACAAATATGAACTTCAAAATCACAATTCTACCTATTCCATATACCAAAACATCAATAACTGATCAAAACACAAATATGAACTTCAAAACACAATTTCTATCTATTCCATATACCAAAACATCAATAACTCATCAAAAACACAAATATGAACTTCAAAATCTCAATTCTACCTATTCCATATTCCAAAACATGATTGAATAACTCACCAAAACACAACTATGAAATGCAAGATCACAATTCTACCTATTCCATATACCAAAACATCAATCACTCATCAAAACACAAATATGAACTTCAAATCACAATTCTACCTATTCCATATACCAAAACATCAATGAATAACTAATCAAAAAACAAATATGAACTTCAAAATCACAATTCTACCTATTCCATATACCAAAACATCAATAACTGATCAAAACACAAATATGAACTTCAAAACACAATTTCTATCTATTGCATATACCAAAACATCAATAACTCATCAAAACACAAATATGAACTTCTAAAAACAATTTCTACCTATTCCATATACCGAAACATCAATTAATAACTCATCAAAACACAAATATGAACTTCAAAATCACAATTCTACCTATCCCGTATACCAAAACATCAATCAATAACTCATCAAAACACAAATGTGAACTTCAAAAAACAATTTCTACCTATTCCATATACCAAAACATCAATTAATAACTCAACAAAACACAAATATGAACTTCAAAATCACAATTCTACCTATCCCATATACCAAAACATCAATCACTCATCAAAACACAAATATGAACTTCAAAATCACAATTCTACCTATTCCATATAACAAAACATAATATAACTCATCAAAACACAAATATTACTTCAAATCACAATTCTACCTAATTCACATACCAAAACATCAATAACTCATCAAAACACAAATATGAACTTCAAAATCTCAATTCTACCTATTCCATATACCAAAACATCATTGAATAACTCATCAAAACACAAATATGAAATGCAAGATCACAATTCTACCTATTCCATATATCAAAACATCAATAACTCATCAAAACACAAATATGAACTTCAAAATCACAATTCTACCTATTCCATATACCAAAACATCAATTACTCATCAAAACACAAATATGAACTTCACAATAAAAACTCTACCTATTCCATATACCAAAACATCAATAGCTCATCAAAACACAAATATGAACTTCAAAATCACAATTCTACCTATTCCATATACCAAAACATCAATAACTCATCAAAAACACAAATATGAACTTCAAAATCTCAATTCTACCTATTCCATATACCAAAACATCATTGAATAACTCACCAAAACACAAATATGAAATGCAAGATCACAATTCTACCTATTCCATATACCAAAACATTAATAACTCATCAAAACACAAATATGAACTTCAAAATAAAAATTTTACCTATTCCATATACCAAAACATCAATAGCTCATCAAAACACAAATATGAACTTCAAAATCACAATTCTACCGATTCAATATACCAAAACATCAATAGCTCATCAAAACACAAATATAAACTTCAAAATCACAATTCTACCTATTCCATATACCAAAACATCAATTACTCATCAAAACACAAATATGAACTTCACAATAAAAATTCTACCTATTCCATATACCAAAACATCCATAGCTCATCAAAACAAAAATATGAACTGCAAAATCACAATTCTACCTATTCCATATACCAAAACATCAATAACTCATCAAAACAGAAATATGAACTTCACAATAAAAATTCTACCTATTCATTATACCAAAACATCAATCACTCATCAAAACACAAATATGAACTTCAAATCACAATTCTACCTATTCCATATACCAAAACATCAATGAATAACTAATCAAAAAACAAATATGAACTTCAAAATCACAATTCTACCTATTCCATATACCAAAACATCAATAACTGATCAAAACACAAATATGAACTTCAAAGCACAATTTCTATCTATTCCATATACCAAAACATCAATAACTCATCAAAAACACAAATATGAACTTCAAAATCTCAATTCTACCTATTCCATATACCAAAACATCATTGAATAACTCACCAAAACACAAATATGAAATGCAAGATCACAATTCTACCTATTCCATATACCAAAACATCAATAACTCATCAAAACACAAATATGAACTTCAAAATAAAAAATCTACCTATTCCATATACCAAAACATCAATAGCTCATCAAAACACAAATATGAACTTCAAAATCACAATTCTACCTATTCCATATACCAAAACATCAATTACTCATCAAAACAGAAATATGAACTTCACAATAAAAATTCTACCTATTCCATATACCAAAACATCAATAGCTCATCTAAACACAAATATGAACTTCAAAATCACAATTCCACCTATTCCATATACCAAAACATCAATTACTCATCAAAACACAAATATGAACTTCACAATAAAAACTCTACCTATTCCATATACCAAAACATCAATAGCTCATCAAAACACAAATATGAACTTCAAAATCACAATTCTACCTATTCCATATACCAAAACATCAATAACTCATCAAAAACACAAATATGAACTTCAAAATCTCAATTCTACCTATTCCATATACCAAAACATCATTGAATAACTCACCAAAACACAAATATGAAATGCAAGATCACAATTCTACCTATTCCATATACCAAAACATCAATAACTCATCAAAACACAAATATGAACTTCAAAAAACAATTTCTACCTATTCCATATACCAAAACATCAATTAATAACTCATCTAAACACAAATATGAACTTCAAAATCACAATTCTACCTATCCCATATACCAAAACATCAATAACTCATCAAAACACAAATATGAACTTCACATTAAAAAGTCTACCTATTCCATATACCAAAACATCAATAGCTCATCAAAACACAAATATGAACTTCAAAATCACAATTCTACCTATTACATATACCAAAACATCAATTACTCATCAAAACACAAATATGAACTTCACAATAAAAACTCTACCTATTCCATATACCAAAACATCAATAGCTCATCAAAACACAAATATGAACTTCAAAATCACAATTCTACCTATTCCATATACCAAAACATCAATAACTCATCAAAACACAAATATGAACTTCAAAATCACAATTCTACCTATTCCATATACCAAAACATCAATAACTCATCAAAACACAAATATGAACTTCAAAAAACAATTTCTACCTATTCCATATACAAATACATCAATTAATAACTCATCAAAACACAAATATGAACTTCAAAATAACAATTCTACCTATTCCATATAACAAAACATAATATAACTCATCAAAACACAAATATGAACTTCACATTAAAAATTCTACCTATTCCATATACCAAAACATCAATAGCTCATCAAAACACAAATATTACTTCAAAATCACAATTCTACCTATTTCATATACCAAAACATCAATAACTCATCAAAAACACAAATATGAACTTCAAAATCTCAATTCTACCTATTCCATATACCAAAACATCATTGAATAACTCACCAAAACACAAATATGAAATGCAAGATCACAATTCTACCTATTCCATATACCAAAACATCAATAACTCATCAAAACACAAATATGAACTTCAAAATAAAAATTCTACCTATTCCATATACCAAAACATCAATAGCTCATCAAAACACAAATATGAACTTCAAAATCACAATTCTACCTATTCCATATACCAAAACATGAATTACTCATCAAAACACAAATATGAACTTCACAATAAAAACTCTACCTATTCCATATACCAAAACATCAATATCTCATCAAAACACAAATATGAACTTCAAAATCACAATTCTACCTATTCCATATACCAAAACATCAATAACTCATCAAAAACACAAATATGAACTTCAAAATCTCAATTCTACCTATTCCATATACCAAAACATCATTGAATAACTCACCAAAACACAAATATGAAATGCAAGATCACAATTCTACCTATTCCATATAACAAAACATAATATAACTCATCAAAACACAAATATGAACTTCACAATAAAAATTCTACCTATTCCATATACCAAAACATCAATAGCTCATCAAAACACAAATATGAACTTCAAAATCACAATTCTACCTATTCCATATACCAAAACATCAATTACTCATCAAAACACAAATATGAACTTCACAATAAAAACTCTACCTATTCCATATACCAAAACATCAATAGCTCATCAAAACACAAATATGAACTTCAAAATCACAATTCTACCTATTCCATATACCAAAACATCAATAACTCATCAAAAACACAAATATGAACTTCAAAATCTCAATTCTACCTATTCCATATACCAAAACATCATTGAATAACTCACCAAAACACAAATATGAAATGCAAGATCACAATTCTACCTATTCCATATACCAAAACATCAATAACTCATCAAAACACAAATATGAACTTCAAAAAACAATTTCTACCTATTCCATATACCAAAACATCAATTAATAACTCATCTAAACACAAATATGAACTTCAAAATCACAATTCTACCTATCCCATATACCAAAACATCAATAACTCATCAAAAACACAAATATGAACTTCACATTAAAAAGTCTACCTATTCCATATACCAAAACATCAATAGCTCATCAAAACACAAATATGAACTTCAAAATCACAATTCTACCTATTCCATATACCAAAACATCATTGAATAACTCACCAAAACACAAATATGAAATGCAAGATCACAATTCTACCTATTCCATATACCAAAACATCAATAACTCATCAAAACACAAATATGAACTTCAAAATCACAATTCTACCTATTCCATATACCAAAACATCAATAACTCATCAAAAACACAAATATGAACTTCAAAATCTCAATTCTACCTATTCCATATACCAAAACATCATTGAATAACTCACCAAAACACAAATATGAAATGCAAGATCACAATTCTACCTATTCCATATACCAAAACATCAATAACTCATCAAAACACAAATATGAACTTCAAAATCACAATTCTACCTATTCCATATACCAAAACATCAATTACTCATCAAAACACAAATATGAACTTCACAATAAAAACTCTACCTATTCCATATACCAAAACATCAATAGCTCATCAAAACACAAATATGAACTTCAAAATCACAATTCTACCTATTCCATATACCAAAACATCAATAACTCATCAAAACACAAATATGAACTTCAAAATCACAATTCTACCTATTCCATATACCAAAACATCAATAACTCATCAAAACACAAATATAAACTTCAAAAAACAATTTCTACCTATTCCATATACAAAAACATCAATTAATAACTCATCAAAACACAAATATGAACTTCAAAATAACAATTCTACCTATTCCATATAACAAAACATAATATAACTCTTCAAAACACAAATATGAACTTCAAAATCACAATTCTACCTATTCCATATACCAAAACATCAATAACTCATTAAAAACACAAATATGAACTTCAAAATCTCAATTCTACCTATTCCATATACCAAAACATCATTGAATAACTCACCAAAACACAAATATGAAATGCAAGATCACAATTCTACCTATTCCATATACCAAAACATCAATAACTCATCAAAACACAAATATGAACTTCAAAAAACAATTTCTACCTATTCCATATACCAAAACATCAATTAATAACTCATCTAAACACAAATATGAACTTCAAAATCACAATTCTACCTATCCCATATACCAAAACATCAATAACTCATCAAAACACAAATATGAACTTTAAAATCACAATACTACCTATTCCATATACCAAAACATCAATCAATAACTCAAAAAAACACAAATATGAACTTCACAATAAAAATTCTACCTATTCCATATACCAAAACATCAATAACTCATCAAAACACAAATATAAACTTCAAAATCACAATTCTACCTATTCCATATAACAAAACATAATATAACTCATCAAAACACAAATATGAACTTCACAATAAAAATTCTACCTATTACATATACCAAAACATCAATAGCTCATCAAAACACAAATATGAACTTCAAAATCACAATTCCACCTATTCCATATACCAAAACATCAATTACTCATCAAAACACAAATATGAACTTCACAATAAAAACTCTACCTATTCCATATACCAAAACATCAATAGCTCATCAAAACACAAATATGAACTTCAAAATCACAATTCTACCTATTCCATATACCAAAACATCAATAACTCATCAAAAACACAAATATGAACTTCACAATCTCAATTCTACCTATTCCATATACCAAAACATCAATAGCTCATCAAAACACAAATATGAACTTCAAAATCACAATTCTACCTATTCCATATACCAAAACATCAATTACTCATCAAAACACAAATATGAACTTCACAATAAAAACTCTACCTATTCCATATACCAAAACATCAATAGCTCATCAAAACACAAATATGAACTTCAAAATCACAATTCTACCTATTCCATATACCAAAACATCAATAACTCATCAAAAACACAAATATGAACTTCAAAATCTCAATTCTACCTATTCCATATACCAAAACATCATTGAATAACTCACCAAAACACAAATATGAAATGCAAGATCACAATTCTACCTATTCCATATACCAAAACATCAATAACTCATCAAAACACAAATATGAACTTCAAAAAACAATTTCTACCTATTCCATATACCAAAACATCAATTAATAACTCATCTAAACACAAATATGAACTTCAAAATCACAATTCTACCTATCCCATATACCAAAACATCAATAACTCATCAAAACACAAATATGAACTTTAAAATCACAATACTACCTATTCCATATACCAAAACATCAATCAATAACTCAAAAAAACACAAATATGAACTTCACAATAAAAATTCTACCTATTCCATATACCAAAACATCAATAACTCATCAAAACACAAATATAAACTTCAAAATCACAATTCTACCTATTCCATATAACAAAACATAATATAACTCATCAAAACACAAATATGAACTTCACATTAAAAATTCTACCTATTCCATATACCAAAACATCAATAGCTCATCAAAACACAAATATGAACTTCAAAATCACAATTCTACCTATTCCATATACCAAAACATCAATTACTCATCAAAACACAAATATGAACTTCACAATAAAAACTCTACCTATTCCATATACCAAAACATCAATAGCTCATCAAAACACAAATATGAACTTCAAAATCACAATTCTACCTATTCCATATACCAAAACATCAATAACTCATCAAAACACAAATATGAACTTCAAAATCACAATTCTACCTATTCCATATACCAAAACATCAATAACTCATCAAAACACAAACATGAACTTCAAAAAACAATTTCTACCTATTCCATATACAAAAACATCAATTAATAACTCATCAAAACACAAATATGAACTTCAAAATAACAATTCTACCTATTCCATATAACAAAACATAATATAACTCTTCAAAACACAAATATGAACTTCAAAATCACAATTCTACCTATTCCATATACCAAAACATCAATAACTCATTAAAAACACAAATATGAACTTCAAAATCTCAATTCTACCTATTCCATATACCAAAACATCATTGAATAACTCACCAAAACACAAATATGAAATGCAAGATCACAATTCTACCTATTCCATATACCAAAACATCAATAACTCATCAAAACACAAATATGAACTTCAAAAAACAATTTCTACCTATTCCATATACCAAAACATCAATTAATAACTCATCTAAACACAAATATGAACTTCAAAATCACAATTCTACCTATCCCATATACCAAAACATCAATAACTCATCAAAACACAAATATGAACTTTAAAATCACAATACTACCTATTCCATATACCAAAACATCAATCAATAACTCAAAAAAACACAAATATGAACTTCACAATAAAAATTCTACCTATTCCATATACCAAAACATCAATAACTCATCAAAACACAAATATAAACTTCAAAATCACAATTCTACCTATTCCATATAACAAAACATAATATAACTCATCAAAACACAAATATGAACTTCACAATAAAAATTCTACCTATTCCATATACCAAAACATCAATAGCTCATCAAAACACAAATATGAACTTCAAAATCACAATTCTACCTATTCCATATACCAAAACATCAATTACTCATCAAAACACAAATATGAACTTCACAATAAAAACTCTACCTATTCCATATACCAAAACATCAATAGCTCATCAAAACACAAATATGAACTTCAAAATCACAATTCTACCTATTCCATATACCAAAACATCAATAACTCATCAAAAACACAAATATGAACTTCAAAATCTCAATTCTACCTATTCCATATACCAAAACATCATTGAATAACTCACCAAAACACAAATATGAAATGCAAGATCACAATTCTACCTATTCCATATACCAAAACATCAATAACTCATCAAAACACAAATATGAACTTCAAAAAACAATTTCTACCTATTCCATATACCAAAACATCAATTAATAACTCATCTAAACACAAATATGAACTTCAAAATCACAATTCTACCTATCCCATATACCAAAACATCAATAACTCATCAAAAACACAAATATGAACTTCACATTAAAAAGTCTACCTATTCCATATACCAAAACATCAATAGCTCATCAAAACACAAATATGAACTTCAAAATCACAATTCTACCTATTCCATATACCAAAACATCATTGAATAACTCACCAAAACACAAATATGAAATGCAAGATCACAATTCTACCTATTCCATATACCAAAACATCAATAACTCATCAAAACACAAATATGAACTTCAAAATCACAATTCTACCTATTCCATATACCAAAACATCAATAACTCATCAAAAACACAAATATGAACTTCAAAATCTCAATTCTACCTATTCCATATACCAAAACATCATTGAATAACTCACCAAAACACAAATATGAAATGCAAGATCACAATTCTACCTATTCCATATACCAAAACATCAATAACTCATCAAAACACAAATATGAACTTCAAAAAACAATTTCTACCTATTCCATATACCAAAACATCAATTAATAACTCATCTAAACACAAATATGAACTTCAAAATCACAATTCTACCTATCCCATATACCAAAACATCAATAACTCATCAAAACACAAATATGAACTTCACATTAAAAAGTCTACCTATTCCATATACCAAAACATCAATAGCTCATCAAAACACAAATATGAACTTCAAAATCACAATTCTACCTATTCCATATACCAAAACATCAATTACTCATCAAAACACAAATATGAACTTCACAATAAAAACTCTACCTATTCCATATACCAAAACATCAATTGTTAGTTTTGAATACAGAAAAGCTATGGCTTGTATCAAAAACTAATATCCACAGATGACATATCATTTTGTTTCAGTATAAATCTGTTCCTTTATATCATAGAACTAGATAACGGGGTGTCGACAAACACAGTAGATACCGTTATTGGTTAAAGTATTGATATATAAAAAGCATGCTCGTAACCGAGATAGTCTGAACATACTATCGGTATAGGTTATTGTGTGGTTTGGAAATTGGTTTATCTAGACTAGTTTAAATCACACAGATATGCCCGGGGCATATTGAGCACGACCAGTTTGGATAGAATTGACTTGTACTGATCGGCGTAGTCAATTCGGTCCTAGTATTCCGTCTCTCAATCCCAAGATTGGGACGGGCGTGAGGGTTGGGTGTCGTATGCTTTGATTTGCCAAAGAGTGAGGTCAATTGAGGCCAATACCTCGGTAAGTTGGGTATGCGGTGTTTAGCTTCTTGCGTGCCGTTGCTAGTCGGAGGAATCCACGTACCGGTTCGCCGGGTTGATGGTGCTCCCGAGATGAGCTCGTAAGGTTATTATACTAAACCTGGCCAGTGAACTTTATGTTCAGTATAATAAAAGGTCGAGTGGTACTAATCTCGGAAACTAAGAAGTCGGTGAATTAATTTGTCAGTAAATTGATAAATCGACGAGCACTAGATCTTTAATGTGGGGAGATAGAAGAAATAATAATGGCGCGATGTAAAGTCGTTTTCGAGCGGTAGTTCCATAATTGGTCCGTTAGTGGTACGACCGATTATGCGTTTGACTAATCGACAAGGTAAATTAATTAATCCGAAGGGTTTAATTAATATTTGATCGACGAAGTGAATTTAGAAATTAATTCTATTTTGAATTAATTAATTCTAAGGGTTCGATTAAATTAAATTAACAAAGTGGATTAAATAAATTAATTTAAAAGGGTCGATTGGAGTTGATTAGTCGGGAAGACTTAGCGGTCAACGAAAGTCAAATTTTAAGACCTAACTCGAGAGCCCATTAGGTCTCCTTAGAAGCTCCTATAAATACAACATATTGGGCAGCAAGAAAACCCTAAAAGAGATGAAACTTGGCAGCCAAGTTAGGCTAGAAAGAGAAAGTTTGGTCTAGAGAGAGAACGTGTCTTCCTCGTCAAGTTTTCTCTCGAAGTCGACCAAGATAACTTTCTTCTTCCAAAGGGAACTCAGCCCATGAATTAATTTAGCAGCCCAGTCCTTTTCTTCAACAAAAACAGTCACCGTTTTTTTTTTGCCCGAACAGTTTTTAAACTCAGCTGCTGATCGGAGTTTTAGAAGGAACAGCCCAGTGCTGATCGGTCTTCTTGTTCTTCCAGAAAAACCCAGCTGCTGGTCGGATTACTCCCTTAGATAGCTGCAGATCGGTTTTTTCTTTTGAGCTGCTGGAATCGGGGTTTTCCTGGTTGTGAAGTCCGGCTACTGCCGTGACTGTGAAGTCCGGTTGCTGCTGCGGACTGGTGCCCAGAACCAACCAAGCTCCACGTTCGATCTTCCTAGAGGAGTGATCCGTGGGTTTAGTTGTCTAGATCGGGACTGGTTTAAGGTAGCTTCCGGCAGGAATTATTGCAGCGGAAAACTGGCAGCTTAGTGGAGTGAAGTCCGGCGGAAAGGGCAGCTTCAATTTTTCAAAGAAAAAAATCTGGGCAGCTTCAATTTGAGAAAGAAAATTCTGGGCAGCTTCAATTTTGTTAAAAAAAAATTCTGGGCAGTTTATTTTTGAGAAAAAAATTCTGGGCAGCCTCAATTTGAGTTTCTTGAGAAGCAAGTTTCTTGGGTTTTCAGTCGAATTGCTGTGGGTAGCTCCGTAGACGATAGCCCACACTATCTCGGAGCGTGTATTGGAGAATTCTTCGGATTTCTTGTGGATTTCGCGCTAAAGAATTGGGTTTTCTTTTAGGCGAGGGACTTCGCTACAAAAGGTATAATCTTTAAGTTCCGCTTTAATTAAAGATTTAATTTTTTGTGTCCCGATTAATAAATTAAATAAGTATAAGCCTAGATCCGTTCATGGGTAAACTAATTTGAGCCTGAGCTTGGTCGAAAGCTTCCGATTCTGGAATGCATAGCACGAAAGTGAGGTTTTCGATTTAGCCCGGGCTTGTTCAGTTTTCCTTCAAATTGGTATCAGAGCGTTGGTTTCGGTCTTATACTTGTTTGATTTATTACACGGCTTTATTTTGGCATTAGTATTTTTGTCGAAATGTTTAAACAGGTGGTTATTGGTTTCCCGGCTATTATGGTAGAAATTTAATTTTCATTCATAAACCCCGGGACATGTCCGGGCTCGTTTTAATTTTTGAATGGAAATTTCTGTAATAGTAATAACCACGAGCTGGAAGCCGTGTAGGATTAGAAAAATCTTGTAGTAGGATTTGATCTAATCATGTCGTCTTTAAATTCCTAGAAAACGCCTTTGTATATAGGAATTTTTTGTACTATGACGAAGACGTTATTTTGGGTAACTTATATTCGCGGGTTTTGGTTTATTGTAATTTTGGGTGATTCCTAATTACGGAATAAACTGAGAAAACCCGGGCGAATCGAGAGGAATCCAAATAACGAGTGGGAGCGACACGACGGGAAGTGTCACCGAGGCGTCAAGGAATCAACGATAGAGAAGGCCATAATAGTCGGGAAATTTTATTTTGTTTAATTTCCCGTATTTATGAGTTTTTCGTTGATTGTGTGATTTTCGTTTTATTTTGCATGAACGAAATTCAAACCAAAAGTTTTTCCAAAAAGGTAATGTGCAATTAACTAAGGTAGATTATTCGCATATTAAAACTCCAACGGTTTTATGGGTGCGAATATCCATAGTTAAGATATTGCATGTTAAAACGTAAAAATCCTCAAACTTAATTATATTCGCAAGTTTTGGTTTAATCGTAATTTTGGGTGATCCCTAATTACGTGGGGTTTTGGTTTATCGTAATTTTGGGTGATTCCTAATTACGTAGAAAACCGAGAAAACCCAGATTTTGGTTTATCGTAATTTTTGGGTGAATCCTAATTACGTAGAAAACCGAAATGGAAAACCAAGAAAACTAGGGCGAATTAAAATTATTTTAAAAATCTAAGTGGGAGCGGGTTGGTTAATATCCCCATGGCATCCATTACGGGTTCATTGGCGATGTGGTTAAACGGCTTCCCCGTCGGTTGAGTTTTCAATCACAGATATCGCTGGAATGAATTTCTAAAGGGATGACTATAGTGCGTTTAATTGGGAAAAGTTGCGACACCCTCGCCGTCCGAGGCGCATTAGTACCCTAAGTAACAAACTTAGAAGTCACGTAATGGCATACACTTAGTGTACTGTTTATAGTATCCCTCCTACGAGGTAACGCTATTTACGTGTACGGCTAAAATTATCGACTATTAATTTCATTGATCATAAGATCGTTGGTCAGATAATGAGATTAATGGACTTTGGTCCTTCTCGAACGAATGTGGGTTAGCGTAGACGTTCACCCGTCGTGACCTGCGTTAATCCCGGTGGGAGAGATGTCGGTAGAAGATTATATTTCTTTTCTGAGGATTTTTCAATATTTTCGAAAAGTATACTGAGACATGTTTTTTCATTATTTTCAGTTGATATGTCGTTCAACCCGCTAGCTGTCATTTTTGAACCAAAACAAACTCATGAGTCCAAACTATATTGACTGGAAACGTAACCTGGACATTGTCCTTACCGCTGAGGGTTACAAGTACGTGCTTACTGAGGAGTGTCCCCTTAAGCAGGGTAGCCAAGTAGTCAGCTATGAGGAAACTCATGAATGCTAGAATGGCTGAGGGCATTTCAGTGAGGGATCACGTGCTGGACATGATCAGTTGCATCAATGAGATCGAGGTACTGGAAGGTGATATTGATGGGGAGACCCAGGTCGATATCATTCTCCAGAGCTTGCCTCCCAGTTTTTGAGCAGTTTCGGTTGAACTATAATATGGGCAAGCTCTCATATTCACTCCCGAGCTCATAACTACATTGGTGTCAGCCGAGGACCTATTCGCTGAGAAGAAGCAAGCCTTTGCTACTGTTGGTCCCTCAGGTTCCTCTGCTGGGCCCAAAGCCAGGAAGCAAGAGAGGAAGAGAGGCCAGAAAGCAGGAACTAATCATGGACCCAAGGCAGGCATTGCCAAGAAGCAAAAGTCGAAAGGCAAATGTTTTAAGTATGGCAAAGCAGGACATCGGAAGAAGGATTGCCCAAAGCCTCGAGGTTAAAAGTAAATTTTCCCTAGTTACTGAGACGTGATTAGCGGCGATTCCCACAGATACTTGGTGTGTGGATTCGGGAGCCACTGATCACGTTTGTAATTCTTTGCAGGGGTTCCAAGTGACCCGGCTGCTTAGAGAGGGAGAGTTGCAGGTCTACCTTGGGGATACTACCAGAGTTTCTGTGGCTGCAGTGGGAGTTATTAGTCTTTATTTTTCAGACTCTATTTTACTTTTAAAGGATTGTCTTTATGTACCTAGTTTTCGAAAGAACTTGCTTTCAGTTTCAAAACTTGTTTTGGATGGTTATAAGTGTGTATTTTCTGACGGTTCGGTTTTTATAAGAAAATGCCAGAAACTTATATGTTCCGGTACATTGGTTGACAATCTGTTTTAAATCAAGACTTACTCCCCAGTTATGCAAAACACAGAAACTAGTAACTCATCACCAAATCATAATAAGAGAAAGGAATCTTCCCCTTTGAATCAGACTTATCTTTGGCACCTGAGACTAGGTCATATCAACCTTAGTAGGATTCAAAGGTTGGTCAAGAGTGGGTCTTTGGACTTACTAGATATTGACAGCTATTCGACCTGTGAGTCCTGCTTGGAGGGTAAAATGACCAAGAGGCCTTTTAAGGCGAAGGGGTATAGGGCCAAGGAGGTTTTAGAGTTGATTCATTCTGACATGTGTGGACCTATGTCAGTTCAGGCTAGAGGTGGTGAATACCTCTCTAGTGAATTTAGGACCTATTTGTCAGAGGAGGGTATTCAGACCCAGTTGTCTGCACCTGGCACACCCCAGCAGAATGGTGTGGCAGAGGGGAGGAGCAGGTCTCTTATGGAGATGGTTAGATCGATGATGAGTTACAGTGAGTTGCCTATCTCGTTTTGGGGTTATGCCTTGGATACAGCGTGTTTTATCCTCAACCTTGTGCCATCTAAGTCTGTGCCTACGACCCCAGTAGAGTTGTGGAGTGGGCGTAAGCCTAGTCTGATATATCTCAGGATTTGGGGTTGTCTAGCACATGTGCTCGAGGCAGATGCAGGCAAGTTAGAGGCGAGATCTAAGGTTATGCTGTTTGTAGGCTACCCCAAAGGAACGAGAGATGGTTTATTTTATAGTCCTCAGGATCAGAAGGTGGTGGTCAGCATCAATGCCAGATTTCTTGAGGAGGACTATATTTTAGATCACAAGTCAAGCAGCAAGGTAGTATTGGAAGAGCTTAGAAGTCAGTCCACTATTCCAGATGCACACGTACAGGAAGACACACCACAAGAGACTGCACACACTATCACAGATGATGCTCTTACACAGGCTGCGCCTCGTCGTAGTGGGAGGGCTGTGAGACAGCCCGAGAGGTACATGGGTTTGGGTGAGTCTTTGGACTTTATCCCTGGTGCTCGTGAACCAGACCCAGTTAACTACAATGAGGTTCTTCAGGATAGAGATGCAAGCATCCAGATCTTGGAACATCCGTTTTGACGAGGTTATCCAGTCCTATGGATTCACTCGGTGTCCGGATGAGCAGTGTGTTTATAGCAGGCGTGATGGTGATATAGTGGTGTTCCTCGTACTTTACGTAGATGACATTCTTCTTATTGGCAACAGTAAGAAGGTGTTGTCAGACGTAAAGGCATGGCTGTTCAGGCAATTCGATATGAAGGATTTGGGAGAGGCTGGACATATCCTTGGGATCAAGATTATTCAAGATTGTAGGAGACGTTCTCTAACTCTCTCTCAGGCATCCTACATAGACACGATTCTGGCCCGTTTTAACATGCAGAACTCCAAGAAGGGTTCACTACCTTTCAGGCATGGAGTGCATTTGTCTAAGGAGCAGTGTCCTAAGACTGCTGAGGAGATAGATGCCATGAAGGCGGTACCCTATGCTTCTGCAGTGGGTAGCCTCATGTATGCTATGTTGTGCACGAGGCCTGATATTTGCTTTGCCGTTGGCATGGTTAGCAGATATCAGAGTAACCCTGGGAAGGCTCACTGGGAGGCAGTAAAATGCATTCTCAAGTACTTGCGCAGGACGAGAGATTGTGTACTAGTTTATAGAGCGCAGGAGCTTGTACCATTGGGTTACACAGATTCGGGCTTTCAAGGTGATTTGGACAGGAGTAAGTCTACCTCTGGGTTTGTGTTTACTCTAGGAGGTGGAGCCACAATATGGAAGAGTGTCAAGCAGAAATGCGTGGCGGACTCTACCATGGAGGCCGAGTACGTTGCCGCTTCAGAGGCAGTGAAAGAGGCTCTGTGGCTCAGGAACTTCCGGATGGACTCAGATATGGTTCCTGAGTTGCCTAGGTCTATCACAGTTTATTGTGATAACATAGTGCAGTTGCTAACTCGAGGGAACCACGAGCTCATAAGGCGAGTAAATACATAGAGCGCAAGTACCACCTGATACGAGAGATCGTAAAGAGGGGAGACGTGACCGTGGCCAAGATAGTATCAGATGACAACCATGCAGATCCTTTCACAAAGCCATTGACCCTAAAGGTCTTTGAGAGACATGTGGAGGGCATGGGAGTCAGATTCTTGAGGGAGCCATGTTAGTGAGCTTAAAGGTGTTCTGGAGATTTCATTATGACAGCAGTGTAATAGCGGGTTGGACAGTTTTTGTACTTCTTAGCATAGCTTTGAGTATTAGTGGGAGATTGTTAGTTTTGAATACAGAAAAGCTATGGCTTGTATCAAAAACTAATATCCACAGATGACATATCATTTTGTTTCAGTATAAATCTGTTCCTTTATATCATAGAACTAGATAACGGGGTGTCGACAAACACAGTAGATACCGTTATTGGTTAAAGTATTGATATATAAAAAGCATGCTCGTAACCGAGATAGTCTGAACATACTATCGGTATAGGTTATTGTGTGGTTTGGAAATTGGTTTATCTAGACTAGTTTAAATCACACAGATATGCCCGGGGCATATTGAGCACGACCAGTTTGGATAGAATTGACTTGTACTGATCGGCGTAGTCAATTCGGTCCTAGTATTCCGTCTCTCAATCCCAAGATTGGGACGGGCGTGAGGGTTGGGTGTCGTATGCTTTGATTTGCCAAAGAGTGAGGTCAATTGAGGCCAATACCTCGGTAAGTTGGGTATGCGGTGTTTAGCTTCTTGCGTGCCGTTGCTAGTCGGAGGAATCCACGTACCGGTTCGCCGGGTTGATGGTGCTCCCGAGATGAGCTCGTAAGGTTATTATACTAAACCTGGCCAGTGAACTTTATGTTCAGTATAATAAAAGGTCGAGTGGTACTAATCTCGGAAACTAAGAAGTCGGTGAATTAATTTGTCAGTAAATTGATAAATCGACGAGCACTAGATCTTTAATGTGGGGAGATAGAAGAAATAATAATGGCGCGATGTAAAGTCGTTTTCGAGCGGTAGTTCCATAATTGGTCCGTTAGTGGTACGACCGATTATGCGTTTGACTAATCGACAAGGTAAATTAATTAATCCGAAGGGTTTAATTAATATTTGATCGACGAAGTGAATTTAGAAATTAATTCTATTTTGAATTAATTAATTCTAAGGGTTCGATTAAATTAAATTAACAAAGTGGATTAAATAAATTAATTTAAAAGGGTCGATTGGAGTTGATTAGTCGGGAAGACTTAGCGGTCAACGAAAGTCAAATTTTAAGACCTAACTCGAGAGCCCATTAGGTCTCCTTAGAAGCTCCTATAAATACAACATATTGGGCAGCAAGAAAACCCTAAAAGAGATGAAACTTGGCAGCCAAGTTAGGCTAGAAAGAGAAAGTTTGGTCTAGAGAGAGAACGTGTCTTCCTCGTCAAGTTTTCTCTCGAAGTCGACCAAGATAACTTTCTTCTTCCAAAGGGAACTCAGCCCATGAATTAATTTAGCAGCCCAGTCCTTTTCTTCAACAAAAACAGTCACCGTTTTTTTTTTGCCCGAACAGTTTTTAAACTCAGCTGCTGATCGGAGTTTTAGAAGGAACAGCCCAGTGCTGATCGGTCTTCTTGTTCTTCCAGAAAAACCCAGCTGCTGGTCGGATTACTCCCTTAGATAGCTGCAGATCGGTTTTTTCTTTTGAGCTGCTGGAATCGGGGTTTTCCTGGTTGTGAAGTCCGGCTACTGCCGTGACTGTGAAGTCCGGTTGCTGCTGCGGACTGGTGCCCAGAACCAACCAAGCTCCACGTTCGATCTTCCTAGAGGAGTGATCCGTGGGTTTAGTTGTCTAGATCGGGACTGGTTTAAGGTAGCTTCCGGCAGGAATTATTGCAGCGGAAAACTGGCAGCTTAGTGGAGTGAAGTCCGGCGGAAAGGGCAGCTTCAATTTTTCAAAGAAAAAAATCTGGGCAGCTTCAATTTGAGAAAGAAAATTCTGGGCAGCTTCAATTTTGTTAAAAAAAAATTCTGGGCAGTTTATTTTTGAGAAAAAAATTCTGGGCAGCCTCAATTTGAGTTTCTTGAGAAGCAAGTTTCTTGGGTTTTCAGTCGAATTGCTGTGGGTAGCTCCGTAGACGATAGCCCACACTATCTCGGAGCGTGTATTGGAGAATTCTTCGGATTTCTTGTGGATTTCGCGCTAAAGAATTGGGTTTTCTTTTAGGCGAGGGACTTCGCTACAAAAGGTATAATCTTTAAGTTCCGCTTTAATTAAAGATTTAATTTTTTGTGTCCCGATTAATAAATTAAATAAGTATAAGCCTAGATCCGTTCATGGGTAAACTAATTTGAGCCTGAGCTTGGTCGAAAGCTTCCGATTCTGGAATGCATAGCACGAAAGTGAGGTTTTCGATTTAGCCCGGGCTTGTTCAGTTTTCCTTCATCAATAGCTCATCAAAACACAAATATGAACTTCAAAATCACAATTCTACCTATTCCATATACCAAAACATCAATAACTCATCAAAACACAAATATGAACTTCAAAATCACAATTCTACCTATTCCATATACCAAAACATCAATAACTCATCAAAACACAAATATGAACTTCAAAAAACAATTTCTACCTATTCCATATACAAATACATCAATTAATAACTCATCAAAACACAAATATGAACTTCAAAATAACAATTCTACCTATTCCATATAACAAAACATAATATAACTCATCAAAACACAAATATGAACTTCACATTAAAAATTCTACCTATTCCATATACCAAAACATCAATAGCTCATCAAAACACAAATATTACTTCAAAATCACAATTCTACCTATTTCATATACCAAAACATCAATAACTCATCAAAAACACAAATATGAACTTCAAAATCTCAATTCTACCTATTCCATATACCAAAACATCATTGAATAACTCACCAAAACACAAATATGAAATGCAAGATCACAATTCTACCTATTCCATATACCAAAACATCAATAACTCATCAAAACACAAATATGAACTTCAAAATAAAAATTCTACCTATTCCATATACCAAGACATCAATAGCTCATCAAAACACAAATATGAACTTCAAAATCACAATTCTACCTATTCCATATACCAAAACATGAATTACTCATCAAAACACAAATATGAACTTCACAATAAAAACTCTACCTATTCCATATACCAAAACATCAATAGCTCATCAAAACACAAATATGAACTTCAAAATCACAATTCTACCTATTCCATATACCAAAACATCAATAACTCATCAAAAACACAAATATGAACTTCAAAATCTCAATTCTACCTATTCCATATACCAAAACATCATTGAATAACTCACCAAAACACAAATATGAAATGCAAGATCACAATTCTACCTATTCCATATAACAAAACATAATATAACTCATCAAAACACAAATATGAACTTCACAATAAAAATTCTACCTATTCCATATACCAAAACATCAATAGCTCATCAAAACACAAATATGAACTTCAAAATCACAATTCTACCTATTCCATATACCAAAACATCAATTACTCATCAAAACACAAATATGAACTTCACAATAAAAACTCTACCTATTCCATATACCAAAACATCAATAGCTCATCAAAACACAAATATGAACTTCAAAATCACAATTCTACCTATTCCATATACCAAAACATCAATAACTCATCAAAAACACAAATATGAACTTCAAAATCTCAATTCTACCTATTCCATATACCAAAACATCATTGAATAACTCACCAAAACACAAATATGAAATGCAAGATCACAATTCTACCTATCCCATATACCAAAACATCAATAACTCATCAAAACACAAATATGAACTTTAAAATCACAATACTACCTATTCCATATACCAAAACATCAATCAATAACTCAAAAAAACACAAATATGAACTTCACAATAAAAATTCTACCTATTCCATATACCAAAACATCAATAACTCATCAAAACACAAATATAAACTTCAAAATCACAATTCTACCTATTCCATATAACAAAACATAATATAACTCATCAAAACACAAATATGAACTTCACATTAAAAATTCTACCTATTCCATATACCAAAACATCAATAGCTCATCAAAACACAAATATGAACTTCAAAATCACAATTCTACCTATTCCATATACCAAAACATCAATTACTCATCAAAACACAAATATGAACTTCACAATAAAAACTCTACCTATTCCATATACCAAAACATCAATAGCTCATCAAAACACAAATATGAACTTCAAAATCACAATTCTACCTATTCCATATACCAAAACATCAATAACTCATCAAAACACAAATATGAACTTCAAAATCACAATTCTACCTATTCCATATACCAAAACATCAATAACTCATCAAAACACAAACATGAACTTCAAAAAACAATTTCTACCTATTCCATATACAAAAACATCAATTAATAACTCATCAAAACACAAATATGAACTTCAAAATAACAATTCTACCTATTCCATATAACAAAACATAATATAACTCTTCAAAACACAAATATGAACTTCAAAATCACAATTCTACCTATTCCATATACCAAAACATCAATAACTCATTAAAAACACAAATATGAACTTCAAAATCTCAATTCTACCTATTCCATATACCAAAACATCATTGAATAACTCACCAAAACACAAATATGAAATGCAAGATCACAATTCTACCTATTCCATATACCAAAACATCAATAACTCATCAAAACACAAATATGAACTTCAAAAAACAATTTCTACCTATTTCATATACCAAAACATCAATTAATAACTCATCTAAACACAAATATGAACTTCAAAATCACAATTCTACCTATCCCATATACCAAAACATCAATAACTCATCAAAACACAAATATGAACTTTAAAATCACAATACTACCTATTCCATATACCAAAACATCAATCAATAACTCAAAAAAACACAAATATGAACTTCACAATAAAAATTCTACCTATTCCATATACCAAAACATCAATAACTCATCAAAACACAAATATAAACTTCAAAATCACAATTCTACCTATTCCATATAACAAAACATAATATAACTCATCAAAACACAAATATGAACTTCACAATAAAAATTCTACCTATTCCATATACCAAAACATCAATAGCTCATCAAAACACAAATATGAACTTCAAAATCACAATTCCACCTATTCCATATACCAAAACATCAATTACTCATCAAAACACAAATATGAACTTCACAATAAAAACTCTACCTATTCCATATACCAAAACATCAATAGCTCATCAAAACACAAATATGAACTTCAAAATCACAATTCTACCTATTCCATATACCAAAACATCAATAACTCATCAAAAACACAAATATGAACTTCAAAATCTCAATTCTACCTATTCCATATACCAAAACATCATTGAATAACTCACCAAAACACAAATATGAAATGCAAGATCACAATTCTACCTATTCCATATACCAAAACATCAATAACTCATAAAAACACAAATATGAACTTCAAAAAACAATTTCTACCTATTCCATATACCAAAACATCAATTAATAACTCATCTAAACACAAATATGAACTTCAAAATCACAATTCTACCTATCCCATATACCAAAACATCAATAACTCATCAAAACACAAATATGAACTTTAAAATCACAATACTACCTATTCCATATACCAAAACATCAATCAATAACTCAAAAAAACACAAATATGAACTTCACAATAAAAATTCTACCTATTCCATATACCAAAACATCAATAACTCATCAAAACACAAATATAAACTTCAAAATCACAATTCTACCTATTCCATATAACAAAACATAATATAACTCATCAAAACACAAATATGAACTTCACAATAAAAATTCTACCTATTCCATATACCAAAACATCAATAGCTCATCAAAACACAAATATGAACTTCAAAATCACAATTCCACCTATTCCATATACCAAAACATCAATTACTCATCAAAACACAAATATGAACTTCACAATAAAAACTCTACCTATTCCATATACCAAAACATCAATAGCTCATCAAAACACAAATATGAACTTCAAAATCACAATTCTACCTATTCCATATACCAAAACATCAATAACTCATCAAAAACACAAATATGAACTTCAAAATCTCAATTCTACCTATTCCATATACCAAAACATCATTGAATAACTCACCAAAACACAAATATGAAATGCAAGATCACAATTCTACCTATTCCATATACCAAAACATCAATAACTCATCAAAACACAAATATGAACTTCAAAAAACAATTTCTACCTATTCCATATACCAAAACATCAATTAATAACTCATCTAAACACAAATATGAACTTCAAAATCACAATTCTACCTATCCCATATACCAAAACATCAATAACTCATCAAAACACAAATATGAACTTCACATTAAAAAGTCTACCTATTCCATATACCAAAACATCAATAGCTCATCAAAACACAAATATGAACTTCAAAATCACAATTCTACCTATTCCATATACCAAAACATCAATTACTCATCAAAACACAAATATGAACTTCACAATAAAAACTCTACCTATTCCATATACCAAAACATCAATAGCTCATCAAAACACAAATATGAACTTCAAAATCACAATTCTACCTATTCCATATACCAAAACATCAATAACTCATCAAAACACAAATATGAACTTCAAAATCACAATTCTACCTATTCCATATACCAAAACATCAATAACTCATCAAAACACAAATATGAACTTCAAAAAACAATTTCTACCTATTCCATATACAAATACATCAATTAATAACTCATCAAAACACAAATATGAACTTCAAAATAACAATTCTACCTATTCCATATAACAAAACATAATATAACTCATCAAAACACAAATATGAACTTCACATTAAAAATTCTACCTATTCCATATACCAAAACATCAATAGCTCATCAAAACACAAATATTACTTCAAAATCACAATTCTACCTATTTCATATACCAAAACATCAATAACTCATCAAAAACACAAATATGAACTTCAAAATCTCAATTCTACCTATTCCATATACCAAAACATCATTGAATAACTCACCAAAACACAAATATGAAATGCAAGATCACAATTCTACCTATTCCATATACCAAAACATCAATAACTCATCAAAACACAAATATGAACTTCAAAATAAAAATTCTACCTATTCCATATACCAAGACATCAATAGCTCATCAAAACACAAATATGAACTTCAAAATCACAATTCTACCTATTCCATATACCAAAACATGAATTACTCATCAAAACACAAATATGAACTTCACAATAAAAACTCTACCTATTCCATATACCAAAACATCAATAGCTCATCAAAACACAAATATGAACTTCAAAATCACAATTCTATCTATTCCATATACCAAAACATCAATAACTCATCAAAAACACAAATATGAACTTCAAAATCTCAATTCTACCTATTCCATATACCAAAACATCATTGAATAACTCACCAAAACACAAATATGAAATGCAAGATCACAATTCTACCTATTCCATATAACAAAACATAATATAACTCATCAAAACACAAATATGAACTTCACAATAAAAATTCTACCTATTCCATATACCAAAACATCAATAGCTCATCAAAACACAAATATGAACTTCAAAATCACAATTCTACCTATTCCATATACCAAAACATCAATTACTCATCAAAACACAAATATGAACTTCACAATAAAAACTCTACCTATTCCATATACCAAAACATCAATAGCTCATCAAAACACAAATATGAACTTCAAAATCACAATTCTACCTATTCCATATACCAAAACATCAATAACTCATCAAAAACACAAATATGAACTTCAAAATCTCAATTCTACCTATTCCATATACCAAAACATCATTGAATAACTCACCAAAACACAAATATGAAATGCAAGATCACAATTCTACCTATTCCATATACCAAAACATCAATAACTCATCAAAACACAAATATGAACTTCAAAAAACAATTTCTACCTATTCCATATACCAAAACATCAATTAATAACTCATCTAAACACAAATATGAACTTCAAAATCACAATTCTACCTATCCCATATACCAAAACATCAATAACTCATCAAAACACAAATATGAACTTTAAAATCACAATACTACCTATTCCATATACCAAAACATCAATCAATAACTCAAAAAAACACAAATATGAACTTCACAATAAAAATTCTACCTATTCCATATACCAAAACATCAATAACTCATCAAAACACAAATATAAACTTCAAAATCACAATTCTACCTATTCCATATAACAAAACATAATATAACTCATCAAAACACAAATATGAACTTCACATTAAAAATTCTACCTATTCCATATACCAAAACATCAATAGCTCATCAAAACACAAATATGAACTTCAAAATCACAATTCTACCTATTCCATATACCAAAACATCAATTACTCATCAAAACACAAATATGAACTTCACAATAAAAACTCTACCTATTACATATACCAAAACATCAATAGCTCATCAAAACACAAATATGAACTTCAAAATCACAATTCTACCTATTCCATATACCAAAACATCAATAACTCATCAAAACACAAATATGAACTTCAAAATCACAATTCTACCTATTCCATATACCAAAACATCAATAACTCATCAAAACACAAATATGAACTTCAAAAAACAATTTCTACCTATTCCATATACAAAAACATCAATTAATAACTCATCAAAACACAAATATGAACTTCAAAATAACAATTCTACCTATTCCATATAACAAAACATAATATAACTCTTCAAAACACAAATATGAACTTCAAAATCACAATTCTACCTATTCCATATACCAAAACATCAATAACTCATTAAAAACAAATATGAACTTCAAAATCTCAATTCTACCTATTCCATATACCAAAACATCATTGAATAACTCACCAAAACACAAATATGAAATGCAAGATCACAATTCTACCTATTCCATATACCAAAACATCAATAACTCATCAAAACACAAATATGAACTTCAAAAAACAATTTCTACCTATTCCATATACCAAAACATCAATTAATAACTCATCTAAACACAAATATGAACTTCAAAATCACAATTCTACCTATCCCATATACCAAAACATCAATAACTCATCAAAACACAAATATGAACTTCAAAATAACAATTTCTACCTATTCCATATACCAAAACATCAATTAATAACTCATCTAAACACAAATATGAACTTCAAAATCACAATTCTACCTATCCCATATACCAAAACATCAATAACTCATCAAAACACAAATATGAACTTCAAAAAACAATTTCTACCTATTCCATATACAAAAACATCAATTAATAACTCATCAAAACACAAATATGAACTTCAAAATAACAATTCTACCTATACCATATAACAAAACATAATATAACTCATCAAAACACAAATATGAACTTCACATTAAAAATTCTACCTATTCCATATACCAAAACATCAATAGCTCATCAAAACACAAATATTACTTCAAAATCACAATTCTACCTATTTCATATACCAAAACATCAATAACTCATCAAAAACACAAATATGAACTTCAAAATCTCAATTCTACCTATTCCATATACCAAAACATCATTGAATAACTCACCAAAACACAAATATGAAATGCAAGATCACAATTCTACCTATTCCATATACCAAAACATCAATTACTCATCAAAACACAAATATGAACTTCAAAATAAAAATTCTACCTATTCCATATACCAAAACATCAATAGCTCATCAAAACACAAATATGAACTTCAAAATCACAATTCTACCTATTCCATATACCAAAACATCAATTACTCATCAAAACACAAATATGAACTTCACAATAAAAACTCTACCTATTCCATATACCAAAACATCAATAGCTCATCAAAACACAAATATGAACTTCAAAATCACAATTCTACCTATTCCATATACCAAAACATCAATAACTCATCAAAAACACAAATATGAACTTCACAATAAAAACTCTACCTATTCCATATACCAAAACATCAATAGCTCATCAAAACACAAATATGAACTTCAAAATCACAATTCTACCTATTCCATATACCAAAACATCAATAACTCATCAAAAACACAAATATGAACTTCAAAATCTCAATTCTACCTATTCCATATACCAAAACATCATTGAATAACTCATCAAAACACAAATATGAAATGCAAGATCACAATTCTACCTATTCCATATAACAAAACATAATATAACTCATCAAAACACAAATATGAACTTCACAATAAAAATTCTACCTATTCCATATACCAAAACATCAATAGCTCATCAAAACACAAATATGAACTTCAAAATCACAATTCTACCTATTCCATATACCAAAACATCAATTACTCATCAAAACACAAATATGAACTTCACAATAAAAACTCTACCTATTCCATATACCAAAACATCAATAGCTCATCAAAACACAAATATGAACTTCAAAATCACAATTCTACCTATTCCATATACCAAAACATCAATAACTCATCAAAAACACAAATATGAACTTCAAAATCTCAATTCTACCTATTCCATATACCAAAACATCATTGAATAACTCACCAAAACACAAATATGAAATGCAAGATCACAATTCTACCTATTCCATATACCAAAACATCAATAACTCATCAAAACACAAATATGAACTTCAAAAAACAATTTCTACCTATTCCATATACCAAAACATCAATTAATAACTCATCTAAACACAAATATGAACTTCAAAATCACAATTCTACCTATCCCATATACCAAAACATCAATAACTCATCAAAACACAAATATGAACTGTAAAATCACAATACTACCTATTCCATATACCAAAACATCAATCAATAACTCAAAAAAACACAAATATGAACTTCACAATAAAAATTCTACCTATTCCATATACCAAAACATCAATAACTCATCAAAACACAAATATAAACTTCAAAATCACAATTCTACCTATTCCATATAACAAAACATAATATAACTCATCAAAACACAAATATGAACTTCACATTAAAAATTCTACCTATTCCATATACCAAAACATCAATAGCTCATCAAAACACAAATATGAACTTCAAAATCACAATTCTACCTATTCCATATACCAAAACATCAATTACTCATCAAAACACAAATATGAACTTCACAATAAAAACTCTACCTATTCCATATACCAAAACATCAATAGCTCATCAAAACACAAATATGAACTTCAAAATCACAATTCTACCTATTCCATATACCAAAACATCAATAACTCATCAAAACACAAATATGAACTTCAAAATCACAATTCTACCTATTCCATATACCAAAACATCAATAACTCATCAAAACACAAATATGAACTTCAAAAAACAATTTCTACCTATTCCATATACAAAAACATCAATTAATAACTCATCAAAACACAAATATGAACTTCAAAATAACAATTCTACCTATTCCATATAACAAAACATAATATAACTCATCAGAACATAAATATGAACTTCACATTAAAAATTCTACCTATTCCATATACCAAAACATCAATAGCTCATCAAAACACAAATATTACTTCAAAATCACAATTCTACCTATTTCATATACCAAAACATCAATAACTCATCAAAAACACAAATATGAACTTCAAAATCTCAATTCTACCTATTCCATATACCAAAACATCATTGAATAACTCACCAAAACACAAATATGAAATGCAAGATCACAATTCTACCTATTCCATATACCAAAACATCAATAACTCATCAAAACACAAATATGAACTTTAAAATCACAATACTACCTATTCCATATACCAAAACATCAATCAATAACTCAAAAAAACACAAATATGAACTTCACAATAAAAATTCTACCTATTCCATATACCAAAACATCAATAACTCATCAAAACACAAATATAAACTTCAAAATCACAATTCTACCTATTCCATATAACAAAACATAATATAACTCATCAAAACACAAATATGAACTTCACATTAAAAATTCTACCTATTCCATATACCAAAACATCAATAGCTCATCAAAACACAAATATGAACTTCAAAATCACAATTCTACCTATTCCATATACCAAAACATCAATTACTCATCAAAACACAAATATGAACTTCACAATAAAAACTCTACCTATTCCATATACCAAAACATCAATAGCTCATCAAAACACAAATATGAACTTCAAAATCACAATTCTACCTATTCCATATACCAAAACATCAATAACTCATCAAAACACAAATATGAACTTCAAAATCACAATTCTACCTATTCCATATACCAAAACATCAATAACTCATCAAAACACAAATATGAACTTCAAAAAACAATTTCTACCTATTCTATATACAAAAACATCAATTAATAACTCATCAAAACACAAATATGAACTTCAAAATAACAATTCTACCTATACCATATAACAAAACATAATATAACTCATCAAAACACAAATATGAACTTCACATTAAAAATTCTACCTATTCCATATACCAAAACATCAATAGCTCATCAAAACACAAATATTACTTCAAAATCACAATTCTACCTATTTCATATACCAAAACATCAATAACTCATCAAAAACACAAATATGAACTTCAAAATCTCAATTCTACCTATTCCATATACCAAAACATCATTGAATAACTCACCAAAACACAAATATGAAATGCAAGATCACAATTCTACCTATTCCATATACCAAAACATCAATTACTCATCAAAACACAAATATGAACTTCAAAATAAAAATTCTACCTATTCCATATACCAAAACATCAATAGCTCATCAAAACACAAATATGAACTTCAAAATCACAATTCTACCTATTCCATATACCAAAACATCAATTACTCATCAAAACACAAATATGAACTTCACAATAAAAACTCTACCTATTCCATATACCAAAACATCAATAGCTCATCAAAACACAAATATGAACTTCAAAATCACAATTCTACCTATTCCATATACCAAAACATCAATAACTCATCAAAAACACAAATATGAACTTCAAAATCTCAATTCTACCAATTCCATATACCAAAACATCATTGAATAACTCACCAAAACACAAATATGAAATGCAAGATCACAATTCTACCTATTCCATATACCAAAACATCAATAACTCATCAAAACACAAATATGAACTTCAAAAAACAATTTCTACCTATTCCATATACCAAAACATCAATTAATAACTCATCTAAACACAAATATGAACTTCAAAAAACAATTTCTACCTATTCCATATATCAAAACATCAATTAATAACTCATCTAAACACAAATATGAACTTCAAAATCACAATTCTACCTATCCCATATACCAAAACATCAATAACTCATCAAAACACAAATATGAACTTTAAAATCACAATACTACCTATTCCATATACCAAAACATCAATCAATAACTCAAAAAAACACAAATATGAACTTCACAATAAAAATTCTACCTATTCCATATACCAAAACATCAATAACTCATCAAAACACAAATATAAACTTCAAAATCACAATTCTACCTATTCCATATAACAAAACATAATATAACTCATCAAAACACAAATATGAACTTCACATTAAAAATTCTACCTATTCCATATACCAAAACATCAATAGCTTATCAAAACACAAATATAAACTTCAAAATCACAATTCTACCTATTCCATATAACAAAACATAATATAACTCATCAAAACACAAATATGAACTTCACATTAAAAATTCTACCTATTCCATATACCAAAACATCAATAGCTCATCAAAACACAAATATGAACTTCAAAATCACAATTCTACCTATTCCATATACCAAAACATCAATTACTCATCAAAACACAAATATGAACTTCACAATAAAAACTCTACCTATTCCATATACGAAAACATCAATAGCTCATCAAAACACAAATATGAACTTCAAAATCACAATTCTACCTATTCCATATACCAAAACATCAATTACTCATCAAAACACAAATATGAACTTCAAAATCACAATTCTACCTATTCCATATACCAAAACATCAATAACTCATCAAAACACAAATATGAACTTCAAAAAATAATTTCTACCTATTCCATATACAAAAACATCAATTAATAACTCATCAAAACACAAATATGAACTTCAAAATAACAATTCTACCTATTCCATATAACAAAACATAATATAACTCATCAGAACATAAATATGAACTTCACATTAAAAATTCTACCTATTCCATATACCAAAACATCAATAGCTCATCAAAACGCAAATATTACTTCAAAATCACAATTCTACCTATTTCATATACCAAAACATCAATAACTCATCAAAAACACAAATATGAACTTCAAAATCTCAATTCTACCTATTCCATATACCAAAACATCATTGAATAACTCACCAAAACACAAATATGAAATGCAAGATCACAATTCTACCTATTCCATATACCAAAACATCAATAACTCATCAAAACACAAATATGAACTTCAAAATAAAAATTCTACCTCTTCCATATACCAAAACATCAATAGCTCATCAAAACACAAATATGAACTTCAAAATCACAATTCTACCTATTCCATATACCAAAACATCAATTACTCATCAAAACACAAATATGAACTTCACAATAAAAACTCTACCTATTCCATATACCAAAACATCAATAGCTCATCAAAACACAAATATGAACTTCAAAATCACAATTCTACCTATTCCATATACCAAAACATCAATAACTCATCAAAAACACAAATATGAACTTCACAATAAAAACTCTACCTATTCCATATACCAAAACATCAATAGCTCATCAAAACACAAATATGAACTTCAAAATCACAATTCTACCTATTCCATATACCAAAACATCAATAACTCATCAAAACACAAATATGAACTTCAAAATCACAATTCTACCTATTCCATATACCAAAACATCAATAACTCATCAAAACACAAATATGAACTTCAAAAAACAATTTCTACCTATTCCATATACAAAAACATCAATTAATAACTCATCAAAACACAAATATGAACTTCAAAATAACAATTCTACCTATACCATATAACAAAACATAATATAACTCATCAAAACACAAATATGAACTTCACATTAAAAATTCTACCTATTCCATATACCAAAACATCAATAGCTCATCAAAACACAAATATTACTTCAAAATCACAATTCTACCTATTTCATATACCAAAACATCAATAACTCATCAAAAACACAAATATGAACTTCAAAATCTCAATTCTACCTATTCCATATACCAAAACATCATTGAATAACTCACCAAAACACAAATATGAAATGCAAGATCACAATTCTACCTATTCCATATACCAAAACATCAATAACTCATCAAAACACAAATATGAACTTCAAAATAAAAATTCTACCTATTCCATATACCAAAACATCAATAGCTCATCAAAACACAAATATGAACTTCAAAATCACAATTCTACCTATTCCATATACCAAAACATCAATTACTCATCAGAACACAAATATGAACTTCACAATAAAAACTCTACCTATTCCATATACCAAAACATCAATAGCTCATCAAAACACAAATATGAACTTCAAAATCACAATTCTACCTATTCCATATACCAAAACATCAATAACTCATCAAAAACACAAATATGAACTTCAAAATCTCAATTCTACCTATTCCATATACCAAAACATCATTGAATAACTCACCAAAACACAAATATGAAATGCAAGATCACAATTCTACCTATTCCATATAACAAAACATAATATAACTCATCAAAACACAAATATGAACTTCACAATAAAAATTCTACCTATTCCATATACCAAAACATCAATAGCTCATCAAAACACAAATATGAACTTCAAAATCACAATTCTACCTATTCCATATACCAAAACATCAATTACTCATCAAAACACAAATATGAACTTCACAATAAAAACTCTACCTATTCCATATACCAAAACATCAATAGCTCATCAAAACACAAATATGAACTTCAAAATCACAATTCTACCTATTCCATATACCAAAACATCAATAACTCATCAAAAACACAAATATGAACTTCAAAATCTCAATTCTACCTATTCCATATACCAAAACATCATTGAATAACTCACCAAAACACAAATATGAAATGCAAGATCACAATTCTACCTATTCCATATACCAAAACATCAATAACTCATCAAAACACAAATATGAACTTCAAAATAAAAATTCTACCTATTCCATATACCAAAACATCAATAGCTCATCAAAACACAAATATGAACTTCAAAATCACAATTCTACCTATTCCATATACCAAAACATCAATTACTCATCAAAACACAAATATGAACTTCACAATAAAAACTCTACCTATTCCATATACCAAAACATCAATAGCTCATCAAAACACAAATATGAACTTCAAAATCACAATTCTACCTATTCCATATACCAAAACATAAATAACTCATCAAAAACACAAATATGAATTTCAAAATCTCAATTCTACCTATTCCATATACCAAAACATCATTGAATAACTCACCAAAACACAAATATGAACTTCAAAATAAAAATTCTACCTATTCCATATACCAAAACATCAATAGCTCATCAAAACACAAATATGAACTTCAAAATCACAATTCTACCTATTCCATATACCAAAACATCAATTACTCATCAAAACACAAATATGAACTTCACAATAAAAACTCTACCTATTCCATATACCAAAACATCAATAGCTCATCAAAACACAAATATGAACTTCAAAATCACAATTCTACCTATTCCATATACCAAAACATCAATAACTCATCAAAAACACAAATATGAACTTCACAATAAAAACTCTACCTATTCCATATACCAAAACATCAATAGCTCATCAAAACACAAATATGAACTTCAAAATCACAATTCTACCTATTCCATATACCAAAACATCAATAACTCATCAAAACACAAATATGAACTTCAAAATCACAATTCTACCTATTCCATATACCAAAACATCAATAACTCATCAAAACACAAATATGAACTTCACAATAAAAACTCTACCTATTCCATATACCAAAACATCAATAGCTCATCAAAACACAAATATGAACTTCAAAATCACAATTCTACCTATTCCATATACCAAAACATCATTGAATAACTCACCAAAACACAAATATGTAATGCAAGATCACAATTCTACCTATTCCATATAACAAAACATAATATAACTCATCAAAACACAAATATGAACTTCACAATAAAAATTCTACCTATTCCATATACCAAAACATCAATAGCTCATCAAAACACAAATATGAACTTCAAAATCACAATTCTACCTATTCCATATACCAAAACATCAATTACTCATCAAAACACAAATATGAACTTCACAATAAAAACTCTACCTATTCCATATACCAAAACATCAATAGCTCATCAAAACACAAATATGAACTTCAAAATCACAATTCTACCTATTCCATATACCAAAACATCAATAACTCATCAAAAACACAAATATGAACTTCAAAATCTCAATTCTACCTATTCCATATACCAAAACATCATTGAATAACTCACCAAAACACAAATATGAAATGCAAGATCACAATTCTACCTATTCCATATACCAAAACATCAATAACTCATCAAAACACAAATATGAACTTCAAAATAAAAATTCTACCTATTCCATATACCAAAACATCAATAGCTCATCAAAACACAAATATGAACTTCAAAATCACAATTCTACCTATTCCATATACCAAAACATCAATTACTCATCAAAACACAAATATGAACTTCACAATAAAAACTCTACCTATTCCATATACCAAAACATCAATAGCTCATCAAAACACAAATATGAACTTCAAAATCACAATTCTACCTATTCCATATACCAAAACATAAATAACTCTTCAAAAACACAAATATGAATTTCAAAATCTCAATTCTACCTATTCCATATACCAAAACATCATTGAATAACTCACCAAAACACAAATATGAACTTCAAAATAAAAATTCTACCTATTCCATATACCAAAACATCAATAGCTCATCAAAACACAAATATGAACTTCAAAATCACAATTCTACCTATTCCATATACCAAAACATCAATTACTCATCAAAACACAAATATGAACTTCACAATAAAAACTCTACCTATTCCATATACCAAAACATCAATAGCTCATCAAAACACAAATATGAACTTCAAAATCACAATTCTACCTATTCCATATACCAAAACATCAATAACTCATCAAAAACACAAATATGAACTTCACAATAAAAACTCTACCTATTCCATATACCAAAACATCAATAGCTCATCAAAACACAAATATGAACTTCAAAATCACAATTCTACCTATTCCATATACCAAAACATCAATAACTCATCAAAACACAAATATGAACTTCAAAATCACAATTCTACCTATTCCATATACCAAAACATCAATAACTCATCAAAACACAAATATGAACTTCAAAAAACAATTTCTACCTATTCCATATACAAAAACATCAATTAATAACTCATCAAAACACAAATATGAACTTCAAAATAACAATTCTACCTATACCATATAACAAAACATAATATAACTCATCAAAACACAAATATGAACTTCACATTAAAAATTCTACCTATTCCATATACCAAAACATCAATAGCTCATCAAAACACAAATATTACTTCAAAATCACAATTCTACCTATTTCATATACCAAAACATCAATAACTCATCAAAAACACAAATATGAACTTCAAAATCTCAATTCTACCTATTCCATATACCAAAACATCATTGAATAACTCACCAAAACACAAATATGAAATGCAAGATCACAATTCTACCTATTCCATATACCAAAACATCAATAACTCATCAAAACACAAATATGAACTTCAAAATAAAAATTCTACCTATTCCATATACCAAAACATCAATAGCTCATCAAAACACAAATATGAACTTCAAAATCACAATTCTACCTATTCCATATACCAAAACATCAATTACTCATCAAAACACAAATATGAACTTCACAATAAAAACTCTACCTATTCCATATACCAAAACATCAATAGCTCATCAAAACACAAATATGAACTTCAAAATCACAATTCTACCTATTCCATATACCAAAACATCAATAACTCATCAAAAACACAAATATGAACTTCAAAATCTCAATTCTACCTATTCCATATACCAAAACATCATTGAATAACTCACCAAAACACAAATATGAAATGCAAGATCACAATTCTACCTATTCCATATAACAAAACATAATATAACTCATCAAAACACAAATATGAACTTCACAATAAAAATTCTACCTATTCCATATACCAAAACATCAATAGCTCATCAAAACACAAATATGAACATCAAAATCACAATTCTACCTATTCCATATACCAAAACATCAATTACTCATCAAAACACAAATATGAACTTCACAATAAAAACTCTACCTATTCCATATACCAAAACATCAATAGCTCATCAAAACACAAATATGAACTTCAAAATCACAATTCTACCTATTCCATATACCAAAACATCAATAACTCATCAAAAACACAAATATGAGCTTCAAAATCTCAATTCTACCTATTCCATATACCAAAACATCATTGAATAACTCACCAAAACACAAATATGAAATGCAAGATCACAATTCTACCTATTCCATATACCAAAACATCAATAACTCATCAAAACACAAATATGAACTTCAAAATAAAAATTCTACCTATTCCATATACCAAAACATCAATAGCTCATCAAAACACAAATATGAACTTCAAAATCACAATTCTACCTATTCCATATACCAAAACATAAATAACTCATCAAAAACACAAATATGAATTTCAAAATCTCAATTCTACCTATTCCATATACCAAAACATCATTGAATAACTCACCAAAACACAAATATGGAATGCAAGATCACAATGCTACCTATTCCATATAACAAAACATAATATTGAAAGATTTTGGTAGGATCTGGGTTTGTACCTGCTCGATTTACCACGCAAAAAATTCTAATAAAAGCGGAACCATAGAATAATACCTTTGAAGCGTGCACCTTGTGAATCTCTTGTATGCCTCAAAGACTATGACCTCTTGTTGTGTGGGCAACAATCTAGAAGTCAATTGATCAGCAACTCACCACAATCCACCTGCTGAAAAAATTCAGCACCTCCGCACCTAGCACGTACTGCAAACGCACTGCCCGGAGAGAGAAAGCTACACACGGGGCTGCCCAGAAGGCCAAGAATTTTTGGCCACTTCAAGGTTAAAAACCCGCCGCCCCAAGCTTGAAAATTCGTTCTTGAGAGAGAAAGAAATTTCTCTCTCTAGAATTTTATCTCTCTAGATTCTTGAATAATGAATCTCTTGAATTGTGATTTCTGAATGGCTGATCCCTTGTCTATTTATAGAGTTACAAGAGAGACTCCAAGTTGGAATAGGATTGGTCTTTCCTACTGGGTTTCTGTTTCCCTTCAATCCTGTTTCTAGATTGATACAGATTCTGTTTCCTTCAATCCTGTTCCTGGACTGAAACACTCCCAACTGTCACAGGGATTCACTTATCCCAATCCAGTTCCTGGGATGAATCACTCCCAACTGACACAGGGATTCACTTATCCCAAACCAGTTCCTGGGATGATTCACAACCAACTGACACAAGGATTAATTAATTTCTCAATTAATTAAATCTACCTTTGTCATTAACCCAGTACATAATTAATCGTACCACTAACGGATTAATTATGGCACTACCACCCTACACCAGAATTGCTTCCGGAACAACTTAATTAAATTATATTCATAATCTCCCCACATCAAAGATATAGTGCTCGTTAATTCATTAATTTACTGATAAATTAATTCATCAACTTCTTAATATTCCGAGACTAGTACCACTCGACCTTTTTACTATACCGGACATAAGTCCACCGGCCGGGTTTAGTATAATAAACATTTCGAGCTCATCTCGGGAGCACCATCACCCCGGACGCACCGGTACATGGTTTCCTTTCGACAAGCAGCAGCACACCAAGTAACTAAACACGCGCACCCAACCCACCGAGACTATTGGCCACACTTGACCTCACCCATTGGCAGATCAAAGTACACTATGTCTAATCCTCATGCCCGCTCGAGTCTAGGGATTTAGAGATAGAATACAAGGATCGATTTGTCTATTAAATCAGTACAAGACAAATCATTCCTAAGAGTCAAGTTCAATATGCCCCGGGCATATCTATATGATTCAATTAGTTTAGACAAACTAATTATCTGAATCACATAATAACCTAGACTGACAGTTTGTCCAAAACTGTCTCGGTTACGAACCTCATTTATATATTATGTCTTTCAACCAATGATGAGATCTACTGTGTCGCACCAGACACCTCATCATCTACTTACATAATATAGATGGACGATTAATGCACAACAAGATATGACTGAAACACAAATCGATATATTAAACTGGGAAACTGTACAATACAAGCATAGCTTATGTATTCTACTCCAACAAATATAACTCATCAAAACACAAATATGAACTTCACAATAAAAATTCTACCTATTCCATATACCAAAACATCAATAGCTCATCAAAACACAAATATGAACTTCAAAATCACAATTCTACCTATTCCATATACCAAAACATCAATTACTCATCAAAACACAAATATGAACTTCACAATAAAAACTCTACCTATTCCATATACCAAAACATCAATAGCTCATCAAAACACAAATATGAACTTCAAAATCACAATTCTACCTATTCCATATACCAAAACATCAATAACTCATCAAAAACACAAATATGAACTTCAAAATCTATATTCTACCTATTCCATATACCAAAACATCATTGAATAACTCACCAAAACACAAATATGAAATGCAAGATCACAATTCTACCTATTCCATATACCAAAACATCAATAACTCATCAAAACACAAATATAAACTTCAAAATCACAATTCTACCTATTCCATATAACAAAACATAATATAACTCATCAAAACACAAATATGAACTTCAAAATCTCAATTTTACCTATTCCATATACCAAAACATCATTGAATAACTCACCAAAACACAAATATGAAATGCAAGATCACAATTCTACCAATTCCATATACCAAAACATCAATAACTCATCAAAACACAAATATGAACTTCAAAAAACAATTTCTACCTATTCCATATACCAAAACATCAATTAATAACTCATCTAAACACAAATATGAACTTCAAAATCACAATTCTACCTATCCCATATACCAAAACATCAATCAATAACTCATCAAAACACAAATATGAACTTCAAAAAACAATTTCTACCTATTCCATATACCAAAACATCAATTAATAACTCAACAAAACACAAATATGAACTTCAAAATCACAATTCTACCTATCCCATATACCAAAACATCAATCAATAACTCATCAAAACACAAATATGAACTTCAAAAAACAATTTCTACCTATTCCATATACCAAAACATCAATTAATAACTCAACAAAACACAAATATGAACTTCAAAATCACAATTCTACCTATTCCATATACCAAAACATCAATCACTCATCAAAACACAAATATGAACTTCAAAATCACAATTCTACCTATTCCATATAACAAAACATAATATAACTCATCAAAACACAAATATTACTTCAAATCACAATTCTACCTATTTCACATACCAAAACATCAATAACTCATCAAAACACAAATATGAACTTCAAAATCTCAATTCTACCTATTCCATATACCAAAACATCATTGAATAACTCATCAAAACACAAATATGAAATGCAAGATCACAATTCTACCTATTCCATATATCAAAACATCAATAACTCATCAAAACACAAATATGAACTTCAAAATCACAATTCTACCTATTCCATATAACAAAACGTAATATAACTCATCAAAACACAAATATGAACTTCACATTAAAAATTCTACCTATTCCATATACCAAAACATCAATAGCTCATCAAAACACAAATATGAACTTCAAAATCACAATTCTACCTATTCCATATACCAAAACATCAATTACTCATCAAAACACAAATATGAACTTCACAATAAAAACTCTACCTATTCCATATACCAAAACATCAATAGCTCATCAAAACACAAATATGAACTTCAAAATCACAATTCTACCTATTCCATATACCAAAACATCAATAACTCATCAAAACACAAATACGAACTTCAAAATCACAATTCTACCTATTCCATATACCAAAACATCAATAACTCATCAAAACACAAATATGAACTTCAAAAAACAATTTCTACCTATTCCATATACAAAAACATCAATTAATAACTCATCAAAACACAAATATGAACTTCAAAATAACAATTCTACCTATTCCATATAACAAAACATAATATAACTCATCAGAACATAAATATGAACTTCACATTAAAAATTCTACCTCTTCCATATACCAAAACATCAATAGCTCATCAAAACACAAATATTACTTCAAAATCACAATTCTACCTATTTCATATACCAAAACATCAATAACTCATCAAAAACACAAATATGAACTTCAAAATCTCAATTCTACCTATTCCATATACCAAAACATCATTGAATAACTCACCAAAACACAAATATGAAATGCAAGATCACAATTCTACCTATTCCATATACCAAAACATCAATAACTCATCAAAACACAAATATGAACTTCAAAATAAAAATTCTACCTATTCCATATACCAAAACATCAATAGCTCATCAAAACACAAATATGAACTTCAAAATCACAATTCTACCTATTCCATATACCAAAACATCAATTACTCATCAAAACACAAATATGAACTTCACAATAAAAACTCTACCCATTCGATATACCAAAACATCAATAGCTCATCAAAACACAAATATGAACTTCAAAATCACAATTCTACCTATTCCATATACCAAAACATCAATAACTCATCAAAAACACAAATATGAACTTCAAAATCTCAATTCTACCTATTCCATATACCAAAACATCATTGAATAACTCACCAAAACACAAATATGGAATGCAAGATCACAATTCTACCTATTCCATATAACAAAACATAATATAACTCATCAAAACACAAATATGAACTTCACAATAAAAATTCTACCTATTCCATATACCAAAACATCAATAGCTCATCAAAACACAAATATGAACTTCAAAATCACAATTCTACCTATTCCATATACCAAAACATCAATTACTCATCAAAACACAAATATGAACTTCACAATAAAAACTCTACCTATTCCATATACCAAAACATCAATAGCTCATCAAAACACAAATATGAACTTCAAAATCACAATTCTACCTATTCCATATAACAAAACATAATATAACTCATCAAAACACAAATATTACTTCAAATCACAATTCTACCTATTTCACATACCAAGACATCAATAACTCATCAAAACACAAATATGAACTTCAAAATCTCAATTCTACCTATTCCATATACCAAAACATCATTGAATAACTCATCAAAACACAAATATGAAATGCAAGATCACAATTCTACCTATTCCATATATCAAAACATCAATAACTCATCAAAACACAAATATGAACTTCAAAATCACAATTCTACCTATTCCATATACCAAAACATCAATTACTCATCAAAACACAAATATGAACTTCACAATAAAAACTCTACCTATTCCATATACCAAAACATCAATAGCTCATCAAAACACAAATATGAACTTCAAAATCACAATTCTACCTATTCCATATACCAAAACATCAATAACTCATCAAAAACACAAATATGAACTTCAAAATCTCAATTCTACCTATTCCATATACCAAAACATCATTGAATAACTCACCAAAACACAAATATGAAATGCAAGATCACAATTCTACCAATTCCATATACCAAAACATCAATAACTCATCAAAACACAAATATGAACTTCAAAAAACAATTTCTACCTATTCCATATACCAAAACATCAATTAATAACTCATCTAAACACAAATATGAACTTCAAAATCACAATTCTACCTATCCCATATACCAAAACATCAATAACTCATCAAAACACAAATATGAACTTTAAAATCACAATACTACCTATTCCATATACCAAAACATCAATCAATAACTCAAAAAAACACAAATATGAACTTCACAATAAAAATTCTACCTATTCCATATACCAAAACATCAATAACTCATCAAAACACAAATATAAACTTCAAAATCACAATTCTACCTATTCCATATAACAAAACATAATATAACTCATCAAAACACAAATATGAACTTCACATTAAAAATTCTACCTATTCCATATACCAAAACATCAATAGCTCATCAAAACACAAATATGAACTTCAAAATCACAATTCTACCTATTCCATATACCAAAACATCAATAACTCATAAAAACACAAATATGAACTTCAAAATCACAATTCTACCTATTCCATATACCAAAACATCAATAACTCATCAAAACACAAATATGAACTTCAAAAAACAATTTCTACCTATTCCATATACAAAAACATCAATTAATAACTCATCAAAACACAAATATGAACTTCAAAATAACAATTCTACCTATTCCATATAACAAAACATATTATAACTCATCAGAACATAAATATGAACTTCACATTAAAAATTCTACCTATTCCATATACCAAAACATCAATAGCTCATCAAAACACAAATATTACTTCAAAATCACAATTCTACCTATTTCATATACCAAAACATCAATAACTCATCAAAAACACAAATATGAACTTCAAAATCTCAATTCTACCTATTCCATATACCAAAACATCATTGAATAACTCACCAAAACACAAATATGAAATGCAAGATCACAATTCTACCTATTCCATATACCAAAACATCAATAACTCATCAAAACACAAATATGAACTTCAAAATAAAATTTCTACCTATTCCATATACCAAAACATCAATAGCTCATCAAAACACAAATATGAACTTCAAAATCACAATTCTACCTATTCCATATAACAAAACGTAATATAACTCATCAGAACAGAAATATGAACTTCACATTAAAAATTCTACCCATTCCATATACCAAAACATCAATAGCTCATCAAAACACAAATATGAACTTCAAAATCACAATTCTACCTATTCCATATACCAAAACATCAATAACTCATCAAAAACACAAATATGAACTTCAAAATCTATATTCTACCTATTCCATATACCAAAACATCATTGAATAACTCACCAAAACACAAATATGAAATGCAAGATCACAATTCTACCTATTCCATATACCAGAACATCAATAACTCATCAAAACACAAATATAAACTTCAAAATCACAATTCTACCTATTCCATATAACAAAACATAATATAACTCATCAAAACACAAATATGAACTTCACAATAAAAATTCTACCTATTCCATATACCAAAACATCAATAGCTCATCAAAACACAAATATGAACTTCAAAATCACAATTCTACCTATTCCATATACCAAAACATCAATTACTCATCAAAACACAAATATGAACTTCACAATAAAAACTCTACCTATTCCATATACCAAAACATCAATAGCTCATCAAAACACAAATATGAACTTCAAAATCACAATTCTACCTATTCCATATACCAAAACATCAATAACTCATCAAAAACACAAATATGAACTTCAAAATCTCAATTCTACCTATTCCATATACCCAAACATCATTGAATAACTCACCAAAACACAAATATGAAATGCAAGATCACAATTCTACCAATTCCATATACCAAAACATCAATAACTCATCAAAACACAAATATGAACTTCAAAAAACAATTTCTACCTATTCCATATACCAAAACATCAATTAATAACTCATCTAAACACAAATATGAACTTCAAAATCACAATTCTACCTATCCCATATACCAAAACATCAATAACTCATCAAAACACAAATATGAACTTTAAAATCACAATACTACCTATTCCATATACCAAAACATCAATCAATAACTCAAAAAAACACAAATATGAACTTCACAATAAAAATTCTACCTATTCCATATACCAAAACATCAATAACTCATCAAAACACAAATATAAACTTCAAAATCACAATTCTACCTATTCCATATAACAAAACATAATATAACTCATCAAAACACAAATATGAACTTCACATTAAAAATTCTACCTATTCCATATACCAAAACATCAATAGCTCATCAAAACACAAATATGAACTTCAAAATCACAATTCTACCTATTCCATATACCAAAACATCAATTACTCATCAAAACACAAATATGAACTTCACAATAAAAACTCTACCTATTCCATATACCAAAACATCAATAGCTCATCAAAACACAAATATGAACTTCAAAATCACAATTCTACCTATTCCATATACCAAAACATCAATAACTCATCAAAACACAAATATGAACTTCAAAATCACAATTCTACCTATTCCATATACCAAAACATCAATAACTCATCAAAACACAAATATGAACTTCAAAAAACAATTTCTACCTATTCCATATACAAAAACATCAATTAATAACTCATCAAAACACAAATATGAACTTCAAAATAACAATTCTACCTATCCCATATATCAAAACACAAATATGAACTGCAAAATCACAATTCTACCTATTCCATATACCAAAACATCAATAACTCATCAAAACAGAAATATGAACTTCACAATAAAAATTCTACCTATTCCATATACCAAAACATCAATCACTCATCAAAACACAAATATGAACTTCAAATCACAATTCTACCTATTCCATATACCAAAACATCAATGAATAACTAATCAAAAAACAAATATGAACTTCAAAATCACAATTCTACCTATTCCATATACCAAAACATCAATAACTGATCAAAACACAAATATGAACTTCAAAACACAATTTCTATCTATTCCATATACCAAAACATCAATAACTCATCAAAACACAAATATGAACTTCAAAAAACAATTTCTACCTATTCCATATACCAAAACATCAATTAATAACTCATCAAAACACAAATATGAACTTCAAAATCACAATTCTACCTATCCTATATACCAAAACATCAATCAATAACTCATCAAAACACAAATATGAACTTCAAAAAACAATTTCTACCTATTCCATATACCAAAACATCAATTAATAACTCAACAAAACACAAATATGAACTTCAAAATCACAATTCTACCTATTCCATATACCAAAACATCAATCACTCATCAAAACACAAATATGAACTTCAAAATCACAATTCTACCTATTCCATATAACAACACATAATATAACTCATCAAAACACAAATATTACTTCAAATCACAATTCTACCTATTTCACATACCAAAACATCAATAACTCATCAAAACACAAATATGAACTTCAAAATCTCAATTCTACCTATTCCATATACCAAAACATCATTGAATAACTCATCAAAACACAAATATGAAATGCAAGATCACAATTCTACCTATTCCATATATCAAAACATCAATAACTCATCAAAACACAAATATGAACTTCAAAATCACAATTCTACCTATTCCATATAACAAAACGTAATATAACTCATCAAAACACAAATATGAACTTCACATTAAAAATTCTACCTATTCCATATACCAAAACATCAATAGCTCATCAAAACACAAATATGAACTTCAAAATCACAATTCTACCTATTCCATATACCAAAACATCAATTACTCATCAAAACACAAATATGAACTTCACAATAAAAACTCTACCTATTCCATATACCAAAACATCAATAGCTCATCAAAACACAAATATGAACTTCAAAATCACAATTCTACCTATTCCATATACCAAAACATCAATAACTCATCAAAACACAAATATGAACTTCAAAATCACAATTCTACCTATTCCATATAACAAAACATAATATAACTCATCAGAACATAAATATGAACTTCACATTAAAAATTCTACCTATTCCATATACCAAAACATCAATAGCTCATCAAAACACAAATATTACTTCAAAATCACAATTCTACCTATTTCATATACCAAAACATCAATAACTCATCAAAAACACAAATATGAACTTCAAAATCTCAATTCTACCTATTCCATATACCAAAACATCATTGAATAACTCACCAAAACACAAATATGAAATGCAAGATCACAATTCTACCTATTCCATATACCAAAACATCAATAACTCATCAAAACACAAATATGAACTTCAAAATAAAAATTCTACCTATTCCATATACCAAAACATCAATAGCTCATCAAAACACAAATATGAACTTCAAAATCACAATTCTACCTATTCCATATACCAAAACATCAATTACTCATCAAAACACAAATATGAACTTCACAATAAAAACTCTACCCATTCCATATACCAAAACATCAATAGCTCATCAAAACACAAATATGAACTTCAAAATCACAATTCTACCTATTCCATATACCAAAACATCAATAACTCATCAAAAACACAAATATGAACTTCAAAATCTCAATTCTACCTATTCCATATACCAAAACATCATTGAATAACTCACCAAAACACAAATATGGAATGCAAGATCACAATTCTACCTATTCCATATAACAAAACATAATATAACTCATCAAAACACAAATATGAACTTCACAATAAAAATTCTACCTATTCCATATACCAAAACATCAATAGCTCATCAAAACACAAATATGAACTTCAAAATCACAATTCTACCTATTCCATATACCAAAACATCAATTACTCATCAAAACACAAATATGAACTTCACAATAAAAACTCTACCTATTCCATATACCAAAACATCAATAGCTCATCAAAACACAAATATGAACTTCAAAATCACAATTCTACCTATTCCATATACCAAAACATCAATAACTCATCAAAAACACAAATATGAACTTCAAAATCTATATTCTACCTATTCCATATACCAAAACATCATTGAATAACTCACCAAAACACAAATATGAAATGCAAGATCACAATTCTACCTATTCCATATACCAAAACATCAATAACTCATCAAAACACAAATATAAACTTCAAAATCACAATTCTACCTATTCCATATAACAAAACATAATATAACTCATCAAAACACAAATATGAACTTCACAATAAAAATTCTACCTATTCCATATACCAAAACATCAATAGCTCATCAAAACACAAATATGAACTTCAAAATCACAATTCTACCTATTCCATATACCAAAACATCAATTACTCATCAAAACACAAATATGAACTTCACAATAAAAACTCTACCTATTCCATATACCAAAACATCAATAGCTCATCAAAACACAAATATGAACTTCAAAATCACAATTCTACCTATTCCATATACCAAAACATCAATAACTCATCAAAAACACAAATATGAACTTCAAAATCTCAATTCTACCTATTCCATATACCAAAACATCATTGAATAACTCACCAAAACACAAATATGAAATGCAAGATCACAATTCTACCTATTCCATATACCAAAACATCAATAACTCATCAAAACACAAATATGAACTTCAAAAAACAATTTCTACCTATTCCATATACCAAAACATCAATTAATAACTCATCTAAACACAAATATGAACTTCACAATAAAAATTCTACCTATTCCATATACCAAAACATCAATAACTCATCAAAACACAAATATAAACTTCAAAATCACAATTCTACCTATTCCATATAACAAAACATAATATAACTCATCAAAACACAAATATGAACTTCACATTAAAAATTCTACCTATTCCATATACCAAAACATCAATAGCTCATCAAAACACAAATATGAACTTCAAAATCACAATTCTACCTATTCCATATACCAAAACATCAATTACTCATCAAAACACAAATATGAACTTCACAATAAAAACTCTACCTATTCCATATACCAAAACATCAATAGCTCATCAAAACACAAATATGAACTTCAAAATCACAATTCTACCTATTCCATATACCAAAACATCAATACCTCATCAAAACACAAATATGAACTTCAAAATCACAATTCTACCTATTCCATATACCAAAACATCAATAACTCATCAAAACACAAATATGAACTTCAATAAACAATTTCTACCTATTCCATATACAAAAACATCAATTAATAACTCATCAAAACACAAATATGAACTTCAAAATAACAATTCTACCTATCCCATATATCAAAACACAAATATGAACTGCAAAATCACAATTCTACCTATTCCATATACCAAAACATCAATAACTCATCAAAACAGAAATATGAACTTCACAATAAAAATTCTACCTATTCCATATACCAAAACATCAATCACTCATCAAAACACAAATATGAACTTCAAATCACAATTCTACCTATTCCATATACCAAAACATCAATGAATAACTAATCAAAAAACAAATATGAACTTCAAAATCACAATTCTACCTATTCCATATACCAAAACATCAATAACTGATCAAAACACAAATATGAACTTCAAAAAACAATTTCTATCTATTCCATATACCAAAACATCAATAACTCATCAAAACACAAATATGAACTTCAAAAAACAATTTCTACCTATTCCATATACCAAAACATCAATTAATAACTCATCAAAACACAAATATGAACTTCAAAATCACAATTCTACCTATCCCATATACCAAAACATCAATCAATAACTCATCAAAACACAAATATGAACTTCAAAAAACAATTTCTACCTATTCCATATACCAAAACATCAATTAATAACTCAACAAAACACAAATATGAACTTCAAAATCACAATTCTACCTATTCCATATACCAAAACATCAATCACTCATCAAAACACAAATATGAACTTCAAAATCACAATTCTACCTATTCCATATAACAAAACATAATATAACTCATCAAAACACAAATATTACTTCAAATCACAATTCTACCTATTTCACATACCAAAACATCAATAACTCATCAAAACACAAATATGAACTTCAAAATCTCAATTCTACCTATTCCATATACCAAAACATCATTGAATAACTCATCAAAACACAAATATGAAATGCAAGATCACAATTCTACCTATTCCATATATCAAAACATCAATAACTCATCAAAACACAAATATGAACTTCAAAATCACAATTCTACCTATTCCATATAACAAAACGTAATATAACTCATCAAAACACAAATATGAACTTCACATTAAAAATTCTACCTATTCCATATACCAAAACATCAATAGCTCATCAAAACACAAATATGAACTTCAAAATCACAATTCTACCTATTCCATATACCAAAACATCAATTACTCATCAAAACACAAATATGAACTTCACAATAAAAACTCTACCTATTCCATATACCAAAACATCAATAGCTCATCAAAACACAAATATGAACTTCAAAATCACAATTCTACCTATTCCATATACCAAAACATCAATAACTCATCAAAAACACAAATATGAACTTCAAAATCTCAATTCTACCTATTCCATATACCAAAACATCATTGAATAACTCACCAAAACACAAATATGAAATGCAAGATCACAATTCTACCTATTCCATATACCAAAACATCAATAACTCATCAAAACACAAATATGAACTTCAAAAAACAATTTCTACCTATTCCATATACCAAAACATCAATTAATAACTCATCTAAACGCAAATATGAACTTCACAATAAAAATTCTACCTATTCCATATACCAAAACATCAATAACTCATCAAAACACAAATATAAACTTCAAAATCACAATTCTACCTATTCCATATAACAAAACATAATATAACTCATCAAAACACAAATATGAACTTCACATTAAAAATTCTACCTATTCCATATACCAAAACATCAATAGCTCATCAAAACACAAATATGAACTTCAAAATCACAATTCTACCTATTCCATATACCAAAACATCAATTACTCATCAAAACACAAATATGAACTTCACAATAAAAACTCTACCTATTCCATATACCAAAACATCAATAGCTCATCAAAACACAAATATGAACTTCAAAATCACAATTCTACCTATTCCATATACCAAAACATCAATACCTCATCAAAACACAAATATGAACTTCAAAATCACAATTCTACCTATTCCATATACCAAAACATCAATAACTCATCAAAACACAAATATGAACTTCAATAAACAATTTCTACCTATTCCATATACAAAAACATCAATTAATAACTCATCAAAACACAAATATGAACTTCAAAATAACAATTCTACCTATCCCATATATCAAAACACAAATATGAACTGCAAAATCACAATTCTACCTATTCCATATACCAAAACATCAATAACTCATCAAAACAGAAATATGAACTTCACAATAAAAATTCTACCTATTCCATATACCAAAACATCAATCACTCATCAAAACACAAATATGAACTTCAAATCACAATTCTACCTATTCCATATACCAAAACATCAATGAATAACTAATCAAAAAACAAATATGAACTTCAAAATCACAATTCTACCTATTCCATATACCAAAACATCAATAACTGATCAAAACACAAATATGAACTTCAAAACACAATTTCTATCTATTCCATATACCAAAACATCAATAACTCATCAAAACACAAATATGAACTTCAAAAAACAATTTCTACCTATTCCATATACCAAAACATCAATTAATAACTCATCAAAACACAAATATGAACTTCAAAATCACAATTCTACCTATCCCATATACCAAAACATCAATCAATAACTCATCAAAACACAAATATGAACTTCAAAAAACAATTTCTACCTATTCCATATACCAAAACATCAATTAATAACTCAACAAAACACAAATATGAACTTCAAAATCACAATTCTACCTATTCCATATACCAAAACATCAATCACTCATCAAAACACAAATATGAACTTCAAAATCACAATTCTACCTATTCCATATAACAAAACATAATATAACTCATCAAAACACAAATATTACTTCAAATCACAATTCTACCTATTTCACATACCAAAACATCAATAACTCATCAAAACACAAATATGAACTTCAAAATCTCAATTCTACCTATTCCATATACCAAAACATCATTGAATAACTCATCAAAACACAAATATGAAATGCAAGATCACAATTCTACCTATTCCATATATCAAAACATCAATAACTCATCAAAACACAAATATGAACTTCAAAATCACAATTCTACCTATTCCATATAACAAAACGTAATATAACTCATCAAAACACAAATATGAACTTCACATTAAAAATTCTACCTATTCCATATACCAAAACATCAATAGCTCATCAAAACACAAATATGAACTTCAAAATCACAATTCTACCTATTCCATATACCAAAACATCAATTACTCATCAAAACACAAATATGAACTTCACAATAAAAACTCTACCTATTCCATATACCAAAACATCAATAGCTCATCAAAACACAAATATGAACTTCAAAATCACAATTCTACCTATTCCATATACAAAAACATCAATAACTCATCAAAACACAAATATGAACTTCAAAATCACAATTCTACCTATTCCATATACCAAAACATCAATAACTCATCAAAACACAAATATGAACTTCAAAAAACAATTTCTACCTATTCCATATACAAAAACATCAATTAATAACTCATCAAAACACAAATATGAACTTCAAAATAACAATTCTACCTATTCCATATAACAAAACATAATATAACTCATCAGAACATAAATATGAACTTCACATTAAAAATTCTACCTATTCCATATACCAAAACATCAATAGCTCATCAAAACACAAATATTACTTCAAAATCACAATTCTACCTATTTCATATACCAAAACATCAATAACTCATCAAAAACACAAATATGAACTTCAAAATCTCAATTCTACCTATTCCATATACCAAAACATCATTGAATAACTCACCAAAACACAAATATGAAATGCAAGATCACAATTCTACCTATTCCATATACCAAAACATCAATAACTCATCAAAACACAAATATGAACTTCAAAATAAAAATTCTACCTATTCCATATACCAAAACATCAATAGCTCATCAAAACACAAATATGAACTTCAAAATCACAATTCTACCTATTCCATATACCAAAACATCAATTACTCATCAAAACACAAATATGAACTTCACAATAAAAACTCTACCCATTCCATATACCAAAACATCAATAGCTCATCAAAACACAAATATGAACTTCAAAATCACAATTCTACCTATTCCATATACCAAAACATCAATAACTCATCAAAAACACAAATATGAACTTCAAAATCTCAATTCTACCTATTCCATATACCAAAACATCATTGAATAACTCACCAAAACACAAATATGAAATGCAAGATCACAATTCTACCTATTCCATATACCAAAACATCAATAACTCATCAAAACACAAATATGAACTTCAAAAAACAATTTCTACCTATTCCATATACCAAAACATCAATTAATAACTCATCTAAACACAAATATGAACTTCACAATAAAAATTCTACCTATTCCATATACCAAAACATCAATAACTCATCAAAACACAAATATAAACTTCAAAATCACAATTCTACCTATTCCATATAACAAAACATAATATAACTCATCAAAACACAAATATGAACTTCACATTAAAAATTCTACCTATTCCATATACCAAAACATCAATAGCTCATCAAAACACAAATATGAACTTCAAAATCACAATTCTACCTATTCCATATACCAAAACATCAATTACTCATCAAAACACAAATATGAACTTCACAATAAAAACTCTACCTATTCCATATACCAAAACATCAATAGCTCATCAAAACACAAATATGAACTTCAAAATCACAATTCTACCTATTCCATATACCAAAACATCAATAACTCATCAAAAACACAAATATGAACTTCAAAATCTCAATTCTACCTATTCCATATACCAAAACATCATTGAATAACTCACCAAAACACAAATATGAAATGCAAGATCACAATTCTACCTATTCCATATACCAAAACATCAATAACTCATCAAAACACAAATATGAACTTCAAAAAACAATTTCTACCTATTCCATATACCAAAACATCAATTAATAACTCATCTAAACACAAATATGAACTTCACAATAAAAATTCTACCTATTCCATATACCAAAACATCAATAACTCATCAAAACACAAATATAAACTTCAAAATCACAATTCTACCTATTCCATATAACAAAACATAATATAACTCATCAAAACACAAATATGAACTTCACATTAAAAATTCTACCTATTCCATATACCAAAACATCAATAGCTCATCAAAACACAAATATGAACTTCAAAATCACAATTCTACCTATTCCATATACCAAAACATCAATTACTCATCAAAACACAAATATGAACTTCACAATAAAAACTCTACCTATTCCATATACCAAAACATCAATAGCTCATCAAAACACAAATATGAACTTCAAAATCACAATTCTACCTATTCCATATACCAAAACATCAATACCTCATCAAAACACAAATATGAACTTCAAAATCACAATTCTACCTATTCTATATACCAAAACATCAATAACTCATCAAAACACAAATATGAACTTCAATAAACAATTTCTACCTATTCCATATACAAAAACATCAATTAATAACTCATCAAAACACAAATATGAACTTCAAAATAACAATTCTACCTATCCCATATATCAAAACACAAATATGAACTGCAAAATCACAATTCTACCTATTCCATATACCAAAACATCAATAACTCATCAAAACAGAAATATGAACTTCACAATAAAAATTCTACCTATTCCATATACCAAAACATCAATCACTCATCAAAACACAAATATGAACTTCAAATCACAATTCTACCTATTCCATATACCAAAACATCAATGAATAACTAATCAAAAAACAAATATGAACTTCAAAATCACAATTCTACCTATTCCATATACCAAAACATCAATAACTGATCAAAACACAAATATGAACTTCAAAAAACAATTTCTATCTATTCCATATACCAAAACATCAATAACTCATCAAAACACAAATATGAACTTCAAAAAACAATTTCTACCTATTCCATATACCAAAACATCAATTAATAACTCATCAAAACACAAATATGAACTTCAAAATCACAATTCTACCTATCCCATATACCAAAACATCAATCAATAACTCATCAAAACACAAATATGAACTTCAAAAAACAATTTCTACCTATTCCATATACCAAAACATCAATTAATAACTCAACAAAACACAAATATGAACTTCAAAATCACAATTCTACCTATTCCATATACCAAAACATCAATCACTCATCAAAACACAAATATGAACTTCAAAATCACAATTCTACCTATTCCATATAACAAAACATAATATAACTCATCAAAACACAAATATTACTTCAAATCACAATTCTACCTATTTCACATACCAAAACATCAATAACTCATCAAAACACAAATATGAACTTCAAAATCTCAATTCTACCTATTCCATATACCAAAACATCATTGAATAACTCATCAAAACACAAATATGAAATGCAAGATCACAATTCTACCTATTCCATATATCAAAACATCAATAACTCATCAAAACACAAATATGAACTTCACAATCACAATTCTACCTATTCCATATAACAAAACGTAATATAACTCATCAAAACACAAATATGAACTTCACATTAAAAATTCTACCTATTCCATATACCAAAACATCAATAGCTCATCAAAACACAAATATGAACTTCAAAATCACAATTCTACCTATTCCATATACCAAAACATCAATTACTCATCAAAACACAAATATGAACTTCACAATAAAAACTCTACCTATTCCATATACCAAAACATCAATAGCTCATCAAAACACAAATATGAACTTCAAAATCACAATTCTACCTATTCCATATACCAAAACATCAATAACTCATCAAAAACACAAATATGAACTTCAAAATCTCAATTCTACCTATTCCATATACCAAAACATCATTGAATAACTCACCAAAACACAAATATGAAATGCAAGATCACAATTCTACCTATTCCATATACCAAAACATCAATAACTCATCAAAACACAAATATGAACTTCAAAAAACAATTTCTACCTATTCCATATACCAAAACATCAATTAATAACTCATCTAAACACAAATATGAACTTCACAATAAAAATTCTACCTATTCCATATACCAAAACATCAATAACTCATCAAAACACAAATATAAACTTCAAAATCACAATTCTACCTATTCCATATAACAAAACATAATATAACTCATCAAAACACAAATATGAACTTCACATTAAAAATTCTACCTATTCCATATACCAAAACATCAATAGCTCATCAAAACACAAATATGAACTTCAAAATCACAATTCTACCTATTCCATATACCAAAACATCAATTACTCATCAAAACACAAATATGAACTTCACAATAAAAACTCTACCTATTCCATATACCAAAACATCAATAGCTCATCAAAACACAAATATGAACTTCAAAATCACAATTCTACCTATTCCATATACCAAAACATCAATACCTCATCAAAACACAAATATGAACTTCAAAATCACAATTCTACCTATTCCATATACCAAAACATCAATAACTCATCAAAACACAAATATGAACTTCAATAAACAATTTCTACCTATTCCATATACAAAAACATCAATTAATAACTCATCAAAACACAAATATGAACTTCAAAATAACAATTCTACCTATCCCATATATCAAAACACAAATATGAACTGCAAAATCACAATTCTACCTATTCCATATACCAAAACATCAATAACTCATCAAAACAGAAATATGAACTTCACAATAAAAATTCTACCTATTCCATATACCAAAACATCAATCACTCATCAAAACACAAATATGAACTTCAAATCACAATTCTACCTATTCCATATACCAAAACATCAATGAATAACTAATCAAAAAACAAATATGAACTTCAAAATCACAATTCTACCTATTCCATATACCAAAACATCAATAACTGATCAAAACACAAATATGAACTTCAAAACACAATTTCTATCTATTCCATATACCAAAACATCAATAACTCATCAAAACACAAATATGAACTTCAAAAAACAATTTCTACCTATTCCATATACCAAAACATCAATTAATAACTCATCAAAACACAAATATGAACTTCAAAATCACAATTCTACCTATCCCATATACCAAAACATCAATCAATAACTCATCAAAACAAAAATATGAACTTCAAAAAACAATTTCTACCTATTCCATATACCAAAACATCAATTAATAACTCAACAAAACACAAATATGAACTTCAAAATCACAATTCTACCTATTCCATATACCAAAACATCAATCACTCATCAAAACACAAATATGAACTTCAAAATCACAATTCTACCTATTCCATATAACAAAACATAATATAACTCATCAAAACACAAATATTACTTCAAATCACAATTCTACCTATTTCACATACCAAAACATCAATAACTCATCAAAACACAAATATGAACTTCAAAATCTCAATTCTACCTATTCCATATACCAAAACATCATTGAATAACTCATCAAAACACAAATATGAAATGCAAGATCGCAATTCTACCTATTCCATATATCAAAACATCAATAACTCATCAAAACACAAATATGAACTTCAAAATCACAATTCTACCTATTCCATATAACAAAACGTAATATAACTCATCAAAACACAAATATGAACTTCACATTAAAAATTCTACCTATTCCATATACCAAAACATCAATAGCTCATCAAAACACAAATATGAACTTCAAAATCACAATTCTACCTATTCCATATACCAAAACATCAATTACTCATCAAAACACAAATATGAACTTCACAATAAAAACTCTACCTATTCCATATACCAAAACATCAATAGCTCATCAAAACACAAATATGAACTTCAAAATCACAATTCTACCTATTCCATATACAAAAACATCAATAACTCATCAAAACACAAATATGAACTTCAAAATCACAATTCTACCTATTCCATATACCAAAACATCAATAACTCATCAAAACACAAATATGAACTTCAAAAAACAATTTCTACCTATTCCATATACAAAAACATCAATTAATAACTCATCAAAACACAAATATGAACTTCAAAATAACAATTCTACCTATTCCATATAACAAAACATAATATAACTCATCAGAACATAAATATGAACTTCACATTAAAAATTCTACCTATTCCATATACCAAAACATCAATAGCTCATCAAAACACAAATATTACTTCAAAATCACAATTCTACCTATTTCATATACCAAAACATCAATAACTCATCAAAAACACAAATATGAACTTCAAAATCTCAATTCTACCTATTCCATATACCAAAACATCATTGAATAACTCACCAAAACACAAATATGAAATGCAAGATCACAATTCTACCTATTCCATATACCAAAACATCAATAACTCATCAAAACACAAATATGAACTTCAAAATAAAAATTCTACCTATTCCATATACCAAAACATCAATAGCTCATCAAAACACAAATATGAACTTCAAAATCACAATTCTACCTATTCCATATACCAAAACATCAATTACTCATCAAAACACAAATATGAACTTCACAATAAAAACTCTACCCATTCCATATACCAAAACATCAATAGCTCATCAAAACACAAATATGAACTTCAAAATCACAATTCTACCTATTCCATATACCAAAACATCAATAACTCATCAAAAACACAAATATGAACTTCAAAATCTCAATTCTACCTATTCCATATACCAAAACATCATTGAATAACTCACCAAAACACAAATATGAAATGCAAGATCACAATTCTACCTATTCCATATACCAAAACATCAATAACTCATCAAAACACAAATATGAACTTCAAAAAACAATTTCTACCTATTCCATATACCAAAACATCAATTAATAACTCATCTAAACACAAATATGAACTTCACAATAAAAATTCTACCTATTCCATATACCAAAACATCAATAACTCATCAAAACACAAATATAAACTTCAAAATCACAATTCTACCTATTCCATATAACAAAACATAATATAACTCATCAAAACACAAATATGAACTTCACATTAAAAATTCTACCTATTCCATATACCAAAACATCAATAGCTCATCAAAACACAAATATGAACTTCAAAATCACAATTCTACCTATTCCATATACCAAAACATCAATTACTCATCAAAACACAAATATGAACTTCACAATAAAAACTCTACCTATTCCATATACCAAAACATCAATAGCTCATCAAAACACAAATATGAACTTCAAAATCACAATTCTACCTATTCCATATACCAAAACATCAATACCTCATCAAAACACAAATATGAACTTCAAAATCACAATTCTACCTATTCCATATACCAAAACATCAATAACTCATCAAAACACAAATATGAACCTCAATAAACAATTTCTCCCTATTCCATATACAAAAACATCAATTAATAACTCATCAAAACACAAATATGAACTTCAAAATAACAATTCTACCTATCCCATATATCAAAACACAAATATGAACTGCAAAATCACAATTCTACCTATTCCATATACCAAAACATCAATAACTCATCAAAACAGAAATATGAACTTCACAATAAAAATTCTACCTATTCCATATACCAAAACATCAATCACTCATCAAAACACAAATATGAACTTCAAATCACAATTCTACCTATTCCATATACCAAAACATCAATGAATAACTAATCAAAAAACAAATATGAACTTCAAAATCACAATTCTACCTATTCCATATACCAAAACATCAATAACTGATCAAAACACAAATATGAACTTCAAAACACAATTTCTATCTATTCCATATACCAAAACATCAATAACTCATCAAAACACAAATATGAACTTCAAAAAACAATTTCTACCTATTCCATATACCAAAACATCAATTAATAACTCATCAAAACACAAATATGAACTTCAAAATCACAATTCTACCTATCCCATATACCAAAACATCAATCAATAACTCATCAAAACACAAATATGAACTTCAAAAAACAATTTCTACCTATTCCATATACCAAAACATCAATTAATAACTCAACAAAACACAAATATGAACTTCAAAATCACAATTCTACCTATTCCATATACCAAAACATCAATCACTCATCAAAACACAAATATGAACTTCAAAATCACAATTCTACCTATTCCATATAACAAAACATAATATAACTCATGAAAACACAAATTTTACTTCAAATCACAATTCTACCTATTTCACATACCAAAACATCAATAACTCATCAAAACACAAATATGAACTTCAAAATCTCAATTCTACCTATTCCATATACCAAAACATCATTGAATAACTCATCAAAACACAAATATGAAATGCAAGATCACAATTCTACCTATTCCATATATCAAAACATCAATAACTCATCAAAACACAAATATGAACTTCAAAATCACAATTCTACCTATTCCATATAACAAAACGTAATATAACTCATCAAAACACAAATATGAACTTCACATTAAAAATTCTACCTATTCCATATACCAAAACATCAATAGCTCATCAAAACACAAATATGAACTTCAAAATCACAATTCTACCTATTCCATATACCAAAACATCAATTACTCATCAAAACACAAATATGAACTTCACAATAAAAACTCTACCTATTCCATATACCAAAACATCAATAGCTCATCAAAACACAAATATGAACTTCAAAATCACAATTCTACCTATTCCATATACCAAAACATCAATAACTCATCAAAAACACAAATATGAACTTCAAAATCACAATTCTACCTATTCCATATACCAAAACATCAATAACTCATCAAAACACAAATATGAACTTCAAAAAACAATTTCTACCTATTCCATATACAAAAACATCAATTAATAACTCATCAAAACACAAATATGAACTTCAAAATCACAATTCTACCTATTCCATATACCAAAACATCAATTACTCATCAAAACACAAATATGAACTTCACAATAAAAACTCTACCTATTCCATATACCAAAACATCAATAGCTCATCAAAACACAAATATTACTTCAAAATCACAATTTCTACCTATTCCATATACCAAAACATCAATTAATAACTCATCAAAACACAAATATGAACTTCAAAATCACAATTCTACCTATCCCATATACCAAAACATCAATCAATAACTCATCAAAACACAAATATGAACTTCAAAAAACAATTTCTACCTATTCCATATACCAAAACATCAATTAATAACTCAACAAAACACAAATATGAACTTCAAAATCACAATTCTACCTATTCCATATACCAAAACATCAATCACTCATCAAAACACAAATATGAACTTCAAAATCACAATTCTACCTATTCCATATAACAAAACATAATATAACTCATCAAAACACAAATTTTACTTCAAATCACAATTCTACCTATTTCACATACCAAAACATCAATAACTCATCAAAACACAAATATGAACTTCAAAATCTCAATTCTACCTATTCCATATACCAAAACATCATTGAATAACTCATCAAAACACAAATATGAAATGCAAGATCACAATTCTACCTATTCCATATATCAAAACATCAATAACTCATCAAAACACAAATATGAACTTCAAAATCACAATTCTACCTATTCCATATAACAAAACGTAATATAACTCATCAAAACACAAATATGAACTTCACATTAAAAATTCTACCTATTCCATATACCAAAACATCAATAGCTCATCAAAACACAAATATGAACTTCAAAATCACAATTCTACCTATTCCATATACCAAAACATCAATTACTCATCAAAACACAAATATGAACTTCACAATAAAAACTCTACCTATTCCATATACCAAAACATCAATAGCTCATCAAAACACAAATATGAACTTCAAAATCACAATTCTACCTATTCCATATACCAAAACATCAATAACTCATCAAAAACACAAATATGAACTTCAAAATCACAATTCTACCTATTCCATATACCAAAACATCAATAACTCATCAAAACACAAATATGAACTTCAAAAAACAATTTCTACCTATTCCATATACAAAAACATCAATTAATAACTCATCAAAACACAAATATGAACTTCAAAATCACAATTCTACCTATTCCATATACCAAAACATCAATTACTCATCAAAACACAAATATGAACTTCACAATAAAAACTCTACCTATTCCATATACCAAAACATCAATAGCTCATCAAAACACAAATATTACTTCAAAATCACAATTCTACCTATTTCATATACCAAAACATCAATAACTCATCAAAAACACAAATATGAACTTCAAAATCTCAATTCTACCTATTCCATATACCAAAACATCATTGAATAACTCACCAAAACACAAATATGAAATGCAAGATCACAATTCTACCTATTCCATATACCAAAACATCAATAACTCATCAAAACACAAATATGAACTTCAAAATAAAAATTCTACCTATTCCATATACCAAAACATCAATAGCTCATCAAAACACAAATATGAACTTCAAAATCACAATTCTACCTATTCCATATACCAAAACATCAATTACTCATCAAAACACAAATATGAACTTCACAATAAAAACTCTACCTATTCCATATACCAAAACATCAATAGCTCATCAAAACACAAATATGAACTTCAAAATCACAATTCTACCTATTCCATATACCAAAACATCAATAACTCATCAAAAACACAAATATGAACTTCAAAATCTCAATTCTACCTATTCCATATACCAAAACATCATTGAATAACTCACCAAAACACAAATATGGAATGCAAGATCACAATTCTACCTATTCCATATAACAAAACATAATAGAACTCATCAAAACACAAATATGAACTTCACAATAAAAATTCTACCTATTCCATATACCAAAACATCAATAGCTCATCAAAACACAAATATGAAGTTCAAAATCACAATTCTACCTATTCCATATACCAAAACATCAATTACTCATCAAAACACAAATATGAACTTCACAATAAAAACTCTACCTATTCCATATACCAAAACATCAATAGCTCATCAAAACACAAATATGAACTTCAAAATCACAATTCTACCTATTCCATATACCAAAACATCAATAACTCATCAAAAACACAAATATGAACTTCAAAATCTCAATTCTACCTATTCCATATACCAAAACATCATTGAATAACTCACCAAAACACAAATATGAAATGCAAGATCACAATTCTACCTATTCCATATACCAAAACATCATTGAATAACTCACCAAAACACAAATATGAAATGCAAGATCACAATTCTACCTATTCCATATACCAAAACATCAATAACTCATCAAAACACAAATATAAACTTCAAAATCACAATTCTACCTATTCCATATAACAAAACATAATATAACCCTTCAAAACACAAATATGAACTTCACAATAAAAATTCTACCTATTCCATATACCAAAACATCAATAGCTCATCAAAACACAAATATGAAGTTCAAAATCACAATTCTACCTATTCCATATACCAAAACATCAATTACTCATCAAAACACAAATATGAACTTCACAATAAAAACTCTACCTATTCCATATACCAAAACATCAATAGCTCATCAAAACACAAATATGAACTTCAAAATCACAATTCTACCTATTCCATATACCAAAACATCAATAACTCATCAAAAACACAAATATGAACTTCAAAATCTCAATTCTACCTATTCCATATACCAAAACATCATTGAATAACTCACCAAAACACAAATATGAAATGCAAGATCACAATTCTACATATTCCATATACCAAAACATCATTGAATAACTCACCAAAACACAAATATGAAATGCAAGATCACAATTCTACCTATTCCATATACCAAAACATCAATAACTCATCAAAACACAAATATAAACTTCAAAATCACAATTCTACCTATTCCATATAACAAAACATAATATAACCCTTCAAAACACAAATATGAACTTCACAATAAAAATTCTACCTATTCCATATACCAAAACATCAATAACTCATCAAAACACAAATATAAACTTCAAAATCACAATTCTACCTATTCCATATAACAAAACATAATATAACTCATCAAAACACAAATATGAACTTCACATTAAAAATTCTACCTATTCCATATACCAAAACATCAATAGCTCATCAAAACACAAATATGAACTTCAAAGTCACAATTCTACCTATTCCATATACCAAAACATCAATTACTCATCAAAACACAAATATGAACTTCACAATCACAATTCTACCTATTCCATATACCAAAACATCAATAACTCATCAAAAACACAAATATGAACTTCAAAATCTCAATTCTACCTATTCCATATACCAAAACATCATTGAATAACTCACCAAAACACAAATATGGAATGCAAGATCACAATTCTACCTATTCCATATAACAAAACATAATATAACTCATCAAAACACAAATATGAACTTCAAAATCACAATTCTACCTATTCCATATAACAAAACATAATATAACTCATCAAAACACAAATATGAACTTCACATTAAAAATTCTACCTATTCCATATACCAAAACATCAATAGCTCATCAAAACACAAATATGAACTTCAAAATCACAATTCTACCTATTCCATATACCAAAACATCAATTACTCATCAAAACACAAATATGAACTTCACAATAAAAACTCTACCTATTCCATATACCAAAACATCAATAGCTCATCAAAACACAAATATTACTTCAAAATCACAATTCTACCTATTTCATATACCAAAACATCAATAACTCATCAAAAACACAAATATGAACTTCAAAATCTCAATTCTACCTATTCCATATACCAAAACATCATTGAATAACTCACCAAAACACAAATATGGAATGCAAGATCACAATTCTACCTATTCCATATAACAAAACATAATATAACTCATCAAAACACAAATATGAACTTCAAAATCACAATTCTACCTATTCCATATAACAAAACATAATATAACTCATCAAAACACAAATATGAACTTCACATTAAAAATTCTACCTATTCCATATACCAAAACATCAATAGCTCATCAAAACACAAATATGAACTTCAAAATCACAATTCTACCTATTCCATATACCAAAACATCAATTACTCATCAAAACACAAATATGAACTTCACAATAAAAACTCTACCTATTCCATATACCAAAACATCAATAGCTCATCAAAACACAAATATTACTTCAAAATCACAATTCTACCTATTTCATATACCAAAACATCAATAACTCATCAAAAACACAAATATGAACTTCAAAATCTCAATTCTACCTATTCCATATACCAAAACATTATTGAATAACTCACCAAAACACAAATATGAAATGCAAGATCACAATTCTACCTATTCCATATACCAAAACATCAATAACTCATCAAAACACAAATATGAACTTCAAAATAAAAATTCTACCTATTCCATATACCAAAACATCAATAGCTCATCAAAACACAAATATGAACTTCAAAATCACAATTCTACCTATTCCATATACCAAAACATCAATTACTCATCAAAACACAAATATGAACTTCACAATAAAAACTCTACCTATTCCATATACCAAAACATCAATAACTCATCAAAAACACAAATATGAACTTCAAAATCTCAATTCTACCTATTCCATATACCAAAACATCATTGAATAACTCATCAAAACACAAATATGAAATGCAAGATCACAATTCTACCTATTCCATATATCAAAACATCAATAACTCATCAAAACACAAATATGAACTTCAAAATCACAATTCTACCTATTCCATATAACAAAACGTAATATAACTCATCAAAACACAAATATGAACTTCACATTAAAAATTCTACCTATTCCATATACCAAAACATCAATAGCTCATCAAAACACAAATATGAACTTCAAAATCACAATTCTACCTATTCCATATACCAAAACATCAATTACTCATCAAAACACAAATATGAACTTCACAATAAAAACTCTACCTATTCCATATACCAAAACATCAATAGCTCATCAAAACACAAATATGAACTTCAAAATCACAATTCTACCTATTCCATATACCAAAACATCAATAACTCATCAAAAACACAAATATGAACTTCAAAATCACAATTCTACCTATTCCATATACCAAAACATCAATAACTCATCAAAACACAAATATGAACTTCAAAAAACAATTTCTACCTATTCCATATACAAAAACATCAATTAATAACTCATCAAAACACAAATATGAACTTCAAAATCACAATTCTACCTATTCCATATACCAAAACATCAATTACTCATCAAAACACAAATATGAACTTCACAATAAAAACTCTACCTATTCCATATACCAAAACATCAATAGCTCATCAAAACACAAATATTACTTCAAAATCACAATTCTACCTATTTCATATACCAAAACATCAATAACTCATCAAAAACACAAATATGAACTTCAAAATCTCAATTCTACCTATTCCATATACCAAAACATCATTGAATAACTCACCAAAACACAAATATGAAATGCAAGATCACAATTCTACCTATTCCATATACCAAAACATCAATAACTCATCAAAACACAAATATGAACTTCAAAATAAAAATTCTACCTATTCCATATACCAAAACATCAATAGCTCATCAAAACACAAATATGAACTTCAAAATCACAATTCTACCTATTCCATATACCAAAACATCAATTACTCATCAAAACACAAATATGAACTTCACAATAAAAACTCTACCTATTCCATATACCAAAACATCAATAGCTCATCAAAACACAAATATGAACTTCAAAATCACAATTCTACCTATTCCATATACCAAAACATCAATAACTCATCAAAAACACAAATATGAACTTCAAAATCTCAATTCTACCTATTCCATATACCAAAACATCATTGAATAACTCACCAAAACACAAATATGGAATGCAAGATCACAATTCTACCTATTCCATATAACAAAACATAATATAACTCATCAAAACACAAATATGAACTTCACAATAAAAATTCTACCTATTCCATATACCAAAACATCAATAGCTCATCAAAACACAAATATGAACTTCAAAATCACAATTCTACCTATTCCATATACCAAAACATCAATTACTCATCAAAACACAAATATGAACTTCACAATAAAAACTCTACCTATTCCATATACCAAAACATCAATAGCTCATCAAAACACAAATATGAACTTCAAAATCACAATTCTACCTATTCCATATACCAAAACATCAATAACTCATCAAAAACACAAATATGAACTTCAAAATCTATATTCTACCTATTCCATATACCAAAACATCATTGAATAACTCACCAAAACACAAATATGAAATGCAAGATCACAATTCTACCTATTTCATATACCAAAACATCAATAACTCATCAAAAACACAAATATGAACTTCAAAATCTCAATTCTACCTATTCCATATACCAAAACATCATTGAATAACTCACCAAAACACAAATATGAAATGCAAGATCACAATTCTACCTATTCCATATACCAAAACATCAATAACTCATCAAAACACAAATATGAACTTCAAAATAAAAATTCTACCTATTCCATATACCAAAACATCAATAGCTCATCAAAACACAAATATGAACTTCAAAATCACAATTCTACCTATTCCATATACCAAAACATCAATTACTCATCAAAACACAAATATGAACTTCACAATAAAAACTCTACCTATTCCATATACCAAAACATCAATAGCTCATCAAAACACAAATATGAACTTCAAAATCACAATTCTACCTATTCCATATACCAAAACATCAATAACTCATCAAAAACACAAATATGAACTTCAAAATCTCAATTCTACCTATTCCATATACCAAAACATCATTGAATAACTCACCAAAACACAAATATGGAATGCAAGATCACAATTCTACCTATTCCATATAACAAAACATAATATAACTCATCAAAACACAAATATGAACTTCACAATAAAAATTCTACCTATTCCATATACCAAAACATCAATAGCTCATCAAAACACAAATATGAACTTCAAAATCACAATTCTACCTATTCCATATACCAAAACATCAATTACTCATCAAAACACAAATATGAACTTCACAATAAAAACTCTACCTATTCCATATACCAAAACATCAATAGCTCATCAAAACACAAATATGAACTTCAAAATCACAATTCTACCTATTCCATATACCAAAACATCAATAACTCATCAAAAACACAAATATGAACTTCAAAATCTATATTCTACCTATTCCATATACCAAAACATCATTGAATAACTCACCAAAACACAAATATGAAATGCAAGATCACAATTCTACCTATTCCATATACCAAAACATCAATAACTCATCAAAACACAAATATAAACTTCAAAATCACAATTCAACCTATTCCATATAACAAAACATAATATAACTCTTCAAAACACAAATATGAACTTCACAATAAAAATTCTACCTATTCCATATACCAAAACATCAATAACTCATCAAAACACAAATATAAACTTCAAAATCACAATTCTACCTATTCCATATAACAAAACATAATATAACTCATCAAAACACAAATATGAACTTCACATTAAAAATTCTACCTATTCCATATACCAAAACATCAATAGCTCATCAAAACACAAATATGAACTTCAAAGTCACAATTCTACCTATTCCATATACCAAAACATCAATTACTCATCAAAACACAAATATGAACTTCACAATCACAATTCTACCTATTCCATATACCAAAACATCAATAACTCATCAAAAACACAAATATGAACTTCAAAATCTCAATTCTACCTATTCCATATACCAAAACATCATTGAATAACTCACCAAAACACAAATATGGAATGCAAGATCACAATTCTACCTATTCCATATAACAAAACATAATATAACTCATCAAAACACAAATATGAACTTCAAAATCACAATTCTACCTATTCCATATAACAAAACATAATATAACTCATCAAAACACAAATATGAACTTCACATTAAAAATTCTACCTATTCCATATACCAAAACATCAATAGCTCATCAAAACACAAATATGAACTTCAAAATCACAATTCTACCTATTCCATATACCAAAACATCAATTACTCATCAAAACACAAATATGAACTTCACAATAAAAACTCTACCTATTCCATATACCAAAACATCAATAGCTCATCAAAACACAAATATTACTTCAAAATCACAATTCTACCTATTTCATATACCAAAACATCAATAACTCATCAAAAACACAAATATGAACTTCAAAATCTCAATTCTACCTATTCCATATACCAAAACATTATTGAATAACTCACCAAAACACAAATATGAAATGCAAGATCACAATTCTACCTATTCCATATACCAAAACATCAATAACTCATCAAAACACAAATATGAACTTCAAAATAAAAATTCTACCTATTCCATATACCAAAACATCAATAGCTCATCAAAACACAAATATGAACTTCAAAATCACAATTCTACCTATTCCATATACCAAAACATCAATTACTCATCAAAACACAAATATGAACTTCACAATAAAAACTCTACCTATTCCATATACCAAAACATCAATAGCTCATCAAAACACAAATATGAACTTCAAAATCACAATTCTACCTATTCCATATACCAAAACATCAATAACTCATCAAAAACACAAATATGAACTTCAAAATCTCAATTCTACCTATTCCATATACCAAAACATCATTGAATAACTCACCAAAACACAAATATGGAATGCAAGATCACAATTCTACCTCTTCCATATAACAAAACATAATATAACTCATCAAAACACAAATATGAACTTCACAATAAAAATTCTACCTATTCCATATACCAAAACATCAATAGCTCATCAAAACACAAATATGAACTTCAAAATCACAATTCTACCTATTCCATATACCAAAACATCAATTACTCATCAAAACACAAATATGAACTTCACAATAAAAACTCTACCTATTCCATATACCAAAACATCAATAGCTCATAAAAACACAAATATGAACTTCAAAATCACAATTCTACCTATTCCATATACCAAAACATCAATAACTCATCAAAAACACAAATATGAACTTCAAAATCTATATTCTACCTATTCCATATACCAAAACATCATTGAATAACTCACCAAAACACAAATATGAAATGCAAGATCACAATTCTACCTATTCCATATACCAAAACATCAATAACTCATCAAAACACAAATATAAACTTCAAAATCACAATTCTACCTATTCCATATAACAAAACATAATATAACTCTTCAAAACACAAATATGAACTTCACAATAAAAATTCTACCTATTCCATATACCAAAACATCAATAACTCATCAAAACACAAATATAAACTTCAAAATCACAATTCTACCTATTCCATATAACAAAACATAATATAACTCATCAAAACACAAATATGAACTTCACATTAAAAATTCTACCTATTCCATATACCAAAACATCAATAGCTCATCAAAACACAAATATGAACTTCAAAGTCACAATTCTACCTATTCCATATACCAAAACATCAATTACTCATCAAAACACAAATATGAACTTCACAATCACAATTCTACCTATTCCATATACCAAAACATCAATAACTCATCAAAAACACAAATATGAACTTCAAAATCTCAATTCTACCTATTCCATATACCAAAACATCATTGAATAACTCACCAAAACACAAATATGGAATGCAAGATCACAATTCTACCTATTCCATATAACAAAACATAATATAACTCATCAAAACACAAATATGAACTTCAAAATCACAATTCTACCTATTCCATATAACAAAACATAATATAACTCATCAAAACACAAATATGAACTTCACATTAAAAATTCTACCTATTCCATATACCAAAACATCAATAGCTCATCAAAACACAAATATGAACTTCAAAATCACAATTCTACCTATTCCATATACCAAAACATCAATTACTCATCAAAACACAAATATGAACTTCACAATAAAAACTCTACCTATTCCATATACCAAAACATCAATAGCTCATCAAAACACAAATATGAACTTCAAAATCACAATTCTACCTATTCCATATACCAAAACATCAATACCTCATCAAAACACAAACATGAACTTCAAAATCACAATTCTACCTATTCCATATACCAAAACATCAATAACTCATCAAAACACAAATATGAACTTCAAAAAACAATTTCTACCTATTCCATATACAAAAACATCAATTAATAACTCATCAAAACACAAATATGAACTTCAAAATAACAATTCTACCTATCCCATATATCAAAACACAAATATGAACTACAAAATCACAATTCTACCTATTCCATATACCAAAACATCAATAACTCATCAAAACAGAAATATGAACTTCACAATAAAAATTCTACCTATTCCATATACCAAAACATCAATCACTCATCAAAACACAAATATGAACTTCAAATCACAATTCTACCTATTCCATATACCAAAACATCAATGAATAACTAATCAAAAAACAAATATGAACTTCAAAATCACAATTCTACCTATTCCATATACCAAAACATCAATAACTGATCAAAACACAAATATGAACTTCAAAACACAATTTCTATCTATTCCATATACCAAAACATCAATAACTCATCAAAACACAAATATGAACTTCAAAAAACAATTTCTACCTATTCCATATACCAAAACATCAATTAATAACTCATCAAAACACAAATATGAACTTCAAAATCACAATTCTACCTATCCCATATACCAAAACATCAATCAATAACTCATCAAAACACAAATATGAACTTCAAAAAACAATTTCTACCTATTCCATATACCAAAACATCAATTAATAACTCATCAAAACACAAATATGAACTTCAAAATCACAATTCTACCTATTCCATATACCAAAACATCAATTACTCATCAAAACACAAATATGAACTTCACAATAAAAACTCTACCTATTCCATATACCAAAACATCAATAGCTCATCAAAACACAAATATGAACTTCAAAATCACAATTCTACCTATTCCATATACCAAAACATCAATAACTCATCAAAAACACAAATATGAACTTCAAAATCTCAATTCTACCTATTCCATATACCAAAACATCATTGAATAACTCACCAAAACACAAATATGGAATGCAAGATCACAATTCTACCTATTCCATATAACAAAACATAATATAACTCATCAAAACACAAATATGAACTTCACAATAAAAATTCTACCTATTCCATATACCAAAACATCAATAGCTCATCAAAACACAAATATGAACTTCAAAATCACAATTCTACCTATTCCATATACCAAAACATCAATAACTCATCAAAAACACAAATATGAACTTCAAAATCTCAATTCTACCTATTCCATATACCAAAACATCATTGAATAACTCACCAAAACACAAATATGGAATGCAAGATCACAATTCTACCTATTCCATATAACAAAACATAATATAACTCATCAAAACACAAATATGAACTTCAAAATCACAATTCTACCTATTCCATATAACAAAACATAATATAACTCATCAAAACACAAATATGAACTTCACATTAAAAATTCTACCTATTCCATATACCAAAACATCAATAGCTCATCAAAACACAAATATGAACTTCAAAATCACAATTCTACCTATTCCATATACCAAAACATCAATTACTCATCAAAACACAAATATGAACTTCACAATAAAAACTCTACCTATTCCATATACCAAAACATCAATAGCTCATCAAAACACAAATATGAACTTCAAAATCACAATTCTACCTATTCCATATACCAAAACATCAATACCTCATCAAAACACAAACATGAACTTCAAAATCACAATTCTACCTATTCCATATACCAAAACATCAATAACTCATCAAAACACAAATATGAACTTCAAAAAACAATTTCTACCTATTCCATATACAAAAACATCAATTAATAACTCATCAAAACACAAATATGAACTTCAAAATAACAATTCTACCTATCCCATATATCAAAACACAAATATGAACTACAAAATCACAATTCTACCTATTCCATATACCAAAACATCAATAACTCATCAAAACAGAAATATGAACTTCACAATAAAAATTCTACCTATTCCATATACCAAAACATCAATCACTCATCAAAACACAAATATGAACTTCAAATCACAATTCTACCTATTCCATATACCAAAACATCAATGAATAACTAATCAAAAAACAAATATGAACTTCAAAATCACAATTCTACCTATTCCATATACCAAAACATCAATAACTGATCAAAACACAAATATGAACTTCAAAACACAATTTCTATCTATTCCATATACCAAAACATCAATAACTCATCAAAACACAAATATGAACTTCAAAAAACAATTTCTACCTATTCCATATACCAAAACATCAATTAATAACTCATCAAAACACAAATATGAACTTCAAAATCACAATTCTACCTATCCCATATACCAAAACATCAATCAATAACTCATCAAAACACAAATATGAACTTCAAAAAACAATTTCTACCTATTCCATATACCAAAACATCAATTAATAACTCATCAAAACACAAATATGAACTTCAAAATCACAATTCTACCTATTCCATATACCAAAACATCAATTACTCATCAAAACACAAATATGAACTTCACAATAAAAACTCTACCTATTCCATATACCAAAACATCAATAGCTCATCAAAACACAAATATGAACTTCAAAATCACAATTCTACCTATTCCATATACCAAAACATCAATAACTCATCAAAAACACAAATATGAACTTCAAAATCTCAATTCTACCTATTCCATATACCAAAACATCATTGAATAACTCACCAAAACACAAATATGGAATGCAAGATCACAATTCTACCTATTCCATATAACAAAACATAATATAACTCATCAAAACACAAATATGAACTTCACAATAAAAATTCTACCTATTCCATATACCAAAACATCAATAGCTCATCAAAACACAAATATGAACTTCAAAATCACAATTCTACCTATTCCATATACCAAAACATCAATTACTCATCAAAACACAAATATGAACTTCACAATAAAAACTCTACCTATTCCATATACCAAAACATCAATAGCTCATCAAAACACAAATATGAACTTCAAAATCACAATTCTACCTATTCCATATACCAAAACATCAATAACTCATCAAAAACACAAATATGAACTTCAAAATCTATATTCTACCTATTCCATATACCAAAACATCATTGAATAACTCACCAAAACACAAATATGAAATGCAAGATCACAATTCTACCTATTCCATATACCAAAACATCAATAACTCATCAAAACACAAATATAAACTTCAAAATCACAATTCTACCTATTCCATATAACAAAACATAATATAACTCTTCAAAACACAAATATGAACTTCACAATAAAAATTCTACCTATTCCATATACCAAAACATCAATAACTCATCAAAACACAAATATAAACTTCAAAATCACAATTCTACCTATTCCATATAACAAAACATAATATAACTCATCAAAACACAAATATGAACTTCACATTAAAAATTCTACCTATTCCATATACCAAAACATCAATAGCTCATCAAAACACAAATATGAACTTCAAAGTCACAATTCTACCTATTCCATATACCAAAACATCAATTACTCATCAAAACACAAATATGAACTTCACAATCACAATTCTACCTATTCCATATACCAAAACATCAATAACTCATCAAAAACACAAATATGAACTTCAAAATCTCAATTCTACCTATTCCATATACCAAAACATCATTGAATAACTCACCAAAACACAAATATGGAATGCAAGATCACAATTCTACCTATTCCATATAACAAAACATAATATAACTCATCAAAACACAAATATGAACTTCAAAATCACAATTCTACCTATTCCATATAACAAAACATAATATAACTCATCAAAACACAAATATGAACTTCACATTAAAAATTCTACCTATTCCATATACCAAAACATCAATAGCTCATCAAAACACAAATATGAACTTCAAAATCACAATTCTACCTATTCCATATACCAAAACATCAATTACTCATCAAAACACAAATATGAACTTCACAATAAAAACTCTACCTATTCCATATACCAAAACATCAATAGCTCATCAAAACACAAATATGAACTTCAAAATCACAATTCTACCTATTCCATATACCAAAACATCAATACCTCATCAAAACACAAATATGAACTTCAAAATCACAATTCTACCTATTCCATATACCAAAACATCAATAACTCATCAAAACACAAATATGAACTTCAAAAAACAATTTCTACCTATTCCATATACAAAAACATCAATTAATAACTCATCAAAACACAAATATGAACTTCAAAATAACAATTCTACCTATCCCATATATCAAAACACAAATATGAACTACAAAATCACAATTCTACCTATTCCATATACCAAAACATCAATAACTCATCAAAACAGAAATATGAACTTCACAATAAAAATTCTACCTATTCCATATACCAAAACATCAATCACTCATCAAAACACAAATATGAACTTCAAATCACAATTCTACCTATTCCATATACCAAAACATCAATGAATAACTAATCAAAAAACAAATATGAACTTCAAAATCACAATTCTACCTATTCCATATACCAAAACATCAATAACTGATCAAAACACAAATATGAACTTCAAAACACAATTTCTATCTATTCCATATACCAAAACATCAATAACTCATCAAAACACAAATATGAACTTCAAAAAACAATTTCTACCTATTCCATATACCAAAACATCAACTAATAACTCATCAAAACACAAATATGAACTTCAAAATCACAATTCTACCTATCCCATATACCAAAACATCAATCAATAACTCATCAAAACACAAATATGAACTTCAAAAAACAATTTCTACATATTCCATATACCAAAACATCAATTAATAACTCAACAAAACACAAATATGAACTTCAAAATCACAATTCTACCTATTCCATATACCAAAACATCAATCACTCATCAAAACACAAATATGAACTTCAAAATCACAATTCTACCTATTCCATATAACAAAACATAATATAACTCATCAAAACACAAATTTTACTTCAAATCACAATTCTACCTATTTCACATACCAAAACATCAATAACTCATCAAAACACACAAATATGAACTTCAAAATCTCAATTCTACCTATTCCATATACCAAAATATCATTGAATAACTCATCAAAACACAAATATGAAATGCAAGATCACAATTCTACCTATTCCATATATCAAAACATCAATAACTCATCAAAACACAAATATGAACTTCAAAATCACAATTCTACCTATTCCATATAACAAAACGTAATATAACTCATCAAAACACAAATATGAACTTCACATTAAAAATTCTACCTATTTCATATACCAAAACACCAATAGCTCATCAAAACACAAATATGAACTTCAAAATCACAATTCTACCTATTCCATATACCAAAACATCAATTACTCATCAAAACACAAATATGAACTTCACAATAAAAACTCTACCTATTCCATATACCAAAACATCAATAGCTCATCAAAACACAAATATGAACTTCAAAATCACAATTCTACCTATTCCATATACCAAAACATCAATAACTCATCAAAACACAAATATGAACTTCAAAATCACAATTCTACCTATTCCATATACCAAAACATCAATAACTCATCAAAACACAAATATGAACTTCAAAAAACAATTTCTACCTATTCCATATACAAAAACATCAATTAATAACTCATCAAAACACAAATATGAACTTCAAAATCACAATTCTACCTATTCCATATACCAAAACATCAATTACTCATCAAAACACAAATATGAACTTCACAATAAAAACTCTACCTATTCCATATACCAAAACATCAATAGCTCATCAAAACACAAATATTACTTCAAAATCACAATTCTACCTATTTCATATACCAAAACATCAATAACTCATCAAAAACACAAATATGAACTTCAAAATCTCAATTCTACCTATTCCATATACCAAAACATCATTGAATAACTCACCAAAACACAAATATGAAATGCAAGATCACAATTCTACCTATTCCATATACCAAAACATCAATAACTCATCAAAACACAAATATGAACTTCAAAATAAAAATTCTACCTATTCCATATACCAAAACATCAATAGCTCATCAAAACACAAAAATGAACTTCAAAATCACAATTCTACCTATTCCATATACCAAAACATCAATTACTCATCAAAACACAAATATGAACTTCACAATAAAAACTCTACCTATTCCATATACCAAAACATCAATAGCTCATCAAAACACAAATATGAACTTCAAAATCACAATTCTACCTATTCCATATACCAAAACATCAATAACTCATCAAAACACAAATATGAACTTCACAATAAAAACTCTACCTATTCCATATACCAAAACATCAATAGCTCATCAAAACACAAATATGAACTTCAAAATCACAATTCTACCTATTCCATATACCAAAACATCAATAACTCATCAAAAACACAAATATGAACTTCAAAATCTATATTCTACCTATTCCATATACCAAAACATCATTGAATAACTCACCAAAACACAAATATGAAATGCAAGATCACAATTCTACCTATTCCATATACCAAAACATCAATAACTCATCAAAACACAAATATAAACTTCAAAATCACAATTCTACCTATTCCATATAACAAAACATAATATAACTCTTCAAAACACAAATATGAACTTCACAATAAAAATTCTACCTATTCCATATACCAAAACATCAATAACTCATCAAAAACACAAATATGAACTTCAAAATCTCAATTCTACCTATTCCATATACCAAAACATCATTGAATAACTCACCAAAACACAAATATGGAATGCAAGATCACAATTCTACCTATTCCATATAACAAAACATAATATAACTCATCAAAACACAAATATGAACTTCACAATAAAAATTCTACCTATTCCATATACCAAAACATCAATAGCTCATCAAAACACAAATATGAACTTCAAAATCACAATTCTACCTATTCCATATACCAAAACATCAATTACTCATCAAAACACAAATATGAACTTCACAATAAAAACTCTACCTATTCCATATACCAAAACATCAATAGCTCATCAAAACACAAATATGAACTTCAAAATCACAATTCTACCTATTCCATATACCAAAACATCAATAACTCATCAAAAACACAAATATGAACTTCAAAATCTATATTCTACCTATTCCATATACCAAAACATCATTGAATAACTCACCAAAACACAAATATGAAATGCAAGATCACAATTCTACCTATTCCATATACCAAAACATCAATAACTCATCAAAACACAAATATAAACTTCAAAATCACAATTCTACCTATTCCATATAACAAAACATAATATAACTCTTCAAAACACAAATATGAACTTCACAATAAAAATTCTACCTATTCCATATACCAAAACATCAATAACTCATCAAAACACAAATATAAACTTCAAAATCACAATTCTACCTATTCCATATAACAAAACATAATATAACTCATCAAAACACAAATATGAACTTCACATTAAAAATTCTACCTATTCCATATACCAAAATATCAATAGCTCATCAAAACACAAATATGAACTTCAAAGTCACAATTCTACCTATTCCATATACCAAAACATCAATTACTCATCAAAACACAAATATGAACTTCACAATCACAATTCTACCTATTCCATATACCAAAACATCAATAACTCATCAAAAACACAAATATGAACTTCAAAATCTCAATTCTACCTATTCCATATACCAAAACATCATTGAATAACTCACCAAAACACAAATATGGAATGCAAGATCACAATTCTACCTATTCCATATAACAAAACATAATATAACTCATCAAAACACAAATATGAACTTCAAAATCACAATTCTACCTATTCCATATAACAAAACATAATATAACTCATCAAAACACAAATATGAACTTCACATTAAAAATTCTACCTATTCCATATACCAAAACATCAATAGCTCATCAAAACACAAATATGAACTTCAAAATCACAATTCTACCTATTCCATATACCAAAACATCAATTACTCATCAAAACACAAATATGAACTTCACAATAAAAACTCTACCTATTCCATATACCAAAACATCAATAGCTCATCAAAACACAAATATGAACTTCAAAATCACAATTCTACCTATTCCATATACCAAAACATCAATACCTCATCAAAACACAAATATGAACTTCAAAATCTCAATTCTACCTATTCCATATACCAAAACATCAATAACTCATCAAAACACAAATATGAACTTCAAAAAACAATTTCTACCTATTCCATATAACAAAACATAATATAACTCATCAAAACACAAATATGAACTTCACAATAAAAATTCTACCTATTCCATATACCAAAACATCAATAGCTCATCAAAACACAAATATGAACTTCAAAATCACAATTCTACCTATTCCATATACCAAAACATCAATTACTCATCAAAACACAAATATGAACTTCACAATAAAAACTCTACCTATTCCATATACCAAAACATCAATAGCTCATCAAAACACAAATATGAACTTCAAAATCACAATTCTACCTATTCCATATACCAAAACATCAATAACTCATCAAAAACACAAATATGAACTTCAAAATCACAATTCTACCTATTCCATATACCAAAACATCAATTACTCATCAAAACACAAATATGAACTTCACAATAAAAACTCTACCTATTCCATATACCAAAACATCAATAGCTCATCAAAACACAAATATGAACTTCAAAATCACAATTCTACCTATTCCATATACCAAAACATCAATAACTCATCAAAAACACAAATATGAACTTCAAAATCTATATTCTACCTATTCCATATACCAAAACATCATTGAATAACTCACCAAAACACAAATATGAAATGCAAGATCACAATTCTACCTATTCCATATACCAAAACATCAATAACTCATCAAAACACAAATATAAACTTCAAAATCACAATTCTACCTATTCCATATAACAAAACATAATATAACTCTTCAAAACACAAATATGAACTTCACAATAAAAATTCTACCTATTCCATATACCAAAACATCAATAACTCATCAAAACACAAATATAAACTTCAAAATCACAATTCTACCTATTCCATATAACAAAACATAATATAACTCATCAAAACACAAATATGAACTTCACATTAAAAATTCTACCTATTCCATATACCAAAATATCAATAGCTCATCAAAACACAAATATGAACTTCAAAGTCACAATTCTACCTATTCCATATACCAAAACATCAATTACTCATCAAAACACAAATATGAACTTCACAATCACAATTCTACCTATTCCATATACCAAAACATCAATAACTCATCAAAAACACAAATATGAACTTCAAAATCTCAATTCTACCTATTCCATATACCAAAACATCATTGAATAACTCACCAAAACACAAATATGGAATGCAAGATCACAATTCTACCTATTCCATATAACAAAACATAATATAACTCATCAAAACACAAATATGAACTTCAAAATCACAATTCTACCTATTCCATATAACAAAACATAATATAACTCATCAAAACACAAATATGAACTTCACATTAAAAATTCTACCTATTCCATATACCAAAACATCAATAGCTCATCAAAACACAAATATGAACTTCAAAATCACAATTCTACCTATTCCATATACCAAAACATCAATTACTCATCAAAACACAAATATGAACTTCACAATAAAAACTCTACCTATTCCATATACCAAAACATCAATAGCTCATCAAAACACAAATATGAACTTCAAAATCACAATTCTACCTATTCCATATACCAAAACATCAATACCTCATCAAAACACAAATATGAACTTCAAAATCTCAATTCTACCTATTCCATATACCAAAACATCAATAACTCATCAAAACACAAATATGAACTTCAAAAAACAATTTCTACCTATTCCATATAACAAAACATAATATAACTCATCAAAACACAAATATGAACTTCACAATAAAAATTCTACCTATTCCATATACCAAAACATCAATAGCTCATCAAAACACAAATATGAACTTCAAAATCACAATTCTACCTATTCCATATACCAAAACATCAATTACTCATCAAAACACAAATATGAACTTCACAATAAAAACTCTACCTATTCCATATACCAAAACATCAATAGCTCATCAAAACACAAATATGAACTTCAAAATCACAATTCTACCTATTCCATATACCAAAACATCAATAACTCATCAAAAACACAAATATGAACTTCAAAATCTATATTCTACCTATTCCATATACCAAAACATCATTGAATAACTCACCAAAACACAAATATGAAATGCAAGATCACAATTCTACCTATTCCATATACCAAAACATCAATAACTCATCAAAACACAAATATAAACTTCAAAATCACAATTCTACCTATTCCATATAACAAAACATAATATAACTCTTCAAAACACAAATATGAACTTCACAATAAAAATTCTACCTATTCCATATACCAAAACATCAATAACTCATCAAAACACAAATATAAACTTCAAAATCACAATTCTACCTATTCCATATAACAAAACATAATATAACTCATCAAAACACAAATATGAACTTCACATTAAAAATTCTACCTATTCCATATACCAAAACATCAATAGCTCATCAAAACACAAATATGAACTTCAAAATCACAATTCTACCTATTCCATATACCAAAACATCAATTACTCATCAAAACACAAATATGAACTTCACAATAAAAACTCTACCTATTCCATATACCAAAACATCAATAGCTCATCAAAACACAAATATGAACTTCAAAATCACAATTCTACCTATTCCATATACCAAAACATCAATAACTCATCAAAAACACAAATATGAACTTCAAAATCTATATTCTACCTATTCCATATACCAAAACATCATTGAATAACTCACCAAAACACAAATATGAAATGCAAGATCACAATTCTACCTATTCCATATACCAAAACATCAATAACTCATCAAAACACAAATATGAACTTCACAATAAAAACTCTACCTATTCCATATACCAAAACATCAATAACTCATCAAAACACAAATATGAACTTCAAAAAACAATTTCTACCTATTCCATATACCAAAACATCAATTAATAACTCATCAAAACACAAATATGAACTTCAAAATCACAATTCTACCTATCCCATATACCAAAACATCAATCAATAACTCATCAAAACACAAATATGAACTTCAAAAAACAATTTCTACCTATTCCATATACCAAAACATCAATTAATAACTCAACAAAACACAAATATGAACTTCAAAATCACAATTCTACCTATTCCATATACCAAAACATCAATCACTCATCAAAACACAAATATGAACTTCAAAATCACAATTCTACCTATTCCATATAACAAAACATAATATAACTCATCAAAACACAAATATTACTTCAAATCACAATTCTACCTATTTCACATACCAAAACATCAATAACTCATCAAAACACAAATATGAACTTCAAAATCTCAATTCTACCTATTCCATATACCAAAACATCATTGAATAACTCATCAAAACACAAATATGAAATGCAAGATCACAATTCTACCTATTCCATATATCAAAACATCAATAACTCATCAAAACACAAATATGAACTTCAAAATCACAATTCTACCTATTCCATATAACAAAACGTAATATAACTCATCAAAACACAAATATGAACTTCACATTAAAAATTCTACCTATTCCATATACCAAAACATCAATAGCTCATCAAAACACAAATATGAACTTCAAAATCACAATTCTACCTATTCCATATACCAAAACATCAATTACTCATCAAAACACAAATATGAACTTCACAATAAAAACTCTACCTATTCCATATACCAAAACATCAATAGCTCATCAAAACACAAATATGAACTTCAAAATCACAATTCTACCTATTCCATATACCAAAACATCAATAACTCATCAAAAACACAAATATGAACTTCAAAATCTCAATTCTACCTATTCCATATACCAAAACATCATTGAATAACTCACCAAAACACAAATATGAAATGCAAGATCACAATTCTACCTATTCCATATACCAAAACATCAATAACTCATCAAAACACAAATATGAACTTCAAAAAACAATTTCTACCTATTCCATATACCAAAACATCAATTAATAACTCATCTAAACGCAAATATGAACTTCACAATAAAAATTCTACCTATTCCATATACCAAAACATCAATAACTCATCAAAACACAAATATAAACTTCAAAATCACAATTCTACCTATTCCATATAACAAAACATAATATAACTCATCAAAACACAAATATGAACTTCACATTAAAAATTCTACCTATTCCATATACCAAAACATCAATAGCTCATCAAAACACAAATATGAACTTCAAAATCACAATTCTACCTATTCCATATACCAAAACATCAATTACTCATCAAAACACAAATATGAACTTCACAATAAAAACTCTACCTATTCCATATACCAAAACATCAATAGCTCATCAAAACACAAAAATGAACTTCAAAATCACAATTCTACCTATTCCATATACCAAAACATCAATACCTCATCAAAACACAAATATGAACTTCAAAATCACAATTCTACCTATTCCATATACCAAAACATCAATAACTCATCAAAACACAAATATGAACTTCAATAAACAATTTCTACCTATTCCATATACAAAAACATCAATTAATAACTCATCAAAACACAAATATGAACTTCAAAATAACAATTCTACCTATCCCATATATCAAAACACAAATATGAACTGCAAAATCACAATTCTACCTATTCCATATACCAAAACATCAATAACTCATCAAAACAGAAATATGAACTTCACAATAAAAATTCTACCTATTCCATATACCAAAACATCAATCACTCATCAAAACACAAATATGAACTTCAAATCACAATTCTACCTATTCCATATACCAAAACATCAATGAATAACTAATCAAAAAACAAATATGAACTTCAAAATCACAATTCTACCTATTCCATATACCAAAACATCAATAACTGATCAAAACACAAATATGAACTTCAAAACACAATTTCTATCTATTCCATATACCAAAACATCAATAACTCATCAAAACACAAATATGAACTTCAAAAAACAATTTCTACCTATTCCATATACCAAAACATCAATTAATAACTCATCAAAACACAAATATGAACTTCAAAATCACAATTCTACCTATCCCATATACCAAAACATCAATCAATAACTCATCAAAACACAAATATGAACTTCAAAAAACAATTTCTACCTATTCCATATACCAAAACATCAATTAATAACTCAACAAAACACAAATATGAACTTCAAAATCACAATTCTACCTATTCCATATACCAAAACATCAATCACTCATCAAAACACAAATATGAACTTCAAAATCACAATTCTACCTATTCCATATAACAAAACATAATATAACTCATCAAAACACAAATATTACTTCAAATCACAATTCTACCTATTTCACATACCAAAACATCAATAACTCATCAAAACACAAATATGAACTTCAAAATCTCAATTCTACCTATTCCATATACCAAAACATCATTGAATAACTCATCAAAACACAAATATGAAATGCAAGATCACAATTCTACCTATTCCATATATCAAAACATCAATAACTCATCAAAACACAAATATGAACTTCAAAATCACAATTCTACCTATTCCATATAACAAAACGTAATATAACTCATCAAAACACAAATATGAACTTCACATTAAAAATTCTACCTATTCCATATACCAAAACATCAATAGCTCATCAAAACACAAATATGAACTTCAAAATCACAATTCTACCTATTCCATATACCAAAACATCAATTACTCATCAAAACACAAATATGAACTTCACAATAAAAACTCTACCTATTCCATATACCAAAACATCAATAGCTCATCAAAACACAAATATGAACTTCAAAATCACAATTCTACCTATTCCATATACAAAAACATCAATAACTCATCAAAACACAAATATGAACTTCAAAATCACAATTCTACCTATTCCATATACCAAAACATCAATAACTCATCAAAACACAAATATGAACTTCAAAAAACAATTTCTACCTATTCCATATACAAAAACATCAATTAATAACTCATCAAAACACAAATATGAACTTCAAAATAACAATTCTACCTATTCCATATAACAAAACATAATATAACTCATCAGAACATAAATATGAACTTCACATTAAAAATTCTACCTATTCCATATACCAAAACATCAATAGCTCATCAAAACACAAATATTACTTCAAAATCACAATTCTACCTATTTCATATACCAAAACATCAATAACTCATCAAAAACACAAATATGAACTTCAAAATCTCAATTCTACCTATTCCATATACCAAAACATCATTGAATAACTCACCAAAACACAAATATGAAATGCAAGATCACAATTCTACCTATTCCATATACCAAAACATCAATAACTCATCAAAACACAAATATGAACTTCAAAATAAAAATTCTACCTATTCCATATACCAAAACATCAATAGCTCATCAAAACACAAATATGAACTTCAAAATCACAATTCTACCTATTCCATATACCAAAACATCAATTACTCATCAAAACACAAATATGAACTTCACAATAAAAACTCTACCCATTCCATATACCAAAACATCAATAGCTCATCAAAACACAAATATGAACTTCAAAATCACAATTCTACCTATTCCATATACCAAAACATCAATAACTCATCAAAAACACAAATATGAACTTCAAAATCTCAATTCTACCTATTCCATATACCAAAACATCATTGAATAACTCACCAAAACACAAATATGAAATGCAAGATCACAATTCTACCTATTCCATATACCAAAACATCAATAACTCATCAAAACACAAATATGAACTTCAAAAAACAATTTCTACCTATTCCATATACCAAAACATCAATTAATAACTCATCTAAACACAAATATGAACTTCACAATAAAAATTCTACCTATTCCATATACCAAAACATCAATAACTCATCAAAACACAAATATAAACTTCAAAATCACAATTCTACCTATTCCATATAACAAAACATAATATAACTCATCAAAACACAAATATGAACTTCACATTAAAAATTCTACCTATTCCATATACCAAAACATCAATAGCTCATCAAAACACAAATATGAACTTCAAAATCACAATTCTACCTATTCCATATACCAAAACATCAATTACTCATCAAAACACAAATATGAACTTCACAATAAAAACTCTACCTATTCCATATACCAAAACATCAATAGCTCATCAAAACACAAATATGAACTTCAAAATCACAATTCTACCTATTCCATATACCAAAACATCAATAACTCATCAAAAACACAAATATGAACTTCAAAATCTCAATTCTACCTATTCCATATACCAAAACATCATTGAATAACTCACCAAAACACAAATATGAAATGCAAGATCACAATTCTACCTATTCCATATACCAAAACATCAATAACTCATCAAAACACAAATATGAACTTCAAAAAACAATTTCTACCTATTCCATATACCAAAACATCAATTAATAACTCATCTAAACACAAATATGAACTTCACAATAAAAATTCTACCTATTCCATATACCAAAACATCAATAACTCATCAAAACACAAATATAAACTTCAAAATCACAATTCTACCTATTCCATATAACAAAACATAATATAACTCATCAAAACACAAATATGAACTTCACATTAAAAATTCTACCTATTCCATATACCAAAACATCAATAGCTCATCAAAACACAAATATGAACTTCAAAATCACAATTCTACCTATTCCATATACCAAAACATCAATTACTCATCAAAACACAAATATGAACTTCACAATAAAAACTCTACCTATTCCATATACCAAAACATCAATAGCTCATCAAAACACAAATATGAACTTCAAAATCACAATTCTACCTATTCCATATACCAAAACATCAATACCTCATCAAAACACAAATATGAACTTCAAAATCACAATTCTACCTATTCTATATACCAAAACATCAATAACTCATCAAAACACAAATATGAACTTCAATAAACAATTTCTACCTATTCCATATACAAAAACATCAATTAATAACTCATCAAAACACAAATATGAACTTCAAAATAACAATTCTACCTATCCCATATATCAAAACACAAATATGAACTGCAAAATCACAATTCTACCTATTCCATATACCAAAACATCAATAACTCATCAAAACAGAAATATGAACTTCACAATAAAAATTCTACCTATTCCATATACCAAAACATCAATCACTCATCAAAACACAAATATGAACTTCAAATCACAATTCTACCTATTCCATATACCAAAACATCAATGAATAACTAATCAAAAAACAAATATGAACTTCAAAATCACAATTCTACCTATTCCATATACCAAAACATCAATAACTGATCAAAACACAAATATGAACTTCAAAAAACAATTTCTATCTATTCCATATACCAAAACATCAATAACTCATCAAAACACAAATATGAACTTCAAAAAACAATTTCTACCTATTCCATATACCAAAACATCAATTAATAACTCATCAAAACACAAATATGAACTTCAAAATCACAATTCTACCTATCCCATATACCAAAACATCAATCAATAACTCATCAAAACACAAATATGAACTTCAAAAAACAATTTCTACCTATTCCATATACCAAAACATCAATTAATAACTCAACAAAACACAAATATGAACTTCAAAATCACAATTCTACCTATTCCATATACCAAAACATCAATCACTCATCAAAACACAAATATGAACTTCAAAATCACAATTCTACCTATTCCATATAACAAAACATAATATAACTCATCAAAACACAAATATTACTTCAAATCACAATTCTACCTATTTCACATACCAAAACATCAATAACTCATCAAAACACAAATATGAACTTCAAAATCTCAATTCTACCTATTCCATATACCAAAACATCATTGAATAACTCATCAAAACACAAATATGAAATGCAAGATCACAATTCTACCTATTCCATATATCAAAACATCAATAACTCATCAAAACACAAATATGAACTTCACAATCACAATTCTACCTATTCCATATAACAAAACGTAATATAACTCATCAAAACACAAATATGAACTTCACATTAAAAATTCTACCTATTCCATATACCAAAACATCAATAGCTCATCAAAACACAAATATGAACTTCAAAATCACAATTCTACCTATTCCATATACCAAAACATCAATTACTCATCAAAACACAAATATGAACTTCACAATAAAAACTCTACCTATTCCATATACCAAAACATCAATAGCTCATCAAAACACAAATATGAACTTCAAAATCACAATTCTACCTATTCCATATACCAAAACATCAATAACTCATCAAAAACACAAATATGAACTTCAAAATCTCAATTCTACCTATTCCATATACCAAAACATCATTGAATAACTCACCAAAACACAAATATGAAATGCAAGATCACAATTCTACCTATTCCATATACCAAAACATCAATAACTCATCAAAACACAAATATGAACTTCAAAAAACAATTTCTACCTATTCCATATACCAAAACATCAATTAATAACTCATCTAAACACAAATATGAACTTCACAATAAAAATTCTACCTATTCCATATACCAAAACATCAATAACTCATCAAAACACAAATATAAACTTCAAAATCACAATTCTACCTATTCCATATAACAAAACATAATATAACTCATCAAAACACAAATATGAACTTCACATTAAAAATTCTACCTATTCCATATACCAAAACATCAATAGCTCATCAAAACACAAATATGAACTTCAAAATCACAATTCTACCTATTCCATATACCAAAACATCAATTACTCATCAAAACACAAATATGAACTTCACAATAAAAACTCTACCTATTCCATATACCAAAACATCAATAGCTCATCAAAACACAAATATGAACTTCAAAATCACAATTCTACCTATTCCATATACCAAAACATCAATACCTCATCAAAACACAAATATGAACTTCAAAATCACAATTCTACCTATTCCATATACCAAAACATCAATAACTCATCAAAACACAAATATGAACTTCAATAAACAATTTCTACCTATTCCATATACAAAAACATCAATTAATAACTCATCAAAACACAAATATGAACTTCAAAATAACAATTCTACCTATCCCATATATCAAAACACAAATATGAACTGCAAAATCACAATTCTACCTATTCCATATACCAAAACATCAATAACTCATCAAAACAGAAATATGAACTTCACAATAAAAATTCTACCTATTCCATATACCAAAACATCAATCACTCATCAAAACACAAATATGAACTTCAAATCACAATTCTACCTATTCCATATACCAAAACATCAATGAATAACTAATCAAAAAACAAATATGAACTTCAAAATCACAATTCTACCTATTCCATATACCAAAACATCAATAACTGATCAAAACACAAATATGAACTTCAAAACACAATTTCTATCTATTCCATATACCAAAACATCAATAACTCATCAAAACACAAATATGAACTTCAAAAAACAATTTCTACCTATTCCATATACCAAAACATCAATTAATAACTCATCAAAACACAAATATGAACTTCAAAATCACAATTCTACCTATCCCATATACCAAAACATCAATCAATAACTCATCAAAACAAAAATATGAACTTCAAAAAACAATTTCTACCTATTCCATATACCAAAACATCAATTAATAACTCAACAAAACACAAATATGAACTTCAAAATCACAATTCTACCTATTCCATATACCAAAACATCAATCACTCATCAAAACACAAATATGAACTTCAAAATCACAATTCTACCTATTCCATATAACAAAACATAATATAACTCATCAAAACACAAATATTACTTCAAATCACAATTCTACCTATTTCACATACCAAAACATCAATAGCTCATCAAAACACAAATATGAACTTCAAAATCACAATTCTACCTATTCCATATACCAAAACATCAATACCTCATCAAAACACAAATATGAACTTCAAAATCACAATTCTACCTATTCCATATACCAAAACATCAATAACTCATCAAAACACAAATATGAACTTCAATAAACAATTTCTACCTATTCCATATACAAAAACATCAATTAATAACTCATCAAAACACAAATATGAACTTCAAAATAACAATTCTACCTATCCCATATATCAAAACACAAATATGAACTGCAAAATCACAATTCTACCTATTCCATATACCAAAACATCAATAACTCATCAAAACAGAAATATGAACTTCACAATAAAAATTCTACCTATTCCATATACCAAAACATCAATCACTCATCAAAACACAAATATGAACTTCAAATCACAATTCTACCTATTCCATATACCAAAACATCAATGAATAACTAATCAAAAAACAAATATGAACTTCAAAATCACAATTCTACCTATTCCATATACCAAAACATCAATAACTCATCAAAACACAAATATGAACTTCAAAAAACAATTTCTACCTATTCCATATACAAAAACATCAATTAATAACTCATCAAAACACAAATATGAACTTCAAAATAACAATTCTACCTATTCCATATAACAAAACATAATATAACTCATCAGAACATAAATATGAACTTCACATTAAAAATTCTACCTATTCCATATACCAAAACATCAATAGCTCATCAAAACACAAATATTACTTCAAAATCACAATTCTACCTATTTCATATACCAAAACATCAATAACTCATCAAAAACACAAATATGAACTTCAAAATCTCAATTCTACCTATTCCATATACCAAAACATCATTGAATAACTCACCAAAACACAAATATGAAATGCAAGATCACAATTCTACCTATTCCATATACCAAAACATCAATAACTCATCAAAACACAAATATGAACTTCAAAATAAAAATTCTACCTATTCCATATACCAAAACATCAATAGCTCATCAAAACACAAATATGAACTTCAAAATCACAATTCTACCTATTCCATATACCAAAACATCAATTACTCATCAAAACACAAATATGAACTTCACAATAAAAACTCTACCCATTCCATATACCAAAACATCAATAGCTCATCAAAACACAAATATGAACTTCAAAATCACAATTCTACCTATTCCATATACCAAAACATCAATAACTCATCAAAAACACAAATATGAACTTCAAAATCTCAATTCTACCTATTCCATATACCAAAACATCATTGAATAACTCACCAAAACACAAATATGAAATGCAAGATCACAATTCTACCTATTCCATATACCAAAACATCAATAACTCATCAAAACACAAATATGAACTTCAAAAAACAATTTCTACCTATTCCATATACCAAAACATCAATTAATAACTCATCTAAACACAAATATGAACTTCACAATAAAAATTCTACCTATTCCATATACCAAAACATCAATAACTCATCAAAACACAAATATAAACTTCAAAATCACAATTCTACCTATTCCATATAACAAAACATAATATAACTCATCAAAACACAAATATGAACTTCACATTAAAAATTCTACCTATTCCATATACCAAAACATCAATAGCTCATCAAAACACAAATATGAACTTCAAAATCACAATTCTACCTATTCCATATACCAAAACATCAATTACTCATCAAAACACAAATATGAACTTCACAATAAAAACTCTACCTATTCCATATACCAAAACATCAATAGCTCATCAAAACACAAATATGAACTTCAAAATCACAATTCTACCTATTCCATATACCAAAACATCAATAACTCATCAAAAACACAAATATGAACTTCAAAATCTCAATTCTACCTATTCCATATACCAAAACATCATTGAATAACTCACCAAAACACAAATATGAAATGCAAGATCACAATTCTACCTATTCCATATACCAAAACATCAATAACTCATCAAAACACAAATATGAACTTCAAAAAACAATTTCTACCTATTCCATATACCAAAACATCAATTAATAACTCATCTAAACACAAATATGAACTTCACAATAAAAATTCTACCTATTCCATATACCAAAACATCAATAACTCATCAAAACACAAATATAAACTTCAAAATCACAATTCTACCTATTCCATATAACAAAACATAATATAACTCATCAAAACACAAATATGAACTTCACATTAAAAATTCTACCTATTCCATATACCAAAACATCAATAGCTCATCAAAACACAAATATGAACTTCAAAATCACAATTCTACCTATTCCATATACCAAAACATCAATTACTCATCAAAACACAAATATGAACTTCACAATAAAAACTCTACCTATTCCATATACCAAAACATCAATAGCTCATCAAAACACAAATATGAACTTCAAAATCACAATTCTACCTATTCCATATACCAAAACATCAATACCTCATCAAAACACAAATATGAACTTCAAAATCACAATTCTACCTATTCTATATACCAAAACATCAATAACTCATCAAAACACAAATATGAACTTCAATAAACAATTTCTACCTATTCCATATACAAAAACATCAATTAATAACTCATCAAAACACAAATATGAACTTCAAAATAACAATTCTACCTATCCCATATATCAAAACACAAATATGAACTGCAAAATCACAATTCTACCTATTCCATATACCAAAACATCAATAACTCATCAAAACAGAAATATGAACTTCACAATAAAAATTCTACCTATTCCATATACCAAAACATCAATCACTCATCAAAACACAAATATGAACTTCAAATCACAATTCTACCTATTCCATATACCAAAACATCAATGAATAACTAATCAAAAAACAAATATGAACTTCAAAATCACAATTCTACCTATTCCATATACCAAAACATCAATAACTGATCAAAACACAAATATGAACTTCAAAAAACAATTTCTATCTATTCCATATACCAAAACATCAATAACTCATCAAAACACAAATATGAACTTCAAAAAACAATTTCTACCTATTCCATATACCAAAACATCAATTAATAACTCATCAAAACACAAATATGAACTTCAAAATCACAATTCTACCTATCCCATATACCAAAACATCAATCAATAACTCATCAAAACACAAATATGAACTTCAAAAAACAATTTCTACCTATTCCATATACCAAAACATCAATTAATAACTCAACAAAACACAAATATGAACTTCAAAATCACAATTCTACCTATTCCATATACCAAAACATCAATCACTCATCAAAACACAAATATGAACTTCAAAATCACAATTCTACCTATTCCATATAACAAAACATAATATAACTCATCAAAACACAAATATTACTTCAAATCACAATTCTACCTATTTCACATACCAAAACATCAATAACTCATCAAAACACAAATATGAACTTCAAAATCTCAATTCTACCTATTCCATATACCAAAACATCATTGAATAACTCATCAAAACACAAATATGAAATGCAAGATCACAATTCTACCTATTCCATATATCAAAACATCAATAACTCATCAAAACACAAATATGAACTTCACAATCACAATTCTACCTATTCCATATAACAAAACGTAATATAACTCATCAAAACACAAATATGAACTTCACATTAAAAATTCTACCTATTCCATATACCAAAACATCAATAGCTCATCAAAACACAAATATGAACTTCAAAATCACAATTCTACCTATTCCATATACCAAAACATCAATTACTCATCAAAACACAAATATGAACTTCACAATAAAAACTCTACCTATTCCATATACCAAAACATCAATAGCTCATCAAAACACAAATATGAACTTCAAAATCACAATTCTACCTATTCCATATACCAAAACATCAATAACTCATCAAAAACACAAATATGAACTTCAAAATCTCAATTCTACCTATTCCATATACCAAAACATCATTGAATAACTCACCAAAACACAAATATGAAATGCAAGATCACAATTCTACCTATTCCATATACCAAAACATCAATAACTCATCAAAACACAAATATGAACTTCAAAAAACAATTTCTACCTATTCCATATACCAAAACATCAATTAATAACTCATCTAAACACAAATATGAACTTCACAATAAAAATTCTACCTATTCCATATACCAAAACATCAATAACTCATCAAAACACAAATATAAACTTCAAAATCACAATTCTACCTATTCCATATAACAAAACATAATATAACTCATCAAAACACAAATATGAACTTCACATTAAAAATTCTACCTATTCCATATACCAAAACATCAATAGCTCATCAAAACACAAATATGAACTTCAAAATCACAATTCTACCTATTCCATATACCAAAACATCAATTACTCATCAAAACACAAATATGAACTTCACAATAAAAACTCTACCTATTCCATATACCAAAACATCAATAGCTCATCAAAACACAAATATGAACTTCAAAATCACAATTCTACCTATTCCATATACCAAAACATCAATACCTCATCAAAACACAAATATGAACTTCAAAATCACAATTCTACCTATTCCATATACCAAAACATCAATAACTCATCAAAACACAAATATGAACTTCAATAAACAATTTCTACCTATTCCATATACAAAAACATCAATTAATAACTCATCAAAACACAAATATGAACTTCAAAATAACAATTCTACCTATCCCATATATCAAAACACAAATATGAACTGCAAAATCACAATTCTACCTATTCCATATACCAAAACATCAATAACTCATCAAAACAGAAATATGAACTTCACAATAAAAATTCTACCTATTCCATATACCAAAACATCAATCACTCATCAAAACACAAATATGAACTTCAAATCACAATTCTACCTATTCCATATACCAAAACATCAATGAATAACTAATCAAAAAACAAATATGAACTTCAAAATCACAATTCTACCTATTCCATATACCAAAACATCAATAACTGATCAAAACACAAATATGAACTTCAAAACACAATTTCTATCTATTCCATATACCAAAACATCAATAACTCATCAAAACACAAATATGAACTTCAAAAAACAATTTCTACCTATTCCATATACCAAAACATCAATTAATAACTCATCAAAACACAAATATGAACTTCAAAATCACAATTCTACCTATCCCATATACCAAAACATCAATCAATAACTCATCAAAACAAAAATATGAACTTCAAAAAACAATTTCTACCTATTCCATATACCAAAACATCAATTAATAACTCAACAAAACACAAATATGAACTTCAAAATCACAATTCTACCTATTCCATATACCAAAACATCAATCACTCATCAAAACACAAATATGAACTTCAAAATCACAATTCTACCTATTCCATATAACAAAACATAATATAACTCATCAAAACACAAATATTACTTCAAATCACAATTCTACCTATTTCACATACCAAAACATCAATAACTCATCAAAACACAAATATGAACTTCAAAATCTCAATTCTACCTATTCCATATACCAAAACATCATTGAATAACTCATCAAAACACAAATATGAAATGCAAGATCACAATTCTACCTATTCCATATATCAAAACATCAATAACTCATCAAAACACAAATATGAACTTCAAAATCACAATTCTACCTATTCCATATAACAAAACGTAATATAACTCATCAAAACACAAATATGAACTTCACATTAAAAATTCTACCTATTCCATATACCAAAACATCAATAGCTCATCAAAACACAAATATGAACTTCAAAATCACAATTCTACCTATTCCATATACCAAAACATCAATTACTCATCAAAACACAAATATGAACTTCACAATAAAAACTCTACCTATTCCATATACCAAAACATCAATAGCTCATCAAAACACAAATATGAACTTCAAAATCACAATTCTACCTATTCCATATACAAAAACATCAATAACTCATCAAAACACAAATATGAACTTCAAAATCACAATTCTACCTATTCCATATACCAAAACATCAATAACTCATCAAAACACAAATATGAACTTCAAAAAACAATTTCTACCTATTCCATATACAAAAACATCAATTAATAACTCATCAAAACACAAATATGAACTTCAAAATAACAATTCTACCTATTCCATATAACAAAACATAATATAACTCATCAGAACATAAATATGAACTTCACATTAAAAATTCTACCTATTCCATATACCAAAACATCAATAGCTCATCAAAACACAAATATTACTTCAAAATCACAATTCTACCTATTTCATATACCAAAACATCAATAACTCATCAAAAACACAAATATGAACTTCAAAATCTCAATTCTACCTATTCCATATACCAAAACATCATTGAATAACTCACCAAAACACAAATATGAAATGCAAGATCACAATTCTACCTATTCCATATACCAAAACATCAATAACTCATCAAAACACAAATATGAACTTCAAAATAAAAATTCTACCTATTCCATATACCAAAACATCAATAGCTCATCAAAACACAAATATGAACTTCAAAATCACAATTCTACCTATTCCATATACCAAAACATCAATTACTCATCAAAACACAAATATGAACTTCACAATAAAAACTCTACCCATTCCATATACCAAAACATCAATAGCTCATCAAAACACAAATATGAACTTCAAAATCACAATTCTACCTATTCCATATACCAAAACATCAATAACTCATCAAAAACACAAATATGAACTTCAAAATCTCAATTCTACCTATTCCATATACCAAAACATCATTGAATAACTCACCAAAACACAAATATGAAATGCAAGATCACAATTCTACCTATTCCATATACCAAAACATCAATAACTCATCAAAACACAAATATGAACTTCAAAAAACAATTTCTACCTATTCCATATACCAAAACATCAATTAATAACTCATCTAAACACAAATATGAACTTCACAATAAAAATTCTACCTATTCCATATACCAAAACATCAATAACTCATCAAAACACAAATATAAACTTCAAAATCACAATTCTACCTATTCCATATAACAAAACATAATATAACTCATCAAAACACAAATATGAACTTCACATTAAAAATTCTACCTATTCCATATACCAAAACATCAATAGCTCATCAAAACACAAATATGAACTTCAAAATCACAATTCTACCTATTCCATATACCAAAACATCAATTACTCATCAAAACACAAATATGAACTTCACAATAAAAACTCTACCTATTCCATATACCAAAACATCAATAGCTCATCAAAACACAAATATGAACTTCAAAATCACAATTCTACCTATTCCATATACCAAAACATCAATACCTCATCAAAACACAAATATGAACTTCAAAATCACAATTCTACCTATTCCATATACCAAAACATCAATAACTCATCAAAACACAAATATGAACCTCAATAAACAATTTCTCCCTATTCCATATACAAAAACATCAATTAATAACTCATCAAAACACAAATATGAACTTCAAAATAACAATTCTACCTATCCCATATATCAAAACACAAATATGAACTGCAAAATCACAATTCTACCTATTCCATATACCAAAACATCAATAACTCATCAAAACAGAAATATGAACTTCACAATAAAAATTCTACCTATTCCATATACCAAAACATCAATCACTCATCAAAACACAAATATGAACTTCAAATCACAATTCTACCTATTCCATATACCAAAACATCAATGAATAACTAATCAAAAAACAAATATGAACTTCAAAATCACAATTCTACCTATTCCATATACCAAAACATCAATAACTGATCAAAACACAAATATGAACTTCAAAACACAATTTCTATCTATTCCATATACCAAAACATCAATAACTCATCAAAACACAAATATGAACTTCAAAAAACAATTTCTACCTATTCCATATACCAAAACATCAATTAATAACTCATCAAAACACAAATATGAACTTCAAAATCACAATTCTACCTATCCCATATACCAAAACATCAATCAATAACTCATCAAAACACAAATATGAACTTCAAAAAACAATTTCTACCTATTCCATATACCAAAACATCAATTAATAACTCAACAAAACACAAATATGAACTTCAAAATCACAATTCTACCTATTCCATATACCAAAACATCAATCACTCATCAAAACACAAATATGAACTTCAAAATCACAATTCTACCTATTCCATATAACAAAACATAATATAACTCATGAAAACACAAATTTTACTTCAAATCACAATTCTACCTATTTCACATACCAAAACATCAATAACTCATCAAAACACAAATATGAACTTCAAAATCTCAATTCTACCTATTCCATATACCAAAACATCATTGAATAACTCATCAAAACACAAATATGAAATGCAAGATCACAATTCTACCTATTCCATATATCAAAACATCAATAACTCATCAAAACACAAATATGAACTTCAAAATCACAATTCTACCTATTCCATATAACAAAACGTAATATAACTCATCAAAACACAAATATGAACTTCACATTAAAAATTCTACCTATTCCATATACCAAAACATCAATAGCTCATCAAAACACAAATATGAACTTCAAAATCACAATTCTACCTATTCCATATACCAAAACATCAATTACTCATCAAAACACAAATATGAACTTCACAATAAAAACTCTACCTATTCCATATACCAAAACATCAATAGCTCATCAAAACACAAATATGAACTTCAAAATCACAATTCTACCTATTCCATATACCAAAACATCAATAACTCATCAAAAACACAAATATGAACTTCAAAATCACAATTCTACCTATTCCATATACCAAAACATCAATAACTCATCAAAACACAAATATGAACTTCAAAAAACAATTTCTACCTATTCCATATACAAAAACATCAATTAATAACTCATCAAAACACAAATATGAACTTCAAAATCACAATTCTACCTATTCCATATACCAAAACATCAATTACTCATCAAAACACAAATATGAACTTCACAATAAAAACTCTACCTATTCCATATACCAAAACATCAATAGCTCATCAAAACACAAATATTACTTCAAAATCACAATTTCTACCTATTCCATATACCAAAACATCAATTAATAACTCATCAAAACACAAATATGAACTTCAAAATCACAATTCTACCTATCCCATATACCAAAACATCAATCAATAACTCATCAAAACACAAATATGAACTTCAAAAAACAATTTCTACCTATTCCATATACCAAAACATCAATTAATAACTCAACAAAACACAAATATGAACTTCAAAATCACAATTCTACCTATTCCATATACCAAAACATCAATCACTCATCAAAACACAAATATGAACTTCAAAATCACAATTCTACCTATTCCATATAACAAAACATAATATAACTCATCAAAACACAAATTTTACTTCAAATCACAATTCTACCTATTTCACATACCAAAACATCAATAACTCATCAAAACACAAATATGAACTTCAAAATCTCAATTCTACCTATTCCATATACCAAAACATCATTGAATAACTCATCAAAACACAAATATGAAATGCAAGATCACAATTCTACCTATTCCATATATCAAAACATCAATAACTCATCAAAACACAAATATGAACTTCAAAATCACAATTCTACCTATTCCATATAACAAAACGTAATATAACTCATCAAAACACAAATATGAACTTCACATTAAAAATTCTACCTATTCCATATACCAAAACATCAATAGCTCATCAAAACACAAATATGAACTTCAAAATCACAATTCTACCTATTCCATATACCAAAACATCAATTACTCATCAAAACACAAATATGAACTTCACAATAAAAACTCTACCTATTCCATATACCAAAACATCAATAGCTCATCAAAACACAAATATGAACTTCAAAATCACAATTCTACCTATTCCATATACCAAAACATCAATAACTCATCAAAAACACAAATATGAACTTCAAAATCACAATTCTACCTATTCCATATACCAAAACATCAATAACTCATCAAAACACAAATATGAACTTCACAATAAAAACTCTACCTATTCCATATACCAAAACATCAATAGCTCATCAAAACACAAATATTACTTCAAAATCACAATTCTACCTATTTCATATACCAAAACATCAATAACTCATCAAAAACACAAATATGAACTTCAAAATCTCAATTCTACCTATTCCATATACCAAAACATCATTGAATAACTCACCAAAACACAAATATGAAATGCAAGATCACAATTCTACCTATTCCATATACCAAAACATCAATAACTCATCAAAACACAAATATGAACTTCAAAATAAAAATTCTACCTATTCCATATACCAAAACATCAATAGCTCATCAAAACACAAATATGAACTTCAAAATCACAATTCTACCTATTCCATATACCAAAACATCAATTACTCATCAAAACACAAATATGAACTTCACAATAAAAACTCTACCTATTCCATATACCAAAACATCAATAGCTCATCAAAACACAAATATGAACTTCAAAATCACAATTCTACCTATTCCATATACCAAAACATCAATAACTCATCAAAAACACAAATATGAACTTCAAAATCTCAATTCTACCTATTCCATATACCAAAACATCATTGAATAACTCACCAAAACACAAATATGGAATGCAAGATCACAATTCTACCTATTCCATATAACAAAACATAATATAACTCATCAAAACACAAATATGAACTTCACAATAAAAATTCTACCTATTCCATATACCAAAACATCAATAGCTCATCAAAACACAAATATGAAGTTCAAAATCACAATTCTACCTATTCCATATACCAAAACATCAATTACTCATCAAAACACAAATATGAACTTCACAATAAAAACTCTACCTATTCCATATACCAAAACATCAATAGCTCATCAAAACACAAATATGAACTTCAAAATCACAATTCTACCTATTCCATATACCAAAACATCAATAACTCATCAAAAACACAAATATGAACTTCAAAATCTATATTCTACCTATTCCATATACCAAAACATCATTGAATAACTCACCAAAACACAAATATGAAATGCAAGATCACAATTCTACCTATTCCATATACCAAAACATCAATAACTCATCAAAACACAAATATAAACTTCAAAATCACAATTCTACCTATTCCATATAACAAAACATAATATAACCCTTCAAAACACAAATATGAACTTCACAATAAAAATTCTACCTATTCCATATACCAAAACATCAATAACTCATCAAAACACAAATATAAACTTCAAAATCACAATTCTACCTATTCCATATAACAAAACATAATATAACTCATCAAAACACAAATATGAACTTCACATTAAAAATTCTACCTATTCCATATACCAAAACATCAATAGCTCATCAAAACACAAATATGAACTTCAAAGTCACAATTCTACCTATTCCATATACCAAAACATCAATTACTCATCAAAACACAAATATGAACTTCACAATCACAATTCTACCTATTCCATATACCAAAACATCAATAACTCATCAAAAACACAAATATGAACTTCAAAATCTCAATTCTACCTATTCCATATACCAAAACATCATTGAATAACTCACCAAAACACAAATATGGAATGCAAGATCACAATTCTACCTATTCCATATAACAAAACATAATATAACTCATCAAAACACAAATATGAACTTCAAAATCACAATTCTACCTATTCCATATAACAAAACATAATATAACTCATCAAAACACAAATATGAACTTCACATTAAAAATTCTACCTATTCCATATACCAAAACATCAATAGCTCATCAAAACACAAATATGAACTTCAAAATCACAATTCTACCTATTCCATATACCAAAACATCAATTACTCATCAAAACACAAATATGAACTTCACAATAAAAACTCTACCTATTCCATATACCAAAACATCAATAGCTCATCAAAACACAAATATTACTTCAAAATCACAATTCTACCTATTTCATATACCAAAACATCAATAACTCATCAAAAACACAAATATGAACTTCAAAATCTCAATTCTACCTATTCCATATACCAAAACATTATTGAATAACTCACCAAAACACAAATATGAAATGCAAGATCACAATTCTACCTATTCCATATACCAAAACATCAATAACTCATCAAAACACAAATATGAACTTCAAAATAAAAATTCTACCTATTCCATATACCAAAACATCAATAGCTCATCAAAACACAAATATGAACTTCAAAATCACAATTCTACCTATTCCATATACCAAAACATCAATTACTCATCAAAACACAAATATGAACTTCACAATAAAAACTCTACCTATTCCATATACCAAAACATCAATAACTCATCAAAAACACAAATATGAACTTCAAAATCTCAATTCTACCTATTCCATATACCAAAACATCATTGAATAACTCATCAAAACACAAATATGAAATGCAAGATCACAATTCTACCTATTCCATATATCAAAACATCAATAACTCATCAAAACACAAATATGAACTTCAAAATCACAATTCTACCTATTCCATATAACAAAACGTAATATAACTCATCAAAACACAAATATGAACTTCACATTAAAAATTCTACCTATTCCATATACCAAAACATCAATAGCTCATCAAAACACAAATATGAACTTCAAAATCACAATTCTACCTATTCCATATACCAAAACATCAATTACTCATCAAAACACAAATATGAACTTCACAATAAAAACTCTACCTATTCCATATACCAAAACATCAATAGCTCATCAAAACACAAATATGAACTTCAAAATCACAATTCTACCTATTCCATATACCAAAACATCAATAACTCATCAAAAACACAAATATGAACTTCAAAATCACAATTCTACCTATTCCATATACCAAAACATCAATAACTCATCAAAACACAAATATGAACTTCAAAAAACAATTTCTACCTATTCCATATACAAAAACATCAATTAATAACTCATCAAAACACAAATATGAACTTCAAAATCACAATTCTACCTATTCCATATACCAAAACATCAATTACTCATCAAAACACAAATATGAACTTCACAATAAAAACTCTACCTATTCCATATACCAAAACATCAATAGCTCATCAAAACACAAATATTACTTCAAAATCACAATTCTACCTATTTCATATACCAAAACATCAATAACTCATCAAAAACACAAATATGAACTTCAAAATCTCAATTCTACCTATTCCATATACCAAAACATCATTGAATAACTCACCAAAACACAAATATGAAATGCAAGATCACAATTCTACCTATTCCATATACCAAAACATCAATAACTCATCAAAACACAAATATGAACTTCAAAATAAAAATTCTACCTATTCCATATACCAAAACATCAATAGCTCATCAAAACACAAATATGAACTTCAAAATCACAATTCTACCTATTCCATATACCAAAACATCAATTACTCATCAAAACACAAATATGAACTTCACAATAAAAACTCTACCTATTCCATATACCAAAACATCAATAGCTCATCAAAACACAAATATGAACTTCAAAATCACAATTCTACCTATTCCATATACCAAAACATCAATAACTCATCAAAAACACAAATATGAACTTCAAAATCTCAATTCTACCTATTCCATATACCAAAACATCATTGAATAACTCACCAAAACACAAATATGGAATGCAAGATCACAATTCTACCTATTCCATATAACAAAACATAATATAACTCATCAAAACACAAATATGAACTTCACAATAAAAATTCTACCTATTCCATATACCAAAACATCAATAGCTCATCAAAACACAAATATGAACTTCAAAATCACAATTCTACCTATTCCATATACCAAAACATCAATTACTCATCAAAACACAAATATGAACTTCACAATAAAAACTCTACCTATTCCATATACCAAAACATCAATAGCTCATCAAAACACAAATATGAACTTCAAAATCACAATTCTACCTATTCCATATACCAAAACATCAATAACTCATCAAAAACACAAATATGAACTTCAAAATCTATATTCTACCTATTCCATATACCAAAACATCATTGAATAACTCACCAAAACACAAATATGAAATGCAAGATCACAATTCTACCTATTCCATATACCAAAACATCAATAACTCATCAAAACACAAATATAAACTTCAAAATCACAATTCAACCTATTCCATATAACAAAACATAATATAACTCTTCAAAACACAAATATGAACTTCACAATAAAAATTCTACCTATTCCATATACCAAAACATCAATAACTCATCAAAACACAAATATAAACTTCAAAATCACAATTCTACCTATTCCATATAACAAAACATAATATAACTCATCAAAACACAAATATGAACTTCACATTAAAAATTCTACCTATTCCATATACCAAAACATCAATAGCTCATCAAAACACAAATATGAACTTCAAAGTCACAATTCTACCTATTCCATATACCAAAACATCAATTACTCATCAAAACACAAATATGAACTTCACAATCACAATTCTACCTATTCCATATACCAAAACATCAATAACTCATCAAAAACACAAATATGAACTTCAAAATCTCAATTCTACCTATTCCATATACCAAAACATCATTGAATAACTCACCAAAACACAAATATGGAATGCAAGATCACAATTCTACCTATTCCATATAACAAAACATAATATAACTCATCAAAACACAAATATGAACTTCAAAATCACAATTCTACCTATTCCATATAACAAAACATAATATAACTCATCAAAACACAAATATGAACTTCACATTAAAAATTCTACCTATTCCATATACCAAAACATCAATAGCTCATCAAAACACAAATATGAACTTCAAAATCACAATTCTACCTATTCCATATACCAAAACATCAATTACTCATCAAAACACAAATATGAACTTCACAATAAAAACTCTACCTATTCCATATACCAAAACATCAATAGCTCATCAAAACACAAATATTACTTCAAAATCACAATTCTACCTATTTCATATACCAAAACATCAATAACTCATCAAAAACACAAATATGAACTTCAAAATCTCAATTCTACCTATTCCATATACCAAAACATTATTGAATAACTCACCAAAACACAAATATGAAATGCAAGATCACAATTCTACCTATTCCATATACCAAAACATCAATAACTCATCAAAACACAAATATGAACTTCAAAATAAAAATTCTACCTATTCCATATACCAAAACATCAATAGCTCATCAAAACACAAATATGAACTTCAAAATCACAATTCTACCTATTCCATATACCAAAACATCAATTACTCATCAAAACACAAATATGAACTTCACAATAAAAACTCTACCTATTCCATATACCAAAACATCAATAGCTCATCAAAACACAAATATGAACTTCAAAATCACAATTCTACCTATTCCATATACCAAAACATCAATAACTCATCAAAAACACAAATATGAACTTCAAAATCTCAATTCTACCTATTCCATATACTAAAACATCATTGAATAACTCACCAAAACACAAATATGGAATGCAAGATCACAATTCTACCTATTCCATATAACAAAACATAATATAACTCATCAAAACACAAATATGAACTTCACAATAAAAATTCTACCTATTCCATATACCAAAACATCAATAGCTCATCAAAACACAAATATGAACTTCAAAATCACAATTCTACCTATTCCATATACCAAAACATCAATTACTCATCAAAACACAAATATGAACTTCACAATAAAAACTCTACCTATTCCATATACCAAAACATCAATAGCTCATCAAAACACAAATATGAACTTCAAAATCACAATTCTACCTATTCCATATACCAAAACATCAATAACTCATCAAAAACACAAATATGAACTTCAAAATCTATATTCTACCTATTCCATATACCAAAACATCATTGAATAACTCACCAAAACACAAATATGAAATGCAAGATCACAATTCTACCTATTCCATATACCAAAACATCAATAACTCATCAAAACACAAATATAAACTTCAAAATCACAATTCTACCTATTCCATATAACAAAACATAATATAACTCTTCAAAACACAAATATGAACTTCACAATAAAAATTCTACCTATTCCATATACCAAAACATCAATAACTCATCAAAACACAAATATAAACTTCAAAATCACAATTCTACCTATTCCATATAACAAAACATAATATAACTCATCAAAACACAAATATGAACTTCACATTAAAAATTCTACCTATTCCATATACCAAAACATCAATAGCTCATCAAAACACAAATATGAACTTCAAAGTCACAATTCTACCTATTCCATATACCAAAACATCAATTACTCATCAAAACACAAATATGAACTTCACAATCACAATTCTACCTATTCCATATACCAAAACATCAATAACTCATCAAAAACACAAATATGAACTTCAAAATCTCAATTCTACCTATTCCATATACCAAAACATCATTGAATAACTCACCAAAACACAAATATGGAATGCAAGATCACAATTCTACCTATTCCATATAACAAAACATAATATAACTCATCAAAACACAAATATGAACTTCAAAATCACAATTCTACCTATTCCATATAACAAAACATAATATAACTCATCAAAACACAAATATGAACTTCACATTAAAAATTCTACCTATTCCATATACCAAAACATCAATAGCTCATCAAAACACAAATATGAACTTCAAAATCACAATTCTACCTATTCCATATACCAAAACATCAATTACTCATCAAAACACAAATATGAACTTCACAATAAAAACTCTACCTATTCCATATACCAAAACATCAATAGCTCATCAAAACACAAATATGAACTTCAAAATCACAATTCTACCTATTCCATATACCAAAACATCAATACCTCATCAAAACACAAACATGAACTTCAAAATCACAATTCTACCTATTCCATATACCAAAACATCAATAACTCATCAAAACACAAATATGAACTTCAAAAAACAATTTCTACCTATTCCATATACAAAAACATCAATTAATAACTCATCAAAACACAAATATGAACTTCAAAATAACAATTCTACCTATCCCATATATCAAAACACAAATATGAACTACAAAATCACAATTCTACCTATTCCATATACCAAAACATCAATAACTCATCAAAACAGAAATATGAACTTCACAATAAAAATTCTACCTATTCCATATACCAAAACATCAATCACTCATCAAAACACAAATATGAACTTCAAATCACAATTCTACCTATTCCATATACCAAAACATCAATGAATAACTAATCAAAAAACAAATATGAACTTCAAAATCACAATTCTACCTATTCCATATACCAAAACATCAATAACTGATCAAAACACAAATATGAACTTCAAAACACAATTTCTATCTATTCCATATACCAAAACATCAATAACTCATCAAAACACAAATATGAACTTCAAAAAACAATTTCTACCTATTCCATATACCAAAACATCAATTAATAACTCATCAAAACACAAATATGAACTTCAAAATCACAATTCTACCTATCCCATATACCAAAACATCAATCAATAACTCATCAAAACACAAATATGAACTTCAAAAAACAATTTCTACCTATTCCATATACCAAAACATCAATTAATAACTCATCAAAACACAAATATGAACTTCAAAATCACAATTCTACCTAATCCATATACCAAAACATCAATTACTCATCAAAACACAAATATGAACTTCACAATAAAAACTCTACCTATTCCATATACCAAAACATCAATAGCTCATCAAAACACAAATATGAACTTCAAAATCACAATTCTACCTATTCCATATACCAAAACATCAATAACTCATCAAAAACACAAATATGAACTTCAAAATCTCAATTCTACCTATTCCATATACCAAAACATCATTGAATAACTCACCAAAACACAAATATGGAATGCAAGATCACAATTCTACCTATTCCATATAACAAAACATAATATAACTCATCAAAACACAAATATGAACTTCACAATAAAAATTCTACCTATTCCATATACCAAAACATCAATAGCTCATCAAAACACAAATATGAACTTCAAAATCACAATTCTACCTATTCCATATACCAAAACATCAATTACTCATCAAAACACAAATATGAACTTCACAATAAAAACTCTACCTATTCCATATACCAAAACATCAATAGCTCATCAAAACACAAATATGAACTTCAAAATCACAATTCTACCTATTCCATATACCAAAACATCAATAACTCATCAAAAACACAAATATGAACTTCAAAATCTATATTCTACCTATTCCATATACCAAAACATCATTGAATAACTCACCAAAACACAAATATGAAATGCAAGATCACAATTCTACCTATTCCATATACCAAAACATCAATAACTCATCAAAACACAAATATAAACTTCAAAATCACAATTCTACCTATTCCATATAACAAAACATAATATAACTCTTCAAAACACAAATATGAACTTCACAATAAAAATTCTACCTATTCCATATACCAAAACATCAATAACTCATCAAAACACAAATATAAACTTCAAAATCACAATTCTACCTATTCCATATAACAAAACATAATATAACTCATCAAAACACAAATATGAACTTCACATTAAAAATTCTACCTATTCCATATACCAAAACATCAATAGCTCATCAAAACACAAATATGAACTTCAAAGTCACAATTCTACCTATTCCATATACCAAAACATCAATTACTCATCAAAACACAAATATGAACTTCACAATCACAATTCTACCTATTCCATATACCAAAACATCAATAACTCATCAAAAACACAAATATGAACTTCAAAATCTCAATTCTACCTATTCCATATACCAAAACATCATTGAATAACTCACCAAAACACAAATATGGAATGCAAGATCACAATTCTACCTATTCCATATAACAAAACATAATATAACTCATCAAAACACAAATATGAACTTCAAAATCACAATTCTACCTATTCCATATAACAAAACATAATATAACTCATCAAAACACAAATATGAACTTCACATTAAAAATTCTACCTATTCCATATACCAAAACATCAATAGCTCATCAAAACACAAATATGAACTTCAAAATCACAATTCTACCTATTCCATATACCAAAACATCAATTACTCATCAAAACACAAATATGAACTTCACAATAAAAACTCTACCTATTCCATATACCAAAACATCAATAGCTCATCAAAACACAAATATGAACTTCAAAATCACAATTCTACCTATTCCATATACCAAAACATCAATACCTCATCAAAACACAAATATGAACTTCAAAATCACAATTCTACCTATTCCATATACCAAAACATCAATAACTCATCAAAACACAAATATGAACTTCAAAAACAATTTCTACCTATTCCATATACAAAAACATCAATTAATAACTCATCAAAACACAAATATGAACTTCAAAATAACAATTCTACCTATCCCATATATCAAAACACAAATATGAACTACAAAATCACAATTCTACCTATTCCATATACCAAAACATCAATAACTCATCAAAACAGAAATATGAACTTCACAATAAAAATTCTACCTATTCCATATACCAAAACATCAATCACTCATCAAAACACAAATATGAACTTCAAATCACAATTCTACCTATTCCATATACCAAAACATCAATGAATAACTAATCAAAAAACAAATATGAACTTCAAAATCACAATTCTACCTATTCCATATACCAAAACATCAATAACTGATCAAAACACAAATATGAACTTCAAAACACAATTTCTATCTATTCCATATACCAAAACATCAATAACTCATCAAAACACAAATATGAACTTCAAAAAACAATTTCTACCTATTCCATATACCAAAACATCAATTAATAACTCATCAAAACACAAATATGAACTTCAAAATCACAATTCTACCTATCCCATATACCAAAACATCAATCAATAACTCATCAAAACACAAATATGAACTTCAAAAAACAATTTCTACATATTCCATATACCAAAACATCAATTAATAACTCAACAAAACACAAATATGAACTTCAAAATCACAATTCTACCTATTCCATATACCAAAACATCAATCACTCATCAAAACACAAATATGAACTTCAAAATCACAATTCTACCTATTCCATATAACAAAACATAATATAACTCATCAAAACACAAATTTTACTTCAAATCACAATTCTACCTATTTCACATACCAAAACATCAATAACTCATCAAAACACACAAATATGAACTTCAAAATCTCAATTCTACCTATTCCATATACCAAAATATCATTGAATAACTCATCAAAACACAAATATGAAATGCAAGATCACAATTCTACCTATTCCATATATCAAAACATCAATAACTCATCAAAACACAAATATGAACTTCAAAATCACAATTCTACCTATTCCATATAACAAAACGTAATATAACTCATCAAAACACAAATATGAACTTCACATTAAAAATTCTACCTATTTCATATACCAAAACACCAATAGCTCATCAAAACACAAATATGAACTTCAAAATCACAATTCTACCTATTCCATATACCAAAACATCAATTACTCATCAAAACACAAATATGAACTTCACAATAAAAACTCTACCTATTCCATATACCAAAACATCAATAGCTCATCAAAACACAAATATGAACTTCAAAATCACAATTCTACCTATTCCATATACCAAAACATCAATAACTCATCAAAACACAAATATGAACTTCAAAATCACAATTCTACCTATTCCATATACCAAAACATCAATAACTCATCAAAACACAAATATGAACTTCAAAAAACAATTTCTACCTATTCCATATACAAAAACATCAATTAATAACTCATCAAAACACAAATATGAACTTCAAAATCACAATTCTACCTATTCCATATACCAAAACATCAATTACTCATCAAAACACAAATATGAACTTCACAATAAAAACTCTACCTATTCCATATACCAAAACATCAATAGCTCATCAAAACACAAATATTACTTCAAAATCACAATTCTACCTATTTCATATACCAAAACATCAATAACTCATCAAAAACACAAATATGAACTTCAAAATCTCAATTCTACCTATTCCATATACCAAAACATCATTGAATAACTCACCAAAACACAAATATGAAATGCAAGATCACAATTCTACCTATTCCATATACCAAAACATCAATAACTCATCAAAACACAAATATGAACTTCAAAATAAAAATTCTACCTATTCCATATACCAAAACATCAATAGCTCATCAAAACACAAAAATGAACTTCAAAATCACAATTCTACCTATTCCATATACCAAAACATCAATTACTCATCAAAACACAAATATGAACTTCACAATAAAAACTCTACCTATTCCATATACCAAAACATCAATAGCTCATCAAAACACAAATATGAACTTCAAAATCACAATTCTACCTATTCCATATACCAAAACATCAATAACTCATCAAAACACAAATATGAACTTCACAATAAAAACTCTACCTATTCCATATACCAAAACATCAATAGCTCATCAAAACACAAATATGAACTTCAAAATCACAATTCTACCTATTCCATATACCAAAACATCAATAACTCATCAAAAACACAAATATGAACTTCAAAATCTATATTCTACCTATTCCATATACCAAAACATCATTGAATAACTCACCAAAACACAAATATGAAATGCAAGATCACAATTCTACCTATTCCATATACCAAAACATCAATAACTCATCAAAACACAAATATAAACTTCAAAATCACAATTCTACCTATTCCATATAACAAAACATAATATAACTCTTCAAAACACAAATATGAACTTCACAATAAAAATTCTACCTATTCCATATACCAAAACATCAATAACTCATCAAAAACACAAATATGAACTTCAAAATCTCAATTCTACCTATTCCATATACCAAAACATCATTGAATAACTCACCAAAACACAAATATGGAATGCAAGATCACAATTCTACCTATTCCATATAACAAAACATAATATAACTCATCAAAACACAAATATGAACTTCACAATAAAAATTCTACCTATTCCATATACCAAAACATCAATAGCTCATCAAAACACAAATATGAACTTCAAAATCACAATTCTACCTATTCCATATACCAAAACATCAATTACTCATCAAAACACAAATATGAACTTCACAATAAAAACTCTACCTATTCCATATACCAAAACATCAATAGCTCATCAAAACACAAATATGAACTTCAAAATCACAATTCTACCTATTCCATATACCAAAACATCAATAACTCATCAAAAACACAAATATGAACTTCAAAATCTATATTCTACCTATTCCATATACCAAAACATCATTGAATAACTCACCAAAACACAAATATGAAATGCAAGATCACAATTCTACCTATTCCATATACCAAAACATCAATAACTCATCAAAACACAAATATAAACTTCAAAATCACAATTCTACCTATTCCATATAACAAAACATAATATAACTCTTCAAAACACAAATATGAACTTCACAATAAAAATTCTACCTATTCCATATACCAAAACATCAATAACTCATCAAAACACAAATATAAACTTCAAAATCACAATTCTACCTATTCCATATAACAAAACATAATATAACTCATCAAAACACAAATATGAACTTCACATTAAAAATTCTACCTATTCCATATACCAAAACATCAATAGCTCATCAAAACACAAATATGAACTTCAAAGTCACAATTCTACCTATTCCATATACCAAAACATCAATTACTCATCAAAACACAAATATGAACTTCACAATCACAATTCTACCTATTCCATATACCAAAACATCAATAACTCATCAAAAACACAAATATGAACTTCAAAATCTCAATTCTACCTATTCCATATACCAAAACATCATTGAATAACTCACCAAAACACAAATATGGAATGCAAGATCACAATTCTACCTATTCCATATAACAAAACATAATATAACTCATCAAAACACAAATATGAACTTCAAAATCACAATTCTACCTATTCCATATAACAAAACATAATATAACTCATCAAAACACAAATATGAACTTCACATTAAAAATTCTACCTATTCCATATACCAAAACATCAATAGCTCATCAAAACACAAATATGAACTTCAAAATCACAATTCTACCTATTCCATATACCAAAACATCAATTACTCATCAAAACACAAATATGAACTTCACAATAAAAACTCTACCTATTCCATATACCAAAACATCAATAGCTCATCAAAACACAAATATGAACTTCAAAATCACAATTCTACCTATTCCATATACCAAAACATCAATACCTCATCAAAACACAAATATGAACTTCAAAATCTCAATTCTACCTATTCCATATACCAAAACATCAATAACTCATCAAAACACAAATATGAACTTCAAAAAACAATTTCTACCTATTCCATATAACAAAACATAATATAACTCATCAAAACACAAATATGAACTTCACAATAAAAATTCTACCTATTCCATATACCAAAACATCAATAGCTCATCAAAACACAAATATGAACTTCAAAATCACAATTCTACCTATTCCATATACCAAAACATCAATTACTCATCAAAACACAAATATGAACTTCACAATAAAAACTCTACCTATTCCATATACCAAAACATCAATAGCTCATCAAAACACAAATATGAACTTCAAAATCACAATTCTACCTATTCCATATACCAAAACATCAATAACTCATCAAAAACACAAATATGAACTTCAAAATCTATATTCTACCTATTCCATATACCAAAACATCATTGAATAACTCACCAAAACACAAATATGAAATGCAAGATCACAATTCTACCTATTCCATATACCAAAACATCAATAACTCATCAAAACACAAATATAAACTTCAAAATCACAATTCTACCTATTCCATATAACAAAACATAATATAACTCTTCAAAACACAAATATGAACTTCACAATAAAAATTCTACCTATTCCATATACCAAAACATCAATAACTCATCAAAACACAAATATAAACTTCAAAATCACAATTCTACCTATTCCATATAACAAAACATAATATAACTCATCAAAACACAAATATGAACTTCACATTAAAAATTCTACCTATTCCATATACCAAAACATCAATAGCTCATCAAAACACAAATATGAACTTCAAAGTCACAATTCTACCTATTCCATATACCAAAACATCAATTACTCATCAAAACACAAATATGAACTTCACAATCACAATTCTACCTATTCCATATACCAAAACATCAATAACTCATCAAAAACACAAATATGAACTTCAAAATCTCAATTCTACCTATTCCATATACCAAAACATCATTGAATAACTCACCAAAACACAAATATGGAATGCAAGATCACAATTCTACCTATTCCATATAACAAAACATAATATAACTCATCAAAACACAAATATGAACTTCAAAATCACAATTCTACCTATTCCATATAACAAAACATAATATAACTCATCAAAACACAAATATGAACTTCACATTAAAAATTCTACCTATTCCATATACCAAAACATCAATAGCTCATCAAAACACAAATATGAACTTCAAAATCACAATTCTACCTATTCCATATACCAAAACATCAATTACTCATCAAAACACAAATATGAACTTCACAATAAAAACTCTACCTATTCCATATACCAAAACATCAATAGCTCATCAAAACACAAATATGAACTTCAAAATCACAATTCTACCTATTCCATATACCAAAACATCAATACCTCATCAAAACACAAATATGAACTTCAAAATCACAATTCTACCTATTCCATATACCAAAACATCAATAACTCATCAAAACACAAATATGAACTTCAAAAAACAATTTCTACCTATTCCATATACAAAAACATCAATTAATAACTCATCAAAACACAAATATGAACTTCAAAATAACAATTCTACCTATCCCATATATCAAAACACAAATATGAACTGCAAAATCACAATTCTACCTATTCCATATACCAAAACATCAATAACTCATCAAAACAGAAATATGAACTTCACAATAAAAATTCTACCTATTCCATATACCAAAACATCAATCACTCATCAAAACACAAATATGAACTTCAAATCACAATTCTACCTATTCCATATACCAAAACATCAATGAATAACTAATCAAAAAACAAATATGAACTTCAAAATCACAATTCTACCTATTCCATATACCAAAACATCAATAACTGATCAAAACACAAATATGAACTTCAAAACACAATTTCTATCTATTCCATATACCAAAACATCAATAACTCATCAAAACACAAATATGAACTTCAAAAAACAATTTCTACCTATTCCATATACCAAAACATCAATTAATAACTCATCAAAACACAAATATGAACTTCAAAATCACAATTCTACCTATCCCATATACCAAAACATCAATCAATAACTCATCAAAACACAAATATGAACTTCAAAAAACAATTTCTACATATTCCATATACCAAAACATCAATTAATAACTCAACAAAACACAAATATGAACTTCAAAATCACAATTCTACCTATTCCATATACCAAAACATCAATCACTCATCAAAACACAAATATGAACTTCAAAATCACAATTCTACCTATTCCATATAACAAAACATAATATAACTCATCAAAACACAAATTTTACTTCAAATCACAATTCTACCTATTTCACATACCAAAACATCAATAACTCATCAAAACACACAAATATGAACTTCAAAATCTCAATTCTACCTATTCCATATACCAAAATATCATTGAATAACTCATCAAAACACAAATATGAAATGCAAGATCACAATTCTACCTATTCCATATATCAAAACATCAATAACTCATCAAAACACAAATATGAACTTCAAAATCACAATTCTACCTATTCCATATAACAAAACGTAATATAACTCATCAAAACACAAATATGAACTTCACATTAAAAATTCTACCTATTTCATATACCAAAACACCAATAGCTCATCAAAACACAAATATGAACTTCAAAATCACAATTCTACCTATTCCATATACCAAAACATCAATTACTCATCAAAACACAAATATGAACTTCACAATAAAAACTCTACCTATTCCATATACCAAAACATCAATAGCTCATCAAAACACAAATATGAACTTCAAAATCACAATTCTACCTATTCCATATACCAAAACATCAATAACTCATCAAAACACAAATATGAACTTCAAAATCACAATTCTACCTATTCCATATACCAAAACATCAATAACTCATCAAAACACAAATATGAACTTCAAAAAACAATTTCTACCTATTCCATATACAAAAACATCAATTAATAACTCATCAAAACACAAATATGAACTTCAAAATCACAATTCTACCTATTCCATATACCAAAACATCAATTACTCATCAAAACACAAATATGAACTTCACAATAAAAACTCTACCTATTCCATATACCAAAACATCAATAGCTCATCAAAACACAAATATTACTTCAAAATCACAATTCTACCTATTTCATATACCAAAACATCAATAACTCATCAAAAACACAAATATGAACTTCAAAATCTCAATTCTACCTATTCCATATACCAAAACATCATTGAATAACTCACCAAAACACAAATATGAAATGCAAGATCACAATTCTACCTATTCCATATACCAAAACATCAATAACTCATCAAAACACAAATATGAACTTCAAAATAAAAATTCTACCTATTCCATATACCAAAACATCAATAGCTCATCAAAACACAAAAATGAACTTCAAAATCACAATTCTACCTATTCCATATACCAAAACATCAATTACTCATCAAAACACAAATATGAACTTCACAATAAAAACTCTACCTATTCCATATACCAAAACATCAATAGCTCATCAAAACACAAATATGAACTTCAAAATCACAATTCTACCTATTCCATATACCAAAACATCAATAACTCATCAAAAACACAAATATGAACTTCAAAATCTCAATTCTACCTATTCCATATACCAAAACATCATTGAATAACTCACCAAAACACAAATATGGAATGCAAGATCACAATTCTACCTATTCCATATAACAAAACATAATATAACTCATCAAAACACAAATATGAACTTCACAATAAAAATTCTACCTATTCCATATACCAAAACATCAATAGCTCATCAAAACACAAATATGAACTTCAAAATCACAATTCTACCTATTCCATATACCAAAACATCAATTACTCATCAAAACACAAATATGAACTTCACAATAAAAACTCTACCTATTCCATATACCAAAACATCAATAGCTCATCAAAACACAAATATGAACTTCAAAATCACAATTCTACCTATTCCATATACCAAAACATCAATAACTCATCAAAAACACAAATATGAACTTCAAAATCTATATTCTACCTATTCCATATACCAAAACATCATTGAATAACTCACCAAAACACAAATATGAAATGCAAGATCACAATTCTACCTATTCCATATACCAAAACATCAATAACTCATCAAAACACAAATATAAACTTCAAAATCACAATTCTACCTATTCCATATAACAAAACATAATATAACTCTTCAAAACACAAATATGAACTTCACAATAAAAATTCTACCTATTCCATATACCAAAACATCAATAACTCATCAAAACACAAATATAAACTTCAAAATCACAATTCTACCTATTCCATATAACAAAACATAATATAACTCATCAAAACACAAATATGAACTTCACATTAAAAATTCTACCTATTCCATATACCAAAACATCAATAGCTCATCAAAACACAAATATGAACTTCAAAGTCACAATTCTACCTATTCCATATACCAAAACATCAATTACTCATCAAAACACAAATATGAACTTCACAATCACAATTCTACCTATTCCATATACCAAAACATCAATAACTCATCAAAAACACAAATATGAACTTCAAAATCTCAATTCTACCTATTCCATATACCAAAACATCATTGAATAACTCACCAAAACACAAATATGGAATGCAAGATCACAATTCTACCTATTCCATATAACAAAACATAATATAACTCATCAAAACACAAATATGAACTTCAAAATCACAATTCTACCTATTCCATATAACAAAACATAATATAACTCATCAAAACACAAATATGAACTTCACATTAAAAATTCTTCCTATTCCATATACCAAAACATCAATAGCTCATCAAAACACAAATATGAACTTCAAAATCACAATTCTACCTATTCAATATACCAAAACATCAATTACTCATCAAAACACAAATATGAACTTCACAATAAAAACTCTACCTATTCCATATACCAAAACATCAATAGCTCATCAAAACACAAATATGAACTTCAAAATCACAATTCTACCTATTCCATATACCAAAACATCAATACCTCATCAAAACACAAATATGAACTTCAAAATCACAATTCTACCTATTCCATATACCAAAACATCAATAACTCATCAAAACACAAATATGAACTTCAAAAAACAATTTCTACCTATTCCATATACAAAAACATCAATTAATAACTCATCAAAACACAAATATGAACTTCAAAATAACAATTCTACCTATCCCATATATCAAAACACAAATATGAACTGCAAAATCACAATTCTACCTATTCCATATACCAAAACATCAATAACTCATCAAAACAGAAATATGAACTTCACAATAAAAATTCTACCTATTCCATATACCAAAACATCAATCACTCATCAAAACACAAATATGAACTTCAAATCACAATTCTACCTATTCCATATACCAAAACATCAATGAATAACTAATCAAAAAACAAATATGAACTTCAAAATCACAATTCTACCTATTCCATATACCAAAACATCAATAACTGATCAAAACACAAATATGAACTTCAAAACACAATTTCTATCTATTCCATATACCAAAACATCAATAACTCATCAAAACACAAATATGAACTTCAAAAAACAATTTCTACCTATTCCATATACCAAAACATCAATTAATAACTCATCAAAACACAAATATGAACTTCAAAATCACAATTCTACCTATCCCATATACCAAAACATCAATCAATAACTCATCAAAACACAAATATGAACTTCAAAAAACAATTTCTACGTATTCCATATACCAAAACATCAATTAATAACTCAACAAAACACAAATATGAACTTCAAAATCACAATTCTACCTATTCATATACCAAAACATCAATCACTCATCAAAACACAAATATGAACTTCAAAATCACAATTCTACCTATTCCATATAACAAAACATAATATAACTCATCACAACACAAATTTTACTTCAAATCACAATTCTACCTATTTCACATACCAAAACATCAATAACTCATCAAAACACACAAATATGAACTTCAAAATCTCAATTCTACCTATTCCATATACCAAAATATCATTGAATAACTCATCAAAACACAAATATGAAATGCAAGATCACAATTCTACCTATTCCATATATCAAAACATCAATAACTCATCAAAACACAAATATGAACTTCAAAATCACAATTCTACCTATTCCTTATAACAAAACGTAATATAACTCATCAAAACACAAATATGAACTTCACATTAAAAATTCTACCTATTCCATATACCAAAACATCAATAGCTCATCAAAACACAAATATGAACTTCAAAATCACAATTCTACCTATTCCATATACCAAAACATCAATTACTCATCAAAACACAAATATGAACTTCACAATAAAAACTCTACCTATTCCATATACCAAAACATCAATAGCTCATCAAAACACAAATATGAACTTCAAAATCACAATTCTACCTATTCCATATACCAAAACATCAATAACTCATCAAAACACAAATATGAACTTCAAAATCACAATTCTACCTATTCCATATACCAAAACATCAATAACTCATCAAAACACAAATATGAACTTCAAAAAACAATTTCTACCTATTCCATATACAAAAACATCAATTAATAACTCATCAAAACACAAATATGAACTTCAAAATCACAATTCTACCTATTCCATATACCAAAACATCAATTACTCATCAAAACACAAATATGAACTTCACAATAAAAACTCTACCTATTCCATATACCAAAACATCAATAGCTCATCAAAACACAAATATTACTTCAAAATCACAATTCTACCTATTTCATATACCAAAACATCAATAACTCATCAAAAACACAAATATGAACTTCAAAATCTCAATTCTACCTATTCCATATACCAAAACATCATTGAATAACTCACCAAAACACAAATATGAAATGCAAGATCACAATTCTACCTATTCCATATACCAAAACATCAATAACTCATCAAAACACAAATATGAACTTCAAAATAAAAATTCTACCTATTCCATATACCAAAACATCAATAGCTCATCAAAACACAAATATGAACTTCAAAATCACAATTCTACCTATTCCATATACCAAAACATCAATTACTCATCAAAACACAAATATGAACTTCACAATAAAAACTCTACCTATTCCATATACCAAAACATCAATAGCTCATCAAAACACAAATATGAACTTCAAAATCACAATTCTACCTATTCCATATACCAAAACATCAATAACTCATCAAAAACACAAATATGAACTTCAAAATCTCAATTCTACCTATTCCATATACCAAAACATCATTGAATAACTCACCAAAACACAAATATGGAATGCAAGATCACAATTCTACCTATTCCATATAACAAAACATAATATAACTCATCAAAACACAAATATGAACTTCACAATAAAAATTCTACCTATTCCATATACCAAAACATCAATAGCTCATCAAAACACAAATATGAACTTCAAAATCACAATTCTACCTATTCCATATACCAAAACATCAATTACTCATCAAAACACAAATATGAACTTCACAATAAAAACTCTACCTATTCCATATACCAAAACATCAATAGCTCATCAAAACACAAATATGAACTTCAAAATCACAATTCTACCTATTCCATATACCAAAACATCAATAACTCATCAAAAAAACAAATATGAACTTCAAAATCTATATTCTACCTATTCCATATACCAAAACATCATTGAATAACTCACCAAAACACAAATATGAAATGCAAGATCACAATTCTACCTATTCCATATACCAAAACATCAATAACTCATCAAAACACAAATATAAACTTCAAAATCACAATTCTACCTATTCCATATAACAAAACATAATATAACTCTTAAAAACACAAATATGAACTTCACAATAAAAATACTACCTATTCCATATACCAAAACATCAATAACTCATCAAAACACAAATATAAACTTCAAAATCACAATTCTACCTATTCCATATAACAAAACATAATATAACTCATCAAAACACAAATATGAACTTCACATTAAAAATTCTACCTATTCCATATACCAAAACATCAATAGCTCATCAAAACACAAATATGAACTTCAAAATCACAATTCTACCTATTCCATATACCAAAACATCAATTACTCATCAAAACACAAATATGAACTTCACAATAAAAACTCTACCTATTCCATATACCAAAACATCAATAGCTCATCAAAACACAAATATGAACTTCAAAATCACAATTCTACCTATTCCATATACCAAAACATCAATAACTCATCAAAAACACAAATATGAACTTCAAAATCTCAATTCTACCTATTCCATATACCAAAACATCATTGAATAACTCACCAAAACACAAATATGGAATGCAAGATCACAATTCTACCTATTCCATATAACAAAACATAATATAACTCATCAAAACACAAATATGAACTTCACAATAAAAATTCTACCTATTCCATATACCAAAACATCAATAGCTCATCAAAACACAAATATGAACTTCAAAATCACAATTCTACCTATTCCATATACCAAAACATCAATTACTCATCAAAACACAAATATGAACTTCACAATAAAAACTCTACCTATTCCATATACCAAAACATCAATAGCTCATCAAAACACAAATATGAACTTCAAAATCACAATTCTACCTATTCCATATACCAAAACATCAATAACTCATCAAAAACACAAATATGAACTTCAAAATCTATATTCTACCTATTCCATATACCAAAACATCATTGAATAACTCACCAAAACACAAATATGAAATGAAAGATCACAATTCTACCTATTCCATATACCAAAACATCAATAACTCATCAAAAAAACAAATATGAACTTCAAAATCTATATTCTACCTATTCCATATACCAAAACATCATTGAATAACTCACCAAAACACAAATATGAAATGCAAGATCACAATTCTACCTATTCCATATACCAAAACATCAATAACTCATCAAAACACAAATATAAACTTCAAAATCACAATTCTACCTATTCCATATAACAAAACATAATATAACTCTTCAAAACACAAATATGAACTTCACAATAAAAATACTACCTATTCCATATACCAAAACATCAATAACTCATCAAAACACAAATATAAACTTCAAAATCACAATTCTACCTATTCCATATAACAAAACATAATATAACTCATCAAAACACAAATATGAACTTCACATTAAAAATTCTACCTATTCCATATACCAAAACATCAATAGCTCATCAAAACACAAATATGAACTTCAAAATCACAATTCTACCTATTCCATATACCAAAACATCAATTACTCATCAAAACACAAATATGAACTTCACAATAAAAACTCTACCTATTCCATATACCAAAACATCAATAGCTCATCAAAACACAAATATGAACTTCAAAATCACAATTCTACCTATTCCATATACCAAAACATCAATAACTCATCAAAAACACAAATATGAACTTCAAAATCTCAATTCTACCTATTCCATATACCAAAACATCATTGAATAACTCACCAAAACACAAATATGGAATGCAAGATCACAATTCTACCTATTCCATATAACAAAACATAATATAACTCATCAAAACACAAATATGAACTTCACAATAAAAATTCTACCTATTCCATATACCAAAACATCAATAGCTCATCAAAACACAAATATGAACTTCAAAATCACAATTCTACCTATTCCATATACCAAAACATCAATTACTCATCAAAACACAAATATGAACTTCACAATAAAAACTCTACCTATTCCATATACCAAAACATCAATAGCTCATCAAAACACAAATATGAACTTCAAAATCACAATTCTACCTATTCCATATACCAAAACATCAATAACTCATCAAAAACACAAATATGAACTTCAAAATCTATATTCTACCTATTCCATATACCAAAACATCATTGAATAACTCACCAAAACACAAATATGAAATGAAAGATCACAATTCTACCTATTCCATATACCAAAACATCAATAACTCATCAAAACACAAATATAAACTTCAAAATCACAATTCTACCTATTCCATATAACAAAACATAATATAACTCATCAAAACACAAATTTTACTTCAAATCACAATTCTACCTATTTCACATACCAAAACATCAATAACTCATCAAAAACACAAATATGAACTTCAAAATCTCAATTCTACCTATTCCATATACCAAAACATCATTGAATAACTCACCAAAACACAAATATGGAATGCAAGATCACAATTCTACCTATTCCATATAACAAAACATAATATAACTCATCAAAACACAAATATGAACTTCACAATAAAAATTCTACCTATTCCATATACCAAAACATCAATAGCTCATCAAAACACAAATATGAACTTCAAAATCACAATTCTACCTATTCCATATACCAAAACATCAATTACTCATCAAAACACAAATATGAACTTCACAATAAAAACTCTACCTATTCCATATACCAAAACATCAATAGCTCATCAAAACACAAATATGAACTTCAAAATCATAATTCTACCTATTCCATATACCAAAACATCAATAACTCATCAAAAACACAAATATGAACTTCAAAATCTATATTCTACCTATTCCATATACCAAAACATCATTGAATAACTCACCAAAACACAAATATGAAATGCAAGATCACAATTCTACCTATTCCATATACCAAAACATCAATAACTCATCAAAACACAAATATAAACTTCAAAATCACAATTCTACCTATTCCATATAACAAAACATAATATAACTCTTCAAAACACAAATATGAACTTCACAATAAAAATTCTACCTATTCCATATACCAAAACATCAATAACTCATCAAAACACAAATATAAACTTCAAAATCACAATTCTACCTATTCCATATAACAAAACATAATATAACTCATCAAAACACAAATATGAACTTCACATTAAAAATTCTACCTATTCCATATACCAAAACATCAATAGCTCATCAAAACACAAATATGAACTTCAAAGTCACAATTCTACCTATTCCATATACCAAAACATCAATTACTCATCAAAACACAAATATGAACTTCACAATCACAATTCTACCTATTCCATATACCAAAACATCAATAACTCATCAAAAACACAAATATGAACTTCAAAATCTCAATTCTACCTATTCCATATACCAAAACATCATTGAATAACTCACCAAAACACAAATATGGAATGCAAGATCACAATTCTACCTATTCCATATAACAAAACATAATATAACTCATCAAAACACAAATATGAACTTCAAAATCACAATTCTACCTATTCCATATAACAAAACATAATATAACTCATCAAAACACAAATATGAACTTCACATTAAAAATTCTTCCTATTCCATATACCAAAACATCAATAGCTCATCAAAACACAAATATGAACTTCAAAATCACAATTCTACCTATTCCATATACCAAAACATCAATTACTCATCAAAACACAAATATGAACTTCACAATAAAAACTCTACCTATTCCATATACCAAAACATCAATAGGTCATCAAAACACAAATATGAACTTCAAAATCACAATTCTACCTATTCCATATACCAAAACATCAATACCTCATCAAAACACAAATATGAACTTCAAAATCACAATTCTACCTATTCCATATACCAAAACATCAATAACTCATCAAAACACAAATATGAACTTCAAAAAACAATTTCTACCTATTCCATATACAAAAACATCAATTAATAACTCATCAAAACACAAATATGAACTTCAAAATAACAATTCTACCTATCCCATATATCAAAACACAAATATGAACTGCAAAATCACAATTCTACCTATTCCATATACCAAAACATCAATAACTCATCAAAACAGAAATATGAACTTCACAATAAAAATTCTACCTATTCCATATACCAAAACATCAATCACTCATCAAAACACAAATATGAACTTCAAATCACAATTCTACCTATTCCATATACCAAAACATCAATGAATAACTAATCAAAAAACAAATATGAACTTCAAAATCACAATTCTACCTATTCCATATACCAAAACATCAATAACTGATCAAAACACAAATATGAACTTCAAAACACAATTTCTATCTATTCCATATACCAAAACATCAATAACTCATCAAAACACAAATATGAACTTCAAAAAACAATTTCTACCTATTCCATATACCAAAACATCAATTAATAACTCATCAAAACACAAATATGAACTTCAAAATCACAATTCTACCTATCCCATATACCAAAACATCAATCAATAACTCATCAAAACACAAATATGAACTTCAAAAAACAATTTCTACGTATTCCATATACCAAAACATCAATTAATAACTCAACAAAACACAAATATGAACTTCAAAATCACAATTCTACCTATTCCATATACCAAAACATCAATCACTCATCAAAACACAAATATGAACTTCAAAATCACAATTCTACCTATTCCATATAACAAAACATAATATAACTCATCAAAACACAAATTTTACTTCAAATCACAATTCTACCTATTTCACATACCAAAACATCAATAACTCATCAAAACACACAAATATGAACTTCAAAATCTCAATTCTACCTATTCCATATACCAAAATATCATTGAATAACTCATCAAAACACAAATATGAAATGCAAGATCACAATTCTACCTATTCCATATATCAAAACATCAATAACTCATCAAAACACAAATATGAACTTCAAAATCACAATTCTACCTATTCCTTATAACAAAACGTAATATAACTCATCAAAACACAAATATGAACTTCACATTAAAAATTCTACCTATTCCATATACCAAAACATCAATAGCTCATCAAAACACAAATATGAACTTCAAAATCACAATTCTACCTATTCCATATACCAAAACATCAATTACTCATCAAAACACAAATATGAACTTCACAATAAAAACTCTACCTATTCCATATACCAAAACATCAATAGCTCATCAAAACACAAATATGAACTTCAAAATCACAATTCTACCTATTCCATATACCAAAACATCAATAACTCATCAAAACACAAATATGAACTTCAAAATCACAATTCTACCTATTCCATATACCAAAACATCAATAACTCATCAAAACACAAATATGAACTTCAAAAAACAATTTCTACCTATTCCATATACAAAAACATCAATTAATAACTCATCAAAACACAAATATGAACTTCAAAATCACAATTCTACCTATTCCATATACCAAAACATCAATTACTCATCAAAACACAAATATGAACTTCACAATAAAAACTCTACCTATTCCATATACCAAAACATCAATAGCTCATCAAAACACAAATATTACTTCAAAATCACAATTCTACCTATTTCATATACCAAAACATCAATAACTCATCAAAAACACAAATATGAACTTCAAAATCTCAATTCTACCTATTCCATATACCAAAACATCATTGAATAACTCACCAAAACACAAATATGAAATGCAAGATCACAATTCTACCTATTCCATATACCAAAACATCAATAACTCATCAAAACACAAATATGAACTTCAAAATAAAAATTCTACCTATTCCATATACCAAAACATCAATAGCTCATCAAAACACAAATATGAACTTCAAAATCACAATTCTACCTATTCCATATACCAAAACATCAATTACTCATCAAAACACAAATATGAACTTCACAATAAAAACTCTACCTATTCCATATACCAAAACATCAATAGCTCATCAAAACACAAATATGAACTTCAAAATCACAATTCTACCTATTCCATATACCAAAACATCAATAACTCATCAAAAACACAAATATGAACTTCAAAATCTCAATTCTACCTATTCCATATACCAAAACATCATTGAATAACTCACCAAAACACAAATATGGAATGCAAGATCACAATTCTACCTATTCCATATAACAAAACATAATATAACTCATCAAAACACAAATATGAACTTCACAATAAAAATTCTACCTATTCCATATACCAAAACATCAATAGCTCATCAAAACACAAATATGAACTTCAAAATCACAATTCTACCTATTCCATATACCAAAACATCAATTACTCATCAAAACACAAATATGAACTTCACAATAAAAACTCTACCTATTCCATATACCAAAACATCAATAGCTCATCAAAACACAAATATGAACTTCAAAATCACAATTCTACCTATTCCATATACCAAAACATCAATAACTCATCAAAAAAACAAATATGAACTTCAAAATCTATATTCTACCTATTCCATATACCAAAACATCATTGAATAACTCACCAAAACACAAATATGAAATGCAAGATCACAATTCTACCTATTCCATATACCAAAACATCAATAACTCATCAAAACACAAATATAAACTTCAAAATCACAATTCTACCTATTCCATATAACAAAACATAATATAACTCTTCAAAACACAAATATGAACTTCACAATAAAAATACTACCTATTCCATATACCAAAACATCAATAACTCATCAAAACACAAATATAAACTTCAAAATCACAATTCTACCTATTCCATATAACAAAACATAATATAACTCATCAAAACACAAATATGAACTTCACATTAAAAATTCTACCTATTCCATATACCAAAACATCAATAGCTCATCAAAACACAAATATGAACTTCAAAATCACAATTCTACCTATTCCATATACCAAAACATCAATTACTCATCAAAACACAAATATGAACTTCACAATAAAAACTCTACCTATTCCATATACCAAAACATCAATAGCTCATCAAAACACAAATATGAACTTCAAAATCACAATTCTACCTATTCCATATACCAAAACATCAATAACTCATCAAAAACACAAATATGAACTTCAAAATCTCAATTCTACCTATTCCATATACCAAAACATCATTGAATAACTCACCAAAACACAAATATGGAATGCAAGATCACAATTCTACCTATTCCATATAACAAAACATAATATAACTCATCAAAACACAAATATGAACTTCACAATAAAAATTCTACCTATTCCATATACCAAAACATCAATAGCTCATCAAAACACAAATATGAACTTCAAAATCACAATTCTACCTATTCCATATACCAAAACATCAATTACTCATCAAAACACAAATATGAACTTCACAATAAAAACTCTACCTATTCCATATACCAAAACATCAATAGCTCATCAAAACACAAATATGAACTTCAAAATCACAATTCTACCTATTCCATATACCAAAACATCAATAACTCATCAAAAACACAAATATGAACTTCAAAATCTATATTCTACCGATTCCATATACCAAAACATCATTGAATAACTCACCAAAACACAAATATGAAATGAAAGATCACAATTCTACCTATTCCATATACCAAAACATCAATAACTCATCAAAACACAAATATAAACTTCAAAATCACAATTCTACCTATTCCATATAACAAAACATAATATAACTCATCAAAACACAAATATGAACTTCACAATAAAAATTCTACCTATTCCATATACCAAAACATCAATAGCTCATCAAAACACAAATATGAACTTCAAAATCACATTTCTACCTATTCCATATACCAAAACATCAATTAATAACTCATCTAAACACAAATATGAACTTCAAAATCACAATTCTACCTATCCCATATACCAAAACATCAATAACTCATCAAAACACAAATATGAACTTTAAAATCACAATACTACCTATTCCATATACCAAAACATCAATCAATAACTCAAAAAAACACAAATATGAACTTCACAATAAAAATTCTACCTATTCCATATACCAAAACATCAATAACTCATCAAAACACAAATATAAACTTCAAAATAAAAATTCTACCTATTCCATATACCAAAAAATCAATAGCTCATCAAAACACAAATATGAACTTCAAAATCACAATTCTACCTATTCCATATACCAAAACATCAATTACTCATCAAAACACAAATATGAACTTCACAATAAAAACTCTACCTATTCCATATACCAAAACATCAATAGCTCATCAAAACACAAATATTACTTCAAAATCACAATTCTACCTATTTCATATACCAAAACATCAATAACTCATCAAAAACACAAATATGAACTTCAAAATCTCAATTCTACCTATTCCATATACCAAAACATCATTGAATAACTCACCAAAACACAAATATGAAATGCAAGATCACAATTCTACCTATTCCATATACCAAAACATCAATAACTCATCAAAACACAAATATGAACTTCAAAATAAAAATTCTACCTATTCCATATACCAAAACATCAATAGCTCATCAAAACACAAATATGAACTTCAAAATCACAATTCTACCTATTCCATATACCAAAACATCAATTACTCATCAAAACACAAATATGAACTTCACAATAAAAACTCTACCTATTCCATATACCAAAACATCAATAGCTCATCAAAACACAAATATGAACTTCAAAATCACAATTCTACCTATTCCATATACCAAAACATCAATAACTCATCAAAAACACAAATATGAACTTCAAAATCTCAATTCTACCTATTCCATATACCAAAACATCATTGAATAACTCACCAAAACACAAATATGGAATGCAAGATCACAATTCTACCTATTCCATATAACAAAACATAATATAACTCATCAAAACACAAATATGAACTTCACAATAAAAATTCTACCTATTCCATATACCAAAACATCAATAGCTCATCAAAACACAAATATGAACTTCAAAATCACAATTCTACCTATTCCATATACCAAAACATCAATTACTCATCAAAACACAAATATGAACTTCACAATAAAAACTCTACCTATTCCATATACCAAAACATCAATAGCTCATCAAAACACAAATATGAACTTCAAAATCACAATTCTACCTATTCCATATACCAAAACATCAATAACTCATCAAAAACACAAATATGAACTTCAAAATCTATATTCTACCTATTCCATATACCAAAACATCATTGAATAACTCACCAAAACACAAATATGAAATGCAAGATCACAATTCTACCTATTCCATATACCAAAACATCAATAACTCATCAAAACACAAATATAAACTTCAAAATCACAATTCTACCTATTCCATATAACAAAACATAATATAACTCTTCAAAACACAAATATGAACTTCACAATAAAAATACTACCTATTCCATATACCAAAACATCAATAACTCATCAAAACACAAATATAAACTTCAAAATCACAATTCTACCTATTCCATATAACAAAACATAATATAACTCATCAAAACACAAATATGAACTTCACATTAAAAATTCTACCTATTCCATATACCAAAACATCAATAGCTCATCAAAACACAAATATGAACTTCAAAATCACAATTCTACCTATTCCATATACCAAAACATCAATTACTCATCAAAACACAAATATGAACTTCACAATAAAAACTCTACCTATTCCATATACCAAAACATCAATAGCTCATCAAAACACAAATATGAACTTCAAAATCACAATTCTACCTATTCCATATACCAAAACATCAATAACTCATCAAAAACACAAATATGAACTTCAAAATCTCAATTCTACCTATTCCATATACCAAAACATCATTGAATAACTCACCAAAACACAAATATGGAATGCAAGATCACAATTCTACCTATTCCATATAACAAAACATAATATAACTCATCAAAACACAAATATGAACTTCACAATAAAAATTCTACCTATTCCATATACCAAAACATCAATAGCTCATCAAAACACAAATATGAACTTCAAAATCACAATTCTACCTATTCCATATACCAAAACATCAATTACTCATCAAAACACAAATATGAACTTCACAATAAAAACTCTACCTATTCCATATACCAAAACATCAATAGCTCATCAAAACACAAATATGAACTTCAAAATCACAATTCTACCTATTCCATATACCAAAACATCAATAACTCATCAAAAACACAAATATGAACTTCAAAATCTATATTCTACCTATTCCATATACCAAAACATCATTGAATAACTCACCAAAACACAAATATGAAATGAAAGATCACAATTCTACCTATTCCATATACCAAAACATCAATAACTCATCAAAACACAAATATAAACTTCAAAATCACAATTCTACCTATTCCATATAACAAAACATAATATAACTCATCAAAACAAAATATGAACTTCACAATAAAAATTCTACCTATTCCATATACCAAAACATCAATAGCTCATCAAAACACAAATATGAACTTCAAAATCACATTTCTACCTATTCCATATACCAAAACATCAATTAATAACTCATCTAAACACAAATATGAACTTCAAAATCACAATTCTACCTATCCCATATACCAAAACATCAATAACTCATCAAAACACAAATATGAACTTTAAAATCACAATACTACCTATTCCATATACCAAAACATCAATCAATAACTCAAAAAAACTTAAATATGAACTTCACAATAAAAATTCTACCTATTCCATATACCAAAACATCAATAACTCATCAAAACACAAATATAAACTTCAAAATAAAAATTCTACCTATTCCATATACCAAAACATCAATAGCTCATCAAAACACAAATATGAACTTCAAAATCACAATTCTACCTATTCCATATACCAAAACATCAATTACTCATCAAAACACAAATATGAACTTCACAATAAAAACTCTACCTATTCCATATACCAAAACATCAATAGCTCATCAAAACACAAATATTACTTCAAAATCACAATTCTACCTATTTCATATACCAAAACATCAATAACTCATCAAAAACACAAATATGAACTTCAAAATCTCAATTCTACCTATTCCATATACCAAAACATCATTGAATAACTCACCAAAACACAAATATGAAATGCAAGATCACAATTCTACCTATTCCATATACCAAAACATCAATAACTCATCAAAACACAAATATGAACTTCAAAATAAAAATTCTACCTATTCCATATACCAAAACATCAATAGCTCATCAAAACACAAATATGAACTTCAAAATCACAATTCTACCTATTCCATATACCAAAACATCAATTACTCATCAAAACACAAATATGAACTTCACAATAAAAACTCTACCTATTCCATATACCAAAACATCAATAGCTCATCAAAACACAAATATGAACTTCAAAATCACAATTCTACCTATTCCATATACCAAAACATCAATAACTCATCAAAAACACAAATATGAACTTCAAAATCTCAATTCTACCTATTCCATATACCAAAACTTCATTGAATAACTCACCAAAACACAAATATGGAATGCAAGATCACAATTCTACCTATTCCATATAACAAAACATAATATAACTCATCAAAACACAAATATGAACTTCACAATAAAAATTCTACCTATTCCATATACCAAAACATCAATAGCTCATCAAAACACAAATATGAACTTCAAAATCACAATTCTACCTATTCCATATACCAAAACATCAATTACTCATCAAAACACAAATATGTACTTCACAATAAAAACTCTACCTATTCCATATACCAAAACATCAATAGCTCATCAAAACACAAATATGAACTTCAAAATCACAATTCTACCTATTCCATATACCAAAACATCAATAACTCATCAAAAACACAAATATGAACTTCAAAATCTATATTCTACCTATTCCATATACCAAAACATCATTGAATAACTCACCAAAACACAAATATGAAATGCAAGATCACAATTCTACCTATTCCATATACCAAAACATCAATAACTCATCAAAACACAAATATAAACTTCAAAATCACAATTCTACCTATTCCATATAACAAAACATAATATAACTCTTCAAAACACAAATATGAACTTCACAATAAAAATTCTACCTATACCATATACCAAAACATCAATAACTCATCAAAACACAAATATAAACTTCAAAATCACAATTCTACCTATTCCATATAACAAAACATAATATAACTCATCAAAACACAAATATGAACTTCACATTAAAAATTCTACCTATTCCATATACCAAAACATCAATAGCTCATCAAAACACAAATATGAACTTCAAAATCACAATTCTACCTATTCCATATACCAAAACATCAATTACTCATCAAAACACAAATATGAACTTCACAATAAAAACTCTACCTATTCCATATACCAAAACATCAATAGCTCATCAAAACACAAATATGAACTTCAAAATCACAATTCTACCTATTCCATATACCAAAACATCAATAACTCATCAAAAACACAAATATGAACTTCAAAATCTCAATTCTACCTATTCCATATACCAAAACATCATTGAATAACTCACCAAAACACAAATATGGAATGCAAGATCACAATTCTACCTATTCCATATAACAAAACATAAAATAACTCATCAAAACACAAATATGAACTTCACAATAAAAATTCTACCTATTCCATATACCAAAACATCAATAGCTCATCAAAACACAAATATGAACTTCAAAATCACAATTCTACCTATTCCATATACCAAAACATCAATTACTCATCAAAACACAAATATGAACTTCACAATAAAAACTCTACCTATTCCATATACCAAAACATCAATAGCTCATCAAAACACAAATATGAACTTCAAAATCACAATTCTACCTATTCCATATACCAAAACATCAATAACTCATCAAAAACACAAATATGAACTTCAAAATCTATATTCTACCTATTCCATATACCAAAACATCATTGAATAACTCACCAAAACACAAATATGAAATGCAAGATCACAATTCTACCTATTCCATATACCAAAACATCAATAACTCATCAAAACACAAATATAAACTTCAAAATCACAATTCTACCTATTCCATATAACAAAACATAATATAACTCATCAAAACACAAATATGAACTTCACAATAAAAATTCTACCTATTCCATATACCAAAACATCAATAGCTCATCAAAACACAAATATGAACTTCAAAATCACAATTCTACCTATTCCATATACCAAAACATCAATTACTCATCAAAACACAAATATGAACTTCACAATAAAAACTCTACCTATTCCATATACCAAAACATCAATAGCTCATCAAAACACAAATATGAACTTCAAAATCACAATTCTACCTATTCCATATACCAAAACATCAATAACTCATCAAAAACACAAATATGAACTTCAAAATCTCAATTCTACCTATTCCATATACCAAAACATCATTGAATAACTCACCAAAACACAAATATGAAATGCAAGATCACAATTCTACCTATTCCATATACCAAAACATCAATAACTCATCAAAACACAAATATGAACTTCAAAAAACAATTTCTACCTATTCCATATACCAAAACATCAATTAATAACTCATCTAAACACAAATATGAACTTCAAAATCACAATTCTACCTATCCCATTTACCAAAACATCAATAACTCATCAAAACACAAATATGAACTTTAAAATCACAATACTACCTATTCCATATACCAAAACATCAATCAATAACTCAAAAAAACACAAATATGAACTTCACAATAAAAATTCTACCTATTCCATATACCAAAACATCAATAACTCATCAAAACACAAATATAAACTTCAAAATCACAATTCTACCTATTCCATATAACAAAACATAATATAACTCATCAAAACACAAATATGAACTTCACATTAAAAATTCTACCTATTCCATATACCAAAACATCAATAGCTCATCAAAACACAAATATGAACTTCAAAATCACAATTCTACCTATTCCATATACCAAAACATCAATTACTCATCAAAACACAAATATGAACTTCACAATAAAAACTATACCTATTCCATATACCAAAACATCAATAGCTCATCAAAACACAAATATGAACTTCAAAATCATAATTCTACCTATTCCATATACCAAAACATCAATAACTCATCAAAAACACAAATATGAACTTCAAAATCTCAATTCTACCTATTCCATATACCAAAACATCATTGAATAACTCACCAAAACACAAATATGGAATGCAAGATCACAATTCTACCTATTCCATATAACAAAACATAATATAACTCATCAAAACACAAATATGAACTTCACAATAAAAATTCTACCTATTCCATATAACAAAACATAATATAACTCTTCAAAACACAAATATGAACTTCACAATAAAAATTCTACCTATTCCATATACCAAAACATCAATAACTCATCAAAACACAAATATAAACTTCAAAATCACAATTCTACCTATTCCATATAACAAAACATAATATAACTCATCAAAACACAAATATGAACTTCACATTAAAAATTCTACCTATTCCATATACCAAAACATCAATAGCTCATCAAAACACAAATATGAACTTCAAAATCACAATTCTACCTATTCCATATACCAAAACATCAATTACTCATCAAAACACAAATATGAACTTCACAATAAAAACTCTACCTATTCCATATACCAAAACATCAATAGCTCATCAAAACACAAATATGAACTTCAAAATCACAATTCTACCTATTCCATATACCAAAACATCAATAACTCATCAAAAACACAAATATGAACTTCAAAATCTCAATTCTACCTATTCCATATACCAAAACATCATTGAATAACTCACCAAAACACAAATATGGAATGCAAGATCACAATTCTACCTATTCCATATAACAAAACATAATATAACTCATCAAAACACAAATATGAACTTCACAATAAAAATTCTACCTATTCCATATACCAAAACATCAATAGCTCATCAAAACACAAATATGAACTTCAAAATCACAATTCTACCTATTCCATATACCAAAACATCAATTACTCATCAAAACACAAATATGAACTTCACAATAAAAACTCTACCTATTCCATATACCAAAACATCAATAGCTCATCAAAACACAAATATGAACTTCAAAATCACAATTCTACCTATTCCATATACCAAAACATCAATAACTCATCAAAAACACAAATATGAACTTCAAAATCTAGATTCTACCTATTCCATATACCAAAACATCATTGAATAACTCACCAAAACACAAATATGAAATGCAAGATCACAATTCTACCTATTCCATATACCAAAACATCAATAACTCATCAAAACACAAATATAAACTTCAAAATCACAATTCTACCTATTCCATATAACAAAACATAATATAACTCATCAAAACACAAATATGAACTTCACAATAAAAATTCTACCTATTCCATATACCAAAACATCAATAGCTCATCAAAACACAAATATGAACTTCAAAATCACAATTCTACCTATTCCATATACCAAAACATCAATAACTCATCAAAAACACAAATATGAACTTCAAAATCTCAATTCTACCTATTCCATATACCAAAACATCATTGAATAACTCACCAAAACACAAATATGGAATGCAAGATCACAATTCTACCTATTCCATATAACAAAACATAAAATAACTCATCAAAACACAAATATGAACTTCACAATAAAAATTCTACCTATTCCATATACCAAAACATCAATAGCTCATCAAAACACAAATATGAACTTCAAAATCACAATTCTACCTATTCCATATACCAAAACATCAATTACTCATCAAAACACAAATATGAACTTCACAATAAAAACTCTACCTATTCCATATACCAAAACATCAATAGCTCATCAAAACACAAATATGAACTTCAAAATCACAATTCTACCTATTCCATATACCAAAACATCAATAACTCATCAAAAACACAAATATGAACTTCAAAATCTATATTCTACCTATTGCATATACCAAAACATCATTGAATAACTCACCAAAACACAAATATGAAATGCAAGATCACAATTCTACCTATTCCATATACCAAAACATCAATAACTCATCAAAACACAAATATAAACTTCAAAATCACAATTCTACCTATTCCATATAACAAAACATAATATAACTCATCAAAACACAAATATGAACTTCACAATAAAAATTCTACCTATTCCATATACCAAAACATCAATAGCTCATCAAAACACAAATATGAACTTCAAAATCACAATTCTACCTATTCCATATACCAAAACATCAATTACTCATCAAAACACAAATATGAACTTCACAATAAAAACTCTACCTATTCCATATACAAAAACATCAATAGCTCATCAAAACACAAATATGAACTTCAAAATCACAATTCTACCTATTCCATATACCAAAACATCAATAACTCATCAAAAACACAAATATGAACTTCAAAATCTCAATTCTACCTATTCCATATACCAAAACATCATTGAATAACTCACCAAAACACAAATATGAAATGCAAGATCACAATTCTACCTATTCCATATACCAAAACATCAATAACTCATCAAAACACAAATATGAACTTCAAAAAACAATTTCTACCTATTCCATATACCAAAACATCAATTAATAACTCATCTAAACACAAATATGAACTTCAAAATCACAATTCTACCTATCCCATTTACCAAAACATCAATAACTCATCAAAACACAAATATGAACTTTAAAATCACAATACTACCTATTCCATATACCAAAACATCAATCAATAACTCAAAAAAACACAAATATGAACTTCACAATAAAAATTCTACCTATTCCATATACCAAAACATCAATAACTCATCAAAACACAAATATAAACTTCAAAATCACAATTCTACCTATTCCATATAACAAAACATAATATAACTCATCAAAACACAAATATGAACTTCACATTAAAAATTCTACCTATTCCATATACCAAAACATCAATAGCTCATCAAAACACAAATATGAACTTCAAAATCACAATTCTACCTATTCCATATACCAAAACATCAATTACTCATCAAAACACAAATATGAACTTCACAATAAAAACTATACCTATTCCATATACCAAAACATCAATAGCTCATCAAAACACAAATATGAACTTCAAAATCACAATTCTACCTATTCCATATACCAAAACATCAATAACTCATCAAAAACACAAATATGAACTTCAAAATCTCAATTCTACCTATTCCATATACCAAAACATCATTGAATAACTCACCAAAACACAAATATGGAATGCAAGATCACAATTCTACCTATTCCATATAACAAAACATAATATAACTCATCAAAACACAAATATGAACTTCACAATAAAAATTCTACCTATTCCATATAACAAAACATAATATAACTCTTCAAAACACAAATATGAACTTCACAATAAAAATTCTACCTATTCCATATACCAAAACATCAATAACTCATCAAAACACAAATATAAACTTCAAAATCACAATTCTACCTATTCCATATAACAAAACATAATATAACTCATCAAAACACAAATATGAACTTCACATTAAAAATTCTACCTATTCCATATACCAAAACATCAATAGCTCATCAAAACACAAATATGAACTTCAAAATCACAATTCTACCTATTCCATATACCAAAACATCAATTACTCATCAAAACACAAATATGAACTTCACAATAAAAACTCTACCTATTCCATATACCAAAACATCAATAGCTCATCAAAACACAAATATGAACTTCAAAATCACAATTCTACCTATTCCATATACCAAAACATCAATAACTCATCAAAAACACAAATATGAACTTCAAAATCTCAATTCTACCTATTCCATATACCAAAACATCATTGAATAACTCACCAAAACACAAATATGGAATGCAAGATCACAATTCTACCTATTCCATATAACAAAACATAATATAACTCATCAAAACACAAATATGAACTTCACAATAAAAATTCTACCTATTCCATATACCAAAACATCAATAGCTCATCAAAACACAAATATGAACTTCAAAATCACAATTCTACCTATTCCATATACCAAAACATCAATTACTCATCAAAACACAAATATGAACTTCACAATAAAAACTCTACCTATTCCATATACCAAAACATCAATAGCTCATCAAAACACAAATATGAACTTCAAAATCACAATTCTACCTATTCCATATACCAAAACATCAATAACTCATCAAAAACACAAATATGAACTTCAAAATCTAGATTCTACCTATTCCATATACCAAAACATCATTGAATAACTCACCAAAACACAAATATGAAATGCAAGATCACAATTCTACCTATTCCATATACCAAAACATCAATAACTCATCAAAACACAAATATAAACTTCAAAATCACAATTCTACCTATTCCATATAACAAAACATAATATAACTCATCAAAACACAAATATGAACTTCACAATAAAAATTCTACCTATTCCATATACCAAAACATCAATAGCTCATCAAAACACAAATATGAACTTCAAAATCACAATTCTACCTATTCCATATACCAAAACATCAATTACTCATCAAAACACAAATATGAACTTCACAATAAAAACTCTACCTATTCCATATACCAAAACATCAATAGCTCATCAAAACACAAATATGAACTTCAAAATCACAATTCTACCTATTCCATATACCAAAACATCAACAACTCATCAAAAACACAAATATGAACTTCAAAATCTCAATTCTACCTATTCCATATACCAAAACATCATTGAATAACTCACCAAAACACAAATATGAAATGCAAGATCACAATTCTACCTATTCCATATACCAAAACATCAATAACTCATCAAAACACAAATATGAACTTCAAAAAACAATTTCTACCTATTCCATATACCAAAACATCAATTAATAACTCATCTAAACACAAATATGAACTTCAAAATCACAATTCTACCTATCCCATATACCAAAACATCAATAACTCATCAAAACACAAATATGAACTTTAAAATCACAATACTACCTATTCCATATACCAAAACATCAATCAATAACTCAAAAAAACACAAATATGAACTTCACAATAAAAATTCTACCTATTCCATATACCAAAACATCAATAACTCATCAAAACACAAATATAAACTTCAAAATCACAATTCTACCTATTCCATATAACAAAACATAATATAACTCATCAAAACACAAATATGAACTTCACATTAAAAATTCTACCTATTCCATATACCAAAACATCAATAGCTCATCAAAACACAAATATGAACTTCAAAATCACAATTCTACCTATTCCATATACCAAAACATCAATTACTCATCAAAACACAAATATGAACTTCACAATAAAAACTATACCTATTCCATATACCAAAACATCAATAGCTCATCAAAACACAAATATGAACTTCAAAATCACAATTCTACCTATTCCATATACCAAAACATCAATAACTCATCAAAAACACAAATATGAACTTCAAAATCTCAATTCTACCTATTCCATATACCAAAACATCATTGAATAACTCACCAAAACACAAATATGGAATGCAAGATCACAATTCTACCTATTCCATATAACAAAACATAATATAACTCATCAAAACACAAATATGAACTTCACAATAAAAATTCTACCTATTCCATATAACAAAACATAATATAACTCTTCAAAACACAAATATGAACTTCACAATAAAAATTCTACCTATTCCATATACCAAAACATCAATAACTCATCAAAACACAAATATAAACTTCAAAATCACAATTCTACCTATTCCATATAACAAAACATAATATAACTCATCAAAACACAAATATGAACTTCACATTAAAAATTCTACCTATTCCATATACCAAAACATCAATAGCTCATCAAAACACAAATATGAACTTCAAAATCACAATTCTACCTATTCCATATACCAAAACATCAATTACTCATCAAAACACAAATATGAACTTCACAATAAAAACTCTACCTATTCCATATACCAAAACATCAATAGCTCATCAAAACACAAATATGAACTTCAAAATCACAATTCTACCTATTCCATATACCAAAACATCAATAACTCATCAAAAACACAAATATGAACTTCAAAATCTCAATTCTACCTATTCCATATACCAAAACATCATTGAATAACTCACCAAAACACAAATATGGAATGCAAGATCACAATTCTACCTATTCCATATAACAAAACATAATATAACTCATCAAAACACAAATATGAACTTCACAATAAAAATTCTACCTATTCCATATACCAAAACATCAATAGCTCATCAAAACACAAATATGAACTTCAAAATCACAATTCTACCTATTCCATATACCAAAACATCAATTACTCATCAAAACACAAATATGAACTTCACAATAAAAACTCTACCTATTCCATATACCAAAACATCAATAGCTCATCAAAACACAAATATGAACTTCAAAATCACAATTCTACCTATTCCATATACCAAAACATCAATAACTCATCAAAAACACAAATATGAACTTCAAAATCTAGATTCTACCTATTCCATATACCAAAACATCATTGAATAACTCACCAAAACACAAATATGAAATGCAAGATCACAATTCTACCTATTCCATATACCAAAACATCAATAACTCATCAAAACACAAATATAAACTTCAAAATCACAATTCTACCTATTCCATATAACAAAACATAATATAACTCATCAAAACACAAATATGAACTTCACAATAAAAATTCTACCTATTCCATATACCAAAACATCAATAGCTCATCAAAACACAAATATGAACTTCAAAATCACAATTCTACCTATTCCATATACCAAAACATCAATTACTCATCAAAACACAAATATGAACTTCACAATAAAAACTCTACCTATTCCATATACCAAAACATCAATAGCTCATCAAAACACAAATATGAACTTCAAAATCACAATTCTACCTATTCCATATACCAAAACATCAACAACTCATCAAAAACACAAATATGAACTTCAAAATCTCAATTCTACCTATTCCATATACCAAAACATCATTGAATAACTCACCAAAACACAAATATGAAATGCAAGATCACAATTCTACCTATTCCATATACCAAAACATCAATAACTCATCAAAACACAAATATGAACTTCAAAAAACAATTTCTACCTATTCCATATACCAAAACATCAATTAATAACTCATCTAAACACAAATATGAACTTCAAAATCACAATTCTACCTATCCCATATACCAAAACATCAATAACTCATCAAAACACAAATATGAACTTTAAAATCACAATACTACCTATTCCATATACCAAAACATCAATCAATAACTCAAAAAAACACAAATATGAACTTCACAATAAAAATTCTACCTATTCCATATACCAAAACATCAATAACTCATCAAAACACAAATTTAAACTTCAAAATCACAATTCTACCTATTCCATATAACAAAACATAATATAACTCATCAAAACACAAATATGAACTTCACATTAAAAATTCTACCTATTCCATATACCAAAACATCAATAGCTCATCAAAACACAAATATGAACTTCAAAATCACAATTCTACCTATTCCATATACCAAAACATCAATTACTCATCAAAACACAAATATGAACTTCACAATAAAAACTCTACCTATTCCATATACCAAAACATCAATAGCTCATCAAAACACAAATATGAACTTCAAAATCACAATTCTACCTATTCCATATACCAAAACATCAATAACTCATCAAAAACACAAATATGAACTTGAAAATCTCAATTCTACATATTCCATATACCAAAACATCATTGAATAACTCACCAAAACACAAATATGGAATGCAAGATCACAATTCTACCTATTCCATATAACAAAACATAATATAACTCATCAAAACACAAATATGAACTTCACAATAAAAATTCTACCTATTCCATATACCAAAACATCAATAGCTCATCAAAACACAAATATGAAGTTCAAAATCACAATTCTACCTATTCCATATACCAAAACATCAATTACTCATCAAAACACAAATATGAACTTCACAATAAAAACTCTACCTATTCCATATACCAAAACATCAATAGCTCATCAAAACACAAATATGAACTTCAAAATCACAATTCTACCTATTCCATATACCAAAACATCAATAACTCATCAAAAACACAAATATGAACTTCAAAATCTATATTCTACCTATTCCATATACCAAAACATCATTGAATAACTCACCAAAACACAAATATGAAATGCAAGATCACAATTCTACCTATTCCATATACCAAAACATCAATAACTCATCAAAACACAAATATAAACTTCAAAATCACAATTCTACCTATTCCATATAGCAAAACATAATATAACTCATCAAAACACAAATATGAACTTCACAATAAAAATTCTACCTATTCCATATACCAAAACATCAATAGCTCATCAAAACACAAATATGAACTTCAAAATCACAATTCTACCTATTCCATATACCAAAACATCAATTACTCATCAAAACACAAATATGAACTTCACAATAAAAACTCTACCTATTCCATATACCAAAACATCAATAGCTCATCAAAACACAAATATGAACTTCAAAATCACAATTCTACCTATTCCATATACCAAAACATCAATAACTCATCAAAAACACAAATATGAACTTCAAAATCTCAATTCTACCTATTCCATATACCAAAACATCATTGACTAACTCACCAAAACACAAATATGAAATGCAAGATCACAATTCTACCTATTCCATATACCAAAACATCAATAACTCATCAAAACACAAATATGAACTTCAAAAAACAATTTCTACCTATTCCATATACCAAAACATCAATTAATAACTCATCTAAACACAAATATGAACTTCAAAATCACAATTCTACCTATCCCATATACCAAAACATCAATAACTCATCAAAACACAAATATGAACTTTAAAATCACAATACTACCTATTCCATATACCAAAACATCAATCAATAACTCAAAAAAACACAAATATGAACTTCACAATAAAAATTCTACCTATTCCATATACCAAAACATCAATAACTCATCAAAACACAAATATAAACTTCAAAATCACAATTCTACCTATTCCATATAACAAAACATAATATAACTCATCAAAACACAAATATGAACTTCACATTAAAAATTCTACCTATTCCATATACCAAAACATCAATAGCTCATCAAAACACAAATATGAACTTCAAAATCACAATTCTACCTATTCCATATACCAAAACATCAATTACTCATCAAAACACAAATATGAACTTCACAATAAAAACTCTACCTATTCCATATACCAAAACATCAATGGCTCATCAAAACACAAATATGAACTTCAAAATCACAATTCTACCTATTCCATATACCAAAACATCAATAACTCATCAAAACACAAATATGAACTTCAAAATCACAATTCTACCTATTCCATATACCAAAACATCAATAACTCATCAAAACACAAATATGAACTTCAAAAAACAATTTCTACCTATTCCATATACAAAAACATCAATTAATAACTCATCAAAACACAAATATGAACTTCAAAATAACAATTCTACCTATCCCATATATCAAAACACAAATATGAACTGCAAAATCACAATTCTACCTATTCCATATACCAAAACATCAATAACTCATCAAAACAGAAATATGAACTTCACAATAAAAATTCTACCTATTCCATATACCAAAACATCAATTACTCATCAAAACACAAATATGAACTTCAAATCACAATTCTACCTATTCCATATACCAAAACATCAATGAATAACTAATCAAAAAACAAATATGAACTTCAAAATCACAATTCTACCTATTCCATATACCAAAACATCAATAACTGATCAAAACACAAATATGAACTTCAAAACACAATTTCTATCTATTCCATATACCAAAACATCAATAACTCATCAAAACACAAATATGAACTTCAAAAAACAATTTCTACCTATTCCATATACCAAAACATCAATTAATAACTCATCAAAACACAAATATGAACTTCAAAATCACAATTCTGCCTATCCCATATACCAAAACATCAATCAATAACTCATCAAAACACAAATATGAACTTCAAAAAACAATTTCTACCTATTCCATATACCAAAACATCAATTAATAACTCAACAAAACACAAATATGAACTTCAAAATCACAATTCTACCTATTCCATATACCAAAACATCAATCACTCATCAAAACACAAATATGAACTTCAAAATCACAATTCTACCTATTCCATATACCAAAACATCAATAACTCATCAAAAACACAAATATGAACTTCAAAATCTCAATTCTACCTATTCCATATACCAAAACATCATTGACTAACTCACCAAAACACAAATATGAAATGCAAGATCACAATTCTACCTATTCCATATACCAAAACATCAATAACTCATCAAAACACAAATATGAACTTCAAAAAACAATTTCTACCTATTCCATATACCAAAACATCAATTAATAACTCATCTAAACACAAATATGAACTTCAAAATCACAATTCTACCTATCCCATATACCAAAACATCAATAACTCATCAAAACACAAATATGAACTTTAAAATCACAATACTACCTATTCCATATACCAAAACATCAATCAATAACTCAAAAAAACACAAATATGAACTTCACAATAAAAATTCTACCTATTCCATATACCAAAACATCAATAACTCATCAAAACACAAATATAAACTTCAAAATCACAATTCTACCTATTCCATATAACAAAACATAATATAACTCATCAAAACACAAATATGAACTTCACATTAAAAATTCTACCTATTCCATATACCAAAACATCAATAGCTCATCAAAACACAAATATGAACTTCAAAATCACAATTCTACCTATTCCATATACCAAAACATCAATTACTCATCAAAACACAAATATGAACTTCACAATAAAAACTCTACCTATTCCATATACCAAAACATCAATGGCTCATCAAAACACAAATATGAACTTCAAAATCACAATTCTACCTATTCCATATACCAAAACATCAATAACTCATCAAAACACAAATATGAACTTCAAAATCACAATTCTACCTATTCCATATACCAAAACATCAATAACTCATCAAAACACAAATATGAACTTCAAAAAACAATTTCTACCTATTCCATATACAAAAACATCAATTAATAACTCATCAAAACACAAATATGAACTTCAAAATAACAATTCTACCTATCCCATATATCAAAACACAAATATGAACTGCAAAATCACAATTCTACCTATTCCATATACCAAAACATCAATAACTCATCAAAACAGAAATATGAACTTCACAATAAAAATTCTACCTATTCCATATACCAAAACATCAATTACTCATCAAAACACAAATATGAACTTCAAATCACAATTCTACCTATTCCATATACCAAAACATCAATGAATAACTAATCAAAAAACAAATATGAACTTCAAAATCACAATTCTACCTATTCCATATACCAAAACATCAATAACTGATCAAAACACAAATATGAACTTCAAAACACAATTTCTATCTATTCCATATACCAAAACATCAATAACTCATCAAAACACAAATATGAACTTCAAAAAACAATTTGTACCTATTCCATATACCAAAACATCAATTAATAACTCATCAAAACACAAATATGAACTTCAAAATCACAATTCTGCCTATCCCATATACCAAAACATCAATCAATAACTCATCAAAACACAAATATGAACTTCAAAAAACAATTTCTACCTATTCCATATACCAAAACATCAATTAATAACTCAACAAAACACAAATATGAACTTCAAAATCACAATTCTACCTATTCCATATACCAAAACATCAATCACTCATCAAAACACAAATATGAACTTCAAAATCACAATTCTACCTATTCCATTTAACAAAACATAATATAACTCATCAAAACACAAATATTACTTCAAATCACAATTCTACCTATTTCACATACCAAAACATCAATAACTCATCAAAACACAAATATGAACTTCAAAATCTCAATTCTACCTATTCCATATACCAAAACATCATTGAATAACTCATCAAAACACAAATATGAAATGCAAGATCACAATTCTACCTATTCCATATATCAAAACATCAATAACTCATCAAAACACAAATATGAACTTCAAAATCACAATTCTACCTATTCCATATACCAAAACATCAATTACTCATCAAAACACAAATATGAACTTCACAATAAAAACACTACCTATTCCATATACCAAAACATCAATAGCTCATCAAAACACAAATATGAACTTCAAAATCACAATTCTACCTATTCCATATACCAAAACATCAATAACTCATCAAAAACACAAATATGAACTTCAAAATCTCAATTCTACCTATTCCATATACCAAAACATCATTGAATAACTCACCAAAACACAAATATGAAATGCAAGATCACAATTCTACCTATTCCATATACCAAAACATCAATAACTCATCAAAACACAAATATGAACTTCAAAATAAAAATTCTACCTATTCCATATACCAAAACATCAATAGCTCATCAAAACACAAATATGAACTTCAAAATCACAATTCTACCTATTCCATATACCAAAACATCAATTACTCATCAAAAAACAAATATGAACTTCACAATAAAAACTCTACCTATTCCATATACCAAAACATCCATTACTCATCAAAACACAAATATGAACTTCACAATAAAAATTCTACCTATTCCATATACCAAAACATCCATAGCTCATCAAAACACAAATATGAACTGCAAAATCACAATTCTACCTATTCCATATACCAAAACATCAATAACTCATCAAAACAGAAATATGAACTTCACAATAAAAATTCTACCTATTCCATATACCAAAACATCCATAGCTCATCAAAACACAAATATGAACTGCAAAATCACAATTCTACCTATTCCATATACCAAAACATCAATAACTCATCAAAACAGAAATATGAACTTCACAATAAAAATTCTACCTATTCCATATACCAAAACATCAATCACTCATCAAAACACAAATATGAACTTCAAATCACAATTCTACCTATTCCATATACCAAAACATCAATGAATAACTAATCAAAAAACAAATATGAACTTCAAAATCATAATTCTACGTATTCCATATACCAAAACATCAATAACTGATCAAAACACAAATATGAACTTCAAAACACAATTTCTATCTATTCCATATACCAAAACATCAATAACTCATTAAAAACACAAATATGAACTTCAAAATCGCAATTCTACCTATTCCATATACCAAAACATGATTGAATAACTCACCAAAACACAAATATGAAATGCAAGATCACAATTCTACCTATTCCATATACCAAAACATCAATCACTCATCAAAACACAAATATGAACTTCAAAATCACAATTCTACCTATTCCATATACCAAAACATCAATTATTCATCAAAACACAAATATGAACTTCACAATAAAAACTCTACCTATTCCATATACCAAAACATCAATAGCTCATCAAAACACAAATATGAACTTCAAAATCACAATTCTACCTATTCCATATACCAAAACATCAATAACTCATCAAAAACACAAATATGAACTTCAAAATCTCAATTCTACCTATTCCATATACCAAAACATCATTGAATAACTCACCAAAACACAAATATGAAATGCAAGATCACAATTCTACCTATTCCATATACCAAAACATCAATAACTCATCAAAACACAAATATGAACTTCAAAATAAAAATTCTACCTATTCCATATACCAAAACATCAATAGCTCATCAAAACACAAATATGAACTTCAAAATCACAATTCTACCTATTCCATATACCAAAACATCAATTACTCATCAAAACACAAATATGAACTTCACAATAAAAACTCTACCTATTCCATATACCAAAACATCAATAGCTCATCAAAACACAAATATGAACTTCAAAATCACAATTCTACCTATTCCATATACCAAAACATCAATTACTCATCAAAACACAAATATGAACTTCACAATAAAAATTCTACCTATTCCATATACCAAAACATCCATAGCTCATCAAAACACAAATATGAACTGCAAAATCACAATTCTACCTATTCCATATACCAAAACATCAATAACTCATCAAAACAGAAATATGAACTTCACAATAAAAATTCTACCTATTCCATATACCAAAACATCAATCACTCATCAAAACACAAATATGAACTTCAAATCACAATTCTACCTATTCCATATACCAAAACATCAATGAATAACTAATCAAAAAACAAATATGAACTTCAAAATCACAATTCTACGTATTCCATATACCAAAACATCAATAACTGATCAAAACACAAATATGAACTTCAAAACACAATTTCTATCTATTCCATATACCAAAACATCAATAACTCATTAAAAACACAAATATGAACTTCAAAATATCAATTCTACCAATTCCATATACCAAAACATGATTGAATAACTATTCCATATACCAAAACATCAATAAATCATCAAAACACAAATATGAACTTCAAAATCACAATTCTACCTATTCCATATACCAAAACATCAATAAATCATCAAAACACAAATATGAACTTCAAAATCTCAATTCTACCTATTCCATATACCAAAACATCAATAACTCATCAAAACACAAATATGAACTTCACAATAAAAATTCTACCTATTCCATATACCAAAACATCAATAACTCATCATAACACAAATATGAACTTCAAAATCACAATTCTACCTATTCCATATACCAAAACATCAATGAATAATTCATCAAAACACAAATATGAACTTCAAAATCACAATTCTACCTATTCCATATACCAAAACATCAATAACTCATCAAAACACAAATATGAACTTCAAAATCACAATTCTACCTATTCCATATAACAAAACATAATATAACTCATCAAAACACAAATATGAACTTCAAAATCACAATTCTACCTATTCCATATACCAAAACATCATTGAATAATTTCATCAAAACACAAATATGAACTTCAAAATCACAATTCTACCTATTCCATATACCAAAACATCAATAAATCATCAAAACACAAATATGAACTTCAAAATCTCAATTCTACCTATCGCATATACCAAAACATCAATAACTCATCAAAACACAAATATGAACTTCACAATAAAAATTCTACCTATTCCATATACCAAAACATCAATAACTCATCAAAACATAAATATGAACTTCACAATAAAAATTCTACCTATTCCATATACCAAAACATCAATAACTCATCATAACACAAATATGAACTTCAAAATCACAATTCTACCTATTCCATATACCAAAACATCAATGAATAATTCATCAAAACACAAATATGAACTTCAAAATCACAATTCTACCTATTCCATATACCAAAACATCAATAACTCATCAAAACACAAATATGAACTTCAAAATCACAATTCTACCTATTCCATATAACAAAACATAATATAACTCATCAAAACACAAATATGAACTTCAAAATCACAATTCTACCTATTCCATATACCAAAACATCATTGAATAATTTCATCAAAACACAAATATGAACTTCAAAATCACAATTCTACCTATTCCATATACCAAAACATCAATAAATCATCAAAACACAAATATGAACTTCAAAATCTCAATTCTACCTATCCCATATACCAAAACATCAATAACTCATCAAAACACAAATATGAACTTCACAATAAAAATTCTACCTATTCCATATACCAAAACATCAATAACTCATCAAAACATAAATATGAACTTCAAAACACAATTTTTATCTATTCCATTTACCAAAACAACAATAACTCATCAAAACACAAATATGAACTTCAAAATCACAATTCTACCTATTCCATATACCAAAACATCAATTACTCATCAAAACACAAATATGAACTTCACAATAAAAACTCTACCTATTCCATATACCAAAACATCAATAACTCATCAAAACATAAATATGAACTTCAAAACACAATTTTTATCTATTCCATTTACCAAAACAACAATAACTCATCAAAACACAAATATGAACTTCAAAATCACAATTCTACCTATTCCATATACCAAAACATCAATTACTCATCAAAACACAAATATGAACTTCACAATAAAAACTCTACCTATTCCATATACCAAAACATCAATAGCTCATCAAAACACAAATATGAACTTCAAAATCACAATTCTACCTATTCCATATACCAAAACATCAATTACTCATCAAAACACAAATATGAACTTCACAATAAAAATTCTACCTATTCCATATACCAAAACATCCATAGCTCATCAAAACACAAATATGAACTGCAAAATCACAATTCTACCTATTCCATATACCAAAACATCAATAACTCATCAAAACAGAAATATGAACTTCACAATAAAAATTCTACCTATTCCATATACCAAAACATCAATCACTCATCAAAACACAAATATGAACTTCAAATCACAATTCTACCTATTCCATATACCAAAACATCAATGAATAACTAATCAAAAAACAAATATGAACTTCAAAATCACAATTCTACGTATTCCATATACCAAAACATCAATAACTGATCAAAACACAAATATGAACTTCAAAACACAATTTCTATCTATTCCATATACCAAAACATCAATAACTCATTAAAAACACAAATATGAACTTCAAAATCTCAATTCTACCAATTCCATATACCAAAACATGATTGAATAACTATTCCATATACCAAAACATCAATAAATCATCAAAACACAAATATGAACTTCAAAATCACAATTCTACCTATTCCATATACCAAAACATCAATAAATCATCAAAACACAAATATGAACTTCAAAATCTCAATTCTACCTATTCCATATACCAAAACATCAATAACTCATCAAAACACAAATATGAACTTCACAATAAAAATTCTACCTATTCCATATACCAAAACATCAATAACTCATCATAACACAAATATGAACTTCAAAATCACAATTCTACCTATTCCATATACCAAAACATCAATGAATAATTCATCAAAACACAAATATGAACTTCAAAATCACAATTCTACCTATTCCATATACCAAAACATCAATAACTCATCAAAACACAAATATGAACTTCAAAATCACAATTCTACCTATTCCATATAACAAAACATAATATAACTCATCAAAACACAAATATGAACTTCAAAATCACAATTCTACCTATTCCATATACCAAAACATCATTGAATAATTTCATCAAAACACAAATATGAACTTCAAAATCACAATTCTACCTATTCCATATACCAAAACATCAATAAATCATCAAAACACAAATATGAACTTCAAAATCTCAATTCTACCTATCCCATATACCAAAACATCAATAACTCATCAAAACACAAATATGAACTTCACAATAAAAATTCTACCTATTCCATATACCAAAACATCAATAACTCATCAAAACATAAATATGAACTTCAAAACACAATTTTTATCTATTCCATTTACCAAAACAACAATAACTCATCAAAACACAAATATGAACTTCAAAATCACAATTCTACCTATTCCATATAACAAAACATAATATAACTCATCAAAACACAAATATGAACTTCAAAATCACAATTCTACCTATTCCATATACCAAAACATCAATAACTCATCAAAACACAAATATGAACTTCAAAATCACAATTCTACCTATTTCATATAGCAAAACATAATATAACTCATCAAAACACAAATATGAACTTCAAAATCACAATTCTACCTATTCCATATACCAAAACATAATATAAATCATCAAAACACAAATATGAACTTCAAAATCACAATTCTACCTATTCCATATAACAAAACATAATATAACTCATCAAAACACAAATATGAACTTCAAAATCACAATTCTACCTATTCCATATACCAAAACATCAATGAATAATTCATCAAAACACAAATATGAACTTCAAAATCACAATTCTACCTATTCCATATACCAAAACATCAATAAATCATCAAAACACAAATATGAACTTCAAAATCTCAATTCTACCTATCCCATATACCAAAACATCAATAACTCATCAAAACACAAATATGAACTTCACAATAAAAATTCTACCTATTCCATATACCAAAACATCAATAACTCATCAAAACACAAATATGAACTTCAAAATCACAATTCTACCTATTCCATATACCAAAACATCAATGAATAATTCATCAAAACACAAATATGAACTTCAAAATCACAATTCTACCTATTCCATATACCAAAACATCAATAAATCATCAAAACACAAATATGAACTTCAAAATCTCAATTCTACCTATCCCATATACCAAAACATCAATAACTCATCAAAACACAAATATGAACTTCACAATAAAAATTCTACCTATTCCATATACCAAAACATCAATAACTCATCAAAACACAAATATGAACTTCAAAATCACAATTCTACCTATTCCATATAACAAAACATAATATAACTCATCAAAACACAAATATGAACTTCAAAATCACAATTCTACCTATCCCATATACCAAAACATCAATAACTCATGAAAACACAAATATGAACTTCAAAATCACAATTCTACCTATTCCATATAACAAAATATAATATAACTCATACATTGGACCACACATGGTTCTCAAATTATTGATTGATGTTTTGTTATGTGGAATAGGTAGAATTGAGATTTTGAAGTTCATATTTGTGTTTTCATGAGTTATTGCTGTTTTGGTATGTGGAATAGGAAGAATTGTGATTTTTAAGTTCATATTTGTGTTTTGATGAGTTATTGATGTTTTGGTATATAGGATAGGTAGAATTGTGATTTTGAAGTTCATATTTGTGTTTTAATAAGTTACTGATTGATGTTTTGTTATGTGGAATAGGTAGAATTGAGATTTTGAAGTTCATATTTGTGTTTTGATGAGTTATTGTTGTTTTGGTATATGGGAATAACTCATCAAAACACAAATATAAACTTCAATATCACAATTCTACCTATTCCACATACCAAAACATCAATCAATAATATGAACTTCAAAATCTCAGTTCTACCTCTTCCATATACCAAAACATCAATCAATAATCATCAAAACAATAATATGAACTTCAAACTCACTTCTACCAATTCCGTATACCAAAACATCAATAAATAACTAATCAAAACACAAATACGAACTTCAAAATCTCAATTCTTTCCTAATTTGAGAACCATGTGTGGTCCTTTGTATGAGAGACTACAGAAAAATCCTCCTGCTTGGACAGAGATTCATACTAATTTAATTAAACAAATTAAAGAAAAAATAAAAACCCTTCCTTGTTTAGGCATTCCTCATCCAGATGCATTCATGATCATTGAGACCGATGCATCAGATATAGGATATGGAGGCATTCTTAAACAAAAATTGCATTCATCTGCATCCTCTGTATCCGAAGAGCTAGTTAGATATCATTCGGGCATATGGGCAGGGCCACAGAAAAATTATTCTACTGTGAAAAAAGAGATTTTATCAATTGTTTTGTGCATTTCTAAATTTCAAGATGACTTGTATAATAAAAAGTTTTTATTACGAGTTGACTGTAAGTCAGCTAAAGAAATTTTGCAAAAAGATGTGAAAAATCTGGTTTCTAAACAAATTTTTGCCAGATGGCAAGCTATACTTTCTGTTTTCGATTTTGATATTGAATTCATTAAAGGCGATGATAATTCTCTTCCTGACTTCCTTACCCGTGAATTTCTTACAGGTCGTACCAATGTCTAAGGATCCAGGAAAACCAAAAACTCCTGCCGATTATATCATGTCTAATCCTCCCAAACCTTTGACTCCTTCAGTCCCATCTAATGACTTTCCTCCACTTACCTATACTAATGCTGTTTTATCTCCCTCTGCCAGACTTCAAACTACTCCGATTAATGCTTCTGCCTCCTCATCATCTTCCTCGTCTAATGCCGCCCCATACATTCCTAAAACAGAATTTGAATATCTAATGTTGACTCATTATAAAACCACTCCTGCAAATAATGATGTCAAAAATTTCTGTTCTCGACTCTTTCTGCCTAATAATCAATGGCTTACAGATGATATCTGTAAGACTCAAGCTTATTATGAATTAATTCTTGTTGACACTAATTCAGTTGAAATCACTCATTATCCAGATAAAAAAGATAAATCTCGTATTGCTTATTCTAAATTTATAATTCAGAAAATAATGAGTCCTCGTGACTTTCCCTCCATTCATGCAAGAAATTCTTTTTCCATTCCATATATTCCAGACGGGTTTAATTATGCTGATTACATTTTAGCTTTTTATCGGTGTCTTTACTACCGATCGTTTAATCACTCTTGGTTCATTAGTTTTTCCACTACCTTTAATAAAAATGTCCCCATGTGGGTTTATGACTGGTGGAAATTACTAGGTGCCATCCCGGCAATTTTGCCTCCTCAAGCTACTATTGGTTTTCAAACCTACAAGAAAAGATGTAGGTTAGAAGATTATCAAGCTTCCTTCCTGTTTCATGCCGAGTTCCGGGTCCCATATATTATGGCCTGGAGTTTCCAAATCAAGTCTACTCAGCAAGGATACCCCTGCAGTCTCATACGTCAGATCAATGTGAAGTGGTGGGTTCAGTTTAATGAGCAACAGTGCTGTGCTCAAACGGTTAATAAATTCCTTGAAAGTGGTGAAAAATATAAGACAATAATTTCTGAAGTTTCCCGACAAATTCCGGTGACTGACCCAATGACTCCTAAAACACCGGATAAAAGTAAAATTCCTTTACCTAAGAAAATTGTGACTCCTACTCCTCAACAGACTCCTTCTCAAGTTCATCCACAAACTTCTGCATCAACATCTACTATGGCTAATTTCGGACTACAAGATATACCCATTAAGGCTAATTTAATGACGGAACAAGGACTTCAAGAGTATTTGAAAATTTGTCTTCAAGCATATCAAGAAATTCAAAAGGTTAATACTACAGAAAATGACAGAACAGCTACAGCTCGAGAGCAAGACCAGCCCGACAAGCATGTTCTGCCAACTAATTCAACTCATGATGCTGACGACCCATTTGGTGGGCCCTTGGCGCAAGATCCTTTTGATTTCTAATTTGTAATCATGTAATAGATAGGAAATAATTGTACAATGACGTAAGTGCATGCGTCATTCCCTGAATAATTGTTAGGTGACGTAAGTGCGTATGTCATTAGGCACTTACTTTTAATTTGGCTTTAATTTACATTTCATTCCGGACTTCATTTCTGGATTTCATCCTTGTATAATGTACCATCCTTCTGCCTATTTAAAGGCTGTTTCATCAATGGAAGAATCAGAGCGAATTTACAAAACTTTTCTCTAGTTTCAAAATCTTTCATCAAGCTTTCAACTATCTTTCAATTTCTTTAATCCTTTCCCGATCTTTAATTTAATCGTAAGTTCTACTTCTGTTAATTTTCTACTCTTACTTTAGATTACCGCCTACTTCACCTTCTTTCTCATCTTCATCTCTTCTGCAACCGATCCTGCTTCATTTTGGTATCAGAGCCTGGATTTTCAAGGAATTTTCAAAGAAAATATTTTCAAACTCTTTTCAAAATTTTTGATTAAATATAAGTTTACAAATCTGAAGGTAAGGGTGAGCATCTGCATTCATCTATAGTTGGTAAGAGGTTGTTTGCATCAGTAAGACCGTTGGTAAGCCTTAGAAGATAGGTGTTCCCGGCTTGATCCCCTTGTTCCATATAGGTCTATGCATCTCTCATTTTTACATTTAGATATGTAAGGTTAGATTTAATTAAAATGGCTGAAAAGGTTAGAAGATTTCTCTTTGGAGAATCTAGTTCATCTAGACCTGCATCCATAATGGCATCATCGTCTGCATCTTCATCATACTCATCCATTCTTAATTCCCATGAATTAATTCAAGAAGCTCTGCCAAGTAGAAGTATTTCTACTGTATACTCTCAAGGACTACTTGAGTTTAATAAGGCTTATTCAATTAAAATCCATGAGGAGATTCATCCCATGGAAGAGGATAAGAAAACAATTTCTTTATTGACTAATACTGCTATTGCTTATTATTTGTCGCAAGGTTATCGTTTTATGCATTTTGGTTTAATACAAATTGCTTTACATCCGTTAATGAAGCGTGGGGTTGATACTCCTGTCTTCATGGCATTACGTGATGATCGTTTACTTCATTATAATGATTCAATTCTTGCTTTAGTACAGACTAATTTATGTAATGGTACTATACGTTTTAATTGTGCTCCTAATTTTTCTGTCAGTTTAATAGATCCTACTATTATGCAATCTCTGTTGTTAGATATTCATGTTACTAATAAGAAAATGGATCCTAAATCTGATAAATTTGTGTTAATTTATCGTATTTATTTTAAATTAATGAAATCTATTATTCCTGCAGCTTTAAAATTAAAACCTACTAATGAAGGTGATTCTGTGTTAGTCATCGCTGATTCTGATAATACTCAAACACAAACACCTAGATTATTATCTCGTAATGAAATTACTATTCCTAATGAACTATTAATAGATAGACCGATAATAGCTCAAAGACATCCAGTTAGAACTCAGGCTAATATTGAAGAACTCCCTGATAATAAAATACTTTTAAAATTTGAAAATACTCTGTCTAAGTCTTCTTCTTGCAGGTATCCTTTAGAAACAAGACCCAGGTATTCAGTAGATCTCCCTAGTACGTCCTACGAACCTTCCAGGTATTCATACACTGATCCTAAGGTTAAGTTTACGTCTCCTTTACCCGAAGTTATTCCCGATTCTAGTTCCTCAGTAGGTTCCCCGACTCATTCTCAAATGAAATTTTCTGAAATTAATATGTTAAAGAAACCCTTTTCTATAGATAAAGATTTTCTTAATAAAAATTATTTTTCATCAGAAAATAATGAAAAAAGAATATGGTTTGAAAAATTTGATGAACAAATTATTTCCAAATTAAAAGACGAATGGGTTAATGATATACATAAAAAACTGTTTAATTTTCCTTTCTTTCAATGGCTAGATTATTATTTTCAGAAAGAAAAAATAAGTTATAAAAATTTATCTACTATTAATGTTCAGACTAATCTATATAAAAAATGGCAATTATTAGATAATACTATCTTATCAGCGATTCATCCTCCTTTTCAATCTATTAAAATTAATACTAAAGAAGGCGAAATAATAGCTTCTCCCTTTAAAAAAGGAAAAGATAATAAAGAAGCGGTTGATTCTGAAGATATTAAAAAGGTTTATCAACAGAATAATTATTCTAATCAGATATTACAAACAATAGCTCAACAAGTTGATTTAATTTCAGTAAAATTGGATAATAAAATTAGTAATTTTCCTAATGAAATATCCAAACCCTTAGTTTCTCCTTCCCTTCCTAGAGAATTTGAAAGAGAAATTTCTTTAGTTCAACGTATTAATTTAGCAATTGAAGGTAATACTAATACTCCGTCCTCTTCTTCTGCTTTAAGTCAGATAGAAAGACAATTTAGTGGTCTTCGAATAAATGCTATTAATCGTACTGCTCCTCGTGAAGAGTCCTCTAGCAGCTCACATAATTCTGAATCTGAACAGGAAAATGATGAAATTGATAATATAGAAGATATAGAAAACCAATTTTATGAAACTACTCCCCCTTTAGAACTTAATCGTATATCTAGACGTCCATATAGAAGGTCATACCGTACTAATAAATGGTCTAATCGAGATGTAATGAATTATCATAGTAGACCTACTCCTCCAGATATTCAGTTTGAAGAAAGAAATAGGTTTACTACTAAATCTTATGATGGTAGTGCCATATATGAATGGAATATAGATGGCAAATCAGAATATGAAATCACTAATACTTTGCATGAAATGGGAACTGCAAAACTTGCATATAAGTCTAAATATCCTCAGATGACTGAAAGGCAAATTGCTTCCTGTTTTGTTTCTGGATTTACTGGTCAGTTAAAAAACTGGTGGGATAATATGTTTACTCCAGCTCAACGAATGGAAATTTTGACTCATCAAACTGTTGTTCATCACGAAGTCACTATTAATGATGAAGTAGTTAGAACTACTGATTATGAATCTGATGGTGCTAGCTATTTAATTTATGCTCTTTCTATGCATTTTGTTGGTAATCCAAGAGAAGAATTAACTAGTTTAAAGATTTCGTTGACTAATCTTAAATGTCCTTTGTTTAAAGATTATTTTTGGTATAAGACTACTTTTCTTACTAATGTGTTACGCAGACCAGATTGTAATCAATCTTTTTGGAAAGAGAAATTTATTACTGGTCTACCTCCTTTATTTTCACAAAAGTTAATTACCAGTTTAATGAAAGAAATGGGTACGGAAAATTTGGATTTATCTAATATTACTTATGGTCAATTGTTTGCTTTCCTTAAAAAAGAAGCTTTATCAATTTGTCAAGATTTTAAATTACAGAGAAGGTATGGTCTTGAAAAAGAGGAATTGGGGTCCTTCTGTCAAGCATTTGGCATAGCAAGTCCTCATCCGCCCTCTACACAAGAAAAAAGATCTAAAAAGGTTAGCCAGTATCATCCTAGTAAAAATAAATATAATAAGTATAAACGAAAACATAAATATAATCCTGATTGGTCTAATAAAAATGACTTTTATAGAAAAAAGAAATATAAAAGAGGTAAAAAATCTGTTAAATGTTATAAATGTGGTAAGTTAGGTCATATAGCTCCTAATTGTAAATTAGAGAAAAAGATTAATGCTTTATTTTCTGAAGAATCTGAATTAAAGAATAAATTAATGTCTATTTTAATTAATTCTGAAAAAGAAGAAGAAGATAATTATTATTCCTCTGATTCATCTAGTTTTTTAGATAATGATGATTTTTGTGAATGTAAAAAGACAATTAATATGATGAATAATTCTAATAAAAATAGTCTAAATAAAGAATTATTATTTGATATAATAAAAGATATAAAAGATGATAATGTGAGAAAAGATTACTTAGAAAAATTAAAAACTTTAGTTTTACAAGAGAATAATCATATGTTTGATATAAAAGAACCATTTAGTCTAAATAGTTTAATAGATAAATATAAGCATGAAGATAATTTTGGATTTCGACGAAGTAGTAATATTAAAGAAGAAATAAAATTACTTAAAGACGAAATTAGAGAAATTAATCATCAATTAAATGAATTAAAATTAAAAGATTTAGAATTAGAAGCAAAAATATTATTAAAGGATCAGTCTAATATAGCGTCTACATCTGGCATAATAAAAGATGATGAAATTAATATACCTGACGATATTCCTGACGATAAAAATTTCTTAAATTTAATTAATAGAGTAAAAATTGAAAAATGGTATGTTTTAGTAACAATAGGTGTTGAGGATTGGACAACGACTTGTGTAGCCATGCTTGATAGTGGCGCCGATCAATCCTGCATCAGTCGAGGTATAATTCCAGATAAGTATTTATCAAAAACTAAAGAAAAATTGTATGCTGCTAATGGATTAGAAATTGATATTTATGCTGAATTAAATAATGGTTATATTTGTAATAATGGATACTGTTTTAAACATTCTTTTCTAATACTTGAAAATTTTACTATTGATGTGGTTTTAGGCAATCCTTTTCTATATCAGATTACTCCGTTTACTAAACACACTGATCATATTTCTGTTAATCTTTAGGAAATGAATTAGTGTTTCCTTTTATTAATCCTATACAGAAAAAAGAGTTAGAATTACTGCAGACTAATTCCATATATAAACAAATCTGTTTAATGAATAAGAAAAAGAAAAGTTTAATGTTTTTAAAAACAGAATTAGATTTTACTAAAATAGAAGAACAATTAAGAAAGGACGATGTTAAATTAAAAATTGCTAATTTAGAACAGAAATTCCAAACATTAGTTTGTTCAGAACATACTAATGCATTTTGGAATAGGAAAAAGCATGTAGTATCATTACCTTATATAAAAGAGTTTAATGAAAGAGACATTCCGACTAAGGCTAGACCCATTCAAATGAATGAGGAATTACTTAATTTTTGTAAACAAGAAATTCAGAGTTTAATGGATAAAAAATTAATCAGGAAATCACAATCTCCTTGGAGTTGTGCAGCATTTTATGTGAATAATCAGGCTGAAAAGGAACGCGGTGTTCCTCGATTAGTAATTAATTATAAACCTTTAAATAAGGTTTTACAATGGATTAGATATCCGATCCCTAATAAAAAAGATTTATTAAAGCGACTTCATAGTGCTAAAGTCTTTTCAAAATTTGATTTGAAATCCGGATATTGGCAAATACAGATTAATGAAAAGGATAGATATAAAACAGCTTTTACTGTTCCTTTTGGGCATTACGAATGGAACGTTATGCCCTTTGGATTAAAAAATGCTCCTTCTGAATTTCAACGTATAATGAATGATATTTTTAATGATTATTCTAATTTTGTGATTGTCTATATTGATGATATTTTAGTATTTTCGGATAATGTTCATCAGCACTTTAAACATCTTAATCTTATGTTACATGTTATTCAGACTAATGGTTTAGTAATTTTAGCTAAAAAGATGAAATTATTTCAGACTAAAATAAGATTTTTAGGTCATGATATACATCAAGGTAAAATGAGACCAATTCAAAGAACAATTGAATTTGCTAGTAAATTTCCAGATGAAATAAGGGATAAAAATCAATTACAACGCTTTCTTGGTTGTTTAAATTATATTGCAGAATTCTTTCCTAATTTGAGAACCATGTGTGGTCCTTTGTATGAGAGACTACAGAAAAATCCTCCTGCTTGGACAGAGATTCATACTAATTTAATTAAACAAATTAAAGAAAAAATAAAAACCCTTCCTTGTTTAGGCATTCCTCATCCAGATGCATTCATGATCATTGAGACCGATGCATCAGATATAGGATATGGAGGCATTCTTAAACAAAAATTGCATTCATCTGCATCCTCTGTATTCGAAGAGCTAGTTAGATATCATTCGGGCATATGGGCAGGGCCACAGAAAAATTATTCTACTGTGAAAAAAGAGATTTTATCAATTGTTTTGTGCATTTCTAAATTTCAAGATGACTTGTATAATAAAAAGTTTTTATTACGAGTTGACTGTAAGTCAGCTAAAGAAATTTTGCAAAAAGATGTGAAAAATCTGGTTTCTAAACAAATTTTTGCCAGATGGCAAGCTATACTTTCTGTTTTCGATTTTGATATTGAATTCATTAAAGGCGATGATAATTCTCTTCCTGACTTCCTTACCCGTGAATTTCTTACAGGTCGTACCAATGTCTAAGGATCCAGGAAAACCAAAAACTCCTGCCGATTATATCATGTCTAATCCTCCCAAACCTTTGACTCCTTCAGTCCCATCTAATGACTTTCCTCCACTTACCTATACTAATGCTGTTTTATCTCCCTCTGCCAGACTTCAAACTACTCCGATTAATGCTTCTGCCTCCTCATCATCTTCCTCGTCTAATGCCGCCCCATACATTCCTAAAACAGAATTTGAATATCTAATGTTGACTCATTATAAAACCACTCCTGCAAATAATGATGTCAAAAATTTCTGTTCTCGACTCTTTCTGCCTAATAATCAATGGCTTACAGATGATATCTGTAAGACTCAAGCTTATTATGAATTAATTCTTGTTGACACTAATTCAGTTGAAATCACTCATTATCCAGATAAAAAAGATAAATCTCGTATTGCTTATTCTAAATTTATAATTCAGAAAATAATGAGTCCTCGTGACTTTCCCTCCATTCATGCAAGAAATTCTTTTTCCATTCCATATATTCCAGACGGGTTTAATTATGCTGATTACATTTTAGCTTTTTATCGGTGTCTTTACTACCGATCGTTTAATCACTCTTGGTTCATTAGTTTTTCCACTACCTTTAATAAAAATGTCCCCATGTGGGTTTATGACTGGTGGAAATTACTAGGTGCCATCCCGGCAATTTTGCCTCCTCAAGCTACTATTGGTTTTCAAACCTACAAGAAAAGATGTAGGTTAGAAGATTATCAAGCTTCCTTCCTGTTTCATGCCGAGTTCCGGGTCCCATATATTATGGCCTGGAGTTTCCAAATCAAGTATACTCAGCAAGGATACCCCTGCAGTCTCATACGTCAGATCAATGTGAAGTGGTGGGTTCAGTTTAATGAGCAACAGTGCTGTGCTCAAACGGTTAATAAATTCCTTGAAAGTGGTGAAAAATATAAGACAATAATTTCTGAAGTTTCCCGACTCTTTCTGCCTATCAAGGATGGTACATTATACTTGATAAGTTTCCCGACCCTTACCTTATATACAAATCTGAAGGTAAGGGTGAGCATCTGCATTCATCTATAGTTGGTAAGAGGTTGTTTGCATCAGTAAGACCGTTGGTAAGCCTTAGAAGATAGGTGTTCCCGGCTTGATCCCCTTGTTCCATATAGGTCTATGCATCTCTCATTTTTACATTTAGATATGTAAGGTTAGATTTAATTAAAATGGCTGAAAAGGTTAGAAGATTTCTCTTTGGAGAATCTAGTTCATCTAGACCTGCATCCATAATGGCATCATCGTCTGCATCTTCATCATACTCATCCATTCTTAATTCCCATGAATTAATTCAAGAAGCTCTGCCAAGTAGAAGTATTTCTACTGTATACTCTCAAGGACTACTTGAGTTTAATAAGGCTTATTCAATTAAAATCCATGAGGAGATTCATCCCATGGAAGAGGATAAGAAAACAATTTCTTTATTGACTAATACTGCTATTGCTTATTATTTGTCGCAAGGTTATCGTTTTATGCATTTTGGTTTAATACAAATTGCTTTACATCCGTTAATGAAGCGTGGGGTTGATACTCCTGTCTTCATGGCATTACGTGATGATCGTTTACTTCATTATAATGATTCAATTCTTGCTTTAGTACAGACTAATTTATGTAATGGTACTATACGTTTTAATTGTGCTCCTAATTTTTCTGTCAGTTTAATAGATCCTACTATTATGCAATCTCTGTTGTTAGATATTCATGTTACTAATAAGAAAATGGATCCTAAATCTGATAAATTTGTGTTAATTTATCGTATTTATTTTAAATTAATGAAATCTATTATTCCTGCAGCTTTAAAATTAAAACCTACTAATGAAGGTGATTCTGTGTTAGTCATCGCTGATTCTGATAATACTCAAACACAAACACCTAGATTATTATCTCGTAATGAAATTACTATTCCTAATGAACTATTAATAGATAGACCGATAATAGCTCAAAGACATCCAGTTAGAACTCAGGCTAATATTGAAGAACTCCCTGATAATAAAATACTTTTAAAATTTGAAAATACTCTGTCTAAGTCTTCTTCTTGCAGGTATCCTTTAGAAACAAGACCCAGGTATTCAGTAGATCTCCCTAGTACGTCCTACGAACCTTCCAGGTATTCATACACTGATCCTAAGGTTAAGTTTACGTCTCCTTTACCCGAAGTTATTCCCGATTCTAGTTCCTCAGTAGGTTCCCCGACTCATTCTCAAATGAAATTTTCTGAAATTAATATGTTAAAGAAACCCTTTTCTATAGATAAAGATTTTCTTAATAAAAATTATTTTTCATCAGAAAATAATGAAAAAATAATATGGTTTGAAAATTTTGATGAACAAATTATTTCCAAATTAAAAGACGAATGGGTTAATGATATACATAAAAAACAGTTTAATTTTCCTTTCTTTCAATGGCTAGATTATTATTTTCAGAAAGAAAAAATAAGTTATAAAAATTTATCTACTATTAATGTTCAGACTAATCTATATAAAAAATGGCAATTATTAGATAATACTATCTTATCAGCGATGGTAATTTATATGGTGGTCCTATAGGACCACCATGCAATTTTACTCCTACCCCTAATATAGTAGTAGTTTCTATTTTAGCCTCCCAACTTTATTAGTAGTTTCTTTTTTAAAAAAAATTAGACACGCGCCTTACTCCCACCCTAAGCTATATAAGGTTCTTTTTTTTCTTTTTTTCAGGAGTTTGTTGCCGATATTCTTCTTCGTCTTTTGTTGCCGTTTTTCGTCTCCGTCTTTCGCTTGAATTCTTTTGCTTCCAATTTTGATTACGGTATGATTGTGATTGATTTATGCTTACAAATGTGTTGTTTATCTGTTTTTCGTCTTCGTTTTTCGCTTAGTTTGTTTCCGTTTGTGCTCTGTTTATCTTTCTGTGGAGTTTTTGCTTCGAATTTGATAATTAAGATATTTATTCCTGTGTTTTGATCCTTTCGATTGATTTATGTGTTTGAATTTGTTGTTTCTACGGTTCTGTTATTCTTACCGTTTTGTTTTTGATCGAAAATTGTTGCTTAAAGTCTATTTTTTTTGTTGATAGATCATTGTGGATTGGAGAAATTTCAATGGAAGATACGGTGGGTGGTATAGTTGATTTCATTCGCGAAGAAGATGCTCCTGAATTGTTTGATTTTGATAAACAGCAAGAATCAACGGTATCTCTGTTGGAATGTAAGTCATGATGAGATATTAGTTATGAATTGATCTGATATTAGTTATTCATTGATCTGATATTAGTTCTATGTTGATCTGATATTAGTTTTACAGTACGATATTTTCATATTCTTGATCTGATATCTATAGTCTATTGATCTGATGTCAAGTATTCTATGATCTGATGTCTATATAATCCTGATCTGATCTCCCTTGTTAAGTATGTGTCAGTGCTATTGTATGATTTCTTTTATATTCTTGATCTGATATCTATAGTCTGTTGATCTGATGTTAAGTATTCGTTGATCTGATGTCTATATAATCCTGATCTGATCTCCCTTGTTAAGTATGTTTCAGTGTTGTTGTATGATTTCTTTATATTCTTGATCTGATATCTATAGTCTGTTGATCTGATGTCAAGTATCAGCTGATCTGATGTCTATATAATCCTGATCTGATCTCCCTTGTAAAGTATGTTTTATTTCTATTGTATGATTTCTTTTATATTCTTGATCTGATATCTATAGTCTGTTGATCTGATGTCAAGTATTCGCTGATCTGATGTCTATATAATCCTTATCTGATCAACTATGTTTAAACTAATATGATATTATCATTTTTTATACAGGTTCAGATGATGAATCTATGGAATCTCTGTGTAAATCAGTGGTTGAAAATGAAGATGCAGCATACAATTTATATAATGATTATGCTTTTAGGTTAGGATTTAGTGTGAGGAAAGGTAAAGATCGTAAAAACAAAACTACTGGAATCAGGTATTTGAGAAGATATCTTTGTAATAGAGAAGGAGCTAAACAATGCAAGGAGAATTTGAAGAAGATTTATACGAAAGTTGATATGCGATCTAGATGTAAAGCTTTTATTGAATTTAAGAAAAGAGAAGATGGGAGTTGGATTGTCCAAAAGCATTTCAGGAAGCATAATCATGAATTGTGTCCTGTAGCTGAGAGGCAGTTTTTACGTTCTCAGAGGAAGTTTGATGATTCTGCATTGCAGTATTTTGAGGAATTCAAAAGTTCAGGTGTTCGTGTAACGGATGGTTATCATATATTGTCCAAAGAGGTAGTTATACTTTCAGATTATTTTTTATGAATCTACATAAATGTGATACTTGTTATGATCTGATATTACGTTTGAGTTGATCTGATATTACGTTTGAGTTGATCTGATATTTCCTTTCTGTTGATCTGATATTATGTTCCTGTTGATCTGATATTATTTTTCTGTTTGATCTGATATTATTTTTCAGTCTGGAGGTTCATCAAATGTTGGTTATACCATGCGAGATGTATATAATCATTTGGAACAAGAGAAGAGGAGGAAGATTGAAGGGTGTGATAGTAATGCACTGATAAATATGTTAAAACAGAGATTTACGGATGAGAAGGACTTTTATTATGATTTTGATTTGGATGAGGAGTCTTCATTATGTAGTGTATTTTGGAGAGATCAGAAGATGAAGGAGGATTATAGTAGATTTGGGGATTTGTTGGTTCATGATACGACTTATCGGACAAACAAATACGACATGATCTGTGGACCTTTTGTTGGTATGGACAACCATTGTCGTAATGTTATGTTTGGTATAGGTTTCATAAAAAATGAGAAGGTGGAGTCGTTTATTTGGTTGTTTAGTACATTTTTGAGATCGATGGGGAACAAGCAACCAATGACATTTATGACAGACCAGGATTTTTCGATGGCAGCTGCTGTGCGTGTGGTTTTTCCAAATGTTCGTCATCGTCTTTGTGTTTGGCACATTGCAAAGAATGCTCGTAGTAATATACCTCATTTGATGAGTAAAGAAGGATTTTCAGATGCTTTTCAATTCTTGCTTAATCAAGTTTGCACAGAAGCTGAATTTAACCACTTCTGGAACAGGTGTGTGTTTTCTTTCTGTATTAGTTGTTAGGTGATCTGATATTAGTTATGTATTGATCTGATATGAAGTTCGTGTTGATCTGATATATTATTATTATACTACTTTTTTTTTTTTTTGCTGTAAGCTGATCTGATATTAGTTATGAATTGATCTGATATTTTATTATGAATTGATCTGATATATTAATCAGTTACATTTTTATTCCATTAGTTTGTTGGAGGATTACAATTGCAAAGGAAACACTTGGTTGAAGAAATTAGATGAGATAAAAGAGAAGTGGTGCCCTGCATTCAGTAAACAATATTTTTCTGGAGGGGCAGTTTCTTCCCAAAGATGTGAGACAACCAATCGTTCGGTTTCAATGAAGTTGTCGAAAACGTCTACTTTGTGTGAATTCTATCAGCAGTTTCTTGATGTTGTGACGGAGTGGAGAAACAATGGCATTGCAGAAGATTTTAGATGTAGAGGAAGGGTTGATCCTATTGTTGGAGATTCATTAATGCTTCAACATGCTGCTGAGGTTTATACGATAGAGGTGTTTGTAAGATTTCAGGAGCTGTATATCAAGATGTTATCTTATAATCACTTGCAGACGAGTAGCGATAATGGTGTTTATGAATATCAGGTTTGGCGTACCAAACTTGATTTGTTTCGACACGTAGTTCGTTTTGATGAGAATGAGTATACAGTGAGCTGCACTTGTAATCTTTTTTCTGAGGCTGGGTTGTTATGCTCGCATGCTCTTCGTGTGCTAAATCTGAATAATTACTCGGTACGTATTTATTGCAACTTCAGAGTTTTTTTTTTTTATGTAATATGGTTGATCTGATATTAGTTGCTAGTTGATATGATATTAGTTGCTAGTTGATCTGATATGTTTAACTTTATATTCTTGATCTGATATCTATTTTCTGGTGATCTGATGTCAAGTATTCGCTGATCTGATGTCTATAGAATCCTGATCTGATCTCCCTTTTTAAGTATGTTTTAGTTCTACTGTGTGATTTCTTTTATATTCTTGATCTGATGTCTATTGTCTGTTGATCTGATATCTATTGCCTTTTTAAGTATTTTTTTTTTTTATGTAATGTGGTTGATCTGATATTAGTTGCTAGTTGATATGATATTAGTTGCTAGTTGATCTGATATGTTTAACTTTATATATGTTATATACTGTAGAGAATCCCTGAGAAGTATGTATTGAAAAGGTGGACTAAGAGTGCAAGTTGCTGTGATTATTATTCGAAAGAAGATTGTTTGTTGCCATCAAGTAGCATTGAGAAACATTCAGATTCTGTTTGGAGAGTTGAAGCAAGCAGAAAATATTTGGATTTAATTAGACATGCACAGTCTAGTTCTGTTGCACGTTCTATTCTTGACAGACACTTCAATTTGGCTAGAGATTCTATTAAATCAGAGGTTGGTCCATCCTATGTTGGTGAAAAAGCAGAAGGTTCAAACATTGCTGAAATTAGAGATCCGAAGAGAAGAAGAGAAAAGGGTGTTAGAAACATTCGTCCAAAAAGCGTTGTGGAGAAAATGTGCAATAGGGCAAGAGGGAAGAAGAAGAAAGCAGAAGCATTTGCATTGCGTACTAGAGAACGGGTCGCATCAATGGGGATTGAAAATCCTGTTGTTGATGGTAATTTTGTAAATCCTGTTGTGGAGAAGTTGTAGTTGTAGTTGTAGTTTATATGAATTCTTTTTTTTAGTTGATACAAAACATTAAAAGACTTGCTGTACTTAGTTGTTTCATTACAAAGTCTAGAAGATATCAGATCACAGAAATATAGACATCAGATCAGAGTGTTACAGACATCAGATCACATGTGTATAGAGATCAGATTAGAGGAATGTAGTCATCGGATAAGAGGAATATATACATCAGATCAGAATTATAACGACATCAGAACAACAGGAAACAGATATCAGATCAAATGAATACAAACATCAGATCACAAGCTATTGAAAGGAATTATTTATCTGAAATAAACAGACATCAGATCAGAAAATAAAAATATCAGATCAACATATAAAAGATATCAGATCAGAATTATATGGAGATCAGATCAGAGTAATATAGATATCAGATCAATAATGCGATACTATATTAGGTGTTAGTTGTTAGTTGATACATTATTGTGTTCAGAGTAAGCGTACAACTTCCTGCCACTTCTGAAAAACAACTCCCGCCAAGGTACAACACTTCATCACTTCATTCAATTTCCTCAACCACTTATTAATAGTTTCAACTACATTCATATTAATTGCCCAACCAACCTTGTACTTTCAACATAAACTCTTTCAAAAATTCTACTATAAACAAGACCCATGTCTGGCAACGTCCATACAACATTTCCTCTGCTTTTCTTCTTCCCTTGCAAAAAAACCAAGCCCAAAATTTCCTCCACTACTGTAGTCATCGGATAAGAGTTCAGATTACAGTTTTGCTGTAGTTTTTGCTCTCTTGTATGATATGTATTTTTCCACCACTACTGAAGGTATTTCTCGACAATACACTCGGGAGTTTGAGAAGGAAAAGTACATGTCATACAAGTAGCAAAAACTACATGAAAAGCGGTTTCCAGAAGAAGAAGGAGCAAAAGATTTTGTGAAAGCTTTTCTCTGAATTTTATTATCAAAACTACTTACAACTGTTTCTGTACAAGTATATATATACCAAGACTAATAACCGCTTCAAACTGTTTCTGTACAGATCTCAGGAAACGCGACATCAGATCAGATGCCGCGCACATCAGATCAACCACAAGCTGAGATCAGATCATTTCTGGTGCAGATCTCAGGAAGCGCGACATCAGATCAGATGCCGTGCACATCAGACCAGCCGCAAGCTGAGATCAGATCATTTCTGCAGTTTCAGAATATCTAAGAAAAAACTGTACATTTTCATTTAGAATCAATATTGTCCTATAAGACTAGACTCTAGTACTTTTTACAATTTTGTACTATAAAACTCCTCAATTTTGGATTTGACCTCATCCTTCATTGTATTTGTTTGAGAAGCCAGTATATTATAAGAATACTTGACCCTAAGAATCTGTAGAGCCTTGTTGAGAGCAGCTTTGCTCTTGCGTGCTTCTCTTGTGAGCTCTGTATCCCAAGTATGAGTTGTTTGTCCTTTGTAGAGCTCCATGTGTCTCATTGTAAGAATGCCACAATCATTGGAGTTCTTGTTATCTTGCCAGTCCAGTTTTGGATACTCCACTTTATATTCTTTGGGATTTCCAAAAATTTTTTCTGCTGATGTCCCTTTTATTATCTCAACAATATACCGCAGCTGCATTAATGAAGAAAACATATATATCAGACTATTGAAAAGATGATATCAGATTAGTGTAAAACATTATCAGATCAATGTAAAAAATACATCAGATCAAGGGAAAGAATACATCAGATCATGGGAAAGAAGATATCAGATTAGTGTAAAACCATATCAGATCAGTGTAAAAAAGACATCAGATCATCGGAAAGAAGACATCAGATCAAGGTAAAGAATATATCAGATCAAGGTAAAGAAGATATCAGATCAAGGGAAAGAATACATCAGATCATGGGAAAGAAGATATCAGATTAGTGTAAAATCATATCAGATCAGTGTAAAAAAGACATCAGATCATCGGAAAGAAGACATCAGATCAAGGTAAAGAATATATCAGATCAAGGTAAAGAAGATATCAGATCAAGGGACATGTACTTACCATAAGTTCGGGAATTACAGTGTACCAAGTGTTTTCTGGGATTTTGTTATTAAGTACGACTACTTTTCTCGCCGTTGCATTTATACACAAAGTATAGTAATGATCATGCTGTAATATTGGGATAAAGATCTGCACAAAGTATAATACTAATTAGAAGTTGATATTTTTATATATTGAATTCACTGAATAGAGGAATTAAAATTGCACTTACCATTTTTACATTTAATGTGTCCATGTTTCTTTTGGCTTTTGTGACATCTTCTATGAATTGATCTTTCATGTTGTCCAGAATCTCTGGTTTAACCTCATAGTGAGGAAATGCTGGTTTTGGTATTGTGATGCCTAACTTCTTGGAAGCATCATGTTTTTTCTTTAAATTGTTGTAATCATCCATTGAATCAACGAACTTCAGACGTTGTTCTTTTGTATCTTCCATTATTGCAAACTGAAAACATAATGAATTTAATTCATATCAGATGGAATAACATGTATATATTTTTGAAAATGAATTTCATATTAAAATTATAAGGGATTCATATCTTACACAAAATTGTTCAGATATGAACAGCCTTGTTGGATCTTTGAAGTTCATATGTGTGATCCATGCATTTAGTACCGAATTTGTTATCCATACTCCTGGAAGCATGGATAGGAAGTCCGATCGATCCATTAATGTAAATTTTCCATCGGAGTAGAGTACTTCTCTGTATGCGTAAATCAAAATAATGTTAACAAAAGTATGTTGAAATCAGATATAACAGCATATAATAGAAATCAGATCACAAAATGTAAACAGCAGGTCAGCATATAACAGATATCAGATCAATTTATCCAACAGATATCAGATGACAAGACAGTAGATATCAGATCAGAAGACTATAGACATCAGATCAGAAGAATATTTATATCAGATCAGAGGACTATAGACATCAGATCATAAGACTATTTATATCAGATCAATAATATAAAAAAAATCATACATTTTTTAGAACGAATCAAATCATGCATTTTACACATATCATATCAAAAGACAGTAGGCATCACATCATTGGATATTAGATATCAGATCAAAAAGGCAAGATTAGAACTTACTGCTGATTGATTTTATTTTCTTTTGTCCCTGTTAGGTAAGCATAATCAGTGAACAGTTTCTCTCTCCTTGAGATCATCAAAAATGTTTTAGGCTTCTTGAGCCAAAATTCTGATCTCAAACGTACAGGGAGTTGTCTATCTCGATGTCTTGAGTTTGGTGACAAGATGACATCTTCCTCAGCATTGTCTGGCTCTTCATTGATCATGCTGGAAATAAAGTTCATATCAGTAGATATAACATATCAAATTATTCAATTAAAGATATCATATCAGATTGTAGTGTGTTTTTACTTACGTTTTGAGCTCTGCTATGTCTTGATTATCTTTTGAAGTCATGGCTTGTTTTGGAGGTTGATCTGCTTCTGAAATCATTGCATTGAGGTTTGTAGCAAGCAGTACTGCATCCTCCATCATTCTTTCAATATTTATATCTTGTAGAGAAGCTTTCCCTTTCTCATTCTCTTTCTCTTTGGTAGCTTCTGTTTCTTCAGGCTTCTCTTCCTCCCTATCTTTTTCTTTTTCATTCTTCTTGTTTCCACTCTCTGCATCTACATCCAGTTTTTCATTCTCCTTTCGTAACATTCTATACACCAATTGCTTTGCAATTGGATCTTCCTTAAGCTTTGTTCTGCTCTCTTCCATTTCCATTTCTTTTGGTTCAACTTCTTTTTGTTCCAGGGTTATTGGAGAGATATGTGGTGTCTGAGGTTCTTTTTCCTTTTGCTCCACCACATTTTCTTGTGTTTGTTCTCCTTCTGCTTCATGAATGCTGTCTCCTGAAGGTGTTATGAGGTTGAAATTTGGCATATCCATATCATCTTCGAAGCGTACAGTGGCGGATTTCTTCTGCATTTTGTTGTAATCCTCTTGTAGTTTATCCGCAATTTCGGCACATGCCGCATAGAACCTTGCATCCTGTGATGGTGTTGGTTCATTTTCTTCGGTTACGGATTTTGAGGATTGACCTTGTTGCTCAGGAGTTGTATTTTTCTCCCTCAAGTCACGGATAATCCCCTCCACTGTGCTTGTTATTGTGGCAAATGCTGCAGCACCTTCTGGATTGTTTGCTGCCCCAACATTGTGCCATGCTTTGATGAAAGCCATCATGGACTTTGCCAAATCAACCACTGTTTGAGTCATTTCATCAGCATTTTCAAAATCCTGTTGCGGAAGATAATTGTTATAGTTAGATTGTTTCATATTAGTATAAAAAAGATAAATCAGATTACGGTAAAATAGACATCAGATCAGCATATAATACATATCAGATCAGAACTATGAAAGAAAGTATACTACAGAACGAAAACATAATTAAAAAATGGGTGATTAAAGAATCATTATAGAGACATCAGATCATGAAAAAACAGATATCAGATCATAATATAACACATATCAGATCACAACTATAAAAGAAAGCATACTATAGAAATGAAATGTACTTAACAATCGGACATCAGATCAAAAAAAAAAAAAATACATCAGATCATCAAATGAAAGATATCAGATCAGAGAGTTTACCTTGCTTTTTGATGTGGTTGGAGCTTGTTTTGATTTGCTAGGCTTTTCAGATGCATGTGCATGTTGTTGTTTTTCCACATGCACCTCGGCTGTAGCCCTTTCTCTTATCCAGCCTTGACCATGTCCTCCCTTTTTCTCTTCGAGTTTTGCTCTTTCAAAGAGTTGAGTCTGACTCCAGTTTGTGAATGTTGGTAGGTTTCTTGGAATATCTTTGTGAATTCCATACACAACCCTATCAACATAGAATAGCTGAAGAAAATATGTTAGTTGTGAGTTAAGAAAATAAAATTTTTAGCAAAGCATTTCACAAACTAAAAAAAACATCAGATCAAGATAATACCCACATCAGATCAGCATATAACATACATCAGATCTCAATAATACCCACATCAGATCAGTAATTTTGATAGAAAATTATTTGAAACAAATAAAACAAAATTAAAAGTATATAACAGACATCAGATCAACAGGAAACAAATATCAGATTATATGAATACAAACATCAGATCACAAGTTATTGAAAGGAAATATTTAACTGAACTAAAACAGACATCAGATCAGAAAATATACACATCAGATCAACATATAAAAGACATCAGATCACAACAATACAGACATCAGATCAGTAATCAAATGAATACAGAAAAGAAAGATGAGAGACTTACAATCAGAAAAGAGAGTGGTCCATTGTAGGCTGTTGATGTTGTGCCATCTTTGTGGAAATACTTCTCTTGGCATTCCACTAAGGCCCTGAATGTGTAGCTACACCAGTTCAGCTGCCTTATTTGATCAATGCTGTTCAGGGATTTGAGGAGCCGATATCTGATGTTGTTGATGCTCCCATGATGGTAAAGAAACGTGGTGGCCAGGTAGATAAGGAAATCCTGGACGAAGTTGATGTCACTGTAATCCTGATGGTTGACAATGTACTACTCAAGCTGCTTGATGGTCGGTCTTTTTGTGGGTGGCATGCCAAATCTTTGACAGTATTGTTCGACATGCTGCTCATAATCTTCACCCTTTGACTCAGCAGCTGTGTATTCTTCAACTTCAATTGGACCTCTTGGGAAGCCAAGAACCAATTCCACATCTTCTTCAGCAATGGGAATAACTGTATCTTGCTCCAGCTCCAGCCTCAACTTGATACAGTTGAATTTTTTGAGCAGGTATTGTCCCAGTTTGTTTGGCATCCTGGTGTAGTTGATACTGAGGAAGCTGCCAAAGCCTATATCCCTCACAGCATTTCTTTGTGGTTCTGAGAGTCTAGAAACCACGAAACTTATACCGTTTGGAGATGTACTGCAACTGAATCTTTTGTTCATCTCATCATCACCATCATCATCATCATCTTTTTTCTGTTTTTTTGTGATGTGGACATCCACATCGCCCTGTTTCTTTTCCTTATTGACCATAACATTGGTCTTTTTCTGTTGTTGCTTCTGCTGCAGATCCTTCTTCTGCAATTGTTGAAGAATTTCTTCATTTGTCTTCTTCTTCTTTAGAGGTAGTTTCATCCTTTTACTTGTTTGCTCCTTTTGGGATGGTTGAACTACTTCCTGTTCTTTTCTTTTCTTTTCTGATTTACGTTTGTAGGTATGTTGTAACGACTTGCTAGGGGTTTCTTGAAAATCTGAACTCTCATCTTGTGCTTGAATAACTTGTTTATCTTGGTTGGTTTTATCAGCCATTATGTTTAAATTGTTGTTTCCTGTAATATGTCAGTAAGAGTATGTAAGCAAAAATAAGTTGATATCATATTAGAAGAAAGCAGATATCAGATCAGCAGATATAAGACATCAGATCGCAACATGAACACATCAGATCAGCATATGGCAGACACCAGATCACGAAAACACAGAGATCAGATCAACTGAATACAAACATCAGATCAAGCAAAAACACACATCAGATCAACTTAATTCTCACATCAGATCAACACAAAATGGACATCAGATCACTATTTTATAAGAAAAACATTTCACAGAAAGAAAACAAATTGAACAAATAAATCAAATCAGGATATAACTTATATCAGATCAAAGAAAATGAAGACATCAGATCAACTAAATACATACATCAGATCAAAACAAAACAGATATCAGATCAAAATAATACAGTCAACAGATTAGTAATTTTGATAGAAACTTTTTTCAAAGAACTAAAACAAAATTAAAAGCATATAAGAGACATCAGGTCAATTGAAAATATATATCAGACAAAAAGAATACAGACATCAGGTCACAAAATATTGAAGGCAAATATTTCAATGAACTAAAATAGACATCATATTACGATAATACAGAGATCAGAGCAACATATAATATACATCAGATCAACGAACCCTAATTATATCAGATAGAAAAATTAAAAGCATAAACAGACATCAGATCAATCGAAAACATATATCAGATTAAAACAATACAGACATCAGAACCCTAATTATTCAAAGAAAATAACGGTTATAAAATTAGGTTTTTGTACCTGTAGATAAATGTCGAAGCAGGAAAAACGTTGGTTTGAGAAAAACGGCAAGTTTTTCGTCCGATTTGGAGACTTTTTTTAGCGTTTGAGTTGAACAGCAAGCTTTTTCTTCGCGCAGATGATGGCTATGGTGTTTTCTGAACCGGAAGAAGAGCAGAAAATCGAAATGCAGTGATCTCTGAACGTATTTGAGGTTAGAAATTTAGATCTGATGTTGTTAATGGAACGATGAAGATCGTGGGGATGAAATCGGTTTGAGAGCCACGAAGGAAAGAAGGGTTTTGGGTTTTCAGTTTCAGAGCGGGAGAAAGGAAGGAAGGGTTTTGGGATTTAATTAAGTCGCGCTTCAAAAGCGCGCTACAGTGCTTTCCTTTTTTTTGTTATTTTTTGCTATTCTTTTATTTTATTGTATGATTTCTTTTTATATTCTTGATCTGATATCTATTGTCTTTTAATCTGATGTATATTATTCTCTGATCTGATGTCTATACAATCATGATCTGATCTCCCTTGTTAACTATGTTTTAGTTCTACTATATGATTTCTTCTATTTTCTTGATCTGATATCTATTGTCTGTTGATCTGATGTCTATTATTCTCTGATCTGATGTCTATACAATCATGATCTGATCTCACTTGTTAACTATGTTTTAATTCTACTATATGATTTCTTCTATTTTCTTGATCTGATATCTATTGTCTGTTGATCTGATGTCTATTATTCTCTGATCTGATGTCTATACAATCATGATCTGATCTCCCTTGTTAACTATGTTTTAGTTCTACTATATGATTTCTTCTATTTTCTTGATCTGATATCTATTGTCTGTTGATCTGATGTCTATTATTCTCTGATCTGATGTCTATACAATCATGATCTGATCTCACTTGTTAACTATGTTTTAATTCTACTATATGATTTCTTCTATTTTCTTGATCTGATGTCTATTATTCTATGATCTGATGTCTATACAATCATGATCTGATCTTCCTTGTTAACTATGTTTTAGTTCTACTATATGATTTCTTCTATTTTCTTGATCTGATATCTATTGTCTGTTGATCTGATGTATATTATTCGCTGATCTGATGTCTATATAATCCTGATGTGATCTCCCTTGTTAAGTATTTTTTTTTTAAAAAGGCAGTGCGTCAAAAAAAAAAAAAAAACTGTAGCGCGCAACTGTAGCGCGTTACTGTAGCGCGCAACTATAGCGCGTTACTGTAGCGCGCTACAGTAGGTAGGAGTAAAATTCATCCTACTCCTATAGCCCCACCGTAAACGGACTCATCAGTGATTCATCCTCCTTTTCAATCTATTAAAATTAATACTAAAGAAGGCGAAATAATAGCTTCTCCCTTTAAAAAAGGAAAAGATAATAAAGAAGCGGTTGATTCTGAAGATATTAAAAAGGTTTATCAACAGAATAATTATTCTAATCAGATATTACAAACAATAGCTCAACAAGTTGATTTAATTTCAGTAAAATTGGATAATAAAATTAGTAATTTTCCTAATGAAATATCCAAACCCTTAGTTTCTCCTTCCCTTCCTAGAGAATTTGAAAGAGAAATTTCTTTAGTTCAACGTATTAATTTAGCAATTGAAGGTAATACTAATACTCCGTCCTCTTCTTCTGCTTTAAGTCAGATAGAAAGACAATTTAGTGGTCTTCGAATAAATGCTATTAATCGTACTGCTCCTCGTGAAGAGTCCTCTAGCAGCTCACATAATTCTGAATCTGAACAGGAAAATGATGAAATTGATAATATAGAAGATATAGAAAACCAATTTTATGAAACTACTCCCCCTTTAGAACTTAATCGTATATCTAGACGTCCATATAGAAGGTCATACCGTACTAATAAATGGTCTAATCGAGATGTAATGAATTATCATAGTAGACCTACTCCTCCAGATATTCAGTTTGAAGAAAGAAATAGGTTTACTACTAAATCTTATGATGGTAGTGCCATATATGAATGGAATATAGATGGCAAATCAGAATATGAAATCACTAATACTTTGCATGAAATGGGAACTGCAAAACTTGCATATAAGTCTAAATATCCTCAGATGACTGAAAGGCAAATTGCTTCCTGTTTTGTTTCTGGATTTACTGGTCAGTTAAAAAACTGGTGGGATAATATGTTTACTCCAGCTCAACGAATGGAAATTTTGACTCATCAAACTGTTGTTCATCACGAAGTCACTATTAATGATGAAGTAGTTAGAACTACTGATTATGAATCTGATGGTGCTAGCTATTTAATTTATGCTCTTTCTATGCATTTTGTTGGTAATCCAAGAGAAGAATTAACTAGTTTAAAGATTTCGTTGACTAATCTTAAATGTCCTTTGTTTAAAGATTATTTTTGGTATAAGACTACTTTTCTTACTAATGTGTTACGCAGACCAGATTGTAATCAATCTTTTTGGAAAGAGAAATTTATTACTGGTCTACCTCCTTTATTTTCACAAAAGTTAATTACCAGTTTAATGAAAGAAATGGGTACGGAAAATTTGGATTTATCTAATATTACTTATGGTTAATTGTTTGCTTTCCTTAAAAAAGAAGCTTTATCAATTTGTCAAGATTTTAAATTACAGAGAAGGTATGGTCTTGAAAAAGAGGAATTGGGGTCCTTCTGTCAAGCATTTGGCATAGCAAGTCCTCATCCGCCCTCTACACAAGAAAAAAGATCTAAAAAGGTTAGCCAGTATCATCCTAGTAAAAATAAATATAATAAGTATAAACGAAAACATAAATATAATCCTGATTGGTCTAATAAAAATGACTTTTATAGAAAAAAGAAATATAAAAGAGGTAAAAAATCTGTTAAATGTTATAAATGTGGTAAGTTAGGTCATATAGCTCCTAATTGTAAATTAGAGAAAAATATTAATGTTTTATTTTCTGAAGAATCTGAATTAAAGAATAAATTAATGTCTATTTTAATTAATTCTGAAAAAGAAGAAGAAGATAATTATTATTCCTCTGATTCATCTAGTTTTTCAGATAATGATGATTTTTGTGAATGTAAAAAGACAATTAATATGATGAATAATTCTAATAAAAATAGTCTAAATAAAGAATTATTATTTGATATAATAAAAGATATAAAAGATGATAATGTGAGAAAAGATTACTTAGAAAAATTAAAAACTTTAGTTTTACAAGAGAATAATCATATGTTTGATATAAAAGAACCATTTAGTCTAAATAGTTTAATAGATAAATATAAGCATGAAGATAATTTTGGATTTCGACGAAGTAGTAATATTAAAGAAGAAATAAAATTACTTAAAGACGAAATTAGAGAAATTAATCATCAATTAAATGAATTAAAATTAAAAGATTTAGAATTATAAGCAAAAATATTATTAAAGGATCAGTCTAATATAGCGTCTACATCTGGCATAATAAAAGATGATGAAATTAATATAGCTGACGATATTCCTGACGATAAAAATTTCTTAAATTTAATTAATAGAGTAAAAATTGAAAAATGGTATGTTTTAGTAACAATAGGTGTTGAGGATTGGACAACGACTTGTGTAGCCATGCTTGATAGTGGCGCCGATCAATCCTGCATCAGTCGAGGTATAATTCCAGATAAGTATTTATCAAAAACTAAAGAAAAATTGTATGCTGCTAATGGATTAGAAATTGATATTTATGCTGAATTAAATAATGGTTATATTTGTAATAATGGATACTGTTTTAAACATTCTTTTCTAATACTTGAAAATTTTACTACTGATGTGGTTTTAGGCAATCCTTTTCTATATCAGATTACTCCGTTTACTAAACACACTGATCATATTTTTGTTAATCTTTTAGGAAATGAATTAGTGTTTCCTTTTATTAATCCTATACAGAAAAAAGAGTTAGAATTACTGCAGACTAATTCCATATATAAACAAATCTGTTTAATGAATAAGAAAAAGAAAAGTTTAATGTTTTTAAAAACAGAATTAGATTTTACTAAAATAGAAGAACAATTAAGAAAGGACGATGTTAAATTAAAAATTGCTAATTTAGAACAGAAATTCCAAACATTAGTTTGTTCAGAACATCCTAATGCATTTTGGAATAGGAAAAAGCATGTAGTATCATTACCTTATATAAAAGAGTTTAATGAAAGAGACATTCCGACTAAGGCTAGACCCATTCAAATGAATGAGGAATTACTTAATTTTTGTAAACAAGAAATTCAGAGTTTAATGGATAAAAAATTAATCAGGAAATCACAATCTCCTTGGAGTTGTGCAGCATTTTATGTGAATAATCAGGCTGAAAAGGAACGCGGTGTTCCTCGATTAGTAATTAATTATAAACCTTTAAATAAGGTTTTACAATGGATTAGATATTCGATCCCTAATAAAAAAGATTTATTAAAGCGACTTCATAGTGCTAAAGTCTTTTCAAAATTTGATTTGAAATCCGGATATTGGCAAATACAGATTAATGAAAAGGATAGATATAAAACAGCTTTTACTGTTCCTTTTGGGCATTACGAATGGAACGTTATGCCCTTTGGATTAAAAAATGCTCCTTCTGAATTTCAACGTATAATGAATGATATTTTTAATGATTATTCTAATTTTGTGATTGTCTATATTGATGATATTTTAGTATTTTCGGATAATGTTCATCAGCACTTTAAACATCTTAATCTTATGTTACATGTTATTCAGACTAATGGTTTAGTAATTTCAGCTAAAAAGATGAAATTATTTCAGACTAAAATAAGATTTTTAGGTCATGATATACATCAAGGTAAAATGAGACCAATTCAAAGAACAATTGAATTTGCTAGTAAATTTCCAGATGAAATAAGGGATAAAAATCAATTACAACGCTTTCTTGGTTGTTTAAATTATATTGCAGAATTCTTTCCTAATTTGAGAACCATGTGTGGTCCTTTGTATGAGAGACTACAGAAAAATCCTCCTGCTTGGACAGAGATTCATACTAATTTAATTAAACAAATTAAAGAAAAAATAAAAACCCTTCCTTGTTTAGGCATTCCTCATCCAGATGCATTCATGATCATTGAGACCGATGCATCAGATATAGGATATGGAGGCATTCTTAAACAAAAATTGCATTCATCTGCATCCTCTGTATCCGAAGAGCTAGTTAGATATCATTCGGGCATATGGGCAGGGCCACAGAAAAATTATTCTACTGTGAAAAAAGAGATTTTATCAATTGTTTTGTGCATTTCTAAATTTCAAGATGACTTGTATAATAAAAAGTTTTTATTACGAGTTGACTGTAAGTCAGCTAAAGAAATTTTGCAAAAAGATGTGAAAAATCTGGTTTCTAAACAAATTTTTGCCAGATGGCAAGCTATACTTTCTGTTTTCGATTTTGATATTGAATTCATTAAAGGCGATGATAATTCTCTTCCTGACTTCCTTACCCGTGAATTTCTTACAGGTCGTACCAATGTCTAAGGATCCAGGAAAACCAAAAACTCCTGCCGATTATATCATGTCTAATCCTCCCAAACCTTTGACTCCTTCAGTCCCATCTAATGACTTTCCTCCACTTACCTATACTAATGCTGTTTTATCTCCCTCTGCCAGACTTCAAACTACTCCGATTAATGCTTCTGCCTCCTCATCATCTTCCTCGTCTAATGCCGCCCCATACATTCCTAAAACAGAATTTGAATATCTAATGTTGACTCATTATAAAACCACTCCTGCAAATAATGATGTCAAAAATTTCTGTTCTCGACTCTTTCTGCCTAATAATCAATGGCTTACAGATGATATCTGTAAGACTCAAGCTTATTATGAATTAATTCTTGTTGACACTAATTCAGTTGAAATCACTCATTATCCAGATAAAAAAGATAAATCTCGTATTGCTTATTCTAAATTTATAATTCAGAAAATAATGAGTCCTCGTGACTTTCCCTCCATTCATGCAAGAAATTCTTTTTCCATTCCATATATTCCAGACGGGTTTAATTATGCTGATTACATTTTAGCTTTTTATCGGTGTCTTTACTACCGATCGTTTAATCACTCTTGGTTCATTAGTTTTTCCACTACCTTTAATAAAAATGTCCCCATGTGGGTTTATGACTGGTGGAAATTACTAGGTGCCATCCCGGCAATTTTGCCTCCTCAAGCTACTATTGGTTTTCAAACCTACAAGAAAAGATGTAGGTTAGAAGATTATCAAGCTTCCTTCCTGTTTCATGCCGAGTTCCGGGTCCCATATATTATGGCCTGGAGTTTCCAAATCAAGTCTACTCAGCAAGGATACCCCTGCAGTCTCATACGTCAGATCAATGTGAAGTGGTGGGTTCAGTTTAATGAGCAACAGTGCTGTGCTCAAACGGTTAATAAATTCCTTGAAAGTGGTGAAAAATATAAGACAATAATTTCTGAAGTTTCCCGACAAATTCCGGTGACTGACCCAATGACTCCTAAAACACCGGATAAAAGTAAAATTCCTTTACCTAAGAAAATTGTGACTCCTACTCCTCAACAGACTCCTTCTCAAGTTCATCCACAAACTTCTGCATCAACATCTACTATGGCTAATTCCGGACTACAAGATATACCCATTAAGGCTAATTTAATGACGGAACAAGGATTTCAAGAGTATTTGAAAATTTGTCTTCAAGCATATCAAGAAATTCAAAAGGTTAATACTACAGAAAATGACAGAACAGCTACAGCTCGAGAGCAAGACCAGCCCGACAAGCATGTTCTGCCAACTAATTCAACTCATGATGCTGACGACCCATTTGGTGGGCCCTTGGCGCAAGATCCTTTTGATTTCTAATTTGTAATCATGTAATAGATAGGAAATAATTGTACAATGACGTAAGTGCATGCGTCATTCCCTGAATAATTGTTAGGTGACGTAAGTGCGTATGTCATTAGGCACTTACTTTTAATTTGGCTTTAATTTACATTTCATTCCGGACTTCATTTCCGGATTTCATCCTTGTATAATGTACCATCTTTCTGCCTATTTAAAGGCTGTTTCATCAATGGAAGAATCAGAGCGAATTTACAAAACTTTTCTCTATTTTCAAAATCTTTCATCAAGCTTTCAACTATCTTTCAATTTCTTTAATCCTTTCCCGATCTTTAATTTAATCGTAAGTTCTACTTCTGTTAATTTTCTACTCTTACTTTAGATTACCGCCTACTTCACCTTCTTTCTCATCTTCATCTCTTCTGCAACCGATCCTGCTTCATTTTGGTATCAGAGCCTGGATTTTCAAGGAATTTTCAAAGAAAATATTTTCAAACTCTTTTCAAAATTTTTGATTAAATATAAGTTTACAAATCTGAAGGTAAGGGTGAGCATCTGCATTCATCTATAGTTGGTAAGAGGTTGTTTGCATCAGTAAGACCGTTGGTAAGCCTTAGAAGATAGGTGTTCCCGGCTTGATCCCCTTGTTCCATATAGGTCTATGCATCTCTCATTTTTACATTTAGATATGTAAGGTTATATTTAATTAAAATGGCTGAAAAGGTTAGAAGATTTCTCTTTGGAGAATCTAGTTCATCTAGACCTGCATCCATAATGGCATCATCATCTGCATCTTCATCATACTCATCCATTCTTAATTCCCATGAATTAATTCAAGAAGCTCTGCCAAGTAGAAGTATTTCTACTGTATACTCTCAAGGACTACTTGAGTTTAATAAGGCTTATTCAATTAAAATCCATGAGGAGATTCATCCCATGGAAGAGGATAAGAAAACAATTTCTTTATTGACTAATACTGCTATTGCTTATTATTTGTCGCAAGGTTATCGTTTTATGCATTTTGGTTTAATACAAATTGCTTTACATCCGTTAATGAAGCGTGGGGTTGATACTCCTGTCTTCATGGCATTACGTGATGATCGTTTACTTCATTATAATGATTCAATTCTTGCTTTAGTACAGACTAATTTATGTAATGGTACTATACGTTTTAATTGTGCTCCTAATTTTTCTGTCAGTTTAATAGATCCTACTATTATGCAATCTCTGTTGTTAGATATTCATGTTACTAATAAGAAAATGGATCCTAAATCTGATAAATTTGTGTTAATTTATCGTATTTATTTTAAATTAATGAAATCTATTATTCCTGCAGCTTTAAAATTAAAACCTACTAATGAAGGTGATTCTGTGTTAGTCATCGCTGATTCTGATAATACTCAAACACAAACACAAACACCTAGATTATTATCTCGTAATGAAATTACTATTCCTAATGAACTATTAATAGATAGACCGATAATAGCTCAAAGACATCCAGTTAGAACTCAGGCTAATATTGAAGAACTCCCTGATAATAAAATACTTTTAAAATTTGAAAATACTCTGTCTAAGTCTTCTTCTTGCAGGTATCCTTTAGAAACAAGACCCAGGTATTCAGTAGATCTCCCTAGTACGTCCTACGAACCTTCCAGGTATTCATACACTGATCCTAAGGTTAAGTTTACGTCTCCTTTACCCGAAGTTATTCCTGATTCTAGTTCCTCAGTAGGTTCCCCGACTCATTCTCAAATGAAATTTTCTGAAATTAATATGTTAAATAAACCCTTTTCTATAGATAAAGATTTTCTTAATAAAAATTATTTTTCATCAGAAAATAATGAAAAAAGAATATGGTTTGAAAAATTTGATGAACAAATTATTTCCAAATTAAAAGACGAATGGGTTAATGATATACATAAAAAACAGTTTAATTTTCCTTTCTTTCAATGGCTAGATTATTATTTTCAGAAAGAAAAAATAAGTTATAAAAATTTATCTACTATTAATGTTCAGACTAATCTATATAAAAAATGGCAATTATTAGATAATACTATCTTATCAGCGATTCATCCTCCTTTTCAATCTATTAAAATTAATACTAAAGAAGGCGAAATAATAGCTTCTCCCTTTAAAAAAGGAAAAGATAATAAAAAAGCGGTTGATTCTGAAGATATTAAAAAGGTTTATCAACAGAATAATTATTCTAATCAGATATTACAAACAATAGCTCAACAAGTTGATTTAATTTCAGTAAAATTGGATAATAAAATTAGTAATTTTCCTAATGAAATATCCAAACCCTTAGTTTCTCCTTCCCTTCCTAGAGAATTTGAAAGAGAAATTTCTTTAGTTCAACGTATTAATTTAGCAATTGAAGGTAATACTAATACTCCGTCCTCTTCTTCTGCTTTAAGTCAGATAGAAAGACAATTTAGTGGTCTTCGAATAAATGCTATTAATCGTACTGCTCCTCGTGAAGAGTCCTCTAGCAGCTCACATAATTCTGAATCTGAACAGGAAAATGATGAAATTGATAATATAGAAGATATAGAAAACCAATTTTATGAAACTACTCCCCCTTTAGAACTTAATCGTATATCTAGACGTCCATATAGAAGGTCATACCGTACTAATAAATGGTCTAATCGAGATGTAATGAATTATCATAGTAGACCTACTCCTCCAGATATTCAGTTTGAAGAAAGAAATAGGTTTACTACTAAATCTTATGATGGTAGTGCCATATATGAATGGAATATAGATGGCAAATCAGAATATGAAATCACTAATACTTTGCATGAAATGGGAACTGCAAAACTTGCATATAAGTCTAAATATCCTCAGATGACTGAAAGGCAAAATTGCCGGGATGGCACCTAGTAATTTCCACCAGTCATAAACCCACATGGGGACATTTTTATTAAAGGTAGTGGAAAAACTAATGAACCAAGAGTGATTAAACGATCGGTAGTAAAGACACCGATAAAAAGCTAAAATGCTCTGATACCAAAATGAAGCAGGATCGGTTGCAGAAGAGATGAAGATGAGAAAGAAGGTGAAGTAGGCGGTAATCTAAAGTAAGAGTAGAAAATTAACAGAAGTAGAACTTACGATTAAATTAACACAAATTTATCAGATTTAGGATCCATTTTCTTATTAGTAACATGAATATCTAACAACAGAGATTGCATAATAGTAGGATCTATTAAACTGACAGAAAAATTAGGAGCACAATTAAAACGTATAGTACCATTACATAAATTAGTCTGTACTAAAGCAAGAATTGAATCATTATAATGAAGTAAACGATCATCACGTAATGCCATGAAGACAGGAGTATCAACCCCACGCTTCATTAACGGATGTAAAGCAATTTGTATTAAACCAAAATGCATAAAACGATAACCTTGCGACAAATAATAAGCAATAGCAGTATTAGTCAATAAAGAAATTGTTTTCTTATCCTCTTCCATGGGATGAATCTCCTCATGGATTTTAATTGAATAAGCCTTATTAAACTCAAGTAGTCCTTGAGAGTATACAGTAGAAATACTTCTACTTGGCAGAGCTTCTTGAATTAATTCATGGGAATTAAGAATGGATGAGTATGATGAAGATGCAGACGATGATGCCATTATGGATGCAGGTCTAGATGAACTAGATTCTCCAAAGAGAAATCTTCTAACCTTTTCAGCCATTTTAATTAAATCTAACCTTACATATCTAAATGTAAAAATGAGAGATGCATAGACCTATATGGAACAAGGGGATCAAGCCGGGAACACCTATCTTCTAAGGCTTACCAACGGTCTTACTGATGCAAACAACCTCTTACCAACTATAGATGAATGCAGATGCTCACCCTTACCTTCAGATTTGTAAACTTATATTTAATCAAAAATTTTGAAAAGAGTTTGAAAATATTTTCTTTGAAAATTCCTTGAAAATCCAGGCTCTGATACCAAAATGAAGCAGGATCGGTTGCAGAAGAGATGAAGATGAGAAAGAAGGTGAAGTAGGCGGTAATCTAAAGTAAGAGTAGAAAATTAACAGAAGTAGAACTTACGATTAAATTAAAGATTTGAAGTTCATATTTGTGTTATGATGAGTTATTGATGTTTTGGTATATGGAATAGGTAGAATTTTTATTGTGAAGTTCATATTTGTGTTTTGATGAGTTATTGATGTTTTGGTATATGGAATAGGTAGAATTGAGATTTTGAAGTTCATATTTGTGTTTTGATGATTTATTGATGTTTTGGTATATGGAATAGGTAGAATTGTGATTTTGAAGTTCATATTTGTGTTTTGATGAATTATTCATTGATGTTTTGGTATATGGAATAGGTAGAATTGTGAATTTGAAGTTCATATTTGTGTTTTGATGAGTTATATTATGTTTTGTTATATGGAATAGGTAGAATTGTGATTTTGAAGTTCATATTTGTGTTTTGATGAGTTATATTATGTTTTGTTATATGGAATAGGTAGAATTGTGATTTTGAAGTTCATATTTGTGTTTTGATGAGTTATTGATGTTTTGGTAAATGGAATAGATAAAAATTGTGTTTTGAAGTTCATATTTGTGTTTTGATGAGTTATTGATGTTTTGGTATATGGAATAGGTAGAATTGAGATTTTGAAGTTCATATTTGTGTTTTGATGATTTATTGATGTTTTGGTATATGGAATAGGTAGAATTGTGATTTTGAAGTTCATATTTGTGTTTTGATGAATTATTCATTGATGTTTTGGTATATGGAATAGGTAGAATTGTGATTTTGAAGTTCATATTTGTGTTTTTATGAGTTATATTATGTTTTGTTATATGGAATAGGTAGAATTGTGATTTTGAAGTTCATATTTGTGTTTTGATGATTTATGTTATGTTTTGGTATATGGAATAGGTAGAATTGTGATTTTGAAGTTCATATTTGTGTTTTGATGAGTTATTCATTGATGTTTTGGTATATGGAATAGGTAGAATTGTGATTTTGAAGTTCATATTTGTGTTTTGATGAGTTATTGATGTTTTGGTATATGGAATAGGTAGAATTGTGATTTTGAAGTTCATATTTGTGTTTTGATGAGTTATTCATTGATGTTTTGGTATATGGAATAGGTAGAATTGTGATTTTGAAGTTCATATTTGTGTTTTGATGAGTTATATTATGTTTTGTTATATGGAATAGGTAGAATTGTGATTTTGAAGTTCATATTTGTGTTTTGATGAATTATTCAATGATGTTTTGGTATATGGAATAGGTAGATTTGTGATTTTGAAGTTCATATTTGTGTTTTGATGAGTTATTGATGTTTTGGTATATGGAATAGGTAGAATTTTTATTGTGAAGTTCATATTTGTGTTTTGATGAGTTATTGATGTTTTGGTATATGGAATAGGTAGAATTGTGATTTTGAAGTTCATATGTGTGTTTTGATGAATTATTCATTGATGTTTTGGTATATGGAATAGGTAGAATTGTGAATTTGAAGTTCATATTTGTGTTTTGATGAGTTATATTATGTTTTGTTATATGGAATAGGTAGAATTGTGATTTTGAAGTTCATATTTGTGTTTTGATGAGTTATATTATGTTTTCTTATATGGAATAGGTAGAATTGTGATTTTGAAGTTCATATTTGTGTTTTGATGAGTTATTGATGTTTTGGTAAATGGAATAGATAAAAATTGTGTTTTGAAGTTCATATTTGTGTTTTGATGAGTTATTGATGTTTTGGTATATGGAATAGGTAGAATTGAGATTTTGAAGTTCATATTTGTGTTTTGATGATTTATTGATGTTTTGGTATATGGAATAGGTAGAATTGTGATTTTGAAGTTCATATTTGTGTTTTGATGAATTATTCATTGATGTTTTGGTATATGGAATAGGTAGAATTGTGATTTTGAAGTTCATATTTGTGTTTTTATGAGTTATATTATGTTTTGTTATATGGAATAGGTAGAATTGTGATTTTGAAGTTCATATTTGTGTTTTGATGATTTATGTTATGTTTTGGTATATGGAATAGGTAGAATTGTGATTTTGAAGTTCATATTTGTGTTTTGATGAGTTATTCATTGATGTTTTGGTATATGGAATAGGTAGAATTGTGATTTTGAAGTTCATATTTGTGTTTTGATGAGTTATTGATGTTTTGGTATATGGAATAGGTAGAATTGTGATTTTGAAGTTCATATTTGTGTTTTGATGAGTTATTCATTGATGTTTTGGTATATGGAATAGGTAGAATTGTGATTTTGAAGTTCATATTTGTGTTTTGATGAGTTATATTATGTTTTGTTATATGGAATAGGTAGAATTGTGATTTTGAAGTTCATATTTGTGTTTTGATGAATTATTCAATGATGTTTTGGTATATGGAATAGGTAGATTTGTGATTTTGAAGTTCATATTTGTGTTTTGATGAGTTATTGATGTTTTGGTATATGGAATAGGTAGAATTTTTATTGTGAAGTTCATATTTGTGTTTTGATGAGTTATTGATGTTTTGGTATATGGAATAGGTAGAATTGTGATTTTGAAGTTCATATGTGTGTTTTGATGAATTATTCATTGATGTTTTGGTATATGGAATAGGTAGAATTGTGAATTTGAAGTTCATATTTGTGTTTTGATGAGTTATATTATGTTTTGTTATATGGAATAGGTAGAATTGTGATTTTGAAGTTCATATTTGTGTTTTGTTGAGTTATATTATGTTTTGTTATATGGAATAGGTAGAATTGTGATTTTGAAGTTCATATTTGTGTTTTGATGAGTTATTGATGTTTTGGTATATGGAATAGGTAGAATTGTGATTTTGAAGTTCATATTTGTGTTTTGATGAGTTATTGATGTTTTGGTAAATGGAATAGGTAGAATTGTGATTTTGAAGTTCATATTTGTGTTTTGATGAGTTATATTATGTTTTGTTATATGGAATAGGTAGAATTGTGATTTTGAAGTTCATATTTGTGTTTTGATGAGTTATTGATGTTTTGGTATATGGAATAGGTAGATTTGTGATTTTGAAGTTCATATTTGTGTTTTGATGAGTTATTGATGTTTTGGTATATGGAATAGGTAGAATTTTTATTGTGAAGTTCATATTTGTGTTTTGATGAGTTATTGATGTTTTGGAATATGGAATAGGTAGAATTGTGATTTTGAAGTTCATATGTGTGTTTTGATGAATTATTCATTGATGTTTTGGTATATGGAATAGGTAGAATTGTGAATTTGAAGTTCATATTTGTGTTTTGATGAGTTATATTATGTTTTGTTATATGGAATAGGTAGAATTGTGATTTTGAAGTTCATATTTGTGTTTTGATGAGTTATATTATGTTTTGTTATATGGAATAGGTAGATTTGTGATTTTGAAGTTCATATTTGTGTTTTGATGAGTTATTGATGTTTTGGTATATGGAATAGGTAGAATTTTTATTGTGAAGTTCATATTTGTGTTTTGATGAGTTATTGATGTTTTGGTATATGGAATAGGTAGAATTGTGATTTTGAAGTTCATATGTGTGTTTTGATGAATTATTCATTCATGTTTTGGTATATGGAATAGGTAGAATTGTGATTTTGAAGTTCATATTTGTGTTTTGATTAGTTATATTATGTTTTGTTATATGGAATAGGTAGAATTGTGATTTTGAAGTTCATATTTGTGTTTTGATGAGTTATATTATGTTTTGTTATATGGAATAGGTAGAATTGTGATTTTGAAGTTCATATTTGTGTTTTGATGAGTTATTGATGTTTTGGTATATGGAATAGGTAGAATTGTGATTTTGAAGTTCATATTTGTGTTTTGATGAGTTATTGATGTTTTGGTAAATGGAATAGGTAGAATTGTGATTTTGAAGTTCATATTTGTGTTTTGATGAGTTATTGATGTTTTGGTAAATGGAATAGGTAGAATTGTGATTTTGAAGTTCATATTTGTGTTTTGATGAGTTATTCATTGATGTTTTGGTATATGGAATAGGTAGAATTGAGATTTTGAAGTTCATATTTGTGTTTTGATGAGTTATTGATGTTTTGGTATATGGAATAGGTAGAATTATGATTTTGAAGTTCATATTTGTGTTTTGATGAATTATTCATTGATGTTTTGGTATATGGAATAGGTAGAATTGTGATTTTGAAGTTCATATTTGTGTTTTGATGAGTTATTGATGTTTTGGTATATGGAATAGGTAGAATTTTTATTGTGAAGTTCATATTTGTGTTTTGATGAGTTATTGATGTTTTGGTATATGGGATAGGTACAATTGAGATTTTGAAGTTCATATTTGTGTTTTGATGATTTATTGATGTTTTGGTATATGGAATAGGTAGAATTGTGATTTTGAAGTTCATATTTGTGTTTTGATGAATTATTCATTGATGTTTTGGTATATGGAATAGGTAGAATTGTGATTTTGAAGTTCATATTTGTGTTTTGATGAGTTATTCATTGATGTTTTGGTATATGGAATAGGTAGAATTGAGATTTTGAAGTTCATATTTGTGTTTTGATGATTTATTGATGTTTTGGTATATGGAATAGGTAGAATTGTGATTTTGAAGTTCATATTTGTGTTTTGATGAGTTATTGATGTTTTGGTATATGGAATAGATAAAAATTGTGTTTTGAAGTTCATATTTGTGTTTTGATGAGTTATTGATGTTTTGGTATATGGAATAGGTAGAATTGTGATTTTGAAGTTCATATTTGTGTTTTGATGAATTATTCATTGATGTTTTGGTATATGGAATAGGTAGAATTGTGATTTTGAAGTTCATATTTGTGTTTTGATGAGTTATATTATGTTTTGTTATATGGAATAGGTAGAATTGTGATTTTGAAGTTCATATTTGTGTTTTGATGATTTATATTATGTTTTGGTATATGGAATAGGTAGAATTGTGATTTTGAAGTTCATATTTGTGTTTTGATGAGTTATTCATTGATGTTTTGGTATATGGAATAGGTAGAATTGTGATTTTGAAGTTCATATTTGTGTTTTGATGAGTTATTGATGTTTTGGTATATGGAATAGGTAGAATTGTGATTTTGAAGTTCATATTTGTGTTTTGATGAGTTATTCATTGATGTTTTGGTATATGGAATAGGTAGAATTGTGATTTTGAAGTTCATATTTGTGTTTTGATGAGTTATATTATGTTTTGTTATATGGAATAGGTAGAATTGTGATTTTGAAGTTCATATTTGTGTTTTGATGAATTATTCAATGATGTTTTGGTATATGGAATAGGTAGATTTGTGATTTTGAAGTTCATATTTGTGTTTTGATGAGTTATTGATGTTTTGGTATATGGAATAGGTAGAATTTTTATTGTGAAGTTCATATTTGTGTTTTGATGAGTTATTGATGTTTTGGTATATGGAATAGGTAGAATTGTGATTTTGAAGTTCATATGTGTGTTTTGATGAATTATTCATTGATGTTTTGGTATATGGAATAGGTAGAATTGTGAATTTGAAGTTCATATTTGTGTTTTGATGAGTTATATTATGTTTTGTTATATGGAATAGGTAGAATTGTGATTTTGAAGTTCATATTTGTGTTTTGATGAGTTATATTATGTTTTGTTATATGGAATAGGTAGAATTGTGATTTTGAAGTTCATATTTGTGTTTTGATGAGTTATTGATGTTTTGGTATATGGAATAGGTAGAATTGTGATTTTGAAGTTCATATTTGTGTTTTGATGAGTTATTGATGTTTTGGTAAATGGAATAGGTAGAATTGTGATTTTGAAGTTCATATTTGTGTTTTGATGAGTTATATTATGTTTTGTTATATGGAATAGGTAGAATTGTGATTTTGAAGTTCATATTTGTGTTTTGATGAGTTATTGATGTTTTGGTATATGGAATAGGTAGATTTGTGATTTTGAAGTTCATATTTGTGTTTTGATGAGTTATTGATGTTTTGGTATATGGAATAGGTAGAATTTTTATTGTGCAGTTCATATTTGTGTTTTGATGAGTTATTGATGTTTTGGTATATGGAATAGGTAGAATTGTGATTTTGAAGTTCATATGTGTGTTTTGATGAATTATTCATTGATGTTTTGGTATATGGAATAGGTAGAATTGTGAATTTGAAGTTCATATTTGTGTTTTGATGAGTTATATTATGTTTTGTTATATGGAATAGGTAGAATTGTGATTTTGAAGTTCATATTTGTGTTTTGATGAGTTATATTATGTTTTGTTATATGGAATAGGTAGATTTGTGATTTTGAAGTTCATATTTGTGTTTTGATGAGTTATTGATGTTTTGGTATATGGAATAGGTAGAATTTTTATTGTGAAGTTCATATTTGTGTTTTGATGAGTTATTGATGTTTTGGTATATGGAATAGGTAGAATTGTGATTTTGAAGTTCATATGTGTGTTTTGATGAATTATTCATTGATGTTTTGGTATATGGAATAGGTAGAATTGTGATTTTGAAGTTCATATTTGTGTTTTGATTAGTTATATTATGTTTTGTTATATGGAATAGGTAGAATTGTGATTTTGAAGTTCATATTTGTGTTTTGATGAGTTATATTATGTTTTGTTATATGGAATAGGTAGAATTGTGATTTTGAAGTTCATATTTGTGTTTTGATGAGTTTTAACATGCAGAACTCCAAGAAGGGTTCACTACCTTTCAGGCATGGAGTGCATTTGTCTAAGGAGCAGTGTCCTAAGACTGCTGAGGAGATAGATGCCATGAAGGCGGTACCCTATGCTTCTGCAGTGGGTAGCCTCATGTATGCTATGTTGTGCACGAGGCCTGATATTTGCTTTGCCGTTGGCATGGTTAGCAGATATCAGAGTAACCCTGGGAAGGCTCACTGGGAGGCAGTAAAATGCATTCTCAAGTACTTGCGCAGGACGAGAGATTATGTCCTAGTTTATAGAGCGCAGGAGCTTGTACCATTGGGTTATACAGATTCGGACTTTCAAGGAGATATGGACAAGAGTAAGTCTACCTCTGGGTTTGTGTTTACTCTGGGAGGTGGAGCCATAGTATGGAAGAGTGTCAAGCAGAAATGCGTGGCGGACTCTACCATGGAGGCCGAGTACGTTGCCGCTTCAGAGGCAGCGAAAGAGGCTGTATGGCTCAGGAGCTTCCTGATGGACTTAGATGTGGTTCCAGAGTTGCCTAGGTCTATCACAGTTTATTGTGATAACAATGGTGCAGTTGCTAACTCAAGGGAACCACGAGCCCATAAGGCGAGTAAACACATAGAGCGCAAGTACCACCTGATACGAGAGATCGTAAAGAGGGGAGACGTGATCGTGGCCAAGATAGCTTCAGAGGACAACCTTGCAGATCCTTTCACCAAGCCATTGACCCCAAAGGTCTTTGAGAGGCATGTGGAGGGCATGGGAGTCAGATTCTTGAGAGAGCCATGTCAGTGAGCTTAAAGGTGTTTTGGAGATTTCATTATGACAGCAGTGTAATAGCGGGTTGGACAGTTTTTTGTACTTCTTAGCATAGCTTTGAGTATTAGTGGGAGATTGTTAGTTTTGAATACTGAAAAGCTATGGCTTGTATCAAAAACTAATATCCACAGTTGACATATCATTTTGTTTCAGTATAAATATGTTCCTTTATATCATAGAACTAGATAACGGGGTGTCGACAAACACAGTAGGTACCGTTATTGGTTAAAGTATTGATATATAAAAGTATGCTCGTAACCGAGATAGTCTGAACATACTATCGGTATAGGTTATTGTGTGGTTTGGAAATTGGTTTATCTAGACTAGTTTAAATCACACAGATATGCCCGGGGCATATTGAGCACGACCAGTTTGGATAGAATTGACTTGTACTGATCGGCGTAGTCAATTCGGTCCTAGTATTCCGTCTCTCAATCCCGAGATTGGGACGGGCGTGAGGGTTGGGTGTCGTGTGCTTTGATTTGCCAAAGAGTGAGGTCAATTGAGGCCAATACCTCGGTAAGTTGGGTATGCGGTGTTTAGCCTCTTGCGTGCCGTTGCTGGTCGGAGGAATCCACGTACCGGTTCGCCGGGTTGATGGTGCTCCCGAGATGAGCTCGTAAGGTTATTATACTAAACCCGGCCGGTGAACTTTATGTTCGGTATAATAAAAGGTCGAGTGGTACTAATCTCGGAAACCAAGAAGTCGGTGAATTAATTTGTCAGTAAATTGATAAATCGACGAGCACTAGATCTTTAATGTGGGGAGATAGAATAAATAATAATGGCGCGATGTAAAGTCGTTTTCGAGCGGTAGTTCCATAATTGGTCCGTTAGTGGTACGACCGATTATGCGTTTGACTAATCGACAAGGTAAATTAATTAATCCGAAGGGTTTAATTAAATTTGATCGACGAAGTGAATTTAGAAATTAATTCTATTTTGAATTAATTAATTCTAAGGGTTCGATTAAATTAAATTAACAAAGTGGATTAAATAAATTAATTTAAAAGGGTCGATTGGAGTTGATTAGTCGGGAAGACTTAGCGGTCAACGAAAGTCAAATTTAAAGGCCTAACTCGAGAGCCCATTAGGTCTCCAATCGAGCTTCTATAAATAGAAAGCTTTAGCCCTAAGAAATTAGAAGTGTGGCTTGAAAGACAAGAAATTTGTCTTGCAAAGAAAGAAAGGGGTTAGAGAGAGATTTGAACAAAAGATTGAATCTTTCTCGGAGTCACCCGGTCCTTCTTTCTCCCGAAACATTCTCCAACCAAAAGGGGTCCGATTCTTGCTGCTGGTCTTCAATTTTCTCGCCAGTTTTTTTTTGTGGGTTTCCGGATTTGCTGTGCAGTTTTTTTTCCTGCTGCAGTTTTATTTCTTGGCTGGGTTGTTGAGTATTGGTGCGCCGATCCGATTTGTTCTTCACGTTTTGATCTTCTCCATTTTGGTGAGTGATCCGTGGAAGCAAGTTGTGCAGATCGCGACTAAAGCTTCAACCTTTTGTCCGAGTTGTTTTGGTTCTTCGTGCAGCAGTCGGTCGGTGGCAGCAAATTCTGGAAACTCGCGGTGGGCAATTCTATTTAAGCAGCAGGCGGTAGTTTGTTTTATTAAGCAAGCAGCACCCAGTTTTAATTGGACGTGTTCATAGGGTCGTTTGTTTTATTAAGCAGGCAGCACCCAGGTTTAATTGAACATTGTTCATAGTTTTAATTGGACCCAGTTTTTGGTTGATATTTGGAGAATTTTCGGCCAGCCCTTTCTTGGTAATTCTCACCGGCTTAGTTAGCAAATCCCGTTAGATTATTGCCCACCCAATATTCGGGATTTCTAAGGAGAATCGATTGGATTTCTTTTGGAAATCGTAGCAGATTTATTTGGTATTCTTTAATCGAGGGACTTCGCTACAAAAGGTATAATCTTTAAGTTCCGCTTTAATTAAAGATTTAATTTTTTGTGTCCCGATTAATAAATTAAATAAGTATAAGCCTAGATCCGTTCATGGGTAAACTAATTTGAGCCTGAGCTTGGTCGAAAGCTTCCGATTCTGGAATGCATAGCACGAAAGTGAGGTTTTCGATTTAGCCCGGGCTTGTTAAGTTTTCCTTCAAATTGGTATCAGAGCGTTGGTTTCGGTCTTATACTTGTTTGATTTATTACACGGCTTTATTTTGGCATTATTATTTTTGTCGAAATGTTTAAACAGGTGGTTATTGGTTTCCCGGCTATTATGGTAGAAATTTAATTTTCATTCATAAACCCCGGGACATGTCCGGGCTCGTTTTAATTTTTGAATGGAAATTTCTGTAATAGTAATAACCACGAGCTGGAAGCCGTGTAGGATTAGAAAAATCTTGTAGTAGGATTTGATCTAATCATGTCGTCTTTAAATTCCTAGAAAACGCCTTTGTATATAGGAATTTTTGTACTATGACGAAGACGTTATTTTGGGTAACTTATATTCGCGGGTTTTGGTTTATTGTAATTTTGGGTGATTCCTAATTACGGAATAAACTGAGAAAACCCGGGCGAATCGAGAGGAATCCAAATAACGAGTGGGAGCGACACGACGGGAAGTGTCACCGAGGCGTCAAAGAATCAACGATAGAGAAGGCCATAATAGTCGGGAAATTTTTATTTTATTTAATTTCCCGTATTTATGATTTTTTCGTTGATTGTGTGATTTTCGTTTTATTTTGCATGAACGAAATTCAAACCAAAAGTTTTTCAAAAAGGTAATGTGCAATTAACTAAGGTAGATTATTCGCATATTAAAACTCCAACGGTTTTATGGGTGCGAATATCCATAGTTAAGATATTGCATGTTAAAACGTAAAAATCCTCAAACTTAATTACATTCGCAAGTTTTGGTTTAATCGTAATTTTGGGTGTTTCCTAATTACGTGGGGTTTTGGTTTATCGTAATTTTGGGTGATTCCTAATTACGTAGAAAATCGAGAAAACCCAGATTTTGGTTTTTCGTAATTTTTGGGTGATTCCTAATTACGTAGAAAACCGAAATGGAAAACCGAGAAAACTAAGGCGAATTTAAATTATTTTAAAAATCTAAGTGGGAGCGGGTTGGTTAATAGCCCCATGGCCTCCATTACGGGTTCATTGGCGATGTGGTTAAACGGCTTCCCTACGGATGAGTTTTCAATCACAGATATCGCTGGAATGAATTTCTAAAGGGATGACTATAGTGCGTTTAATTGGGAAAAGTTGCGACACCCTCGCTACCGAGGCGCATTAGTACCCTAAGTAACAAACTTAGAAGTCACGTAATGGCATACACTTAGTGTACTGTTTATAGTATCCCTCCTACGAGGTAACGCTATTTTCGTGTACGGCTAAAATTATCGACTATTAATTTCATTGATCATAAGATCGTTGGTCAGATAATGAGATTAATGGACTTTGGTCCTTCTCGAACGAATGTGGATTGGCGTAGACGTTCACCTACGTGACCTGCGTTGATCCCGGTGGGAGAGATGTCGGTAGAAGATTATATTTCTTTTCTGAGGATTTTTCAATATTTTCGAAAAGTATACTGAGACATGTTTTTTTCATTATTTTCAGTTGATATGTCGTTCAACCCGCTAGCTGTCATTCTGAACCAAAACAAACTCACCGGTCCTAATTACATTGATTGGAAACGGAACCTGGACATTGTCCTAACTGCCGAGGGTTATAAGTATGTGCTCACTGAGGAGTGCCCCCCTAAGCCCAGTGAGGATGCCACACCTGAGCAGCGAGAGCCATATACGAGGTGGCAGAAAGCTGATGAGATGACCAGGTGCTACATCTTGGCTTCCATGTCAAGTGTACTGCAGCACCAGCATCAGTTGATGACCTCAGCCTACGATATGATGCTCAACCTCAGGGAGATGTTTGGTCATCAGGGCAGGGCAGCCAGGCAGACAGCTATGAGGAAACTCATGAATGCCAAGATGGCTGAGGGCACTTCAGTGAGAGATCACGTACTAGGCATGATTGGCTACATCAATGAGATTGAGGTATTGGGAGCTGAGATTGATGGGGAAACCCAGGTTGATATCATCCTTCAGAGCTTGCCTCCCAGTTTTGAGCAGTTTCGATTGAACTATAATATGGGGAATCTCTCATATTCACTTTCTGAGCTCATGACTGCATTGGTGTCTGCTGAGAGTCTCTTCGCTGAGAAGAAGCAAGCCTTGGCTACTGTTGGTCCCTCAGGTTCCTCTGCTGGGCCCAAAGCCAGGAAGCAAAAGAGGAAGAGAGGCCAGAAAGCAGGAGCCAGTCATGGACCCAAGGCGGGCATTGCCAAGAAGCAGAAGCCGAGAGGCAAATGTTTCAGATGTGGCAAAGCGGGACATTGGAAGAAGGACTGCCCAAAGCCTCGAGGTACGTGTAAATTTTCCCTAGTCACTGAGACGTGTTTAGCGGCGATTCCCACGGATACTTGGTGTGTGGATTCGGGAGCCACTGATCACGTTTGTAATTCTTTGCAGGGGTTCCAAGTGACCCGGCTGCTTAGAGAGGGAGAGTTGCAGGTCTACCTTGGGGATACTACCAGAGTTTCTGTGGCTGCAGTGGGAGTTATTAGTCTTTACTTTTCAGACTCTATTTTATATTTGAAGGATTGTCTTTATGTACCTAGTTTTCGAAAGAACTTGCTTTCAGTTTCGAAACTTGTTTTGGATGGTTATAAGTGTGTATTTTCTGATGGTTCGGTTTTTTATAAGAAAATGCCAGAAACTTATATGTTCCGGTACATTGGTTGACAATCTGTTTTTAATTAAGACTTACTCCCCAGTTATGTAAAACACAGAAACTAGTAACTCATCACCGAATCATAATAAGAGAAAGGAATCTTCCTCTTTGAATCAGACTTATCTTTGGCACCTGAGACTAGGTCATATCAACCTTAGTAGGATTCAAAGGTTGGTCAAGAGTGGGTCTTTGGACTTACTAGATATTGACAGCTATTCGACCTGTGAGTCCTGCTTGGAGGGTAAAATGACCAAGAGGCCTTTTAAGGCGAAGGGGTATAGGGCCAAGGAGGTTTTAGAGTTGATTCATTCTGACGTGTGTGGACCTATGTCAGTTCAGGCTAGAGGTGGTGAATACCTCTCTAGTGAATTTAGGACCTATTTGTCAGAGGAGGGTATTTAGACCCAGTTGTCTGCACCTGGCACACCCCAGCAGAATAGTGTGGCAGAGAGGAGGAACAGGTCTCTTATGAACATGGTTAGATCGATGATGAGTTACAGTTAGTTGCCTACCTCGTTTTGGGGTTATGCCTTAGATACAGCATGTTTTATCCTCAACCTTGTGCCATCTAAGTCTGTGCCAACGACCCCATTAGAGTTGTGGGATGGGCGCAAGCCTAGCCTGAGACATCTCAGGATTTGGGGTTGTCCAGCACATGTGCTCGAGGCAGATGCAGGCAAGTTAGAGGCGAGATCTAAGGTTATGCTGTTTGTAGGCTACCCCAAAGGAACGAGAGGTGGTTTATTCTATAGTCCTCAGGATCAGAAGGTGGTGGTCAGCACCAATGCCAGATTTCTTGAGGAGGACTATATTTTAGATCACAAGTCAAGCAGCAAGGTAGTATTGGAAGAGCTTAGAAGTCAGTCCACTATTCCAGATGCACACGTACAGGAAGACACACCACAGGAAACTGCACGCACTATCACAGATGATGCTCTTACACAGGCTGCGCCTCGTCGTAGTGGGAGGGCTGTGAGACAGCCCGAGAGGTACATGGGTTTGGGTGAGTCTTCGGACTTTATCCCTGGTGCTCATGAACCAGACCCAGTTAACTACAATGAGGCTCTCCAGGATAAAGATGCAGATTCTTGGCAGAGAGCGATGATTGCTGAGATGGGTTCTATGGACTCAAATCAAGTCTGGGAGCTGGTAGACCTTCCTGATGGGTTTAGGCCTATTGGGTGCAAATGGGTCTACAAGCGAAAGAGAGGATCTGACGGGAGGGTTGAGACCTTCAAGGCTAGGCTTGTGGCGAAAGGGTATACTCAGAAAGAAGGGATCGATTATGAGGAAACTTTTTCCCCGGTAGCTATGCTTAAGTCGATCCGGATTCTCTTGGCCATAGCTGCTCATATGGATTATGAGATATGGCAGATGGACGTCAAGACAGCTTTCCTTAATGGAAGTCTTGAGGAGACCATCTTCATGCAGCAACCAGAGGGCTTCATTGTTAAGGGCCAAGAGCACAAGGTATGCAGGCTTAGGAGGTCCATTTATGGACTTAAGCAAGCATCCAGATCTTGGAACATTCGTTTTGATGAGGTTATCCAGTCCTATGGATTCACTCAGTCTCCGGATGAGCAGTGTGTTTATTGCAGGCGTGATGGTGAGATAGTGGTGTTCCTCGTACTTTATGTAGATGACATTCTTCTTATTGGCAACAGTAAGAAGGTGTTATCAGACGTAAAGGCATGGCTGTCCAGGCAATTCGATATGAAGGATTTGGGAGAGGCTGGACATATCCTTGGGATCAAGATTATTCGAGATCGTAGGAGACGTTCTCTGACTCTCTCACAGGCATCCTACATAGACACGATTCTGGCCCGTTTTAACATGCAGAACTCCAAGAAGGGTTCACTACCTTTCAGGCATGGAGTGCATTTGTCTAAGGAGCAGTGTCCTAAGACTGCTGAGGAGATAGATGCCATGAAGGCGGTACCCTATGCTTCTGCAGTGGGTAGCCTCATGTATGCTATGTTGTGCACGAGGCCTGATATTTGCTTTGCCGTTGGCATGGTTAGCAGATATCAGAGTAACCCTGGGAAGGCTCACTGGGAGGCAGTAAAATGCATTCTCAAGTACTTGCGCAGGACGAGAGATTATGTCCTAGTTTATAGAGCGCAGGAGCTTGTACCATTGGGTTATACAGATTCGGACTTTCAAGGAGATATGGACAAGAGTAAGTCTACCTCTGGGTTTGTGTTTACTCTGGGAGGTGGAGCCATAGTATGGAAGAGTGTCAAGCAGAAATGCGTGGCGGACTCTACCATGGAGGCCGAGTACGTTGCCGCTTCAGAGGCAGCGAAAGAGGCTGTATGGCTCAGGAGCTTCCTGATGGACTTAGATGTGGTTCCAGAGTTGCCTAGGTCTATCACAGTTTATTGTGATAACAATGGTGCAGTTGCTAACTCAAGGGAACCACGAGCCCATAAGGCGAGTAAACACATAGAGCGCAAGTACCACCTGATACGAGAGATCGTAAAGAGGGGAGACGTGATCGTGGCCAAGATAGCTTCAGAGGACAACCTTGCAGATCCTTTCACCAAGCCATTGACCCCAAAGGTCTTTGAGAGGCATGTGGAGGGCATGGGAGTCAGATTCTTGAGAGAGCCATGTCAGTGAGCTTAAAGGTGTTTTGGAGATTTCATTATGACAGCAGTGTAATAGCGGGTTGGACAGTTTTTTGTACTTCTTAGCATAGCTTTGAGTATTAGTGGGAGATTGTTAGTTTTGAATACTGAAAAGCTATGGCTTGTATCAAAAACTAATATCCACAGTTGACATATCATTTTGTTTCAGTATAAATATGTTCCTTTATATCATAGAACTAGATAACGGGGTGTCGACAAACACAGTAGGTACCGTTATTGGTTAAAGTATTGATATATAAAAGTATGCTCGTAACCGAGATAGTCTGAACATACTATCGGTATAGGTTATTGTGTGGTTTGGAAATTGGTTTATCTAGACTAGTTTAAATCACACAGATATGCCCGGGGCATATTGAGCACGACCAGTTTGGATAGAATTGACTTGTACTGATCGGCGTAGTCAATTCGGTCCTAGTATTCCGTCTCTCAATCCCGAGATTGGGACGGGCGTGAGGGTTGGGTGTCGTGTGCTTTGATTTGCCAAAGAGTGAGGTCAATTGAGGCCAATACCTCGGTAAGTTGGGTATGCGGTGTTTAGCCTCTTGCGTGCCGTTGCTGGTCGGAGGAATCCACGTACCGGTTCGCCGGGTTGATGGTGCTCCCGAGATGAGCTCGTAAGGTTATTATACTAAACCCGGCCGGTGAACTTTATGTTCGGTATAATAAAAGGTCGAGTGGTACTAATCTCGGAAACCAAGAAGTCGGTGAATTAATTTGTCAGTAAATTGATAAATCGACGAGCACTAGATCTTTAATGTGGGGAGATAGAATAAATAATAATGGCGCGATGTAAAGTCGTTTTCGAGCGGTAGTTCCATAATTGGTCCGTTAGTGGTACGACCGATTATGCGTTTGACTAATCGACAAGGTAAATTAATTAATCCGAAGGGTTTAATTAAATTTGATCGACGAAGTGAATTTAGAAATTAATTCTATTTTGAATTAATTAATTCTAAGGGTTCGATTAAATTAAATTAACAAAGTGGATTAAATAAATTAATTTAAAAGGGTCGATTGGAGTTGATTAGTCGGGAAGACTTAGCGGTCAACGAAAGTCAAATTTAAAGGCCTAACTCGAGAGCCCATTAGGTCTCCAATCGAGCTTCTATAAATAGAAAGCTTTAGCCCTAAGAAATTAGAAGTGTGGCTTGAAAGACAAGAAATTTGTCTTGCAAAGAAAGAAAGGGGTTAGAGAGAGATTTGAACAAAAGATTGAATCTTTCTCGGAGTCACCCGGTCCTTCTTTCTCCCGAAACATTCTCCAACCAAAAGGGGTCCGATTCTTGCTGCTGGTCTTCAATTTTCTCGCCAGTTTTTTTTTGTGGGTTTCCGGATTTGCTGTGCAGTTTTTTTTCCTGCTGCAGTTTTATTTCTTGGCTGGGTTGTTGAGTATTGGTGCGCCGATCCGATTTGTTCTTCACGTTTTGATCTTCTCCATTTTGGTGAGTGATCCGTGGAAGCAAGTTGTGCAGATCGCGACTAAAGCTTCAACCTTTTGTCCGAGTTGTTTTGGTTCTTCGTGCAGCAGTCGGTCGGTGGCAGCAAATTCTGGAAACTCGCGGTGGGCAATTCTATTTAAGCAGCAGGCGGTAGTTTGTTTTATTAAGCAAGCAGCACCCAGTTTTAATTGGACGTGTTCATAGGGTCGTTTGTTTTATTAAGCAGGCAGCACCCAGGTTTAATTGAACATTGTTCATAGTTTTAATTGGACCCAGTTTTTGGTTGATATTTGGAGAATTTTCGGCCAGCCCTTTCTTGGTAATTCTCACCGGCTTAGTTAGCAAATCCCGTTAGATTATTGCCCACCCAATATTCGGGATTTCTAAGGAGAATCGATTGGATTTCTTTTGGAAATCGTAGCAGATTTATTTGGTATTCTTTAATCGAGGGACTTCGCTACAAAAGGTATAATCTTTAAGTTCCGCTTTAATTAAAGATTTAATTTTTTGTGTCCCGATTAATAAATTAAATAAGTATAAGCCTAGATCCGTTCATGGGTAAACTAATTTGAGCCTGAGCTTGGTCGAAAGCTTCCGATTCTGGAATGCATAGCACGAAAGTGAGGTTTTCGATTTAGCCCGGGCTTGTTAAGTTTTCCTTCAATTGATGTTTTGGTATATGGAATAGGTAGAATTGTGATTTTGAAGTTCATATTTGTGTTTTGATGAGTTATTGATGTTTTGGTAAATGGAATAGGTAGAATTGTGATTTTGAAGTTCATATTTGTGTTTTGATGAGTTATTGATGTTTTGGTAAATGGAATAGGTAGAATTGTGATTTTGAAGTTCATATTTGTGTTTTGATGAGTTATTCATTGATGTTTTGGTATATGGAATAGGTAGAATTGAGATTTTGAAGTTCATATTTGTGTTTTGATGAGTTATTGATGTTTTGGTATATGGAATAGGTAGAATTATGATTTTGAAGTTCATATTTGTGTTTTGATGAATTATTCATTGATGTTTTGGTATATGGAATAGGTAGAATTGTGATTTTGAAGTTCATATTTGTGTTTTGATGAGTTATTGATGTTTTGGTATATGGAATAGGTAGAATTTTTATTGTGAAGTTCATATTTGTGTTTTGATGAGTTATTGATGTTTTGGTATATGGGATAGGTACAATTGAGATTTTGAAGTTCATATTTGTGTTTTGATGATTTATTGATGTTTTGGTATATGGAATAGGTAGAATTGTGATTTTGAAGTTCATATTTGTGTTTTGATGAATTATTCATTGATGTTTTGGTATATGGAATAGGTAGAATTGTGATTTTGAAGTTCATATTTGTGTTTTGATGAGTTATTCATTGATGTTTTGGTATATGGAATAGGTAGAATTGAGATTTTGAAGTTCATATTTGTGTTTTGATGATTTATTGATGTTTTGGTATATGGAATAGGTAGAATTGTGATTTTGAAGTTCATATTTGTGTTTTGATGAGTTATTGATGTTTTGGTATATGGAATAGATAAAAATTGTGTTTTGAAGTTCATATTTGTGTTTTGATGAGTTATTGATGTTTTGGTATATGGAATAGGTAGAATTGTGATTTTGAAGTTCATATTTGTGTTTTGATGAATTATTCATTGATGTTTTGGTATATGGAATAGGTAGAATTGTGATTTTGAAGTTCATATTTGTGTTTTGATGAGTTATATTATGTTTTGTTATATGGAATAGGTAGAATTGTGATTTTGAAGTTCATATTTGTGTTTTGATGATTTATATTATGTTTTGGTATATGGAATAGGTAGAATTGTGATTTTGAAGTTCATATTTGTGTTTTGATGAGTTATTCATTGATGTTTTGGTATATGGAATAGGTAGAATTGTGATTTTGAAGTTCATATTTGTGTTTTGATGAGTTATTGATGTTTTGGTATATGGAATAGGTAGAATTGTGATTTTGAAGTTCATATTTGTGTTTTGATGAGTTATTCATTGATGTTTTGGTATATGGAATAGGTAGAATTGTGATTTTGAAGTTCATATTTGTGTTTTGATGAGTTATATTATGTTTTGTTATATGGAATAGGTAGAATTGTGATTTTGAAGTTCATATTTGTGTTTTGATGAATTATTCAATGATGTTTTGGTATATGGAATAGGTAGATTTGTGATTTTGAAGTTCATATTTGTGTTTTGATGAGTTATTGATGTTTTGGTATATGGAATAGGTAGAATTTTTATTGTGAAGTTCATATTTGTGTTTTGATGAGTTATTGATGTTTTGGTATATGGAATAGGTACAATTGAGATTTTGAAGTTCATATTTGTGTTTTGATGATTTATTGATGTTTTGGTATATGGAATAGGTAGAATTGTGATTTTGAAGTTCATATGTGTGTTTTGATGAATTATTCATTCATGTTTTGGTATATGGAATAGGTAGAATTGTGATTTTGAAGTTCATATTTGTGTTTTGATTAGTTATATTATGTTTTGTTATATGGAATAGGTAGAATTGTGATTTTGAAGTTCATATTTGTGTTTTGATGAGTTATATTATGTTTTGTTATATGGAATAGGTAGAATTGTGATTTTGAAGTTCATATTTGTGTTTTGATGAGTTATTGATGTTTTGGTATATGGAATAGGTAGAATTGTGATTTTGAAGTTCATATTTGTGTTTTGATGAGTTATTGATGTTTTGGTAAATGGAATAGGTAGAATTGTGATTTTGAAGTTCATATTTGTGTTTTGATGAGTTATTGATGTTTTGGTAAATGGAATAGGTAGAATTGTGATTTTGAAGTTCATATTTGTGTTTTGATGAGTTATTCATTGATGTTTTGGTATATGGAATAGGTAGAATTGAGATTTTGAAGTTCATATTTGTGTTTTGATGAGTTATTGATGTTTTGGTATATGGAATAGGTAGAATTATGATTTTGAAGTTCATATTTGTGTTTTGATGAATTATTCATTGATGTTTTGGTATATGGAATAGGTAGAATTGTGATTTTGAAGTTCATATTTGTGTTTTGATGAGTTATTGATGTTTTGGTATATGGAATAGGTAGAATTTTTATTGTGAAGTTCATATTTGTGTTTTGATGAGTTATTGATGTTTTGGTATATGGGATAGGTACAATTGAGATTTTGAAGTTCATATTTGTGTTTTGATGATTTATTGATGTTTTGGTATATGGAATAGGTAGAATTGTGATTTTGAAGTTCATATTTGTGTTTTGATGAATTATTCATTGATGTTTTGGTATATGGAATAGGTAGAATTGTGATTTTGAAGTTCATATTTGTGTTTTGATGAGTTATTCATTGATGTTTTGGTATATGGAATAGGTAGAATTGAGATTTTGAAGTTCATATTTGTGTTTTGATGATTTATTGATGTTTTGGTATATGGAATAGGTAGAATTGTGATTTTGAAGTTCATATTTGTGTTTTGATGAGTTATTGATGTTTTGGTATATGGAATAGATAAAAATTGTGTTTTGAAGTTCATATTTGTGTTTTGATGAGTTATTGATGTTTTGGTATATGGAATAGGTAGAATTGTGATTTTGAAGTTCATATTTGTGTTTTGATGAATTATTCATTGATGTTTTGGTATATGGAATAGGTAGAATTGTGATTTTGAAGTTCATATTTGTGTTTTGATGAGTTATATTATGTTTTGTTATATGGAATAGGTAGAATTGTGATTTTGAAGTTCATATTTGTGTTTTGATGATTTATATTATGTTTTGGTATATGGAATAGGTAGAATTGTGATTTTGAAGTTCATATTTGTGTTTTGATGAGTTATTCATTGATGTTTTGGTATATGGAATAGGTAGAATTGTGATTTTGAAGTTCATATTTGTGTTTTGATGAGTTATTGATGTTTTGGTATATGGAATAGGTAGAATTGTGATTTTGAAGTTCATATTTGTGTTTTGATGAGTTATTCATTGATGTTTTGGTATATGGAATAGGTAGAATTGTGATTTTGAAGTTCATATTTGTGTTTTGATGAGTTATATTATGTTTTGTTATATGGAATAGGTAGAATTGTGATTTTGAAGTTCATATTTGTGTTTTGATGAATTATTCAATGATGTTTTGGTATATGGAATAGGTAGATTTGTGATTTTGAAGTTCATATTTGTGTTTTGATGAGTTATTGATGTTTTGGTATATGGAATAGGTAGAATTTTTATTGTGAAGTTCATATTTGTGTTTTGATGAGTTATTGATGTTTTGGTATATGGAATAGGTAGAATTGTGATTTTGAAGTTCATATGTGTGTTTTGATGAATTATTCATTGATGTTTTGGTATATGGAATAGGTAGAATTGTGAATTTGAAGTTCATATTTGTGTTTTGATGAGTTATATTATGTTTTGTTATATGGAATAGGTAGAATTGTGATTTTGAAGTTCATATTTGTGTTTTGATGAGTTATATTATGTTTTGTTATATGGAATAGGTAGAATTGTGATTTTGAAGTTCATATTTGTGTTTTGATGAGTTATTGATGTTTTGGTATATGGAATAGGTAGAATTGTGATTTTGAAGTTCATATTTGTGTTTTGATGAGTTATTGATGTTTTGGTAAATGGAATAGGTAGAATTGTGATTTTGAAGTTCATATTTGTGTTTTGATGAGTTATATTATGTTTTGTTATATGGAATAGGTAGAATTGTGATTTTGAAGTTCATATTTGTGTTTTGATGAGTTATTGATGTTTTGGTATATGGAATAGGTAGATTTGTGATTTTGAAGTTCATATTTGTGTTTTGATGAGTTATTGATGTTTTGGTATATGGAATAGGTAGAATTTTTATTGTGCAGTTCATATTTGTGTTTTGATGAGTTATTGATGTTTTGGTATATGGAATAGGTAGAATTGTGATTTTGAAGTTCATATGTGTGTTTTGATGAATTATTCATTGATGTTTTGGTATATGGAATAGGTAGAATTGTGAATTTGAAGTTCATATTTGTGTTTTGATGAGTTATATTATGTTTTGTTATATGGAATAGGTAGAATTGTGATTTTGAAGTTCATATTTGTGTTTTGATGAGTTATATTATGTTTTGTTATATGGAATAGGTAGATTTGTGATTTTGAAGTTCATATTTGTGTTTTGATGAGTTATTGATGTTTTGGTATATGGAATAGGTAGAATTTTTATTGTGAAGTTCATATTTGTGTTTTGATGAGTTATTGATGTTTTGGTATATGGAATAGGTAGAATTGTGATTTTGAAGTTCATATGTGTGTTTTGATGAATTATTCATTGATGTTTTGGTATATGGAATAGGTAGAATTGTGATTTTGAAGTTCATATTTGTGTTTTGATTAGTTATATTATGTTTTGTTATATGGAATAGGTAGAATTGTGATTTTGAAGTTCATATTTGTGTTTTGATGAGTTATATTATGTTTTGTTATATGGAATAGGTAGAATTGTGATTTTGAAGTTCATATTTGTGTTTTGATGAGTTATTGATGTTTTGGTATATGGAATAGGTAGAATTGTGATTTTGAAGTTCATATTTGTGTTTTGATGAGTTATTGATGTTTTGGTAAATGGAATAGGTAGAATTGTGATTTTGAAGTTCATATTTGTGTTTTGATGAGTTATTGATGTTTTGGTAAATGGAATAGGTAGAATTGTGATTTTGAAGTTCATATTTGTGTTTTGATGAGTTATTCATTGATGTTTTGGTATATGGAATAGGTAGAATTGAGATTTTGAAGTTCATATTTGTGTTTTGATGAGTTATTGATGTTTTGGTATATGGAATAGGTAGAATTATGATTTTGAAGTTCATATTTGTGTTTTGATGAATTATTCATTGATGTTTTGGTATATGGAATAGGTAGAATTGTGATTTTGAAGTTCATATTTGTGTTTTGATGAGTTATTGATGTTTTGGTATATGGAATAGGTAGAATTTTTATTGTGAAGTTCATATTTGTGTTTTGATGAGTTATTGATGTTTTGGTATATGGGATAGGTACAATTGAGATTTTGAAGTTCATATTTGTGTTTTGATGATTTATTGATGTTTTGGTATATGGAATAGGTAGAATTGTGATTTTGAAGTTCATATTTGTGTTTTGATGAATTATTCATTGATGTTTTGGTATATGGAATAGGTAGAATTGTGATTTTGAAGTTCATATTTGTGTTTTGATGAGTTATTCATTGATGTTTTGGTATATGGAATAGGTAGAATTGAGATTTTGAAGTTCATATTTGTGTTTTGATGATTTATTGATGTTTTGGTATATGGAATAGGTAGAATTGTGATTTTGAAGTTCATATTTGTGTTTTGATGAGTTATTGATGTTTTGGTATATGGAATAGATAAAAATTGTGTTTTGAAGTTCATATTTGTGTTTTGATGAGTTATTGATGTTTTGGTATATGGAATAGGTAGAATTGTGATTTTGAAGTTCATATTTGTGTTTTGATGAATTATTCATTGATGTTTTGGTATATGGAATAGGTAGAATTGTGATTTTGAAGTTCATATTTGTGTTTTGATGAGTTATATTATGTTTTGTTATATGGAATAGGTAGAATTGTGATTTTGAAGTTCATATTTGTGTTTTGATGATTTATATTATGTTTTGGTATATGGAATAGGTAGAATTGTGATTTTGAAGTTCATATTTGTGTTTTGATGAGTTATTCATTGATGTTTTGGTATATGGAATAGGTAGAATTGTGATTTTGAAGTTCATATTTGTGTTTTGATGAGTTACTGATGTTTTGGTATATGGAATAGGTAGAATTGTGATTTTGAAGTTCATATTTGTGTTTTGATGAGTTATTCATTGATGTTTTGGTATATGGAATAGGTAGAATTGTGATTTTGAAGTTCATATTTGTGTTTTGATGAGTTATATTATGTTTTGTTATATGGAATAGGTAGAATTGTGATTTTGAAGTTCATATTTGTGTTTTGATGAATTATTCAATGATGTTTTGGTATATGGAATAGGTAGATTTGTGATTTTGAAGTTCATATTTGTGTTTTGATGAGTTATTGATGTTTTGGTATATGGAATAGGTAGAATTTTTATTGTGAAGTTCATATTTGTGTTTTGATGAGTTATTGATGTTTTGGTATATGGAATAGGTACAATTGAGATTTTGAAGTTCATATTTGTGTTTTGATGATTTATTGATGTTTTGGTATATGGAATAGGTAGAATTGTGATTTTGAAGTTCATATGTGTGTTTTGATGAATTATTCATTGATGTTTTGGTATATGGAATAGGTAGAATTGTGATTTTGAAGTTCATATTTGTGTTTTGATGAGTTATTCATTGATGTTTTGGTATATGGAATAGGTAGAATTGAGATTTTGAAGTTCATATTTGTGTTTTGATGATTTATTGATGTTTTGGTATATGGAATAGGTAGAATTGTGATTTTGAAGTTCATATTTGTGTTTTGATGAGTTATTGATGTTTTGGTATATGGAATAGATAAAAATTGTGTTTTGAAGTTCATATTTGTGTTTTGATGAGTTATTGATGTTTTGGTATGTGGAATAGGTAGAATTGTGATTTTGAAGTTCATATTTGTGTTTTGATGAATTATTCATTGATGTTTTGGTATATGGAATAGGTAGAATTGTGATTTTGAAGTTCATATTTGTGTTTTGATGAGTTATATTATGTTTTGTTATATGGAATAGGTAGAATTGTGATTTTGAAGTTCATATTTGTGTTTTGATGAGTTATTCATTGATGTTTTGGTATATGGAATAGGTAGAATTGAGATTTTGAAGTTCATATTTGTGTTTTGATGAGTTATTGATGTTTTGGTATATGGAATAGGTAGAATTGTGATTTTGAAGTTCATATTTGTGTTTTGATGAATTATTCATTGATGTTTTGGTATATGGAATAGGTAGAATTGTGATTTTGAAGTTCATATTTGTGTTTTGATGAGTTATTGATGTTTTGGTATATGGAATAGGTAGAATTTTTATTGTGAAGTTCATATTCGTGTTTTGATGAGTTATTGATGTTTTGGTATATGGGATAGGTACAATTGAGATTTTGAAGTTCATATTTGTGTTTTGATGATTTATTGATGTTTTGGTATATGGAATAGGTAGAATTGTGATTTTGAAGTTCATATTTGTGTTTTGATGAATTATTCATTGATGTTTTGGTATATGGAATAGGTAGAATTGTGATTTTGAAGTTCATATTTGTGTTTTGATGAGTTATTCATTGATGCTTTGGTATATGGAATAGGTAGAATTGAGATTTTGAAGTTCATATTTGTGTTTTGATGATTTATTGATGTTTTGGTATATGGAATAGGTAGAATTGTGATTTTGAAGTTCATATTTGTGTTTTGATGAGTTATTGATGTTTTGGTATATGGAATAGATAAAAATTGTGTTTTGAAGTTCATATTTGTGTTTTGATGAGTTATTGATGTTTTGGTATGTGGAATAGGTAGAATTGTGATTTTGAAGTTCATATTTGTGTTTTGATGAATTATTCATTGATGTTTTGGTATATGGAATAGGTAGAATTGTGATTTTGAAGTTCATATTTGTGTTTTGATGAGTTATATTATGTTTTGTTATATGGAATAGGTAGAATTGTGATTTTGAAGTTCATATTTGTGTTTTGATGAGTTATTCATTGATGTTTTGGTATATGGAATAGGTAGAATTGAGATTTTGAAGTTCATATTTGTGTTTTGATGAGTTATTGATGTTTTGGTATATGGAATAGGTAGAATTGTGATTTTGAAGTTCATATTTGTGTTTTGATGAATTATTCATTTATGTTTTGGTATATGGAATAGGTAGAATTGTGATTTTGAAGTTCATATTTGTGTTTTGATGAGTTATTGATGTTTTGGTATATGGAATAGGTAGAATTTTTATTGTGAAGTTCATATTTGTGTTTTGATGAGTTATTGATGTTTTGGTATATGGGATAGGTAGAATTGAGATTTTGAAGTTCATATTTGTGTTTTGATGATTTATTGATGTTTTGGTATATGGAATAGGTAGAATTGTGATTTTGAAGTTCATATTTGTGTTTTGATGAATTATTCATTGATGTTTTGGTATATGGAATAGGTAGAATTGTGATTTTGAAGTTCATATTTGTGTTTTGATGAGTTATATTATGTTTTGTTATATGGAATAGGTAGAATTGTGATTTTGAAGTTCATATTTGTGTTTTGATGATTTATATTATGTTTTGGTATATGGAATAGGTAGAATTGTGATTTTGAAGTTCATATTTGTGTTTTGATGAGTTATTGATGTTTTGGTATATGGAATAGATAAAAATTGTGTTTTGAAGTTCATATTTGTGTTTTGATGATTTATTGATGTTTTGGTATATGGAATAGGTAGAATTGTGATTTTGAAGTTCATATTTGTGTTTTGATGAGTTATTGATGTTTTGGTATATGGAATAGATAAAAATTGTGTTTTGAAGTTCATATTTGTGTTTTGATGAGTTATTGATGTTTTGGTATGTGGAATAGGTAGAATTGTGATTTTGAAGTTCATATTTGTGTTTTGATGAATTATTCATTGATGTTTTGGTATATGGAATAGGTAGAATTGTGATTTTGAAGTTCATATTTGTGTTTTGATGAGTTATATTATGTTTTGTTATATGGAATAGGTAGAATTGTGATTTTGAAGTTCATATTTGTGTTTTGATGAGTTATTCATTGATGTTTTGGTATATGGAATAGGTAGAATTGAGATTTTGAAGTTCATATTTGTGTTTTGATGAGTTATTGATGTTTTGGTATATGGAATAGGTAGAATTGTGATTTTGAAGTTCATATTTGTGTTTTGATGAATTATTCATTGATGTTTTGGTATATGGAATAGGTAGAATTGTGATTTTGAAGTTCATATTTGTGTTTTGATGAGTTATTGATGTTTTGGTATATGGAATAGGTAGAATTTTTATTGTGAAGTTCATATTTGTGTTTTGATGAATTATTCATTGATGTTTTGGTATATGGAATAGGTAGAATTGTGATTTTGAAGTTCATATTTGTGTTTTGATGAGTTATATTATGTTTTGTTATATGGAATAGGTAGAATTGTGATTTTGAAGTTCATATTTGTGTTTTGATGAGTTATTCATTGATGTTTTGGTATATGGAATAGGTAGAATTGAGATTTTGAAGATCATATTTGTGTTTTGATGAATTATTCATTGATGCTTTGGTATATGGAATAGGTAGAATTGAGATTTTGAAGTTCATATTTGTGTTTTGATGATTTATTGATGTTTTGGTATATGGAATAGGTAGAATTGTGATTTTGAAGTTCATATTTGTGTTTTGATGAGTTATTGATGTTTTGGTATATGGAATAGATAAAAATTGTGTTTTGAAGTTCATATTTGTGTTTTGATGAGTTATTGATGTTTTGGTATGTGGAATAGGTAGAATTGTGATTTTGAAGTTCATATTTGTGTTTTGATGAATTATTCATTGATGTTTTGGTATATGGAATAGGTAGAATTGTGATTTTGAAGTTCATATTTGTGTTTTGATGAGTTATATTATGTTTTGTTATATGGAATAGGTAGAATTGTGATTTTGAAGTTCATATTTGTGTTTTGATGAGTTATTCATTGATGTTTTGGTATATGGAATAGGTAGAATTGAGATTTTGAAGTTCATATTTGTGTTTTGATGAGTTATTGATGTTTTGGTATATGGAATAGGTAGAATTGTGATTTTGAAGTTCATATTTGTGTTTTGATGAATTATTCATTTATGTTTTGGTATATGGAATAGGTAGAATTGTGATTTTGAAGTTCATATTTGTGTTTTGATGAGTTATTGATGTTTTGGTATATGGAATAGGTAGAATTTTTATTGTGAAGTTCATATTTGTGTTTTGATGAGTTATTGATGTTTTGGTATATGGGATAGGTAGAATTGAGATTTTGAAGTTCATATTTGTGTTTTGATGATTTATTGATGTTTTGGTATATGGAATAGGTAGAATTGTGATTTTGAAGTTCATATTTGTGTTTTGATGAATTATTCATTGATGTTTTGGTATATGGAATAGGTAGAATTGTGATTTTGAAGTTCATATTTGTGTTTTGATGAGTTATATTATGTTTTGTTATATGGAATAGGTAGAATTGTGATTTTGAAGTTCATATTTGTGTTTTGATGATTTATATTATGTTTTGGTATATGGAATAGGTAGAATTGTGATTTTGAAGTTCATATTTGTGTTTTGATGAGTTATTCATTGATGTTTTGGTATATGGAATAGGTAGAATTGTGATTTTGAAGTTCATATTTGTGTTTTGATGAGTTATTGATGTTTTGGTAAATGGAATAGGTAGAATTGTGATTTTGAAGTTCATATTTGTGTTTTGATGATTTATTGATGTTTTGGTATATGGAATAGGTAGAATTGTGATTTTGAAGTTCATATTTGTGTTTTGATGAATTATTCAATGATGTTTTGGTATATGGAATAGGTAGATTTGTGATTTTGAAGTTCATATTTGTGTTTTGATGAGTTATTGATGTTTTGGTATATGGAATAGGTAGAATTTTTATTGTGAAGTTCATATTTGTGTTTTGATGAGTTATTGATGTTTTGGTATATGGAATAGGTAGAATTGAGATTTTGAAGTTCATATTTGTGTTTTGATGATTTATTGATGTTTTGGTATATGGAATAGGTAGAATTGTGATTTTGAAGTTCATATGTGTGTTTTGATGAATTATTCATTGATGTTTTGGTATATGGAATAGGTAGAATTGTGAATTTGAAGTTCATATTTGTGTTTTGATGAATTATTCATTGATGTTTTGGTATATGGAATAGGTAGAATTGTGAATTTGAAGTTCATATTTGTGTTTTGATGAGTTATATTATGTTTTGTTATATGGAATAGGTAGAATTTTTATTGTGAAGTTCATATTTGTGTTTTGATGAGTTATATTATGTTTTATTATATGGAATAGGTAGAATTGTGATTTTGAAGTTCATATTTGTGTTTTGATGAGTTATTCATTGATGTTTTGGTATATGGAATAGGTAGAATTGTGATTTTGAAGTTCATATTTGTGTTTTTATGAGTTATTGATGTTTTGGTAAATGGAATAGGTAGAATTGTGATTTTGAAGTTCATATTTGTGTTTTGATGAGTTATTGATGTTTTGGTATATGGAATAGGTAGAATTTTTATTGTGAAGTTCATATTTGTGTTTTGATGAGTTATTCATTGATGTTTTGGTATATGGAATAGGTAGAATTGAGATTTTGAAGTTCATATTTGTGTTTTGATGATTTATTGATGTTTTGGTATATGGAATAGGTAGAATTATGATTTTGAAGTTCATATGTGTGTTTTGATGAATTATTCATTGATGTTTTGGTATATGGAATAGGTAGAATTGAGATTTTGAAGTTCATATTTGTGTTTTGATGAGTTATATTATGTTTTGGTATATGGAATAGGTAGAATTGTGATTTTGATTTTGATGAGTTATTGATGTTTTGGTATATGGAATAGGTAGAATTTTTATTGTGAAGTTCATATTTGTGTTTTGATGAGTTATTGATGTTTTGGTATATGGGATAGGTACAATTGAGATTTTGAAGTTCATATTTGTGTTTTGATGATTTATTGATGTTTTGGTATATGGAATAGGTAGAATTGTGATTTTGAAGTTCATATTTGTGTTTTGATGAATTATTCATTGATGTTTTGGTATATGGAATAGGTAGAATTGTGATTTTGAAGTTCATATTTGTGTTTTGATGAGTTATTCATTGATGTTTTGGTATATGGAATAGGTAGAATTGAGATTTTGAAGTTCATATTTGTGTTTTGATGATTTATTGATGTTTTGGTATATGGAATAGGTAGAATTGTGATTTTGAAGTTCATATTTGTGTTTTGATGAGTTATTGATGTTTTGGTATATGGAATAGATAAAAATTGTGTTTTGAAGTTCATATTTGTGTTTTGATGAGTTATTGATGTTTTGGTATATGGAATAGGTAGAATTGTGATTTTGAAGTTCATATTTGTGTTTTGATGAATTATTCATTGATGTTTTGGTATATGGAATAGGTAGAATTGTGATTTTGAAGTTCATATTTGTGTTTTGATGAGTTATATTATGTTTTGTTATATGGAATAGGTAGAATTGTGATTTTGAAGTTCATATTTGTGTTTTGATGAGTTATTCATTGATGTTTTGGTATATGGAATAGGTAGAATTGAGATTTTGAAGTTCATATTTGTGTTTTGATGAGTTATTGATGTTTTGGTATATGGAATAGGTAGAATTGTGATTTTGAAGTTCATATTTGTGTTTTGATGAATTATTCATTGATGTTTTGGTATATGGAATAGGTAGAATTGTGATTTTGAAGTTCATATTTGTGTTTTGATGAGTTATTGATGTTTTGGTATATGGAATAGGTAGAATTTTTATTGTGAAGTTCATATTTGTGTTTTGATGAGTTATTGATGTTTTGGTATATGGGATAGGTAGAATTGAGATTTTGAAGTTCATATTTGTGTTTTGATGATTTATTGATGTTTTGGTATATGGAATAGGTAGAATTGTGATTTTGAAGTTCATATTTGTGTTTTGATGAATTATTCATTGATGTTTTGGTATATGGAATAGGTAGAATTGTGATTTTGAAGTTCATATTTGTGTTTTGATGAGTTATATTATGTTTTGTTATATGGAATAGGTAGAATTGTGATTTTGAAGTTCATATTTGTGTTTTGATGATTTATATTATGTTTTGGTATATGGAATAGGTAGAATTGTGATTTTGAAGTTCATATTTGTGTTTTGATGAGTTATTCATTGATGTTTTGGTATATGGAATAGGTAGAATTGTGAATTTGAAGTTCATATTTGTGTTTTGATGAGTTATATTATGTTTTGTTATATGGAATAGGTAGAATTGTGATTTTGAAGTTCATATTTGTGTTTTGATGAGTTATATTATGTTTTGTTATATGGAATAGGTAGAATTGTGATTTTGAAGTTCATATTTGTGTTTTGATGAGTTATTGATGTTTTGGTATATGGAATAGGTAGAATTTTGATTTTGAAGTTCATATTTGTGTTTTGATGAGTTATTGATGTTTTGGTAAATGGAATAGGTAGAATTGTGATTTTGAAGTTCATATTTGTGTTTTGATGAGTTATTGATGTTTTGGTAAATGGAATAGGTAGAATTGTGATTTTGAAGTTCATATTTGTGTTTTGATGAGTTATTCATTGATGTTTTGGTATATGGAATAGGTAGAATTGAGATTTTGAAGTTCATATTTGTGTTTTGATGATTTATTGATGTTTTGGTATATGGAATAGGTAGAATTGTGATTTTGAAGTTCATATTTGTGTTTTGATGAGTTATTGATGTTTTGGTATATGGAATAGATAAAAATTGTGTTTTGAAGTTCATATTTGTGTTTTGATGAGTTATTGATGTTTTGGTATATGGAATAGGTAGAATTGTGATTTTGAAGTTCATATTTGTGTTTTGATGAATTATTCATTGATGTTTTGGTATATGGAATAGGTAGAATTGTGATTTTGAAGTTCATATTTGTGTTTTGATGAGTTATATTATGTTTTGTTATATGGAATAGGTAGAATTGTGATTTTGAAGTTCATATTTGTGTTTTGATGAGTTATTCATTGATGTTTTGGTATATGGAATATGTAGAATTGAGATTTTGAAGTTCATATTTGTGTTTTGATGATTTATTGATGTTTTGGTATATGGAATAGGTAGAATTGTGATTTTGAAGTTCATATTTGTGTTTTGATGAGTTATTGATATTTTGGTAAATGGAATAGATAAAAATTGTGTTTTGAAGTTCATATTTGTGTTTTGATGAGTTATTGATGTTTTGGTATATGGAATAGGTAGAATTGTGATTTTGAAGTTCATATTTGTGTTTTGATGAATTATTCATTGATGTTTTGGTATATGGAATAGGTAGAATTGTGATTTTGAAGTTCATATTTGTGTTTTGATGAGTTATTGATGTTTTGGTATATGGAATAGGTAGAATTTTTATTGTGAAGTTCATATTTGTGTTTTGATGAGTTATTGATGTTTTGGTATATGGGATAGGTAGAATTGAGATTTTGAAGTTCATATTTGTGTTTTGATGATTTATTGATGTTTTGGTATATGGAATAGGTAGAATTGTGATTTTGAAGTTCATATTTGTGTTTTGATGAATTATTCATTGATGTTTTGGTATATGGAATAGGTAGAATTGTGATTTTGAAGTTCATATTTGTGTTTTGATGAGTTATATTATGTTTTGTTATATGGAATAGGTAGAATTGTGATTTTGAAGTTCATATTTGTGTTTTGATGATTTATATTATGTTTTGGTATATGGAATAGGTAGAATTGTGATTTTGAAGTTCATATTTGTGTTTTGATGAGTTATTCATTGATGTTTTGGTATATGGAATAGGTAGAATTGTGAATTTGAAGTTCATATTTGTGTTTTGATGAGTTATATTATGTTTTGTTATATGGAATAGGTAGAATTGTGATTTTGAAGTTCATATTTGTGTTTTGATGAGTTATATTATGTTTTGTTATATGGAATAGGTAGAATTGTGATTTTGAAGTTCATATTTGTGTTTTGATGTGTTATTGATGTTTTGGTATATGGAATAGGTAGAATTGTGATTTTGAAGTTCATATTTGTGTTTTGATGAGTTATTGATGTTTTGGTAAATGGAATAGGTAGAATTGTGATTTTGAAGTTCATATTTGTGTTTTGATGAGTTATATTATGTTTTGTTATATGGAATAGGTAGAATTGTGATTTTGAAGTTCATATTTGTGTTTTGATGAGTTATTCATTGATGTTTTGGTATATGGAATAGGTATAATTGAGATTTTGAAGTTCATATTTGTGTTTTGATGAGTTATTGATGTTTTGGTATATGGAATAGGTAGAATTGTGATTTTGAAGTTCATATTTGTGTTTTGATGAATTATTCATTGATGTTTTGGTATATGGAATAGGTAGAATTGTGAATTTGAAGTTCATATTTGTGTTTTGATGAGTTATATTATGTTTTGTTATATGGAATAGGTAGAATTGTGATTTTGAAGTTCATATTTGTGTTTTGATGAGTTATATTATGTTTTGTTATATGGAATAGGTAGAATTGTGATTTTGAAGTTCATATTTGTGTTTTGATGAGTTATTGATGTTTTGGTATATGGAATAGGTAGAATTGTGATTTTGAAGTTCATATTTGTGTTTTGATGAGTTATTGATGTTTTGGTAAATGGAATAGGTAGAATTGTGATTTTGAAGTTCATATTTGTGTTTTGATGAGTTATTGATGTTTTGGTAAATGGAATAGGTAGAATTGTGATTTTGAAGTTCATATTTGTGTTTTGATGAGTTATTCATTGATGTTTTGGTATATGGAATAGGTAGAATTGAGATATTGAAGTTCATATTTGTGTTTTTATGAGTTATTCATTGATGTTTTGGTATATGGAATAGGTAGAATTGTGATTTTGAAGTTCATATTTGTGTTTTGATGAGTTATTGATGTTTTGGTATATGGAATAGATAAAAATTGTGTTTTGAAGTTCATATTTGTGTTTTGATGAGTTATTGATGTTTTGGTATATGGAATAGGTAGAATTGTGATTTTGAAGTTCATATTTGTGTTTTGATGAATTATTCATTGATGTTTTGGTATATGGAATAGGTAGAATTGTGATTTTGAAGTTCATATTTGTGTTTTGATGAGTTATATTATGTTTTGTTATATGGAATAGGTAGAATTGTGATTTTGAAGTTCATATTTGTGTTTTGATGAGTTATTCATTGATGTTTTGGTATATGGAATAGGTAGAATTGAGATTTTGAAGTTCATATTTGTGTTTTGATGAGTTATTGATGTTTTGGTATATGGAATAGGTAGAATTGTGATTTTGAAGTTCATATTTGTGTTTTGATGAATTATTCATTGATGTTTTGGTATATGGAATAGGTAGAATTGTGATTTTGAAGTTCATATTTGTGTTTTGATGAGTTATTGATGTTTTGGTATATGGAATAGGTAGAATTTTTATTGTGAAGTTCATATTTGTGTTTTGATGAGTTATTGATGTTTTGGTATATGGGATACGTAGAATTGAGATTTTGAAGTTCATATTTGTGTTTTGATGATTTATTGATGTTTTGGTATATGGAATAGGTACAATTGTGATTTTGAAGTTCATATTTGTGTTTTGATGAATTATTCATTGATGTTTTGGTATATGGAATAGGTAGAATTGTGATTTTGAAGTTCATATTTGTGTTTTGATGAGTTATATTATGTTTTGTTATATGGAATAGGTAGAATTGTGATTTTGAAGTTCATATTTGTGTTTTGATGAGTTATTGATGTTTTGGTATATGGAATAGGTAGAATTGTGATTTTGAAGTTCATATTTGTGTTTTGATGAATTATTCATTGATGTTTTGGTATATGGAATAGGTAGAATTGTGATTTTGAAGTTCATATTTGTGTTTTGATGAGTTATTGATGTTTTGGTATATGGAATAGGTAGAATTTTTATTGTGAAGTTCATATTTGTGTTTTGATTAGTTATTGATGTTTTGGTATATGGGATAGGTAGAATTGAGATTTTGAAGTTCATATTTGTGTTTTGATGAGTTATATTATGTTTTGTTATATGGAATAGGTAGAATTGTGATTTTGAAGTTCATATTTGTGTTTTGATGATTTATATTATGTTTTGGTATATGGAATAGGTAGAATTGTGATTTTGAAGTTCATATTTGTGTTTTGATGAGTTATTCATTGATGTTTTGGTATATGGAATAGGTAGAATTGTGAATTTGAAGTTCATATTTGTGTTTTGATGAGTTATATTATGTTTTGTTATATGGAATAGGTAGAATTGTGATTTTGAAGTTCATATTTGTGTTTTGATGAGTTATTCATTGATGTTTTGGTATATGGAATAGGTAGAATTATGATTTTGAAGTTCATATTTGTGTTTTGATGAATTATTCATTGATGTTTTGGTATATGGAATAGGTAGAATTGTGATTTTGAAGTTCATATTTGTGTTTTGATGAGTTATTGATGTTTTGGTATATGGAATAGGTAGAATTTTTATTGTGAAGTTCATATTTGTGTTTTGATGAGTTATTGATGTTTTGGTATATGGGATAGGTACAATTGAGATTTTGAAGTTCATATTTGTGTTTTGATGATTTATTGATGTTTTGGTATATGGAATAGGTAGAATTGTGATTTTGAAGTTCATATTTGTGTTTTGATGAATTATTCATTGATGTTTTGGTATATGGAATAGGTAGAATTGTGATTTTGAAGTTCATATTTGTGTTTTGATGAGTTATTCATTGATGTTTTGGTATATGGAATAGGTAGAATTGAGATTTTGAAGTTCATATTTGTGTTTTGATGATTTATTGATGTTTTGGTATATGGAATAGGTAGAATTGTGATTTTGAAGTTCATATTTGTGTTTTGATGAGTTATTGATGTTTTGGTATATGGAATAGATAAAAATTGTGTTTTGAAGTTCATATTTGTGTTTTGATGAGTTATTGATGTTTTGGTATGTGGAATAGGTAGAATTGTGATTTTGAAGTTCATATTTGTGTTTTGATGAATTATTCATTGATGTTTTGGTATATGGAATAGGTAGAATTGTGATTTTGAAGTTCATATTTGTGTTTTGATGAGTTATATTATGTTTTGTTATATGGAATAGGTAGAATTGTGATTTTGAAGTTCATATTTGTGTTTTGATGAGTTATTCATTGATGTTTTGGTATATGGAATAGGTAGAATTGAGATTTTGAAGTTCATATTTGTGTTTTGATGAGTTATTGATGTTTTGGTATATGGAATAGGTAGAATTGTGATTTTGAAGTTCATATTTGTGTTTTGATGAATTATTCATTGATGTTTTGGTATATGGAATAGGTAGAATTGTGATTTTGAAGTTCATATTTGTGTTTTGATGAGTTATTGATGTTTTGGTATATGGAATAGGTAGAATTTTTATTGTGAAGTTCATATTTGTGTTTTGATGAGTTATTGATGTTTTGGTATATGGGATAGGTAGAATTGAGATTTTGAAGTTCATATTTGTGTTTTGATGATTTATTGATGTTTTGGTATATGGAATAGGTAGAATTGTGATTTTGAAGTTCATATTTGTGTTTTGATGAATTATTCATTGATGTTTTGGTATATGGAATAGGTAGAATTGTGATTTTGAAGTTCATATTTGTGTTTTGATGAGTTATATTATGTTTTGTTATATGGAATAGGTAGAATTGTGATTTTGAAGTTCATATTTGTGTTTTGATGATTTATATTATGTTTTGGTATATGGAATAGGTAGAATTGTGATTTTGAAGTTCATATTTGTGTTTTGATGAGTTATTCATTGATGTTTTGGTATATGGAATAGGTAGAATTGTGATTTTGAAGTTCATATTTGTGTTTTGATGAGTTATTGATGTTTTGGTAAATGGAATAGGTAGAATTGTGATTTTGAAGTTCATATTTGTGTTTTGATGATTTATTGATGTTTTGGTATATGGAATAGGTAGAATTGTGATTTTGAAGTTCATATTTGTGTTTTGATGAATTATTCAATGATGTTTTGGTATATGGAATAGGTAGATTTGTGATTTTGAAGTTCATATTTGTGTTTTGATGAGTTATTGATGTTTTGGTATATGGAATAGGTAGAATTTTTATTGTGAAGTTCATATTTGTGTTTTGATGAGTTATTGATGTTTTGGTATATGGAATAGGTAGAATTGAGATTTTGAAGTTCATATTTGTGTTTTGATGATTTATTGATGTTTTGGTATATGGAATAGGTAGAATTGTGATTTTGATGTTCATATTTGTGTTTTGATGAATTATTCATTGATGTTTTGGTATATGGAATAGGTAGAATTGTGATTTTGAAGTTCATATTTGTGTTTTGATGAGTTATATTATGTTTTGTTATATGGAATAGGTAGAATTGTGAATTTGAAGTTCATATTTGTGTTTTGATGAGTTATATTATGTTTTGGTATATGGAATAGGTAGAATTGTGAATTTGAAGTTCATATTTGTGTTTTGATGAGTTATATTATGTTTTGTTATATGGAATAGGTAGAATTGAGATTTTGAAGTTCATATTTGTGTTTTGATGAGTTATTGATGTTTTGGTATATGGAATAGGTAGAATTGTGATTTTGAAGTTCATATTTGTGTTTTGATGAGTTATTGATGTTTTGGTATATGGAATAGGTAGAATTGTGATTTTGAAGTTCATATTTGTGTTTTGATGAATTATTCATTGATGTTTTGGTATATGGAATAGGTAGAATTGTGATTTTGAAGTTCATATTTGTGTTTTGATGAGTTATTGATGTTTTGGTATATGGAATAGGTAGAATTTTTATTGTGAAGTTCATATTTGTGTTTTGATGAGTTATTGATGTTTTGGTATATGGGATAGGTAGAATTGAGATTTTGAAGTTCATATTTGTGTTTTGATGAGTTATATTATGTTTTGTTATATGGAATAGGTAGAATTGTGATTTTGAAGTTCATATTTGTGTTTTGATGATTTATATTATGTTTTGGTATATGGAATAGGTAGAATTGTGATTTTGAAGTTCATATTTGTGTTTTGATGAGTTATTCATTGATGTTTCGGTATATGGAATAGGTAGAATTGTGAATTTGAAGTTCATATTTGTGTTTTGATGAGTTATATTATGTTTTGTTATATGGAATAGGTAGAATTGTGATTTTGAAGTTCATATTTGTGTTTTGATGAGTTATATTATGTTTTGTTATATGGAATAGGTAGAATTGTGATTTTGAAGTTCATATTTGTGTTTTGATGAGTTATTGATGTTTTGGTATATGGAATAGGTAGAATTGTGATTTTGAAGTTCATATTTGTGTTTTGATGAGTTATTGATGTTTTGGTAAATGGAATAGGTAGAATTGTGATTTTGAAGTTCATATTTGTGTTTTGATGATTTATTGATGTTTTGGTATATGGAATAGGTAGAATTGTGATTTTGAAGTTCATATTTGTGTTTTGATGAATTATTCAATGATGTTTTGGTATATGGAATAGGTAGAATTGTGATTTTGAAGTTCATATTTGTGTTTTGATGAGTTATTGATGTTTTGGTATATGGAATAGGTAGAATTTTTATTGTGAAGTTCATATTTGTGTTTTGATGAGTTATTGATGTTTTGGTATATGGGATAGGTAGAATTGAGATTTTGAAGTTCATATTTGTGTTTTGATGAGTTATATTATGTTTTGTTATATGGAATAGGTAGAATTGTGATTTTGAAGTTCATATTTGTGTTTTGATGATTTATATTATGTTTTGGTATATGGAATAGGTAGAATTGTGATTTTGAAGTTCATATTTGTGTTTTGATGAGTTATTCATTGATGTTTTGGTATATGGAATAGGTAGAATTGTGAATTTGAAGTTCATATTTGTGTTTTGATGAGTTATATTATGTTTTGTTATATGGAATAGGTAGAATTGTGATTTTGAAGTTCATATTTGTGTTTTGATGAGTTATTCATTGATGTTTTGGTATATGGAATAGGTAGAATTATGATTTTGAAGTTCATATTTGTGTTTTGATGAATTATTCATTGATGTTTTGGTATATGGAATAGGTAGAATTGTGATTTTGAAGTTCATATTTGTGTTTTGATGAGTTATTGATGTTTTGGTATATGGAATAGGTAGAATTTTTATTGTGAAGTTCATATTTGTGTTTTGATGAGTTATTGATGTTTTGGTATATGGGATAGGTACAATTGAGATTTTGAAGTTCATATTTGTGTTTTGATGATTTATTGATGTTTTGGTATATGGAATAGGTAGAATTGTGATTTTGAAGTTCATATTTGTGTTTTGATGAATTATTCATTGATGTTTTGGTATATGGAATAGGTAGAATTGTGATTTTGAAGTTCATATTTGTGTTTTGATGAGTTATTCATTGATGTTTTGGTATATGGAATAGGTAGAATTGAGATTTTGAAGTTCATATTTGTGTTTTGATGATTTATTGATGTTTTGGTATATGGAATAGGTAGAATTGTGATTTTGAAGTTCATATTTGTGTTTTGATGAGTTATATTATGTTTTGTTATATGGAATAGGTAGAATTGTGATTTTGAAGTTCATATTTGTGTTTTGATGAGTTATTCATTTATGTTTTAGTATATGGGAATAGGTAGAATTGTGATTTTGAAGTTCATATTTGTTTTTTGATGAGTTATTCATTGATGTTTTGGTATATGGAATAGGTAGAATTGAGATTTTGAAGTTCATATTTGTGTTTTGATGAGTTATTGATGTTTTGGTATATGGGATAGGTAGAATTGTGATTTTTAAGTTCATATTTGTGTTTCGATGAGTTATTCATTGATGTTTTGGTATATGGAATAGGTAGAATTGAGATTTTGAAGTTCATATTTGTGTTTTGATGAGTTATTGATATTTTGGTATATGGAATAAGTAGAATTGTGATTTTGAAGTTCATATTTGTGTTTTGATTAGTTATATTATGTTTTGTTATATGGAATAGGTAGAATTGAGATTTTGAAGTTCATATTTGTGTTTTGATGAGTTATTGATGTTTTGGTATACGGAATAGGTAGAATTGTGATTTTGAAGTTCATATTTGTGTTTTGATGAGTTATATTATGTTTTGTTATATGGAATAGGTAGAATTGTGATTTTGAAGTTCATATTTGTGTTTTGATGAGTTATTAAAGTTTTGGTATATGGAATAGGTAGAATTGTGATTTTGAAGTTCATATTTGTGTTTTGATGAGTTATTCATTGATGGTTTGGTATATGGAATAGGTAGAATTGAGATTTTGAAGTTCATATTTGTGTTTTGATGAGTTATTGATATTTTGGTATATGGAATAGGTAGAATTGTGATTTTGAAGTTCATATTTGTGTTTTGATTAGTTATATTATGTTTTGTTATATGGAATAGGTAGAATTGAGATTTTGAAGTTCATATTTGTGTTTTGATGAGTTATTGATGTTTTGGTATATGGAATAGGTAGAATTGTGATTTTGAAGTTCATATTTGTGTTTTGATGAGTTATTCATTGATGTTTTGGTATATGGAATAGGTAGAATTGAGATTTTGAAGTTCATATTTGTGTTTTGATTAGTTATATTATGTTTTGTTATATGGAATAGTTAGAATTGTGATTTTGAAGTTCATATTTGTGTTTTGATGAGTTATTCATTGATGTTTTGGTATATGGAATAGGTAGAATTGTGATTTTGAAGTTCATATTTGTGTTTTGATGAGTTATTCATTTATGTTTTGGTATATGGGAATAGGTAGAATTGTGATTTTGAAGTTCATATTTGTTTTTTGATGAGTTATTCATTGATGTTTTGGTATATGGAATAGGTAGAATTGTGATTTTGCAGTTCATATTTGTGTTTTGATGAGTTATTCATTGATGTTTTGGTATATGGAATAGGTAGAATTGAGATTTTGAAGTTCATATTTGTGTTTCGATGAGTTATTCATTGATGTTTTGGTATATGGAATAGGTGGAATTGAGATTTTGAAGTTCATATTTGTGTTTTGATGAGTTATTAATTGATGTTTTGGTATATGGAATAGGTTGAAATTGTTTTTTGAAGTTCATATTTGTGTTTTGATAAGTTATTGATGTTTTGGTATATGGAATAGGTAGAATTGAGATTTTGAAGTTCATATTTGTGTTTTGATTAGTTATATTATGTTTTGTTATATGGAATAGTTAGAATTGTGATTTTGAAGTTCATATTTGTGTTTTGATGAGTTATTCATTGATGTTTTGGTATATGGAATAGGTAGAATTGTGATTTTGAAGTTCATATTTGTGTTTTGATGAGTTATTCATTTATGTTTTGGTATATGGGAATAGGTAGAATTGTGATTTTGAAGTTCATATTTGTTTTTTGATGAGTTATTCATTGATGTTTTGTTATATGGAATAGGTAGAATTGAGATTTTGAAGTTCATATTTGTGTTTTGATAACTTATTGATGTTTTGGTATATGGGATAGGTAGAATTGTGATTTTGAAGTTCATATTTGTGTTTCGATGAGTTATTCATTGATGTTTTGGTATATGGAATAGGTGGAATTGAGATTTTGAAGTTCATATTTGTGTTTTGATGAGTTATTAATTGATGTTTTGGTATATGGAATAGGTTGAAATTGTTTTTTGAAGTTCATATTTGTGTTTTGATAAGTTATTGATGTTTTGGTATATGGAATAGGTAGAATTGTGATTTTGCAGTTCATATTTGTGTTTTGATGAGTTATTGATGTTTTGGTATATGGAATAGGTAGAATTGTGATTTTGAAGTTCATATTTGTGTTTTGATGAGTTATTCATTGATGTTTTGGTATATGGAATAGGTAGAATTGAGATTTTGAAGTTCATATTTGTGTTTTGATTAGTTATATTATGTTTTGTTATATGGAATAGGTAGAATTGAGATTTTGAAGTTCATATTTGTGTTTTGATTAGTTATATTATGTTTTGTTATATGGAATAGGTAGAATTGAGATTTTGAAGTTCATATTTGTGTTTTGATTAGTTATATTATGTTTTGTTATATGGAATAGGTGGAATTGAGATTTTGAAGTTCATATTTGTGTTTTGATAAGTTATTGATGTTTTGGTATATGGAATAGGTAGAATTGTGATTTTGAAGTTCATATTTGTGTTTTGATGAGTTATTCATTGATGTTTTGGTATATGGAATAGGTAGAATTGAGATTTTGAAGTTCATATTTGTGTTTTGATTAGTTATCTTATGTTTTGTTATATGGAATAGGTAGAATTGAGATTTTGAAGTTCATATTTGTGTTTTGATAAGTTATTGATGTTTTGGTATATGGGATAGGTAGAATTGTGATTTTGAAGTTCATATTTGTGTTTCGATGAGTTATTCATTGATGTTTTGGTATATGGAATAGGTGGAATTGAGATTTTGAAGTTCATATTTGTGTTTTGATGAGTTATTAATTGATGTTTTGGTATATGGAATAGGTTGAAATTGTGATTTTGAAGTTCATATTTGTGTTTTGATAAGTTATTGATGTTTTGGTATATGGAATAGGTAGAATTGTGATTTTGCAGTTCATATTTGTGTTTTGATGAGTTATTGATGTTTTGGTATATGGAATAGGTAGAATTGTGATTTTGAAGTTCATATTTGTGTTTTGATGAGTTATTCGTTGATGTTTTAGTATATGGAATAGGTAGAATTGAGATTTTGAAGTTCATATTTGTGTTTTGATTAGTTATCTTATGTTTTGTTATATGGAATAGGTAGAATTGAGATTTTGAAGTTCATATTTGTGTTTTGATAAGTTATTGATGTTTTGGTATATGGGATAGGTAGAATTGTGATTTTGAAGTTCATATTTGTGTTTCGATGAGTTATTCATTGATGTTTTGGTATATGGAATAGGTGGAATTGAGATTTTGAAGTTCATATTTGTGTTTTGATGAGTTATTAATTGATGTTTTGGTATATGGAATAGGTTGAAATTGTTTTTTGAAGTTCATATTTGTGTTTTGATAAGTTATTGATGTTTTGGTATATGGAATAGGTAGAATTGTGATTTTGCAGTTCATATTTGTGTTTTGATGAGTTATTCATTTATGTTTTGGTATATGGGAATAGGTAGAATTGTGTTTTGAAGTTCATATTTGTGTTTTGATTAGTTATATTATGTTTTGTTATATGGAATAGGTAGAATTGAGATTTTGAAGTTCATATTTGTGTTTTGATGAGTTATTGATGTTTTGGTATATGGGATAGGTAGAATTGTGATTTTGAAGTTCATATTTGTGTTGCGATGAGTTATTCATTGATGTTTTGGTATATGGAATAGGTAGAATTGAGATTTTGAATTTCATATTTGTGTTTTAATGAGTTATTAATTGATGTTTTGGTATATGGAATAGGTTGAAATTGTTTTTTGAAGTTCATATTTGTATTTTGATAAGTTATTGATGTTTTGGTATATGGAATAGGTAGAATTGTGATTTTGAAGTTCATATTTGTGTTTTGATGAGTTATATTATGTTTTGTTATATGGAATAGGTAGAATTGTGATTTTGAAGTTCATATTTGTGTTTTGATGAGTTATTCATTTATGTTTTAGTATATGGGAATAGGTAGAATTGTGATTTTGAAGTTCATATTTGTTTTTTGATGAGTTATTCATTGATGTTTTGGTATATGGAATAGGTAGAATTGAGATTTTGAAGTTCATATTTGTGTTTTGATGAGTTATTGATGTTTTGGTATATGGGATAGGTAGAATTGTGATTTTTAAGTTCATATTTGTGTTTCGATGAGTTATTCATTGATGTTTTGGTATATGGAATAGGTAGAATTGAGATTTTGAAGTTCATATTTGTGTTTTGATGAGTTATTGATATTTTGGTATATGGAATAAGTAGAATTGTGATTTTGAAGTTCATATTTGTGTTTTGATTAGTTATATTATGTTTTGTTATATGGAATAGGTAGAATTGAGATTTTGAAGTTCATATTTGTGTTTTGATGAGTTATTGATGTTTTGGTATACGGAATAGGTAGAATTGTGATTTTGAAGTTCATATTTGTGTTTTGATGAGTTATATTATGTTTTGTTATATGGAATAGGTAGAATTGTGATTTTGAAGTTCATATTTGTGTTTTGATGAGTTATTGATGTTTTGGTATATGGAATAGGTAGAATTGTGATTTTGAAGTTCATATTTGTGTTTTGATGAGTTATTCATTGATGGTTTGGTATATGGAATAGGTAGAATTGAGATTTTGAAGTTCATATTTGTGTTTTGATGAGTTATTGATATTTTGGTATATGGAATAGGTAGAATTGTGATTTTGAAGTTCATATTTGTGTTTTGATTAGTTATATTATGTTTTGTTATATGGAATAGGTAGAATTGAGATTTTGAAGTTCATATTTGTGTTTTGATGAGTTATTGATGTTTTGGTATATGGAATAGGTAGAATTGTGATTTTGAAGTTCATATTTGTGTTTTGATGAGTTATTCATTGATGTTTTGGTATATGGAATAGGTAGAATTGAGATTTTGAAGTTCATATTTGTGTTTTGATTAGTTATATTATGTTTTGTTATATGGAATAGTTAGAATTGTGATTTTGAAGTTCATATTTGTGTTTTGATGAGTTATTCATTGATGTTTTGGTATATGGAATAGGTAGAATTGTGATTTTGAAGTTCATATTTGTGTTTTGATGAGTTATTCATTTATGTTTTGGTATATGGGAATAGGTAGAATTGTGATTTTGAAGTTCATATTTGTTTTTTGATGAGTTATTCATTGATGTTTTGGTATATGGAATAGGTAGAATTGAGATTTTGAAGTTCATATTTGTGTTTTGATGAGTTATTGATGTTTTGGTATATGGGATAGGTAGAATTGTGATTTTGAAGTTCATATTTGTGTTTCGATGAGTTATTCATTGATGTTTTGGTATATGGAATAGGTGGAATTGAGATTTTGAAGTTCATATTTGTGTTTTGATGAGTTATTGATATTTTGGTATATGGAATAGGTAGAATTGTGATTTTGAAGTTCATATTTGTGTTTTGATTAGTTATATTATGTTTTGTTATATGGAATAGGTAGAATTGAGATTTTGAAGTTCATATTTGTGTTTTGATGAGTTATTGATGTTTTGGTATATGGAATAGGTAGAATTGTGATTTTGAAGTTCATATTTCTGTTTTGATGAGTTATTCATTGATGTTTTGGTATATGGAATAGGTAGAATTGAGATTTTGAAGTTCATATTTGTGTTTTGATTAGTTATATTATGTTTTGTTATATGGAATAGGTAGAATTGAGATTTTGAAGTTCATATTTGTGTTTTGATTAGTTATATTATGTTTTGTTATATGGAATAGGTAGAATTGAGATTTTGAAGTTCATATTTGTGTTTTGATAACTTATTGATGTTTTGGTATATGGGATAGGTAGAATTGTGATTTTGAAGTTCATATTTGTGTTTCGATGAGTTATTCATTGATGTTTTGGTATATGGAATAGGTGGAATTGAGATTTTGAAGTTCATATTTGTGTTTTGATGAGTTATTAATTGATGTTTTGGTATATGGAATAGGTTGAAATTGTTTTTTGAAGTTCATATTTGTGTTTTGATAAGTTATTGATGTTTTGGTATATGGAATAGGTAGAATTGTGATTTTGCAGTTCATATTTGTGTTTTGATGAGTTATTGATGTTTTGGTATATGGAATAGGTAGAATTGTGATTTTGAAGTTCATATTTGTGTTTTGATGAGTTATTCATTGATGTTTTGGTATATGGAATAGGTAGAATTGAGATTTTGGAGTTCATATTTGTGTTTTGATTAGTTATCTTATGTTTTGTTATATGGAATAGGTAGAATTGAGATTTTGAAGTTCATATTTGTGTTTTGATAAGTTATTGATGTTTTGGTATATGGGATAGGTAGAATTGTGATTTTGAAGTTCATATTTGTGTTTCGATGAGTTATTCATTGATGTTTTGGTATATGGAATAGATGGAATTGAGATTTTGAAGTTCATATTTGTGTTTTGATGAGTTATTAATTGATGTTTTGGTATATGGAATAGGTTGAAATTGTTTTTTGAAGTTCATATTTGTGTTTTGATAAGTTATTGATGTTTTGGTATATGGAATAGGTAGAATTGTGATTTTGCAGTTCATATTTGTGTTTTGATGAGTTATTCATTTATGTTTTGGTATATGGGAATAGGTAGAATTGTGTTTTGAAGTTCATATTTGTGTTTTGATGAGTTATTGATGTTTTGGTATATGGAATAGGTAGAATTGTGATTTTGAAGTTCATATTTGTGTTTTGATTAGTTATATTATGTTTTGTTATATGGAATAGGTAGAATTGAGATTTTGAAGTTCATATTTGTGTTTTGATGAGTTATTGATGTTTTGGTATATGGGATAGGTAGAATTGTGATTTTGAAGTTCATATTTGTGTTTCGATGAGTTATTCATTGATGTTTTGGTATATGGAATAGGTAGAATTGAGATTTTGAATTTCATATTTTTGTTTTAATGAGTTATTAATTGATGTTTTGGTATATGGAATAGGTTGAAATTGTTTTTTGAAGTTCATATTTGTATTTTGATAAGTTATTGATGTTTTGGTATATGGAATAGGTAGAATTGTGATTTTGAAGTTCATATTTGTGTTTTGATGAGTTATATTATGTTTTGTTATATGGAATAGGTAGAATTGTGATTTTGAAGTTCATATTTGTGTTTCGATGAGTTATTCATTGATGTTTTGGTATATGGAATAGGTAGAATTGAGATTTTGAAGTTCATATTTGTGTTTTGATGAGTTATTGATATTTTGGTATATGGAATAGGTAGAATTGTGATTTTGAAGTTCATATTTGTGTTTTGATTAGTTATATTATGTTTTGTTATATGGAATAGGTAGAATTGAGATTTTGAAGTTCATATTTGTGTTTTGATGAGTTATTGATGTTTTGGTATACGGAATAGGTAGAATTGTGATTTTGAAGTTCATATTTGTGTTTTGATGAGTTATATTATGTTTTGTTATATGGAATAGGTAGAATTGTGATTTTGAAGTTCATATTTGTGTTTTGATGAGTTATTGATGTTTTGGTATATGGAATAGGTAGAATTGTGATTTTGAAGTTCATATTTGTGTTTTGATTAGTTATATTATGTTTTGTTATATGGAATAGGTAGAATTGAGATTTTGAAGTTCATATTTGTGTTTTGATGAGTTATTGATGTTTTGGTATACGGAATAGGTAGAATTGTGATTTTGAAGTTCATATTTGTGTTTTGATGAGTTATATTATGTTTTGTTATATGGAATAGGTAGAATTGTGATTTTGAAGTTCATATTTGTGTTTTGATGAGTTATTGATGTTTTGGTATATGGAATAGGTAGAATTGAGATTTTGAAGTTCATATTTGTGTTTTGATGAGTTATTGATATTTTGGTATATGGAATAGGTAGAATTGTGATTTTGAAGTTCATATTTGTGTTTTGATGAGTTATATTATGTTTTGTTATATGGAATAGGTAGAATTGAGATTTTGAAGTTCATATTTGTGTTTTGATGAGTTATTCATTGATGTTTTGGTATATGGAATAGGTAGAATTGTGATTTTGAAGTTCATATTTGTGTTTTGATGAGTTATTCATTTATGTTTTGGTATATGGGAATAGGTAGAATTGTGATTTTGAAGTTCATATTTGTTTTTTGATGAGTTATTGATGTTTTGGTATATGGAATAGGTAGAATTGTGATTTTGAAGTTCATATTTGTGTTTTGATGAGTTATTCATTGATGTTTTGGTATATGGAATAGGTAGAATTGAGATTTTGAAGTTCATATTTGTGTTTTGATTAGTTATATTATGTTTTGTTATATGGAATAGTTAGAATTGTGATTTTGAAGTTCATATTTGTGTTTTGATGAGTTATTCATTGATGTTTTGGTATATGGAATAGGTAGAATTGTGATTTTGAAGTTCATATTTGTGTTTTGATGAGTTATTCATTTATGTTTTGGTATATGGGAATAGGTAGAATTGTGATTTTGAAGTTCATATTTGTTTTTTGATGAGTTATTCATTGATGTTTTGGTATATGGAATAGGTAGAATTGAGATTTTGAAGTTCATATTTGTGTTTTGATGAGTTATTGATGTTTTGGTATATGGGATAGGTAGAATTGTGATTTTGAAGTTCATATTTGTGTTTCGATGAGTTATTCATTGATGTTTTGGTATATGGAATAGGTGGAATTGAGATTTTGAAGTTCATATTTGTGTTTTGATGAGTTATTGATATTTTGGTATATGGAATAGGTAGAATTGTGATTTTGAAGTTCATATTTGTGTTTTGATTAGTTATATTATGTTTTGTTATATGGAATAGGTAGAATTGAGATTTTGAAGTTCATATTTGTGTTTTGATGAGTTATTGATGTTTTGGTATATGGAATAGGTAGAATTGTGATTTTGAAGTTCATATTTGTGTTTTGATGAGTTATTCATTGATGTTTTGGTATATGGAATAGGTAGAATTGAGATTTTGAAGTTCATATTTGTGTTTTGATTAGTTATATTATGTTTTGTTATATGGAATAGGTAGAATTGAGATTTTGAAGTTCATATTTGTGTTTTGATTAGTTATATTATGTTTTGTTATATGGAATAGGTAGAATTGAGATTTTGAAGTTCATATTTGTGTTTTGATAACTTATTGATGTTTTGGTATATGGGATAGGTAGAATTGTGATTTTGAAGTTCATATTTGTGTTTCGATGAGTTATTCATTGATGTTTTGGTATATGGAATAGGTGGAATTGAGATTTTGAAGTTCATATTTGTGTTTTGATGAGTTATTAATTGATGTTTTGGTATATGGAATAGGTTGAAATTGTTTTTTGAAGTTCATATTTGTGTTTTGATAAGTTATTGATGTTTTGGTATATGGAATAGGTAGAATTGTGATTTTGCAGTTCATATTTGTGTTTTGATGAGTTATTGATGTTTTGGTATATGGAATAGGTAGAATTGTGATTTTGAAGTTCATATTTGTGTTTTGATGAGTTATTCATTGATGTTTTGGTATATGGAATAGGTAGAATTGAGATTTTGGAGTTCATATTTGTGTTTTGATTAGTTATCTTATGTTTTGTTATATGGAATAGGTAGAATTGAGATTTTGAAGTTCATATTTGTGTTTTGATAAGTTATTGATGTTTTGGTATATGGGATAGGTAGAATTGTGATTTTGAAGTTCATATTTGTGTTTCGATGAGTTATTCATTGATGTTTTGGTATATGGAATAGGTGGAATTGAGATTTTGAAGTTCATATTTGTGTTTTGATGAGTTATTAATTGATGTTTTGGTATATGGAATAGGTTGAAATTGTTTTTTGAAGTTCATATTTGTGTTTTGATAAGTTATTGATGTTTTGGTATATGGAATAGGTAGAATTGTGATTTTGCAGTTCATATTTGTGTTTTGATGAGTTATTCATTTATGTTTTGGTATATGGGAATAGGTAGAATTGTGTTTTGAAGTTCATATTTGTGTTTTGATGAGTTATTGATGTTTTGGTATATGGAATAGGTAGAATTGTGATTTTGAAGTTCATATTTGTGTTTTGATTAGTTATATTATGTTTTGTTATATGGAATAGGTAGAATTGAGATTTTGAAGTTCATATTTGTGTTTTGATGAGTTATTGATGTTTTGGTATATGGGATAGGTAGAATTGTGATTTTGAAGTTCATATTTGTGTTTCGATGAGTTATTCATTGATGTTTTGGTATATGGAATAGGTAGAATTGAGATTTTGAATTTCATATTTTTGTTTTAATGAGTTATTAATTGATGTTTTGGTATATGGAATAGGTTGAAATTGTTTTTTGAAGTTCATATTTGTATTTTGATAAGTTATTGATGTTTTGGTATATGGAATAGGTAGAATTGTGATTTTGAAGTTCATATTTGTGTTTTGATGAGTTATATTATGTTTTGTTATATGGAATAGGTAGAATTGTGATTTTGAAGTTCATATTTGTGTTTCGATGAGTTATTCATTGATGTTTTGGTATATGGAATAGGTAGAATTGAGATTTTGAAGTTCATATTTGTGTTTTGATGAGTTATTGATATTTTGGTATATGGAATAGGTAGAATTGTGATTTTGAAGTTCATATTTGTGTTTTGATTAGTTATATTATGTTTTGTTATATGGAATAGGTAGAATTGAGATTTTGAAGTTCATATTTGTGTTTTGATGAGTTATTGATGTTTTGGTATACGGAATAGGTAGAATTGTGATTTTGAAGTTCATATTTGTGTTTTGATGAGTTATATTATGTTTTGTTATATGGAATAGGTAGAATTGTGATTTTGAAGTTCATATTTGTGTTTTGATGAGTTATTGATGTTTTGGTATATGGAATAGGTAGAATTGTGATTTTGAAGTTCATATTTGTGTTTTGATTAGTTATATTATGTTTTGTTATATGGAATAGGTAGAATTGAGATTTTGAAGTTCATATTTGTGTTTTGATGAGTTATTGATGTTTTGGTATACGGAATAGGTAGAATTGTGATTTTGAAGTTCATATTTGTGTTTTGATGAGTTATATTATGTTTTGTTATATGGAATAGGTAGAATTGTGATTTTGAAGTTCATATTTGTGTTTTGATGAGTTATTGATGTTTTGGTATATGGAATAGGTAGAATTGAGATTTTGAAGTTCATATTTGTGTTTTGATGAGTTATTGATATTTTGGTATATGGAATAGGTAGAATTGTGATTTTGAAGTTCATATTTGTGTTTTGATGAGTTATATTATGTTTTGTTATATGGAATAGGTAGAATTGAGATTTTGAAGTTCATATTTGTGTTTTGATGAGTTATTCATTGATGTTTTGGTATATGGAATAGGTAGAATTGTGATTTTGAAGTTCATATTTGTGTTTTGATGAGTTATTCATTTATGTTTTGGTATATGGGAATAGGTAGAATTGTGATTTTGAAGTTCATATTTGTTTTTTGATGAGTTATTCATTGATGTTTTGGTATATGGAATAGGTAGAATTGAGATTTTGAAGTTCATATTTGTGTTTTGATGAGTTATTGATGTTTTGGTATATGGGATAGGTAGAATTGTGATTTTGAAGTTCATATTTGTGTTTCGATGAGTTATTCATTGATGTTTTGGTATATGGAATAGGTGGAATTGAGATTTTGAAGTTCATATTTGTGTTTTGATGAGTTATTGATATTTTGGTATATGGAATAGGTAGAATTGTGATTTTGAAGTTCATATTTGTGTTTTGATTAGTTATATTATGTTTTGTTATATGGAATAGGTAGAATTGAGATTTTGAAGTTCATATTTGTGTTTTGATGAGTTATTGATGTTTTGGTATATGGAATAGGTAGAATTGTGATTTTGAAGTTCATATTTGTGTTTTGATGAGTTATTCATTGATGTTTTGGTATATGGAATAGGTAGAATTGAGATTTTGAAGTTCATATTTGTGTTTTGATTAGTTATATTATGTTTTGTTATATGGAATAGGTAGAATTGAGATTTTGAAGTTCATATTTGTGTTTTGATTAGTTATATTATGTTTTGTTATATGGAATAGGTAGAATTGAGATTTTGAAGTTCATATTTGTGTTTTGATAAGTTATTGATGTTTTGGTATATGGGATAGGTAGAATTGTGATTTTGAAGTTCATATTTGTGTTTCGATGAGTTATTCATTGATGTTTTGGTATATGGAATAGGTGGAATTGAGATTTTGAAGTTCATATTTGTGTTTTGATGAGTTATTAATTGATGTTTTGGTATATGGAATAGGTTGAAATTGTTTTTTGAAGTTCATATTTGTGTTTTGATAAGTTATTGATGTTTTGGTATATGGAATAGGTAGAATTGTGATTTTGCAGTTCATATTTGTGTTTTGATGAGTTATTGATGTTTTGGTATATGGAATAGGTAGAATTGTGATTTTGAAGTTCATATTTGTGTTTTGATGAGTTATTCATTGATGTTTTGGTATATGGAATAGGTAGAATTGAGATTTTGAAGTTCATATTTGTGTTTTGATTAGTTATCTTATGTTTTGTTATATGGAATAGGTAGAATTGAGATTTTGAAGTTCATATTTGTGTTTTGATAAGTTATTGATGTTTTGGTATATGGGATAGGTAGAATTGTGATTTTGAAGTTCATATTTGTGTTTCGATGAGTTATTCATTGATGTTTTGGTATATGGAATAGGTGGAATTGAGATTTTGAAGTTCATATTTGTGTTTTGATGAGTTATTAATTGATGTTTTGGTATATGGAATAGGTTGAAATTGTTTTTTGAAGTTCATATTTGTGTTTTGATAAGTTATTGATGTTTTGGTATATGGAATAGGTAGAATTGTGATTTTGCAGTTCATATTTGTGTTTTGATGAGTTATTCATTTATGTTTTGGTATATGGGAATAGGTAGAATTGTGTTTTGAAGTTCATATTTGTGTTTTGATGAGTTATTGATGTTTTGGTATATGGAATAGGTAGAATTGTGATTTTGAAGTTCATATTTGTGTTTTGATTAGTTATATTATGTTTTGTTATATGGAATAGGTAGAATTGAGATTTTGAAGTTCATATTTGTGTTTTGATGAGTTATTGATGTTTTGGTATATGGGATAGGTAGAATTGTGATTTTGAAGTTCATATTTGTGTTTCGATGAGTTATTCATTGATGTTTTGGTATATGGAATAGGTAGAATTGAGATTTTGAATTTCATATTTGTGTTTTAATGAGTTATTAATTGATGTTTTGGTATATGGAATAGGTTGAAATTGTTTTTTGAAGTTCATATTTGTATTTTGATAAGTTATTGATGTTTTGGTATATGGAATAGGTAGAATTGTGATTTTGAAGTTCATATTTGTGTTTTGATGAGTTATATTATGTTTTGTTATATGGAATAGGTAGAATTGTGATTTTGAAGTTCATATTTGTGTTTTGATGAGTTATTCATTTATGTTTTAGTATATGGGAATAGGTAGAATTGTGATTTTGAAGTTCATATTTGTTTTTTGATGAGTTATTCATTGATGTTTTGGTATATGGAATAGGTAGAATTGAGATTTTGAAGTTCATATTTGTGTTTTGATGAGTTATTGATGTTTTGGTATATGGGATAGGTAGAATTGTGATTTTTAAGTTCATATTTGTGTTTCGATGAGTTATTCATTGATGTTTTGGTATATGGAATAGGTAGAATTGAGATTTTGAAGTTCATATTTGTGTTTTGATGAGTTATTGATATTTTGGTATATGGAATAGGTAGAATTGTGATTTTGAAGTTCATATTTGTGTTTTGATTAGTTATATTATGTTTTGTTATATGGAATAGGTAGAATTGAGATTTTGAAATTCATATTTGTGTTTTGATGAGTTATTGATGTTTTGGTATACGGAATAGGTAGAATTGTGATTTTGAAGTTCATATTTGTGTTTTGATGAGTTATATTATGTTTTGTTATATGGAATAGGTAGAATTGTGATTTTGAAGTTCATATTTGTGTTTTGATGAGTTATTGATGTTTTGGTATATGGAATAGGTAGAATTGTGATTTTGAAGTTCATATTTGTGTTTTGATGAGTTATTCATTGATGTTTTGGTATATGGAATAGGTAGAATTGAGATTTTGAAGTTCATATTTGTGTTTTGATGAGTTATTGATATTTTGGTATATGGAATAGGTAGAATTGTGATTTTGAAGTTCATATTTGTGTTTTGATTAGTTATATTATGTTTTGTTATATGGAATAGGTAGAATTGAGATTTTGAAGTTTATATTTGTGTTTTGATGAGTTATTAATTGATGTTTTGGTATATGGAATAGGTAGAATTGTGATTTTGAAGTTCATATTTGTGTTTTGATGAGTTATTCATTGATATTTTGGTATATGGAATAGGTAGAATTGTGATTTTGAAGTTCATATTTGTGTTTTGATTAGTTATATTATGTTTTGTTATATGGAATAGGTAGAATTGAGATTTTGAAGTTCATATTTGTGTTTTGATGAGTTATTGATGTTTTGGTATATGGGATAGGTAGAATTGTGATTTTGAAGTTCATATTTGTGTTTCGAAGACTTATTCATTGATGTTTTGGTATATGGAATAGGTAGAATTGAGATTTTGAAGTTCATATTTGTGTTTTGATGAGTTATTGATATTTTGGTATATGGAATAGCTAGAATTTGTTTTTTGAAGTTCATATTTGTGTTTTGATGAGTTATTAATTGATGTTTTGGTATATGGAATAGGTAGAATTTGTTTTTTGAAGTTCATATTTGTGTTTTGATGAGTTATTCATTGATGTTTTGGTATATGGAATAGGTAGAATTGAGATTTTGAAGTTCATATTTGTGTTTTGATTAGTTATATTATGTTTTGTTATATGGAATAGGTAGAATTGTGATTTTGAAGTTCATATTTGTGTTTTGATGAGTTATTCATTGATGTTTTGGTATATGGAATAGGTAGAATTGTGATTTTGAAGTTCATATTTGTGTTTTGATGAGTTATTCATTTATGTTTTGGTATATGGGAATAGGTAGAATTGTGATTTTGAAGTTCATATTTGTTTTTTGATGAGTTATTCATTGATGTTTTGGTATATGGAATAGGTAGAATTGAGATTTTGAAGTTCATATTTGTGTTTTGATGAGTTATTGATGTTTTGGTATATGGGATAGGTAGAATTGTGATTTTGAATTTCATATTTGTGTTTCGAAGACTTATTCATTGATGTTTTGGTATATGGAATAGGTAGAATTGAGATTTTGAAGTTCATATTTGTGTTTTGATGAGTTATTGATATTTTGGTATATGGAATAGCTAGAATTGAGATTTTGAAGTTCATATTTGTGTTTCGATGAGTTATTCATTGATGTTTTGGTATATGGGATAGGTAGAATTGTGATTTTGAAGTTCATATTTGTGTTTTGATGAGTTATTGATGTTTTGGTATATGGAATAGGTAGAATTGTGATTTTGAAGTTCATATTTGTGTTTTGATTAGTTATATTATGTTTTGTTATATGGAATAGGTAGAATTGAGATTTTGAAGTTCATATTTGTGTTTTGATGAGTTATTGATGTTTTGGTATACGGAATAGGTAGAATTGTGATTTTGAAGTTCATATTTGTGTTTTGATGAGTTATATTATGTTTTGTTATATGGAATAGGTAGAATTGTGATTTTGAAGTTCATATTTGTGTTTCGATGAGTTATTCATTGATGTTTTGGTATATGGAATAGGTAGAATTGAGATTTTGAAGTTCATATTTGTGTTTTGATGAGTTATTGATATTTTGGTATATGGAATAGGTAGAATTGTGATTTTGAAGTTCATATTTGTGTTTTGATTAGTTATATTATGTTTTGTTATATGGAATAGGTAGAATTGAGATTTTGAAGTTCATATTTGTGTTTTGATGAGTTATTGATGTTTTGGTATACGGAATAGGTAGAATTGTGATTTTGAAGTTCATATTTGTGTTTTGATGAGTTATATTATGTTTTGTTATATGGAATAGGTAGAATTGTGATTTTGAAGTTCATATTTGTGTTTTGATGAGTTATTGATGTTTTGGTATATGGAATAGGTAGAATTGTGATTTTGAAGTTCATATTTGTGTTTTGATGAGTTATTCATTGATGGTTTGGTATATGGAATAGGTAGAATTGAGATTTTGAAGTTCATATTTGTGTTTTGATGAGTTATTGATATTTTGGTATATGGAATAGGTAGAATTGTGATTTTGAAGTTCATATTTGTGTTTTGATGAGTTATATTATGTTTTGTTATATGGAATAGGTAGAATTGAGATTTTGAAGTTCATATTTGTGTTTTGATGAGTTATTCATTGATGTTTTGGTATATGGAATAGGTAGAATTGTGATTTTGAAGTTCATATTTGTGTTTTGATGAGTTATTCATTTATGTTTTGGTATATGGGAATAGGTAGAATTGTGATTTTGAAGTTCATATTTGTTTTTTGATGAGTTATTCATTGATGTTTTGGTATATGGAATAGGTAGAATTGAGATTTTGAAGTTCATATTTGTGTTTTGATGAGTTATTGATGTTTTGGTATATGGGATAGGTAGAATTGTGATTTTGAATTCATATTTGTGTTTCGATGAGTTATTCATTGATGTTTTGGTATATGGAATAGGTGGAATTGAGATTTTGAAGTTCATATTTGTGTTTTGATGAGTTATTGATATTTTGGTATATGGAATAGGTAGAATTGTGATTTTGAAGTTCATATTTGTGTTTTGATTAGTTATATTATGTTTTGTTATATGGAATAGGTAGAATTGAGATTTTGAAGTTCATATTTGTGTTTTGATGAGTTATTGATGTTTTGGTATATGGAATAGGTAGAATTGTGATTTTGAAGTTCATATTTGTGTTTTGATGAGTTATTCATTGATGTTTTGGTATATGGAATAGGTAGAATTGAGATTTTGAAGTTCATATTTGTGTTTTGATTAGTTATATTATGTTTTGTTATATGGAATAGGTAGAATTGAGATTTTGAAGTTCATATTTGTGTTTTGATTAGTTATATTATGTTTTGTTATATGGAATAGGTAGAATTGAGATTTTGAAGTTCATATTTGTGTTTTGATAAGTTATTGATGTTTTGGTATATGGGATAGGTAGAATTGTGATTTTGAAGTTCATATTTGTGTTTCGATGAGTTATTCATTGATGTTTTGGTATATGGAATAGGTGGAATTGAGATTTTGAAGTTCATATTTGTGTTTTGATGAGTTATTAATTGATGTTTTGGTATATGGAATAGGTTGAAATTGTTTTTTGAAGTTCATATTTGTGTTTTGATAAGTTATTGATGTTTTGGTATATGGAATAGGTAGAATTGTGATTTTGCAGTTCATATTTGTGTTTTGATGAGTTATTGATGTTTTGGTATATGGAATAGGTAGAATTGTGATTTTGAAGTTCATATTTGTGTTTTGATGAGTTATTCATTGATGTTTTGGTATATGGAATAGGTAGAATTGAGATTTTGAAGTTCATATTTGTGTTTTGATTAGTTATCTTATGTTTTGTTATATGGAATAGGTAGAATTGAGATTTTGAAGTTCATATTTGTGTTTTGATAAGTTATTGATGTTTTGGTATATGGGATAGGTAGAATTGTGATTTTGAAGTTCATATTTGTGTTTCGATGAGTTATTCATTGATGTTTTGGTATATGGAATAGGTGGAATTGAGATTTTGAAGTTCATATTTGTGTTTTGATGAGTTATTAATTGATGTTTTGGTATATGGAATAGGTTGAAATTGTTTTTTGAAGTTCATATTTGTGTTTTGATAAGTTCTTGATGTTTTGGTATATGGAATAGGTAGAATTGTGATTTTGCAGTTCATATTTGTGTTTTGATGAGTTATTCATTTATGTTTTGGTATATGGGAATAGGTAGAATTGTGTTTTGAAGTTCATATTTGTGTTTTGATGAGTTATTGATGTTTTGGTATATGGAATAGGTAGAATTGTGATTTTGAAGTTCATATTTGTGTTTTGATTAGTTATATTATGTTTTGTTATATGGAATAGGTAGAATTGAGATTTTGAAGTTCATATTTGTGTTTTGATGAGTTATTGATGTTTTGGTATATGGGATAGGTAGAATTGTGATTTTGAAGTTCATATTTGTGTTTCGATGAGTTATTCATTGATGTTTTGGTATATGGAATAGGTAGAATTGAGATTTTGAATTTCATATTTGTGTTTTAATGAGTTATTAATTGATGTTTTGGTATATGGAATAGGTTGAAATTGTTTTTTGAAGTTCATATTTGTATTTTGATAAGTTATTGATGTTTTGGTATATGGAATAGGTAGAATTGTGATTTTGAAGTTCATATTTGTGTTTTGATGAGTTATATTATGTTTTGTTATATGGAATAGGTAGAATTGTGATTTTGAAGTTCATATTTGTGTTTTGATGAGTTATTCATTTATGTTTTAGTATATGGGAATAGGTAGAATTGTGATTTTGAAGTTCATATTTGTTTTTTGATGAGTTATTCATTGATGTTTTGGTATATGGAATAGGTAGAATTGAGATTTTGAAGTTCATATTTGTGTTTTGATGAGTTATTGATGTTTTGGTATATGGGATAGGTAGAATTGTGATTTTTAAGTTCATATTTGTGTTTCGATGAGTTATTCATTGATGTTTTGGTATATGGAATAGGTAGAATTGAGATTTTGAAGTTCATATTTGTGTTTTGATGAGTTATTGATATTTTGGTATATGGAATAGGTAGAATTGTGATTTTGAAGTTCATATTTGTGTTTTGATTAGTTATATTATGTTTTGTTATATGGAATAGGTAGAATTGAGATTTTGAAATTCATATTTGTGTTTTGATGAGTTATTGATGTTTTGGTATACGGAATAGGTAGAATTGTGATTTTGAAGTTCATATTTGTGTTTTGATGAGTTATATTATGTTTTGTTATATGGAATAGGTAGAATTGTGATTTTGAAGTTCATATTTGTGTTTTGATGAGTTATTGATGTTTTGGTATATGGAATAGGTAGAATTGTGATTTTGAAGTTCATATTTGTGTTTTGATGAGTTATTCATTGATGTTTTGGTATATGGAATAGGTAGAATTGAGATTTTGAAGTTCATATTTGTGTTTTGATGAGTTATTGATATTTTGGTATATGGAATAGGTAGAATTGTGATTTTGAAGTTCATATTTGTGTTTTGATTAGTTATATTATGTTTTGTTATATGGAATAGGTAGAATTGAGATTTTGAAGTTTATATTTGTGTTTTGATGAGTTATTAATTGATGTTTTGGTATATGGAATAGGTAGAATTGTGATTTTGAAGTTCATATTTGTGTTTTGATGAGTTATTCATTGATATTTTGGTATATGGAATAGGTAGAATTGTGATTTTGAAGTTCATATTTGTGTTTTGATTAGTTATATTATGTTTTGTTATATGGAATAGGTAGAATTGAGATTTTGAAGTTCATATTTGTGTTTTGATGAGTTATTAATTGATGTTTTGGTATATGGAATAGGTAGAATTTGTTTTTTGAAGTTCATATTTGTGTTTTGATGAGTTATTAATTGATGTTTTGGTATATGGAATAGGTAGAATTTGTTTTTTGAAGTTCATATTTGTGTTTTGATGAGTTATTCATTGATGTTTTGGTATATGGAATAGGTAGAATTGAGATTTTGAAGTTCATATTTGTGTTTTGATTAGTTATATTATGTTTTGTTATATGGAATAGGTAGAATTGTGATTTTGAAGTTCATATTTGTGTTTTGATGAGTTATTCATTGATGTTTTGGTATATGGAATAGGTAGAATTGTGATTTTGAAGTTCATATTTGTGTTTTGATGAGTTATTCATTTATGTTTTGGTATATGGGAATAGGTAGAATTGTGATTTTGAAGTTCATATTTGTTTTTTGATGAGTTATTCATTGATGTTTTGGTATATGGAATAGGTAGAATTGAGATTTTGAAGTTCATATTTGTGTTTTGATGAGTTATTGATGTTTTGGTATATGGGATAGGTAGAATTGTGATTTTGAAGTTCATATTTGTGTTTCGAAGACTTATTCATTGATGTTTTGGTATATGGAATAGGTAGAATTGAGATTTTGAAGTTCATATTTGTGTTTTGATGAGTTATTGATATTTTGGTATATGGAATAGCTAGAATTGAGATTTTGAAGTTCATATTTGTGTTTCGATGAGTTATTCATTGATGTTTTGGTATATGGGATAGGTAGAATTGTGATTTTGAAGTTCATATTTGTGTTTTGATGAGTTATTGATGTTTTGGTATATGGAATAGGTAGAATTGTGATTTTGAAGTTCATATTTGTGTTTTGATGAGTTATATTATGTTTTGTTATATGGAATAGGTAGAATTGTGATTTTGAAGTTCATATTTGTGTTTTGATGTGTTATTCATTTATGTTTTGGTATATGGGAATAGGTAGAATTGTGATTTTGAAGTTCATATTTGTTTTTTGATGAGTTATTCATTGATGTTTTGGTATATGGAATAGATAGAATTGAGATTTTGAAGTTCATATTTGTGTTTTGATGAGTTATTGATGTTTTGGTATATGGGATAGGTAGAATTGTGATTTTGAAGTTCATATTTGTGTTTCGATGAGTTATTCATTGATGTTTTGGTATATGGAATAGGTAGAATTGAGATTTTGAAGTTCATATTTGTGTTTTGATGAGTTATTGATGTTTTGGTATATGGAATAGGTAGAATTGTGATTTTGAAGTTCATATTTGTGTTTTGATGAGTTATGTTATGTTTTGTTATATGGAATAGGTAGAATTGTGATTTTGAAGGTAATATTTGTGTTTTGATGAGTTATTGATGTTTTGGTAAATGAAATAGATAGAAATTGTGTTTTGAAGTTCATATTTGTGTTTTGATGAGTTATTGATGTTTTGGTATATGGAATAGGTAGAATTGTGATTTTGAAGTTCATATTTGTGTTTTGATGAGTTATTCATTGATGTTTTGGTATATGGAATAGGTAGAATTGAGATGTTGAAGTTCATATTTGTGTTTTGATTAGTTATATTATGTTTTGTTATATGGAATAGGTAGAATTGAGATTTTGAAGTTCATATTTGTGTTTTTGATTAGTTATATTATGTTTTGGTATATGGAATAGGTAGAATTGTAATTTTGAAGTTCATATTTGTGTTTTGATGAGTTATATTATGTTTTGTTATATGTAATAGGGAGAATTGAGATTTTGCAGTTCATATTTGTGTTTTGATGAGTTATTCATTTATGTTTTGGTATATGGGAATAGGTAGAATTGTGATTTTGAAGTTCATATTTGTTTTTTGATGTGTTATTCATTGATGTTTTGGTATATGGAATAGGTAGAATTGAGATTTTGAAGTTCATATTTGTGTTTTGATTAGTTATATTATGTTTTGTTATATGGAATAGGTAGAATTGAGATTTTGAAGTTCATATTTGTGTTTTTGATTAGTTATATTATGTTTTGGTATATGGAATAGGTAGAATTGTGATTTGGAAGTTCATATTTGTGTTTTGATGAGTTATATTATGTTTTGTTATATGGAATAGGTAGAATTGAGATTTTGAAGTTCATATTTGTGTTTTGATGAGTTATTGATGTTTTGGTATATGGAATAGGTAGAATTGTGATTTGGAAGTTCATATTTGTGTTTTAATGAGTTATATTATGTTTTGTTATATGGAATAGGTAGAATTGTGATTTGGAAGTTCATATTTGTGTTTTAATGAGTTATATTATGTTTTGGTATATGGAATAGGTAGAATTGTGATTTTGAAGTTCATATTTGTGTTTCGATGAGTTATTCATTGATGTTTTGGTATATGGAATAGGTAGAATTGTGATTTTGAAGTTCATATTTGTGTTTCGATGAGTTATTCATTGATGTTTTGGTATATGGAATAGGTAGAATTGTGATTTGGAAGTTCATATTTGTGTTTTGATGAGTTATATTATGTTTTGTTATATGGAATAGGTAGAATTGAGATTTTGAAGTTCATATTTGTGTTTTGATGAGTTATTCATTGATGTTTTGGTATATGGAATAGGTAGAATTGTGATTTTGAAGTTCATATTTGTCTTTTGATGAGTTATTGATATTTTGGTATATGGAATAGGTAGAATTGAGATTTCGAAGTTCATATTTGTGTTTTGATGAGTTATTCATTGATGTTTTGATATATGGAATAGGTTGAATTGTGATTTTGAAGTTCATATTTGTGTTTTGATGAGTTATTGATATTTTGGTATATGGAATAGGTAGAATTATGATTTTGAAGTTCATATTTGTGTTTTGATTAGTTATATTATGTTTTGTTATATGGAATAGGTAGAATTGAGATTTTGAAGTTCATATTTGTGTTTTGATGAGTTATTGATGTTTTGGTATATGGAATAGGTAGAATTGTGATTTTGAAGTTCATATTTGTGTTTTGATGAGTTATATTATGTTTTGTTATATGGAATAGGTAGAATTGTGATTTTGAAGGTAATATTTGTGTTTTGATGAGTTATTGATGTTTTGGTAAATGGAATAGATAGAAATTGTGTTTTGAAGTTCATATTTGTGTTTTGATGAGTTATTGATGTTTTGGTATATGAAATAGGTAGAATTGTGATTTTGAAGTTCATATTTGTGTTTTTGATTAGTTATATTATGTTTTGGTATATGGAATAGGTAGAATTGTAATTTTGAAGTTCATATTTGTGTTTTGATGAGTTATATTATGTTTTGTTATATGTAATAGGGAGAATTGAGATTTTGCAGTTCATATTTGTGTTTTGATGAGTTATTCATTTATGTTTTGGTATATGGGAATAGGTAGAATTGTGATTTTGAAGTTCATATTTGTTTTTTGATGTGTTATTCATTGATGTTTTGGTATATGGAATAGGTAGAATTGAGATTTTGAAGTTCATATTTGTGTTTTGATTAGTTATATTATGTTTTGTTATATGGAATAGGTAGAATTGAGATTTTGAAGTTCATATTTGTGTTTTTGATTAGTTATATTATGTTTTGGTATATGGAATAGGTAGAATTGTGATTTGGAAGTTCATATTTGTGTTTTGATGAGTTATATTATGTTTTGTTATATGGAATAGGTAGAATTGAGATTTTGAAGTTCATATTTGTGTTTTGATGAGTTATTGATGTTTTGGTATATGGAATAGGTAGAATTGTGATTTGGAAGTTCATATTTGTGTTTTAATGAGTTATATTATGTTTTGTTATATGGAATAGGTAGAATTGTGATTTGGAAGTTCATATTTGTGTTTTAATGAGTTATATTATGTTTTGGTATATGGAATAGGTAGAATTGTGATTTTGAAGTTCATATTTGTGTTTCGATGAGTTATTCATTGATGTTTTGGTATATGGAATAGGTAGAATTGTGATTTTGAAGTTCATATTTGTGTTTCGATGAGTTATTCATTGATGTTTTGGTATATGGAATAGGTAGAATTGTGATTTGGAAGTTCATATTTGTGTTTTGATGAGTTATATTATGTTTTGTTATATGGAATAGGTAGAATTGAGATTTTGAAGTTCATATTTGTGTTTTGATGAGTTATTCATTGATGTTTTGGTATATGGAATAGGTAGAATTGTGATTTTGAAGTTCATATTTGTCTTTTGATGAGTTATTGATATTTTGGTATATGGAATAGGTAGAATTGAGATTTCGAAGTTCATATTTGTGTTTTGATGAGTTATTCATTGATGTTTTGATATATGGAATAGGTTGAATTGTGATTTTGAAGTTCATATTTGTGTTTTGATGAGTTATTGATATTTTGGTATATGGAATAGGTAGAATTATGATTTTGAAGTTCATATTTGTGTTTTGATTAGTTATATTATGTTTTGTTATATGGAATAGGTAGAATTGAGATTTTGAAGTTCATATTTGTGTTTTGATGAGTTATTGATGTTTTGGTATATGGAATAGGTAGAATTGTGATTTTGAAGTTCATATTTGTGTTTTGATGAGTTATATTATGTTTTGTTATATGGAATAGGTAGAATTGTGATTTTGAAGGTAATATTTGTGTTTTGATGAGTTATTGATGTTTTGGTAAATGGAATAGATAGAAATTGTGTTTTGAAGTTCATATTTGTGTTTTGATGAGTTATTGATGTTTTGGTATATGAAATAGGTAGAATTGTGATTTTGAAGTTCATATTTGTGTTTTGATGAGTTATTCATTGATGTTTTGGTATATGGAATAGGTAGAATTGTGATTTTGAAGTTCATATTTGTGTTTTGATGAGTTATATTATGTTTTGTTATATGGAATAGGTAGAATTGTGATTTTGAAGTTCATATTTGTGTTTTGATGAGTTATTCATTTATGTTTTGGTATATGGGAATAGGTAGAATTGTGATTTTGAAGTTTATATTTGTGTTTTGATGAGTTATATTATGTTTTGTTATATGGAATAGGTAGAATTGAGATTTTGAAGTTCATATTTGTGTTTTGATGAGTTATTGATGTTTTGGTATATGGGATAGGTAGAATTGTGATTTTGAAGTTCATATTTGTGTTTCGATGAGTTATTCATTGATGTTTTGGTATATGGAATAGGTGGAATTGAGATTTTGAAGTTCATATTTGTGTTTTAATGAGTTATTAATTGATGTTTTGGTATATGGAATAGGTTGAAATTGTTTTTTGAAGTTCATATTTGTGTTTTGATAAGTTATTGATGTTTTGGTATATGGAATAGGTAGAATTGTGATTTTGCAGTTCATATTTGTGTTTTGATGAGTTATTCATTTATGTTTTGGTATATGGGAATAGGTAGAATTGTGTTTTGAAGTTCATATTTGTGTTTTGATGAGTTATTGATGTTTTGGTATATGGAATAGGTAGAATTGTGATTTTGAAGTTCATATTTGTGTTTTGATGAGTTATATTATGTTTTTTTATATGGAATAGGGAGAATTGAGATTTTGCATTTCATATTTGTGTTTCGATGAGTTATTCATTGATGTTTTGGTATATGGAATAGGTAGAATTGTGATTTTGAAGTTCATATTTGTTTTTTGATGTGTTATTCATTGATGTTTTGGTATATGGAATAGGTAGAATTGAGATTTTGAAGTTCATATTTGTGTTTTGATTAGTTATATTATGTTTTGTTATATGGAATAGGTTGAATTGAGATTTTGAAGTTCATATTTGTGTTTTTGATTAGTTATATTATGTTTTGGTATATGGAATAGGTAGAATTGTGATTTTGAAGTTCATATTTGTGTTTTGATGAGTTATATTACGTTTTGTTATATGGAATAGGTAGAATTGAGATTTTGAAGTTCATATTTGTGTTTTGATGAGTTATTGATGTTTTGGTATATGGGATCGGTAGAATTGTGATTTTGAAGTTCATATTTGTGTTTCGATGAGTTATTCATTGATGTTTTGGTATATGGAATAGGTGGAATTGAGATTTTGAAGTTCATATTTGTGTTTTAATGAGTTATTAATTGATGTTTTGGCATATGGAATAGGTTGAAATTGTTTTTTGAAGTTCATATTTGTGTTTTGATAAGTTATGATGTTTTGGTATATGGAATAGGTAGAATTGTGATTTTGCAGTTCATATTTGTGTTTTGATGAGTTATTCATTTATGTTTTGGTATATGGGAATAGGTAGAATTGTGTTTTGAAGTTCATATTTGTGTTTTGATGAGTTATTGATGTTTTGGTATATGGAATAGGTAGAATTGTGATTTTGAAGTTCATATTTGTGTTTTGATTAGTTATATTATGTTTTGTTATATGGAATAGGTAGAATTGAGATTTTGAAGTTCATATTTGTGTTTTGATGAGTTATTGATGTTTTGGTATATGGGATAGGTAGAATTGTGATTTTGAAGTTCATATTTGTGTTTCGATGAGTTATTCATTGATGTTTTGGTATATGGAATAGGTGGAATTGAGATTTTGAATTTCATATTTGTGTTTTAATGAGTTATTAATTGATGTTTTGGTATATGGAATAGGTTGAAATTGTTTTTTGAAGTTCATATTTGTGTTTTGATAAGTTATTGATGTTTTGGTATATGGAATAGGTAGAATTGTGATTTTGAAGTTCATATTTGTGTTTTGATGAGTTATATTATGTTTTGTTATATGGAATAGGTAGAATTGTGATTTTGAAGTTCATATTTGTGGTTTGATGAGTTATTCATTTATGTTTTGGTATATGGGAATAGATAGAATTGTGATTTTGAAGTTCATATTTGTTTTTTGATGAGTTATTCATTGATGTTTTGGTATATGGAATAGGTAGAATTGAGATTTTGAAGTTCATATTTGTGTTTTGATGAGTTATTGATGTTTTGGTATATGGGATAGGTAGAATTGTGATTTTGAAGTTCATATTTGTGTTTCGATGAGTTATTCATTGATGTTTTGGTATATGGAATAGGTAGAATTGAGATTTTGAAGTTCATATTTGTGTTTTGATGAGTTATTCATTGATGGTTTGGTATATGGAATAGGTAGAATTGAGATTTTGAAGTTCATATTTGTGTTTTGATGAGTTATTGATATTTTGGTATATGGAATAGGTAGAATTGTGATTTTGAAGTTCATATTTGTGTTTTGATTAGTTATATTATGTTTTGTTATATGGAATAGGTAGAATTGAGATTTTGAAGTTCATATTTGTGTTTTGATGAGTTATTGATGTTTTGGTATATGGAATAGGTAGAATTGTGATTTTGAAGTTCATATTTGTGTTTTGATGAGTTATTCATTGATGTTTTGGTATATGGAATAGGTAGAATTGAGATTTTGAAGTTCATATTTGTGTTTTGATTAGTTATATTATGTTTTGTTATATGGAATAGGTAGAATTGTGATTTTGAAGTTCATATTTGTGTTTTGATGACTTATTCATTGATGTTTTGGTATATGGAATAGGTAGAATTGTGATTTTGAAGTTCATATTTGTGTTTTGATGAGTTATTCATTTATGTTTTGGTATATGGGAATAGGTAGAATTGTGATTTTGAAGTTCATATTTGTTTTTTGATGAGTTATTCATTGATGTTTTGGTATATGGAATAGGTAGAATTGAGATTTTGAAGTTCATATTTGTGTTTTGATGAGTTATTGATGTTTTGGTATATGGGATAGGTAGAATTGTGATTTTGAAGTTCATATTTGTGTTTCGATGAGTTATTCATTGATGTTTTGGTATATGGAATAGGTGGAATTGAGATTTTGAAGTTCATATTTGTGTTTTGATGAGTTATTGATATTTTGGTATATGGAATAGGTAGAATTGTGATTTTGAAGTTCATATTTGTGTTTTGATTAGTTATATTATGTTTTGTTATATGGAATAGGTAGAATTGAGATTTTGAAGTTCATATTTGTGTTTTGATGAGTTATTGATGTTTTGGTATATGGAATAGGTAGAATTGTGATTTTGAAGTTCATATTTGTGTTTTGATGAGTTATTCATTGATGTTTTGGTATATGGAATAGGTAGAATTGAGATTTTGAAGTTCATATTTGTGTTTTGATTAGTTATATTATGTTTTGTTATATGGAATAGGTAGAATTGAGATTTTGAAGTTCATATTTGTGTTTTGATAAGTTATTGATGTTTTGGTATATGGGATAGGTAGAATTGTGATTTTGAAGTTCATATTTGTGTTTCGATGAGTTATTCATTGATGTTTTGGTATATGGAATAGGTGGAATTGAGATTTTGAAGTTCATATTTGTGTTTTGATGAGTTATTAATTGATGTTTTGGTATATGGAATAGGTTGAAATTGTTTTTTGAAGTTCATATTTGTGTTTTGATAAGTTATTGATGTTTTGGTATATGGAATAGGTAGAATTGTGATTTTGCAGTTCATATTTGTGTTTTGATGAGTTATTGATGTTTTGGTATATGGAATAGGTAGAATTGTGATTTTGAAGTTCATATTTGTGTTTTGATGAGTTATTCATTGATGTTTTGGTATATGGAATAGGTAGAATTGAGATTTTGAAGTTCATATTTGTGTTTTGATTAGTTATCTTATGTTTTGTTATATGGAATAGGTAGAATTGAGATTTTGAAGTTCATATTTGTGTTTTGATAAGTTATTGATGTTTTGGTATATGGGATAGGTAGAATTGTGATTTTGAAGTTCATATTTGTGTTTCGATGAGTTATTCATTGATGTTTTGGTATATGGAATAGGTGGAATTGAGATTTTGAAGTTCATATTTGTGTTTTGATGAGTTATTCATTGATGTTTTGGTATATGGAATAGGTTGAAATTGTTTTTTGAAGTTCATATTTGTGTTTTGATAAGTTATTGATGTTTTGGTATATGGAATAGGTAGAATTGTGATTTTGCAGTTCATATTTGTGTTTTGATGAGTTATTCATTTATGTTTTGGTATATGGGAATAGGTAGAATTGTGTTTTGAAGTTCATATTTGTGTTTTGATGAGTTATTGATGTTTTGGTATATGGAATAGGTAGAATTGTGATTTTGAAGTTCATATTTGTGTTTTGATTAGTTATATTATGTTTTGTTATATGGAATAGGTAGAATTGAGATTTTGAAGTTCATATTTGTGTTTTGATGAGTTATTGATGTTTTGGTATATGGGATAGGTAGAATTGTGATTTTGAATTTCATATTTGTGTTTTAATGAGTTATGAATTGATGTTTTGGTATATGGAATAGGTTGAAATTGTTTTTTGAAGTTCATATTTGTATTTTGATAAGTTATTGATATTTTGGTATATGGAATAGGTAGAATTGTGATTTTGAAGTTCATATTTGTGTTTTGATGAGTTATATTATGTTTTGTTATATGGAATAGGTAGAATTGTGATTTTGAAGTTCATATTTGTGTTTTGATGAGTTATTCATTTATGTTTTAGTATATGGGAATAGGTAGAATTGTGATTTTGAAGTTCATATTTGTTTTTTGATGAGTTATTCATTGATGTTTTGGTATATGGAATAGGTAGAATTGAGATTTTGAAGTTCATATTTGTGTTTTGATGAGTTATTGATGTTTTGGTATATGGGATAGGTAGAATTGTGATTTTTAAGTTCATATTTGTGTTTCGATGAGTTATTCATTGATGTTTTGGTATATGGAATAGGTAGAATTGAGATTTTGAAGTTCATATTTGTGTTTTGATGAGTTATTGATATTTTGGTATATGGAATAGGTAGAATTGTGATTTTGAAGTTCATATTTGTGTTTTGATTAGTTATATTATGTTTTGTTATATGGAATAGGTAGAATTGAGATTTTGAAGTTCATATTTGTGTTTTGATGAGTTATTGATGTTTTGGTATACGGAATAGGTAGAATTGTGATTTTGAAGTTCATATTTGTGTTTTGATGAGTTATATTATGTTTTGTTATATGGAATAGGTAGAATTGTGATTTTGAAGTTCATATTTGTGTTTTGATGAGTTATTGATGTTTTGGTATATGGAATAGGTAGAATTGTGATTTTGAAGTTCATATTTGTGTTTTGATGAGTTATTCATTGATGGTTTGGTATATGGAATAGGTAGAATTGAGATTTTGAAGTTCATATTTGTGTTTTGATGAGTTATTGATATTTTGGTATATGGAATAGGTAGAATTGTGATTTTGAAGTTCATATTTGTGTTTTGATTAGTTATATTATGTTTTGTTATATGGAATAGGTAGAATTTAGATTTTGAAGTTCATATTTGTGTTTTGATGAGTTATTGATGTTTTGGTATATGGAATAGGTAGAATTGTGATTTTGAAGTTCATATTTGTGTTTTGATGAGTTATTCATTGATGTTTTGGTATATGGAATAGGTAGAATTGAGATTTTGAAGTTCATATTTGTGTTTTGATTAGTTATATTATGTTTTGTTATATGGAATAGGTAGAATTGTGATTTTGAAGTTCATATTTGTGTTTTGATGAGTTATTCATTGATGTTTTGGTATATGGAATAGGTAGAATTGTGATTTTGAAGTTCATATTTGTGTTTTGATGAGTTATTCATTTATGTTTTGGTATATGGGAATAGGTAGAATTGTGATTTTGAAGTTCATATTTGTTTTTTGATGAGTTATTCATTGATGTTTTTGTATATGGAATAGGTAGAATTGAGATTTTGAAGTTCATATTTGTGTTTTGATGAGTTATTGATGTTTTGGTATATGGGATAGGTAGAATTGTGATTTTGAAGTTCATATTTGTGTTTCGATGAGTTATTCATTGATGTTTTGGTATATGGAATAGGTGGAATTGAGATTTTGAAGTTCATATTTGTGTTTTGATGAGTTATTGATATTTTGGTATATGGAATAGGTAGAATTGTGATTTTGAAGTTCATATTTGTGTTTTGATTAGTTATATTATGTTTTGTTATATGGAATAGGTAGAATTGAGATTTTGAAGTTCATATTTGTGTTTTGATGAGTTATTGATGTTTTGGTATATGGAATAGGTAGAATTGTGATTTTGAAGTTCATATTTGTGTTTTGATGAGTTATTCATTGATGTTTTGGTATATGGAATAGGTAGAATTGAGATTTTGAAGTTCATATTTGTGTTTTGATTAGTTATATTATGTTTTGTTATATGGAATAGGTAGAATTGAGATTTTGAAGTTCATATTTGTGTTTTGATAAGTTATTGATGTTTTGGTATATGGGATAGGTAGAATTGTGATTTTGAAGTTCATATTTGTGTTTCGATGAGTTATTCATTGATGTTTTGGTATATGGAATAGGTGGAATTGAGATTTTGAAGTTCATATTTGTGTTTTGATGAGTTATTAATTGATGTTTTGGTATATGGAATAGGTTGAAATTGTTTTTTGAAGTTCATATTTGTGTTTTGATAAGTTATTGATGTTTTGGTATATGGAATAGGTAGAATTGTGATTTTGCAGTTCATATTTGTGTTTTGATGAGTTATTGATGTTTTGGTATATGGAATAGGTAGAATTGTGATTTTGAAGTTCATATTTGTGTTTTGATGAGTTATTCATTGATGTTTTGGTATATGGAATAGGTAGAATTGAGATTTTGAAGTTCATATTTGTGTTTTGATTAGTTATCTTATGTTTTGTTATATGGAATAGGTAGAATTGAGATTTTGAAGTTCATATTTGTGTTTTGATAAGTTATTGATGTTTTGGTATATGAAATAGGTAGAATTGTGATTTTGAAGTTCATATTTGTGTTTTGATGAGTTATTCATTGATGTTTTGGTATATGGAATAGGTAGAATTGTGATTTTGAAGTTCATATTTGTGTTTTGATGAGTTATATTATGTTTTGTTATATGGAATAGGTAGAATTGTGATTTTGAAGTTCATATTTGTGTTTTGATGAGTTATTCATTTATGTTTTGGTATATGGGAATAGGTAGAATTGTGATTTTGAAGTTTATATTTGTGTTTTGATGAGTTATATTATGTTTTGTTATATGGAATAGGTAGAATTGAGATTTTGAAGTTCATATTTGTGTTTTGATGAGTTATTGATGTTTTGGTATATGGGATAGGTAGAATTGTGATTTTGAAGTTCATATTTGTGTTTCGATGAGTTATTCATTGATGTTTTGGTATATGGAATAGGTGGAATTGAGATTTTGAAGTTCATATTTGTGTTTTAATGAGTTATTAATTGATGTTTTGGTATATGGAATAGGTTGAAATTGTTTTTTGAAGTTCATATTTGTGTTTTGATAAGTTATTGATGTTTTGGTATATGGAATAGGTAGAATTGTGATTTTGCAGTTCATATTTGTGTTTTGATGAGTTATTCATTTATGTTTTGGTATATGGGAATAGGTAGAATTGTGTTTTGAAGTTCATATTTGTGTTTTGATGAGTTATTGATGTTTTGGTATATGGAATAGGTAGAATTGTGATTTTGAAGTTCATATTTGTGTTTTGATGAGTTATATTATGTTTTTTTATATGGAATAGGGAGAATTGAGATTTTGCATTTCATATTTGTGTTTCGATGAGTTATTCATTGATGTTTTGGTATATGGAATAGGTAGAATTGTGATTTTGAAGTTCATATTTGTTTTTTGATGTGTTATTCATTGATGTTTTGGTATATGGAATAGGTAGAATTGAGATTTTGAAGTTCATATTTGTGTTTTGATTAGTTATATTATGTTTTGTTATATGGAATAGGTTGAATTGAGATTTTGAAGTTCATATTTGTGTTTTTGATTAGTTATATTATGTTTTGGTATATGGAATAGGTAGAATTGTGATTTTGAAGTTCATATTTGTGTTTTGATGAGTTATATTACGTTTTGTTATATGGAATAGGTAGAATTGAGATTTTGAAGTTCATATTTGTGTTTTGATGAGTTATTGATGTTTTGGTATATGGGATAGGTAGAATTGTGATTTTGAAGTTCATATTTGTGTTTCGATGAGTTATTCATTGATGTTTTGGTATATGGAATAGGTGGAATTGAGATTTTGAAGTTCATATTTGTGTTTTAATGAGTTATTAATTGATGTTTTGGCATATGGAATAGGTTGAAATTGTTTTTTGAAGTTCATATTTGTGTTTTGATAAGTTATGATGTTTTGGTATATGGAATAGGTAGAATTGTGATTTTGCAGTTCATATTTGTGTTTTGATGAGTTATTCATTTATGTTTTGGTATATGGGAATAGGTAGAATTGTGTTTTGAAGTTCATATTTGTGTTTTGATGAGTTATTGATGTTTTGGTATATGGAATAGGTAGAATTGTGATTTTGAAGTTCATATTTGTGTTTTGATTAGTTATATTATGTTTTGTTATATGGAATAGGTAGAATTGAGATTTTGAAGTTCATATTTGTGTTTTGATGAGTTATTGATGTTTTGGTATATGGGATAGGTAGAATTGTGATTTTGAAGTTCATATTTGTGTTTCGATGAGTTATTCATTGATGTTTTGGTATATGGAATAGGTGGAATTGAGATTTTGAATTTCATATTTGTGTTTTAATGAGTTATTAATTGATGTTTTGGTATATGGAATAGGTTGAAATTGTTTTTTGAAGTTCATATTTGTGTTTTGATAAGTTATTGATGTTTTGGTATATGGAATAGGTAGAATTGTGATTTTGAAGTTCATATTTGTGTTTTGATGAGTTATATTATGTTTTGTTATATGGAATAGGTAGAATTGTGATTTTGAAGTTCATATTTGTGGTTTGATGAGTTATTCATTTATGTTTTGGTATATGGGAATAGATAGAATTGTGATTTTGAAGTTCATATTTGTTTTTTGATGAGTTATTCATTGATGTTTTGGTATATGGAATAGGTAGAATTGAGATTTTGAAGTTCATATTTGTGTTTTGATGAGTTATTGATGTTTTGGTATATGGGATAGGTAGAATTGTGATTTTGAAGTTCATATTTGTGTTTCGATGAGTTATTCATTGATGTTTTGGTATATGGAATAGGTAGAATTGAGATTTTGAAGTTCATATTTGTGTTTTGATGAGTTATTCATTGATGGTTTGGTATATGGAATAGGTAGAATTGAGATTTTGAAGTTCATATTTGTGTTTTGATGAGTTATTGATATTTTGGTATATGGAATAGGTAGAATTGTGATTTTGAAGTTCATATTTGTGTTTTGATTAGTTATATTATGTTTTGTTATATGGAATAGGTAGAATTGAGATTTTGAAGTTCATATTTGTGTTTTGATGAGTTATTGATGTTTTGGTATATGGAATAGGTAGAATTGTGATTTTGAAGTTCATATTTGTGTTTTGATGAGTTATTCATTGATGTTTTGGTATATGGAATAGGTAGAATTGAGATTTTGAAGTTCATATTTGTGTTTTGATTAGTTATATTATGTTTTGTTATATGGAATAGGTAGAATTGTGATTTTGAAGTTCATATTTGTGTTTTGATGAGTTATTCATTGATGTTTTGGTATATGGAATAGGTAGAATTGTGATTTTGAAGTTCATATTTGTGTTTGGATGAGTTATTCATTTATGTTTTGGTATATGGGAATAGGTAGAATTGTGATTTTGAAGTTCATATTTGTTTTTTGATGAGTTATTCATTGATGTTTTGGTATATGGAATAGGTAGAATTGAGATTTTGAAGTTCATATTTGTGTTTTGATGAGTTATTGATGTTTTGGTATATGGGATAGGTAGAATTGTGATTTTGAAGTTCATATTTGTGTTTCGATGAGTTATTCATTGATGTTTTGGTATATGGAATAGGTGGAATTGAGATTTTGAAGTTCATATTTGTGTTTTGATGAGTTATTGATATTTTGGTATATGGAATAGGTAGAATTGTGATTTTGAAGTTCATATTTGTGTTTTGATTAGTTATATTATGTTTTGTTATATGGAATAGGTAGAATTGAGATTTTGAAGTTCATATTTGTGTTTTGATGAGTTATTGATGTTTTGGTATATGGAATAGGTAGAATTGTGATTTTGAAGTTCATATTTGTGTTTTGATGAGTTATTCATTGATGTTTTGGTATATGGAATAGGTAGAATTGAGATTTTGAAGTTCATATTTGTGTTTTGATTAGTTATATTATGTTTTGTTATATGGAATAGGTAGAATTGAGATTTTGAAGTTCATATTTGTGTTTTGATAAGTTATTGATGTTTTGGTATATGGGATAGGTAGAATTGTGATTTTGAAGTTCATATTTGTGTTTCGATGAGTTATTCATTGATGTTTTGGTATATGGAATAGGTGGAATTGAGATTTTGAAGTTCATATTTGTGTTTTGATGAGTTATTAATTGATGTTTTGGTATATGGAATAGGTTGAAATTGTTTTTTGAAGTTCATATTTGTGTTTTGATAAGTTATTGATGTTTTGGTATATGGAATAGGTAGAATTGTGATTTTGCAGTTCATATTTGTGTTTTGATGAGTTATTGATGTTTTGGTATATGGAATAGGTAGAATTGTGATTTTGAAGTTCATATTTGTGTTTTGATGAGTTATTCATTGATGTTTTGGTATATGGAATAGGTAGAATTGAGATTTTGAAGTTCATATTTGTGTTTTGATTAGTTATCTTATGTTTTGTTATATGGAATAGGTAGAATTGAGATTTTGAAGTTCATATTTGTGTTTTGATAAGTTATTGATGTTTTGGTATATGGGATAGGTAGAATTGTGATTTTGAAGTTCATATTTGTGTTTCGATGAGTTATTCATTGATGTTTTGGTATATGGAATAGGTGGAATTGAGATTTTGAAGTTCATATTTGTGTTTTGATGAGTTATTAATTGATGTTTTGGTATATGGAATAGGTTGAAATTGTTTTTTGAAGTTCATATTTGTGTTTTGATAAGTTATTGATGTTTTGGTATATGGAATAGGTAGAATTGTGATTTTGCAGTTCATATTTGTGTTTTGATGAGTTATTCATTTATGTTTTGGTATATGGGAATAGGTAGAATTGTGTTTTGAAGTTCATATTTGTGTTTTGATGAGTTATTGATGTTTTGGTATATGGAATAGGTAGAATTGTGATTTTGAAGTTCATATTTGTGTTTTGATTAGTTATATTATGTTTTGTTATATGGAATAGGTAGAATTGAGATTTTGAAGTTCATATTTGTGTTTTGATGAGTTATTGATGTTTTGGTATATGGGATAGGTAGAATTGTGATTTTGAATTTCATATTTGTGTTTTAATGAGTTATGAATTGATGTTTTGGTATATGGAATAGGTTGAAATTGTTTTTTGAAGTTCATATTTGTATTTTGATAAGTTATTGATATTTTGGTATATGGAATAGGTAGAATTGTGATTTTGAAGTTCATATTTGTGTTTTGATGAGTTATATTATGTTTTGTTATATGGAATAGGTAGAATTGTGATTTTGAAGTTCATATTTGTGTTTTGATGAGTTATTCATTTATGTTTTAGTATATGGGAATAGGTAGAATTGTGATTTTGAAGTTCATATTTGTTTTTTGATGAGTTATTCATTGATGTTTTGGTATATGGAATAGGTAGAATTGAGATTTTGAAGTTCATATTTGTGTTTTGATGAGTTATTGATGTTTTGGTATATGGGATAGGTAGAATTGTGATTTTTAAGTTCATATTTGTGTTTCGATGAGTTATTCATTGATGTTTTGGTATATGGAATAGGTAGAATTGAGATTTTGAAGTTCATATTTGTGTTTTGATGAGTTATTGATATTTTGGTATATGGAATAGGTAGAATTGTGATTTTGAAGTTCATATTTGTGTTTTGATTAGTTATATTATGTTTTGTTATATGGAATAGGTAGAATTGAGATTTTGAAGTTCATATTTGTGTTTTGATGAGTTATTGATGTTTTGGTATACGGAATAGGTAGAATTGTGATTTTGAAGTTCATATTTGTGTTTTGATGAGTTATATTATGTTTTGTTATATGGAATAGGTAGAATTGTGATTTTGAAGTTCATATTTGTGTTTTGATGAGTTATTGATGTTTTGGTATATGGAATAGGTAGAATTGTGATTTTGAAGTTCATATTTGTGTTTTGATGAGTTATTCATTGATGGTTTGGTATATGGAATAGGTAGAATTGAGATTTTGAAGTTCATATTTGTGTTTTGATGAGTTATTGATATTTTGGTATATGGAATAGGTAGAATTGTGATTTTGAAGTTCATATTTGTGTTTTGATTAGTTATATTATGTTTTGTTATATGGAATAGGTAGAATTTAGATTTTGAAGTTCATATTTGTGTTTTGATGAGTTATTGATGTTTTGGTATATGGAATAGGTAGAATTGTGATTTTGAAGTTCATATTTGTGTTTTGATGAGTTATTCATTGATGTTTTGGTATATGGAATAGGTAGAATTGAGATTTTGAAGTTCATATTTGTGTTTTGATTAGTTATATTATGTTTTGTTATATGGAATAGGTAGAATTGTGATTTTGAAGTTCATATTTGTGTTTTGATGAGTTATTCATTGATGTTTTGGTATATGGAATAGGTAGAATTGTGATTTTGAAGTTCATATTTGTGTTTTGATGAGTTATTCATTTATGTTTTGGTATATGGGAATAGGTAGAATTGTGATTTTGAAGTTCATATTTGTTTTTTGATGAGTTATTCATTGATGTTTTTGTATATGGAATAGGTAGAATTGAGATTTTGAAGTTCATATTTGTGTTTTGATGAGTTATTGATGTTTTGGTATATGGGATAGGTAGAATTGTGATTTTGAAGTTCATATTTGTGTTTCGATGAGTTATTCATTGATGTTTTGGTATATGGAATAGGTGGAATTGAGATTTTGAAGTTCATATTTGTGTTTTGATGAGTTATTGATATTTTGGTATATGGAATAGGTAGAATTGTGATTTTGAAGTTCATATTTGTGTTTTGATTAGTTATATTATGTTTTGTTATATGGAATAGGTAGAATTGAGATTTTGAAGTTCATATTTGTGTTTTGATGAGTTATTGATGTTTTGGTATATGGAATAGGTAGAATTGTGATTTTGAAGTTCATATTTGTGTTTTGATGAGTTATTCATTGATGTTTTGGTATATGGAATAGGTAGAATTGAGATTTTGAAGTTCATATTTGTGTTTTGATTAGTTATATTATGTTTTGTTATATGGAATAGGTAGAATTGAGATTTTGAAGTTCATATTTGTGTTTTGATAAGTTATTGATGTTTTGGTATATGGGATAGGTAGAATTGTGATTTTGAAGTTCATATTTGTGTTTCGATGAGTTATTCATTGATGTTTTGGTATATGGAATAGGTGGAATTGAGATTTTGAAGTTCATATTTGTGTTTTGATGAGTTATTAATTGATGTTTTGGTATATGGAATAGGTTGAAATTGTTTTTTGAAGTTCATATTTGTGTTTTGATAAGTTATTGATGTTTTGGTATATGGAATAGGTAGAATTGTGATTTTGCAGTTCATATTTGTGTTTTGATGAGTTATTGATGTTTTGGTATATGGAATAGGTAGAATTGTGATTTTGAAGTTCATATTTGTGTTTTGATGAGTTATTCATTGATGTTTTGGTATATGGAATAGGTAGAATTGAGATTTTGAAGTTCATATTTGTGTTTTGATTAGTTATCTTATGTTTTGTTATATGGAATAGGTAGAATTGAGATTTTGAAGTTCATATTTGTGTTTTGATAAGTTATTGATGTTTTGGTATATGGGATAGGTAGAATTGTGATTTTGAAGTTCATATTTGTGTTTCGATGAGTTATTCATTGATGTTTTGGTATATGGAATAGGTGGAATTGAGATTTTGAAGTTCATATTTGTGTTTTGATGAGTTATTAATTGATGTTTTGGTATATGGAATAGGTTGAAATTGTTTTTTGAAGTTCATATTTGTGTTTTGATAAGTTATTGATGTTTTGGTATATGGAATAGGTAGAATTGTGATTTTGCAGTTCATATTTGTGTTTTGATGAGTTATTCATTTATGTTTTGGTATATGGGAATAGGTAGAATTGTGTTTTGAAGTTCATATTTGTGTTTTGATGAGTTATTGATGTTTTGGTATATGGAATAGGTAGAATTGTGATTTTGAAGTTCATATTTGTGTTTCGATGAGTTATTCATTGATGTTTTGGTATATGGAATAGGTAGAATTGAGATTTTGAATTTCATATTTGTGTTTTAATGAGTTATTAATTGATGTTTTGGTATATGGAATAGGTTGAAATTGTTTTTTGAAGTTCATATTTGTATTTTGATAAGTTATTGATGTTTTGGTATATGGAATAGGTAGAATTGTGATTTTGAAGTTCATATTTGTGTTTTGATGAGTTATATTATGTTTTGTTATATGGAATAGGTAGAATTGTGATTTTGAAGTTCATATTTGTGTTTTGATGAGTTATTCATTTATGTTTTAGTATATGGGAATAGGTAGAATTGTGATTTTGAAGTTCATATTTGTTTTTTGATGAGTTATTCATTGATGTTTTGGTATATGGAATAGGTAGAATTGAGATTTTGAAGTTCATATTTGTGTTTTGATGAGTTATTGATATTTTGATATATGGAATAGGTAGAATTGTGATTTTGAAGTTCATATTTGTGTTTTGATTAGTTATATTATGTTTTGTTATATGGAATAGGTAGAATTGAGATTTTGAAGTTCATATTTGTGTTTTGATGAGTTATTGATGTTTTGGTATACGGAATAGGTAGAATTGTGATTTTGAAGTTCATATTTGTGTTTTGATGAGTTATATTATGTTTTGTTATATGGAATAGGTAGAATTGTGATTTTGAAGTTCATATTTGTGTTTTGATGAGTTATTGATGTTTTGGTATATGGAATAGGTAGAATTGTGATTTTGAAGTTCATATTTGTGTTTTGATGAGTTATTCATTGATGGTTTGGTATATGGAATAGGTAGAATTGAGATTTTGAAGTTCATATTTGTGTTTTGATGAGTTATTGATATTTTGGTATATGGAATAGGTAGAATTGTGATTTTGAAGTTCATATTTGTGTTTTGATTAGTTATATTATGTTTTGTTATATGGAATAGGTAGAATTTAGATTTTGAAGTTCATATTTGTGTTTTGATGAGTTATTGATGTTTTGGTATATGGAATAGGTAGAATTGTGATTTTGAAGTTCATATTTGTGTTTTGATGAGTTATTCATTGATGTTTTGGTATATGGAATAGGTAGAATTGAGATTTTGAAGTTCATATTTGTGTTTTGATTAGTTATATTGTGTTTTGTTATATGGAATAGGTAGAATTGTGATTTTGAAGTTCATATTTGTGTTTTGATGAGTTATTCATTGATGTTTTGGTATATGGAATAGGTAGAATTGTGATTTTGAAGTTCATATTTGTGTTTTGATGAGTTATTCATTTATGTTTTGGTATATGGGAATAGGTAGAATTGTGATTTTGAAGTTCATATTTGTTTTTTGATGAGTTATTCATTGATGTTTTGGTATATGGAATAGGTAGAATTGAGATTTTGAAGTTCATATTTGTGTTTTGATGAGTTATTGATGTTTTGGTATATGGGATAGGTAGAATTGTGATTTTGAAGTTCATATTTGTGTTTCGATGAGTTATTCATTGATGTTTTGGTATATGGAATAGGTGGAATTGAGATTTTGAAGTTCATATTTGTGTTTTGATGAGTTATTGATATTTTGGTATATGGAATAGGTAGAATTGTGATTTTGAAGTTCATATTTGTGTTTTGATTAGTTATATTATGTTTTGTTATATGGAATAGGTAGAATTGAGATTTTGAAGTTCATATTTGTGTTTTGATGAGTTATTGATGTTTTGGTATATGGAATAGGTAGAATTGTGATTTTGAAGTTCATATTTGTGTTTTGATGAGTTATTCATTGATGTTTTGGTATATGGAATAGGTAGAATTGAGATTTTGAAGTTCATATTTGTGTTTTGATTAGTTATATTATGTTTTGTTATATGGAATAGGTAGAATTGAGATTTTGAAGTTCATATTTGTGTTTTGATAAGTTATTGATGTTTTGGTATATGGGATAGGTAGAATTGTGATTTTGAAGTTCATATTTGTGTTTCGATGAGTTATTCATTGATGTTTTGGTATATGGAATAGGTGGAATTGAGATTTTGAAGTTCATATTTGTGTTTTGATGAGTTATTAATTGATGTTTTGGTATATGGAATAGGTTGAAATTGTTTTTTGAAGTTCATATTTGTGTTTTGATAAGTTATTGATGTTTTGGTATATGGAATAGGTAGAATTGTGATTTTGCAGTTCATATTTGTGTTTTGATGAGTTATTGATGTTTTGGTATATGGAATAGGTAGAATTGTGATTTTGAAGTTCATATTTGTGTTTTGATGAGTTATTCATTGATGTTTTGGTATATGGAATAGGTAGAATTGAGATTTTGAAGTTCATATTTGTGTTTTGATTAGTTATCTTATGTTTTGTTATATGGAATAGGTAGAATTGAGATTTTGAAGTTCATATTTGTGTTTTGATAAGTTATTGATGTTTTGGTATATGGGATAGGTAGAATTGTGATTTTGAAGTTCATATTTGTGTTTCGATGAGTTATTCATTGATGTTTTGGTATATGGAATAGGTGGAATTGAGATTTTGAAGTTCATATTTGTGTTTTGATGAGTTATTAATTGATGTTTTGGTATATGGAATAGGTTGAAATTGTTTTTTGAAGTTCATATTTGTGTTTTGATAAGTTATTGATGTTTTGGTATATGGAATAGGTAGAATTGTGATTTTGCAGTTCATATTTGTGTTTTGATGAGTTATTCATTTATGTTTTGGTATATGGGAATAGGTAGAATTGTGTTTTGAAGTTCATATTTGTGTTTTGATGAGTTATTGATGTTTTGGTATATGGAATAGGTAGAATTGTGATTTTGAAGTTCATATTTGTGTTTTGATTAGTTATATTATGTTTTGTTATATGGAATAGGTAGAATTGAGATTTTGAAGTTCATATTTGTGTTTTGATGAGTTATTGATGTTTTGGTATATGGGATAGGTAGAATTGTGATTTTGAAGTTCATATTTGTGTTTCGATGAGTTATTCATTGATGTTTTGGTATATGGAATAGGTAGAATTGAGATTTTTAATTTCATATTTGTGTTTTAATGAGTTATTAATTGATGTTTTGGTATATGGAATAGGTTGAAATTGTTTTTTGAAGTTCATATTTGTATTTTGATAAGTTATTGATGTTTTGGTATATGGAATAGGTAGAATTGTGATTTTGAAGTTCATATTTGTGTTTTGATGAGTTATATTATGTTTTGTTATATGGAATAGGTAGAATTGTGATTTTGAAGTTCATATTTGTGTTTTGATGAGTTATTCATTTATGTTTTAGTATATGGGAATAGGTAGAATTGTGATTTTGAAGTTCATATTTGTTTTTTGATGAGTTATTCATTGATGTTTTGGTATATGGAATAGGTAGAATTGAGATTTTGAAGTTCATATTTGTGTTTTGATGAGTTATTGATGTTTTGGTATATGGGATAGGTAGAATTGTGATTTTTAAGTTCATATTTGTGTTTCGATGAGTTATTCATTGATGTTTTGGTATATGGAATAGGTAGAATTGAGATTTTGAAGTTCATATTTGTGTTTTGATGAGTTATTGATATTTTGGTATATGGAATAGGTAGAATTGTGATTTTGAAGTTCATATTTGTGTTTTGATTAGTTATATTATGTTTTGTTATATGGAATAGGTAGAATTGAGATTTTGAAGTTCATATTTGTGTTTTGATGAGTTATTGATGTTTTGGTATACGGAATAGGTAGAATTGTGATTTTGAAGTTCATATTTGTGTTTTGATGAGTTATATTATGTTTTGTTATATGGAATAGGTAGAATTGTGATTTTGAAGTTCATATTTGTGTTTTGATGAGTTATTGATGTTTTGGTATATGGAATAGGTAGAATTGTGATTTTGAAGTTCATATTTGTGTTTTGATGAGTTATTCATTGATGTTTTGGTATATGGAATAGGTAGAATTGAGATTTTGAAGTTCATATTTGTGTTTTGATGAGTTATTGATATTTTGGTATATGGAATAGGTAGAATTGTGATTTTGAAGTTCATATTTGTGTTTTGATTAGTTATATTATGTTTTGTTATATGGAATAGGTAGAATTGAGATTTTGAAGTTCATATTTGTGTTTTGATGAGTTATTAATTGATGTTTTGGTATATGGAATAGGTAGAATTGTGATTTTGAAGTTCATATTTGTGTTTTGATGAGTTATTCATTGATGTTTTGGTATATGGAATAGGTAGAATTGAGATTTTGAAGTTCATATTTGTGTTTTGATGAGTTATTGATGTTTTGGTATATGGGATAGGTAGAATTGTGATTTTTAAGTTCATATTTGTGTTTCGATGAGTTATTCATTGATGTTTTGGTATATGGAATAGGTAGAATTGAGATTTTGAAGTTCATATTTGTGTTTTGATGAGTTATTGATATTTTGGTATATGGAATAGGTAGAATTGTGATTTTGAAGTTCATATTTGTGTTTTGATGAGTTATATTATGTTTTGTTATATGGAATAGGTAGAATTGTGATTTTGAAGGTAATATTTGTGTTTTGATGAGTTATTGATGTTTTGGTAAATGGAATAGATAGAAATTGTGTTTTGAAGTTCATATTTGTGTTTTGATGAGTTATTGATGTTTTGGTATATGAAATAGGTAGAATTGTGATTTTGAAGTTCATATTTGTGTTTTGATGAGTTATTCATTGATGTTTTGGTATATGGAATAGGTAGAATTGAGATTTTGAAGTTCATATTTGTGTTTTGATTAGTTATATTATGTTTTGTTATATGGAATAGGTAGAATTGAGATTTTGAAGTTCATATTTTTGTTTTGATGAGTTATTGATGTTTTGGTATATGGAATAGGTAGAATTGTGATTTTGAAGTTCATATTTGTCTTTTGATGAGTTATATTATGTTTTGTTATATGGAATAGGTAGAATTGAGATTTTGAAGTTCATATTTGTGTTTTGATGAGTTATTGATGTTTTGGTATATGGGATAGGTAGAATTGTGATTTTGAAGTTCATATTTGTGTTTCGATGAGTTATTCATTGATGTTTTGGTATATGGAATAGGTAGAATTGAGATTTTGAAGTTCATATTTGTGTTTTGATGAGTTATTGATATTTTGGTATATGGAATAGGTAGAATTGTGATTTTGAAGTTCATATTTGTGTTTTGATTAGTTATATTATGTTTTGTTATATGGAATAGGTAGAATTGAGATTTTGAAGTTCATATTTGTGTTTTGATGAGTTATTGATGTTTTGGTATATGGAATAGGTAGAATTGTGATTTTGAAGTTCATATTTGTGTTTTGATGAGTTATATTATGTTTTGTTATATGGAATAGGTAGAATTGTGATTTTGAAGTTCATATTTGTGTTTTGATGAGTTATTCATTTATGTTTTGGTATATGGGAATAGGTAGAATTGTGATTTTGAAGTTTATATTTGTGTTTTGATGAGTTATATTATGTTTTGTTATATGGAATAGGTAGAATTGAGATTTTGAAGTTCATATTTGTGTTTTGATGAGTTATTGATGTTTTGGTATATGGGATAGGTAGAATTGTGATTTTGAAGTTCATATTTGTGTTTCGATGAGTTATTCATTGATGTTTTGGTATATGGAATAGGTGGAATTGAGATTTTGAAGTTCATATTTGTGTTTTAATGAGTTATTAATTGATGTTTTGGTATATGGAATAGGTTGAAATTGTTTTTTGAAGTTCATATTTGTGTTTTGATAAGTTATTGATGTTTTGGTATATGGAATAGGTAGAATTGTGATTTTGCAGTTCATATTTGTGTTTTGATGAGTTATTCATTTATGTTTTGGTATATGGGAATAGGTAGAATTGTGTTTTGAAGTTCATATTTGTGTTTTGATGAGTTATTGATGTTTTGGTATATGGGATAGGTAGAATTGTGATTTTGAAGTTCATATTTGTGTTTTGATGAGTTATATTATGTTTTTTTATATGGAATAGGGAGAATTGAGATTTTGCATTTCATATTTGTGTTTCGATGAGTTATTCATTGATGTTTTGGTATATGGAATAGGTAGAATTGTGATTTTGAAGTTCATATTTGTTTTTTGATGTGTTATTCATTGATGTTTTGGTATATGGAATAGGTAGAATTGAGATTTTGAAGTTCATATTTGTGTTTTGATTAGTTATATTATGTTTTGTTATATGGAATAGGTAGAATTGAGATTTTGAAGTTCATATTTGTGTTTTTGATTAGTTATATTATGTTTTGGTATATGGAATAGGTAGAATTGTGATTTTGAAGTTCATATTTGTGTTTTGATGAGTTATATTACGTTTTGTTATATGGAATAGGTAGAATTGAGATTTTGAAGTTCATATTTGTGTTTTGATGAGTTATTGATGTTTTGGTATATGGGATCGGTAGAATTGTGATTTTGAAGTTCATATTTGTGTTTCGATGAGTTATTCATTGATGTTTTGGTATATGGAATAGGTGGAATTGCGATTTTGAAGTTCATATTTGTGTTTTAATGAGTTATTAATTGATTTTTTGGTATATGGAATAGGTTGAAATTGTTTTTTGAAGTTCATATTTGTGTTTTGATAAGTTATGATGTTTTGGTATATGGAATAGGTAGAATTGTGATTTTGAAGTTCATATTTGTGTTTTGATGAGTTATATTATGTTTTGTTATATGGAATAGGTAGAATTGTGATTTTGAAGTTCATATTTGTGGTTTGATGAGTTATTCATTTATGTTTTGGTATATGGGAATAGGTAGAATTGTGATTTTGAAGTTCATATTTGTTTTTTGATGAGTTATTCATTGATGTTTTGGTATATGGAATAGGTAGAATTGAGATTTTGAAGTTCATATTTGTGTTTTGATGAGTTATTGATGTTTTGGTATATGGGATAGGTAGAATTGTGATTTTGAAGTTCATATTTGTGTTTCGATGAGTTATTCATTGATGTTTTGGTATATGGAATAGGTAGAATTGAGATTTTGAAGTTCATATTTGTGTTTTGATGAGTTATTGATATTTTGGTATATGGAATAGGTAGAATTGTGATTTTGAAGTTCATATTTGTGTTTTGATGAGTTATTCATTGATGTTTTGGTATATGGAATAGGTAGAATTGAGATTTTGAAGTTCATATTTGTGTTTTGATTAGTTATATTATGTTTTGTTATATGGAATAGGTAGAATTGTGATTTTGAAGTTCATATTTGTGTTTTGATGAGTTATTCATTGATGTTTTGGTATATGGAATAGGTAGAATTGTGATTTTGAAGTTCATATTTGTGTTTTGATGAGTTATTCATTTATGTTTTGGTATATGGGAATAGGTAGAATTGTGATGTTGAAGTTCATATTTGTTTTTTGATAAGTTATTCATTGATGTTTTGGTATATGGAATAGGTGGAATTGAGATTTTGAAGTTCATATTTGTGTTTTGATGAGTTATTGATATTTTGGTATATGGAATAGGTAGAATTGTGATTTTGAAGTTCATATTTGTGTTTTGATTAGTTATATTATGTTTTGTTATATGGAATAGGTAGAATTGAGATTTTGAAGTTCATATTTGTGTTTTGATAAGTTATTGATGTTTTGGTATATGGGATAGGTAGAATTGTGATTTTGAAGTTCATATTTGTGTTTTGATGAGTTATTGTTATTTTGGTATATGGAATAGGTAGAATTGTGATTTTGAAGTTCATATTTGTGTTTTGATGAGTTATTGATGTTTTGGTATATGGAATAGGTAGAATTGTGATTTTGAAGTTCATATTTGTGTTTTGATGAGTTATTCATTGATGTTTTGGTATATGGAATAGGTAGAATTGAGATTTTGAAGTTCATATTTGTGTTTTGATTAGTTATATTATGTTTTGTTATATGGAATAGGTAGAATTGAGATTTTGAAGTTCATATTTGTGTTTTGATAAGTTATTGATGTTTTGGTATATGGGATAGGTAGAATTGTGATTTTGAAGTTCATAATTGTGGTTCGATGAGTTATTCATTGATGTTTTGGTATATGGAATAGGTGGAATTGAGATTTTGAAGTTCATATTTGTGTTTTGATGAGTTATTAATTTATGTTTTGGTATATGGAATAGGTTGAAATTGTTTTTTGAAGTTCATATTTGTGTTTTGATAAGTTATTGATGTTTTGGTATATGGAATAGGTAGAATTGTGATTTTGCAGTTCATATTTGTGTTTTGATGAGTTATTGATGTTTTGGTATATGGAATAGGTAGAATTGTGATTTTGAAGTTCATATTTGTGTTTTGATGAGTTATTCATTGATGTTTTGGTATATGGAATAGGTAGAATTGAGATTTTGAAGTTCATATTTGTGTTTTGATTAGTTATCTTATGTTTTGTTATATGGAATAGGTAGAATTGAGATTTTGAAGTTCATATTTGTGTTTTGATAAGTTATTGATGTTTTGGTATATGGGATAGGTAGAATTGTGATTTTGAAGTTCATATTTGTGTTTTGATGAGTTATTGTTATTTTGGTATATGGAATAGGTAGAATTGTGATTTTGAAGTTCATATTTGTGTTTTGATGAGTTATATTATGTTTTGTTATATGGAATAGGTAGAATTGTGATTTTGAAGGTAATATTTGTGTTTTGATGAGTTATTGATGTTTTGGTAAATGGAATAGATAGAAATTGTGTTTTGAAGTTCATATTTGTGTTTTGATGAGTTATTGATGTTTTGGTATATGAAATAGGTAGAATTGTGATTTTGAAGTTCATATTTGTGTTTTGATGAGTTATTCATTGATGTTTTGGTATATGGAATAGGTAGAATTGAGATTTTGAAGTTCATATTTGTGTTTTGATTAGTTATATTATGTTTTGTTATATGGAATAGGTAGAATTGAGATTTTGAAGTTCATATTTTTGTTTTGATGAGTTATTGATGTTTTGGTATATGGAATAGGTAGAATTGTGATTTTGAAGTTCATATTTGTCTTTTGATGAGTTATATTATGTTTTGTTATATGGAATAGGTAGAATTGAGATTTTGAAGTTCATATTTGTGTTTTGATGAGTTATTGATGTTTTGGTATATGGGATAGGTAGAATTGTGATTTTGAAGTTCATATTTGTGTTTCGATGAGTTATTCATTGATGTTTTGGTATATGGAATAGGTAGAATTGAGATTTTGAAGTTCATATTTGTGTTTTGATGAGTTATTGATATTTTGGTATATGGAATAGGTAGAATTGTGATTTTGAAGTTCATATTTGTGTTTTGATTAGTTATATTATGTTTTGTTATATGGAATAGGTAGAATTGAGATTTTGAAGTTCATATTTGTGTTTTGATGAGTTATTGATGTTTTGGTATATGGAATAGGTAGAATTGTGATTTTGAAGTTCATATTTGTGTTTTGATGAGTTATATTATGTTTTGTTATATGGAATAGGTAGAATTGTGATTTTGAAGTTCATATTTGTGTTTTGATGAGTTATTCATTTATGTTTTGGTATATGGGAATAGGTAGAATTGTGATTTTGAAGTTTATATTTGTGTTTTGATGAGTTATATTATGTTTTGTTATATGGAATAGGTAGAATTGAGATTTTGAAGTTCATATTTGTGTTTTGATGAGTTATTGATGTTTTGGTATATGGGATAGGTAGAATTGTGATTTTGAAGTTCATATTTGTGTTTCGATGAGTTATTCATTGATGTTTTGGTATATGGAATAGGTGGAATTGAGATTTTGAAGTTCATATTTGTGTTTTAATGAGTTATTAATTGATGTTTTGGTATATGGAATAGGTTGAAATTGTTTTTTGAAGTTCATATTTGTGTTTTGATAAGTTATTGATGTTTTGGTATATGGAATAGGTAGAATTGTGATTTTGCAGTTCATATTTGTGTTTTGATGAGTTATTCATTTATGTTTTGGTATATGGGAATAGGTAGAATTGTGTTTTGAAGTTCATATTTGTGTTTTGATGAGTTATTGATGTTTTGGTATATGGGATAGGTAGAATTGTGATTTTGAAGTTCATATTTGTGTTTTGATGAGTTATATTATGTTTTTTTATATGGAATAGGGAGAATTGAGATTTTGCATTTCATATTTGTGTTTCGATGAGTTATTCATTGATGTTTTGGTATATGGAATAGGTAGAATTGTGATTTTGAAGTTCATATTTGTTTTTTGATGTGTTATTCATTGATGTTTTGGTATATGGAATAGGTAGAATTGAGATTTTGAAGTTCATATTTGTGTTTTGATTAGTTATATTATGTTTTGTTATATGGAATAGGTAGAATTGAGATTTTGAAGTTCATATTTGTGTTTTTGATTAGTTATATTATGTTTTGGTATATGGAATAGGTAGAATTGTGATTTTGAAGTTCATATTTGTGTTTTGATGAGTTATATTACGTTTTGTTATATGGAATAGGTAGAATTGAGATTTTGAAGTTCATATTTGTGTTTTGATGAGTTATTGATGTTTTGGTATATGGGATCGGTAGAATTGTGATTTTGAAGTTCATATTTGTGTTTCGATGAGTTATTCATTGATGTTTTGGTATATGGAATAGGTGGAATTGCGATTTTGAAGTTCATATTTGTGTTTTAATGAGTTATTAATTGATTTTTTGGTATATGGAATAGGTTGAAATTGTTTTTTGAAGTTCATATTTGTGTTTTGATAAGTTATGATGTTTTGGTATATGGAATAGGTAGAATTGTGATTTTGCAGTTCATATTTGTGTTTTGATGAGTTATTCATTTATGTTTTGGTATATGGGAATAGGTAGAATTGTGTTTTGAAGTTCATATTTGTGTTTTGATGAGTTATTGATGTTTTGGTATATGGAATAGGTAGAATTGTGATTTTGAAGTTCATATTTGTGTTTTGATTAGTTATATTATGTTTTGTTATATGGAATAGGTAGAATTGAGATTTTGAAGTTCATATTTGTGTTTTGATAAGTTATTGATGTTTTGGTATATGGGATAGGTAGAATTGTGATTTTGAAGTTCATATTTGTGTTTCGATGAGTTATTCATTGATGTTTTGGTATATGGAATAGGTGGAATTGAGATTTTGAATTTCATATTTGTGTTTTAATGAGTTATTAATTGATGTTTTGGTATATGGAATAGGTTGAAATTGTTTTTTGAAGTTCATATTTGTGTTTTGATAAGTTATTGATGTTTTGGTATATGGAATAGGTAGAATTGTGATTTTGAAGTTCATATTTGTGTTTTGATGAGTTATATTATGTTTTGTTATATGGAATAGGTAGAATTGTGATTTTGAAGTTCATATTTGTGGTTTGATGAGTTATTCATTTATGTTTTGGTATATGGGAATAGGTAGAATTGTGATTTTGAAGTTCATATTTGTTTTTTGATGAGTTATTCATTGATGTTTTGGTATATGGAATAGGTAGAATTGAGATTTTGAAGTTCATATTTGTGTTTTGATGAGTTATTGATGTTTTGGTATATGGGATAGGTAGAATTGTGATTTTGAAGTTCATATTTGTGTTTCGATGAGTTATTCATTGATGTTTTGGTATATGGAATAGGTAGAATTGAGATTTTGAAGTTCATATTTGTGTTTTGATGAGTTATTGATATTTTGGTATATGGAATAGGTAGAATTGTGATTTTGAAGTTCATATTTGTGTTTTGATGAGTTATTCATTGATGTTTTGGTATATGGAATAGGTAGAATTGAGATTTTGAAGTTCATATTTGTGTTTTGATTAGTTATATTATGTTTTGTTATATGGAATAGGTAGAATTGTGATTTTGAAGTTCATATTTGTGTTTTGATGAGTTATTCATTGATGTTTTGGTATATGGAATAGGTAGAATTGTGATTTTGAAGTTCATATTTGTGTTTTGATGAGTTATTCATTTATGTTTTGGTATATGGGAATAGGTAGAATTGTGATGTTGAAGTTCATATTTGTTTTTTGATGAGTTATTCATTGATGTTTTGGTATATGGAATAGGTAGAATTGAGATTTTGAAGTTCATATTTGTGTTTTGATGAGTTATTGATGTTTTGGTATATGGGATAGGTAGAATTGTGATTTTGAAGTTCATATTTGTGTTTCGATGAGTTATTCATTGATGTTTTGGTATATGGAATAGGTGGAATTGAGATTTTGAAGTTCATATTTGTGTTTTGATGAGTTATTGATATTTTGGTATATGGAATAGGTAGAATTGTGATTTTGAAGTTCATATTTGTGTTTTGATTAGTTATATTATGTTTTGTTATATGGAATAGGTAGAATTGAGATTTTGAAGTTCATATTTGTGTTTTGATGAGTTATTGATGTTTTGGTATATGGAATAGGTAGAATTGTGATTTTGAAGTTCATATTTGTGTTTTGATGAGTTATTCATTGATGTTTTGGTATATGGAATAGGTAGAATTGAGATTTTGAAGTTCATATTTGTGTTTTGATTAGTTATATTATGTTTTGTTATATGGAATAGGTAGAATTGAGATTTTGAAGTTCATATTTGTGTTTTGATAAGTTATTGATGTTTTGGTATATGGGATAGGTAGAATTGTGATTTTGAAGTTCATAATTGTGGTTCGATGAGTTATTCATTGATGTTTTGGTATATGGAATAGGTGGAATTGAGATTTTGAAGTTCATATTTGTGTTTTGATGAGTTATTAATTTATGTTTTGGTATATGGAATAGGTTGAAATTGTTTTTTGAAGTTCATATTTGTGTTTTGATAAGTTATTGATGTTTTGGTATATGGAATAGGTAGAATTGTGATTTTGCAGTTCATATTTGTGTTTTGATGAGTTATTGATGTTTTGGTATATGGAATAGGTAGAATTGTGATTTTGAAGTTCATATTTGTGTTTTGATGAGTTATTCATTGATGTTTTGGTATATGGAATAGGTAGAATTGAGATTTTGAAGTTCATATTTGTGTTTTGATTAGTTATCTTATGTTTTGTTATATGGAATAGGTAGAATTGAGATTTTGAAGTTCATATTTGTGTTTTGATAAGTTATTGATGTTTTGGTATATGGGATAGGTAGAATTGTGATTTTGAAGTTCATATTTGTGTTTCGATGAGTTATTCATTGATGTTTTGGTATATGGAATAGGTGGAATTGAGATTTTGAAGTTCATATTTGTGTTTTGATGAGTTATTAATTGATGTTTTGGTATATGGAATAGGTTGAAATTGTTTTTTGAAGTTCATATTTGTGTTTTGATAAGTTATTGATGTTTTGGTATATGGAATAGGTAGAATTGTGATTTTGCAGTTCATATTTGTGTTTTGATGAGTTATTCATTTATGTTTTGGTATATGGGAATAGGTAGAATTGTGTTTTGAAGTTCATATTTGTGTTTTGATGAGTTATTGATGTTTTGGTATATGGAATAGGTAGAATTGTGATTTTGAAGTTCATATTTGTGTTTTGATTAGTTATATTATGTTTTGTTATATGGAATAGGTAGAATTGAGATTTTGAAGTTCATATTTGTGTTTTGATAAGTTATTGATGTTTTGGTATATGGGATAGGTAGAATTGTGATTTTGAAGTTCATATTTGTGTTTCGATGAGTTATTCATTGATGTTTTGGTATATGGAATAGGTGGAATTGAGATTTTGAATTTCATATTTGTGTTTTAATGAGTTATTAATTGATGTTTTGGTATATGGAATAGGTTGAAATTGTTTTTTGAAGTTCATATTTGTGTTTTGATAAGTTATTGATGTTTTGGTATATGGAATAGATAGAATTGTGATTTTGAAGTTCATATTTGTGTTTTGATGAGTTATATTATGTTTTGTTATATGGAATAGGTAGAATTGTGATTTTGAAGTTCATATTTGTGGTTTGATGAGTTATTCATTTATGTTTTGGTATATGGGAATAGGTAGAATTGTGATTTTGAAGTTCATATTTGTTTTTTGATGAGTTATTCATTGATGTTTTGGTATATGGAATAGGTAGAATTGAGATTTTGAAGTTCATATTTGTGTTTTGATGAGTTATTGATGTTTTGGTATATGGGATAGGTAGAATTGTGATTTTGAAGTTCATATTTGTGTTTCGATGAGTTATTCATTGATGTTTTGGTATATGGAATAGGTAGAATTGAGATTTTGAAGTTCATATTTGTGTTTTGATGAGTTATTGATATTTTGGTATATGGAATAGGTAGAATTGTGATTTTGAAGTTCATATTTGTGTTTTGATGAGTTATTCATTGATGTTTTGGTATATGGAATAGGTAGAATTGAGATTTTGAAGTTCATATTTGTGTTTTGATTAGTTATATTATGTTTTGTTATATGGAATAGGTAGAATTGTGATTTTGAAGTTCATATTTGTGTTTTGATGAGTTATTCATTGATGTTTTGGTATATGGAATAGGTAGAATTGTGATTTTGAAGTTCATATTTGTGTTTTGATGAGTTATTCATTTATGTTTTGGTATATGGGAATAGGTAGAATTGTGATGTTGAAGTTCATATTTGTTTTTTGATGAGTTATTCATTGATGTTTTGGTATATGGAATAGGTAGAATTGAGATTTTGAAGTTCATATTTGTGTTTTGATGAGTTATTGATGTTTTGGTATATGGGATAGGTAGAATTGTGATTTTGAAGTTCATATTTGTGTTTCGATGAGTTATTCATTGATGTTTTGGTATATGGAATAGGTGGAATTGAGATTTTGAAGTTCATATTTGTGTTTTGATGAGTTATTGATATTTTGGTATATGGAATAGGTAGAATTGTGATTTTGAAGTTCATATTTGTGTTTTGATTAGTTATATTATGTTTTGTTATATGGAATAGGTAGAATTGAGATTTTGAAGTTCATATTTGTGTTTTGATGAGTTATTGATGTTTTGGTATATGGAATAGGTAGAATTGTGATTTTGAAGTTCATATTTGTGTTTTGATGAGTTATTCATTGATGTTTTGGTATATGGAATAGGTAGAATTGAGATTTTGAAGTTCATATTTGTGTTTTGATTAGTTATATTATGTTTTGTTATATGGAATAGGTAGAATTGAGATTTTGAAGTTCATATTTGTGTTTTGATAAGTTATTGATGTTTTGGTATATGGGATAGGTAGAATTGTGATTTTGAAGTTCATAATTGTGGTTCGATGAGTTATTCATTGATGTTTTGGTATATGGAATAGGTGGAATTGAGATTTTGAAGTTCATATTTGTGTTTTGATGAGTTATTAATTTATGTTTTGGTATATGGAATAGGTTGAAATTGTTTTTTGAAGTTCATATTTGTGTTTTGATAAGTTATTGATGTTTTGGTATATGGAATAGGTAGAATTGTGATTTTGCAGTTCATATTTGTGTTTTGATGAGTTATTGATGTTTTGGTATATGGAATAGGTAGAATTGTGATTTTGAAGTTCATATTTGTGTTTTGATGAGTTATTCATTGATGTTTTGGTATATGGAATAGGTAGAATTGAGATTTTGAAGTTCATATTTGTGTTTTGATTAGTTATCTTATGTTTTGTTATATGGAATAGGTAGAATTGAGATTTTGAAGTTCATATTTGTGTTTTGATAAGTTATTGATGTTTTGGTATATGGGATAGGTAGAATTGTGATTTTGAAGTTCATATTTGTGTTTCGATGAGTTATTCATTGATGTTTTGGTATATGGAATAGGTGGAATTGAGATTTTGAAGTTCATATTTGTGTTTTGATGAGTTATTAATTGATGTTTTGGTATATGGAATAGGTTGAAATTGTTTTTTGAAGTTCATATTTGTGTTTTGATAAGTTATTGATGTTTTGGTATATGGAATAGGTAGAATTGTGATTTTGCAGTTCATATTTGTGTTTTGATGAGTTATTCATTTATGTTTTGGTATATGGGAATAGGTAGAATTGTGTTTTGAAGTTCATATTTGTGTTTTGATGAGTTATTGATGTTTTGGTATATGGAATAGGTAGAATTGTGATTTTGAAGTTCATATTTGTGTTTTGATTAGTTATATTATGTTTTGTTATATGGAATAGGTAGAATTGAGATTTTGAAGTTCATATTTGTGTTTTGATGAGTTATTGATGTTTTGGTATATGGGATAGGTAGAATTGTGATTTTGAAGTTCATATTTGTGTTTCGATGAGTTATTCATTGATGTTTTGGTATATGGAATAGGTAGAATTGAGATTTTGAATTTCATATTTGTGTTTTAATGAGTTATTAATTGATGTTTTGGTATATGGAATAGGTTGAAATTGTTTTTTGAAGTTCATATTTGTATTTTGATCAGTTATTGATGTTTTGGTATACGGAATAGGTAGAATTGTGATTTTGAAGTTCATATTTGTGTTTTGATGAGTTATATTATGTTTTGTTATATGGAATAGGTAGAATTGTGATTTTGAAGTTCATATTTGTGTTTTGATGAGTTATTGATGTTTTGGTATATGGAATAGGTAGAATTGTGATTTTGAAGTTCATATTTGTGTTTTGATGAGTTATTCATTGATGGTTTGGTATATGGAATAGGTAGAATTGAGATTTTGAAGTTCATATTTGTGTTTTGATGAGTTATTGATATTTTGGTATATGGAATAGGTAGAATTGTGATTTTGAAGTTCATATTTGTGTTTTGATTAGTTATATTATGTTTTGTTATATGGAATAGGTAGAATTGAGATTTTGAAGTTCATATTTGTGTTTTGATGAGTTATTGATGTTTTGGTATATGGAATAGGTAGAATTGTGATTTTGAAGTTCATATTTGTGTTTTGATGAGTTATTCATTGATGTTTTGGTATATGGAATAGGTAGAATTGAGATTTTGAAGTTCATATTTGTGTTTTGATTAGTTATATTATGTTTTGTTATATGGAATAGGTAGAATTGTGATTTTGAAGTTCATATTTGTGTTTTGATGAGTTATTCATTGATGTTTTGGTATATGGAATAGGTAGAATTGTGATTTTGAAGTTCATATTTGTGTTTTGATGAGTTATTCATTTATGTTTTGGTATATGGGAATAGGTAGAATTGTGATTTTGAAGTTCATATTTGTTTTTTGATGAGTTATTCATTGATGTTTTGGTATATGGAATAGGTAGAATTGAGATTTTGAAGTTCATATTTGTGTTTTGTTGAGTTATTGATGTTTTGGTATATGGGATAGGTAGAATTGTGATTTTGAAGTTCATATTTGTGTTTCGATGAGTTATTCATTGATGTTTTGGTATATGGAATAGGTGGAATTGAGATTTTGAAGTTCATATTTGTGTTTTGATGAGTTATTGATATTTTGGTATATGGAATAGGTAGAATTGTGATTTTGAAGTTCATATTTGTGTTTTGATTAGTTATATTATGTTTTGTTATATGGAATAGGTAGAATTGAGATTTTGAAGTTCATATTTGTGTTTTGATGAGTTATTGATGTTTTGGTATATGGAATAGGTAGAATTGTGATTTTGAAGTTCATATTTGTGTTTTGATGAGTTATTCATTGATGTTTTGGTATATGGAATAGGTAGAATTGAGATTTTGAAGTTCATATTTGTGTTTTGATTAGTTATATTATGTTTTGTTATATGGAATAGGTAGAATTGAGATTTTGAAGTTCATATTTGTGTTTTGATTAGTTATATTATGTTTTGTTATATGGAATAGGTAGAATTGAGATTTTGAAGTTCATATTTGTGTTTTGATAAGTTATTGATGTTTTGGTATATGGGATAGGTAGAATTGTGATTTTGAAGTTCATATTTGTGTTTCGATGAGTTATTCATTGATGTTTTGGTATATGGAATAGGTGGAATTGAGATTTTGAAGTTCATATTTGTGTTTTGATGAGTTATTAATTGATGTTTTGGTATATGGAATAGGTTGAAATTGTTTTTTGAAGTTCATATTTGTGTTTTGATAAGTTATTGATGTTTTGGTATATGGAATAGGTAGAATTGTGATTTTGCAGTTCATATTTGTGTTTTGATGAGTTATTGATGTTTTGGTATATGGAATAGGTAGAATTGTGATTTTGAAGTTCATATTTGTGTTTTGATGAGTTATTCATTGATGTTTTGGTATATGGAATAGGTAGAATTGAGATTTTGGAGTCCATATTTGTGTTTTGATTAGTTATCTTATGTTTTGTTATATGGAATAGGTAGAATTGAGATTTTGAAGTTCATATTTGTGTTTTGATAAGTTATTGATGTTTTGGTATGTGGGATAGGTAGAATTGTGATTTTGAAGTTCATATTTGTGTTTCGATGAGTTATTCATTGATGTTTTGGTATATGGAATAGGTGGAATTGAGATTTTGAAGTTCATATTTGTGTTTTGATGAGTTATTAATTGATGTTTTGGTATATGGAATAGGTTGAAATTGTTTTTTGAAGTTCATATTTGTGTTTTGATAAGTTATTGATGTTTTGGTATATGGAATAGGTAGAATTGTGATTTTGCAGTTCATATTTGTGTTTTGATGAGTTATTCATTTATGTTTTGGTATATGGGAATAGGTAGAATTGTGTTTTGAAGTTCATATTTGTGTTTTGATGAGTTATTGATGTTTTGGTATATGGAATAGGTAGAATTGTGATTTTGAAGTTCATATTTGTGTTTTGATTAGTTATATTATGTTTTGTTATATGGAATAGGTAGAATTGAGATTTTGAAGTTCATATTTGTGTTTTGATGAGTTATTGATGTTTTGGTATATGGGATAGGTAGAATTGTGATTTTGAAGTTCATATTTGTGTTTCGATGAGTTATTCATTGATGTTTTGGTATATGGAATAGGTAGAATTGAGATTTTGAATTTCATATTTGTGTTTTAATGAGTTATTAATTGATGTTTTGGTATATGGAATAGGTTGAAATTGTTTTTTGAAGTTCATATTTGTATTTTGATAAGTTATTGATGTTTTGGTATATGGAATAGGTAGAATTGTGATTTTGAAGTTCATATTTGTGTTTTGATGAGTTATATTATGTTTTGTTATATGGAATAGGTAGAATTGTGATTTTGAAGTTCATATTTGTGTTTTGATGAGTTATTCATTTATGTTTTAGTATATGGGAATAGGTAGAATTGTGATTTTGAAGTTCATATTTGTTTTTTGATGAGTTATTCATTGATGTTTTGGTATATGGAATAGGTAGAATTGAGATTTTGAAGTTCATATTTGTGTTTTGATGAGTTATTGATGTTTTGGTATATGGGATAGGTAGAATTGTGATTTTTAAGTTCATATTTGTGTTTCGATGAGTTATTCATTGATGTTTTGGTATATGGAATAGGTAGAATTGAGATTTTGAAGTTCATATTTGTGTTTTGATGAGTTATTGATATTTTGGTATATGGAATAGGTAGAATTGTGATTTTGAAGTTCATATTTGTGTTTTGATTAGTTATATTATGTTTTGTTATATGGAATAGGTAGAATTGAGATTTTGAAGTTCATATTTGTGTTTTGATGAGTTATTCATTGATGTTTTGGTATATGGAATAGGTAGAATTGTGATTTTGAAGTTCATATTTGTGTTTTGATGAGTTATTCATTTATGTTTTGGTATATGGGAATAGGTAGAATTGTGATTTTGAAGTTCATATTTGTTTTTTGATGAGTTATTCATTGATGTTTTGGTATATGGAATAGGTAGAATTGAGATTTTGAAGTTCATATTTGTGTTTTGATGAGTTATTGATGTTTTGGTATATGGGATAGGTAGAATTGTGATTTTGAAGTTCATATTTGTGTTTCGATGAGTTATTCATTGATGTTTTGGTATATGGAATAGGTGGAATTGAGATTTTGAAGTTCATATTTGTGCTTTGATGAGTTATTGATATTTTGGTATATGGAATAGGTAGAATTGTGATTTTGAAGTTCATATTTGTGTTTTGATTAGTTATATTATGTTTTGTTATATGGAATAGGTAGAATTGAGATTTTGAAGTTCATATTTGTGTTTTGATGAGTTATTGATGTTTTGGTATATGGAATAGGTAGAATTGTGATTTTGAAGTTCATATTTGTGTTTTGATGAGTTATTCATTGATGTTTTGGTATATGGAATAGGTAGAATTGAGATTTTGAAGTTCATATTTGTGTTTTGATTAGTTATATTATGTTTTGTTATATGGAATAGGTAGAATTGAGATTTTGAAGTTCATATTTGTGTTTTGATTAGTTATATTATGTTTTGTTATATGGAATAGGTAGAATTGAGATTTTGAAGTTCATATTTGTGTTTTGATTAGTTATATTATGTTTTGTTATATGGAATAGGTAGAATTGAGATTTTGAAGTTCATATTTGTGTTTTGATAAGTTATTGATGTTTTGGTATATGGGATAGGTAGAATTGTGATTTTGAAGTTCATATTTGTGTTTTGATGAGTTATTAATTGATGTTTTGGTATATGGAATAGGTTGAAATTGTTTTTTGAAGTTCATATTTGTGTTTTGATAAGTTATTGATGTTTTGGTATATGGAATAGGTAGAATTGTGATTTTGCAGTTCATATTTGTGTTTTGATGAGTTATTCATTTATGTTTTGGTATATGGGAATAGGTAGAATTGTGTTTTGAAGTTCATATTTGTGTTTTGATGAGTTATTGATGTTTTGGTATATGGAATAGGTAGAATTGTGATTTTGAAGTTCATATTTGTGTTTTGATTAGTTATATTATGTTTTGTTATATGGAATAGGTAGAATTGAGATTTTGAAGTTCATATTTGTGTTTTGATGAGTTATTGATGTTTTGGTATATGGGATAGGTAGAATTGTGATTTTGAAGTTCATATTTGTGTTTCGATGAGTTATTCATTGATGTTTTGGTATATGGAATAGGTAGAATTGAGATTTTGAATTTCATATTTGTGTTTTAATGAGTTATTAATTGATGTTTTGGTATATGGAATAGGTTGAAATTGTTTTTTGAAGTTCATATTTGTATTTTGATAAGTTATTGATGTTTTGGTATGTGGAATAGGTAGAATTGTGATTTTGAAGTTCATATTTGTGTTTTGATGAGTTATATTATGTTTTGTTATATGGAATAGGTAGAATTGTGATTTTGAAGTTCATATTTGTGTTTTGATGAGTTATTCATTTATGTTTTAGTATATGGGAATAGGTAGAATTGTGATTTTGAAGTTCATATTTGTTTTTTGATGAGTTATTCATTGATGTTTTGGTATATGGAATAGGTAGAATTGAGATTTTGAAGTTCATATTTGTGTTTTGATGAGTTATTGATGTTTTGGTATATGGGATAGGTAGAATTGTGATTTTTAAGTTCATATTTGTGTTTCGATGAGTTATTCATTGATGTTTTGGTATATGGAATAGGTAGAATTGAGATTTTGAAGTTCATATTTGTGTTTTGATGAGTTATTGATATTTTGGTATATGGAATAGGTAGAATTGTGATTTTGAAGTTCATATTTGTGTTTTGATTAGTTATATTATGTTTTGTTATATGGAATAGGTAGAATTGAGATTTTGAAGTTCATATTTGTGTTTTGATGAGTTATTGATGTTTTGGTATACGGAATAGGTAGAATTGTGATTTTGAATTTCATATTTGTGTTTTGATGAGTTATATTATGTTTTGTTATATGGAATAGGTAGAATTGTGATTTTGAAGTTCATATTTGTGTTTTGATGAGTTATTGATGTTTTGGTATATGGAATAGGTAGAATTGTGATTTTGAAGTTCATATTTGTGTTTTGATGAGTTATTCATTGATGGTTTGGTATATGGAATAGGTAGAATTGAGATTTTGAAGTTCATATTTGTGTTTTGATGAGTTATTGATATTTTGGTATATGGAATAGGTAGAATTGTGATTTTGAAGTTCATATTTGTGTTTTGATTAGTTATATTATGTTTTGTTATATGGAATAGGTAGAATTGAGATTTTGAAGTTCATATTTGTGTTTTGATGAGTTATTCATTGATGTTTTGGTATATGGAATAGGTAGAATTGTGATTTTGAAGTTCATATTTGTGTTTTGATGAGTTATTCATTTATGTTTTGGTATATGGGAATAGGTAGAATTGTGATTTTGAAGTTCATATTTGTTTTTTGATGAGTTATTCATTGATGTTTTGGTATATGGAATAGGTAGAATTGAGATTTTGAAGTTCATATTTGTGTTTTGATGAGTTATTGATGTTTTGGTATATGGGATAGGTAGAATTGTGATTTTGAAGTTCATATTTGTGTTTCGATGAGTTATTCATTGATGTTTTGGTATATGGAATAGGTGGAATTGAGATTTTGAAGTTCATATTTGTGTTTTGATGAGTTATTGATATTTTGGTATATGGAATAGGTAGAATTGTGATTTTGAAGTTCATATTTGTGTTTTGATTAGTTATATTATGTTTTGTTATATGGAATAGGTAGAATTGAGATTTTGAAGTTCATATTTGTGTTTTGATGAGTTATTGATGTTTTGGTATATGGAATAGGTAGAATTGTGATTTTGAAGTTCATATTTGTGTTTTGATGAGTTATTCATTGATGTTTTGGTATATGGAATAGGTAGAATTGAGATTTTGAAGTTCATATTTGTGTTTTGATTAGTTATATTATGTTTTGTTATATGGAATAGGTAGAATTGAGATTTTGAAGTTCATATTTGTGTTTTGATTAGTTATATTATGTTTTGTTATATGGAATAGGTAGAATTGAGATTTTGAAGTTCATATTTGTGTTTTGATAAGTTATTGATGTTTTGGTATATGGGATAGGTAGAATTGTGATTTTGAAGTTCATATTTGTGTTTCGATGTGTTATTCATTGATGTTTTGGTATATGGAATAGGTGGAATTGAGATTTTGAAGTTCATATTTGTGTTTTGATGAGTTATTAATTGATGTTTTGGTATATGGAATAGGTTGAAATTGTTTTTTGAAGTTCATATTTGTGTTTTGATAAGTTATTGATGTTTTGGTATATGGAATAGGTAGAATTGTGATTTTGCAGTTCATATTTGTGTTTTGATGAGTTATTGATGTTTTGGTATATGGAATAGGTAGAATTGTGATTTTGAAGTTCATATTTGTGTTTTGATGAGTTATTCATTGATGTTTTGGTATATGGAATAGGTAGAATTGAGATTTTGAAGTTCATATTTGTGTTTTGATTAGTTATCTTATGTTTTGTTATATGGAATAGGTAGAATTGAGATTTTGAAGTTCATATTTGTGTTTTGATAAGTTATTGATGTTTTGGTATATGGGATAGGTAGAATTGTGATTTTGAAGTTCATATTTGTGTTTCGATGAGTTATTCATTGATGTTTTGGTATATGGAATAGGTGGAATTGAGATTTTGAAGTTCATATTTGTGTTTTGATGAGTTATTAATTGATGTTTTGGTATATGGAATAGGTTGAAATTGTTTTTTGAAGTTCATATTTGTGTTTTGATAAGTTATTGATGTTTTGGTATATGGAATAGGTAGAATTGTGATTTTGCAGTTCATATTTGTGTTTTGATGAGTTATTCATTTATGTTTTGGTATATGGGAATAGGTAGAATTGTGTTTTGAAGTTCATATTTGTGTTTTGATGAGTTATTGATGTTTTGGTATATGGAATAGGTAGAATTGTGATTTTGAAGTTCATATTTGTGTTTTGATTAGTTATATTATGTTTTGTTATATGGAATAGGTAGAATTGAGATTTTGAAGTTCATATTTGTGTTTTGATGAGTTATTGATGTTTTGGTATATGGGATAGGTAGAATTGTGATTTTGAAGTTCATATTTGTGTTTCGATGAGTTATTCATTGATGTTTTGGTATATGGAATAGGTAGAATTGAGATTTTGAATTTCATATTTGTGTTTTAATGAGTTATTAATTGATGTTTTGGTATATGGAATAGGTTGAAATTGTTTTTTGAAGTTCATATTTGTATTTTGATAAGTTATTGATGTTTTGGTATATGGAATAGGTAGAATTGTGATTTTGAAGTTCATATTTGTGTTTTGATGAGTTATATTATGTTTTGTTATATGGAATAGGTAGAATTGTGATTTTGAAGTTCATATTTGTGTTTTGATGAGTTATTCATTTATGTTTTAGTATATGGGAATAGGTAGAATTGTGATTTTGAAGTTCATATTTGTTTTTTGATGAGTTATTCATTGATGTTTTGGTATATGGAATAGGTAGAATTGAGATTTTGAAGTTCATATTTGTGTTTTGATGAGTTATTGATGTTTTGGTATATGGGATAGGTAGAATTGTGATTTTTAAGTTCATATTTGTGTTTCGATGAGTTATTCATTGATGTTTTGGTATATGGAATAGGTAGAATTGAGATTTTGAAGTTCATATTTGTGTTTTGATGAGTTATTGATATTTTGGTATATGGAATAGGTAGAATTGTGATTTTGAAGTTCATATTTGTGTTTTGATTAGTTATATTATGTTTTGTTATATGGAATAGGTAGAATTGAGATTTTTAAATTCATATTTGTGTTTTGATGAGTTATTGATGTTTTGGTATACGGAATAGGTAGAATTGTGATTTTGAAGTTCATATTTGTGTTTTGATGAGTTATATTATGTTTTGTTATATGGAATAGGTAGAATTGTGATTTTGAAGTTCATATTTGTGTTTTGATGAGTTATTGATGTTTTGGTATATGGAATAGGTAGAATTGTGATTTTGAAGTTCATATTTGTGTTTTGATGAGTTATTCATTGATGTTTTGGTATATGGAATAGGTAGAATTGAGATTTTGAAGTTCATATTTGTGTTTTGATGAGTTATTGATATTTTGGTATATGGAATAGGTAGAATTGTGATTTTGAAGTTCATATTTGTGTTTTGATTAGTTATATTATGTTTTGTTATATGGAATAGGTAGAATTGAGATTTTGAAGTTTATATTTGTGTTTTGATGAGTTATTAATTGATGTTTTGGTATATGGAATAGGTAGAATTGTGATTTTGAAGTTCATATTTGTGTTTTGATGAGTTATTCATTGATGTTTTGGTATATGGAATAGGTAGAATTGAGATTTTGAAGTTCATATTTGTGTTTTGATGAGTTATTGATATTTTGGTATATGGAATAGGTAGAATTGTGATTTTGAAGTTCATATTTGTGTTTTGATTAGTTATATTATGTTTTGTTATATGGAATAGGTAGAATTGAGATTTTGAAGTTCATATTTGTGTTTTGATGAGTTATTAATTGATGTTTTGGTATATGGAATAGGTAGAATTTGTTTTTTGAAGTTCATATTTGTGTTTTGATGAGTTATTAATTGATGTTTTGGTATATGGAATAGGTAGAATTTGTTTTTTGAAGTTCATATTTGTGTTTTGATGAGTTATTCATTGATGTTTTGGTATATGGAATAGGTAGAATTGAGATTTTGAAGTTCATATTTGTGTTTTGATTAGTTATATTATGTTTTGTTATATGGAATAGGTAGAATTGTGATTTTGAAGTTCATATTTGTGTTTTGATGAGTTATTCATTGATGTTTTGGTATATGGAATAGGTAGAATTGTGATTTTGAAGTTCATATTTGTGTTTTGATGAGTTATTCATTTATGTTTTGGTATATGGGAATAGGTAGAATTGTGATTTTGAAGTTCATATTTGTTTTTTGATGAGTTATTCATTGATGTTTTGGTATATGGAATAGGTAGAATTGAGATTTTGAAGTTCATATTTGTGTTTTGATGAGTTATTGATGTTTTGGTATATGGGATAGGTAGAATTGTGATTTTGAAGTTCATATTTGTGTTTCGAAGACTTATTCATTGATGTTTTGGTATATGGAATAGGTAGAATTGAGATTTTGAAGTTCATATTTGTGTTTTGATGAGTTATTGATATTTTGGTATATGGAATAGCTAGAATTGAGATTTTGAAGTTCATATTTGTGTTTCGATGAGTTATTCATTGATGTTTTGGTATATGGGATAGGTAGAATTGTGATTTTGAAGTTCATATTTGTGTTTTGATGAGTTATTGATGTTTTGGTATATGGAATAGGTAGAATTGTGATTTTGAAGTTCATATTTGTGTTTTGATGAGTTATATTATGTTTTGTTATATGGAATAGGTAGAATTGTGATTTTGAAGTTCATATTTGTGTTTTGATGAGTTATTCATTTATGTTTTGGTATATGGGAATAGGTAGAATTGTGATTTTGAAGTTCATATTTGTTTTTTGATGAGTTATTCATTGATGTTTTGGTATATGGAATAGGTAGAATTGAGATTTTGAAGTTCATATTTGTGTTTTGATGAGTTATTGATGTTTTGGTATATGGGATAGGTAGAATTGTGATTTTGAAGTTCATATTTGTGTTTCGATGAGTTATTCATTGATGTTTTGGTATATGGAATAGGTAGAATTGAGATTTTGAAGTTCATATTTGTGTTTTGATGAGTTATTGATGTTTTGGTATATGGAATAGGTAGAATTGTGATTTTGAAGTTCATATTTGTGTTTTGATGAGTTATGTTATGTTTTGTTATATGGAATAGGTAGAATTGTGATTTTGAAGGTAATATTTGTGTTTTGATGAGTTATTGATGTTTTGGTAAATGAAATAGATAGAAATTGTGTTTTGAAGTTCATATTTGTGTTTTGATGAGTTATTGATGTTTTGGTATATGGAATAGGTAGAATTGTGATTTTGAAGTTCATATTTGTGTTTTGATGAGTTATTCATTGATGTTTTGGTATATGGAATAGGTAGAATTGAGATGTTGAAGTTCATATTTGTGTTTTGATTAGTTATATTATGTTTTGTTATATGGAATAGGTAGAATTGAGATTTTGAAGTTCATATTTGTGTTTTTGATTAGTTATATTATGTTTTGGTATATGGAATAGGTAGAATTGTAATTTTGAAGTTCATATTTGTGTTTTGATGAGTTATATTATGTTTTGTTATATGTAATAGGGAGAATTGAGATTTTGCAGTTCATATTTGTGTTTTGATGAGTTATTCATTTATGTTTTGGTATATGGGAATAGGTAGAATTGTGATTTTGAAGTTCATATTTGTTTTTTGATGTGTTATTCATTGATGTTTTGGTATATGGAATAGGTAGAATTGAGATTTTGAAGTTCATATTTGTGTTTTGATTAGTTATATTATGTTTTGTTATATGGAATAGGTAGAATTGAGATTTTGAAGTTCATATTTGTGTTTTTGATTAGTTATATTATGTTTTGGTATATGGAATAGGTAGAATTGTGATTTGGAAGTTCATATTTGTGTTTTGATGAGTTATATTATGTTTTGTTATATGGAATAGGTAGAATTGAGATTTTGAAGTTCATATTTGTGTTTTGATGAGTTATTGATGTTTTGGTATATGGAATAGGTAGAATTGTGATTTGGAAGTTCATATTTGTGTTTTAATGAGTTATATTATGTTTTGTTATATGGAATAGGTAGAATTGTGATTTGGAAGTTCATATTTGTGTTTTAATGAGTTATATTATGTTTTGGTATATGGAATAGGTAGAATTGTGATTTTGAAGTTCATATTTGTGTTTCGATGAGTTATTCATTGATGTTTTGGTATATGGAATAGGTAGAATTGTGATTTTGAAGTTCATATTTGTGTTTCGATGAGTTATTCATTGATGTTTTGGTATATGGAATAGGTAGAATTGTGATTTGGAAGTTCATATTTGTGTTTTGATGAGTTATATTATGTTTTGTTATATGGAATAGGTAGAATTGAGATTTTGAAGTTCATATTTGTGTTTTGATGAGTTATTCATTGATGTTTTGGTATATGGAATAGGTAGAATTGTGATTTTGAAGTTCATATTTGTCTTTTGATGAGTTATTGATATTTTGGTATATGGAATAGGTAGAATTGAGATTTCGAAGTTCATATTTGTGTTTTGATGAGTTATTCATTGATGTTTTGATATATGGAATAGGTTGAATTGTGATTTTGAAGTTCATATTTGTGTTTTGATGAGTTATTGATATTTTGGTATATGGAATAGGTAGAATTATGATTTTGAAGTTCATATTTGTGTTTTGATTAGTTATATTATGTTTTGTTATATGGAATAGGTAGAATTGAGATTTTGAAGTTCATATTTGTGTTTTGATGAGTTATTGATGTTTTGGTATATGGAATAGGTAGAATTGTGATTTTGAAGTTCATATTTGTGTTTTGATGAGTTATATTATGTTTTGTTATATGGAATAGGTAGAATTGTGATTTTGAAGGTAATATTTGTGTTTTGATGAGTTATTGATGTTTTGGTAAATGGAATAGATAGAAATTGTGTTTTGAAGTTCATATTTGTGTTTTGATGAGTTATTGATGTTTTGGTATATGAAATAGGTAGAATTGTGATTTTGAAGTTCATATTTGTGTTTTGATGAGTTATTCATTGATGTTTTGGTATATGGAATAGGTAGAATTGTGATTTTGAAGTTCATATTTGTGTTTTGATGAGTTATATTATGTTTTGTTATATGGAATAGGTAGAATTGTGATTTTGAAGTTCATATTTGTGTTTTGATGAGTTATTCATTTATGTTTTGGTATATGGGAATAGGTAGAATTGTGATTTTGAAGTTTATATTTGTGTTTTGATGAGTTATATTATGTTTTGTTATATGGAATAGGTAGAATTGAGATTTTGAAGTTCATATTTGTGTTTTGATGAGTTATTGATGTTTTGGTATATGGGATAGGTAGAATTGTGATTTTGAAGTTCATATTTGTGTTTCGATGAGTTATTCATTGATGTTTTGGTATATGGAATAGGTGGAATTGAGATTTTGAAGTTCATATTTGTGTTTTAATGAGTTATTAATTGATGTTTTGGTATATGGAATAGGTTGAAATTGTTTTTTGAAGTTCATATTTGTGTTTTGATAAGTTATTGATGTTTTGGTATATGGAATAGGTGGAATTGTGATTTTGCAGTTCATATTTGTGTTTTGATGAGTTATTCATTTATGTTTTGGTATATGGGAATAGGTAGAATTGTGTTTTGAAGTTCATATTTGTGTTTTGATGAGTTATTGATGTTTTGGTATATGGAATAGGTAGAATTGTGATTTTGAAGTTCATATTTGTGTTTTGATGAGTTATATTATGTTTTTTTATATGGAATAGGGAGAATTGAGATTTTGCATTTCATATTTGTGTTTCGATGAGTTATTCATTGATGTTTTGGTATATGGAATAGGTAGAATTGTGATTTTGAAGTTCATATTTGTTTTTTGATGTGTTATTCATTGATGTTTTGGTATATGGAATAGGTAGAATTGAGATTTTGAAGTTCATATTTGTGTTTTGATTAGTTATATTATGTTTTGTTATATGGAATAGGTTGAATTGAGATTTTGAAGTTCATATTTGTGTTTTTGATTAGTTATATTATGTTTTGGTATATGGAATAGGTAGAATTGTGATTTTGAAGTTCATATTTGTGTTTTGATGAGTTATATTACGTTTTGTTATATGGAATAGGTAGAATTGAGATTTTGAAGTTCATATTTGTGTTTTGATGAGTTATTGATGTTTTGGCATATGGAATAGGTTGAAATTGTTTTTTGAAGTTCATATTTGTGTTTTGATAAGTTATGATGTTTTGGTATATGGAATAGGTAGAATTGTGATTTTGCAGTTCATATTTGTGTTTTGATGAGTTATTCATTTATGTTTTGGTATATGGGAATAGGTAGAATTGTGTTTTGAAGTTCATATTTGTGTTTTGATGAGTTATATTATGTTTTGTTATATGGAATAGGTAGAATTGTGATTTTGAAGTTCATATTTGTGGTTTGATGAGTTATTCATTTATGTTTTGGTATATGGGAATAGGTAGAATTGTGATTTTGAAGTTCATATTTGTTTTTTGATGAGTTATTCATTGATGTTTTGGTATATGGAATAGGTAGAATTGAGATTTTGAAGTTCATATTTGTGTTTTGATGAGTTATTGATGTTTTGGTATATGGGATAGGTAGAATTGTGATTTTGAAGTTCATATTTGTGTTTCGATGAGTTATTCATTGATGTTTTGGTATATGGAATAGGTAGAATTGAGATTTTGAAGTTCATATTTGTGTTTTGATGAGTTATTCATTGATGGTTTGGTATATGGAATAGGTAGAATTGAGATTTTGAAGTTCATATTTGTGTTTTGATGAGTTATTGATATTTTGGTATATGGAATAGGTAGAATTGTGATTTTGAAGTTCATATTTGTGTTTTGATTAGTTATATTATGTTTTGTTATATGGAATAGGTAGAATTGAGATTTTGAAGTTCATATTTGTGTTTTGATGAGTTATTGATGTTTTGGTATATGGAATAGGTAGAATTGTGATTTTGAAGTTCATATTTGTGTTTTGATGAGTTATTCATTGATGTTTTGGTATATGGAATAGGTAGAATTGAGATTTTGAAGTTCATATTTGTGTTTTGATTAGTTATATTATGTTTTGTTATATGGAATAGGTAGAATTGTGATTTTGAAGTTCATATTTGTGTTTTGATGAGTTATTCATTGATGTTTTGGTATATGGAATAGGTAGAATTGTGATTTTGAAGTTCATATTTGTGTTTTGATGAGTTATTCATTTATGTTTTGGTATATGGGAATAGGTAGAATTGTGATTTTGAAGTTCATATTTGTTTTTTGATGAGTTATTCATTGATGTTTTGGTATATGGAATAGGTAGAATTGAGATTTTGAAGTTCATATTTGTGTTTTGATGAGTTATTGATGTTTTGGTATATGGGATAGGTAGAATTGTGATTTTGAAGTTCATATTTGTGTTTCGATGAGTTATTCATTGATGTTTTGGTATATGGAATAGGTGGAATTGAGATTTTGAAGTTCATATTTGTGTTTTGATGAGTTATTGATATTTTGGTATATGGAATAGGTAGAATTGTGATTTTGAAGTTCATATTTGTGTTTTGATTAGTTATATTATGTTTTGTTATATGGAATAGGTAGAATTGAGATTTTGAAGTTCATATTTGTGTTTTGATAAGTTATTGATGTTTTGGTATATGGGATAGGTAGAATTGTGATTTTGAAGTTCATATTTGTGTTTCGATGAGTTATTCATTGATGTTTTGGTATATGGAATAGGTGGAATTGAGATTTTGAAGTTCATATTTGTGTTTTGATGAGTTATTAATTGATGTTTTGGTATATGGAATAGGTTGAAATTGTTTTTTGAAGTTCATATTTGTGTTTTGATAAGTTATTGATGTTTTGGTATATGGAATAGGTAGAATTGTGATTTTGCAGTTCATATTTGTGTTTTGATGAGTTATTGATGTTTTGGTATATGGAATAGGTAGAATTGTGATTTTGAAGTTCATATTTGTGTTTTGATGAGTTATTCATTGATGTTTTGGTATATGGAATAGGTAGAATTGAGATTTTGAAGTTCATATTTGTGTTTTGATTAGTTATCTTATGTTTTGTTATATGGAATAGGTAGAATTGAGATTTTGAAGTTCATATTTGTGTTTTGATAAGTTATTGATGTTTTGGTATATGGGATAGGTAGAATTGTGATTTTGAAGTTCATATTTGTGTTTCGATGAGTTATTCATTGATGTTTTGGTATATGGAATAGGTGGAATTGAGATTTTGAAGTTCATATTTGTGTTTTGATGAGTTATTAATTGATGTTTTGGTATATGGAATAGGTTGAAATTGTTTTTTGAAGTTCATATTTGTGTTTTGATAAGTTATTGATGTTTTGGTATATGGAATAGGTAGAATTGTGATTTTGCAGTTCATATTTGTGTTTTGATGAGTTATTCATTTATGTTTTGGTATATGGGAATAGGTAGAATTGTGTTTTGAAGTTCATATTTGTGTTTTGATGAGTTATTGATGTTTTGGTATATGGAATAGGTAGAATTGTGATTTTGAAGTTCATATTTGTGTTTTGATTAGTTATATTATGTTTTGTTATATGGAATAGGTAGAATTGAGATTTTGAAGTTCATATTTGTGTTTTGATGAGTTATTGATGTTTTGGTATATGGGATAGGTAGAATTGTGATTTTGAAGTTCATATTTGTGTTTCGATGAGTTATTCATTGATGTTTTGGTATATGGAATAGGTAGAATTGAGATTTTGAATTTCATATTTGTGTTTTAATGAGTTATTAATTGATGTTTTGGTATATGGAATAGGTTGAAATTGTTTTTTGAAGTTCATATTTGTATTTTGATAAGTTATTGATGTTTTGGTATATGGAATAGGTAGAATTGTGATTTTGAAGTTCATATTTGTGTTTTGATGAGTTATATTATGTTTTGTTATATGGAATAGGTAGAATTGTGATTTTGAAGTTCATATTTGTGTTTTGATGAGTTATTCATTTATGTTTTAGTATATGGGAATAGGTAGAATTGTGATTTTGAAGTTCATATTTGTTTTTTGATGAGTTATTCATTGATGTTTTGGTATATAGAATAGGTAGAATTGAGATTTTGAAGTTCATATTTGTGTTTTGATGAGTTATTGATGTTTTGGTATATGGGATAGGTAGAATTGTGATTTTTAAGTTCATATTTGTGTTTCGATGAGTTATTCATTGATGTTTTGGTATATGGAATAGGTAGAATTGAGATTTTGAAGTTCATATTTGTGTTTTGATGAGTTATTCATTGATGGTTTGGTATATGGAATAGGTAGAATTGAGATTTTGAAGTTCATATTTGTGTTTTGATGAGTTATTGATATTTTGGTATATGGAATAGGTAGAATTGTGATTTTGAAGTTCATATTTGTGTTTTGATTAGTTATATTATGTTTTGTTATATGGAATAGGTAGAATTGAGATTTTGAAGTTCATATTTGTGTTTTGATGAGTTATTGATGTTTTGGTATATGGAATAGGTAGAATTGTGATTTTGAAGTTCATATTTGTGTTTTGATGAGTTATTCATTGATGTTTTGGTATATGGAATAGGTAGAATTGAGATTTTGAAGTTCATATTTGTGTTTTGATTAGTTATATTATGTTTTGTTATATGGAATAGGTAGAATTGTGATTTTGAAGTTCATATTTGTGTTTTGATTAGTTATATTATGTTTTGTTATATGGAATAGGTAGAATTGAGATTTTGAAGTTCATATTTGTGTTTTGATGAGTTATTGATGTTTTGGTATATGGAATAGGTAGAATTGTGATTTTGAAGTTCATATTTGTGTTTTGATGAGTTATTCATTGATGTTTTGGTATATGGAATAGGTAGAATTGAGATTTTGAAGTTCATATTTGTGTTTTGATTAGTTATATTATGTTTTGTTATATGGAATAGGTAGAATTGAGATTTTGAAGTTCATATTTGTGTTTTGATAAGTTATTGATGTTTTGGTATATGGGATAGGTAGAATTGTGATTTTGAAGTTCATATTTGTGTTTCGATGAGTTATTCATTGATGTTTTGGTATATGGAATAGGTGGAATTGAGATTTTGAAGTTCATATTTGTGTTTTGATGAGTTATTAATTGATGTTTTGGTATATGGAATAGGTTGAAATTGTTTTTTGAAGTTCATATTTGTGTTTTGATAAGTTATTGATGTTTTGGTATATGGAATAGGTAGAATTGTGATTTTGCAGTTCATATTTGTGTTTTGATGAGTTATTGATGTTTTGGTATATGGAATAGGTAGAATTGAGATTTTGAAGTTCATATTTGTGTTTTGATGAGTTATTGATGTTTTGGTATATGGAATAGGTAGAATTGTGATTTTGAAGTTCATATTTGTGTTTTGATGAGTTATTCATTGATGTTTTGGTATATGGAATAGGTAGAATTGAGATTTTGAAGTTCATATTTGTGTTTTGATTAGTTATATTATGTTTTGTTATATGGAATAGGTAGAATTGTGATTTTGAAGTTCATATTTGTGTTTTGATGAGTTATTCATTGATGTTTTGGTATATGGAATAGGTAGAATTGTGATTTTGAAGTTCATATTTGTGTTTTGATGAGTTATTCATTTATGTTTTGGTATATGGGAATAGGTAGAATTGTGATTTTGAAGTTCATATTTGTTTTTTGATGAGTTATTCATTGATGTTTTGGTATATGGAATAGGTAGAATTGAGATTTTGAAGTTCATATTTGTGTTTTGATGAGTTATTGATGTTTTGGTATATGGGATAGGTAGAATTGTGATTTTGAAGTTCATATTTGTGTTTCGATGAGTTATTCATTGATGTTTTGGTATATGGAATAGGTGGAATTGAGATTTTGAAGTTCATATTTGTGTTTTGATGAGTTATTGATATTTTGGTATATGGAATAGGTAGAATTGTGATTTTGAAGTTCATATTTGTGTTTTGATTAGTTATATTATGTTTTGTTATATGGAATAGGTAGAATTGAGATTTTGAAGTTCATATTTGTGTTTTGATAAGTTATTGATGTTTTGGTATATGGGATAGGTAGAATTGTGATTTTGAAGTTCATATTTGTGTTTCGATGAGTTATTCATTGATGTTTTGGTATATGGAATAGGTGGAATTGAGATTTTGAAGTTCATATTTGTGTTTTGATGAGTTATTAATTGATGTTTTGGTATATGGAATAGGTTGAAATTGTTTTTTGAAGTTCATATTTGTATTTTGATAAGTTATTGATGTTTTGGTATATGGAATAGGTAGAATTGTGATTTTGAAGTTCATATTTGTGTTTTGATGAGTTATATTATGTTTTGTTATATGGAATAGGTAGAATTGTGATTTTGAAGTTCATATTTGTGTTTTGATGAGTTATTCATTTATGTTTTAGTATATGGGAATAGGTAGAATTGTGATTTTGAAGTTCATATTTGTTTTTTGATGAGTTATTCATTGATGTTTTGGTATATGGAATAGGTAGAATTGAGATTTTGAAGTTCATATTTGTGTTTTGATGAGTTATTGATGTTTTGGTATATGGGATAGGTAGAATTGTGATTTTTAAGTTCATATTTGTGTTTCGATGAGTTATTCATTGATGTTTTGGTATATGGAATAGGTAGAATTGAGATTTTGAAGTTCATATTTGTGTTTTGATGAGTTATTCATTGATGGTTTGGTATATGGAATAGGTAGAATTGAGATTTTGAAGTTCATATTTGTGTTTTGATGAGTTATTGATATTTTGGTATATGGAATAGGTAGAATTGTGATTTTGAAGTTCATATTTGTGTTTTGATTAGTTATATTATGTTTTGTTATATGGAATAGGTAGAATTGAGATTTTGAAGTTCATATTTGTGTTTTGATGAGTTATTGATGTTTTGGTATATGGAATAGGTAGAATTGTGATTTTGAAGTTCATATTTGTGTTTTGATGAGTTATTCATTGATGTTTTGGTATATGGAATAGGTAGAATTGAGATTTTGAAGTTCATATTTGTGTTTTGATTAGTTATATTATGTTTTGTTATATGGAATAGGTAGAATTGTGATTTTGAAGTTCATATTTGTGTTTTGATTAGTTATATTATGTTTTGTTATATGGAATAGGTAGAATTGAGATTTTGAAGTTCATATTTGTGTTTTGATGAGTTATTGATGTTTTGGTATATGGAATAGGTAGAATTGTGATTTTGAAGTTCATATTTGTGTTTTGATGAGTTATTCATTGATGTTTTGGTATATGGAATAGGTAGAATTGAGATTTTGAAGTTCATATTTGTGTTTTGATTAGTTATATTATGTTTTGTTATATGGAATAGGTAGAATTGAGATTTTGAAGTTCATATTTGTGTTTTGATAAGTTATTGATGTTTTGGTATATGGGATAGGTAGAATTGTGATTTTGAAGTTCATATTTGTGTTTCGATGAGTTATTCATTGATGTTTTGGTATATGGAATAGGTGGAATTGAGATTTTGAAGTTCATATTTGTGTTTTGATGAGTTATTAATTGATGTTTTGGTATATGGAATAGGTTGAAATTGTTTTTTGAAGTTCATATTTGTGTTTTGATAAGTTATTGATGTTTTGGTATATGGAATAGGTAGAATTGTGATTTTGCAGTTCATATTTGTGTTTTGATGAGTTATTGATGTTTTGGTATATGGAATAGGTAGAATTGAGATTTTGAAGTTCATATTTGTGTTTTGATGAGTTATTGATGTTTTGGTATATGGAATAGGTAGAATTGTGATTTTGAAGTTCATATTTGTGTTTTGATGAGTTATTCATTGATGTTTTGGTATATGGAATAGGTAGAATTGAGATTTTGAAGTTCATATTTGTGTTTTGATTAGTTATATTATGTTTTGTTATATGGAATAGGTAGAATTGTGATTTTGAAGTTCATATTTGTGTTTTGATGAGTTATTCATTGATGTTTTGGTATATGGAATAGGTAGAATTGTGATTTTGAAGTTCATATTTGTGTTTTGATGAGTTATTCATTTATGTTTTAGTATATGGGAATAGGTAGAATTGTGATTTTGAAGTTCATATTTGTTTTTTGATGAGTTATTCATTGATGTTTTGGTATATGGAATAGGTAGAATTGAGATTTTGAAGTTCATATTTGTGTTTTGATGAGTTATTGATGTTTTGGTATATGGGATAGGTAGAATTGTGATTTTGAAGTTCATATTTGTGTTTCGATGAGTTATTCATTGATGTTTTGGTATATGGAATAGGTGGAATTGAGATTTTGAAGTTCATATTTGTGTTTTGATGAGTTATTGATATTTTGGTATATGGAATAGGTAGAATTGTGATTTTGAAGTTCATATTTGTGTTTTGATTAGTTATATTATGTTTTGTTATATGGAATAGGTAGAATTGAGATTTTGAAGTTCATATTTGTGTTTTGATAAGTTATTGATGTTTTGGTATATGGGATAGGTAGAATTGTGATTTTGAAGTTCATATTTGTGTTTCGATGAGTTATTCATTGATGTTTTGGTATATGGAATAGGTGGAATTGAGATTTTGAAGTTCATATTTGTGTTTTGATGAGTTATTAATTGATGTTTTGGTATATGGAATAGGTTGAAATTGTTTTTTGAAGTTCATATTTGTGTTTTGATAAGTTATTGATGTTTTGGTATATGGAATAGGTAGAATTGTGATTTTGCAGTTCATATTTGTGTTTTGATGAGTTATTGATGTTTTGGTATATGGAATAGGTAGAATTGTGATTTTGAAGTTCATATTTGTGTTTTGATGAGTTATTCATTGATGTTTTGGTATATGGAATAGGTAGAATTGAGATTTTGAAGTTCATATTTGTGTTTTGATTAGTTATCTTATGTTTTGTTATATGGAATAGGTAGAATTGAGATTTTGAAGTTCATATTTGTGTTTTGATAAGTTATTGATGTTTTGGTATATGGGATAGGTAGAATTGTGATTTTGAAGTTCATATTTGTGTTTCGATGAGTTATTCATTGATGTTTTGGTATATGGAATAGGTGGAATTGAGATTTTGAAGTTCATATTTGTGTTTTGATGAGTTATTAATTGATGTTTTGGTATATGGAATAGGTTGAAATTGTTTTTTGAAGTTCATATTTGTGTTTTGATAAGTTATTGATGTTTTGGTATATGGAATAGGTAGAATTGTGATTTTGCAGTTCATATTTGTGTTTTGATGAGTTATTGATGTTTTGGTATATGGAATAGGTAGAATTGTGATTTTGAAGTTCATATTTGTGTTTTGATGAGTTATTCATTGATGTTTTGTTATACGGAATAGGTAGAATTGTGATTTTGAAGTTCATATTTGTGTTTTGTTTAGTTATATTATGTTTTGGTATATGGAATAGGTAGAATTGAGTTTTTGAAGTTCATATTTGTGTTTTGATGAGTTATTGATGTTTTGGTATATGGAATAGGTAGAATTGTGATTTTGAAGTTCATATTTGTGTTTTGATGAGTTATATTATGTTTTGTTATATGGAATAGGTAGAATTGTGATTTTGAAGGTAATATTTGTGTTTTGATGAGTTATTGATGTTTTGGTAAATGGAATAGATAGAAATTGTGTTTTGAAGTTCATATTTGTGTTTTGATGAGTTATTGATGTTTTGGTATATGAAATAGGTAGAATTGTGATTTTGAAGTTCATATTTGTGTTTTGATGAGTTATTCATTGATGTTTTGGTATATGGAATAGGTAGAATTGTGATTTTGAAGTTCATATTTGTGTTTTGATGAGTTATATTATGTTTTGTTATATGGAATAGGTAGAATTGTGATTTTGAAGTTCATATTTGTGTTTTGATGAGTTATTCATTTATGTTTTGGTATATGGGAATAGGTAGAATTGTGATTTTGAAGTTTATATTTGTGTTTTGATGAGTTATATTATGTTTTGTTATATGGAATAGGTAGAATTGAGATTTTGAAGTTCATATTTGTGTTTTGATGAGTTATTGATGTTTTGGTATATGGGATAGGTAGAATTGTGATTTTGAAGTTCATATTTGTGTTTCGATGAGTTATTCATTGATGTTTTGGTATATGGAATAGGTGGAATTGAGATTTTGAAGTTCATATTTGTGTTTTAATGAGTTATTAATTGATGTTTTGGTATATGGAATAGGTTGAAATTGTTTTTTGAAGTTCATATTTGTGTTTTGATAAGTTATTGATGTTTTGGTATATGGAATAGGTAGAATTGTGATTTTGCAGTTCATATTTGTGTTTTGATGAGTTATTCATTTATGTTTTGGTATATGGGAATAGGTAGAATTGTGTTTTGAAGTTCATATTTGTGTTTTGATGAGTTATTGATGTTTTGGTATATGGAATAGGTAGAATTGTGATTTTGAAGTTCATATTTGTGTTTTGATGAGTTATATTATGTTTTTTTATATGGAATAGGGAGAATTGAGATTTTGCATTTCATATTTGTGTTTCGATGAGTTATTCATTGATGTTTTGGTATATGGAATAGGTAGAATTGTGATTTTGAAGTTCATATTTGTTTTTTGATGTGTTATTCATTGATGTTTTGGTATATGGAATAGGTAGAATTGAGATTTTGAAGTTCATATTTGTGTTTTGATTAGTTATATTATGTTTTGTTATATGGAATAGGTTGAATTGAGATTTTGAAGTTCATATTTGTGTTTTTGATTAGTTATATTATGTTTTGGTATATGGAATAGGTAGAATTGTGATTTTGAAGTTCATATTTGTGTTTTGATGAGTTATATTACGTTTTGTTATATGGAATAGGTAGAATTGAGATTTTGAAGTTCATATTTGTGTTTTGATGAGTTATTGATGTTTTGGTATATGGGATCGGTAGAATTGTGATTTTGAAGTTCATATTTGTGTTTCGATGAGTTATTCATTGATGTTTTGGTATATGGAATAGGTGGAATTGAGATTTTAAAGTTCATATTTGTGTTTTAATGAGTTATTAATTGATGTTTTGGCATATGGAATAGGTTGAAATTGTTTTTTGAAGTTCATATTTGTGTTTTGATAAGTTATGATGTTTTGGTATATGGAATAGGTAGAATTGTGATTTTGCAGTTCATATTTGTGTTTTGATGAGTTATTCATTTATGTTTTGGTATATGGGAATAGGTAGAATTGTGTTTTGAAGTTCATATTTGTGTTTTGATGAGTTATATTATGTTTTGTTATATGGAATAGGTAGAATTGTGATTTTGAAGTTCATATTTGTGGTTTGATGAGTTATTCATTTATGTTTTGGTATATGGGAATAGGTAGAATTGTGATTTTGAAGTTCATATTTGTTTTTTGATGAGTTATTCATTGATGTTTTGGTATATGGAATAGGTAGAATTGAGATTTTGAAGTTCATATTTGTGTTTTGATGAGTTATTGATGTTTTGGTATATGGGATAGGTAGAATTGTGATTTTGAAGTTCATATTTGTGTTTCGATGAGTTATTCATTGATGTTTTGGTATATGGAATAGGTAGAATTGAGATTTTGAAGTTCATATTTGTGTTTTGATGAGTTATTCATTGATGGTTTGGTATATGGAATAGGTAGAATTGAGATTTTGAAGTTCATATTTGTGTTTTGATGAGTTATTGATATTTTGGTATATGGAATAGGTAGAATTGTGATTTTGAAGTTCATATTTGTGTTTTGATTAGTTATATTATGTTTTGTTATATGGAATAGGTAGAATTGAGATTTTGAAGTTCATATTTGTGTTTTGATGAGTTATTGATGTTTTGGTATATGGAATAGGTAGAATTGCGATTTTGAAGTTCATATTTGTGTTTTGATGAGTTATTCATTGATGTTTTGGTATATGGAATAGGTAGAATTGAGATTTTGAAGTTCATATTTGTGTTTTGATTAGTTATATTATGTTTTGTTATATGGAATAGGTAGAATTGTGATTTTGAAGTTCATATTTGTGTTTTGATGAGTTATTCATTGATGTTTTGGTATATGGAATAGGTAGAATTGTGATTTTGAAGTTCATATTTGTGTTTTGATGAGTTATTCATTTATGTTTTGGTATATGGGAATAGGTAGAATTGTGATTTTGAAGTTCATATTTGTTTTTTGATGAGTTATTCATTGATGTTTTGGTATATGGAATAGGTAGAATTGAGATTTTGAAGTTCATATTTGTGTTTTGATGAGTTATTGATGTTTTGGTATATGGGATAGGTAGAATTGTGATTTTGAAGTTCATATTTGTGTTTCGATGAGTTATTCATTGATGTTTTGGTATATGGAATAGGTGGAATTGAGATTTTGAAGTTCATATTTGTGTTTTGATGAGTTATTGATATTTTGGTATATGGAATAGGTAGAATTGTGATTTTGAAGTTCATATTTGTGTTTTGATTAGTTATATTATGTTTTGTTATATGGAATAGGTAGAATTGAGATTTTGAAGTTCATATTTGTGTTTTGATAAGTTATTGATGTTTTGGTATATGGGATAGGTAGAATTGTGATTTTGAAGTTCATATTTGTGTTTCGATGAGTTATTCATTGATGTTTTGGTATATGGAATAGGTGGAATTGAGATTTTGAAGTTCATATTTGTGTTTTGATGAGTTATTAATTGATGTTTTGGTATATGGAATAGGTTGAAATTGTTTTTTGAAGTTCATATTTGTGTTTTGATAAGTTATTGATGTTTTGGTATATGGAATAGGTAGAATTGTGATTTTGCAGTTCATATTTGTGTTTTGATGAGTTATTGATGTTTTGGTATATGGAATAGGTAGAATTGTGATTTTGAAGTTCATATTTGTGTTTTGATGAGTTATTCATTGATGTTTTGGTATATGGAATAGGTAGAATTGAGATTTTGAAGTTCATATTTGTGTTTTGATTAGTTATCTTATGTTTTGTTATATAGAATAGGTAGAATTGAGATTTTGAAGTTCATATTTGTGTTTTGATAAGTTATTGATGTTTTGGTATATGGGATAGGTAGAATTGTGATTTTGAAGTTCATATTTGTGTTTCGATGAGTTATTCATTGATGTTTTGGTATATGGAATAGGTGGAATTGAGATTTTGAAGTTCATATTTGTGTTTTGATGAGTTATTAATTGATGTTTTGGTATATGGAATAGGTTGAAATTGTTTTTTGAAGTTCATATTTGTGTTTTGATAAGTTATTGATGTTTTGGTATATGGAATAGGTAGAATTGTGATTTTGCAGTTCATATTTGTGTTTTGATGAGTTATTCATTTATGTTTTGGTATATGGGAATAGGTAGAATTGTGTTTTGAAGTTCATATTTGTGTTTTGATGAGTTATTGATGTTTTGGTATATGGAATAGGTAGAATTGTGATTTTGAAGTTCATATTTGTGTTTTGATTAGTTATATTATGTTTTGTTATATGGAATAGGTAGAATTGAGATTTTGAAGTTCATATTTGTGTTTTGATGAGTTATTGATGTTTTGGTATATGGGATAGGTAGAATTGTGATTTTGAAGTTCATATTTGTGTTTCGATGAGTTATTCATTGATGTTTTGGTATATGGAATAGGTAGAATTGAGATTTTGAATTTCATATTTGTGTTTTAATGAGTTATTAATTGATGTTTTGGTATATGGAATAGGTTGAAATTGTTTTTTGAAGTTCATATTTGTATTTTGATAAGTTATTGATGTTTTGGTATATGGAATAGGTAGAATTGTGATTTTGAAGTTCATATTTGTGTTTTGATGAGTTATATTATGTTTTGTTATATGGAATAGGTAGAATTGAGATTTTGAAGTTCATATTTGTGTTTTGATGAGTTATTGATATTTTGGTATATGGAATAGGTAGAATTGTGATTTTGAAGTTCATATTTGTGTTTTGATTAGTTATATTATGTTTTGTTATATGGAATAGGTAGAATTGAGATTTTGAAGTTCATATTTGTGTTTTGATGAGTTATTGATGTTTTGGTATATGGAATAGGTAGAATTGTGATTTTGAAGTTCATATTTGTGTTTTGATGAGTTATTCATTGATGTTTTGGTATATGGAATAGGTAGAATTGAGATTTTGAAGTTCATATTTGTGTTTTGATTAGTTATATTATGTTTTGTTATATGGAATAGGTAGAATTGTGATTTTGAAGTTCATATTTGTGTTTTGTTGAGTTATTCATTGATGTTTTGGTATATGGAATAGGTAGAATTGTGATTTTGAAGTTCATATTTGTGTTTTGATGAGTTATTCATTTATGTTTTGGTATATGGGAATAGGTAGAATTGTGATTTTGAAGTTCATATTTGTTTTTTGATGAGTTATTCATTGATGTTTTGGTATATGGAATAGGTAGAATTGAGATTTTGAAGTTCATATTTGTGTTTTGATGAGTTATTGATGTTTTGGTATATGGGATAGGTAGAATTGTGATTTTGAAGTTCATATTTGTGTTTCGATGAGTTATTCATTGATGTTTTGGTATATGGAATAGGTGGAATTGAGATTTTGAAGTTCATATTTGTGTTTTGATGAGTTATTGATATTTTGGTATATGGAATAGGTAGAATTGTGATTTTGAAGTTCATATTTGTGTTTTGATTAGTTATATTATGTTTTGTTATATGGAATAGGTAGAATTGAGATTTTGAAGTTCATATTTGTGTTTTGATAAGTTATTGATGTTTTGGTATATGGGATAGGTAGAATTGTGATTTTGAAGTTCATATTTGTGTTTCGATGAGTTATTCATTGATGTTTTGGTATATGGAATAGGTGGAATTGAGATTTTGAAGTTCATATTTGTGTTTTGATGAGTTATTAATTGATGTTTTGGTATATGGAATAGGTTGAAATTGTTTTTTGAAGTTCATATTTGTGTTTTGATAAGTTATTGATGTTTTGGTATATGGAATAGGTAGAATTGTGATTTTGCAGTTCATATTTGTGTTTTGATGAGTTATTGATGTTTTGGTATATGGAATAGGTAGAATTGTGATTTTGAAGTTCATATTTGTGTTTTGATGAGTTATTCATTGATGTTTTGGTATATGGAATAGGTAGAATTGAGATTTTGAAGTTCATATTTGTGTTTTGATTAGTTATCTTATGTTTTGTTATATGGAATAGGTAGAATTGAGATTTTGAAGTTCATATTTGTGTTTTGATAAGTTATTGATGTTTTGGTATATGGGATAGGTAGAATTGTGATTTTGAAGTTCATATTTGTGTTTCGATGAGTTATTCATTGATGTTTTGGTATATGGAATAGGTGGAATTGAGATTTTGAAGTTCATATTTGTGTTTTGATGAGTTATTAATTGATGTTTTGGTATATGGAATAGGTTGAAATTGTTTTTTGAAGTTCATATTTGTGTTTTGATAAGTTATTGATGTTTTGGTATATGGAATAGGTAGAATTGTGATTTTGCAGTTCATATTTGTGTTTTGATGAGTTATTCATTTATGTTTTGGTATATGGGAATAGGTAGAATTGTGTTTTGAAGTTCATATTTGTGTTTTGATGAGTTATTGATGTTTTGGTATATGGAATAGGTAGAATTGTGATTTTGAAGTTCATATTTGTGTTTTGATTAGTTATATTATGTTTTGTTATATGGAATAGGTAGAATTGAGATTTTGAAGTTCATATTTGTGTTTTGATGAGTTATTGATGTTTTGGTATATGGGATAGGTAGAATTGTGATTTTGAAGTTCATATTTGTGTTTCGATGAGTTATTCATTGATGTTTTGGTATATGGAATTGGTAGAATTGAGATTTTGAATTTCATATTTGTGTTTTAATGAGTTATTAATTGATGTTTTGGTATATGGAATAGGTTGAAATTGTTTTTTGAAGTTCATATTTGTATTTTGATAAGTTATTGATGTTTTGGTATATGGAATAGGTAGAATTGTGATTTTGAAGTTCATATTTGTGTTTTGATGAGTTATATTATGTTTTGTTATATGGAATAGGTAGAATTGTGATTTTGAAGTTCATATTTGTGTTTTGATGAGTTATTCATTTATGTTTTAGTATATGGGAATAGGTAGAATTGTGATTTTGAAGTTCATATTTGTTTTTTGATGAGTTATTCATTGATGTTTTGGTATATGGAATAGGTAGAATTGAGATTTTGAAGTTCATATTTGTGTTTTGATGAGTTATTGATGTTTTGGTATATGGGATAGGTAGAATTGTGATTTTTAAGTTCATATTTGTGTTTCGATGAGTTATTCATTGATGTTTTGGTATATGGAATAGGTAGAATTGAGATTTTGAAGTTCATATTTGTGTTTTGATGAGTTATTCATTGATGGTTTGGTATATGGAATAGGTAGAATTGAGATTTTGAAGTTCATATTTGTGTTTTGATGAGTTATTGATATTTTGGTATATGGAATAGGTAGAATTGTGATTTTGAAGTTCATATTTGTGTTTTGATTAGTTATATTATGTTTTGTTATATGGAATAGGTAGAATTGAGATTTTGAAGTTCATATTTGTGTTTTGATGAGTTATTGATGTTTTGGTATATGGAATAGGTAGAATTGTGATTTTGAAGTTCATATTTGTGTTTTGATGAGTTATTCATTGATGTTTTGGTATATGGAATAGGTAGAATTGAGATTTTGAAGTTCATATTTGTGTTTTGATTAGTTATATTATGTTTTGTTATATGGAATAGGTAGAATTGTGATTTTGAAGTTCATATTTGTGTTTTGATTAGTTATATTATGTTTTGTTATATGGAATAGGTAGAATTGAGATTTTGAAGTTCATATTTGTGTTTTGATGAGTTATTGATGTTTTGGTATATGGAATAGGTAGATTTGTGATTTTGAAGTTCATATTTGTGTTTTGATGAGTTATTCATTGATGTTTTGGTATATGGAATAGGTAGAATTGAGATTTTGAAGTTCATATTTGTGTTTTGATTAGTTATATTATGTTTTGTTATATGGAATAGGTAGAATTGAGATTTTGAAGTTCATATTTGTGTTTTGATAAGTTATTGATGTTTTGGTATATGGGATAGGTAGAATTGTGATTTTGAAGTTCATATTTGTGTTTCGATGAGTTATTCATTGATGTTTTGGTATATGGAATTGGTGGAATTGAGATTTTGAAGTTCATATTTGTGTTTTGATGAGTTATTAATTGATGTTTTGGTATATGGAATAGGTTGAAATTGTTTTTTGAAGTTCATATTTGTGTTTTGATAAGTTATTGATGTTTTGGTATATGGAATAGGTAGAATTGTGATTTTGCAGTTCATATTTGTGTTTTGATGAGTTATTGATGTTTTGGTATATGGAATAGGTAGAATTGAGATTTTGAAGTTCATATTTGTGTTTTGATGAGTTATTGATGTTTTGGTATATGGAATAGGTAGAATTGTGATTTTGAAGTTCATATTTGTGTTTTGATGAGTTATTCATTGATGTTTTGGTATATGGAATAGGTAGAATTGAGATTTTGAAGTTCATATTTGTGTTTTGATTAGTTATATTATGTTTTGTTATATGGAATAGGTAGAATTGTGATTTTGAAGTTCATATTTGTGTTTTGATGAGTTATTCATTGATGTTTTGGTATATGGAATAGGTAGAATTGTGATTTTGAAGTTCATATTTGTGTTTTGATGAGTTATTCATTTATGTTTTGGTATATGGGAATAGGTAGAATTGTGATTTTGAAGTTCATATTTGTTTTTTGATGAGTTATTCATTGATGTTTTGGTATATGGAATAGGTAGAATTGAGATTTTGAAGTTCATATTTGTGTTTTGATGAGTTATTGATGTTTTGGTATATGGGATAGGTAGAATTGTGATTTTGAAGTTCATATTTGTGTTTCGATGAGTTATTCATTGATGTTTTGGTATATGGAATAGGTGGAATTGAGATTTTGAAGTTCATATTTGTGTTTTGATGAGTTATTGATATTTTGGTATATGGAATAGGTAGAATTGTGATTTTGAAGTTCATATTTGTGTTTTGATTAGTTATATTATGTTTTGTTATATGGAATAGGTAGAATTGAGATTTTGAAGTTCATATTTGTGTTTTGATGAGTTATTGATGTTTTGGTATATGGAATAGGTAGAATTGTGATTTTGAAGTTCATATTTGTGTTTTGATGAGTTATTCATTGATGTTTTGGTATATGGAATAGGTAGAATTGAGATTTTGAAGTTCATATTTGTGTTTTGATTAGTTATCTTATGTTTTGTTATATGGAATAGGTAGAATTGAGATTTTGAAGTTCATATTTGTGTTTTGATAAGTTATTGATGTTTTGGTATATGGGATAGGTAGAATTGTGATTTTGAAGTTCATATTTGTGTTTCGATGAGTTATTCATTGATGTTTTGGTATATGGAATAGGTGGAATTGAGATTTTGAAGTTCATATTTGTGTTTTGATGAGTTATTAATTGATGTTTTGGTATATGGAATAGGTTGAAATTGTTTTTTGAAGTTCATATTTGTGTTTTGATAAGTTATTGATGTTTTGGTATATGGAATAGGTAGAATTGTGATTTTGCAGTTCATATTTGTGTTTTGATGAGTTATTCATTTATGTTTTGGTATATGGGAATAGGTAGAATTGTGTTTTGAAGTTCATATTTGTGTTTTGATGAGTTATTGATGTTTTGGTATATGGAATAGGTAGAATTGTGATTTTGAAGTTCATATTTGTGTTTTGATTAGTTATATTATGTTTTGTTATATGGAATAGGTAGAATTGAGATTTTGAAGTTCATATTTGTGTTTTGATGAGTTATTGATGTTTTGGTATATGGGATAGGTAGAATTGTGATTTTAAAGTTCATATTTGTGTTTCGATGAGTTATTCATTGATGTTTTGGTATATGGAATAGGTAGAATTGAGATTTTGAATTTCATATTTGTGTTTTAATGAGTTATTAATTGATGTTTTGGTATATGGAATAGGTTGAAATTGTTTTTTGAAGTTCATATTTGTATTTTGATAAGTTATTGATGTTTTGGTATATGGAATAGGTAGAATTGTGATTTTGAAGTTCATATTTGTGTTTTGATGAGTTATATTATGTTTTGTTATATGGAATAGGTAGAATTGTGATTTTGAAGTTCATATTTGTGTTTTGATGAGTTATTCATTTATGTTTTAGTATATGGGAATAGGTAGAATTGTGATTTTGAAGTTCATATTTGTTTTTTGATGAGTTATTCATTGATGTTTTGGTATATGGAATAGGTAGAATTGAGATTTTGAAGTTCATATTTGTGTTTTGATGAGTTATTGATGTTTTGGTATATGGGATAGGTAGAATTGTGATTTTTAAGTTCATATTTGTGTTTCGATGAGTTATTCATTGATGTTTTGGTATATGGAATAGGTAGAATTGTGATTTTGAAGTTCATATTTGTGTTTTGATGAGTTATTCATTGATGGTTTGGTATATGGAATAGGTAGAATTGAGATTTTGAAGTTCATATTTGTGTTTTGATGAGTTATTGATATTTTGGTATATGGAATAGGTAGAATTGTGATTTTGAAGTTCATATTTGTGTTTTGATTAGTTATATTATGTTTTGTTATATGAAATAGGTAGAATTGAGATTTTGAAGTTCATATTTGTGTTTTGATGAGTTATTGATGTTTTGGTATATGGAATAGGTAGAATTGTGATTTTGAAGTTCATATTTGTGTTTTGATGAGTTATTCATTGATGTTTTGGTATATGGAATAGGTAGAATTGAGATTTTGAAGTTCATATTTGTGTTTTGATTAGTTATATTATGTTTTGTTATATGGAATAGGTAGAATTGTGATTTTGAAGTTCATATTTGTGTTTTGATTAGTTATATTATGTTTTGTTATATGGAATAGGTAGAATTGAGATTTTGAAGTTCATATTTGTGTTTTGATGAGTTATTGATGTTTTGGTATATGGAATAGGTAGAATTGTGATTTTGAAGTTCATATTTGTGTTTTGATGAGTTATTCATTGATGTTTTGGTATATGGAATAGGTAGAATTGAGATTTTGAAGTTCATATTTGTGTTTTGATTAGTTATATTATGTTTTGTTATATGGAATAGGTAGAATTGAGATTTTGAAGTTCATATTTGTGTTTTGATAAGTTATTGATGTTTTGGTATATGGGATAGGTAGAATTGTGATTTTGAAGTTCATATTTGTGTTTCGATGAGTTATTCATTGATGTTTTGGTATATGGAATAGGTGGAATTGAGATTTTGAAGTTCATATTTGTGTTTTGATGAGTTATTAATTGATGTTTTGGTATATGGAATAGGTTGAAATTGTTTTTTGAAGTTCATATTTGTGTTTTGATAAGTTATTGATGTTTTGGTATATGGAATAGGTAGAATTGTGATTTTGCAGTTCATATTTGTGTTTTGATGATTTATTGATGTTTTGGTATATGGAATAGGTAGAATTGTGATTTTGAAGTTCATATTTGTGTTTTGATGAGTTATTCATTGATGTTTTGGTATATGGAATAGGTAGAATTGAGATTTTGAAGTTCATATTTGTGTTTTGATTAGTTATCTTATGTTTTGTTATATGGAATAGGTAGAATTGAGATTTTGAAGTTCATATTTGTGTTTTGATAAGTTATTGATGTTTTGGTATATGGGATAGGTAGAATTGTGATTTTGAAGTTCATATTTGTGTTTCGATGAGTTATTCATTGATGTTTTGGTATATGGAATAGGTGGAATTGAGATTTTGAAGTTCATATTTGTGTTTTGATGAGTTATTAATTGATGTTTTGGTATATGGAATAGGTTGAAATTGTTTTTTGAAGTTCATATTTGTGTTTTGATAAGTTATTGATGTTTTGGTATATGGAATAGGTAGAATTGTGATTTTGCAGTTCATATTTGTGTTTTGATGAGTTATTCATTTATGTTTTGGTATATGGGAATAGGTAGAATTGTGTTTTGAAGTTCATATTTGTGTTTTGATGAGTTATTGATGTTTTGGTATATGGAATAGGTAGAATTGTGATTTTGAAGTTCATATTTGTGTTTTGATTAGTTATATTATGTTTTGTTATATGGAATAGGTAGAATTGAGATTTTGAAGTTCATATTTGTGTTTTGATGAGTTATTGATGTTTTGGTATATGGGATAGGTAGAATTGTGATTTTGAAGTTCATATTTGTGTTTCGATGAGTTATTCATTGATGTTTTGGTATATGGAATAGGTAGAATTGAGATTTTGAATTTCATATTTGTGTTTTAATGAGTTATTAATTGATGTTTTGGTATATGGAATAGGTTGAAATTGTTTTTTGAAGTTCATATTTGTATTTTGATAAGTTATTGATGTTTTGGTATATGGAATAGGTAGAATTGTGATTTTGAAGTTCATATTTGTGTTTTGATGAGTTATATTATGTTTTGTTATATGGAATAGGTAGAATTGTGATTTTGAAGTTCATATTTGTGTTTTGATGAGTTATTCATTTATGTTTTAGTATATGGGAATAGGTAGAATTGTGATTTTGAAGTTCATATTTGTTTTTTGATGAGTTATTCATTGATGTTTTGGTATATGGAATAGGTAGAATTGAGATTTTGAAGTTCATATTTGTGTTTTGATGAGTTATTGATGTTTTGGTATATGGGATAGGTAGAATTGTGATTTTTAAGTTCATATTTGTGTTTCGATGAGTTATTCATTGATGTTTTGGTATATGGAATAGGTAGAATTGAGATTTTGAAGTTCATATTTGTGTTTTGATGAGTTATTGATATTTTGGTATATGGAATAGGTAGAATTGTGATTTTGAAGTTCATATTTGTGTTTTGATTAGTTATATTATGTTTTGTTATATGGAATAGGTAGAATTGAGATTTTGAAGTTCATATTTGTGTTTTGATGAGTTATTGATGTTTTGGTATACGGAATAGGTAGAATTGTGATTTTGAAGTTCATATTTGTGTTTTGATGAGTTATATTATGTTTTGTTATATGGAATAGGTAGAATTGTGATTTTGAAGTTCATATTTGTGTTTTGATGAGTTATTGATGTTTTGGTATATGGAATAGGTAGAATTGTGATTTTGAAGTTCATATTTGTGTTTTGATGAGTTATTCATTGATGGTTTGGTATATGGAATAGGTAGAATTGAGATTTTGAAGTTCATATTTGTGTTTTGATGAGTTATTGATATTTTGGTATATGGAATAGGTAGAATTGTGATTTTGAAGTTCATATTTGTGTTTTGATTAGTTATATTATGTTTTGTTATATGGAATAGGTAGAATTTAGATTTTGAAGTTCATATTTGTGTTTTGATGAGTTATTGATATTTTGGTATATGGAATAGGTAGAATTGTGATTTTGAAGTTCATATTTGTGTTTTGATGAGTTATTCATTGATGTTTTGGTATATGGAATAGGTAGAATTGAGATTTTGAAGTTCATATTTGTGTTTTGATGAGTTATTCATTGATGTTTTGGTATATGGAATAGGTAGAATTGAGATTTTGAAGTTCATATTTGTGTTTTGATTAGTTATATTATGTTTTGTTATATGGAATAGGTAGAATTGTGATTTTGAAGTTCATATTTGTGTTTTGATGAGTTATTCATTGATGTTTTGGTATATGGAATAGGTAGAATTGTGATTTTGAAGTTCATATTTGTGTTTTGATGAGTTATTCATTTATGTTTTGGTATATGGGAATAGGTAGAATTGTGATTTTGAAGTTCATATTTGTTTTTTGATGAGTTATTCATTGATGTTTTGGTATATGGAATAGGTAGAATTGAGATTTTGAAGTTCATATTTGTGTTTTGATGAGTTATTGATGTTTTGGTATATGGGATAGGTAGAATTGTGATTTTGAAGTTCATATTTGTGTTTCGATGAGTTATTCATTGATGTTTTGGTATATGGAATAGGTGGAATTGAGATTTTGAAGTTCATATTTGTGTTTTGATGAGTTATTGATATTTTGGTATATGGAATAGGTAGAATTGTGATTTTGAAGTTCATATTTGTGTTTTGATTAGTTATATTATGTTTTGTTATATGGAATAGGTAGAATTGAGATTTTGAAGTTCATATTTGTGTTTTGATGAGTTATTGATGTTTTGGTATATGGAATAGGTAGAATTGTGATTTTGAAGTTCATATTTGTGTTTTGATGAGTTATTCATTGATGTTTTGGTATATGGAATAGGTAGAATTGAGATTTTGAAGTTCATATTTGTGTTTTGATTAGTTATATTATGTTTTGTTATATGGAATAGGTAGAATTGAGATTTTGAAGTTCATATTTGTGTTTTGATAAGTTATTGATGTTTTGGTATATGGGATAGGTAGAATTGTGATTTTGAAGTTCATATTTGTGTTTCGATGAGTTATTCATTGATGTTTTGGTATATGGAATAGGTGGAATTGAGATTTTGAAGTTCATATTTGTGTTTTGATGAGTTATTAATTGATGTTTTGGTATATGGAATAGGTTGAAATTGTTTTTTGAAGTTCATATTTGTGTTTTGATAAGTTATTGATGTTTTGGTATATGGAATAGGTAGAATTGTGATTTTGCAGTTCATATTTGTGTTTTGATGAGTTATTGATGTTTTGGTATATGGAATAGGTAGAATTGTGATTTTGAAGTTCATATTTGTGTTTTGATGAGTTATTCATTGATGTTTTGGTATATGGAATAGGTAGAATTGAGATTTTGAAGTTCATATTTGTGTTTTGATTAGTTATCTTATGTTTTGTTATATGGAATAGGTAGAATTGAGATTTTGAAGTTCATATTTGTTTTTTGATAAGTTATTGATGTTTTGGTATATGGGATAGGTAGAATTGTGATTTTGAAGTTCATATTTGTGTTTCGATGAGTTATTCATTGATGTTTTGGTATATGGAATAGGTGGAATTGAGATTTTGAAGTTCATATTTGTGTTTTGATGAGTTATTAATTGATGTTTTGGTATATGGAATAGGTTGAAATTGTTTTTTGAAGTTCATATTTGTGTTTTGATAAGTTATTGATGTTTTGGTATATGGAATAGGTAGAATTGTGATTTTGCAGTTCATATTTGTGTTTTGATGAGTTATTCATTTATGTTTTGGTATATGGGAATAGGTAGAATTGTGTTTTGAAGTTCATATTTGTGTTTTGATGAGTTATTGATGTTTTGGTATATGGAATAGGTAGAATTGTGATTTTGAAGTTCATATTTGTGTTTTGATTAGTTATATTATGTTTTGTTATATGGAATAGGTAGAATTGAGATTTTGAAGTTCATATTTGTGTTTTGATGAGTTATTGATGTTTTGGTATATGGGATAGGTAGAATTGTGATTTTGAAGTTCATATTTGTGTTTCGATGAGTTATTCATTGATGTTTTGGTATATGGAATAGGTAGAATTGAGATTTTGAATTTCATATTTGTGTTTTAATGAGTTATTAATTGATGTTTTGGTATATGGAATAGGTTGAAATTGTTTTTTGAAGTTCATATTTGTATTTTGATAAGTTATTGATGTTTTGGTATATGGAATAGGTAGAATTGTGATTTTGAAGTTCATATTTGTGTTTTGATGAGTTATATTATGTTTTGTTATATGGAATAGGTAGAATTGTGATTTTGAAGTTCATATTTGTGTTTTGATGAGTTATTCATTTATGTTTTAGTATATGGGAATAGGTAGAATTGTGATTTTGAAGTTCATATTTGTTTTTTGATGAGTTATTCATTGATGTTTTGGTATATGGAATAGGTAGAATTGAGATTTTGAAGTTCATATTTGTGTTTTGATGAGTTATTGATGTTTTGGTATATGGGATAGGTAGAATTGTGATTTTTAAGTTCATATTTGTGTTTCGATGAGTTATTCATTGATGTTTTGGTATATGGAATAGGTAGAATTGAGATTTTGAAGTTCATATTTGTGTTTTGATGAGTTATTGATATTTTGGTATATGGAATAGGTAGAATTGTGATTTTGAAGTTCATATTTGTGTTTTGATTAGTTATATTATGTTTTGTTATATGGAATAGGTAGAATTGAGATTTTGAAGTTCATATTTGTGTTTTGATGAGTTATTGATGTTTTGGTATACGGAATAGGTAGAATTGTGATTTTGAAGTTCATATTTGTGTTTTGATGAGTTATATTATGTTTTGTTATATGGAATAGGTAGAATTGTGATTTTGAAGTTCATATTTGTGTTTTGATGAGTTATTGATGTTTTGGTATATGGAATAGGTAGAATTGTGATTTTGAAGTTCATATTTGTGTTTTGATGAGTTATTCATTGATGTTTTGGTATATGGAATAGGTAGAATTGAGATTTTGAAGTTCATATTTGTGTTTTGATGAGTTATTGATATTTTGGTATATGGAATAGGTTGAATTGTGATTTTGAAGTTCATATTTGTGTTTTGATTAGTTATATTATGTTTTGTTATATGGAATAGGTAGAATTGAGATTTTGAAGTTCATATTTGTGTTTTGATGAGTTATTAATTGATGTTTTGGTATATGGAATAGGTAGAATTGTGATTTTGAAGTTCATATTTGTGTTTTGATGAGTTATTCATTGATGTTTTGGTATATGGAATAGGTAGAATTGAGATTTTGAAGTTCATATTTGTGTTTTGATGAGTTATTGATGTTTTGGTATATGGGATAGGTAGAATTGTGATTTTTAAGTTCATATTTGTGTTTCGATGAGTTATTCATTGATGTTTTGGTATATGGAATAGGTAGAATTGAGATTTTGAAGTTCATATTTGTGTTTTGATGAGTTATTGATATTTTGGTATATGGAATAGGTAGAATTGTGATTTTGAAGTTCATATTTGTGTTTTGTTTAGTTATATTATGTTTTGTTATATGGAATAGGTAGAATTGAGATTTTGAAGTTCATATTTGTGTTTTGATGAGTTATTGATGTTTTGGTATACGGAATAGGTAGAATTGTGATTTTGAAGTTCATATTTGTGTTTTGATGAGTTATATTATGTTTTGTTATATGGAATAGGTAGAATTGTGATTTTGAAGTTCATATTTGTGTTTTGATGAGTTATATTATGTTTTGTTATATGGAATAGGTAGAATTGTGATTTTGAAGTTCATATTTGTGTTTTGATGAGTTATTGATGTTTTGGTATATGGAATAGGTAGAATTGTGATTTTGAAGTTCATATTTGTGTTTTGATGAGTTATTCATTGATGTTTTGGTATATGGAATAGGTAGAATTGAGATTTTGAAGTTCATATTTGTGTTTTGATGAGTTATTGATATTTTGGTATATGGAATAGGTAGAATTGTGATTTTGAAGTTCATATTTGTGTTTTGATTAGTTATATTATGTTTTGTTATATGGAATAGGTAGAATTGAGATTTTGAAGTTCATATTTGTGTTTTGATGAGTTATTAATTGATGTTTTGGTATATGGAATAGGTAGAATTGAGATTTTGAATTTCATATTTGTGTTTTAATGAGTTATTAATTGATGTTTTGGTATATGGAATAGGTTGAAATTGTTTTTTGAAGTTCATATTTGTATTTTGATAAGTTATTGATGTTTTGGTATATGGAATAGGTAGAATTGTGATTTTGAAGTTCATATTTGTGTTTTGATGAGTTATATTATGTTTTGTTATATGGAATAGGTAGAATTGTGATTTTGAAGTTCATATTTGTGTTTTGATGAGTTATTCATTTATGTTTTAGTATATGGGAATAGGTAGAATTGTGATTTTGAAGTTCATATTTGTTTTTTGATGAGTTATTCATTGATGTTTTGGTATATGGAATAGGTAGAATTGAGATTTTGAAGTTCATATTTGTGTTTTGATGAGTTATTGATGTTTTGGTATATGGGATAGGTAGAATTGTGATTTTTAAGTTCATATTTGTGTTTCGATGAGTTATTCATTGATGTTTTGGTATATGGAATAGGTAGAATTGAGATTTTGAAGTTCATATTTGTGTTTTGATGAGTTATTGATATTTTGGTATATGGAATAGGTAGAATTGTGATTTTGAAGTTCATATTTGTGTTTTGATTAGTTATATTATGTTTTGTTATATGGAATAGGTAGAATTGAGATTTTGAAGTTCATATTTGTGTTTTGATGAGTTATTGATGTTTTGGTATACGGAATAGGTAGAATTGTGATTTTGAAGTTCATATTTGTGTTTTGATGAGTTATATTATGTTTTGTTATATGGAATAGGTAGAATTGTGATTTTGAAGTTCATATTTGTGTTTTGATGAGTTATTGATGTTTTGGTATATGGAATAGGTAGAATTGTGATTTTGAAGTTCATATTTGTGTTTTGATGAGTTATTCATTGATGGTTTGGTATATGGAATAGGTAGAATTGAGATTTTGAAGTTCATATTTGTGTTTTGATGAGTTATTGATATTTTGGTATATGGAATAGGTAGAATTGTGATTTTGAAGTTCATATTTGTGTTTTGATTAGTTATATTATGTTTTGTTATATGGAATAGGTAGAATTTAGATTTTGAAGTTCATATTTGTGTTTTGATGAGTTATTGATATTTTGGTATATGGAATAGGTAGAATTGTGATTTTGAAGTTCATATTTGTGTTTTGATGAGTTATTCATTGATGTTTTGGTATATGGAATAGGTAGAATTGAGATTTTGAAGTTCATATTTGTGTTTTGATGAGTTATTCATTGATGTTTTGGTATATGGAATAGGTAGAATTGAGATTTTGAAGTTCATATTTGTGTTTTGATTAGTTATATTATGTTTTGTTATATGGAATAGGTAGAATTGTGATTTTGAAGTTCATATTTGTGTTTTGATGAGTTATTCATTGATGTTTTGGTATATGGAATAGGTAGAATTGTGATTTTGAAGTTCATATTTGTGTTTTGATGAGTTATTCATTTATGTTTTGGTATATGGGAATAGGTAGAATTGTGATTTTGAAGTTCATATTTGTTTTTTGATGAGTTATTCATTGATGTTTTGGTATATGGAATAGGTAGAATTGAGATTTTGAAGTTCATATTTGTGTTTTGATGAGTTATTGATGTTTTGGTATATGGGATAGGTAGAATTGTGATTTTGAAGTTCATATTTGTGTTTCGATGAGTTATTCATTGATGTTTTGGTATATGGAATAGGTGGAATTGAGATTTTGAAGTTCATATTTGTGTTTTGATGAGTTATTGATATTTTGGTATATGGAATAGGTAGAATTGTGATTTTGAAGTTCATATTTGTGTTTTGATTAGTTATATTATGTTTTGTTATATGGAATAGGTAGAATTGAGATTTTGAAGTTCATATTTGTGTTTTGATGAGTTATTGATGTTTTGGTATATGGAATAGGTAGAATTGTGATTTTGAAGTTCATATTTGTGTTTTGATGAGTTATTCATTGATGTTTTGGTATATGGAATAGGTAGAATTGAGATTTTGAAGTTCATATTTGTGTTTTGATTAGTTATATTATGTTTTGTTATATGGAATAGGTAGAATTGAGATTTTGAAGTTCATATTTGTGTTTTGATAAGTTATTGATGTTTTGGTATATGGGATAGGTAGAATTGTGATTTTGAAGTTCATATTTGTGTTTCGATGAGTTATTCATTGATGTTTTGGTATATGGAATAGGTGGAATTGAGATTTTGAAGTTCATATTTGTGTTTTGATGAGTTATTAATTGATGTTTTGGTATATGGAATAGGTTGAAATTGTTTTTTGAAGTTCATATTTGTGTTTTGATAAGTTATTGATGTTTTGGTATATGGAATAGGTAGAATTGTGATTTTGCAGTTCATATTTGTGTTTTGATGAGTTATTGATGTTTTGGTATATGGAATAGGTAGAATTGTGATTTTGAAGTTCATATTTGTGTTTTGATGAGTTATTCATTGATGTTTTGGTATATGGAATAGGTAGAATTGAGATTTTGAAGTTCATATTTGTGTTTTGATTAGTTATCTTATGTTTTGTTATATGGAATAGGTAGAATTGAGATTTTGAAGTTCATATTTGTTTTTTGATAAGTTATTGATGTTTTGGTATATGGGATAGGTAGAATTGTGATTTTGAAGTTCATATTTGTGTTTCGATGAGTTATTCATTGATGTTTTGGTATATGGAATAGGTGGAATTGAGATTTTGAAGTTCATATTTGTGTTTTGATGAGTTATTAATTGATGTTTTGGTATATGGAATAGGTTGAAATTGTTTTTTGAAGTTCATATTTGTGTTTTGATAAGTTATTGATGTTTTGGTATATGGAATAGGTAGAATTGTGATTTTGCAGTTCATATTTGTGTTTTGATGAGTTATTCATTTATGTTTTGGTATATGGGAATAGGTAGAATTGTGTTTTGAAGTTCATATTTGTGTTTTGATGAGTTATTGATGTTTTGGTATATGGAATAGGTAGAATTGTGATTTTGAAGTTCATATTTGTGTTTTGATTAGTTATATTATGTTTTGTTATATGGAATAGGTAGAATTGAGATTTTGAAGTTCATATTTGTGTTTTGATGAGTTATTGATGTTTTGGTATATGGGATAGGTAGAATTGTGATTTTGAAGTTCATATTTGTGTTTCGATGAGTTATTCATTGATGTTTTGGTATATGGAATAGGTAGAATTGAGATTTTGAATTTCATATTTGTGTTTTAATGAGTTATTAATTGATGTTTTGGTATATGGAATAGGTTGAAATTGTTTTTTGAAGTTCATATTTGTATTTTGATAAGTTATTGATGTTTTGGTATATGGAATAGGTAGAATTGTGATTTTGAAGTTCATATTTGTGTTTTGATGAGTTATATTATGTTTTGTTATATGGAATAGGTAGAATTGTGATTTTGAAGTTCATATTTGTGTTTTGATGAGTTATTCATTTATGTTTTAGTATATGGGAATAGGTAGAATTGTGATTTTGAAGTTCATATTTGTTTTTTGATGAGTTATTCATTGATGTTTTGGTATATGGAATAGGTAGAATTGAGATTTTGAAGTTCATATTTGTGTTTTGATGAGTTATTGATGTTTTGGTATATGGGATAGGTAGAATTGTGATTTTTAAGTTCATATTTGTGTTTCGATGAGTTATTCATTGATGTTTTGGTATATGGAATAGGTAGAATTGAGATTTTGAAGTTCATATTTGTGTTTTGATGAGTTATTGATATTTTGGTATATGGAATAGGTAGAATTGTGATTTTGAAGTTCATATTTGTGTTTTGATTAGTTATATTATGTTTTGTTATATGGAATAGGTAGAATTGAGATTTTGAAGTTCATATTTGTGTTTTGATGAGTTATTGATGTTTTGGTATACGGAATAGGTAGAATTGTGATTTTGAAGTTCATATTTGTGTTTTGATGAGTTATATTATGTTTTGTTATATGGAATAGGTAGAATTGTGATTTTGAAGTTCATATTTGTGTTTTGATGAGTTATTGATGTTTTGGTATATGGAATAGGTAGAATTGTGATTTTGAAGTTCATATTTGTGTTTTGATGAGTTATTCATTGATGTTTTGGTATATGGAATAGGTAGAATTGAGATTTTGAAGTTCATATTTGTGTTTTGATGAGTTATTGATATTTTGGTATATGGAATAGGTTGAATTGTGATTTTGAAGTTCATATTTGTGTTTTGATTAGTTATATTATGTTTTGTTATATGGAATAGGTAGAATTGAGATTTTGAAGTTCATATTTGTGTTTTGATGAGTTATTAATTGATGTTTTGGTATATGGAATAGGTAGAATTGTGATTTTGAAGTTCATATTTGTGTTTTGATGAGTTATTCATTGATGTTTTGGTATATGGAATAGGTAGAATTGAGATTTTGAAGTTCATATTTGTGTTTTGATGAGTTATTGATGTTTTGGTATATGGGATAGGTAGAATTGTGATTTTTAAGTTCATATTTGTGTTTCGATGAGTTATTCATTGATGTTTTGGTATATGGAATAGGTAGAATTGAGATTTTGAAGTTCATATTTGTGTTTTGATGAGTTATTGATATTTTGGTATATGGAATAGGTAGAATTGTGATTTTGAAGTTCATATTTGTGTTTTGTTTAGTTATATTATGTTTTGTTATATGGAATAGGTAGAATTGAGATTTTGAAGTTCATATTTGTGTTTTGATGAGTTATTGATGTTTTGGTATACGGAATAGGTAGAATTGTGATTTTGAAGTTCATATTTGTGTTTTGATGAGTTATATTATGTTTTGTTATATGGAATAGGTAGAATTGTGAATTTGAAGTTCATATTTGTGTTTTGATGAGTTATATTATGTTTTGTTATATGGAATAGGTAGAATTGTGATTTTGAAGTTCATATTTGTGTTTTGATGAGTTATTGATGTTTTGGTATATGGAATAGGTAGAATTGTGATTTTGAAGTTCATATTTGTGTTTTGATGAGTTATTCATTGATGTTTTGGTATATGGAATAGGTAGAATTGAGATTTTGAAGTTCATATTTGTGTTTTGATGAGTTATTGATATTTTGGTATATGGAATAGGTAGAATTGTGATTTTGAAGTTCATATTTGTGTTTTGATTAGTTATATTATGTTTTGTTATATGGAATAGGTAGAATTGAGATTTTGAAGTTCATATTTGTGTTTTGATGAGTTATTAATTGATGTTTTGGTATATGGAATAGGTAGAATTGTGATTTTGAAGTTCATATTTGTGTTTTGATGAGTTATTCATTGATGTTTTGGTATATGGAATAGGTAGAATTGAGATTTTGAAGTTCATATTTGTGTTTTGATGAGTTATTGATATTTTGGTATATGGAATAGGTAGACTTTTGATTACTTCACAATTCTTCGACTTCATACAATTAATCGCACTGCTCCTAGAGAAGAGTCTTCTAGTAGTTCTTCCAATTCTGAAAATGAACAGGATAATGATGATATAGATGATATAGAAGAAATAGAAAATCAATTCTATGAAACTACTCCTCCTTTAGAACCTTTAGAACTTAATCGTATAATTAGACGTCCAGGTAGACGGTCATATAATAGATGGTCTAATAATAGAAATATAATGAACTATCACAGTAGACCTACTCCTCCTGATATTCAATTTGAAGAACGTACTCGGTTTAATACTAAATCATATGATGGAAGTGCTTTGTATGAATGGAATATTGATGGAAAATCTGAATATGAAATAACTAATACTTTGCATGAAATGGGTACTGCTAAGATAGCTTATAAATCTAAGTATCCTCAGATAAGTGAACGTCAAATTGCTTCATGTTTTGTTTCCGGTTTTACTGGCCAATTAAAAAATTGGTGGGATAATATGTTTACTCCAATACAACAAATGGAAATTCTGACTCATCAAACTGCTGTACATCATGAGGTTACTGTTAATGATGAAAGAATTAGAACAACTGATTATGAATCCGACGGTGCTAGTTATTTAATTTATGTTCTTTCTATGCATTTTGTCGGTAATCCTAAAGAAGAATTAACAAGTCTAAAGATTTCATTGACTAATCTTAAATGTCCTACTTTTAGAGATTATTTCTGGTATAAGACTACTTTTTTGACTAATGTATTGCGTAGGCCAGACTGTAATCAATCTTTTTGGAAAGAAAAATTTATTACCGGTTTACCTCCTTTATTTTCACAAAAATTAATTACTAGTTTAATGAAAGAAATGGGTACAGAGAATTTAAATTTGTCTAATATCACTTATGGTCAATTATTTGCTTTTCTTAAAAAAGAGGCTTTAACTATCTGCCAAGATTTTAAATTGCAGAAAAAATATGGTCTTGAGAAACAGGAATTGGGGTCCTTCTGTCAAGCATTTGGCATCGCAAGTCCTCATCCGCCCTCTTCACAAAATAAAAGACATAAAAAGGTTAGCCCATATCATACTAGTAAATATAAGTCTAATAGGTATAAAAGAAAACATAAATATAATCCTGACTGGTATAATAAAAAACATGATAATTTTAGAAAAAAGAAATATAAATATAGTAAGGGAAAAAATTCTGTTAAATGCTATAAATGTGGTAAGTTAGGTCACATAGCACCTAATTGCAAATTAGAAAAGAAAATTAATACTATATTTTCTGAAGAAACTGATTTAAAGAATAAATTAATGTCTATTTTAATTAATTCTGAAAAAGAAGATACAGATAATTATTATTCCTCAGATTCATCTAGTTTTTCAGATAATGATGAATTTTGTGAATGTAAAAAGACGATTAATATGATGAATAATTCTGGTAAAAATAATTTAAATAAAGAATTATTATTCGATATAATTAAAGATATAAAAGATGATAATATTAGAAAAGATTATTTAGAAAAATTAAAACACTTAGTTTTACAAGAAACTAATCCTATGTTTGATATTAAAGAACCATTTAGTTTAAATAAGTTAATAGATAAATATAAACATGAAGATAATTTTGGTTTTCGTAAAAGTAATAATATTAAAGAAGAAATAAATTTATTAAAAGAAGAAATTCGAAATATTAATAATCAACTAAATGACTTAAAATTAAAAGATTTAGAATTAGAAGCTAAAATTTTACTAAAAGATCAGTCTAATATAGCTTCTACATCCGGTATAATAAAAGATGACGAAATTAATATAGCTCTGATACCAAAAAGAGAGCAGGATCGGTTGCAGTAATCAAAAGATTCAAAGTTCAAAGAAGGAGATGAGAAAGAAGGTGAAGTAGGCGGTAAACTAAAGTAAGGATATATAAATTTAGCAGAAAAAGGAGGAGATGATTAACAGAAGCAAAAGACTTACAATTATTTAGGTTGGAAGGAAAGGAAAGAATTAAATTACTTGAAAGAATTTTGAAAGCGGAAAGAAAAGATTGCAAAGAAGTTTTGAAAGCAGAGAGAGAAGTTGTGTAAATTCACTCTGAGGATTCCATTGATTAAGCAGCCTTTAAATAGGCGGAGGAGGAAACATTATACATGAGTAAAGTCCGGAAATGAAGTCCGGAATTAAAGCGAAATGAAAGATAAATTAAATGTAAGTGCCTAATGACATATGCACTTACGTCACCTAACAATTATTCAGGAGAATGACGCATGCACTTACGTCATTTTACAATTATTACCTATTCTATTACATTATTCCTATCAGCTAAAAATCAAAAGGATCCTGTGCTAAAGGCCCACCAAATGGGTCATCTTCATCATTAGTTGGAGTAGAGGGCAGAGCCTGCTTGTCGGGCTGGCTGTCATTAGTCGGAGTCTTAGCCTTTTGGATTTCTTGATAAGCCTGAAGACAAATCTTAAGATAATCTTGCAAGCCTTGTTCGGACATTAAATTAGTCTTGATCGGTATGTCTTCTAATCCGGAATTAGATGTTGATGCAGAAGTCTGTAAAGGAGTCGTAGCAGGAACTGGAGAAGTCTTTGCAGGAGTCTGGTGATGAGTCATAGGAATTGCAGAGAACAGCTGGTGAGGAGTCATAGTAGGAGTAGGAGTCACAATCCGCTTAGGTAAAGGAATTTTACTTTTGTCCGGTGTTTTAGGAGTTAGAGGGTCATTCACCGGAAGTTGTCTGGAGACTTCAGAAATTATGTGTTTATATTTTTCTCCAGATTCAAGGAATTTATTAACTGTTTGGGCACAACATTGTTGCTCATTATACTGTACCCACCATTTAATATTAATCTGACGAATTAAATGACAAGGATACCCTGTCTGAGTGGACTTTATTTGAAAGTTCCAGGCCATAATATATGGGACCCGGAATTCAGCATGAAACAAGAAGGAGGCTTGGTAATCTTCTAACCTACATCTTTTCTTGTAGGTTTGGAATCCAATATTAGCCTGAGGTGGCAGAATTGCCGGAGTAGCACCTAGTAGTTTCCACCAATCATAAACCCACATGGGGACATTTTTATTAAAAGAGGTGGAAAAACTAATGAACCACGAATGATTAAAGCATCGGTAATAAAGGCACCGATAAAAAGCAAGAATGTAATCTGCATAATTAAAACCATCTGGGATATAAGGAATGGAAAAGGAATTTCTAGCATGAATCGAAGGAAAGTCACGCGGATTCATTATTTTCTGAATGATGAACTTAGAATAAGCAATGCGAGATTTATCCTTTTTATCAGGATAATGAGTAATCTCGACGGAATTAGTGTCAACCAGAATTAATTCATAGAAAGCTTGGGTCTTACAGATATCATCTGTAAGCCATTGATTATTAGGAAGGAAAAGACGAGAACAGAAATTTCTAACATCATTATTCTCAGGAGTAGATTTATAATGGGTCAACATTATACTCTCAAATTCTGCTTTGGGAATGTAAGGGGCTGCATTAGTCGAAGAAGAGGAAGAAGAAGCAGACATATTAATCGGAGTGGTATGAAGTTTAGCTGAAGGAGATAAGACAGCATTAGTGTAAGTGAGTGGAGGAAAATCATTAGTCGGGACTGAAGGAGACAAAGGCTTAGGTGTATTAGACATTATATAATCAGAAGGAGTTTTCGGTTTGCCTGGGTCCTTAGACATGGGTGCGACCTGTCAAGAATTCACGGGTAAGGAAGTCAGGAAGAGAATTATCATCGCCTTTAATAAATTCAATATCAAAATCAAAGACAGAAAGTATTGCTTGCCATCTGGCAAAAATTTGTTTGGAAACCAAATTTTTTACGTCTTTCTGTAAAATTTCTTTAGCTGACTTACAGTCAACTCTGAGTAAAAACTTTTTATTATACAAATCATCTTGAAATTTGGAAATGCATAAAACAATAGATAAAATTTCTTTTTTCACAGTAGAATAATTCTTCTGTGGCCCCGCCCAAATGCCCGAATGGTATCTAACCAATTCTTCTAATGCAGATGATGCGGATGCATGCATTTTCTATTTAAGGATGCCTCCATAACCTATATCTGATGCATCTGTCTCAATGATCATGAATGCATCGGGATGAGGAATGCCTAAACAAGGAAGAGTTTTAATTTTTTCTTTAATCTGTTTAATTAAATTAGTATGAGTCTCTGTCCAAGCAGAAGGATTTTTCTGTAATCTCTCATACAATGGACCACACATGGTTCTCAAATTAGGGAAAAAATCAGCAATATAATTCAAGCAACCAAGAAATCTTTGTAACTGGGTTTTATCCCGAATTTCATCTGGAAATTTACTAGCGAATTCAATTGAACTTTGAATCTTTTGATTACTGCAACCGATCCTGCTCTCTTTTTGACGATCCTGCTCTCTTTTTGGTATAAAAAGAGAGCAGGATCGTCAAAAAGAGAGCATTTTTCAAACCGAAAGGCATAACATTCCACTCATAATGTCCGAAAGGAACAATAAAAGCTGTTTTATACCTATCGTTTTCATTAATCTGTATTTGCCAATATCCTGATTTTAAATCAAATTTGGAAAATACTTTCGCACTATGAAGCCTTTTAAGTAAATCTTTTTTATTCGGAATAGGATACCGAATCCACTGTAAAACCTTATTTAATGGTTTATAATTAATTACTAATCTAGGAACTCCACGTTCCTTTTCTGCTTGATTATTCACATAAAAAGCCGCACAACTCCAAGGAGATTGTGATTTTCGTATTAATTTTTTATCCATTAAACTCTGTATTTCCTGTTTACAAAAATTAAGTAATTCCTCATTCATCTGAATGAGTCTAGCCTTAGTCGGAATGTCTTTCTCATTAAACTCTTTTATATATGGTAATGAGACAACATGCTTTTTTCTACTCCAAAAAGCATTAGGATGTTCTGAACATACGAATGTTTGGAATTTCTTTTCTAAATTTTCAATTTTCAATTTCACATCATTTTTCATTAATTGTTCTTCTATTCTAGAAAAATCTAATTCATTTTGTAAAAACATTAAACTTTTCTTTTTCTTATTCATTACACAGATCTGTTTATATATAGAATTAGTCTGAAGTAATGCTAACTCTGTTTTCTGAATAGGATTAATAAAAGGAAAAACCAATTCATTACCTAACAAATTAACAGAAATATGATCGGTGTGTTTAGTAAACGGAGTAATCTGATATAAAAACGGATTACCTAACACCACATCAGTAGTAAAGTTTTCAAGTATTAAGAATGAATGTTTAAAACAATATCCATTATTACAAATATAACCATTATTTAATTCAGCATAAATATCCATTTCTAATCCATTAGCAGCATACAATTTTTCTTTAGATCTTTTTAAATACTTATCTGGAATTATTCCGCGACTGATGCAGGATTGATCGGCGCCACTATCAAGCATGGCGACACAAGTAGTCGTCCAATCCTCAACACCTATTGTTACTAGAACATACCATTTTTCAATTTTTATTTTATTCAGTAAATTAATAAATTGTGTATCATCAGGAATATCATTAGCTATATTAATTTCGTCATCTTTTATTATACCGGATGTAGAAGCTATATTAGACTGATCTTTTAGTAAAATTTTAGCTTCTAATTCTAAATCTTTTAATTTTAAGTCATTTAGTTGATTATTAATATTTCGAATTTCTTCTTTTAATAAATTTATTTCTTCTTTAATATTATTACTTTTACGAAAACCAAAATTATCTTCATGTTTATATTTATCTATTAACTTATTTAAACTAAATGGTTCTTTAATATCAAACATAGGATTAGTTTCTTGTAAAACTAAGTGTTTTAATTTTTCTAAATAATCTTTTCTAATATTATCATCTTTTATATCTTTAATTATATCGAATAATAATTCTTTATTTAAATTATTTTTACCAGAATTATTCATCATATTAATCGTCTTTTTACATTCACAAAATTCATCATTATCTGAAAAACTAGATGAATCTGAGGAATAATAATTATCTGTATCTTCTTTTTCAGAATTAATTAAAATAGACATTAATTTATTCTTTAAATCAGTTTCTTCAGAAAATATAGTATTAATTTTCTTTTCTAATTTGCAATTAGGCGCTATGTGACCTAACTTACCACATTTATAGCATTTAACAGAATTTTTCCCTTTGTTATATTTATATTTCTTTTTTCTAAAATTATCATGTTTCTTATACCATTCAGGTTTTTTCTTATATTTATTATACTTATGTTTACTAGTATGATACGGGCTAACCTTTTTATGTCTTTTGTCTTGTGAAGAGGGCGGATGAGGACTGGCGATGCCAAATGCTTGACAGAAGGACCCCAATTCCTGTTTCTCAAGACCATATTTTTTCTGTAATTTAAAATCTTGGCAGATAGTTAAAGCCTCTTTTTTAAGAAAAGCAAATAATTGACCATATGTAATATTAGACAAATTCAAATTCTCTGTACCCATTTCTTTCATTAAACTAGTGATTAATTTTTGTGAAAATAAAGGAGGTAAACCAGTAATAAATTTCTCTTTCCAAAAAGATTGATTACAGTCTGGCCTACGTAACACATTAGTCAAAAAAGTAGTCTTATACCAGAAATAATCTCTAAAAGTAGGACATTTAAGATTAGTCAAAGAAATTTTTAAACTTGTTAATTCTTCTTTAGGATTACCGACAAAATGCATAGAAAGAACATAAATTAAAAAACTAGCACCGTCGGATTCATAATCAGTTGTTCTAATTCTTTCATCATTAACAGTAACCTCATGATGTACAGCAGTTTGATGAGTCAGAATTTCCATTTGTTGCATTGGAGTAAACATATTATCCCACCAATTTTTTAATTGGCCAGTAAAACCGGAAACAAAACATGAAGCAATTTGACGTTCACTTATCTGAGGATACTTAGATTTATAAGCGATCTTAGCAGTACCCATTTCATGCAAAGTATTAGTTATTTCATATTCAGATTTTCCATCAATATTCCATTCATACAAAGCACTTCCATCATATGATTTAGTATTAAACCGAGTACGTTCTTCAAATTGAATATCAGGAGGAGTAGGTCTACTGTGATAGTTCATTATATTTCTATTATTAGACCATCTATTATATGACCGTCTACCTGGACGTCTAATTATACGATTAAGTTCTAAAGGTTCTAAAGGAGGAGTAGTTTCATAGAATTGATTTTCTATTTCTTCTATATCATCTATATCATCATTATCCTGTTCATTTTCAGAATTGGAAGAACTACTAGAAGACTCTTCTCTAGGAGCAGTGCGATTAATTGTATGAAGTCGAAGACCACTAAACTGTCTTTCTATCTGATTAAGAGCAGAAGAAGAAGATGGAGTATTAGTATTACCTTCAATAGCTAAATTAATACGTTGTACTAATGAAATTTCTCTTTCTAATTCTCTAGGAAGAGAAGGAGACACTAACGGTTTAGACACCTCATTAGGAAAATTACCACTTTTATTATCCAATTTTACCGAAATTAAATCTACTTGTTGAGCAATAGTTTGTAAAATCTGATTAGAATAATTATTCTGTTGATAGACTTTTTTAATATCTTCAGAATCAATAGATTCTTTAGTATCTTTACCCTTTTTAAAAGGAGAAGCAATTATTTCGCCTTCTTTAGTATTAATCTTTATTGCCTGTAAAGGTGGATGAATAGCCGACAAAATAGTATTATTTTCTACCAATTGCCATTTTTTATACAAATTAGTCTGCACATGAATAGTAGGTATATTTTTATATTTAATGTTTTCTTTCTGAAAATAGTAATCTAACCATTGAAAAAAAGGAAAATTAAACTGTTTTTTATTTATATCATTAACCCATTCGTCTTTTAATTTAGAAATGATTTGTTTATCAAACTTTTCAAACCATATTCTTTTTTCATTATTTTCTACTGAAAAATAATTTTTTTTAAGAAAATCTTTATCTATCGAAAAAGGTTTTCTTAACATATTAATTTCCGAAAATTTCATTTGAGACTGAGTTGGAGATCCTACGGAGGAACTAGACTCAGGGATAATTTCAGGAAGAGGAGAAGTAAACTTGACCTTAGAATCAGTATACGAATACCTGGAAGGTTCATAGGAAGAACTAGGTATATCGACTGAATATCTGGGTCTTGATTCTAAAGGAAACCTGCAAGAAGAAGACTTAGACAACATATTATCAAATTTTAATAATATTTTATTATCAGGAAGTTCTTCTATATTAGCTTGTGTTCTTACGGGATGTCTCTGTGCAATTATCGGACGATCAATTAAAAGTTCAGTAGGAATAGTAATTTCATTACGAGCTAACAATCTAGGTGTTTGTGTGTGAGTATTGTCAGAATCAGCAATGACTAACACAGAATCACCTTCATTAGTAGGCTTTAATTTTAAAGCAACAGGAATGATAGACTTCATTAATTTAAAATAAATACGATAAATTAACACAAATTTATCAGCTTTAGGATCCATTTTATTATTAGTAACATGTATATCAAGTATTAATGATTGCATAATAGTCGGATCAATTAAACTGACGGAGAAATTAGGAGCACAATTAAAACGAACAGTACCATTACATAAATTAGTCTGTACTAAAGCAAGAATAGAATCATTATAATGAAGTAATCGATCATCACGAAGTGCCATGAAGACAGGAGTATCAACCCCACGCTTCATTAACGGATGTAAAGCAATTTGAATTAATCCAAAATGCATAAAACGATAACCATTAGTCAAATAATAAGAAATAGCAGTATTAGTCAGTAAAGAAATCGTTTTCTTTTCTTCTTCCATGGGATGAATCTCCTCATGGATTTTGATAGAATACGCTTTATTAAACTCAAGTAGTCCTTGAGAGTATACAGTAGAAATACTTCTACTGGGCAGAGCTTCTTGAATTAATTCATGAGAATTAAGAACAGATGAATATGCAGATGAAGATGCAGACGATGATGCCATTATGGATGCAGACCTAGGAGAACTAGATTCTCCAAAGAAAAATCTTTTAACCCTTTCAGCCATATTTATCAAAACTAACTTTACATTTCTAAATGTAAAACTGAGGTATGCATAGACCTAGATGGGAACACGGGGATCATGCCGGGAACACCTATCCACTAAGGCTTACCAACGGTCTCACTGATGCAAACAACCGCTTACCAACGTCTAAATGCATGCAAATGCTCACCCTTACCGTCAGATTTGTAAACTTAGATTTAATAAAAACTTTTGAAAAGAGTTTAACAAATTTTCTCTTTGAAAATTCTTTGTAAAACCAGGCTTTGATACCAAAAAGAGAGCAGGATCGTCAAAAAGAGAGCATTTTTCAAACCTCCTGATATTCAATTTGAAGAACGTACTCGGTTTAATACTAAATCATATGATGGAAGTGCTTTGTATGAATGGAATATAGTTTGTAAAATCTGATTAGAATAATTATTCTGTTGATAGACTTTTTTAATATCTTCAGAATCAATAGATTCTTTAGTATCTTTACCCTTTTTAAAAGGAGAAGCAATTATTTCGCCTTCTTTAGTATTAATCTTTATTGCCTGTAAAGGTGGATGAATAGCCGACAAAATAGTATTATTTTCTCATTTCACCTGAAAAGGATATCCTGCCAGGGAAGGGACCGTCACCTATATTAGGCTATCCCACCCGGGTCATTAAACAGTTCTCATCACGTGGAGAGTGAAACACGGACTCGAACCCGCGACCTCAGGTAAGTTCACCAGGCTCTGATACCATTTCACCTGAAAAGGATATCCTGCCAGGGAAGGGACCGTCACCTATATTAGGCTATCCGGGTTAAAAGATTTTTCTTTGGAGAATCTAGTTCTCCTAGGTCTGCATCCATAATGGCATCATCGTCTGCATCTTCATCTGCATATTCATCTGTTCTTAATTCTCATGAATTAATTCAAGAAGCTCTGCCCAGTAGAAGTATTTCTACTGTATACTCTCAAGGACTACTTGAGTTTAATAAAGCGTATTCTATCAAAATCCATGAGGAGATTCATCCCATGGAAGAAGAAAAGAAAACGATTTCTTTACTGACTAATACTGCTATTTCTTATTATTTGACTAATGGTTATCGTTTTATGCATTTTGGTTTAATTCAAATTGCTTTACATCCGTTAATGAAGCGTGGGGTTGATACTCCTGTCTTCATGGCACTTCGTGATGATCGATTACTTCATTATAATGATTCTATTCTTGCTTTAGTACAGACTAATTTATGTAATGGTACTGTTCGTTTTAATTGTGCTCCTAATTTTTCTGTCAGTTTAATTGATCCGACTATTATGCAATCATTAATACTTGATATACATGTTACTAATAATAAGATGGATCCTAAAGCTGATAAATTTGTGTTAATCTATCGTATTTATTTTAAATTAATGAAGTCTATAATTCCTGTTGCTTTAAAATTAAAGCCTACTAATGAAGGTGATTCTGTGTTAGTCATTACTGATTCTGACAATACTCACACACAAACACCTAGATTGTTAGCTCGAAATGAAATTACTATTCCTACTGAACTGTTAATTGATCGTCCGATAATTGCACAAAGACATCCCGTAAGAACACAGGCTAATATAGAAGAACTTCCGGATAATAAAATATTATTAAAATTTGATAATATGTTGTCTAAGTCTTCTTCTTGCAGGTTTCCATTAGAACCAAGACCCAGGTATTCAGTAGATCTACCTAGTTCTTCCTACGAACCATCCAGGTATTCGTATACTGATTCTAAGGTCAAGTTTACGTCTCCTCTTCCTGAAGTCATTCCTGAGTCTAGTTCCTCCGTAGGATCTCCAACTCAGTCTCAAATGAAATTTTCGGAAATTAATATGTTAAGAAAATCTTTATCTATCGAAAAAGGTTTTCTTAACATATTAATTTCCGAAAATTTCATTTGAGACTGAGTTGGAGATCCTACGGAGGAACTAGACTCAGGGATAATTTCAGGAAGAGGAGATGTAAACTTGACCTTAGAATCAGTATACGAATACCTGGAAGGTTCATAGGAAGAACTAGGTATATCGACTGAATATCTGGGTCTTGATTCTAAAGTAAACCTGCAAGAAGAAGACTTAGACAACATATTATATGACCGTCTACCTGGACGTCTAATTATACGATTAAGTTCTAAAGGTTCTAAAGGAGGAGTAGTTTCATAGAATTGATTTTCTATTTCTTCTATATCATCTATATCATCATTATCCTGTTCATTTTCAGAATTGGAAGAACTACTAGAAGACTCTTCTCTAGGAGCAGTGCGATTAATTGTATGAAGTCGAAGACCACTAAACTGTCTTTCTATCTGATTAAGAGCAGAAGAAGAAGATGGAGTATTAGTATTACCTTCAATAGCTAAATTAATACGTTGTACTAATGAAATTTCTCTTTCTAATTCTCTAGGAAGAGAAGGAGACACTAACGGTTTAGACACCTCATTAGGAAAATTACCACTTTTATTATCCAATTTTACCGAAATTAAATCTACTTGTTGAGCAATAGTTTGTAAAATCTGATTAGAATAATTATTCTGTTGATAGACTTTTTTAATATCTTCAGAATCAATAGATTCTTTAGTATCTTTACCCTTTTTAAAAGGAGAAGCAATTATTTCGCCTTCTTTAGTATTAATCTTTATTGCCTGTAAAGGTGGATGAATAGCCGACAAAATAGTATTATTTTCTACCAATTGCCATTTTTTATACAAATTAGTCTGCACATGAATAGTAGGTATATTTTTATATTTAATGTTTTCTTTCTGAAAATAGTAATCTAACCATTGAAAGAAAGGAAAATTAAACTGTTTTTTATTTATATCATTAACCCATTCGTCTTTTAATTTAGAAATGATTTGTTTATCAAACTTTTCAAACCATATTCTTTTTTCATTATTTTCTACTGAAAAATAATTTTTTTTAAGAAAATCTTTATCTATCGAAAAAGGTTTTCTTAACATATTAATTTCCGAAAATTTCATTTGAGACTGAGTTGGAGATCCTACGGAGGAACTAGACTCAGGGATAATTTCAGGAAGAGGAGATGTAAACTTGACTTCATAGTTGTGTAAATTACTTGATGAGTTATTGATGTTTTGGTATATGGAATAGGTAGAATTGTGATTTTGAAGTTCATATTTGTGTTTTGATGAGTTATTCATTGATGTTTTGGTATATGGAATAGGTAGAATTGAGATTTTGAAGTTCATATTTGTGTTTTGATGAGTTATTGATATTTTGGTATATGGAATAGGTAGAATTGTGATTTTGAAGTTCATATTTGTGTTTTGATTAGTTATATTATGTTTTGTTATATGGAATAGGTAGAATTGAGATTTTGAAGTTCATATTTGTGTTTTGATGAGTTATTAATTGATGTTTTGGTATATGGAATAGGTAGAATTGTGATTTTGAAGTTCATATTTGTGTTTTGATGAGTTATTCATTGATGTTTTGGTATATGGAATAGGTAGAATTGAGATTTTGAAGTTCATATTTGTGTTTTGATGAGTTATTGATATTTTGGTATATGGAATAGGTAGAATTGTGATTTTGAAGTTCATATTTGTGTTTTGATTAGTTATATTATGTTTTGTTATATGGAATAGGTAGAATTGAGATTTTGAGATTCATATTTGTGTTTTGATGAGTTATTAATTGATGTTTTGGTATATGGAATAGGTAGAATTTGTTTTTTGAAGTTCATATTTGTGTTTTGATGAGTTATTAATTGATGTTTTGGTATATGGGAATAGGTAGAATTGTGATTTTGAAGTTCATATTTGTTTTTTGATGAGTTATTCATTGATGTTTTGGTATATGGAATAGGTAGAATTGAGATTTTGAAGTTCATATTTGTGTTTTGATTAGTTATATTATGTTTTGTTATATGGAATAGGTAGAATTGTGATTTTGAAGTTCATATTTGTGTTTTGATGAGTTATTCATTGATGTTTTGGTATATGGAATAGGTAGAATTGTGATTTTGAAGTTCATATTTGTGTTTTGATGAGTTATTCATTTATGTTTTGGTATATGGGAATAGGTAGAATTGTGATTTTGAAGTTCATATTTGTTTTTTGATGAGTTATTCATTGATGTTTTGGTATATGGAATAGGTAGAATTGAGATTTTGAAGTTCATATTTGTGTTTTGATGAGTTATTGATGTTTTGGTATATGGGATAGGTAGAATTGTGATTTTGAAGTTCATATTTGTGTTTTGATGAGTTATTCATTGATGTTTTGGTATATGGAATAGGTGGAATTGAGATTTTGAAGTTCATATTTGTGTTTTGATGAGTTATTGATATTTTGGTATATGGAATAGGTAGAATTGTGATTTTGAAGTTCATATTTGTGTTTTGATTAGTTATATTATGTTTTGTTATATGGAATAGGTAGAATTGAGATTTTGAAGTTCATATTTGTGTTTTGATGAGTTATTGATGTTTTGGTATATGGAATAGGTAGAATTGTGATTTTGAAGTTCATATTTGTGTTTTGATGAGTTATTCATTGATGTTTTGGTATATGAAATAGGTAGAATTGAGATTTTGAAGTTCATATTTGTGTTTTGATTAGTTATATTATGTTTTGTTATATGGAATAGGTAGAATTGAGATTTTGAAGTTCATATTTGTGTTTTGATAAGTTATTGATGTTTTGGTATATGGGATAGGTAGAATTGTGATTTTTAAGTTCATATTTGTGTTTCGATGAGTTATTCATTGATGTTTTGGTATATGGAATAGGTGGAATTGAGATTTTGAAGTTCATATTTGTGTTTTGTTGAGTTATTAATTGATGTTTTGGTATATGGAATAGGTTGAAATTGTTTTTTGAAGTTCATATTTGTGTTTTGATAAGTTATTGATGTTTTGGTATATGGAATAGGTAGAATTGTGATTTTGAAGTTCATATTTGTGTTTTGATGAGTTATTCATTTATGTTTTAGTATATGGGAATAGGTAGAATTGTCATTTTGAAGTTCATATTTGTTTTTTGATGAGTTATTCATTGATGTTTTGGTATATGGAATAGGTAGAATTGAGATTTTGAAGTTCATATTTGTGTTTTGATGAGTTATTGATGTTTTGGTATATGGGATAGGTAGAATTGTGATTTTTAAGTTCATATTTGTGTTTCGATGAGTTATTCATTGATGTTTTGGTATATGGAATAGGTAGAATTGAGATTTTGAAGTTCATATTTGTGTTTTGATGAGTTATTGATATTTTGGTATATGGAATAGGTAGAATTGTGATTTTGAAGTTCATATTTGTGTTTTGATTAGTTATATTATGTTTTGTTATATGGAATAGGTAGAATTGAGATTTTGAAGTTCATATTTGTGTTTTGATGAGTTATTGATGTTTTGGTATACGGAATAGGTAGAATTGTGATTTTGAAGTTCATATTTGTGTTTTGATGAGTTATATTATGTTTTGTTATATGGAATAGGTAGAATTGTGATTTTGAAGTTCATATTTGTGTTTTGATGAGTTATTGATGTTTTGGTATATGGAATAGGTAGAATTGTGATTTTGAAGTTCATATTTGTGTTTTGATGAGTTATTCATTGATGTTTTGGTATATGGAATAGGTAGAATTGAGATTTTGAAGTTCATATTTGTGTTTTGATGAGTTATTGATATTTTGGTATATGGAATAGGTAGAATTGTGATTTTGAAGTTCATATTTGTGTTTTGATTAGTTATATTATGTTTTGTTATATGGAATAGGTAGAATTGAGATTTTGAAGTTCATATTTGTGTTTTGATGAGTTATTAATTGATGTTTTTGGTATATGGAATAGGTAGAATTGTGATTTTGAAGTTCAAATTTGTGTTTTGATGAGTTATTCATTGATGTTTTGGTATATGGAATAGGTAGAATTGAGATTTTGAAGTTCATATTTGTGTTTTGATGAGTTATTGATGTTTTGGTATATGGGATAGGTAGAATTGTGATTTTTAAGTTCATATTTGTGTTTCGATGAGTTATTCATTGATGTTTTGGTATATGGAATAGGTAGAATTGAGATTTTGAAGTTCATATTTGTGTTTTGATGAGTTATTGATATTTTGGTATATGGAATAGGTAGAATTGTGATTTTGAAGTTCATATTTGTGTTTTGTTTAGTTATATTATGTTTTGTTATATGGAATAGGTAGAATTGAGATTTTGAAATTCATATTTGTGTTTTGATGAGTTATTGATGTTTTGGTATACGGAATAGGTAGAATTGTGATTTTGAAGTTCATATTTGTGTTTTGATGAGTTATATTATGTTTTGTTATATGGAATAGGTAGAATTGTGATTTTGAAGTTCATATTTGTGTTTTGATGAGTTATTGATGTTTTGGTATATGGAATAGGTAGAATTGTGATTTTGAAGTTCATATTTGTGTTTTGATGAGTTATTCATTGATGTTTTGGTATATGGAATAGGTAGAATTGAGATTTTGAAGTTCATATTTGTGTTTTGATGAGTTATTGATATTTTGGTATATGGAATAGGTAGAATTGTGATTTTGAAGTTCATATTTGTGTTTTGATTAGTTATATTATGTTTTGTTATATGGAATAGGTAGAATTGAGATTTTGAAGTTCATATTTGTGTTTTGATGAGTTATTAATTGATGTTTTGGTATATGGAATAGGTAGAATTGTGATTTTGAAGTTCATATTTGTGTTTTGATGAGTTATTCATTTATGTTTTGGTATATGGAATAGGTAGAATTGTGATTTTGAAGTTCATATTTGTGTTTTGATGAGTTATTCATTGATGTTTTGGTATATGGAATAGGTAGAATTGAGATTTTGAAGTTCATATTTGTGTTTTGATGAGTTATTGATATTTTGGTATATGGAATAGGTAGAATTGTGATTTTGAAGTTCATATTTGTGTTTTGATTAGTTATATTATGTTTTGTTATATGGAATAGGTAGAATTGTGATTTTGAAGTTCATATTTGTGTTTTGATGAGTTATTCATTGATGTTTTGGTATATGGAATAGGTAGAATTGTGATTTTGAAGTTCATATTTGTGTTTTGATGAGTTATTCATTGATGTTTTGGTATATGGAATAGGTAGAATTGAGATTTTGAAGTTCATATTTGTGTTTTGATGAGTTATTGATATTTTGGTATATGGAATAGGTAGAATTGAGATTTTGAAGTTCATATTTGTGTTTTGATGAGTTATTGATGTTTTGGTATACGGAATAGGTAGAATTGTGATTTTGAAGTTCATATTTGTGTTTTGATGAGTTATTCATTGATGTTTTGGTATATGGAATAGGTAGAATTGTGATTTTGAAGTTCATATTTGTGTTTTGATTAGTTATATTATGTTTTGTTATATGGAATAGGTAGAATTGAGATTTTGAAGTTCATATTTGTGTTTTGATGAGTTATTAATTGATGTTTTGGTATATGGAATAGGTAGAATTGTGATTTTGAAGTTCATATTTGTGTTTTGATGAGTTATTGATATTTTGGTATATGGAATAGGTAGAATTGTGATTTTGAAGTTCATATTTGTGTTTTGATTAGTTATATTATGTTTTGTTATATGGAATAGGTAGAATTGAGATTTTGAAGTTCATATTTGTGTTTTGATGAGTTATTAATTGATGTTTTGGTATATGGAATAGGTAGAATTGTGATTTTGAAGTTCATATTTGTGTTTTGATGAGTTATTCATTGATGTTTTGGTATATGGAATAGGTAGAATTGAGATTTTGAAGTTCATATTTGTGTTTTGATGAGTTATTGATGTTTTGGTATATGGGATAGGTAGAATTGTGATTTTTAAGTTCATATTTGTGTTTCGATGAGTTATTCATTGATGTTTTGGTATATGGAATAGGTAGAATTGAGATTTTGAAGTTCATATTTGTGTTTTGATGAGTTATTGATATTTTGGTATATGGAATAGGTAGAATTGTGATTTTGAAGTTCATATTTGTGTTTTGTTTAGTTATATTATGTTTTGTTATATGGAATAGGTAGAATTGAGATTTTGAAGTTCATATTTGTGTTTTGATGAGTTATTGATGTTTTGGTATACGGAATAGGTAGAATTGTGATTTTGAAGTTCATATTTGTGTTTTGATGAGTTATATTATGTTTTGTTATATGGAATAGGTAGAATTGTGATTTTGAAGTTCATATTTGTGTTTTGATGAGTTATTGATGTTTTGGTATATGGAATAGGTAGAATTGTGATTTTGAAGTTCATATTTGTGTTTTGATGAGTTATTCATTGATGTTTTGGTATATGGAATAGGTAGAATTGAGATTTTGAAGTTCATATTTGTGTTTTGATGAGTTATTGATATTTTGGTATATGGAATAGGTAGAATTGTGATTTTGAAGTTCATATTTGTGTTTTGATTAGTTATATTATGTTTTGTTATATGGAATAGGTAGAATTGAGATTTTGAAGTTCATATTTGTGTTTTGATGAGTTATTAATTGATGTTTTGGTATATGGAATAGGTAGAATTTGTTTTTTGAAGTTCATATTTGTGTTTTGATGAGTTATTAATTGATGTTTTGGTATATGGGAATAGGTAGAATTGTGATTTTGAAGTTCATATTTGTTTTTTGATGAGTTATTCATTGATGTTTTGGTATATGGAATAGGTAGAATTGAGATTTTGAAGTTCATATTTGTGTTTTGATTAGTTATATTATGTTTTGTTATATGGAATAGGTAGAATTGTGATTTTGAAGTTCATATTTGTGTTTTGATGAGTTATTCATTGATGTTTTGGTATATGGAATAGGTAGAATTGTGATTTTGAAGTTCATATTTGTGTTTTGATGAGTTATTCATTTATGTTTTGGTATATGGGAATAGGTAGAATTGTGATTTTGAAGTTCATATTTGTTTTTTGATGAGTTATTCATTGATGTTTTGGTATATGGAATAGGTAGAATTGAGATTTTGAAGTTCATATTTGTGTTTTGATGAGTTATTGATGTTTTGGTATATGGGATAGGTAGAATTGTGATTTTGAAGTTCATATTTGTGTTTCGATGAGTTATTCATTGATGTTTTGGTATATGGAATAGGTGGAATTGAGATTTTGAAGTTCATATTTGTGTTTTGATGAGTTATTGATATTTTGGTATATGGAATAGGTAGAATTGTGATTTTGAAGTTCATATTTGTGTTTTGATTAGTTATATTATGTTTTGTTATATGGAATAGGTAGAATTGAGATTTTGAAGTTCATATTTGTGTTTTGATGAGTTATTGATGTTTTGGTATATGGAATAGGTAGAATTGTGATTTTGAAGTTCATATTTGTGTTTTGATGAGTTATTCATTGATGTTTTGGTATATGGAATAGGTAGAATTGAGATTTTGAAGTTCATATTTGTGTTTTGATTAGTTATCTTATGTTTTGTTACATGGAATAGGTAGAATTGAGATTTTGAAGTTCATATTTGTGTTTTGATAAGTTATTGATGTTTTGGTATATGGGATAGGTAGAATTGTGATTTTGAAGTTCATATTTGTGTTTCGATGAGTTATTCATTGATGTTTTGGTATATGGAATAGGTGGAATTGAGATTTTGAAGTTCATATTTGTGTTTTGATGAGTTATTAATTGATGTTTTGGTATATGGAATAGGTTGAAATTGTTTTTTGAAGTTCATATTTGTGTTTTGATGAGTTATTGATATTTTGGTATATGGAATAGGTAGAATTGTGATTTTGAAGTTCATATTTGTGTTTTGATTAGTTATATTATGTTTTGTTATATGGAATAGGTAGAATTGAGATTTTGAAGTTCATATTTGTGTTTTGATGAGTTATTGATGTTTTGGTATATGGAATAGGTAGAATTGTGATTTTGAAGTTCATATTTGTGTTTTGATGAGTTATTCATTGATGTTTTGGTATATGGAATAGGTAGAATTGAGATTTTGAAGTTCATATTTGTGTTTTGATTAGTTATCTTATGTTTTGTTACATGGAATAGGTAGAATTGAGATTTTGAAGTTCATATTTGTGTTTTGATAAGTTATTGATGTTTTGCTATATGGGATAGGTAGAATTGTGATTTTGAAGTTCATATTTGTGTTTCGATGAGTTATTCATTGATGTTTTGGTATATGGAATAGGTGGAATTGAGATTTTGAAGTTCATATTTGTGTTTTGATGAGTTATTAATTGATGTTTTGGTATATGGAATAGGTTGAAATTGTTTTTTGAAGTTCATATTTGTGTTTTGATAAGTTATTGATGTTTTGGTATATGGAATAGGTAGAATTGTGATTTTGCAGTTCATATTTGTGTTTTGATGAGTTATACATTTATGTTTTGGTATATGGGAATAGGTAGAATTGTGTTTTGAAGTTCATATTTGTGTTTTGATGAGTTATTGATGTTTTGGTATATGGAATAGGTAGAATTGTGATTTTGAAGTTCATATTTGTGTTTTGATTAGTTATATTATGTTTTGTTATATGGAATAGGTAGAATTGAGATTTTGAAGTTCATATTTGTGTTTTGATGAGTTATTGATGTTTTGGTATATGGGATAGGTAGAATTGTGATTTTGAAGTTCATATTTGTGTTTCAATGAGTTATTCATTGATGTTTTGGTATATGGAATAGGTAGAATTGAGATTTTGAATTTCATATTTGTGTTTTAATGAGTTATTAATTGATGTTTTGGTATATGGAATAGGTTGAAATTGTTTTTTGAAGTTCATATTTGTATTTTGATAAGTTATTGATGTTTTGGTATATGGAATAGGTAGAATTGTGATTTTGAAGTTCATATTTGTGTTTTGATTAGTTATATTATGTTTTGTTATATGGAATAGGTAGAATTGAGATTTTGAAGTTCATATTTGTGTTTTGATGAGTTATTGATGTTTTGGTATATGGGATAGGTAGAATTGTGATTTTGAAGTTCATATTTGTGTTTCGATGAGTTATTGATGTTTTGGTATATGGGATAGGTAGAATTGTGATTTTGAAGTTCATATTTGTGTTTCGATGAGTTATTCATTGATGTTTTGGTATATGGAATAGGTGGAATTGAGATTTTGAAGTTCATATTTGTGTTTTGATGAGTTATTGATGTTTTGGTATATGGGATAGGTAGAATTGTGATTTTGAAGTTCATATTTGTGTTTCGATGAGTTATTGATGTTTTGGTATATGGGATAGGTAGAATTGTGATTTTGAAGTTCATATTTGTGTTTCGATGAGTTATTCATTGATGTTTTGGTATATGGAATAGGTAGAATTGAGATTTTGAAGTTCATATTTGTGTTTTGATGAGTTATTGATGTTTTGGTATATGGGATAGGTAGAATTGTGATTTTGAAGTTCATATTTGTGTTTCGATGAGTTATTCATTGATGTTTTGGTATATGGAATAGGTGGAATTGAGATTTTGAAGTTCATATTTGTGTTTTGATGAGTTATTGATATTTTGGTATATGGAATAGGTAGAATTGTGATTTTGAAGTTCATATTTGTGTTTTGATTAGTTATATTATGTTTTGTTATATGGAATAGGTAGAATTGAGATTTTGAAGTTCATATTTGTGTTTTGATGAGTTATTGATGTTTTGGTATATGGAATAGGTAGAATTGTGATTTTGAAGTTCATATTTGTGTTTTGATGAGTTATTCATTGATGTTTTGGTATATGGAATAGGTAGAATTGAGATTTTGAAGTTCATATTTGTGTTTTGATTAGTTATCTTATGTTTTGTTACATGGAATAGGTAGAATTGAGATTTTGAAGTTCATATTTGTGTTTTGATAAGTTATTGATGTTTTGGTATATGGGATAGGTAGAATTGTGATTTTGAAGTTCATATTTGTGTTTCGATGAGTTATTCATTGATGTTTTGGTATATGGAATAGGTGGAATTGAGATTTTGAAGTTCATATTTGTGTTTTGATGAGTTATTAATTGATGTTTTGGTATATGGAATAGGTTGAAATTGTTTTTTGAAGTTCATATTTGTGTTTTGATGAGTTATTGATATTTTGGTATATGGAATAGGTAGAATTGTGATTTTGAAGTTCATATTTGTGTTTTGATTAGTTATATTATGTTTTGTTATATGGAATAGGTAGAATTGAGATTTTGAAGTTCATATTTGTGTTTTGATGAGTTATTGATGTTTTGGTATATGGAATAGGTAGAATTGTGATTTTGAAGTTCATATTTGTGTTTTGATGAGTTATTCATTGATGTTTTGGTATATGGAATAGGTAGAATTGAGATTTTGAAGTTCATATTTGTGTTTTGATTAGTTATCTTATGTTTTGTTACATGGAATAGGTAGAATTGAGATTTTGAAGTTCATATTTGTGTTTTGATAAGTTATTGATGTTTTGCTATATGGGATAGGTAGAATTGTGATTTTGAAGTTCATATTTGTGTTTCGATGAGTTATTCATTGATGTTTTGGTATATGGAATAGGTGGAATTGAGATTTTGAAGTTCATATTTGTGTTTTGATGAGTTATTAATTGATGTTTTGGTATATGGAATAGGTTGAAATTGTTTTTTGAAGTTCATATTTGTGTTTTGATAAGTTATTGATGTTTTGGTATATGGAATAGGTAGAATTGTGATTTTGCAGTTCATATTTGTGTTTTGATGAGTTATACATTTATGTTTTGGTATATGGGAATAGGTAGAATTGTGTTTTGAAGTTCATATTTGTGTTTTGATGAGTTATTGATGTTTTGGTATATGGAATAGGTAGAATTGTGATTTTGAAGTTCATATTTGTGTTTTGATTAGTTATATTATGTTTTGTTATATGGAATAGGTAGAATTGAGATTTTGAAGTTCATATTTGTGTTTTGATGAGTTATTGATGTTTTGGTATATGGGATAGGTAGAATTGTGATTTTGAAGTTCATATTTGTGTTTCAATGAGTTATTCATTGATGTTTTGGTATATGGAATAGGTAGAATTGAGATTTTGAATTTCATATTTGTGTTTTAATGAGTTATTAATTGATGTTTTGGTATATGGAATAGGTTGAAATTGTTTTTTGAAGTTCATATTTGTATTTTGATAAGTTATTGATGTTTTGGTATATGGAATAGGTAGAATTGTGATTTTGAAGTTCATATTTGTGTTTTGATTAGTTATATTATGTTTTGTTATATGGAATAGGTAGAATTGAGATTTTGAAGTTCATATTTGTGTTTTGATGAGTTATTGATGTTTTGGTATATGGGATAGGTAGAATTGTGATTTTGAAGTTCATATTTGTGTTTCGATGAGTTATTCATTGATGTTTTGGTATATGGAATAGGTGGAATTGAGATTTTGAAGTTCATATTTGTGTTTTGATGAGTTATTAATTGATGTTTTGGTATATGGAATAGGTTGAAATTGTTTTTTGTAGTTCATATTTGTGTTTTGATAAGTTATTGATGTTTTGGTATATGGAATAGGTAGAATTGTGATTTTGCAGTTCATATTTGTGTTTTGATGAGTTATTGATGTTTTGGTATATGGAATAGGTAGAATTGTGATTTTGAAGTTCATATTTGTGTTTTGATGAGTTATTCATTGATGTTTTGGTATATGGAATAGGTAGAATTGAGATTTTGAAGTTCATATTTGTGTTTTGATTAGTTATCTTATGTTTTGTTACATGGAATAGGTAGAATTGAGATTTTGAAGTTCATATTTGTGTTTTGATAAGTTATTGATGTTTTGGTATATGGGATAGGTAGAATTGTGATTTTGAAGTTCATATTTGTGTTTCGATGAGTTATTCATTGATGTTTTGGTATATGGAATAGGTGGAATTGAGATTTTGAAGTTCATATTTGTGTTTTGATGAGTTATTAATTGATGTTTTGGTATATGGAATAGGTTGAAATTGTTTTTTGAAGTTCATATTTGTGTTTTGATAAGTTATTGATGTTTTAGTATATGGAATAGGTAGAATTGTGATTTTGCAGTTCATATTTGTGTTTTGATGAGTTATACATTTATGTTTTGGTATATGGGAATAGGTAGAATTGTGTTTTGAAGTTCATATTTGTGTTTTGATGAGTTATTGATGTTTTGGTATATGGAATAGGTAGAATTGTGATTTTGAAGTTCATATTTGTGTTTTGATTAGTTATATTATGTTTTGTTATATGGAATAGGTAGAATTGAGATTTTGAAGTTCATATTTGTGTTTTGATGAGTTATTGATGTTTTGGTATATGGGATAGGTAGAATTGTGATTTTGAAGTTCATATTTGTGTTTCAATGAGTTATTCATTGATGTTTTGGTATATGGAATAGGTAGAATTGAGATTTTGAATTTCATATTTGTGTTTTAATGAGTTATTAATTGATGTTTTGGTATATGGAATAGGTTGAAATTGTTTTTTGAAGTTCATATTTGTATTTTGATAAGTTATTGATGTTTTGGTATATGGAATAGGTAGAATTATGATTTTGAAGTTCATATTTGTGTTTTGATGAGTTATATTATGTTTTGTTATATGGAATAGGTAGAATTGTGATTTTGAAGTTCATATTTGTGTTTTGATGAGTTATTCATTTATGTTTTAGTATATGGGAATAGGTAGAATTGTGATTTTGAAGTTCATATTAGTTTTTTGATGAGTTATTCATTGATGTTTTGGTATATGGAATAGGTAGAATTGAGATTTTGAAGTTCATATTTGTGTTTTGATGAGTTATTGATTTTTTGGTATATGGGATAGGTAGAATTGTGATTTTTAAGTTCATATTTGTGTTTCGATGAGTTATTCATTGATGTTTTGGTATATGGAATAGGTAGAATTGAGATTTTGAAGTTCATATTTGTGTTTTGATGAGTTATTGATATTTTGGTATATGGAATAGGTAGAATTGTGATTTTGAAGTTCATATTTGTGTTTTGTTTAGTTATATTATGTTTTGTTATATGGAATAGGTAGAATTGAGATTTTGAAGTTCATATTTGTGTTTTGATGAGTTATTGATGTTTTGGTATACGGAATAGGTAGAATTGTGATTTTGAAGTTCATATTTGTGTTTTGATGAGTTATATTATGTTTTGTTATATGGAATAGGTAGAATTGTGATTTTGAAGTTCATATTTGTGTTTTGATGAGTTATTGATGTTTTGGTATATGGAATAGGTAGAATTGTGATTTTGAAGTTCATATTTGTGTTTTGATGAGTTATTCATTGATGTTTTGGTATATGGAATAGGTAGAATTGAGATTTTGAAGTTCATATTTGTGTTTTGATGAGTTATTGATATTTTGGTATATGGAATAGGTAGAATTGTGATTTTGAAGTTCATATTTGTGTTTTGATTAGTTATATTATGTTTTGTTATATGGAATAGGTAGAATTGAGATTTTGAAGTTCATATTTGTGTTTTGATGAGTTATTAATTGATGTTTTGGTATATGGAATAGGTAGAATTGTGATTTTGAAGTTCATATTTGTGTTTTGATGAGTTATTCATTGATGTTTTGGTATATGGAATAGGTAGAATTGAGATTTTGAAGTTCATATTTGTGTTTTGATGAGTTATTGATATTTTGGTATATGGAATAGGTAGAATTGTGATTTTGAAGTTCATATTTGTGTTTTGATTAGTTATATTATGTTTTGTTATATGGAATAGGTAGAATTGAGATTTTGAAGTTCATATTTGTGTTTTGATGAGTTATTAATTGATGTTTTGGTATATGGAATAGGTAGAATTTGTTTTTTGAAGTTCATATTTGTGTTTTGATGAGTTATTAATTGATGTTTTGGTATATGGAATAGGTAGAATTTGTTTTTTGAAGTTCATATTTGTGTTTTGATGAGTTATTCATTTATGTTTTGGTATATGGGACTAGGTAGAATTGTGATTTTGAAGTTCATATTTGTTTTTTGATGAGTTATTCATTGATGTTTTGGTATATGGAATAGGTAGAATTGAGATTTTGAAGTTCATATTTGTGTTTTGATGAGTTATTGATGTTTTGGTATATGGGATAGGTAGAATTGTGATTTTGAAGTTCATATTTGTGTTTCGATGAGTTATTCATTGATGTTTTGGTATATGGAATAGGTAGAATTGAGATTTTGAAGTTCATATTTGTGTTTTGATGAGTTATTGATATTTTGGTATATGGAATAGGTAGAATTGTGATTTTGAAGTTCATATTTGTGTTTTGATTAGTTATATTATGTTTTGTTATATGGAATAGGTAGAATTGAGATTTTGAAGTTAATATTTGTGTTTTGATGAGTTATTAATTGATGTTTTGGTATATGGAATAGGTAGAATTGTGATTTTGAAGTTCATATTTGTGTTTTGATGAGTTATTCATTGATGTTTTGGTATATGGAATAGGTAGAATTGTGATTTTGAAGTTCATATTTGTGTTTTGATTAGTTATATTATGTTTTGTTATATGGAATAGGTAGAATTGAGATTTTGAAGTTCATATTTGTGTTTTGATGAGTTATTAATTGATGTTTTGGTATATGGAAGAGGTAGAATTTGTTTTTTGAAGTTCATATTTGTGTTTCGATGAGTTATTCATTGATGTTTTGGTATATGGAATAGGTGGAATTGAGATTTTGAAGTTCATATTTGTGTTTTGATGAGTTATTAATTGATGTTTTGGTATATGGAATAGGTTGAAATTGTTTTTTGAAGTTCATATTTGTGTTTTGATAAGTTATTGATGTTTTAGTATATGGAATAGGTAGAATTGTGATTTTGCAGTTCATATTTGTGTTTTGATGAGTTATACATTTATGTTTTGGTATATGGGAATAGGTAGAATTGTGTTTTGAAGTTCATATTTGTGTTTTGATGAGTTATTGATGTTTTGGTATATGGAATAGGTAGAATTGTGATTTTGAAGTTCATATTTGTGTTTTGATTAGTTATATTATGTTTTGTTATATGGAATAGGTAGAATTGAGATTTTGAAGTTCATATTTGTGTTTTGATGAGTTATTGATGTTTTGGTATATGGGATAGGTAGAATTGTGATTTTGAAGTTCATATTTGTGTTTCAATGAGTTATTCATTGATGTTTTGGTATATGGAATAGGTAGAATTGAGATTTTGAATTTCATATTTGTGTTTTAATGAGTTATTAATTGATGTTTTGGTATATGGAATAGGTTGAAATTGTTTTTTGAAGTTCATATTTGTATTTTGATAAGTTATTGATGTTTTGGTATATGGAATAGGTAGAATTATGATTTTGAAGTTCATATTTGTGTTTTGATGAGTTATATTATGTTTTGTTATATGGAATAGGTAGAATTGTGATTTTGAAGTTCATATTTGTGTTTTGATGAGTTATTCATTTATGTTTTAGTATATGGGAATAGGTAGAATTGTGATTTTGAAGTTCATATTAGTTTTTTGATGAGTTATTCATTGATGTTTTGGTATATGGAATAGGTAGAATTGAGATTTTGAAGTTCATATTTGTGTTTTGATGAGTTATTGATGTTTTGGTATATGGGATAGGTAGAATTGTGATTTTTAAGTTCATATTTGTGTTTCGATGAGTTATTCATTGATGTTTTGGTATATGGAATAGGTAGAATTGAGATTTTGAAGTTCATATTTGTGTTTTGATGAGTTATTGATATTTTGGTATATGGAATAGGTAGAATTGTGATTTTGAAGTTCATATTTGTGTTTTGTTTAGTTATATTATGTTTTGTTATATGGAATAGGTAGAATTGAGATTTTGAAGTTCATATTTGTGTTTTGATGAGTTATTGATGTTTTGGTATACGGAATAGGTAGAATTGTGATTTTGAAGTTCATATTTGTGTTTTGATGAGTTATATTATGTTTTGTTATATGGAATAGGTAGAATTGTGATTTTGAAGTTCATATTTGTGTTTTGATGAGTTATTGATGTTTTGGTATATGGAATAGGTAGAATTGTGATTTTGAAGTTCATATTTGTGTTTTGATGAGTTATTCATTGATGTTTTGGTATATGGAATAGGTAGAATTGAGATTTTGAAGTTCATATTTGTGTTTTGATGAGTTATTGATATTTTGGTATATGGAATAGGTAGAATTGTGATTTTGAAGTTCATATTTGTGTTTTGATTAGTTATATTATGTTTTGTTATATGGAATAGGTAGAATTGAGATTTTGAAGTTCATATTTGTGTTTTGATGAGTTATTAATTGATGTTTTGGTATATGGAATAGGTAGAATTGTGATTTTGAAGTTCATATTTGTGTTTTGATGAGTTATTCATTGATGTTTTGGTATATGGAATAGGTAGAATTGAGATTTTGAAGTTCATATTTGTGTTTTGATGAGTTATTGATATTTTGGTATATGGAATAGGTAGAATTGTGATTTTGAAGTTCATATTTGTGTTTTGATTAGTTATATTATGTTTTGTTATATGGAATAGGTAGAATTGAGATTTTGAAGTTCATATTTGTGTTTTGATGAGTTATTAATTGATGTTTTGGTATATGGAATAGGTAGAATTTGTTTTTTGAAGTTCATATTTGTGTTTTGATGAGTTATTAATTGATGTTTTGGTATATGGAATAGGTAGAATTTGTTTTTTGAAGTTCATATTTGTGTTTTGATGAGTTATTCATTTATGTTTTGGTATATGGGACTAGGTAGAATTGTGATTTTGAAGTTCATATTTGTTTTTTGATGAGTTATTCATTGATGTTTTGGTATATGGAATAGGTAGAATTGAGATTTTGAAGTTCATATTTGTGTTTTGATGAGTTATTGATGTTTTGGTATATGGGATAGGTAGAATTGTGATTTTGAAGTTCATATTTGTGTTTCGATGAGTTATTCATTGATGTTTTGGTATATGGAATAGGTAGAATTGAGATTTTGAAGTTCATATTTGTGTTTTGATGAGTTATTGATATTTTGGTATATGGAATAGGTAGAATTGTGATTTTGAAGTTCATATTTGTGTTTTGATTAGTTATATTATGTTTTGTTATATGGAATAGGTAGAATTGAGATTTTGAAGTTAATATTTGTGTTTTGATGAGTTATTAATTGATGTTTTGGTATATGGAATAGGTAGAATTGTGATTTTGAAGTTCATATTTGTGTTTTGATGAGTTATTCATTGATGTTTTGGTATATGGAATAGGTAGAATTGTGATTTTGAAGTTCATATTTGTGTTTTGATTAGTTATATTATGTTTTGTTATATGGAATAGGTAGAATTGAGATTTTGAAGTTCATATTTGTGTTTTGATGAGTTATTAATTGATGTTTTGGTATATGGAAGAGGTAGAATTTGTTTTTTGAAGTTCATATTTGTGTTTTGATGAGTTATTCATTGATGTTTTGGTATATGGAATAGGTAGAATTGTGATTTTGAAGTTCATATTTGTGTTTTGATGAGTTATTCATTTATGTTTTGGTATATGGGAATAGGTAGAATTGAGATTTTGAAGTTCATATTTGTGTTTTGATGAGTTATTAATTGATGTTTTGGTATATGGAATAGGTAGAATTGTGATTTTGAAGTTCATATTTGTGTTTTGATGAGTTATTCATTGATGTTTTGGTATATGGAATAGGTAGAATTGTGATTTTGAAGTTCATATTTGTGTTTTGATTAGTTATATTATGTTTTGTTATATGGAATAGGTAGAATTGAGATTTTGAAGTTCATATTTGTGTTTTGATGAGTTATTAATTGATGTTTTGGTATATGGAATAGGTAGAATTTGTTTTTTGAAGTTCATATTTGTGTTTTGATGAGTTATTCATTGATGTTTTGGTATATGGAATAGGTAGAATTGAGATTTTGAAGTTCATATTTGTGTTTTGATTAGTTATATTATGTTTTGTTATATGGAATAGGTAGAATTGTGATTTTGAAGTTCATATTTGTGTTTTGATGAGTTATTCATTGATGTTTTGGTATATGGAATAGGTAGAATTGTGATTTTGAAGTTCATATTTGTGTTTTGATGAGTTATTCATTTATGTTTTGGTATATGGGAATAGGTAGAATTGTGATTTTGAAGTTCATATTTGTGTTTTGATGAGTTATTCATTTATGTTTTAGTATATGGGAATAGGTAGAATTGTCATTTTGAAGTTCATATTTGTTTTTTGATGAGTTATTCATTGATGTTTTGGTATATGGAATAGGTAGAATTGAGATTTTGAAGTTCATATTTGTGTTTTGATGAGTTATTGATGTTTTGGTATATGGGATAGGTAGAATTGTGATTTTGAAGTTCATATTTGTGTTTCGAAGAGTTATTCATTGATGTTTTGGTATATGGAATAGGTAGAATTGAGATTTTGAAGTTCATATTTGTGTTTTGATGAGTTATTGATATTTTGGTATATGGAATAGCTAGAATTGAGATTTTGAAGTTCATATTTGTGTTTCGATGAGTTATTCATTGATGTTCTGTTATATGGGATAGGTAGAATTGTGATTTTGAAGTTCATATTTGTGTTTCGATGAGTTATTCATTGATGTTTTGGTATATGGAATAGGTGGAATTGAGATTTTGAAGTTCATATTTGTGTTTTGATGAGTTATTAATTGATGTTTTGGTATATGGAATAGGTTGAAATTGTTTTTTGAAGTTCATATTTGTGTTTTGATGAGTTATTGATGTTTTGGTATATGGAATAGGTAGAATTGTGATTTTGAAGTTCATATTTGTGTTTTGATTAGTTATATTATGTTTTGTTATATGGAATAGGTAGAATTGAGATTTTGAAGTTCATATTTGTGTTTTGATGAGTTATTGATGTTTTGGTATATGGGATAGGTAGAATTGTGATTTTGAAGTTCATATTTGTGTTTCGATGAGTTATTCATTGATGTTTTGGTATATGGAATAGGTGGAATTGAGATTTTGAATTTCATATTTGTGTTTTAATGAGTTATTAATTGATGTTTTGGTATATGGAATAGGTTGAAATTGTTTTTTGAAGTTCATATTTGTGTTTTGATAAGTTATTGATGTTTTGGTATATGGAATAGGTAGAATTGTGATTTTGAAGTTCATATTTGTGTTTTGATGAGTTATATTATGTTTTGTTATATGGAATAGGTAGAATTGTGATTTTGAAGTTCATATTTGTGTTTTGATGAGTTATTCATTTATGTTTTGGTATATGGGAATAGGTAGAATTGTGATTTTGAAGTTCATATTTGTTTTTTGATGAGTTATTCATTGATGTTTTGGTATATGGAATAGGTAGAATTGAGATTTTGAAGTTCATATTTGTGTTTTGATGAGTTATTGATATTTTGGTATATGGGAATAGGTAGAATTGTGATTTTGAAGTTCATATTTGTGTTTCGATGAGTTATTCATTTATGTTTTGGTATATGGGAATAGGTAGAATTGTGATTTTGAAGTTCATATTTGTTTTTTGATGAGTTATTCATTGATGTTTTGGTATATGGGAATAGGTAGAATTGTGATTTTGAAGTTCATATTTGTGTTTCGATGAGTTATTCATTGATGTTTTTGTTTATGGAATAGGTAGAATTGAGATTTTGAAGTTCATATTTGTGTTTTGATGAGTTATTGATATTTTGGTATATGGAATAGGTAGAATTGTGATTTTGAAGTTCATATTTGTGTTTTGATTAGTTATATTATGTTTTGTTATATGGAATAGGTAGAATTGAGATTTTGAAGTTCATATTTGTGTTTTGATGAGTTATTGATGTTTTGGTATATGGAATAGGTAGAATTGTGATTTTGAAGTTCATATTTGTGTTTTGATGAGTTATATTATGTTTTGTTATATGGAATAGGTAGAATTGTGATTTTGAAGTTCATATTTGTGTTTTGATGAGTTATTGATGTTTTGGTATATGGAATAGGTAGAATTGTGATTTTGAAGTTCATATTTGTGTTTTGATGAGTTATTCATTGATGTTTTGGTATATGGAATAGGTAGAATTGAGATTTTGAAGTTTATATTTGTGTTTTGATGAGTTATTGATATTTTGGTATATGGAATAGGTAGAATTGTGATTTTGAAGTTCATATTTGTGTTTTGATTAGTTATATTATGTTTTGTTATATGGAATAGGTAGAATTGAGATTTTGAAGTTCATATTTGTGTTTTGATGAGTTATTGATGTTTTGGTATATGGAATAGGTAGAATTGTGATTTTGAAGTTCATATTTGTGTTTTGATGAGTTATTCATTGATGTTTTGGTATATGGAATAGGTAGAATTGAGATTTTGAAGTTCATATTTGTGTTTTGATTAGTTATATTATGTTTTGTTATATGGAATAGGTAGAATTGTGATTTTGAAGTTCATACTTGTGTTTTGATGAGTTATTCATTGATGTTTTGGTAAATGGAATAGGTAGAATTGTGATTTTGAAGTTCATATTTGTGTTTTGATGAGTTATTCATTTATGTTTTGGTATATGGGAATAGGTAGAATTGAGATTTTGAAGTTCATATTTGTGTTTTGATGAGTTATTAATTGATGTTTTGGTATATGGAATAGGTAGAATTGTGATTTTGAAGTTCATATTTGTGTTTTGATGAGTTATTCATTGATGTTTTGGTATATGGAATAGGTAGAATTGTGATTTTGAAGTTCATATTTGTGTTTTGATTAGTTATATTATGTTTTGTTATATGGAATAGGTAGAATTGAGATTTTGAAGTTCCTATTTGTGTTTTGATGAGTTATTAATTGATGTTTTGGTATATGGAATAGGTAGAATTTGTTTTTTGAAGTTCATATTTGTGTTTTGATGAGTTATTCATTGATGTTTTGGTATATGGAATAGGTAGAATTGTGATTTTGAAGTTCATATTTGTGTTTTGATGAGTTATTCATTTATGTTTTGGTATATGGGAATAGGTAGAATTGAGATTTTGAAGTTCATATTTGTGTTTTGATGAGTTATTAATTGATGTTTTGGTATATGGAATAGGTAGAATTGTGATTTTGAAGTTCATATTTGTGTTTTGATGAGTTATTCATTGATGTTTTGGAATATGGAATAGGTAGAATTGTGATTTTGAAGTTCATATTTGTGTTTTGATTAGTTATATTATGTTTTGTTATATGGAATAGGTAGAATTGAGATTTTGAAGTTCATATTTGTGTTTTGATGAGTTATTAATTGATGTTTTGGTATATGGAATAGGTAGAATTGTGATTTTGAAGTTCATATTTGTGTTTTGATAAGTTATTCATTTATGTTTTGGTATATGGGAATAGGTAGAATTGTGATTTTGAAGTTCATATTTGTTTTTTGATGAGTTATTCATTTATGTTTTGGTATATGGGAATAGGTAGAATTGAGATTTTGAAGTTCATATTTGTGTTTTGATGAGTTATTAATTGATGTTTTGGTATATGGAATAGGTAGAATTTGTTTTTTGAAGTTCATATTTGTGTTTTGATGAGTTATTCATTGATGTTTTGGTATATGGAATAGGTAGAATTGTGATTTTGAAGTTCATATTTGTGTTTTGATGAGTTATTCATTTATGTTTTGGTATATGGGAATAGGTAGAATTGAGATTTTGAAGTTCATATTTGTGTTTTGATGAGTTATTAATTGATGTTTTGGTATATGGAATAGGTAGAATTTGTTTTTTGAAGTTCATATTTGTGTTTTGATGAGTTATTCATTGATGTTTTGGTATATGGAATAGGTAGAATTGTGATTTTGAAGTTCATATTTGTGTTTTGATTAGTTATATTATGTTTTGTTATATGGAATAGGTAGAATTGAGATTTTGAAGTTCCTATTTGTGTTTTGATGAGTTATTAATTGATGTTTTGGTATATGGAATAGGTAGAATTTGTTTTTTGAAGTTCATATTTGTGTTTTGATGAGTTATTCATTGATGTTTTGGTATATGGAATAGGTAGAATTGTGATTTTGAAGTTCATATTTGTGTTTTGATGAGTTATTCATTTATGTTTTGGTATATGGGAATAGGTAGAATTGAGATTTTGAAGTTCATATTTGTGTTTTGATGAGTTATTAATTGATGTTTTGGTATATGGAATAGGTAGAATTTGTTTTTTGAAGTTCATATTTGTGTTTTGATGAGTTATTCATTGATGTTTTGGTATATGGAATAGGTAGAATTGAGATTTTGAAGTTCATATTTGTGTTTTGATTAGTTATATTATGTTTTGTTATATGGAATAGGTAGAATTGTGATTTTGAAGTTCATATTTGTGTTTTGATGAGTTATTCATTGATGTTTTGGTATATGGAATAGGTAGAATTGTGATTTTGAAGTTCATATTTGTGTTTTGATAAGTTATTCATTTATGTTTTGGTATATGGGAATAGGTAGAATTGTGATTTTGAAGTTCATATTTGTTTTTTGATGAGTTATTCATTGATGTTTTGGTATATGGAATAGGTAGAATTGAGATTTTGAAGTTCATATTTGTGTTTTGATGAGTTATTGATGTTTTGGTATATGGGATAGGTAGAATTGTGATTTTCAAGTTCATATTTGTGTTTCGATGAGTTATTCATTGATGTTTTGGTATATGGAATAGGTAGAATTGAGATTTTGAAGTTCATATTTGTGTTTTGATGAGTTATTGATATTTTGGTATATGGAATAGGTAGAATTGTGATTTTGAAGTTCATATTTGTGTTTTGATTAGTTATATTATGTTTTGTTATATGGAATAGGTAGAATTGAGATTTTGAAGTTCATATTTGTGTTTTGATGAGTTATTGATGTTTTGGTATATGGAATAGGTAGAATTGTGATTTTGAAGTTCATATTTGTGTTTTGATGAGTTATTCTTTGATGTTTTGGTATATGGAATAGGTAGAATTGAGATTTTGAAGTTCATATTTGTGTTTTGATTAGTTATATTATGTTTTGTTATATGGAATAGGTAGAATTGAGATTTTGAAGTTCATATTTGTGTTTTGATGAGTTATTGATGTTTTGGTATATGGAATAGGTAGAATTGTGATTTTGAAGTTCATATTTGTGTTTTGATGAGTTATATTATGTTTTGTTATATGGAATAGGTAGAATTGTGATTTTGAAGTTCATATTTGTGTTTTGATGAGTTATTCATTGATGTTTTGGTATATGGAATAGGTAGAATTGTGATTTTGAAGTTCATATTTGTGTTTTGATGAGTTATTCATTTATGTTTTGGTATATGGGAATAGGTAGAATTGAGATTTTGAAGTTCATATTTGTGTTTTGATGAGTTATTAATTGATGTTTTGGTATATGGAATAGGTAGAATTGTGATTTTGAAGTTCATATTTGTGTTTTGATGAGTTATTCATTGATGTTTTGGTATATGGAATAGGTAGAATTGTGATTTTGAAGTTCATATTTGTGTTTTGATTAGTTATATTATGTTTTGTTATATGGAATAGGTAGAATTGAGATTTTGAAGTTCATATTTGTGTTTTGATGAGTTATTAATTGATGTTTTGGTATATGGAATAGGTAGAATTTGTTTTTTGAAGTTCATATTTGTGTTTTGATGAGTTATTCATTGATGTTTTGGTATATGGAATAGGTAGAATTGTGATTTTGAAGTTCATATTTGTGTTTTGATGTTCATTTATGTTTTGGTATATGGGAATAGGTAGAATTGAGATTTTGAAGTTCATATTTGTGTTTTGATGAGTTATTAATTGATGTTTTGGTATATGGAATAGGTAGAATTGTGATTTTGAAGTTCATATTTGTGTTTTGATGAGTTATTCATTGATGTTTTGGAATATGGAATAGGTAGAATTGTGATTTTGAAGTTCATATTTGTGTTTTGATTAGTTATATTATGTTTTGTTATATGGAATAGGTAGAATTGAGATTTTGAAGTTCATATTTGTGTTTTGATGAGTTATTAATTGATGTTTTGGTATATGGAATAGGTAGAATTTGTTTTTTGAAGTTCATATTTGTGTTTTGATGAGTTATTCATTGATGTTTTGGTATATGGAATAGGTAGAATTGAGATTTTGAAGTTCATATTTGTGTTTTGATTAGTTATATTATGTTTTGTTATATGGAATAGGTAGAATTGTGATTTTGAAGTTCATATTTGTGTTTTGATGAGTTATTCATTGATGTTTTGGTATATGGAATAGGTAGAATTGTGATTTTGAAGTTCATATTTGTGTTTTGATAAGTTATTCATTTATGTTTTGGTATATGGGAATAGGTAGAATTGTGATTTTGAAGTTCATATTTGTTTTTTGATGAGTTATTCATTGATGTTTTGGTATATGGAATAGGTAGAATTGAGATTTTGAAGTTCATATTTGTGTTTTGATGAGTTATTGATGTTTTGGTATATGGGATAGGTAGAATTGTGATTTTCAAGTTCATATTTGTGTTTCGATGAGTTATTCATTGATGTTTTGGTATATGGAATAGGTAGAATTGAGATTTTGAAGTTCATATTTGTGTTTTGATGAGTTATTGATATTTTGGTATATGGAATAGGTAGAATTGTGATTTTGAAGTTCATATTTGTGTTTTGATTAGTTATATTATGTTTTGTTATATGGAATAGGTAGAATTGAGATTTTGAAGTTCATATTTGTGTTTTGATGAGTTATTGATGTTTTGGTATATGGAATAGGTAGAATTGTGATTTTGAAGTTCATATTTGTGTTTTGATGAGTTATTCTTTGATGTTTTGGTATATGGAATAGGTAGAATTGAGATTTTGAAGTTCATATTTGTGTTTTGATTAGTTATATTATGTTTTGTTATATGGAATAGGTAGAATTGAGATTTTGAAGTTCATATTTGTGTTTTGATTAGTTATATTATGTTTTGTTATATGGAATAGGTAGAATTGTGATTTTGAAGTTCATATTTGTGTTTTGATGAGTTATTCATTTATGTTTTGGTATATGGGAATAGGTAGAATTGTGATTTTGAAGTTCATATTTGTTTTTTGATGAGTTATTCATTGATGTTTTGGTATATGGAATAGGTAGAATTGAGATTTTGAAGTTCATATTTGTGTTTTGATGAGTTATTGATGTTTTGGTATATGGGATAGGTAGAATTGTGATTTTGAAGTTCATATTTGTGTTTCGATGAGTTATTCATTGATGTTTTTGTTTATGGAATAGGTAGAATTGAGATTTTGAAGTTCATATTTGTGTTTTGATGAGTTATTGATATTTTGGTATATGGAATAGGTAGAATTGTGATTTTGAAGTTCATATTTGTGTTTTGATTAGTTATATTATGTTTTGTTATATGGAATAGGTAGAATTGAGATTTTGAAGTTCATATTTGTGTTTTGATGAGTTATTGATGTTTTGGTATATGGAATAGGTAGAATTGTGATTTTGAAGTTCATATTTGTGTTTTGATGAGTTATATTATGTTTTGTTATATGGAATAGGTAGAATTGTGATTTTGAAGTTCATATTTGTGTTTTGATGAGTTATTGATGTTTTGGTATATGGAATAGGTAGAATTGTGATTTTGAAGTTCATATTTGTGTTTTGATGAGTTATTCATTGATGTTTTGGTATATGGAATAGGTAGAATTGAGATTTTGAAGTTTATATTTGTGTTTTGATGAGTTATTGATATTTTGGTATATGGAATAGGTAGAATTGTGATTTTGAAGTTCATATTTGTGTTTTGATTAGTTATATTATGTTTTGTTATATGGAATAGGTAGAATTGAGATTTTGAAGTTCATATTTGTGTTTTGATGAGTTATTGATGTTTTGGTATATGGAATAGGTAGAATTGTGATTTTGAAGTTCATATTTGTGTTTTGATGAGTTATTCATTGATGTTTTGGTATATGGAATAGGTAGAATTGAGATTTTGAAGTTCATATTTGTGTTTTGATTAGTTATATTATGTTTTGTTATATGGAATAGGTAGAATTGTGATTTTGAAGTTCATACTTGTGTTTTGATGAGTTATTCATTGATGTTTTGGTAAATGGAATAGGTAGAATTGTGATTTTGAAGTTCATATTTGTGTTTTGATGAGTTATTCATTTATGTTTTGGTATATGGGAATAGGTAGAATTGAGATTTTGAAGTTCATATTTGTGTTTTGATGAGTTATTAATTGATGTTTTGGTATATGGAATAGGTAGAATTGTGATTTTGAAGTTCATATTTGTGTTTTGATGAGTTATTCATTGATGTTTTGGTATATGGAATAGGAAGAATTGTGATTTTGAAGTTCATATTTGTGTTTTGATTAGTTATATTATGTTTTGTTATATGGAATAGGTAGAATTGAGATTTTGAAGTTCCTATTTGTGTTTTGATGAGTTATTAATTGATGTTTTGGTATATGGAATAGGTAGAATTTGTTTTTTGAAGTTCATATTTGTGTTTTGATGAGTTATTCATTGATGTTTTGGTATATGGAATAGGTAGAATTGTGATTTTGAAGTTCATATTTGTGTTTTGATGAGTTATTCATTTATGTTTTGGTATATGGGAATAGGTAGAATTGAGATTTTGAAGTTCATATTTGTGTTTTGATGAGTTATTAATTGATGTTTTGGTATATGGAATAGGTAGAATTGTGATTTTGAAGTTCATATTTGTGTTTTGATGAGTTATTCATTGATGTTTTGGAATATGGAATAGGTAGAATTGTGATTTTGAAGTTCATATTTGTGTTTTGATTAGTTATATTATGTTTTGTTATATGGAATAGGTAGAATTGAGATTTTGAAGTTCATATTTGTGTTTTGATGAGTTATTAATTGATGTTTTGGTATATGGAATAGGTAGAATTTGTTTTTTGAAGTTCATATTTGTGTTTTGATGAGTTATTCATTGATGTTTTGGTATATGGAATAGGTAGAATTGAGATTTTGAAGTTCATATTTGTGTTTTGATTAGTTATATTATGTTTTGTTATATGGAATAGGTAGAATTGTGATTTTGAAGTTCATATTTGTGTTTTGATGAGTTATTCATTGATGTTTTGGTATATGGAATAGGTAGAATTGTGATTTTGAAGTTCATATTTGTGTTTTGATAAGTTATTCATTTATGTTTTGGTATATGGGAATAGGTAGAATTGTGATTTTGAAGTTCATATTTGTTTTTTGATGAGTTATTCATTGATGTTTTGGTATATGGAAAAGGTAGAATTGAGATTTTGAAGTTCATATTTGTGTTTTGATGAGTTATTGATGTTTTGGTATATGGGATAGGTAGAATTGTGATTTTCAAGTTCATATTTGTGTTTCGATGAGTTATTCGTTGATGTTTTGGTATATGGAATAGGTAGAATTGAGATTTTGAAGTTCATATTTGTGTTTTGATGAGTTATTGATATTTTGGTATATGGAATAGGTAGAATTGTGATTTTGAAGTTCATATTTGTGTTTTGATTAGTTATATTATGTTTTGTTATATGGAATAGGTAGAATTGAGATTTTGAAGTTCATATTTGTGTTTTGATGAGTTATTGATGTTTTGGTATATGGAATAGGTAGAATTGTGATTTTGAAGTTCATATTTGTGTTTTGATGAGTTATTCTTTGATGTTTTGGTATATGGAATAGGTAGAATTGAGATTTTGAAGTTCATATTTGTGTTTTGATTAGTTATATTATGTTTTGTTATATGGAATAGGTAGAATTGAGATTTTGAAGTTCATATTTGTGTTTTGATGAGTTATTGATGTTTTGGTATATGGAATAGGTAGAATTGTGATTTTGAAGTTCATATTTGTGTTTTGATGAGTTATATTATGTTTTGTTATATGGAATAGGTAGAATTGTGATTTTGAAGTTCATATTTGTGTTTTGATGAGTTATTAATTGATGTTTTGGTATATGGAATAGGTAGAATTGTGATTTTGAAGTTCATATTTGTGTTTTGATGAGTTATTCATTGATGTTTTGGAATATGGAATAGGTAGAATTGTGATTTTGAAGTTCATATTTGTGTTTTGATTAGTTATATTATGTTTTGTTATATGGAATAGGTAGAATTGAGATTTTGAAGTTCATATTTGTGTTTTGATGAGTTATTAATTGATGTTTTGGTATATGGAATAGGTAGAATTTGTTTTTTGAAGTTCATATTTGTGTTTTGATGAGTTATTCATTGATGTTTTGGTATATGGAATAGGTAGAATTGAGATTTTGAAGTTCATATTTGTGTTTTGATTAGTTATATTATGTTTTGTTATATGGAATAGGTAGAATTGTGATTTTGAAGTTCATATTTGTGTTTTGATGAGTTATTCATTGATGTTTTGGTATATGGAATAGGTAGAATTGTGATTTTGAAGTTCATATTTGTGTTTTGATAAGTTATTCATTTATGTTTTGGTATATGGGAATAGGTAGAATTGTGATTTTGAAGTTCATATTTGTTTTTTGATGACTTATTCATTGATGTTTTGGTATATGGAATAGGTAGAATTGAGATTTTGAAGTTCATATTTGTGTTTTGATGAGTTATTGATGTTTTGGTATATGGGATAGGTAGAATTGTGATTTTCAAGTTCATATTTGTGTTTCGATGAGTTATTCATTGATGTTTTGGTATATGGAATAGGTAGAATTGAGATTTTGAAGTTCATATTTGTGTTTTGATGAGTTATTGATATTTTGGTATATGGAATAGGTAGAATTGTGATTTTGAAGTTCATATTTGTGTTTTGATTAGTTATATTATGTTTTGTTATATGGAATAGGTAGAATTGAGATTTTGAATTTCATATTTGTGTTTTGATGAGTTATTGATGTTTTGGTATATGGAATAGGTAGAATTGAGATTTTGAAGTTCATATTTGTGTTTTGATTAGTTATATTATGTTTTGTTATATGGAATAGGTAGAATTGTGATTTTGAAGTTCATATTTGTGTTTTGATGAGTTATTCATTGATGTTTTGGTATATGGAATAGGTAGAATTGAGATTTTGAAGTTCATATTTGTGTTTTGATTAGTTATATTATGTTTTGGTATATGGAATAGGTAGAATTGTGATTTTGAAGTTCATATTTGTGTTTTGATGAGTTATTCATTGATGTTTTGGAATATGGAATAGGTAGAATTGTGATTTTGAAGTTCATATTTGTGTTTTGATTAGTTATATTATGTTTTGTTATATGGAATAGGTAGAATTGAGATTTTGAAGTTCATATTTGTGTTTTGATGAGTTATTAATTGATGTTTTGGTATATGGAATAGGTAGAATTTGTTTTTTGAAGTTCATATTTGTGTTTTGATGAGTTATTCATTGATGTTTTGGTATATGGAATAGGTAGAATTGAGATTTTGAAGTTCATATTTGTGTTTTGATTAGTTATATTATGTTTTGTTATATGGAATAGGTAGAATTGTGATTTTGAAGTTCATATTTGTGTTTTGATGAGTTATTCATTGATGTTTTGGTATATGGAATAGGTAGAATTGTGATTTTGAAGTTCATATTTGTGTTTTGATAAGTTATTCATTTATGTTTTGGTATATGGGAATAGGTAGAATTGTGATTTTGAAGTTCATATTTGTTTTTTGATGAGTTATTCATTGATGTTTTGGTATATGGAAAAGGTAGAATTGAGATTTTGAAGTTCATATTTGTGTTTTGATGAGTTATTGATGTTTTGGTATATGGGATAGGTAGAATTGTGATTTTCAAGTTCATATTTGTGTTTCGATGAGTTATTCGTTGATGTTTTGGTATATGGAATAGGTAGAATTGAGATTTTGAAGTTCATATTTGTGTTTTGATGAGTTATTGATATTTTGGTATATGGAATAGGTAGAATTGTGATTTTGAAGTTCATATTTGTGTTTTGATTAGTTATATTATGTTTTGTTATATGGAATAGGTAGAATTGAGATTTTGAAGTTCATATTTGTGTTTTGATGAGTTATTGATGTTTTGGTATATGGAATAGGTAGAATTGTGATTTTGAAGTTCATATTTGTGTTTTGATGAGTTATTCTTTGATGTTTTGGTATATGGAATAGGTAGAATTGAGATTTTGAAGTTCATATTTGTGTTTTGATTAGTTATATTATGTTTTGTTATATGGAATAGGTAGAATTGAGATTTTGAAGTTCATATTTGTGTTTTGATGAGTTATTGATGTTTTGGTATATGGAATAGGTAGAATTGTGATTTTGAAGTTTATATTTGTGTTTTGATGAGTTATATTATGTTTTGTTATATGGAATAGGTAGAATTGAGATTTTGAAGTTCATATTTGTGTTTTGAGGAGTTATTGATGTTTTGGGATATGGGATAGGTAGAATTGTGATTTTGAAGTTCATATTTGTGTTTCGATGAGTTATTCATTGATTTTTGGTATATGGAATAGGTAGAATTGAGATTTTGAAGTTCATATTTGTGTTTTGATGAGTTATTGATATTTAGGTATATGGAATAGGTAGAATTGTGATTTTGAAGTTCATATTTGTGTTTTGATTAGTTATATTATGTTTTGTTATATGGAATAGGTAGAATTGAGATTTTGAAGTTCATATTTGTGTTTTGATGAGTTATTGATGTTTTGGTATATGGAATAGGTAGAATTGTGATTTTGAAGTTCATATTTGTGTTTTGATGAGTTATATTATGTTTTGTTATATGGAATAGGTAGAATTGTGATTTTGAAGTTCATATTTGTGTTTTGATGAGTTATTAATTGATGTTTTGGTATATGGAATAGGTAGAATTTGTTTTTTGAAGTTCATATTTGTGTTTTGATGAGTTATTCATTGATGTTTTGGTATATGGAATAGGTAGAATTGAGATTTTGAAGTTCATATTTGTGTTTTGATTAGTTATATTATGTTTTGTTATATGGAATAGGTAGAATTGTGATTTTGAAGTTCATATTTGTGTTTTGATGAGTTATTCATTGATGTTTTGGTATATGGAATAGGTAGAATTGTGATTTTGAAGTTCATATTTGTGTTTTGATAAGTTATTCATTTATGTTTTGGTATATGGGAATAGGTAGAATTGTGATTTTGAAGTTCATATTTGTTTTTTGATGAGTTATTCATTGATGTTTTGGTATATGGAAAAGGTAGAATTGAGATTTTGAAGTTCATATTTGTGTTTTGATGAGTTATTGATGTTTTGGTATATGGGATAGGTAGAATTGTGATTTTCAAGTTCATATTTGTGTTTCGATGAGTTATTCGTTGATGTTTTGGTATATGGAATAGGTAGAATTGAGATTTTGAAGTTCATATTTGTGTTTTGATGAGTTATTGATATTTTGGTATATGGAATAGGTAGAATTGTGATTTTGAAGTTCATATTTGTGTTTTGATTAGTTATATTATGTTTTGTTATATGGAATAGGTAGAATTGAGATTTTGAAGTTCATATTTGTGTTTTGATGAGTTATTGATGTTTTGGTATATGGAATAGGTAGAATTGTGATTTTGAAGTTCATATTTGTGTTTTGATGAGTTATTCTTTGATGTTTTGGTATATGGAATAGGTAGAATTGAGATTTTGAAGTTCATATTTGTGTTTTGATTAGTTATATTATGTTTTGTTATATGGAATAGGTAGAATTGAGATTTTGAAGTTCATATTTGTGTTTTGATGAGTTATTGATGTTTTGGTATATGGAATAGGTAGAATTGTGATTTTGAAGTTCATATTTGTGTTTTGATGAGTTATATTATGTTTTGTTATATGGAATAGGTAGAATTGTGATTTTGAAGTTCATATTTGTGTTTTGATGAGTTATTAATTGATGTTTTGGTATATGGAATAGGTAGAATTGTGATTTTGAAGTTCATATTTGTGTTTTGATGAGTTATTCATTGATGTTTTGGAATATGGAATAGGTAGAATTGTGATTTTGAAGTTCATATTTGTGTTTTGATTAGTTATATTATGTTTTGTTATATGGAATAGGTAGAATTGAGATTTTGAAGTTCATATTTGTGTTTTGATGAGTTATTAATTGATGTTTTGGTATATGGAATAGGTAGAATTTGTTTTTTGAAGTTCATATTTGTGTTTTGATGAGTTATTCATTGATGTTTTGGTATATGGAATAGGTAGAATTGAGATTTTGAAGTTCATATTTGTGTTTTGATTAGTTATATTATGTTTTGTTATATGGAATAGGTAGAATTGTGATTTTGAAGTTCATATTTGTGTTTTGATGAGTTATTCATTGATGTTTTGGTATATGGAATAGGTAGAATTGTGATTTTGAAGTTCATATTTGTGTTTTGATAAGTTATTCATTTATGTTTTGGTATATGGGAATAGGTAGAATTGTGATTTTGAAGTTCATATTTGTTTTTTGATGAGTTATTCATTGATGTTTTGGTATATGGAATAGGTAGAATTGAGATTTTGAAGTTCATATTTGTGTTTTGATGAGTTATTGATGTTTTGGTATATGGGATAGGTAGAATTGTGATTTTCAAGTTCATATTTGTGTTTCGATGAGTTATTCATTGATGTTTTGGTATATGGAATAGGTAGAATTGAGATTTTGAAGTTCATATTTGTGTTTTGATGAGTTATTGATATTTTGGTATATGGAATAGGTAGAATTGTGATTTTGAAGTTCATATTTGTGTTTTGATTAGTTATATTATGTTTTGTTATATGGAATAGGTAGAATTGAGATTTTGAATTTCATATTTGTGTTTTGATGAGTTATTGATGTTTTGGTATATGGAATAGGTAGAATTGAGATTTTGAAGTTCATATTTGTGTTTTGATTAGTTATATTATGTTTTGTTATATGGAATAGGTAGAATTGTGATTTTGAAGTTCATATTTGTGTTTTGATGAGTTATTCATTGATGTTTTGGTATATGGAATAGGTAGAATTGAGATTTTGAAGTTCATATTTGTGTTTTGATTAGTTATATTATGTTTTGGTATATGGAATAGGTAGAATTGTGATTTTGAAGTTCATATTTGTGTTTTGATGAGTTATTCATTGATGTTTTGGAATATGGAATAGGTAGAATTGTGATTTTGAAGTTCATATTTGTGTTTTGATTAGTTATATTATGTTTTGTTATATGGAATAGGTAGAATTGAGATTTTGAAGTTCATATTTGTGTTTTGATGAGTTATTAATTGATGTTTTGGTATATGGAATAGGTAGAATTTGTTTTTTGAAGTTCATATTTGTGTTTTGATGAGTTATTCATTGATGTTTTGGTATATGGAATAGGTAGAATTGAGATTTTGAAGTTCATATTTGTGTTTTGATTAGTTATATTATGTTTTGTTATATGGAATAGGTAGAATTGTGATTTTGAAGTTCATATTTGTGTTTTGATGAGTTATTCATTGATGTTTTGGTATATGGAATAGGTAGAATTGTGATTTTGAAGTTCATATTTGTGTTTTGATAAGTTATTCATTTATGTTTTGGTATATGGGAATAGGTAGAATTGTGATTTTGAAGTTCATATTTGTTTTTTGATGAGTTATTCATTGATGTTTTGGTATATGGAAAAGGTAGAATTGAGATTTTGAAGTTCATATTTGTGTTTTGATGAGTTATTGATGTTTTGGTATATGGGATAGGTAGAATTGTGATTTTCAAGTTCATATTTGTGTTTCGATGAGTTATTCGTTGATGTTTTGGTATATGGAATAGGTAGAATTGAGATTTTGAAGTTCATATTTGTGTTTTGATGAGTTATTGATATTTTGGTATATGGAATAGGTAGAATTGTGATTTTGAAGTTCATATTTGTGTTTTGATTAGTTATATTATGTTTTGTTATATGGAATAGGTAGAATTGAGATTTTGAAGTTCATATTTGTGTTTTGATGAGTTATTGATGTTTTGGTATATGGAATAGGTAGAATTGTGATTTTGAAGTTCATATTTGTGTTTTGATGAGTTATTCTTTGATGTTTTGGTATATGGAATAGGTAGAATTGAGATTTTGAAGTTCATATTTGTGTTTTGATTAGTTATATTATGTTTTGTTATATGGAATAGGTAGAATTGAGATTTTGAAGTTCATATTTGTGTTTTGATGAGTTATTGATGTTTTGGTATATGGAATAGGTAGAATTGTGATTTTGAAGTTCATATTTGTGTTTTGATGAGTTATATTATGTTTTGTTATATGGAATAGGTAGAATTGTGATTTTGAAGTTCATATTTGTGTTTTGATGAGTTATTAATTGATGTTTTGGTATATGGAATAGGTAGAATTGTGATTTTGAAGTTCATATTTGTGTTTTGATGAGTTATTCATTGATGTTTTGGAATATGGAATAGGTAGAATTGTGATTTTGAAGTTCATATTTGTGTTTTGATTAGTTATATTATGTTTTGTTATATGGAATAGGTAGAATTGAGATTTTGAAGTTCATATTTGTGTTTTGATGAGTTATTAATTGATGTTTTGGTATATGGAATAGGTAGAATTTGTTTTTTGAAGTTCATATTTGTGTTTTGATGAGTTATTCATTGATGTTTTGGTATATGGAATAGGTAGAATTGAGATTTTGAAGTTCATATTTGTGTTTTGATTAGTTATATTATGTTTTGTTATATGGAATAGGTAGAATTGTGATTTTGAAGTTCATATTTGTGTTTTGATGAGTTATTCATTGATGTTTTGGTATATGGAATAGGTAGAATTGTGATTTTGAAGTTCATATTTGTGTTTTGATAAGTTATTCATTTATGTTTTGGTATATGGGAATAGGTAGAATTGTGATTTTGAAGTTCATATTTGTTTTTTGATGAGTTATTCATTGATGTTTTGGTATATGGAATAGGTAGAATTGAGATTTTGAAGTTCATATTTGTGTTTTGATGAGTTATTGATGTTTTGGTATATGGGATAGGTAGAATTGTGATTTTCAAGTTCATATTTGTGTTTCGATGAGTTATTCATTGATGTTTTGGTATATGGAATAGGTAGAATTGAGATTTTGAAGTTCATATTTGTGTTTTGATGAGTTATTGATATTTTGGTATATGGAATAGGTAGAATTGTGATTTTGAAGTTCATATTTGTGTTTTGATTAGTTATATTATGTTTTGTTATATGGAATAGGTAGAATTGAGATTTTGAATTTCATATTTGTGTTTTGATGAGTTATTGATGTTTTGGTATATGGAATAGGTAGAATTGTGATTTTGAAGTTCATATTTGTGTTTTGATGAGTTATTCTTTGATGTTTTGGTATATGGAATAGGTAGAATTGAGATTTTGAAGTTCATATTTGTGTTTTGATTAGTTATATTATGTTTTGTTATATGGAATAGGTAGAATTGAGATTTTGAAGTTCATATTTGTGTTTTGATGAGTTATTGATGTTTTGGTATATGGAATAGGTAGAATTGTGATTTTGAAGTTTATATTTGTGTTTTGATGAGTTATATTATGTTTTGTTATATGGAATAGGTAGAATTGAGATTTTGAAGTTCATATTTGTGTTTTGAGGAGTTATTGATGTTTTGGGATATGGGATAGGTAGAATTGTGATTTTGAAGTTCATATTTGTGTTTCGATGAGTTATTCATTGATTTTTGGTATATGGAATAGGTAGAATTGAGATTTTGAAGTTCATATTTGTGTTTTGATGAGTTATTGATATTTAGGTATATGGAATAGGTAGAATTGTGATTTTGAAGTTCATATTTGTGTTTTGATTAGTTATATTATGTTTTGTTATATGGAATAGGTAGAATTGAGATTTTGAAGTTCATATTTGTGTTTTGATGAGTTATTGATGTTTTGGTATATGGAATAGGTAGAATTGTGATTTTGAAGTTCATATTTGTGTTTTGATGAGTTATATTATGTTTTGTTATATGGAATAGGTAGAATTGTGATTTTGAAGTTCATATTTGTGTTTTGATGAGTTATTCATTGATGTTTTGGTATATGGAATAGGTAGAATTGAGATTTTGAAGTTCATATTTGTCTTTTGATGAGTTATTGATGTTTTGGTATATGGGATAGGTAGAATTGTGATTTTGAAGTTCATATTTGTGTTTCGATGAGTTATTGATGTTTTGGTAAATGGAATAGGTAGAAATTGTGTTTTGAAGTTCATATTTGTGTTTTGATGTGTTATTGATATTTTGGTATATGGAATAGGTAGAATTGTGATTTTGAAGTTCATATTTGTGTTTTGATGAGTTATATTATGTATTGTTATATGGAATAGGTAGAATTGTGATTTTGAAGTTCATATTTGTGTTTTGATGAGTTATTGATGTTTTGGTAAATGGAATAGATAGAAATTGTGTTTTGAAGTTCATATTTGTGTTTTGATGAGTTATTGATATTTTGGTATATGGAATAGGTAGAATTGTGATTTTGAAGTTCATATTTGTGTTTTGATTAGTTATATTATGTTTTGTTATATGGAATAGGTAGAATTGAGATTTTGAAGTTCATATTTGTGTTTTGATGAGTTATTGATGTTTTGGTATATGGAATAGGTAGAATTGTGATTTTGAAGTTCATATTTTTTTTTTGATGAGTTATTCATTGATGTTTTGGTATATGGAATAGGTAGAATTGAGATTTTGAAGTTCATATTTGTGTTTTGATGAGTTATTGATGTTTTGGTATATGGGATAGGTAGAATTGTGATTTTGAAGTTCATATTTGTGTTTCGATGAGTTATTCATTGATGTTTTGGTATATGGAATAGGTAGAATTGAGATTTTGAAGTTCATATTTGTGTTTTGATGAGTTATTGATATTTTGGTATATGGAATAGGTAGAATTGTGATTTTGAAGTTCATATTTGTGTTTTGATGAGTTATTCATTGATGTTTTGGTATATGGAATAGGTAGAATTGTGATTTTGAAGTTCATATTTGTGTTTTGATTAGTTATATTATGTTTTGTTATATGGAATAGGTAGAATTGTGATTTTGAAGTTCATACTTGTGTTTTGATGAGTTATTCATTGATGTTTTGGTATATGGAATAGGTAGAATTGTGATTTTGAAGTTCATATTTGTGTTTTGATGAGTTATTCATTTATGTTTTGGTATATGGGAATAGGTAGAATTGAGATTTTGAAGTTCATATTTGTGTTTTGATGAGTTATTAATTGATGTTTTGGTATATGGAATAGGTAGAATTGTGATTTTGAAGTTCATATTTGTGTTTTGATGAGTTATTCATTGATGTTTTGGTATATGGAATAGGTAGAATTGTGATTTTGAAGTTCATATTTGTGTTTTGATTAGTTATATTATGTTTTGTTATATGGAATAGGTAGAATTGTGATTTTGAAGTTCATATTTGTGTTTTGATGAGTTATTCATTGATGTTTTGGTATATGGAATAGGTAGAATTGTGATTTTGAAGTTCATATTTGTGTTTTGATAAGTTATTCATTTATGTTTTGGTATATGGGAATAGGTAGAATTGTGATTTTGAAGTTCATATTTGTTTTTTGATGAGTTATTCATTGATGTTTTGGTATATGGAATAGGTAGAATTGAGATTTTGAAGTTCATATTTGTGTTTTGATGAGTTATTGATGTTTTGGTATATGGGATAGGTAGAATTGTGATTTTCAAGTTCATATTTGTGTTTCGATGAGTTATTCATTGATGTTTTGGTATATGGAATAGGTAGAATTGTGATTTTCAAGTTCATATTTGTGTTTTGATGAGTTATTCATTGATGTTTTGGTATATGGAATAGGTAGAATTGTGATTTTGAAGTTCATATTTGTGTTTTGATTAGTTATATTATGTTTTGTTATGTGGAATAGGTAGAATTGAGATTTTGAAGATCATATTTGTGTTTTGATGAGTTATTAATTGATGTTTTGGTATATGGAATAGGTAGAATTTTTTTTTTGAAGTTCATATTTGTGTTTTGATGAGTTATTCATTGATGTTTTGGTATATGGAATAGGTAGAATTTGTTTTTTGAAGTTCATATTTGTGTTTTGATGAGTTATTCATTGATGTTTTGGTATATGGAATAGGTACAATTGTGATTTTGAAGTTCATATTTGTGTTTTGATGTTCATTTATGTTTTGGTATATGGGAATAGGTAGAATTGAGATTTTGAAGTTCATATTTGTGTTTTGATGAGTTATTAATTGATGTTTTGGTATATGGAATAGGTAGAATTGTGATTTTGAAGTTCATATTTGTGTTTTGATGAGTTATTCATTGATGTTTTGGAATATGGAATAGGTAGAATTGTGATTTTGAAGTTCATATTTCTGTTTTGATTAGTTATATTATGTTTTGTTATATGGAATAGGTAGAATTGAGATTTTGAAGTTCATATTTGTGTTTTGATGAGTTATTAATTGATGTTTTGGTATATGGAATAGGTAGAATTTGTTTTTTGAAGTTCATATTTGTGTTTTGATGAGTTATTCATTGATGTTTTGGTATATGGAATAGGTAGAATTGAGATTTTGAAGTTCATATTTGTGTTTTGATTAGTTATATTATGTTTTGTTATATGGAATAGGTAGAATTGTGATTTTGAAGTTCATATTTGTGTTTTGATGAGTTATTCATTGATGTTTTGGTATATGGAATAGGTAGAATTGTGATTTTGAAGTTCATATTTGTGTTTTGATAAGTTATTCATTTATGTTTTGGTATATGGGAATAGGTAGAATTGTGATTTTGAAGTTCATATTTGTTTTTTGATGAGTTATTCATTGATGTTTTGGTATATGGAATAGGTAGAATTGAGATTTTGAAGTTCATATTTGTGTTTTGATGAGTTATTGATGTTTTGGTATATGGGATAGGTAGAATTGTGATTTTCAAGTTCATATTTGTGTTTCGATGAGTTATTCATTGATGTTTTGGTATATGGAATAGGTAGAATTGAGATTTTGAAGTTCATATTTGTGTTTTGATGAGTTATTGATATTTTGGTATATGGAATAGGTAGAATTGTGATTTTGAAGTTCATATTTGTGTTTTGATTAGTTATATTATGTTTTGTTATATGGAATAGGTAGAATTGAGATTTTGAAGTTCATATTTGTGTTTTGATGAGTTATTGATGTTTTGGTATATGGAATAGGTAGAATTGTGATTTTGAAGTTCATATTTGTGTTTTGATGAGTTATTCTTTGATGTTTTGGTATATGGAATAGGTAGAATTGAGATTTTGAAGTTCATATTTGTGTTTTGATTAGTTATATTATGTTTTGTTATATGGAATAGGTAGAATTGAGATTTTGAAGTTCATATTTGTGTTTTGATGAGTTATTGATGTTTTGGTATATGGAATAGGTAGAATTGTGATTTTGAAGTTTATATTTGTGTTTTGATGAGTTATATTATGTTTTGTTATATGGAATAGGTAGAATTGAGATTTTGAAGTTCATATTTGTGTTTTGAGGAGTTATTGATGTTTTGGTATATGGGATAGGTAGAATTGTGATTTTGAAGTTCATATTTGTGTTTCGATGAGTTATTCATTGATTTTTGGTATATGGAATAGGTAGAATTGAGATTTTGAAATTCATATTTGTGTTTTGATGAGTTATTGATATTTAGGTATATGGAATAGGTAGAATTGTGATTTTGAAGTTCATATTTGTGTTTTGATTAGTTATATTATGTTTTGTTATATGGAATAGGTAGAATTGAGATTTTGAAGTTCATATTTGTGTTTTGATGAGTTATTGATGTTTTGGTATATGGAATAGGTAGAATTGTGATTTTGAAGTTCATATTTGTGTTTTGATGAGTTATATTATGTTTTGTTATATGGAATAGGTAGAATTGTGATTTTGAAGTTCATATTTGTGTTTTGATGAGTTATTCATTGATGTTTTGGTATATGGAATAGGTAGAATTGAGATTTTGAAGTTCATATTTGTCTTTTGATGAGTTATTGATGTTTTGGTATATGGGATAGGTAGAATTGTGATTTTGAAGTTCATATTTGTGTTTCGATGAGTTATTGATGTTTTGGTAAATGGAATAGGTAGAAATTGTGTTTTGAAGTTCATATTTGTGTTTTGATGTGTTATTGATATTTTGGTATATGGAATAGGTAGAATTGTGATTTTGAAGTTCATATTTGTGTTTTGATGAGTTATATTATGTATTGTTATATGGAATAGGTAGAATTGTGATTTTGAAGTTCATATTTGTGTTTTGATGAGTTATTGATGTTTTGGTAAATGGAATAGATAGAAATTGTGTTTTGAAGTTCATATTTGTGTTTTGATGAGTTATTGATATTTTGGTATATGGAATAGGTAGAATTGTGATTTTGAAGTTCATATTTGTGTTTTGATTAGTTATATTATGTTTTATATATGGAATAGGTAGAATTGAGATTTTGAAGTTCATATTTGTGTTTTGATGAGTTATTGATGTTTTGGTATATGGAATAGGTAGAATTGTGATTTTGAAGTTCATATTTTTTTTTTGATGAGTTATTCATTGATGTTTTGGTATATGGAATAGGTAGAATTGAGATTTTGAAGTTCATATTTGTGTTTTGATGAGTTATTGATGTTTTGGTATATGGGATAGGTAGAATTGTGATTTTGAAGTTCATATTTGTGTTTCGATGAGTTATTCATTGATGTTTTGGTATATGGAATAGGTAGAATTGAGATTTTGAAGTTCATATTTGTGTTTTGATGAGTTATTGATATTTTGGTATATGGAATAGGTAGAATTGTGATTTTGAAGTTCATATTTGTGTTTTGATGAGTTATTCATTGATGTTTTGGTATATGGAATAGGTAGAATTGTGATTTTGAAGTTCATATTTGTGTTTTGATTAGTTATATTATGTTTTGTTATATGGAATAGGTAGAATTGTGATTTTGAAGTTCATACTTGTGTTTTGATGAGTTATTCATTGATGTTTTGGTATATGGAATAGGTAGAATTGTGATTTTGAAGTTCATATTTGTGTTTTGATGAGTTATTCATTTATGTTTTGGTATATGGGAATAGGTAGAATTGAGATTTTGAAGTTCATATTTGTGTTTTGATGAGTTATTAATTGATGTTTTGGTATATGGAATAGGTAGAATTGTGATTTTGAAGTTCATATTTGTGTTTTGATGAGTTATTCATTGATGTTTTGGTATATGGAATAGGTAGAATTGTGATTTTGAAGTTCATATTTGTGTTTTGATTAGTTATATTATGTTTTGTTATATGGAATAGGTAGAATTGAGATTTTGAAGTTCATATTTGTGTTTTGATGAGTTATTAATTGATGTTTTGGTATATGGAATAGGTAGAATTTGTTTTTTGAAGTTCATATTTGTGTTTTGATGAGTTATTCATTGATGTTTTGGTATATGGAATAGGTAGAATTGTGATTTTGAAGTTCATATTTGTGTTTTGATGAGTTATTCATTTATGTTTTGGTATATGGGAATAGGTAGAATTGAGATTTTGAAGTTCATATTTGTGTTTTGATGAGTTATTAATTGATGTTTTGGTATATGGAATAGGTAGAATTGTGATTTTGAAGTTCATATTTGTGTTTTGATGAGTTATTCATTGATGTTTTGGTATATGGAATAGGTAGAATTGTGATTTTGAAGTTCATATTTGTGTTTTGATTAGTTATATTATGTTTTGTTATATGGAATAGGTAGAATTGAGATTTTGAAGTTCATATTTGTGTTTTGATGAGTTATTAATTGATGTTTTGGTATATGGAATAGGTAGAATTTGTTTTTTGAAGTTCATATTTGTGTTTTGATGAGTTATTCATTGATGTTTTGGTATATGGAATAAATAGAATTTGTTTTTTGAAGTTCATATTTGTGTTTTGATGAGTTATTCATTGATGTTTTGGTATATGGAATAGGTAGAATTGAGAATTTGAAGTTCATATTTGTGTTTTGATTAGTTATATTATGTTTTGTTATATGGAATAGGTAGAATTGTAATTTTGAAGTTCATATTTGTGTTTTGATGAGTTATTCATTGATGTTTTGGTATATGGAATAGGTAGAATTGTGATTTTGAAGTTCATATTTGTGTTTTGATGAGTTATTCATTTATGTTTTGGTATATGGGAATAGGTAGAATTGTGATTTTGAAGTTCATATTTGTTTTTTGATGAGTTATTCATTGATGTTTTGGTATATGGAATAGGTAGAATTGAGATTTTGAAGTTCATATTTGTGTTTTGATGAGTTATTGATATTTTGGTATATGGAATAGGTAGAATTGTGATTTTGAAGTTCATATTTGTGTTTTGATTAGTTATATTATGTTTTGTTATATGGAATTGGTAGAATTGAGATTTTGAAGTTCATATTTGTGTTTTGATGAGTTATTGATGTTTTGGTATATGGAATAGGTAGAATTGTGATTTTGAAGTTCATATTTGTGTTTTGATGAGTTATTCATTGATGTTTTGGTATATGGAATAGGTAGAATTGAGATTTTGAAGTTCATATTTGTGTTTTGATGAGTTATTGATGTTTTGGTATATGGAATAGGTAGAATTGTGATTTTGAAGTTTATATTTGTGTTTTGATGAGTTATATTATGTTTTGTTATATGGAATAGGTAGAATTGAGATTTTGAAGTTCATATTTGTGTTTTGAGTAGTTATTGATGTTTTGGTATATGGGATAGGTTGAATTGTGATTTTGAAGTTCATATTTGTGTTTCGATGAGTTATTCATTGATTTTTGGTATATGGAATAGGTAGAATTGAGATTTTGAAGTTCATATTTGTGTTTTGATGAGTTATTGATATTTAGGTATATGGAATAGGTAGAATTGTGATTTTGAAGTTCATATTTGTGTTTTGATTAGTTATATTATGTTTTGTTATATGGGAATAGGTAGAATTGAGATTTTGAAGTTCATATTTGTGTTTTGACGAGTTATTGATGTTTTGGTATATGGAATAGGTAGAATTGTGATTTTGAAGTTCATATTTGTGTTTTGATGAGTTATATTATGTTTTGTTATATGGAATAGGTAGAATTGTGATTTTGAAGTTCATATTTGTGTTTTGATGAGTTATTCATTGATGTTTTGGTATATGGAATAGGTAGAATTGAGATTTTGAAGTTCATATTTGTCTTTTGATGAGTTATTGATGTTTTGGTATATGGGATAGGTAGAATTGTGATTTTGAAGTTCATATTTGTGTTTCGATGAGTTATTGATGTTTTGGTAAATGGAATAGGTAGAAATTGTGTTTTGAAGTTCATATTTGTGTTTTGATGAGTTATTGATATTTTGGTATATGGAATAGGTAGAATTGTGATTTTGAAGTTCATATTTGTGTTTTGATGAGTTATATTATGTATTGTTATATGGAATAGGTAGAATTGTGATTTTGAAGTTCATATTTGTGTTTTGATGAGTTATTGATGTTTTGGTAAATGGAATAGATAGAAATTGTGTTTTGAAGTTCATATTTGTGTTTTGATGAGTTATTGATATTTTGGTATATGGAATAGGTAGAATTGTGATTTTGAAGTTCATATTTGTGTTTTGATTAGTTATATTATGTTTTGTTATATGGAATAGGTAGAATTGAGATTTTGAAGTTCATATTTGTGTTTTGATGAGTTATTGATGTTTTGGTATATGGAATAGGTAGAATTTGTTTTTTGAAGTTCATATTTGTGTTTTGATGAGTTATTGATGTTTTGGTATATGGGATAGGTAGAATTGTGATTTTGAAGTTCATATTTGTGTTTTGATGAGTTATTGATATTTTGGTATATGGAATAGGTAGAATTGTGATTTTGAAGTTCATATTTGTGTTTTGATTAGTTATATTATGTTTTGTTATATGGAATAGGTAGAATTGTGATTTTGAAGTTCATACTTGTGTTTTGATGAGTTATTCATTGATGTTTTGGTATATGGAATAGGTAGAATTGTGATTTTGAAGTTCATATTTGTGTTTTGATGAGTTATTCATTTATGTTTTGGTATATGGGAATAGGTAGAATTGAGATTTTGAAGTTCATATTTGTGTTTTGATGAGTTATTAATTGATGTTTTGGTATATGGAATAGGTAGAATTGTGATTTTGAAGTTCATATTTGTGTTTTGATGAGTTATTCATTGATGTTTTGGTATATGGAATAGGTAGAATTGTGATTTTGAAGTTCATATTTGTGTTTTGATCAGTTATATTATGTTTTGTTATATGGAATAGGTAGAATTGAGATTTTGAAGTTCATATTTGTGTTTTGATGAGTTATTAATTGATGTTTTGGTATATGGAATAGGTAGAATTTGTTTTTTGAAGTTCATATTTGTGTTTTGATGAGTTATTCATTGATGTTTTGGTATATGGAATAGGTAGAATTGAGATTTTGAAGTTCATATTTGTGTTTTGATTAGTTATATTATGTTTTGTTATATGGAATAGGTAGAATTGTGATTTTGAAGTTCATATTTGTGTTTTGATGAGTTATTCATTGATGTTTTGGTATATGGAATAGGTAGAATTGTGATTTTGAAGTTCATATTTGTGTTTTGATGAGTTATTCATTTATGTTTTGGTATATGGGAATAGGTAGAATTGTGATTTTGAAGTTCATATTTGTCTTTTGATGAGTTATTCATTGATGTTTTGGTATATGGAATAGGTAGAATTGAGATTTTGAAGTTCATATTTGTGTTTTGATGAGTTATTGATGTTTTGGTATATGGGATAGGTAGAATTGTGATTTTGAAGTTCATATTTGTGTTTCGATAAGTTATTCATTGATGTTTTGGTATATGGAATAGGTAGAATTGAGATTTTGAAGTTCATATTTGTGTTTTGATGAGTTATTGATATTTTGGTATATGGAATAGGTAGAATTGTGATTTTGAAGTTCATATTTGTGTTTTGATGAGTTATTCATTGATGTTTTGGTATATGGAATAGGTAGAATTGTGATTTTGAAGTTCATATTTGTGTTTCGATGAGTTATTGATGTTTTGGTAAATGGAATAGGTAGAAAATGTGTTTTGAAGTTCATATTTGTGTTTTGATGTGTTATTGATATTTTGGTATATGGAATAGGTAGAATTGTGATTTTGAAGTTCATATTTGTGTTTTGATGAGTTATATTATGTATTGTTATATGGAATAGGTAGAATTGTGATTTTGAAGTTCATATTTGTGTTTTGATGAGTTATTGATGTTTTGGTAAATGGAATAGATAGAAATTGTGTTTTGAAGTTCATATTTGTGTTTTGATGAGTTATTGATATTTTGGTATATGGAATAGGTAGAATTGTGATTTTGAAGTTTATATTTGTGTTTTGATGAGTTATTGATGTTTTGGTAAATGGAATAGGTAGAAATTGTGTTTTGAAGTTCATATTTGTGTTTTGATGTGTTATTGATATTTTGGTATATGGAATAGGTAGAATTGTGATTTTGAAGTTCATATTTGTGTTTTGATGAGTTATATTATGTATTGTTATATGGAATAGGTAGAATTGTGATTTTGAAGTTCATATTTGTGTTTTGATGAGTTATTGATGTTTTGGTAAATGGAATAGATAGAAATTGTGTTTTGAAGTTCATATTTGTGTTTTGATGAGTTATTGATATTTTGGTATATGGAATAGGTAGAATTGTGATTTTGAAGTTCATATTTGTGTTTTGATTAGTTATATTATGTTTTGTTATATGGAATAGGTAGAATTGAGATTTTGAAGTTCATATTTGTGTTTTGATGAGTTATTGATGTTTTGGTATATGGAATAGGTAGAATTGTGATTTTGAAGTTCATATTTTTTTTTTGATGAGTTATTCATTGATGTTTTGGTATATGGAATAGGTAGAATTGAGATTTTGAAGTTCATATTTGTGTTTTGATGAGTTATTGATGTTTTGGTATATGGGATAGGTAGAATTGTGATTTTGAAGTTCATATTTGTGTTTCGATGAGTTATTCATTGATGTTTTGGTATATGGAATAGGTAGAATTGAGATTTTGAAGTTCATATTTGTGTTTTGATGAGTTATTGATATTTTGGTATATGGAATAGGTAGAATTGTGATTTTGAAGTTCATATTTGTGTTTTGATGAGTTATTCATTGATGTTTTGGTATATGGAATAGGTAGAATTGTGATTTTGAAGTTCATATTTGTGTTTTGATTAGTTATATTATGTTTTGTTATATGGAATAGGTAGAATTGTGATTTTGAAGTTCATACTTGTGTTTTGATGAGTTATTCATTGATGTTTTGGTATATGGAATAGGTAGAATTGTGATTTTGAAGTTCATATTTGTGTTTTGATGAGTTATTCATTTATGTTTTGGTATATGGGAATAGGTAGAATTGAGATTTTGAAGTTCATATTTGTGTTTTGATGAGTTATTAATTGATGTTTTGGTATATGGAATAGGTAGAATTGTGATTTTGAAGTTCATATTTGTGTTTTGATGAGTTATTCATTGATGTTTTGGTATATGGAATAGGTAGAATTGTGATTTTGAAGTTCATATTTGTGTTTTGATTAGTTATATTATGTTTTGTTATATGGAATAGGTAGAATTGAGATTTTGAAGTTCATATTTGTGTTTTGATGAGTTATTAATTGATGTTTTGGTATATGGAATAGGTAGAATTTGTTTTTTGAAGTTCATATTTGTGTTTTGATGAGTTATTCATTGATGTTTTGGTATATGGAATAGGTAGAATTGTGATTTTGAAGTTCATATTTGTGTTTTGATGAGTTATTCATTTATGTTTTGGTATATGGGAATAGGTAGAATTGAGATTTTGAAGTTCATATTTGTGTTTTGATGAGTTATTAATTGATGTTTTGGTATATGGAATAGGTAGAATTGTGATTTTGAAGTTCATATTTGTGTTTTGATGAGTTATTCATTGATGTTTTGGTATATGGAATAGGTAGAATTGTGATTTTGAAGTTCATATTTGTGTTTTGATTAGTTATATTATGTTTTGTTATATGGAATAGGTAGAATTGAGATTTTGAAGTTCATATTTGTGTTTTGATGAGTTATTAATTGATGTTTTGGTATATGGAATAGGTAGAATTTGTTTTTTGAAGTTCATATTTGTGTTTTGATGAGTTATTCATTGATGTTTTGGTATATGGAATAAATAGAATTTGTTTTTTGAAGTTCATATTTGTGTTTTGATGAGTTATTCATTGATGTTTTGGTATATGGAATAGGTAGAATTGAGAATTTGAAGTTCATATTTGTGTTTTGATTAGTTATATTATGTTTTGTTATATGGAATAGGTAGAATTGTAATTTTGAAGTTCATATTTGTGTTTTGATGAGTTATTCATTGATGTTTTGGTATATGGAATAGGTAGAATTGTGATTTTGAAGTTCATATTTGTGTTTTGATGAGTTATTCATTTATGTTTTGGTATATGGGAATAGGTAGAATTGTGATTTTGAAGTTCATATTTGTTTTTTGATGAGTTATTCATTGATGTTTTGGTATATGGAATAGGTAGAATTGAGATTTTGAAGTTCATATTTGTGTTTTGATGAGTTATTGATGTTTTGGTATATGGGATAGGTAGAATTGTGATTTTGAAGTTCATATTTGTGTTTCGATGAGTTATTCATTGATGTTTTGGTATATGGAATAGGTAGAATTGAGATTTTGAAGTTCATATTTGTGTTTTGATGAGTTATTGATATTTTGGTATATGGAATAGGTAGAATTGTGATTTTGAAGTTCATATTTGTGTTTTGATTAGTTATATTATGTTTTGTTATATGGAATTGGTAGAATTGAGATTTTGAAGTTCATATTTGTGTTTTGATGAGTTATTGATGTTTTGGTATATGGAATAGGTAGAATTGTGATTTTGAAGTTCATATTTGTGTTTTGATGAGTTATTCATTGATGTTTTGGTATATGGAATAGGTAGAATTGAGATTTTGAAGTTCATATTTGTGTTTTGATGAGTTATTGATGTTTTGGTATATGGAATAGGTAGAATTGTGATTTTGAAGTTTATATTTGTGTTTTGATGAGTTATATTATGTTTTGTTATATGGAATAGGTAGAATTGAGATTTTGAAGTTCATATTTGTGTTTTGAGTAGTTATTGATGTTTTGGTATATGGGATAGGTTGAATTGTGATTTTGAAGTTCATATTTGTGTTTCGATGAGTTATTCATTGATTTTTGGTATATGGAATAGGTAGAATTGAGATTTTGAAGTTCATATTTGTGTTTTGATGAGTTATTGATATTTAGGTATATGGAATAGGTAGAATTGTGATTTTGAAGTTCATATTTGTGTTTTGATTAGTTATATTATGTTTTGTTATATGGGAATAGGTAGAATTGAGATTTTGAAGTTCATATTTGTGTTTTGACGAGTTATTGATGTTTTGGTATATGGAATAGGTAGAATTGTGATTTTGAAGTTCATATTTGTGTTTTGATGAGTTATATTATGTTTTGTTATATGGAATAGGTAGAATTGTGATTTTGAAGTTCATATTTGTGTTTTGATGAGTTATTCATTGATGTTTTGGTATATGGAATAGGTAGAATTGAGATTTTGAAGTTCATATTTGTCTTTTGATGAGTTATTGATGTTTTGGTATATGGGATAGGTAGAATTGTGATTTTGAAGTTCATATTTGTGTTTCGATGAGTTATTGATGTTTTGGTAAATGGAATAGGTAGAAATTGTGTTTTGAAGTTCATATTTGTGTTTTGATGAGTTATTGATATTTTGGTATATGGAATAGGTAGAATTGTGATTTTGAAGTTCATATTTGTGTTTTGATGAGTTATATTATGTATTGTTATATGGAATAGGTAGAATTGTGATTTTGAAGTTCATATTTGTGTTTTGATGAGTTATTGATGTTTTGGTAAATGGAATAGATAGAAATTGTGTTTTGAAGTTCATATTTGTGTTTTGATGAGTTATTGATATTTTGGTATATGGAATAGGTAGAATTGTGATTTTGAAGTTCATATTTGTGTTTTGATTAGTTATATTATGTTTTGTTATATGGAATAGGTAGAATTGAGATTTTGAAGTTCATATTTGTGTTTTGATGAGTTATTGATGTTTTGGTATATGGAATAGGTAGAATTGTGATTTTGAAGTTCATATTTGTTTTTTGATGAGTTATTCATTGATGTTTTGGTATATGGAATAGGTGGAATTGAGATTTTGAAGTTCATATTTGTGTTTTGATGAGTTATTGATGTTTTGGTATATGGGATAGGTAGAATTGTGATTTTGAAGTTCATATTTGTGTTTTGATGAGTTATTGATATTTTGGTATATGGAATAGGTAGAATTGTGATTTTGAAGTTCATATTTGTGTTTTGATTAGTTATATTATGTTTTGTTATATGGAATAGGTAGAATTGTGATTTTGAAGTTCATACTTGTGTTTTGATGAGTTATTCATTGATGTTTTGGTATATGGAATAGGTAGAATTGTGATTTTGAAGTTCATATTTGTGTTTTGATGAGTTATTCATTTATGTTTTGGTATATGGGAATAGGTAGAATTGAGATTTTGAAGTTCATATTTGTGTTTTGATGAGTTATTAATTGATGTTTTGGTATATGGAATAGGTAGAATTGTGATTTTGAAGTTCATATTTGTGTTTTGATGAGTTATTCATTGATGTTTTGGTATATGGAATAGGTAGAATTGTGATTTTGAAGTTCATATTTGTGTTTTGATCAGTTATATTATGTTTTGTTATATGGAATAGGTAGAATTGAGATTTTGAAGTTCATATTTGTGTTTTGATGAGTTATTAATTGATGTTTTGGTATATGGAATAGGTAGAATTTGTTTTTTGAAGTTCATATTTGTGTTTTGATGAGTTATTCATTGATGTTTTGGTATATGGAATAGGTAGAATTGAGATTTTGAAGTTCATATTTGTGTTTTGATTAGTTATATTATGTTTTGTTATATGGAATAGGTAGAATTGTGATTTTGAAGTTCATATTTGTGTTTTGATGAGTTATTCATTGATGTTTTGGTATATGGAATAGGTAGAATTGTGATTTTGAAGTTCATATTTGTGTTTTGATGAGTTATTCATTTATGTTTTGGTATATGGGAATAGGTAGAATTGTGATTTTGAAGTTCATATTTGTCTTTTGATGAGTTATTCATTGATGTTTTGGTATATGGAATAGGTAGAATTGAGATTTTGAAGTTCATATTTGTGTTTTGATGAGTTATTGATGTTTTGGTATATGGGATAGGTAGAATTGTGATTTTGAAGTTCATATTTGTGTTTCGATAAGTTATTCATTGATGTTTTGGTATATGGAATAGGTAGAATTGAGATTTTGAAGTTCATATTTGTGTTTTGATGAGTTATTGATATTTTGGTATATGGAATAGGTAGAATTGTGATTTTGAAGTTCATATTTGTGTTTTGATGAGTTATTCATTGATGTTTTGGTATATGGAATAGGTAGAATTGTGATTTTGAAGTTCATATTTGTGTTTCGATGAGTTATTGATGTTTTGGTAAATGGAATAGGTAGAAATTGTGTTTTGAAGTTCATATTTGTGTTTTGATGTGTTATTGATATTTTGGTATATGGAATAGGTAGAATTGTGATTTTGAAGTTCATATTTGTGTTTTGATGAGTTATATTATGTATTGTTATATGGAATAGGTAGAATTGTGATTTTGAAGTTCATATTTGTGTTTTGATGAGTTATTGATGTTTTGGTAAATGGAATAGATAGAAATTGTGTTTTGAAGTTCATATTTGTGTTTTGATGAGTTATTGATATTTTGGTATATGGAATAGGTAGAATTGTGATTTTGAAGTTCATATTTGTGTTTTGATTAGTTATATTATGTTTTGTTATATGGAATAGGTAGAATTGAGATTTTGAAGTTCATATTTGTGTTTTGATGAGTTATTGATGTTTTGGTATATGGAATAGGTAGAATTGTGATTTTGAAGTTCATATTTGTGTTTTGATGAGTTATTCTTTGATGTTTTGGTATATGGAATAGGTAGAATTGAGATTTTGAAGTTCATATTTGTGTTTTGATTAGTTATATTATGTTTTGTTATATGGAATAGGTAGAATTGAGATTTTGAAGTTCATATTTGTGTTTTGATGAGTTATTGATGTTTTGGTATATGGAATAGGTAGAATTGTGATTTTGAAGTTTATAATTGTGTTTTGATGAGTTATATTATGTTTTGTTATATGGAATAGGTAGAATTGAGATTTTGAAGTTCATATTTGTGTTTTGAGGAGTTATTGATGTTTTGGTATATGGGATAGGTAGAATTGTGATTTTGAAGTTCATATTTGTGTTTCGATGAGTTATTCATTGATTTTTGGTATATGGAATAGGTAGAATTGAGATTTTGAAATTCATATTTGTGTTTTGATGAGTTATTGATATTTAGGTATATGGAATAGGTAGAATTGTGATTTTGAAGTTCATATTTGTGTTTTGATTAGTTATATTATGTTTTGTTATATGGAATAGGTAGAATTGAGATTTTGAAGTTCATATTTGTGTTTTGATGAGTTATTGATGTTTTGGTATATGGAATAGGTAGAATTGTGATTTTGAAGTTCATATTTGTGTTTTGATGAGTTATATTATGTTTTGTTATATGGAATAGGTAGAATTGTGATTTTGAAGTTCATATTTGTGTTTTGATGAGTTATTCATTGATGTTTTGGTATATGGAATAGGTAGAATTGAGATTTTGAAGTTCATATTTGTCTTTTGATGAGTTATTGATGTTTTGGTATATGGGATAGGTAGAATTGTGATTTTGAAGTTCATATTTGTGTTTCGATGAGTTATTGATGTTTTGGTAAATGGAATAGGTAGAAATTGTGTTTTGAAGTTCATATTTGTGTTTTGATGTGTTATTGATATTTTGGTATATGGAATAGGTAGAATTGTGATTTTGAAGTTCATATTTGTGTTTTGATGAGTTATATTATGTATTGTTATATGGAATAGGTAGAATTGTGATTTTGAAGTTCATATTTGTGTTTTGATGAGTTATTGATGTTTTGGTAAATGGAATAGATAGAAATTGTGTTTTGAAGTTCATATTTGTGTTTTGATGAGTTATTGATATTTTGGTATATGGAATAGGTAGAATTGTGATTTTGAAGTTCATATTTGTGTTTTGATTAGTTATATTATGTTTTGTTATATGGAATAGGTAGAATTGAGATTTTGAAGTTCATATTTGTGTTTTGATGAGTTATTGATGTTTTGGTATATGGAATAGGTAGAATTGTGATTTTGAAGTTCATATTTTTTTTTGATGAGTTATTCATTGATGTTTTGGTATATGGAATAGGTAGAATTGAGATTTTGAAGTTCATATTTGTGTTTTGATGAGTTATTGATGTTTTGGTATATGGGATAGGTAGAATTGTGATTTTGAAGTTCATATTTGTGTTTCGATGAGTTATTCATTGATGTTTTGGTATATGGAATAGGTAGAATTGAGATTTTGAAGTTCATATTTGTGTTTTGATGAGTTATTGATATTTTGGTATATGGAATAGGTAGAATTGTGATTTTGAAGTTCATATTTGTGTTTTGATGAGTTATTCATTGATGTTTTGGTATATGGAATAGGTAGAATTGTGATTTTGAAGTTCATATTTGTGTTTTGATTAGTTATATTATGTTTTGTTATATGGAATAGGTACAATTGTGATTTTGAAGTTCATACTTGTGTTTTGATGAGTTATTCATTGATGTTTTGGTATATGGAATAGGTAGAATTGTGATTTTGAAGTTCATATTTGTGTTTTGATGAGTTATTCATTTATGTTTTGGTATATGGGAATAGGTAGAATTGAGATTTTGAAGTTCATATTTGTGTTTTGATGAGTTATTAATTGATGTTTTGGTATATGGAATAGGTAGAATTGTGATTTTGAAGTTCATATTTGTGTTTTGATGAGTTATTCATTGATGTTTTGGTATATGGAATAGGTAGAATTGTGATTTTGAAGTTCATATTTGTGTTTTGATTAGTTATATTATGTTTTGTTATATGGAATAGGTAGAATTGAGATTTTGAAGTTCATATTTGTGTTTTGATGAGTTATTAATTGATGTTTTGGTATATGGAATAGGTAGAATTTGTTTTTTGAAGTTCATATTTGTGTTTTGATGAGTTATTCATTGATGTTTTGGTATATGGAATAGGTAGAATTGTGATTTTGAAGTTCATATTTGTGTTTTGATGAGTTATTCATTTATGTTTTGGTATATGGGAATAGGTAGAATTGAGATTTTGAAGTTCATATTTGTGTTTTGATGAGTTATTAATTGATGTTTTGGTATATGGAATAGGTAGAATTGTGATTTTGAAGTTCATATTTGTGTTTTGATGAGTTATTCATTGATGTTTTGGTATATGGAATAGGTAGAATTGTGATTTTGAAGTTCATATTTGTGTTTTGATTAGTTATATTATGTTTTGTTATATGGAATAGGTAGAATTGAGATTTTGAAGTTCATATTTGTGTTTTGATGAGTTATTAATTGATGTTTTGGTATATGGAATAGGTAGAATTTGTTTTTTGAAGTTCATATTTGTGTTTTGATGAGTTATTCATTGATGTTTTGGTATATGGAATAAATAGAATTTGTTTTTTGAAGTTCATATTTGTGTTTTGATGAGTTATTCATTGATGTTTTGGTATATGGAATAGGTAGAATTGAGAATTTGAAGTTCATATTTGTGTTTTGATTAGTTATATTATGTTTTGTTATATGGAATAGGTAGAATTGTAATTTTGAAGTTCATATTTGTGTTTTGATGAGTTATTCATTGATGTTTTGGTATATGGAATAGGTAGAATTGTGATTTTGAAGTTCATATTTGTGTTTTGATGAGTTATTCATTTATGTTTTGGTATATGGGAATAGGTAGAATTGTGATTTTGAAGTTCATATTTGTTTTTTGATGAGTTATTCATTGATGTTTTGGTATATGGAATAGGTAGAATTGAGATTTTGAAGTTCATATTTGTGTTTTGATGAGTTATTGATGTTTTGGTATATGGGATAGGTAGAATTGTGATTTTGAAGTTCATATTTGTGTTTCGATGAGTTATTCATTGATGTTTTGGTATATGGAATAGGTAGAATTGAGATTTTGAAGTTCATATTTGTGTTTTGATGAGTTATTGATATTTTGGTATATGGAATAGGTAGAATTGTGATTTTGAAGTTCATATTTGTGTTTTGATTAGTTATATTATGTTTTGTTATATGGAATTGGTAGAATTGAGATTTTGAAGTTCATATTTGTGTTTTGATGAGTTATTGATGTTTTGGTATATGGAATAGGTAGAATTGTGATTTTGAAGTTCATATTTGTGTTTTGATGAGTTATTCATTGATGTTTTGGTATATGGAATAGGTAGAATTGAGATTTTGAAGTTCATATTTGTGTTTTGATGAGTTATTGATGTTTTGGTATATGGAATAGGTAGAATTGTGATTTTGAAGTTTATATTTGTGTTTTGATGAGTTATATTATGTTTTGTTATATGGAATAGGTAGAATTGAGATTTTGAAGTTCATATTTGTGTTTTGAGTAGTTATTGATGTTTTGGTATATGGGATAGGTTGAATTGTGATTTTGAAGTTCATATTTGTGTTTCGATGAGTTATTCATTGATTTTTGGTATATGGAATAGGTAGAATTGAGATTTTGAAGTTCATATTTGTGTTTTGATGAGTTATTGATATTTAGGTATATGGAATAGGTAGAATTGTGATTTTGAAGTTCATATTTGTGTTTTGATTAGTTATATTATGTTTTGTTATATGGGAATAGGTAGAATTGAGATTTTGAAGTTCATATTTGTGTTTTGACGAGTTATTGATGTTTTGGTATATGGAATAGGTAGAATTGTGATTTTGAAGTTCATATTTGTGTTTTGATGAGTTATATTATGTTTTGTTATATGGAATAGGTAGAATTGTGATTTTGAAGTTCATATTTGTGTTTTGATGAGTTATTCATTGATGTTTTGGTATATGGAATAGGTAGAATTGAGATTTTGAAGTTCATATTTGTCTTTTGATGAGTTATTGATGTTTTGGTATATGGGATAGGTAGAATTGTGATTTTGAAGTTCATATTTGTGTTTCGATGAGTTATTGATGTTTTGGTAAATGGAATAGGTAGAAATTGTGTTTTGAAGTTCATATTTGTGTTTTGATGAGTTATTGATATTTTGGTATATGGAATAGGTAGAATTGTGATTTTGAAGTTCATATTTGTGTTTTGATGAGTTATATTATGTATTGTTATATGGAATAGGTAGAATTGTGATTTTGAAGTTCATATTTGTGTTTTGATGAGTTATTGATGTTTTGGTAAATGGAATAGATAGAAATTGTGTTTTGAAGTTCATATTTGTGTTTTGATGAGTTATTGATATTTTGGTATATGGAATAGGTAGAATTGTGATTTTGAAGTTCATATTTGTGTTTTGATTAGTTATATTATGTTTTGTTATATGGAATAGGTAGAATTGAGATTTTGAAGTTCATATTTGTGTTTTGATGAGTTATTGATGTTTTGGTATATGGAATAGGTAGAATTGTGATTTTGAAGTTCATATTTGTTTTTTGATGAGTTATTCATTGATGTTTTGGTATATGGAATAGGTGGAATTGAGATTTTGAAGTTCATATTTGTGTTTTGATGAGTTATTGATGTTTTGGTATATGGGATAGGTAGAATTGTGATTTTGAAGTTCATATTTGTGTTTTGATGAGTTATTGATATTTTGGTATATGGAATAGGTAGAATTGTGATTTTGAAGTTCATATTTGTGTTTTGATTAGTTATATTATGTTTTGTTATATGGAATAGGTAGAATTGTGATTTTGAAGTTCATACTTGTGTTTTGATGAGTTATTCATTGATGTTTTGGTATATGGAATAGGTAGAATTGTGATTTTGAAGTTCATATTTGTGTTTTGATGAGTTATTCATTTATGTTTTGGTATATGGGAATAGGTAGAATTGAGATTTTGAAGTTCATATTTGTGTTTTGATGAGTTATTAATTGATGTTTTGGTATATGGAATAGGTAGAATTGTGATTTTGAAGTTCATATTTGTGTTTTGATGAGTTATTCATTGATGTTTTGGTATATGGAATAGGTAGAATTGTGATTTTGAAGTTCATATTTGTGTTTTGATCAGTTATATTATGTTTTGTTATATGGAATAGGTAGAATTGAGATTTTGAAGTTCATATTTGTGTTTTGATGAGTTATTAATTGATGTTTTGGTATATGGAATAGGTAGAATTTGTTTTTTGAAGTTCATATTTGTGTTTTGATGAGTTATTCATTGATGTTTTGGTATATGGAATAGGTAGAATTGAGATTTTGAAGTTCATATTTGTGTTTTGATTAGTTATATTATGTTTTGTTATATGGAATAGGTAGAATTGTGATTTTGAAGTTCATATTTGTGTTTTGATGAGTTATTCATTGATGTTTTGGTATATGGAATAGGTAGAATTGTGATTTTGAAGTTCATATTTGTGTTTTGATGAGTTATTCATTTATGTTTTGGTATATGGGAATAGGTAGAATTGTGATTTTGAAGTTCATATTTGTCTTTTGATGAGTTATTCATTGATGTTTTGGTATATGGAATAGGTAGAATTGAGATTTTGAAGTTCATATTTGTGTTTTGATGAGTTATTGATGTTTTGGTATATGGGATAGGTAGAATTGTGATTTTGAAGTTCATATTTGTGTTTCGATAAGTTATTCATTGATGTTTTGGTATATGGAATAGGTAGAATTGAGATTTTGAAGTTCATATTTGTGTTTTGATGAGTTATTGATATTTTGGTATATGGAATAGGTAGAATTGTGATTTTGAAGTTCATATTTGTGTTTTGATGAGTTATTCATTGATGTTTTGGTATATGGAATAGGTAGAATTGTGATTTTGAAGTTCATATTTGTGTTTCGATGAGTTATTGATGTTTTGGTAAATGGAATAGGTAGAAATTGTGTTTTGAAGTTCATATTTGTGTTTTGATGTGTTATTGATATTTTGGTATATGGAATAGGTAGAATTGTGATTTTGAAGTTCATATTTGTGTTTTGATGAGTTATATTATGTATTGTTATATGGAATAGGTAGAATTGTGATTTTGAAGTTCATATTTGTGTTTTGATGAGTTATTGATGTTTTGGTAAATGGAATAGATAGAAATTGTGTTTTGAAGTTCATATTTGTGTTTTGATGAGTTATTGATATTTTGGTATATGGAATAGGTAGAATTGTGATTTTGAAGTTCATATTTGTGTTTTGATTAGTTATATTATGTTTTGTTATATGGAATAGGTAGAATTGAGATTTTGAAGTTCATATTTGTGTTTTGATGAGTTATTGATGTTTTGGTATATGGAATAGGTAGAATTGTGATTTTGAAGTTCATATTTTTTTTTTGATGAGTTATTCATTGATGTTTTGGTATATGGAATAGGTAGAATTGAGATTTTGAAGTTCATATTTGTGTTTTGATGAGTTATTGATGTTTTGGTATATGGGATAGGTAGAATTGTGATTTTGAAGTTCATATTTGTGTTTCGATGAGTTATTCATTGATGTTTTGGTATATGGAATAGGTAGAATTGAGATTTTGAAGTTCATATTTGTGTTTTGATGAGTTATTGATATTTTGGTATATGGAATAGGTAGAATTGTGATTTTGAAGTTCATATTTGTGTTTTGATGAGTTATTCATTGATGTTTTGGTATATGGAATAGGTAGAATTGTGATTTTGAAGTTCATATTTGTGTTTTGATTAGTTATATTATGTTTTGTTATATGGAATAGGTAGAATTGTGATTTTGAAGTTCATACTTGTGTTTTGATGAGTTATTCATTGATGTTTTGGTATATGGAATAGGTAGAATTGTGATTTTGAAGTTCATATTTGTGTTTTGATGAGTTATTCATTTATGTTTTGGTATATGGGAATAGGTAGAATTGAGATTTTGAAGTTCATATTTGTGTTTTGATGAGTTATTAATTGATGTTTTGGTATATGGAATAGGTAGAATTGTGATTTTGAAGTTCATATTTGTGTTTTGATGAGTTATTCATTGATGTTTTGGTATATGGAATAGGTAGAATTGTGATTTTGAAGTTCATATTTGTGTTTTGATTAGTTATATTATGTTTTGTTATATGGAATAGGTAGAATTGAGATTTTGAAGTTCATATTTGTGTTTTGATGAGTTATTAATTGATGTTTTGGTATATGGAATAGGTAGAATTTGTTTTTTGAAGTTCATATTTGTGTTTTGATGAGTTATTCATTGATGTTTTGGTATATGGAATAGGTAGAATTGTGATTTTGAAGTTCATATTTGTGTTTTGATGAGTTATTCATTTATGTTTTGGTATATGGGAATAGGTAGAATTGAGATTTTGAAGTTCATATTTGTGTTTTGATGAGTTATTAATTGATGTTTTGGTATATGGAATAGGTAGAATTGTGATTTTGAAGTTCATATTTGTGTTTTGATGAGTTATTCATTGATGTTTTGGTATATGGAATAGGTAGAATTGTGATTTTGAAGTTCATATTTGTGTTTTGATTAGTTATATTATGTTTTGTTATATGGAATAGGTAGAATTGAGATTTTGAAGTTCATATTTGTGTTTTGATGAGTTATTAATTGATGTTTTGGTATATGGAATAGGTAGAATTTGTTTTTTGAAGTTCATATTTGTGTTTTGATGAGTTATTCATTGATGTTTTGGTATATGGAATAAATAGAATTTGTTTTTTGAAGTTCATATTTGTGTTTTGATGAGTTATTCATTGATGTTTTGGTATATGGAATAGGTAGAATTGAGAATTTGAAGTTCATATTTGTGTTTTGATTAGTTATATTATGTTTTGTTATATGGAATAGGTAGAATTGTAATTTTGAAGTTCATATTTGTGTTTTGATGAGTTATTCATTGATGTTTTGGTATATGGAATAGGTAGAATTGTGATTTTGAAGTTCATATTTGTGTTTTGATGAGTTATTCATTTATGTTTTGGTATATGGGAATAGGTAGAATTGTGATTTTGAAGTTCATATTTGTTTTTTGATGAGTTATTCATTGATGTTTTGGTATATGGAATAGGTAGAATTGAGATTTTGAAGTTCATATTTGTGTTTTGATGAGTTATTGATGTTTTGGTATATGGGATAGGTAGAATTGTGATTTTGAAGTTCATATTTGTGTTTCGATGAGTTATTCATTGATGTTTTGGTATATGGAATAGGTAGAATTGAGATTTTGAAGTTCATATTTGTGTTTTGATGAGTTATTGATATTTTGGTATATGGAATAGGTAGAATTGTGATTTTGAAGTTCATATTTGTGTTTTGATTAGTTATATTATGTTTTGTTATATGGAATTGGTAGAATTGAGATTTTGAAGTTCATATTTGTGTTTTGATGAGTTATTGATGTTTTGGTATATGGAATAGGTAGAATTGTGATTTTGAAGTTCATATTTGTGTTTTGATGAGTTATTCATTGATGTTTTGGTATATGGAATAGGTAGAATTGAGATTTTGAAGTTCATATTTGTGTTTTGATGAGTTATTGATGTTTTGGTATATGGAATAGGTAGAATTGTGATTTTGAAGTTTATATTTGTGTTTTGATGAGTTATATTATGTTTTGTTATATGGAATAGGTAGAATTGAGATTTTGAAGTTCATATTTGTGTTTTGAGGAGTTATTGATGTTTTGGTATATGGGATAGGTTGAATTGTGATTTTGAAGTTCATATTTGTGTTTCGATGAGTTATTCATTGATTTTTGGTATATGGAATAGGTAGAATTGAGATTTTGAAGTTCATATTTGTGTTTTGATGAGTTATTGATATTTAGGTATATGGAATAGGTAGAATTGTGATTTTGAAGTTCATATTTGTGTTTTGATTAGTTATATTATGTTTTGTTATATGGAATAGGTAGAATTGAGATTTTGAATTTCATATTTGTGTTTTGACGAGTTATTGATGTTTTGGTATATGGAATAGGTAGAATTGTGATTTTGAAGTTCATATTTGTGTTTTGATGAGTTATATTATGTTTTGTTATATGGAATAGGTAGAATTGTGATTTTGAAGTTCATATTTGTGTTTTGATGAGTTATTCATTGATGTTTTGGTATATGGAATAGGTAGAATTGAGATTTTGAAGTTCATATTTGTCTTTTGATGAGTTATTGGTGTTTTGGTATATGGGATAGGTAGAATTGTGATTTTGAAGTTCATATTTGTGTTTCGATGAGTTATTGATGTTTTGGTAAATGGAATAGGTAGAAATTGTGTTTTGAAGTTCATATTTGTGTTTTGATGAGTTATTGATATTTTGGTATATGGAATAGGTAGAATTGTGATTTTGAAGTTCATATTTGTGTTTTGATGAGTTATATTATGTATTGTTATATGGAATAGGTAGAATTGTGATTTTGAAGTTCATATTTGTGTTTTGATGAGTTATTGATGTTTTGGTAAATGGAATAGATAGAAATTGTGTTTTGAAGTTCATATTTGTGTTTTGATGAGTTATTGATATTTTGGTATATGGAATAGGTAGAATTGTGATTTTGAAGTTCATATTTGTGTTTTGATTAGTTATATTATGTTTTGTTATATGGAATAGGTAGAATTGAGATTTTGAAGTTCATATTTGTGTTTTGATGAGTTATTGATGTTTTGGTATATGGAATAGGTAGAATTGTGATTTTGAAGTTCATATTTGTTTTTTGATGAGTTATTCATTGATGTTTTGGTATATGGAATAGGTGGAATTGAGATTTTGAAGTTCATATTTGTGTTTTGATGAGTTATTGATGTTTTGGTATATGGGATAGGTAGAATTGTGATTTTGAAGTTCATATTTGTGTTTTGATGAGTTATTGATATTTTGGTATATGGAATAGGTAGAATTGTGATTTTGAAGTTCATATTTGTGTTTTGATTAGTTATATTATGTTTTGTTATATGGAATAGGTAGAATTGTGATTTTGAAGTTCATACTTGTGTTTTGATGAGTTATTCATTGATGTTTTGGTATATGGAATAGGTAGAATTGTGATTTTGAAGTTCATATTTGTGTTTTGATGAGTTATTCATTTATGTTTTGGTATATGGGAATAGGTAGAATTGAGATTTTGAAGTTCATATTTGTGTTTTGATGAGTTATTAATTGATGTTTTGGTATATGGAATAGGTAGAATTGTGATTTTGAAGTTCATATTTGTGTTTTGATGAGTTATTCATTGATGTTTTGGTATATGGAATAGGTAGAATTGTGATTTTGAAGTTCATATTTGTGTTTTGATCAGTTATATTATGTTTTGTTATATGGAATAGGTAGAATTGAGATTTTGAAGTTCATATTTGTGTTTTGATGAGTTATTAATTGATGTTTTGGTATATGGAATAGGTAGAATTTGTTTTTTGAAGTTCATATTTGTGTCTTGATGAGTTATTCATTGATGTTTTGGTATATGGAATAGGTAGAATTGAGATTTTGAAGTTCATATTTGTGTTTTGATTAGTTATATTATGTTTTGTTATATGGAATAGGTAGAATTGTGATTTTGAAGTTCATATTTGTGTTTTGATTAGTTATATTATGTTTTGTTATATGGAATAGGTAGAATTGTGATTTTGAAGTTCATACTTGTGTTTTGATGAGTTATTCATTGATGTTTTGGTATATGGAATAGGTAGAATTGTGATTTTGAAGTTCATATTTGTGTTTTGATGAGTTATTCATTTATGTTTTGGTATATGGGAATAGGTAGAATTGAGATTTTGAAGTTCATATTTGTGTTTTGATGAGTTATTAATTGATGTTTTGGTATATGGAATAGGTAGAATTTGTTTTTTGAAGTTCATATTTGTGTTTTGATGAGTTATTCATTGATGTTTTGGTATATGGAATAGGTAGAATTGAGATTTTGAAGTTCATATTTGTGTTTTGATTAGTTATATTATGTTTTGTTATATGGAATAGGTAGAATTGTGATTTTGAAGTTCATATTTGTGTTTTGATTAGTTATATTATGTTTTGTTATATGGAATAGGTAGAATTGTGATTTTGAAGTTCATATTTGTGTTTTGATTAGTTATATTATGTTTTGTTATATGGAATAGGTAGAATTGTGATTTTGAAGTTCATACTTGTGTTTTGATGAGTTATTCATTGATGTTTTGGTATATGGAATAGGTAGAATTGTGATTTTGAAGTTCATATTTGTGTTTTGATGAGTTATTCATTTATGTTTTGGTATATGGGAATAGGTAGAATTGAGATTTTGAAGTTCATATTTGTGTTTTGATGAGTTATTAATTGATGTTTTGGTATATGGAATAGGTAGAATTGTGATTTTGAAGTTCATATTTGTGTTTTGATGAGTTATTCATTGATGTTTTGGTATATGGAATAGGTAGAATTGTGATTTTGAAGTTCATATTTGTGTTTTGATGAGTTATTCATTGATGTTTTGGTATATGGAATAGGTAGAATTGTGATTTTGAAGTTCATATTTGTGTTTTGATCAGTTATATTATGTTTTGTTATATGGAATAGGTAGAATTGAGATTTTGAAGTTCATATTTGTGTTTTGATGAGTTATTAATTGATGTTTTGGTATATGGAATAGGTAGAATTTGTTTTTTGAAGTTCATATTTGTGTTTTGATGAGTTATTCATTGATGTTTTGGTATATGGAATAGGTAGAATTGAGATTTTGAAGTTCATATTTGTGTTTTGATTAGTTATATTATGTTTTGTTATATGGAATAGGTAGAATTGTGATTTTGAAGTTCATATTTGTGTTTTGATTAGTTATATTATGTTTTGTTATATGGAATAGGTAGAATTGTGATTTTGAAGTTCATACTTGTGTTTTGATGAGTTATTCATTGATGTTTTGGTATATGGAATAGGTAGAATTGTGATTTTGAAGTTCATATTTGTGTTTTGATGAGTTATTCATTTATGTTTTGGTATATGGAATAGGTAGAATTGTGATTTTGAAGTTCATATTTGTGTTTTGATTAGTTATATTATGTTTTGTTATATGGAATAGGTAGAATTGTGATTTTGAAGTTCATACTTGTGTTTTGATGAGTTATTCATTGATGTTTTGGTATATGGAATAGGTAGAATTGTGATTTTGAAGTTCATATTTGTGTTTTGATGAGTTATTCATTTATGTTTTGGTATATGGGAATAGGTAGAATTGAGATTTTGAAGTTCATATTTGTGTTTTGATGAGTTATTAATTGATGTTTTGGTATATGGAATAGGTAGAATTGTGATTTTGAAGTTCATATTTGTGTTTTGATGAGTTATTCATTGATGTTTTGGTATATGGAATAGGTAGAATTGTGATTTTGAAGTTCATATTTGTGTTTTGATTAGTTATATTATGTTTTGTTATATGGAATAGGTAGAATTGAGATTTTGAAGTTCATATTTGTGTTTTGATGAGTTATTAATTGATGTTTTGGTATATGGAATAGGTAGAATTTGTTTTTTGAAGTTCATATTTGTGTTTTGATGAGTTATTCGTTGATGTTTTGGTATATGGAATAGGTAGAATTGTGATTTTGAAGTTCATATTTGTGTTTTGATGAGTTATTCATTTATGTTTTGGTATATGGGAATAGGTAGAATTGAGATTTTGAAGTTCATATTTGTGTTTTGATGAGTTATTAATTGATGTTTTGGTATATGGAATAGGTAGAATTGTGATTTTGAAGTTCATATTTGTGTTTTGATGAGTTATTCATTGATGTTTTGGTATATGGAATAGGTAGAATTGTGATTTTGAAGTTCATATTTGTGTTTTGATTAGTTATATTATGTTTTGTTATATGGAATAGGTAGAATTGAGATTTTGAAGTTCATATTTGTGTTTTGATGAGTTATTAATTGATGTTTTGGTATATGGAATAGGTAGAATTTGTTTTTTGAAGTTTATATTTGTGTTTTGATGAGTTATTCATTGATGTTTTGGTATATGGAATAAATAGAATTTGTTTTTTGAAGTTCATATTTGTGTTTTGATGAGTTATTCATTGATGTTTTGGTATATGGAATAGGTAGAATTGAGAATTTGAAGTTCATATTTGTGTTTTGATTAGTTATATTATGTTTTGTTATATGGAATAGGTAGAATTGTAATTTTGAAGTTCATATTTGTGTTTTGATGAGTTATTCATTGATGTTTTGGTATATGGAATAGGTAGAATTGTGATTTTGAAGTTCATATTTGTGTTTTGAAGAGTTATTCATTTATGTTTTGGTATATGGGAATAGGTAGAATTGTGATTTTGAAGTTCATATTTGTGTTTTGATGAGTTATTCATTTATGTTTTGGTATATGGGAATAGGTAGAATTGAGATTTTGAAGTTCATATTTGTGTTTTGATGAGTTATTAATTGATGTTTTGGTATATGGAATAGGTAGAATTGTGATTTTGAAGTTCATATTTGTGTTTTGATGAGTTATTCATTGATGTTTTGGTATATGGAATAGGTAGAATTGTGATTTTGAAGTTCATATTTGTGTTTTGATTAGTTATATTATGTTTTGTTATATGGAATAGGTAGAATTGAGATTTTGAAGTTCATATTTGTGTTTTGATGAGTTATTCATTGATGTTTTGGTATATGGGAATAGGTAGAATTGTGATTTTGAAGTTCATATTTGTGTTTTGATGAGTTATTCATTGATGTTTTGGTATATGGAATAGGTAGAATTGAGAACTTGAAGTTCATATTTGTGTTTTGATTAGTTATATTATGTTTTGTTATATGGAATAGGTAGAATTGTAATTTTGAAGTTCATATTTGTGTTTTGATGAGTTATTCATTGATGTTTTGGTATATGGAATAGGTAGAATTGTGATTTTGAAGTTCATATTTGTGTTTTGATGAGTTATTCATTTATGTTTTGGTATATGGGAATAGGTAGAATTGTGATTTTGAAGTTCATATTTGTGTTTTGATGAGTTATTCATTTATGTTTTGGTATATGGGAATAGGTAGAATTGAGATTTTGAAGTTCATATTTGTGTTTTGATGAGTTATTAATTGATGTTTTGGTATATGGAATAGGTAGAATTGTGATTTTGAAGTTCATATTTGTGTTTTGATGAGTTATTCATTGATGTTTTGGTATATGGAATAGGTAGAATTGTGATTTTGAAGTTCATATTTGTGTTTTGATTAGTTATATTATGTTTTGTTATATGGAATAGGTAGAATTGAGATTTTGAAGTTCATATTTGTGTTTTGATGAGTTATTAATTGATGTTTTGGTATATGGAATAGGTAGAATTTGTTTTTTGAAGTTCATATTTGTGTTTTGATGAGTTATTCATTGATGTTTTGGTATATGGAATAAATAGAATTTGTTTTTTGAAGTTCATATTTGTGTTTTGATGAGTTATTCATTGATGTTTTGGTATATGGAATAGGTAGAATTGAGAATTTGAAGTTCATATTTGTGTTTTGATTAGTTATATTATGTTTTGTTATATGGAATAGGTAGAATTGTAATTTTGAAGTTCATATTTGTGTTTTGATGAGTTATTCATTGATGTTTTCGTATATGGAATAGGTAGAATTGAGATTTTGAAGTTCATATTTGTGTTTTGATGAGTTATTGATATTTTGGTATATGGAATAGGTAGAATTGTGATTTTGAAGTTCATATTTGTGTTTTGATGAGTTATTCATTGATGTTTTGGTATATGGAATAGGTAGAATTGTGATTTTGAAGTTCATATTTGTGTTTTGATTAGTTATATTATGTTTTGTTATATGGAATAGGTAGAATTGTGATTTTGAAGTTCATACTTGTGTTTTGATGAGTTATTCATTGATGTTTTGGTATATGGAATAGGTAGAATTGTGATTTTGAAGTTCATATTTGTGTTTTGATGAGTTATTCATTTATGTTTTGGTATATGGGAATAGGTAGAATTGAGATTTTGAAGTTCATATTTGTGTTTTGATGAGTTATTAATTGATGTTTTGGTATATGGAATAGGTAGAATTGTGATTTTGAAGTTCATATTTGTGTTTTGATGAGTTATTCATTGATGTTTTGGTATATGGAATAGGTAGAATTGTGATTTTGAAGTTCATATTTGTGTTTTGATTAGTTATATTATGTTTTGTTATATGGAATAGGTAGAATTGAGATTTTGAAGTTCATATTTGTGTTTTGATGAGTTATTAATTGATGTTTTGGTATATGGAATAGGTAGAATTTGTTTTTTGAAGTTCATATTTGTGTTTTGATGAGTTATTCATTGATGTTTTGGTATATGGAATAGGTAGAATTGTGATTTTGAAGTTCATATTTGTGTTTTGATGAGTTATTCATTTATGTTTTGGTATATGGGAATAGGTAGAATTGAGATTTTGAAGTTCATATTTGTGTTTTGATGAGTTATTAATTGATGTTTTGGTATATGGAATAGGTAGAATTGTGATTTTGAAGTTCATATTTGTGTTTTGATGAGTTATTCATTGATGTTTTGGTATATGGAATAGGTAGAATTGTGATTTTGAAGTTCATATTTGTGTTTTGATTAGTTATATTATGTTTTGTTATATGGAATAGGTAGAATTGAGATTTTGAAGTTCATATTTGTGTTTTGATGAGTTATTAATTGATGTTTTGGTATATGGAATAGGTAGAATTTGTTTTTTGAAGTTCATATTTGTGTTTTGATGAGTTATTCATTGATGTTTTGGTATATGGAATAAATAGAATTTGTTTTTTGAAGTTCATATTTGTGTTTTGATGAGTTATTCATTGATGTTTTGGTATATGGAATAGGTAGAATTGAGAATTTGAAGTTCATATTTGTGTTTTGATTAGTTATATTATGTTTTGTTATATGGAATAGGTAGAATTGTAATTTTGAAGTTCATATTTGTGTTTTGATGAGTTATTCATTGATGTTTTGGTATATGGAATAGGTAGAATTGTGATTTTGAAGTTCATATTTGTGTTTTGATGAGTTATTCATTTATGTTTTGGTATATGGGAATAGGTAGAATTGTGATTTTGAAGTTCATATTTGTTTTTTGATGAGTTATTCATTGATGTTTTGGTATATGGAATAGGTAGAATTGAGATTTTGAAGTTCATATTTGTGTTTTGATGAGTTATTGATGTTTTGGTATATGGGATAGGTAGAATTGTGATTTTGAAGTTCATATTTGTGTTTCGATGAGTTATTCATTGATGTTTTGGTATATGGAATAGGTAGAATTGAGATTTTGAAGTTCATATTTGTGTTTTGATGAGTTATTGATATTTTGGTATATGGAATAGGTAGAATTGTGATTTTGAAGTTCATATTTGTGTTTTGATTAGTTATATTATGTTTTGTTATATGGAATTGGTAGAATTGAGATTTTGAAGTTCATATTTGTGTTTTGACGAGTTATTGATGTTTTGGTATATGGAATAGGTAGAATTGTGATTTTGAAGTTCATATTTGTGTTTTGATGAGTTATTCATTGATGTTTTGGTATATGGAATAGGTAGAATTGAGATTTTGAAGTTCATATTTGTGTTTTGATGAGTTATTGATGTTTTGGTATATGGAATAGGTAGAATTGTGATTTTGAAGTTTATATTTGTGTTTTGATGAGTTATATTATGTTTTGTTATATGGAATAGGTAGAATTGAGATTTTGAAGTTCATATTTGTGTTTTGAGGAGTTATTGATGTTTTGGTATATGGGATAGGTTGAATTGTGATTTTGAAGTTCATATTTGTGTTTCGATGAGTTATTCATTGATTTTTGGTATATGGAATAGGTAGAATTGAGATTTTGAAGTTCATATTTGTGTTTTGATGAGTTATTGATATTTAGGTATATGGAATAGGTAGAATTGTGATTTTGAAGTTCATATTTGTGTTTTGATTAGTTATATTATGTTTTGTTATATGGAATAGGTAGAATTGAGATTTTGAAGTTCATATTTGTGTTTTGACGAGTTATTGATGTTTTGGTATATGGAATAGGTAGAATTGTGATTTTGAAGTTCATATTTGTGTTTTGATGAGTTATATTATGTTTTGTTATATGGAATAGGTAGAATTGTGATTTTGAAGTTCATATTTGTGTTTTGATGAGTTATTCATTGATGTTTTGGTATATGGAATAGGTAGAATTGAGATTTTGAAGTTCATATTTGTCTTTTGATGAGTTATTGGTGTTTTGGTATATGGGATAGGTAGAATTGTGATTTTGAAGTTCATATTTGTGTTTCGATGAGTTATTGATGTTTTGGTAAATGGAATAGGTAGAAATTGTGTTTTGAAGTTCATATTTGTGTTTTGATGAGTTATTGATATTTTGGTATATGGAATAGGTAGAATTGTGATTTTGAAGTTCATATTTGTGTTTTGATGAGTTATATTATGTATTGTTATATGGAATAGGTAGAATTGTGATTTTGAAGTTCATATTTGTGTTTTGATGAGTTATTGATGTTTTGGTAAATGGAATAGATAGAAATTGTGTTTTGAAGTTCATATTTGTGTTTTGATGAGTTATTGATATTTTGGTATATGGAATAGGTAGAATTGTGATTTTGAAGTTCATATTTGTGTTTTGATTAGTTATATTATGTTTTGTTATATGGAATAGGTAGAATTGAGATTTTGAAGTTCATATTTGTGTTTTGATGAGTTATTGATGTTTTGGTATATGGAATAGGTAGAATTGTGATTTTGAAGTTCATATTTGTTTTTTGATGAGTTATTCATTGATGTTTTGGTATATGGAATAGGTGGAATTGAGATTTTGAAGTTCATATTTGTGTTTTGATGAGTTATTGATGTTTTGGTATATGGGATAGGTAGAATTGTGATTTTGAAGTTCATATTTGTGTTTTGATGAGTTATTGATATTTTGGTATATGGAATAGGTAGAATTGTGATTTTGAAGTTCATATTTGTGTTTTGATTAGTTATATTATGTTTTGTTATATGGAATAGGTAGAATTGTGATTTTGAAGTTCATACTTGTGTTTTGATGAGTTATTCATTGATGTTTTGGTATATGGAATAGGTAGAATTGTGATTTTGAAGTTCATATTTGTGTTTTGATGAGTTATTCATTTATGTTTTGGTATATGGGAATAGGTAGAATTGAGATTTTGAAGTTCATATTTGTGTTTTGATGAGTTATTAATTGATGTTTTGGTATATGGAATAGGTAGAATTGTGATTTTGAAGTTCATATTTGTGTTTTGATGAGTTATTCATTGATGTTTTGGTATATGGAATAGGTAGAATTGAGATTTTGAAGTTCATATTTGTGTTTTGATGAGTTATTAATTGATGTTTTGGTATATGGAATAGGTAGAATTGTGATTTTGAAGTTCATATTTGTGTTTTGATGAGTTATTCATTGATGTTTTGGTATATGGAATAGGTAGAATTGTGATTTTGAAGTTCATATTTGTGTTTTGATTAGTTATATTATGTTTTGTTATATGGAATAGGTAGAATTGAGATTTTGAAGTTCATATTTGTGTTTTGATGAGTTATTAATTGATGTTTTGGTATATGGAATAGGTAGAATTTGTTTTTTGAAGTTCATATTTGTGTTTTGATGAGTTATTCATTGATGTTTTGGTATATGGAATAAATAGAATTTGTTTTTTGAAGTTCATATTTGTGTTTTGATGAGTTATTCATTGATGTTTTGGTATATGGAATAGGTAGAATTGAGAATTTGAAGTTCATATTTGTGTTTTGATTAGTTATATTATGTTTTGTTATATGGAATAGGTAGAATTGTAATTTTGAAGTTCATATTTGTGTTTTGATGAGTTATTCATTGATGTTTTGGTATATGGAATAGGTAGAATTGAGATTTTGAAGTTCATATTTGTGTTTTGATGAGTTATTGATATTTTGGTATATGGAATAGGTAGAATTGTGATTTTGAAGTTCATATTTGTGTTTTGATGAGTTATTCATTGATGTTTTGGTATATGGAATAGGTAGAATTGTGATTTTGAAGTTCATATTTGTGTTTTGATTAGTTATATTATGTTTTGTTATATGGAATAGGTAGAATTGTGATTTTGAAGTTCATACTTGTGTTTTGATGAGTTATTCATTGATGTTTTGGTATATGGAATAGGTAGAATTGTGATTTTGAAGTTCATATTTGTGTTTTGATGAGTTATTCATTTATGTTTTGGTATATGGGAATAGGTAGAATTGAGATTTTGAAGTTCATATTTGTGTTTTGATGAGTTATTAATTGATGTTTTGGTATATGGAATAGGTAGAATTGTGATTTTGAAGTTCATATTTGTGTTTTGATGAGTTATTCATTGATGTTTTGGTATATGGAATAGGTAGAATTGTGATTTTGAAGTTCATATTTGTGTTTTGATTAGTTATATTATGTTTTGTTATATGGAATAGGTAGAATTGAGATTTTGAAGTTCATATTTGTGTTTTGATGAGTTATTAATTGATGTTTTGGTATATGGAATAGGTAGAATTTGTTTTTTGAAGTTCATATTTGTGTTTTGATGAGTTATTCATTGATGTTTTGGTATATGGAATAGGTAGAATTGTGATTTTGAAGTTCATATTTGTGTTTTGATGAGTTATTCATTTATGTTTTGGTATATGGGAATAGGTAGAATTGAGATTTTGAAGTTCATATTTGTGTTTTGATGAGTTATTAATTGATGTTTTGGTATATGGAATAGGTAGAATTGTGATTTTGAAGTTCATATTTGTGTTTTGATGAGTTATTCATTGATGTTTTGGTATATGGAATAGGTAGAATTGTGATTTTGAAGTTCATATTTGTGTTTTGATTAGTTATATTATGTTTTGTTATATGGAATAGGTAGAATTGAGATTTTGAAGTTCATATTTGTGTTTTGATGAGTTATTAATTGATGTTTTGGTATATGGAATAGGTAGAATTTGTTTTTTGAAGTTCATATTTGTGTTTTGATGAGTTATTCATTGATGTTTTGGTATATGGAATAAATAGAATTTGTTTTTTGAAGTTCATATTTGTGTTTTGATGAGTTATTCATTGATGTTTTGGTATATGGAATAGGTAGAATTGAGAATTTGAAGTTCATATTTGTGTTTTGATTAGTTATATTATGTTTTGTTATATGGAATAGGTAGAATTGTAATTTTGAAGTTCATATTTGTGTTTTGATGAGTTATTCATTGATGTTTTGGTATATGGAATAGGTAGAATTGTGATTTTGAAGTTCATATTTGTGTTTTGATGAGTTATTCATTTATGTTTTGGTATATGGGAATAGGTAGAATTGTGATTTTGAAGTTCATATTTGTTTTTTGATGAGTTATTCATTGATGTTTTGGTATATGGAATAGGTAGAATTGAGATTTTGAAGTTCATATTTGTGTTTTGATGAGTTATTGATGTTTTGGTATATGGGATAGGTAGAATTGTGATTTTGAAGTTCATATTTGTGTTTCGATGAGTTATTCATTGATGTTTTGGTATATGGAATAGGTAGAATTGAGATTTTGAAGTTCATATTTGTGTTTTGATGAGTTATTGATATTTTGGTATATGGAATAGGTAGAATTGTGATTTTGAAGTTCATATTTGTGTTTTGATTAGTTATATTATGTTTTGTTATATGGAATTGGTAGAATTGAGATTTTGAAGTTCATATTTGTGTTTTGATGAGTTATTGATGTTTTGGTATATGGAATAGGTAGAATTGTGATTTTGAAGTTCATATTTGTGTTTTGATGAGTTATTCATTGATGTTTTGGTATATGGAATAGGTAGAATTGAGATTTTGAAGTTCATATTTGTGTTTTGATGAGTTATTGATGTTTTGGTATATGGAATAGGTAGAATTGTGATTTTGAAGTTTATATTTGTGTTTTGATGAGTTATATTATGTTTTGTTATATGGAATAGGTAGAATTGAGATTTTGAAGTTCATATTTGTGTTTTGAGGAGTTATTGATGTTTTGGTATATGGGATAGGTTGAATTGTGATTTTGAAGTTCATATTTGTGTTTCGATGAGTTATTCATTGATTTTTGGTATATGGAATAGGTAGAATTGAGATTTTGAAGTTCATATTTGTGTTTTGATGAGTTATTGATATTTAGGTATATGGAATAGGTAGAATTGTGATTTTGAAGTTCATATTTGTGTTTTGATTAGTTATATTATGTTTTGTTATATGGAATAGGTAGAATTGAGATTTTGAAGTTCATATTTGTGTTTTGACGAGTTATTGATGTTTTGGTATATGGAATAGGTAGAATTGTGATTTTGAAGTTCATATTTGTGTTTTGATGAGTTATATTATGTTTTGTTATATGGAATAGGTAGAATTGTGATTTTGAAGTTCATATTTGTGTTTTGATGAGTTATTCATTGATGTTTTGGTATATGGAATAGGTAGAATTGAGATTTTGAAGTTCATATTTGTCTTTGGATGAGTTATTGGTGTTTTGGTATATGGGATAGGTAGAATTGTGATTTTGAAGTTCATATTTGTGTTTCGATGAGTTATTGATGTTTTGGTAAATGGAATAGGTAGAAATTGTGTTTTGAAGTTCATATTTGTGTTTTGATGAGTTATTGATATTTTGGTATATGGAATAGGTAGAATTGTGATTTTGAAGTTCATATTTGTGTTTTGATGAGTTATATTATGTATTGTTATATGGAATAGGTAGAATTGTGATTTTGAAGTTCATATTTGTGTTTTGATGAGTTATTGATGTTTTGGTAAATGGAATAGATAGAAATTGTGTTTTGAAGTTCATATTTGTGTTTTGATGAGTTATTGATATTTTGGTATATGGAATAGGTAGAATTGTGATTTTGAAGTTCATATTTGTGTTTTGATTAGTTATATTATGTTTTGTTATATGGAATAGGTAGAATTGAGATTTTGAAGTTCATATTTGTGTTTTGATGAGTTATTGATGTTTTGGTATATGGAATAGGTAGAATTGTGATTTTGAAGTTCATATTTGTTTTTTGATGAGTTATTCATTGATGTTTTGGTATATGGAATAGGTGGAATTGAGATTTTGAAGTTCATATTTGTGTTTTGATGAGTTATTGATGTTTTGGTATATGGGATAGGTAGAATTGTGATTTTGAAGTTCATATTTGTGTTTTGATGAGTTATTGATATTTTGGTATATGGAATAGGTAGAATTGTGATTTTGAAGTTCATATTTGTGTTTTGATTAGTTATATTATGTTTTGTTATATGGAATAGGTAGAATTGTGATTTTGAAGTTCATACTTGTGTTTTGATGAGTTATTCATTGATGTTTTGGTATATGGAATAGGTAGAATTGTGATTTTGAAGTTCATATTTGTGTTTTGATGAGTTATTCATTTATGTTTTGGTATATGGGAATAGGTAGAATTGAGATTTTGAAGTTCATATTTGTGTTTTGATGAGTTATTAATTGATGTTTTGGTATATGGAATAGGTAGAATTGTGATTTTGAAGTTCATATTTGTGTTTTGATGAGTTATTCATTGATGTTTTGGTATATGGAATAGGTAGAATTGTGATTTTGAAGTTCATATTTGTGTTTTGATCAGTTATATTATGTTTTGTTATATGGAATAGGTAGAATTGAGATTTTGAAGTTCATATTTGTGTTTTGATGAGTTATTAATTGATGTTTTGGTATATGGAATAGGTAGAATTTGTTTTTTGAAGTTCATATTTGTGTTTTGATGAGTTATTCATTGATGTTTTGGTATATGGAATAGGTAGAATTGAGATTTTGAAGTTCATATTTGTGTTTTGATTAGTTATATTATGTTTTGTTATATGGAATAGGTAGAATTGTGATTTTGAAGTTCATATTTGTGTTTTGATGAGTTATTCATTGATGTTTTGGTATATGGAATAGGTAGAATTGTGATTTTGAAGTTCATATTTGTGTTTTGATGAGTTATTCATTTATGTTTTGGTATATGGGAATAGGTAGAATTGTGATTTTGAAGTTCATATTTGTCTTTTGATGAGTTATTCATTGATGTTTTGGTATATGGAATAGGTAGAATTGAGATTTTGAAGTTCATATTTGTGTTTTGATGAGTTATTGATGTTTTGGTATATGGGATAGGTAGAATTGTGATTTTGAAGTTCATATTTGTGTTTCGATAAGTTATTCATTGATGTTTTGGTATATGGAATAGGTAGAATTGAGATTTTGAAGTTCATATTTGTGTTTTGATGAGTTATTGATATTTTGGTATATGGAATAGGTAGAATTGTGATTTTGAAGTTCATATTTGTGTTTTGATGAGTTATTCATTGATGTTTTGGTATATGGAATAGGTAGAATTGTGATTTTGAAGTTCATATTTGTGTTTTGATTAGTTATATTATGTTTTGTTATATGGAATAGGTAGAATTGTGATTTTGAAGTTCATACTTGTGTTTTGATGAGTTATTCATTGATGCTTTGGTATATGGAATAGGTAGAATTGTGATTTTGAAGTTCATATTTGTGTTTTGATGAGTTATTCATTTATGTTTTGGTATATGGGAATAGGTAGAATTGAGATTTTGAAGTTCATATTTGTGTTTTGATGAGTTATTAATTGATGTTTTGGTATATGGAATAGGTAGAATTGTGATTTTGAAGTTCATATTTGTGTTTTGATGAGTTATTCATTGATGTTTTGGTATATGGAATAGGTAGAATTGTGATTTTGAAGTTCATATTTGTGTTTTGATTAGTTATATTATGTTTTGTTATATGGAATAGGTAGAATTGAGATTTTGAAGTTCATATTTGTGTTTTGATGAGTTATTAATTGATGTTTTGGTATATGGAATAGGTAGAATTTGTTTTTTGAAGTTCATATTTGTGTTTTGATGAGTTATTCGTTGATGTTTTGGTATATGGAATAGGTAGAATTGTGATTTTGAAGTTCATATTTGTGTTTTGATGAGTTATTCATTTATGTTTTGGTATATGGGAATAGGTAGAATTGAGATTTTGAAGTTCATATTTGTGTTTTGATGAGTTATTAATTGATGTTTTGGTATATGGAATAGGTAGAATTGTGATTTTGAAGTTCATATTTGTGTTTTGATGAGTTATTCATTGATGTTTTGGTATATGGAATAGGTAGAATTGTGATTTTGAAGTTCATATTTGTGTTTTGATTAGTTATATTATGTTTTGTTATATGGAATAGGTAGAATTGAGATTTTGAAGTTCATATTTGTGTTTTGATGAGTTATTAATTGATGTTTTGGTATATGGAATAGGTAGAATTTGTTTTTTGAAGTTCATATTTGTGTTTTGATGAGTTATTCATTGATGTTTTGGTATATGGAATAAATAGAATTTGTTTTTTGAAGTTCATATTTGTGTTTTGATGAGTTATTCATTGATGTTTCGGTATATGGAATAGGTAGAATTGAGAATTTGAAGTTCATATTTGTGTTTTGATTAGTTATATTATGTTTTGTTATATGGAATAGGTAGAATTGTAATTTTGAAGTTCATATTTGTGTTTTGATGAGTTATTCATTGATGTTTTGGTATATGGAATAGGTAGAATTGTGATTTTGAAGTTCATATTTGTGTTTTGATGAGTTATTCATTTATGTTTTGGTATATGGGAATAGGTAGAATTGTGATTTTGAAGTTCATATTTGTTTTTTGATGAGTTATTCATTGATGTTTTGGTATATGGAAAAGGTAGAATTGAGATTTTGAAGTTCATATTTGTGTTTTGATGAGTTATTGATGTTTTGGTATATGGGATAGGTAGAATTGTGATTTTGAAGTTCATATTTGTGTTTCGATGAGTTATTCATTGATGTTTTGGTATATGGAATAGGTAGAATTGAGATTTTGAAGTTCATATTTGTGTTTTGATGAGTTATTGATATTTTGGTATTTGGAATAGGTAGAATTGTGATTTTGAAGTTCATATTTGTGTTTTGATTAGTTATATTATGTTTTGTTATATGGAATAGGTAGAATTGAGATTTTGAAGTTCATATTTGTGTTTTGATGAGTTATTGATGTTTTGGTATATGGAATAGGTAGAATTGTGATTTTGAAGTTCATATTTGTGTTTTGATGAGTTATTCATTGATGTTTTGGTATATGGAATAGGTAGAATTGAGATTTTGAAGTTCATATTTGTGTTTTGATGAGTTATTGATGTTTTGGTATATGGAATAGGTAGAATTGTGATTTTGAAGTTTATATTTGTGTTTTGATGAGTTATATTATGTTTTGTTATATGGAATAGGTAGAATTGAGATTTTGAAGTTCATATTTGTGTTTTGAGGAGTTATTGATGTTTTGGTATATGGGATAAGTAGAATTGTGATTTTGAAGTTCATATTTGTGTTTCGATGAGTTATTCATTGATTTTTGGTATATGGAATAGGTAGAATTGAGATTTTGAAGTTCATATTTGTGTTTTGATGAGTTATTGATATTTAGGTATATGGAATAGGTAGAATTGTGATTTTGAAGTTCATATTTGTGTTTTGATGAGTTATTGATGTTTTGGTATATGGAATAGGTAGAATTGTGATTTTGAAGTTCATATTTGTTTTTTGATGAGTTATTCATTGATGTTTTGGTATATGGAATAGGTGGAATTGAGATTTTGAAGTTCATATTTGTGTTTTGATGAGTTATTGATGTTTTGGTATATGGGATAGGTAGAATTGTGATTTTGAAGTTCATATTTGTGTTTTGATGAGTTATTGATATTTTGGTATATGGAATAGGTAGAATTGTGATTTTGAAGTTCATATTTGTGTTTTGATTAGTTATATTATGTTTTGTTATATGGAATAGGTAGAATTGTGATTTTGAAGTTCATACTTGTGTTTTGATGAGTTATTCATTGATGTTTTGGTATATGGAATAGGTAGAATTGTGATTTTGAAGTTCATATTTGTGTTTTGATGAGTTATTCATTTATGTTTTGGTATATGGGAATAGGTAGAATTGAGATTTTGAAGTTCATATTTGTGTTTTGATGAGTTATTAATTGATGTTTTGGTATATGGAATAGGTAGAATTGTGATTTTGAAGTTCATATTTGTGTTTTGATGAGTTATTCATTGATGTTTTGGTATATGGAATAGGTAGAATTGTGATTTTGAAGTTCATATTTGTGTTTTGATTAGTTATATTATGTTTTGTTATATGGAATAGGTAGAATTGAGATTTTGAAGTTCATATTTGTGTTTTGATGAGTTATTAATTGATGTTTTGGTATATGGAATAGGTAGAATTGTGATTTTGAAGTTCATATTTGTGTTTTGATGAGTTATTCATTGATGTTTTGGTATTTGGAATAGGTAGAATTGTGATTTTGAAGTTCATATTTGTGTTTTGATTAGTTATATTATGTTTTGTTATATGGAATAGGTAGAATTGAGATTTTGAAGTTCATATTTGTGTTTTGATGAGTTATTGATGTTTTGGTATATGGAATAGGTAGAATTGTGATTTTGAAGTTCATATTTGTGTTTTGATGAGTTATTCATTGATGTTTTGGTATATGGAATAGGTAGAATTGAGATTTTGAAGTTCATATTTGTCTTTTGATGAGTTATTGGTGTTTTGGTATATGGGATAGGTAGAATTGTGATTTTGAAGTTCATATTTGTGTTTCGATGAGTTATTGATGTTTTGGTAAATGGAATAGGTAGAAATTGTGTTTTGAAGTTCATATTTGTGTTTTGATGAGTTATTGATATTTTGGTATATGGAATAGGTAGAATTGTGATTTTGAAGTTCATATTTGTGTTTTGATGAGTTATATTATGTATTGTTATATGGAATAGGTAGAATTGTGATTTTGAAGTTCATATTTGTGTTTTGATGAGTTATTGATGTTTTGGTAAATGGAATAGATAGAAATTGTGTTTTGAAGTTCATATTTGTGTTTTGATGAGTTATTGATATTTTGGTATATGGAATAGGTAGAATTGTGATTTTGAAGTTCATATTTGTGTTTTGATTAGTTATATTATGTTTTGTTATATGGAATAGGTAGAATTGAGATTTTGAAGTTCATATTTGTGTTTTGATGAGTTATTGATGTTTTGGTATATGGAATAGGTAGAATTGTGATTTTGAAGTTCATATTTGTTTTTTGATGAGTTATTCATTGATGTTTTGGTATATGGAATAGGTGGAATTGAGATTTTGAAGTTCATATTTGTGTTTTGATGAGTTATTGATGTTTTGGTATATGGGATAGGTAGAATTGTGATTTTGAAGTTCATATTTGTGTTTTGATGAGTTATTGATATTTTGGTATATGGAATAGGTAGAATTGTGATTTTGAAGTTCATATTTGTGTTTTGATTAGTTATATTATGTTTTGTTATATGGAATAGGTAGAATTGTGATTTTGAAGTTCATACTTGTGTTTTGATGAGTTATTCATTGATGTTTTGGTATATGGAATAGGTAGAATTGTGATTTTGAAGTTCATATTTGTGTTTTGATGAGTTATTCATTTATGTTTTGGTATATGGGAATAGGTAGAATTGAGATTTTGAAGTTCATATTTGTGTTTTGATGAGTTATTAATTGATGTTTTGGTATATGGAATAGGTAGAATTGTGATTTTGAAGTTCATATTTGTGTTTTGATGAGTTATTCATTGATGTTTTGGTATATGGAATAGGTAGAATTGAGATTTTGAAGTTCATATTTGTGTTTTGATGAGTTATTAATTGATGTTTTGGTATATGGAATAGGTAGAATTGTGATTTTGAAGTTCATATTTGTGTTTTGATGAGTTATTCATTGATGTTTTGGTATATGGAATAGGTAGAATTGTGATTTTGAAGTTCATATTTGTGTTTTGATTAGTTATATTATGTTTTGTTATATGGAATAGGTAGAATTGAGATTTTGAAGTTCATATTTGTGTTTTGATGAGTTATTAATTGATGTTTTGGTATATGGAATAGGTAGAATTTGTTTTTTGAAGTTCATATTTGTGTTTTGATGAGTTATTCATTGATGTTTTGGTATATGGAATAAATAGAATTTGTTTTTTGAAGTTCATATTTGTGTTTTGATGAGTTATTCATTGATGTTTTGGTATATGGAATAGGTAGAATTGAGAATTTGAAGTTCATATTTGTGTTTTGATTAGTTATATTATGTTTTGTTATATGGAATAGGTAGAATTGTAATTTTGAAGTTCATATTTGTGTTTTGATGAGTTATTCATTGATGTTTTGGTATATGGAATAGGTAGAATTGAGATTTTGAAGTTCATATTTGTGTTTTGATGAGTTATTGATATTTTGGTATATGGAATAGGTAGAATTGTGATTTTGAAGTTCATATTTGTGTTTTGATGAGTTATTCATTGATGTTTTGGTATATGGAATAGGTAGAATTGTGATTTTGAAGTTCATATTTGTGTTTTGATTAGTTATATTATGTTTTGTTATATGGAATAGGTAGAATTGTGATTTTGAAGTTCATACTTGTGTTTTGATGAGTTATTCATTGATGTTTTGGTATATGGAATAGGTAGAATTGTGATTTTGAAGTTCATATTTGTGTTTTGATGAGTTATTCATTTATGTTTTGGTATATGGGAATAGGTAGAATTGAGATTTTGAAGTTCATATTTGTGTTTTGATGAGTTATTAATTGATGTTTTGGTATATGGAATAGGTAGAATTGTGATTTTGAAGTTCATATTTGTGTTTTGATGAGTTATTCATTGATGTTTTGGTATATGGAATAGGTAGAATTGTGATTTTGAAGTTCATATTTGTGTTTTGATTAGTTATATTATGTTTTGTTATATGGAATAGGTAGAATTGAGATTTTGAAGTTCATATTTGTGTTTTGATGAGTTATTAATTGATGTTTTGGTATATGGAATAGGTAGAATTTGTTTTTTGAAGTTCATATTTGTGTTTTGATGAGTTATTCATTGATGTTTTGGTATATGGAATAGGTAGAATTGTGATTTTGAAGTTCATATTTGTGTTTTGATGAGTTATTCATTTATGTTTTGGTATATGGGAATAGGTAGAATTGAGATTTTGAAGTTCATATTTGTGTTTTGATGAGTTATTAATTGATGTTTTGGTATATGGAATAGGTAGAATTGTGATTTTGAAGTTCATATTTGTGTTTTGATGAGTTATTCATTGATGTTTTGGTATATGGAATAGGTAGAATTGTGATTTTGAAGTTCATATTTGTGTTTTGATTAGTTATATTATGTTTTGTTATATGGAATAGGTAGAATTGAGATTTTGAAGTTCATATTTGTGTTTTGATGAGTTATTAATTGATGTTTTGGTATATGGAATAGGTAGAATTTGTTTTTTGAAGTTCATATTTGTGTTTTGATGAGTTATTCATTGATGTTTTGGTATATGGAATAAATAGAATTTGTTTTTTGAAGTTCATATTTGTGTTTTGATGAGTTATTCATTGATGTTTTGGTATATGGAATAGGTAGAATTGAGAATTTGAAGTTCATATTTGTGTTTTGATTAGTTATATTATGTTTTGTTATATGGAATAGGTAGAATTGTAATTTTGAAGTTCATATTTGTGTTTTGATGAGTTATTCATTGATGTTTTGGTATATGGAATAGGTAGAATTGTGATTTTGAAGTTCATATTTGTGTTTTGATGAGTTATTCATTTATGTTTTGGTATATGGGAATAGGTAGAATTGTGATTTTGAAGTTCATATTTATTTTTTGATGAGTTATTCATTGATGTTTTGGTATATGGAATAGGTAGAATTGAGATTTTGAAGTTCATATTTGTGTTTTGATGAGTTATTGATGTTTTGGTATATGGGATAGGTAGAATTGTGATTTTGAAGTTCATATTTGTGTTTCGATGAGTTATTCATTGATGTTTTGGTATATGGAATAGGTAGAATTGAGATTTTGAAGTTCATATTTGTGTTTTGATGAGTTATTGATATTTTGGTATATGGAATAGGTAGAATTGTGATTTTGAAGTTCATATTTGTGTTTTGATGAGTTATTCATTGATGTTTTGGTATATGGGAATAGGTAGAATTGTGATTTTGAAGTTTATATTTGTGTTTTGATGAGTTATATTATGTTTTGTTATATGGAATAGGTAGAATTGAGATTTTGAAGTTCATATTTGTGTTTTGAGGAGTTATTGATGTTTTGGTATATGGGATAGGTTGAATTGTGATTTTGAAGTTCATATTTGTGTTTCGATGAGTTATTCATTGATTTTTGGTATATGGAATAGGTAGAATTGAGATTTTGAAGTTCATATTTGTGTTTTGATGAGTTATTGATATTTAGGTATATGGAATAGGTAGAATTGTGATTTTGAAGTTCATATTTGTGTTTTGATTAGTTATATTATGTTTTGTTATATGGAATAGGTAGAATTGAGATTTTGAAGTTCATATTTGTGTTTTGACGAGTTATTGATGTTTTGGTATATGGAATAGGTAGAATTGTGATTTTGAAGTTCATATTTGTGTTTTGATGAGTTATATTATGTTTTGTTATATGGAATAGGTAGAATTGTGATTTTGAAGTTCATATTTGTGTTTTGATGAGTTATTCATTGATGTTTTGGTATATGGAATAGGTAGAATTGAGATTTTGAAGTTCATATTTGTCTTTTGATGAGTTATTGGTGTTTTGGTATATGGGATAGGTAGAATTGTGATTTTGAAGTTCATATTTGTGTTTCGATGAGTTATTGATGTTTTGGTAAATGGAATAGGTAGAAATTGTGTTTTGAAGTTCATATTTGTGTTTTGATGAGTTATTGATATTTTGGTATATGGAATAGGTAGAATTGTGATTTTGAAGTTCATATTTGTGTTTTGATGAGTTATATTATGTATTGTTATATGGAATAGGTAGAATTGTGATTTTGAAGTTCATATTTGTGTTTTGATGAGTTATTGATGTTTTGGTAAATGGAATAGATAGAAATTGTGTTTTGAAGTTCATATTTGTGTTTTGATGAGTTATTGATATTTTGGTATATGGAATAGGTAGAATTGTGATTTTGAAGTTCATATTTGTGTTTTGATTAGTTATATTATGTTTTGTTATATGGAATAGGTAGAATTGAGATTTTGAAGTTCATATTTGTGTTTTGATGAGTTATTGATGTTTTGGTATATGGAATAGGTAGAATTGTGATTTTGAAGTTCATATTTGTTTTTTGATGAGTTATTCATTGATGTTTTGGTATATGGAATAGGTGGAATTGAGATTTTGAAGTTCATATTTGTGTTTTGATGAGTTATTGATGTTTTGGTATATGGGATAGGTAGAATTGTGATTTTGAAGTTCATATTTGTGTTTTGATGAGTTATTGATATTTTGGTATATGGAATAGGTAGAATTGTGATTTTGAAGTTCATATTTGTGTTTTGATTAGTTATATTATGTTTTGTTATATGGAATAGGTAGAATTGTGATTTTGAAGTTCATACTTGTGTTTTGATGAGTTATTCATTGATGTTTTGGTATATGGAATAGGTAGAATTGTGATTTTGAAGTTCATATTTGTGTTTTGATGAGTTATTCATTTATGTTTTGGTATATGGGAATAGGTAGAATTGAGATTTTGAAGTTCATATTTGTGTTTTGATGAGTTATTAATTGATGTTTTGGTATATGGAATAGGTAGAATTGTGATTTTGAAGTTCATATTTGTGTTTTGATGAGTTATTCATTGATGTTTTGGTATATGGAATAGGTAGAATTGTGATTTTGAAGTTCATATTTGTGTTTTGATCAGTTATATTATGTTTTGTTATATGGAATAGGTAGAATTGAGATTTTGAAGTTCATATTTGTGTTTTGATGAGTTATTAATTGATGTTTTGGTATATGGAATAGGTAGAATTTGTTTTTTGAAGTTCATATTTGTGTTTTGATGAGTTATTCATTGATGTTTTGGTATATGGAATAGGTAGAATTGAGATTTTGAAGTTCATATTTGTGTTTTGATTAGTTATATTATGTTTTGTTATATGGAATAGGTAGAATTGTGATTTTGAAGTTCATATTTGTGTTTTGATGAGTTATTCATTGATGTTTTGGTATATGGAATAGGTAGAATTGTGATTTTGAAGTTCATATTTGTGTTTTGATGAGTTATTCATTTATGTTTTGGTATATGGGAATAGGTAGAATTGTGATTTTGAAGTTCATATTTGTCTTTTGATGAGTTATTCATTGATGTTTTGGTATATGGAATAGGTAGAATTGAGATTTTGAAGTTCATATTTGTGTTTTGATGAGTTATTGATGTTTTGGTATATGGGATAGGTAGAATTGTGATTTTGAAGTTCATATTTGTGTTTCGATAAGTTATTCATTGATGTTTTGGTATATGGAATAGGTAGAATTGAGATTTTGAAGTTCATATTTGTGTTTTGATGAGTTATTGATATTTTGGTATATGGAATAGGTAGAATTGTGATTTTGAAGTTCATATTTGTGTTTTGATGAGTTATTCATTGATGTTTTGGTATATGGAATAGGTAGAATTGTGATTTTGAAGTTCATATTTGTGTTTTGATTAGTTATATTATGTTTTGTTATATGGAATAGGTAGAATTGTGATTTTGAAGTTCATACTTGTGTTTTGATGAGTTATTCATTGATGCTTTGGTATATGGAATAGGTAGAATTGTGATTTTGAAGTTCATATTTGTGTTTTGATGAGTTATTCATTTATGTTTTGGTATATGGGAATAGGTAGAATTGAGATTTTGAAGTTCATATTTGTGTTTTGATGAGTTATTAATTGATGTTTTGGTATATGGAATAGGTAGAATTGTGATTTTGAAGTTCATATTTGTGTTTTGATGAGTTATTCATTGATGTTTTGGTATATGGAATAGGTAGAATTGTGATTTTGAAGTTCATATTTGTGTTTTGATTAGTTATATTATGTTTTGTTATATGGAATAGGTAGAATTGAGATTTTGAAGTTCATATTTGTGTTTTGATGAGTTATTAATTGATGTTTTGGTATATGGAATAGGTAGAATTTGTTTTTTGAAGTTCATATTTGTGTTTTGATGAGTTATTCGTTGATGTTTTGGTATATGGAATAGGTAGAATTGTGATTTTGAAGTTCATATTTGTGTTTTGATGAGTTATTCATTTATGTTTTGGTATATGGGAATAGGTAGAATTGAGATTTTGAAGTTCATATTTGTGTTTTGATGAGTTATTAATTGATGTTTTGGTATATGGAATAGGTAGAATTGTGATTTTGAAGTTCATATTTGTGTTTTGATGAGTTATTCATTGATGTTTTGGTATATGGAATAGGTAGAATTGTGATTTTGAAGTTCATATTTGTGTTTTGATTAGTTATATTATGTTTTGTTATATGGAATAGGTAGAATTGAGATTTTGAAGTTCATATTTGTGTTTTGATGAGTTATTAATTGATGTTTTGGTATATGGAATAGGTAGAATTTGTTTTTTGAAGTTCATATTTGTGTTTTGATGAGTTATTCATTGATGTTTTGGTATATGGAATAAATAGAATTTGTTTTTTGAAGTTCATATTTGTGTTTTGATGAGTTATTCATTGATGTTTCGGTATATGGAATAGGTAGAATTGAGAATTTGAAGTTCATATTTGTGTTTTGATTAGTTATATTATGTTTTGTTATATGGAATAGGTAGAATTGTAATTTTGAAGTTCATATTTGTGTTTTGATGAGTTATTCATTGATGTTTTGGTATATGGAATAGGTAGAATTGTGATTTTGAAGTTCATATTTGTGTTTTGATGAGTTATTCATTTATGTTTTGGTATATGGGAATAGGTAGAATTGTGATTTTGAAGTTCATATTTGTTTTTTGATGAGTTATTCATTGATGTTTTGGTATATGGAAAAGGTAGAATTGAGATTTTGAAGTTCATATTTGTGTTTTGATGAGTTATTGATGTTTTGGTATATGGGATAGGTAGAATTGTGATTTTGAAGTTCATATTTGTGTTTCGATGAGTTATTCATTGATGTTTTGGTATATGGAATAGGTAGAATTGAGATTTTGAAGTTCATATTTGTGTTTTGATGAGTTATTGATATTTTGGTATTTGGAATAGGTAGAATTGTGATTTTGAAGTTCATATTTGTGTTTTGATTAGTTATATTATGTTTTGTTATATGGAATAGGTAGAATTGAGATTTTGAAGTTCATATTTGTGTTTTGATGAGTTATTGATGTTTTGGTATATGGAATAGGTAGAATTGTGATTTTGAAGTTCATATTTGTGTTTTGATGAGTTATTCATTGATGTTTTGGTATATGGAATAGGTAGAATTGAGATTTTGAAGTTCATATTTGTGTTTTGATGAGTTATTGATGTTTTGGTATATGGAATAGGTAGAATTGTGATTTTGAAGTTTATATTTGTGTTTTGATGAGTTATATTATGTTTTGTTATATGGAATAGGTAGAATTGAGATTTTGAAGTTCATATTTGTGTTTTGAGGAGTTATTGATGTTTTGGTATATGGGATAAGTAGAATTGTGATTTTGAAGTTCATATTTGTGTTTCGATGAGTTATTCATTGATTTTTGGTATATGGAATAGGTAGAATTGAGATTTTGAAGTTCATATTTGTGTTTTGATGAGTTATTGATATTTAGGTATATGGAATAGGTAGAATTGTGATTTTGAAGTTCATATTTGTGTTTTGATGAGTTATTGATGTTTTGGTATATGGAATAGGTAGAATTGTGATTTTGAAGTTCATATTTGTTTTTTGATGAGTTATTCATTGATGTTTTGGTATATGGAATAGGTGGAATTGAGATTTTGAAGTTCGTATTTGTGTTTTGATGAGTTATTGATGTTTTGGTATATGGGATAGGTAGAATTGTGATTTTGAAGTTCATATTTGTGTTTTGATGAGTTATTGATATTTTGGTATATGGAATAGGTAGAATTGTGATTTTGAAGTTCATATTTGTGTTTTGATTAGTTATATTATGTTTTGTTATATGGAATAGGTAGAATTGTGATTTTGAAGTTCATACTTGTGTTTTGATGAGTTATTCATTGATGTTTTGGTATATGGAATAGGTAGAATTGTGATTTTGAAGTTCATATTTGTGTTTTGATGAGTTATTCATTTATGTTTTGGTATATGGGAATAGGTAGAATTGAGATTTTGAAGTTCATATTTGTGTTTTGATGAGTTATTAATTGATGTTTTGGTATATGGAATAGGTAGAATTGTGATTTTGAAGTTCATATTTGTGTTTTGATGAGTTATTCATTGATGTTTTGGTATATGGAATAGGTAGAATTGTGATTTTGAAGTTCATATTTGTGTTTTGATTAGTTATATTATGTTTTGTTATATGGAATAGGTAGAATTGAGATTTTGAAGTTCATATTTGTGTTTTGATGAGTTATTAATTGATGTTTTGGTATATGGAATAGGTAGAATTTGTTTTTTGAAGTTCATATTTGTGTTTTGATGAGTTATTCATTGATGTTTTGGTATATGGAATAGGTAGAATTGTGATTTTGAAGTTCATATTTGTGTTTTGATTAGTTATATTATGTTTTGTTATATGGAATAGGTAGAATTGAGATTTTGAAGTTCATATTTGTGTTTTGATGAGTTATTCATTTATGTTTTGGTATATGGGAATAGGTAGAATTGTGATTTTGAAGTTCATATTTGTCTTTTGATGAGTTATTCATTGATGTTTTGGTATATGGAATAGGTAGAATTGAGATTTTGAAGTTCATATTTGTGTTTTGATGAGTTATTGATGTTTTGGTATATGGGATAGGTAGAATTGTGATTTTGAAGTTCATATTTGTGTTTCGATAAGTTATTCATTGATGTTTTGGTATATGGAATAGGTAGAATTGAGATTTTGAAGTTCATATTTGTGTTTTGATGAGTTATTGATATTTTGGTATATGGAATAGGTAGAATTGTGATTTTGAAGTTCATATTTGTGTTTTGATGAGTTATTCATTGATGTTTTGGTATATGGAATAGGTAGAATTGTGATTTTGAAGTTCATATTTGTGTTTTGATTAGTTATATTATGTTTTGTTATATGGAATAGGTAGAATTGTGATTTTGAAGTTCATACTTGTGTTTTGATGAGTTATTCATTGATGTTTTGGTATATGGAATAGGTAGAATTGTGATTTTGAAGTTCATATTTGTGTTTTGATGAGTTATTCATTTATGTTTTGGTATATGGGAATAGGTAGAATTGAGATTTTGAAGTTCATATTTGTGTTTTGATGAGTTATTAATTGATGTTTTGGTATATGGAATAGGTAGAATTGTGATTTTGAAGTTCATATTTGTGTTTTGATGAGTTATTCATTGATGTTTTGGTATATGGAATAGGTAGAATTGTGATTTTGAAGTTCATATTTGTGTTTTGATTAGTTATATTATGTTTTGTTATATGGAATAGGTAGAATTGAGATTTTGAAGTTCATATTTGTGTTTTGATGAGTTATTAATTGATGTTTTGGTATATGGAATAGGTAGAATTTGTTTTTTGAAGTTCATATTTGTGTTTTGATGAGTTATTCGTTGATGTTTTGGTATATGGAATAGGTAGAATTGTGATTTTGAAGTTCATATTTGTGTTTTGATGAGTTATTCATTTATGTTTTGGTATATGGGAATAGGTAGAATTGAGATTTTGAAGTTCATATTTGTGTTTTGATGAGTTATTAATTGATGTTTTGGTATATGGAATAGGTAGAATTGTGATTTTGAAGTTCATATTTGTGTTTTGATGAGTTATTCATTGATGTTTTGGTATATGGAATAGGTAGAATTGTGATTTTGAAGTTCATATTTGTGTTTTGATTAGTTATATTATGTTTTGTTATATGGAATAGGTAGAATTGAGATTTTGAAGTTCATATTTGTGTTTTGATGAGTTATTAATTGATGTTTTGGTATATGGAATAGGTAGAATTTGTTTTTTGAAGTTCATATTTGTGTTTTGATGAGTTATTCATTGATGTTTTGGTATATGGAATAAATAGAATTTGTTTTTTGAAGTTCATATTTGTGTTTTGATGAGTTATTCATTGATGTTTCGGTATATGGAATAGGTAGAATTGAGAATTTGAAGTTCATATTTGTGTTTTGATTAGTTATATTATGTTTTGTTATATGGAATAGGTAGAATTGTAATTTTGAAGTTCATATTTGTGTTTTGATGAGTTATTCATTGATGTTTTGGTATATGGAATAGGTAGAATTGTGATTTTGAAGTTCATATTTGTGTTTTGATGAGTTATTCATTTATGTTTTGGTATATGGGAATAGGTAGAATTGTGATTTTGAAGTTCATATTTGTTTTTTGATGAGTTATTCATTGATGTTTTGGTATATGGAATAGGTAGAATTGAGATTTTGAAGTTCATATTTGTGTTTTGATGAGTTATTGATGTTTTGGTATATGGGATAGGTAGAATTGTGATTTTGAAGTTCATATTTGTGTTTCGATGAGTTATTCATTGATGTTTTGGTATATGGAATAGGTAGAATTGAGATTTTGAAGTTCATATTTGTGTTTTGATGAGTTATTGATATTTTGGTATTTGGAATAGGTAGAATTGTGATTTTGAAGTTCATATTTGTGTTTTGATTAGTTATATTATGTTTTGTTATATGGAATAGGTAGAATTGAGATTTTGAAGTTCATATTTGTGTTTTGATGAGTTATTGATGTTTTGGTATATGGAATAGGTAGAATTGTGATTTTGAAGTTCATATTTGTGTTTTGATGAGTTATTCATTGATGTTTTGGTATATGGAATAGGTAGAATTGAGATTTTGAAGTTCATATTTGTGTTTTGATGAGTTATTGATGTTTTGGTATATGGAATAGGTAGAATTGTGATTTTGAAGTTTATATTTGTGTTTTGATGAGTTATATTATGTTTTGTTATATGGAATAGGTAGAATTGAGATTTTGAAGTTCATATTTGTGTTTTGAGGAGTTATTGATGTTTTGGTATATGGGATAGGTAGAATTGTGATTTTGAAGTTCATATTTGTGTTTCGATGAGTTATTCATTGATTTTTGGTATATGGAATAGGTAGAATTGAGATTTTGAAGTTCATATTTGTGTTTTGATGAGTTATTGATATTTAGGTATATGGAATAGGTAGAATTGTGATTTTGAAGTTCATATTTGTGTTTTGATGAGTTATTGATGTTTTGGTATATGGAATAGGTAGAATTGTGATTTTGAAGTTCATATTTGTTTTTTGATGAGTTATTCATTGATGTTTTGGTATATGGAATAGGTGGAATTGAGATTTTGAAGTTCATATTTGTGTTTTGATGAGTTATTGATGTTTTGGTATATGGGATAGGTAGAATTGTGATTTTGAAGTTCATATTTGTGTTTTGATGAGTTATTGATATTTTGGTATATGGAATAGGTAGAATTGTGATTTTGAAGTTCATATTTGTGTTTTGATTAGTTATATTATGTTTTGTTATATGGAATAGGTAGAATTGTGATTTTGAAGTTCATACTTGTGTTTTGATGAGTTATTCATTGATGTTTTGGTATATGGAATAGGTAGAATTGTGATTTTGAAGTTCATATTTGTGTTTTGATGAGTTATTCATTTATGTTTTGGTATATGGGAATAGGTAGAATTGAGATTTTGAAGTTCATATTTGTGTTTTGATGAGTTATTAATTGATGTTTTGGTATATGGAATAGGTAGAATTGTGATTTTGAAGTTCATATTTGTGTTTTGATGAGTTATTCATTGATGTTTTGGTATATGGAATAGGTAGAATTGTGATTTTGAAGTTCATATTTGTGTTTTGATTAGTTATATTATGTTTTGTTATATGGAATAGGTAGAATTGAGATTTTGAAGTTCATATTTGTGTTTTGATGAGTTATTAATTGATGTTTTGGTATATGGAATAGGTAGAATTTGTTTTTTGAAGTTCATATTTGTGTTTTGATGAGTTATTCATTGATGTTTTGGTATATGGAATAGGTAGAATTGAGATTTTGAATTTCATATTTGTGTTTTGATTAGTTATATTATGTTTTGTTATATGGAATAGGTAGAATTGTGATTTTGAAGTTCATATTTGTGTTTTGATGAGTTATTAATTGATGTTTTGGTATATGGAATAGGTAGAATTTGTTTTTTGAAGTTCATATTTGTGTTTTGATGAGTTATTCATTGATGTTTTGGTATATGGAATAGGTAGAATTGAGATTTTGAAGTTCATATTTGTGTTTTGATTAGTTATATTATGTTTTGTTATATGGAATAGGTAGAATTGTGATTTTGAAGTTCATATTTGTGTTTTGATGAGTTATTAATTGATGTTTTGGTATATGGAATAGGTAGAATTTGTTTTTTGAAGTTCATATTTGTGTTTTGATGAGTTATTCGTTGATGTTTTGGTATATGGAATAGGTAGAATTGTGATTTTGAAGTTCATATTTGTGTTTTGATGAGTTATTCATTTATGTTTTGGTATATGGGAATAGGTAGAATTGAGATTTTGAAGTTCATATTTGTGTTTTGATGAGTTATTAATTGATGTTTTGGTATATGGAATAGGTAGAATTGTGATTTTGAAGTTCATATTTGTGTTTTGATGAGTTATTCATTGATGTTTTGGTATATGGAATAGGTAGAATTGTGATTTTGAAGTTCATATTTGTGTTTTGATTAGTTATATTATGTTTTGTTATATGGAATAGGTAGAATTGAGATTTTGAAGTTCATATTTGTGTTTTGATGAGTTATTAATTGATGTTTTGGTATATGGAATAGGTAGAATTTGTTTTTTGAAGTTCATATTTGTGTTTTGATGAGTTATTCATTGATGTTTTGGTATATGGAATAAATAGAATTTGTTTTTTGAAGTTCATATTTGTGTTTTGATGAGTTATTGATGTTTTGGTATATGGAATAGGTAGAATTGAGAATTTGAAGTTCATATTTGTGTTTTGATTAGTTATATTATGTTTTGTTATATGGAATAGGTAGAATTGTAATTTTGAAGTTCATATTTGTGTTTTGATGAGTTATTCATTGATGTTTTGGTATATGGAATAGGTAGAATTGTGATTTTGAAGTTCATATTTGTGTTTTGATGAGTTATTCATTTATGTTTTGGTATATGGGAATAGGTAGAATTGTGATTTTGAAGTTCATATTTGTTTTTTGATGAGTTATTCATTGATGTTTTGGTATATGGAATAGGTAGAATTGAGATTTTGAAGTTCATATTTGTGTTTTGATGAGTTATTGATGTTTTGGTATATGGGATAGGTAGAATTGTGATTTTGAAGTTCATATTTGTGTTTCGATGAGTTATTCATTGATGTTTTGGTATATGGAATAGGTAGAATTGAGATTTTGAAGTTCATATTTGTGTTTTGATGAGTTATTGATATTTTGGTATTTGGAATAGGTAGAATTGTGATTTTGAAGTTCATATTTGTGTTTTGATTAGTTATATTATGTTTTGTTATATGGAATAGGTAGAATTGAGATTTTGAAGTTCATATTTGTGTTTTGATGAGTTATTGATGTTTTGGTATATGGAATAGGTAGAATTGTGATTTTGAATTTCATATTTGTGTTTTGATGAGTTATTCATTGATGTTTTGGTATATGGAATAGGTAGAATTGAGATTTTGAAGTTCATATTTGTGTTTTGATGAGTTATTGATGTTTTGGTATATGGAATAGGTAGAATTGTGATTTTGAAGTTTATATTTGTGTTTTGATGAGTTATATTATGTTTTGTTATATGGAATAGGTAGAATTGAGATTTTGAAGTTCATATTTGTGTTTTGAGGAGTTATTGATGTTTTGGTATATGGGATAGGTAGAATTGTGATTTTGAAGTTCATATTTGTGTTTCGATGAGTTATTCATTGATTTTTGGTATATGGAATAGGTAGAATTGAGATTTTGAAGTTCATATTTGTGTTTTGATGAGTTATTGATATTTAGGTATATGGAATAGGTAGAATTGTGATTTTGAAGTTCATATTTGTGTTTTGATGAGTTATTGATGTTTTGGTATATGGAATAGGTAGAATTGTGATTTTGAAGTTCATATTTGTTTTTTGATGAGTTATTCATTGATGTTTTGGTATATGGAATAGGTGGAATTGAGATTTTGAAGTTCATATTTGTGTTTTGATGAGTTATTGATGTTTTGGTATATGGGATAGGTAGAATTGTGATTTTGAAGTTCATATTTGTGTTTTGATGAGTTATTGATATTTTGGTATATGGAATAGGTAGAATTGTGATTTTGAAGTTCATATTTGTGTTTTGATTAGTTATATTATGTTTTGTTATATGGAATAGGTAGAATTGTGATTTTGAAGTTCATACTTGTGTTTTGATGAGTTATTCATTGATGTTTTGGTATATGGAATAGGTAGAATTGTGATTTTGAAGTTCATATTTGTGTTTTGATGAGTTATTCATTTATGTTTTGGTATATGGGAATAGGTAGAATTGAGATTTTGAAGTTCATATTTGTGTTTTGATGAGTTATTAATTGATGTTTTGGTATATGGAATAGGTAGAATTGTGATTTTGAAGTTCATATTTGTGTTTTGATGAGTTATTCATTGATGTTTTGGTATATGGAATAGGTAGAATTGTGATTTTGAAGTTCATATTTGTGTTTTGATTAGTTATATTATGTTTTGTTATATGGAATAGGTAGAATTGAGATTTTGAAGTTCATATTTGTGTTTTGATGAGTTATTAATTGATGTTTTGGTATATGGAATAGGTAGAATTTGTTTTTTGAAGTTCATATTTGTGTTTTGATGAGTTATTCATTGATGTTTTGGTATATGGAATAGGTAGAATTGAGATTTTGAATTTCATATTTGTGTTTTGATTAGTTATATTATGTTTTGTTATATGGAATAGGTAGAATTGTGATTTTGAAGTTCATATTTGTGTTTTGATGAGTTATTAATTGATGTTTTGGTATATGGAATAGGTAGAATTTGTTTTTTGAAGTTCATATTTGTGTTTTGATGAGTTATTCATTGATGTTTTGGTATATGGAATAGGTAGAATTGAGATTTTGAAGTTCATATTTGTGTTTTGATTAGTTATATTATGTTTTGTTATATGGAATAGGTAGAATTGTGATTTTGAAGTTCATATTTGTGTTTTGATGAGTTATTAATTGATGTTTTGGTATATGGAATAGGTAGAATTTGTTTTTTGAAGTTCATATTTGTGTTTTGATGAGTTATTCGTTGATGTTTTGGTATATGGAATAGGTAGAATTGTGATTTTGAAGTTCATATTTGTGTTTTGATGAGTTATTCATTTATGTTTTGGTATATGGGAATAGGTAGAATTGAGATTTTGAAGTTCATATTTGTGTTTTGATGAGTTATTAATTGATGTTTTGGTATATGGAATAGGTAGAATTGTGATTTTGAAGTTCATATTTGTGTTTTGATGAGTTATTCATTGATGTTTTGGTATATGGAATAGGTAGAATTGTGATTTTGAAGTTCATATTTGTGTTTTGATTAGTTATATTATGTTTTGTTATATGGAATAGGTAGAATTGAGATTTTGAAGTTCATATTTGTGTTTTGATGAGTTATTAATTGATGTTTTGGTATATGGAATAGGTAGAATTTGTTTTTTGAAGTTCATATTTGTGTTTTGATGAGTTATTCATTGATGTTTTGGTATATGGAATAAATAGAATTTGTTTTTTGAAGTTCATATTTGTGTTTTGATGAGTTATTGATGTTTTGGTATATGGAATAGGTAGAATTGAGAATTTGAAGTTCATATTTGTGTTTTGATTAGTTATATTATGTTTTGTTATATGGAATAGGTAGAATTGTAATTTTGAAGTTCATATTTGTGTTTTGATGAGTTATTCATTGATGTTTTGGTATATGGAATAGGTAGAATTGTGATTTTGAAGTTCATATTTGTGTTTTGATGAGTTATTCATTTATGTTTTGGTATATGGGAATAGGTAGAATTGTGATTTTGAAGTTCATATTTGTTTTTTGATGAGTTATTCATTGATGTTTTGGTATATGGAATAGGTAGAATTGAGATTTTGAAGTTCATATTTGTGTTTTGATGAGTTATTGATGTTTTGGTATATGGGATAGGTAGAATTGTGATTTTGAAGTTCATATTTGTGTTTCGATGAGTTATTCATTGATGTTTTGGTATATGGAATAGGTAGAATTGAGATTTTGAAGTTCATATTTGTGTTTTGATGAGTTATTGATATTTTGGTATTTGGAATAGGTAGAATTGTGATTTTGAAGTTCATATTTGTGTTTTGATTAGTTATATTATGTTTTGTTATATGGAATAGGTAGAATTGAGATTTTGAAGTTCATATTTGTGTTTTGATGAGTTATTGATGTTTTGGTATATGGAATAGGTAGAATTGTGATTTTGAATTTCATATTTGTGTTTTGATGAGTTATTCATTGATGTTTTGGTATATGGAATAGGTAGAATTGAGATTTTGAAGTTCATATTTGTGTTTTGATGAGTTATTGATGTTTTGGTATATGGAATAGGTAGAATTGTGATTTTGAAGTTTATATTTGTGTTTTGATGAGTTATATTATGTTTTGTTATATGGAATAGGTAGAATTGAGATTTTGAAGTTCATATTTGTGTTTTGAGGAGTTATTGATGTTTTGGTATATGGGATAGGTAGAATTGTGATTTTGAAGTTCATATTTGTGTTTCGATGAGTTATTCATTGATTTTTGGTATATGGAATAGGTAGAATTGAGATTTTGAAGTTCATATTTGTGTTTTGATGAGTTATTGATATTTAGGTATATGGAATAGGTAGAATTGTGATTTTGAAGTTCATATTTGTGTTTTGATGAGTTATTGATGTTTTGGTATATGGAATAGGTAGAATTGTGATTTTGAAGTTCATATTTGTTTTTTGATGAGTTATTCATTGATGTTTTGGTATATGGAATAGGTGGAATTGAGATTTTGAAGTTCATATTTGTGTTTTGATGAGTTATTGATGTTTTGGTATATGGGATAGGTAGAATTGTGATTTTGAAGTTCATATTTGTGTTTTGATGAGTTATTGATATTTTGGTATATGGAATAGGTAGAATTGTGATTTTGAAGTTCATATTTGTGTTTTGATTAGTTATATTATGTTTTGTTATATGGAATAGGTAGAATTGTGATTTTGAAGTTCATACTTGTGTTTTGATGAGTTATTCATTGATGTTTTGGTATATGGAATAGGTAGAATTGTGATTTTGAAGTTCATATTTGTGTTTTGATGAGTTATTCATTTATGTTTTGGTATATGGGAATAGGTAGAATTGAGATTTTGAAGTTCATATTTGTGTTTTGATGAGTTATTAATTGATGTTTTGGTATATGGAATAGGTAGAATTGTGATTTTGAAGTTCATATTTGTGTTTTGATGAGTTATTCATTGATGTTTTGGTATATGGAATAGGTAGAATTGTGATTTTGAAGTTCATATTTGTGTTTTGATTAGTTATATTATGTTTTGTTATATGGAATAGGTAGAATTGAGATTTTGAAGTTCATATTTGTGTTTTGATGAGTTATTAATTGATGTTTTGGTATATGGAATAGGTAGAATTTGTTTTTTGAAGTTCATATTTGTGTTTTGATGAGTTATTCATTGATGTTTTGGTATATGGAATAGGTAGAATTGAGATTTTGAAGTTCATATTTGTGTTTTGATTAGTTATATTATGTTTTGTTATATGGAATAGGTAGAATTGTGATTTTGAAGTTCATATTTGTGTTTTGATGAGTTATTAATTGATGTTTTGGTATATGGAATAGGTAGAATTTGTTTTTTGAAGTTCATATTTGTGTTTTGATGAGTTATTCATTGATGTTTTGGTATATGGAATAGGTAGAATTGAGATTTTGAAGTTCATATTTGTGTTTTGATTAGTTATATTATGTTTTGTTATATGGAATAGGTAGAATTGTGATTTTGAAGTTCATATTTGTGTTTTGATGAGTTATTAATTGATGTTTTGGTATATGGAATAGGTAGAATTTGTTTTTTGAAGTTCATATTTGTGTTTTGATGAGTTATTCGTTGATGTTTTGGTATATGGAATAGGTAGAATTGTGATTTTGAAGTTCATATTTGTGTTTTGATGAGTTATTCATTTATGTTTTGGTATATGGGAATAGGTAGAATTGAGATTTTGAAGTTCATATTTGTGTTTTGATGAGTTATTAATTGATGTTTTGGTATATGGAATAGGTAGAATTGTGATTTTGAAGTTCATATTTGTGTTTTGATGAGTTATTCATTGATGTTTTGGTATATGGAATAGGTAGAATTGTGATTTTGAAGTTCATATTTGTGTTTTGATTAGTTATATTATGTTTTGTTATATGGAATAGGTAGAATTGAGATTTTGAAGTTCATATTTGTGTTTTGATGAGTTATTAATTGATGTTTTGGTATATGGAATAGGTAGAATTTGTTTTTTGAAGTTCATATTTGTGTTTTGATGAGTTATTCATTGATGTTTTGGTATATGGAATAAATAGAATTTGTTTTTTGAAGTTCATATTTGTGTTTTGATGAGTTATTCATTGATGTTTTGGTATATGGAATAGGTAGAATTGAGAATTTGAAGTTCATATTTGTGTTTTGATTAGTTATATTATGTTTTGTTATATGAAATAGGTAGAATTGTAATTTTGAAGTTCATATTTGTGTTTTGATGAGTTATTCATTGATGTTTTGGTATATGGAATAGGTAGAATTGTGATTTTGAAGTTCATATTTGTGTTTTGATGAGTTATTCATTTATGTTTTGGTATATGGGAATAGGTAGAATTGTGATTTTGAAGTTCATATTTGTTTTTTGATGAGTTATTCATTGATGTTTTGGTATATGGAATAGGTAGAATTGAGATTTTGAAGTTCATATTTGTGTTTTGATGAGTTATTGATGTTTTGGTATATGGGATAGGTAGAATTGTGATTTTGAAGTTCATATTTGTGTTTCGATGAGTTATTCATTGATGTTTTGGTATATGGAATAGGTAGAATTGAGATTTTGAAGTTCATATTTGTGTTTTGATGAGTTATTGATATTTTGGTATTTGGAATAGGTAGAATTGTGATTTTGAAGTTCATATTTGTGTTTTGATTAGTTATATTATGTTTTGTTATATGGAATAGGTAGAATTGAGATTTTGAAGTTCATATTTGTGTTTTGATGAGTTATTGATGTTTTGGTATATGGAATAGGTAGAATTGTGATTTTGAAGTTCATATTTGTGTTTTGATGAGTTATTCATTGATGTTTTGGTATATGGAATAGGTAGAATTGAGATTTTGAAGTTCATATTTGTGTTTTGATGAGTTATTGATGTTTTGGTATATGGAATAGGTAGAATTGTGATTTTGAAGTTTATATTTGTGTTTTGATGAGTTATATTATGTTTTGTTATATGGAATAGGTAGAATTGAGATTTTGAAGTTCATATTTGTGTTTTGAGGAGTTATTGATGTTTTGGTATATGGGATAGGTAGAATTGTGATTTTGAAGTTCATATTTGTGTTTCGATGAGTTATTCATTGATTTTTGGTATATGGAATAGGTAGAATTGAGATTTTGAAGTTCATATTTGTGTTTTGATGAGTTATTGATATTTAGGTATATGGAATAGGTAGAATTGTGATTTTGAAGTTCATATTTGTGTTTTGATGAGTTATTGATGTTTTGGTATATGGAATAGGTAGAATTGTGATTTTGAAGTTCATATTTGTTTTTTGATGAGTTATTCATTGATGTTTTGGTATATGGAATAGGTGGAATTGAGATTTTGAAGTTCATATTTGTGTTTTGATGAGTTATTGATGTTTTGGTATATGGGATAGGTAGAATTGTGATTTTGAAGTTCATATTTGTGTTTTGATGAGTTATTGATATTTTGGTATATGGAATAGGTAGAATTGTGATTTTGAAGTTCATATTTGTGTTTTGATTAGTTATATTATGTTTTGTTATATGGAATAGGTAGAATTGTGATTTTGAAGTTCATACTTGTGTTTTGATGAGTTATTCATTGATGTTTTGGTATATGGAATAGGTAGAATTGTGATTTTGAAGTTCATATTTGTGTTTTGATGAGTTATTCATTTATGTTTTGGTATATGGGAATAGGTAGAATTGAGATTTTGAAGTTCATATTTGTGTTTTGATGAGTTATTAATTGATGTTTTGGTATATGGAATAGGTAGAATTGTGATTTTGAAGTTCATATTTGTGTTTTGATGAGTTATTCATTGATGTTTTGGTATATGGAATAGGTAGAATTGTGATTTTGAAGTTCATATTTGTGTTTTGATTAGTTATATTATGTTTTGTTATATGGAATAGGTAGAATTGAGATTTTGAAGTTCATATTTGTGTTTTGATGAGTTATTAATTGATGTTTTGGTATATGGAATAGGTAGAATTTGTTTTTTGAAGTTCATATTTGTGTTTTGATGAGTTATTCATTGATGTTTTGGTATATGGAATAGGTAGAATTGAGATTTTGAAGTTCATATTTGTGTTTTGATTAGTTATATTATGTTTTGTTATATGGAATAGGTAGAATTGTGATTTTGAAGTTCATATTTGTGTTTTGATGAGTTATTCATTGATGTTTTGGTATATGGAATAGGTAGAATTGTGATTTTGAAGTTCATATTTGTGTTTTGATGAGTTATTCATTTATGTTTTGGTATATGAGAATAGGTAGAATTGTGATTTTGAAGTTCATATTTGTGTTTTGATTAGTTATATTATGTTTTGTTATATGGAATAGGTAGAATTGAGATTTTGAAGTTCATGTTTGTGTTTTGATGAGTTATTGATGTTTTGGTATATGGGATAGGTAGAATTGTGATTTTGAAGTTCATATTTGTGTTTCGAAGAGTTATTCATTGATGTTTTGGTATATGGAATAGGTAGAATTGAGATTTTGAAGTTCATATTTGTGTTTTGATGAGTTATTGATATTTTGGTATATGGAATAGCTAGAATTGTGATTTTGAAGTTCATATTTGTGTTTTGATTAGTTATATTATGTTTTGTTATATGGAATAGGTAGAATTGAGATTTTGAAGTTTATATTTGTGTTTTGATAAGTTATTGATATTTTGGTATATGGAATAGGTAGAATTGTGATTTTGAAGTTCATATTTGTGTTTTGATGAGTTATTCGTTGATGTTTTGGTATATGGAATAGGTAGAATTGTGATTTTGAAGTTCATATTTGTGTTTTGATGAGTTATTCATTTATGTTTTGGTATATGGGAATAGGTAGAATTGAGATTTTGAAGTTCATATTTGTGTTTTGATGAGTTATTAATTGATGTTTTGGTATATGGAATAGGTAGAATTGTGATTTTGAAGTTCATATTTGTGTTTTGATGAGTTATTCATTGATGTTTTGGTATATGGAATAGGTAGAATTGTGATTTTGAAGTTCATATTTGTGTTTTGATTAGTTATATTATGTTTTGTTATATGGAATAGGTAGAATTGAGATTTTGAAGTTCATATTTGTGTTTTGATGAGTTATTAATTGATGTTTTGGTATATGGAATAGGTAGAATTTGTTTTTTGAAGTTCATATTTGTGTTTTGATGAGTTATTCATTGATGTTTTGGTATATGGAATAAATAGAATTTGTTTTTTGAAGTTCATATTTGTGTTTTGATGAGTTATTCATTGATGTTTTGGTATATGGAATAGGTAGAATTGAGAATTTGAAGTTCATATTTGTGTTTTGATTAGTTATATTATGTTTTGTTATATGAAATAGGTAGAATTGTAATTTTGAAGTTCATATTTGTGTTTTGATGAGTTATTCATTGATGTTTTGGTATATGGAATAGGTAGAATTGTGATTTTGAAGTTCATATTTGTGTTTTGATGAGTTATTCATTTATGTTTTGGTATATGGGAATAGGTAGAATTGTGATTTTGAAGTTCATATTTGTTTTTTGATGAGTTATTCATTGATGTTTTGGTATATGGAATAGGTAGAATTGAGATTTTGAAGTTCATATTTGTGTTTTGATGAGTTATTGATGTTTTGGTATATGGGATAGGTAGAATTGTGATTTTGAAGTTCATATTTGTGTTTCGATGAGTTATTCATTGATGTTTTGGTATATGGAATAGGTAGAATTGAGATTTTGAAGTTCATATTTGTGTTTTGATGAGTTATTGATATTTTGGTATTTGGAATAGGTAGAATTGTGATTTTGAAGTTCATATTTGTGTTTTGATTAGTTATATTATGTTTTGTTATATGGAATAGGTAGAATTGAGATTTTGAAGTTCATATTTGTGTTTTGATGAGTTATTGATGTTTTGGTATATGGAATAGGTAGAATTGTGATTTTGAAGTTCATATTTGTGTTTTGATGAGTTATTCATTGATGTTTTGGTATATGGAATAGGTAGAATTGAGATTTTGAAGTTCATATTTGTGTTTTGATGAGTTATTGATGTTTTGGTATATGGAATAGGTAGAATTGTGATTTTGAAGTTTATATTTGTGTTTTGATGAGTTATATTATGTTTTGTTATATGGAATAGGTAGAATTGAGATTTTGAAGTTCATATTTGTGTTTTGAGGAGTTATTGATGTTTTGGTATATGGGATAGGTAGAATTGTGATTTTGAAGTTCATATTTGTGTTTCGATGAGTTATTCATTGATTTTTGGTATATGGAATAGGTAGAATTGAGATTTTGAAGTTCATATTTGTGTTTTGATGAGTTATTGATATTTAGGTATATGGAATAGGTAGAATTGTGATTTTGAAGTTCATATTTGTGTTTTGATGAGTTATTGATGTTTTGGTATATGGAATAGGTAGAATTGTGATTTTGAAGTTCATATTTGTTTTTTGATGAGTTATTCATTGATGTTTTGGTATATGGAATAGGTGGAATTGAGATTTTGAAGTTCATATTTGTGTTTTGATGAGTTATTGATGTTTTGGTATATGGGATAGGTAGAATTGTGATTTTGAAGTTCATATTTGTGTTTTGATGAGTTATTGATATTTTGGTATATGGAATAGGTAGAATTGTGATTTTGAAGTTCATATTTGTGTTTTGATTAGTTATATTATGTTTTGTTATATGGAATAGGTAGAATTGTGATTTTGAAGTTCATACTTGTGTTTTGATGAGTTATTCATTGATGTTTTGGTATATGGAATAGGTAGAATTGTGATTTTGAAGTTCATATTTGTGTTTTGATGAGTTATTCATTTATGTTTTGGTATATGGGAATAGGTAGAATTGAGATTTTGAAGTTCATATTTGTGTTTTGATGAGTTATTAATTGATGTTTTGGTATATGGAATAGGTAGAATTGTGATTTTGAAGTTCATATTTGTGTTTTGATGAGTTATTCATTGATGTTTTGGTATATGGAATAGGTAGAATTGTGATTTTGAAGTTCATATTTGTGTTTTGATTAGTTATATTATGTTTTGTTATATGGAATAGGTAGAATTGAGATTTTGAAGTTCATATTTGTGTTTTGATGAGTTATTAATTGATGTTTTGGTATATGGAATAGGTAGAATTTGTTTTTTGAAGTTCATATTTGTGTTTTGATGAGTTATTCATTGATGTTTTGGTATATGGAATAGGTAGAATTGAGATTTTGAAGTTCATATTTGTGTTTTGATTAGTTATATTATGTTTTGTTATATGGAATAGGTAGAATTGTGATTTTGAAGTTCATATTTGTGTTTTGATGAGTTATTCATTGATGTTTTGGTATATGGAATAGGTAGAATTGTGATTTTGAAGTTCATATTTGTGTTTTGATGAGTTATTCATTTATGTTTTGGTATATGAGAATAGGTAGAATTGTGATTTTGAAGTTCATATTTGTGTTTTGATTAGTTATATTATGTTTTGTTATATGGAATAGGTAGAATTGAGATTTTGAAGTTCATGTTTGTGTTTTGATGAGTTATTGATGTTTTGGTATATGGGATAGGTAGAATTGTGATTTTGAAGTTCATATTTGTGTTTCGAAGAGTTATTCATTGATGTTTTGGTATATGGAATAGGTAGAATTGAGATTTTGAAGTTCATATTTGTGTTTTGATGAGTTATTGATATTTTGGTATATGGAATAGCTAGAATTGTGATTTTGAAGTTCATATTTGTGTTTTGATTAGTTATATTATGTTTTGTTATATGGAATAGGTAGAATTGAGATTTTGAAGTTTATATTTGTGTTTTGATAAGTTATTGATATTTTGGTATATGGAATAGGTAGAATTGTGATTTTGAAGTTCATATTTGTGTTTTGATTAGTTATATTATGTTTTGTTATATGGAATAGGTAGAATTGAGATTTTGAAGTTCATATTTGTGTTTTGATGAGTTATTGATGTTTTGGTATATGGAATAGGTAGAATTGTGATTTTGAAGTTCATATTTGTGTTTTGATGAGTTATTCATTGATGTTTTGGTATATGGAATAGGTAGAATTGAGATTTTGAAGTTCATATTTGTGTTTTGATTAGTTATATTATGTTTTGTTATATGGAATAGGTAGAATTGAGATTTTGAAGTTCATATTTGTGTTTTGATAAGTTATTGATGTTTTGGTATATGGGATAGGTAGAATTGTGATTTTGAAGTTCATATTTGTGTTTCGATGAGTTATTCATTGATGTTTTGGTATATGGAATAGGTGGAATTGAGATTTTGAAGTTCATATTTGTGTTTTGATGAGTTATTAATTGATGTTTTGGTATATGGAATAGGTTTAAATTGTTTTTTGAAGTTCATATTTGTGTTTTGATAAGTTATTGATGTTTTGGTATATGGAATAGGTAGAATTGTGATTTTGCAGTTCATATTTGTGTTTTGATGAGTTATTCATTTATGTTTTGGTATATGGGAATAGGTAGAATTGTGTTTTGAAGTTCATATTTGTGTTTTGATGAGTTATTGATGTTTTGGTATATGGAATAGGTAGAATTGTGATTTTGAAGTTCATATTTGTGTTTTGATTAGTTATATTATGTTTTGTTATATGGAATAGGTAGAATTGAGATTTTGAAGTTCATATTTGTGTTTTGATGAGTTATTGATGTTTTGGTATATGGGATAGGTAGAATTGTGATTTTGAAGTTCATATTTGTGTTTCGATGAGTTATTCATTGATGTTTTGGTATATGGAATAGGTGGAATTGAGATTTTGAATTTCATATTTGTGTTTTAATGAGTTATTAATTGATGTTTTGGTATATGGAATAGGTTGAAATTGTTTTTTGAAGTTCATATTTGTGTTTTGATAAGTTATTGATGTTTTGGTATATGGAATAGGTAGAATTGTGATTTTGAAGTTCATATTTGTGTTTTGATGAGTTATATTATGTTTTGTTATATGGAATAGGTAGAATTGTGATTTTGAAGTTCATATTTGTGTTTTGATGAGTTATTCATTTATGTTTTGGTATATGGGAATAGGTAGAATTGTGATTTTGAAGTTCATATTTGTTTTTTGATGAGTTATTCATTGATGTTTTGGTATATGGAATAGGTAGAATTGAGATTTTGAAGTTCATATTTGTGTTTTGATGAGTTATTGATGTTTTGGTATATGGGATAGGTAGAATTGTGATTTTGAAGTTCATATTTGTGTTTCGATGAGTTATTCATTGATGTTTTGGTATATGGAATAGGTAGAATTGAGATTTTGAAGTTCATATTTGTGTTTTGATGAGTTATTGATATTTTGGTATATGGAATAGGTAGAATTGTGATTTTGAAGTTCATATTTGTGTTTTGATTAGTTATATTATGTTTTGTTATATGGAATAGGTAGAATTGTGATTTTGAAGTTCATACTTGTGTTTTGATGAGTTATTCATTGATGTTTTGGTATATGGAATAGGTAGAATTGTGATTTTGAAGTTCATATTTGTGTTTTGATGAGTTATTCATTTATGTTTTGGTATATGGGAATAGGTAGAATTGAGATTTTGAAGTTCATATTTGTGTTTTGATGAGTTATTAATTGATGTTTTGGTATATGGAATAGGTAGAATTGTGATTTTGAAGTTCATATTTGTGTTTTGATGAGTTATTCATTGATGTTTTGGTATATGGAATTGGTAGAATTGTGATTTTGAAGTTCATATTTGTGTTTTGATTAGTTATATTATGTTTTGTTATATGGAATAGGTAGAATTGAGATTTTGAAGTTCATATTTGTGTTTTGATGAGTTATTAATTGATGTTTTGGTATATGGAATAGGTAGAATTTGTTTTTTGAAGTTCATATTTGTGTTTTGATGAGTTATTCATTGATGTTTTGGTATATAGAATAGGTAGAATTGTGATTTTGAAGTTCATATTTGTGTTTTGATGAGTTATTCATTTATGTTTTGGTATATGGGAATAGGTAGAATTGAGATTTTGAAGTTCATATTTGTGTTTTGATGAGTTATTAATTGATGTTTTGGTATATGGAATAGGTAGAATTGTGATTTTGAAGTTCATATTTGTGTTTTGATGAGTTATTCATTGATGTTTTGGAATATGGAATAGGTAGAATTGTGATTTTGAAGTTCATATTTGTGTTTTGATTAGTTATATTATGTTTTGTTATATGGAATAGGTAGAATTGAGATTTTGAAGTTCATATTTGTGTTTTGATGAGTTATTAATTGATGTTTTGGTATATGGAATAGGTAGAATTTGTTTTTTGAAGTTCATATTTGTGTTTTGATGAGTTATTCATTGATGTTTTGGTATATGGAATAGGTAGAATTGAGATTTTGAAGTTCATATTTGTGTTTTGATTAGTTATATTATGTTTTGTTATATGGAATAGGTAGAATTGTGATTTTGAGGTTCATATTTGTGTTTTGATGAGTTATTCATTGATGTTTTGGTATATGGAATAGGTAGAATTGTGATTTTGAAGTTCATATTTGTGTTTTGATGAGTTATTCATTTATGTTTTGGTATATGGGAATAGGTAGAATTGTGATTTTGAAGTTCATATTTGTGTTTTGATGAGTTATTAATTGATGTTTTGGTATATGGAATAGGTAGAATTGTGATTTTGAAGTTCATATTTGTGTTTTGATGAGTTATTCATTGATGTTTTGTTATATGGAATAGGTAGAATTGAGATTTTGAAGTTCATATTTGTGTTTTGATGAGTTATTAATTGATGTTTTGGTATATGGAATAGGTAGAATTTGTTTTTTGAAGTTCATATTTGTGTTTTGATGAGTTATTCATTGATGTTTTGGTATATGGAATAGGTAGAATTGAGATTTTGAAGTTCATATTTGTGTTTTGATTAGTTATATTATGTTTTGTTATATGGAATAGGTAGAATTGTGATTTTGAGGTTCATATTTGTGTTTTGATGAGTTATTCATTGATGTTTTGGTATATGGAATAGGTAGAATTGTGATTTTGAAGTTCATATTTGTGTTTTGATGAGTTATTCATTTATGTTTTGGTATATGGGAATAGGTAGAATTGTGATTTTGAAGTTCATATTTGTTTTTTGATGAGTTATTCATTGATGTTTTGGTATATGGAATAGGTAGAATTTGTTTTTTGAAGTTCATATTTGTGTTTTGATGAGTTATTCATTGATGTTTTGGTATATAGAATAGGTAGAATTGTGATTTTGAAGTTCATATTTGTGTTTTGATGAGTTATTGATGTTTTGGTATATGGGATAGGTAGAATTGTGATTTTCAAGTTCATATTTGTGTTTCGATGAGTTATTCATTGATGTTTTGGTATATGGAATAGGTAGAATTGAGATTTTGAAGTTCATATTTGTGTTTTGATGAGTTATTGATATTTTGGTATATGGAATAGGTAGAATTGTGATTTTGAAGTTCATATTTGTGTTTCGATTAGTTATATTATGTTTTGTTATATGGAATAGGTAGAATTGAGATTTTGAAGTTCATATTTGTGTTTTGATGAGTTATTGATGTTTTGGTATATGGAATAGGTAGAATTGTGATTTTGAAGTTCATATTTGTGTTTTGATGAGTTATTCATTGATGTTTTGGTATATGGAATAGGTAGAATTGAGATTTTGAAGTTCATATTTGTGTTTTGATTAGTTATATTATGTTTTGTTGTATGGAATAGGTAGAATTGAGATTTTGAAGTTCATATTTGTGTTTTGATGAGTTATTGATGTTTTGGTATATGGAATAGGTAGAATTGTGATTTTGAAGTTTATATTTGTGTTTTGATGAGTTATATTATGTTTTGTTATATGGAATAGGTAGAATTGAGATTTTGAAGTTCATATTTGTGTTTTGATGAGTTATTGATGTTTTGGTATATGGGATAGGTAGAATTGTGATTTTGAAGTTCATATTTGTGTTTCGATGAGTTATTCATTGATGTTTTGGTATATGGAATAGGTGGAATTGAGATTTTGAATTTCATATTTGTGTTTTAATGAGTTATTAATTGATGTTTTGGTATATGGAATAGGTTGAAATTGTTTTTTGAAGTTCATATTTGTGTTTTGATAAGTTATTGATGTTTTGGTATATGGAATAGGTAGAATTGTGATTTTGAAGTTCATATTTGTGTTTTGATGAGTTATATTATGTTTTGTTATATGGAATAGGTAGAATTGTGATTTTGAAGTTCATATTTGTGTTTTGATGAGTTATTCATTTATGTTTTGGTATATGGGAATAGGTAGAATTGTGATTTTGAAGTTCATATTTGTTTTTTGATGAGTTATTCATTGATGTTTTGGTATATGGAATAGGTAGAATTGAGATTTTGAAGTTCATATTTGTGTTTTGATGAGTTATTGATGTTTTGGTATATGGGATAGGTAGAATTGTGATTTTGAAGTTCATATTTGTGTTTCGATGAGTTATTCATTGATGTTTTGGTATATGGAATAGGTAGAATTGAGATTTTGAAGTTCATATTTGTGTTTTGATGAGTTATTGATATTTTGGTATATGGAATAGGTAGAATTGTGATTTTGAAGTTCATATTTGTGTTTTGATTAGTTATATTATGTTTTGTTATATGGAATAGGTAGAATTGTGATTTTGAAGTTCATACTTGTGTTTTGATGAGTTATTCATTGATGTTTTGGTATATGGAATAGGTAGAATTGTGATTTTGAAGTTCATATTTGTGTTTTGATGAGTTATTCATTTATGTTTTGGTATATGGGAATAGGTAGAATTGAGATTTTGAAGTTCATATTTGTGTTTTGATGAGTTATTAATTGATGTTTTGGTATATGGAATAGGTAGAATTGTGATTTTGAAGTTCATATTTGTGTTTTGATGAGTTATTCATTGATGTTTTGGTATATGGAATTGGTAGAATTGTGATTTTGAAGTTCATATTTGTGTTTTGATTAGTTATATTATGTTTTGTTATATGGAATAGGTAGAATTGAGATTTTGAAGTTCATATTTGTGTTTTGATGAGTTATTAATTGATGTTTTGGTATATGGAATAGGTAGAATTTGTTTTTTGAAGTTCATATTTGTGTTTTGATGAGTTATTCATTGATGTTTTGGTATATAGAATAGGTAGAATTGTGATTTTGAAGTTCATATTTGTGTTTTGATGAGTTATTCATTTATGTTTTGGTATATGGGAATAGGTAGAATTGAGATTTTGAAGTTCATATTTGTGTTTTGATGAGTTATTAATTGATGTTTTGGTATATGGAATAGGTAGAATTGTGATTTTGAAGTTCATATTTGTGTTTTGATGAGTTATTCATTGATGTTTTGGAATATGGAATAGGTAGAATTGTGATTTTGAAGTTCATATTTGTGTTTTGATTAGTTATATTATGTTTTGTTATATGGAATAGGTAGAATTGAGATTTTGAAGTTCATATTTGTGTTTTGATGAGTTATTAATTGATGTTTTGGTATATGGAATAGGTAGAATTTGTTTTTTGAAGTTCATATTTGTGTTTTGATGAGTTATTCATTGATGTTTTGGTATATGGAATAGGTAGAATTGAGATTTTGAAGTTCATATTTGTGTTTTGATTAGTTATATTATGTTTTGTTATATGGAATAGGTAGAATTGTGATTTTGAGGTTCATATTTGTGTTTTGATGAGTTATTCATTGATGTTTTGGTATATGGAATAGGTAGAATTGTGATTTTGAAGTTCATATTTGTGTTTTGATGAGTTATTCATTTATGTTTTGGTATATGGGAATAGGTAGAATTGTGATTTTGAAGTTCATATTTGTGTTTTGATGAGTTATTAATTGATGTTTTGGTATATGGAATAGGTAGAATTGTGATTTTGAAGTTCATATTTGTGTTTTGATGAGTTATTCATTGATGTTTTGTTATATGGAATAGGTAGAATTGAGATTTTGAAGTTCATATTTGTGTTTTGATGAGTTATTAATTGATGTTTTGGTATATGGAATAGGTAGAATTTGTTTTTTGAAGTTCATATTTGTGTTTTGATGAGTTATTCATTGATGTTTTGGTATATGGAATAGGTAGAATTGAGATTTTGAAGTTCATATTTGTGTTTTGATTAGTTATATTATGTTTTGTTATATGGAATAGGTAGAATTGTGATTTTGAGGTTCATATTTGTGTTTTGATGAGTTATTCATTGATGTTTTGGTATATGGAATAGGTAGAATTGTGATTTTGAAGTTCATATTTGTGTTTTGATGAGTTATTCATTTATGTTTTGGTATATGGGAATAGGTAGAATTGTGATTTTGAAGTTCATATTTGTTTTTTGATGAGTTATTCATTGATGTTTTGGTATATGGAATAGGTAGAATTTGTTTTTTGAAGTTCATATTTGTGTTTTGATGAGTTATTCATTGATGTTTTGGTATATAGAATAGGTAGAATTGTGATTTTGAAGTTCATATTTGTGTTTTGATGAGTTATTGATGTTTTGGTATATGGGATAGGTAGAATTGTGATTTTCAAGTTCATATTTGTGTTTCGATGAGTTATTCATTGATGTTTTGGTATATGGAATAGGTAGAATTGAGATTTTGAAGTTCATATTTGTGTTTTGATGAGTTATTGATATTTTGGTATATGGAATAGGTAGAATTGTGATTTTGAAGTTCATATTTGTGTTTCGATTAGTTATATTATGTTTTGTTATATGGAATAGGTAGAATTGAGATTTTGAAGTTCATATTTGTGTTTTGATGAGTTATTGATGTTTTGGTATATGGAATAGGTAGAATTGTGATTTTGAAGTTCATATTTGTGTTTTGATGAGTTATTCATTGATGTTTTGGTATATGGAATAGGTAGAATTGAGATTTTGAAGTTCATATTTGTGTTTTGATTAGTTATATTATGTTTTGTTGTATGGAATAGGTAGAATTGAGATTTTGAAGTTCATATTTGTGTTTTGATGAGTTATTGATGTTTTGGTATATGGAATAGGTAGAATTGTGATTTTGAAGTTTATATTTGTGTTTTGATGAGTTATATTATGTTTTGTTATATGGAATAGGTAGAATTGAGATTTTGAAGTTCATATTTGTGTTTTGAGGAGTTATTGATGTTTTGGTATATGGGATAGGTAGAATTGTGATTTTGAAGTTCATATTTGTGTTTCGATGAGTTATTCATTGATTTTTGGTATATGGAATAGGTAGAATTGAGATTTTGAAGTTCATATTTGTGTTTTGATGAGTTATTGATATTTAGGTATATGGAATAGGTAGAATTGTGATTTTGAAGTTCATATTTGTGTTTTGATTAGTTATATTATGTTTTGTTATATGGAATAGGTAGAATTGAGATTTTGAAGTTCATATTTGTGTTTTGATGAGTTATTGATGTTTTGGTATATGGAATAGGTAGAATTGTGATTTTGAAGTTCATATTTGTGTTTTGATGAGTTATATTATGTTTTGTTATATGGAATAGGTAGAATTGTGATTTTGAAGTTCATATTTGTGTTTTGATGAGTTATTCATTGATGTTTTGGTATATGGAATAGGTAGAATTGAGATTTTGAAGTTCATATTTGTCTTTTGATGAGTTATTGATGTTTTGGTATATGGGATAGGTAGAATTGTGATTTTGAAGTTCATATTTGTGTTTCGATGAGTTATTGATGTTTTGGTAAATGGAATAGGTAGAAATTGTGTTTTGAAGTTCATATTTGTGTTTTGATGTGTTATTGATATTTTGGTATATGGAATAGGTAGAATTGTGATTTTGAAGTTCATATTTGTGTTTTGATGAGTTATATTATGTATTGTTATATGGAATAGGTAGAATTGTGATTTTGAAGTTCATATTTGTGTTTTGATGAGTTATTGATGTTTTGGTAAATGGAATAGATAGAAATTGTGTTTTGAAGTTCATATTTGTGTTTTGATGAGTTATTGATATTTTGGTATATGGAATAGGTAGAATTGTGATTTTGAAGTTCATATTTGTGTTTTGATTAGTTATATTATGTTTTGTTATATGGAATAGGTAGAATTGAGATTTTGAAGTTCATATTTGTGTTTTGATGAGTTATTGATGTTTTGGTATATGGAATAGGTAGAATTGTGATTTTGAAGTTCATATTTGTTTTTTGATGAGTTATTCATTGAAGTTTTGGTATATGAAATAGGTAGAATTGAGATTTTGAAGTTCATATTTGTGTTTTGATGAGTTATTGATGTTTTGGTATATGGGATAGGTAGAATTGTGATTTTGAAGTTCATATTTGTGTTTCGATGAGTTATTCATTGATGTTTTGGTATATGGAATAGGTAGAATTGTGATTTTGAAGTTCATATTTGTGTTTTGATGAGTTATTCATTTATGTTTTGGTATATGGGAATAGGTAGAATTGAGATTTTGAAGTTCATATTTGTGTTTTGATGAGTTATTAATTGATGTTTTGGTATATGGAATAGGTAGAATTGTGATTTTGAAGTTCATATTTGTGTTTTGATGAGTTATTCATTGATGTTTTGGTATATGGAATAGGTAGAATTGTGATTTTGAAGTTCATATTTGTGTTTTGATGAGTTATATTATGTTTTGTTATATGGAATAGGTAGAATTGTGATTTTGAAGTTCATATTTGTGTTTTGATGAGTTATTGATGTTTTGGTATATGGAATAGGTAGAATTGTGATTTTGAAGTTCATATTTGTGTTTTGATGAGTTATTCATTGATGTTTTGGTATATGGAATAGGTAGAATTGAGATTTTGAAGTTCATATTTGTGTTTTGATGAGTTATTGATATTTTGGTATATGGAATAGGTAGAATTGTGATTTTGAAGTTCATATTTGTGTTTTGATTAGTTATATTATGTTTTGTTATATGAAATAGGTAGAATTGAGATTTTGAAGTTCATATTTGTGTTTTGATGAGTTATTGATGTTTTGGTATATGGAATAGGTAGAATTGTGATTTTGAAGTTCATATTTGTGTTTTGATGAGTTATTCATTGCTGTTTTGGTATATGGAATAGGTAGAATTGAGATTTTGAAGTTCATATTTGTGTTTTGATTAGTTATATTATGTTTTGTTATATGGAATAGGTAGAATTGTGATTTTGAAGTTCATACTTGTGTTTTGATGAGTTATTCATTGATGTTTTGGTATATGGAATAGGTAGAATTGTGATTTTGAAGTTCATATTTGTGTTTTGATGAGTTATTCATTTATGTTTTGGTATATGGGAATAGGTAGAATTGAGATTTTGAAGTTCATATTTGTGTTTTGATGAGTTATTAATTGATGTTTTGGTATATGGAATAGGTAGAATTGTGATTTTGAAGTTCATATTTGTGTTTTGATGAGTTATTCATTGATGTTTTGGTATATGGAATAGGTAGAATTGTGATTTTGAAGTTCATATTTGTGTTTTGATTAGTTATATTATGTTTTGTTATATGGAATAGGTAGAATTGAGATTTTGAAGTTCATATTTGTGTTTTGATGAGTTATTAATTGATGTTTTGGTATATGGAATAGGTAGAATTTGTTTTTTGAAGTTCATATTTGTGTTTTGATGAGTTATTCATTGATGTTTTGGTATATAGAATAGGTAGAATTGTGATTTTGAAGTTCATATTTGTGTTTTGATGAGTTATTCATTTATGTTTTGGTATATGGGAATAGGTAGAATTGAGATTTTGAAGTTCATATTTGTGTTTTGATGAGTTATTAATTGATGTTTTGGTATATGGAATAGGTAGAATTGTGATTTTGAAGTTCATATTTGTGTTTTGATGAGTTATTCATTGATGTTTTGGAATATGGAATAGGTAGAATTGTGATTTTGAAGTTCATATTTGTGTTTTGATTAGTTATATTATGTTTTGTTATATGGAATAGGTAGAATTGAGATTTTGAAGTTCATATTTGTGTTTTGATGAGTTATTAATTGATGTTTTGGTATATGGAATAGGTAGAATTTGTTTTTTGAAGTTCATATTTGTGTTTTGATGAGTTATTCATTGATGTTTTGGTATATGGAATAGGTAGAATTGAGATTTTGAAGTTCATATTTGTGTTTTGATTAGTTATATTATGTTTTGTTATATGGAATAGGTAGAATTGTGATTTTGAAGTTCATATTTGTGTTTTGATGAGTTATTCATTGATGTTTTGGTATATGGAATAGGTAGAATTGTGATTTTGAAGTTCATATTTGTGTTTTGATGAGTTATTCATTTATGTTTTGGTATATGGGAATAGGTAGAATTGTGATTTTGAAGTTCATATTTGTTTTTTGATGAGTTATTCATTGATGTTTTGGTATATGGAATAGGTAGAATTGAGATTTTGAAGTTCATATTTGTGTTTTGATGAGTTATTGATGTATTGGTATATGGGATAGGTAGAATTGTGATTTTCAAGTTCATATTTGTGTTTCGATGAGTTATTCATTGATGTTTTGGTATATGGAATAGGTAGAATTGAGATTTTGAAGTTCATATTTGTGTTTTGATGAGTTATTGATATTTTGGTATATGGAATAGGTAGAATTGTGATTTTGAAGTTCATATTTGTGTATCGATTAGTTATATTATGTTTTGTTATATGGAATAGGTAGAATTGAGATTTTGAAGTTCATATTTGTGTTTTGATGAGTTATTGATGTTTTGGTATATGGAATAGGTAGAATTGTGATTTTGAAGTTCATATTTGTGTTTTGATGAGTTATTCATTGATGTTTTGGTATATGGAATAGGTAGAATTGAGATTTTGAAGTTCATATTTGTGTTTTGATTAGTTATATTATGTTTTGTTATATGGAATAGGTAGAATTGAGATTTTGAAGTTCATATTTGTGTTTTGATGAGTTATTGATGTTTTGGTATATGGAATAGGTAGAATTGTGATTTTGAAGTTTATATTTGTGTTTTGATGAGTTATATTATGTTTTGTTATATGGAATAGGTAGAATTGAGATTTTGAAGTTCATATTTGTGTTTTGAGGAGTGATTGATGTTTTGGTATATGGGATAGGTAGAATTGTGATTTTGAAGTTCATATTTGTGTTTCGATGAGTTATTCATTGATTTTTGGTATATGGAATAGGTAGAATTGAGATTTTGAAGTTCATATTTGTGTTTTGATGAGTTATTGATATTTAGGTATATGGAATAGGTAGAATTGTGATTTTGAAGTTCATATTTGTGTTTTGATTAGTTATATTATGTTTTGTTATATGGAATAGGTAGAATTGAGATTTTGAAGTTCATATTTGTGTTTTGATGAGTTATTGATGTTTTGGTATATGGAATAGGTAGAATTGTGATTTTGAAGTTCATATTTGTGTTTTGATGAGTTATATTATGTTTTGTTATATGGAATAGGTAGAATTGTGATTTTGAAGTTCATATTTGTGTTTTGATGAGTTATTCATTGATGTTTTGGTATATGGAATAGGTAGAATTGAGATTTTGAAGTTCATATTTGTCTTTTGATGAGTTATTGATGTTTTGGTATATGGGATAGGTAGAATTGTGATTTTGAAGTTCATATTTGTGTTTCGATGAGTTATTGATGTTTTGGTATATGGAATAGGTAGAATTGTGATTTTGAAGTTCATATTTGTGTTTTGATGAGTTATTCATTGATGTTTTGGTATATGGAATAGGTAGAATTGTGATTTTGAAGTTCATATTTGTGTTTTGATTAGTTATATTATGTTTTGTTATATGGAATAGGTAGAATTGAGATTTTGAAGTTCATATTTGTGTTTTGATGAGTTATTAATTGATGTTTTGGTATATGGAATAGGTAGAATTTGTTTTTTGAAGTTCATATTTGTGTTTTGATGAGTTATTCATTGATGTTTTGGTATATAGAATAGGTAGAATTGTGATTTTGAAGTTCATATTTGTGTTTTGATGAGTTATTCATTTATGTTTTGGTATATGGGAATAGGTAGAATTGAGATTTTGAAGTTCATATTTGTGTTTTGATGAGTTATTAATTGATGTTTTGGTATATGGAATAGGTAGAATTGTGATTATGAAGTTCATATTTGTGTTTTGATGAGTTATTCATTGATGTTTTGGAATATGGAATAGGTAGAATTGTGATTTTGAAGTTCATATTTGTGTTTTGATTAGTTATATTATGTTTTGTTATATGGAATAGGTAGAATTGAGATTTTGAAGTTCATATTTGTGTTTTGATGAGTTATTAATTGATGTTTTGGTATATGGAATAGGTAGAATTTGTTTTTTGAAGTTCATATTTGTGTTTTGATGAGTTATTCATTGATGTTTTGGTATATGGAATAGGTAGAATTGAGATTTTGAAGTTCATATTTGTGTTTTGATTAGTTATATTATGTTTTGTTATATGGAATAGGTAGAATTGTGATTTTGAAGTTCATATTTGTGTTTTGATGAGTTATTCATTGATGTTTTGGTATATGGAATAGGTAGAATTGTGATTTTGAAGTTCATATTTGTGTTTTGATGAGTTATTCATTTATGTTTTGGTATATGGGAATAGGTAGAATTGTGATTTTGAAGTTCATATTTGTTTTTTGATGAGTTATTCATTGATGTTTTGGTATATGGAATAGGTAGAATTGAGATTTTGAAGTTCATATTTGTGTTTTGATGAGTTATTGATGTTTTGGTATATGGGATAGGTAGAATTGTGATTTTCAAGTTCATATTTGTGTTTCGATGAGTTATTCATTGATGTTTTGGTATATGGAATAGGTAGAATTGAGATTTTGAAGTTCATATTTGTGTTTTGATGAGTTATTGATATTTTGGTATATGGAATAGGTAGAATTGTGATTTTGAAGTTCATATTTGTGTTTCGATTAGTTATATTATGTTTTGTTATATGGAATAGGTAGAATTGAGATTTTGAAGTTCATATTTGTGTTTTGATGAGTTATTGATGTTTTGGTATATGGAATAGGTAGAATTGTGATTTTGAAGTTCATATTTGTGTTTTGATGAGTTATTCATTGATGTTTTGGTATATGGAATAGGTAGAATTGAGATTTTGAAGTTCATATTTGTGTTTTGATTAGTTATATTATGTTTTGTTATATGGAATAGGTAGAATTGAGATTTTGAAGTTCATATTTGTGTTTTGATGAGTTATTGATGTTTTGGTATATGGAATAGGTAGAATTGTGATTTTGAAGTTTATATTTGTGTTTTGATGAGTTATATTATGTTTTGTTATATGGAATAGGTAGAATTGAGATTTTGAAGTTCATATTTGTGTTTTGAGGAGTTATTGATGTTTTGGTATATGGGATAGGTAGAATTGTGATTTTGAAGTTCATATTTGTGTTTCGATGAGTTATTCATTGATTTTTGGTATATGGAATAGGTAGAATTGAGATTTTGAAGTTCATATTTGTGTTTTGATGAGTTATTGATATTTAGGTATATGGAATAGGTAGAATTGTGATTTTGAAGTTCATATTTGTGTTTTGATTAGTTATATTATGTTTTGTTATATGGAATAGGTAGAATTGAGATTTTGAAGTTCATATTTGTGTTTTGATGAGTTATTGATGTTTTGGTATATGGAATAGGTAGAATTGTGATTTTGAAGTTCATATTTGTGTTTTGATGAGTTATATTATGTTTTGTTATATGGAATAGGTAGAATTGTGATTTTGAAGTTCATATTTGTGTTTTGATGAGTTATTCATTGATGTTTTGGTATATGGAATAGGTAGAATTGAGATTTTGAAGTTCATATTTGTCTTTTGATGAGTTATTGATGTTTTGGTATATGGGATAGGTAGAATTGTGATTTTGAAGTTCATATTTGTGTTTCGATGAGTTATTGATGTTTTGGTAAATGGAATAGGTAGAAATTGTGTTTTGAAGTTCATATTTGTGTTTTGATGTGTTATTGATATTTTGGTATATGGAATAGGTAGAATTGTGATTTTGAAGTTCATATTTGTGTTTTGATGAGTTATATTATGTATTGTTATATGGAATAGGTAGAATTGTGATTTTGAAGTTCATATTTGTGTTTTGATGAGTTATTGATGTTTTGGTAAATGGAATAGATAGAAATTGTGTTTTGAAGTTCATATTTGTGTTTTGATGAGTTATTGATATTTTGGTATATGGAATAGGTAGAATTGTGATTTTGAAGTTCATATTTGTGTTTTGATTAGTTATATTATGTTTTGTTATATGGAATAGGTAGAATTGAGATTTTGAAGTTCATATTTGTGTTTTGATGAGTTATTGATGTTTTGGTATATGGAATAGGTAGAATTGTGATTTTGAAGTTCATATTTGTTTTTTGATGAGTTATTCATTGATGTTTTGGTATATGAAATAGGTAGAATTGAGATTTTGAAGTTCATATTTGTGTTTTGATGAGTTATTGATGTTTTGGTATATGGGATAGGTAGAATTGTGATTTTGAAGTTCATATTTGTGTTTCGATGAGTTATTCATTGATGTTTTGGTATGTGGAATAGGTAGAATTGTGATTTTGAAGTTCATATTTGTGTTTTGATGAGTTATTCATTTATGTTTTGGTATATGGGAATAGGTAGAATTGAGATTTTGAAGTTCATATTTGTGTTTTGATGAGTTATTAATTGATGTTTTGGTATATGGAATAGGTAGAATTGTGATTTTGAAGTTCATATTTGTGTTTTGATGAGTTATTCATTGATGTTTTGGTATATGGAATAGGTAGAATTGTGATTTTGAAGTTCATATTTGTGTTTTGATGAGTTATATTATGTTTTGTTATATGGAATAGGTAGAATTGTGATTTTGAAGTTCATATTTGTGTTTTGATGAGTTATTGATGTTTTGGTATGTGGAATAGGTAGAATTGTGATTTTGAAGTTCATATTTGTGTTTTGATGAGTTATTCATTGATGTTTTGGTATATGGAATAGGTAGAATTGAGATTTTGAAGTTCATATTTGTGTTTTGATGAGTTATTGATATTTTGGTATATGGAATAGGTAGAATTGTGATTTTGAAGTTCATATTTGTGTTTTGATTAGTTATATTATGTTTTGTTATATGAAATAGGTAGAATTGAGATTTTGAAGTTCATATTTGTGTTTTGATGAGTTATTGATGTTTTGGTATATGGAATAGGTAGAATTGTGATTTTGAAGTTCATATTTGTGTTTTGATGAGTTATTCATTGATGTTTTGGTATATGGAATAGGTAGAATTGAGATTTTGAAGTTCATATTTGTGTTTTGATTAGTTATATTATGTTTTGTTATATGGAATAGGTAGAATTGTGATTTTGAAGTTCATACTTGTGTTTTGATGAGTTATTCATTGATGTTTTGGTATATGGAATAGGTAGAATTGTGATTTTGAAGTTCATATTTGTGTTTTGATGAGTTATTCATTTATGTTTTGGTATATGGGAATAGGTAGAATTGAGATTTTGAAGTTCATATTTGTGTTTTGATGAGTTATTAATTGATGTTTTGGTATATGGAATAGGTAGAATTGTGATTTTGAAGTTCATATTTGTGTTTTGATGAGTTATTCATTGATGTTTTGGTATATGGAATAGGTAGAATTGTGATTTTGAAGTTTATATTTGTGTTTTGATTAGTTATATTATGTTTTGTTATATGGAATAGGTAGAATTGAGATTTTGAAGTTCATATTTGTGTTTTGATGAGTTATTGATGTTTTGGTATATGGAATAGGTAGAATTGTGATTTTGAAGTTTATATTTGTGTTTTGATGAGTTATATTATGTTTTGTTATATGGAATAGGTAGAATTGAGATTTTGAAGTTCATATTTGTGTTTTGAGGAGTGATTGATGTTTTGGTATATGGGATAGGTAGAATTGTGATTTTGAAGTTCATATTTATGTTTCGATGAGTTATTCATTGATTTTTGGTATATGGAATAGGTAGAATTGAGATTTTGAAGTTCATATTTGTGTTTTGATGAGTTATTGATATTTAGGTATATGGAATAGGTAGAATTGTGATTTTGAAGTTCATATTTGTGTTTTGATTAGTTATATTATGTTTTGTTATATGGAATAGGTAGAATTGAGATTTTGAAGTTCATATTTGTGTTTTGATGAGTTATTGATGTTTTGGTATATGGAATAGGTAGAATTGTGATTTTGAAGTTCATATTTGTGTTTTGATGAGTTATTCATTGATGTTTTGGTATATGGAATAGGTAGAATTGTGATTTTGAAGTTCATATTTGTGTTTTGATTAGTTATATTATGTTTTGTTATATGGAATAGGTAGAATTGAGATTTTGAAGTTCATATTTGTGTTTTGATGAGTTATTAATTGATGTTTTGGTATATGGAATAGGTAGAATTTGTTTTTTGAAGTTCATATTTGTGTTTTGATGAGTTATTCATTGATGTTTTGGTATATAGAATAGGTAGAATTGTGATTTTGAAGTTCATATTTGTGTTTTGATGAGTTATTCATTTATGTTTTGGTATATGGGAATAGGTAGAATTGAGATTTTGAAGTTCATATTTGTGTTTTGATGAGTTATTAATTGATGTTTTGGTATATGGAATAGGTAGAATTGTGATTATGAAGTTCATATTTGTGTTTTGATGAGTTATTCATTGATGTTTTGGAATATGGAATAGGTAGAATTGTGATTTTGAAGTTCATATTTGTGTTTTGATTAGTTATATTATGTTTTGTTATATGGAATAGGTAGAATTGAGATTTTGAAGTTCATATTTGTGTTTTGATGAGTTATTAATTGATGTTTTGGTATATGGAATAGGTAGAATTTGTTTTTTGAAGTTCATATTTGTGTTTTGATGAGTTATTCATTGATGTTTTGGTATATGGAATAGGTAGAATTGAGATTTTGAAGTTCATATTTGTGTTTTGATTAGTTATATTATGTTTTGTTATATGGAATAGGTAGAATTGTGATTTTGAAGTTCATATTTGTGTTTTGATGAGTTATTCATTGATGTTTTGGTATATGGAATAGGTAGAATTGTGATTTTGAAGTTCATATTTGTGTTTTGATGAGTTATTCATTTATGTTTTGGTATATGGGAATAGGTAGAATTGTGATTTTGAAGTTCATATTTGTTTTTTGATGAGTTATTCATTGATGTTTTGGTATATGGAATAGGTAGAATTGAGATTTTGAAGTTCATATTTGTGTTTTGATGAGTTATTGATGTTTTGGTATATGGGATAGGTAGAATTGTGATTTTCAAGTTCATATTTGTGTTTCGATGAGTTATTCATTGATGTTTTGGTATATGGAATAGGTAGAATTGAGATTTTGAAGTTCATATTTGTGTTTTGATGAGTTATTGATATTTTGGTATATGGAATAGGTAGAATTGTGATTTTGAAGTTCATATTTGTGTTTCGATTAGTTATATTATGTTTTGTTATATGGAATAGGTAGAATTGAGATTTTGAAGTTCATATTTGTGTTTTGATGAGTTATTGATGTTTTGGTATATGGAATAGGTAGAATTGTGATTTTGAAGTTCATATTTGTGTTTTGATGAGTTATTCATTGATGTTTTGGTATATGGAATAGGTAGAATTGAGATTTTGAAGTTCATATTTGTGTTTTGATTAGTTATATTATGTTTTGTTATATGGAATAGGTAGAATTGAGATTTTGAAGTTCGTATTTGTGTTTTGATGAGTTATTGATGTTTTGGTATATGGAATAGGTAGAATTGTGATTTTGAAGTTCATATTTGTGTTTTGATGAGTTATTCATTGATGTTTTGGTATATGGAATAGGTAGAATTGAGATTTTGAAGTTCATATTTGTGTTTTGATTAGTTATATTATGTTTTGTTATATGGAATAGGTAGAATTGAGATTTTGAAGTTCATATTTGTGTTTTGATGAGTTATTGATGTTTTGGTATATGGAATAGGTAGAATTGTGATTTTGAAGTTTATATTTGTGTTTTGATGAGTTATATTATGTTTTGTTATATGGAATAGGTAGAATTGAGATTTTGAAGTTCATATTTGTGTTTTGAGGAGTTATTGATGTTTTGGTATATGGGATAGGTAGAATTGTGATTTTGAAGTTCATATTTGTGTTTCGATGAGTTATTCATTGATTTTTGGTATATGGAATAGGTAGAATTGAGATTTTGAAGTTCATATTTGTGTTTTGATGAGTTATTGATATTTAGGTATATGGAATAGGTAGAATTGTGATTTTGAAGTTCATATTTGTGTTTTGATTAGTTATATTATGTTTTGTTATATGGAATAGGTAGAATTGAGATTTTGAAGTTCATATTTGTGTTTTGATGAGTTATTGATGTTTTGGTATATGGAATAGGTAGAATTGTGATTTTGAAGTTCATATTTGTGTTTTGATGAGTTATATTATGTTTTGTTATATGGAATAGGTAGAATTGTGATTTTGAAGCTCATATTTGTGTTTTGATGAGTTATTCATTGATGTTTTGGTATATGGAATAGGTAGAATTGAGATTTTGAAGTTCATATTTGTCTTTTGATGAGTTATTGATGTTTTGGTATATGGGATAGGTAGAATTGTGATTTTGAAGTTCATATTTGTGTTTCGATGAGTTATTGATGTTTTGGTATATGGAATAGGTAGAATTGTGATTTTGAAGTTCATATTTGTGTTTTGATGAGTTATTCATTGATGTTTTGGTATATGGGAATAGGTAGAATTGAGATTTTGAAGTTCATATTTGTGTTTTGATGAGTTATTAATTGATGTTTTGGTATATGGAATAGGTAGAATTGTGATTATGAAGTTCATATTTGTGTTTTGATGAGTTATTCATTGATGTTTTGGAATATGGAATAGGTAGAATTGTGATTTTGAAGTTCATATTTGTGTTTTGATTAGTTATATTATGTTTTGTTATATGGAATAGGTAGAATTGAGATTTTGAAGTTCATATTTGTGTTTTGATGAGTTATTAATTGATGTTTTGGTATATGGAATAGGTAGAATTTGTTTTTTGAAGTTCATATTTGTGTTTTGATGAGTTATTCATTGATGTTTTGGTATATGGAATAGGTAGAATTGAGATTTTGAAGTTCATATTTGTGTTTTGATTAGTTATATTATGTTTTGTTATATGGAATAGGTAGAATTGTGATTTTGAAGTTCATATTTGTGTTTTGATGAGTTATTCATTGATGTTTTGGTATATGGAATAGGTAGAATTGTGATTTTGAAGTTCATATTTGTGTTTTGATGAATTATTCATTTATGTTTTGGTATATGGGAATAGGTAGAATTGTGATTTTGAAGTTCATATTTGTTTTTTGATGAGTTATTCATTGATGTTTTGGTATATGGAATAGGTAGAATTGAGATTTTGAAGTTCATATTTGTGTTTTGATGAGTTATTGATGTTTTGGTATATGGGATAGGTAGAATTGTGATTTTCAAGTTCATATTTGTGTTTCGATGAGTTATTCATTGATGTTTTGGTATATGGAATAGGTAGAATTGAGATTTTGAAGTTCATATTTGTGTTTTGATGAGTTATTGATATTTTGGTATATGGAATAGGTAGAATTGTGATTTTGAAGTTCATATTTGTGTTTCGATTAGTTATATTATGTTTTGTTATATGGAATAGGTAGAATTGAGATTTTGAAGTTCATATTTGTGTTTTGATGAGTTATTGATGTTTTGGTATATGGAATAGGTAGAATTGTGATTTTGAAGTTCATATTTGTGTTTTGATGAGTTATTCATTGATGTTTTGGTATATGGAATAGGTAGAATTGAGATTTTGAAGTTCATATTTGTGTTTTGATTAGTTATATTATGTTTTGTTATATGGAATAGGTAGAATTGAGATTTTGAAGTTCATATTTGTGTTTTGATGAGTTATTGATGTTTTGGTATATGGAATAGGTAGAATTGTGATTTTGAAGTTCATATTTGTGTTTTGATTAGTTATATTATGTTTTGTTATATGGAATAGGTAGAATTGAGATTTTGAAGTTCATATTTGTGTTTTGATGAGTTATTGATGTTTTGGTATATGGAATAGGTAGAATTGTGATTTTGAAGTTTATATTTGTGTTTTGATGAGTTATATTATGTTTTGTTATATGGAATAGGTAGAATTGTGATTTTGAAGTTCATATTTGTGTTTTGATGAGTTATTCATTGATGTTTTGGTATATGGAATAGGTAGAATTGTGATTTTGAAGTTCATATTTGTGTTTTGATGAGTTATTGATATTTAGGTATATGGAATAGGTAGAATTGTGATTTTGAAGTTCATATTTGTGTTTTGATTAGTTATATTATGTTTTGTTATATGGAATAGGTAGAATTGAGATTTTGAAGTTCATATTTGTGTTTTGATGAGTTATTGATGTTTTGGTATATGGGATAGGTAGAATTGTGATTTTGAAGTTCATATTTGTGTTTCGATGAGTTATTGATGTTTTGGTATATGGAATAGGTAGAATTGTGATTTTGAAGTTCATATTTGTGTTTTGATGAGTTATTCATTGATGTTTTGGTATATGGGAATAGGTAGAATTGAGATTTTGAAGTTCATATTTGTGTTTTGATGAGTTATTAATTGATGTTTTGGTATATGGAATAGGTAGAATTGTGATTATGAAGTTCATATTTGTGTTTTGATGAGTTATTCATTGATGTTTTGGAATATGGAATAGGTAGAATTGTGATTTTGAAGTTCATATTTGTGTTTTGATTAGTTATATTATGTTTTGTTATATGGAATAGGTAGAATTGAGATTTTGAAGTTCATATTTGTGTTTTGATGAGTTATTAATTGATGTTTTGGTATATGGAATAGGTAGAATTTGTTTTTTGAAGTTCATATTTGTGTTTTGATGAGTTATTCATTGATGTTTTGGTATATGGAATAGGTAGAATTGAGATTTTGAAGTTCATATTTGTGTTTTGATTAGTTATATTATGTTTTGTTATATGGAATAGGTAGAATTGTGATTTTGAAGTTCATATTTGTGTTTTGATGAGTTATTCATTGATGTTTTGGTATATGGAATAGGTAGAATTGTGATTTTGAAGTTCATATTTGTGTTTTGATGAGTTATTCATTTATGTTTTGGTATATGGGAATAGGTAGAATTGTGATTTTGAAGTTCATATTTGTTTTTTGATGAGTTATTCATTGATGTTTTGGTATATGGAATAGGTAGAATTGAGATTTTGAAGTTCATATTTGTGTTTTGATGAGTTATTGATGTTTTGGTATATGGGATAGGTAGAATTGTGATTTTCAAGTTCATATTTGTGTTTCGATGAGTTATTCATTGATGTTTTGGTATATGGAATAGGTAGAATTGAGATTTTGAAGTTCATATTTGTGTTTTGATGAGTTATTGATATTTTGGTATATGGAATAGGTAGAATTGTGATTTTGAAGTTCATATTTGTGTTTCGATTAGTTATATTATGTTTTGTTATATGGAATAGGTAGAATTGAGATTTTGAAGTTCATATTTGTGTTTTGATGAGTTATTGATGTTTTGGTATATGGAATAGGTAGAATTGTGATTTTGAAGTTCATATTTGTGTTTTGATGAGTTATTCATTGATGTTTTGGTATATGGAATAGGTAGAATTGAGATTTTGAAGTTCATATTTGTGTTTTGATTAGTTATATTATGTTTTGTTATATGGAATAGGTAGAATTGAGATTTTGAAGTTCATATTTGTGTTTTGATGAGTTATTGATGTTTTGGTATATGGAATAGGTAGAATTGTGATTTTGAAGTTCATATTTGTGTTTTGATGAGTTATTCATTGATGTTTTGGTATATGGAATAGGTAGAATTGAGATTTTGAAGTTCATATTTGTGTTTTGATTAGTTATATTATGTTTTGTTATATGGAATAGGTAGAATTGAGATTTTGAAGTTCATATTTGTGTTTTGATGAGTTATTGATGTTTTGGTATATGGAATAGGTAGAATTGTGATTTTGAAGTTTATATTTGTGTTTTGATGAGTTATATTATGTTTTGTTATATGGAATAGGTAGAATTGAGATTTTGAAGTTCATATTTGTGTTTTGAGGAGTTATTGATGTTTTGGTATATGGGATAGGTAGAATTGTGATTTTGAAGTTCATATTTGTGTTTCGATGAGTTATTCATTGATTTTTGGTATATGGAATAGGTAGAATTGAGATTTTGAAGTTCATATTTGTGTTTTGATGAGTTATTGATATTTAGGTATATGGAATAGGTAGAATTGTGATTTTGAAGTTCATATTTGTGTTTTGATTAGTTATATTATGTTTTGTTATATGGAATAGGTAGAATTGAGATTTTGAAGTTCATATTTGTGTTTTGATGAGTTATTGATGTTTTGGTATATGGAATAGGTAGAATTGTGATTTTGAAGTTCATATTTGTGTTTTGATGAGTTATATTATGTTTTGTTATATGGAATAGGTAGAATTGTGATTTTGAAGCTCATATTTGTGTTTTGATGAGTTATTCATTGATGTTTTGGTATATGGAATAGGTAGAATTGAGATTTTGAAGTTCATATTTGTCTTTTGATGAGTTATTGATGTTTTGGTATATGGGATAGGTAGAATTGTGATTTTGAAGTTCATATTTGTGTTTCGATGAGTTATTGATGTTTTGGTATATGGAATAGGTAGAATTGTGATTTTGAAGTTCATATTTGTGTTTTGATGAGTTATTCATTGATGTTTTGGTATATGGGAATAGGTAGAATTGAGATTTTGAAGTTCATATTTGTGTTTTGATGAGTTATTAATTGATGTTTTGGTATATGGAATAGGTAGAATTGTGATTATGAAGTTCATATTTGTGTTTTGATGAGTTATTCATTGATGTTTTGGAATATGGAATAGGTAGAATTGTGATTTTGAAGTTCATATTTGTGTTTTGATTAGTTATATTATGTTTTGTTATATGGAATAGGTAGAATTGAGATTTTGAAGTTCATATTTGTGTTTTGATGAGTTATTAATTGATGTTTTGGTATATGGAATAGGTAGAATTTGTTTTTTGAAGTTCATATTTGTGTTTTGATGAGTTATTCATTGATGTTTTGGTATATGGAATAGGTAGAATTGAGATTTTGAAGTTCATATTTGTGTTTTGATTAGTTATATTATGTTTTGTTATATGGAATAGGTAGAATTGTGATTTTGAAGTTCATATTTGTGTTTTGATGAGTTATTCATTGATGTTTTGGTATATGGAATAGGTAGAATTGTGATTTTGAAGTTCATATTTGTGTTTTGATGAATTATTCATTTATGTTTTGGTATATGGGAATAGGTAGAATTGTGATTTTGAAGTTCATATTTGTTTTTTGATGAGTTATTCATTGATGTTTTGGTATATGGAATAGGTAGAATTGAGATTTTGAAGTTCATATTTGTGTTTTGATGAGTTATTGATGTTTTGGTATATGGGATAGGTAGAATTGTGATTTTCAAGTTCATATTTGTGTTTCGATGAGTTATTCATTGATGTTTTGGTATATGGAATAGGTAGAATTGAGATTTTGAAGTTCATATTTGTGTTTTGATGAGTTATTGATATTTTGGTATATGGAATAGGTAGAATTGTGATTTTGAAGTTCATATTTGTGTTTCGATTAGTTATATTATGTTTTGTTATATGGAATAGGTAGAATTGAGATTTTGAAGTTCATATTTGTGTTTTGATGAGTTATTGATGTTTTGGTATATGGAATAGGTAGAATTGTGATTTTGAACTTCATATTTGTGTTTTGATGAGTTATTCATTGATGTTTTGGTATATGGAATAGGTAGAATTGAGATTTTGAAGTTCATATTTGTGTTTTGATTAGTTATATTATGTTTTGTTATATGGAATAGGTAGAATTGAGATTTTGAAGTTCATATTTGTGTTTTGATGAGTTATTGATGTTTTGGTATATGGAATAGGTAGAATTGTGATTTTGAAGTTCATATTTGTGTTTTGATGAGTTATTCATTGATGTTTTGGTATATGGAATAGGTAGAATTGAGATTTTGAAGTTCATATTTGTGTTTTGATTAGTTATATTATGTTTTGTTATATGGAATAGGTAGAATTGAGATTTTGAAGTTCATATTTGTGTTTTGATGAGTTATTGATGTTTTGGTATATGGAATAGGTAGAATTGTGATTTTGAAGTTTATATTTGTGTTTTGATGAGTTATATTATGTTTTGTTATATGGAATAGGTAGAATTGAGATTTTGAAGTTCATATTTGTGTTTTGAGGAGTTATTGATGTTTTGGTATATGGGATAGGTAGAATTGTGATTTTGAAGTTCATATTTGTGTTTCGATGAGTTATTCATTGATTTTTGGTATATGGAATAGGTAGAATTGAGATTTTGAAGTTCATATTTGTGTTTTGATGAGTTATTGATATTTAGGTATATGGAATAGGTAGAATTGTGATTTTGAAGTTCATATTTGTGTTTTGATTAGTTATATTATGTTTTGTTATATGGAATAGGTAGAATTGAGATTTTGAAGTTCATATTTGTGTTTTGATGAGTTATTGATGTTTTGGTATATGGAATAGGTAGAATTGTGATTTTGAAGTTCATATTTGTGTTTTGATGAGTTATATTATGTTTTGTTATATGGAATAGGTAGAATTGTGATTTTGAAGTTCATATTTGTGTTTTGATGAGTTATTCATTGATGTTTTGGTATATGGAATAGGTAGAATTGAGATTTTGAAGTTCATATTTGTCTTTTGATGAGTTATTGATGTTTTGGTATATGGGATAGGTAGAATTGTGATTTTGAAGTTCATATTTGTGTTTCGATGAGTTATTGATGTTTTGGTAAATGGAATAGGTAGAAATTGTGTTTTGAAGTTCATATTTGTGTTTTGATGTGTTATTGATATTTTGGTATATGGAATAGGTAGAATTGTGATTTTGAAGTTCATATTTGTGTTTTGATGAGTTATATTATGTATTGTTATATGGAATAGGTAGAATTGTGATTTTGAAGTTCATATTAGTGTTTTGATGAGTTATTGATGTTTTGGTAAATGGAATAGATAGAAATTGTGTTTTGAAGTTCATATTTGTGTTTTGATGAGTTATTGATATTTTGGTATATGGAATAGGTAGAATTGTGATTTTGAAGTTCATATTTGTGTTTTGATTAGTTATATTATGTTTTGTTATATGAAATAGGTAGAATTGAGATTTTGAAGTTCATATTTGTGTTTTGATGAGTTATTGATGTTTTGGTATATGGAATAGGTAGAATTGTGATTTTGAAGTTCATATTTGTGTTTTGATGAGTTATTCATTGATGTTTTGGTATATGGAATAGGTAGAATTGAGATTTTGAAGTTCATATTTGTGTTTTGATTAGTTATATTATGTTTTGTTATATGGAATAGGTAGAATTGTGATTTTGAAGTTCATACTTGTGTTTTGATGAGTTATTCATTGATGTTTTGGTATATGGAATAGGTAGAATTGTGATTTTGAAGTTCATATTTGTGTTTTGATGAGTTATTCATTTATGTTTTGGTATATGGGAATAGGTAGAATTGAGATTTTGAAGTTCATATTTGTGTTTTGATGAGTTATTAATTGATGTTTTGGTATATGGAATAGGTAGAATTGTGATTTTGAAGTTCATATTTGTGTTTTGATGAGTTATTCATTGATGTTTTGGTATATGGAATAGGTAGAATTGTGATTTTGAAGTTCATATTTGTGTTTTGATTAGTTATATTATGTTTTGTTATATGGAATAGGTAGAATTGAGATTTTGAAGTTCATATTTGTGTTTTGATGAGTTATTAATTGATGTTTTGGTATATGGAATAGGTAGAATTTGTTTTTTGAAGTTCATATTTGTGTTTTGATGAGTTATTCATTGATGTTTTGGTATATAGAATAGGTAGAATTGTGATTTTGAAGTTCATATTTGTGTTTTGATGAGTTATTCATTTATGTTTTGGAATATGGGAATAGGTAGAATTGAGATTTTGATGTTCATATTTGTGTTTTGATGAGTTATTAATTGATGTTTTGGTATATGGAATAGGTAGAATTGTGATTTTGAAGTTCATATTTGTGTTTTGATGAGTTATTCATTGATGTTTTGGAATATGGAATAGGTAGAATTGTGATTTTGAAGTTCATATTTGTGTTTTGATTAGTTATATTATGTTTTGTTATATGGAATAGGTAGAATTGAGATTTTGAAGTTCATATTTGTGTTTTGATGAGTTATTAATTGATGTTTTGGTATATGGAATAGGTAGAATTTGTTTTTTGAAGTTCATATTTGTGTTTTGATGAGTTATTCATTGATGTTTTGGTATATGGAATAGGTAGAATTGAGATTTTGAAGTTCATATTTGTGTTTTGATTAGTTATATTATGTTTTGTTATATGGAATAGGTAGAATTGTGATTTTGAAGTTCATATTTGTGTTTTGATGAGTTATTCATTGATGTTTTGGTATATGGAATAGGTAGAATTGTGATTTTGAAGTTCATATTTGTGTTTTGATGAGTTATTCATTTATGTTTTGGTATATGGGAATAGGTAGAATTGTGATTTTGAAGTTCATATTTGTTTTTTGATGAGTTATTCATTGATGTTTTGGTATATGGAATAGGTAGAATTGAGATTTTGAAGTTCATATTTGTGTTTTGATGAGTTATTGATATTTAGGTATATGGAATAGGTAGAATTGTGATTTTGAAGTTCATATTTGTGTTTTGATTAGTTATATTATGTTTTGTTATATGGAATAGGTAGAATTGAGATTTTGAAGTTCATATTTGTGTTTTGATGAGTTATTGATGTTTTGGTATATGGAATAGGTAGAATTGTGATTTTGAAGTTCATATTTGTGTTTTGATGAGTTATATTATGTTTTGTTATATGGAATAGGTAGAATTGTGATTTTGAAGTTCATATTTGTGTTTTGATGAGTTATTCATTGATGTTTTGGTATATGGAATAGGTAGAATTGAGATTTTGAAGTTCATATTTGTCTTTTGATGAGTTATTGATGTTTTGGTATATGGGATAGGTAGAATTGTGATTTTGAAGTTCATATTTGTGTTTCGATGAGTTATTGATGTTTTGGTAAATGGAATAGGTAGAAATTGTGTTTTGAAGTTCATATTTGTGTTTTGATGTGTTATTGATATTTTGGTATATGGAATAGGTAGAATTGTGATTTTGAAGTTCATATTTGTGTTTTGATGAGTTATATTATGTATTGTTATATAGAATAGGTAGAATTGTGATTTTGAAGTTCATATTTGTGTTTTGATGAGTTATTGATGTTTTGGTAAATGGAATAGATAGAAATTGTGTTTTGAAGTTCATATTTGTGTTTTGATGAGTTATTGATATTTTGGTATATGGAATAGGTAGAATTGTGATTTTGAAGTTCATATTTGTGTTTTGATTAGTTATATTATGTTTTGTTATATGGAATAGGTAGAATTGAGATTTTGAAGTTCATGTTTGTGTTTTGATGAGTTATTGATGTTTTGGTATATGGAATAGGTAGAATTGTGATTTTGAAGTTCATATTTGTTTTTTGATGAGTTATTCATTGATGTTTTGGTATATGAAATAGGTAGAATTGAGATTTTGAAGTTCATATTTGTGTTTTGATGAGTTATTGATGTTTTGGTATATGGGATAGGTAGAATTGTGATTTTGAAGTTCATATTTGTGTTTCGATGAGTTATTCATTGATGTTTTGGTATATGGAATAGGTAGAATTGAGATTTTGAAGTTCATATTTGTGTTTTGATGAGTTATTGATATTTTGGTATATGGAATAGGTAGAATTGTGATTTTGAAGTTCATATTTGTGTTTTGATGAGTTATTCATTGATGTTTTGGTATATGGAATAGGTAGAATTGTGATTTTGAAGTTCATATTTGTGTTTTGATTAGTTATATTATGTTTTGTTATATGGAATAGGTAGAATTGTGATTTTGAAGTTCATACTTGTGTTTTGATGAGTTATTCATTGATGTTTTGGTATGTGGAATAGGTAGAATTGTGATTTTGAAGTTCATATTTGTGTTTTGATGAGTTATTCATTTATGTTTTGGTATATGGGAATAGGTAGAATTGAGATTTTGAAGTTCATATTTGTGTTTTGATGAGTTATTAATTGATGTTTTGGTATATGGAATAGGTAGAATTGTGATTTTGAAGTTCATATTTGTGTTTTGATGAGTTATTCATTGATGTTTTGGTATATGGAATAGGTAGAATTGTGATTTTGAAGTTCATATTTGTGTTTTGATTAGTTATATTATGTTTTGTTATATGGAATAGGTAGAATTGTGATTTTGAAGTTCATATTTGTGTTTTGATGAGTTATTAATTGATGTTTTGGTATATGGAATAGGTAGAATTTGTTTTTTGAAGTTCATATTTGTGTTTTGATGAGTTATTCATTGATGTTTTGGTATATGGAATAGGTAGAATTGTGATTTTGAAGTTCATATTTGTGTTTTGATGAGTTATTCATTTATGTTTTGGTATATGGGAATAGGTAGAATTGAGATTTTGAAGTTCATATTTGTGTTTTGATGAGTTATTAATTGATGTTTTGGTATATGGAATAGGTAGAATTGTGATTTTGAAGTTCATATTTGTGTTTTGATGAGTTATTCATTGATGTTTTGGTATATGGAATAGGTAGAATTGTGATTTTGAAGTTCATATTTGTGTTTTGATTAGTTATATTATGTTTTGTTATATGGAATAGGTAGAATTGAGATTTTGAAGTTCATATTTGTGTTTTGATGAGTTATTAATTGATGTTTTGGTATATGGAATAGGTAGAATTTGTTTTTTGAAGTTCATATTTGTGTTTTGATGAGTTATTCATTGATGTTTTGGTATATGGAATAGGTAGAATTTGTTTTTTGAAGTTCATATTTGTGTTTTGATGAGTTATTCATTGATGTTTTGGTATATGGAATAGGTTGAATTGTGATTTTGAAGTTCATATTTGTGTTTTGATGAGTTATTCATTTATGTTTTGGTATATGGGAATAGGTAGAATTGTGATTTTGAAGTTCATATTTGTTTTTTGATGAGTTATTCATTGATGTTTTGGTATATGGAATAGGTAGAATTGAGATTTTGAAGTTCATATTTGTGTTTTGATGAGTTATTGATGTTTTGGTATATGGGATAGGTAGAATTGTGATTTTGAAGTTCATATTTGTGTTTCGATGAGTTATTCATTGATGTTTTGGTATATGGAATAGGTAGAATTGAGATTTTGAAGTTCATATTTGTGTTTTGATGAGTTATTGATATTTTGGTATATGGAATAGGTAGAATTGTGATTTTGAAGTTCATATTTGTGTTTTGATTAGTTATATTATGTTTTGTTATATGGAATAGGTAGAATTGAGATTTTGAAGTTCATATTTGTGTTTTGATGAGTTATTCATTGATGTTTTGGTATATGGAATAGGTAGAATTGAGATTTTGAAGTTCATATTTGTGTTTTGATGAGTTATTGATGTTTTGGTATATGGAATAGGTAGAATTGTGATTTTGAAGTTTATATTTGTGTTTTGATGAGTTATATTATGTTTTGTTATATGGAATAGGTAGAATTGAGATTTTGAAGTTCATATTTGTGTTTTGAGGAGTTATTGATGTTTTGGTATATGGGATAGGTAGAATTGTGATTTTGAAGTTCATATTTGTGTTTCGATGAGTTATTCATTGATTTTTGGTATATGGAATAGGTAGAATTGAGATTTTGAAGTTCATATTTGTGTTTTGATGAGTTATTGATATTTAGGTATATGGAATAAGTAGAATTGTGATTTTGAAGTTCATATTTGTGTTTTGATGAGTTATTCATTGATGTTTTGGTATATGGAATAGGTAGAATTGAGATTTTGAAGTTCATATTTGTGTTTTGATTAGTTATATTATGTTTTGTTATATGGAATAGGTAGAATTGAGATTTTGAAGTTCATATTTGTGTTTTGATGAGTTATTGATGTTTTGGTATATGGAATAGGTAGAATTGTGATTTTGAAGTTCATATTTGTGTTTTGATGAGTTATTCATTGATGTTTTGGTATATGGAATAGGTAGAATTGAGATTTTGAAGTTCATATTTGTGTTTTGATTAGTTATATTATGTTTTGTTATATGGAATAGGTAGAATTGAGATTTTGAAGTTCATATTTGTGTTTTGATGAGTTATTGATGTTTTGGTATATGGAATAGGTAGAATTGTGATTTTGAAGTTTATATTTGTGTTTTGATGAGTTATATTATGTTTTGTTATATGGAATAGGTAGAATTGAGATTTTGAAGTTCATATTTGTGTTTTGAGGAGTTATTGATGTTTTGGTATATGGGATAGGTAGAATTGTGATTTTGAAGTTCATATTTGTGTTTCGATGAGTTATTCATTGATTTTTGGTATATGGAATAGGTAGAATTGAGATTTTGAAGTTCATATTTGTGTTTTGATGAGTTATTGATATTTAGGTATATGGAATAGGTAGAATTGTGATTTTGAAGTTCATATTTGTGTTTTGATTAGTTATATTATGTTTTGTTATATGGAATAGGTAGACTTGAGATTTTGAAGTTCATATTTGTGTTTTGATGAGTTATTGATGTTTTGGTATATGGAATAGGTAGAATTGTGATTTTGAAGTTCATATTTGTGTTTTGATGAGTTATATTATGTTTTGTTATATGGAATAGGTAGAATTGTGATTTTGAAGTTCATATTTGTGTTTTGATGAGTTATTCATTGATGTTTTGGTATATGGAATAGGTAGAATTGAGATTTTGAAGTTCATATTTGTCTTTTGATGAGTTATTGATGTTTTGGTATATGGGATAGGTAGAATTGTGATTTTGAAGTTCATATTTGTGTTTCGATGAGTTATTGATGTTTTGGTAAATGGAATAGGTAGAAATTGTGTTTTGAAGTTCATATTTGTGTTTTGATGTGTTATTGATATTTTGGTATATGGAATAGGTAGAATTGTGATTTTGAAGTTCATATTTGTGTTTTGATGAGTTATATTATGTATTGTTATATGGAATAGGTAGAATTGTGATTTTGAAGTTCATATTTGTGTTTTGATGAGTTATTGATGTTTTGGTAAATGGAATAGATAGAAATTGTGTTTTGAAGTTCATATTTGTGTTTTGATGAGTTATTGATATTTTGGTATATGGAATAGGTAGAATTGTGATTTTGAAGTTCATATTTGTGTTTTGATTAGTTATATTATGTTTTGTTATATGAAATAGGTAGAATTGAGATTTTGAAGTTCATATTTGTGTTTTGATGAGTTATTGATGTTTTGGTATATGGAATAGGTAGAATTGTGATTTTGAAGTTCATATTTGTGTTTTGATGAGTTATTCATTGATGTTTTGGTATATGGAATAGGTAGAATTGAGATTTTGAAGTTCATATTTGTGTTTTGATTAGTTATATTATGTTTTGTTATATGGAATAGGTAGAATTGTGATTTTGAAGTTCATACTTGTGTTTTGATGAGTTATTCATTGATGTTTTGGTATATGGAATAGGTAGAATTGTGATTTTGAAGTTCATATTTGTGTTTTGATGAGTTATTCATTTATGTTTTGGTATATGGGAATAGGTAGAATTGAGATTTTGAAGTTCATATTTGTGTTTTGATGAGTTATTAATTGATGTTTTGGTATATGGAATAGGTAGAATTGTGATTTTGAAGTTCATATTTGTGTTTTGATGAGTTATTCATTGATGTTTTGGTATATGGAATAGGTAGAATTGTGATTTTGAAGTTCATATTTGTGTTTTGATTAGTTATATTATGTTTTGTTATATGGAATAGGTAGAATTGAGATTTTGAAGTTCATATTTGTGTTTTGATGAGTTATTAATTGATGTTTTGGTATATGGAATAGGTAGAATTTGTTTTTTGAAGTTCATATTTGTGTTTTGATGAGTTATTCATTGATGTTTTGGTATATAGAATAGGTAGAATTGTGATTTTGAAGTTCATATTTGTGTTTTGATGAGTTATTCATTTATGTTTTGGTATATGGGAATAGGTAGAATTGAGATTTTGATGTTCATATTTGTGTTTTGATGAGTTATTAATTGATGTTTTGGTATATGGAATAGGTAGAATTGTGATTTTGAAGTTCATATTTGTGTTTTGATGAGTTATTCATTGATGTTTTGGAATATGGAATAGGTAGAATTGTGATTTTGAAGTTCATATTTGTGTTTTGATTAGTTATATTATGTTTTGTTATATGGAATAGGTAGAATTGAGATTTTGAAGTTCATATTTGTGTTTTGATGAGTTATTAATTGATGTTTTGGTATATGGAATAGGTAGAATTTGTTTTTTGAAGTTCATATTTGTGTTTTGATGAGTTATTCATTGATGTTTTGGTATATGGAATAGGTAGAATTGAGATTTTGAAGTTCATATTTGTGTTTTGATTAGTTATATTATATTTTGTTATATGGAATAGGTAGAATTGTGATTTTGAAGTTCATATTTGTGTTTTGATGAGTTATTCATTGATGTTTTGGTATATGGAATAGGTAGAATTGTGATTTTGAAGTTCATATTTGTGTTTTGATGAGTTATTCATTTATGTTTTGGTATATGGGAATAGGTAGAATTGTGATTTTGAAGTTCATATTTGTTTTTTGATGAGTTATTCATTGATGTTTTGGTATATGGAATAGGTAGAATTGAGATTTTGAAGTTCATATTTGTGTTTTGATGAGTTATTGATATTTAGGTATATGGAATAGGTAGAATTGTGATTTTGAAGTTCATATTTGTGTTTTGATTAGTTATATTATGTTTTGTTATATGGAATAGGTAGAATTGAGATTTTGAAGTTCATATTTGTGTTTTGATGAGTTATTGATGTTTTGGTATATGGAATAGGTAGAATTGTGATTTTGAAGTTCATATTTGTGTTTTGATGAGTTATATTATGTTTTGTTATATGGAATAGGTAGAATTGTGATTTTGAAGTTCATATTTGTGTTTTGATGAGTTATTCATTGATGTTTTGGTATATGGAATAGGTAGAATTGAGATTTTGAAGTTCATATTTGTCTTTTGATGAGTTATTGATGTTTTGGTATATGGGATAGGTAGAATTGTGATTTTGAAGTTCATATTTGTGTTTCGATGAGTTATTGATGTTTTGGTAAATGGAATAGGTAGAAATTGTGTTTTGAAGTTCATATTTGTGTTTTGATGTGTTATTGATATTTTCGTATATGGAATAGGTAGAATTGTGATTTTGAAGTTCATATTTGTGTTTTGATGAGTTATATTATGTATTGTTATATAGAATAGGTAGAATTGTGATTTTGAAGTTCATATTTGTGTTTTGATGAGTTATTGATGTTTTGGTAAATGGAATAGATAGAAATTGTGTTTTGAAGTTCATATTTGTGTTTTGATGAGTTATTGATATTTTGGTATATGGAATAGGTAGAATTGTGATTTTGAAGTTCATATTTGTGTTTTGATTAGTTATATTATGTTTTGTTATATGGAATAGGTAGAATTGAGATTTTGAAGTTCATGTTTGTGTTTTGATGAGTTATTGATGTTTTGGTATATGGAATAGGTAGAATTGTGATTTTGAAGTTCATATTTGTTTTTTGATGAGTTATTCATTGATGTTTTGGTATATGAAATAGGTAGAATTGAGATTTTGAAGTTCATATTTGTGTTTTGATGAGTTATTGATGTTTTGGTATATGGGATAGGTAGAATTGTGATTTTGAAGTTCATATTTGTGTTTCGATGAGTTATTCATTGATGTTTTGGTATATGGAATAGGTAGAATTGAGATTTTGAAGTTCATATTTCTGTTTTGATGAGTTATTGATATTTTGGTATATGGAATAGGTAGAATTGTGATTTTGAAGTTCATATTTGTGTTTTGATGAGTTATTCATTGATGTTTTGGTATATGGAATAGGTAGAATTGTGATTTTGAAGTTCATATTTGTGTTTTGATTAGTTATATTATGTTTTGTTATATGGAATAGGTAGAATTGTGATTTTGAAGTTCATACTTGTGTTTTGATGAGTTATTCATTGATGTTTTGGTATATGGAATAGGTAGAATTGTGATTTTGAAGTTCATATTTGTGTTTTGATGAGTTATTCATTTATGTTTTGGTATATGGGAATAGGTAGAATTGAGATTTTGAAGTTCATATTTGTGTTTTGATGAGTTATTAATTGATGTTTTGGTATATGGAATAGGTAGAATTGTGATTTTGAAGTTCATATTTGTGTTTTGATGAGTTATTCATTGATGTTTTGGTATATGGAATAGGTAGAATTGTGATTTTGAAGTTCATATTTGTGTTTTGATTAGTTATATTATGTTTTGTTATATGGAATAGGTAGAATTGTGATTTTGAAGTTCATATTTGTGTTTTGATGAGTTATTAATTGATGTTTTGGTATATGGAATAGGTAGAATTTGTTTTTTGAAGTTCATATTTGTGTTTTGATGAGTTATTCATTGATGTTTTGGTATATGGAATAGGTAGAATTGTGATTTTGAAGTTCATATTTGTGTTTTGATGAGTTATTCATTTATGTTTTGGTATATGGGAATAGGTAGAATTGAGATTTTGAAGTTCATATTTGTGTTTTGATGAGTTATTAATTGATGTTTTGGTATATGGAATAGGTAGAATTGTGATTTTGAAGTTCATATTTGTGTTTTGATGAGTTATTCATTGATGTTTTGGTATATGGAATAGGTAGAATTGTGATTTTGAAGTTCATATTTGTGTTTTGATTAGTTATATTATGTTTTGTTATATGGAATAGGTAGAATTGAGATTTTGAAGTTCATATTTGTGTTTTGATGAGTTATTAATTGATGTTTTGGTATATGGAATAGGTAGAATTTGTTTTTTGAAGTTCATATTTGTGTTTTGATGAGTTATTCATTGATGTTTTGGTATATGGAATAGGTAGAATTTGTTTTTTGAAGTTCATATTTGTGTTTTGATGAGTTATTCATTGATGTTTTGGTATATGGAATAGGTAGAATTGAGATTTTGAAGTTCATATTTGTGTTTTGATTAGTTATATTATGTTTTGTTATATGGAATAGGTAGAATTCTAATTTTGAAGTTCATATTTGTGTTTTGATGAGTTATTCATTGATGTTTTGGTATATGGAATAGGTAGAATTGTGATTTTGAAGTTCATATTTGTGTTTTGATGAGTTATTCATTTATGTTTTGGTATATGGGAATAGGTAGAATTGTGATTTTGAAGTTCATATTTGTTTTTTGATGAGTTATTCATTGATGTTTTGGTATATGGAATAGGTAGAATTGAGATTTTGAACTTCATATTTGTGTTTTGATGAGTTATTGATGTTTTGGTATATGGGATAGGTAGAATTGTGATTTTGAAGTTCATATTTGTGTTTCGATGAGTTATTCATTGATGTTTTGGTATATGGAATAGGTAGAATTGTGATTTTGAAGTTCATATTTGTGTTTCGATGAGTTATTCATTGATGTTTTAGTATATGGAATAGGTAGAATTGAGATTTTGAAGTTCATATTTGTGTTTTGATGAGTTATTGATATTTTGGTATATGGAATAGGTAGAATTGTGATTTTGAAGTTCATATTTGTGTTTTGATTAGTTATATTATGTTTTGTTATATGGAATAGGTAGAATTGAGATTTTGAAGTTCATATTTGTGTTTTGATGAGTTATTCATTGATGTTTTGGTATATGGAATAGGTAGAATTGAGATTTTGAAGTTCATATTTGTGTTTTGATGAGTTATTGATGTTTTGGTATATGGAATAGGTAGAATTGTGATTTTGAAGTTTATATTTGTGTTTTGATGAGTTATATTATGTTTTGTTATATGGAATAGGTAGAATTGAGATTTTGAAGTTCATATTTGTGTTTTGAGGAGTTATTGATGTTTTGGCATATGGGATAGGTAGAATTGTGATTTTGAAGTTCATATTTGTGTTTCGATGAGTTATTCATTGATTTTTGGTATATGGAATAGGTAGAATTGAGATTTTGAAGTTCATATTTGTGTTTTGATGAGTTATTGATATTAGGTATATGGAATAAGTAGAATTGTGATTTTGAAGTTCATATTTGTGTTTTGATTAGTTATATTATGTTTTGTTATATGGAATAGGTAGAATTGAGATTTTGAAGTTCATATTTGTGTTTTGACGAGTTATTGATGTTTTGGTATATGGAATAGGTAGAATTGTGATTTTGAAGTTCATATTTGTGTTTTGATGAGTTATATTATGTTTTGTTATATGGAATAGGTAGAATTGTGATTTTGAAGTTCATATTTGTGTTTTGATGAGTTATTCATTGATGTTTTGGTATATGGAATAGGTAGAATTGAGATTTTGAAGTTCATATTTGTGTTTTGATTAGTTATATTATGTTTTGTTATATGGAATAGGTAGAATTGAGATTTTGAAGTTCATATTTGTGTTTTGATGAGTTATTGATGTTTTGGTATATGGAATAGGTAGAATTGTGATTTTGAAGTTTATATTTGTGTTTTGATGAGTTATATTATGTTTTGTTATATGGAATAGGTAGAATTGAGATTTTGAAGTTCATATTTGTGTTTTGAGGAGTTATTGATGTTTTGGTATATGGGATAGGTAGAATTGTGATTTTGAAGTTCATATTTGTGTTTCGATGAGTTATTCATTGATTTTTGGTATATGGAATAGGTAGAATTGAGATTTTGAAGTTCATATTTGTGTTTTGATGAGTTATTGATATTTAGGTATATGGAATAGGTAGAATTGTGATTTTGAAGTTCATATTTGTGTTTTGATTAGTTATATTATGTTTTGTTATATGGAATAGGTAGAATTGAGATTTTGAAGTTCATATTTGTGTTTTGATGAGTTATTGATGTTTTGGTATATGGAATAGGTAGAATTGTGATTTTGAAGTTCATATTTGTGTTTTGATGAGTTATATTATGTTTTGTTATATGGAATAGGTAGAATTGTGATTTTGAAGTTCATATTTGTGTTTTGATGAGTTATTCATTGATGTTTTGGTATATGGAATAGGTAGAATTGAGATTTTGAAGTTCATATTTGTCTTTTGATGAGTTATTGATGTTTTGGTATATGGGATAGGTAGAATTGTGATTTTGAAGTTCATATTTGTGTTTCGATGAGTTATTGATGTTTTGGTAAATGGAATAGGTAGAAATTGTGTTTTGAAGTTCATATTTGTGTTTTGATGTGTGATTGATATTTTGGTATATGGAATAGGTAGAATTGTGATTTTGAAGTTCATATTTGTGTTTTGATGAGTTATATTATGTATTGTTATATGGAATAGGTAGAATTGTGATTTTGAAGTTCATATTTGTGTTTTGATGAGTTATTGATGTTTTGGTAAATGGAATAGATAGAAATTGTGTTTTGAAGTTCATATTTGTGTTTTGATGAGTTATTGATATTTTGGTATATGGAATAGGTAGAATTGTGATTTTGAAGTTCATATTTGTGTTTTGATTAGTTATATTATGTTTTGTTATATGGGATAGGTAGAATTGTGATTTTGAAGTTCATATTTGTGTTTCGATGAGTTATTCATTGATGTTTTGGTATATGGAATAGGTAGAATTGAGATTTTGAAGTTCATATTTGTGTTTTGATGAGTTATTGATATTTTGGTATATGGAATAGGTAGAATTGTGATTTTGAAGTTCATATTTGTGTTTTGATTAGTTATATTATGTTTTGTTATATGGAATAGGTAGAATTGAGATTTTGAAGTTCATATTTGTGTTTTGATGAGTTATTCATTGATGTTTTGGTATATGGAATAGGTAGAATTGAGATTTTGAAGTTCATATTTGTGTTTTGATGAGTTATTGATGTTTTGGTATATGGAATAGGTAGAATTGTGATTTTGAAGTTTATATTTGTGTTTTGATGAGTTATATTATGTTTTGTTATATGGAATAGGTAGAATTGAGATTTTGAAGTTCATATTTGTGTTTTGAGGAGTTATTGATGTTTTGGTATATGGAATAGGTAGAATTGAGATTTTGAAGTTCATATTTGTGTTTTGATGAGTTATTCATTGATGTTTTGGTATATGGAATAGGTAGAATTGAGATTTTGAAGTTCATATTTGTGTTTTGATTAGTTATATTATGTTTTGTTATATGGAATAGGTAGAATTGAGATTTTGAAGTTCATATTTGTGTTTTGATGAGTTATTGATGTTTTGGTATATGGAATAGGTAGAATTTGTTTTTTGAAGTTCATATTTGTGTTTTGATGAGTTATTCATTGATGTTTTGGTATATGGAATAGGTAGAATTTGTTTTTTGAAGTTCATATTTGTGTTTTGATGAGTTATTCATTGATGTTTTGGTATATGGAATAGGTAGAATTGAGATTTTGAAGTTCATATTTGTGTTTTGATTAGTTATATTATGTTTTGTTATATGGAATAGGTAGAATTCTAATTTTGAAGTTCATATTTGTGTTTTGATGAGTTATTCATTGATGTTTTGGTATATGGAATAGGTAGAATTGTGATTTTGAAGTTCATATTTGTGTTTTGATGAGTTATTCATTTATGTTTTGGTATATGGGAATAGGTAGAATTGTGATTTTGAAGTTCATATTTGTTTTTTGATGAGTTATTCATTGATGTTTTGGTATATGGAATAGGTAGAATTGAGATTTTGAAGTTCATATTTGTGTTTTGATGAGTTATTGATGTTTTGGTATATGGGATAGGTAGAATTGTGATTTTGAAGTTCATATTTGTGTTTCGATGAGTTATTCATTGATGTTTTGGTATATGGAATAGGTAGAATTGAGATTTTGAAGTTCATATTTGTGTTTTGATGAGTTATTGATATTTTGGTATATGGAATAGGTAGAATTGTGATTTTGAAGTTCATATTTGTGTTTTGATTAGTTATATTATGTTTTGTTATATGGAATAGGTAGAATTGAGATTTTGAAGTTCATATTTGTGTTTTGATGAGTTATTCATTGATGTTTTGGTATATGGAATAGGTAGAATTGAGATTTTGAAGTTCATATTTGTGTTTTGATGAGTTATTGATGTTTTGGTATATGGAATAGGTAGAATTGTGATTTTGAAGTTTATATTTGTGTTTCGATGAGTTATATTATGTTTTGTTATATGGAATAGGTAGAATTGAGATTTTGAAGTTCATATTTGTGTTTTGATTAGTTATATTATGTTTTGTTATATGGAATAGGTAGAATTGAGATTTTGAAGTTCATATTTGTGTTTTGATGAGTTATTGATGTTTTGGTATATGGAATAGGTAGAATTTGTTTTTTGAAGTTCATATTTGTGTTTTGATGAGTTATTCATTGATGTTTTGGTATATGGAATAGGTAGAATTGTGATTTTGAAGTTCATATTTGTGTTTTGATTAGTTATATTATGTTTTGTTATATGGAATAGGTAGAATTGTGATTTTGAAGTTCATATTTGTGTTTTGATGAGTTATTAATTGATGTTTTGGTATATGGAATAGGTAGAATTTGTTTTTTGAAGTTCATATTTGTGTTTTGATGAGTTATTCATTGATGTTTTGGTATATGGAATAGGTAGAATTGTGATTTTGAAGTTCATATTTGTGTTTTGATGAGTTATTCATTTATGTTTTGGTATATGGGAATAGGTAGAATTGAGATTTTGAAGTTCATATTTGTGTTTTGATGAGTTATTAATTGATGTTTTGGTATATGGAATAGGTAGAATTGTGATTTTGAAGTTCATATTTGTGTTTTGATGAGTTATTCATTGATGTTTTGGTATATGGAATAGGTAGAATTGTGATTTTGAAGTTCATATTTGTGTTTTGATTAGTTATATTATGTTTTGTTATATGGAATAGGTAGAATTGAGATTTTGAAGTTCATATTTGTGTTTTGATGAGTTATTAATTGATGTTTTGGTATATGGAATAGGTAGAATTTGTTTTTTGAAGTTCATATTTGTGTTTTGATGAGTTATTCATTGATGTTTTGGTATATGGAATAGGTAGAATTTGTTTTTTGAAGTTCATATTTGTGTTTTGATGAGTTATTCATTGATGTTTTGGTATATGGAATAGGTAGAATTGAGATTTTGAAGTTCATATTTGTGTTTTGATTAGTTATATTATGTTTTGTTATATGGAATAGGTAGAATTCTAATTTTGAAGTTCATATTTGTGTTTTGATGAGTTATTCATTGATGTTTTGGTATATGGAATAGGTAGAATTGTGATTTTGAAGTTCATATTTGTGTTTTGATGAGTTATTCATTTATGTTTTGGTATATGGGAATAGGTAGAATTGTGATTTTGAAGTTCATATTTGTTTTTTGATGAGTTATTCATTGATGTTTTGGTATATGGAATAGGTAGAATTGAGATTTTGAAGTTCATATTTGTGTTTTGATGAGTTATTGATGTTTTGGTATATGGGATAGGTAGAATTGTGATTTTGAAGTTCATATTTGTGTTTCGATGAGTTATTCATTGATGTTTTGGTATATGGAATAGGTAGAATTGAGATTTTGAAGTTCATATTTGTGTTTTGATGAGTTATTGATATTTTGGTATATGGAATAGGTAGAATTGTGATTTTGAAGTTCATATTTGTGTTTTGATTAGTTATATTATGTTTTGTTATATGGAATAGGTAGAATTGAGATTTTGAAGTTCATATTTGTGTTTTGATGAGTTATTCATTGATGTTTTGGTATATGGAATAGGTAGAATTGAGATTTTGAAGTTCATATTTGTGTTTTGATGAGTTATTGATGTTTTGGTATATGGAATAGGTAGAATTGTGATTTTGAAGTTTATATTTGTGTTTTGATAAGTTATATTATGTTTTGTTATATGGAATAGGTAGAATTGAGATTTTGAAGTTCATATTTGTGTTTTGAGGAGTTATTGATGTTTTGGTATATGGGATAGGTAGAATTGTGATTTTGAAGTTCATATTTGTGTTTCGATGAGTTATTCATTGATTTTTGGTATATGGAATAGGTAGAATTGAGATTTTGAAGTTCACAATTCTACCTATTCCATATAACAAAACATAATATAACTAATCAAAACACAAATATGAACTTCAAAATCACAATTCTACCTATTCCATATACCAAAACATCAATAACTCATCAAAACACAAATATGAACTTCAAAATCTCAATTCTACCTATTGCATATACCAAAACATCAATGAATAACTCATCAAAACACAAATATGAACTTCAAAATCTCAATTCTACCTATTCCATATACCAAAACATCAATAACTCCTCAAAACACAAATATGAACTTCAAAATCTCAATTCTACCTATTCCATATAACAAAACATAATATAACTCATCAAAACACAAATATAAACTTCAAAATCACAATTCTACCTATTCCATATACCAAAACATCAATAACTCATCAAAACACAAATATGAACTTCAAAATCTCAATTCTACCTATTCCATATACCAAAACATCAATGAATAACTCATCAAAACACAAATATGAACTTCAAAATCTCAATTCTACCTATTCCATATAACAAAACATAATATAACTAATCAAAACACAAATATGAACTTCAAAATCACAATTCTACCTAATCCATATACCAAAATATCAATAACTCATCAAAACACAAATATGAACTTCAAAATCTCAATTCTACCTATTCCATATACCAAAACATCAATGAATAACTCATCGAAACACAAATATGAACTTCAAAATCACAATTCTACCTATCCCATATACCAAAACATCAATAACTCATCAAAACACAAATATGAACTTCAAAATCTCAATTCTACCTATTCCATATACCAAAACATCAATGAATAACTCATCAAAAAACAAATATGAACTTCAAAATCACAATTCTACCTATTCCATATACCAAAACATCAATAACTCATCAAAACACAAATATGAACTTCAAAATCACAATTCTACCTATTCCATATAACAAAACATCAATGAATAACTCATCAAAACACAAATATGAACTTCAAAATTAGAATTCTACCTATTCCATATAACAAAACATAATATAACTAATCAAAACACAAATATGAACTTCAAAATCTCAATTCTACCTATTCCATATACCAAAACATCAATGAATAACTCATCAAAACACAAATATGAACTTCAAAAAACAAATTCTACCTATTCCATATACCAAAACATCAATGAATAACTCATCAAAACACAAATATGAACTTCAAAAAACAAATTCTACCTATTCCATATACCAAAACATCAATTAATAACTCATCAAAACACAAATATGAACTTCAAAATCTCAATTCTACCTATTCCATATACCAAAACATCAATAACTCATCAAAACACAAATATGAACTTCAAAACACAATTTCTATCTATTCTATTTACCAAAACATCAATGAATAACTCATCAAAACACAAATATGAACTTCAAAATCACAATTCTACCTATTCCATATACCAAAACATCAATGAATAACTCATCAAAACACAAATATGAACTTCAAAATCACAATTCTACCTATTCCATATACCAAAACATCAATAACTCATCAAAACACAAATATGAACTTCAAAACACAATTTCTATCTATTCTATTTACCAAAACACCAATAAATAACTCATCAAAACACAAATATGAACTTCAAAATCACAATTCTACCTATTCCATATACCAAAACATCAATGAATAACTCATCAAAACACAAATATGAACTTCAAAATCACAATTCTACCTATTCCATATACCAAAACATCAATAACTCATCAAAACACAAATATGAACTTCAAAACACAATTTCTATCTATTCTATTTACCAAAACACCAATGAATAACTCATCAAAACACAAATATGAACTTCAAAATCACAATTCTACCTATTCCATATACCAAAACATCAATAACTCATCAAAACACAAATATGAACTTCAAAACACAATTTCTATCTATTCCATTTACCAAAACATCAATAACTCATCAAAACACAAATATGAACTTCAAAATCTCAATTCTACCTATTCCATATAACAAAACATAATATAACTAATCAAAACACAAATATGAACTTCAAAATCACAATTCTACCTATTCCATATACCAAAACATCAATAACTCATCAAAACACAAATATGAACTTCAAAACACAATTTCTATCTATTCCATTTACCAAAACATCAATAACTCATCAAAACACAAATATGAACTTCAAAATCTCAATTCTACCTATTCCATATAACAAAACATAATATAACTAATCAAAACACAAATATGAACTTCAAAATCACAATTCTACCTATTCCATATACCAAAACATCAATGAATAACTCATCAAAACACAAATATGAACTTCAAAATCACAATTCTACCTATTCCATATACCAAAACATCAATTAATAACTCATCAAAACACAAATATGAACTTCAAAATCACAATTCTACCTATTCCATATAACAAAACATAATATAACTCATCAAAACACAAATATGAACTTCAAAATCACAATTCTACCAATTCCATCTACCAAAACATCAATAACTCATCAAAACACAAATATGAACTTCAAAACACAATTTCTATCTATTCCATATACCAAAACATCAATGAATAACTCATCAAAACACAAATATGAACTTCAAAATCACAATTCTACCTATTCCATATACCAAAACATCAATAACTCATCAAAACACAAATATGAACTTCAAAATCACAATTCTACCTATTCCATATACCAAAACATCAATAACTCATCAAAACACAAATATGAACTTCAAAACACAATTTCTATCTATTCTATTTACCAAAACATCAATGAATAACTCATCAAAACACATATATGAACTTCAAAATCACAATTCTACCTATTCCATATACCAAAACATCAATGAATAACTCATCAAAACACAAATATGAACTTCAAAATCACAATTCTACCTATTCCATATACCAAAACATCAATAACTCATCAAAACACAAATATGAACTTCAAAACACAATTTCTATCTATTCTATTTACCAAAACACCAATGAATAACTCATCAAAACACAAATATGAACTTCAAAATCACAATTCTACCTATTCCATATACCAAAACATCAATGAATAACTCATCAAAACACAAATATGAACTTCAAAATCACAATTCTACCTATTCCATATACCAAAACATCAATAACTCATCAAAACACAAATATGAACTTCAAAATCACAATTCTACCTATTCCATATAACAAAACATAATATAACTAATCAAAACACAAATATGAACTTTAAAATCACAATTCTACCTATTCCATATACCAAAACATCAATGAATAACTCATCAAAACACAAATATGAACTTCAAAATCACAATTCTACCTATTCCATATACCAAAATATCAATAACTCATCAAAACACAAATATGAACTTCAAAATCACAATTCTACCTATTCCATATAACAAAACATAATATAACTCATCAAAACACAAATATGAACTTCAAAATCACAATTCTACCTATTCCATATACCAAAACATCAATAACTCATCAAAACACAAATATGAACTTCAAAATCTCAATTCTACCTATTCCATATAACAAAACATAATATAACTCATCAAAACACAAATATGAACTTCAAAATCACAATTCTACCTATTCCATATACCAAAACATCAATAACTCATCAAAACACAAATATGAACTTCAAAATCTCAATTCTACTTATTCCATATAACAAAACATAATATAACTAATCAAAACACAAATATGAACTTCAAAATCACAATTCTACCTCTTCCATATACCAAAACATCAATGAATAACTCATCAAAACACAAATATGAACTTCAAAATCACAATTCTACCTATTCCATATACCAAAACATCAATAACTCATCAAAACACAAATATGAACTTCAAAATCACAATTCTACCTATTCCATATACCAAAACATCAATAACTCATCAAAACACAAATATGAACTTCAAAATCTCAATTCTACCTATTGCATATATCAAAACATCAATGAATAACTCATCAAAACACAAATATGAACTTCAAAATCTCAATTCTACCTATTCCATATACCAAAACATCAATAACTCCTCAAAACACAAATATGAACTTCAAAATCTCAATTCTACCTATTCCATATAACAAAACATAATATAACTCATCAAAACACAAATATAAACTTCAAAATCACAATTCTACCTATTCCATATACCAAAACATCAATAACTCATCAAAACACAAATATGAACTTCAAAATCTCAATTCTACCTATTCCATATACCAAAACATCAATGAATAACTCATCAAAACACAAATATGAACTTCAAAATCTCAATTCTACCTATTCCATATAACAAAACATAATATAACTAATCAAAACACAAATATGAACTTCAAAATCACAATTCTACCTATTCCATATACCAAAATATCAATAACTCATCAAAACACAAATATGAACTTCAAAATCTCAATTCTACCTATTCCATATACCAAAACATCAATGAATAACTCATCGAAACACAAATATGAACTTCAAAATCACAATTCTACCTATCCCATATACCAAAACATCAATAACTCATCAAAACACAAATATGAACTTCAAAATCTCAATTCTACCTATTGCATATACCAAAACATCAATGAATAACTCATCAAAACACAAATATGAACTTCAAAATCTCAATTCTACCTATTCCATATACCAAAACATCAATAACTCCTCAAAACACAAATATGAACTTCAAAATCTCAATTCTACCTATTCCATATAACAAAACATAATATAACTCATCAAAACACAAATATAAACTTCAAAATCACAATTCTACCTATTCCATATACCAAAACATCAATAACTCATCAAAACACAAATATGAACTTCAAAACACAATTTCTATCTATTCCATTTACCAAAACATCAATAACTCATCAAAACACAAATATGAACTTCAAAATCTCAATTCTACCTATTCCATATAACAAAACATAATATAACTAATCAAAACACAAATATGAACTTCAAAATCACAATTCTACCTATTCCATATACCAAAACATCAATGAATAACTCATCAAAACACAAATATGAACTTCAAAATCACAATTCTACCTATTCCATATACCAAAACATCAATTAATAACTCATCAAAACACAAATATGAACTTCAAAATCACAATTCTACCTATTCCATATAACAAAACATAATATAACTCATCAAAACACAAATATGAACTTCAAAATCACAATTCTACCAATTCCATCTACCAAAACATCAATAACTCATCAAAACACAAATATGAACTTCAAAACACAATTTCTATCTATTCTATTTACCAAAACACCAATGAATAACTCATCAAAACACAAATATGAACTTCAAAATCACAATTCTACCTATTCCATATACCAAAACATCAATGAATAACTCATCAAAACACAAATATGAACTTCAAAATCACAATTCTACCTATTCCATATACCAAAACATCAATAACTCATCAAAACACAAATATGAACTTCAAAATCACAATTCTACCTATTCCATATACCAAAACATCAATAACTCATCAAAACACAAATATGAACTTCAAAACACAATTTCTATCTATTCTATTTACCAAAACATCAATGAATAACTCATCAAAACACATATATGAACTTCAAAATCACAATTCTACCTATTCCATATACCAAAACATCAATGAATAACTCATCAAAACACAAATATGAACTTCAAAATCACAATTCTACCTATTCCATATACCAAAACATCAATAACTCATCAAAACACAAATATGAACTTCAAAACACAATTTCTATCTATTCTATTTACCAAAACACCAATGAATAACTCATCAAAACACAAATATGAACTTCAAAATCACAATTCTACCTATTCCATATACCAAAACATCAATGAATAACTCATCAAAACACAAATATGAACTTCAAAATCACAATTCTACCTATTCCATATACCAAAACATCAATAACTCATCAAAACACAAATATGAACTTCAAAATCACAATTCTACCTATTCCATATAACAAAACATAATATAACTAATCAAAACACAAATATGAACTTTAAAATCACAATTCTACCTATTCCATATACCAAAACATCAATGAATAACTCATCAAAACACAAATATGAACTTCAAAATCACAATTCTACCTATTCCATATACCAAAATATCAATAACTCATCAAAACACAAATATGAACTTCAAAATCACAATTCTACCTATTCCATATAACAAAACATAATATAACTCATCAAAACACAAATATGAACTTCAAAATCACAATTCTACCTATTCCATATACCAAAACATCAATAACTCATCAAAACACAAATATGAACTTCAAAATCTCAATTCTACCTATTCCATATAACAAAACATAATATAACTCATCAAAACACAAATATGAACTTCAAAATCACAATTCTACCTATTCCATATACCAAAACATCAATAACTCATCAAAACACAAATATGAACTTCAAAATCTCAATTCTACCTATTCCATATAACAAAACATAATATAACTAATCAAAACACAAATATGAACTTCAAAATCACAATTCTACCTCTTCCATATACCAAAACATCAATGAATAACTCATCAAAACACAAATATGAACTTCAAAATCACAATTCTACCTATTCCATATACCAAAACATCAATAACTCATCAAAACACAAATATGAACTTCAAAATCACAATTCTACCTATTCCATATACCAAAACATCAATAACTCATCAAAACACAAATATGAACTTCAAAATCTCAATTCTACCTATTGCATATATCAAAACATCAATGAATAACTCATCAAAACACAAATATGAACTTCAAAATCTCAATTCTACCTATTCCATATACCAAAACATCAATAACTCCTCAAAACACAAATATGAACTTCAAAATCTCAATTCTACCTATTCCATATAACAAAACATAATATAACTCATCAAAACACAAATATAAACTTCAAAATCACAATTCTACCTATTCCATATACCAAAACATCAATAACTCATCAAAACACAAATATGAACTTCAAAATCTCAATTCTACCTATTCCATATACCAAAACATCAATGAATAACTCATCAAAACACAAATATGAACTTCAAAATCTCAATTCTACCTATTCCATATAACAAAACATAATATAACTAATCAAAACACAAATATGAACTTCAAAATCACAATTCTACCTATTCCATATACCAAAATATCAATAACTCATCAAAACACAAATATGAACTTCAAAATCTCAATTCTACCTATTCCATATACCAAAACATCAATGAATAACTCATCGAAACACAAATATGAACTTCAAAATCACAATTCTACCTATCCCATATACCAAAACATCAATAACTCATCAAAACACAAATATGAACTTCAAAATCTCAATTCTACCTATTGCATATACCAAAACATCAATGAATAACTCATCAAAACACAAATATGAACTTCAAAATCTCAATTCTACCTATTCCATATACCAAAACATCAATAACTCCTCAAAACACAAATATGAACTTCAAAATCTCAATTCTACCTATTCCATATAACAAAACATAATATAACTCATCAAAACACAAATATAAACTTCAAAATCACAATTCTACCTATTCCATATACCAAAACATCAATAACTCATCAAAACACAAATATGAACTTCAAAATCTCAATTCTACCTATTCCATATACCAAAACATCAATGAATAACTCATCAAAACACAAATATGAACTTCAAAATCTCAATTCTACCTATTCCATATAACAAAACATAATATAACTAATCAAAACACAAATATGAACTTCAAAATCACAATTCTACCTATTCCATATACCAAAATATCAATAACTCATCAAAACACAAATATGAACTTCAAAATCTCAATTCTACCTATTCCATATACCAAAACATCAATGAATAACTCATCGAAACACAAATATGAACTTCAAAATCACAATTGTACCTATCCCATATACCAAAACATCAATAACTCATCAAAACACAAATATGAACTTCAAAATCTCAATTCTACCTATTCCATATACCAAAACATCAATGAATAACTCATCAAAAAACAAATATGAACTTCAAAATCACAATTCTACCTATTCCATATACCAAAACATCAATAACTCATCAAAACACAAATATGAACTTCAAAATCACAATTCTACCTATTCCATATAACAAAACATCAATGAATAACTCATCAAAACACAAATATGAACTTCAAAATTAGAATTCTACCTATTCCATATAACAAAACATAATATAACTAATCAAAACACAAATATGAACTTCAAAATCTCAATTCTACCTATTCCATATACCAAAACATCAATGAATAACTCATCAAAACACAAATATGAACTTCAAAAAACAAATTCTACCTATTCCATATACCAAAACATCAATGAATAACTCATCAAAACACAAATATGAACTTCAAAAAACAAATTCTACCTATTCCATATACCAAAACATCAATTAATAACTCATCAAAACACAAATATGAACTTCAAAATCTCAATTCTACCTATTCCATATACCAAAACATCAATAACTCATCAAAACACAAATATGAACTTCAAAACACAATTTCTATCTATTCTATTTACCAAAACATCAATGAATAACTCATCAAAACACAAATATGAACTTCAAAATCACAATTCTACCTATTCCATATACCAAAACATCAATGAATAACTCATCAAAACACAAATATGAACTTCAAAATCACAATTCTACCTATTCCATATACCAAAACATCAATAACTCATCAAAACACAAATATGAACTTCAAAACACAATTTCTATCTATTCTATTTACCAAAACACCAATGAATAACTCATCAAAACACAAATATGAACTTCAAAATCACAATTCTACCTATTCCATATACCAAAACATCAATGAATAACTCATCAAAACACAAATATGAACTTCAAAATCACAATTCTACCTATTCCATATACCAAAACATCAATAACTCATCAAAACACAAATATGAACTTCAAAACACAATTTCTATCTATTCTATTTACCAAAACACCAATGAATAACTCATCAAAACACAAATATGAACTTCAAAATCACAATTCTACCTATTCCATATACCAAAACATCAATAACTCATCAAAACACAAATATGAACTTCAAAACACAATTTCTATCTATTCCATTTACCAAAACATCAATAACTCATCAAAACACAAATATGAACTTCAAAATCTCAATTCTACCTATTCCATATAACAAAACATAATATAACTAATCAAAACACAAATATGAACATCAAAATCACAATTCTACCTATTCCATATACCAAAACATCAATAACTCATCAAAACACAAATATGAACTTCAAAACACAATTTCTATCTATTCCATTTACCAAAACATCAATAACTCATCAAAACACAAATATGAACTTCAAAATCTCAATTCTACCTATTCCATATAACAAAACATAATATAACTAATCAAAACACAAATATGAACTTCAAAATCACAATTCTACCTATTCCATATACCAAAACATCAATGAATAACTCATCAAAACACAAATATGAACTTCAAAATCACAATTCTACCTATTCCATATACCAAAACATCAATTAATAACTCATCAAAACACAAATATGAACTTCAAAATCACAATTCTACCTATTCCATATAACAAAACATAATATAACTCATCAAAACACAAATATGAACTTCAAAATCACAATTCTACCAATTCCATCTACCAAAACATCAATAACTCATCAAAACACAAATATGAACTTCAAAACACAATTTCTATCTATTCCATATACCAAAACATCAATGAATACCTCATCAAAACACAAATATGAACTTCAAAATCACAATTCTACCTATTCCATATACCAAAACATCAATAACTCATCAAAACACAAATATGAACTTCAAAATCACAATTCTACCTATTCCATATACCAAAACATCAATAACTCATCAAAACACAAATATGAACTTCAAAACACAATTTCTATCTATTCTATTTACCAAAACACCAATGAATAACTCATCAAAACACAAATATGAACTTCAAAATCACAATTCTACCTATTCCATATACCAAAACATCAATGAATAACTCATCAAAACACAAATATGAACTTCAAAATCACAATTCTACCTATTCCATATACCAAAACATCAATAACTCATCAAAACACAAATATGAACTTCAAAATCACAATTCTACCTATTCCATATAACAAAACATAATATAACTAATCAAAACACAAATATGAACTTTAAAATCACAATTCTACCTATTCCATATACCAAAACATCAATGAATAACTCATCAAAACACAAATATGAACTTCAAAATCACAATTCTACCTATTCCATATACCAAAATATCAATAACTCATCAAAACACAAATATGAACTTCAAAATCACAATTCTACCTATTCCATATAACAAAACATAATATAACTCATCAAAACACAAATATGAACTTCAAAATCACAATTCTACCTATTCCATATACCAAAACATCAATAACTCATCAAAACACAAATATGAACTTCAAAATCTCAATTCTACCTATTCCATATAACAAAACATAATATAACTCATCAAAACACAAATATGAACTTCAAAATCACAATTCTACCTATTCCATATACCAAAACATCAATAACTCATCAAAACACAAATATGAACTTCAAAATCTCAATTCTACCTATTCCATATAACAAAACATAATATAACTCATCAAAACACAAATATGAACTTCAAAATCACAATTCTACCTATTCCATATATCAAAACATAATATAACTCATCAAAACACAAATATGAACTTCAAAATCACAATTCTACCTATTCCATCTACCAAAACATCAATAACTCATCAAAACACAAATATGAACTTCAAAACACAATTTCTATCTATTCCATATACCAAAACATCAATGAATAACTCATCAAAACACAAATATGAACTTCAAAATCACAATTCTACCTATTCCATATACCAAAACATCAATGAATAACTCATCAAAACACAAATATGAACTTCAAAATCACAATTCTACCTATTCCATATACCAAAACATCAATAACTCATCAAAACACAAATATGAACTTCAAAACACAATTTCTATCTATTCTATTTACCAAAACATCAATGAATAACTCATCAAAACACAAATATGAACTTCAAAATCACAATTCTACCTATTCCACATACCAAAACATCAATGAATAACTCATCAAAACACAAATATGAACTTCAAAATCACAATTCTACCTATTCCATATACCAAAACATCAATAACTCATCAAAACACAAATATGAACTTCAAAACACAATTTCTATCTATTCCATATACCAAAACATCAATGAATACCTCATCAAAACACAAATATGAACTTCAAAATCACAATTCTACCTATTCCATATACCAAAACATCAATAACTCATCAAAACACAAATATGAACTTCAAAATCACAATTCTACCTATTCCATATACCAAAACATCAATAACTCATCAAAACACAAATATGAACTTCAAAACACAATTTCTATCTATTCTATTTACCAAAACACCAATGAATAACTCATCAAAACACAAATATGAACTTCAAAATCACAATTCTACCTATTCCATATACCAAAACATCAATGAATAACTCATCAAAACACAAATATGAACTTCAAAATCACAATTCTACCTATTCCATATACCAAAACATCAATAACTCATCAAAACACAAATATGAACTTCAAAATCACAATTCTACCTATTCCATATAACAAAACATAATATAACTAATCAAAACACAAATATGAACTTTAAAATCACAATTCTACCTATTCCATATACCAAAACATCAATGAATAACTCATCAAAACACAAATATGAACTTCAAAATCACAATTCTACCTATTCCATATACCAAAATATCAATAACTCATCAAAACACAAATATGAACTTCAAAATCACAATTCTACCTATTCCATATAACAAAACATAATATAACTCATCAAAACACAAATATGAACTTCAAAATCACAATTCTACCTATTCCATATACCAAAACATCAATAACTCATCAAAACACAAATATGAACTTCAAAATCTCAATTCTACCTATTCCATATAACAAAACATAATATAACTCATCAAAACACAAATATGAACTTCAAAATCACAATTCTACCTATTCCATATACCAAAACATCAATAACTCATCAAAACACAAATATGAACTTCAAAATCTCAATTCTACCTATTCCATATAACAAAACATAATATAACTCATCAAAACACAAATATGAACTTCAAAATCACAATTCTACCTATTCCATATATCAAAACATAATATAACTCATCAAAACACAAATATGAACTTCAAAATCACAATTCTACCTATTCCATCTACCAAAACATCAATAACTCATCAAAACACAAATATGAACTTCAAAACACAATTTCTATCTATTCCATATACCAAAACATCAATGAATAACTCATCAAAACACAAATATGAACTTCAAAATCACAATTCTACCTATTCCATATACCAAAACATCAATGAATAACTCATCAAAACACAAATATGAACTTCAAAATCACAATTCTACCTATTCCATATACCAAAACATCAATAACTCATCAAAACACAAATATGAACTTCAAAACACAATTTCTATCTATTCTATTTACCAAAACATCAATGAATAACTCATCAAAACACAAATATGAACTTCAAAATCACAATTCTACCTATTCCACATACCAAAACATCAATGAATAACTCATCAAAACACAAATATGAACTTCAAAATCACAATTCTACCTATTCCATATACCAAAACATCAATAACTCATCAAAACACAAATATGAACTTCAAAACACAATTTCTATCTATTCTATTTACCAAAACACCAATGAATAACTCATCAAAACACAAATATGAACTTCAAAATCACAATTCTACCTATTCCATCTACCAAAACATCAATAACTCATCAAAACACAAATATGAACTTCAAAACACAATTTCTATCTATTCCATATACCAAAACATCAATGAATAACTCATCAAAACACAAATATGAACTTCAAAATCACAATTCTACCTATTCCATATACCAAAACATCAATGAATAACTCATCAAAACACAAATATGAACTTCAAAATCACAATTCTACCTATTCCATATACCAAAACATCAATAACTCATCAAAACACAAATATGAACTTCAAAACACAATTTCTATCTATTCTATTTACCAAAACATCAATGAATAACTCATCAAAACACAAATATGAACTTCAAAATCACAATTCTACCTATTCCATATACCAAAACATCAATGCATAACTCATCAAAACACAAATATGAACTTCAAAATCACAATTCTACCTATTCCATATACCAAAACATCAATAACTCATCAAAACACAAATATGAACTTCAAAACACAATTTCTATCTATTCTATTTACCAAAACACCAATGAATAACTCATCAAAACACAAATATGAACTTCAAAATCACAATTCTACCTATTCCATATACCAAAACATCAATAACTCATCAAAACACAAATATGAACTTCAAAACACAATTTCTATCTATTCCATTTACCAAAACATCAATAACTCATCAAAACACAAATATGAACTTCAAAATCTCAATTCTACCTATTCCATATAACAAAACATAATATAACTAATCAAAACACAAATATGAACTTCAAAATCACAATTCTACCTATTCCATATACCAAAACATCAATAACTCATCAAAACACAAATATGAACTTCAAAACACAATTTCTATCTATTCCATTTACCAAAACATCAATAACTCATCAAAACACAAATATGAACTTCAAAATCTCAATTCTACCTATTCCATATAACAAAACATAATATAACTAATCAAAACACAAATATGAACTTCAAAATCACAATTCTACCTATTCCATATACCAAAACATCAATGAATAACTCATCAAAACACAAATATGAACTTCAAAATCACAATTCTACCTATTCCATATACCAAAACATCAATTAATAACTCATCAAAACACAAATATGAACTTCAAAATCACAATTCTACCTATTCCATATAACAAAACATAATATAACTCATCAAAACAAAAATATGAACTTCAAAAACACAATTCTACCTATTCCATATACCAAAACATCAATAACTCATCAAAACACAAATATGAACTTCAAAACACAATTTCTATCTATTCCATTTACCAAAACATCAATAACTCATCAAAACACAAATATGAACTTCAAAATCTCAATTCTACCTATTCCATATAACAAAACATAATATAACTAATCAAAACACAAATATGAACTTCAAAATCACAATTCTACCTATTCCATATACCAAAACATCAATGAATAACTCATCAAAACACAAATATGAACTTCAAAATCACAATTCTACCTATTCCATATACCAAAATATCAATAACTCATCAAAACACAAATATGAACTTCAAAATCACAATTCTACCTATTCCATATACCAAAACATCAATTAATAACTCATCAAAACACAAATATGAACTTCAAAATCACAATTCTACCTATTCCATATACCAAAACATCAATTAATAACTCATCAAAACACAAATATGAACTTCAAAATCACAATTCTACCTATTCCATATAACAAAACATAATATAACTAATCAAAACACAAATATGAACTTCAAAATCACAATTCTACCTATTCCATATACCAAAACATCAATGAATAACTCATCAAAACACAAATATGAACTTCAAAATCACAATTCTACCTATTCCATATACCAAAACATCAATAACTCATCAAAACACAAATATGAACTTCAAAATCACAATTCTACCTATTCCATATACCAAAACATCAATAACTCATCAAAACACAAATATGAACTTCAAAATCACAATTCTACCTATTCCATATAACAAAACATAATATAACTCATCAAAACACAAATATGAACTTCAAAATCTCAATTCTACCTATTCCATATAACAAAACATAATATAACTAATCAAAACACAAATATGAACTTCAAAATCACAATTCTATCTATTCCATATACCAAAACATCAATGAATAACTCATCAAAACACAAATATGAACTTCAAAATCACAATTCTACCTATTCCATATACCAAAACATCAATTAATAACTCATCAAAACACAAATATGAACTTCAAAAATCTCAATTCTACCTATTCCCATATACCAAAACATAAATGAATAACTCATCAAAACACAAATATGAACTTCAAAATCACAATTCTACCTATTCCATATACCAAAACATCAATGAATAACTCATCAAAACACAAATATGAACTTCAAAAAACAAATTCTACCTATTCCATATACCAAAACATCAATGAATAACTCATCAAAACACAAATATGAACTTCAAAATCACAATTCTACCTATTCCATATACCAAAACATCAATAACTCATCAAAACACAAATATGAACTTCAAAATCTCAATTCTACCTATCCCCATATACCAAAACATAATATAACTAATCAAAACACAAATATGAACTTCAAAATCTCAATTCTACCTATTCCATATAACAAAACATAATATAACTCATCAAAACACAAATATGAACTTCAAAATCACAATTATACCTATTCCATATAACAAAAAATAATATAACTAATCAAAACACAAATATGAACTTCAAAATCTCAATTCTACCTATTCCATATAACAAAACATAATATAACTCATCAAAACACAAATATGAACTACAAAATCACAATTCTACCTATTCCATATAACAAAACATAATATAACTCATCAAAACACAAATATGAACTTCAAAATCACAATTCTACCTATTCCATATAACAAAACATAATATAACTAATCAAAACACAAATATGAACTTCAAAATCACAATTCTACCTCTTCCATATACCAAAACATCAATGAATAACTCATCAAAACACAAATATGAACTTCAAAATCACAATTCTACCTATTCCATATACCAAAACATCAATAACTCATCAAAACACAAATATGAACTTCAAAATCACAATTCTACCTATTCCATATAACAAAACATAATATAACTAATCAAAACACAAATATGAACTTCAAAATCACAATTCTACCTATTCCATATACCAAAACATCAATGAATAACTCATCAAAACACAAATATGAACTTCAAAATCACAATTCTACCTATTCCATATACCAAAACATCAATGAATAACTCATCAAAACACAAATATGAACTTCAAAATCACAATTCTACCTATTCCATATAACAAAACATAATATAACTCATCAAAACACAAATATGAACTTCAAAATCACAATTCTACCTATTCCATATACCAAAACATCAATAACTCATCAAAACACAAATATGAACTTCAAAATCTCAATTCTACCTATTCCATATAACAAAACATAATATAACTCATCAAAACACAAATATGAACTTCAAAATCACAATTCTACCTATTCCATATACCAAAACATCAATAACTCATCAAAACACAAATATGAACTTCAAAATCTCAATTCTACCTATTCCATATAACAAAACATAATATAACTCATCAAAACACAAATATGAACTTCAAAATCACAATTCTACCTATTCCATATAACAAAACATAATATAACTCATCAAAACACAAATATGAACTTCAAAATCACAATTCTACCTATTCCATCTACCAAAACATCAATAACTCATCAAAACACAAATATGAACTTCAAAACACAATTTCTATCTATTCCATATACCAAAACATCAATGAATAACTCATCAAAACACAAATATGAACTTCAAAATCACAATTCTACCTATTCCATATACCAAAACATCAATGAATAACTCATCAAAACACAAATATGAACTTCAAAATCACAATTCTACCTATTCCATATACCAAAACATCAATAACTCATCAAAACACAAATATGAACTTCAAAACACAATTTCTATCTATTCTATTTACCAAAACATCAATGAATAACTCATCAAAACACAAATATGAACTTCAAAATCACAATTCTACCTATTCCATATACCAAAACATCAATGAATAACTCATCAAAACACAAATATGAACTTCAAAATCACAATTCTACCTATTCCATATACCAAAACATCAATAACTCATCAAAACACAAATATGAACTTCAAAACACAATTTCTATCTATTCTATTTACCAAAACACCAATGAATAACTCATCAAAACACAAATATGAACTTCAAAATCACAATTCTACCTATTCCATATACCAAAACATCAATAACTCATCAAAACACAAATATGAACTTCAAAACACAATTTCTATCTATTCCATTTACCAAAACATCAATAACTCATCAAAACACAAATATGAACTTCAAAATCTCAATTCTACCTATTCCATATAACAAAACATAATATAACTAATCAAAACACAAATATGAACTTCAAAATCACAATTCTACCTATTCCATATACCAAAACATCAATAACTCATCAAAACACAAATATGAACTTCAAAACACAATTTCTATCTATTCCATTTACCAAAACATCAATAACTCATCAAAACACAAATATGAACTTCAAAATCTCAATTCTACCTATTCCATATAACAAAACATAATATAACTAATCAAAACACAAATATGAACTTCAAAATCACAATTCTACCTATTCCATATACCAAAACATCAATGAATAACTCATCAAAACACAAATATGAACTTCAAAATCACAATTCTACCTATTCCATATACCAAAACATCAATTAATAACTCATCAAAACACAAATATGAACTTCAAAATCACAATTCTACCTATTCCATATAACAAAACATAATATAACTCATCAAAACAAAAATATGAACTTCAAAAACACAATTCTACCTATTCCATATACCAAAACATCAATAACTCATCAAAACACAAATATGAACTTCAAAACACAATTTCTATCTATTCCATTTACCAAAACATCAATAACTCATCAAAACACAAATATGAACTTCAAAATCTCAATTCTACCTATTCCATATAACAAAACATAATATAACTAATCAAAACACAAATATGAACTTCAAAATCACAATTCTACCTATTCCATATACCAAAACATCAATGAATAACTCATCAAAACACAAATATGAACTTCAAAATCACAATTCTACCTATTCCATATACCAAAATATCAATAACTCATCAAAACACAAATATGAACTTCAAAATCACAATTCTACCTATTCCATATACCAAAACATCAATTAATAACTCATCAAAACACAAATATGAACTTCAAAATCACAATTCTACCTATTCCATATACCAAAACATCAATTAATAACTCATCAAAACACAAATATGAACTTCAAAATCACAATTCTACCTATTCCATATAACAAAACATAATATAACTAATCAAAACACAAATATGAACTTCAAAATCACAATTCTACCTATTCCATATACCAAAACATCAATGAATAACTCATCAAAACACAAATATGAACTTCAAAATCACAATTCTACCTATTCCATATACCAAAACATCAATAACTCATCAAAACACAAATATGAACTTCAAAATCACAATTCTACCTATTCCATATACCAAAACATCAATAACTCATCAAAACACAAATATGAACTTCAAAATCACAATTCTACCTATTCCATATAACAAAACATAATATAACTCATCAAAACACAAATATGAACTTCAAAATCTCAATTCTACCTATTCCATATAACAAAACATAATATAACTAATCAAAACACAAATATGAACTTCAAAATCACAATTCTATCTATTCCATATACCAAAACATCAATGAATAACTCATCAAAACACAAATATGAACTTCAAAATCACAATTCTACCTATTCCATATACCAAAACATCAATTAATAACTCATCAAAACACAAATATGAACTTCAAAAATCTCAATTCTACCTATTCCCATATACCAAAACATAAATGAATAACTCATCAAAACACAAATATGAACTTCAAAATCACAATTCTACCTATTCCATATACCAAAACATCAATGAATAACTCATCAAAACACAAATATGAACTTCAAAAAACAAATTCTACCTATTCCATATACCAAAACATCAATGAATAACTCATCAAAACACAAATATGAACTTCAAAATCACAATTCTACCTATTCCATATACCAAAACATCAATAACTCATCAAAACACAAATATGAACTTCAAAATCTCAATTCTACCTATCCCCATATACCAAAACATAATATAACTAATCAAAACACAAATATGAACTTCAAAATCTCAATTCTACCTATTCCATATAACAAAACATAATATAACTCATCAAAACACAAATATGAACTTCAAAATCACAATTATACCTATTCCATATAACAAAAAATAATATAACTAATCAAAACACAAATATGAACTTCAAAATCTCAATTCTACCTATTCCATATAACAAAACATAATATAACTCATCAAAACACAAATATGAACTACAAAATCACAATTCTACCTATTCCATATAACAAAACATAATATAACTCATCAAAACACAAATATGAACTTCAAAATCACAATTCTACCTATTCCATATAACAAAACATAATATAACTAATCAAAACACAAATATGAACTTCAAAATCACAATTCTACCTCTTCCATATACCAAAACATCAATGAATAACTCATCAAAACACAAATATGAACTTCAAAATCACAATTCTACCTATTCCATATACCAAAACATCAATAACTCATCAAAACACAAATATGAACTTCAAAATCACAATTCTACCTATTCCATATAACAAAACATAATATAACTAATCAAAACACAAATATGAACTTCAAAATCACAATTCTACCTATTCCATATACCAAAACATCAATGAATAACTCATCAAAACACAAATATGAACTTCAAAATCACAATTCTACCTATTCCATATACCAAAACATCAATGAATAACTCATCAAAACACAAATATGAACTTCAAAATCACAATTCTACCTATTCCATATAACAAAACATAATATAACTCATCAAAACACAAATATGAACTTCAAAATCACAATTCTACCTATTCCATATACCAAAACATCAATAACTCATCAAAACACAAATATGAACTTCAAAATCTCAATTCTACCTATTCCATATAACAAAACATAATATAACTCATCAAAACACAAATATGAACTTCAAAATCACAATTCTACCTATTCCATATACCAAAACATCAATAACTCATCAAAACACAAATATGAACTTCAAAATCTCAATTCTACCTATTCCATATAACAAAACATAATATAACTCATCAAAACACAAATATGAACTTCAAAATCACAATTCTACCTATTCCATATAACAAAACATAATATAACTCATCAAAACACAAATATGAACTTCAAAATCACAATTCTACCTATTCCATCTACCAAAACATCAATAACTCATCAAAACACAAATATGAACTTCAAAACACAATTTCTATCTATTCCATATACCAAAACATCAATGAATAACTCATCAAAACACAAATATGAACTTCAAAATCACAATTCTACCTATTCCATATACCAAAACATCAATGAATAACTCATCAAAACACAAATATGAACTTCAAAATCACAATTCTACCTATTCCATATACCAAAACATCAATAACTCATCAAAACACAAATATGAACTTCAAAACACAATTTCTATCTATTCTATTTACCAAAACATCAATGAATAACTCATCAAAACACAAATATGAACTTCAAAATCACAATTCTACCTATTCCATATACCAAAACATCAATGAATAACTCATCAAAACACAAATATGAACTTCAAAATCACAATTCTACCTATTCCATATACCAAAACATCAATAACTCATCAAAACACAAATATGAACTTCAAAACACAATTTCTATCTATTCTATTTACCAAAACACCAATGAATAACTCATCAAAACACAAATATGAACTTCAAAATCACAATTCTACCTATTCCATATACCAAAACATCAATAACTCATCAAAACACAAATATGAACTTCAAAACACAATTTCTATCTATTCCATTTACCAAAACATCAATAACTCATCAAAACACAAATATGAACTTCAAAATCTCAATTCTACCTATTCCATATAACAAAACATAATATAACTAATCAAAACACAAATATGAACTTCAAAATCACAATTCTACCTATTCCATATACCAAAACATCAATAACTCATCAAAACACAAATATGAACTTCAAAACACAATTTCTATCTATTCCATTTACCAAAACATCAATAACTCATCAAAACACAAATATGAACTTCAAAATCTCAATTCTACCTATTCCATATAACAAAACATAATATAACTAATCAAAACACAAATATGAACTTCAAAATCACAATTCTACCTATTCCATATACCAAAACATCAATGAATAACTCATCAAAACACAAATATGAACTTCAAAATCACAATTCTACCTATTCCATATACCAAAACATCAATTAATAACTCATCAAAACACAAATATGAACTTCAAAATCACAATTCTACCTATTCCATATAACAAAACATAATATAACTCATCAAAACACAAATATGAACTTCAAAAACACAATTCTACCTATTCCATATACCAAAACATCAATAACTCATCAAAACACAAATATGAACTTCAAAACACAATTTCTATCTATTCCATTTACCAAAACATCAATAACTCATCAAAACACAAATATGAACTTCAAAATCTCAATTCTACCTATTCCATATAACAAAACATAATATAACTAATCAAAACACAAATATGAACTTCAAAATCACAATTCTACCTATTCCATATACCAAAACATCAATGAATAACTCATCAAAACACAAATATGAACTTCAAAATCACAATTCTACCTATTCCATATACCAAAATATCAATAACTCATCAAAACACAAATATGAACTTCAAAATCTCAATTCTACCTATTCCATATACCAAAACATCAATGAATAACTCATCAAAACACAAATATGAACTTCAAAATCACAATTCTATCTATTCCATTTACCAAAACATCAATAACTCATCAAAACACAAATATGAACTTCAAAATCACAATTCTACCTATTCCATATAACAAAACATAATATAACTAATCAAAACACAAATATGAACTTCAAAATCACAATTCTACCTATTCCATATACCAAAACATCAATAACTCATCAAAACACAAATATGAACTTCAAAATCTCAATTCTACCTATTCCATATAACAAAACATAATATAACTCATCAAAACACAAATATGAACTTCAAAATCACAATTCTACCTATTCCATATACCAAAACATCAATAACTCATCAAAACACAAATATGAACTTCAAAATCTCAATTCTACCTATTCCATATAACAAAACATAATATAACTCATCAAAACACAAATATGAACTTCAAAATCACAATTCTACCTATTCCATATAACAAAACATAATATAACTCATCAAAACACAAATATGAACTTCAAAATCACAATTCTACCTATTCCATCTACCAAAACATCAATAACTCATCAAAACACAAATATGAACTTCAAAACACAATTTCTATCTATTCCATATACCAAAACATCAATGAATAACTCATCAAAACACAAATATGAACTTCAAAATCACAATTCTACCTATTCCATATACCAAAACATCAATGAATAACTCATCAAAACACAAATATGAACTTCAAAATCACAATTCTACCTATTCCATATACCAAAACATCAATAACTCATCAAAACACAAATATGAACTTCAAAACAAAATTTCTATCTATTCTATTTACCAAAACATCAATGAATAACTCATCAAAACACAAATATGAACTTCAAAATCACAATTCTACCTATTCCATATACCAAAACATCAATGAATAACTCATCAAAACACAAATATGAACTTCAAAATAACAATTCTACCTATTCCATATACCAAAACATCAATAACTCATCAAAACACAAATATGAACTTCAAAACACAATTTCTATCTATTCTATTTACCAAAACACCAATGAATAACTCATCAAAACACAAATATGAACTTCAAAATCACAATTCTACCTATTCCATATACCAAAACATCAATAACTCATCAAAACACAAATATGAACTTCAAAACACAATTTCTATCTATTCCATTTACCAAAACATCAATAACTCATCAAAACACAAATATGAACTTCAAAATCTCAATTCTACCTATTCCATATAACAAAACATAATATAACTAATCAAAACACAAATATGAACTTCAAAATCACAATTCTACCTATTCCATATACCAAAACATCAATGAATAACTCATCAAAACACAAATATGAACTTCAAAACACAATTTCTATCTATTCCATTTACCAAAACATCAATAACTCATCAAAACACAAATATGAACTTCAAAATCTCAATTCTACCTATTCCATATAACAAAACATAATATAACTAATCAAAACACAAATATGAACTTCAAAATCACAATTCTACCTATTCCATATACCAAAACATCAATGAATAACTCATCAAAACACAAATATGAACTTCAAAATCACAATTCTACCTATTCCATATACCAAAACATCAATTAATAACTCATCAAAACACAAATATGAACTTCAAAATCACAATTCTACCTATTCCATATAACAAAACATAATATAACTCATCAAAACACAAATATGAACTTCAAAAACACAATTCTACCTATTCCATATACCAAAACATCAATAACTCATCAAAACACAAATATGAACTTCAAAACACAATTTCTATCTATTCCATTTACCAAAACATCAATAACTCATCAAAACACAAATATGAACTTCAAAATCTCAATTGTACCTATTCCATATAACAAAACATAATATAACTAATCAAAACACAAATATGAACTTCAAAATCACAATTCTACCTATTCCATATACCAAAACATCAATGAATAACTCATCAAAACACAAATATGAACTTCAAAATCACAATTCTACCTATTCCATATACCAAAATATCAATAACTCATCAAAACACAAATATGAACTTCAAAATCTCAATTCTACCTATTCCATATACCAAAACATCAATGAATAACTCATCAAAACACAAATATGAACTTCAAAATCACAATTCTATCTATTCCATTTACCAAAACATCAATAACTCATCAAAACACAAATATGAACTTCAAAATCACAATTCTACCTATTCCATATAACAAAACATAATATAACTCATCAAAACACAAATATGAACTTCAAAATCACAATTCTACCTATTCCATATAACAAAACATAATATAACTAATCAAAACACAAATATGAACTTCAAAATCACAATTCTACCTATTCCATATACCAAAACATCAATGAATAACTCATCAAAACACAAATATGAACTTCAAAATCACAATTCTACCTATTCCATATACCAAAACATAATATAACTAATCAAAACACAAATATGAACTTCAAAATCACAATTCTACCTATTCCATATACCAAAACATCAATAACTCATCAAAACACAAATATGAACTTCAAAATCTCAATTCTACCTATTCCATATAACAAAACATAATATAACTCATCAAAACACAAATATGAACTTCAAAATCACAATTCTACCTATTCCATATACCAAAACATCAATAACTCATCAAAACACAAATATGAACTTCAAAATCTCAATTCTACCTATTCCATATAACAAAACATAATATAACTCATCAAAACACAAATATGAACTTCAAAATCACAATTCTACCTATTCCATATAACAAAACATAATATAACTCATCAAAACACAAATATGAACTTCAAAATCACAATTCTACCTATTCCATCTACCAAAACATCAATAACTCATCAAAACACAAATATGAACTTCAAAACACAATTTCTATCTATTCCATATACCAAAACATCAATGAATAACTCATCAAAACACAAATATGAACTTCAAAATCACAATTCTACCTATTCCATATACCAAAACATCAATGAATAACTCATCAAAACACAAATATGAACTTCAAAATCACAATTCTACCTATTCCATATACCAAAACATCAATAACTCATCAAAACACAAATATGAACTTCAAAACACAATTTCTATCTATTCTATTTACCAAAACATCAATGAATAACTCATCAAAACACAAATATGAACTTCAAAATCACAATTCTACCTATTCCATATACCAAAACATCAATGAATAACTCATCAAAACACAAATATGAACTTCAAAATCACAATTCTACCTATTCCATATACCAAAACATCAATAACTCATCAAAACACAAATATGAACTTCAAAACACAATTTCTATCTATTCTATTTACCAAAACACCAATGAATAACTCATCAAAACACAAATATGAACTTCAAAATCACAATTCTACCTATTCCATATACCAAAACATCAATAACTCATCAAAACACAAATATGAACTTCAAAACACAATTTCTATCTATTCCATTTACCAAAACATCAATAACTCATCAAAACACAAATATGAACTTCAAAATCTCAATTCTACCTATTCCATATAACAAAACATAATATAACTAATCAAAACACAAATATGAACTTCAAAATCACAATTCTACCTATTCCATATACCAAAACATCAATAACTCATCAAAACACAAATATGAACTTCAAAACACAATTTCTATCTATTCCATTTACCAAAACATCAATAACTCATCAAAACACAAATATGAACTTCAAAATCTCAATTCTACCTATTCCATATAACAAAACATAATATAACTAATCAAAACACAAATATGAACTTCAAAATCACAATTCTACCTATTCCATATACCAAAACATCAATGAATAACTCATCAAAACACAAATATGAACTTCAAAATCACAATTCTACCTATTCCATATACCAAAACATCAATTAATAACTCATCAAAACACAAATATGAACTTCAAAATCACAATTCTACCTATTCCATATAACAAAACATAATATAACTCATCAAAACACAAATATGAACTTCAAAAACACAATTCTACCTATTCCATATACCAAAACATCAATAACTCATCAAAACACAAATATGAACTTCAAAACACAATTTCTATCTATTCCATTTACCAAAACATCAATAACTCATCAAAACACAAATATGAACTTCAAAATCTCAATTGTACCTATTCCATATAACAAAACATAATATAACTAATCAAAACACAAATATGAACTTCAAAATCACAATTCTACCTATTCCATATACCAAAACATCAATGAATAACTCATCAAAACACAAATATGAACTTCAAAATCACAATTCTACCTATTCCATATACCAAAATATCAATAACTCATCAAAACACAAATATGAACTTCAAAATCTCAATTCTACCTATTCCATATACCAAAACATCAATGAATAACTCATCAAAACACAAATATGAACTTCAAAATCACAATTCTATCTATTCCATTTACCAAAACATCAATAACTCATCAAAACACAAATATGAACTTCAAAATCACAATTCTACCTATTCCATATAACAAAACATAATATAACTCATCAAAACACAAATATGAACTTCAAAATCACAATTCTACCTATTCCATATAACAAAACATAATATAACTAATCAAAACACAAATATGAACTTCAAAATCACAATTCTACCTATTCCATATACCAAAACATCAATGAATAACTCATCAAAACACAAATATGAACTTCAAAATCACAATTCTACCTATTCCATATACCAAAACATAATATAACTAATCAAAACACAAATATGAACTTCAAAATCACAATTCTACCTATTCCATATACCAAAACATCAATAACTCATCAAAACACAAATATGAACTTCAAAATCTCAATTCTACCTATTCCATATAACAAAACATAATATAACTCATCAAAACACAAATATGAACTTCAAAATCACAATTCTACCTATTCCATATACCAAAACATCAATAACTCATCAAAACACAAATATGAACTTCAAAATCTCAATTCTACCAATTCCATATAACAAAACATAATATAACTCATCAAAACACAAATATGAACTTCAAAATCACAATTCTACCTATTCCATATAACAAAACATAATATAACTCATCAAAACACAAATATGAACTTCAAAATCACAATTCTACCTATTCCATCTACCAAAACATCAATAACTCATCAAAACACAAATATGAACTTCAAAACACAATTTCTATCTATTCCATATACCAAAACATCAATGAATAACTCATCAAAACACAAATATGAACTTCAAAATCACAATTCTACCTATTCCATATACCAAAACATCAATGAATAACTCATCAAAACACAAATATGAACTTCAAAATCACAATTCTACCTATTCCATATACCAAAACATCAATAACTCATCAAAACACAAATATGAACTTCAAAACACAATTTCGATCTATTCTATTTACCAAAACATCAATGAATAACTCATCAAAACACAAATATGAACTTCAAAATCACAATTCTACCTATTCCATATACCAAAACATCAATGAATAACTCATCAAAACACAAATATGAACTTCAAAATCACAATTCTACCTATTCCATATACCAAAACATCAATAACTCATCAAAACACAAATATGAACTTCAAAACACAATTTCTATCTATTCTATTTACCAAAACACCAATGAATAACTCATCAAAACACAAATATGAACTTCAAAATCACAATTCTACCTATTCCATATACCAAAACATCAATAACTCATCAAAACACAAATATGAACTTCAAAACACAATTTCTATCTATTCCATTTACCAAAACATCAATAACTCATCAAAACACAAATATGAACTTCAAAATCTCAATTCTACCTATTCCATATAACAAAACATAATATAACTAATCAAAACACAAATATGAACTTCAAAATCACAATTCTACCTATTCCATATACCAAAACATCAATAACTCATCAAAACACAAATATGAACTTCAAAACACAATTTCTATCTATTCCATTTACCAAAACATCAATAACTCATCAAAACACAAATATGAACTTCAAAATCTCAATTCTACCTATTCCATATAACAAAACATAATATAACTAATCAAAACACAAATATGAACTTCAAAATCACAATTCTACCTATTCCATATGCCAAAACATCAATGAATAACTCATCAAAACACAAATATGAACTTCAAAATCACAATTCTACCTATTCCATATACCAAAACATCAATTAATAACTCATCAAAACACAAATATGAACTTCAAAATCACAATTCTACCTATTCCATATAACAAAACATAATATAACTCATCAAAACACAAATATGAACTTCAAAAACACAATTCTACCTATTCCATATACCAAAACATCAATAACTCATCAAAACACAAATATGAACTTCAAAACACAATTTCTATCTATTCCATTTACCAAAACATCAATAACTCATCAAAACACAAATATGAACTTCAAAATCTCAATTGTTCCTATTCCATATAACAAAACATAATATAACTAATCAAAACACAAATATGAACTTCAAAATCACAATTCTACCTATTCCATATACCAAAACATCAATGAATAACTCATCAAAACACAAATATGAACTTCAAAATCACAATTCTACCTATTCCATATACCAAAATATCAATAACTCATCAAAACACAAATATGAACTTCAAAATCTCAATTCTACCTATTCCATATACCAAAACATCAATGAATAACTCATCAAAACACAAATATGAACTTCAAAATCACAATTCTATCTATTCCATTTACCAAAACATCAATAACTCATCAAAACACAAATATGAACTTCAAAATCACAATTCTACCTATTCCATATAACAAAACATAATATAACTCATCAAAACACAAATATGAACTTCAAAATCACAATTCTACCTATTCCATATAACAAAACATAATATAACTAATCAAAACACAAATATGAACTTCAAAATCACAATTCTACCTATTCCATATACCAAAACATCAATGAATAACTAATCAAAACACAAATATGAACTTCAAAATCACAATTCTACCTATTCCATATACCAAAACATCAATGAATAACTCATCAAAACACAAATATGAACTTCAAAATCACAATTCTACCTATTCCATATACCAAAACATCAATTAATAACTAATCAAAACACAAATATGAACTTCAAAATCACAATTCTACCTATTCCATATACCAAAACATCAATGAATAACTCATCAAAACACAAATATGAACTTCAAAATCACAATTCTACCTATTCCATATACCAAAATATCAATAACTCATCAAAACACAAATATGAACTTCAAAATCTCAATTCTACCTATTCCATATACCAAAACATCAATGAATAACTCATCAAAACACAAATATGAACTTCAAAATCACAATTCTATCTATTCCATTTACCAAAACATCAATAACTCATCAAAACACAAATATGAACTTCAAAATCACAATTCTACCTATTCCATATAACAAAACATAATATAACTCATCAAAACACAAATATGAACTTCAAAATCACAATTCTACCTATTCCATATAACAAAACATAATATAACTAATCAAAACACAAATATGAACTTCAAAATCACAATTCTACCTATTCCATATACCAAAACATCAATGAATAACTCATCAAAACACAAATATGAACTTCAAAATCACAATTCTACCTATTCCATATACCAAAACATCAATTAATAACTCATCAAAACACAAATATGAACTTCAAAATCACAATTCTACCTATTCCATATACCAAAACATCAATTAATAACTCATCAAAACACAAATATGAACTTCAAAATCACAATTCTACCTATTCCATATAACAAAACATAATATAACTAATCAAAACACAAATATGAACTTCAAAATCACAATTCTACCTATTCCATATACCAAAACATCAATGAATAACTCATCAAAACACAAATATGAACTTCAAAATCACAATTCTACCTATTCCATATACCAAAACATCAATAACTCATCAAAACACAAATATGAACTTCAAAATCTCAATTCTAACTATTCCCATATACCAAAACATAATATAACTAATCAAAACACAAATATGAACTTCAAAATCTCAATTCTACCTATTCCATATAACAAAACATAATATAACTCATCAAAACACAAATATGAACTTCAAAATCACAATTCTACCTATTCCATATAACAAAACATAATATAACTAATCAAAACACAAATATGAACTTCAAAATCACAATTCTACCCATTCCATATACCAAAACATCAATGAATAACTCATCAAAACACAAATATGAACTTCAAAATCACAATTCTACCTATTCCATATACCAAAACATCAATAACTCATCAAAACACAAATATGAACTTCAAAATCACAATTCTACCTATTCCATATAACAAAACATAATATAACTAATCAAAACACAAATATGAACTTCAAAATCACAATTCTACCTATTCCATATACCAAAACATCAATGAATAACTCATCAAAACACAAATATGAACTTCAAAATCACAATTTCTATCTATTCTATTTACCAAAACATCAATGAATAACTCATCAAAACACAAATATGAACTTCAAAATCACAATTCTACCTATTCCATATACCAAAACATCAATGAATAACTCATCAAAACACAAATATGAACTTCAAAATCACAATTCTACCTATTCCATATACCAAAACATCAATAACTCATCAAAACACAAATATGAACTTCAAAACACAATTTCTATCTATTCTATTTACCAAAACACCAATGAATAACTCATCAAAACACAAATATGAACTTCAAAATCACAATTCTACCTATTCCATATACCAAAACATCAATAACTCATCAAAACACAAATATGAACTTCAAAACACAATTTCTATCTATTCCATTTACCAAAACATCAATAACTCATCAAAACACAAATATGAACTTCAAAATCTCAATTCTACCTATTCCATATACCAAAACACCAATGAATAACTCATCAAAACACAAATATGAACTTTAAAATCACAATTCTACCTATTCCATATACCAAAACATCAATAACTCATCAAAACACAAATATGAACTTCAAAACACAATTTCTATCTATTCCATTTACCAAAACATCAATAACTCATCAAAACACAAATATGAACTTCAAAATCTCAATTCTACCTATTCCATATAACAAAACATAATATAACTAATCAAAACACAAATATGAACTTCAAAATCACAATTCTACCTATTCCATATGCCAAAACATCAATGAATAACTCATCAAAACACAAATATGAACTTCAAAATCACAATTCTACCTATTCCATATACCAAAACATCAATTAATAACTCATCAAAACACAAATATGAACTTCAAAATCACAATTCTACCTATTCCATATAACAAAACATAATATAACTCATCAAAACACAAATATGAACTTCAAAAACACAATTCTACCTATTCCATATACCAAAACATCAATAACTCATCAAAACACAAATATGAACTTCAAAACACAATTTCTATCTATTCCATTTACCAAAACATCAATAACTCATCAAAACACAAATATGAACTTCAAAATCTCAATTGTTCCTATTCCATATAACAAAACATAATATAACTAATCAAAACACAAATATGAACTTCAAAATCACAATTCTACCTATTCCATATACCAAAACATCAATGAATAACTCATCAAAACACAAATATGAACTTCAAAATCACAATTCTACCTATTCCATATACCAAAATATCAATAACTCATCAAAACACAAATATGAACTTCAAAATCTCAATTCTACCTATTCCATATACCAAAACATCAATGAATAACTCATCAAAACACAAATATGAACTTCAAAATCACAATTCTATCTATTCCATTTACCAAAACATCAATAACTCATCAAAACACAAATATGAACTTCAAAATCACAATTCTACCTATTCCATATAACAAAACATAATATAACTCATCAAAACACAAATATGAACTTCAAAATCACAATTCTACCTATTCCATATAACAAAACATAATATAACTAATCAAAACACAAATATGAACTTCAAAATCACAATTCTACCTATTCCATATACCAAAACATCAATGAATAACTAATCAAAACACAAATATGAACTTCAAAATCACAATTCTACCTATTCCATATACCAAAACATCAATGAATAACTCATCAAAACACAAATATGAACTTCAAAATCACAATTCTACCTATTCCATATACCAAAACATCAATTAATAACTAATCAAAACACAAATATGAACTTCAAAATCACAATTCTACCTATTCCATATACCAAAACATCAATGAATAACTCATCAAAACACAAATATGAACTTCAAAATCACAATTCTACCTATTCCATATACCAAAATATCAATAACTCATCAAAACACAAATATGAACTTCAAAATCTCAATTCTACCTATTCCATATACCAAAACATCAATGAATAACTCATCAAAACACAAATATGAACTTCAAAATCACAATTCTATCTATTCCATTTACCAAAACATCAATAACTCATCAAAACACAAATATGAACTTCAAAATCACAATTCTACCTATTCCATATAACAAAACATAATATAACTCATCAAAACACAAATATGAACTTCAAAATCACAATTCTACCTATTCCATATAACAAAACATAATATAACTAATCAAAACACAAATATGAACTTCAAAATCACAATTCTACCTATTCCATATACCAAAACATCAATGAATAACTCATCAAAACACAAATATGAACTTCAAAATCACAATTCTACCTATTCCATATACCAAAACATCAATTAATAACTCATCAAAACACAAATATGAACTTCAAAATCACAATTCTACCTATTCCATATACCAAAACATCAATTAATAACTCATCAAAACACAAATATGAACTTCAAAATCACAATTCTACCTATTCCATATAACAAAACATAATATAACTAATCAAAACACAAATATGAACTTCAAAATCACAATTCTACCTATTCCATATACCAAAACATCAATGAATAACTCATCAAAACACAAATATGAACTTCAAAATCACAATTCTACCTATTCCATATACCAAAACATCAATAACTCATCAAAACACAAATATGAACTTCAAAATCTCAATTCTAACTATTCCCATATACCAAAACATAATATAACTAATCAAAACACAAATATGAACTTCAAAATCTCAATTCTACCTATTCCATATAACAAAACATAATATAACTCATCAAAACACAAATATGAACTTCAAAATCACAATTCTACCTATTCCATATAACAAAACATAATATAACTAATCAAAACACAAATATGAACTTCAAAATCACAATTCTACCCATTCCATATACCAAAACATCAATGAATAACTCATCAAAACACAAATATGAACTTCAAAATCACAATTCTACCTATTCCATATACCAAAACATCAATAACTCATCAAAACACAAATATGAACTTCAAAATCACAATTCTACCTATTCCATATAACAAAACATAATATAACTAATCAAAACACAAATATGAACTTCAAAATCACAATTCTACCTATTCCATATACCAAAACATCAATGAATAACTCATCAAAACACAAATATGAACTTCAAAATCACAATTTCTATCTATTCTATTTACCAAAACATCAATGAATAACTCATCAAAACACAAATATGAACTTCAAAATCACAATTCTACCTATTCCATATACCAAAACATCAATGAATAACTCATCAAAACACAAATATGAACTTCAAAATCACAATTCTACCTATTCCATATACCAAAACATCAATAACTCATCAAAACACAAATATGAACTTCAAAACACAATTTCTATCTATTCTATTTACCAAAACACCAATGAATAACTCATCAAAACACAAATATGAACTTCAAAATCACAATTCTACCTATTCCATATACCAAAACATCAATAACTCATCAAAACACAAATATGAACTTCAAAACACAATTTCTATCTATTCCATTTACCAAAACATCAATAACTCATCAAAACACAAATATGAACTTCAAAATCTCAATTCTACCTATTCCATATAACAAAACATAATATAACTAATCAAAACACAAATATGAACTTCAAAATCACAATTCTACCTATTCCATATACCAAAACATCAATAACTCATCAAAACACAAATATGAACTTCAAAACACAATTTCTATCTATTCCATTTACCAAAACATCAATAACTCATCAAAACACAAATATGAACTTCAAAATCTCAATTCTACCTATTCCATATAACAAAACATAATATAACTAATCAAAACACAAATATGAACTTCAAAATCACAATTCTACCTATTCCATATACCAAAACATCAATGAATAACTCATCAAAACACAAATATGAACTTCAAAATCACAATTCTACCTATTCCATATACCAAAACATCAATTAATAACTCATCAAAACACAAATATGAACTTCAAAATCACAATTCTACCTATTCCATATAACAAAACATAATATAACTCATCAAAACACAAATATGAACTTCAAAAACACAATTCTACCTATTCCATATACCAAAACATCAATAACTCATCAAAACACAAATATGAACTTCAAAACACAATTTCTATCTATTCCATTTACCAAAACATCAATAACTCATCAAAACACAAATATGAACTTCAAAATCTCAATTGTACCTATTCCATATAACAAAACATAATATAACTAATCAAAACACAAATATGAACTTCAAAATCACAATTCTACCTATTCCATATACCAAAACATCAATGAATAACTCATCAAAACACAAATATGAACTTCAAAATCACAATTCTACCTATTCCATATACCAAAATATCAATAACTCATCAAAACACAAATATGAACTTCAAAATCTCAATTCTACCTATTCCATATACCAAAACATCAATGAATAACTCATCAAAACACAAATATGAACTTCAAAATCACAATTCTATCTATTCCATTTACCAAAACATCAATAACTCATCAAAACACAAATATGAACTTCAAAATCACAATTCTACCTATTCCATATAACAAAACATAATATAACTCATCAAAACACAAATATGAACTTCAAAATCACAATTCTACCTATTCCATATAACAAAACATAATATAACTAATCAAAACACAAATATGAACTTCAAAATCACAATTCTACCTATTCCATATACCAAAACATCAATGAATAACTCATCAAAACACAAATATGAACTTCAAAATCACAATTCTACCTATTCCATATACCAAAACATCAATTAATAACTCATCAAAACACAAATATGAACTTCAAAATCACAATTCTACCTATTCCATATACCAAAACATCAATTAATAACTCATCAAAACACAAATATGAACTTCAAAATCACAATTCTACCTATTCCATATAACAAAACATAATATAACTAATCAAAACACAAATATGAACTTCAAAATCACAATTCTACCTATTCCATATACCAAAACATCAATGAATAACTCATCAAAACACAAATATGAACTTCAAAATCACAATTCTACCTATTCCATATACCAAAACATCAATAACTCATCAAAACACAAATATGAACTTCAAAATCACAATTCTACCTATTCCATATAACAAAACATAACTCATCAAAACACAAATATGAACTTCAAAATCTCAATTCTACCTATTCCATATAACAAAACATAATATAACTAATCAAAACACAAATATGAACTTCAAAATCACAATTCTACCTATTCCATATACCAAAACATCAATGAATAACTCATCAAAACACAAATATGAACTTCAAAATCACAATTCTACCTATTCCATATACCAAAACATCAATTAATAACTCATCAAAACACAAATATGAACTTCAAAATCTCAATTCTACCTATTCCCATATACCAAAACATAAATGAATAACTCATCAAAACACAAATATGAACTTCAAAATCACAATTCTACCTATTCCATATACCAAAACATCAATGAATAACTCATCAAAACACAAATATGAACTTCAAAAAACAAATTCTACCTATTCCATATACCAAAACATCAATGAATAACTCATCAAAACACAAATATGAACTTCAAAATCACAATTCTACCTATTCCATATACCAAAACATCAATAACTCATCAAAACACAAATATGAACTTCAAAATCTCAATTCTAACTATTCCCATATACCAAAACATAATATAACTAATCAAAACACAAATATGAACTTCAAAATCTCAATTCTACCTATTCCATATAACAAAACATAATATAACTCATCAAAACACAAATATGAACTTCAAAATCACAATTCTACCTATTCCATATAACAAAACATAATATAACTAATCAAAACACAAATATGAACTTCAAAATCACAATTCTACCCATTCCATATACCAAAACATCAATGAATAACTCATCAAAACACAAATATGAACTTCAAAATCACAATTCTACCTATTCCATATACCAAAACATCAATAACTCATCAAAACACAAATATGAACTTCAAAATCACAATTCTACCTATTCCATATAACAAAACATAATATAACTAATCAAAACACAAATATGAACTTCAAAATCACAATTCTACCTATTCCATATACCAAAACATCAATGAATAACTCATCAAAACACAAATATGAACTTCAAAATCACAATTTCTATCTATTCTATTTACCAAAACATCAATGAATAACTCATCAAAACACAAATATGAACTTCAAAATCACAATTCTACCTATTCCATATACCAAAACATCAATGAATAACTCATCAAAACACAAATATGAACTTCAAAATCACAATTCTACCTATTCCATATACCAAAACATCAATAACTCATCAAAACACAAATATGAACTTCAAAACACAATTTCTATCTATTCTATTTACCAAAACACCAATGAATAACTCATCAAAACACAAATATGAACTTCAAAATCACAATTCTACCTATTCCATATACCAAAACATCAATAACTCATCAAAACACAAATATGAACTTCAAAACACAATTTCTATCTATTCCATTTACCAAAACATCAATAACTCATCAAAACACAAATATGAACTTCAAAATCTCTATTCTACCTATTCCATATAACAAAACATAATATAACTAATCAAAACACAAATATGAACTTCAAAATCACAATTCTACCTATTCCATATACCAAAACATCAATGAATAACTCATCAAAACACAAATATGAACTTCAAAATCACAATTCTACCTATTCCATATACCAAAACATCAATTAATAACTCATCAAAACACAAATATGAACTTCAAAATCACAATTCTACCTATTCCATATAACAAAACATAATATAACTAATCAAAACACAAATATGAACTTCAAAATCACAATTCTACCTATTCCATATACCAAAACATCAATGAATAACTCATCAAAACACAAATATGAACTTCAAAATCACAATTCTACCTATTCCATATACCAAAACATCAATGAATAACTCATCAAAACATAAATATGAACTTCAAAATCACAATTCTACCTATTCCATATACCAAAACATCAATTAATAACTCATCAAAACACAAATATGAACTTCAAAATCACAATTCTACCTATTCCATATACCAAAACATCAATTAATAACTCATCAAAACACAAATATGAACTTCAAAATCACAATTCTACCTATTCCATATAACAAAACATAATATAACTAATCAAAACACAAATATGAACTTCAAAATCACAATTCTACCTATTCCATATACCAAAACATCAATGAATAACTCATCAAAACACAAATATGAACTTCAAAATCACAATTCTACCTATTCCATATACCAAAACATCAATAACTCATCAAAACACAAATATGAACTTCAAAATCACAATTCTACCTATTCCATATAACAAAACATAATATAACTAATCAAAACACAAATATGAACTTCAAAATCACAATTCTACCTATTCCATATACCAAAACATCAATGAATAACTCATCAAAACACAAATATGAACTTCAAAATCACAATTTCTATCTATTCTATTTACCAAAACATCAATGAATAACTCATCAAAACACAAATATGAACTTCAAAATCACAATTCTACCTATTCCATATACCAAAACATCAATGAATAACTCATCAAAACACAAATATGAACTTCAAAATCACAATTCTACCTATTCCATATAACAAAACATAATATAACTCATCAAAACACAAATATGAACTTCAAAATCACAATTCTACCTATTCCATATAACAAAACATAATATAACTCATCAAAACACAAATATGAAATTCAAAATCACAATTCTACCTATTCCATATAACAAAACATAATATAACTAATCAAAACACAAATATGAACTTCAAAATCACAATTCTACCCATTCCATATACCAAAACATCAATGAATAACTCATCAAAACACAAATATGAACTTCAAAATCACAATTCTACCTATTCCATATACCAAAACATCAATAACTCATCAAAACACAAATATGAACTTCAAAATCACAATTCTACCTATTCCATATAACAAAACATAATATAACTAATCAAAACACAAATATGAACTTCAAAATCACAATTCTACCTATTCCATATACCAAAACATCAATGAATAACTCATCAAAACACAAATATGAACTTCAAAATCACAATTTCTATCTATTCTATTTACCAAAACATCAATGAATAACTCATCAAAACACAAATATGAACTTCAAAATCACAATTCTACCTATTCCATATACCAAAACATAATATAACTAATCAAAACACAAATATGAACTTCAAAATCTCAATTCTACCTATTCCATATAACAAAACATAATATAACTCATCAAAACACAAATATGAACTTCAAAATCACAATTCTACCTATTCCATATAACAAAACATAATATAACTAATCAAAACACAAATATGAACTTCAAAATCACAATTCTACCCATTCCATATACCAAAACATCAATGAATAACTCATCAAAACACAAATATGAACTTCAAAATCACAATTCTACCTATTCCATATACCAAAACATCAATAACTCATCAAAACACAAATATGAACTTCAAAATCACAATTCTACCTATTCCATATAACAAAACATAATATAACTAATCAAAACACAAATATGAACTTCAAAATCACAATTCTACCTATTCCATATACCAAAACATCAATGAATAACTCATCAAAACACAAATATGAACTTCAAAATCACAATTTCTATCTATTCTATTTACCAAAACATCAATGAATAACTCATCAAAACACAAATATGAACTTCAAAATCACAATTCTACCTATTCCATATACCAAAACATCAATGAATAACTCATCAAAACACAAATATGAACTTCAAAATCACAATTCTACCTATTCCATATACCAAAACATCAATAACTCATCAAAACACAAATATGAACTTCAAAACACAATTTCTATCTATTCTATTTACCAAAACACCAATGAATAACTCATCAAAACACAAATATGAACTTCAAAATCACAATTCTACCTATTCCATATACCAAAACATCAATAACTCATCAAAACACAAATATGAACTTCAAAACACAATTTCTATCTATTCCATTTACCAAAACATCAATAACTCATCAAAACACAAATATGAACTTCAAAATCTCAATTCTACCTATTCCATATAACAAAACATAATATAACTAATCAAAACACAAATATGAACTTCAAAATCACAATTCTACCTATTCCATATACCAAAACATCAATGAATAACTCATCAAAACACAAATATGAACTTCAAAATCACAATTCTACCTATTCCATATACCAAAACATCAATTAATAACTCATCAAAACACAAATATGAACTTCAAAATCACAATTCTACCTATTCCATATAACAAAACATAATATAACTCATCAAAACACAAATATGAACTTCAAAAACACAATTCTACCTATTCCATATACCAAAACATCAATAACTCATCAAAACACAAATATGAACTTCAAAACACAATTTCTATCTATTCCATTTACCAAAACATCAATAACTCATCAAAACCCAAATATGAACTTCAAAATCTCAATTCTACCTATTCCATATACCAAAACATCAATAACTCATCAAAACACAAATATGAACTTCAAATCACAATTCTACCTATTCCATATACCAAAACATCAATAACTCATCAAAACACAAATATGAACTTCAAAACACAATTTCTATCTATTCCATTTACCAAAACATCAATAACTCATCAAAACACAAATATGAACTTCAAAATCTCAATTCTACCTATTCCATATAACAAAACATAATATAACTAATCAAAACACAAATATGAACTTCAAAATCACAATTCTACCTATTCCATATACCAAAACATCAATGAATAACTCATCAAAACACAAATATGAACTTCAAAATCACAATTCTACCTATTCCATATACCAAAATATCAATAACTCATCAAAACACAAATATGAACTTCAAAATCTCAATTCTACCTATTCCATATACCAAAACATCAATGAATAACTCATCAAAACACAAATATGAACTTAAAAACACAATTTCTATCTATTCCATTTACCAAAACATCAATAACTCATCAAAACACAAATATGAACTTCAAAATCACAATTCTACCTATTCCATATAACAAAACATAATATAACTCATCAAAACACAAATATGAACTTCAAAATCACAATTCTACCTATTCCATATAACAAAACATAATATAACTAATCAAAACACAAATATGAACTTCAAAATCACAATTCTACCCATTCCATATACCAAAACATCAATGAATAACTCATCAAAACACAAATATGAACTTCAAAATCACAATTCTACCTATTCCATATACCAAAACATCAATAACTCATCAAAACACAAATATGAACTTCAAAATCACAATTCTACCTATTCCATATAACAAAACATAATATAACTAATCAAAACACAAATATGAACTTCAAAATCACAATTCTACCTATTCCATATACCAAAACATCAATGAATAACTCATCAAAACACAAATATGAACTTCAAAATCACAATTCTACCTATTCCATATACCAAAACATCAATTAATAACTCATCAAAACACAAATATGAACTTCAAAATCACAATTCTACCTATTCCATATACCAAAACATCAATTAATAACTCATCAAAACACAAATATGAACTTCAAAATCACAATTCTACCTATTCCATATAACAAAACATAATATAACTAATCAAAACACAAATATGAACTTCAAAATCACAATTCTACCTATTCCATATACCAAAACATCAATGAATAACTCATCAAAACACAAATATGAACTTCAAAATCACAATTCTACCTATTCCATATACCAAAACATCAATAACTCATCAAAACACAAATATGAACTTCAAAATCACAATTCTACCTATTCCATATAACAAAACATAATATAACTCATCAAAACACAAATATGAACTTCAAAATCTAATTTCTACCTATTCCATATAACAAAACATAATATAACTAATCAAAACACAAATATGAACTTCAAAATCACAATTCTACCTATTCCATATACCAAAACATCAATGAATAACTCATCAAAACACAAATATGAACTTCAAAATCACAATTCTACCTATTCCATATACCAAAACATCAATTAATAACTCATCAAAACACAAATATGAACTTCAAAATCTCAATTCTACCTATTCCCATATACCAAAACAAAAATGAATAACTCATCAAAACACAAATATGAACTTCAAAATCACAATTCTACCTATTCCATATACCAAAACATCAATGAATAACTCATCAAAACACAAATATGAACTTCAAAAAACAAATTCTACCTATTCAATATACCAAAACATCAATGAATAACTCATCAAAACACAAATATGAACTTCAAAATCACAATTCTACCTATTCCATATACCAAAACATCAATAACTCATCAAAACACAAATATGAACTTCAAAATCTCAATTCTACCCATTCCATATAACAAAACATAATATAACTAATCAAAACACAAATATGAACTTCAAAATCACAATTCTACCTATTCCATATACCAAAACATCAATGAATAACTCATCAAAACACAAATATGAACTTCAAAATCACAATTCTACCTATTCCATATACCAAAACATCAATTAATAACTCATCAAAACACAAATATGAACTTCAAAATCTCAATTCTACCTATTCCCATATACCAAAACATAAATGAATAACTCATCAAAACACAAATATGAACTTCAAAATCACAATTCTACCTATTCCATATACCAAAACATCAATGAATAACTCATCAAAACACAAATATGAACTTCAAAATCACAATTCTACCTATTCCATATACCAAAACATCAATGAATAACTCATCAAAACACAAATATGAACTTCAAAATCACAATTCTACCTATTCCATATACCAAAACATCAATTAATAACTCATCAAAACACAAATATGAACTTCAAAATCACAATTCTACCTATTCCATATACCAAAACATCAATGAATAACTCATCAAAACACAAATATGAACTTCAAAATCACAATTCTACCTATTCCATATACCAAAACATCAATAACTCATCAAAACACAAATATGAACTTCAGAATCACAATTCTACCTATTCCATATAACAAAACATAATATAACTAATCAAAACACAAATATGAACTTCAAAATCACAATTCTACCTATTCCATATACCAAAACATCAATGAATAACTCATCAAAACACAAATATGAACTTCAAAATCACAATTCTACCTATTCCATATACCAAAACATCAATTAATAACTCATCAAAACACAAATATGAACTTCAAAATCACAATTCTACCTATTCCATATACCAAAACATCAATTAATAACTCATCAAAACACAAATATGAACTTCAAAATCACAATTCTACCTATTCCATATAACAAAACATAATATAACTAATCAAAACACAAATATGAACTTCAAAATCACAATTCTACCTATTCCATATACCAAAACATCAATGAATAACTCATCAAAACACAAATATGAACTTCAAAATCACAATTCTACCTATTCCATATACCAAAACATCAATGAATAACTCATCAAAACATAAATATGAACTTCAAAATCACAATTCTACCTATTCCATATACCAAAACATCAATTAATAACTCATCAAAACACAAATATGAACTTCAAAATCACAATTCTACCTATTCCATATACCAAAACATCAATTAATAACTCATCAAAACACAAATATGAACTTCAAAATCACAATTCTACCTATTCCATATAACAAAACATAATATAACTAATCAAAACACAAATATGAACTTCAAAATCACAATTCTACCTATTCCATATACCAAAACATCAATGAATAACTCATCAAAACACAAATATGAACTTCAAAATCACAATTCTACCTATTCCATATACCAAAACATCAATAACTCATCAAAACACAAATATGAACTTCAAAATCTCAATTCTACCTATTCCATATAACAAAACATAATATAACTAATCAAAACACAAATATGAACTTCAAAATCACAATTCTACCTATTCCATATACCAAAACATCAATGAATAACTCATCAAAACACAAATATGAACTTCAAAATCACAATTCTACCTATTCCATATACCAAAACAACAATTAATAACTCATCAAAACACAAATATGAACTTCAAAATCTCAATTCTACCTATTCCCATATACCAAAACATAAATGAATAACTCATCAAAACACAAATATGAACTTCAAAATCACAATTCTACCTATTCCATATACCAAAACATCAATGAATAACTCATCAAAACACAAATATGAACTTCAAAAAACAAATTCTACCTATTCCATATACCAAAACATCAATGAATAACTCATCAAAACACAAATATGAACTTCAAAATCACAATTCTACCTATTCCATATACCAAAACATCAATAACTCATCAAAACACAAATATGAACTTCAAAATCTCAATTCTACCTATTCCCATATACCAAAACATAATATAACTAATCAAAACACAAATATGAACTTCAAAATCTCAATTCTACCTATTCCATATAACAAAACATAATATAACTCATCAAAACACAAATATGAACTTCAAAATCACAATTCTACCTATTCCATATAACAAAACATAATATAACTAATCAAAACACAAATATGAACTTCAAAATCACAATTCTACCTATTCCATATACCAAAACATCAATGAATAACTCATCAAAACACAAATATGAACTTCAAAATCACAATTCTACCTATTCCATATACCAAAACATCAATGAATAACTCATCAAAACACAAATATGAACTTCAAAATCACAATTCTACCTATTCCATATACCAAAATATCAATAACTCATCAAAACACAAATATGAACTTCAAAATCTCAATTCTACCTATTCCATATACCAAAACATCAATGAATAACTCATCAAAACACAAATATGAACTTAAAAACACAATTTCTATCTATTCCATTTACCAAAACATCAATAACTCATCAAAACACAAATATGAACTTCAAAATCTCAATTCTACCTATTCCATATACCAAAACATCAATGAATAACTCATCAAAACACAAATATGAACTTAAAAACACAATTTCTATCTATTCCATTTACCAAAACATCAATAACTCATCAAAACACAAATATGAACTTCAAAATCACAATTCTACCTATTCCATATAACAAAACATAATATAACTCATCAAAACACAAATATGAACTTCAAAAACACAATTCTACCTATTCCATATACCAAAACATCAATAACTCATCAAAACACAAATATGAACTTCAAAACACAATTTCTATCTATTCCATTTACCAAAACATCAATAACTCATCAAAACACAAATATGAACTTCAAAATCTCAATTCTACCTATTCCATATAACAAAACATAATATAACTAATCAAAACACAAATATGAACTTCAAAATCACAATTCTACCTATTCCATATACCAAAACATCAATGAATAACTCATCAAAACACAAATATGAACTTCAAAATCACAATTCTACCTATTCCATATACCAAAATATCAATAACTCATCAAAACACAAATATGAACTTCAAAATCTCAATTCTACCTATTCCATATACCAAAACATCAATGAATAACTCATCAAAACACAAATATGAACTTAAAAACACAATTTCTATCTATTCCATTTACCAAAACATCAATAACTCATCAAAACACAAATATGAACTTCAAAATCACAATTCTACCTATTCCATATAACAAAACATAATATAACTCATCAAAACACAAATATGAACTTCAAAATCACAATTCTACCTATTCCATATAACAAAACATAATATAACTAATCAAAACACAAATATGAACTTCAAAATCACAATTCTACCCATTCCATATACCAAAACATCAATGAATAACTCATCAAAACACAAATATGAACTTCAAAATCACAATTCTACCTATTCCATATAACAAAACATAATATAACTAATCAAAACACAAATATGAACTTCAAAATCACAATTCTACCTATTCCATATACCAAAACATCAATGAGTAACTCATCAAAACACAAATATGAACTTCAAAATCACAATTCTACCTATTCCATATACCAAAACATCAATTAATAACTCATCAAAACACAAATATGAACTTCAAAATCACAATTCTACCTATTCCATATACCAAAACATCAATTAATAACTCATCAAAACACAAATATGAACTTCAAAATCACAATTCTACCTATTCCATATAACAAAACATAATATAACTAATCAAAACACAAATATGAACTTCAAAATCACAATTCTACCTATTCCATATACCAAAACATCAATGAATAACTCATCAAAACACAAATATGAACTTCAAAATCACAATTCTACCTATTCCATATACCAAAACATCAATAACTCATCAAAACACAAATATGAACTTCAAAATCACAATTCTACCTATTCCATATAACAAAACATAATATAACTCATCAAAACACAAATATGAACTTCAAAATCTAATTTCTACCTATTCCATATAACAAAACATAATATAACTAATCAAAACACAAATATGAACTTCAAAATCACAATTCTACCTATTCCATATACCAAAACATCAATGAATAACTCATCAAAACACAAATATGAACTTCAAAATCACAATTCTACCTATTCCATATACCAAAACATCAATTAATAACTCATCAAAACACAAATATGAACTTCAAAATCTCAATTCTACCTATTCCCATATACCAAAACAAAAATGAATAACTCATCAAAACACAAATATGAACTTCAAAATCACAATTCTACCTATTCCATATACCAAAACATCAATGAATAACTCATCAAAACACAAATATGAACTTCAAAAAACAAATTCTACCTATTCAATATACCAAAACATCAATGAATAACTCATCAAAACACAAATATGAACTTCAAAATCACAATTCTACCTATTCCATATACCAAAACATCAATAACTCATCAAAACACAAATATGAACTTCAAAATCTCAATTCTACCCATTCCATATAACAAAACATAATATAACTAATCAAAACACAAATATGAACTTCAAAATCACAATTCTACCTATTCCATATACCAAAACATCAATGAATAACTCATCAAAACACAAATATGAACTTCAAAATCACAATTCTACCTATTCCATATACCAAAATATCAATTAATAACTCATCAAAACACAAATATGAACTTCAAAATCACAATTCTACCTATTCCATATACCAAAACATCAATTAATAACTCATCAAAACACAAATATGAACTTCAAAATCTCAATTCTACCTATTCCCATATACCAAAACATAAATGAATAACTCATCAAAACACAAATATGAACTTCAAAATCACAATTCTACCTATTCCATATACCAAAACATCAATGAATAACTCATCAAAACACAAATATGAACTTCAAAATCACAATTCTACCTATTCCATATACCAAAACATCAATGAATAACTCATCAAAACACAAATATGAACTTCAAAATCACAATTCTACCTATTCCATATACCAAAACATCAATTAATAACTCATCAAAACACAAATATGAACTTCAAAATCACAATTCTACCTATTCCATATACCAAAACATCAATGAATAACTCATCAAAACACAAATATGAACTTCAAAATCACAATTCTACCTATTCCATATACCAAAACATCAATAACTCATCAAAACACAAATATGAACTTCAGAATCACAATTCTACCTATTCCATATAACAAAACATAATATAACTAATCAAAACACAAATATGAACTTCAAAATCACAATTCTACCTATTCCATATACCAAAACATCAATGAATAACTCATCAAAACACAAATATGAACTTCAAAATCACAATTCTACCTATTCCATATACCAAAACATCAATTAATAACTCATCAAAACACAAATATGAACTTCAAAATCACAATTCTACCTATTCCATATACCAAAACATCAATTAATAACTCATCAAAACACAAATATGAACTTCAAAATCACAATTCTACCTATTCCATATAACAAAACATAATATAACTAATCAAAACACAAATATGAACTTCAAAATCACAATTCTACCTATTCCATATACCAAAACATCAATGAATAACTAATCAAAACACAAATATGAACTTCAAAATCACAATTCTACCTATTCCATATACCAAAACATCAATGAATAACTCATCAAAACATAAATATGAACTTCAAAATCACAATTCTACCTATTCCATATACCAAAACATCAATTAATAACTCATCAAAACACAAATATGAACTTCAAAATCACAATTCTACCTATTCCATATACCAAAACATCAATTAATAACTCATCAAAACACAAATATGAACTTCAAAATCACAATTCTACCTATTCCATATAACAAAACATAATATAACTAATCAAAACACAAATATGAACTTCAAAATCACAATTCTACCTATTCCATATACCAAAACATCAATGAATAACTCATCAAAACACAAATATGAACTTCAAAATCACAATTCTACCTATTCCATATACCAAAACATCAATAACTCATCAAAACACAAATATGAACTTCAAAATCTCAATTCTACCTATTCCATATAACAAAACATAATATAACTAATCAAAACACAAATATGAACTTCAAAATCACAATTCTACCTATTCCATATACCAAAACATCAATGAATAACTCATCAAAACACAAATATGAACTTCAAAATCACAATTCTACCTATTCCATATACCAAAACAACAATTAATAACTCATCAAAACACAAATATGAACTTCAAAATCTCAATTCTACCTATTCCCATATACCAAAACATAAATGAATAACTCATCAAAACACAAATATGAACTTCAAAATCACAATTCTACCTATTCCATATACCAAAACATCAATGAATAACTCATCAAAACACAAATATGAACTTCAAAAAACAAATTCTACCTATTCCATATACCAAAACATCAATGAATAACTCATCAAAACACAAATATGAACTTCAAAATCACAATTCTACCTATTCCATATACCAAAACATCAATAACTCATCAAAACACAAATATGAACTTCAAAATCTCAATTCTACCTATTCCCATATACCAAAACATAATATAACTAATCAAAACACAAATATGAACTTCAAAATCTCAATTCTACCTATTCCATATAACAAAACATAATATAACTCATCAAAACACAAATATGAACTTCAAAATCACAATTCTACCTATTCCATATAACAAAACATAATATAACTAATCAAAACACAAATATGAACTTCAAAATCACAATTCTACCTATTCCATATACCAAAACATCAATGAATAACTCATCAAAACACAAATATGAACTTCAAAATCACAATTCTACCTATTCCATATACCAAAACATCAATAACTCATCAAAACACAAATATGAACTTCAAAATCACAATTCTACCTATTCCATATAACAAAACATAATATAACTAATCAAAACACAAATATGAACTTCAAAATCACAATTCTACCTATTCCATATACCAAAACATCAATGAATAACTCATCAAAACACAAATATGAACTTCAAAATCACAATTCTACCTATTCCATATACCAAAATATCAATAACTCATCAAAACACAAATATGAACTTCAAAATCTCAATTCTACCTATTCCATATACCAAAACATCAATGAATAACTCATTAAAACACAAATATGAACTTAAAAACACAATTTCTATCTATTCCATTTACCAAAACATCAATAACTCATCAAAACACAAATATGAACTTCAAAATCACAATTCTACCTATTCCATATACCAAAACATCAATGAATAACTCATCAAAACACAAATATGAACTTCAAAATCACAATTCTACCTATTCCATATACCAAAACATCAATAACTCATCAAAACACAAATATGAACTTCAAAATCACAATTCTACCTATTCCATATAACAAAACATAATATAACTAATCAAAACACAAATATGAACTTCAAAATCACAATTCTACCTATTCCATATACCAAAACATCAATGAATAACTCATCAAAACACAAATATGAACTTCAAAATCACAATTCTACCTATTCCATATACCAAAATATCAATAACTCATCAAAACACAAATATGAACTTCAAAATCACAATTCTACCTATTCCATATACCAAAACATCAATAACTCATCAAAACACAAATATGAACTTCAAAACACAATTCTACCTATTCCATATAACAAAACATAATATAACTAATCAAAACACAAATATGAACTTCAAAATCACAATTCTACCCATTCCATATACCAAAACATCAATGAATAACTCATCAAAACACAAATATGAACTTCAAAATCACAATTCTACATATTCCATATACCAAAACATCAATTAATAACTCATCAAAACACAAATATGAACTTCAAAATCACAATTCTACCTATTCCATATACCAAAACATCAATTAATAACTCATCAAAACACAAATATGAACTTCAAAATCACAATTCTACCTATTCCATATAACAAAACATAATATAACTAATCAAAACACAAATATGAACTTCAAAATCACAATTCTACCTATTCCATATACCAAAACATCAATGAATAACTCATCAAAACACAAATATGAACTTCAAAATCACAATTCTACCTATTCCATATAACAAAACATAATATAACTCATCAAAACACAAATATGAACTTCAAAATCACAATTCTACCTATTCCATATAACAAAACATAATATAACTCATCAAAACACAAATATGAACTTCAAAATCTCAATTCTACCTATTCCATATAACAAAACATAATATAACTAATCAAAACACAAATATGAACTTCAAAATCACAATTCTACCTATTCCATATACCAAAACATCAATGAATAACTCATCAAAACACAAATATGAACTTCAAAATCACAATTCTACCTATTCCATATACCAAAACATCAATTAATAACTCATCAAAACACAAATATGAACTTCAAAATCTCAATTCTACCTATTCCCATATACCAAAACATAAATGAATAACTCATCAAAACACAAATATGAACTTCAAAATCACAATTCTACCTATTCCATATAACAAAACATAATATAACTAATCAAAACACAAATATGAACTTCAAAATCTCAATTCTACCTATTCCATATAACAAAACATAATATAACTCATCAAAACACAAATATGAACTACAAAATCACAATTCTACCTATTCCATATAACAAAACATAATATAACTCATCAAAACACAAATATGAACTTCAAAATCACAATTCTACCTATTCCATATAACAAAACATAATATAACTAATCAAAACACAAATATGAACTTCAAAATCACAATTCTACCTATTCCATATACCAAAACATCAATGAATAACTCATCAAAACACAAATATGAACTTCAAAATCACAATTCTACCTATTCCATATACCAAAACATCAATAACTCATCAAAACACAAATATGAACTTCAAAATCACAATTCTACCTATTCCATATAACAAAACATAATATAACTAATCAAAACACAAATATGAACTTCAAAATCACAATTCTACCTATTCCATATACCAAAACATCAATGAATAACTCATCAAAACACAAATATGAACTTCAAAATCACAATTCTACCTATTCCATATACCAAAATATCAATAACTCATCAAAACACAAATATGAACTTCAAAATCACAATTCTACCTATTCCATATAACAAAACATAATATAACTCATCAAAACACAAATATGAACTTCAAAATCACAATTCTACCTATTCCATATACCAAAACATCAATAACTCATCAAAACACAAATATGAACTTCAAAATCTCAATTCTACCTATTCCATATAACAAAACATAATATAACTCATCAAAACACAAATATGAACTTCAAAATCACAATTCTACCTATTCCATATACCAAAACATCAATAACTCATCAAAACACAAATATGAACTTCAAAATCTCAATTCTACCTATTCCATATAACAAAACATAATATAACTCATCAAAACACAAATATGAACTTCAAAATCACAATTCTACCTATTCCATATAACAAAACATAATATAACTCATCAAAACACAAATATGAACTTCAAAATCACAATTCCACCTATTCCATCTACCAAAACATCAATAACTCATCAAAACACAAATATGAACTTCAAAACACAATTTCTATCTATTCCATATACCAAAACATCAATGAATAACTCATCAAAATACAAATATGAACTTCAAAATCACAATTCTACCTATTCCATATACCAAAACATCAATGAATAACTCATCAAAACACAAATATGAACTTCAAAATCACAATTCTACCTATTTCATATACCAAAACATCAATAACTCATCAAAACACAAATATGAACTTCAAAACACAATTTCTATCTATTCTATTTACCAAAACATCAATGAATAACTCATCAAAACACAAATATGAACTTCAAAATCACAATTCTACCTATTCCATATACCAAAACATCAATGAATAACTCATCAAAACACAAATATGAACTTCAAAATCACAATTCTACCTATTCCATATACCAAAACATCAATAACTCATCAAAACACAAATATGAACTTCAAAACACAATTTCTATCTATTCTATTTACCAAAACATCAATGAATAACTCATCAAAACACAAATATGAACTTCAAAATCACAATTCTACCTATTCCATATAACAAAACATAATATAACTAATCAAAACACAAATATGAACTTCAAAATCACAATTCTACCTATTCCATATACCAAAACATCAATGAATAACTCATCAAAACACAAATATGAACTTCAAAATCACAATTCTACCTATTCCATATACCAAAACATCAATTAATAACTCATCAAAACACAAATATGAACTTCAAAATCACAATTCTACCTATTCCATATAACAAAACATAATATAACTAATCAAAACACAAATATGAACTTCAAAATCACAATTCTACCTATTCCATATACCAAAACATCAATGAATAACTCATCAAAACACAAATATGAACTTCAAAATCACAATTCTACCTATTCCATATACCAAAACATCAATAACTCATCAAAACACAAATATGAACTTCAAAATCACAATTCTACCTATTCCATATAACAAAACATAATATAACTCATCAAAACACAAATATGAACTTCAAAATCTCAATTCTACCTATTCCATATAACAAAACATAATATAACTAATCAAAACACAAATATGAACTTCAAAATCACAATTCTACCTATTCCATATACCAAAACATCAATGAATAACTCATCAAAACACAAATATGAACTTCAAAATCACAATTCTACCTATTCCATATACCAAAACAACAATTAATAACTCATCAAAACACAAATATGAACTTCAAAATCTCAATTCTACCTATTCCCATATACCAAAACATAAATGAATAACTCATCAAAACACAAATATGAACTTCAAAATCACAATTCTACCTATTCCATATACCAAAACATCAATGAATAACTCATCAAAACACAAATATGAACTTCAAAAAACAAATTCTACCTATTCCATATACCAAAACATCAATGAATAACTCATCAAAACATAAATATGAACTTCAAAATCACAATTCTACCTATTCCATATACCAAAACATCAATTAATAACTCATCAAAACACAAATATGAACTTCAAAATCACAATTCTACCTATTCCATATACCAAAACATCAATTAATAACTCATCAAAACACAAATATGAACTTCAAAATCACAATTCTACCTATTCCATATAACAAAACATAATATAACTAATCAAAACACAAATATGAACTTCAAAATCACAATTCTACCTATTCCATATACCAAAACATCAATGAATAACTCATCAAAACACAAATATGAACTTCAAAATCACAATTCTACCTATTCCATATACCAAAACATCAATAACTCATCAAAACACAAATATGAACTTCAAAATCTCAATTCTACCTATTCCATATAACAAAACATAATATAACTAATCAAAACACAAATATGAACTTCAAAATCACAATTCTACCTATTCCATATACCAAAACATCAATGAATAACTCATCAAAACACAAATATGAACTTCAAAATCACAATTCTACCTATTCCATATACCAAAACAACAATTAATAACTCATCAAAACACAAATATGAACTTCAAAATCTCAATTCTACCTATTCCCATATACCAAAACATAAATGAATAACTCATCAAAACACAAATATGAACTTCAAAATCACAATTCTACCTATTCCATATACCAAAACATCAATGAATAACTCATCAAAACACAAATATGAACTTCAAAAAACAAATTCTACCTATTCCATATACCAAAACATCAATGAATAACTCATCAAAACACAAATATGAACTTCAAAATCACAATTCTACCTATTCCATATACCAAAACATCAATAACTCATCAAAACACAAATATGAACTTCAAAATCTCAATTCTACCTATTCCCATATACCAAAACATAATATAACTAATCAAAACACAAATATGAACTTCAAAATCTCAATTCTACCTATTCCATATAACAAAACATAATATAACTCATCAAAACACAAATATGAACTTCAAAATCACAATTCTACCTATTCCATATAACAAAACATAATATAACTAATCAAAACACAAATATGAACTTCAAAATCACAATTCTACCTATTCCATATACCAAAACATCAATGAATAACTCATCAAAACACAAATATGAACTTCAAAATCACAATTCTACCTATTCCATATACCAAAACATCAATAACTCATCAAAACACAAATATGAACTTCAAAATCACAATTCTACCTATTCCATATAACAAAACATAATATAACTAATCAAAACACAAATATGAACTTCAAAATCACAATTCTACCTATTCCATATACCAAAACATCAATGAATAACTCATCAAAACACAAATATGAACTTCAAAATCACAATTCTACCTATTCCATATACCAAAATATCAATAACTCATCAAAACACAAATATGAACTTCAAAATCTCAATTCTACCTATTCCATATACCAAAACATCAATGAATAACTCATTAAAACACAAATATGAACTTAAAAACACAATTTCTATCTATTCCATTTACCAAAACATCAATAACTCATCAAAACACAAATATGAACTTCAAAATCACAATTCTACCTATTCCATATACCAAAACATCAATGAATAACTCATCAAAACACAAATATGAACTTCAAAATCACAATTCTACCTATTCCATATACCAAAACATCAATAACTCATCAAAACACAAATATGAACTTCAAAATCACAATTCTACCTATTCCATATAACAAAACATAATATAACTAATCAAAACACAAATATGAACTTCAAAATCACAATTCTACCTATTCCATATACCAAAACATCAATGAATAACTCATCAAAACACAAATATGAACTTCAAAATCACAATTCTACCTATTCCATATACCAAAATATCAATAACTCATCAAAACACAAATATGAACTTCAAAATCACAATTCTACCTATTCCATATACCAAAACATCAATAACTCATCAAAACACAAATATGAACTTCAAAACACAATTCTACCTATTCCATATAACAAAACATAATATAACTAATCAAAACACAAATATGAACTTCAAAATCACAATTCTACCCATTCCATATACCAAAACATCAATGAATAACTCATCAAAACACAAATATGAACTTCAAAATCACAATTCTACATATTCCATATACCAAAACATCAATTAATAACTCATCAAAACACAAATATGAACTTCAAAATCACAATTCTACCTATTCCATATACCAAAACATCAATTAATAACTCATCAAAACACAAATATGAACTTCAAAATCACAATTCTACCTATTCCATATAACAAAACATAATATAACTAATCAAAACACAAATATGAACTTCAAAATCACAATTCTACCTATTCCATATACCAAAACATCAATGAATAACTCATCAAAACACAAATATGAACTTCAAAATCACAATTCTACCTATTCCATATAACAAAACATAATATAACTCATCAAAACACAAATATGAACTTCAAAATCACAATTCTACCTATTCCATATAACAAAACATAATATAACTCATCAAAACACAAATATGAACTTCAAAATCTCAATTCTACCTATTCCATATAACAAAACATAATATAACTAATCAAAACACAAATATGAACTTCAAAATCACAATTCTACCTATTCCATATACCAAAACATCAATGAATAACTCATCAAAACACAAATATGAACTTCAAAATCACAATTCTACCTATTCCATATACCAAAACATCAATTAATAACTCATCAAAACACAAATATGAACTTCAAAATCTCAATTCTACCTATTCCCATATACCAAAACATAAATGAATAACTCATCAAAACACAAATATGAACTTCAAAATCACAATTCTACCTATTCCATATAACAAAACATAATATAACTAATCAAAACACAAATATGAACTTCAAAATCTCAATTCTACCTATTCCATATAACAAAACATAATATAACTCATCAAAACACAAATATGAACTACAAAATCACAATTCTACCTATTCCATATAACAAAACATAATATAACTCATCAAAACACAAATATGAACTTCAAAATCACAATTCTACCTATTCCATATAACAAAACATAATATAACTAATCAAAACACAAATATGAACTTCAAAATCACAATTCTACCTATTCCATATACCAAAACATCAATGAATAACTCATCAAAACACAAATATGAACTTCAAAATCACAATTCTACCTATTCCATATACCAAAACATCAATAACTCATCAAAACACAAATATGAACTTCAAAATCACAATTCTACCTATTCCATATAACAAAACATAATATAACTAATCAAAACACAAATATGAACTTCAAAATCACAATTCTACCTATTCCATATACCAAAACATCAATGAATAACTCATCAAAACACAAATATGAACTTCAAAATCACAATTCTACCTATTCCATATACCAAAATATCAATAACTCATCAAAACACAAATATGAACTTCAAAATCACAATTCTACCTATTCCATATAACAAAACATAATATAACTCATCAAAACACAAATATGAACTTCAAAATCACAATTCTACCTATTCCATATACCAAAACATCAATAACTCATCAAAACACAAATATGAACTTCAAAATCTCAATTCTACCTATTCCATATAACAAAACATAATATAACTCATCAAAACACAAATATGAACTTCAAAATCACAATTCTACCTATTCCATATACCAAAACATCAATAACTCATCAAAACACAAATATGAACTTCAAAATCTCAATTCTACCTATTCCATATAACAAAACATAATATAACTCATCAAAACACAAATATGAACTTCAAAATCACAATTCTACCTATTCCATATAACAAAACATAATATAACTCATCAAAACACAAATATGAACTTCAAAATCACAATTCCACCTATTCCATCTACCAAAACATCAATAACTCATCAAAACACAAATATGAACTTCAAAACACAATTTCTATCTATTCCATATACCAAAACATCAATGAATAACTCATCAAAATACAAATATGAACTTCAAAATCACAATTCTACCTATTCCATATACCAAAACATCAATGAATAACTCATCAAAACACAAATATGAACTTCAAAATCACAATTCTACCTATTTCATATACCAAAACATCAATAACTCATCAAAACACAAATATGAACTTCAAAACACAATTTCTATCTATTCTATTTACCAAAACATCAATGAATAACTCATCAAAACACAAATATGAACTTCAAAATCACAATTCTACCTATTCCATATACCAAAACATCAATGAATAACTCATCAAAACACAAATATGAACTTCAAAATCACAATTCTACCTATTCCATATACCAAAACATCAATAACTCATCAAAACACAAATATGAACTTCAAAACACAATTTCTATCTATTCTATTTACCAAAACATCAATGAATAACTCATCAAAACACAAATATGAACTTCAAAATCACAATTCTACCTATTCCATATAACAAAACATAATATAACTAATCAAAACACAAATATGAACTTCAAAATCACAATTCTACCTATTCCATATACCAAAACATCAATGAATAACTCATCAAAACACAAATATGAACTTCAAAATCACAATTCTACCTATTCCATATACCAAAACATCAATTAATAACTCATCAAAACACAAATATGAACTTCAAAATCACAATTCTACCTATTCCATATAACAAAACATAATATAACTAATCAAAACACAAATATGAACTTCAAAATCACAATTCTACCTATTCCATATACCAAAACATCAATGAATAACTCATCAAAACACAAATATGAACTTCAAAATCACAATTCTACCTATTCCATATACCAAAACATCAATAACTCATCAAAACACAAATATGAACTTCAAAATCACAATTCTACCTATTCCATATAACAAAACATAATATAACTCATCAAAACACAAATATGAACTTCAAAATCTCAATTCTACCTATTCCATATAACAAAACATAATATAACTAATCAAAACACAAATATGAACTTCAAAATCACAATTCTACCTATTCCATATACCAAAACATCAATGAATAACTCATCAAAACACAAATATGAACTTCAAAATCACAATTCTACCTATTCCATATACCAAAACAACAATTAATAACTCATCAAAACACAAATATGAACTTCAAAATCTCAATTCTACCTATTCCCATATACCAAAACATAAATGAATAACTCATCAAAACACAAATATGAACTTCAAAATCACAATTCTACCTATTCCATATACCAAAACATCAATGAATAACTCATCAAAACACAAATATGAACTTCAAAAAACAAATTCTACCTATTCCATATACCAAAACATCAATGAATAACTCATCAAAACACAAATATGAACTTCAAAATCACAATTCTACCTATTCCATATACCAAAACATCAATAACTCATCAAAACACAAATATGAACTTCAAAATCTCAATTCTACCTATTCCCATATACCAAAACATAATATAACTAATCAAAACACAAATATGAACTTCAAAATCTCAATTCTACCTATTCCATATAACGAAACATAATATAACTCATCAAAACACAAATATGAACTTCAAAATCACAATTCTACCTATTCCATATAACAAAACATAATATAACTAATCAAAACACAAATATGAACTTCAAAATCTCAATTCTACCTATTCCATATAACAAAACATAATATAACTCATCAAAACACAAATATGAACTTCAAAATCACAATTCTACCTATTCCATATAACAAAACATAATATAACTCATCAAAACACAAATATGAACTTCAAAATCACAATTCTACCTATTCCATATACCAAAACATCAATGAATAACTCATCAAAACACAAATATGAACATCAAAATCACAATTCTACCTATTCCATATACCAAAACATCAATGAATAACTCATCAAAACACAAATATGAACATCAAAATCACAATTCTACCTATTCCATATACCAAAACATCAATAACTCATCAAAACACAAATATGAACTTCAAAATCTCAATTCTACCTATTCCCATATACCAAAACATAATATAACTAATCAAAACACAAATATGAACTTCAAAATCTCAATTCTACCTATTCCATATAACAAAACATAATATAACTCATCAAAACACAAATATGAACTTCAAAATCACAATTCTACCTATTCCATATAACAAAACATAATATAACTAATCAAAACACAAATATGAACTTCAAAATCACAATTCTACCTATTCCATATACCAAAACATCAATGAATAACTCATCAAAACACAAATATGAACTTCAAAATCACAATTCTACCTATTCCATATACCAAAACATCAATAACTCATCAAAACACAAATATGAACTTCAAAATCACAATTCTACCTATTCCATATAACAAAACATAATATAACTAATCAAAACACAAATATGAACTTCAAAATCACAATTCTACCTATTCCATATACCAAAACATCAATGAATAACTCATCAAAACACAAATATGAACTTCAAAATCACAATTCTACCTATTCCATATACCAAAATATCAATAACTCATCAAAACACAAATATGAACTTCAAAATCTCAATTCTACCTATTCCATATACCAAAACATCAATGAATAACTCATTAAAACACAAATATGAACTTAAAAACACAATTTCTATCTATTCCATTTACCAAAACATCAATAACTCATCAAAACACAAATATGAACTTCAAAATCACAATTCTACCTATTCCATATAACAAAACATAATATAACTCATCAAAACACAAATATGAACTTCAAAATCACAATTCTACCTATTCCATATAACAAAACATAATATAACTAATCAAAACACAAATATGAACTTCAAAATCACAATTCTACCCATTCCATATACCAAAACATCAATGAATAACTCATCAAAACACAAATATGAACTTCAAAATCACAATTCTACATATTCCATATACCAAAACATCAATAACTCATCAAAACACAAATATGAACTTCAAAATCACAATTCTACCTATTCCATATAACAAAACATAATATAACTAATCAAAACACAAATATGAACTTCAAAATCACAATTCTACCTATTCCATATACCAAAACATCAATGAATAACTCATCAAAACACAAATATGAACTTCAAAATCACAATTCTACCTATTCCATATACCAAAACATCAATTAATAACTCATCAAAACACAAATATGAACTTCAAAATCACAATTCTACCTATTCCATATACCAAAACATCAATTAATAACTCATCAAAACACAAATATGAACTTCAAAATCACAATTCTACCTATTCCATATAACAAAACATAATATAACTAATCAAAACACAAATATGAACTTCAAAATCACAATTCTACCTATTCCATATACCAAAACATCAATGAATAACTCATCAAAACACAAATATGAACTTCAAAATCACAATTCTACCTATTCCATATAACAAAACATAATATAACTCATCAAAACACAAATATGAACTTCAAAATCACAATTCTACCTATTCCATATAACAAAACATAATATAACTCATCAAAACACAAATATGAACTTCAAAATCTCAATTCTACCTATTCCATATAACAAAACATAATATAACTAATCAAAACACAAATATGAACTTCAAAATCACAATTCTACCTATTCCATATACCAAAACATCAATGAATAACTCATCAAAACACAAATATGAACTTCAAAATCACAATTCTACCTATTCCATATACCAAAACATCAATTAATAACTCATCAAAACACAAATATGAACTTCAAAATCTCAATTCTACCTATTCCCATATACCAAAACATAAATGAATAACTCATCAAAACACAAATATGAACTTCAAAATCACAATTCTACCTATTCCATATAACAAAACATAATATAACTAATCAAAACACAAATATGAACTTCAAAATCTCAATTCTACCTATTCCATATAACAAAACATAATATAACTCATCAAAACACAAATATGAACTACAAAATCACAATTCTACCTATTCCATATAACAAAACATAATATAACTCATCAAAACACAAATATGAACTTCAAAATCACAATTCTACCTATTCCATATAACAAAACATAATATAACTAATCAAAACACAAATATGAACTTCAAAATCACAATTCTACCTATTCCATATACCAAAACATCAATGAATAACTCATCAAAACACAAATATGAACTTCAAAATCACAATTCTACCTATTCCATATACCAAAACATCAATAACTCATCAAAACACAAATATGAACTTCAAAATCACAATTCTACCTATTCCATATAACAAAACATAATATAACTAATCAAAACACAAATATGAACTTCAAAATCACAATTCTACCTATTCCATATACCAAAACATCAATGAATAACTCATCAAAACACAAATATGAACTTCAAAATCACAATTCTACCTATTCCATATACCAAAATATCAATAACTCATCAAAACACAAATATGAACTTCAAAATCACAATTCTACCTATTCCATATAACAAAACATAATATAACTCATCAAAACACAAATATGAACTTCAAAATCACAATTCTACCTATTCCATATACCAAAACATCAATAACTCATCAAAACACAAATATGAACTTCAAAATCTCAATTCTACCTATTCCATATAACAAAACATAATATAACTCATCAAAACACAAATATGAACTTCAAAATCACAATTCTACCTATTCCATATACCAAAACATCAATAACTCATCAAAACACAAATATGAACTTCAAAATCTCAATTCTACCTATTCCATATAACAAAACATAATATAACTCATCAAAACACAAATATGAACTTCAAAATCACAATTCTACCTATTCCATATAACAAAACATAATATAACTCATCAAAACACAAATATGAACTTCAAAATCACAATTCCACCTATTCCATCTACCAAAACATCAATAACTTATCAAAACACAAATATGAACTTCAAAACACAATTTCTATCTATTCCATATACCAAAACATCAATGAATAACTCATCAAAATACAAATATGAACTTCAAAATCACAATTCTACCTATTCCATATACCAAAACATCAATGAATAACTCATCAAAACACAAATATGAACTTCAAAATCACAATTCTACCTATTTCATATACCAAAACATCAATAACTCATCAAAACACAAATATGAACTTCAAAACACAATTTCTATCTATTCTATTTACCAAAACATCAATGAATAACTCATCAAAACACAAATATGAACTTCAAAATCACAATTCTACCTATTCCATATACCAAAACATCAATGAATAACTCATCAAAACACAAATATGAACTTCAAAATCACAATTCTACCTATTCCATATACCAAAACATCAATAACTCATCAAAACACAAATATGAACTTCAAAACACAATTTCTATCTATTCTATTTACCAAAACATCAATGAATAACTCATCAAAACACAAATATGAACTTCAAAATCACAATTCTACCTATTCCATATAACAAAACATAATATAACTAATCAAAACACAAATATGAACTTCAAAATCACAATTCTACCTATTCCATATACCAAAACATCAATGAATAACTCATCAAAACACAAATATGAACTTCAAAATCACAATTCTACCTATTCCATATACCAAAACATCAATTAATAACTCATCAAAACACAAATATGAACTTCAAAATCACAATTCTACCTATTCCATATAACAAAACATAATATAACTAATCAAAACACAAATATGAACTTCAAAATCACAATTCTACCTATTCCATATACCAAAACATCAATGAATAACTCATCAAAACACAAATATGAACTTCAAAATCACAATTCTAGCTATTCCATATACCAAAACATCAATAACTCATCAAAACACAAATATGAACTTCAAAATCACAATTCTACCTATTCCATATAACAAAACATAATATAACTCATCAAAACACAAATATGAACTTCAAAATCTCAATTCTACCTATTCCATATAACAAAACATAATATAACTAATCAAAACACAAATATGAACTTCAAAATCACAATTCTACCTATTCCATATACCAAAACATCAATGAATAACTCATCAAAACACAAATATGAACTTCAAAATCACAATTCTACCTATTCCATATACCAAAACAACAATTAATAACTCATCAAAACACAAATATGAACTTCAAAATCTCAATTCTACCTATTCCCATATACCAAAACATAAATGAATAACTCATCAAAACACAAATATGAACTTCAAAATCACAATTCTACCTATTCCATATACCAAAACATCAATGAATAACTCATCAAAACACAAATATGAACTTCAAAAAACAAATTCTACCTATTCCATATACCAAAACATCAATGAATAACTCATCAAAACACAAATATGAACTTCAAAATCACAATTCTACCTATTCCATATACCAAAACATCAATAACTCATCAAAACACAAATATGAACTTCAAAATCTCAATTCTACCTATTCCCATATACCAAAACATAATATAACTAATCAAAACACAAATATGAACTTCAAAATCTCAATTCTACCTATTCCATATAACAAAACATAATATAACTCATCAAAACACAAATATGAACTTCAAAATCACAATTCTACCTATTCCATATAACAAAACATAATATAACTAATCAAAACACAAATATGAACTTCAAAATCTCAATTCTACCTATTCCATATAACAAAACATAATATAACTCATCAAAACACAAATATGAACTTCAAAATCACAATTCTACCTATTCCATATAACAAAACATAATATAACTCATCAAAACACAAATATGAACTTCAAAATCACAATTCTACCTATTCCATATACCAAAACATCAATGAATAACTCATCAAAACACAAATATGAACATCAAAATCACAATTCTACCTATTCCATATACCAAAACATCAATGAATAACTCATCAAAACACAAATATGAACATCAAAATCACAATTCTACCTATTCCATATACCAAAACATCAATAACTCATCAAAACACAAATATGAACTTCAAAATCACAATTCTACCTATTCCATATAACAAAACATAATATAACTAATCAAAACACAAATATGAACTTCAAAATCACAATTCTACCTATTCCATATACCAAAACATCAATGAATAACTCATCAAAACACAAATATGAACTTCAAAATCACAATTCTACCTATTCCATATACCAAAATATCAATAACTCATCAAAACACAAATATGAACTTCAAAATCTCAATTCTACCTATTCCATATACCAAAACATCAATGAATAACTCATCAAAACACAAATATGAACTTAAAAACACAATTTCTATCTATTCCATTTACCAAAACATCAATAACTCATCAAAACACAAATATGAACTTCAAAATCACAATTCTACCTATTCCATATAACAAAACATAATATAACTCATCAAAACACAAATATGAACTTCAAAATCACAATTCTACCTATTCCATATAACAAAACATAATATAACTAATCAAAACACAAATATGAACTTCAAAATCACAATTCTACCCATTCCATATAACAAAACATCAATGAATAACTCATCAAAACACAAATATGAACTTCAAAATCACAATTCTACCTATTCCATATACCAAAACATCAATAACTCATCAAAACACAAATATGAACTTCAAAATCACAATTCTACCTATTCCATATAACAAAACATAATATAACTAATCAAAACACAAATATGAACTTCAAAATCACAATTCTACCTATTCCATATACCAAAACATCAATGAATAACTCATCAAAACACAAATATGAACTTCAAAATCACAATTCTACCTATTCCATATACCAAAACATCAATTAATAACTCATCAAAACACAAATATGAACTTCAAAATCACAATTCTACCTATTCCATATACCAAAACATCAATTAATAACTCATCAAAACACAAATATGAACTTCAAAATCACAATTCTACCTATTCCATATAACAAAACATAATATAACTAATCAAAACACAAATATGAACTTCAAAATCACAATTCTACCTATTCCATATACCAAAACATCAATGAATAACTCATCAAAACACAAATATGAACTTCAAAATCACAATTCTACCTATTCCATATACCAAAACATCAATAACTCATCAAAACACAAATATGAACTTCAAAATCACAATTCTACCTATTCCATATAACAAAACATAATATAACTCATCAAAACACAAATATGAACTTCAAAATCTCAATTCTACCTATTCAATATAACAAAACATAATATAACTAATCAAAACACAAATATGAACTTCAAAATCACAATTCTACCTATTCCATATACCAAAACATCAATGAATAACTCATCAAAACACAAATATGAACTTCAAAATCACAATTCTACCTATTCCATATACCAAAACATCAATTAATAACTCATCAAAACACAAATATGAACTTCAAAATCTCAATTCTACCTATTCCCATATACCAAAACATAAATGAATAACTCATCAAAACACAAATATGAACTTCAAAATCACAATTCTACCTATTCCATATACCAAAACATCAATGAATAACTCATCAAAACACAAATATGAACTTCAAAAAACAAATTCTACCTATTCCATATACCAAAACATCAATGAATAACTCATCAAAACACAAATATGAACTTCAAAATCACAATTCTACCTATTCCATATACCAAAACATCAATAACTCATCAAAACACAAATATGAACTTCAAAATCTCAATTCTACCTATTCCCATATACCAAAACATAATATAACTAATCAAAACACAAATATGAACTTCAAAATCTCAATTCTACCTATTCCATATAACAAAACATAATATAACTCATCAAAACACAAATATGAACTTCAAAATCACAATTCTACCTATTCCATATAACAAAACATAATATAACTAATCAAAACACAAATATGAACTTCAAAATCTCAATTCTACCTATTCCATATAACAAAACATAATATAACTCATCAAAACACAAATATGAACTACAAAATCACAATTCTACCTATTCCATATAACAAAACATAATATAACTCATCAAAACACAAATATGAACTTCAAAATCACAATTCTACCTATTCCATATAACAAAACATAATATAACTAATCAAAACACAAATATGAACTTCAAAATCACAATTCTACCTATTCCATATACCAAAACATCAATGAATAACTCATCAAAACACAAATATGAACTTCAAAATCACAATTCTACCTATTCCATATACCAAAACATCAATAACTCATCAAAACACAAATATGAACTTCAAAATCACAATTCTACCTATTCCATATAACAAAACATAATATAACTAATCAAAACACAAATATGAACTTCAAAATCACAATTCTACCTATTCCATATACCAAAACATCAATGAATAACTCATCAAAACACAAATATGAACTTCAAAATCACAATTCTACCTATTCCATATACCAAAATATCAATAACTCATCAAAACACAAATATGAACTTCAAAATCACAATTCTACCTATTCCATATAACAAAACATAATATAACTCATCAAAACACAAATATGAACTTCAAAATCACAATTCTACCTATTCCATATACCAAAACATCAATAACTCATCAAAACACAAATATGAACTTCAAAATCTCAATTCTACCTATTCCATATAACAAAACATAATATAACTCATCAAAACACAAATATGAACTTCAAAATCACAATTCTACCTATTCCATATACCAAAACATCAATAACTAATCAAAACACAAATATGAACTTCAAAATCTCAATTCTACCTATTCCATATAACAAAACATAATATAACTCATCAAAACACAAATATGAACTTCAAAATCACAATTCTACCTATTCCATAAAACAAAACATAATATAACTCATCAAAACACAAATATGAACTTCAAAATCACAATTCTACCTATTCCATCTACCAAAACATCAATAACTCATCAAAACACAAATATGAACTTCAAAACACAATTTCTATCTATTCCATATACCAAAACATCAATGAATAACTCATCAAAATACAAATATGAACTTCAAAATCACAATTCTACCTATTCCATATACCAAAACATCAATGAATAACTCATCAAAACACAAATATGAACTTCAAAATCACAATTCTACCTATTCCATATACCAAAACATCAATAACTCATCAAAACACAAATATGAACTTCAAAACACAATTTCTATCTATTCTATTTACCAAAACATCAATGAATAACTCATCAAAACACAAATATGAACTTCAAAATCACAATTCTACCTATTCCATATACCAAAACATCAATGAATAACTCATCAAAACACAAATATGAACTTCAAAATCACAATTCTACCTATTCCATATACCAAAACATCAATAACTCATCAAAACACAAATATGAACTTCAAAACACAATTTCTATCTATTCTATTTACCAAAACATCAATGAATAACTCATCAAAACACAAATATGAACTTCAAAATCACAATTCTACCTATTCCATATACCAAAACATCAATAACTCATCAAAACACAAATATGAACTTCAAAATCACAATTCTACCTATTCCATATAACAAAACATAATATAACTAATCAAAACACAAATATGAACTTCAAAATCACAATTCTACCTATTCCATATACCAAAACATCAATGAATAACTCATCAAAACACAAATATGAACTTCAAAATCACAATTCTACCTATTCCATATACCAAAACATCAATGAATAACTCATCAAAACACAAATATGAACATCAAAATCACAATTCTACCTATTCCATATACCAAAACATCAATGAATAACTCATCAAAACACAAATATGAACATCAAAATCACAATTCTACCTATTCCATATACCAAAACATCAATAACTCATCAAAACACAAATATGAACTTCAAAATCACAATTCTACCTATTCCATATAACAAAACATAATATAACTAATCAAAACACAAATATGAACTTCAAAATCACAATTCTACCTATTCCATATACCAAAACATCAATGAATAACTCATCAAAACACAAATATGAACTTCAAAATCACAATTCTACCTATTCCATATACCAAAATATCAATAACTCATCAAAACACAAATATGAACTTCAAAATCTCAATTCTACCTATTCCATATACCAAAACATCAATGAATAACTCATCAAAACACAAATATGAACTTAAAAACACAATTTCTATCTATTCCATTTACCAAAACATCAATAACTCATCAAAACACAAATATGAACTTCAAAATCACAATTCTACCTATTCCATATAACAAAACATAATATAACTCATCAAAACACAAATATGAACTTCAAAATCACAATTCTACCTATTCCATATAACAAAACATAATATAACTAATCAAAACACAAATATGAACTTCAAAATCACAATTCTACCCATTCCATATAACAAAACATCAATGAATAACTCATCAAAACACAAATATGAACTTCAAAATCACAATTCTACCTATTCCATATACCAAAACATCAATAACTCATCAAAACACAAATATGAACTTCAAAATCACAATTCTACCTATTCCATATAACAAAACATAATATAACTAATCAAAACACAAATATGAACTTCAAAATCACAATTCTACCTATTCCATATACCAAAACATCAATGAATAACTCATCAAAACACAAATATGAACTTCAAAATCACAATTCTACCTATTCCATATACCAAAACATCAATTAATAACTCATCAAAACACAAATATGAACTTCAAAATCACAATTCTACCTATTCCATATACCAAAACATCAATTAATAACTCATCAAAACACAAATATGAACTTCAAAATCACAATTCTACCTATTCCATATAACAAAACATAATATAACTAATCAAAACACAAATATGAACTTCAAAATCACAATTCTACCTATTCCATATACCAAAACATCAATGAATAACTCATCAAAACACAAATATGAACTTCAAAATCACAATTCTACCTATTCCATATACCAAAACATCAATAACTCATCAAAACACAAATATGAACTTCAAAATCACAATTCTACCTATTCCATATAACAAAACATAATATAACTCATCAAAACACAAATATGAACTTCAAAATCTCAATTCTACCTATTCAATATAACAAAACATAATATAACTAATCAAAACACAAATATGAACTTCAAAATCACAATTCTACCTATTCCATATACCAAAACATCAATGAATAACTCATCAAAACACAAATATGAACTTCAAAATCACAATTCTACCTATTCCATATACCAAAACATCAATTAATAACTCATCAAAACACAAATATGAACTTCAAAATCTCAATTCTACCTATTCCCATATACCAAAACATAAATGAATAACTCATCAAAACACAAATATGAACTTCAAAATCACAATTCTACCTATTCCATATACCAAAACATCAATGAATAACTCATCAAAACACAAATATGAACTTCAAAAAACAAATTCTACCTATTCCATATACCAAAACATCAATGAATAACTCATCAAAACACAAATATGAACTTCAAAATCACAATTCTACCTATTCCATATACCAAAACATCAATAACTCATCAAAACACAAATATGAACTTCAAAATCTCAATTCTACCTATTCCCATATACCAAAACATAATATAACTAATCAAAACACAAATATGAACTTCAAAATCTCAATTCTACCTATTCCATATAACAAAACATAATATAACTCATCAAAACACAAATATGAACTTCAAAATCACAATTCTACCTATTCCATATAACAAAACATAATATAACTAATCAAAACACAAATATGAACTTCAAAATCTCAATTCTACCTATTCCATATAACAAAACATAATATAACTCATCAAAACACAAATATGAACTACAAAATCACAATTCTACCTATTCCATATAACAAAACATAATATAACTCATCAAAACACAAATATGAACTTCAAAATCACAATTCTACCTATTCCATATAACAAAACATAATATAACTAATCAAAACACAAATATGAACTTCAAAATCACAATTCTACCTATTCCATATACCAAAACATCAATGAATAACTCATCAAAACACAAATATGAACTTCAAAATCACAATTCTACCTATTCCATATACCAAAACATCAATAACTCATCAAAACACAAATATGAACTTCAAAATCACAATTCTACCTATTCCATATAACAAAACATAATATAACTAATCAAAACACAAATATGAACTTCAAAATCACAATTCTACCTATTCCATATACCAAAACATCAATGAATAACTCATCAAAACACAAATATGAACTTCAAAATCACAATTCTACCTATTCCATATACCAAAATATCAATAACTCATCAAAACACAAATATGAACTTCAAAATCACAATTCTACCTATTCCATATAACAAAACATAATATAACTCATCAAAACACAAATATGAACTTCAAAATCACAATTCTACCTATTCCATATACCAAAACATCAATAACTCATCAAAACACAAATATGAACTTCAAAATCTCAATTCTACCTATTCCATATAACAAAACATAATATAACTCATCAAAACACAAATATGAACTTCAAAATCACAATTCTACCTATTCCATATACCAAAACATCAATAACTAATCAAAACACAAATATGAACTTCAAAATCTCAATTCTACCTATTCCATATAACAAAACATAATATAACTCATCAAAACACAAATATGAACTTCAAAATCACAATTCTACCTATTCCATAAAACAAAACATAATATAACTCATCAAAACACAAATATGAACTTCAAAATCACAATTCTACCTATTCCATCTACCAAAACATCAATAACTCATCAAAACACAAATATGAACTTCAAAACACAATTTCTATCTATTCCATATACCAAAACATCAATGAATAACTCATCAAAATACAAATATGAACTTCAAAATCACAATTCTACCTATTCCATATACCAAAACATCAATGAATAACTCATCAAAACACAAATATGAACTTCAAAATCACAATTCTACCTATTCCATATACCAAAACATCAATAACTCATCAAAACACAAATATGAACTTCAAAACACAATTTCTATCTATTCTATTTACCAAAACATCAATGAATAACTCATCAAAACACAAATATGAACTTCAAAATCACAATTCTACCTATTCCATATACCAAAACATCAATGAATAACTCATCAAAACACAAATATGAACTTCAAAATCACAATTCTACCTATTCCATATACCAAAACATCAATAACTCATCAAAACACAAATATGAACTTCAAAACACAATTTCTATCTATTCTATTTACCAAAACATCAATGAATAACTCATCAAAACACAAATATGAACTTCAAAATCACAATTCTACCTATTCCATATACCAAAACATCAATAACTCATCAAAACACAAATATGAACTTCAAAATCACAATTCTACCTATTCCATATAACAAAACATAATATAACTAATCAAAACACAAATATGAACTTCAAAATCACAATTCTACCTATTCCATATACCAAAACATCAATGAATAACTCATCAAAACACAAATATGAACTTCAAAATCACAATTCTACCTATTCCATATACCAAAACATCAATTAATAACTCATCAAAACACAAATATGAACTTCAAAATCTCAATTCTACCTATTCCCATATACCAAAACATAAATGAATAACTCATCAAAACACAAATATGAACTTCAAAATCACAATTCTACCTATTCCATATACCAAAATATCAATGAATAACTCATCAAAACACAAATATGAACTTCAAAAAACAAATTCTACCTATTCCATATACCAAAACATCAATGAATAACTCATCAAAACACAAATATGAACTTCAAAATCACAATTCTACCTATTCCATATACCAAAACATCAATAACTCATCAAAACACAAATATGAACTTCAAAATCTCAATTCTACCTATTCCCATATACCAAAACATAATATAACTAATCAAAACACAAATATGAACTTCAAAATCTCAATTCTACCTATTCCATATAACAAAACATAATATAACTCATCAAAACACAAATATGAACTTCAAAATCACAATTCTACCTATTCCATATAACAAAACATAATATAACTAATCAAAACACAAATATGAACTTCAAAATCTCAATTCTACCTATTCCATATAACAAAACATAATATAACTCATCAAAACACAAATATGAACTACAAAATCACAATTCTACCAATTCCATATAACAAAACATAATATAACTCATCAAAACACAAATATGAACTTCAAAATCACAATTCTACCTATTCCATATAACAAAACATAATATAACTAATCAAAACACAAATATGAACTTCAAAATCACAATTCTACCTATTCCATATACCAAAACATCAATGAATAACTCATCAAAACACAAATATGAACTTCAAAATCACAATTCTACCTATTCCATATACCAAAACATCAATAACTCATCAAAACACAAATATGAACTTCAAAATCAAAATTCTACCTATTCCATATAACAAAACATAATATAACTCATCAAAACACAAATATGAACTTCAAAATCACAATTCTACCTATTCCATATACCAAAACATCAATAACTCATCAAAACACAAATATGAACTTCAAAATCTCAATTCTACCTATTCCATATAACAAAACATAATATAACTCATCAAAACACAAATATGAACTTCAAAATCACAATTCTACCTATTCCATATACCAAAACATCAATAACTCATCAAAACACAAATATGAACTTCAAAATCTCAATTCTACCTATTCCATATAACAAAACATAATATAACTCATCAAAACACAAATATGAACTTCAAAATCACAATTCTACCTATTCCATATAACAAAACATAATATAACTCATCAAAACACAAATATGAACTTCAAAATCACAATTCTACCTATTCCATCTACCAAAACATCAATAACTCATCAAAACACAAATATGAACTTCAAAACACAATTTCTATCTATTCCATATACCAAAACATCAATGAATAACTCATCAAAATACAAATATGAACTTCAAAATCACAATTCTACCTATTCCATATACCAAAACATCAATGAATAACTCATCAAAACACAAATATGAACTTCAAAATCACAATTCTACCTATTCCATATACCAAAACATCAATAACTCATCAAAACACAAATATGAACTTCAAAACACAATTTCTATCTATTCTATTTACCAAAACATCAATGAATAACTCATCAAAACACAAATATGAACTTCAAAATCACAATTCTACCTATTCCATATACCAAAACATCAATGAATAACTCATCAAAACACAAATATGAACTTCAAAATCACAATTCTACCTATTCCATATACCAAAACATCAATAACTCATCAAAACACAAATATGAACTTCAAAACACAATTTCTATCTATTCTATTTACCAAAACATCAATGAATAACTCATCAAAACACAAATATGAACTTCAAAATCACAATTCTACCTATTCCATATACCAAAACATCAATAACTCATCAAAACACAAATATGAACTTCAAAATCACAATTCTACCTATTCCATATAACAAAACATAATATAACTAATCAAAACACAAATATGAACTTCAAAATCACAATTCTACCTATTCCATATACCAAAACATCAATGAATAACTCATCAAAACACAAATATGAACTTCAAAATCACAATTCTACCTATTCCATATACCAAAACATCAATTAATAACTCATCAAAACACAAATATGAACTTCAAAATCTCAATTCTACCTATTCCCATATACCAAAACATAAATGAATAACTCATCAAAACACAAATATGAACTTCAAAATCACAATTCTACCTATTCCATATACCAAAACATCAATGAATAACTCATCAAAACACAAATATGAACTTCAAAATCACAATTCTACCTATTCCATATACCAAAATATCAATAACTCATCAAAACACAAATATGAACTTCAAAATCTCAATTCTACCTATTCCATATACCAAAACATCAATGAATAACTCATCAAAACACAAATATGAACTTCAAAACACAATTTCTATCTATTCCATTTACCAAAACATCAATAACTCATCAAAACACAAATATGAACTTCAAAATCACAATTCTACCTATTCCATATAACAAAACATAATATAACTCATCAAAACACAAATATGAACTTCAAAATCACAATTCTACCTATTCCATATAACAAAACATAATATAACTTATCAAAACACAAATATGAACTTCAAAATCACAATTCTACCTATTCCATATACCAAAACATCAATGAATAACTCATCAAAACACAAATATGAACTTCAAAATCACAATTCTACCTATTCCATATACCAAAACATCAATAACTCATCAAAACACAAATATGAACTTCAAAATCACAATTCTACCTATTCCATATAACAAAACATAATATAACTAATCAAAACACAAATATGAACTTCAAAATCACAATTCTACCTATTCCATATACCAAAACATCAATGAATAACTCATCAAAACACAAATATGAACTTCAAAATCACAATTCTACCTATTCCATATACCAAAACATCAATTAATAACTCATCAAAACACAAATATGAACTTCAAAATCACAATTCTACCTATTCCATATACCAAAACATCAATTAATAACTCATCAAAACACAAATATGAACTTCAAAATCACAATTCTACCTATTCCATATAACAAAACATAATATAACTAATCAAAACACAAATATGAACTTCAAAATCACAATTCTACCTATTCCATATACCAAAACATCAATGAATAACTCTTCAAAACACAAATATGAACTTCAAAATCACAATTCTACCTATTCCATATACCAAAACATCAATGAATAACTCATCAAAACACAAATATGAACTTCAAAATCACAATTCTACCTATTCCATATACCAAAACATCAATTAATAACTCATCAAAACACAAATATGAACTTCAAAATCACAATTCTACCTATTCCATATACCAAAACATCAATTAATAACTCATCAAAACACAAATATGAACTTCAAAATCACAATTCTACCTATTCCATATAACAAAACATAATATAACTCATCAAAACACAAATATGAACTTCAAAACACAATTTCTATCTATTCTATTTACCAAAACATCAATGAATAACTCATCAAAACACAAATATGAACTTCAAAATCACAATTCTACCTATTCCATATACCAAAACATCAATAACTCATCAAAACACAAATATGAACTTCAAAATCACAATTCTACCTATTCCATATAACAATACATAATATAACTAATCAAAACACAAATATGAACTTCAAAATCACAATTCTACCTATTCCATATACCAAAACATCAATGAATAACTCATCAAAACACAAATATGAACTTCAAAATCACAATTCTACCTATTCCATATACCAAAACATCAATTAATAACTCATCAAAACACAAATATGAACTTCAAAATCTCAATTCTACCTATTCCCATATACCAAAACATAAATGAATAACTCATCAAAACACAAATATGAACTTCAAAATCACAATTCTACCTATTCCATATACCAAAACATCAATGAATAACTCATCAAAACACAAATATGAACTTCAAAATCACAATTCTACCTATTCCATATACCAAAATATCAATAACTCATCAAAACACAAATATGAACTTCAAAATCTCAATTCTACCTATTCCATATACCAAAACATCAATGAATAACTCATCAAAACACAAATATGAACTTCAAAACACAATTTCTATCTATTCCATTTACCAAAACATCAATAACTCATCAAAACACAAATATGAACTTCAAGATCACAATTCTACCTATTCCATATACCAAAACATAATATAACTAATCAAAACACAAATATGAACTTCAAAATCACAATTCTACCTATTCCATATACCAAAATATCAATGAATAACTCATCAAAACACAAATATGAACTTCAAAAAACAAATTCTACCTATTCCATATACCAAAACATCAATGAATAACTCATCAAAACACAAATATGAACTTCAAAATCACAATTCTACCTATTCCATATACCAAAACATCAATAACTCATCAAAACACAAATATGAACTTCAAAATCTCAATTCTACCTATTCCCATATACCAAAACATAATATAACTAATCAAAACACAAATATGAACTTCAAAATCTCAATTCTACCTATTCCATATAACAAAACATAATATAACTCATCAAAACACAAATATGAACTTCAAAATCACAATTCTACCTATTCCATATAACAAAACATAATATAACTAATCAAAACACAAATATGAACTTCAAAATCTCAATTCTACCTATTCCATATAACAAAACATAATATAACTCATCAAAACACAAATATGAACTACAAAATCACAATTCTACCAATTCCATATAACAAAACATAATATAACTCATCAAAACACAAATATGAACTTCAAAATCACAATTCTACCTATTCCATATAACAAAACATAATATAACTAATCAAAACACAAATATGAACTTCAAAATCACAATTCTACCTATTCCATATACCAAAACATCAATGAATAACTCATCAAAACACAAATATGAACTTCAAAATCACAATTCTACCTATTCTATATACCAAAACATCAATAACTCATCAAAACACAAATATGAACTTCAAAATCAAAATTCTACCTATTCCATATAACAAAACATAATATAACTCATCAAAACACAAATATGAACTTCAAAATCACAATTCTACCTATTCCATATACCAAAACATCAATAACTCATCAAAACACAAATATGAACTTCAAAATCTCAATTCTACCTATTCATATAACAAAACATAATATAACTCATCAAAACACAAATATGAACTTCAAAATCACAATTCTACCTATTCCATATACCAAAACATCAATAACTCATCAAAACACAAATATGAACTTCAAAATCTCAATTCTACCTATTCCATATAACAAAACATAATATAACTCATCAAAACACAAATATGAACTTCAAAATCACAATTCTACCTATTCCATATAACAAAACATAATATAACTCATCAAAACACAAATATGAACTTCAAAATCACAATTCTACCTATTCCATCTACCAAAACATCAATAACTCATCAAAACACAAATATGAACTTCAAAATCTCAATTCTACCTATTCCATATAACAAAACATAATATAACTCATCAAAACACAAATATGAACTTCAAAATCACAATTCTACCTATTCCATATACCAAAACATCAATAACTCATCAAAACACAAATATGAACTTCAAAATCACAATTCTACCTATTCCATATAACAATACATAATATAACTAATCAAAACACAAATATGAACTTCAAAATCACAATTCTACCTATTCCATATACCAAAACATCAATGAATAACTCATCAAAACACAAATATGAACTTCAAAATCACAATTCTACCTATTCCATATACCAAAACATCAATTAATAACTCATCAAAACACAAATATGAACTTCAAAATCTCAATTCTACCTATTCCCATATACCAAAACATAAATGAATAACTCATCAAAACACAAATATGAACTTCAAAATCACAATTCTACCTATTCCATATACCAAAACATCAATGAATAACTCATCAAAACACAAATATGAACTTCAAAATCACAATTCTACCTATTCCATATACCAAAATATCAATAACTCATCAAAACACAAATATGAACTTCAAAATCTCAATTCTACCTATTCCATATACCAAAACATCAATGAATAACTCATCAAAACACAAATATGAACTTCAAAACACAATTTCTATCTATTCCATTTACCAAAACATCAATAACTCATCAAAACACAAATATGAACTTCAAGATCACAATTCTACCTATTCCATATACCAAAACATAATATAACTAATCAAAACACAAATATGAACTTCAAAATCACAATTCTACCTATTCCATATACCAAAATATCAATGAATAACTCATCAAAACACAAATATGAACTTCAAAATCACAATTCTACCTATTCCCATATACCAAAACATAATATAACTAATCAAAACACAAATATGAACTTCAAAATCACAATTCTACCTATTCCATATACCAAAACATAAATGAATAACTCATCAAAACACAAATATGAACTTCAAAATCTCAATTCTACCTATTCCCATATACCAAAACATAAATGAATAACTCATCAAAACACAAATATGAACTTCAAAATCACAATTCTACCTATTCCATATACCAAAACATCAATGAATAACTCATCAAAACACAAATATGAACTTCAAAATCACAATTCTACCTATTCCATATACCAAAACATCAATAACTCATCAAAACACAAATATGAACTTCAAAATCAAAATTCTACCTATTCCATATAACAAAACATAATATAACTCATCAAAACACAAATATGAACTTCAAAATCACAATTCTACCTATTCCATATACCAAAACATCAATAACTCATCAAAACACAAATATGAACTTCAAAATCTCAATTCTACCTATTCATATAACAAAACATAATATAACTCATCAAAACACAAATATGAACTTCAAAATCACAATTCTACCTATTCCATATACCAAAACATCAATAACTCATCAAAACACAAATATGAACTTCAAAATCTCAATTCTACCTATTCCATATAACAAAACATAATATAACTCATCAAAACACAAATATGAACTTCAAAATCACAATTCTACCTATTCCATATAACAAAACATAATATAACTCATAAAAACACAAATATGAACTTCAAAATCACAATTCTACCTATTCCATATACCAAAACATCAATAACTCATCAAAACACAAATATGAACTTCAAAATCTCAATTCTACCTATTCCATATAACAAAACATAATATAACTCATCAAAACACAAATATGAACTTCAAAATCACAATTCTACCTATTCCATATACCAAAACATCAATAACTAATCAAAACACAAATATGAACTTCAAAATCTCAATTCTACCTATTCCATATAACAAAACATAATATAACTCATCAAAACACAAATATGAACTTCAAAATCACAATTCTACCTATTCCATAAAACAAAACATAATATAACTCATCAAAACACAAATATGAACTTCAAAATCACAATTCTACCTATTCCATCTACCAAAACATCAATAACTCATCAAAACACAAATATGAACTTCAAAACACAATTTCTATCTATTCCATATACCAAAACATCAATGAATAACTCATCAAAATACAAATATGAACTTCAAAATCACAATTCTACCTATTCCATATACCAAAACATCAATGAATAACTCATCAAAACACAAATATGAACTTCAAAATCACAATTCTACCTATTCCATATACCAAAACATCAATAACTCATCAAAACACAAATATGAACTTCAAAACACAATTTCTATCTATTCTATTTACCAAAACATCAATGAATAACTCATCAAAACACAAATATGAACTTCAAAATCACAATTCTACCTATTCCATATACCAAAACATCAATGAATAACTCATCAAAACACAAATATGAACTTCAAAATCACAATTCTACCTATTCCATATACCAAAACATCAATAACTCATCAAAACACAAATATGAACTTCAAAACACAATTTCTATCTATTCTATTTACCAAAACATCAATGAATAACTCATCAAAACACAAATATGAACTTCAAAATCACAATTCTACCTATTCCATATACCAAAACATCAATAACTCATCAAAACACAAATATGAACTTCAAAATCACAATTCTACCTATTCCATATAACAAAACATAATATAACTAATCAAAACACAAATATGAACTTCAAAATCACAATTCTACCTATTCCATATACCAAAACATCAATGAATAACTCATCAAAACACAAATATGAACTTCAAAATCACAATTCTACCTATTCCATATACCAAAACATCAATTAATAACTCATCAAAACACAAATATGAACTTCAAAATCTCAATTCTACCTATTCCCATATACCAAAACATAAATGAATAACTCATCAAAACACAAATATGAACTTCAAAATCACAATTCTACCTATTCCATATACCAAAATATCAATGAATAACTCATCAAAACACAAATATGAACTTCAAAAAACAAATTCTACCTATTCCATATACCAAAACATCAATGAATAACTCATCAAAACACAAATATGAACTTCAAAATCACAATTCTACCTATTCCATATACCAAAACATCAATAACTCATCAAAACACAAATATGAACTTCAAAATCTCAATTCTACCTATTCCCATATACCAAAACATAATATAACTAATCAAAACACAAATATGAACTTCAAAATCTCAATTCTACCTATTCCATATAACAAAACATAATATAACTCATCAAAACACAAATATGAACTTCAAAATCACAATTCTACCTATTCCATATAACAAAACATAATATAACTAATCAAAACACAAATATGAACTTCAAAATCTCAATTCTACCTATTCCATATAACAAAACATAATATAACTCATCAAAACACAAATATGAACTACAAAATCACAATTCTACCAATTCCATATAACAAAACATAATATAACTCATCAAAACACAAATATGAACTTCAAAATCACAATTCTACCTATTCCATATAACAAAACATAATATAACTAATCAAAACACAAATATGAACTTCAAAATCACAATTCTACCTATTCCATATACCAAAACATCAATGAATAACTCATCAAAACACAAATATGAACTTCAAAATCACAATTCTACCTATTCCATATACCAAAACATCAATAACTCATCAAAACACAAATATGAACTTCAAAATCAAAATTCTACCTATTCCATATAACAAAACATAATATACCTCATCAAAACACAAATATGAACTTCAAAATCACAATTCTACCTATTCCATATACCAAAACATCAATAACTCATCAAAACACAAATATGAACTTCAAAATCTCAATTCTACCTATTCCATATAACAAAACATAATATAACTCATCAAAACACAAATATGAACTTCAAAATCACAATTCTACCTATTCCATATACCAAAACATCAATAACTCATCAAAACACAAATATGAACTTCAAAATCTCAATTCTACCTATTCCATATAACAAAACATAATATAACTCATCAAAACACAAATATGAACTTCAAAATCACAATTCTACCTATTCCATATAACAAAACATAATATAACTCATCAAAACACAAATATGAACTTCAAAATCACAATTCTACCTATTCCATCTACCAAAACATCAATAACTCATCAAAACACAAATATGAACTTCAAAACACAATTTCTATCTATTCCATATACCAAAACATCAATGAATAACTCATCAAAATACAAATATGAACTTCAAAATCACAATTCTACCTATTCCATATACCAAAACATCAATGAATAACTCATCAAAACACAAATATGAACTTCAAAATCACAATTCTACCTATTCCATATACCAAAACATCAATAACTCATCAAAACACAAATATGAACTTCAAAACACAATTTCTATCTATTCTATTTACCAAAACATCAATGAATAACTCATCAAAACACAAATATGAACTTCAAAATCACAATTCTACCTATTCCATATACCAAAACATCAATGAATAACTCATCAAAACACAAATATGAACTTCAAAATCACAATTCTACCTATTCCATATACCAAAACATCAATAACTCATCAAAACACAAATATGAACTTCAAAACACAATTTCTATCTATTCTATTTACCAAAACATCAATGAATAACTCATCAAAACACAAATATGAACTTCAAAATCACAATTCTACCTATTCCATATACCAAAACATCAATAACTCATCAAAACACAAATATGAACTTCAAAATCACAATTCTACCTATTCCATATAACAAAACATAATATAACTAATCAAAACACAAATATGAACTTCAAAATCACAATTCTACCTATTCCATATACCAAAACATCAATGAATAACTCATCAAAACACAAATATGAACTTCAAAATCACAATTCTACCTATTCCATATACCAAAACATCAATTAATAACTCATCAAAACACAAATATGAACTTCAAAATCTCAATTCTACCTATTCCCATATACCAAAACATAAATGAATAACTCATCAAAACACAAATATGAACTTCAAAATCACAATTCTACCTATTCCATATACCAAAACATCAATGAATAACTCATCAAAACACAAATATGAACTTCAAAATCACAATTCTACCTATTCCATATACCAAAATATCAATAACTCATCAAAACACAAATATGAACTTCAAAATCTCAATTCTACCTATTCCATATACCAAAACATCAATGAATAACTCATCAAAACACAAATATGAACTTCAAAACACAATTTCTATCTATTCCATTTACCAAAACATCAATAACTCATCAAAACACAAATATGAACTTCAAAATCACAATTCTACCTATTCCATATAACAAAACATAATATAACTCATCAAAACACAAATATGAACTTCAAAATCACAATTCTACCTATTCCATATAACAAAACATAATATAACTTATCAAAACACAAATATGAACTTCAAAATCACAATTCTACCTATTCCATATACCAAAACATCAATGAATAACTCATCAAAACACAAATATGAACTTCAAAATCACAATTCTACCTATTCCATATACCAAAACATCAATAACTCATCAAAACACAAATATGAACTTCAAAATCACAATTCTACCTATTCCATATAACAAAACATAATATAACTAATCAAAACACAAATATGAACTTCAAAATCACAATTCTACCTATTCCATATACCAAAACATCAATGAATAACTCATCAAAACACAAATATGAACTTCAAAATCACAATTCTACCTATTCCATATACCAAAACATCAATTAATAACTCATCAAAACACAAATATGAACTTCAAAATCACAATTCTACCTATTCCATATACCAAAACATCAATTAATAACTCATCAAAACACAAATATGAACTTCAAAATCACAATTCTACCTATTCCATATAACAAAACATAATATAACTAATCAAAACACAAATATGAACTTCAAAATCACAATTCTACCTATTCCATATACCAAAACATCAATGAATAACTCTTCAAAACACAAATATGAACTTCAAAATCACAATTCTACCTATTCCATATACCAAAACATCAATGAATAACTCATCAAAACACAAATATGAACTTCAAAATCACAATTCTACCTATTCCATATACCAAAACATCAATTAATAACTCATCAAAACACAAATATGAACTTCAAAATCACAATTCTACCTATTCCATATACCAAAACATCAATTAATAACTCATCAAAACACAAATATGAACTTCAAAATCACAATTCTACCTATTCCATATAACAAAACATAATATAACTCATCAAAACACAAATATGAACTTCAAAACACAATTTCTATCTATTCTATTTACCAAAACATCAATGAATAACTCATCAAAACACAAATATGAACTTCTAAATCACAATTCTACCTATTCCATATACCAAAACATCAATAACTCATCAAAACACAAATATGAACTTCAAAATCACAATTCTACCTATTCCATATAACAAAACATAATATAACTAATCAAAACACAAATATGAACTTCAAAATCACAATTCTACCTATTCCATATTCCAAAACATCAATGAATAACTCATCAAAACACAAATATGAACTTCAAAATCACAATTCTACCTATTCCATATACCAAAACATCAATTAATAACTCATCAAAACACAAATATGAACTTCAAAATCTCAATTCTACCTATTCCCATATACCAAAACATAAATGAATAACTCATCAAAACACAAATATGAACTTCAAAATCACAATTCTACCTATTCCATATACCAAAACATCAATGAATAACTCATCAAAACACAAATATGAACTTCAAAATCACAATTCTACCTATTCCATATACCAAAATATCAATAACTCATCAAAACACAAATATGAACTTCAAAATCTCAATTCTACCTATTCCATATACCAAAACATCAATGAATAACTCATCAAAACACAAATATGAACTTCAAAACACAATTTCTATCTATTCCATTTACCAAAACATCAATAACTCATCAAAACACAAATATGAACTTCAAAATCACAATTCTACCTATTCCATATAACAAAACATAATATAACTCATCAAAACACAAATATGAACTTCAAAATCACAATTCTACCTATTCCATATAACAAAACATAATATAACTTATCAAAACACAAATATGAACTTCAAAATCACAATTCTACCTATTCCATATACCAAAACATCAATGAATAACTCATCAAAACACAAATATGAACTTCAAAATCACAATTCTACCTATTCCATATACCAAAACATCAATAACTCATCAAAACACAAATATGAACTTCAAAATCACAATTCTACCTATTCCATATAACAAAACATAATATAACTAATCAAAACACAAATATGAACTTCAAAATCACAATTCTACCTATTCCATGTACCAAAACATCAATGAATAACTCATCAAAACACAAATATGAACTTCAAAATCACAATTCTACCTATTCCATATACCAAAACATCAATAACTCATCAAAACACAAATATGAACTTCAAAATCACAATTCTACCTATTCCATATAACAAAACATAATATAACTAATCAAAACACAAATATGAACTTCAAAATCACAATTCTACCTATTCCATATACCAAAACATCAATGAATAACTCATCAAAACACAAATATGAACTTCAAAATCACAATTCTACCTATTCCATATACCAAAATATCAATAACTCATCAAAACACAAATATGAACTTCAAAATCACAATTCTACCTATTCCATATAACAAAACATAATATAACTCATCAAAACACAAATATGAACTTCAAAATCACAATTCTACCTATTCCATATACCAAAACATCAATAACTCATCAAAACACAAATATGAACTTCAAAATCTCAATTCTACCTATTCCATATAACAAAACATAATATAACTCATCAAAACACAAATATGAACTTCAAAATCACAATTCTACCTATTCCATATACCAAAACATCAATAACTCATCAAAACACAAATATGAACTTCAAAATCTCAATTCTACCTATTCCATATAACAAAACATCAATGAATAACTCATCAAAACACAAATATGAACTTCAAAATCACAATTCTACCTATTCCATATACCAAAACATCAATGAATAACTCATCAAAACACAAATATGAACTTCAAAATCACAATTCTACCTATTCCATATACCAAAACATCAATAACTCATCAAAACACAAATATGAACTTCAAAACACAATTTCTATCTATTCTATTTACCAAAACATCAATGAATAACTCATCAAAACACAAATATGAACTTCAAAATCACAATTCTACCTATTCCATATACCAAAACATCAATGAATAACTCATCAAAACACAAATATGAACTTCAAAATCACAATTCTACCTATTCCATATACCAAAACATCAATAACTCATCAAAACACAAATATGAACTTCAAAACACAATTTCTATCTATTCTATTTACCAAAACATCAATGAATAACTCATCAAAACAAAAATATGAACTTCAAAATCACAATTCTACCTATTCCATATACCAAAACATCAATAACTCATCAAAACACAAATATGAACTTCAAAACACAATTTCTATCTATTCCATTTACCAAAACATCAATAACTCATCAAAACACAAATATGAACTTCAAAATCTCAATTCTACCTATTCCATATAACAAAACATAATATAACTAATCAAAACACAAATATGAACTTCAAAATCACAATTCTACCTATTCCATATACCAAAACATCAATGAATAACTCATCAAAACACAAATATGAACTTCAAAATCACAATTCTACCTATTCCATATACCAAAACATCAATTAATAACTCATCAAAACACAAATATGAACTTCAAAATCTCAATTCTACCTATTCCCATATACCAAAACATAAATGAATAACTCATCAAAACACAAATATGAACTTCAAAATCACAATTCTACCTATTCCATATACCAAAACATCAATGAATAACTCATCAAAACACAAATATGAACTTCAAAAAACAAATTCTACCTATTCCATATACCAAAACATCAATGAATAACTCATCAAAACACAAATATGAACTTCAAAATCACAATTCTACCTATTCCATATACGAAAACATCAATAACTCATCAAAACACAAATATGAACTTCAAAATCTCAATTCTACCTATTCCCATATACCAAAACATAATATAACTAATCAAAACACAAATATGAACTTCAAAATCTCAATTCTACCTATTCCATATAACAAAACATAATATAACTCATCAAAACACAAATATGAACTTCAAAATCACAATTCTACCTATTCCATATAACAAAACATAATATAACTAATCAAAACACAAATATGAACTTCAAAATCACAATTCTACCTATTCCATATAACAAAACATAATATAACTAATCAAAACACAAATATGAACTTCAAAATCACAATTCTACCTATTCCATATACCAAAACATCAATGAATAACTCATCAAAACACAAATATGAACTTCAAAATCACAATTCTACCTATTCCATATACCAAAATATCAATAACTCATCAAAACACAAATATGAACTTCAAAATCTCAATTCTACCTATTCCATATACCAAAACATCAATGAATAACTCATCAAAACACAAATATGAACTTCAAAACACAATTTCTATCTATTCCATTTACCAAAACATCAATAACTCATCAAAACACAAATATGAACTTCAAAATCACAATTCTACCTATTCCATATAACAAAACATAATATAACTCATCAAAACACAAATATGAACTTCAAAATCACAATTCTACCTATTCCATATAACAAAACATAATATAACTTATCAAAACACAAATATGAACTTCAAAATCACAATTCTACCTATTCCATATACCAAAACATCAATGAATAACTCATCAAAACACAAATATGAACTTCAAAATCACAATTCTACCTATTCCATATACCAAAACATCAATAACTCATCAAAACACAAATATGAACTTCAAAATCACAATTCTACCTATTCCATATAACAAAACATAATATAACTAATCAAAACACAAATATGAACTTCAAAATCACAATTCTACCTATTCCACATACCAAAACATCAATGAATAACTCATCAAAACACAAATATGAACTTCAAAATCACAATTCTACCTATTCCATATACCAAAACATCAATAACTCATCAAAACACAAATATGAACTTCAAAACACAATTTCTATCTATTCTATTTACCAAAACATCAATGAATAACTCATCAAAACAAAAATATGAACTTCAAAATCACAATTCTACCTATTCCATATACCAAAACATCAATAACTCATCAAAACACAAATATGAACTTCAAAACACAATTTCTATCTATTCCATTTACCAAAACATCAATAACTCATCAAAACACAAATATGAACTTCAAAATCTCAATTCTACCTATTCCATATAACAAAACATAATATAACTAATCAAAACACAAATATGAACTTCAAAATCACAATTCTACCTATTCCATATACCAAAACATCAATGAATAACTCATCAAAACACAAATATGAACTTCAAAATCACAATTCTACCTATTCCATATACCAAAACATCAATTAATAACTCATCAAAACACAAATATGAACTTCAAAATCTCAATTCTACCTATTCCCATATACCAAAACTTAAATGAATAACTCATCAAAACACAAATATGAACTTCAAAATCACAATTCTACCTATTCCATATACCAAAACATCAATGAATAACTCATCAAAACACAAATATGAACTTCAAAATCACAATTCTACCTATTCCATATACCAAAATATCAATAACTCATCAAAACACAAATATGAACTTCAAAATCTCAATTCTACCTATTCCATATACCAAAACATCAATGAATAACTCATCAAAACACAAATATGAACTTCAAAACACAATTTCTATCTATTCCATTTACCAAAACATCAATAACTCATCAAAACACAAATATGAACTTCAAGATCACAATTCTACCTATTCCATATAACAAAACATAATATAACTCATCAAAACACAAATATGAACTTCAAAATCACAATTCTACCTATTCCATATAACAAAACATAATATAACTAATCAAAACACAAATATGAACTTCAAAATCACAATTCTACCTATTCCATATACCAAAACATCAATGAATAACTCATCAAAACACAAATATGAACTTCAAAATCACAATTCTACCTATTCCATATACCAAAACATCAATAACTCATCAAAACACAAATATGAACTTCAAAATCACAATTCTACCTATTCCATATAACAAAACATAATATAACTAATCAAAACACAAATATGAACTTCAAAATCACAATTCTACCTATTCCATATACCAAAACATCAATGAATAACTCATCAAAACACAAATATGAACTTCAAAATCACAATTCTACCTATTCCATATACCAAAATATCAATAACTCATCAAAACACAAATATGAACTTCAAAATCACAATTCTACCTATTCCATATAACAAAACATAATATAACTCATCAAAACACAAATATGAACTTCAAAATCACAATTCTACCTATTCCATATACCAAAACATCAATAACTCATCAAAACACAAATATGAACTTCAAAATCTCAATTCTACCTATTCCATATAACAAAACATAATATAACTCATCAAAACACAAATATGAACTTCAAAATCACAATTCTACCTATTCCATATACCAAAACATCAATAACTCATCAAAACACAAATATGAACTTCAAAATCTCAATTCTACCTATTCCATATAACAAAACATAATATAACTCATCAAAACACAAATATGAACTTCAAAATCACAATTCTACCTATTCCATATAACAAAACATAATATAACTCATCAAAACACAAATATGAACTTCAAAATCACAATTCTACCTATTCCGTCTACCAAAACATCAATAACTCATCAAAACACAAATATGAACTTCAAAACACAATTTCTATCTATTCCATATACCAAAACATCAATGAATAACTCATCAAAACACAAATATGAACTTCAAAATCACAATTCTACCTATTCCATATACCAAAACATCAATGAATAACTCATCAAAACACAAATATGAACTTCAAAACACAATTTCTATCTATTCTATTTACCAAAACATCAATGAATAACTCATCAAAACACAAATATGAACTTCAAAATCACAATTCTACCTATTCCATATACCAAAACATCAATGAATAACTCATCAAAACACAAATATGAACTTCAAAATCACAATTCTACCTATTCCATATACCAAAACATCAATAACTCATCAAAACACAAATATGAACTTCAAAACTCAATTTCTATCTATTCTATTTACCAAAACATCAATGAATAACTCATCAAAACACAAATATGAACTTCAAAATCACAATTCTACCTATTCCATATACCAAAACATCAATAACTCATCAAAACACAAATATGAACTTCAAAACACAATTTCTATCTATTCCATTTACCAAAACATCAATAACTCATCAAAACACAAATATGAACTTCAAAATCTCAATTCTACCTATTCCATATAACAAAACATAATATAACTAATCAAAACACAAATATGAACTTCAAAATCACAATTCTACCTATTCCATATACCAAAACATCAATGAATAACTCATCAAAACACAAATATGAACTTCAAAATCACAATTCTACCTATTCCATATACCAAAACATCAATTAATAACTCATCAAAACACAAATATGAACTTCAAAATCTCAATTCTACCTATTCCCATATACCAAAACATAAATGAATAACTCATCAAAACACAAATATGAACTTCAAAATCACAATTCTACCTATTCCATATACCAAAACATCAATGAATAACTCATCAAAACACAAATATGAACTTCAAAATCACAATTCTACCTATTCCATATACCAAAATATCAATAACTCATCAAAACACAAATATGAACTTCAAAATCTCAATTCTACCTATTCCATATACCAAAACATCAATGAATAACTCATCAAAACACAAATATGAACTTCAAAACACAATTTCTATCTATTCCATTTACCAAAACATCAATAACTAATCAAAACACAAATATGAACTTCAAAATCACAATTCTACCTATTCCATATAACAAAACATAATATAACTCATCAAAACACAAATATGAACTTCAAAATCACAATTCTACCTATTCCATATAACAAAACATAATATAACTAATCAAAACACAAATATGAACTTCAAAATCACAATTCTACCTATTCCATATACCAAAACATCAATGAATAACTCATCAAAACACAAATATGAACTTCAAAATCACAATTCTACCTATTCCATATACCAAAACATCAATAACTCATCAAAACACAAATATGAACTTCAAAATCACAATTCTACCTATTCCATATAACAAAACATAATATAACTAATCAAAACACAAATATGAACTTCAAAATCACAATTCTACCTATTCCATATACCAAAACATCAATGAATAACTCATCAAAACACAAATATGAACTTCAAAATCACAATTCTACCTATTCCATATACCAAAACATCAATAACTCATCAAAACACAAATATGAACTTCAAAATCACAATTCTACCTATTCCATATAACAAAACATAATATAACTCATCAAAACACAAATATGAACTTCAAAATCTCAATTCTACCTATTCCATATAACAAAACATAATATAACTAATCAAAACACAAATATGAACTTCAAAATCACAATTCTACCTATTCCGTATACCAAAACATCAATGAATAACTCATCAAAACACAAATATGAACTTCAAAATCACAATTCTACCTATTCCATATACCAAAACATCAATTAATAACTCATCAAAACACAAATATGAACTTCAAAATCTCAATTCTACCTATTCCCATATACCAAAACATAAATGAATAACTCATCAAAACACAAATATGAACTTCAAAATCACAATTCTACCTATTCCATATACCAAAACATCAATGAATAACTCATCAAAACACAAATATGAACTTCAAAAAACAAATTCTACCTATTCCATATACCAAAACATCAATGAATAACTCATCAAAACACAAATATGAACTTCAAAATCACAATTCTACCTATTCCATATACGAAAACATCAATAACTCATCAAAACACAAATATGAACTTTAAAATCTCAATTCTACCTATTCCCATATACCAAAACATAATATAACTAATCAAAACACAAATATGAATTTCAAAATCTCAATTCTACCTATTCCATATAACAAAACATAATATAACTCATCAAAACACAAATATGAACTTCAAAATCACAATTCTACCTATTCCATATAACAAAACATAATATAACTAATCAAAACACAAATATGAACTTCAAAATCACAATTCTACCTATTCCATATGCCAAAACATCAATGAATAACTCATCAAAACACAAATATGAACTTCAAAATCACAATTCTACCTATTCCATATAACAAAACATAATATAACTAATCAAAACACAAATATGAACTTCAAAATCACAATTCTACCTATTCCATATACCAAAACATCAATGAATAACTCATCAAAACACAAATATGAACTTCAAAATCACAATTCTACCTATTCCATATACCAAAACATCAATAACTCATCAAAACACAAATATGAACTTCAAAATCACAATTCTACCTATTCCATATAACAAAACATAATATAACTAATCAAAACACAAATATGAACTTCAAAATCACAATTCTACCTATTCCATATACCAAAACATCAATGAATAACTCATCAAAACACAAATATGAACTTCAAAATCACAATTCTACCTATTCCATATACCAAAATATCAATAACTCATCAAAACACAAATATGAACTTCAAAATCACAATTCTACCTATTCCATATAACAAAACATAATATAACTCATCAAAACACAAATATGAACTTCAAAATCACAATTCTACCTATTCCATATACCAAAACATCAATAACTCATCAAAACACAAATATGAACTTCAAAATCTCAATTCTACCTATTCCATATAACAAAACATAATATAACTCATCAAAACATAAATATGAACTTCAAAATCACAATTCTACCTATTCCATATACCAAAACATCAATAACTCATCAAAACACAAATATGAACTTCAAAATCTCAATTCTACCTATTCCATATACCAAAACATCAATGAATAACTCATCAAAACACAAATAAGAACTTCAAAACACAATTTCTATCTATTCCATTTACCAAAACATCAATAACTCATCAAAACACAAATATGAACTTCAAGATCACAATTCTACCTATTCCATATAACAAAACATAATATAACTCATCAAAACACAAATATGAACTTCAAAATCACAATTCTACCTATTCCATATAACAAAACATAATATAACTAATCAAAACACAAATATGAACTTCAAAATCACAATTCTACCTATTCCATATACCAAAACATCAATGAATAACTCATCAAAACACAAATATGAACTTCAAAATCACAATTCTACCTATTCCATATACCAAAACATCAATAACTCATCAAAACACAAATATGAACTTCAAAATCACAATTCTACCTATTCCATATAACAAAACATAATATAACTAATCAAAACACAAATATGAACTTCAAAATCACAATTCTACCTATTCCATATACCAAAACATCAATGAATAACTCATCAAAACACAAATATGAACTTCAAAATCACAATTCTACCTATTCCATATACCAAAATATCAATAACTCATCAAAACACAAATATGAACTTCAAAATCACAATTCTACCTATTCCATATAACAAAACATAATATAACTCATCAAAACACAAATATGAACTTCAAAATCACAATTCTACCTATTCCATATACCAAAACATCAATGAATAACTCATCAAAACACAAATATGAACTTCAAAATCACAATTCTACCTATTCCATATACCAAAACATCAATAACTCATCAAAACACAAATATGAACTTCAAAACACAATTTCTATCTATTCTATTTACCAAAACATCAATGAATAACTCATCAAAACAAAAATATGAACTTCAAAATCACAATTCTACCTATTCCATATACCAAAACATCAATAACTCATCAAAACACAAATATGAACTTCAAAACACAATTTCTATCTATTCCATTTACCAAAACATCAATAACTCATCAAAACACAAATATGAACTTCAAAATCTCAATTCTACCTATTCCATATAACAAAACATAATATAACTAATCAAAACACAAATATGAACTTCAAAATCACAATTCTACCTATTCCATATACCAAAACATCAATGAATAACTCATCAAAACACAAATATGAACTTCAAAATCACAATTCTACCTATTCCATATACCAAAACATCAATTAATAACTCATCAAAACACAAATATGAACTTCAAAATCTCAATTCTACCTATTCCCATATACCAAAACATAAATGAATAACTCATCAAAACACAAATATGAACTTCAAAATCACAATTCTACCTATTCCATATACCAAAACATCAATGAATAACTCATCAAAACACAAATATGAACTTCAAAAAACAAATTCTACCTATTCCATATACCAAAACATCAATGAATAACTCATCAAAACACAAATATGAACTTCAAAATCACAATTCTACCTATTCCATATACGAAAACATCAATAACTCATCAAAACACAAATATGAACTTCAAAATCTCAATTCTACCTATTCCCATATACCAAAACATAATATAACTAATCAAAACACAAATATGAACTTCAAAATCTCAATTCTACCTATTCCATATAACAAAACATAATATAACTCATCAAAACACAAATATGAACTTCAAAATCACAATTCTACCTATTCCATATAACAAAACATAATATAACTAATCAAAACACAAATATGAACTTCAAAATCACAATTCTACCTATTCCATATAACAAAACATAATATAACTAATCAAAACACAAATATGAACTTCAAAATCACAATTCTACCTATTCCATATACCAAAACATCAATGAATAACTCATCAAAACACAAATATGAACTTCAAAATCACAATTCTACCTATTCCATATACCAAAATATCAATAACTCATCAAAACACAAATATGAACTTCAAAATCTCAATTCTACCTATTCCATATACCAAAACATCAATGAATAACTCATCAAAACACAAATATGAACTTCAAAACACAATTTCTATCTATTCCATTTACCAAAACATCAATAACTCATCAAAACACAAATATGAACTTCAAAATCACAATTCTACCTATTCCATATAACAAAACATAATATAACTCATCAAAACACAAATATGAACTTCAAAATCACAATTCTACCTATTCCATATAACAAAACATAATATAACTTATCAAAACACAAATATGAACTTCAAAATCACAATTCTACCTATTCCATATACCAAAACATCAATGAATAACTCATCAAAACACAAATATGAACTTCAAAATCACAATTCTACCTATTCCATATACCAAAACATCAATAACTCATCAAAACACAAATATGAACTTCAAAATCACAATTCTACCTATTCCATATAACAAAACATAATATAACTAATCAAAACACAAATATGAACTTCAAAATCACAATTCTACCTATTCCATATACCAAAACATCAATGAATAACTCATCAAAACACAAATATGAACTTCAAAATCACAATTCTACCTATTCCATATACCAAAACATCAATAACTCATGAAAACACAAATATGAACTTCAAAACACAATTTCTATCTATTCTATTTACCAAAACATCAATGAATAACTCATCAAAACAAAAATATGAACTTCAAAATCACAATTCTACCTATTCCATATACCAAAACATCAATAACTCATCAAAACACAAATATGAACTTCAAAACACAATTTCTATCTATTCCATTTACCAAAACATCAATAACTCATCAAAACACAAATATGAACTTCAAAATCTCAATTCTACCTATTCCATATAACAAAACATAATATAACTAATCAAAACACAAATATGAACTTCAAAATCACAATTCTACCTATTCCATATACCAAAACATCAATGAATAACTCATCAAAACACAAATATGAACTTCAAAATCACAATTCTACCTATTCCATATACCAAAACATCAATTAATAACTCATCAAAACACAAATATGAACTTCAAAATCTCAATTCTACCTATTCCCATATACCAAAACATAAATGAATAACTCATCAAAACACAAATATGAACTTCAAAATCACAATTCTACCTATTCCATATACCAAAACATCAATGAATAACTCATCAAAACACAAATATGAACTTCAAAATCACAATTCTACCTATTCCATATACCAAAATATCAATAACTCATCAAAACACAAATATGAACTTCAAAATCTCAATTCTACCTATTCCATATACCAAAACATCAATGAATAACTCATCAAAACACAAATATGAACTTCAAAACACAATTTCTATCTATTCCATTTACCAAAACATCAATAACTCATCAAAACACAAATATGAACTTCAAGATCACAATTCTACCTATTCCATATAACAAAACATAATATAACTCATCAAAACACAAATATGAACTTCAAAATCACAATTCTACCTATTCCATATAACAAAACATAATATAACTAATCAAAACACAAATATGAACTTCAAAATCACAATTCTACCTATTCCATATACCAAAACATCAATGAATAACTCATCAAAACACAAATATGAACTTCAAAATCACAATTCTACCTATTCCATATACCAAAACATCAATAACTCATCAAAACACAAATATGAACTTCAAAATCACAATTCTACCTATTCCATATAACAAAACATAATATAACTAATCAAAACACAAATATGAACTTCAAAATCACAATTCTACCTATTCCATATACCAAAACATCAATGAATAACTCATCAAAACACAAATATGAACTTCAAAATCACAATTCTACCTATTCCATATACCAAAATATCAATAACTCATCAAAACACAAATATGAACTTCAAAATCACAATTCTACCTATTCCATATAACAAAACATAATATAACTCATCAAAACACAAATATGAACTTCAAAATCACAATTCTACCTATTCCATATACCAAAACATCAATAACTCATCAAAACACAAATATGAACTTCAAAATCTCAATTCTACCTATTCCATATAACAAAACATAATATAACTCATCAAAACACAAATATGAACTTCAAAATCACAATTCTACCTATTCCATATACCAAAACATCAATAACTCATCAAAACACAAATATGAACTTCAAAATCTCAATTCTACCTATTCCATATAACAAAACATAATATAACTCATCAAAACACAAATATGAACTTCAAAATCACAATTCTACCTATTCCATATAACAAAACATAATATAACTCATCAAAACACAAATATGAACTTCAAAACACAATTTCTATCTATTCCATATACCAAAACATCAATGAATAACTCATCAAAACACAAATATGAACTTCAAAATCACAATTCTACCTATTCCATATACCAAAACATCAATGAATAACTCATCAAAACACAAATATGAACTTCAAAACACAATTTCTATCTATTCTATTTACCAAAACATCAATGAATAACTCATCAAAACACAAATATGAACTTCAAAATCACAATTCTACCTATTCCATATACCAAAACATCAATGAATAACTCATCAAAACACAAATATGAACTTCAAAATCACAATTCTACCTATTCCATATACCAAAACATCAATAACTCATCAAAACACAAATATGAACTTCAAAACTCAATTTCTATCTATTCTATTTACCAAAACATCAATGAATAACTCATCAAAACACAAATATGAACTTCAAAATCACAATTCTACCTATTCCATATACCAAAACATCAATAACTCATCAAAACACAAATATGAACTTCAAAACACAATTTCTATCTATTCCATTTACCAAAACATCAATAACTCATCAAAACACAAATATGAACTTCAAAATCTCAATTCTACCTATTCCATATAACAAAACATAATATAACTAATCAAAACACAAATATGAACTTCAAAATCACAATTCTACCTATTCCATATACCAAAACATCAATGAATAACTCATCAAAACACAAATATGAACTTCAAAATCACAATTCTACCTATTCCATATACCAAAACATCAATTAATAACTCATCAAAACACAAATATGAACTTCAAAATCTCAATTCTACCTATTCCCATATACCAAAACATAAATGAATAACTCATCAAAACACAAATATGAACTTCAAAATCACAATTCTACCTATTCCATATACCAAAACATCAATGAATAACTCATCAAAACACAAATATGAACTTCAAAATCACAATTCTACCTATTCCATATACCAAAATATCAATAACTCATCAAAACACAAATATGAACTTCAAAATCTCAATTCTACCTATTCCATATACCAAAACATCAATGAATAACTCATCAAAACACAAATATGAACTTCAAAACACAATTTCTATCTATTCCATTTACCAAAACATCAATAACTAATCAAAACACAAATATGAACTTCAAAATCACAATTCTACCTATTCCATATAACAAAACATAATATAACTCATCAAAACACAAATATGAACTTCAAAATCACAATTCTACCTATTCCATATAACAAAACATAATATAACTAATCAAAACACAAATATGAACTTCAAAATCACAATTCTACCTATTCCATATACCAAAACATCAATGAATAACTCATCAAAACACAAATATGAACTTCAAAATCACAATTCTACCTATTCCATATACCAAAACATCAATAACTCATCAAAACACAAATATGAACTTCAAAATCACAATTCTACCTATTCCATATAACAAAACATAATATAACTAATCAAAACACAAATATGAACTTCAAAATCACAATTCTACCTATTCCATATACCAAAACATCAATGAATAACTCATCAAAACACAAATATGAACTTCAAAATCACAATTCTACCTATTCCATATACCAAAACATCAATAACTCATCAAAACACAAATATGAACTTCAAAATCACAATTCTACCTATTCCATATAACAAAACATAATATAACTCATCAAAACACAAATATGAACTTCAAAATCTCAATTCTACCTATTCCATATAACAAAACATAATATAACTAATCAAAACACAAATATGAACTTCAAAATCACAATTCTACCTATTCCGTATACCAAAACATCAATGAATAACTCATCAAAACACAAATATGAACTTCAAAATCACAATTCTACCTATTCCATATACCAAAACATCAATTAATAACTCATCAAAACACAAATATGAACTTCAAAATCTCAATTCTACCTATTCCCATATACCAAAACATAAATGAATAACTCATCAAAACACAAATATGAACTTCAAAATCACAATTCTACCTATTCCATATACCAAAACATCAATGAATAACTCATCAAAACACAAATATGAACTTCAAAATCACAATTCTACCTATTCCATATACCAAAATATCAATAACTCATCAAAACACAAATATGAACTTCAAAATCACAATTCTACCTATTCCATATAACAAAACATAATATAACTCATCAAAACACAAATATGAACTTCAAAATCACAATTCTACCTATTCCATATACCAAAACATCAATAACTCATCAAAACACAAATATGAACTTCAAAATCACAATTCTACCTATTCCATATACCAAAACATCAATGAATAACTCATCAAAACACAAATATGAACTTCAAAAAACAAATTCTACCTATTCCATATACCAAAACATCAATGAATAACTCATCAAAACACAAATATGAACTTCAAAATCACAATTCTACCTATTCCATATACGAAAACATCAATAACTCATCAAAACACAAATATGAACTTTAAAATCTCAATTCTACCTATTCCCATATACCAAAACATAATATAACTAATCAAAACACAAATATGAATTTCAAAATCTCAATTCTACCTATTCCATATAACAAAACATAATATAACTCATCAAAACACAAATATGAACTTCAAAATCACAATTCTACCTATTCCATATAACAAAACATAATATAACTAATCAAAACACAAATATGAACTTCAAAATCACAATTCTACCTATTCCATATACCAAAACATCAATGAATAACTCATCAAAACACAAATATGAACTTCAAAATCACAATTCTACCTATTCCATATAACAAAACATAATATAACTAATCAAAACACAAATATGAACTTCAAAATCACAATTCTACCTATTCCATATACCAAAACATCAATGAATAACTCATCAAAACACAAATATGAACTTCAAAATCACAATTCTACCTATTCCATATACCAAAACATCAATAACTCATCAAAACACAAATATGAACTTCAAAATCACAATTCTACCTATTCCATATAACAAAACATAATATAACTAATCAAAACACAAATATGAACTTCAAAATCACAATTCTACCTATTCCATATACCAAAACATCAATGAATAACTCATCAAAACACAAATATGAACTTCAAAATCACAATTCTACCTATTCCATATACCAAAATATCAATAACTCATCAAAACACAAATATGAACTTCAAAATCACAATTCTACCTATTCCATATAACAAAACATAATATAACTCATCAAAACACAAATATGAACTTCAAAATCACAATTCTACCTATTCCATATACCAAAACATCAATAACTCATCAAAACACAAATATGAACTTCAAAATCTCAATTCTACCTATTCCATATAACAAAACATAATATAACTCATCAAAACATAAATATGAACTTCAAAATCACAATTCTACCTATTCCATATACCAAAACATCAATAACTCATCAAAACACAAATATGAACTTCAAAATCTCAATTCTACCTATTCCATATACCAAAACATCAATGAATAACTCATCAAAACACAAATAAGAACTTCAAAACACAATTTCTATCTATTCCATTTACCAAAACATCAATAACTCATCAAAACACAAATATGAACTTCAAGATCACAATTCTACCTATTCCATATAACAAAACATAATATAACTCATCAAAACACAAATATGAACTTCAAAATCACAATTCTACCTATTCCATATAACAAAACATAATATAACTAATCAAAACACAAATATGAACTTCAAAATCACAATTCTACCTATTCCATATACCAAAACATCAATGAATAACTCATCAAAACACAAATATGAACTTCAAAATCACAATTCTACCTATTCCATATACCAAAATATCAATAACTCATCAAAACACAAATATGAACTTCAAAATCACAATTCTACCTATTCCATATAACAAAACATAATATAACTCATCAAAACACAAATATGAACTTCAAAATCACAATTCTACCTATTCCATATACCAAAACATCAATGAATAACTCATCAAAACACAAATATGAACTTCAAAATCACAATTCTACCTATTCCATATACCAAAATATCAATAACTCATCAAAACACAAATATGAACTTCAAAATCACAATTCTACCTATTCCATATAACAAAACATAATATAACTCATCAAAACACAAATATGAACTTCAAAATCACAATTCTACCTATTCCATATACCAAAACATCAATAACTCATCAAAACACAAATATGAACTTCAAAATCTCAATTCTACCTATTCCATATAACAAAACATAATATAACTCATCAAAACACAAATATGAACTTCAAAATCACAATTCTACCTATTCCATATACCAAAACATCAATAACTCATCAAAACACAAATATGAACTTCAAAATCTCAATTCTACCTATTCCATATAACAAAACATAATATAACTCATCAAAACACAAATATGAACTTCAAAATCACAATTCTACCTATTCCATATAACAAAACATAATATAACTCATCAAAACACAAATATGAACTTCAAAATCACAATTCTACCTATTCCATCTACCAAAACATCAATAACTCATCAAAACACAAATATGAACTTCAAAACACAATTTCTATCTATTCCATATACCAAAACATCAATGAATAACTCATCAAAACACAAATATGAACTTCAAAATCACAATTCTACCTATTCCATATACCAAAACATCAATGAATAACTCATCAAAACACAAATATGAACTTCAAAACACAATTTCTATCTATTCCATTTACCAAAACATCAATAACTCATCAAAACACAAATATGAACTTCAAAATCACAATTCTACCTATTCCATATAACAAAACATAATATAACTCATCAAAACACAAATATGAACTTCAAAATCACAATTCTACCTATTCCATATAACAAAACATAATATAACTAATCAAAACACAAATATGAACTTCAAAATCACAATTCTACCTATTCCATATACCAAAACATCAATGAATAACTCATCAAAACACAAATATGAACTTCAAAATCACAATTCTACCTATTCCATATACCAAAACATCAATAACTCATCAAAACACAAATATGAACTTCAAAATCACAATTCTACCTATTCCATATAACAAAACATAATATAACTAATCAAAACACAAATATGAACTTCAAAATCACAATTCTACCTATTCCATATACCAAAACATCAATGAATAACTCATCAAAACACAAATATGAACTTCAAAATCACAATTCTACCTATTCCATATACCAAAACATCAATAACTCATCAAAACACAAATATGAACTTCAAAATCACAATTCTACCTATTCCATATAACAAAACATAATATAACTCATCAAAACACAAATATGAACTTCAAAATCTCAATTCTACCTATTCCATATAACAAAACATAATATAACTAATCAAAACACAAATATGAACTTCAAAATCACAATTCTACCTATTCCATATACCAAAACATCAATGAATAACTCATCAAAACACAAATATGAACTTCAAAATCACAATTCTACCTATTCCATATACCAAAACATCAATTAATAACTCATCAAAACACAAATATGAACTTCAAAATCTCAATTCTACCTATTCCCATATACCAAAACATAAATGAATAACTCATCAAAACACAAATATGAACTTCAAAATCACAATTCTACCTATTCCATATACCAAAACATCAATGAATAACTCATCAAAACACAAATATGAACTTCAAAAAACAAATTCTACCTATTCCATATACCAAAACATCAATGAATAACTCATCAAAACACAAATATGAACTTCAAAATCACAATTCTACCTATTCCATATACGAAAACATCAATAACTCATCAAAACACAAATATGAACTTCAAAATCTCAATTCTACCTATTCCCATATACCAAAACATAATATAACTAATCAAAACACAAATATGAACTTCAAAATCTCAATTCTACCTATTCCATATAACAAAACATAATATAACTCATCAAAACACAAATATGAACTTCAAAATCACAATTCTACCTATTCCATATAACAAAACATAATATAACTAATCAAAACACAAATATGAACTTCAAAATCACAATTCTACCTATTCCATATACCAAAACATCAATGAATAACTCATCAAAACACAAATATGAACTTCAAAATCACAATTCTACCTATTCCATATAACAAAACATAATATAACTAATCAAAACACAAATATGAACTTCAAAATCACAATTCTACCTATTCCATATACCAAAACATCAATAACTCATCAAAACACAAATATGAACTTCAAAATCACAATTCTACCTATTCCATATAACAAAACATAATATAACTAATAAAAACACAAATATGAACTTCAAAATCACAATTCTACCTATTCCATATACCAAAACATCAATGAATAACTCATCAAAACACAAATATGAACTTCAAAATCACAATTCTACCTATTCCATATACCAAAACATCAATAACTCATCAAAACACAAATATGAACTTCAAAATCACAATTCTACCTATTCCATATAACAAAACATAATATAACTAATCAAAACACAAATATGAACTTCAAAATCACAATTCTACCAATTCCATATACCAAAACATCAATGAATAACTCATCAAAACACAAATATGAACTTCAAAATCACAATTCTACCTATTCCATATACCAAAATATCAATAACTCATCAAAACACAAATATGAACTTCAAAATCACAATTCTACCTATTCCATATAACAAAACATAATATAACTCATCAAAACACAAATATGAACTTCAAAATCACAATTCTACCTATTCCATATACCAAAACATCAATAACTCATCAAAACACAAATATGAACTTCAAAATCTCAATTCTACCTATTCCATATAACAAAACATAATATAACTCATCAAAACACAAATATGAACTTCAAAATCACAATTCTACCTATTCCATATACCAAAACATCAATAACTCATCAAAACACAAATATGAACTTCAAAATCTCAATTCTACCTATTTCATATACCAAAACATCAATGAATAACTCATCAAAACACAAATAAGAACTTCAAAACACAATTTCTATCTATTCCATTTACCAAAACATCAATAACTCATCAAAACACAAATATGAACTTCAAGATCACAATTCTACCTATTCCATATAACAAAACATAATATAACTCATCAAAACACAAATATGAACTTCAAAATCACAATTCTACCTATTCCATATAACAAAACATAATATAACTAATCAAAACACAAATATGAACTTCAAAATCACAATTCTACCTATTCCATATACCAAAACATCAATGAATAACTCATCAAAACACAAATATGAACTTCAAAATCACAATTCTACCTATTCCATATACCAAAACATCAATAACTCATCAAAACACAAATATGAACTTCAAAATCACAATTCTACCTATTCCATATAACAAAACATAATATAACTAATCAAAACACAAATATGAACTTCAAAATCACAATTCTACCTATTCCATATACCAAAACATCAATGAATAACTCATCAAAACACAAATATGAACTTCAAAATCACAATTCTACCTATTCCATATACCAAAATATCAATAACTCATCAAAACACAAATATGAACTTCAAAATCACAATTCTACCTATTCCATATAACAAAACATAATATAACTCATCAAAACACAAATATGAACTTCAAAATCACAATTCTACCTATTCCATATACCAAAACATCAATAACTCATCAAAACACAAATATGAACTTCAAAATCTCAATTCTACCTATTCCATATAACAAAACATAATATAACTCATCAAAACACAAATATGAACTTCAAAATCACAATTCTACCTATTCCATATACCAAAACATCAATAACTCATCAAAACACAAATATGAACTTCAAAATCTCAATTCTACCTATTCCATATAACAAAACATAATATAACTCATCAAAACACAAATATGAACTTCAAAATCACAATTCTACCTATTCCATATAACAAAACATAATATAACTCATCAAAACACAAATATGAACTTCAAAATCACAATTCTACCTATTCCATCTACCAAAACATCAATAACTCATCAAAACACAAATATGAACTTCAAAACACAATTTCTATCTATTCCATATACCAAAACATCAATGAATAACTCATCAAAACACAAATATGAACTTCAAAATCACAATTCTACCTATTCCATATACCAAAACATCAATGAATAACTCATCAAAACACAAATATGAACTTCAAAACACAATTTCTATCTATTCTATTTACCAAAACATCAATGAATAACTCATCAAAACACAAATATGAACTTCAAAATCACAATTCTACCTATTCCATATACCAAAACATCAATGAATAACTCATCAAAACACAAATATGAACTTCAAAATCACAATTCTACCTATTCCATATACCAAAACATCAATAACTCATCAAAACACAAATATGAACTTCAAAACTCAATTTCTATCTATTCTATTTACCAAAACATCAATGAATAACTCATCAAAACACAAATATGAACTTCAAAATCACAATTCTACCTATTCCATATACCAAAACATCAATAACTCATCAAAACACAAATATGAACTTCAAAACACAATTTCTATCTATTCCATTTACCCAAACATCAATAACTCATCAAAACACAAATATGAACTTCAAAATCTCAATTCTACCTATTCCATATAACAAAACATAATATAACTAATCAAAACACAAATATGAACTTCAAAATCACAATTCTACCTATTCCATATACCAAAACATCAATGAATAACTCATCAAAACACAAATATGAACTTCAAAATCACAATTCTACCTATTCCATATACCAAAACATCAATTAATAACTCATCAAAACACAAATATGAACTTCAAAATCTCAATTCTACCTATTCCCATATACCAAAACATAAATGAATAACTCATCAAAACACAAATATGAACTTCAAAATCACAATTCTACCTATTCCATATACCAAAACATCAATGAATAACTCATCAAAACACAAATATGAACTTCAAAATCACAATTCTACCTATTCCATATACCAAAATATCAATAACTCATCAAAACACAAATATGAACTTCAAAATCTCAATTCTACCTATTCCATATACCAAAACATCAATAACTCATCAAAACACAAATATGAACTTCAAAATCACAATTCTACCTATTCCATATAACAAAACATAATATAACTCATCAAAACACAAATATGAACTTCAAAATCTCAATTCTACCTATTCCATATAACAAAACATAATATAACTAATCAAAACACAAATATGAACTTCAAAATCACAATTCTACCTATTCCATATACCAAAACATCAATGAATAACTCATCAAAACACAAATATGAACTTCAAAATCACAATTCTACCTATTCCATATACCAAAACATCAATTAATAACTCATCAAAACACAAATATGAACTTCAAAATCTCAATTCTACCTATTCCCATATACCAAAACATAAATGAATAACTCATCAAAACACAAATATGAACTTCAAAATCACAATTCTACCTATTCCATATACCAAAACATCAATGAATAACTCATCAAAACACAAATATGAACTTCAAAAAACAAATTCTACCTATTCCATATACCAAAACATCAATGAATAACTCATCAAAACACAAATATGAACTTCAAAATCACAATTCTACCTATTCCATATACGAAAACATCAATAACTCATCAAAACACAAATATGAACTTCAAAATCTCAATTCTACCTATTCCCATATACCAAAACATAATATAACTAATCAAAACACAAATATGAACTTCAAAATCACAATTCTACCTATTCCATATAACAAAACATAATATAACTAATCAAAACACAAATATGAACTTCAAAATCACAATTCTACCTATTCCATATACCAAAACATCAATGAATAACTCATCAAAACACAAATATGAACTTCAAAATCACAATTCTACATATTCCATATAACAAAACATAATATAACTAATCAAAACACAAATATGAACTTCAAAATCACAATTCTACCTATTCCATATACCAAAACATCAATGAATAACTCATCAAAACACAAATATGAACTTCAAAATCACAATTCTACCTATTCCATATACCAAAACATCAATAACTCATCAAAACACAAATATGAACTTCAAAATCACAATTCTACCTATTCCATATAACAAAACATAATATAACTAATCAAAACACAAATATGAACTTCAAAATCACAATTCTACCTATTCCATATACCAAAACATCAATGAATAACTCATCAAAACACAAATATGAACTTCAAAATCACAATTCTACCTATTCCATATACCAAAATATCAATAACTCATCAAAACACAAATATGAACTTCAAAATCACAATTCTACCTATTCCATATAACAAAACATAATATAACTCATCAAAACACAAATATGAACTTCAAAATCACAATTCTACCTATTCCATATACCAAAACATCAATAACTCATCAAAACACAAATATGAACTTCAAAATCTCAATTCTACCTATTCCATATGACAAAACATAATATAACTCATCAAAACACAAATATGAACTTCAAAATCACAATTCTACCTATTCCATATACCAAAACATCAATAACTCATCAAAACACAAATATGAACTTCAAAATCTCAATTCTACCTATTCCATATAACAAAACATAATATAACTCATCAAAACACAAATATGAACTTCAAAATCACAATTCTACCTATTCCATATAACAAAACATAATATAACTCATCAAAACACAAATATGAAATTCAAAATCACAATTCTACCTATTCCATCTACCAAAACATCAATAACTCATCAAAACACAAATATGAACTTCAAAACACAATTTCTATCTATTCCATATACCAAAACATCAATGAATAACTCATCAAAACACAAATATGAACTTCAAAATCACAATTCTACCTATTCCATATACCAAAACATCAATGAATAACTCATCAAAACACAAATATGAACTTCAAAATCACAATTCTACCTATTCCATATACCAAAACATCAATAACTCATCAAAACACAAATATGAACTTCAAAACACAATTTCTATCTATTCTATTTACCAAAACATCAATGAATAACTCATCAAAACACAAATATGAACTTCAAAATCACAATTCTACCTATTCCATATACCAAAACATCAATGAATAACTCATCAAAACACAAATATGAACTTCAAAATCACAATTCTACCTATTCCATATACCAAAACATCAATGAATAACTCATCAAAACACAAATATGAACTTCAAAACACAATTTCTATCTATTCTATTTACCAAAACATCAATGAATAACTCATCAAAACACAAATATGAACTTCAAAATCACAATTCTACCTATTCCATATACCAAAACATCAATAACTCATCAAAACACAAATATGAACTTCAAAACACAATTTCTATCTATTCCATTTACCAAAACATCAATAACTCATCAAAACACAAATATGAACTTCAAAATCACAATTCTACCTATTCCATATACCAAAACATCAATGAATAACTCATCAAAACACAAATATGAACTTCAAAATCACAATTCTACCTATTCCATATACCAAAACATCAATTAATAACTCATCAAAACACAAATATGAACTTCAAAATCTCAATTCTACCTATTCCCATATACCAAAACATAAATGAATAACTCATCAAAACACAAATATGAACTTCAAAATCACAATTCTACCTATTCCATATACCAAAACATCAATGAATAACTCATCAAAACACAAATATGAACTTCAAAAAACAAATTCTACGTATTCCATATACCAAAACATCAATGAATAACTCATCAAAACACAAATATGAACTTCAAAATCACAATTCTACCTATTCCATATACCAAAACATCAATAACTCATCAAAACACAAATATGAACTTCAAAACACAATTTCTATCTATTCCATTTACCAAAACATCAATGAATAACTCATCAAAACACAAATATGAACTTCAAAATCACAATTCTACCTATTCCATATACCAAAACATCAATGAATAACTCATCAAAACACAAATATGAACTTCAAAATCACAATTCTACCTATTCCATATACCAAAACATCAATGAATAACTCATCAAAACACAAATATGAACTTCAAAACACAATTTCTATCTATTCTATTTACCAAAACATCAATGAATAACTCATCAAAACACAAATATGAACTTCAAAATCACAATTCTACCTATTCCATATACCAAAACATCAATAACTCATCAAAACACAAATATGAACTTCAAAACACAATTTCTATCTATTCCATTTACCAAAACATCAATAACTCATCAAAACACAAATATGAACTTCAAAATCTCAATTCTACCTATTCCATATAACAAAACATAATATAACTAATCAAAACACAAATATGAACTTCAAAATCACAATTCTACCTATTCCATATACCAAAACATCAATGAATAACTCATCAAAACACAAATATGAACTTCAAAATCACAATTCTACCTATTCCATATACCAAAACATCAATTAATAACTCATCAAAACACAAATATGAACTTCAAAATCTCAATTCTACCTATTCCCATATACCAAAACATAAATGAATAACTCATCAAAACACAAATATGAACTTCAAAATCACAATTCTACCTATTCCATATACCAAAACATCAATGAATAACTCATCAAAACACAAATATGAACTTCAAAAAACAAATTCTACGTATTCCATATACCAAAACATCAATGAATAACTCATCAAAACACAAATATGAACTTCAAAATCACAATTCTACCTATTCCATATACCAAAACATCAATAACTCATCAAAACACAAATATGAACTTCAAAACACAATTTCTATCTATTCCATTTACCAAAACATCAATAACTCATCAAAACACAAATATGAACTTCAAAATCACAATTCTACCTATTCCATATAACAAAACATAATATAACTCATCAAAACAGAAATATGAACTTCAAAATCACAATTCTACCTATTCCATATACCAAAACATCAATAACTCATCAAAACACAAATATGAACTTCAAAATCTCAATTCTACCTATTCCATATAACAAAACATAATATAACTCATCAAAACACAAATATGAACTTCAAAATCACAATTCTACCTATTCCATATAACAAAACATAATATAACTCATCAAAACACAAATATGAACTTCAAAACACAATTTCTATCTATTCTATTTACCAAAACATCAATGAATAACTCATCAAAACACAAATATGAACTTCAAAATCACAATTCTACCTATTCCATATACCAAAACATCAATAACTCATCAAAACACAAATATGAACTTCAAAACACAATTTCTATCTATTCCGTTTACCAAAACATCAATAACTCATCAAAACACAAATATGAACTTCAAAATCACAATTCTACCTATTCCATATAACAAAACATAATATAACTCATCAAAACACAAATATGAACTTCAAAACACAATTTCTATCTATTCCGTTTACCAAAACATCAATAACTCATCAAAACACAAATATGAACTTCAAAATCACAATTCTACCTATTCCATATAACAAAACATAATATAACTCATCAAAACACAAATATGAACTTCAAAATCACAATTCTACCTATTCCATCTACCAAAACATCAATAACTCATCAAAACACAAATATGAACTTCAAAACACAATTTCTATCTATTCCATATACCAAAACATCAATGAATAACTCATCAAAACACAAATATGAACTTCAAAATCACAATTCTACCTATTCCATATACGAAAACATCAATAACTCATCAAAACACAAATATGAACTTCAAAATCTCAATTCTACCTATTCCCATATACCAAAACATAATATAACTAATCAAAACACAAATATGAACTTCAAAATCTCTATTCTACCTATTCCATATAACAAAACATAATATAACTCATCAAAACACAAATATGAACTTCAAAATCACAATTCTACCTATTCCATATAACAAAACATAATATAACTAATCAAAACACAAATATGAACTTCAAAATCACAATTCTACCTATTCCATATACCAAAACATCAATGAATAACTCATCAAAACACAAATATGAACTTCAAAATCACAATTCTACCTATTCCATATAACAAAACATAATATAACTAATCAAAACACAAATATGAACTTCAAAATCACAATTCTACCTATTCCATATACCAAAACATCAATGAATAACTCATCAAAACACAAATATGAACTTCAAAATCACAATTCTACCTATTCCATATACCAAAACATCAATAACTCATCAAAACACAAATATGAACTTCAAAATCACAATTCTACCTATTCCATATACCAAAACATCAATGAATAACTCATCAAAACACAAATATGAACTTCAAAATCACAATTCTACCTATTCCATATACCAAAATATCAATAACTCATCAAAACACAAATATGAACTTCAAAATCACAATTCTACCTATTCCATATAACAAAACATAATATAACTCATCAAAACACAAATATGAACTTCAAAATCACAATTCTACCTATTCCATATACCAAAACATCAATAACTCATCAAAACACAAATATGAACTTCAAAATCTCAATTCTACCTATTCCATATAACAAAACATAATATAACTCATCAAAACACAAATATGAACTTCAAAATCACAATTCTACCTATTCCATATACCAAAACATCAATAACTCATCAAAACACAAATATGAACTTCAAAATCTCAATTCTACCTATTCCATATAACAAAACAAAATATAACTCATCAAAACACAAATATGAACTTCAAAATCACAATTCTACCTATTCCATATAACAAAACATAATATAACTCATCAAAACACAAATATGAACTTCAAAATCACAATTCTACCTATTCCATCTACCAAAACATCAATAACTCATCAAAACACAAATATGAACTTCAAAACACAATTTCTATCTATTCCATATACCAAAACATCAATGAATAACTCATCAAAACACAAATATGAACTTCAAAATCACAATTCTACGTATTCCATATACCAAAACATCAATGAATAACTCATCAAAACACAAATATGAACTTCAAAATCACAATTCTACCTATTCCATATACCAAAACATCAATAACTCATCAAAACACAAATATGAACTTCAAAACACAATTTCTATCTATTCTATTTACCAAAACATCAATGAATAACTCATCAAAACACAAATATGAACTTCAAAATCACAATTCTACCTATTCCATATACCAAAACATCAATGAATAACTCATCAAAACACAAATATGAACTTCAAAATCACAATTCTACCTATTCCATATACCAAAACATAATATAACTCATCAAAACACAAATATGAACTTCAAAATCACAATTCTACCTATTCCATATACCAAAACATCAATGAATAACTCATCAAAACACAAATATGAACTTCAAAATCACAATTCTACCTATTCCATATACCAAAACATCAATAACTCATCAAAACACAAATATGAACTTCAAAACACAATTTCTTTCTATTCCATTTACCAAAACATCAATAACTCATCAAAACACAAATATGAACTTCAAAATCTCAATTCTACCTATTCCATATAACAAAACATAATATAACTAATCAAAACACAAATATGAACTTCAAAATCACAATTCTACCTATTCCATATACCAAAACATCAATGAATAACTCATCAAAACACAAATATGAACTTCAAAATCACAATTCTACCTATTCCATATACCAAAACATCAATTAATAACTCATCAAAACACAAATATGAACTTCAAAATCTCAATTCTACCTATTCCCATATACCAAAACATAAATGAATAACTCATCAAAACACAAATATGAACTTCAAAATCACAATTCTACCTATTCCATATACCAAAACATCAATGAATAACTCATCAAAACACAAATATGAACTTCAAAAAACAAATTCTACGTATTCCATATACCAAAACATCAATGAATAACTCATCAAAACACAAATATGAACTTCAAAATCACAATTCTACCTATTCCATATAACAAAACATAATATAACTCATCAAAACACAAATATGAACTTCAAAACACAATTTCTATCTATTCCGTTTACCAAAACATCAATAACTCATCAAAACACAAATATGAACTTCAAAATCACAATTCTACCTATTCCATATAACAAAACATAATATAACTCATCAAAACACAAATATGAACTTCAAAATCACAATTCTACCTATTCCATCTACCAAAACATCAATAACTCATCAAAACACAAATATGAACTTCAAAACACAATTTCTATCTATTCCATATACCAAAACATCAATGAATAACTCATCAAAACACAAATATGAACTTCAAAATCACAATTCTACCTATTCCATATACGAAAACATCAATAACTCATCAAAACACAAATATGAACTTCAAAATCTCAATTCTACCTATTCCCATATACCAAAACATCAATCAATAACTCATCAAAACACAAATATGAACTTCAAAATCACAATTCTACCTATTCCATATACCAAAACATCAATAACTCATCAAAACACAAATATGAACTTCAAAACACAATTTCTTTCTATTCCATTTACCAAAACATCAATAACTCATCAAAACACAAATATGAACTTCAAAATCTCAATTCTACCTATTCCATATAACAAAACATAATATAACTAATCAAAACACAAATATGAACTTCAAAATCACAATTCTACCTATTCCATATACCAAAACATCAATGAATAACTCATCAAAACACAAATATGAACTTCAAAATCACAATTCTACCTATTCCATATACCAAAACATCAATTAATAACTCATCAAAACACAAATATGAACTTCAAAATCTCAATTCTACCTATTCCCATATACCAAAACATAAATGAATAACTCATCAAAACACAAATATGAACTTCAAAATCACAATTCTACCTATTCCATATACCAAAACATCAATGAATAACTCATCAAAACACAAATATGAACTTCAAAAAACAAATTCTACGTATTCCATATACCAAAACATCAATGAATAACTCATCAAAACACAAATATGAACTTCAAAATCACAATTCTACCTATTCCATATAACAAAACATAATATAACTCATCAAAACACAAATATGAACTTCAAAACACAATTTCTATCTATTCCGTTTACCAAAACATCAATAACTCATCAAAACACAAATATGAACTTCAAAATCACAATTCTACCTATTCCATATAACAAAACATAATATAACTCATCAAAACACAAATATGAACTTCAAAATCACAATTCTACCTATTCCATCTACCAAAACATCAATAACTCATCAAAACACAAATATGAACTTCAAAACACAATTTCTATCTATTCCATATACCAAAACATCAATGAATAACTCATCAAAACACAAATATGAACTTCAAAATCACAATTCTACCTATTCCATATACGAAAACATCAATAACTCATCAAAACACAAATATGAACTTCAAAATCTCAATTCTACCTATTCCCATATACCAAAACATCAATCAATAACTCATCAAAACACAAATATGAACTTCAAAATCACAATTCTACCTATTCCATATACCAAAACATCAATAACTCATCAAAACACAAATATGAACTTCAAAACACAATTTCTATCTATTCCGTTTACCAAAACATCAATAACTCATCAAAACACAAATATGAACTTCAAAATCACAATTCTACCTATTCCATATAACAAAACATAATATAACTCATCAAAACACAAATATGAACTTCAAAACACAATTTCTATCTATTCCGTTTACCAAAACATCAATAACTCATCAAAACACAAATATGAACTTCAAAATCACAATTCTACCTATTCCATATAACAAAACATAATATAACTCATCAAAACAGAAATATGAACTTCAAAATCACAATTCTACCTATTCCATATACCAAAACATCAATAACTCATCAAAACACAAATATGAACTTCAAAATCTCAATTCTACCTATTCCATATAACAAAACATAATATAACTCATCAAAACACAAATATGAACTTCAAAATCACAATTCTACCTATTCCATATAACAAAACATAATATAACTCATCAAAACACAAATATGAACTTCAAAACACAATTTCTATCTATTCTATTTACCAAAACATCAATCAATAACTCATCAAAACACAAATATGAACTTCAAAATCACAATTCTACCTATTCCATATAACAAAACATAATATAACTCATCAAAACACAAATATGAACTTCAAAACACAATTTCTATCTATTCCGTTTACCAAAACATCAATAACTCATCAAAACACAAATATGAACTTCAAAATCACAATTCTACCTATTCCATATAACAAAACATAATATAACTCATCAAAACACAAATATGAACTTCAAAATCACAATTCTACCTATTCCATCTACCAAAACATCAATAACTCATCAAAACACAAATATGAACTTCAAAACACAATTTCTATCTATTCCATATACCAAAACATCAATGAATAACTCATCAAAACACAAATATGAACTTCAAAATCACAATTCTACCTATTCCATATACGAAAACATCAATAACTCATCAAAACACAAATATGAACTTCAAAATCTCAATTCTACCTATTCCCATATACCAAAACATAATATAACTAATCAAAACACAAATATGAACTTCAAAATCTCTATTCTACCTATTCCATATAACAAAACATAATATAACTCATCAAAACACAAATATGAACTTCAAAATCACAATTCTACCTATTCCATATAACAAAACATAATATAACTAATCAAAACACAAATATGAACTTCAAAATCACAATTCTACCTATTCCATATACCAAAACATCAATGAATAACTCATCAAAACACAAATATGAACTTCAAAATCACAATTCTACCTATTCCATATAACAAAACATAATATAACTAATCAAAACACAAATATGAACTTCAAAATCACAATTCTACCTATTCCATATACCAAAACATCAATGAATAACTCATCAAAACACAAATATGAACTTCAAAATCACAATTCTACCTATTCCATTTACCAAAACATCAATAACTCATCAAAACACAAATATGAACTTCAAAATCACAATTCTACCTATTCCATATACCAAAACATCAATGAATAACTCATCAAAACACAAATATGAACTTCAAAATCACAATTCTACCTATTCCATATACCAAAATATCAATAACTCATCAAAACACAAATATGAACTTCAAAATCACAATTCTACCTATTCCATATAACAAAACATAATATAACTCATCAAAACACAAATATGAACTTCAAAATCACAATTCTACCTATTCCATATACCAAAACATCAATAACTCATCAAAACACAAATATGAACTTCAAAATCTCAATTCTACCTATTCCATATAACAAAACATAATATAACTCATCAAAACACAAATATGAACTTCAAAATCACAATTCTACCTATTCCATATACCAAAACATCAATAACTCATCAAAACACAAATATGAACTTCAAAATCTCAATTCTACCTATTCCATATAACAAAACATAATATAACTCATCAAAACACAAATATGAACTTCAAAATCACAATTCTACCTATTCCATATAACAAAACATAATATAACTCATCAAAACACAAATATGAACTTCAAAATCACAATTCTACCTATTCCATCTACCAAAACATCAATAACTCATCAAAACACAAATATGAACTTCAAAACACAATTTCTATCTATTCCATATACCAAAACATCAATGAATAACTCATCAAAACACAAATATGAACTTCAAAATCACAATTCTACCTATTCCATATACCAAAACATCAATGAATAACTCATCAAAACACAAATATGAACTTCAAAATCACAATTCTACCTATTCCATATACCAAAACATCAATAACTCATCAAAACACAAATATGAACTTCAAAACACAATTTCTATCTATTCTATTTACCAAAACATCAATGAATAACTCATCAAAACACAAATATGAACTTCAAAATCACAATTCTACCTATTCCATATACCAAAACATCAATGAATAACTCATCAAAACACAAATATGAACTTCAAAATCACAATTCTACCTATTCCATATACCAAAACATCAATAACTCATCAAAACACAAATATGAACTTCAAAACACAATTTCTATCTATTCATTTACCAAAACATCAATGAATAACTCATCAAAACACAAATATGAACTTCAAAATCACAATTCTACCTATTCCATATACCAAAACATCAATAACTCATCAAAACACAAATATGAACTTCAAAACACAATTTCTTTCTATTCCATTTACCAAAACATCAATAACTCATCAAAACACAAATATGAACTTCAAAATCTCAATTCTACCTATTCCATATAACAAAACATAATATAACTAATCAAAACACAAATATGAACTTCAAAATCACAATTCTACCTATTCCATATACCAAAACATCAATGAATAACTCATCAAAACACAAATATGAACTTCAAAATCACAATTCTACCTATTCCATATACCAAAACATCAATTAATAACTCATCAAAACACAAATATGAACTTCAAAATCTCAATTCTACCTATTCCCATATACCAAAACATAAATGAATAACTCATCAAAACACAAATATGAACTTCAAAATCACAATTCTACCTATTCCATATACCAAAACATCAATGAATAACTCATCAAAACACAAATATGAACTTCAAAAAACAAATTCTACGTATTCCATATACCAAAACATCAATGAATAACTCATCAAAACACAAATATGAACTTCAAAATCACAATTCTACCTATTCCATATACCAAAACATCAATAACTCATCAAAACACAAATATGAACTTCAAAACACAATTTCTATCTATTCCATTTACCAAAACATCAATAACTCATCAAAACACAAATATGAACTTCAAAATCACAATTCTACCTATTCCATATAACAAAACATAATATAACTCATCAAAACAGAAATATGAACTTCAAAATCACAATTCTACCTATTCCATATACCAAAACATCAATAACTCATCAAAACACAAATATGAACTTCAAAATCTCAATTCTACCTATTCCATATAACAAAACATAATATAACTCATCAAAACACAAATATGAACTTCAAAATCACAATTCTACCTATTCCATATAACAAAACATAATATAACTCATCAAAACACAAATATGAACTTCAAAACACAATTTCTATCTATTCTATTTACCAAAACATCAATGAATAACTCATCAAAACACAAATATGAACTTCAAAATCACAATTCTACCTATTCCATATACCAAAACATCAATAACTCATCAAAACACAAATATGAACTTCAAAACACAATTTCTATCTATTCCGTTTACCAAAACATCAATAACTCATCAAAACACAAATATGAACTTCAAAATCACAATTCTACCTATTCCATATAACAAAACATAATATAACTCATCAAAACACAAATATGAACTTCAAAACACAATTTCTATCTATTCCGTTTACCAAAACATCAATAACTCATCAAAACACAAATATGAACTTCAAAATCACAATTCTACCTATTCCATATAACAAAACATAATATAACTCATCAAAACACAAATATGAACTTCAAAATCACAATTCTACCTATTCCATATACCAAAACATCAATGAATAACTCATCAAAACACAAATATGAACTTCAAAATCACAATTCTACCTATTCCATATACCAAAACATCAATAACTCATCAAAACACAAATATGAACTTCAAAATCTCAATTCTACCTATTCCATATAACAAAACATAATATAACTCATCAAAACACAAATATGAACTTCAAAATCACAATTCTACCTATTCCATATAACAAAACATAATATAACTCATCAAAACACAAATATGAACTTCAAAATCACAATTCTACCTATTCCATCTACCAAAACATCAATAACTCATCAAAACACAAATATGAACTTCAAAACACAATTTCTATCTATTCCATATACCAAAACATCAATGAATAACTCATCAAAACACAAATATGAACTTCAAAATCACAATTCTACCTATTCCATATACCAAAACATCAATGAATAACTCATCAAAACACAAATATGAACTTCAAAATCACAATTCTACCTATTCCATATACCAAAACATCAATAACTCATCAAAACACAAATATGAACTTCAAAACACAATTTCTATCTATTCTATTTACCAAAACATCAATGAATAACTCATGAAAACACAAATATGAACTTCAAAATCACAATTCTACCTATTCCATATACCAAAACATCAATGAATAACTCATCAAAACACAAATATGAACTTCAAAATCACAATTCTACCTATTCCATATACCAAAACATCAATAACTCATCAAAACACAAATATGAACTTCAAAACACAATTTCTATCTATTCTATTTACCAAAACATCAATGAATAACTCATCAAAACACAAATATGAACTTCAAAATCACAATTCTACCTATTCCATATACCAAAACATCAATAACTCATCAAAACACAAATATGAACTTCAAAACACAATTTCTATCTATTCCATTTACCAAAACATCAATAACTCATCAAAACACAAATATGAACTTCAAAATCTCAATTCTACCTATTCCATATAACAAAACATAATATAACTAATCAAAACACAAATATGAACTTCAAAATCACAATTCTACCTATTCCATATACCAAAACATCAATGAATAACTCATCAAAACACAAATATGAACTTCAAAATCACAATTCTACCTATTCCATATACCAAAACATCAATTAATAACTCATCAAAACACAAATATGAACTTCAAAATCTCAATTCTACCTATTCCCATATACCAAAACATAAATGAATAACTCATCAAAACACAAATATGAACTTCAAAATCACAATTCTACCTATTCCATATACCAAAACATCAATGAATAACTCATCAAAACACAAATATGAACTTCAAAAAACAAATTCTACGTATTCCATATACCAAAACATCAATGAATAACTCATCAAAACACAAATATGAACTTCAAAATCACAATTCTACCTATTCCATATACCAAAACATCAATAACTCATCAAAACACAAATATGAACTTCAAAACACAATTTCTATCTATTCCATTTACCAAAACATCAATAACTCATCAAAACACAAATATGAACTTCAAAATCACAATTCTACCTATTCCATATAACAAAACATAATATAACTCATCAAAACAGAAATATGAACTTCAAAATCACAAATCTACCTATTCCATATACCAAAACATCAATAACTCATCAAAACACAAATATGAACTTCAAAATCTCAATTCTACCTATTCCATATAACAAAACATAATATAACTCATCAAAACACAAATATGAACTTCAAAATCACAATTCTACCTATTCCATATAACAAAACATAATATAACTCATCAAAACACAAATATGAACTTCAAAACACAATTTCTATCTATTCTATTTACCAAAACATCAATGAATAACTCATCAAAACACAAATATGAACTTCAAAATCACAATTCTACCTATTCCATATACCAAAACATCAATAACTCATCAAAACACAAATATGAACTTCAAAACACAATTTCTATCTATTCCGTTTACCAAAACATCAATAACTCATCAAAACACAAATATGAACTTCAAAATCACAATTCTACCTATTCCATATAACAAAACATAATATAACTCATCAAAACACAAATATGAACTTCAAAACACAATTTCTATCTATTCCGTTTACCAAAACATCAATAACTCATCAAAACACAAATATGAACTTCAAAATCACAATTCTACCTATTCCATATAACAAAACATAATATAACTCATCAAAACACAAATATGAACTTCAAAATCACAATTCTACCTATTCCATATACCAAAACATCAATGAATAACTCATCAAAACACAAATATGAACTTCAAAATCACAATTCTACCTATTCCATATACCAAAACATCAATGAATAACTCATCAAAACACAAATATGAACTTCAAAATCACAATTCTACCTATTCCATATACCAAAACATCAATGAATAACTCATCAAAACACAAATATGAACTTCAAAATCACAATTCTACCTATTCCATATACCAAAACATCAATAACTCATCAAAACACAAATATGAACTTCAAAACACAATTTCTATCTATTCTATTTACCAAAACATCAATGAATAACTCATCAAAACACAAATATGAACTTCAAAATCACAATTCTACCTATTCCATATACCCAAACATCAATGAATAACTCATCAAAACACAAATATGAACTTCAAAATCACAATTCTACCTATTCCATATACCAAAACATCAATAACTCATCAAAACACAAATATGAACTTCAAAACACAATTTCTATCTATTCTATTTACCAAAACATCAATGAATAACTCATCAAAACACAAATATGAACTTCAAAATCACAATTCTACCTATTCCATATACCAAAACATCAATAACTCATCAAAACACAAATATGAACTTCAAAACACAATTTCTATCTATTCCATTTACCAAAACATCAATAACTCATCAAAACACAAATATGAACTTCAAAATCTCAATTCTACCTATTCCATATAACAAAACATAATATAACTAATCAAAACACAAATATGAACTTCAAAATCACAATTCTACCTATTCCATATACCAAAACATCAATGAATAACTCATCAAAACACAAATATGAACTTCAAAATCACAATTCTACCTATTCCATATACCAAAACATCAATTAATAACTCATCAAAACACAAATATGAACTTCAAAATCACAATTCTACCTATTCCATATAACAAAACATAATATAACTAATCAAAACACAAATATGAACTTCAAAATCACAATTCTACCTATTCCATATACCAAAACATCAATGAATAACTCATCAAAACACAAATATGAACTTCAAAATCACAATTCTACCTATTCCATATACCAAAACATCAATAACTCATCAAAACACAAATATGAACTTCAAAATCACAATTCTACCTATTCCATATAACAAAACATAATATAACTCATCAAAACACAAATATGAACTTCAAAATCTCAATTCTACCTATTCCATATAACAAAACATAATATAACTAATCAAAACACAAATATGAACTTCAAAATCACAATTCTACCTATTCCATATACCAAAACATCAATGAATAACTCATCAAAACACAAATATGAACTTCAAAATCACAATTCTACCTATTCCATATACCAAAACATCAATAAATAACTCATCAAAACACAAATATGAACTTCAAAATCTCAATTCTACCTATTCCCATATACCAAAACATAAATGAATAACTCATCAAAACACAAATATGAACTTCAAAATCACAATTCTACCTATTCCATATACCAAAACATCAATGAATAACTCATCAAAACACAAATATGAACTTCAAAAAACAAATTCTACCTATTCCATATACCAAAACATCAATGAATAACTCATCAAAACACAAATATGAACTTCAAAATCACAATTCTACCTATTCCATATACCAAAACATCAATAACTCATCAAAACTCAAATATGAACTTCAAAATCTCAATTCTACCTATTCCCATATACCAAAACATAATATAACTAATCAAAACACAAATATGAACTTCAAAATCTCAATTCTACCTATTCCATATAACAAAACATAATATAACTCATCAAAACACAAATATGAACTTCAAAATCACAATTCTACCTATTCCATATAACAAAACATAATATAACTAATCAAAACACAAATATGAACTTCAAAATCACAATTCTACCTATTCCATCTACCAAAACATCAATGAATAACTCATCAAAACACAAATATGAACTTCAAAATCACAATTCTACCTATTCCATATACCAAAACATCAATTAATAACTCATCAAAACACAAATATGAACTTCAAAATCTCAATTCTACCTATTCCCATATACCAAAACATAAATGAATAACTCATCAAAACACAAATATGAACTTCAAAATCACAATTCTACCTATTCCATATACCAAAACATCAATGAATAACTCATCAAAACACAAATATGAACTTCAAAAAACAAATTCTACGTATTCCATATACCAAAACATCAATGAATAACTCATCAAAACACAAATATGAACGTCAAAATCACAATTCTACCTATTCCATATACCAAAACATCAAAAACTCATCAAAACACAAATATGAACTTCAAAACACAATTTCTATCTATTCCATTTACCAAAACATCAATAACTCATCAAAACACAAATATGAACTTCAAAATCACAATTCTACCTATTCCATATAACAAAACATAATATAACTCATCAAAACAGAAATATGAACTTCAAAATCACAATTCTACCTATTCCATATACCAAAACATCAATAACTCATCAAAACACAAATATGAACTTCAAAATCTCAATTCTACCTATTCCATATAACAAAACATAATATAACTCATCAAAACACAAATATGAACTTCAAAATCACAATTCTACCTATTCCATATAACAAAACATAATATAACTCATCAAAACACAAATATGAACTTCAAAACACAATTTCTATCTATTCTATTTACCAAAACATCAATGAATAACTCATCAAAACACAAATATGAACTTCAAAATCACAATTCTACCTATTCCATATACCAAAACATCAATAACTCATCAAAACACAAATATGAACTTCAAAACACAATTTCTATCTATTCCGTTTACCAAAACATCAATAACTCATCAAAACACAAATATGAACTTCAAAATCACAATTCTACCTATTCCATATAACAAAACATAATATAACTCATCAAAACACAAATATGAACTTCAAAACACAATTTCTATCTATTCCGTTTACCAAAACATCAATAACTCATCAAAACACAAAGATGAACTTCAAAATCACAATTCTACCTATTCCATATAACAAAACATAATATAACTCATCAAAACACAAATATGAACTTCAAAATCACAATTCTACCTATTCCATATAACAAAACATAATATAACTCATCAAAACACAAATATGAACTTCAAAATCACAATTCTACCTATTCCATATAACAAAACATAATATAACTAATCAAAACACAAATATGAACTTCAAAATCACAATTCTACCTATTCCATATAACAAAACATAATATAACTAATCAAAACACAAATATGAACTTCAAAAAACAAATTCTACGTATTCCATATACCAAAACATCAATGAATAACTCATCAAAACACAAATATGAACTTCAAAATCACAATTCTACCTATTCCATATACCAAAACATCAATAACTCATCAAAACACAAATATGAACTTCAAAACACAATTTCTATCTATTCCGTTTACCAAAACATCAATAACTCATCAAAACACAAATATGAACTTCAAAATCACAATTCTACCTATTCCATATAACAAAACATAATATAACTCATCAAAACACAAATATGAACTTCAAAATCACAATTCTACCTATTCCATATAACAAAACATAATATAACTAATCAAAACACAAATATGAACTTCAAAATCACAATTCTACCTATTCCATATAACAAAACATAATATAACTAATCAAAACACAAATATGAACTTCAAAAAACAAATTCTACGTATTCCATATACCAAAACATCAATGAATAACTCATCAAAACACAAATATGAACTTCAAAATCACAATTCTACCTATTCCATATACCAAAACATCAATAACTCATCAAAACACAAATATGAACTTCAAAACACAATTTCTATCTATTCTATTTACCAAAACATCAATAACTCATCAAAACACAAATATGAACTTCAAAATCACAATTCTACCTATTCCATATACCAAAACATCAATAACTCATCAAAACACAAATATGAACTTCAAAACACAATTTCTATCTATTCCGTTTACCAAAACATCAATAACTCATCAAAACACAAATATGAACTTCAAAATCACAATTCTACCTATTCCATATAACAAAACATAATATAACTCATCAAAACACAAATATGAACTTCAAAACACAATTTCTATCTATTCCGTTTACCAAAACATCAATAACTCATCAAAACACAAATATGAACTTCAAAATCACAATTCTACCTATTCCATATAACAAAACATAATATAACTAATCAAAACACAAATATGAACTTCAAAATCACAATTCTACCTATTCCATATAACAAAACATAATATAACTAATCAAAACACAAATATGAACTTCAAAAAACAAATTCTACGTATTCCATATACCAAAACATCAATGAATAACTCATCAAAACACAAATATGAACTTCAAAATCACAATTCTACCTATTCCATATAACAAAACATAATATAACTCATCAAAACACAAATATGAACTTCAAAACACAATTTCTATCTATTCTATTTACCAAAACATCAATGAATAACTCATCAAAACACAAATATGAACTTCAAAATCACAATTCTACCTATTCCATATACCAAAACATCAATAACTCATCAAAACACAAATATGAACTTCAAAACACAATTTCTATCTATTCCGTTTACCAAAACATCAATAACTCATCAAAACACAAATATGAACTTCAAAATCACAATTCTACCTATTCCATATAACAAAACATAATATAACTCATCAAAACACAAATATGAACTTCAAAACACAATTTCTATCTATTCCGTTTACCAAAACATCAATAACTCATCAAAACACAAATATGAACTTCAAAATCACAATTCTACCTATTCCATATAACAAAACATAATATAACTAATCAAAACACAAATATGAACTTCAAAATCACAATTCTACCTATTCCATATAACAAAACATAATATAACTAATCAAAACACAAATATGAACTTCAAAAAACAAATTCTACGTATTCCATATACCAAAACATCAATGAATAACTCATCAAAACACAAATATGAACTTCAAAATCACAATTCTACCTATTCCATATAACAAAACATAATATAACTCATCAAAACACAAATATGAACTTCAAAACACAATTTCTATCTATTCTATTTACCAAAACATCAATGAATAACTCATCAAAACACAAATATGAACTTCAAAATCACAATTCTACCTATTCCATATACCAAAACATCAATAACTCATCAAAACACAAATATGAACTTCAAAACACAATTTCTATCTATTCTATTTACCAAAACATCAATGAATAACTCATCAAAACACAAATATGAACTTCAAAATCACAATTCTACCTATTCCATATAACAAAACATAATATAACTCATCAAAACACAAATATGAACTTCAAAACACAATTTCTATCTATTCTATTTACCAAAACATCAATGAATAACTCATCAAAACACAAATATGAACTTCAAAATCACAATTCTACCTATTCCATATACCAAAACATCAATAACTCATCAAAACACAAATATGAACTTCAAAACACAATTTCTATCTATTCCGTTTACCAAAACATCAATAACTCATCAAAACACAAATATGAACTTCAAAATCACAATTCTACCTATTCCATATAACAAAACATAATATAACTCATCAAAACACAAATATGAACTTCAAAATCACAATTCTACCTATTCCATATAACAAAACATAATATAACTAATCAAAACACAAATATGAACTTCAAAATCACAATTCTACCTATTCCATATAACAAAACATAATATAACTAATCAAAACACAAATATGAACTTCAAAAAACAAATTCTACGTATTCCATATACCAAAACATCAATGAATAACTCATCAAAACACAAATATGAACTTCAAAATCACAATTCTACCTATTCCATATACCAAAACATCAATAACTCATCAAAACACAAATATGAACTTCAAAACACAATTTCTATCTATTCCATTTACCAAAACATCAATAACTCATCAAAACACAAATATGAACTTCAAAATCACAATTCTACCTATTCCATATAACAAAACATAATATAACTCATCAAAACAGAAATATGAACTTCAAAATCACAAATCTACCTATTCCATATACCAAAACATCAATAACTCATCAAAACACAAATATGAACTTCAAAATCTCAATTCTACCTATTCCATATAACAAAACATAATATAACTCATCAAAACACAAATATGAACTTCAAAATCACAATTCTACCTATTCCATATAACAAAACATAATATAACTCATCAAAACACAAATATGAACTTCAAAACACAATTTCTATCTATTCTATTTACCAAAACATCAATGAATAACTCATCAAAACACAAATATGAACTTCAAAATCACAATTCTACCTATTCCATATACCAAAACATCAATAACTCATCAAAACACAAATATGAACTTCAAAACACAATTTCTATCTATTCCGTTTACCAAAACATCAATAACTCATCAAAACACAAATATGAACTTCAAAATCACAATTCTACCTATTCCATATAACAAAACATAATATAACTCATCAAAACACAAATATGAACTTCAAAACACAATTTCTATCTATTCCGTTTACCAAAACATCAATAACTCATCAAAACACAAATATGAACTTCAAAATCACAATTCTACCTATTCCATATAACAAAACATAATATAACTCATCAAAACACAAATATGAACTTCAAAATCACAATTCTACCTATTCCATATACCAAAACATCAATGAATAACTCATCAAAACACAAATATGAACTTCAAAATCACAATTCTACCTATTCCATATACCAAAACATCAATGAATAACTCATCAAAACACAAATATGAACTTCAAAATCACAATTCTACCTATTCCATATACCAAAACATCAATAACTCATCAAAACACAAATATGAACTTCAAAACACAATTTCTATCTATTCTATTTACCAAAACATCAATGAATAACTCATCAAAACACAAATATGAACTTCAAAATCACAATTCTACCTATTCCATATACCCAAACATCAATGAATAACTCATCAAAACACAAATATGAACTTCAAAATCACAATTCTACCTATTCCATATACCAAAACATCAATAACTCATCAAAACACAAATATGAACTTCAAAACACAATTTCTATCTATTCTATTTACCAAAACATCAATGAATAACTCATCAAAACACAAATATGAACTTCAAAATCACAATTCTACCTATTCCATATACCAAAACATCAATAACTCATCAAAACACAAATATGAACTTCAAAACACAATTTCTATCTATTCCATTTACCAAAACATCAATAACTCATCAAAACACAAATATGAACTTCAAAATCTCAATTCTACCTATTCCATATAACAAAACATAATATAACTAATCAAAACACAAATATGAACTTCAAAATCACAATTCTACCTATTCCATATACCAAAACATCAATGAATAACTCATCAAAACACAAATATGAACTTCAAAATCACAATTCTACCTATTCCATATACCAAAACATCAATTAATAACTCATCAAAACACAAATATGAACTTCAAAATCTCAATTCTACCTATTCCCATATACCGAAACATAAATGAATAACTCATCAAAACACAAATATGAACTTCAAAATCACAATTCTACCTATTCCATATACCAAAACATCAATGAATAACTTATCAAAACACAAATATGAACTTCAAAATCACAATTCTACCTATTCCATATACCAAAATATCAATAACTCATCAAAACACAAATATGAACTTCAAAATCTCAATTCTACCTATTCCATATACCAAAACATCAATGAATAACTCATCAAAACACAAATATGAACTTCAAAACACAATTTCAATCTATTCCATTTACCAAAACATCAATAACTCATCAAAACACAAATATGAACTTCAAAATCACAATTCTACCTATTCCATATAACAAAACATAATATAACTCATCAAAACACAAATATGAACTTCAAAATCACAATTCTACCTATTCCATATAACAAAACATAATATAACTAATCAAAACACAAATATGAACTTCAAAATCACAATTCTACCTATTCCATATACCAAAACATCAATGAATAACTCATCAAAACACAAATATGAACTTCAAAATCACAATTCTACCTATTCCATATACCAAAACATCAATAACTCATCAAAACACAAATATGAACTTCAAAATCACAATTCTACCTATTCCATATAACAAAACATAATATAACTAATCAAAACACAAATATGAACTTCAAAATCACAATTCTACCTATTCCATATACCAAAACATCAATGAATAACTCATCAAAACACAAATATGAACTTCAAAATCACAATTCTACCTATTCCATATACCAAAACATCAATAACTCATCAAAACACAAATATGAACTTCAAAATCACAATTCTACCTATTCCATATAACAAAACATAATATAACTCATCAAAACACAAATATGAACTTCAAAATCTCAATTCTACCTATTCCATATAACAAAACATAATATAACTAATCAAAACACAAATATGAACTTCAAAATCACAATTCTACCTATTCCATATACCAAAACATCAATGAATAACTCATCAAAACACAAATATGAACTTCAAAATCACAATTCTACCTATTCCATATACCAAAACATCAATGAATAACTCATCAAAACACAAATATGAACTTCAAAAAACAAATTCTACCTATTCCATATACCAAAACATCAATGAATAACTCATCAAAACACAAATATGAACTTCAAAATCACAATTCTACCTATTCCATATACCAAAACATCAATAACTCATCAAAACACAAATATGAACTTCAAAATCTCAATTCTACCTATTCCCATATACCAAAACATAATATAACTAATCAAAACACAAATATGAACTTCAAAATCTCAATTCTACCTATTCCATATAACAAAACATAATATAACTCATCAAAACACAAATATGAACTTCAAAATCACAATTCTACCTATTCCATATAACAAAACATAATATAACTAATCAAAACACAAATATGAACTTCAAAATCACAATTCTACCTATTCCATCTACCAAAACATCAATGAATAACTCATCAAAACACAAATATGAACTTCAAAATCACAATTCTACCTATTCCATATACCAAAACATCAATTAATAACTCATCAAAACACAAATATGAACTTCAAAATCACAATTCTACCTATTCCATATACCAAAACATCAATGAATAACTCATCAAAACACAAATATGAACTTCAAAACACAATTTCTATCTATTCTATTTACCAAAACATCAATGAATAACTCATCAAAACACAAATATGAACTTCAAAATCACAATTCTACCTATTCCATATACCAAAACATCAATGAATAACTCATCAAAACACAAATATGAACTTCAAAATCACAATTCTACCTATTCCATATACCAAAACATCAATTAATAACTCATCAAAACACAAATATGAACTTCAAAATCTCAATTCTACCTATTCCCATATACCAAAACATAAATGAATAACTCATCAAAACACAAATATGAACTTCAAAATCACAATTCTACCTATTCCATATACCAAAACATCAATGAATAACTCATCAAAACACAAATATGAACTTCAAAAAACAAATTCTACGTATTCCATATACCAAAACATCAATGAATAACTCATCAAAACACAAATATGAACGTCAAAATCACAATTCTACCTATTCCATATACCAAAACATCAATAACTCATCAAAACACAAATATGAACTTCAAAACACAATTTCTATCTATTCCATTTACCAAAACATCAATAACTCATCAAAACACAAATATGAACTTCAAAATCACAATTCTACCTATTCCATATAACAAAACATAATATAACTCATCAAAACAGAAATATGAACTTCAAAATCACAATTCTACCTATTCCATATACCAAAACATCAATAACTCATCAAAACACAAATATGAACTTCAAAATCTCAATTCTACCTATTCCATATAACAAAACATAATATAACTCATCAAAACACAAATATGAACTTCAAAATCACAATTCTACCTATTCCATATAACAAAACATAATATAACTCATCAAAACACAAATATGAACTTCAAAACACAATTTCTATCTATTCTATTTACCAAAACATCAATGAATAACTCATCAAAACACAAATATGAACTTCAAAATCACAATTCTACCTATTCCATATACCAAAACATCAATAACTCATCAAAACACAAATATGAACTTCAAAACACAATTTCTATCTATTCCGTTTACCAAAACATCAATAACTCATCAAAACACAAATATGAACTTCAAAATCACAATTCTACCTATTCCATATAACAAAACATAATATAACTCATCAAAACACAAATATGAACTTCAAAACACAATTTCTATCTATTCCGTTTACCAAAACATCAATAACTCATCAAAACACAAATATGAACTTCAAAATCACAATTCTACCTATTCCATATAACAAAACATAATATAACTCATCAAAACACAAATATGAACTTCAAAATCACAATTCTACCTATTCCATCTACCAAAACATCAATAACTCATCAAAACACAAATATGAACTTCAAAACACAATTTCTATCTATTCCATATACCAAAACATCAATGAATAACTCATCAAAACACAAATATGAACTTCAAAATCACAATTCTACCTATTCCATATACCAAAACATCAATGAATAACTCATCAAAACACAAATATGAACTTCAAAATCACAATTCTACCTATTCCATATACCAAAACATCAATAACTCATCAAAACACAAATATGAACTTCAAAACACAATTTCTATCTATTCTATTTACCAAAACATCAATGAATAACTCATCAAAACACAAATATGAACTTCAAAATCACAATTCTACCTATTCCATATACCCAAACATCAATGAATAACTCATCAAAACACAAATATGAACTTCAAAATCACAATTCTACCTATTCCATATACCAAAACATCAATAACTCATCAAAACACAAATATGAACTTCAAAACACAATTTCTATCTATTCTATTTACCAAAACATCAATGAATAACTCATCAAAACACAAATATGAACTTCAAAATCACAATTCTACCTATTCCATATACCAAAACATCAATAACTCATCAAAACACAAATATGAACTTCAAAACACAATTTCTATCTATTCCATTTACCAAAACATCAATAACTCATCAAAACACAAATATGAACTTCAAAATCTCAATTCTACCTATTCCATATAACAAAACATAATATAACTAATCAAAACACAAATATGAACTTCAAAATCACAATTCTACCTATTCCATATACCAAAACATCAATGAATAACTCATCAAAACACAAATATGAACTTCAAAATCACAATTCTACCTATTCCATATACCAAAACATCAATTAATAACTCATCAAAACACAAATATGAACTTCAAAATCTCAATTCTACCTATTCCCATATACCAAAACATAAATGAATAACTCATCAAAACACAAATATGAACTTCAAAATCACAATTCTACCTATTCCATATACCAAAACATCAATGAATAACTCATCAAAACACAAATATGAACTTCAAAATCACAATTCTACCTATTCCATATACCAAAATATCAATAACTCATCAAAACACAAATATGAACTTCAAAATCTCAATTCTACCTATTCCATATACCAAAACATCAATGAATAACTCATCAAAACACAAATATGAACTTCAAAACACAATTTCTATCTATTCCATTTACCAAAACATCAATAACTCATCAAAACACAAATATGAACTTCAAAATCACAATTCTACCTATTCCATATAACAAAACATAATATAACTCATCAAAACACAAATATGAACTTCAAAATCACAATTCTACCTATTCCATATAACAAAACATAATATAACTAATCAAAACACAAATATGAACTTCAAAATCACAATTCTACCTATTCCATATACCAAAACATCAATGAATAACTCATCAAAACACAAATATGAACTTCAAAATCACAATTCTACCTATTCCATATACCAAAACATCAATAACTCATCAAAACACAAATATGAACTTCAAAATCACAATTCTACCTATTCCATATACCAAAACATCAATAACTCATCAAAACACAAATATGAACTTCAAAACACAATTTCTATCTATTCCATTTACCAAAACATCAATGAATAACTCATCAAAACACAAATATGAACTTCAAAACACAATTTCTATCTATTCCATTTACCAAAACATCAATAACTCATCAAAACACAAATATGAACTTCAAAATCACAATTCTACCTATTCCATATAACAAAACATAATATAACTCATCAAAACACAAATATGAACTTCAAAATCACAATTCTACCTATTCCATATAACAAAACATAATATAACTAATCAAAACACAAATATGAACTTCAAAATCACAATTCTACCTATTCCATATACCAAAACATCAATGAATAACTCATCAAAACACAAATATGAACTTCAAAATCACAATTCTACCTATTCCATATACCAAAACATCAATAACTCATCAAAACACAAATATGAACTTCAAAATCACAATTCTACCTATTCCATATAACAAAACATAATATAACTAATCAAAACACAAATATGAACTTCAAAATCACAATTCTACCTATTCCATATACCAAAACATCAATGAATAACTCATCAAAACACAAATATGAACTTCAAAATCACAATTCTACCTATTCCATATACCAAAACATCAATAACTCATCAAAACACAAATATGAACTTCAAAATCACAATTCTACCTATTCCATATAACAAAACATAATATAACTCATCAAAACACAAATATGAACTTCAAAATCTCAATTCTACCTATTCCATATAACAAAACATAATATAACTAATCAAAACACAAATATGAACTTCAAAATCACAATTCTACCTATTCCATATACCAAAACATCAATGAATAACTCATCAAAACACAAATATGAACTTCAAAATCACAATTCTACCTATTCCATATACCAAAACATCAATGAATAACTCATCAAAACACAAATATGAACTTCAAAAAACAAATTCTACCTATTCCATATACCAAAACATCAATGAATAACTCATCAAAACACAAATATGAACTTCAAAATCACAATTCTACCTATTCCATATACCAAAACATCAATAACTCATCAAAACACAAATATGAACTTCAAAATCTCAATTCTACCTATTCCCATATACCAAAACATAATATAACTAATCAAAACACAAATATGAACTTCAAAATCTCAATTCTACCTATTCCATATAACAAAACATAATATAACTCATCAAAACACAAATATGAACTTCAAAATCACAATTCTACCTATTCCATATAACAAAACATAATATAACTAATCAAAACACAAATATGAACTTCAAAATCACAATTCTACCTATTCCATCTACCAAAACATCAATGAATAACTCATCAAAACACAAATATGAACTTCAAAATCACAATTCTACCTATTCCATATACCAAAACATCAATTAATAACTCATCAAAACACAAATATGAACTTCAAAATCACAATTCTACCTATTCCATATACCAAAACATCAATGAATAACTCATCAAAACACAAATATGAACTTCAAAACACAATTTCTATCTATTCTATTTACCAAAACATCAATGAATAACTCATCAAAACACAAATATGAACTTCAAAATCACAATTCTACCTATTCCATATACCAAAACATCAATGAATAACTCATCAAAACACAAATATGAACTTCAAAATCACAATTCTACCTATTCCATATACCAAAACATCAATTAATAACTCATCAAAACACAAATATGAACTTCAAAATCTCAATTCTACCTATTCCCATATACCAAAACATAAATGAATAACTCATCAAAACACAAATATGAACTTCAAAATCACAATTCTACCTATTCCATATACCAAAACATCAATGAATAACTCATCAAAACACAAATATGAACTTCAAAAAACAAATTCTACGTATTCCATATACCAAAACATCAATGAATAACTCATCAAAACACAAATATGAACGTCAAAATCACAATTCTACCTATTCCATATACCAAAACATCAATAACTCATCAAAACACAAATATGAACTTCAAAACACAATTTCTATCTATTCCATTTACCAAAACATCAATAACTCATCAAAACACAAATATGAACTTCAAAATCACAATTCTACCTATTCCATATAACAAAACATAATATAACTCATCAAAACAGAAATATGAACTTCAAAATCACAATTCTACCTATTCCATATACCAAAACATCAATAACTCATCAAAACACAAATATGAACTTCAAAATCTCAATTCTACCTATTCCATATAACAAAACATAATATAACTCATCAAAACACAAATATGAACTTCAAAATCACAATTCTACCTATTCCATATAACAAAACATAATATAACTCATCAAAACACAAATATGAACTTCAAAACACAATTTCTATCTATTCTATTTACCAAAACATCAATGAATAACTCATCAAAACACAAATATGAACTTCAAAATCACAATTCTACCTATTCCATATACCAAAACATCAATAACTCATCAAAACACAAATATGAACTTCAAAACACAATTTCTATCTATTCCGTTTACCAAAACATCAATAACTCATCAAAACACAAATATGAACTTCAAAATCACAATTCTACCTATTCCATATAACAAAACATAATATAACTCATCAAAACACAAATATGAACTTCAAAACACAATTTCTATCTATTCCGTTTACCAAAACATCAATAACTCATCAAAACACAAATATGAACTTCAAAATCACAATTCTACCTATTCCATATAACAAAACATAATATAACTCATCAAAACACAAATATGAACTTCAAAATCACAATTCTACCTATTCCATCTACCAAAACATCAATTAATAACTCATCAAAACACAAATATGAACTTCAAAATCTCAATTCTACCTATTCCCATATACCAAAACATAAATGAATAACTCATCAAAACACAAATATGAACTTCAAAATCACAATTCTACCTATTCCATATACCAAAACATCAATGAATAACTCATCAAAACACAAATATGAACTTCAAAATCACAATTCTACCTATTCCATATACCAAAATATCAATAACTCATCAAAACACAAATATGAACTTCAAAATCTCAATTCTACCTATTCCATATACCAAAACATCAATGAATAACTCATCAAAACACAAATATGAACTTCAAAACACAATTTCTATCTATTCCATTTACCAAAACATCAATAACTCATCAAAACACAAATATGAACTTCAAAATCACAATTCTACCTATTCCATATAACAAAACATAATATAACTCATCAAAACACAAATATGAACTTCAAAATCACAATTCTACCTATTCCATATAACAAAACATAATATAACTAATCAAAACACAAATATGAACTTCAAAATCACAATTCTACCTATTCCATATACCAAAACATCAATGAATAACTCATCAAAACACAAATATGAACTTCAAAATCACAATTCTACCTATTCCATATACCAAAACATCAATAACTCATCAAAACACAAATATGAACTTCAAAATCACAATTCTACCTATTCCATATAACAAAACATAATATAACTAATCAAAACACAAATATGAACTTCAAAATCACAATTCTACCTATTCCATATACCAAAACATCAATGAATAACTCATCAAAACACAAATATGAACTTCAAAATCACAATTCTACCTATTCCATATACCAAAACATCAATAACTCATCAAAACACAAATATGAACTTCAAAATCACAATTCTACCTATTCCATATAACAAAACATAATATAACTCATCAAAACACAAATATGAACTTCAAAATCTCAATTCTACCTATTCCATATAACAAAACATAATATAACTAATCAAAACACAAATATGAACTTCAAAATCACAATTCTACCTATTCCATATACCAAAACATCAATGAATAACTCATCAAAACACAAATATGAACTTCAAAATCACAATTCTACCTATTCCATATACCAAAACATCAATTAATAACTCATCAAAACACAAATATGAACTTCAAAATCTCAATTCTACCTATTCCCATATACCAAAACATAAATGAATAACTCATCAAAACACAAATATGAACTTCAAAATCACAATTCTACCTATTCCATATACCAAAACATCAATGAATAACTCATCAAAACACAAATATGAACTTCAAAATCACAATTCTACCTATTCCATATACCAAAACATCAATGAATAACTCATCAAAACACAAATATGAACTTCAAAATCACAATTCTACCTATTCCATATACCAAAACATCAATAACTCATCAAAACACAAATATGAACTTCAAAACACAATTTCTATCTATTCTATTTACCAAAACATCAATGAATAACTCATCAAAACACAAATATGAACTTCAAAATCACAATTCTACCTATTCCATATACCAAAACATCAATAACTCATCAAAACACAAATATGAACTTCAAAACACAATTTCTATCTATTCCATTTACCAAAACATCAATAACTCATCAAAACACAAATATGAACTTCAAAATCTCAATTCTACCTATTCCATATACCAAAACATCAATGAATAACTCATCAAAACACAAATATGAACTTCAAAATCACAATTCTACCTATTCCATATAACAAAACATAATATAACTAATCAAAACACAAATATGAACTTCAAAATCACAATTCTACCTATTCCATATACCAAAACATCAATGAATAACTCATCAAAACACAAATATGAACTTCAAAATCACAATTCTACCTATTCCATATACCAAAACATCAATAACTCATCAAAACACAAATATGAACTTCAAAATCACAATTCTACCTATTCCATATAACAAAACATAATATAACTAATCAAAACACAAATATGAACTTCAAAATCACAATTCTACCTATTCCATATACCAAAACATCAATGAATAACTCATCAAAACACAAATATGAACTTCAAAATCACAATTCTACCTATTCCATATACCAAAATATCAATAACTCATCAAAACACAAATATGAACTTCAAAATCACAATTCTACCTATTCCATATAACAAAACATAATATAACTCATCAAAACACAAATATGAACTTCAAAATCACAATTCTACCTATTCCATATACCAAAACATCAATAACTCATCAAAACACAAATATGAACTTCAAAATCTCAATTCTACCTATTCCATATAACAAAACATAATATAACTCATCAAAACACAAATATGAACTTCAAAATCACAATTCTACCTATTCCATATACCAAAACATCAATAACTCATCAAAACACAAATATGAACTTCAAAATCTCAATTCTACCTATTCCATATAACAAAACATAATATAACTCATCAAAACACAAATATGAACTTCAAAATCACAATTCTACCTATTCCATATAACAAAACATAATATAACTCATCAAAACACAAATATGAACTTCAAAATCACAATTCTACCTATTCCATCTACCAAAACATCAATAACTCATCAAAACACAAATATGAACTTCAAAACACAATTTCTATCTATTCCATATACCAAAACATCAATGAATAACTCATCAAAACACAAATATGAACTTCAAAATCACAATTCTACCTATTCCATATACCAAAACATCAATGAATAACTCATCAAAACACAAATATGAACTTCAAAATCACAATTCTACCTATTCCATATACCAAAACATCAATAACTCATCAAAACACAAATATGAACTTCAAAACACAATTTCTATCTATTCTATTTACCAAAACATCAATGAATAACTCATCAAAACACAAATATGAACTTCAAAATCACAATTCTACCTATTCCATATACCAAAACATCAATGAATAACTCATCAAAACACAAATATGAACTTCAAAATCACAATTCTACCTATTCCATATACCAAAACATCAATAACTCATCAAAACACAAATATGAACTTCAAAACACAATTTCTATCTATTCCATTTACCAAAACATCAATAACTCATCAAAACACAAATATGAACTTCAAAATCACAATTCTACCTATTCCATATAACAAAACATAATATAACTCATCAAAACAGAAATATGAACTTCAAAATCACAATTCTACCTATTCCATATACCAAAACATCAATAACTCATCAAAACACAAATATGAACTTCAAAATCTCAATTCTACCTATTCCATATAACAAAACATAATATAACTCATCAAAACACAAATATGAACTTCAAAATCACAATTCTACCTATTCCATATAACAAAACATAATATAACTCATCAAAACACAAATATGAACTTCAAAACACAATTTCTATCTATTCTATTTACCAAAACATCAATGAATAACTCATCAAAACACAAATATGAACTTCAAAATCACAATTCTACCTATTCCATATACCAAAACATCAATAACTAATCAAAACACAAATATGAACTTCAAAACACAATTTCTATCTATTCCGTTTACCAAAACATCAATAACTCATCAAAACACAAATATGAACTTCAAAATCACAATTCTACCTATTCCATATAACAAAACATAATATAACTCATCAAAACACAAATATGAACTTCAAAATCACAATTCTACCTATTCCATATACCAAAACATCAATAACTCATCAAAACACAAATATGAACTTCAAAACACAATTTCTATCTATTCCATTTACCAAAACATCAATAACTCATCAAAACACAAATATGAACTTCAAAATCACAATTCTACCTATTCCATATAACAAAACATAATATAACTCATCAAAACAGAAATATGAACTTCAAAATCACAATTCTACCTATTCCATATACCAAAACATCAATAACTCATCAAAACACAAATATGAACTTCAAAATCTCAATTCTACCTATTCCATATAACAAAACATAATATAACTCATCAAAACACAAATATGAACTTCAAAATCACAATTCTACCTATTCCATATAACAAAACATAATATAACTCATCAAAACACAAATATGAACTTCAAAACACAATTTCTATCTATTCTATTTACCAAAACATCAATGAATAACTCATCAAAACACAAATATGAACTTCAAAATCACAATTCTACCTATTCCATATACCAAAACATCAATAACTAATCAAAACACAAATATGAACTTCAAAACACAATTTCTATCTATTCCGTTTACCAAAACATCAATAACTCATCAAAACACAAATATGAACTTCAAAATCACAATTCTACCTATTCCATATAACAAAACATAATATAACTCATCAAAACACAAATATGAACTTCAAAATCACAATTCTACCTATTCCATATACCAAAACATCAATAACTCATCAAAACACAAATATGAACTTCAAAATCTCAATTCTACCTATTCCATATAACAAAACATAATATAACTCATCAAAACACAAATATGAACTTCAAAATCACAATTCTACCTATTCCATATAACAAAACATAATATAACTCATCAAAACACAAATATGAACTTCAAAATCACAATTCTACCTATTCCATCTACCAAAACATCAATAACTCATCAAAACACAAATATGAACTTCAAAACACAATTTCTATCTATTCCATATACCAAAACATCAATTAATAACTCATCAAAACACAAATATGAACTTCAAAATCTCAATTCTACCTATTCCCATATACCAAAACATAAATGAATAACTCATCAAAACACAAATATGAACTTCAAAATCACAATTCTACCTATTCCATATACCAAAACATCAATGAATAACTCATCAAAACACAAATATGAACTTCAAAAAACAAATTCTACCTATTCCATATACCAAAACATCAATGAATAACTCATCAAAACACAAATATGAACTTCAAAATCACAATTCTACCTATTCCATATACCAAAACATCAATAACTCATCAAAACACAAATATGAACTTCAAAATCTCAATTCTACCTATTCCCATATACCAAAACATAATATAACTCATCAAAACACAAATATGAACTTCAAAATCACAATTCTACCTATTCCATATAACAAAACATAATATAACTAATCAAAACACAAATATGAACTTCAAAATCACAATTCTACCTATTCCATCTACCAAAACATCAATAACTCATCAAAACACAAATATGAACTTCAAAACACAATTTCTATCTATTCCATATACCAAAACATCAATGAATAACTCATCAAAACACAAATATGAACTTCAAAATCACAATTCTACCTATTCCATATACCAAAACATCAATGAATAACTCATCAAAACACAAATATGAACTTCAAAATCACAATTCTACCTATTCCATATACCAAAACATCAATAACTCATCAAAACACAAATATGAACTTCAAAACACAATTTCTATCTATTCTATTTACCAAAACATCAATGAATAACTCATCAAAACACAAATATGAACTTCAAAATCACAATTCTACCTATTCCATATACCCAAACATCAATGAATAACTCATCAAAACACAAATATGAACTTCAAAATCACAATTCTACCTATTCCATATACCAAAACATCAATAACTCATCAAAACACAAATATGAACTTCAAAACACAATTTCTATCTATTCTATTTACCAAAACATCAATGAATAACTCATCAAAACACAAATATGAACTTCAAAATCACAATTCTACCTATTCCATATACCAAAACATCAATAACTCATCAAAACACAAATATGAACTTCAAAACACAATTTCTATCTATTCCATTTACCAAAACATCAATAACTCATCAAAACACAAATATGAACTTCAAAATCTCAATTCTACCTATTCCATATAACAAAACATAATATAACTAATCAAAACACAAATATGAACTTCAAAATCACAATTCTACCTATTCCATATACCAAAACATCAATGAATAACTCATCAAAACACAAATATGAACTTCAAAATCACAATTCTACCTATTCCATATACCAAAACATCAATTAATAACTCATCAAAACACAAATATGAACTTCAAAATCTCAATTCTACCTATTCCCATATACCAAAACATAAATGAATAACTCATCAAAACACAAATATGAACTTCAAAATCACAATTCTACCTATTCCATATACCAAAACATCAATGAATAACTCATCAAAACACAAATATGAACTTCAAAATCACAATTCTACCTATTCCATATACCAAAATATCAATAACTCATCAAAACACAAATATGAACTTCAAAATCTCAATTCTACCTATTCCATATACCAAAACATCAATGAATAACTCATCAAAACACAAATATGAACTTCAAAACACAATTTCTATCTATTCCATTTACCAAAACATCAATAACTCATCAAAACACAAATATGAACTTCAAAATCACAATTCTACCTATTCCATATAACAAAACATAATATAACTCATCAAAACACAAATATGAACTTCAAAATCACAATTCTACCTATTCCATATAACAAAACATAATATAACTCATCAAAACACAAATATGAACTTCAAAACACAATTTCTATCTATTCTATTTACCAAAACATCAATGAATAACTCATCAAAACACAAATATGAACTTCAAAATCACAATTCTACCTATTCCATATACCAAAACATCAATAACTAATCAAAACACAAATATGAACTTCAAAACACAATTTCTATCTATTCCGTTTACCAAAACATCAATAACTCATCAAAACACAAATATGAACTTCAAAATCACAATTCTACCTATTCCATATAACAAAACATAATATAACTCATCAAAACACAAATATGAACTTCAAAATCACAATTCTACCTATTCCATATACCAAAACATCAATAACTCATCAAAACACAAATATGAACTTCAAAATCTCAATTCTACCTATTCCATATAACAAAACATAATATAACTCATCAAAACACAAATATGAACTTCAAAATCACAATTCTACCTATTCCATATAACAAAACATAATATAACTCATCAAAACACAAATATGAACTTCAAAATCACAAATCTACCTATTCCATCTACCAAAACATCAATAACTCATCAATACACAAATATGAACTTCAAAACACAATTTCTATCTATTCCATATACCAAAACATCAATTAATAACTCATCAAAACACAAATATGAACTTCAAAATCTCAATTCTACCTATTCCCATATACCAAAACATAAATGAATAACTCATCAAAACACAAATATGAACTTCAAAATCACAATTCTACCTATTCCATATACCAAAACATCAATGAATAACTCATCAAAACACAAATATGAACTTCAAAATCACAATTCTACCTATTCCATATACCAAAACATCAATAACTCATCAAAACACAAATATGAACTTCAAAATCACAATTCTACCTATTCCATATAACAAAACATAATATAACTAATCAAAACACAAATATGAACTTCAAAATCACAATTCTACCTATTCCATATACCAAAACATCAATGAATAACTCATCAAAACACAAATATGAACTTCAAAATCACAATTCTACCTATTCCATATACCAAAATATCAATAACTCATCAAAACACAAATATGAACTTCAAAATCACAATTCTACCTATTCCATATAACAAAACATAATATAACTCATCAAAACACAAATATGAACTTCAAAATCACAATTCTACCTATTCCATATACCAAAACATCAATAACTCATCAAAACACAAATATGAACTTCAAAATCTCAATTCTACCTATTCCATATAACAAAACATAATATAACTCATCAAAACACAAATATGAACTTCAAAATCACAATTCTACCTATTCCATATACCAAAACATCAATAACTCATCAAAACACAAATATGAACTTCAAAATCTCAATTCTACCTATTCCATATAACAAAACATAATATAACTCATCAAAACACAAATATGAACTTCAAAATCACAATTCTACCTATTCCATATAACAAAACATAATATAACTCATCAAAACACAAATATGAACTTCAAAATCACAATTCTACCTATTCCATCTACCAAAACATCAATAACTCATCAAAACACAAATATGAACTTCAAAACACAATTTCTATCTATTCCATATACCAAAACATCAATGAATAACTCATCAAAACACAAATATGAACTTCAAAATCACAATTCTACCTATTCCATATACCAAAACATCAATGAATAACTCATCAAAACACAAATATGAACTTCAAAATCACAATTCTACCTATTCCATATACCAAAACATCAATAACTCATCAAAACACAAATATGAACTTCAAAACACAATTTCTATCTATTCTATTTACCAAAACATCAATGAATAACTCATCAAAACACAAATATGAACTTCAAAATCACAATTCTACCTATTCCATATACCAAAACATCAATGAATAACTCATCAAAACACAAATATGAACTTCAAAATCACAATTCTACCTATTCCATATACCAAAACATCAATAACTCATCAAAACACAAATATGAACTTCAAAACACAATTTCTATCTATTCCATTTACCAAAACATCAATAACTCATCAAAACACAAATATGAACTTCAAAATCACAATTCTACCTATTCCATATAACAAAACATAATATAACTCATCAAAACAGAAATATGAACTTCAAAATCACAATTCTACCTATTCCATATACCAAAACATAATATAACTCATCAAAACACAAATATGAACTTCAAAACACAATTTCTATCTATTCTATTTACCAAAACATCAATGAATAACTCATCAAAACACAAATATGAACTTCAAAATCACAATTCTACCTATTCCATCTACCAAAACATCAATAACTCATCAAAACACAAATATGAACTTCAAAACACAATTTCTATCTATTCCATATACCAAAACATCAATGAATAACTCATCAAAACACAAATATGAACTTCAAAATCACAATTCTACCTATTCCATATACCAAAACATCAATGAATAACTCATCAAAACACAAATATGAACTTCAAAATCACAATTCTACCTATTCCATATACCAAAACATCAATAACTCATCAAAACACAAATATGAACTTCAAAACACAATTTCTATCTATTCTATTTACCAAAACATCAATGAATAACTCATCAAAACACAAATATGAACTTCAAAATCACAATTCTACCTATTCCATATACCAAAACATCAATAACTCATCAAAACACAAATATGAACTTCAAAATCACAATTCTACCTATTCCATATACCAAAACATCAATAACTCATCAAAACACAAATATGAACTTCAAAACACAATTTCTATCTATTCCATTTACCAAAACATCAATAACTCATCAAAACACAAATATGAACTTCAAAATCACAATTCTACCTATTCCATATAACAAAACATAATATAACTCATCAAAACAGAAATATGAACTTCAAAATCACAATTCTACCTATTCCATATACCAAAACATAATATAACTCATCAAAACACAAATATGAACTTCAAAACACAATTTCTATCTATTCTATTTACCAAAACATCAATGAATAACTCATCAAAACACAAATATGAACTTCAAAATCACAATTCTACCTATTCCATATACCAAAACATCAATGAATAACTCATCAAAACACAAATATGAACTTCAAAATCACAATTCTACCTATTCCATATACCAAAACATCAATAACTCATCAAAACACAAATATGAACTTCAAAACACAATTTCTATCTATTCTATTTACCAAAACATCAATGAATAACTCATCAAAACACAAATATGAACTTCAAAATCACAATTCTACCTATTCCATATACCAAAACATCAATGAATAACTCATCAAAACACAAATATGAACTTCAAAATCACAATTCTACCTATTCCATATACCAAAACATCAATAACTCATCAAAACACAAATATGAACTTCAAAACACAATTTCTATCTATTCTATTTACCAAAACATCAATGAATAACTCATCAAAACACAAATATGAACTTCAAAATCACAATTCTACCTATTCCATATACCAAAACATCAATGAATAACTCATCAAAACACAAATATGAACTTCAAAATCACAATTCTACCTATTCCATATACCAAAACATCAATGAATAACTCATCAAAACACAAATATGAACTTCAAAATCACAATTCTACCTATTCCATATAACAAAACATAATATAACTCATCAAAACACAAATATGAACTTCAAAATCACAATTCTACCTATTCCATATAACAAAACATAATATAACTCATCAAAACACAAATATGAACTTCAAAATCACAATTCTACCTATTCCATCTACCAAAACATCAATAACTCATCAAAACACAAATATGAACTTCAAAACACAATTTCTATCTATTCCATATACCAAAACATCAATGAATAACTCATCAAAACACAAATATGAACTTCAAAATCACAATTCTACCTATTCCATATACCAAAACATCAATGAATAACTCATCAAAACACAAATATGAACTTCAAAATCACAATTCTACCTATTCCATATACCAAAACATCAATAACTCATCAAAACACAAATATGAACTTCAAAACACAATTTCTATCTATTCCATTTACCAAAACATCAATAACTCATCAAAACACAAATATGAACTTCAAAATCACAATTCTACCTATTCCATATAACAAAACATAATATAACTCATCAAAACAGAAATATGAACTTCAAAATCACAATTCTACCTATTCCATATACCAAAACATCAATAACTCATCAAAACACAAATATGAACTTCAAAATCTCAATTCTACCTATTCCATATAACAAAACATAATATAACTCATCAAAACACAAATATGAACTTCAAAATCACAATTCTACCTATTCCATATAACAAAACATAATATAACTCATCAAAACACAAATATGAACTTCAAAACACAATTTCTATCTATTCTATTTACCAAAACATCAATGAATAACTCATCAAAACACAAATATGAACTTCAAAATCACAATTCTACCTATTCCATATACCAAAACATCAATGAATAACTCATCAAAACACAAATATGAACTTCAAAATCACAATTCTACCTATTCCATATACCAAAACATCAATAACTCATCAAAACACAAATATGAACTTCAAAACACAATTTCTATCTATTCCATTTACCAAAACATCAATAACTCATCAAAACACAAATATGAACTTCAAAATCACAATTCTACCTATTCCATATAACAAAACATAATATAACTCATCAAAACAGAAATATGAACTTCAAAATCACAATTCTACCTATTCCATATACCAAAACATCAATAACTCATCAAAACACAAATATGAACTTCAAAACACAATTTCTATCTATTCCATTTACCAAAACATCAATAACTCATCAAAACACAAATATGAACTTCAAAATCACAATTCTACCTATTCCATATAACAAAACATAATATAACTCATCAAAACAGAAATATGAACTTCAAAATCACAATTCTACCTATTCCATATACCAAAACATCAATAACTCATCAAAACACAAATATGAACTTCAAAATCTCAATTCTACCTATTCCATATAACAAAACATAATATAACTCATCAAAACACAAATATGAACTTCAAAATCACAATTCTACCTATTCCATCTACCAAAACATCAATAACTCATCAAAACACAAATATGAACTTCAAAACACAATTTCTATCTATTCCATATACCAAAACATCAATGAATAACTCATCAAAACACAAATATGAACTTCAAAATCACAATTCTACCTATTCCATATACCAAAACATCAATGAATAACTCATCAAAACACAAATATGAACTTCAAAATCACAATTCTACCTATTCCATATACCAAAACATCAATAACTCATCAAAACACAAATATGAACTTCAAAACACAATTTCTATCTATTCTATTTACCAAAACATCAATGAATAACTCATCAAAACACAAATATGAACTTCAAAATCACAATTCTACCTATTCCATATACCAAAACATCAATGAATAACTCATCAAAACACAAATATGAACTTCAAAATCACAATTCTACCTATTCCATATACCAAAACATCAATAACTCATCAAAACACAAATATGAACTTCAAAACACAATTTCTATCTATTCCATTTACCAAAACATCAATAACTCATCAAAACACAAATATGAACTTCAAAATCACAATTCTACCTATTCCATATAACAAAACATAATATAACTCATCAAAACAGAAATATGAACTTCAAAATCACAATTCTACCTATTCCATATACCAAAACATCAATAACTCATCAAAACACAAATATGAACTTCAAAATCTCAATTCTACCTATTCCATATAACAAAACATAATATAACTCATCAAAACACAAATATGAACTTCAAAATCACAATTCTACCTATTCCATATAACAAAACATAATATAACTCATCAAAACACAAATATGAACTTCAAAACACAATTTCTATCTATTCTATTTACCAAAACATCAATGAATAACTCATCAAAACACAAATATGAACTTCAAAATCACAATTCTACCTATTCCATATACCAAAACATCAATAACTAATCAAAACACAAATATGAACTTCAAAACACAATTTCTATCTATTCCGTTTACCAAAACATCAATAACTCATCAAAACACAAATATGAACTTCAAAATCACAATTCTACCTATTCCATATAACAAAACATAATATAACTCATCAAAACACAAATATGAACTTCAAAATCACAATTCTACCTATTCCATATACCAAAACATCAATAACTCATCAAAACACAAATATGAACTTCAAAATCTCAATTCTACCTATTCCATATAACAAAACATAATATAACTCATCAAAACACAAATATGAACTTCAAAATCACAATTCTACCTATTCCATATAACAAAACATAATATAACTCATCAAAACACAAATATGAACTTCAAAATCACAATTCTACCTATTCCATCTACCAAAACATCAATAACTCATCAAAACACAAATATGAACTTCAAAACACAATTTCTATCTATTCCATATACCAAAACATCAATTAATAACTCATCAAAACACAAATATGAACTTCAAAATCTCAATTCTACCTATTCCCATATACCAAAACATAAATGAATAACTCATCAAAACACAAATATGAACTTCAAAATCACAATTCTACCTATTCCATATACCAAAACATCAATGAATAACTCATCAAAACACAAATATGAACTTCAAAAAACAAATTCTACCTATTCCATATACCAAAACATCAATGAATAACTCATCAAAACACAAATATGAACTTCAAAATCACAATTCTACCTATTCCATATACCAAAACATCAATAACTCATCAAAACACAAATATGAACTTCAAAATCTCAATTCTACCTATTCCCATATACCAAAACATAATATAACTAATCAAAACACAAATATGAACTTCAAAATCTCAATTCTACCTATTCCATATAACAAAACATAATATAACTCATCAAAACACAAATATGAACTTCAAAATCACAATTCTACCTATTCCATATAACAAAACATAATATAACTAATCAAAACACAAATATGAACTTCAAAATCACAATTCTACCTATTCCATCTACCAAAACATCAATAACTCATCAAAACACAAATATGAACTTCAAAACACAATTTCTATCTATTCCATATACCAAAACATCAATGAATAACTCATCAAAACACAAATATGAACTTCAAAATCACAATTCTACCTATTCCATATACCAAAACATCAATGAATAACTCATCAAAACACAAATATGAACTTCAAAATCACAATTCTACCTATTCCATATACCAAAACATCAATAACTCATCAAAACACAAATATGAACTTCAAAACACAATTTCTATCTATTCTATTTACCAAAACATCAATGAATAACTCATCAAAACACAAATATGAACTTCAAAATCACAATTCTACCTATTCCATATACCCAAACATCAATGAATAACTCATCAAAACACAAATATGAACTTCAAAATCACAATTCTACCTATTCCATATACCAAAACATCAATAACTCATCAAAACACAAATATGAACTTCAAAACACAATTTCTATCTATTCTATTTACCAAAACATCAATGAATAACTCATCAAAACACAAATATGAACTTCAAAATCACAATTCTACCTATTCCATATACCAAAACATCAATAACTCATCAAAACACAAATATGAACTTCAAAACACAATTTCTATCTATTCCATTTACCAAAACATCAATAACTCATCAAAACACAAATATGAACTTCAAAATCTCAATTCTACCTATTCCATATAACAAAACATAATATAACTAATCAAAACACAAATATGAACTTCAAAATCACAATTCTACCTATTCCATATACCAAAACATCAATGAATAACTCATCAAAACACAAATATGAACTTCAAAATCACAATTCTACCTATTCCATATACCAAAACATCAATTAATAACTCATCAAAACACAAATATGAACTTCAAAATCTCAATTCTACCTATTCCCATATACCAAAACATAAATGAATAACTCATCAAAACACAAATATGAACTTCAAAATCACAATTCTACCTATTCCATATACCAAAACATCAATGAATAACTCATCAAAACACAAATATGAACTTCAAAATCACAATTCTACCTATTCCATATACCAAAATATCAATAACTCATCAAAACACAAATATGAACTTCAAAATATCAATTCTACCTATTCCATATACCAAAACATCAATGAATAACTCATCAAAACACAAATATGAACTTCAAAACACAATTTCTATCTATTCCATTTACCAAAACATCAATAACTCATCAAAACACAAATATGAACTTCAAAATCACAATTCTACCTATTCCATATAACAAAACATAATATAACTCATCAAAACACAAATATGAACTTCAAAATCACAATTCTACCTATTCCATATAACAAAACATAATATAACTCATCAAAACACAAATATGAACTTCAAAACACAATTTCTATCTATTCTATTTACCAAAACATCAATGAATAACTCATCAAAACACAAATATGAACTTCAAAATCACAATTCTACCTATTCCATATACCAAAACATCAATAACTAATCAAAACACAAATATGAACTTCAAAACACAATTTCTATCTATTCCGTTTACCAAAACATCAATAACTCATCAAAACACAAATATGAACTTCAAAATCACAATTCTACCTATTCCATATAACAAAACATAATATAACTCATCAAAACACAAATATGAACTTCAAAATCACAATTCTACCTATTCCATATACCAAAACATCAATAACTCATCAAAACACAAATATGAACTTCAAAATCTCAATTCTACCTATTCCATATAACAAAACATAATATAACTCATCAAAACACAAATATGAACTTCAAAATCACAATTCTACCTATTCCATATAACAAAACATAATATAACTCATCAAAACACAAATATGAACTTCAAAATCACAATTCTACCTATTCCATCTACCAAAACATCAATAACTCATCAATACACAAATATGAACTTCAAAACACAATTTCTATCTATTCCATATACCAAAACATCAATTAATAACTCATCAAAACACAAATATGAACTTCAAAATCTCAATTCTACCTATTCCCATATACCAAAACATAAATGAATAACTCATCAAAACACAAATATGAACTTCAAAATCACAATTCTACCTATTCCATATACCAAAACATCAATGAATAACTCATCAAAACACAAATATGAACTTCAAAATCACAATTCTACCTATTCCATATACCAAAACATCAATAACTCATCAAAACACAAATATGAACTTCAAAATCACAATTCTACCTATTCCATATAACAAAACATAATATAACTAATCAAAACACAAATATGAACTTCAAAATCACAATTCTACCTATTCCATATACCAAAACATCAATGAATAACTCATCAAAACACAAATATGAACTTCAAAACACAATTTCTATCTATTCTATTTACCAAAACATCAATGAATAACTCATCAAAACACAAATATGAACTTCAAAATCACAATTCTACCTATTCCATATACCAAAACATCAATGAATAACTCATCAAAACACAAATATGAACTTCAAAATCACAATTCTACCTATTCCATATACCAAAACATCAATAACTCATCAAAACACAAATATGAACTTCAAAACACAATTTCTATCTATTCCATTTACCAAAACATCAATAACTCATCAAAACACAAATATGAACTTCAAAATCACAATTCTACCTATTCCATATAACAAAACATAATATAACTCATCAAAACAGAAATATGAACTTCAAAATCACAATTCTACCTATTCCATATACCAAAACATAATATAACTCATCAAAACACAAATATGAACTTCAAAACACAATTTCTATCTATTCTATTTACCAAAACATCAATGAATAACTCATCAAAACACAAATATGAACTTCAAAATCACAATTCTACCTATTCCATCTACCAAAACATCAATAACTCATCAAAACACAAATATGAACTTCAAAACACAATTTCTATCTATTCCATATACCAAAACATCAATGAATAACTCATCAAAACACAAATATGAACTTCAAAATCACAATTCTACCTATTCCATATACCAAAACATCAATGAATAACTCATCAAAACACAAATATGAACTTCAAAATCACAATTCTACCTATTCCATATACCAAAACATCAATAACTCATCAAAACACAAATATGAACTTCAAAACACAATTTCTATCTATTCTATTTACCAAAACATCAATGAATAACTCATCAAAACACAAATATGAACTTCAAAATCACAATTCTACCTATTCCATATACCAAAACATCAATAACTCATCAAAACACAAATATGAACTTCAAAATCACAATTCTACCTATTCCATATACCAAAACATCAATAACTCATCAAAACACAAATATGAACTTCAAAACACAATTTCTATCTATTCCATTTACCAAAACATCAATAACTCATCAAAACACAAATATGAACTTCAAAATCACAATTCTACCTATTCCATATAACAAAACATAATATAACTCATCAAAACAGAAATATGAACTTCAAAATCACAATTCTACCTATTCCATATACCAAAACATAATATAACTCATCAAAACACAAATATGAACTTCAAAACACAATTTCTATCTATTCTATTTACCAAAACATCAATGAATAACTCATCAAAACACAAATATGAACTTCAAAATCACAATTCTACCTATTCCATATACCAAAACATCAATGAATAACTCATCAAAACACAAATATGAACTTCAAAATCACAATTCTACCTATTCCATATACCAAAACATCAATAACTCATCAAAACACAAATATGAACTTCAAAACACAATTTCTATCTATTCCGTTTACCAAAACATCAATAACTCATCAAAACACAAATATGAACTTCAAAATCACAATTCTACCTATTCCATATAACAAAACATAATATAACTCATCAAAACACAAATATGAACTTCAAAATCACAATTCTACCTATTCCATATACCAAAACATCAATAACTCATCAAAACACAAATATGAACTTCAAAATCTCAATTCTACCTATTCCATATAACAAAACATAATATAACTCATCAAAACACAAATATGAACTTCAAAATCACAATTCTACCTATTCCATATAACAAAACATAATATAACTCATCAAAACACAAATATGAACTTCAAAATCACAATTCTACCTATTCCATCTACCAAAACATCAATAACTCATCAAAACACAAATATGAACTTCAAAACACAATTTCTATCTATTCCATATACCAAAACATCAATTAATAACTCATCAAAACACAAATATGAACTTCAAAATCTCAATTCTACCTATTCCCATATACCAAAACATAAATGAATAACTCATCAAAACACAAATATGAACTTCAAAATCACAATTCTACCTATTCCATATACCAAAACATCAATGAATAACTCATCAAAACACAAATATGAACTTCAAAAAACAAATTCTACCTATTCCATATACCAAAACATCAATGAATAACTCATCAAAACACAAATATGAACTTCAAAATCACAATTCTACCTATTCCATATACCAAAACATCAATAACTCATCAAAACACAAATATGAACTTCAAAATCTCAATTCTACCTATTCCCATATACCAAAACATAATATAACTAATCAAAACACAAATATGAACTTCAAAATCTCAATTCTACCTATTCCATATAACAAAACATAATATAACTCATCAAAACACAAATATGAACTTCAAAATCACAATTCTACCTATTCCATATAACAAAACATAATATAACTAATCAAAACACAAATATGAACTTCAAAATCACAATTCTACCTATTCCATCTACCAAAACATCAATAACTCATCAAAACACAAATATGAACTTCAAAACACAATTTCTATCTATTCCATATACCAAAACATCAATGAATAACTCATCAAAACACAAATATGAACTTCAAAATCACAATTCTACCTATTCCATATACCAAAACATCAATGAATAACTCATCAAAACACAAATATGAACTTCAAAATCACAATTCTACCTATTCCATATACCAAAACATCAATAACTCATCAAAACACAAATATGAACTTCAAAACACAATTTCTATCTATTCTATTTACCAAAACATCAATGAATAACTCATCAAAACACAAATATGAACTTCAAAATCACAATTCTACCTATTCCATATACCCAAACATCAATGAATAACTCATCAAAACACAAATATGAACTTCAAAATCACAATTCTACCTATTCCATATACCAAAACATCAATAACTCATCAAAACACAAATATGAACTTCAAAACACAATTTCTATCTATTCTATTTACCAAAACATCAATGAATAACTCATCAAAACACAAATATGAACTTCAAAATCACAATTCTACCTATTCCATATACCAAAACATCAATAACTCATCAAAACACAAATATGAACTTCAAAACACAATTTCTATCTATTCCATTTACCAAAACATCAATAACTCATCAAAACACAAATATGAACTTCAAAATCTCAATTCTACCTATTCCATATAACAAAACATAATATAACTAATCAAAACACAAATATGAACTTCAAAATCACAATTCTACCTATTCCATATACCAAAACATCAATGAATAACTCATCAAAACACAAATATGAACTTCAAAATCACAATTCTACCTATTCCATATACCAAAACATCAATTAATAACTCATCAAAACACAAATATGAACTTCAAAATCTCAATTCTACCTATTCCCATATACCAAAACATAAATGAATAACTCATCAAAACACAAATATGAACTTCAAAATCACAATTCTACCTATTCCATATACCAAAACATCAATGAATAACTCATCAAAACACAAATATGAACTTCAAAATCACAATTCTACCTATTCCATATACCAAAATATCAATAACTCATCAAAACACAAATATGAACTTCAAAATCTCAATTCTACCTATTCCATATACCAAAACATCAATGAATAACTCATCAAAACACAAATATGAACTTCAAAACACAATTTCTATCTATTCCATTTACCAAAACATCAATAACTCATCAAAACACAAATATGAACTTCAAAATCACAATTCTACCTATTCCATATAACAAAACATAATATAACTCATCAAAACACAAATATGAACTTCAAAATCACAATTCTACCTATTCCATATAACAAAACATAATATAACTCATCAAAACACAAATATGAACTTCAAAACACAATTTCTATCTATTCTATTTACCAAAACATCAATGAATAACTCATCAAAACACAAATATGAACTTCAAAATCACAATTCTACCTATTCCATATACCAAAACATCAATAACTAATCAAAACACAAATATGAACTTCAAAACACAATTTCTATCTATTCCGTTTACCAAAACATCAATAACTCATCAAAACACAAATATGAACTTCAAAATCACAATTCTACCTATTCCATATAACAAAACATAATATAACTCATCAAAACACAAATATGAACTTCAAAATCACAATTCTACCTATTCCATATACCAAAACATCAATAACTCATCAAAACACAAATATGAACTTCAAAATCTCAATTCTACCTATTCCATATAACAAAACATAATATAACTCATCAAAACACAAATATGAACTTCAAAATCACAATTCTACCTATTCCATATAACAAAACATAATATAACTCATCAAAACACAAATATGAACTTCAAAATCACAATTCTACCTATTCCATCTACCAAAACATCAATAACTCATCAATACACAAATATGAACTTCAAAACACAATTTCTATCTATTCCATATACCAAAACATCAATTAATAACTCATCAAAACACAAATATGAACTTCAAAATCTCAATTCTACCTATTCCCATATACCAAAACATAAATGAATAACTCATCAAAACACAAATATGAACTTCAAAATCACAATTCTACCTATTCCATATACCAAAACATCAATGAATAACTCATCAAAACACAAATATGAACTTCAAAATCACAATTCTACCTATTCCATATACCAAAACATCAATAACTCATCAAAACACAAATATGAACTTCAAAATCACAATTCTACCTATTCCATATAACAAAACATAATATAACTAATCAAAACACAAATATGAACTTCAAAATCACAATTCTACCTATTCCATATACCAAAACATCAATGAATAACTCATCAAAACACAAATATGAACTTCAAAATCACAATTCTACCTATTCCATATACCAAAATATCAATAACTCATCAAAACACAAATATGAACTTCAAAATCACAATTCTACCTATTCCATATAACAAAACATAATATAACTCATCAAAACACAAATATGAACTTCAAAATCACAATTCTACCTATTCCATATACCAAAACATCAATAACTCATCAAAACACAAATATGAACTTCAAAATCTCAATTCTACCTATTCCATATAACAAAACATAATATAACTCATCAAAACACAAATATGAACTTCAAAATCACAATTCTACCTATTCCATATACCAAAACATCAATAACTCATCAAAACACAAATATGAACTTCAAAATCTCAATTCTACCTATTCCATATAACAAAACATAATATAACTCATCAAAACACAAATATGAACTTCAAAATCACAATTCTACCTATTCCATATAACAAAACATAATATAACTCATCAAAACACAAATATGAACTTCAAAATCACAATTCTACCTATTCCATCTACCAAAACATCAATAACTCATCAAAACACAAATATGAACTTCAAAACACAATTTCTATCTATTCCATATACCAAAACATCAATGAATAACTCATCAAAACACAAATATGAACTTCAAAATCACAATTCTACCTATTCCATATACCAAAACATCAATGAATAACTCATCAAAACACAAATATGAACTTCAAAATCACAATTCTACCTATTCCATATACCAAAACATCAATAACTCATCAAAACACAAATATGAACTTCAAAACACAATTTCTATCTATTCTATTTACCAAAACATCAATGAATAACTCATCAAAACACAAATATGAACTTCAAAATCACAATTCTACCTATTCCATATACCAAAACATCAATGAATAACTCATCAAAACACAAATATGAACTTCAAAATCACAATTCTACCTATTCCATATACCAAAACATCAATAACTCATCAAAACACAAATATGAACTTCAAAACACAATTTCTATCTATTCCATTTACCAAAACATCAATAACTCATCAAAACACAAATATGAACTTCAAAATCACAATTCTACCTATTCCATATAACAAAACATAATATAACTCATCAAAACAGAAATATGAACTTCAAAATCACAATTCTACCTATTCCATATACCAAAACATCAATAACTCATCAAAACACAAATATGAACTTCAAAATCTCAATTCTACCTATTCCATATAACAAAACATAATATAACTCATCAAAACACAAATATGAACTTCAAAATCACAATTCTACCTATTCCATATAACAAAACATAATATAACTCATCAAAACACAAATATGAACTTCAAAACACAATTTCTATCTATTCTATTTACCAAAACATCAATGAATAACTCATCAAAACACAAATATGAACTTCAAAATCACAATTCTACCTATTCCATATACCAAAACATCAATAACTCATCAAAACACAAATATGAACTTCAAAACACAATTTCTATCTATTCCGTTTACCAAAACATCAATAACTCATCAAAACACAAATATGAACTTCAAAATCACAATTCTACCTATTCCATATAACAAAACATAATATAACTCATCAAAACACAAATATGAACTTCAAAATCATAATTCTACCTATTCCATATACCAAAACATCAATAACTCATCAAAACACAAATATGAACTTCAAAATCTCAATTCTACCTATTCCATATAACAAAACATAATATAACTCATCAAAACACAAATATGAACTTCAAAATCACAATTCTACCTATTCCATATAACAAAACATAATATAACTCATCAAAACACAAATATGAACTTCAAAATCACAATTCTACCTATTCCATCTACCAAAACATCAATAACTCATCAAAACACAAATATGAACTTCAAAACACAATTTCTATCTATTCCATATACCAAAACATCAATGAATAACTCATCAAAACACAAATATGAACTTCAAAATCACAATTCTACCTATTCCATATACCAAAACATCAATGAATAACTCATCAAAACACAAATATGAACTTCAAAATCACAATTCTACCTATTCCATATACCAAAACATCAATAACTCATCAAAACACAAATATGAACTTCAAAACACAATTTCTATCTATTCTATTTACCAAAACATCAATGAATAACTCATCAAAACACAAATATGAACTTCAAAATCACAATTCTACCTATTCCATATACCAAAACATCAATAACTCATCAAAACACAAATATGAACTTCAAAACACAATTTCTATCTATTCTATTTACCAAAACATCAATGAATAACTCATCAAAACACAAATATGAACTTCAAAATCACAATTCTACCTATTCCATATACCAAAACATCAATGAATAACTCATCAAAACACAAATATGAACTTCAAAATCACAATTCTACCTATTCCATATACCAAAACATCAATAACTCATCAAAACACAAATATGAACTTCAAAACACAATTTCTATCTATTCTATTTACCAAAACATCAATGAATAACTCATCAAAACACAAATATGAACTTCAAAATCACAATTCTACCTATTCCATATACCAAAACATCAATAACTCATCAAAACACAAATATGAACTTCAAAACACAATTTCTATCTATTCCATTTACCAAAACATCAATAACTCATCAAAACACAAATATGAACTTCAAAATCTCAATTCTACCTATTCCATATAACAAAACATAATATAACTAATCAAAACACAAATATGAACTTCAAAATCACAATTCTACCTATTCCATATACCAAAACATCAATGAATAACTCATCAAAACACAAATATGAACTTCAAAATCACAATTCTACCTATTCCATATACCAAAACATCAATTAATAACTCATCAAAACACAAATATGAACTTCAAAATCTCAATTCTACCTATTCCCATATACCAAAACATAAATGAATAACTCATCAAAACACAAATATGAACTTCAAAATCACAATTCTACCTATTCCATATACCAAAACATCAATGAATAACTCATCAAAACACAAATATGAACTTCAAAAAACAAATTCTACCTATTCCATATACCAAAACATCAATGAATAACTCATCAAAACACAAATATGAACTTCAAAATCACAATTCTACCTATTCCATATACCAAAACATCAATTAATAACTCATCAAAACACAAATATGAACTTCAAAATCTCAATTCTACCTATTCCATATACCAAAACATCAATAACTCATCAAAACACAAATATGAACTTCAAAACACAATTTCTATCTATTCTATTTACCAAAACATCAATGAATAACTCATCAAAACACAAATATGAACTTCAAAATCACAATTCTACCTATTCCATATACCAAAACATCAATGAATAACTCATCAAAACACAAATATGAACTTCAAAATCACAATTCTACCTATTCCATATACCAAAACATCAATAACTCATCAAAACACAAATATGAACTTCAAAACACAATTTCTATCTATTCTATTTACCAAAACATCAATGAATAACTCATCAAAACACAAATATGAACTTCAAAATCACAATTCTACCTATTCCATATACCAAAACATCAATAACTCATCAAAACACAAATATGAACTTCAAAACACAATTTCTATCTATTCCATTTACCAAAACATCAATAACTCATCAAAACACAAATATGAACTTCAAAATCTCAATTCTACCTATTCCATATAACAAAACATAATATAACTAATCAAAACACAAATATGAACTTCAAAATCACAATTCTACCTATTCCATATACCAAAACATCAATGAATAACTCATCAAAACACAAATATGAACTTCAAAATCACAATTCTACCTATTCCATATACCAAAACATCAATTAATAACTCATCAAAACACAAATATGAACTTCAAAATCTCAATTCTACCTATTCCCATATACCAAAACATAAATGAATAACTCATCAAAACACAAATATGAACTTCAAAATCACAATTCTACCTATTCCATATACCAAAACATCAATGAATAACTCATCAAAACACAAATATGAACTTCAAAAAACAAATTCTACCTATTCCATATACCAAAACATCAATGAATAACTCATCAAAACACAAATATGAACTTCAAAATCACAATTCTACCTATTCCATATACCAAAACATCAATTAATAACTCATCAAAACACAAATATGAACTTCAAAATCTCAATTCTACCTATTCCATATACCAAAACATCAATAACTCATCAAAACACAAATATGAACTTCAAAATCACAATTCTACCTATTCCATATACCAAAACATCAATGAATAACTCATCAAAACACAAATATGAACTTCAAAAAACAAATTCTACCTATTCCATATACCAAAACATCAATGAATAACTCATCAAAACACAAATATGAACTTCAAAATCACAATTCTACCTATTCCATATACCAAAACATCAATAACTCATCAAAACACAAATATGAACTTCAAAACACAATTTCTATCTATTCCATTTACCAAAACATCAATATAACTCATCAAAACACAAATATGAACTTCAAAATCACAATTCTACCTATTCCATATAACAAAACATAATATAACTCATCAAAACAGAAATATGAACTTCAAAATCACAATTCTACCTATTCCATATACCAAAACATCAATAACTCATCAAAACACAAATATGAACTTCAAAACACAATTTCTATCTATTCCATTTACCAAAGCATCAATAACTCATCAAAACACAAATATGAACTTCAAAATCTCAATTCTACCTATTCCATATAACAAAACATAATATAACTAATCAAAACACAAATATGAACTTCAAAATCACAATTCTACCTATTCCATATACCAAAACATCAATGAATAACTCATCAAAACACAAATATGAACGTCAAAATCACAATTCTACCTATTCCATATACCAAAATACCAATAACTCATCAAAACACAAATATGAACTTCAAAATCTCAATTCTACCTATTCCATATACCAAAACATCAATGAATAACTCATCAAAACACAAATATGAACTTCAAAACACAATTTCTATCTATTCCATTTACCAAAACATCAATAACTCATCAAAACACAAATATGAACTTCAAAATCACAATTCTACCTATTCCATATAACAAAACATAATATAACTCATCAAAACACAAATATGAACTTCAAAAACACAATTCTACCTATTCCATATACCAAAACATCAATGAATAACTCATCAAAACACAAATATGAACTTCAAAATCACAATTCTACCTATTCCATATACCAAAACATCAATAACTCATCAAAACACAAATATGAACTTCAAAACACAATTTCTATCTATTCTATTTACCAAAACATCAATGAATAACTCATCAAAACACAAATATGAACTTCAAAATCTCAATTCTACCTATTCCCATATACCAAAACATAAATGAATAACTCATCAAAACACAAATATGAACTTCAAAATCACAATTCTACCTATTCCATATACCAAAACATCAATGAATAACTCATCAAAACACAAATATGAACTTCAAAAAACAAATTCTACCTATTCCATATACCAAAACATCAATGAATAACTCATCAAAACACAAATATGAACTTCAAAATCACAATTCTACCTATTCCATATACCAAAACATCAATTAATAACTCATCAAAACACAAATATGAACTTCAAAATCTCAATTCTACCTATTCCATATACCAAAACATCAATAACTCATCAAAACACAAATATGAACTTCAAAATCACAATTCTACCTATTCCATATACCAAAACATCAATGAATAACTCATCAAAACACAAATATGAACTTCAAAAAACAAATTCTACCTATTCCATATACCAAAACATCAATGAATAACTCATCAAAACACAAATATGAACTTCAAAAACACAATTCTACCTATTCCATATACCAAAACATCAATAACTCATCAAAACACAAATATGAACTTCAAAACACAATTTCTATCTATTCCATTTACCAAAACATCAATAACTCATCAAAACACAAATATGAACTTCAAAATCACAATTCTACCTATTCCATATAACAAAACATAATATAACTCATCAAAACACAAATATGAACTTCAAAAACACAATTCTACCTATTCCATATACCAAAACATCAATTAATAACTCATCAAAACACAAATATGAACTTCAAAATCTCAATTCTACCTATTCCCATATACCAAAACATAAATGAATAACTCATCAAAACACAAATATGAACTTCAAAATCACAATTCTACCTATTCCATATACCAAAACATCAATGAATAACTCATCAAAACACAAATATGAACTTCAAAAAACAAATTCTACCTATTCCATATACCAAAACATCAATGAATAACTCATCAAAACACAAATATGAACTTCAAAATCACAATTCTACCTATTCCATATACCAAAACATCAATTAATAACTCATCAAAACACAAATATGAACTTCAAAATCTCAATTCTACCTATTCCATATACCAATACATCAATAACTCATCAAAACACAAATATGAACTTCAAAATCACAATTCTACCTATTCCATATACCAAAACATCAATGAATAACTCATCAAAACACAAATATGAACTTCAAAATCACAATTCTACCTATTCCATATACCAAAACATCAATTAATAACTCATCAAAACACAAATATGAACTTCAAAATCTCAATTCTACCTATTCCCATATACCAAAACATAAATGAATAACTCATCAAAACACAAATATGAACTTCAAAATCACAATTCTACCTATTCCATATAACAAAACATAATATAACTCATCAAAACACAAATATGAACTTCAAAAACACAATTCTACCTATTCCATATACCAAAACATCAATAACTCATCAAAACACAAATATGAACTTCAAAACACAATTTCTATCTATTCCATTTACCAAAACATCAATAACTCATCAAAACACAAATATGAACTTCAAAATCTCAATTCTACCTATTCCATATAACAAAACATAATATAACTAATCAAAACACAAATATGAACTTCAAAATCACAATTCTACCTATTCCATATACCAAAACATCAATGAATAACTCATCAAAACACAAATATGAACTTCAAAATCACAATTCTACCTATTCCATATACCAAAATACCAATAACTCATCAAAACACAAATATGAACTTCAAAATCTCAATTCTACCTATTCCATATACCAAAACATCAATGAATAACTCATCAAAACACAAATATGAACTTCAAAACACAATTTCTATCTATTCCATTTACCAAAACATCAATAACTCATCAAAACACAAATATGAACTTCAAAATCACAATTCTACCTATTCCATATAACAAAACATAATATAACTCATCAAAACACAAATATGAACTTCAAAAACACAATTCTACCTATTCCATATACCAAAACATCAATGAATAACTCATCAAAACACAAATATGAACTTCAAAATCACAATTCTACCTATTCCATATACCAAAACATCAATAACTCATCAAAACACAAATATGAACTTCAAAACACAATTTCTATCTATTCTATTTACCAAAACATCAATGAATAACTCATCAAAACACAAATATGAACTTCAAAATCACAATTCTACCTATTCCATATACCAAAACATCAATGAATAACTCATCAAAACACAAATATGAACTTCAAATCACAATTCTATCTATTCTATTTACCAAAACATCAATAACTCATCAAAACACAAATATGAACTTCAAAATCACAATTCTACCTATTCCATATACCAAAACATCAATAACTCATCAAAACACAAATATGAACTTCAAAATCTCAATTCTACCTATTCCATATACCAAAACATCAATGAATAACTCATCAAAACACAAATATGAACTTCAAAACACAATTTCTATCTATTCCATTTACCAAAACATCAATAACTCATCAAAACACAAATATGAACTTCAAAATCACAATTCTACCTATTCCATATAACAAAACATAATATAACTCATCAAAACACAAATATGAACTTCAAAAACACAATTCTACCTATTCCATATACCAAAACATCAATGAATAACTCATCAAAACACAAATATGAACTTCAAAATCACAATTCTACCTATTCCATATACCAAAACATCAATAACTCATCAAAACACAAATATGAACTTCAAAACACAATTTCTATCTATTCTATTTACCAAAACATCAATGAATAACTCATCAAAACACAAATATGAACTTCAAAATCACAATTCTACCTATTCCATATACCAAAACATCAATGAATAACTCATCAAAACACAAATATGAACTTCAAATCACAATTCTATCTATTCTATTTACCAAAACATCAATAACTCATCAAAACACAAATATGAACTTCAAAATCACAATTCTACCTATTCCATATACCAAAACATCAATAACTCATCAAAACACAAATATGAACTTCAAAACACAATTTCTATCTATTCTATTTACCAAAACATCAATGAATAACTCATCAAAACACAAATATGAACTTCAAAATCACAATTCTACCTATTCCATATACCAAAACATCAATAACTCATCAAAACACAAATATGAACTTCAAAACACAATTTCTATCTATTCCATATACCAAAACATCAATGAATAACTCATCAAAACACAAATATGAACTTCAAAATCACAATTCTACCTATTCCATATACCAAAACATCAATGAATAACTCATCAAAACACAAATATGAACTTCAAAACACAATTTCTATCTATTCCATATACCAAAACATCAATGAATAACTCATCAAAACACAAATATGAACTTCAAAATCACAATTCTACCTATCCCATATACCAAAACATCAATGAATAACTCATCAAAACACAAATATGAACTTCAAAATCACAATTCTACCTATTCCATATACCAAAACATCAATAACTCATCAAAACACAAATATGAACTTCAAAACACAATTTCTATCTATTCTATTTACCAAAACATCAATGAATAACTCATCAAAACACAAATATGAACTTCAAAATCACAATTCTACCTATTCCATATACCAAAACATCAATGAATAACTCATCAAAACACAAATATGAACTTCAAAATCACAATTCTACCTATTCCATATACCAAAACATCAATAACTCATCAAAACACAAATATGAACTTCAAAACACAATTTCTATCTATTCTATTTACCAAAACATCAATGAATAACTCATCAAAACACAAATATGAACTTCAAAATCACAATTCTACCTATTCCATATACCAAAACATCAATAACTCATCAAAACACAAATATGAACTTCAAAACACAATTTCTATCTATTCCATTTACCAAAACATCAATAACTCATCAAAACACAAATATGAACTTCAAAATCTCAATTCTACCTATTCCATATAACAAAACATAATATAACTAATCAAAACACAAATATGAACTTCAAAATCACAATTCTACCTATTCCATATACCAAAACATCAATGAATAACTCATCAAAACACAAATATGAACTTCAAAATCACAATTCTACCTATTCCATATACCAAAACATCAATTAATAACTCATCAAAACACAAATATGAACTTCAAAATCTCAATTCTACCTATTCCCATATACCAAAACATAAATGAATAACTCATCAAAACACAAATATGAACTTCAAAATCACAATTCTACCTATTCCATATACCAAAACATCAATGAATAACTCATCAAAACACAAATATGAACTTCAAAAAACAAATTCTACGTATTCCATATACCAAAACATCAATGAATAACTCATCAAAACACAAATATGAACTTCAAAATCACAATTCTACCTATTCCATATACCAAAACATCAATAACTTATCAAAACACAAATATGAACTTCAAAACACAATTTCTATCTATTCCATTTACCAAAACATCAATAACTCATCAAAACACAAATATGAACTTCAAAATCACAATTCTACCTATTCCATATAACAAAACATAATATAACTCATCAAAACAGAAATATGAACTTCAAAATCACAATTCTACCTATTCCATATACCAAAACATCAATAACTCATCAAAACACAAATATGAACTTCAAAACACAATTTCTATCTATTCTATTTACCAAAACATCAATGAATAACTCATCAAAACACAAATATGAACTTCAAAATCACAATTCTACCTATTCCATATACCAAAACATCAATGAATAACTCATCAAAACACAAATATGAACTTCAAATCACAATTCTATCTATTCTATTTACCAAAACATCAATAACTCATCAAAACACAAATATGAACTTCAAAATCACAATTCTACCTATTCCATATACCAAAACATCAATAACTCATCAAAACACAAATATGAACTTCAAAATCTCAATTCTACCTATTCCATATACCAAAACATCAATGAATAACTCATCAAAACACAAATATGAACTTCAAAACACAATTTCTATCTATTCCATTTACCAAAACATCAATAACTCATCAAAACACAAATATGAACTTCAAAATCACAATTCTACCTATTCCATATAACAAAACATAATATAACTCATCAAAACACAAATATGAACTTCAAAAACACAATTCTACCTATTCCATATACCAAAACATCAATGAATAACTCATCAAAACACAAATATGAACTTCAAAATCACAATTCTACCTATTCCATATACCAAAACATCAATAACTCATCAAAACACAAATATGAACTTCAAAACACAATTTCTATCTATTCTATTTACCAAAACATCAATGAATAACTCATCAAAACACAAATATGAACTTCAAAATCACAATTCTACCTATTCCATATACCAAAACATCAATGAATAACTCATCAAAACACAAATATGAACTTCAAATCACAATTCTATCTATTCTATTTACCAAAACATCAATAACTCATCAAAACACAAATATGAACTTCAAAATCACAATTCTACCTATTCCATATACCAAAACATCAATAACTCATCAAAACACAAATATGAACTTCAAAACACAATTTCTATCTATTCTATTTACCAAAACATCAATGAATAACTCATCAAAACACAAATATGAACTTCAAAATCACAATTCTACCTATTCCATATACCAAAACATCAATAACTCATCAAAACACAAATATGAACTTCAAAACACAATTTCTATCTATTCCATATACCAAAACATCAATGAATAACTCATCAAAACACAAATATGAACTTCAAAATCACAATTCTACCTATTCCATATACCAAAACATCAATGAATAACTCATCAAAACACAAATATGAACTTCAAAATCACAATTCTACCTATTCCATATACCAAAACATCAATAACTCATCAAAACACAAATATGAACTTCAAAACACAATTTCTATCTATTCTATTTACCAAAACATCAATGAATAACTCATCAAAACACAAATATGAACTTCAAAATCACAATTCTACCTATTCCATATACCAAAACATCAATGAATAACTCATCAAAACACAAATATGAACTTCAAAATCACAATTCTACCTATTCCATATACCAAAACATCAATAACTCATCAAAACACAAATATGAACTTCAAAACACAATTTCTATCTATTCTATTTACCAAAACATCAATGAATAACTCATCAAAACACAAATATGAACTTCAAAATCACAATTCTACCTATTCCATATACCAAAACATCAATAACTCATCAAAACACAAATATGAACTTCAAAACACAATTTCTATCTATTCTATTTACCAAAACATCAATGAATAACTCATGAAAACACAAATATGAACTTCAAAATCACAATTCTACCTATTCCATATACCAAAACATCAATGAATAACTCATCAAAACACAAATATGAACTTCAAAACACAATTTCTATCTATTCCATATACCAAAACATCAATGAATAACTCATCAAAACACAAATATGAACTTCAAAATCACAATTCTACCTATCCCATATACCAAAACATCAATGAATAACTCATCAAAACACAAATATGAACTTCAAAATCACAATTCTACCTATTCCATATACCAAAACATCAATAACTCATCAAAACACAAATATGAACTTCAAAACACAATTTCTATCTATTCTATTTACCAAAACATCAATGAATAACTCATCAAAACACAAATATGAACTTCAAAATCACAATTCTACCTATTCCATATACCAAAACATCAATGAATAACTCATCAAAACACAAATATGAACTTCAAAATCACAATTCTACCTATTCCATATACCAAAACATCAATAACTCATCAAAACACAAATATGAACTTCAAAACACAATTTCTATCTATTCTATTTACCAAAACATCAATGAATAACTCATCAAAACACAAATATGAACTTCAAAATCACAATTCTACCTATTCCATATACCAAAACATCAATAACTCATCAAAACACAAATATGAACTTCAAAACACAATTTCTATCTATTCCATTTACCAAAACATCAATAACTCATCAAAACACAAATATGAACTTCAAAATCTCAATTCTACCTATTCCATATAACAAAACATAATATAACTAATCAAAACACAAATATGAACTTCAAAATCACAATTCTACCTATTCCATATACCAAAACATCAATGAATAACTCATCAAAACACAAATATGAACTTCAAAATCACAATTCTACCTATTCCATATACCAAAACATCAATTAATAACTCATCAAAACACAAATATGAACTTCAAAATCTCAATTCTACCTATTCCCATATACCAAAACATAAATGAATAACTCATCAAAACACAAATATGAACTTCAAAATCACAATTCTACCTATTCCATATACCAAAACATCAATGAATAACTCATCAAAACACAAATATGAACTTCAAAAAACAAATTCTACGTATTCCATATACCAAAACATCAATGAATAACTCATCAAAACACAAATATGAACTTCAAAATCACAATTCTACCTATTCCATATACCAAAACATCAATAACTTATCAAAACACAAATATGAACTTCAAAACACAATTTCTATCTATTCCATTTACCAAAACATCAATAACTCATCAAAACACAAATATGAACTTCAAAATCACAATTCTACCTATTCCATATAACAAAACATAATATAACTCATCAAAACAGAAATATGAACTTCAAAATCACAATTCTACCTATTCCATATACCAAAACATCAATAACTCATCAAAACACAAATATGAACTTCAAAATCTCAATTCTACCTATTCCATATAACAAAACATAATATAACTCATCAAAACACAAATATGAACTTCAAAATCACAATTCTACCTATTCCATATAACAAAACATAATATAACTCATCAAAACACAAATATGAACTTCAAAACACAATTTCTATCTATTCTATTTACCAAAACATCAATGAATAACTCATCAAAACACAAATATGAACTTCAAAATCACAATTCTACCTATTCCATATACCAAAACATCAATAACTCATCAAAACACAAATATGAACTTCAAAACACAATTTCTATCTATTCCGTTTACCAAAACATCAATAACTCATCAAAACACAAATATGAACTTCAAAATCACAATTCTACCTATTCCATATAACAAAACATAATATAACTCATCAAAACACAAATATGAACTTCAAAACACAATTTCTATCTATTCCGTTTACCAAAACATCAATAACTCATCAAAACACAAATATGAACTTCAAAATCTCAATTCTACCTATTCCATATAACAAAACATAATATAACTAATCAAAACACAAATATGAACTTCAAAATCACAATTCTACCTATTCCATATACCAAAACATCAATGAATAACTCATCAAAACACAAATATGAACTTCAAAATCACAATTCTACCTATTCCATATAACAAAACATAATATAACTCATCAAAACAGAAATATGAACTTCAAAATCACAATTCTACCTATTCCATATACCAAAACATCAATAACTCATCAAAACACAAATATGAACTTCAAAATCTCAATTCTACCTATTCCATATAACAAAACATAATATAACTCATCAAAACACAAATATGAACTTCAAAATCACAATTCTACCTATTCCATATAACAAAACATAATATAACTCATCAAAACACAAATATGAACTTCAAAACACAATTTCTATCTATTCTATTTACCAAAACATCAATGAATAACTCATCAAAACACAAATATGAACTTCAAAATCACAATTCTACCTATTCCATATACCAAAACATCAATAACTCATCAAAACACAAATATGAACTTCAAAACACAATTTCTATCTATTCCGTTTACCAAAACATCAATAACTCATCAAAACACAAATATGAACTTCAAAATCACAATTCTACCTATTCCATATAACAAAACATAATATAACTCATCAAAACACAAATATGAACTTCAAAACACAATTTCTATCTATTCCGTTTACCAAAACATCAATAACTCATCAAAACACAAATATGAACTTCAAAATCTCAATTCTACCTATTCCATATAACAAAACATAATATAACTAATCAAAACACAAATATGAACTTCAAAATCACAATTCTACCTATTCCATATACCAAAACATCAATGAATAACTCATCAAAACACAAATATGAACTTCAAAATCACAATTCTACCTATTTCATATACCAAAACATCAATAACTCATCAAAACACAAATATGAACTTCAAAACACAATTTCTATCTATTCCGTTTACCAAAACATCAATAACTCATCAAAACACAAATATGAACTTCAAAATCACAATTCTACCTATTCCATATAACAAAACATAATATAACTCATCAAAACACAAATATGAACTTCAAAACACAATTTCTATCTATTCCGTTTACCAAAACATCAATAACTCATCAAAACACAAATATGAACTTCAAAATCTCAATTCTACCTATTCCATATAACAAAACATAATATAACTAATCAAAACACAAATATGAACTTCAAAATCACAATTCTACCTATTCCATATACCAAAACATCAATGAATAACTCATCAAAACACAAATATGAACTTCAAAATCACAATTCTACCTATTCCATATACCAAAACATCAATTAATAACTCATCAAAACACAAATATGAACTTCAAAATCTCAATTCTACCTATTCCCATATACCAAAACATAAATGAATAACTCATCAAAACACAAATATGAACTTCAAAATCACAATTCTACCTATTCCATATACCAAAACATCAATGAATAACTCATCAAAACACAAATATGAACTTCAAAAAACAAATTCTACCTATTCCATATACCAAAACATCAATGAATAACTCATCAAAACACAAATATGAACTTCAAAATCACAATTCTACCTATTCCATATACCAAAACATCAATTAATAACTCATCAAAACACAAATATGAACTTCAAAATCTCAATTCTACCTATTCCATATACCAAAACATCAATAACTCATCAAAACACAAATATGAACTTCAAAATCACAATTCTACCTATTCCATATACCAAAACATCAATGAATAACTCATCAAAACACAAATATGAACTTCAAAAAACAAATTCTACCTATTCCATATACCAAAACATAAATGAATAACTCATCAAAACACAAATATGAACTTCAAAATCACAATTCTACCTATTCCATATACCAAAACATCAATAACTCATCAAAACACAAATATGAACTTCAAAACACAATTTCTATCTATTCCATTTACCAAAACATCAATATAACTCATCAAAACACAAATATGAACTTCAAAATCACAATTCTACCTATTCCATATAACAAAACATAATATAACTCATCAAAACACAAATATGAACTTCAAAAACACAATTCTACCTATTCCATATACCAAAACATCAATAACTCATCAAAACACAAATATGAACTTCAAAACACAATTTCTATCTATTCCATTTACCAAAACATCAATAACTCATCAAAACACAAATATGAACTTCAAAATCTCAATTCTACCTATTCCATATAACAAAACATAATATAACTAATCAAAACACAAATATGAACTTCAAAATCACAATTCTACCTATTCCATATACCAAAACATCAATGAATAACTCATCAAAACACAAATATGAACTTCAAAATCACAATTCTACCTATTCCATATACCAAAATACCAATAACTCATCAAAACACAAATATGAACTTCAAAATCTCAATTCTACCTATTCCATATACCAAAACATCAATGAATAACTCATCAAAACACAAATATGAACTTCAAAACACAATTTCTATCTATTCCATTTACCAAAACATCAATAACTCATCAAAACACAAATATGAACTTCAAAATCACAATTCTACCTATTCCATATAACAAAACATAATATAACTCATCAAAACACAAATATGAACTTCAAAAACACAATTCTACCTATTCCATATACCAAAACATCAATGAATAACTCATCAAAACACAAATATGAACTTCAAAATCACAATTCTACCTATTCCATATACCAAAACATCAATAACTCATCAAAACACAAATATGAACTTCAAAACACAATTTCTATCTATTCTATTTACCAAAACATCAATGAATAACTCATCAAAACACAAATATGAACTTCAAAATCACAATTCTACCTATTCCATATACCAAAACATCAATGAATAACTCATCAAAACACAAATATGAACTTCAAATCACAATTCTATCTATTCTATTTACCAAAACATCAATAACTCATCAAAACACAAATATGAACTTCAAAATCACAATTCTACCTATTCCATATACCAAAACATCAATAACTCATCAAAACACAAATATGAACTTCAAAATCTCAATTCTACCTATTCCATATACCAAAACATCAATGAATAACTCATCAAAACACAAATATGAACTTCAAAACACAATTTCTATCTATTCCATTTACCAAAACATCAATAACTCATCAAAACACAAATATGAACTTCAAAATCACAATTCTACCTATTCCATATAACAAAACATAATATAACTCATCAAAACACAAATATGAACTTCAAAAACACAATTCTACCTATTCCATATACCAAAACATCAATGAATAACTCATCAAAACACAAATATGAACTTCAAAATCACAATTCTACCTATTCCATATACCAAAACATCAATAACTCATCAAAACACAAATATGAACTTCAAAACACAATTTCTATCTATTCTATTTACCAAAACATCAATGAATAACTCATCAAAACACAAATATGAACTTCAAAATCACAATTCTACCTATTCCATATACCAAAACATCAATGAATAACTCATCAAAACACAAATATGAACTTCAAATCACAATTCTATCTATTCTATTTACCAAAACATCAATAACTCATCAAAACACAAATATGAACTTCAAAATCACAATTCTACCTATTCCATATACCAAAACATCAATAACTCATCAAAACACAAATATGAACTTCAAAACACAATTTCTATCTATTCTATTTACCAAAACATCAATGAATAACTCATCAAAACACAAATATGAACTTCAAAATCACAATTCTACCTATTCCATATACCAAAACATCAATAACTCATCAAAACACAAATATGAACTTCAAAACACAATTTCTATCTATTCCATATACCAAAACATCAATGAATAACTCATCAAAACACAAATATGAACTTCAAAATCACAATTCTACCTATTCCATATACCAAAACATCAATGAATAACTCATCAAAACACAAATATGAACTTCAAAATCACAATTCTACCTATTCCATATACCAAAACATCAATAACTCATCAAAACACAAATATGAACTTCAAAACACAATTTCTATCTATTCTATTTACCAAAACATCAATGAATAACTCATCAAAACACAAATATGAACTTCAAAATCACAATTCTACCTATTCCATATACCAAAACATCAATGAATAACTCATCAAAACACAAATATGAACTTCAAAATCACAATTCTACCTATTCCATATACCAAAACATCAATAACTCATCAAAACACAAATATGAACTTCAAAACACAATTTCTATCTATTCTATTTACCAAAACATCAATGAATAACTCATCAAAACACAAATATGAACTTCAAAATCACAATTCTACCTATTCCATATACCAAAACATCAATAACTCATCAAAACACAAATATGAACTTCAAAACACAATTTCTATCTATTCCATTTACCAAAACATCAATGAATAACTCATCAAAACACAAATATGAACTTCAAAATCACAATTCTACCTATTCCATATACCAAAACATCAATGAATAACTCATCAAAACACAAATATGAACTTCAAAATCACAATTCTACCTATTCCATATACCAAAACATCAATAACTCATCAAAACACAAATATGAACTTCAAAACACAATTTCTATCTATTCTATTTACCAAAACATCAATGAATAACTCATGAAAACACAAATATGAACTTCAAAATCACAATTCTACCTATTCCATATACCAAAACATCAATGAATAACTCATCAAAACACAAATATGAACTTCAAAACACAATTTCTATCTATTCCATATACCAAAACATCAATGAATAACTCATCAAAACACAAATATGAACTTCAAAATCACAATTCTACCTATCCCATATACCAAAACATCAATGAATAACTCATCAAAACACAAATATGAACTTCAAAATCACAATTCTACCTATTCCATATACCAAAACATCAATAACTCATCAAAACACAAATATGAACTTCAAAACACAATTTCTATCTATTCTATTTACCAAAACATCAATGAATAACCCATCAAAACACAAATATGAACTTCAAAATCACAATTCTACCTATTCCATATACCAAAACATCAATGAATAACTCATCAAAACACAAATATGAACTTCAAAATCACAATTCTACCTATTCCATATACCAAAACATCAATAACTCATCAAAACACAAATATGAACTTCAAAACACAATTTCTATCTATTCTATTTACCAAAACATCAATGAATAACTCATCAAAACACAAATATGAACTTCAAAATCACAATTCTACCTATTCCATATACCAAAACATCAATAACTCATCAAAACACAAATATGAACTTCAAAACACAATTTCTATCTATTCCATTTACCAAAACATCAATAACTCATCAAAACACAAATATGAACTTCAAAATCTCAATTCTACCTATTCCATATAACAAAACATAATATAACTAATCAAAACACAAATATGAACTTCAAAATCACAATTCTACCTATTCCATATACCAAAACATCAATGAATAACTCATCAAAACACAAATATGAACTTCAAAATCACAATTCTACCTATTCCATATACCAAAACATCAATTAATAACTCATCAAAACACAAATATGAACTTCAAAATCTCAATTCTACCTATTCCCATATACCAAAACATAAATGAATAACTCATCAAAACACAAATATGAACTTCAAAATCACAATTCTACCTATTCCATATACCAAAACATCAATGAATAACTCATCAAAACACAAATATGAACTTCAAAAAACAAATTCTACGTATTCCATATACCAAAACATCAATGAATAACTCATCAAAACACAAATATGAACTTCAAAATCACAATTCTACCTATTCCATATACCAAAACATCAATAACTTATCAAAACACAAATATGAACTTCAAAACACAATTTCTATCTATTCCATTTACCAAAACATCAATAACTCATCAAAACACAAATATGAACTTCAAAATCACAATTCTACCTATTCCATATAACAAAACATAATATAACTCATCAAAACAGAAATATGAACTTCAAAATCACAATTCTACCTATTCCATATACCAAAACATCAATAACTCATCAAAACACAAATATGAACTTCAAAATCTCAATTCTACCTATTCCATATAACAAAACATAATATAACTCATCAAAACACAAATATGAACTTCAAAATCACAATTCTACCTATTCCATATAACAAAACATAATATAACTCATCAAAACACAAATATGAACTTCAAAACACAATTTCTATCTATTCTATTTACCAAAACATCAATGAATAACTCATCAAAACACAAATATGAACTTCAAAATCACAATTCTACCTATTCCATATACCAAAACATCAATAACTCATCAAAACACAAATATGAACTTCAAAACACAATTTCTATCTATTCCGTTTACCAAAACATCAATAACTCATCAAAACACAAATATGAACTTCAAAATCACAATTCTACCTATTCCATATAACAAAACATAATATAACTCATCAAAACACAAATATGAACTTCAAAACACAATTTCTATCTATTCCGTTTACCAAAACATCAATAACTCATCAAAACACAAATATGAACTTCAAAATCTCAATTCTACCTATTCCATATAACAAAACATAATATAACTAATCAAAACACAAATATGAACTTCAAAATCACAATTCTACCTATTCCATATACCAAAACATCAATGAATAACTCATCAAAACACAAATATGAACTTCAAAATCACAATTCTACCTATTCCATATACCAAAACATCAATTAATAACTCATCAAAACACAAATATGAACTTCAAAATCTCAATTCTACCTATTCCCATATACCAAAACATAAATGAATAACTCATCAAAACACAAATATGAACTTCAAAATCACAATTCTACCTATTCCATATACCAAAACATCAATGAATAACTCATCAAAACACAAATATGAACTTCAAAAAACAAATTCTACCTATTCCATATACCAAAACATCAATGAATAACTCATCAAAACACAAATATGAACTTCAAAATCACAATTCTACCTATTCCATATACCAAAACATCAATTAATAACTCATCAAAACACAAATATGAACTTCAAAATCTCAATTCTACCTATTCCATATACCAAAACATCAATAACTCATCAAAACACAAATATGAACTTCAAAATCACAATTCTACCTATTCCATATACCAAAACATCAATGAATAACTCATCAAAACACAAATATGAACTTCAAAAAACAAATTCTACCTATTCCATATACCAAAACATCAATGAATAACTCATCAAAACACAAATATGAACTTCAAAATCACAATTCTACCTATTCCATATACCAAAATACCAATAACTCATCAAAACACAAATATGAACTTCAAAATCTCAATTCTACCTATTCCATATACCAAAACATCAATGAATAACTCATCAAAACACAAATATGAACTTCAAAACACAATTTCTATCTATTCCATTTACCAAAACATCAATAACTCATCAAAACACAAATATGAACTTCAAAATCACAATTCTACCTATTCCATATAACAAAACATAATATAACTCATCAAAACACAAATATGAACTTCAAAAACACAATTCTACCTATTCCATATACCAAAACATCAATGAATAACACATCAAAACACAAATATGAACTTCAAAATCACAATTCTACCTATTCCATATACCAAAACATCAATAACTCATCAAAACACAAATATGAACTTCAAAACACAATTTCTATCTATTCTATTTACCAAAACATCAATGAATAACTCATCAAAACACAAATATGAACTTCAAAATCACAATTCTACCTATTCCATATACCAAAACATCAATGAATAACTCATCAAAACACAAATATGAACTTCAAATCACAATTCTATCTATTCTATTTACCAAAACATCAATAACTCATCAAAACACAAATATGAACTTCAAAATCACAATTCTACCTATTCCATATACCAAAACATCAATAACTCATCAAAACACAAATATGAACTTCAAAATCTCAATTCTACCTATTCCATATACCAAAACATCAATGAATAACTCATCAAAACACAAATATGAACTTCAAAACACAATTTCTATCTATTCCATTTACCAAAACATCAATAACTCATCAAAACACAAATATGAACTTCAAAATCACAATTCTACCTATTCCATATAACAAAACATAATATAACTCATCAAAACACAAATATGAACTTCAAAAACACAATTCTACCTATTCCATATACCAAAACATCAATGAATAACTCATCAAAACACAAATATGAACTTCAAAATCACAATTCTACCTATTCCATATACCAAAACATCAATAACTCATCAAAACACAAATATGAACTTCAAAACACAATTTCTATCTATTCTATTTACCAAAACATCAATGAATAACTCATCAAAACACAAATATGAACTTCAAAATCACAATTCTACCTATTCCATATACCAAAACATCAATGAATAACTCATCAAAACACAAATATGAACTTCAAATCACAATTCTATCTATTCTATTTACCAAAACATCAATAACTCATCAAAACACAAATATGAACTTCAAAATCACAATTCTACCTATTCCATATACCAAAACATCAATGAATAACTCATCAAAACACAAATATGAACTTCAAAATCACAATTCTACCTATTCCATATACCAAAACATCAATAACTCATCAAAACACAAATATGAACTTCAAAACACAATTTCTATCTATTCTATTTACCAAAACATAAATGAATAACTCATCAAAACACAAATATGAACTTCAAAATCACAATTCTACCTATTCCATATACCAAAACATCAATGAATAACTCATCAAAACACAAATATGAACTTCAAAATCACAATTCTACCTATTCCATATACCAAAACATCAATAACTCATCAAAACACAAATATGAACTTCAAAACACAATTTCTATCTATTCTATTTACCAAAACATCAATGAATAACTCATCAAAACACAAATATGAACTTCAAAATCACAATTCTACCTATTCCATATACCAAAACATCAATAACTCATCAAAACACAAATATGAACTTCAAAACACAATTTCTATCTATTCCATTTACCAAAACATCAATGAATAACTCATCAAAACACAAATATGAACTTCAAAATCACAATTCTACCTATTCCATATACCAAAACATCAATGAATAACTCATCAAAACACAAATATGAACTTCAAAATCACAATTCTACCTATTCCATATACCAAAACATCAATAACTCATCAAAACACAAATATGAACTTCAAAACACAATTTCTATCTATTCTATTTACCAAAACATCAATGAATAACTCATGAAAACACAAATATGAACTTCAAAATCACAATTCTACCTATTCCATATACCAAAACATCAATGAATAACTCATCAAAACACAAATATGAACTTCAAAACACAATTTCTATCTATTCCATATACCAAAACATCAATGAATAACTCATCAAAACACAAATATGAACTTCAAAATCACAATTCTACCTATCCCATATACCAAAACATCAATGAATAACTCATCAAAACACAAATATGAACTTCAAAATCACAATTCTACCTATTCCATATACCAAAACATCAATAACTCATCAAAACACAAATATGAGCTTCAAAACACAATTTCTATCTATTCTATTTACCAAAACATCAATGAATAACCCATCAAAACACAAATATGAACTTCAAAATCACAATTCTACCTATTCCATATACCAAAACATCAATGAATAACTCATCAAAACACAAATATGAACTTCAAAATCACAATTCTACCTATTCCATATACCAAAACATCAATAACTCATCAAAACACAAATATGAACTTCAAAACACAATTTCTATCTATTCTATTTACCAAAACATCAATGAATAACTCATCAAAACACAAATATGAACTTCAAAATCACAATTCTACCTATTCCATATACCAAAACATCAATAACTCATCAAAACACAAATATGAACTTCAAAACACAATTTCTATCTATTCCATTTACCAAAACATCAATAACTCATCAAAACACAAATATGAACTTCAAAATCTCAATTCTACCTATTCCATATAACAAAACATAATATAACTAATCAAAACACAAATATGAACTTCAAAATCACAATTCTACCTATTCCATATACCAAAACATCAATGAATAACTCATCAAAACACAAATATGAACTTCAAAATCACAATTCTACCTATTCCATATACCAAAACATCAATTAATAACTCATCAAAACACAAATATGAACTTCAAAATCTCAATTCTACCTATTCCCATATACCAAAACATAAATGAATAACTCATCAAAACACAAATATGAACTTCAAAATCACAATTCTACCTATTCCATATACCAAAACATCAATGAATAACTCATCAAAACACAAATATGAACTTCAAAAAACAAATTCTACGTATTCCATATACCAAAACATCAATGAATAACTCATCAAAACACAAATATGAACTTCAAAATCACAATTCTACCTATTCCATATACCAAAACATCAATAACTTATCAAAACACAAATATGAACTTCAAAACACAATTTCTATCTATTCCATTTACCAAAACATCAATAACTCATCAAAACACAAATATGAACTTCAAAATCACAATTCTACCTATTCCATATAACAAAACATAATATAACTCATCAAAACAGAAATATGAACTTCAAAATCACAATTCTACCTATTCCATATACCAAAACATCAATAACTCATCAAAACACAAATATGAACTTCAAAATCTCAATTCTACCTATTCCATATAACAAAACATAATATAACTCATCAAAACACAAATATGAACTTCAAAATCACAATTCTACCTATTCCATATAACAAAACATAATATAACTCATCAAAACACAAATATGAACTTCAAAAACACAATTCTACCTATTCCATATACCAAAACATCAATGAATAACTCATCAAAACACAAATATGAACTTCAAAATCACAATTCTACCTATTCCATATACCAAAACATCAATAACTCATCAAAACACAAATATGAACTTCAAAACACAATTTCTATCTATTCTATTTACCAAAACATCAATGAATAACTCATCAAAACACAAATATGAACTTCAAAATCACAATTCTACCTATTCCATATACCAAAACATCAATGAATAACTCATCAAAACACAAATATGAACTTCAAATCACAATTTCTATCTATTCTATTTACCAAAACATCAATGAATAACTCATCAAAACACAAATATGAACTTCAAAATCACAATTCTACCTATTCCATATACCAAAACATCAATAACTCATCAAAACACAAATATGAACTTCAAAACACAATTTCTATCTATTCCATTTACCAAAACATCAATAACTCATCAAAACACAAATATGAACTTCAAAATCACAATTCTACCTATTCCATATACCAAAACATCAATAACTCATCAAAACACAAATATGAACTTCAAAACACAATTTCTATCTATTCTATTTACCAAAACATCAATGAATAACTCATCAAAACACAAATATGAACTTCAAAATCACAATTCTACCTATTCCATATACCAAAACATCAATAACTCATCAAAACACAAATATGAACTTCAAAACACAATTTCTATCTATTCCATTTACCAAAACATCAATAACTCATCAAAACACAAATATGAACTTCAAAATCTCAATTCTACCTATTCCATATAACAAAACATAATATAACTAATCAAAACACAAATATGAACTTCAAAATCACAATTCTACCTATTCCATATACCAAAACATCAATAACTCATCAAAACACAAATATGAACTTCAAAATCACAATTCTACCTATTCCATATACCAAAACATCAATAACTTATCAAAACACAAATATGAACTTCAAAACACAATTTCTATCTATTCTATTTACCAAAACATCAATGAATAACTCATCAAAACACAAATATGAACTTCAAAATCACAATTCTACCTATTCCATATACCAAAACATCAATAACTCATCAAAACACAAATATGAACTTCAAAACACAATTTCTATCTATTCCATTTACCAAAACATCAATGAATAACTCATCAAAACACAAATATGAACTTCAAAATCACAATTCTACCTATTCCATATACCAAAACATCAATGAATAACTCATCAAAACACAAATATGAACTTCAAAATCACAATTCTACCTATTCCATATACCAAAACATCAATAACTCATCAAAACACAAATATGAACTTCAAAACACAATTTCTATCTATTCTATTTACCAAAACATCAATGAATAACTCATGAAAACACAAATATGAACTTCAAAATCACAATTCTACCTATTCCATATACCAAAACATCAATGAATAACTCTTCAAAACACAAATATGAACTTCAAAACACAATTTCTATCTATTCTATTTACCAAAACATCAATGAATAACTCATGAAAACACAAATATGAACTTCAAAATCACAATTCTACCTATTCCATATACCAAAACATCAATGAATAACTCATCAAAACACAAATATGAACTTCAAAATCACAATTCTACCTATTCCATATACCAAAACATCAATGAATAACTCATCAAAACACAAATATGAACTTCAAAAAACAAATTCTACGTATTCCATATACCAAAACATCAATGAATAACTCATCAAAACACAAATATGAACTTCAAAATCACAATTCTACCTATTCCATATACCAAAACATCAATAACTTATCAAAACACAAATATGAACTTCAAAACACAATTTCTATCTATTCTATTTACCAAAACATCAATGAATAACTCATCAAAACACAAATATGAACTTCAAAATCACAATTCTACCTATTCCATATACCAAAACATCAATGAATAACTCATCAAAACACAAATATGAACTTCAAAATCACAATTCTACCTATTCCATATACCAAAACATCAATAACTCATCAAAACACAAATATGAACTTCAAAACACAATTTCTATCTATTCTATTTACCAAAACATCAATGAATAACTCATCAAAACACAAATATGAACTTCAAAATCACAATTCTACCTATTCCATATACCAAAACATCAATAACTCATCAAAACACAAATATGAACTTCAAAACACAATTTCTATCTATTCCATTTACCAAAACATCAATGAATAACTCATCAAAACACAAATATGAACTTCAAAATCACAATTCTACCTATTCCATATACCAAAACATCAATGAATAACTCATCAAAACACAAATATGAACTTCAAAATCACAATTCTACCTATTCCATATACCAAAACATCAATAACTCATCAAAACACAAATATGAACTTCAAAACACAATTTCTATCTATTCTATTTACCAAAACATCAATGAATAACTCATGAAAACACAAATATGAACTTCAAAATCACAATTCTACCTATTCCATATACCAAAACATCAATGAATAACTCATCAAAACACAAATATGAACTTCAAAACACAATTTCTATCTATTCCATATACCAAAACATCAATGAATAACTCATCAAAACACAAATATGAACTTCAAAATCACAATTCTACCTATCCCATATACCAAAACATCAATGAATAACTCATCAAAACACAAATATGAACTTCAAAATCACAATTCTTATCTATTCCATTTACCAAAACATCAATAACTCATCAAAACACAAATATGAACTTCAAAATCTCAATTCTACCTATTCCATATAACAAAACATAATATAACTAATCAAAACACAAATATGAACTTCAAAATCACAATTCTACCTATTCCATATACCAAAACATCAATAACTCATCAAAACACAAATATGAACTTCAAAATCACAATTCTACCTATTCCATATACCAAAACATCAATAACTCATCAAAACACAAATATGAACTTCAAAACACAATTTCTATCTATTCCATTTACCAAAACATCAATAACTCATCAAAACACAAATATGAACTTCAAAATCACAATTCTACCTATTCCATATACCAAAACATCAATAACTCATCAAAACACAAATATGAACTTCAAAACACAATTTCTATCTATTCTATTTACCAAAACATCAATGAATAACTCATCAAAACACAAATATGAACTTCAAAATCACAATTCTACCTATTCCATATACCAAAACATCAATAACTCATCAAAACACAAATATGAACTTCAAAACACAATTTCTATCTATTCCATTTACCAAAACATCAATAACTCATCAAAACACAAATATGAACTTCAAAATCTCAATTCTACCTATTCCATATAACAAAACATAATATAACTAATCAAAACACAAATATGAACTTCAAAATCACAATTCTACCTATTCCATATACCAAAACATCAATAACTCATCAAAACACAAATATGAACTTCAAAATCACAATTCTACCTATTCCATATACCAAAACATCAATAACTTATCAAAACACAAATATGAACTTCAAAACACAATTTCTATCTATTCCATTTACCAAAACATCAATAACTCATCAAAACACAAATATGAACTTCAAAATCACAATTCTACCTATTCCATATAACAAAACATAATATAACTCATCAAAACAGAAATATGAACTTCAAAATCACAATTCTACCTATTCCATATACCAAAACATCAATAACTCATCAAAACACAAATATGAACTTCAAAATCTCAATTCTACCTATTCCATATAACAAAACATAATATAACTCATCAAAACACAAATATGAACTTCAAAATCACAATTCTACCTATTCCATATAACAAAACATAATATAACTCATCAAAACACAAATATGAACTTCAAAACACAATTTCTATCTATTCTATTTACCAAAACATCAATGAATAACTCATCAAAACACAAATATGAACTTCAAAATCACAATTCTACCTATTCCATATACCAAAACATCAATAACTAATCAAAACACAAATATGAACTTCAAAACACAATTTCTATCTATTCCGTTTACCAAAACATCAATAACTCATCAAAACACAAATATGAACTTCAAAATCACAATTCTACCTATTCCATATAACAAAACATAATATAACTCATCAAAACACAAATATGAACTTCAAAACACAATTTCTATCTATTCCGTTTACCAAAACATCAATAACTCATCAAAACACAAATATGAACTTCAAAATCTCAATTCTACCTATTCCATATAACAAAACATAATATAACTAATCAAAACACAAATATGAACTTCAAAATCACAATTCTACCTATTCCATATACCAAAACATCAATGAATAACTCATCAAAACACAAATATGAACTTCAAAATCACAATTCTACCTATTCCATATACCAAAACATCAATTAATAACTCATCAAAACACAAATATGAACTTCAAAATCTCAATTCTACCTATTCCCATATACCAAAACATAAATGAATAACTCATCAAAACACAAATATGAACTTCAAAATCACAATTCTACCTATTCCATATACCAAAACATCAATGAATAACTCATCAAAACACAAATATGAACTTCAAAAAACAAATTCTACCTATTCCATATACCAAAACATCAATGAATAACTCATCAAAACACAAATATGAACTTCAAAATCACAATTCTACCTATTCCATATACCAAAACATCAATTAATAACTCATCAAAACACAAATATGAACTTCAAAATCTCAATTCTACCTATTCCATATACCAAAACATCAATAACTCATCAAAACACAAATATGAACTTCAAAATCACAATTCTACCTATTCCATATACCAAAACATCAATGAATAACTCATCAAAACACAAATATGAACTTCAAAAAACAAATTCTACCTATTCCATATACCAAAACATCAATGAATAACTCATCAAAACATAAATATGAACTTCAAAATCACAATTCTACCTATTCCATATACCAAAACATCAATAACTCATCAAAACACAAATATGAACTTCAAAACACAATTTCTATCTATTCCATTTACCAAAACATCAATATAACTCATCAAAACACAAATATGAACTTCAAAATCACAATTCTACCTATTCCATATAACAAAACATAATATAACTCATCAAAACACAAATATGAACTTCAAAAACACAATTCTACCTATTCCATATACCAAAACATCAATAACTCATCAAAACACAAATATGAACTTCAAAACACAATTTCTATCTATTCCATTTACCAAAACATCAATAACTCATCAAAACACAAATATGAACTTCAAAATCTCAATTCTACCTATTCCATATAACAAAACATAATATAACTAATCAAAACACAAATATGAACTTCAAAATCACAATTCTACCTATTCCATATACCAAAACATCAATGAATAACTCATCAAAACACAAATATGAACTTCAAAATCACAATTCTACCTATTCCATATACCAAAATACCAATAACTCATCAAAACACAAATATGAACTTCAAAATCTCAATTCTACCTATTCCATATACCAAAACATCAATGAATAACTCATCAAAACACAAATATGAACTTCAAAACACAATTTCTATCTATTCCATTTACCAAAACATCAATAACTCATCAAAACACAAATATGAACTTCAAAATCACAATTCTACCTATTCCATATAACAAAACATAATATAACTCATCAAAACACAAATATGAACTTCAAAATAACAATTCTACCTATTCCATATAACAAAACATAATATAACTAATCAAAACACAAATATGAACTTCAAAATCACAATTCTACCTATTCCATATACCAAAACATCAATGAATAACTCATCAAAACACAAATATGAACTTCAAAATCACAATTCTACCTATTCCATATACCAAAACATCAATAACTCATCAAAACACAAATATGAACTTCAAAACACAATTTCTATCTATTCCATATACCAAAACATCAATGAATAACTCATCAAAACACAAATATGAACTTCAAAATCACAATTCTACCTATTCCATATACCAAAACATCAATGAATAACTCATCAAAACACAAATATGAACTTCAAAATCACAATTCTACCTATTCCATATACCAAAACATCAATAACTCATCAAAACACAAATATGAACTTCAAAACACAATTTCTATCTATTCTATTTACCAAAACATCAATGAATAACTCATCAAAACACAAATATGAACTTCAAAATCACAATTCTACCTATTCCATATACCAAAACATCAATGAATAACTCATCAAAACACAAATATGAACTTCAAAATCACAATTCTACCTATTCCATATACCAAAACATCAATAACTCATCAAAACACAAATATGAACTTCAAAACACAATTTCTATCTATTCTATTTACCAAAACATCAATGAATAACTCATCAAAACACAAATATGAACTTCAAAATCACAATTCTACCTATTCCATATACCAAAACATCAATGAATAACTCATCAAAACACAAATATGAACTTCAAATCACAATTCTATCTATTCTATTTACCAAAACATCAATGAATAACTCATCAAAACACAAATATGAACTTCAAAATCACAATTCTACCTATTCCATATACCAAAACATCAATAACTCATCAAAACACAAATATGAACTTCAAAACACAATTTCTATCTATTCTATTTACCAAAACATCAATGAATAACTCATCAAAACACAAATATGAACTTCAAAATCACAATTCTACCTATTCCATATACCAAAACATCAATAACTCATCAAAACACAAATATGAACTTCAAAACACAATTTCTATCTATTCCATATACCAAAACATCAATGAATAACTCATCAAAACACAAATATGAACTTCAAAATCACAATTCTACCTATTCCATATACCAAAACATCAATGAATAACTCATCAAAACACAAATATGAACTTCAAAATCACAATTCTACCTATTCCATATACCAAAACATCAATAACTCATCAAAACACAAATATGAACTTCAAAACACAATTTCTATCTATTCTATTTACCAAAACATCAATGAATAACTCATCAAAACACAAATATGAACTTCAAAATCACAATTCTACCTATTCCATATACCAAAACATCAATAACTCATCAAAACACAAATATGAACTTCAAAACACAATTTCTATCTATTCCATTTACCAAAACATCAATGAATAACTCATCAAAACACAAATATGAACTTCAAAATCACAATTCTACCTATTCCATATACCAAAACATCAATGAATAACTCATCAAAACACAAATATGAACTTCAAAATCACAATTCTACCTATTCCATATACCAAAACATCAATAACTCATCAAAACACAAATATGAACTTCAAAACACAATTTCTATCTATTCTATTTACCAAAACATCAATGAATAACTCATCAAAACACAAATATGAACTTCAAAATCACAATTCTACCTATTCCATATACCAAAACATCAATGAATAACTCATCAAAACACAAATATGAACTTCAAAACACAATTTCTATCTATTCCATATACCAAAACATCAATGAATAACTCATCAAAACACAAATATGAACTTCAAAATCACAATTCTACCTATCCCATATACCAAAACATCAATGAATAACTCATCAAAACACAAATATGAACTTCAAAATCACAATTCTACCTATTCCATATACCAAAACATCAATAACTCATCAAAACACAAATATGAACTTCAAAACACAATTTCTATCTATTCTATTTACCAAAACATCAATGAATAACCCATCAAAACACAAATATGAACTTCAAAATCACAATTCTACCTATTCCATATACCAAAACATCAATGAATAACTCATCAAAACACAAATATGAACTTCAAAATCACAATTCTACCTATTCCATATACCAAAACATCAATAACTCATCAAAACACAAATATGAACTTCAAAACACAATTTCTATCTATTCCATTTACCAAAACATCAATAACTCATCAAAACACAAATATGAACTTCAAAATCTCAATTCTACCTATTCCATATAACAAAACATAATATAACTCATCAAAACACAAATATGAACTTCAAAATCACAATTCTACCTATTCCATATAACAAAACATAATATAACTCATCAAAACACAAATATGAACTTCAAAACACAATTTCTATCTATTCTATTTACCAAAACATCAATGAATAACTCATCAAAACACAAATATGAACTTCAAAATCACAATTCTACCTATTCCATATACCAAAACATCAATAACTCATCAAAACACAAATATGAACTTCAAAACACAATTTCTATCTATTCCGTTTACCAAAACATCAATAACTCATCAAAACACAAATATGAACTTCAAAATCACAATTCTACCTATTCCATATAACAAAACATAATATAACTCATCAAAACACAAATATGAACTTCAAAACACAATTTCTATCTATTCCGTTTACCAAAACATCAATAACTCATCAAAACACAAATATGAACTTCAAAATCTCAATTCTACCTATTCCATATAACAAAACATAATATAACTAATCAAAACACAAATATGAACTTCAAAATCACAATTCTACCTATTCCATATACCAAAACATCAATGAATAACTCATCAAAACACAAATATGAACTTCAAAATCACAATTCTACCTATTCCATATACCAAAACATCAATTAATAACTCATCAAAACACAAATATGAACTTCAAAATCTCAATTCTACCTATTCCCATATACCAAAACATAAATGAATAACTCATCAAAACACAAATATGAACTTCAAAATCACAATTCTACCTATTCCATATACCAAAACATCAATGAATAACTCATCAAAACACAAATATGAACTTCAAAAAACAAATTCTACCTATTCCATATACCAAAACATCAATGAATAACTCATCAAAACACAAATATGAACTTCAAAATCACAATTCTACCTATTCCATATACCAAAACATCAATTAATAACTCATCAAAACACAAATATGAACTTCAAAATCTCAATTCTACCTATTCCATATACCAAAACATCAATAACTCATCAAAACACAAATATGAACTTCAAAATCACAATTCTACCTATTCCATATACCAAAACATCAATGAATAACTCATCAAAACACAAATATGAACTTCAAAAAACAAATTCTACCTATTCCATATACCAAAACATCAATGAATAACTCATCAAAACATAAATATGAACTTCAAAATCACAATTCTACCTATTCCATATACCAAAACATCAATAACTCATCAAAACACAAATATGAACTTCAAAACACAATTTCTATCTATTCCATTTACCAAAACATCAATATAACTCATCAAAACACAAATATGAACTTCAAAATCACAATTCTACCTATTCCATATAACAAAACATAATATAACTCATCAAAACACAAATATGAACTTCAAAAACACAATTCTACCTATTCCATATACCAAAACATCAATAACTCATCAAAACACAAATATGAACTTCAAAACACAATTTCTATCTATTCCATTTACCAAAACATCAATAACTCATCAAAACACAAATATGAACTTCAAAATCTCAATTCTACCTATTCCATATAACAAAACATAATATAACTAATCAAAACACAAATATGAACTTCAAAATCACAATTCTACCTATTCCATATACCAAAACATCAATGAATAACTCATCAAAACACAAATATGAACTTCAAAATCACAATTCTACCTATTCCATATACCAAAATACCAATAACTCATCAAAACACAAATATGAACTTCAAAATCTCAATTCTACCTATTCCATATACCAAAACATCAATGAATAACTCATCAAAACACAAATATGAACTTCAAAACACAATTTCTATCTATTCCATTTACCAAAACATCAATAACTCATCAAAACACAAATATGAACTTCAAAATCACAATTCTACCTATTCCATATAACAAAACATAATATAACTCATCAAAACACAAATATGAACTTCAAAATAACAATTCTACCTATTCCATATAACAAAACATAATATAACTAATCAAAACACAAATATGAACTTCAAAATCACAATTCTACCTATTCCATATACCAAAACATCAATGAATAACTCATCAAAACACAAATATGAACTTCAAAATCACAATTCTACCTATTCCATATACCAAAACATCAATAACTCATCAAAACACAAATATGAACTTCAAAACACAATTTCTATCTATTCCATATACCAAAACATCAATGAATAACTCATCAAAACACAAATATGAACTTCAAAATCACAATTCTACCTATTCCATATACCAAAACATCAATGAATAACTCATCAAAACACAAATATGAACTTCAAAATCACAATTCTACCTATTCCATATACCAAAACATCAATAACTCATCAAAACACAAATATGAACTTCAAAACACAATTTCTATCTATTCTATTTACCAAAACATCAATGAATAACTCATCAAAACACAAATATGAACTTCAAAATCACAATTCTACCTATTCCATATACCAAAACATCAATGAATAACTCATCAAAACACAAATATGAACTTCAAAATCACAATTCTACCTATTCCATATACCAAAACATCAATAACTCATCAAAACACAAATATGAACTTCAAAACACAATTTCTATCTATTCTATTTACCAAAACATCAATGAATAACTCATCAAAACACAAATATGAACTTCAAAATCACAATTCTACCTATTCCATATACCAAAACATCAATGAATAACTCATCAAAACACAAATATGAACTTCAAATCACAATTCTATCTATTCTATTTACCAAAACATCAATAACTCATCAAAACACAAATATGAACTTCAAAATCACAATTCTACCTATTCCATATACCAAAACATCAATAACTCATCAAAACACAAATATGAACTTCAAAACACAATTTCTATCTATTCTATTTACCAAAACATCAATGAATAACTCATCAAAACACAAATATGAACTTCAAAATCACAATTCTACCTATTCCATATACCAAAACATCAATAACTCATCAAAACACAAATATGAACTTCAAAACACAATTTCTATCTATTCCATATACCAAAACATCAATGAATAACTCATCAAAACACAAATATGAACTTCAAAATCACAATTCTACCTATTCCATATACCAAAACATCAATGAATAACTCATCAAAACACAAATATGAACTTCAAAATCACAATTCTACCTATTCCATATACCAAAACATCAATAACTCATCAAAACACAAATATGAACTTCAAAACACAATTTCTATCTATTCTATTTACCAAAACATCAATGAATAACTCATCAAAACACAAATATGAACTTCAAAATCACAATTCTACCTATTCCATATACCAAAACATCAATAACTCATCAAAACACAAATATGAACTTCAAAACACAATTTCTATCTATTCCATTTACCAAAACATCAATGAATAACTCATCAAAACACAAATATGAACTTCAAAATCACAATTCTACCTATTCCATATACCAAAACATCAATGAATAACTCATCAAAACACAAATATGAACTTCAAAATCACAATTCTACCTATTCCATATACCAAAACATCAATAACTCATCAAAACACAAATATGAACTTCAAAACACAATTTCTATCTATTCTATTTACCAAAACATCAATGAATAACTCATCAAAACACAAATATGAACTTCAAAATCACAATTCTACCTATTCCATATACCAAAACATCAATGAATAACTCATCAAAACACAAATATGAACTTCAAAACACAATTTCTATCTATTCCATATACCAAAACATCAATGAATAACTCATCAAAACACAAATATGAACTTCAAAATCACAATTCTACCTATCCCATATACCAAAACATCAATGAATAACTCATCAAAACACAAATATGAACTTCAAAATCACAATTCTACCTATTCCATATACCAAAACATCAATAACTCATCAAAACACAAATATGAACTTCAAAACACAATTTCTATCTATTCTATTTACCAAAACATCAATGAATAACTCATCAAAACACAAATATGAACTTCAAAATCACAATTCTACCTATTCCATATACCAAAACATCAATAACTCATCAAAACACAAATATGAACTTCAAAACACAATTTCTATCTATTCCATTTACCAAAACATCAATGAATAACTCATCAAAACACAAATATGAACTTCAAAATCACAATTCTACCTATTCCATATACCAAAACATCAATGAATAACTCATCAAAACACAAATATGAACTTCAAAATCACAATTCTACCTATTCCATATACCAAAACATCAATAACTCATCAAAACACAAATATGAACTTCAAAACACAATTTCTATCTATTCTATTTACCAAAACATCAATGAATAACTCATCAAAACACAAATATGAACTTCAAAATCACAATTCTACCTATTCCATATACCAAAACATCAATGAATAACTCATCAAAACACAAATATGAACTTCAAAACACAATTTCTATCTATTCCATATACCAAAACATCAATGAATAACTCATCAAAACACAAATATGAACTTCAAAATCACAATTCTACCTATCCCATATACCAAAACATCAATGAATAACTCATCAAAACACAAATATGAACTTCAAAATCACAATTCTACCTATTCCATATACCAAAACATCAATAACTCATCAAAACACAAATATGAACTTCAAAACACAATTTCTATCTATTCTATTTACCAAAACATCAATGAATAACTCATCAAAACACAAATATGAACTTCAAAATCACAATTCTACCTATTCCATATACCAAAACATCAATGAATAACTCATCAAAACACAAATATGAACTTCAAAATCACAATTCTACCTATTCCATATACCAAAACATCAATAACTCATCAAAACACAAATATGAACTTCAAAACACAATTTCTATCTATTCTATTTACCAAAACATCAATGAATAACTCATCAAAACACAAATATGAACTTCAAAATCACAATTCTACCTATTCCATATACCAAAACATCAATAACTCATCAAAACACAAATATGAACTTCAAAACACAATTTCTATCTATTCCATTTACCAAAACATCAATAACTCATCAAAACACAAATATGAACTTCAAAATCTCAATTCTACCTATTCCATATAACAAAACATAATATAACTAATCAAAACACAAATATGAACTTCAAAATCACAATTCTACCTATTCCATATACCAAAACATCAATGAATAACTCATCAAAACACAAATATGAACTTCAAAATCACAATTCTACCTATTCCATATACCAAAACATCAATTAATAACTCATCAAAACACAAATATGAACTTCAAAATCTCAATTCTACCTATTCCCATATACCAAAACATAAATGAATAACTCATCAAAACACAAATATGAACTTCAAAATCACAATTCTACCTATTCCATATACCAAAACATCAATGAATAACTCATCAAAACACAAATATGAACTTCAAAAAACAAATTCTACGTATTCCATATACCAAAACATCAATGAATAACTCATCAAAACACAAATATGAACTTCAAAATCACAATTCTACCTATTCCATATACCAAAACATCAATAACTTATCAAAACACAAATATGAACTTCAAAACACAATTTCTATCTATTCCATTTACCAAAACATCAATAACTCATCAAAACACAAATATGAACTTCAAAATCTCAATTCTACCTATTCCATATACCAAAACATCAATGAATAACTCATCAAAACACAAATATGAACTTCAAAATCACAATTCTACCTATTCCATATAACAAAACATAATATAACTCATCAAAACACAAATATGAACTTCAAAATCACAATTCTACCTATTCCATCTACCAAAACATCAATAACTCATCAAAACACAAATATGAACTTCAAAACACAATTTCTATCTATTCCATATACCAAAACATCAATGAATAACTCATCAAAACACAAATATGAACTTCAAAATCACAATTCTACCTATTCCATATACCAAAACATCAATGAATAACTCATCAAAACACAAATATGAACTTCAAAATCACAATTCTACCTATTCCATATACCAAAACATCAATAACTCATCAAAACACAAATATGAACTTCAAAACACAATTTCTATCTATTCTATTTACCAAAACATCAATGAATAACTCATCAAAACACAAATATGAACTTCAAAATCACAATTCTACCTATTCCATATACCCAAACATCAATGAATAACTCATCAAAACACAAATATGAACTTCAAAATCACAATTCTACCTATTCCATATACCAAAACATCAATAACTCATCAAAACACAAATATGAACTTCAAAACACAATTTCTATCTATTCTATTTACCAAAACATCAATGAATAACTCATCAAAACACAAATATGAACTTCAAAATCACAATTCTACCTATTCCATATACCAAAACATCAATAACTCATCAAAACACAAATATGAACTTCAAAACACAATTTCTATCTATTCCATTTACCAAAACATCAATAACTCATCAAAACACAAATATGAACTTCAAAATCTCAATTCTACCTATTCCATATAACAAAACATAATATAACTAATCAAAACACAAATATGAACTTCAAAATCACAATTCTACCTATTCCATATACCAAAACATCAATGAATAACTCATCAAAACACAAATATGAACTTCAAAATCACAATTCTACCTATTCCATATACCAAAACATCAATTAATAACTCATCAAAACACAAATATGAACTTCAAAATCTCAATTCTACCTATTCCCATATACCAAAACATAAATGAATAACTCATCAAAACACAAATATGAACTTCAAAATCACAATTCTACCTATTCCATATACCAAAACATCAATGAATAACTCATCAAAACACAAATATGAACTTCAAAATCACAATTCTACCTATTCCATATACCAAAATATCAATAACTCATCAAAACACAAATATGAACTTCAAAATCTCAATTCTACCTATTCCATATACCAAAACATCAATGAATAACTCATCAAAACACAAATATGAACTTCAAAACACAATTTCTATCTATTCCATTTACCAAAACATCAATAACTCATCAAAACACAAATATGAACTTCAAAATCACAATTCTACCTATTCCATATAACAAAACATAATATAACTCATCAAAACACAAATATGAACTTCAAAATCACAATTCTACCTATTCCATATAACAAAACATAATATAACTAATCAAAACACAAATATGAACTTCAAAATCACAATTCTACCTATTCCATATACCAAAACATCAATGAATAACTCATCAAAATACAAATATGAACTTCAAAATCACAATTCTACCTATTCCATATACCAAAACATCAATAACTCATCAAAACACAAATATGAACTTCAAAATCACAATTCTACCTATTCCATATAACAAAACATAATATAACTAATCAAAACACAAATATGAACTTCAAAATCACAATTCTACCTATTCCATATACCAAAACATCAATGAATAACTCATCAAAACACAAATATGAACTTCAAAATCACAATTCTACCTATTCCATATACCAAAACATCAATAACTCATCAAAACACAAATATGAACTTCAAAATCACAATTCTACCTATTCCATATAACAAAACATAATATAACTCATCAAAACACAAATATGAACTTCAAAATCTCAATTCTACCTATTCCATATAACAAAACATAATATAACTAATCAAAACACAAATATGAACTTCAAAATCACAATTCTACCTATTCCATATACCAAAACATCAATGAATAACTCATCAAAACACAAATATGAACTTCAAAATCACAATTCTACCTATTCCATATACCAAAACATCAATTAATAACTCATCAAAACACAAATATGAACTTCAAAATCTCAATTCTACCTATTCCCATATACCAAAACATAAATGAATAACTCATCAAAACACAAATATGAACTTCAAAATCACAATTCTACCTATTCCATATACCAAAACATCAATGAATAACTCATCAAAACACAAATATGAACTTCAAAATCACAATTCTACCTATTCCATATACCAAAATATCAATAACTCATCAAAACACAAATATGAACTTCAAAATCTCAATTCTACCTATTCCATATACCAAAACATCAATGAATAACTCATCAAAACACAAATATGAACTTCAAAACACAATTTCTATCTAGTCCATTTACCAAAACATCAATAACTCATCAAAACACAAATATGAACTTCAAAATCACAATTCTACCTATTCCATATAACAAAACATAATATAACTCATCAAAACACAAATATGAACTTCAAAATCACAATTCTACCTATTCCATATACCAAAACATCAATGAATAACTCATCAAAACACAAATATGAACTTCAAAACACAATTTCTATCTAGTCCATTTACCAAAACATCAATAACTCATCAAAACACAAATATGAACTTCAAAATCACAATTCTACCTATTCCATATACCAAAACATCAATGAATAACTCATCAAAACACAAATATGAACTTCAAAATCACAATTCTACCTATTCCATATACCAAAATATCAATAACTCATCAAAACACAAATATGAACTTCAAAATCTCAATTCTACCTATTCCATATACCAAAACATCAATGAATAACTCATCAAAACACAAATATGAACTTCAAAACACAATTTCTATCTATTCCATTTACCAAAACATCAATAACTCATCAAAACACAAATATGAACTTCAAAATCACAATTCTACCTATTCCATATAACAAAACATAATATAACTCATCAAAACACAAATATGAACTTCAAAATCACAATTCTACCTATTCCATATAACAAAACATAATATAACTAATCAAAACACAAATATGAACTTCAAAATCACAATTCTACCTATTCCATATACCAAAACATCAATGAATAACTCATCAAAATACAAATATGAACTTCAAAATCACAATTCTACCTATTCCATATACCAAAACATCAATAACTCATCAAAACACAAATATGAACTTCAAAATCACAATTCTACCTATTCCATATAACAAAACATAATATAACTAATCAAAACACAAATATGAACTTCAAAATCACAATTCTACCTATTCCATATACCAAAACATCAATGAATAACTCATCAAAACACAAATATGAACTTCAAAATCACAATTCTACCTATTCCATATACCAAAACATCAATAACTCATCAAAACACAAATATGAACTTCAAAATCACAATTCTACCTATTCCATATAACAAAACATAATATAACTCATCAAAACACAAATATGAACTTCAAAATCTCAATTCTACCTATTCCATATAACAAAACATAATATAACTAATCAAAACACAAATATGAACTTCAAAATCACAATTCTACCTATTCCATATACCAAAACATCAATGAATAACTCATCAAAACACAAATATGAACTTCAAAATCACAATTCTACCTATTCCATATACCAAAACATCAATTAATAACTCATCAAAACACAAATATGAACTTCAAAATCTCAATTCTACCTATTCCCATATACCAAAACATAAATGAATAACTCATCAAAACACAAATATGAACTTCAAAATCACAATTCTACCTATTCCATATACCAAAACATCAATGAATAACTCATCAAAACACAAATATGAACTTCAAAATCACAATTCTACCTATTCCATATACCAAAATATCAATAACTCATCAAAACACAAATATGAACTTCAAAATCTCAATTCTACCTATTCCATATACCAAAACATCAATGAATAACTCATCAAAACACAAATATGAACTTCAAAACACAATTTCTATCTAGTCCATTTACCAAAACATCAATAACTCATCAAAACACAAATATGAACTTCAAAATCACAATTCTACCTATTCCATATAACAAAACATAATATAACTCATCAAAACACAAATATGAACTTCAAAATCACAATTCTACCTATTCCATATAACAAAACATAATATAACTAATCAAAACACAAATATGAACTTCAAAATCACAATTCTACCTATTCCATATACCAAAACATCAATGAATAACTCATCAAAATACAAATATGAACTTCAAAATCACAATTCTACCTATTCCATATACCAAAACATCAATAACTCATCAAAACACAAATATGAACTTCAAAATCACAATTCTACCTATTCCATATAACAAAACATAATATAACTAATCAAAACACAAATATGAACTTCAAAATCACAATTCTACCTATTCCATATACCAAAACATCAATGAATAACTCATCAAAACACAAATATGAACTTCAAAATCACAATTCTACCTATTCCATATACCAAAACATCAATAACTCATCAAAACACAAATATGAACTTCAAAATCACAATTCTACCTATTCCATATAACAAAACATAATATAACTCATCAAAACACAAATATGAACTTCAAAATCTCAATTCTACCTATTCCATATAACAAAACATAATATAACTAATCAAAACACAAATATGAACTTCAAAATCACAATTCTACCTATTCCATATACCAAAACATCAATGAATAACTCATCAAAACACAAATATGAACTTCAAAATCACAATTCTACCTATTCCATATACCAAAACATCAATAACTCATCAAAACACAAATATGAACTTCAAAACACAATTTCTATCTATTCCATTTACCAAAACATCAATAACTCATCAAAACACAAATATGAACTTCAAAATCACAATTCTACCTATTCCATATAACAAAACATAATATAACTCATCAAAACACAAATATGAACTTCAAAATAACAATTCTACCTATTCCATATAACAAAACATAATATAACTAATCAAAACACAAATATGAACTTCAAAATCACAATTCTACCTATTCCATATACCAAAACATCAATGAATAACTCATCAAAACACAAATATGAACTTCAAAATCACAATTCTACCTATTCCATATACCAAAACATCAATAACTCATCAAAACACAAATATGAACTTCAAAACACAATTTCTATCTATTCCATATACCAAAACATCAATGAATAACTCATCAAAACACAAATATGAACTTCAAAATCACAATTCTACCTATTCCATATACCAAAACATCAATGAATAACTCATCAAAACACAAATATGAACTTCAAAATCACAATTCTACCTATTCCATATACCAAAACATCAATAACTCATCAAAACACAAATATGAACTTCAAAACACAATTTCTATCTATTCCATATACCAAAACATCAATGAATAACTCATCAAAACACAAATATGAACTTCAAAATCACAATTCTACCTATTCCATATACCAAAACATCAATGAATAACTCATCAAAACACAAATATGAACTTCAAAATCACAATTCTACCTATTCCATATACCAAAACATCAATAACTCATCAAAACACAAATATGAACTTCAAAACACAATTTCTATCTATTCTATTTACCAAAACATCAATGAATAACTCATCAAAACACAAATATGAACTTCAAAATCACAATTCTACCTATTCCATATACCAAAACATCAATGAATAACTCATCAAAACACAAATATGAACTTCAAATCACAATTCTATCTATTCTATTTACCAAAACATCAATAACTCATCAAAACACAAATATGAACTTCAAAATCACAATTCTACCTATTCCATATACCAAAACATCAATAACTCATCAAAACACAAATATGAACTTCAAAACACAATTTCTATCTATTCTATTTACCAAAACATCAATGAATAACTCATCAAAACACAAATATGAACTTCAAAATCACAATTCTACCTATTCCATATACCAAAACATCAATAACTCATCAAAACACAAATATGAACTTCAAAACACAATTTCTATCTATTCCATATACCAAAACATCAATGAATAACTCATCAAAACACAAATATGAACTTCAAAATCACAATTCTACCTATTCCATATACCAAAACATCAATGAATAACTCATCAAAACACAAATATGAACTTCAAAATCACAATTCTACCTATTCCATATACCAAAACATCAATAACTCATCAAAACACAAATATGAACTTCAAAACACAATTTCTATCTATTCTATTTACCAAAACATCAATGAATAACTCATCAAAACACAAATATGAACTTCAAAATCACAATTCTACCTATTCCATATACCAAAACATCAATAACTCATCAAAACACAAATATGAACTTCAAAACACAATTTCTATCTATTCCATTTACCAAAACATCAATGAATAACTCATCAAAACACAAATATGAACTTCAAAATCACAATTCTACCTATTCCATATACCAAAACATCAATGAATAACTCATCAAAACACAAATATGAACTTCAAAATCACAATTCTACCTATTCCATATACCAAAACATCAATAACTCATCAAAACACAAATATGAACTTCAAAACACAATTTCTATCTATTCTATTTACCAAAACATCAATGAATAACTCATCAAAACACAAATATGAACTTCAAAATCACAATTCTACCTATTCCATATACCAAAACATCAATGAATAACTCATCAAAACACAAATATGAACTTCAAAACACAATTTCTATCTATTCCATATACCAAAACATCAATGAATAACTCATCAAAACACAAATATGAACTTCAAAATCACAATTCTACCTATCCCATATACCAAAACATCAATGAATAACTCATCAAAACACAAATATGAACTTCAAAATCACAATTCTACCTATTCCATATACCAAAACATCAATAACTCATCAAAACACAAATATGAACTTCAAAACACAATTTCTATCTATTCTATTTACCAAAACATCAATGAATAACTCATCAAAACACAAATATGAACTTCAAAATCACAATTCTACCTATTCCATATACCAAAACATCAATAACTCATCAAAACACAAATATGAACTTCAAAACACAATTTCTATCTATTCCATTTACCAAAACATCAATGAATAACTCATCAAAACACAAATATGAACTTCAAAATCACAATTCTACCTATTCCATATACCAAAACATCAATGAATAACTCATCAAAACACAAATATGAACTTCAAAATCACAATTCTACCTATTCCATATACCAAAACATCAATAACTCATCAAAACACAAATATGAACTTCAAAACACAATTTCTATCTATTCTATTTACCAAAACATCAATGAATAACTCATCAAAACACAAATATGAACTTCAAAATCACAATTCTACCTATTCCATATACCAAAACATCAATGAATAACTCATCAAAACACAAATATGAACTTCAAAACACAATTTCTATCTATTCCATATACCAAAACATCAATGAATAACTCATCAAAACACAAATATGAACTTCAAAATCACAATTCTACCTATCCCATATACCAAAACATCAATGAATAACTCATCAAAACACAAATATGAACTTCAAAATCACAATTCTACCTATTCCATATACCAAAACATCAATAACTCATCAAAACACAAATATGAACTTCAAAACACAATTTCTATCTATTCTATTTACCAAAACATCAATGAATAACTCATCAAAACACAAATATGAACTTCAAAATCACAATTCTACCTATTCCATATACCAAAACATCAATGAATAACTCATCAAAACACAAATATGAACTTCAAAATCACAATTCTACCTATTCCATATACCAAAACATCAATAACTCATCAAAACACAAATATGAACTTCAAAACACAATTTCTATCTATTCTATTTACCAAAACATCAATGAATAACTCATCAAAACACAAATATGAACTTCAAAATCACAATTCTACCTATTCCATATACCAAAACATCAATAACTCATCAAAACACAAATATGAACTTCAAAACACAATTTCTATCTATTCCATTTACCAAAACATCAATAACTCATCAAAACACAAATATGAACTTCAAAATCTCAATTCTACCTATTCCATATAACAAAACATAATATAACTAATCAAAACACAAATATGAACTTCAAAATCACAATTCTACCTATTCCATATACCAAAACATCAATGAATAACTCATCAAAACACAAATATGAACTTCAAAATCACAATTCTACCTATTCCATATACCAAAACATCAATTAATAACTCATCAAAACACAAATATGAACTTCAAAATCTCAATTCTACCTATTCCCATATACCAAAACATAAATGAATAACTCATCAAAACACAAATATGAACTTCAAAATCACAATTCTACCTATTCCATATACCAAAACATCAATGAATAACTCATCAAAACACAAATATGAACTTCAAAAAACAAATTCTACGTATTCCATATACCAAAACATCAATGAATAACTCATCAAAACACAAATATGAACTTCAAAATCACAATTCTACCTATTCCATATACCAAAACATCAATAACTTATCAAAACACAAATATGAACTTCAAAACACAATTTCTATCTATTCCATTTACCAAAACATCAATAACTCATCAAAACACAAATATGAACTTCAAAATCTCAATTCTACCTATTCCATATACCAAAACATCAATGAATAACTCATCAAAACACAAATATGAACTTCAAAATCACAATTCTACCTATTCCATATAACAAAACATAATATAACTCATCAAAACACAAATATGAACTTCAAAATCACAATTCTACCTATTCCATCTACCAAAACATCAATAACTCATCAAAACACAAATATGAACTTCAAAACACAATTTCTATCTATTCCATATACCAAAACATCAATGAATAACTCATCAAAACACAAATATGAACTTCAAAATCACAATTCTACCTATTCCATATACCAAAACATCAATGAATAACTCATCAAAACACAAATATGAACTTCAAAATCACAATTCTACCTATTCCATATACCAAAACATCAATAACTCATCAAAACACAAATATGAACTTCAAAACACAATTTCTATCTATTCTATTTACCAAAACATCAATGAATAACTCATCAAAACACAAATATGAACTTCAAAATCACAATTCTACCTATTCCATATACCCAAACATCAATGAATAACTCATCAAAACACAAATATGAACTTCAAAATCACAATTCTACCTATTCCATATACCAAAACATCAATAACTCATCAAAACACAAATATGAACTTCAAAACACAATTTCTATCTATTCTATTTACCAAAACATCAATGAATAACTCATCAAAACACAAATATGAACTTCAAAATCACAATTCTACCTATTCCATATACCAAAACATCAATAACTCATCAAAACACAAATATGAACTTCAAAACACAATTTCTATCTATTCCATTTACCAAAACATCAATAACTCATCAAAACACAAATATGAACTTCAAAATCTCAATTCTACCTATTCCATATAACAAAACATAATATAACTAATCAAAACACAAATATGAACTTCAAAATCACAATTCTACCTATTCCATATACCAAAACATCAATGAATAACTCATCAAAACACAAATATGAACTTCAAAATCACAATTCTACCTATTCCATATACCAAAACATCAATTAATAACTCATCAAAACACAAATATGAACTTCAAAATCTCAATTCTACCTATTCCCATATACCAAAACATAAATGAATAACTCATCAAAACACAAATATGAACTTCAAAATCACAATTCTACCTATTCCATATACCAAAACATCAATGAATAACTCATCAAAACACAAATATGAACTTCAAAATCACAATTCTACCTATTCCATATACCAAAATATCAATAACTCATCAAAACACAAATATGAACTTCAAAATCTCAATTCTACCTATTCCATATACCAAAACATCAATGAATAACTCATCAAAACACAAATATGAACTTCAAAACACAATTTCTATCTATTCCATTTACCAAAACATCAATAACTCATCAAAACACAAATATGAACTTCAAAATCACAATTCTACCTATTCCATATAACAAAACATAATATAACTCATCAAAACACAAATATGAACTTCAAAATCACAATTCTACCTATTCCATATAACAAAACATAATATAACTAATCAAAACACAAATATGAACTTCAAAATCACAATTCTACCTATTCCATATACCAAAACATCAATGAATAACTCATCAAAATACAAATATGAACTTCAAAATCACAATTCTACCTATTCCATATACCAAAACATCAATAACTCATCAAAACACAAATATGAACTTCAAAATCACAATTCTACCTATTCCATATAACAAAACATAATATAACTAATCAAAACACAAATATGAACTTCAAAATCACAATTCTACCTATTCCATATACCAAAACATCAATGAATAACTCATCAAAACACAAATATGAACTTCAAAATCACAATTCTACCTATTCCATATACCAAAACATCAATAACTCATCAAAACACAAATATGAACTTCAAAATCACAATTCTACCTATTCCATATAACAAAACATAATATAACTCATCAAAACACAAATATGAACTTCAAAATCTCAATTCTACCTATTCCATATAACAAAACATAATATAACTAATCAAAACACAAATATGAACTTCAAAATCACAATTCTACCTATTCCATATACCAAAACATCAATGAATAACTCATCAAAACACAAATATGAACTTCAAAATCACAATTCTACCTATTCCATATACCAAAACATCAATTAATAACTCATCAAAACACAAATATGAACTTCAAAATCTCAATTCTACCTATTCCCATATACCAAAACATAAATGAATAACTCATCAAAACACAAATATGAACTTCAAAATCACAATTCTACCTATTCCATATACCAAAACATCAATGAATAACTCATCAAAACACAAATATGAACTTCAAAATCACAATTCTACCTATTCCATATACCAAAATATCAATAACTCATCAAAACACAAATATGAACTTCAAAATCTCAATTCTACCTATTCCATATACCAAAACATCAATGAATAACTCATCAAAACACAAATATGAACTTCAAAACACAATTTCTATCTATTCCATTTACCAAAACATCAATAACTCATCAAAACACAAATATGAACTTCAAAATCACAATTCTACCTATTCCATATAACAAAACATAATATAACTCATCAAAACACAAATATGAACTTCAAAATCACAATTCTACCTATTCCATATAACAAAACATAATATAACTAATCAAAACACAAATATGAACTTCAAAATCACAATTCTACCTATTCCATATACCAAAACATCAATGAATAACTCATCAAAATACAAATATGAACTTCAAAATCACAATTCTACCTATTCCATATACCAAAACATCAATAACTCATCAAAACACAAATATGAACTTCAAAATCACAATTCTACCTATTCCATATAACAAAACATAATATAACTAATCAAAACACAAATATGAACTTCAAAATCACAATTCTACCTATTCCATATACCAAAACATCAATGAATAACTCATCAAAACACAAATATGAACTTCAAAATCACAATTCTACCTATTCCATATACCAAAACATCAATAACTCATCAAAACACAAATATGAACTTCAAAATCACAATTCTACCTATTCCATATAACAAAACATAATATAACTCATCAAAACACAAATATGAACTTCAAAATCTCAATTCTACCTATTCCATATAACAAAACATAATATAACTAATCAAAACACAAATATGAACTTCAAAATCACAATTCTACCTATTCCATATACCAAAACATCAATGAATAACTCATCAAAACACAAATATGAACTTCAAAATCACAATTCTACCTATTCCATATACCAAAACATCAATTAATAACTCATCAAAACACAAATATGAACTTCAAAATCTCAATTCTACCTATTCCCATATACCAAAACATAAATGAATAACTCATCAAAACACAAATATGAACTTCAAAATCACAATTCTACCTATTCCATATACCAAAACATCAATGAATAACTCATCAAAACACAAATATGAACTTCAAAAAACAAATTCTACCTATTCCATATACCAAAACATCAATGAATAACTCATCAAAACACAAATATGAACTTCAAAATCACAATTCTACCTATTCCATATACCAAAACATCAATAACTCATCAAAACACAAATATGAACTTCAAAATCTCAATTCTACCTATTCCCATATACCAAAACATAATATAACTAATCAAAACACAAATATGAACTTCAAAATCTCAATTCTACCTATTCCATATAACAAAACATAATATAACTCATCAAAACACAAATATGAACTTCAAAATCACAATTCTACCTATTCCATATAACAAAACATAATATAACTAATCAAAACACAAATATGAACTTCAAAATCACAATTCTACCTATTCCATCTACCAAAACATCAATAACTCATCAAAACACAAATATGAACTTCAAAACACAATTTCTATCTATTCCATATACCAAAACATCAATGAATAACTCATCAAAACACAAATATGAACTTCAAAATCACAATTCTACCTATTCCATATACCAAAACATCAATGAATAACTTATCAAAACACAAATATGAACTTCAAAATCACAATTCTACCTATTCCATATACCAAAACATCAATAACTCATCAAAACACAAATATGAACTTCAAAACACAATTTCTATCTATTCTATTTACCAAAACATCAATGAATAACTCATCAAAACACAAATATGAACTTCAAAATCACAATTCTACCTATTCCATATACCCAAACATCAATGAATAACTCATCAAAACACAAATATGAACTTCAAAATCACAATTCTACCTATTCCATATACCAAAACATCAATAACTCATCAAAACACAAATATGAACTTCAAAACACAATTTCTATCTATTCTATTTACCAAAACATCAATGAATAACTCATCAAAACACAAATATGAACTTCAAAATCACAATTCTACCTATTCCATATACCAAAACATCAATAACTCATCAAAACACAAATATGAACTTCAAAACACAATTTCTATCTATTCCATTTACCAAAACATCAATAACTCATCAAAACACAGATATGAACTTCAAAATCTCAATTCTACCTATTCCATATAACAAAACATAATATAACTAATCAAAACACAAATATGAACTTCAAAATCACAATTCTACCTATTCCATATACCAAAACATCAATGAATAACTCATCAAAACACAAATATGAACTTCAAAATCACAATTCTACCTATTCCATATACCAAAACATCAATTAATAACTCATCAAAACACAAATATGAACTTCAAAATCACAATTCTACCTATTCCATATACCAAAACATCAATGAATAACTCATCAAAACACAAATATGAACTTCAAAATCACAATTCTACCTATTCCATATACCAAAACATAAATGAATAACTCATCAAAACACAAATATGAACTTCAAAATCACAATTCTACCTATTCCATATACCAAAACATCAATGAATAACTCATCAAAACACAAATATGAACTTCAAAAAACAAATTCTACCTATTCCATATACCAAAACATCAATGAATAACTCATCAAAACACAAATATGAACTTCAAAATCACAATTCTACCTATTCCATATACCAAAACATCAATAACTCATCAAAACACAAATATGAACTTCAAAATCTCAATTCTACCTATTCCCATATACCAAAACATAATATAACTAATCAAAACACAAATATGAACTTCAAAATCTCAATTCTACCTATTCCATATAACAAAACATAATATAACTCATCAAAACACAAATATGAACTTCAAAATCACAATTCTACCTATTCCATATAACAAAACATAATATAACTAATCAAAACACAAATATGAACTTCAAAATCACAATTCAACCTATTCCATCTACCAAAACATCAATAACTCATCAAAACACAAATATGAACTTCAAAACACAATTTCTATCTATTCCATATACCAAAACATCAATGAATAACTCATCAAAACACAAATATGAACTTCAAAATCACAATTCTACCTATTCCATATACCAAAACATCAATGAATAACTCATCAAAACACAAATATGAACTTCAAAATCACAATTCTACCTATTCCATATAACAAAACATAATATAACTAATCAAAACACAAATATGAACTTCAAAATCACAATTCTACCTATTCCATCTACCAAAACATCAATAACTCATCAAAACACAAATATGAACTTCAAAACACAATTTCTATCTATTCCATATACCAAAACATCAATGAATAACTCATCAAAACACAAATATGAACTTCAAAATCACAATTCTACCTATTCCAAATACCAAAACATCAATGAATAACTCATCAAAACACAAATATGAACTTCAAAATCACAATTCTACCTATTCCATATACCAAAACATCAATTAATAACTCATCAAAACACAAATATGAACTTCAAAATCACAATTCTACCTATTCCATATACCAAAACATCAATGAATAACTCATCAAAACACAAATATGAACTTCAAAATCACAATTCTACCTATTCCATATACCAAAACATCAATTAATAACTCATCAAAACACAAATATGAACTTCAAAATCACAATTCTACCTATTCCATATACCAAAACATCAATGAATAACTCATCAAAACACAAATATGAACTTCAAAATCACAATTCTACCTATTCCATATACCAAAACATCAATTAATAACTCATCAAAACACAAATATGAACTTCAAAATCTCAATTCTACCTATTCCCATATACCAAAACATAAATGAATAACTCATCAAAACACAAATATGAACTTCAAAATCACAATTCTACCTATTCCATATACCAAAACATCAATGAATAACTCATCAAAACACAAATATGAACTTCAAAATCACAATTCTACCTATTCCATATACCAAAATATCAATAACTCATCAAAACACAAATATGAACTTCAAAATCTCAATTCTACCTATTCCATATACCAAAACATCAATGAATAACTCATCAAAACACAAATATGAACTTCAAAACACAATTTCTATCTATTCCATTTACCAAAACATCAATAACTCATCAAAACACAAATATGAACTTCAAAATCACAATTCTACCTATTCCATATAACAAAACATAATATAACTCATCAAAACACAAATATGAACTTCAAAATCACAATTCTACCTATTCCATATAACAAAACATAATATAACTAATCAAAACACAAATATGAACTTCAAAATCACAATTCTACCTATTCCATATACCAAAACATCAATGAATAACTCATCAAAATACAAATATGAACTTCAAAATCACAATTCTACCTATTCCATATACCAAAACATCAATAACTCATCAAAACACAAATATGAACTTCAAAATCACAATTCTACCTATTCCATATAACAAAACATAATATAACTAATCAAAACACAAATATGAACTTCAAAATCACAATTCTACCTATTCCATATACCAAAACATCAATGAATAACTCATCAAAACACAAATATGAACTTCAAAATCACAATTCTACCTATTCCATATACCAAAACATCAATAACTCATCAAAACACAAATATGAACTTCAAAATCACAATTCTACCTATTCCATATAACAAAACATAATATAACTCATCAAAACACAAATATGAACTTCAAAATCTCAATTCTACCTATTCCATATAACAAAACATAATATAACTAATCAAAACACAAATATGAACTTCAAAATCACAATTCTACCTATTCCATATACCAAAACATCAATGAATAACTCATCAAAACACAAATATGAACTTCAAAATCACAATTCTACCTATTCCATATACCAAAACATCAATTAATAACTCATCAAAACACAAATATGAACTTCAAAATCTCAATTCTACCTATTCCCATATACCAAAACATAAATGAATAACTCATCAAAACACAAATATGAACTTCAAAATCACAATTCTACCTATTCCATATACCAAAACATCAATGAATAACTCATCAAAACACAAATATGAACTTCAAAAAACAAATTCTACCTATTCCATATACCAAAACATCAATGAATAACTCATCAAAACACAAATATGAACTTCAAAATCACAATTCTACCTATTCCATATACCAAAACATCAATAACTCATCAAAACACAAATATGAACTTCAAAATCTCAATTCTACCTATTCCCATATACCAAAACATAATATAACTAATCAAAACACAAATATGAACTTCAAAATCTCAATTCTACCTATTCCATATAACAAAACATAATATAACTCATCAAAACACAAATATGAACTTCAAAATCACAATTCTACCTATTCCATATAACAAAACATAATATAACTAATCAAAACACAAATATGAACTTCAAAATCACAATTCTACCTATTCCATCTACCAAAACATCAATAACTCATCAAAACACAAATATGAACTTCAAAACACAATTTCTATCTATTCCATATACCAAAACATCAATGAATAACTCATCAAAACACAAATATGAACTTCAAAATCACAATTCTACCTATTCCATATACCAAAACATCAATGAATAACTTATCAAAACACAAATATGAACTTCAAAATCACAATTCTACCTATTCCATATACCAAAACATCAATAACTCATCAAAACACAAATATGAACTTCAAAACACAATTTCTATCTATTCTATTTACCAAAACATCAATGAATAACTCATCAAAACACAAATATGAACTTCAAAATCACAATTCTACCTATTCCATATACCCAAACATCAATGAATAACTCATCAAAACACAAATATGAACTTCAAAATCACAATTCTACCTATTCCATATACCAAAACATCAATAACTCATCAAAACACAAATATGAACTTCAAAACACAATTTCTATCTATTCTATTTACCAAAACATCAATGAATAACTCATCAAAACACAAATATGAACTTCAAAATCACAATTCTACCTATTCCATATACCAAAACATCAATAACTCATCAAAACACAAATATGAACTTCAAAACACAATTTCTATCTATTCCATTTACCAAAACATCAATAACTCATCAAAACACAGATATGAACTTCAAAATCTCAATTCTACCTATTCCATATAACAAAACATAATATAACTAATCAAAACACAAATATGAACTTCAAAATCACAATTCTACCTATTCCATATACCAAAACATCAATGAATAACTCATCAAAACACAAATATGAACTTCAAAATCACAATTCTACCTATTCCATATACCAAAACATCAATTAATAACTCATCAAAACACAAATATGAACTTCAAAATCACAATTCTACCTATTCCATATACCAAAACATCAATGAATAACTCATCAAAACACAAATATGAACTTCAAAATCACAATTCTACCTATTCCATATACCAAAACATAAATGAATAACTCATCAAAACACAAATATGAACTTCAAAATCACAATTCTACCTATTCCATATACCAAAACATCAATGAATAACTCATCAAAACACAAATATGAACTTCAAAAAACAAATTCTACCTATTCCATATACCAAAACATCAATGAATAACTCATCAAAACACAAATATGAACTTCAAAATCACAATTCTACCTATTCCATATACCAAAACATCAATAACTCATCAAAACACAAATATGAACTTCAAAATCTCAATTCTACCTATTCCCATATACCAAAACATAATATAACTAATCAAAACACAAATATGAACTTCAAAATCTCAATTCTACCTATTCCATATAACAAAACATAATATAACTCATCAAAACACAAATATGAACTTCAAAATCACAATTCTACCTATTCCATATAACAAAACATAATATAACTAATCAAAACACAAATATGAACTTCAAAATCACAATTCAACCTATTCCATCTACCAAAACATCAATAACTCATCAAAACACAAATATGAACTTCAAAACACAATTTCTATCTATTCCATATACCAAAACATCAATGAATAACTCATCAAAACACAAATATGAACTTCAAAATCACAATTCTACCTATTCCATATACCAAAACATCAATGAATAACTCATCAAAACACAAATATGAACTTCAAAATCACAATTCTACCTATTCCATATAACAAAACATAATATAACTAATCAAAACACAAATATGAACTTCAAAATCACAATTCTACCTATTCCATCTACCAAAACATCAATAACTCATCAAAACACAAATATGAACTTCAAAACACAATTTCTATCTATTCCATATACCAAAACATCAATGAATAACTCATCAAAACACAAATATGAACTTCAAAATCACAATTCTACCTATTCCAAATACCAAAACATCAATGAATAACTCATCAAAACACAAATATGAACTTCAAAATCACAATTCTACCTATTCCATATACCAAAACATCAATTAATAACTCATCAAAACACAAATATGAACTTCAAAATCACAATTCTACCTATTCCATATACCAAAACATCAATGAATAACTCATCAAAACACAAATATGAACTTCAAAATCACAATTCTACCTATTCCATATACCAAAACATCAATTAATAACTCATCAAAACACAAATATGAACTTCAAAATCACAATTCTACCTATTCCATATACCAAAACATCAATGAATAACTCATCAAAACACAAATATGAACTTCAAAATCACAATTCTACCTATTCCATATACCAAAACATAAATGAATAACTCATCAAAACACAAATATGAACTTCAAAATCACAATTCTACCTATTCCATATACCAAAACATCAATGAATAACTCATCAAAACACAAATATGAACTTCAAAAAACAAATTCTACCTATTCCATATACCAAAACATCAATGAATAACTCATCAAAACACAAATATGAACTTCAAAATCACAATTCTACCTATTCCATATACCAAAACATCAATAACTCATCAAAACACAAATATGAACTTCAAAATCTCAATTCTACCTATTCCCATATACCAAAACATAATATAACTAATCAAAACACAAATATGAACTTCAAAATCTCAATTCTACCTATTCCATATAACAAAACATAATATAACTCATCAAAACACAAATATGAACTTCAAAATCACAATTCTACCTATTCCATATAACAAAACATAATATAACTAATCAAAACACAAATATGAACTTCAAAATCACAATTCTACCTATTCCATCTACCAAAACATCAATAACTCATCAAAACACAAATATGAACTTCAAAACACAATTTCTATCTATTCCATATACCAAAACATCAATGAATAACTCATCAAAACACAAATATGAACTTCAAAATCACAATTCTACCTATTCCATATACCAAAACATCAATGAATAACTCATCAAAACACAAATATGAACTTCAAAATCACAATTCTACCTATTCCATATAACAAAACATAATATAACTAATCAAAACACAAATATGAACTTCAAAATCACAATTCTACCTATTCCATCTACCAAAACATCAATAACTCATCAAAACACAAATATGAACTTCAAAACACAATTTCTATCTATTCCATATACCAAAACATCAATGAATAACTCATCAAAACACAAATATGAACTTCAAAATCACAATTCTACCTATTCCAAATACCAAAACATCAATGAATAACTCATCAAAACACAAATATGAACTTCAAAATCACAATTCTACCTATTCCATATACCAAAACATCAATTAATAACTCATCAAAACACAAATATGAACTTCAAAATCACAATTCTACCTATTCCATATACCAAAACATCAATGAATAACTCATCAAAACACAAATATGAACTTCAAAATCACAATTCTACCTATTCCATATACCAAAACATCAATTAATAACTCATCAAAACACAAATATGAACTTCAAAATCACAATTCTACCTATTCCATATACCAAAACATCAATGAATAACTCATCAAAACACAAATATGAACTTCAAAATCACAATTCTACCTATTCCATATACCAAAACATAAATGAATAACTCATCAAAACACAAATATGAACTTCAAAATCACAATTCTACCTATTCCATATACCAAAACATCAATGAATAACTCATCAAAACACAAATATGAACTTCAAAAAACAAATTCTACCTATTCCATATACCAAAACATCAATGAATAACTCATCAAAACACAAATATGAACTTCAAAATCACAATTCTACCTATTCCATATACCAAAACATCAATAACTCATCAAAACACAAATATGAACTTCAAAATCTCAATTCTACCTATTCCCATATACCAAAACATAATATAACTAATCAAAACACAAATATGAACTTCAAAATCTCAATTCTACCTATTCCATATAACAAAACATAATATAACTCATCAAAACACAAATATGAACTTCAAAATCACAATTCTACCTATTCCATATAACAAAACATAATATAACTAATCAAAACACAAATATGAACTTCAAAATCACAATTCTACCTATTCCATCTACCAAAACATCAATAACTCATCAAAACACAAATATGAACTTCAAAACACAATTTCTATCTATTCCATATACCAAAACATCAATGAATAACTCATCAAAACACAAATATGAACTTCAAAATCACAATTCTACCTATTCCATATACCAAAACATCAATGAATAACTCATCAAAACACAAATATGAACTTCAAAATCACAATTCTACCTATTCCATATACCAAAACATCAATGAATAACTTATCAAAACACAAATATGAACTTCAAAATCACAATTCTACCTATTCCATCTACCAAAACATCAATAACTCATCAAAACACAAATATGAACTTCAAAACACAATTTCTATCTATTCCATATACCAAAACATCAATGAATAACTCATCAAAACACAAATATGAACTTCAAAATCACAATTCTACCTATTCCATATACCAAAACATCAATGAATAACTCATCAAAACACAAATATGAACTTCAAAATCACAATTCTACCTATTCCATATAACAAAACATAATATAACTAATCAAAACACAAATATGAACTTCAAAATCACAATTCTACCTATTCCATCTACCAAAACATCAATAACTCATCAAAACACAAATATGAACTTCAAAACACAATTTCTATCTATTCCATATACCAAAACATCAATGAATAACTCATCAAAACACAAATATGAACTTCAAAATCACAATTCTACCTATTCCAAATACCAAAACATCAATGAATAACTCATCAAAACACAAATATGAACTTCAAAATCACAATTCTACCTATTCCATATACCAAAACATCAATTAATAACTCATCAAAACACAAATATGAACTTCAAAATCACAATTCTACCTATTCCATATACCAAAACATCAATGAATAACTCATCAAAACACAAATATGAACTTCAAAATCACAATTCTACCTATTCCATATACCAAAACATCAATTAATAACTCATCAAAACACAAATATGAACTTCAAAATCACAATTCTACCTATTCCATATACCAAAACATCAATGAATAACTCATCAAAACACAAATATGAACTTCAAAATCACAATTCTACCTATTCCATATACCAAAACATAAATGAATAACTCATCAAAACACAAATATGAACTTCAAAATCACAATTCTACCTATTCCATATACCAAAACATCAATGAATAACTCATCAAAACACAAATATGAACTTCAAAAAACAAATTCTACCTATTCCATATACCAAAACATCAATGAATAACTCATCAAAACACAAATATGAACTTCAAAATCACAATTCTACCTATTCCATATACCAAAACATCAATAACTCATCAAAACACAAATATGAACTTCAAAATCTCAATTCTACCTATTCCCATATACCAAAACATAATATAACTAATCAAAACACAAATATGAACTTCAAAATCTCAATTCTACCTATTCCATATAACAAAACATAATATAACTCATCAAAACACAAATATGAACTTCAAAATCACAATTCTACCTATTCCATATAACAAAACATAATATAACTAATCAAAACACAAATATGAACTTCAAAATCACAATTCTACCTATTCCATCTACCAAAACATCAATAACTCATCAAAACACAAATATGAATTTCAAAACACAATTTCTATCTATTCCATATACCAAAACATCAATGAATAACTCATCAAAACACAAATATGAACTTCAAAATCACAATTCTACCTATTCCATATACCAAAACATCAATGAATAACTCATCAAAACACAAATATGAACTTCAAAATCACAATTCTACCTATTCCATATAACAAAACATAATATAACTAATCAAAACACAAATATGAACTTCAAAATCACAATTCTACCTATTCCATCTACCAAAACATCAATAACTCATCAAAACACAAATATGAACTTCAAAACACAATTTCTATCTATTCCATATACCAAAACATCAATGAATAACTCATCAAAACACAAATATGAACTTCAAAATCACAATTCTACCTATTCCATATACCAAAACATCAATGAATAACTCATCAAAACACAAATATGAACTTCAAAATCACAATTCTACCTATTCCATATAACAAAACATAATATAACTAATCAAAACACAAATATGAACTTCAAAATCACAATTCTACCTATTCCATCTACCAAAACATCAATAACTCATCAAAACACAAATATGAACTTCAAAACACAATTTCTATCTATTCCATATACCAAAACATCAATGAATAACTCATCAAAACACAAATATGAACTTCAAAATCACAATTCTACCTATTCCATATACCAAAACATCAATGAATAACTCATCAAAACACAAATATGAACTTCAAAATCACAATTCTACCTATTCCATATACCAAAACATCAATAACTCATCAAAACACAAATATGAACTTCAAAACACAATTTCTATCTATTCTATTTACCAAAACATCAATGAATAACTCATCAAAACACAAATATGAACTTCAAAATCACAATTCTACCTATTCCATATACCCAAACATCAATGAATAACTCATCAAAACACAAATATGAACTTCAAAATCACAATTCTACCTATTCCATATACCAAAACATCAATAACTCATCAAAACACAAATATGAACTTCAAAACACAATTTCTATCTATTCTATTTACCAAAACATCAATGAATAACTCATCAAAACACAAATATGAACTTCAAAATCACAAACTACCTATTCCATATACCAAAACATCAATAACTCATCAAAACACAAATATGAACTTCAAAACACAATTTCTATCTATTCCATTTACCAAAACATCAATAACTCATCAAAACACAAATATGAACTTCAAAATCTCAATTCTACCTATTCCATATAACAAAACATAATATAACTAATCAAAACACAAATATGAACTTCAAAATCACAATTCTACCTATTCCATATACCAAAACATCAATGAATAACTCATCAAAACACAAATATGAACTTCAAAATCACAATTCTACCTATTCCATATACCAAAACATCAATTAATAACTCATCAAAACACAAATATGAACTTCAAAATCTCAATTCTACCTATTCCCATATACCAAAACATAAATGAATAACTCATCAAAACACAAATATGAACTTCAAAATCACAATTCTACCTATTCCATATACCAAAACATCAATGAATAACTCATCAAAACACAAATATGAACTTCAAAATCACAATTCTACCTATTCCATATACCAAAACATCAATGAATAACTCATCAAAACACAAATATGAACTTCAAAATCTCAATTCTACCTATTCCATATACCAAAACATCAATGAATAACTCATCAAAACACAAATATGAACTTCAAAACACAATTTCTATCTATTCCATTTACCAAAACATCAATAACTCATCAAAACACAAATATGAACTTCAAAATCACAATTCTACCTATTCCATATAACAAAACATAATATAACTCATCAAAACACAAATATGAACTTCAAAATCACAATTCTACCTATTCCATATAACAAAACATAATATAACTAATCAAAACACAAATATGAACTTCAAAATCACAATTCTACCTATTCCATATACCAAAACATCAATGAATAACTCATCAAAACACAAATATGAACTTCAAAATCACAATTCTACCTATTCCATATACCAAAACATCAATAACTCATCAAAACACAAATATGAACTTCAAAATCACAATTCTACCTATTCCATATAACAAAACATAATATAACTAATCAAAACACAAATATGAACTTCAAAATCACAATTCTACCTATTCCATATAACAAAACATCAATGAATAACTCATCAAAACACAAATATGAACTTCAAAATCACAATTCTACCTATTCCATATACCAAAACATCAATAACTCATCAAAACACAAATATGAACTTCAAAATCACAATTCTACCTATTCCATATAACAAAACATAATATAACTCATCAAAACACAAATATGAACTTCAAAATCTCAATTCTACCTATTCCATATAACAAAACATAATATAACTAATCAAAACACAAATATGAACTTCAAAATCACAATTCTACCTATTCCATATACCAAAACATCAATGAATAACTCATCAAAACACAAATATGAACTTCAAAATCACAATTCTACCTATTCCATATACCAAAACATCAATTAATAACTCATCAAAACACAAATATGAACTTCAAAATCTCAATTCTACCTATTCCCATATACCAAAACATAAATGAATAACTCATCAAAACACAAATATGAACTTCAAAATCACAATTCTACCTATTCCATATACCAAAACATCAATGAATAACTCATCAAAACACAAATATGAACTTCAAAAAACAAATTCTACCTATTCCATATACCAAAACATCAATGAATAACTCATCAAAACACAAATATGAACTTCAAAATCACAATTCTACCTATTCCATATACCAAAACATCAATAACTCATCAAAACACAAATATGAACTTCAAAATCTCAATTCTACCTATTCCCATATACCAAAACATAATATAACTAATCAAAACACAAATATGAACTTCAAAATCTCAATTCTACCTATTCCATATAACAAAACATAATATAACTCATCAAAACACAAATATGAACTTCAAAATCACAATTCTACCTATTCCATATAACAAAACATAATATAACTAATCAAAACACAAATATGAACTTCAAAATCACAATTCTACCTATTCCATATACCAAAACATCAATGAATAACTCATCAAAACACAAATATGAACTTCAAAATCACAATTCTACCTATTCCATATAACAAAACATAATATAACTAATCAAAACACAAATATGAACTTCAAAATCACAATTCTACCTATTCCATATACCAAAACATCAATGAATAACTCATCAAAACACAAATATGAACTTCAAAATCACAATTCTACCTATTCCATATACCAAAACATCAATAACTCATCAAAACACAAATATGAACTTCAAAATCACAATTCTACCTATTCCATATAACAAAACATAATATAACTAATCAAAACACAAATATGAACTTCAAAATCACAATTCTACCTATTCCATATACCAAAACATCAATGAATAACTCATCAAAACACAAATATGAACTTCAAAATCACAATTCTACCTATTCCATATACCAAAACATCAATAACTCATCAAAACACAAATATGAACTTCAAAACACAATTTCTATCTATTCCATATACCAAAACATCAATGAATAACTCATCAAAACACAAATATGAACTTCAAAATCACAATTCTACCTATTCCATATACCAAAACATCAATGAATAACTCATCAAAACACAAATATGAACTTCAAAATCACAATTCTACCTATTCCATATACCAAAACATCAATAACTCATCAAAACACAAATATGAACTTCAAAACACAATTTCTATCTATTCTATTTACCAAAACATCAATGAATAACTCATCAAAACACAAATATGAACTTCAAAATCACAATTCTACCTATTCCATATACCCAAACATCAATGAATAACTCATCAAAACACAAATATGAACTTCAAAATCACAATTCTACCTATTCCATATACCAAAACATCAATAACTCATCAAAACACAAATATGAACTTCAAAACACAATTTCTATCTATTCTATTTACCAAAACATCAATGAATAACTCATCAAAACACAAATATGAACTTCAAAATCACAAACTACCTATTCCATATACCAAAACATCAATAACTCATCAAAACACAAATATGAACTTCAAAACACAATTTCTATCTATTCCATTTACCAAAACATCAATAACTCATCAAAACACAAATATGAACTTCAAAATCTCAATTCTACCTATTCCATATAACAAAACATAATATAACTAATCAAAACACAAATATGAACTTCAAAATCACAATTCTACCTATTCCATATACCAAAACATCAATGAATAACTCATCAAAACACAAATATGAACTTCAAAATCACAATTCTACCTATTCCATATACCAAAACATCAATTAATAACTCATCAAAACACAAATATGAACTTCAAAATCTCAATTCTACCTATTCCCATATACCAAAACATAAATGAATAACTCATCAAAACACAAATATGAACTTCAAAATCACAATTCTACCTATTCCATATACCAAAACATCAATGAATAACTCATCAAAACACAAATATGAACTTCAAAATCACAATTCTACCTATTCCATATACCAAAACATCAATGAATAACTCATCAAAACACAAATATGAACTTCAAAATCTCAATTCTACCTATTCCATATACCAAAACATCAATGAATAACTCATCAAAACACAAATATGAACTTCAAAACACAATTTCTATCTATTCCATTTACCAAAACATCAATAACTCATCAAAACACAAATATGAACTTCAAAATCACAATTCTACCTATTCCATATAACAAAACATAATATAACTCATCAAAACACAAATATGAACTTCAAAATCACAATTCTACCTATTCCATATAACAAAACATAATATAACTAATCAAAACACAAATATGAACTTCAAAATCACAATTCTACCTATTCCATATACCAAAACATCAATGAATAACTCATCAAAACACAAATATGAACTTCAAAATCACAATTCTACCTATTCCATATACCAAAACATCAATAACTCATCAAAACACAAATATGAACTTCAAAATCACAATTCTACCTATTCCATATAACAAAACATAATATAACTAATCAAAACACAAATATGAACTTCAAAATCACAATTCTACCTATTCCATATAACAAAACATCAATGAATAACTCATCAAAACACAAATATGAACTTCAAAATCACAATTCTACCTATTCCATATACCAAAACATCAATAACTCATCAAAACACAAATATGAACTTCAAAATCACAATTCTACCTATTCCATATAACAAAACATAATATAACTCATCAAAACACAAATATGAACTTCAAAATCTCAATTCTACCTATTCCATATAACAAAACATAATATAACTAATCAAAACACAAATATGAACTTCAAAATCACAATTCTACCTATTCCATATACCAAAACATCAATGAATAACTCATCAAAACACAAATATGAACTTCAAAATCACAATTCTACCTATTCCATATACCAAAACATCAATTAATAACTCATCAAAACACAAATATGAACTTCAAAATCTCAATTCTACCTATTCCCATATACCAAAACATAAATGAATAACTCATCAAAACACAAATATGAACTTCAAAATCACAATTCTACCTATTCCATATACCAAAACATCAATGAATAACTCATCAAAACACAAATATGAACTTCAAAAAACAAATTCTACCTATTCCATATACCAAAACATCAATGAATAACTCATCAAAACACAAATATGAACTTCAAAATCACAATTCTACCTATTCCATATACCAAAACATCAATAACTCATCAAAACACAAATATGAACTTCAAAATCTCAATTCTACCTATTCCCATATACCAAAACATAATATAACTAATCAAAACACAAATATGAACTTCAAAATCTCAATTCTACCTATTCCATATAACAAAACATAATATAACTCATCAAAACACAAATATGAACTTCAAAATCACAATTCTACCTATTCCATATAACAAAACATAATATAACTAATCAAAACACAAATATGAACTTCAAAATCACAATTCTACCTATTCCATATACCAAAACATCAATGAATAACTCATCAAAACACAAATATGAACTTCAAAATCACAATTCTACCTATTCCATATAACAAAACATAATATAACTAATCAAAACACAAATATGAACTTCAAAATCACAATTCTACCTATTCCATATACCAAAACATCAATGAATAACTCATCAAAACACAAATATGAACTTCAAAATCACAATTCTACCTATTCCATATACCAAAACATCAATAACTCATCAAAACACAAATATGAACTTCAAAATCACAATTCTACCTATTCCATATAACAAAACATAATATAACTAATCAAAACACAAATATGAACTTCAAAATCACAATTCTACCTATTCCATATACCAAAACATCAATGAATAACTCATCAAAACACAAATATGAACTTCAAAATCACAATTCTACCTATTCCATATACCAAAATATCAATAACTCATCAAAACACAAATATGAACTTCAAAATCACAATTCTACCTATTCCATATAACAAAACATAATATAACTCATCAAAACACAAATATGAACTTCAAAACACAATTTCTATCTATTCCATTTACCAAAACATCAATAACTCATCAAAACACAAATATGAACTTCAAAATCACAATTCTACCTATTCCATATAACAAAACATAATATAACTCATCAAAACAGAAATATGAACTTCAAAATCACAATTCTACCTATTCCATATACCAAAACATCAATAACTCATCAAAACACAAATATGAACTTCAAAATCTCAATTCTACCTATTCCATATAACAAAACATAATATAACTCATCAAAACACAAATATGAACTTCAAAATCACAATTCTACCTATTCCATATAACAAAACATAATATAACTCATCAAAACACAAATATGAACTTCAAAACACAATTTCTATCTATTCTATTTACCAAAACATCAATGAATAACTCATCAAAACACAAATATGAACTTCAAAATCACAATTCTACCTATTCCATATACCAAAACATCAATAACTCATCAAAACATAAATATGAACTTCAAAACACAATTTCTATCTATTCCGTTTACCAAAACATCAATAACTCATCAAAACACAAATATGAACTTCAAAATCACAATTCTACCTATTCCATATAACAAAACATAATATAACTCATCAAAACACAAATATGAACTTCAAAATCACAATTCTACCTATTCCATATACCAAAACATCAATAACTCATCAAAACACAAATATGAACTTCAAAATCACAATTCTACCTATTCCATATAACAAAACATAATATAACTCTTCAAAACACAAATATGAACTTCAAAATCACAATTCTACCTATTCCATCTACCAAAACATCAATAACTCATCAAAACACAAATATGAACTTCAAAACACAATTTCTATCTATTCCATATACCAAAACATCAATGAATAACTCATCAAAACACAAATATGAACTTCAAAATCACAATTCTACCTATTCCATATACCAAAACATCAATGAATAACTCATCAAAACACAAATATGAACTTCAAAATCACAATTCTACCTATTCCATATACCAAAACATCAATAACTCATCAAAACACAAATATGAACTTCAAAACACAATTTCTATCTATTCTATTTACCAAAACATCAATGAATAACTCATCAAAACACAAATATGAACTTCAAAATCACAATTCTACCTATTCCATATACCAAAACATCAATAACTCATCAAAACACAAATATGAACTTCAAAACACAATTTCTATCTATTCTATTTACCAAAACATCAATGGATAACTCATCAAAACACAAATATGAACTTCAAAATCACAATTCTACCTATTCCATATACCAAAACATCAATGAATAACTCATCAAAACACAAATATGAACTTCAAAATCACAATTCTACCTATTCCATATACCAAAACATCAATAACTCATCAAAACACAAATATGAACTTCAAAACACAATTTCTATCTATTCTATTTACCAAAACATCAATGAATAACTCATCAAAACACAAATATGAACTTCAAAATCACAATTCTACCTATTCCATATAACAAAACATAATATAACTAATCAAAACACAAATATGAACTTCAAAATCACAATTCTACCTATTCCATATACCAAAACATCAATGAATAACTCATCAAAACACAAATATGAACTTCAAAATCACAATTCTACCTATTCCATATACCAAAACATCAATAACTCATCAAAACACAAATATGAACTTCAAAATCACAATTCTACCTATTCCATATAACAAAACATAATATAACTAATCAAAACACAAATATGAACTTCAAAATCACAATTCTACCTATTCCATATACCAAAACATCAATGAATAACTCATCAAAACACAAATATGAACTTCAAAATCACAATTCTACCTATTCCATATACCAAAATATCAATAACTCATCAAAACACAAATATGAACTTCAAAATCACAATTCTACCTATTCCATATAACAAAACATAATATAACTCATCAAAACACAAATATGAACTTCAAAACACAATTTCTATCTATTCCATTTACCAAAACATCAATAACTCATCAAAACACAAATATGAACTTCAAAATCACAATTCTACCTATTCCATATAACAAAACATAATATAACTCATCAAAACAGAAATATGAACTTCAAAATCACAATTCTACCTATTCCATATACCAAAACATCAATAACTCATCAAAACACAAATATGAACTTCAAAATCTCAATTCTACCTATTCCATATAACAAAACATAATATAACTCATCAAAACACAAATATGAACTTCAAAATCACAATTCTACCTATTCCATATAACAAAACATAATATAACTCATCAAAACACAAATATGAACTTCAAAACACAATTTCTATCTATTCTATTTACCAAAACATCAATGAATAACTCATCAAAACACAAATATGAACTTCAAAATCACAATTCTACCTATTCCATATACCAAAACATCAATAACTCATCAAAACATAAATATGAACTTCAAAACACAATTTCTATCTATTCCGTTTACCAAAACATCAATAACTCATCAAAACACAAATATGAACTTCAAAATCACAATTCTACCTATTCCATATAACAAAACATAATATAACTCATCAAAACACAAATATGAACTTCAAAATCACAATTCTACCTATTCCATATACCAAAACATCAATAACTCATCAAAACACAAATATGAACTTCAAAATCACAATTCTACCTATTCCATATAACAAAACATAATATAACTCTTCAAAACACAAATATGAACTTCAAAATCACAATTCTACCTATTCCATCTACCAAAACATCAATAACTCATCAAAACACAAATATGAACTTCAAAACACAATTTCTATCTATTCCATATACCAAAACATCAATGAATAACTCATCAAAACACAAATATGAACTTCAAAATCACAATTCTACCTATTCCATATACCAAAACATCAATGAATAACTCATCAAAACACAAATATGAACTTCAAAATCACAATTCTACCTATTCCATATACCAAAACATCAATAACTCATCAAAACACAAATATGAACTTCAAAACACAATTTCTATCTATTCTATTTACCAAAACATCAATGAATAACTCATCAAAACACAAATATGAACTTCAAAATCACAATTCTACCTATTCCATATACCAAAACATCAATAACTCATCAAAACACAAATATGAACTTCAAAACACAATTTCTATCTATTCTATTTACCAAAACATCAATGGATAACTCATCAAAACACAAATATGAACTTCAAAATCACAATTCTACCTATTCCATATACCAAAACATCAATGAATAACTCATCAAAACACAAATATGAACTTCAAAATCACAATTCTACCTATTCCATATACCAAAACATCAATAACTCATCAAAACACAAATATGAACTTCAAAACACAATTTCTATCTATTCTATTTACCAAAACATCAATGAATAACTCATCAAAACACAAATATGAACTTCAAAATCACAATTCTACCTATTCCATATAACAAAACATAATATAACTCATCAAAACACAAATATGAACTTCAAAATCTCAATTCTACCTATTCCATATAACAAAACATAATATAACTAATCAAAACACAAATATGAACTTCAAAATCACAATTCTACCTATTCCATATACCAAAACATCAATGAATAACTCATCAAAACACAAATATGAACTTCAAAATCACAATTCTACCTATTCCATATACCAAAACATCAATTAATAACTCATCAAAACACAAATATGAACTTCAAAATCTCAATTCTACCTATTCCCATATACCAAAACATAAATGAATAACTCATCAAAACACAAATATGAACTTCAAAATCACAATTCTACCTATTCCATATACCAAAACATCAATGAATAACTCATCAAAACACAAATATGAACTTCAAAAAACAAATTCTACCTATTCCATATACCAAAACATCAATGAATAACTCATCAAAACACAAATATGAACTTCAAAATCACAATTCTACCTATTCCATATACCAAAACATCAATAACTCATCAAAACACAAATATGAACTTCAAAATCTCAATTCTACCTATTCCCATATACCAAAACATAATATAACTAATCAAAACACAAATATGAACTTCAAAATCTCAATTCTACCTATTCCATATAACAAAACATAATATAACTCATCAAAACACAAATATGAACTTCAAAATCACAATTCTACCTATTCCATATAACAAAACATAATATAACTAATCAAAACACAAATATGAACTTCAAAATCACAATTCTACCTATTCCATATACCAAAACATCAATGAATAACTCATCAAAACACAAATATGAACTTCAAAATCACAATTCTACCTATTCCATATAACAAAACATAATATAACTAATCAAAACACAAATATGAACTTCAAAATCACAATTCTACCTATTCCATATACCAAAACATCAATGAATAACTCATCAAAACACAAATATGAACTTCAAAATCACAATTCTACCTATTCCATATACCAAAACATCAATAACTCATCAAAACACAAATATGAACTTCAAAATCACAATTCTACCTATTCCATATAACAAAACATAATATAACTAATCAAAACACAAATATGAACTTCAAAATCACAATTCTACCTATTCCATATACCAAAACATCAATGAATAACTCATCAAAACACAAATATGAACTTCAAAATCACAATTCTACCTATTCCATATACCAAAATATCAATAACTCATCAAAACACAAATATGAACTTCAAAATCACAATTCTACCTATTCCATATAACAAAACATAATATAACTCATCAAAACACAAATATGAACTTCAAAATCACAATTCTACCTATTCCATATACCAAAACATCAATAACTCATCAAAACACAAATATGAACTTCAAAATCTCAATTCTACCTATTCCATATAACAAAACATAATATAACTCATGAAAACACAAATATGAACTTCAAAATCACAATTCTACCTATTCCATATACCAAAACATCAATAACTCATCAAAACACAAATATGAACTTCAAAATCTCAATTCTACCTATTCCATATAACAAAACATAATATAACTCATCAAAACACAAATATGAACTTCAAAATCACAATTCTACCTATTCCATATAACAAAACATAATATAACTCATCAAAACACAAATATGAACTTCAAAATCACAATTCTACCTATTCCATCTACCAAAACATCAATAACTCATCAAAACACAAATATGAACTTCAAAACACAATTTCTATCTATTCCATATACCAAAACATCAATGAATAACTCATCAAAACACAAATATGAACTTCAAAATCACAATTCTACCTATTCCATATACCAAAACATCAATGAATAACTCATCAAAACACAAATATGAACTTCAAAATCACAATTCTACCTATTCCATATACCAAAACATCAATAACTCATCAAAACACAAATATGAACTTCAAAATCACAATTCTACCTATTCCATATAACAAAACATAATATAACTAATCAAAACACAAATATGAACTTCAAAATCACAATTCTACCTATTCCATATACCAAAACATCAATGAATAACTCATCAAAACACAAATATGAACTTCAAAATCACAATTCTACCTATTCCATATACCAAAATATCAATAACTCATCAAAACACAAATATGAACTTCAAAACACAATTTCTATCTATTCTATTTACCAAAACATCAATGAATAACTCATCAAAACACAAATATGAACTTCAAAATCACAATTCTACCTATCCCATATACCAAAACATCAATGAATAACTCATCAAAACACAAATATGAACTTCAAAATCACAATTCTACCTATTCCATATACCAAAACATCAATAACTCATCAAAACACAAATATGAACTTCAAAACACAATTTCTATCTATTCTATTTACCAAAACATCAATGAATAACTCATCAAAACACAAATATGAACTTCAAAATCACAATTCTACCTATTCCATATACCAAAACATCAATGAATAACTCATCAAAACACAAATATGAACTTCAAAATCACAATTCTACCTATTCCATATACCAAAACATCAATAACTCATCAAAACACAAATATGAACTTCAAAACACAATTTCTATCTATTCCATTTACCAAAACATCAATAACTCATCAAAACACAAATATGAACTTCAAAATCACAATTCTACCTATTCCATATAACAAAACATAATATAACTCATCAAAACAGAAATATGAACTTCAAAATCACAATTCTACCTATTCCATATACCAAAACATCAATAACTCATCAAAACACAAATATGAACTTCAAAATCTCAATTCTACCTATTCCATATAACAAAACATAATATAACTCATCAAAACACAAATATGAACTTCAAAATCACAATTCTACCTATTCCATATAACAAAACATAATATAACTCATCAAAACACAAATATGAACTTCAAAACACAATTTCTATCTATTCTATTTACCAAAACATCAATGAATAACTCATCAAAACACAAATATGAACTTCAAAATCACAATTCTACCTATTCCATATACCAAAACATCAATAACTCATCAAAACACAAATATGAACTTCAAAACACAATTTCTATCTATTCCGTTTACCAAAACATCAATAACTCATCAAAACACAAATATGAACTTCAAAATCACAATTCTACCTATTCCATATAACAAAACATAATATAACTCATCAAAACACAAATATGAACTTCAAAATCACAATTCTACCTATTCCATATACCAAAACATCAATAACTCATCAAAACACAAATATGAACTTCAAAATCTCAATTCTACCTATTCCATATAACAAAACATAATATAACTCATCAAAACACAAATATGAACTTCAAAATCACAATTCTACCTATTCCATATAACAAAACATAATATAACTCATCAAAACACAAATATGAACTTCAAAATCACAATTCTACCTATTCCATATAACAAAACATAATATAACTCATCAAAACACAAATATGAACTTCAAAAACACAATTCTACCTATTCCATATACCAAAACATCAATAACTCATCAAAACACAAATATGAACTTCAAAACACAATTTCTATCTATTCCGTTTACCAAAACATCAATAACTCATCAAAACACAAATATGAACTTCAAAATCACAATTCTACCTATTCCATATAACAAAACATAATATAACTCATCAAAACACAAATATGAACTTCAAAATCACAATTCTACCTATTCCATATACCAAAACATCAATAACTCATCAAAACACAAATATGAACTTCAAAATCTCAATTCTACCTATTCCATATAACAAAACATAATATAACTCATCAAAACACAAATATGAACTTCAAAATCACAATTCTACCTATTCCATATAACAAAACATAATATAACTCATCAAAACACAAATATGAACTTCAAAAACACAATTCTACCTATTCCATATACCAAAACATCAATAACTCATCAAAACACAAATATGAACTTCAAAACACAATTTCTATCTATTCCATTTACCAAAACATCAATAACTCATCAAAACACAAATATGAACTTCAAAATCTCAATTCTACCTATTCCATATAACAAAACATAATATAACTAATCAAAACACAAATATGAACTTCAAAATCACAATTCTACCTATTCCATATAACAAAACATAATATAACTAATCAAAACACAAATATGAACTTCAAAATCACAATTCTACCTATTCCATATACCAAAACATCAATGAATAACTCATCAAAACACAAATATGAACTTCAAAATCACAATTCTACCTATTCCATATACCAAAACATCAATTAATAACTCATCAAAACACAAATATGAACTTCAAAATCTCAATTCTACCTATTCCCATATACCAAAACATAAATGAATAACTCATCAAAACACAAATATGAACTTCAAAATTACAATTCTACCTATTCCATATACCAAAACATCAATGAATAACTCATCAAAACACAAATATGAACTTCAAAAAACAAATTCTACCTATTCCATATACCAAAACATCAATGAATAACTCATCAAAACACAAATATGAACTTCAAAATCACAATTCTACCTATTCCATATACCAAAACATCAATTAATAACTCATCAAAACACAAATATGAACTTCAAAATCTCAATTCTACCTATTCCATATACCAAAACATCAATAACTCATCAAAACACAAATATGAACTTCAAAATCACAATTCTACCTATTCCATATACCAAAACATCAATGAATAACTCATCAAAACACAAATATGAACTTCAAAAAACAAATTCTACCTATTCCATATACCAAAACATCAATGAATAACTCATCAAAACACAAATATGAACTTCAAAATCACAATTCTACCTATTCCATATACCAAAACATCAATAACTCATCAAAACACAAATATGAACTTCAAAACACAATTTCTATCTATTCCATTTACCAAAACATCAATAACTCATCAAAACACAAATATGAACTTCAAAATCACAATTCTACCTATTCCATATAACAAAACATAATATAACTCATCAAAACACAAATATGAACTTCAAAAACACAATTCTACCTATTCCATATACCAAAACATCAATAACTCATCAAAACACAAATATGAACTTCAAAACACAATTTCTATCTATTCCATTTACCAAAACATCAATAACTCATCAAAACACAAATATGAACTTCAAAATCTCAATTCTACCTATTCCATATAACAAAACATAATATAACTAATCAAAACACAAATATGAACTTCAAAATCACAATTCTACCTATTCCATATACCAAAACATCAATGAATAACTCATCAAAACACAAATATGAACTTCAAAATCACAATTCTACCTATTCCATATACCAAAATATCAATAACTCATCAAAACACAAATATGAACTTCAAAATCTCAATTCTACCTATTCCATATACCAAAACATCAATGAATAACTCATCAAAACACAAATATGAACTTCAAAACACAATTTCTATCTATTCCATTTACCAAAACATCAATAACTCATCAAAACACAAATATGAACTTCAAAATCACAATTCTACCTATTCCATATAACAAAACATAATATAACTCATCAAACACAAATATGAACTTCAAAATAACAATTCTACCTATTCCATATAACAAAACATAATATAACTAATCAAAACACAAATATGAACTTCAAAATCACAATTCTACCTATTCCATATACCAAAACATCAATGAATAACTCATCAAAACACAAATATGAACTTCAAAATCACAATTCTACCTATTCCATATACCAAAACATCAATAACTCATCAAAACACAAATATGAACTTCAAAACACAATTTCTATCTATTCCATATACCAAAACATCAAAGAATAACTCATCAAAACACAAATATGAACTTCAAAATCACAATTCTACCTATTCCATATACCAAAACATCAATGAATAACTCATCAAAACACAAATATGAACTTCAAAATCACAATTCTACCTATTCCATATACCAAAACATCAATAACTCATCAAAACACAAATATGAACTTCAAAACACAATTTCTATCTATTCTATTTACCGAAACATCAATGAATAACTCATCAAAACACAAATATGAACTTCAAAATCACAATTCTACCTATTCCATATACCAAAACATCAATGAATAACTCATCAAAACACAAATATGAACTTCAAAATCACAATTCTACCTATTCCATATACCAAAACATCAATAACTCATCAAAACACAAATATGAACTTCAAAACACAATTTCTATCTATTCTATTTACCAAAACATCAATGAATAACTCATCAAAACACAAATATGAACTTCAAAATCACAATTCTACCTATTCCATATACCAAAACATCAATGAATAACTCATCAAAACACAAATATGAACTTCAAAATCACAATTCTACCTATTCCATATACCAAAACATCAATAACTCATCAAAACACAAATATGAACTTCAAAATCACAATTCTACCTATTCCATATACCAAAACATCAATGAATAACTCATCAAAACACAAATATGAACTTCAAAATCACAATTCTACCTATTCCATATAACAAAACATAATATAACTAATCAAAACACAAATATGAACTTCAAAATCACAATTCTACCTATTCCATATACCAAAACATCAATGAATAACTCATCAAAACACAAATATGAACTTCAAAATCACAATTCTACCTATTCCATATACCAAAACATCAATAACTCATCAAAACACAAATATGAACTTCAAAATCACAATTCTACCTATTCCATATACCAAAACATCAATGAATAACTCATCAAAACACAAATATGAACTTCAAAATCACAATTCTACCTATTCCATATACCAAAATATCAATAACTCATCAAAACACAAATATGAACTTCAAAATCACAATTCTACCTATTCCATATAACAAAACATAATATAACTCATCAAAACACAAATATGAACTTCAAAATCACAATTCTACCTATTCCATATACCAAAACATCAATAACTCATCAAAACACAAATATGAACTTCAAAATCTCAATTCTACCTATTCCATATAACAAAACATAATATAACTCATCAAAACACAAATATGAACTTCAAAATCACAATTCTACCTATTCCATATACCAAAACATCAATAACTCATCAAAACACAAATATGAACTTCAAAATCTCAATTCTACCTATTCCATATAACAAAACATAATATAACTCATCAAAACACAAATATGAACTTCAAAATCACAATTCTACCTATTCCATATAACAAAACATAATATAACTCATCAAAACACAAATATGAACTTCAAAATCACAATTCTACCTATTCCATCTACCAAAACATCAATAACTCATCAAAACACAAATATGAACTTCAAAACACAATTTCTATCTATTCCATATACCAAAACATCAATGAATAACTCATCAAAACACAAATATGAACTTCAAAATCACAATTCTACCTATTCCATATACCAAAACATCAATGAATAACTCATCAAAACACAAATATGAACTTCAAAATCACAATTCTACCTATTCCATATACCAAAACATCAATAACTCATCAAAACACAAATATGAACTTCAAAACACAATTTCTATCTATTCTATTTACCAAAACATCAATGAATAACTCATCAAAACACAAATATGAACTTCAAAATCACAATTCTACCTATTCCATATACCAAAACATCAATGAATAACTCATCAAAACACAAATATGAACTTCAAAATCACAATTCTACCTATTCCATATACCAAAACATCAATAACTCATCAAAACACAAATATGAACTTCAAAACACAATTTCTATCTATTCCATTTACCAAAACATCAATAACTCATCAAAACACAAATATGAACTTCAAAATCACAATTCTACCTATTCCATATAACAAAACATAATATAACTCATCAAAACAGAAATATGAACTTCAAAATCACAATTCTACCTATTCCATATACCAAAACATCAATAACTCATCAAAACACAAATATGAACTTCAAAATCTCAATTCTACCTATTCCATATAACAAAACATAATATAACTCATCAAAACACAAATATGAACTTCAAAATCACAATTCTACCTATTCCATATAACAAAACATAATATAACTCATCAAAACACAAATATGAACTTCAAAACACAATTTCTATCTATTCTATTTACCAAAACATCAATGAATAACTCATCAAAACACAAATATGAACTTCAAAATCACAATTCTACCTATTCCATATACCAAAACATCAATAACTCATCAAAACACAAATATGAACTTCAAAACACAATTTCTATCTATTCCGTTTACCAAAACATCAATAACTCATCAAAACACAAATATGAACTTCAAAATCACAATTCTACCTATTCCTTATAACAAAACATAATATAACTCATCAAAACACAAATTTGAACTTCAAAATCACAATTCTACCTATTCCATATACCAAAACATCAATAACTCATCAAAACACAAATATGAACTTCAAAATCTCAATTCTACCTATTCCATATAACAAAACATAATATAACTCATCAAAACACAAATATGAACTTCAAAATCACAATTCTACCTATTCCATATACCAAAACATAATATAACTCATCAAAACACAAATATGAACTTCAAAATCACAATTCTACCTATTCCATCTACCAAAACATCAATAACTCATCAAAACACAAATATGAACTTCAAAACACAATTTCTATCTATTCCATATACCAAAACATCAATGAATAACTCATCAAAACACAAATATGAACTTCAAAATCACAATTCTACCTATTCCATATACCAAAACATCAATGAATAACTCATCAAAACACAAATATGAACTTCAAAATCACAATTCTACCTATTCCATATACCAAAACATCAATAACTCATCAAAACACAAATATGAACTTCAAAACACAATTTCTATCTATTCTATTTACCAAAACATCAATGAATAACTCATCAAAACACAAATATGAACTTCAAAATCACAATTCTACCTATTCCATATACCAAAACATCAATAACTCATCAAAACACAAATATGAACTTCAAAACACAATTTCTATCTATTCCATATACCAAAACATCAAGGAATAACTCATCAAAACACAAATATGAACTTCAAAATCACAATTCTACCTATTCCATATACCAAAACATCAATGACTCATCAAAACACAAATATGAACTTCAAAACACAATTTCTATCTATTCTATTTACCAAAACATCAATGAATAACTCATCAAAACACAAATATGAACTTCAAAATCACAATTCTACCTATTCCATATACCAAAACATCAATAACTCATCAAAACACAAATATGAACTTCAAAAAACAAATTCTACCTATTCCATATACCAAAACATCAATGAATAACTCATCAAAACACAAATATGAACTTCAAAATCACAATTCTACCTATTCCATGTACCAAAACATCAATAACTCATCAAAACACAAATATGAACTTCAAAACACAATTTCTATCTATTCCATTTACCAAAACATCAATAACTCATCAAAACACAAATATGAACTTCAAAATCACAATTCTACCTATTCCATATAACAAAACATAATATAACTCATCAAAACACAAATATGAACTTCAAAAACACAATTCTACCTATTCCATATACCAAAACATCAATAACTCATCAAAACACAAATATGAACTTCAAAACACAATTTCTATCTATTCCATTTACCAAAACATCAATAACTCATCAAAACACAAATATGAACTTCAAAATCTCAATTCTACCTATTCCATATAACAAAACATAATATAACTAATCAAAACACAAATATGAACTTCAAAATCACAATTCTACCTATTCCATATACCAAAACATCAATGAATAACTCATCAAAACACAAATATGAACTTCAAAATCACAATTCTACCTATTCCATATACCAAAATATCAATAACTCATCAAAACACAAATATGAACTTCAAAATCTCAATTCTACCTATTCCATATACCAAAACATCAATGAATAACTCATCAAAACACAAATATGAACTTCAAAACACAATTTCTATCTATTCCATTTACCAAAACATCAATAACTCATCAAAACACAAATATGAACTTCAAAATCACAATTCTACCTATTCCATATAACAAAACATAATATAACTCATCAAAACACAAATATGAACTTCAAAATAACAATTCTACCTATTCCATATAACAAAACATAATATAACTAATCAAAACACAAATATGAACTTCAAAATCACAATTCTACCTATTCCATATACCAAAACATCAATGAATAACTCATCAAAACACAAATATGAACTTCAAAATCACAATTCTACCTATTCCATATACCAAAACATCAATAACTCATAAAAACACAAATATGAACTTCAAAACACAATTTCTATCTATTCCATATACCAAAACATCAATGAATAACTCATCAAAACACAAATATGAACTTCAAAATCACAATTCTACCTATTCCATATACCAAAACATCAATGAATAACTCATCAAAACACAAATATGAACTTCAAAATCACAATTCTACCTATTCCATATACCAAAACATCAATAACTCATCAAAACACAAATATGAACTTCAAAACACAATTTCTATCTATTCTATTTACCAAAACATCAATGAATAACTCATCAAAACACAAATATGAACTTCAAAATCACAATTCTACCTATTCCATATACCAAAACATCAATGAATAACTCATCAAAACACAAATATGAACTTCAAAATCACAATTCTACCTATTCCATATACCAAAACATCAATAACTCATTAAAACACAAATATGAACTTCAAAACACAATTTCTATCTATTCTATTTACCAAAACATCAATGAATAACTCATCAAAACACAAATATGAACTTCAAAATCACAATTCTACCTATTCCATATACCAAAACATCAATGAATAACTCATCAAAACACAAATATGAACTTCAAAATCACAATTCTACCTATTCCATATACCAAAACATCAATAACTCATCAAAACACAAATATGAACTTCAAAACACAATTTCTATCTATTCTATTTACCAAAACATCAATGAATAACTCATCAAAACACAAATATGAACTTCAAAATCACAATTCTACCTATTCCATATACCAAAACATCAATGAATAACTCATCAAAACACAAATATGAACTTCAAATCACAATTCTATCTATTCTATTTACCAAAACATCAATAACTCATCAAAACACAAATATGAACTTCAAAATCACAATTCTACCTATTCCATATACCAAAACATCAATAACTCATCAAAACACAAATATGAACTTCAAAACACAATTTCTATCTATTCTATTTACCAAAACATCAATGAATAACTCATCAAAACACAAATATGAACTTCAAAATCACAATTCTACCTATTCCATATACCAAAACATCAATAACTCATCAAAACACAAATATGAACTTCAAAACACAATTTCTATCTATTCCATATACCAAAACATCAATGAATAACTCATCAAAACACAAATATGAACTTCAAAATCACAATTCTACCTATTCCATATCCCAAAACATCAATGAATAACTCATCAAAACACAAATATGAACTTCAAAATCACAATTCTACCTATTCCATATACCAAAACATCAATAACTCATCAAAACACAAATATGAACTTCAAAACACAATTTCTATCTATTCTATTTACCAAAACATCAATGAATAACTCATCAAAACACAAATATGAACTTCAAAATCACAATTCTACCTATTCCATATACCAAAACATCAATGAATAACTCATCAAAACACAAATATGAACTTCAAAATCACAATTCTACCTATTCCATATACCAAAACATCAATAACTCATCAAAACACAAATATGAACTTCAAAACACAATTTCTATCTATTCTATTTACCAAAACATCAATGAATAACTCATCAAAACACAAATATGAACTTCAAAATCACAATTCTACCTATTCCATATACCAAAACATCAATAACTCATCAAAACACAAATATGAACTTCAAAACACAATTTCTATCTATTCCATTTACCAAAACATCAATAACTCATCAAAACACAAATATGAACTTCAAAATCACAATTCTACCTATTCCATATAACAAAACATAATATAACTAATCAAAACACAAATATGAACTTCAAAATCACAATTCTACCTATTCCATATACCAAAACATCAATAACTCATCAAAACACAAATATGAACTTCAAAACACAATTTCTATCTATTCTATTTACCAAAACATCAATGAATAACTCATCAAAACACAAATATGAACTTCAAAATCACAATTCTACCTATTCCATATACCAAAACATCAATAACTCATCAAAACACAAATATGAACTTCAAAACACAATTTCTATCTATTCCATTTACCAAAACATCAATAACTTATCAAAACACAAATATGAACTTCAAAATCACAATTCTACCTATTCCATATAACAAAACATAATATAACTCATCAAAACACAAATATGAACTTCAAAATCACAATTCTACCTATTCCATATACCAAAACATCAATAACTCATCAAAACACAAATATGAACTTCAAAACACAATTTCTATCTATTCTATTTACCAAAACATCAATGAATAACTCATCAAAACACAAATATGAACTTCAAAACACAATTTCTATCTATTCCATATACCAAAACATCAATGAATAACTCATCAAAACACAAATATGAACTTCAAAATCACAATTCTACCTATTCCATATACCAAAACATCAATGAATAACTCATCAAAACACAAATATGAACTTCAAAATCACAATTCTACCTATTCCATATACCAAAACATCAATAACTCATCAAAACACAAATATGAACTTCAAAACACAATTTCTATCTATTCTATTTACCAAAACATCAATGAATAACTCATCAAAACACAAATATGAACTTCAAAATCACAATTCTACCTATTCCATATACCAAAACATCAATGAATAACTCATCAAAACACAAATATGAACTTCAAAATCACAATTCTACCTATTCCATATACCAAAACATCAATGAATAACTCATCAAAACACAAATATGAACTTCAAAATCACAATTCTACCTATTCCATATACCAAAACATCAATGAATAACTCATCAAAACACAAATATGAACTTCAAAATCACAATTCTACCTATTCCATATACCAAAACATCAATAACTCATCAAAACACAAATATGAATTTGTCCTAAAAGGATATCCTGTTAGGGAACGGATCTCATTACTAGTTATCCCACCCGGGGCCTCTGAGTCTTTCATCCCGCTCACCTTCTCGCCTGCGGCTACAGCTGCTCGGAGGCCGCGACGCCTTATTACGGCTACAGCTGCTCGGAGGCCGCGACGCCGTCTTACGGGCTTACGTCTTTTGCAGGAATCGAACCCGAGACCTCGTGTAAGGACACCAAGCTCTGATACCATTTCACCTAAAAGGATATCCTGCCAGGGAAGGACCGATACAACTAATAACCCCACCCGGGTCATTAAGCAGTTCTCATCACGTGGAGAGTGAAACACGGATTCGAACCCGCGACCTCAGGTAAGGGCATTTGTCCTAAAAGGATATCCTGTTAGGGAACGGATCTCATTACTAGTTATCCCACCCGGGGCCTCTGAGTCTTTCATCCCGCTCACCTTCTCGCCTGCGGCTACAGCTGCTCGGAGGCCGCGACGCCTTATTTGATACCAAAATGGAAGGATCGGTTGCAGTAATCAAAATTAATCAAAAGACTCAAAGTTCAAAGAAGGAGATGAGAAAGAAGGTGAAGTAGGCGGTAAACTAAAGTAAAAATATATAATGTTAACAGAATCAGGAGGAGATGATTAACAGAAGCAAAAGACTTACGATTAGTTAGGTTGGAGGGAAAGGAAAGAAGTAAATTACTTGAAGGAGTTTTGAAAGCGGAAAGAAAAGATTGCAAAGATGTTTTGAAAGCAGAGAGAGAAGTTGTGTAAATTCACTCTGATGATTCCATTGATTAAGCAGCCTTTAAATAGGCGGAAGAGGAAACATTATACATGGGTAAAGTCCGGAAATGAAGTCCGGAATTAAAGTGAAATGAAAGATAAATTAAATGTAAGTGCCTAATGACATATGCACTTACGTCACCTAACAATTATTCAGAGAATGACGCATGCACTTACGTCATTGTACAATTATTACCTAGTCTATTACAATTTTACCCTAATCTAGAATTCAAACGGGTCCTGTGCAAAGGGTCCGCCAAATGGGTCTTCATCATCATTAGTCGGATTAGTTGGCAACTCATGCTTGTCGGGTTGGTCTTGTATACGTGCTTGAGCTGCTCTGTCACATTCTGCAGTAGCCACTTGTTGAATTTCTTTATAGGCCTGAATACAAATTTTTAAGTAATCTTGTAGGCCTTGTTCGGTAACAAAATTAGCCGGGGAAGAGGTTGATGCAGTAGTCTGTGGAGTCGGTTGAGGAGTCTGAGAAGGAATCTGCTGAGGAGTTTGTAGAGTAGTCCGAATTTGATGGGGTAAAGGAGTCATTGCAGGAGTCTGGTGATGAGTCATAGTAGGAGTCACAATCCGCTTAGGTAAAGGAATTTTATTTTTGTCCGGTGTTTTAGGAGTCAAAGGGTCATTCACCGGAAGTTGTCTGGATACTTCAGAAATTATATGCTTATATTTTTCTCCAGATTCAAGGAATTTATTAACTGTTTGGGCACAACATTGTTGCTCATTATACTGTACCCACCACTTAACATTAATCTGACGAATTAAATGACAAGGATACCCTGTCTGAGTAGACTTAATTTGAAAGCTCCAGGCCATAATATATGGGACCCGGAATTCAGCATGAAATAAAAAATTAGCCTGATAGTCGTCTAACCTACATCTTTTCTTGTAGGTTTGAAAGCCAATATTAGCCTGAGGTGGCAAAATTGCCGGAGTAGCACCTAGTAGTTTCCACCAATCATAAACCCACATGGGGACATTTTTATTAAAATTAGTGGAAAAACTGATGAACCATGAATGATTAAAACATCGGTAATAAAGGCACCGATAAAAAGCAAGAATGTAATCAGCGTAATTAAAACCATCTGGAACATAAGGAATGGAAAAAGAATTTCTGGCATGAATCGAAGGAAAGTCACGATGACTCATTATTTTCTGAATTATAAACTTAGAATAAGCAATACGAGATTTATCCTTTTTATCAGGATAATGAGTAATTTCTACGGAATTAGTGTCAACAAGAATTAATTCATAGTAAGCTTGAGTCTTACAGATATCATCTGTAAGCCATTGATTATTAGGAAGAAAAAGACGAGAACAGAAATTTCTAACATCATTATTCTCGGGAGTAGTTTTATAATGAGTCAACATTATAGATTCGAATTCGGGTTTTGTAATGTATGGGGCTGCATTAGAGGAAGAAGAGGATGAGGAGGCAGAAACATTAGACGGAGTGGTATGGAGTCTAGCTGAAGGAGACAAGACAGCATTAGTGTAAGTGAGTGGAGGAAAATCATTAGATGGGACTGAAGGAGATAAAGGCTTAGGTGGATTAGACATTAGATAATCAGAAGGGGTTTTCGGTTTTCCTGGATCCTTAGACATTGGTGCGACCTGTAAGAAATTCACGGGTAAGGAAGTCAGGAAGAGAATTATCATCGCCTTTTATAAATTCAATATCAAAATCAAAGACAGAAAGAATAGCTTGCCATCTGGCGAAAATTTGTTTAGAAACCAAATTTTTCACATCTTTCTGTAAAATTTCTTTAGCTGACTTGCAGTCAACTCTTAATAAAAATTTTTTATTATACAAATCATCTTGAAATTTAGAAATGCATAAAACAATTGATAAAATTTCTTTTTTCACAGTAGAATAATTTTTCTGAGGCCCTGCCCATATGCCCGAATGATACCTAACTAGTTCTTCGGATGCAGATGAATGCAGTTTCTGTTTCAGAATGCCTCCATAACCTATATCAGATGCATCTGTCTCAATGATCATGAATGCATCGGGATGAGGAATGCCTAAACAAGGAAGAGTTTTAATTTTTTCTTTAATTTGTTTAATTAAATTAGTATGAGTCTCTGTCCAAGCAGGAGGAGTTTTCTGTAATCTCTCATATAAAGGACCACATATAATTCTCAAATTAGGAAAGAAATCTGCAATATAGTTCAAACAACCAAGAAATCTTTGTAACTGGGTTTTATCCCGAATTTCATCTGGAAATTTACTAGCGAATTCAATTGTTCTTTGAATCGGTTTCATTTTCCCTTGATTAATATCATGACCTAAAAATCTGATTTTTGTTTGAAATAATTTCATCTTTTTAGCGGAAATTACCAAACCATTAGTCTGAATAACATGTAGCATTAAATTAAGATGTTTAAAATGCTGAGAAATATTATCAGAAAAAACTAAAATGTCATCAATATACACAATCACAAAATTAGAATAATCATTAAAAATATCATTCATTATACGTTGAAATTCTGAAGGAGCATTTTTCAAACCGAAAGGCATAACATTCCACTCATAATGTCCGAAAGGAACAGTAAAAGCTGTTTTATACCTATCGTTTTCATTAATCTGTATTTGCCAATAACCTGATTTTAAATCAAATTTGGAAAATACTTTTGCACTATGAAGTCTTTTAAGTAAATCTTTCTTATTTGGAATAGGATACCGAATCCACTGTAAAACCTTATTTAATGGTTTATAATTAATTACTAGACGAGGAACACCACGTTCCTTTTCAGCTTGATTATTTACATAAAAAGCTGCACAACTCCAAGGAGATTGTGATTTCCTGATTAATTTTTTATCCATTAAACTTTGAATTTCTTGTTTACAAAAATTAAGTAATTCCTCATTCATCTGAATGGGTCTAGCCTTAGTCGGAATGTCTTTCTCATTAAACTCTTTTATATATGGTAATGAAACAACATGCTTTTTCCTACTCCAAAACGCATTAGGATGTTCTGAACATACTAATGTTTGGAATTTCTTTTCTAAATTATCAATTTTTAATTTTACATCATCTTTCATTAATTGTTCTTCTATTCTAGAAAAATCTAATTCATTTTTTAAAAACATTAAACTTTTCTTTTTCTTATTCATTACACAGATCTGTTTATATATAGAATTAGTCTGAAGTAATTCTAACTCTTTTTTCTGTATAGGATTAATAAAAGGAAACACTAATTCATTTCCTAAAAGATTAACAGAAATATGATCAGTGTTTTTAGTAAACGGAGTAATCTGATATAAAAACGGATTACCTAACACCACATCAGTAGTAAAGTTTTCAAGTATTAAGAATGAATGTTTAAAACAATATCCATTATTACAAATATAACCATTATTTAATTCAGCATAAATATCCATTTCTAATCCATTAGCAGCATACAATTTTTCTTTAGATCTTTTTAAATACTTATCTGGAATTATTCCGCGACTGATGCAGGATTGATCGGCGCCACTATCAAGCATGGCGACACAAGTAGTCGTCCAATCCTCAACACCTATTGTAACTAAAACATACCATTTTTCAATTTTTATTTTATTCATTAAATTTAAAAATTGTGTATTAGCCGGAATATCATTAGCTATATTAATTTCGTCATCTTTTATTATACCGGAGGTAGAAGCTATATTAGACTGATCTTTTAGTAAGATTTTAGCTTCTAATTCTAAATCTTTTAATTTTAATTCATTTAATTGATTATTAATATTTCTAATTTCTTCTTTTAATAATGTTATTTCTTCTTTAATATTATTACTTTTACGAAAACCAAAATTATCTTCATGTTTATATTTGTCTATTAATTTATTGAGACTAAATGGTTCTTTTATATCAAACATAGGATTATTTTCTTGTAAAACTAAGTGTTTTAATTTTTCTAAATAATCTTTTCTAATATTATCATCTTTTATATCTTTAATTATATCGAATAATAATTCTTTATTTAAATTATTTTTACCAGAATTATTCATCATATTAATTGTCTTTTTACATTCACAAAATTCATCATTATCTGAAAAACTAGATGAATCAGATGAATAATAATTATCTGTTTCTTCTTTTTCAGAGTTAATTAAAATAGACATTAATTTATTCTTTAAATCAGTTTCTTCAGAAAATATAGTATTAATCTTCTTTTCTAATTTACAATTAGGCGCTATGTGACCTAACTTACCACATTTATAGCATTTAACAGAATTTTTCCCTTTATTATATTTATATTTCTTTTTTCTATAATTATCATGTTTCTTATTATACCATTCAGGATTATATTTATTTTTCTTATATTTATTATACTTATGTTTACTAGTATGATACGGGCTAACCTTTTTATGTCTTTTTTCTTGTGAAGAGGGCGGATGAGGACTTGCGATGCCAAATGCTTGACAGAAGGACCCCAATTCCTGTTTCTCAAGACCATATTTTTTCTGCAATTTAAAATCTTGACAGATAGATAAAGCCTCTTTTTTAAGGAAAGCAAATAATTGACCATAAGTAATATTAGACAGATTCAAATTCTCCGTACCCATTTCTTTCATTAAACTAGTAATTAATTTTTGTGAAAATAAAGGAGGTAAACCAGTAATAAATTTTTCTTTCCAAAAAGATTGGTTACAGTCTGGCCTACGTAACACATTAGTCAAAAAAGTAGTCTTATACCAGAAATAATCTCTAAAAGTAGGACATTTAAGATTAGTCAATGAAATCTTTAAACTTGTTAATTCTTCTTTAGGATTACCGACAAAATGCATAGAAAGAACATAAATTAAATAACTAGCACCATCAGATTCATAATCAGTAGTTCTAACTACTTCATCATTAATAGTAACTTCATGATGCACAATAGTTTGATGAGTCAAAATTTCCATTTGTTGCATTGGAGTAAACATATTATCCCACCAATTTTTTAATTGGCCAGTAAAACCAGAAACAAAACATGAAGCAATTTGACGTTCACTAATCTGAGGATACTTAGATTTATAAGCTATCTTAGCAGTACCCATTTCATGCAAAGTATTAGTTATTTCATATTCAGATTTACCATCAATATTCCATTCATATAAAGCACTTCCATCATATGATTTAGTATTAAACCTATTACGTTCTTCAAATTGAATATCAGGAGGAGTAGGTCTACTATGATAATTCATTACATTTCTATTATTAGACCATCTATTATATGACCGTCTAACTGGACGTCTAGAGATACGATTAAGTTCTAAAGGTTCTAAAGGAGGAGTAGTTTCATAGAATTGATTTTCTATTTCTTCTATATCATCTATATCATCATTATCCTGTTCATGTTCAGAATTAGAAGAACTGCTAGAAGGCTCTTCTCGAGGAGCAGTACGATTAATCGTATGAAGTCGAAGACCACTAAACTGTCTTTCTATCTGATTAAGAGCAGAAGAAGAAGATGGAGTATTAGTATTACCTTCAATAGCTAAATTAATACGTTGTACTAATGAAATTTCTCTTTCTAATTCTCTAGGAAGAGAAGGAGACACTAGCGGTTTAGACACTTCATTAGGAAAATTACCACTTTTATTGTCCAATTTTACCGAAATTAAATCTACTTGTTGAGCTATAGTTTGTAAAATCTGATTAGAATAATTATTCTGTTGATAAACCTTTTTAATATCTTCAGAATCAATAGATTCTCTATGATCTTTACCTTTTTTAAAAGGAGAGGCAATTATTTCGCCTTCTTTAGTATTAATTTTTATTGCCTGTAAAGGTGGATGGATAGCCGACAAAATAGTATTATTTTCTACCAATTGCCATTTTTTATACAAATTAGTCTGAACATTAATTGTAGATAAATTTTTATAATTAATGTTTTCTTTCTGAAAATAATAATCTAACCATTGAAAGAAAGGAAAATTAAACTGTTTTTTATTTATATCATTAACCCATTCGTCTTTTAATTTTGAAATAATTTGTTTATCAAATTTTTCAAACCATAATCTTTTTTCATTATTTTCTGATGAAAAGTAATTTTTATTAAGAAAATCTTTATCTATCGAAAAGGGTTTTCTTAACATATTAATTTCCGAAAATTTCATTTGAGACTGAGTAGGTGAACCTACAGAGGAACTAGAATCGGGTATGACTTCAGGAAGAGGAGAAGTAAACTTAATCTTAGGATCAGTATAAGAATACCTGGAGGGTTCATACGAAGTACTAGGAAGATCGACTGAATACCTTGGTCGAGTTTCTAAAGGAAACCTGCAGGAAGAAGACTTAGACAACATATTATTAAATTTTAATAATATTTTATTATCAGGGAGTTCTTCAATATTAGCTTGAGTTCTAACTGGATGTCGTTGTGCTATTATTGGACGATCAATTAGCAATTCATTAGGAATAGTAATCTCATTACGAGCTAATAATCTAGGTGTTTGTGTGTGAGTATTGTCAGAATCAGCAATTACTAACACAGAATCACCTTCATTAGTAGGCTTTAATTTTAAAGCAACAGGAATTATAGATTTCATTAATTTGAAATAAATACGATAAATTAATACAAATTTATCAGCTTTAGGATCCATTTTATTATTAGTAACATGTATGTCTAGAATTAACGATTGCATAATAGGTAGAATTGGTATATTATAATTAATATGTTTTGGTATATGGAATACCAAAATCATATTAATTACAGTATTAATTACAGTATTTACAAAGTTCAAAATTAATCTGTTAAATGCTATAAATGTGGTAAGTTAGGTCACATAGCGCCTAATTGTAAATTAGAAAAAAAGATTAATACTATATTTTCTGAAGAAACTGATTTAAAGAATAAATTAATGTCTATTTTAATTAACTCTGAAAAAGAAGAAACAGATAATTATTATTCATCTGATTCATCTAGTTTTTCAGATAATGATGAATTTTGTGAATGTAAAAAGACAATTAATATGATGAATAATTCTGGTAAAAATAATTTAAATAAAGAATTATTATTCGATATAATTAAAGATATAAAAGATGATAATATTAGAAAAGATTATTTAGAAAAATTAAAACACTTAGTTTTACAAGAAAATAATCCTATGTTTGATATAAAAGAACCATTTAGTCTCAATAAATTAATAGACAAATATAAACATGAAGATAATTTTGGTATGATAACTAGTAATGAGATCCATTCCCTACCAGGATATCCTTTTAGGTCAAATGGTATCAGAGCTTGGTGTCCTTCCACGAGGTCACGGGTTCGAGCCCTGCAAAAGACGTAAGTGTAAGACGGCCTGCGAATGAGGAGAGAGGGGGCAGCCGCAGCGAGAAGGTGAGTAGGGTAGCCCACTCGTGTCGAAAACCCGGGGGGGATAACTAGTAATGAGATCCATTCCCTACCAGGATATCCTTTTAGGTCAAATGATACCAAAATGGAAGGATCGGTTGCAGTAATCAAAATTAATCAAAAGATTCAAAGTTCAAAGAAGGAGATGAGAAAGAAGGTGAAGTAGGCGGTAAACTAAAGTAAAAATATATAATGTTAACAGAAACAGGAGGAGATGATTAACAGAAAAATTAGGAGCACAATTAAAACGGATAGTACCATTACATAAATTAGTCTGTACTAAAGCAAGAATTGAATCATTGTAATGAAGTAAACGATCATCACGAAGTGCCATGAAGACAGGAGTATCAACCCCACGCTTCATTAACGGATGTAAAGCAATTTGAATTAAACCAAAATGCATAAATCGATAACCATTAGACAAATAATAAGAAATAGCAGTATTAGTTAATAAAGAAATAGTTTTCTTTTCTTCTTCCATGGGATGAATCTCCTCATGGATTTTAATAGAATACGCTTTATTAAACTCAAGTAGTCCTTGAGAGTATACAGTAGAAATACTTCTACTTGGCAGAGTTTCAAACCATAATCAAATGGGGTACTTATACTATATTTTCTGTTACATTTATTGATTACTGCAACCTTGTAAATGGCAGAGTTTATGGCAGAGTTTCAAAATCATAAATGTAACCTTGTATATAATACGGAATAGGTAGAATTGAGATTTTGAAGTTCATATTTGTGTTTTGATGAGTTATTGATGTTTTGGTATATGGGATAGGTAGAATTGTGATTTTGAAGTTCATATTTGTGTTTCGATGAGTTATTGATGTTTTGGTAAATGGAATAGATAGAAATTGTGTTTTGAAGTTCATATTTGTGTTTTGATGAGTTATTGATGTTTTGGTATATGGAATAGGTAGAATTGTGATTTTGAAGTTCATATTTGTGTTTTGATGAGTTATTCATTGATGTTTTGGTATATGGAATAGGTAGAATTGAGATTTTGAAGTTCATATTTGTGTTTTGATTAGTTATATTATGTTTTGTTATATGGAATAGGTAGAATTGAGATTTTGAAGTTCATATTTGTGTTTTGATGAGTTATTGATGTTTTGGTATATGGAATAGGTAGAATTGTGATTTTGAAGTTCATATTTGTGTTTTGATGAGTTATATTATGTTTTGTTATATGGAATAGGTAGAATTGTGATTTTGAAGTTCATATTTGTGTTTTGATGAGTTATTGATGTTTTGGTAAATGGAATAGATAGAAATTGTGTTTTGAAGTTCATATTTGTGTTTTGATGAGTTATTGATGTTTTGGTATATGGAATAGGTAGAATTGTGATTTTGAAGTTCATATTTGTGTTTTGATGAGTTATTCATTGATGTTTTGGTATATGGAAAAGGTAGAATTGTGATTTTGAAGTTCATATTTGTGTTTTGATGAGTTATTCATTGATGTTTTGGTATATGGAATAGGTAGAATTGAGATTTTGAAGTTCATATTTGTGTTTTGATTAGTTATATTATGTTTTGTCATATGGAATAGGTAGAATTGAGATTTTGAAGTTCATATTTGTGTTTTGATGAGTTATTGAAGTTTTGGTATATGGAATAGGTAGAATTGTGATTTTGAAGTTCATATTTGTGTTTTGATGAGTTATATTATGTTTTGTTATATGGAATAGGTAGAATTGAGATTTTGAAGTTCATATTTGTGTTTTGATGAGTTATTGATGTTTTGGTAAATGGAATAGATAGAAATTGTGTTTTGAAGTTCATATTTGTGTTTTGATGAGTTATTGATGTTTTGGTATATGGAATAGATAGAAATTGTGTTTTGAAGTTCATATTTGTGTTTTGATGAGTTATTGATGTTTTGGTATATGGAATAGGTAGAATTGTGATTTTGAAGTTCATATTTGTGTTTTGATGAGTTATTCATTGATGTTTTGGTATATGGAAAAGGTAGAATTGTGATTTTGAAGTTCATATTTGTGTTTTGATGAGTTATTCATTGATGTTTTGGTATATGGAATAGGTAGAATTGAGATTTTGAAGTTCATATTTGTGTTTTGATTAGTTATATTATGTTTTGTTATATTGAATAGGTAGAATTGAGATTTTGAAGTTCATATTTGTGTTTTGATGAGTTATTGATGTTTTGGTATATGGAATAGGTAGAATTGTGATTTTGAAGTTCATATTTGTGTTTTGATGAGTTATATTATGTTTTGTTATATGGAATAGGTAGAATTGAGATTTTGAAGTTCATATTTGTGTTTTGATGAGTTATTGATGTTTTGGTAAATGGAATAGATAGAAATTGTGTTTTGAAGTTCATATTCGTGTTTTGATGAGTTATTGATGTTTTGGTATATGGAATAGGTAGAATTGTGATTTTGAAGTTCATATTTGTGTTTTGATGAGTTATTCATTGATGTTTTGGTATATGGAATAGGTAGAATTAAGATTTTGAAGTTCATATTTGTGTTTTGATGAGTTATTGATGTTTTGGTATATGGAATAGGTAGAATTGTGATTTTGAAGTTCATATTTGTGTTTTGATGAGTTATATTATGTTTTGTTATATGGAATAGGTAGAATTGTGATTTTGAAGTTCATATTTGTGTTTTGATGAGTTATTGATGTTTTGGTAAATGGAATAGATAGAAATTGTGTTTTGAAGTTCATATTTGTGTTTTGATGAGTTATTGATGTTTTGGTATATGGAATAGGTAGAATTGTGATTTTGAAGTTCATATTTGTGTTTTGATGAGTTATATTATGTTTTGTTATATGGAATAGGTAGAATTGCGATTTTGAAGTTCATATTTGTGTTTTGATGAGTTATTGATGTTTTGGTAAATGGAATAGATAGAAATTGTGTTTTGAAGTTCATATTTGTGTTTTGATGAGTTATTGATGTTTTGGTATATGGAATAGGTAGAATTGTGATTTTGAAGTTCATATTTGTGTTTTGATGAGTTATTCATTGATGTTTTGGTATATGGAATAGGTAGAATTGTGATTTTGAAGTTCATATTTGTGTTTTGATGAGTTATTGATGTTTTGGTATATGGAATAGGTAGAATTGTGATTTTGAAGTTCATATTTGTGTTTTGATGAGTTATATTATGTTATGTTATATGGAATAGGTAGAATTGTGATTTTGAAGTTCATATTTGTGTTTTGATGAGTTATTGATGTTTTGGTAAATGGAATAGATAGAAATTGTGTTTTGAAGTTCATATTTGTGTTTTGATGAGTTATTCATGTTTTGGTAGATGGAATAGGTAGAATTGTGATTTTGAAGTTCATATTTGTGTTTTGATGAGTTATATTATGTTTTGATATATGGAATAGGTAGAATTGTGATTTTGAAGTTCATATTTGTGTTTTGATGATTTATTGATGTTTTCGTATATGGGATAGGTAGAATTGTGATTTTGAAGTTCATATTTTTTGTTTTGATGAGTTATATTATGTTTTGTTATATTGAATAGGTAGAATTGTGATTTTGAAGTTCATATTTGTTTTTTGATGAGTTATTCATTGATGTTTTGGTATATGGAATAGGTAGAATTGAGATTTTGAAGTTCATATTTGTGTTTTGATGAGTTATTGATGTTTTGGTATATGGAATAGGTAGAATTGTGATTTTGAAGTTCATATTTGTTTTTTGATGAGTTATTTATTGATGTTTTGGTATATGGAATAGGTAGAATTGTGATTTTGAAGTTCATATTTGTGTTTTGATGAGTTATATTATGTTTTGTTATATGGAATAGGTAGAATTGTGATTTTGAAGTTCATATTTGTGTTTCGATGAGTTATTCATTGATGTTTTGGTATATGGAATAGGTGGAATTGAGATTTTGAAGTTCATATTTGTGTTTTGATGAGTTATTGATATTTTGGTATATGGAATAGGTAGAATTGTGATTTTGAAGTTCATATTTGTGTTTTGATGAGTTATTGATGTTTTGGTATATGGAATAGGTAGAATTGTGATTTTGAAGTTCATATTTGTGTTTTGATGAGTTATATTATGTTTTGTTATATGGAATAGGTAGAATTGTGATTTTGAAGTTCATATTTGTGTTTTGATGAGTTATTGATGTTTTGGTAAATGGAATAGATAGAAATTGTGTTTTGAAGTTCATATTTGTGTTTTGATGAGTTATTGATGTTTTGGTATATGGAATAGGTAGAATTGTGATTTTGAAGTTCATATTTGTGTTTTGATGAGTTATTCATTGATGTTTTGGTATATGGAATAGGTAGAATTGAGATTTTGAAGTTCATATTTGTGTTTTGATTAGTTATATTATGTTTTGTCATATGGAATAGGTAGAATTGAGATTTTGAAGTTCATATTTGTGTTTTGATGAGTTATTGAAGTTTTGGTATATGGAATAGGTAGAATTGTGATTTTGAAGTTCATATTTGTGTTTTGATGAGTTATATTATGTTTTGTTATATGGAATAGGTAGAATTGAGATTTTGAAGTTCATATTTGTGTTTTGATGAGTTATTGATGTTTTGGTAAATGGAATAGATAGAAATTGTGTTTTGAAGTTCATATTTGTGTTTTGATGAGTTATTGATGTTTTGGTATATGGAATAGGTAGAATTGTGATTTTGAAGTTCATATTTGTGTTTTGATGAGTTATTCATTGATGTTTTGGTATATGGAATAGGTAGAATTAAGATTTTGAAGTTCATATTTGTGTTTTGATGAGTTATTGATGTTTTGGTATATGGAATAGGTAGAATTGTGATTTTGAAGTTCATATTTGTGTTTTGATGAGTTATATTATGTTTTGTTATATGGAATAGGTAGAATTGTGATTTTGAAGTTCATATTTGTGTTTTGATGAGTTATTGATGTTTTGGTAAATGGAATAGATAGAAATTGTGTTTTGAAGTTCATATTTGTGTTTTGATGAGTTATTGATGTTTTGGTATATGGAATAGGTAGAATTGTGATTTTGAAGTTCATATTTGTGTTTTGATGAGTTATATTATGTTTTGTTATATGGAATAGGTAGAATTGCGATTTTGAAGTTCATATTTGTGTTTTGATGAGTTATTGATGTTTTGGTAAATGGAATAGATAGAAATTGTGTTTTGAAGTTCATATTTGTGTTTTGATGAGTTATTGATGTTTTGGTATATGGAATAGGTAGAATTGTGATTTTGAAGTTCATATTTGTGTTTTGATGAGTTATTCATTGATGTTTTGGTATATGGAATAGGTAGAATTGTGATTTTGAAGTTCATATTTGTGTTTTGATGAGTTATTGATGTTTTGGTATATGGAATAGGTAGAATTGTGATTTTGAAGTTCATATTTGTGTTTTGATGAGTTATATTATGTTATGTTATATGGAATAGGTAGAATTGTGATTTTGAAGTTCATATTTGTGTTTTGATGATTTATTGATGTTTTGGTAAATGGAATAGATAGAAATTGTGTTTTGAAGTTCATATTTGTGTTTTGATGAGTTATTCATGTTTTGGTAGATGGAATAGGTAGAATTGTGATTTTGAAGTTCATATTTGTGTTTTGATGAGTTATATTATGTTTTGATATATGGAATAGGTAGAATTGTGATTTTGAAGTTCATATTTGTGTTTTGATGATTTATTGATGTTTTCGTATATGGGATAGGTAGAATTGTGATTTTGAAGTTCATATTTTTGTTTTGATGAGTTATATTATGTTTTGTTATATTGAATAGGTAGAATTGTGATTTTGAAGTTCATATTTGTTTTTTGATGAGTTATTCATTGATGTTTTGGTATATGGAATAGGTAGAATTGAGATTTTGAAGTTCATATTTGTGTTTTGATGAGTTATTGATGTTTTGGTATATGGAATAGGTAGAATTGTGATTTTGAAGTTCATATTTGTTTTTTGATGAGTTATTTATTGATGTTTTGGTATATGGAATAGGTAGAATTGTGATTTGATGAGTTATATTATGTTTTGTTATATGGAATAGGTAGAATTGTGATTTTGAAGTTCATATTTGTGTTTCGATGAGTTATTCATTGATGTTTTGGTATATGGAATAGGTGGAATTGAGATTTTGAAGTTCATATTTGTGTTTTGATGAGTTATTGATATTTTGGTATATGGAATAGGTAGAATTGTGATTTTGAAGTTCATATTTGTGTTTTGATGAGTTATTGATGTTTTGGTATATGGAATAGGTAGAATTGTGATTTTGAAGTTCATATTTGTGTTTTGATGAGTTATATTATGTTTTGTTATATGGAATAGGTAGAATTGTGATTTTGAAGTTCATATTTGTGTTTTGATGAGTTATTGATGTTTTGGTAAATGGAATAGATAGAAATTGTGTTTTGAAGTTCATATTTGTGTTTTGATGAGTTATTGATGTTTTGGTATATGGAATAGGTAGAATTGTGATTTTAAAGTTCATATTTGTGTTTTGATGAGTTATTCATTGATGTTTTGGTATATGGAAAAGGTAGAATTGTGATTTTGAAGTTCATATTTGTGTTTTGATGAGTTATTCATTGATGTTTTGGTATATGGAATAGGTAGAATTGAGATTTTGAAGTTCATATTTGTGTTTTGATTAGTTATATTATGTTTTGTTATATTGAATAGGTAGAATTGAGATTTTGAAGTTCATATTTGTGTTTTGATGAGTTATTGATGTTTTGGTATATGGAATAGGTAGAATTGTGATTTTGAAGTTCATATTTGTGTTTTGATGAGTTATATTATGTTTTGTTATATGGAATAGGTAGAATTGTGATTTTGAAGTTCATATTTGTGTTTTGATGAGTTATTGATGTTTTGTTATATGGAATAGGTAGAATTGTGATTTTGAAGTTCATATTTGTGTTTTGATGAGTTATTGATGTTTTGGTATATGGAATAGGTAGAATTGTGATTTTGAAGTTCATATTTGTGTTTTGATGAGTTATATTATGTTTTGTTATATTGAATAGGTAGAATTGAGATTTTGAAGTTCATATTTGTGTTTTGATGAGTTATTGATATTTTGGTATATGGAATAGGTAGAATTGTGATTTTGAAGTTCATATTTGTGTTTTGATGAGTTATTGATGTTTTGGTATATGGAATAGGTAGAATTGTGATTTTGAAGTTCATATTTGTGTTTTGATGAGTTATATTATGTTTTGTTATATGGAATAGGTAGAATTGTGATTTTGAAGTTCATATTTGTGTTTTGATGAGTTATTGATGTTTTGGTAAATGGAATAGATAGAAATTGTGTTTTGAAGTTCATATTTGTGTTTTGATGAGTTATTGATGTTTTGGTATATGGAATAGGTAGAATTGTGATTTTGAAGTTCATATTTGTGTTTTGATGAGTTATTCATTGATGTTTTGGTATATGGAATAGGTAGAATTGAGATTTTGAAGTTCATATTTGTGTTTTGATTAGTTATATTATGTTTTGTCATATGGAATAGGTAGAATTGAGATTTTGAAGTTCATATTTGTGTTTTGATGAGTTATTGAAGTTTTGGTATATGGAATAGGTAGAATTGTGATTTTGAAGTTCATATTTGTGTTTTGATGAGTTATATTATGTTTTGTTATATGGAATAGGTAGAATTGAGATTTTGAAGTTCATATTTGTGTTTTGATGAGTTATTGATGTTTTGGTAAATGGAATAGATAGAAATTGTGTTTTGAAGTTCATATTTGTGTTTTGATGAGTTATTGATGTTTTGGTATATGGAATAGGTAGAATTGTGATTTTGAAGTTCATATTTGTGTTTTGATGAGTTATTCATTGATGTTTTGGTATATGGAATAGGTAGAATTAAGATTTTGAAGTTCATATTTGTGTTTTGATGAGTTATTGATGTTTTGGTATATGGAATAGGTAGAATTGTGATTTTGAAGTTCATATTTGTGTTTTGATGAGTTATATTATGTTTTGTTATATGGAATAGGTAGAATTGTGATTTTGAAGTTCATATTTGTGTTTTGATGAGTTATTGATGTTTTGGTAAATGGAATAGATAGAAATTGTGTTTTGAAGTTCATATTTGTGTTTTGATGAGTTATTGATGTTTTGGTATATGGAATAGGTAGAATTGTGATTTTGAAGTTCATATTTGTGTTTTGATGAGTTATATTATGTTTTGTTATATGGAATAGGTAGAATTGCGATTTTGAAGTTCATATTTGTGTTTTGATGAGTTATTGATGTTTTGGTAAATGGAATAGATAGAAATTGTGTTTTGAAGTTCATATTTGTGTTTTGATGAGTTATTGATGTTTTGGTATATGGAATAGGTAGAATTGTGATTTTGAAGTTCATATTTGTGTTTTGATGAGTTATTCATTGATGTTTTGGTATATGGAATAGGTAGAATTGTGATTTTGAAGTTCATATTTGTGTTTTGATGAGTTATTGATGTTTTGGTATATGGAATAGGTAGAATTGTGATTTTGAAGTTCATATTTGTGTTTTGATGAGTTATATTATGTTATGTTATATGGAATAGGTAGAATTGTGATTTTGAAGTTCATATTTGTGTTTTGATGAGTTATTGATGTTTTGGTAAATGGAATAGATAGAAATTGTGTTTTGAAGTTCATATTTGTGTTTTGATGAGTTATTCATGTTTTGGTAGATGGAATAGGTAGAATTGTGATTTTGAAGTTCATATTTGTGTTTTGATGAGTTATATTATGTTTTGATATATGGAATAGGTAGAATTGTGATTTTGAAGTTCATATTTGTGTTTTGATGATTTATTGATGTTTTCGTATATGGGATAGGTAGAATTGTGATTTTGAAGTTCATATTTTTGTTTTGATGAGTTATATTATGTTTTGTTATATTGAATAGGTAGAATTGTGATTTTGAAGTTCATATTTGTTTTTTGATGAGTTATTCATTGATGTTTTGGTATATGGAATAGGTAGAATTGAGATTTTGAAGTTCATATTTGTGTTTTGATGAGTTATTGATGTTTTGGTATATGGAATAGGTAGAATTGTGATTTTGAAGTTCATATTTGTTTTTTGATGAGTTATTTATTGATGTTTTGGTATATGGAATAGGTAGAATTGTGATTTTGAAGTTCATATTTGTGTTTTGATGAGTTATATTATGTTTTGTTATATGGAATAGGTAGAATTGTGATTTTGAAGTTCATATTTGTGTTTCGATGAGTTATTCATTGATGTTTTGGTATTTGGAATAGGTGGAATTGAGATTTTGAAGTTCATATTTGTGTTTTGATGAGTTATTGATATTTTGGTATATGGAATAGGTAGAATTGTGATTTTGAAGTTCATATTTGTGTTTTGATGAGTTATTGATGTTTTGGTATATGGAATAGGTAGAATTGTGATTTTGAAGTTCATATTTGTGTTTTGATGAGTTATATTATGTTTTGTTATATGGAATAGGTAGAATTGTGATTTTGAAGTTCATATTTGTGTTTTGATGAGTTATTGATGTTTTGGTAAATGGAATAGATAGAAATTGTGTTTTGAAGTTCATATTTGTGTTTTGATGAGTTATTGATGTTTTGGTATATGGAATAGGTAGAATTGTGATTTTGAAGTTCATATTTGTGTTTTGATGAGTTATTCATTGATGTTTTGGTATATGGAAAAGGTAGAATTGTGATTTTGAAGTTCATATTTGTGTTTTGATGAGTTATTCATTGATGTTTTGGTATATGGAATAGGTAGAATTGAGATTTTGAAGTTCATATTTGTGTTTTGATTAGTTATATTATGTTTTGTTATATTGAATAGGTAGAATTGAGATTTTGAAGTTCATATTTGTGTTTTGATGAGTTATTGATGTTTTGGTATATGGAATAGGTAGAATTGTGATTTTGAAGTTCATATTTGTGTTTTGATGAGTTATATTATGTTTTGTTATATGGAATAGGTAGAATTGTGATTTTGAAGTTCATATTTGTGTTTTGATGAGTTATTGATGTTTTGGTAAATGGAATAGATAGAAATTGTGTTTTGAAGTTCATATTTGTGTTTTGATGAGTTATTGATGTTTTGGTATATGGAATAGGTAGAATTGTGATTTTGAAGTTCATATTTGTGTTTTGATGAGTTATTCATTGATGTTTTGGTATATGGAATAGGTAGAATTAAGATTTTGAAGTTCATATTTGTGTTTTGATGAGTTATTGATGTTTTGGTATATGGAATAGGTAGAATTGTGATTTTGAAGTTCATATTTGTGTTTTGATGAGTTATATTATGTTTTGTTATATGGAATAGGTAGAATTGTGATTTTGAAGTTCATATTTGTGTTTTGATGAGTTATTGATGTTTTGGTATATGGAATAGGTAGAATTGAGATTTTGAAGTTCATATTTGTGTTTTGATTAGTTATATTATGTTTTGTTATATTGAATAGGTAGAATTGAGATTTTGAAGTTCATATTTGTGTTTTGATGAGTTATTGATGTTTTGGTATATGGAATAGGTAGAATTGTGATTTTGAAGTTCATATTTGTTTTTTGATGAGTTATTCATTGATGTTTTGGTATATGGAATAGGTAGAATTGTGATTTTGAAGTTCATATTTGTGTTTTGATGAGTTATTGATGTTTTGGTATATGGAATAGGTAGAATTGTGATTTTGAAGTTCATATTTGTGTTTTGATGAGTTATATTATGTTATGTTATATGGAATAGGTAGAATTGTGATTTTGAAGTTCATATTTGTGTTTTGATGAGTTATTGATGTTTTGGTAAATGGAATAGATAGAAATTGTGTTTTGAAGTTCATATTTGTGTTTTGATGAGTTATTCATGTTTTGGTAGATGGAATAGGTAGAATTGTGATTTTGAAGTTCATATTTGTGTTTTGATGAGTTATATTATGTTTTGATATATGGAATAGGTAGAATTGTGATTTTGAAGTTCATATTTGTGTTTTGATGATTTATTGATGTTTTCGTATATGGGATAGGTAGAATTGTGATTTTGAAGTTCATATTTTTGTTTTGATGAGTTATATTATGTTTTGTTATATTGAATAGGTAGAATTGTGATTTTGAAGTTCATATTTGTTTTTTGATGAGTTATTCATTGATGTTTTGGTATATGGAATAGGTAGAATTGTGATTTTGAAGTTCATATTTGTGTTTTGATGAGTTATATTATGTTTTGTTATATGGAATAGGTAGAATTGTGATTTTGAAGTTCATATTTGTGTTTTGATGAGTTATTGATGTTTTGGTAAATGGAATAGATAGAAATTGTGTTTTGAAGTTCATATTTGTGTTTTGATGAGTTATTGATGTTTTGGTAGATGGAATAGGTAGAATTGTGATTTTGAAGTTCATATTTGTGTTTTGATGAGTTATATTATGTTTTGATATATGGAATAGGTAGAATTGTAATTTTGAAGTTCATATTTGTGTTTTGATGATTTATTGATGTTTTCGTATATGGGATAGGTAGAATTGTGATTTTGAAGTTCATATTTTTGTTTTGATGAGTTATATTATGTTTTGTTATATTGAATAGGTAGAATTGTGATTTTGAAGTTCATATTTGTTTTTTGATGAGTTATTCATTGATGTTTTGGTATATGGAATAGGTAGAATTGTGATTTTGAAGTTCATATTTGTGTTTTGATGAGTTATATTATGTTTTGTTATATGGAATAGGTAGAATTGAGATTTTGAAGTTCATATTTGTGTTTTGATGAGTTATTGATGTTTTGGTAAATGGAATAGATAGAAATTGTGTTTTGAAGTTCATATTTGTGTTTTGATGAGTTATTGATGTTTTGGTATATGGAATAGGTAGAATTGTGATTTTGAAGTTCATATTTGTGTTTTGATGAGTTATTGATGTTTTGGTATATGGAATAGGTAGAATTGTGATTTTGAAGTTCATATTTGTTTTTTGATGAGTTATTCATTGATGTTTTGGTATATGGAATAGGTAGAATTGTGATTTTGAAGTTCATATTTGTGTTTTGATGAGTTATTGATGTTTTGGTATATGGAATAGGTAGAATTGTGATTTTGAAGTTCATATTTGTGTTTTGATGAGTTATATTATGTTATGTTATATGGAATAGGTAGAATTGTGATTTTGAAGTTCATATTTGTGTTTTGATGAGTTATTGATGTTTTGGTAAATGGAATAGATAGAAATTGTGTTTTGAAGTTCATATTTGTGTTTTGATGAGTTATTCATGTTTTGGTAGATGGAATAGGTAGAATTGTGATTTTGAAGTTCATATTTGTGTTTTGATGAGTTATATTATGTTTTGATATATGGAATAGGTAGAATTGTGATTTTGAAGTTCATATTTGTGTTTTGATGATTTATTGATGTTTTCGTATATGGGATAGGTAGAATTGTGATTTTGAAGTTCATATTTTTGTTTTGATGAGTTATATTATGTTTTGTTATATTGAATAGGTAGAATTGTGATTTTGAAGTTCATATTTGTTTTTTGATGAGTTATTCATTGATGTTTTGGTATATGGAATAGGTAGAATTGTGATTTTGAAGTTCATATTTGTGTTTTGATGAGTTATATTATGTTTTGTTATATGGAATAGGTAGAATTGTGATTTTGAAGTTCATATTTGTGTTTTGATGAGTTATTGATGTTTTGGTAAATGGAATAGATAGAAATTGTGTTTTGAAGTTCATATTTGTGTTTTGATGAGTTATTGATGTTTTGGTATATGGAATAGGTAGAATTGTGATTTTGAAGTTCATATTTGTGTTTTGATGAGTTATATTATGTTTTGATATATGGAATAGGTAGAATTGTGATTTTGAAGTTCATATTTGTGTTTTGATGAGTTATTGATGTTTTGGTAAATGGAATAGATAGAAATTGTGTTTTGAAGTTCATATTTGTGTTTTGATGAGTTATTGATGTTTTGGTATATGGAATAGGTAGAATTGTGATTTTGAAGTTCATATTTGTGTTTTGATGAGTTATATTATGTTTTGTTATATGGAATAGGTAGAATTGCGATTTTGAAGTTCATATTTGTGTTTTGATGAGTTATTGATGTTTTGGTAAATGGAATAGATAGAAATTGTGTTTTGAAGTTCATATTTGTGTTTTGATGAGTTATTGATGTTTTGGTATATGGAATAGGTAGAATTGTGATTTTGAAGTTCATATTTGTGTTTTGATGAGTTATTCATTGATGTTTTGGTATATGGAATAGGTAGAATTGAGATTTTGAAGTTCATATTTGTGTTTTGATTAGTTATATTATGTTTTGTCATATGGAATAGGTAGAATTGAGATTTTGAAGTTCATATTTGTGTTTTGATGAGTTATTGAAGTTTTGGTATATGGAATAGGTAGAATTGTGATTTTGAAGTTCATATTTGTGTTTTGATGAGTTATATTATGTTTTGTTATATGGAATAGGTAGAATTGAGATTTTGAAGTTCATATTTGTGTTTTGATGAGTTATTGATGTTTTGGTAAATGGAATAGATAGAAATTGTGTTTTGAAGTTCATATTTGTGTTTTGATGAGTTATTGATGTTTTGGTATATGGAATAGGTAGAATTGTGATTTTGAAGTTCATATTTGTGTTTTGATGAGTTATTCATTGATGTTTTGGTATATGGAATAGGTAGAATTAAGATTTTGAAGTTCATATTTGTGTTTTGATGAGTTATTGATGTTTTGGTATATGGAATAGGTAGAATTGTGATTTTGAAGTTCATATTTGTGTTTTGATGAGTTATATTATGTTTTGTTATATGGAATAGGTAGAATTGTGATTTTGAAGTTCATATTTGTGTTTTGATGAGTTATTGATGTTTTGGTAAATGGAATAGATAGAAATTGTGTTTTGAAGTTCATATTTGTGTTTTGATGAGTTATTCATGTTTTGGTAGATGGAATAGGTAGAATTGTGATTTTGAAGTTCATATTTGTGTTTTGATGAGTTATATTATGTTTTGATATATGGAATAGGTAGAATTGTGATTTTGAAGTTCATATTTGTGTTTTGATGATTTATTGATGTTTTCGTATATGGGATAGGTAGAATTGTGATTTTGAAGTTCATATTTTTGTTTTGATGAGTTATTGATGTTTTGGTATATGGAATAGGTAGAATTGTGATTTTGAAGTTCATATTTGTTTTTTGATGAGTTATATTATGTTTTGTTATATGGAATAGGTAGAATTGAGATTTTGAAGTTCATATTTGTGTTTTGATGAGTTATTGATGTTTTGGTATATGGAATAGGTAGAATTGTGATTTTGAAGTTCATATTTGTGTTTTGATGAGTTATTCATTGATGTTTTGGTATATGGAATAGGTAGAATTGTGATTTTGAAGTTCATATTTGTGTTTTGATGAGTTATTGAAGTTTTGGTATATGGAATAGGTAGAATTGTGATTTTGAAGTTCATATTTGTGTTTTGATGAGTTATTGATGTTTTGGTATATGGAATAGGTAGAATTGTGATTTTGAAGTTCATATTTGTGTTTTGATGAGTTATATTATGTTTTGTTATATGGAATAGGTAGAATTGCGATTTTGAAGTTCATATTTGTGTTTTGATGAGTTATTGAAGTTTTGGTATATGGAATAGGTAGAATTGTGATTTTGAAGTTCATATTTGTGTTTTGATGAGTTATATTATGTTTTGTTATATGGAATAGGTAGAATTGAGATTTTGAAGTTCATATTTGTGTTTTGATGAGTTATTGATGTTTTGGTAAATGGAATAGATAGAAATTGTGTTTTGAAGTTCATATTTGTGTTTTGATGAGTTATTGATGTTTTGGTATATGGAATAGGTAGAATTGTGATTTTGAAGTTCATATTTGTGTTTTGATGAGTTATTCATTGATGTTTTGGTATATGGAATAGGTAGAATTAAGATTTTGAAGTTCATATTTGTGTTTTGATGAGGTATTGATGTTTTGGTATATGGAATAGGTAGAATTGTGATTTTGAAGTTCATATTTGTGTTTTGATGAGTTATATTATGTTTTGTTATATGGAATAGGTAGAATTGTGATTTTGAAGTTCATATTTGTGTTTTGATGAGTTATTGATGTTTTGGTAAATGGAATAGATAGAAATTGTGTTTTGAAGTTCATATTTGTGTTTTGATGAGTTATTCATTGATGTTTTGGTATATGGAATAGGTAGAATTGTGATTTTGAAGTTCATATTTGTGTTTTGATGAGTTATATTATGTTTTGTTATATGGAATAGGTAGAATTGCGATTTTGAAGTTCATATTTGTGTTTTGATGAGTTATTGATGTTTTGGTAAATGGAATAGATAGAAATTGTGTTTTGAAGTTCATATTTGTGTTTTGATGAGTTATTGATGTTTTGGTATATGGAATAGGTAGAATTGTGATTTTGAAGTTCATATTTGTGTTTTGATGAGTTATTCATTGATGTTTTGGTATATGGAATAGGTAGAATTGTGATTTTGAAGTTCATATTTGTGTTTTGATGAGTTATTGATGTTTTGGTATATGGAATAGGTAGAATTGTGATTTTGAAGTTCATATTTGTGTTTTGATGAGTTATATTATGTTATGTTATATGGAATAGGTAGAATTGTGATTTTGAAGTTCATATTTGTGTTTTGATGAGTTATTGATGTTTTGGTAAATGGAATAGATAGAAATTGTGTTTTGAAGTTCATATTTGTGTTTTGATGAGTTATTCATGTTTTGGTAGATGGAATAGGTAGAATTGTGATTTTGAAGTTCATATTTGTGTTTTGATGAGTTATATTATGTTTTGATATATGGAATAGGTAGAATTGTGATTTTGAAGTTCATATTTGTGTTTTGATGATTTATTGATGTTTTCGTATATGGGATAGGTAGAATTGTGATTTTGAAGTTCATATTTTTGTTTTGATGAGTTATATTATGTTTTGTTATATTGAATAGGTAGAATTGTGATTTTGAAGTTCATATTATTTTTTTGATGAGTTATTCATTGATGTTTTGCTATATGGAATAGGTAGAATTGAGATTTTGAAGTTCATATTTGTGTTTTGATGAGTTATTGATGTTTTGGTAAATGGAATTGATAGAAATTGTGTTTTGAAGTTCATATTTGTGTTTTGATGAGTTATTGATGTTTTGGTATATGGAATAGGTAGAATTGTGATTTTGAAGTTCATATTTGTGTTTTGATGAGTTATATTATGTTTTGTTATATGGAATAGGTAGAATTGCGATTTTGAAGTTCATATTTGTGTTTTGATGAGTTATTGATGTTTTGGTAAATGGAATAGATAGAAATTGTGTTTTGAAGTTCATATTTGTGTTTTGATGAGTTATTGATGTTTTGGTATATGGAATAGGTAGAATTGTGATTTTGAAGTTCATATTTGTTTTTTGATGAGTTATTCATTGATGTTTTGGTATATGGAATAGGTAGAATTGTGATTTTGAAGTTCATATTTGTGTTTTGATGAGTTATTGATGTTTTGGTATATGGAATAGGTAGAATTGTGATTTTGAAGTTCATATTTGTGTTTTGATGAGTTATATTATGTTATGTTATATGGAATAGGTAGAATTGTGATTTTGAAGTTCATATTTGTGTTTTGATGAGTTATTGATGTTTTGGTAAATGGAATAGATAGAAATTGTGTTTTGAAGTTCATATTTGTGTTTTGATGAGTTATTCATGTTTTGGTAGATGGAATAGGTAGAATTGTGATTTTGAAGTTCATATTTGTGTTTTGATGAGTTATATTATGTTTTGATATATGGAATAGGTAGAATTGTGATTTTGAAGTTCATATTTGTGTTTTGATGATTTATTGATGTTTTCGTATATGGGATAGGTAGAATTGTGATTTTGAAGTTCATATTTTTGTTTTGATGAGTTATATTATGTTTTGTTATATTGAATAGGTAGAATTGTGATTTTGAAGTTCATATTTGTTTTTTGATGAGTTATTCATTGATGTTTTGGTATATGGAATAGGTAGAATTGTGATTTTGAAGTTCATATTTGTGTTTTGATGAGTTATATTATGTTTTGTTATATGGAATAGGTAGAATTGTGATTTTGAAGTTCATATTTGTGTTTTGATGAGTTATTGATGTTTTGGTAAATGGAATAGATAGAAATTGTGTTTTGAAGTTCATATTTGTGTTTTGATGAGTTATTGATGTTTTGGTATATGGAATAGGTAGAATTGTGATTTTGAAGTTCATATTTGTGTTTTGATGAGTTATATTATGTTTTGATATATGGAATAGGTAGAATTGTGATTTTGAAGTTCATATTTGTGTTTTGATGAGTTATTGATGTTTTGGTAAATGGAATAGATAGAAATTGTGTTTTGAAGTTCATATTTGTGTTTTGATGAGTTATTGATGTTTTGGTATATGGAATAGGTAGAATTGTGATTTTGAAGTTCATATTTGTGTTTTGATGAGTTATATTATGTTTTGTTATATGGAATAGGTAGAATTGCGATTTTGAAGTTCATATTTGTGTTTTGATGAGTTATTGATGTTTTGGTAAATGGAATAGATAGAAATTGTGTTTTGAAGTTCATATTTGTGTTTTGATGAGTTATTGATGTTTTGGTATATGGAATAGGTAGAATTGTGATTTTGAAGTTCATATTTGTGTTTTGATGAGTTATTCATTGATGTTTTGGTATATGGAATAGGTAGAATTGTGATTTTGAAGTTCATATTTGTGTTTTGATGAGTTATTCATGTTTTGGTAGATGGAATAGGTAGAATTGTGATTTTGAAGTTCATATTTGTGTTTTGATGAGTTATATTATGTTTTGATATATGGAATAGGTAGAATTGTAATTTTGAAGTTCATATTTGTGTTTTGATGATTTATTGATGTTTTCGTATATGGGATAGGTAGAATTGTGATTTTGAAGTTCATATTTTTGTTTTGATGAGTTATATTATGTTTTGTTATATTGAATAGGTAGAATTGTGATTTTGAAGTTCATATTTGTTTTTTGATGAGTTATTCATTGATGTTTTGGTATATGGAATAGGTAGAATTGTGATTTTGAAGTTCATATTTGTGTTTTGATGAGTTATATTATGTTTTGTTATATGGAATAGGTAGAATTGAGATTTTGAAGTTCATATTTGTGTTTTGATGAGTTATTGATGTTTTGGTAAATGGAATAGATAGAAATTGTGTTTTGAAGTTCATATTTGTGTTTTGATGAGTTATTGATGTTTTGGTATATGGAATAGGTAGAATTGTGATTTTGAAGTTCATATTTGTGTTTTGATGAGTTATTCATTGATGTTTTGGTATATGGAATAGGTAGAATTCAGATTTTGAAGTTCATATTTGTGTTTTGATGAGTTATTGATGTTTTGGTATATGGAATAGGTAGAATTGTGATTTTGAAGTTCATATTTGTGTTTTGATGAGTTATATTATGTTTTGTTATATGGAATAGGTAGAATTGAGATTTTGAAGTTCATATTTGTGTTTTGATGAGTTATTGATGTTTTGGTATATGGAATAGGTAGAATTGTGATTTTGAAGTTCATATTTGTGTTTTGATGAGTTATTCATTGATGTTTTGGTATATGGAATAGGTAGAATTGTGATTTTGAAGTTCATATTTGTGTTTTGATGAGTTATTGATGTTTTGGTATATGGAATAGGTAGAATTGTGATTTTGAAGTTCATATTTGTGTTTTGATGAGTTATATTATGTTATGTTATATGGAATAGGTAGAATTGTGATTTTGAAGTTCATATTTGTGTTTTGATGAGTTATTGATGTTTTGGTAAATGGAATAGATAGAAATTGTGTTTTGAAGTTCATATTTGTGTTTTGATGAGTTATTCATGTTTTGGTAGATGGAATAGGTAGAATTGTGATTTTGAAGTTCATATTTGTGTTTTGATGAGTTATATTATGTTTTGATATATGGAATAGGTAGAATTGTGATTTTGAAGTTCATATTTGTGTTTTGATGATTTATTGATGTTTTCGTATATGGGATAGGTAGAATTGTGATTTTGAAGTTCATATTTTTGTTTTGATGAGTTATATTATGTTTTGTTATATTGAATAGGTAGAATTGTGATTTTGAAGTTCATATTTTTGTTTTGATGAGTTATATTATGTTTTGTTATATTGAATAGGTAGAATTGTGATTTTGAAGTTCATATTTGTTTTTTGATGAGTTATTCATTGATGTTTTGGTATATGGAATAGGTAGAATTGAGATTTTGAAGTTCATATTTGTGTTTTGATGAGTTATTGATGTTTTGGTATATGGAATAGGTAGAATTGTGATTTTGAAGTTCATATTTGTTTTTTGATGAGTTATTCATTGATGTTTTGGTATATGGAATAGGTAGAATTGAGATTTTGAAGTTCATATTTGTGTTTTGATTAGTTATATTATGTTTTGTTATATGGAATAGGTAGAATTGAGATTTTGAAGTTCATATTTGTGTTTTGATGAGTTATTGATGTTTTGGTATATGGAATAGGTAGAATTGTGATTTTGAAGTTCATATTTGTGTTTTGATGAGTTATATTATGTTTTGTTATATGGAATAGGTAGAATTGTGATTTTGAAGTTCATATTTGTGTTTTGATGAGTTATTGATGTTTTGGTAAATGGAATAGATAGAAATTGTGTTTTGAAGTTCATATTTGTGTTTTGATGAGTTATTGATGTTTTGGTATATGGAATAGGTAGAATTGTGATTTTGAAGTTCATATTTGTGTTTTGATGAGTTATTCATTGATGTTTTGGTATATGGAAAAGGTAGAATTGTGATTTTGAAGTTCATATTTGTGTTTTGATGAGTTATTCATTGATGTTTTGGTATATGGAATAGGTAGAATTGAGATTTTGAAGTTCATATTTGTGTTTTGATTAGTTATATTATGTTTTGTCATATGGAATAGGTAGAATTGAGATTTTGAAGTTCATATTTGTGTTTTGATGAGTTATTGAAGTTTTGGTATATGGAATAGGTAGAATTGTGATTTTGAAGTTCATATTTGTGTTTTGATGAGTTATATTATGTTTTGTTATATGGAATAGGTAGAATTGAGATTTTGAAGTTCATATTTGTGTTTTGATGAGTTATTGATGTTTTGGTAAATGGAATAGATAGAAATTGTGTTTTGAAGTTCATATTTGTGTTTTGATGAGTTATTGATGTTTTGGTATATGGAATAGGTAGAATTGTGATTTTGAAGTTCATATTTGTGTTTTGATGAGTTATTCATTGATGTTTTGGTATATGGAATAGGTAGAATTAAGATTTTGAAGTTCATATTTGTGTTTTGATGAGTTATTGATGTTTTGGTATATGGAATAGGTAGAATTGTGATTTTGAAGTTCATATTTGTGTTTTGATGAGTTATATTATGTTTTGTTATATGGAATAGGTAGAATTGTGATTTTGAAGTTCATATTTGTGTTTTGATGAGTTATTGATGTTTTGGTAAATGGAATAGATAGAAATTGTGTTTTGAAGTTCATATTTGTGTTTTGATGAGTTATTCATGTTTTGGTAGATGGAATAGGTAGAATTGTGATTTTGAAGTTCATATTTGTGTTTTGATGAGTTATATTATGTTTTGATATATGGAATAGGTAGAATTGTGATTTTGAAGTTCATATTTGTGTTTTGATGATTTATTGATGTTTTCGTATATGGGATAGGTAGAATTGTGATTTTGAAGTTCATATTTTTGTTTTGATGAGTTATTGATGTTTTGGTATATGGAATAGGTAGAATTGTGATTTTGAAGTTCATATTTGTTTTTTGATGAGTTATATTATGTTTTGTTATATGGAATAGGTAGAATTGAGATTTTGAAGTTCATATTTGTGTTTTGATGAGTTATTGATGTTTTGGTATATGGAATAGGTAGAATTGTGATTTTGAAGTTCATATTTGTGTTTTGATGAGTTATTCATTGATGTTTTGGTATATGGAATAGGTAGAATTGTGATTTTGAAGTTCATATTTGTGTTTTGATGAGTTATTGAAGTTTTGGTATATGGAATAGGTAGAATTGTGATTTTGAAGTTCATATTTGTGTTTTGATGAGTTATTGATGTTTTGGTATATGGAATAGGTAGAATTGTGATTTTGAAGTTCATATTTGTGTTTTGATGAGTTATATTATGTTTTGTTATATGGAATAGGTAGAATTGCGATTTTGAAGTTCATATTTGTGTTTTGATGAGTTATTGAAGTTTTGGTATATGGAATAGGTAGAATTGTGATTTTGAAGTTCATATTTGTGTTTTGATGAGTTATATTATGTTTTGTTATATGGAATAGGTAGAATTGAGATTTTGAAGTTCATATTTGTGTTTTGATGAGTTATTGATGTTTTGGTAAATGGAATAGATAGAAATTGTGTTTTGAAGTTCATATTTGTGTTTTGATGAGTTATTGATGTTTTGGTATATGGAATAGGTAGAATTGTGATTTTGAAGTTCATATTTGTGTTTTGATGAGTTATTCATTGATGTTTTGGTATATGGAATAGGTAGAATTAAGATTTTGAAGTTCATATTTGTGTTTTGATGAGGTATTGATGTTTTGGTATATGGAATAGGTAGAATTGTGATTTTGAAGTTCATATTTGTGTTTTGATGAGTTATATTATGTTTTGTTATATGGAATAGGTAGAATTGTGATTTTGAAGTTCATATTTGTGTTTTGATGAGTTATTGATGTTTTGGTAAATGGAATAGATAGAAATTGTGTTTTGAAGTTCATATTTGTGTTTTGATGAGTTATTGATGTTTTGGTATATGGAATAGGTAGAATTGTGATTTTGAAGTTCATATTTGTGTTTTGATGAGTTATATTATGTTTTGTTATATGGAATAGGTAGAATTGCGATTTTGAAGTTCATATTTGTGTTTTGATGAGTTATTGATGTTTTGGTAAATGGAATAGATAGAAATTGTGTTTTGAAGTTCATATTTGTGTTTTGATGAGTTATTGATGTTTTGGTATATGGAATAGGTAGAATTGTGATTTTGAAGTTCATATTTGTGTTTTGATGAGTTATTCATTGATGTTTTGGTATATGGAATAGGTAGAATTGTGATTTTGAAGTTCATATTTGTGTTTTGATGAGTTATTGATGTTTTGGTATATGGAATAGGTAGAATTGTGATTTTGAAGTTCATATTTGTGTTTTGATGAGTTATATTATGTTATGTTATATGGAATAGGTAGAATTGTGATTTTGAAGTTCATATTTGTGTTTTGATGAGTTATTGATGTTTTGGTAAATGGAATAGATAGAAATTGTGTTTTGAAGTTCATATTTGTGTTTTGATGAGTTATTCATGTTTTGGTAGATGGAATAGGTAGAATTGTGATTTTGAAGTTCATATTTGTGTTTTGATGAGTTATATTATGTTTTGATATATGGAATAGGTAGAATTGTGATTTTGAAGTTCATATTTGTGTTTTGATGATTTATTGATGTTTTCGTATATGGGATAGGTAGAATTGTGATTTTGAAGTTCATATTTTTGTTTTGATGAGTTATATTATGTTTTGTTATATTGAATAGGTAGAATTGTGATTTTGAAGTTCATATTTGTTTTTTGATGAGTTATTCATTGATGTTTTGTTATATGGAATAGGTAGAATTGAGATTTTGAAGTTCATATTTGTGTTTTGATGAGTTATTGATGTTTTGGTATATGGAATAGGTAGAATTGTGATTTTGAAGTTCATATTTGTTTTTTGATGAGTTATTCATTGATGTTTTGGTATATGGAATAGGTAGAATTGTGATTTTGAAGTTCATATTTGTGTTTTGATGAGTTATATTATGTTTTGTTATATGGAATAGGTAGAATTGTGATTTTGAAGTTCATATTTGTGTTTCGATGAGTTATTCATTGATGTTTTGGTATATGGAATAGGTAGAATTGAGATTTTGAAGTTCATATTTGTGTTTTAATGAGTTATTAATCGATGTTTTGGTATATGGAATAGGTTGAAATTATTTTTTGAAGTTCATATTTGTGTTTTGATAAGTTATTGATGTTTTGGTATATGGAATAGGTAGAATTGTGATTTTGCAGTTCATATTTGTGTTTTGATGAGTTATTCATTTATGTTTTGGTATATGGGAATAGGTAGAATTGTGATTTTGAAGTTCATATTTGTTTTTTGATGAGTTATTCATTGATGTTTTGGTATATGGAATAGGTAGAATTGAGATTTTGAAGTTCATATTTGTGTTTTGATGAGTTATTGATTTTTTGGTATATGGAATAGGTAGAATTGTGATTTTGAAGTTCATATTTGTGTTTTGATGAGTTATATTATGTTTTGTTATATGGAATAGGTAGAATTGAGATTTTGAAGTTCATATTTGTGTTTTGATGAGTTATTGATGTTTTGGTAAATGGAATAGATAGAAATTGTGTTTTGAAGTTCATATTTGTGTTTTGATGAGTTATTGATGTTTTGGTATATGGAATAGGTAGAATTGTGATTTTGAAGTTCATATTTGTGTTTTGATGAGTTATTCATTGATGTTTTGGTATATGGAATAGGTAGAATTAAGATTTTGAAGTTCATATTTGTGTTTTGATGAGTTATTGATGTTTTGGTATATGGAATAGGTAGAATTGTGATTTTGAAGTTCATATTTGTTTTTTGATGAGTTGTTGATGTTTTGGTAAATGGAATAGATAGAAATTGTGTTTTGAAGTTCATATTTGTGTTTTGATGAGTTATTGATGTTTTGGTATATGGAATAGGTAGAATTGTGATTTTGAAGTTCATATTTGTGTTTTGATGAGTTATTCATTGATGTTTTGGTATATGGAATAGGTAGAATTAAGATTTTGAAGTTCATATTTGTGTTTTGATGAGTTATTGATGTTTTGGTATATGGAATAGGTAGAATTGTGATTTTGAAGTTCATATTTGTGTTTTGATGAGTTATATTATGTTTTGTTATATGGAATAGGTAGAATTGAGATTTTGAAGTTCATATTTGTGTTTTGATGAGTTATTGATGTTTTGGTATATGGAATAGGTAGAATTGTGATTTTGAAGTTCATATTTGTGTTTTGATGAGTTATTCATTGATGTTTTGGTATATGGAATAGGTAGAATTGTGATTTTGAAGTTCATATTTGTGTTTTGATGAGTTATTGATGTTTTGGTATATGGAATAGGTAGAATTGTGATTTTGAAGTTCATATTTGTGTTTTGATGAGTTATATTATGTTATGTTATATGGAATAGGTAGAATTGTGATTTTGAAGTTCATATTTGTGTTTTGATGAGTTATTGATGTTTTGGTAAATGGAATAGATAGAAATTGTGTTTTGAAGTTCATATTTGTGTTTTGATGAGTTATTCATGTTTTGGTAGATGGAATAGGTAGAATTGTGATTTTGAAGTTCATATTTGTGTTTTGATGAGTTATATTATGTTTTGATATATGGAATAGGTAGAATTGTGATTTTGAAGTTCATATTTGTGTTTTGATGATTTATTGATGTTTTCGTATATGGGATAGGTAGAATTGTGATTTTGAAGTTCATATTTTTGTTTTGATGAGTTATATTATGTTTTGTTATATTGAATAGGTAGAATTGTGATTTTGAAGTTCATATTTTTGTTTTGATGAGTTATATTATGTTTTGTTATATTGAATAGGTAGAATTGTGATTTTGAAGTTCATATTTGTTTTTTGATGAGTTATTCATTGATGTTTTGGTATATGGAATAGGTAGAATTGAGATTTTGAAGTTCATATTTGTGTTTTGATGAGTTATTGATGTTTTGGTATATGGAATAGGTAGAATTGTGATTTTGAAGTTCATATTTGTTTTTTGATGAGTTATTCATTGATGTTTTGGTATATGGAATAGGTAGAATTGAGATTTTGAAGTTCATATTTGTGTTTTGATTAGTTATATTATGTTTTGTTATATGGAATAGGTAGAATTGAGATTTTGAAGTTCATATTTGTGTTTTGATGAGTTATTGATGTTTTGGTATATGGAATAGGTAGAATTGTGATTTTGAAGTTCATATTTGTGTTTTGATGAGTTATATTATGTTTTGTTATATGGAATAGGTAGAATTGTGATTTTGAAGTTCATATTTGTGTTTTGATGAGTTATTGATGTTTTGGTAAATGGAATAGATAGAAATTGTGTTTTGAAGTTCATATTTGTGTTTTGATGAGTTATTGATGTTTTGGTATATGGAATAGGTAGAATTGTGATTTTGAAGTTCATATTTGTGTTTTGATGAGTTATTCATTGATGTTTTGGTATATGGAAAAGGTAGAATTGTGATTTTGAAGTTCATATTTGTGTTTTGATGAGTTATTCATTGATGTTTTGGTATATGGAATAGGTAGAATTGAGATTTTGAAGTTCATATTTGTGTTTTGATTAGTTATATTATGTTTTGTCATATGGAATAGGTAGAATTGAGATTTTGAAGTTCATATTTGTGTTTTGATGAGTTATTGAAGTTTTGGTATATGGAATAGGTAGAATTGTGATTTTGAAGTTCATATTTGTGTTTTGATGAGTTATATTATGTTTTGTTATATGGAATAGGAAAAATTGAGATTTTGAAGTTCATATTTGTGTTTTGATGAGTTATTGATGTTTTGGTAAATGGAATAGATAGAAATTGTGTTTTGAAGTTCATATTTGTGTTTTGATGAGTTATTGATGTTTTGGTATATGGAATAGGTAGAATTGTGATTTTGAAGTTCATATTTGTGTTTTGATGAGTTATATTATGTTTTGTTATATGGAATAGGTAGAATTGCGATTTTGAAGTTCATATTTGTGTTTTGATGAGTTATTGAAGTTTTGGTATATGGAATAGGTAGAATTGTGATTTTGAAGTTCATATTTGTGTTTTGATGAGTTATATTATGTTTTGTTATATGGAATAGGTAGAATTGAGATTTTGAAGTTCATATTTGTGTTTTGATGAGTTATTGATGTTTTGGTAAATGGAATAGATAGAAATTGTGTTTTGAAGTTCATATTTGTGTTTTGATGAGTTATTGATGTTTTGGTATATGGAATAGGTAGAATTGTGATTTTGAAGTTCATATTTGTGTTTTGATGAGTTATTCATTGATGTTTTGGTATATGGAATAGGTAGAATTAAGATTTTGAAGTTCATATTTGTGTTTTGATGAGGTATTGATGTTTTGGTATATGGAATAGGTAGAATTGTGATTTTGAAGTTCATATTTGTGTTTTGATGAGTTATATTATGTTTTGTTATATGGAATAGGTAGAATTGTGATTTTGAAGTTCATATTTGTGTTTTGATGAGTTATTGATGTTTTGGTAAATGGAATAGATAGAAATTGTGTTTTGAAGTTCATATTTGTGTTTTGATGAGTTATTGATGTTTTGGTATATGGAATAGGTAGAATTGTGATTTTGAAGTTCATATTTGTGTTTTGATGAGTTATATTATGTTTTGTTATATGGAATAGGTAGAATTGCGATTTTGAAGTTCATATTTGTGTTTTGATGAGTTATTGATGTTTTGGTAAATGGAATAGATAGAAATTGTGTTTTGAAGTTCATATTTGTGTTTTGATGAGTTATTGATGTTTTGGTATATGGAATAGGTAGAATTGTGATTTTGAAGTTCATATTTGTGTTTTGATGAGTTATTCATTGATGTTTTGGTATATGGAATAGGTAGAATTGTGATTTTGAAGTTCATATTTGTGTTTTGATGAGTTATTGATGTTTTGGTATATGGAATAGGTAGAATTGTGATTTTGAAGTTCATATTTGTGTTTTGATGAGTTATATTATGTTATGTTATATGGAATAGGTAGAATTGTGATTTTGAAGTTCATATTTGTGTTTTGATGAGTTATTGATGTTTTGGTAAATGGAATAGATAGAAATTGTGTTTTGAAGTTCATATTTGTGTTTTGATGAGTTATTCATGTTTTGGTAGATGGAATAGGTAGAATTGTGATTTTGAAGTTCATATTTGTGTTTTGATGAGTTATATTATGTTTTGATATATGGAATAGGTAGAATTGTGATTTTGAAGTTCATATTTGTGTTTTGATGATTTATTGATGTTTTCGTATATGGGATAGGTAGAATTGTGATTTTGAAGTTCATATTTTTGTTTTGATGAGTTATATTATGTTTTGTTATATTGAATAGGTAGAATTGTGATTTTGAAGTTCATATTTGTTTTTTGATGAGTTATTCATTGATGTTTTGGTATATGGAATAGGTAGAATTGAGATTTTGAAGTTCATATTTGTGTTTTGATGAGTTATTGATGTTTTGGTATATGGAATAGGTAGAATTGAGATTTTGAAGTTCATATTTGTGTTTTGATTAGTTATATTATGTTTTGTTATATAGAATAGGTAGAATTGAGATTTTGAAGTTCATATTTGTGTTTTGATTAGTTATATTATGTTTTGGTATATGGAATAGGTAGAATTGTGATTTTGAAGTTCATATTTGTGTTTTGATGAGTTATTGATGTTTTGGTATATGGAATAGGTAGAATTGTGATTTTGAAGTTCATATTTGTGTTTTGATGAGTTATATTATGTTATGTTATATGGAATAGGTAGAATTGTGATTTTGAAGTTCATATTTGTGTTTTGATGAGTTATTGATGTTTTGGTAAATGGAATAGATAGAAATTGTGTTTTGAAGTTCATATTTGTGTTTTGATGAGTTATTCATGTTTTGGTAGATGGAATAGGTAGAATTGTGATTTTGAAGTTCATATTTGTGTTTTGATGAGTTATATTATGTTTTGATATATGGAATAGGTAGAATTGTGATTTTGAAGTTCATATTTGTGTTTTGATGATTTATTGATGTTTTCGTATATGGGATAGGTAGAATTGTGATTTTGAAGTTCATATTTTTGTTTTGATGAGTTATATTATGTTTTGTTATATTGAATAGGTAGAATTGTGATTTTGAAGTTCATATTTGTTTTTTGATGAGTTATTCATTGATGTTTTGGTATATGGAATAGGTAGAATTGAGATTTTGAAGTTCATATTTGTGTTTTGATGAGTTATTGATGTTTTGGTATATGGAATAGGTAGAATTGTGATTTTGAAGTTCATATTTGTTTTTTGATGAGTTATTCATTGATGTTTTGGTATATGGAATAGGTAGAATTGTGATTTTGAAGTTCATATTTGTGTTTTGATGAGTTATATTATGTTTTGTTATATGGAATAGGTAGAATTGTGATTTTGAAGTTCATATTTGTGTTTCGATGAGTTATTCATTGATGTTTTGGTATATGGAATAGGTAGAATTGAGATTTTGAAGTTCATATTTGTGTTTTAATGAGTTATTAATCGATGTTTTGGTATATGGAATAGGTTGAAATTATTTTTTGAAGTTCATATTTGTGTTTTGATAAGTTATTGATGTTTTGGTATATGGAATAGGTAGAATTGTGATTTTGCAGTTCATATTTGTGTTTTGATGAGTTATTCATTTATGTTTTGGTATATGGGAATAGGTAGAATTGTGATTTTGAAGTTCATATTTGTTTTTTGATGAGTTATTCATTGATGTTTTGGTATATGGAATAGGTAGAATTGAGATTTTGAAGTTCATATTTGTGTTTTGATGAGTTATTGATTTTTTGGTATATGGAATAGGTAGAATTGTGATTTTGAAGTTCATATTTGTGTTTTGATGAGTTATATTATGTTTTGTTATATGGAATAGGTAGAATTGAGATTTTGAAGTTCATATTTGTGTTTTGATGAGTTATTGATGTTTTGGTAAATGGAATAGATAGAAATTGTGTTTTGAAGTTCATATTTGTGTTTTGATGAGTTATTGATGTTTTGGTAGATGGAATAGGTAGAATTGTGATTTTGAAGTTCATATTTGTGTTTTGATGAGTTATATTATGTTTTGTTATATGGAATAGGTAGAATTGTGTTTTGAAGTTCATATTTGTGTTTTGATGAGTTATTGATGTTTTGGTATATGGAATAGGTAGAATTGTGATTTTGAAGTTCATATTTGTGTTTCGATGAGTTATTCATTGATGTTTTGGTATATGGAATAGGTAGAATTGAGATTTTGAAGTTCATATTTGTGTTTTGATTAGTTATATTATGTTTTGTTATATAGAATAGGTAGAATTGAGATTTTGAAGTTCATATTTGTGTTTTGATTAGTTATATTATGTTTTGGTATATGGAATAGGTAGAATTGTGATTTTGAAGTTCATATTTGTGTTTTGATGAGTTATATTATGTTTTGTTATACGGAATAGGGAGAATTGAGATTTTGCAGTTCATATTTGTGTTTTGATGAGTTATTCATTTATGTTTTGGTATATGGGAATAGGTAGAATTGTGATTTTGAAGTTCATATTTGTTTTTTGATGAGTTATTCATTGATGTTTTGGTATACGGAATAGGTAGAATTGAGATTTTGAAGTTCATATTTGTGTTTTGATGAGTTATTGATGTTTTGGTATATGGGATAGGTAGAATTGTGATTTTGAAGTTCATATTTGTGTTTCGATGAGTTATTGATGTTTTAGTAAATGGAATAGATAGAAATTGTGTTTTGAAGTTCATATTTGTGTTTTGATGAGTTATTGATGTTTTGGTATATGGAATAGGTAGAATTGTGATTTTGAAGTTCATATTTGTGTTTTGATGAGTTATTCATTGATGTTTTGGTATATGGAATAGGTAGAATTGAGATTTTGAAGTTCATATTTGTGTTTTGATTAGTTATATTATGTTTTGTTATATGGAATAGGTAGAATTGAGATTTTGAAGTTCATATTTGTGTTTTAATGAGTTATTGATGTTTTCGTATATGGAATCGGTAGAATTGTGATTTTGAAGTTCATATTTGTGTTTTAATGAGTTATATTATGTTTTGTTATATGGAATAGGTAGAATTGAGATTTTGAAGTTCATATTTGTGTTTTGATGAGTTATTGATGTTTTGGTATATGGAATAGGTAGAATTGTGATTTTGAAGTTCATATTTGTGTTTTGATGAGTTATATTATGTTTTGTTATATGGAATAGGTAGAATTGTGATTTTGAAGTTCATATTTGTGTTTTGATGAGTTATTGATGTTTTGGTAAATGGAATAGATAGAAATTGTGTTTTGAAGTTCATATTTGTGTTTTGATGAGTTATTGATGTTTTGGTATATGGAATAGGTAGAATTGTGATTTTGAAGTTCATATTTGTGTTTTGATGAGTTATTCATTGATGTTTTGGTATATGGAAAAGGTAGAATTGTGATTTTGAAGTTCATATTTGTGTTTTGATGAGTTATTCATTTATGTTTTGGTATATGGAATAGGTAGAATTGAGATTTTGAAGTTCATATTTGTGTTTTGATTAGTTATATTATGTTTTGTCATATGGAATAGGTAGAATTGAGATTTTGAAGTTCATATTTGTGTTTTGATGAGTTATTGAAGTTTTGGTATATGGAATAGGTAGAAATTGTGTTTTGAAGTTCATATTTGTGTTTTGATGAGTTATTGATGTTTTGGTATATGGAATAGGTAGAATTGTGATTTTGAAGTTCATATTTGTTTTTTGATGAGTTATTCATTGATGTTTTGGTATATGGAATAGGTAGAATTGAGATTTTGAAGTTCATATTTGTGTTTTGATGAGTTATTGATGTTTTGGTATATGGAATAGGTAGAATTGAGATTTTGAAGTTCATATTTGTGTTTTGATGAGTTATTGATGTTTTGGTATATGGAATAGGTAGAATTGAGATTTTGAAGTTCATATTTGTGTTTTGATGAGTTATTGATGTTTTGGTATATGGAATAGGTAGAATTGTGATTTTGAAGTTCATATTGGTGTTTTGATTAGTTATACTATGTTTTGTTATATGGAATAGGTAGAATTGAGATTTTGAAGTTCATATTTGTGTTTCGATGAGTTATTCATTGATGTTTTGGTATATGGAATAGGTAGAATTGTGATTTTGAAGTTCATATTTGTGTTTTGATTAGTTGTATTATGTTTTGTTATATGGAATAGGTAGAATTGTGATTTTGAAGTTCAAATTTGTGTTTCGATGAGTTATTCATTGATGTTTTGGTATATGGAATAGGTAGAATTGAGATTTTGAAGTTCATATTTGTGTTTTAATGAGTTATTAATCGATGTTTTGGTATATGGAATAGGTTGAAATTATTTTTTGAAGTTCATATTTGTGTTTTGATAAGTTATTGATGTTTTGGTATATGGAATAGGTAGAATTGTGATTTTGCAGTTCATATTTGTGTTTTGATGAGTTATTCATTTATGTTTTGGTATATGGGAATAGGTAGAATTGTGATTTTGAAGTTCATATTTGTTTTTTGATGAGTTATTCATTGATGTTTTGGTATATGGAATAGGTAGAATTGAGATTTTGAAGTTCATATTTGTGTTTTGATGAGTTATTGATTTTTTGGTATATGGAATAGGTAGAATTGTGATTTTGAAGTTCATATTTGTGTTTTGATGAGTTATATTATGTTTTGTTATATGGAATAGGTAGAATTGAGATTTTGAAGTTCATATTTGTGTTTTGATGAGTTATTGATGTTTTGGTAAATGGAATAGATAGAAATTGTGTTTTGAAGTTCATATTTGTGTTTTGATGAGTTATTGATGTTTTGGTAGATGGAATAGGTAGAATTGTGATTTTGAAGTTCATATTTGTGTTTTGATGAGTTATATTATGTTTTGTTATATGGAATAGGTAGAATTGTGTTTTGAAGTTCATATTTGTGTTTTGATGAGTTATTGATGTTTTGGTATATGGAATAGGTAGAATTGTGATTTTGAAGTTCATATTTGTGTTTCGATGAGTTATTCATTGATGTTTTGGTATATGGAATAGGTAGAATTGAGATTTTGAAGTTCATATTTGTGTTTTGATTAGTTATATTATGTTTTGTTATATAGAATAGGTAGAATTGAGATTTTGAAGTTCATATTTGTGTTTTGATTAGTTATATTATGTTTTGGTATATGGAATAGGTAGAATTGTGATTTTGAAGTTCATATTTGTGTTTTGATGAGTTATATTATGTTTTGTTATACGGAATAGGGAGAATTGAGATTTTGCAGTTCATATTTGTGTTTTGATGAGTTATTCATTTATGTTTTGGTATATGGGAATAGGTAGAATTGTGATTTTGAAGTTCATATTTGTTTTTTGATGAGTTATTCATTGATGTTTTGGTATACGGAATAGGTAGAATTGAGATTTTGAAGTTCATATTTGTGTTTTGATGAGTTATTGATGTTTTGGTATATGGGATAGGTAGAATTGTGATTTTGAAGTTCATATTTGTGTTTCGATGAGTTATTGATGTTTTAGTAAATGGAATAGATAGAAATTGTGTTTTGAAGTTCATATTTGTGTTTTGATGAGTTATTGATGTTTTGGTATATGGAATAGGTAGAATTGTGATTTTGAAGTTCATATTTGTGTTTTGATGAGTTATTCATTGATGTTTTGGTATATGGAATAGGTAGAATTGAGATTTTGAAGTTCATATTTGTGTTTTGATTAGTTATATTATGTTTTGTTATATGGAATAGGTAGAATTGAGATTTTGAAGTTCATATTTGTGTTTTAATGAGTTATTGATGTTTTCGTATATGGAATCGGTAGAATTGTGATTTTGAAGTTCATATTTGTGTTTTAATGAGTTATATTATGTTTTGTTATATGGAATAGGTAGAATTGAGATTTTGAAGTTCATATTTGTGTTTTGATGAGTTATTGATGTTTTGGTATATGGAATAGGTAGAATTGTGATTTTGAAGTTCATATTTGTGTTTTGATGAGTTATATTATGTTTTGTTATATGGAATAGGTAGAATTGTGATTTTGAAGTTCATATTTGTGTTTTGATGAGTTATTGATGTTTTGGTAAATGGAATAGATAGAAATTGTGTTTTGAAGTTCATATTTGTGTTTTGATGAGTTATTGATGTTTTGGTATATGGAATAGGTAGAATTGTGATTTTGAAGTTCATATTTGTGTTTTGATGAGTTATTCATTGATGTTTTGGTATATGGAAAAGGTAGAATTGTGATTTTGAAGTTCATATTTGTGTTTTGATGAGTTATTCATTGATGTTTTGGTATATGGAATAGGTAGAATTGAGATTTTGAAGTTCATATTTGTGTTTTGATTAGTTATATTATGTTTTGTCATATGGAATAGGTAGAATTGAGATTTTGAAGTTCATATTTGTGTTTTGATGAGTTATTGAAGTTTTGGTATATGGAATAGGTAGAAATTGTGTTTTGAAGTTCATATTTGTGTTTTGATGAGTTATTGATGTTTTGGTATATGGAATAGGTAGAATTGTGATTTTGAAGTTCATATTTGTTTTTTGATGAGTTATTCATTGATGTTTTGGTATATGGAATAGGTAGAATTGAGATTTTGAAGTTCATATTTGTGTTTTGATGAGTTATTGATGTTTTGGTATATGGAATAGGTAGAATTGAGATTTTGAAGTTCATATTTGTGTTTTGATGAGTTATTGATGTTTTGGTATATGGAATAGGTAGAATTGAGATTTTGAAGTTCATATTTGTGTTTTGATGAGTTATTGATGTTTTGGTATATGGAATAGGTAGAATTGTGATTTTGAAGTTCATATTGGTGTTTTGATTAGTTATACTATGTTTTGTTATATGGAATAGGTAGAATTGAGATTTTGAAGTTCATATTTGTGTTTCGATGAGTTATTCATTGATGTTTTGGTATATGGAATAGGTAGAATTGTGATTTTGAAGTTCATATTTGTGTTTTGATTAGTTGTATTATGTTTTGTTATATGGAATAGGTAGAATTGTGATTTTGAAGTTCAAATTTGTGTTTCGATGAGTTATTCATTGATGTTTTGGTATATGGAATAGGTATAATTGAGATTTTGAAGTTCATATTTGTGTTTTAATGAGTTATTAATTGATGTTTTGGTATATGGAATAGGTTGAAATTGTTTTTTGAAGTTCATATTTGTGTTTTGATAAGTTATTGATGTTTTGGTATATGGAATAGGTAGAATTGTGATTTTGCAGTTCATATTTGTGTTTTGATGAGTTATTCATTTATGTTTTGGTATATGGGAATAGGTAGAATTGTGATTTTGAAGTTCATATTTGTTTTTTGATGAGTTATTCATTGATGTTTTGGTATATGGAAGAGGTAGAATTGAGATTTTGAAGTTCATATTTGTGTTTTGATGAGTTATTGATGTTTTGGTATATGGGATAGGTAGAATTGTGATTTCGAAGTTCATATTTGTGTTTCGATGAGTTATTCATTGATGTTTTGGTATATGGAATAGGTAGAATTGAGATTTTGAAGTTCATATTTGTGTTTTGATGAGTTATTGATATTTTGGTATATGGAATAGGTAGAATTGTGATTTTGATGTTCATATTTCTGTTTTGATTAGTTATATTATGTTTTGTTATATGGAATAGGTAGAATTGTGATTTTGAAGTTCTTATTTGTGTTTTGATGAGTTATTGATGTTTTGGTAAATGGAATAGATAGAAATTGTGTTTTGAAGTTCATATTTGTGTTTTGATGAGTTATTGATGTTTTGGTAGATGGAATAGGTAGAATTGTGATTTTGAAGTTCATATTTGTGTTTTGATGAGTTATATTATGTTTTGTTATATGGAATAGGTAGAATTGTGATTTTGAAGTTCATATTTGTGTTTTGAAAAGTTATATTATGTTTTGTTATATGGAATAGGTAGAATTGAGATTTTGAAGTTCATATTTGTGTTTTGATGAGTTATTGATGTTTTGGTATATGGAATAGGTAGAATTGTGATTTTGAAGTTCATATTTGTGTTTTGATGAGTTATATTATGTTTTGTTATATGGAATAGGTAGAATTGTGATTTTGAAGTTCATATTTGTGTTTTGATGAGTTATTGATGTTTTGGTAAATGGAATAGATAGAAATTGTGTTTTGAAGTTCATATTTGTGTTTTAATGAGTTATTGATGTTTTGGTATATGGAATAGGTAGAATTGTGATTTTGAAGTTCATATTTGTGTTTTGATGAGTTATTCATTGATGTTTTGGTATATGGAATAGGTAGAATTGAGATTTTGAAGTTCATATTTGTGTTTTGATTAGTTATATTATGTTTTGTTATATGGAATAGGTAGAATTGTGTTTTGAAGTTCATATTTGTGTTTTGATGAGTTATTGATGTTTTGATATATGGAATTGGTAGAATTGTGATTTTGAAGTTCATATTTGTGTTTTGATGAGTTATTGATGTTTTGGTAAATGGAATAGATAGAAATTGTGTTTTGAAGTTCATATTTGTGTTTTGATGAGTTATTGATGTTTTGGTATATGGAATAGGTAGAATTGTGATTTTGAAGTTCATATTTGTGTTTCGATGAGTTATTCATTGATGTTTTGGTATATGGAATAGGTAGAATTGAGATTTTGAAGTTCATATTTGTGTTTTGATTAGTTATATTATGTTTTGTTATATAGAATAGGTAGAATTGAGATTTTGAAGTTCATATTTGTGTTTTGATTAGTTATATTATGTTTTGGTATATGGAATAGGTAGAATTGTGATTTTGAAGTTCATATTTGTGTTTTGATGAGTTATATTATGTTTTGTTATATGGAATAGGGAGAATTGAGATTTTGCAGTTCATATTTGTGTTTTGATGAGTTATTCATTTATGTTTTGGTATATGGGAATAGGTAGAATTGTGATTTTGAAGTTCATATTTGTTTTTTGATGAGTTATTCATTGATGTTTTGGTATACGGAATAGGTAGAATTGAGATTTTGAAGTTCATATTTGTGTTTTGATGAGTTATTGATGTTTTGGTATATGGGATAGGTAGAATTGTGATTTTGAAGTTCATATTTGTGTTTCGATGAGTTATTGATGTTTTAGTAAATGGAATAGATAGAAATTGTGTTTTGAAGTTCATATTTGTGTTTTGATGAGTTATTGATGTTTTGGTATATGGAATAGGTAGAATTGTGATTTTGAAGTTCATATTTGTGTTTTGATGAGTTATTCATTGATGTTTTGGTATATGGAATAGGTAGAATTGAGATTTTGAAGTTCATATTTGTGTTTTGATTAGTTATATTATGTTTTGTTATATGGAATAGGTAGAATTGAGATTTTGAAGTTCATATTTGTGTTTTAATGAGTTATTGATGTTTTCGTATATGGAATCGGTAGAATTGTGATTTTGAAGTTCATATTTGTGTTTTAATGAGTTATATTATGTTTTGTTATATGGAATAGGTAGAATTGAGATTTTGAAGTTCATATTTGTGTTTTGATGAGTTATTGATGTTTTGGTATATGGAATAGGTAGAATTGTGATTTTGAAGTTCATATTTGTGTTTTGATGAGTTATATTATGTTTTGTTATATGGAATAGGTAGAATTGTGATTTTGAAGTTCATATTTGTGTTTTGATGAGTTATTGATGTTTTGGTAAATGGAATAGATAGAAATTGTGTTTTGAAGTTCATATTTGTGTTTTGATGAGTTATTGATGTTTTGGTATATGGAATAGGTAGAATTGTGATTTTGAAGTTCATATTTGTGTTTTGATGAGTTATTCATTGATGTTTTGGTATATGGAAAAGGTAGAATTGTGATTTTGAAGTTCATATTTGTGTTTTGATGAGTTATTCATTTATGTTTTGGTATATGGAATAGGTAGAATTGAGATTTTGAAGTTCATATTTGTGTTTTGATTAGTTATATTATGTTTTGTCATATGGAATAGGTAGAATTGAGATTTTGAAGTTCATATTTGTGTTTTGATGAGTTATTGAAGTTTTGGTATATGGAATAGGTAGAAATTGTGTTTTGAAGTTCATATTTGTGTTTTGATGAGTTATTGATGTTTTGGTATATGGAATAGGTAGAATTGTGATTTTGAAGTTCATATTTGTTTTTTGATGAGTTATTTATTGATGTTTTGGTATATGGAATAGGTAGAATTGAGATTTTGAAGTTCATATTTGTGTTTTGATGAGTTATTGATGTTTTGGTATATGGAATAGGTAGAATTGAGATTTTGAAGTTCATATTTGTGTTTTGATGAGTTATTGATGTTTTGGTATATGGAATAGGTAGAATTGAGATTTTGAAGTTCATATTTGTGTTTTGATGAGTTATTGATGTTTTGGTATATGGAATAGGTAGAATTGTGATTTTGAAGTTCATATTGGTGTTTTGATTAGTTATACTATGTTTTGTTATATGGAATAGGTAGAATTGAGATTTTGAAGTTCATATTTGTGTTTCGATGAGTTATTCATTGATGTTTTGGTATATGGAATAGGTAGAATTGTGATTTTGAAGTTCATATTTGTGTTTTGATTAGTTGTATTATGTTTTGTTATATGGAATAGGTAGAATTGTGATTTTGAAGTTCAAATTTGTGTTTCGATGAGTTATTCATTGATGTTTTGGTATATGGAATAGGTATAATTGAGATTTTGAAGTTCATATTTGTGTTTTAATGAGTTATTAATTGATGTTTTGGTATATGGAATAGGTTGAAATTGTTTTTTGAAGTTCATATTTGTGTTTTGATAAGTTATTGATGTTTTGGTATATGGAATAGGTAGAATTGTGATTTTGCAGTTCATATTTGTGTTTTGATGAGTTATTCATTTATGTTTTGGTATATGGGAATAGGTAGAATTGTGATTTTGAAGTTCATATTTGTTTTTTGATGAGTTATTCATTGATGTTTTGGTATATGGAATAGGTAGAATTGAGATTTTGAAGTTCATATTTGTGTTTTGATGAGTTATTGATGTTTTGGTATATGGGATAGGTAGAATTGTGATTTCGAAGTTCATATTTGTGTTTCGATGAGTTATTCATTGATGTTTTGGTATATGGAATAGGTAGAATTGAGATTTTGAAGTTCATATTTGTGTTTTGATGAGTTATTGATATTTTGGTGTATGGAATAGGTAGAATTGTGATTTTGATGTTCATATTTCTGTTTTGATTAGTTATATTATGTTTTGTTATATGGAATAGGTAGAATTGTGATTTTGAAGTTCATATTTGTGTTTTGATGAGTTATTGATGTTTTGGTAAATGGAATAGATAGAAATTGTGTTTTGAAGTTCATATTTGTGTTTTGATGAGTTATTGATGTTTTGGTAGATGGAATAGGTAGAATTGTGATTTTGAAGTTCATATTTGTGTTTTGATGAGTTATATTATGTTTTGTTATATGGAATAGGTAGAATTGTGATTTTGAAGTTCATATTTGTGTTTTGAAAAGTTATATTATGTTTTGTTATATGGAATAGGTAGAATTGAGATTTTGAAGTTCATATTTGTGTTTTGATGAGTTATTGATGTTTTGGTATATGGAATAGGTAGAATTGTGATTTTGAAGTTCATATTTGTGTTTTGATGAGTTATATTATGTTTTGTTATATGGAATAGGTAGAATTGTGATTTTGAAGTTCATATTTGTGTTTTGATGAGTTATTGATGTTTTGGTAAATGGAATAGATAGAAATTGTGTTTTGAAGTTCATATTTGTGTTTTAATGAGTTATTGATGTTTTGGTATATGGAATAGGTAGAATTGTGATTTTGAAGTTCATATTTGTGTTTTGATGAGTTATTCATTGATGTTTTGGTATATGGAATAGGTAGAATTGAGATTTTGAAGTTCATATTTGTGTTTTGATTAGTTATATTATGTTTTGTTATATGGAATAGGTAGAATTGTGTTTTGAAGTTCATATTTGTGTTTTGATGAGTTATTGATGTTTTGATATATGGAATTGGTAGAATTGTGATTTTGAAGTTCATATTTGTGTTTTGATGAGTTATTGATGTTTTGGTAAATGGAATAGATAGAAATTGTGTTTTGAAGTTCATATTTGTGTTTTGATGAGTTATTGATGTTTTGGTATATGGAATAGGTAGAATTGTGATTTTGAAGTTCATATTTGTGTTTCGATGAGTTATTCATTGATGTTTTGGTATATGGAATAGGTAGAATTGAGATTTTGAAGTTCATATTTGTGTTTTGATTAGTTATATTATGTTTTGTTATATAGAATAGGTAGAATTGAGATTTTGAAGTTCATATTTGTGTTTTGATTAGTTATATTATGTTTTGGTATATGGAATAGGTAGAATTGTGATTTTGCAGTTCATATTTGTGTTTTGATGAGTTATTCATTTATGTTTTGGTATATGGGAATAGGTAGAATTGTGATTTTGAAGTTCATATTTGTTTTTTGATGAGTTATTCATTTATGTTTTGGTATATGGAATAGGTAGAATTGAGATTTTGAAGTTCATATTTGTGTTTTGATGAGTTATTGATGTTTTGGTATATGGGATAGGTAGAATTGTGATTTCGAAGTTCATATTTGTGTTTCGATGAGTTATTCATTGATGTTTTGGTATATGGAATAGGTAGAATTGAGATTTTGAAGTTCATATTTGTGTTTTGATGAGTTATTGATATTTTGGTATATGGAATAGGTAGAATTGTGATTTTGATGTTCATATTTCTGTTTTGATTAGTTATATTATGTTTTGTTATATGGAATAGGTAGAATTGTGATTTTGAAGTTCATATTTGTGTTTTGATGAGTTATTGATGTTTTGGTAAATGGAATAGATAGAAATTGTGTTTTGAAGTTCATATTTGTGTTTTGATGAGTTATTGATGTTTTGGTAGATGGAATAGGTAGAATTGTGATTTTGAAGTTCATATTTGTGTTTTGATGAGTTATATTATGTTTTGTTATATGGAATAGGTAGAATTGTGATTTTGAAGTTCATATTTGTGTTTTGAAAAGTTATATTATGTTTTGTTATATGGAATAGGTAGAATTGAGATTTTGAAGTTCATATTTGTGTTTTGATGAGTTATTGATGTTTTGGTATATGGAATAGGTAGAATTGTGATTTTGAAGTTCATATTTGTGTTTTGATGAGTTATATTATGTTTTGTTATATGGAATAGGTAGAATTGTGATTTTGAAGTTCATATTTGTGTTTTGATGAGTTATTGATGTTTTGGTAAATGGAATAGATAGAAATTGTGTTTTGAAGTTCATATTTGTGTTTTAATGAGTTATTGATGTTTTGGTATATGGAATAGGTAGAATTGTGATTTTGAAGTTCATATTTGTGTTTTGATGAGTTATTCATTGATGTTTTGGTATATGGAATAGGTAGAATTGAGATTTTGAAGTTCATATTTGTGTTTTGATGAGTTATTCATTGATGTTTTGGTATATGGAATAGGTAGAATTGAGATTTTGAAGTTCATATTTGTGTTTTGATTAGTTATATTATGTTTTGTTATATGGAATAGGTAGAATTGTGTTTTGAAGTTCATATTTGTGTTTTGATGAGTTATTGATGTTTTGATATATGGAATTGGTAGAATTGTGATTTTGAAGTTCATATTTGTGTTTTGATGAGTTATTGATGTTTTGGTAAATGGAATAGATAGAAATTGTGTTTTGAAGTTCATATTTGTGTTTTGATGAGTTATTGATGTTTTGGTATATGGAATAGGTAGAATTGTGATTTTGAAGTTCATATTTGTGTTTCGATGAGTTATTCATTGATGTTTTGGTATATGGAATAGGTAGAATTGAGATTTTGAAGTTCATATTTGTGTTTTGATTAGTTATATTATGTTTTGTTATATAGAATAGGTAGAATTGAGATTTTGAAGTTCATATTTGTGTTTTGATTAGTTATATTATGTTTTGGTATATGGAATAGGTAGAATTGTGATTTTGAAGTTCATATTTGTGTTTTGATGAGTTATATTATGTTTTGTTATATGGAATAGGGAGAATTGAGATTTTGCAGTTCATATTTGTGTTTTGATGAGTTATTCATTTATGTTTTGGTATATGGGAATAGGTAGAATTGTGATTTTGAAGTTCATATTTGTTTTTTGATGAGTTATTCATTGATGTTTTGGTATACGGAATAGGTAGAATTGAGATTTTGAAGTTCATATTTGTGTTTTGATGAGTTATTGATGTTTTGGTATATGGGATAGGTAGAATTGTGATTTTGAAGTTCATATTTGTGTTTCGATGAGTTATTGATGTTTTAGTAAATGGAATAGATAGAAATTGTGTTTTGAAGTTCATATTTGTGTTTTGATGAGTTATTGATGTTTTGGTATATGGAATAGGTAGAATTGTGATTTTGAAGTTCATATTTGTGTTTTGATGAGTTATTCATTGATGTTTTGGTATATGGAATAGGTAGAATTGAGATTTTGAAGTTCATATTTGTGTTTTGATTAGTTATATTATGTTTTGTTATATGGAATAGGTAGAATTGAGATTTTGAAGTTCATATTTGTGTTTTAATGAGTTATTGATATTTTGGTATATGGAATAGGTAGAATTGTGATTTTGATGTTCATATTTCTGTTTTGATTAGTTATATTATGTTTTGTTATATGGAATAGGTAGAATTGTGATTTTGAAGTTCATATTTGTGTTTTGATGAGTTATTGATGTTTTCGTATATGGAATCGGTAGAATTGTGATTTTGAAGTTCATATTTGTGTTTTAATGAGTTATATTATGTTTTGTTATATGGAATAGGTAGAATTGAGATTTTGAAGTTCATATTTGTGTTTTGATGAGTTATTGATGTTTTGGTATATGGAATAGGTAGAATTGTGATTTTGAAGTTCATATTTGTGTTTTGATGAGTTATATTATGTTTTGTTATATGGAATAGGTAGAATTGTGATTTTGAAGTTCATATTTGTGTTTTGATGAGTTATTGATGTTTTGGTAAATGGAATAGATAGAAATTGTGTTTTGAAGTTCATATTTGTGTTTTGATGAGTTATTGATGTTTTGGTATATGGAATAGGTAGAATTGTGATTTTGAAGTTCATATTTGTGTTTTGATGAGTTATTCATTGATGTTTTGGTATATGGAAAAGGTAGAATTGTGATTTTGAAGTTCATATTTGTGTTTTGATGAGTTATTCATTGATGTTTTGGTATATGGAATAGGTAGAATTGAGATTTTGAAGTTCATATTTGTGTTTTGATTAGTTATATTATGTTTTGTCATATGGAATAGGTAGAATTGAGATTTTGAAGTTCATATTTGTGTTTTGATGAGTTATTGAAGTTTTGGTATATGGAATAGGTAGAAATTGTGTTTTGAAGTTCATATTTGTGTTTTGATGAGTTATTGATGTTTTGGTATATGGAATAGGTAGAATTGTGATTTTGAAGTTCATATTTGTTTTTTGATGAGTTATTCATTGATGTTTTGGTATATGGAATAGGTAGAATTGAGATTTTGAAGTTCATATTTGTGTTTTGATGAGTTATTGATGTTTTGGTATATGGAATAGGTAGAATTGAGATTTTGAAGTTCATATTTGTGTTTTGATGAGTTATTGATGTTTTGGTATATGGAATAGGTAGAATTGAGATTTTGAAGTTCATATTTGTGTTTTGATGAGTTATTGATGTTTTGGTATATGGAATAGGTAGAATTGTGATTTTGAAGTTCATATTGGTGTTTTGATTAGTTATACTATGTTTTGTTATATGGAATAGGTAGAATTGAGATTTTGAAGTTCATATTTGTGTTTCGATGAGTTATTCATTGATGTTTTGGTATATGGAATAGGTAGAATTGTGATTTTGAAGTTCATATTTGTGTTTTGATTAGTTGTATTATGTTTTGTTATATGGAATAGGTAGAATTGTGATTTTGAAGTTCAAATTTGTGTTTCGATGAGTTATTCATTGATGTTTTGGTATATGGAATAGGTATAATTGAGATTTTGAAGTTCATATTTGTGTTTTAATGAGTTATTAATTGATGTTTTGGTATATGGAATAGGTTGAAATTGTTTTTTGAAGTTCATATTTGTGTTTTGATAAGTTATTGATGTTTTGGTATATGGAATAGGTAGAATTGTGATTTTGCAGTTCATATTTGTGTTTTGATGAGTTATTCATTTATGTTTTGGTATATGGGAATAGGTAGAATTGTGATTTTGAAGTTCATATTTGTTTTTTGATGAGTTATTCATTGATGTTTTGGTATATGGAATAGGTAGAATTGAGATTTTGAAGTTCATATTTGTGTTTTGATGAGTTATTGATGTTTTGGTATATGGGATAGGTAGAATTGTGATTTCGAAGTTCATATTTGTGTTTCGATGAGTTATTCATTGATGTTTTGGTATATGGAATAGGTAGAATTGAGATTTTGAAGTTCATATTTGTGTTTTGATGAGTTATTGATATTTTGGTATATGGAATAGGTAGAATTGTGATTTTGATGTTCATATTTCTGTTTTGATTAGTTATATTATGTTTTGTTATATGGAATAGGTAGAATTGTGATTTTGAAGTTCATATTTGTGTTTTGATGAGTTATTGATGTTTTGGTAAATGGAATAGATAGAAATTGTGTTTTGAAGTTCATATTTGTGTTTTGATGAGTTATTGATGTTTTGGTAGATGGAATAGGTAGAATTGTGATTTTGAAGTTCATATTTGTGTTTTGATGAGTTATATTATGTTTTGTTTTATGGAATAGGTAGAATTGTGATTTTGAAGTTCATATTTGTGTTTTGATGAGTTATTGATGTTTTGGTAAATGGAATAGATAGAAATTGTGTTTTGAAGTTCATATTTGTGTTTTAATGAGTTATTGATGTTTTGGTATATGGAATAGGTAGAATTGTGATTTTGAAGTTCATATTTGTGTTTTGATGAGTTATTCATTGATGTTTTGGTATATGGAATAGGTAGAATTGAGATTTTGAAGTTCATATTTGTGTTTTGATTAGTTATATTATGTTTTGTTATATGGAATAGGTAGAATTGTGTTTTGAAGTTCATATTTGTGTTTTGATGAGTTATTGATGTTTTGATATATGGAATTGGTAGAATTGTGATTTTGAAGTTCATATTTGTGTTTTGATGAGTTATTGATGTTTTGGTAAATGGAATAGATAGAAATTGTGTTTTGAAGTTCATATTTGTGTTTTGATGAGTTATTGATGTTTTGGTATATGGAATAGGTAGAATTGTGATTTTGAAGTTCATATTTGTGTTTCGATGAGTTATTCATTGATGTTTTGGTATATGGAATAGGTAGAATTGAGATTTTGAAGTTCATATTTGTGTTTTGATTAGTTATATTATGTTTTGTTATATAGAATAGGTAGAATTGAGATTTTGAAGTTCATATTTGTGTTTTGATTAGTTATATTATGTTTTGGTATATGGAATAGGTAGAATTGTGATTTTGAAGTTCATATTTGTGTTTTGATGAGTTATATTATGTTTTGTTATATGGAATAGGGAGAATTGAGATTTTGCAGTTCATATTTGTGTTTTGATGAGTTATTCATTTATGTTTTGGTATATGGGAATAGGTAGAATTGTGATTTTGAAGTTCATATTTGTTTTTTGATGAGTTATTCATTGATGTTTTGGTATACGGAATAGGTAGAATTGAGATTTTGAAGTTCATATTTGTGTTTTGATGAGTTATTGATGTTTTGGTATATGGGATAGGTAGAATTGTGATTTTGAAGTTCATATTTGTGTTTCGATGAGTTATTGATGTTTTAGTAAATGGAATAGATAGAAATTGTGTTTTGAAGTTCATATTTGTGTTTTGATGAGTTATTGATGTTTTGGTATATGGAATAGGTAGAATTGTGATTTTGAAGTTCATATTTGTGTTTTGATGAGTTATTCATTGATGTTTTGGTATATGGAATAGGTAGAATTGAGATTTTGAAGTTCATATTTGTGTTTTGATTAGTTATATTATGTTTTGTTATATGGAATAGGTAGAATTGAGATTTTGAAGTTCATATTTGTGTTTTGATGAGTTATTGATGTTTTGGTATATGGAATAGGTAGAATTGTGATTTTGAAGTTCATATTTGTGTTTTGATGAGTTATATTATGTTTTGTTATATGGAATAGGTAGAATTGTGATTTTGAAGTTCATATTTGTGTTTTGATGAGTTATTGATGTTTTGGTAAATGGAATAGATAGAAATTGTGTTTTGAAGTTCATATTTGTGTTTTGATGAGTTATTGATGTTTTGGTATATGGAATAGGTAGAATTGTGATTTTGAAGTTCATATTTGTGTTTTGATGAGTTATTCATTGATGTTTTGGTATATGGAAAAGGTAGAATTGTGATTTTGAAGTTCATATTTGTGTTTTGATGAGTTATTCATTGATGTTTTGGTATATGGAATAGGTAGAATTGAGATTTTGAAGTTCATATTTGTGTTTTCATTAGTTATATTATGTTTTGTCATATGGAATAGGTAGAATTGAGATTTTGAAGTTCATATTTGTGTTTTGATGAGTTATTGAAGTTTTGGTATATGGAATAGGTAGAAATTGTGTTTTGAAGTTCATATTTGTGTTTTGATGAGTTATTGATGTTTTGGTATATGGAATAGGTAGAATTGTGATTTTGAAGTTCATATTTGTGTTTTGATGAGTTATTGATGTTTTGGTATATGGAATAGGTAGAATTGTGATTTTGAAGTTCATATTTGTGTTTTGATGAGTTATTGATGTTTTGGTAAATGGAATAGATAGAAATTGTGTTTTGAAGTTCATATTTGTGTTTTGATGAGTTATTGATGTTTTGGTAGATGGAATAGGTAGAATTGTGATTTTGAAGTTCATATTTGTGTTTTGATGAGTTATATTATGTTTTGATATATGGAATAGGTAGAATTGTGATTTTGAAGTTCATATTTGTGTTTTGATGATTTATTGATGTTTTCGTATATGGGATAGGTAGAATTGTGATTTTGAAGTTCATATTTTTGTTTTGTTGAGTTATATTATGTTTTGTTATATTGAATAGGTAGAATTGTGATTTTGAAGTTCATATTTGTTTTTTGATGAGTTATTCATTGATGTTTTGGTATATGGAATAGGTAGAATTGAGATTTTGAAGTTCATATTTGTGTTTTGATGAGTTATTGATGTTTTGGTATATGGAATAGGTAGAATTGAGATTTTGAAGTTCATATTTGTGTTTTGATGAGTTATTGATGTTTTGGTATATGGAATAGGTAGAATTGAGATTTTGAAGTTCATATTTGTGTTTTAATGAGTTATTAATTAATGTTTTGGTATATGGAATAGGTTGAAATTGTTTTTTGAAGTTCATATTTGTGTTTTGATAAGTTATTGATGTTTTGGTATATGGAATAGGTAGAATTGTGATTTTGCAGTTCATATTTGTGTTTTGATGAGTTATTCATTTATGTTTTGGTATATGGGAATAGGTAGAATTGTGATTTTGAAGTTCATATTTGTTTTTTGATGAGTTATTCATTGATGTTTTGGTATATGGAATAGGTAGAATTGAGATTTTGAAGTTCATATTTGTGTTTTGATGAGTTATTGATGTTTTGGTATATGGGATAGGTAGAATTGTGATTTCGAAGTTCATATTTGTGTTTCGATGAGTTATTCATTGATGTTTTGGTATATGGAATAGGTAGAATTGAGATTTTGAAGTTCATATTTGTGTTTTGATGAGTTATTGATATTTTGGTATATGGAATAGGTAGAATTGTGATTTTGATGTTCATATTTCTGTTTTGATTAGTTATATTATGTTTTGTTATATGGAATAGGTCGAATTGAGATTTTGAAGTTCATATTTGTGTTTTGATGAGTTATTGATGTTTTGGTATATGGAATAGGTAGAATTGTGATTTTGAAGTTCATATTTGTGTTTTGATGAGTTATTCATTGATGTTTTGGTATATGGAATATGTAGAATTGTGATTTTGAAGTTCATATTTGTGTTTTGATGAGTTATTCATTGATGTTTTGGTATATGGAATAGGTAGAATTAAGATTTTGAAGTTAATATTTGTGTTTTGATGAGTTATTGATGTTTTGGTATATGGAATAGGTAGAATTGTGATTTTGAAGTTCATATTTGTGTTTTGATGAGTTATTGATGTTTTGGTATATGGAATAGGTAGAATTGTGATTTTGAAGTTCATATTGGTGTTTTGATTAGTTATACTATGTTTTGTTATATGGAATAGGTAGAATTGAGATTTTGAAGTTCATATTTGTGTTTCGATGAGTTATTCATTGATGTTTTGGTATATGGAATAGGTAGAATTGTGATTTTGAAGTTCATATTTGTCTTTTGATTAGTTGTATTATGTTTTGTTATATGGAATAGGTAGAATTGTGATTTTGAAGTTCAAATTTGTGTTTCGATGAGTTATTCATTGATGTTTTGGTATATGGAATAGGTAGAATTGAGATTTTGAAGTTCATATTTGTGTTTTAATGAGTTATTAATTGATGTTTTGGTATATGGAATAGGTAGAATTGAGATTTTGAAGTTCATATTTGTGTTTTGATGAGTTATTGATGTTTTGGTATATGGAATAGGTAGAATTGTGATTTTGAAGTTCATATTTGTGTTTTGATGAGTTATTCATTGATGTTTTGGTATATGGAAAAGGTAGAATTGTGATTTTGAAGTTCATATTTGTGTTTTGATGAGTTATTCATTGATGTTTTGGTATATGGAATAGGTAGAATTGAGATTTTGAAGTTCATATTTGTGTTTTGATTAGTTATATTATGTTTTGTCATATGGAATAGGTAGAATTGAGATTTTGAAGTTCATATTTGTGTTTTGATGAGTTATTGAAGTTTTGGTATATGGAATAGGTAGAATTGTGATTTTGAAGTTCATATTTGTGTTTTGATGAGTTATATTATGTTTTGTTATATGGAATAGGTAGAATTGAGATTTTGAAGTTCATATTTGTGTTTTGATGAGTTATTGATGTTTTGGTAAATGGAATAGATAGAAATTGTGTTTTGAAGTTCATATTTGTGTTTTGATGAGTTATTGATGTTTTGGTATATGGAATAGGTAGAATTGTGATTTTGAAGTTCATATTTGTGTTTTGATGAGTTATTCATTGATGTTTTGGTATATGGAATAGGTAGAATTAAGATTTTGAAGTTCATATTTGTGTTTTGATGAGTTATTGATGTTTTGGTATATGGAATAGGTAGAATTGTGATTTTGAAGTTCATATTTGTGTTTTGATGAGTTATATTATGTTTTGTTATATGGAATAGGTAGAATTGTGATTTTGAAGTTCATATTTGTGTTTTGATGAGTTATTGATGTTTTGGTAAATGGAATAGATAGAAATTGTGTTTTGAAGTTCATATTTGTGTTTTGATGAGTTATTGATGTTTTGGTAGATGGAATAGGTAGAATTGTGATTTTGAAGTTCATATTTGTGTTTTGATGAGTTATATTATGTTTTGATATATGGAATAGGTAGAATTGTGATTTTGAAGTTCATATTTGTGTTTTGATGATTTATTGATGTTTTCGTATATGGGATAGGTAGAATTGTGATTTTGAAGTTCATATTTTTGTTTTGATGAGTTATATTATGTTTTGTTATATTGAATAGGTAGAATTGTGATTTTGAAGTTCATATTTGTTTTTTGATGAGTTATTCATTGATGTTTTGGTATATGGAATAGGTAGAATTGAGATTTTGAAGTTCATATTTGTGTTTTGATGAGTTATTGATGTTTTGGTATATGGAATAGGTAGAATTGAGATTTTGAAGTTCATATTTGTGTTTTGATTAGTTATATTATGTTTTGTTATATAGAATAGGTAGAATTGAGATTTTGAAGTTCATATTTGTGTTTTGATTAGTTATATTATGTTTTGGTATATGGAATAGGTAGAATTGTGATTTTGAAGTTCATATTTGTGTTTTGATGAGTTATATTATGTTTTGTTATATGGAATAGGGAGAATTGAGATTTTGCAGTTCATATTTGTGTTTTGATGAGTTATTCATTTATGTTTTGGTATATGGGAATAGGTAGAATTGTGATTTTGAAGTTCATATTTGTTTTTTGATGAGTTATTCATTGATGTTTTGGTATACGGAATAGGTAGAATTGAGATTTTGAAGTTCATATTTGTGTTTTGATGAGTTATTGATGTTTTGGTATATGGGATAGGTAGAATTGTGATTTTGAAGTTCATATTTGTGTTTCGATGAGTTATTGATGTTTTAGTAAATGGAATAGATAGAAATTGTGTTTTGAAGTTCATATTTGTGTTTTGATGAGTTATTGATGTTTTGGTATATGGAATAGGTAGAATTGTGATTTTGAAGTTCATATTTGTGTTTTGATGAGTTATTCATTGATGTTTTGGTATATGGAATAGGTAGAATTGAGATTTTGAAGTTCATATTTGTGTTTTGATTAGTTATATTATGTTTTGTTATATGGAATAGGTAGAATTGAGATTTTGAAGTTCATATTTGTGTTTTGATGAGTTATTGATGTTTTGGTATATGGAATAGGTAGAATTGTGATTTTGAAGTTCATATTTGTGTTTTGATGAGTTATATTATGTTTTGTTATATGGAATAGGTAGAATTGTGATTTTGAAGTTCATATTTGTGTTTTGATGAGTTATTGATGTTTTGGTAAATGGAATAGATAGAAATTGTGTTTTTGAAGTTCATATTTGTGTTTTGATGAGTTATTGATGTTTTGGTAAATGGAATAGATAGAAATTGTGTTTTGAAGTTCATATTTGTGTTTTGATGAGTTATTGATGTTTTGGTAGATGGAATAGGTAGAATTGTGATTTTGAAGTTCATATTTGTGTTTTGATGAGTTATATTATGTTTTGATATATGGAATAGGTAGAATTGTGATTTTGAAGTTCATATTTGTGTTTTGATGATTTATTGATGTTTTCGTATATGGGATAGGTAGAATTGTGATTTTGAAGTTCATATTTTTGTTTTGATGAGTTATATTATGTTTTGTTATATTGAATAGGTAGAATTGTGATTTTGAAGTTCATATTTGTTTTTTGATGAGTTATTCATTGATGTTTTGGTATATGGAATAGGTAGAATTGAGATTTTGAAGTTCATATTTGTGTTTTGATGAGTTATTGATGTTTTGGTATATGGAATAGGTAGAATTGAGATTTTGAAGTTCATATTTGTGTTTTGATGAGTTATTGATGTTTTGGTATATGGAATAGGTAGAATTGTGATTTTGAAGTTCATATTGGTGTTTTGATTAGTTATACTATGTTTTGTTATATGGAATAGGTAGAATTGAGATTTTGAAGTTCATATTTGTGTTTCGATGAGTTATTCATTGATGTTTTGGTATATGGAATAGGTAGAATTGTGATTTTGAAGTTCATATTTGTGTTTTGATTAGTTGTATTATGTTTTGTTATATGGAATAGGTAGAATTGTGATTTTGAAGTTCAAATTTGTGTTTCGATGAGTTATTCATTGATGTTTTGGTATATGGAATAGGTAGAATTGAGATTTTGAAGTTCATATTTGTGTTTTAATGAGTTATTAATTAATGTTTTGGTATATGGAATAGGTTGAAATTGTTTTTTGAAGTTCATATTTGTGTTTTGATAAGTTATTGATGTTTTGGTATATGGAATAGGTAGAATTGTGATTTTGCAGTTCATATTTGTGTTTTGATGAGTTATTCATTTATGTTTTGGTATATGGGAATAGGTAGAATTGTGATTTTGAAGTTCATATTTGTTTTTTGATGAGTTATTCATTGATGTTTTGGTATATGGAATAGGTAGAATTGAGATTTTGAAGTTCATATTTGTGTTTTGATGAGTTATTGATGTTTTGGTATATGGGATAGGTAGAATTGTGATTTCGAAGTTCATATTTGTGTTTCGATGAGTTATTCATTGATGTTTTGGTATATGGAATAGGTAGAATTGAGATTTTGAAGTTCATATTTGTGTTTTGATGAGTTATTGATATTTTGGTATATGGAATAGGTAGAATTGTGATTTTGATGTTCATATTTCTGTTTTGATTAGTTATATTATGTTTTGTTATATGGAATAGGTCGAATTGAGATTTTGAAGTTCATATTTGTGTTTTGATGAGTTATTGATGTTTTGGTATATGGAATAGGTAGAATTGTGATTTTGAAGTTCATATTTGTGTTTTGATGAGTTATTCATTGATGTTTTGGTATATGGAATATGTAGAATTGTGATTTTGAAGTTCATATTTGTGTTTTGATGAGTTATTCATTGATGTTTTGGTATATGGAATAGGTAGAATTAAGATTTTGAAGTTAATATTTGTGTTTTGATGAGTTATTGATGTTTTGGTATATGGAATAGGTAGAATTGTGATTTTGAAGTTCATATTTGTGTTTTGATGAGTTATTGATGTTTTGGTATATGGAATAGGTAGAATTGTGATTTTGAAGTTCATATTGGTGTTTTGATTAGTTATACTATGTTTTGTTATATGGAATAGGTAGAATTGAGATTTTGAAGTTCATATTTGTGTTTCGATGAGTTATTCATTGATGTTTTGGTATATGGAATAGGTAGAATTGTGATTTTGAAGTTCATATTTGTCTTTTGATTAGTTGTATTATGTTTTGTTATATGGAATAGGTAGAATTGTGATTTTGAAGTTCAAATTTGTGTTTCGATGAGTTATTCATTGATGTTTTGGTATATGGAATAGGTAGAATTGAGATTTTGAAGTTCATATTTGTGTTTTAATGAGTTATTAATTGATGTTTTGGTATATGGAATAGGTAGAATTGAGATTTTGAAGTTCATATTTGTGTTTTGATGAGTTATTGATGTTTTGGTATATGGAATAGGTAGAATTGTGATTTTGAAGTTCATATTTGTGTTTTGATGAGTTATTCATTGATGTTTTGGTATATGGAAAAGGTAGAATTGTGATTTTGAAGTTCATATTTGTGTTTTGATGAGTTATTCATTGATGTTTTGGTATATGGAATAGGTAGAATTGAGATTTTGAAGTTCATATTTGTGTTTTGATTAGTTATATTATGTTTTGTCATATGGAATAGGTAGAATTGAGATTTTGAAGTTCATATTTGTGTTTTGATGAGTTATTGAAGTTTTGGTATATGGAATAGGTAGAATTGTGATTTTGAAGTTCATATTTGTGTTTTGATGAGTTATATTATGTTTTGTTATATGGAATAGGTAGAATTGAGATTTTGAAGTTCATATTTGTGTTTTGATGAGTTATTGATGTTTTGGTAAATGGAATAGATAGAAATTGTGTTTTGAAGTTCATATTTGTGTTTTGATGAGTTATTGATGTTTTGGTATATGGAATAGGTAGAATTGTGATTTTGAAGTTCATATTTGTGTTTTGATGAGTTATTCATTGATGTTTTGGTATATGGAATAGGTAGAATTAAGATTTTGAAGTTCATATTTGTGTTTTGATGAGTTATTGATGTTTTGGTATATGGAATAGGTAGAATTGTGATTTTGAAGTTCATATTTGTGTTTTGATGAGTTATATTATGTTTTGTTATATGGAATAGGTAGAATTGTGATTTTGAAGTTCATATTTGTGTTTTGATGAGTTATTGATGTTTTGGTAAATGGAATAGATAGAAATTGTGTTTTGAAGTTCATATTTGTGTTTTGATGAGTTATTGATGTTTTGGTAGATGGAATAGGTAGAATTGTGATTTTGAAGTTCATATTTGTGTTTTGATGAGTTATATTATGTTTTGATATATGGAATAGGTAGAATTGTGATTTTGAAGTTCATATTTGTGTTTTGATGATTTATTGATGTTTTCGTATATGGGATAGGTAGAATTGTGATTTTGAAGTTCATATTTTTGTTTTGATGAGTTATATTATGTTTTGTTATATTGAATAGGTAGAATTGTGATTTTGAAGTTCATATTTGTTTTTTGATGAGTTATTCATTGATGTTTTGGTATATGGAATAGGTAGAATTGAGATTTTGAAGTTCATATTTGTGTTTTGATGAGTTATTGATGTTTTGGTATATGGAATAGGTAGAATTGAGATTTTGAAGTTCATATTTGTGTTTTGATGAGTTATTGATATTTTGGTATATGGAATAGGTAGAATTGTGATTTTGAAGTTCATATTGGTGTTTTGATTAGTTATACTATGTTTTGTTATATGGAATAGGTAGAATTGAGATTTTGAAGTTCATATTTGTGTTTCGATGAGTTATTCATTGATGTTTTGGTATATGGAATAGGTAGAATTGTGATTTTGAAGTTCATATTTGTGTTTTGATTAGTTGTATTATGTTTTGTTATATGGAATAGGTAGAATTGTGATTTTGAAGTTCAAATTTGTGTTTCGATGAGTTATTCATTGATGTTTTGGTATATGGAATAGGTAGAATTGAGATTTTGAAGTTCATATTTGTGTTTTAATGAGTTATTAATTGATGTTTTGGTATATGGAATAGGTTGAAATTGTTTTTTGAAGTTCATATTTGTGTTTTGATAAGTTATTGATGTTTTGGTATATGGAATAGGTAGAATTGTGATTTTGCAGTTCATATTTGTGTTTTGATGAGTTATTCATTTATGTTTTGGTATATGGGAATAGGTAGAATTGTGATTTTGAAGTTCATATTTGTTTTTTGATGAGTTATTCATTGATGTTTTGGTATATGGAATAGGTAGAATTGAGATTTTGAAGTTCATATTTGTGTTTTGATGAGTTATTGATGTTTTGGTATATGGGATAGGTAGAATTGTGATTTCGAAGTTCATATTTGTGTTTCGATGAGTTATTCATTGATGTTTTGGTATATGGAATAGGTAGAATTGAGATTTTGAAGTTCATATTTGTGTTTTGATGAGTTATTGATATTTTGGTATATGGAATAGGTAGAATTGTGATTTTGATGTTCATATTTCTGTTTTGATTAGTTATATTATGTTTTGTTATATGGAATAGGTAGAATTGTGATTTTGAAGTTCATATTTGTGTTTTGATGAGTTATTGATGTTTTGGTAAATGGAATAGATAGAAATTGTGTTTTGAAGTTCATATTTGTGTTTTGATGAGTTATTGATGTTTTGGTAGATGGAATAGGTAGAATTGTGATTTTGAAGTTCATATTTGTGTTTTGATGAGTTATATTATGTTTTGTTATATGGAATAGGTAGAATTGTGATTTTGAAGTTCATATTTGTGTTTTGAAAAGTTATATTATGTTTTGTTATATGGAATAGGTAGAATTGAGATTTTGAAGTTCATATTTGTGTTTTGATGAGTTATTGATGTTTTGGTATATGGAATAGGTAGAATTGTGATTTTGAAGTTCATATTTGTGTTTTGATGAGTTATATTATGTTTTGTTATATGGAATAGGTAGAATTGTGATTTTGAAGTTCATATTTGTGTTTTGATGAGTTATTGATGTTTTGGTAAATGGAATAGATAGAAATTGTGTTTTGAAGTTCATATTTGTGTTTTAATGAGTTATTGATGTTTTGGTATATGGAATAGGTAGAATTGTGATTTTGAAGTTCATATTTGTGTTTTGATGAGTTATTCATTGATGTTTTGGTATATGGAATAGGTAGAATTGAGATTTTGAAGTTCATATTTGTGTTTTGATTAGTTATATTATGTTTTGTTATATGGAATAGGTAGAATTGTGTTTTGAAGTTCATATTTGTGTTTTGATGAGTTATTGATGTTTTGATATATGGAATTGGTAGAATTGTGATTTTGAAGTTCATATTGGTGTTTTGATTAGTTATACTATGTTTTGTTATATGGAATAGGTAGAATTGAGATTTTGAAGTTCATATTTGTGTTTCGATGAGTTATTCATTGATGTTTTGGTATATGGAATAGGTAGAATTGTGATTTTGAAGTTCATATTTGTGTTTTGATTAGTTGTATTATGTTTTGTTATATGGAATAGGTAGAATTGTGATTTTGAAGTTCAAATTTGTGTTTCGATGAGTTATTCATTGATGTTTTGGTATATGGAATAGGTAGAATTGAGATTTTGAAGTTCATATTTGTGTTTTAATGAGTTATTAATTGATGTTTTGGTATATGGAATAGGTTGAAATTGTTTTTTGAAGTTCATATTTGTGTTTTGATAAGTTATTGATGTTTTGGTATATGGAATAGGTAGAATTGTGATTTTGCAGTTCATATTTGTGTTTTGATGAGTTATTCATTTATGTTTTGGTATATGGGAATAGGTAGAATTGTGATTTTGAAGTTCATATTTGTTTTTTGATGAGTTATTCATTGATGTTTTGGTATATGGAATAGGTAGAATTGAGATTTTGAAGTTCATATTTGTGTTTTGATGAGTTATTGATGTTTTGGTATATGGGATAGGTAGAATTGTGATTTCGAAGTTCATATTTGTGTTTCGATGAGTTATTCATTGATGTTTTGGTATATGGAATAGGTAGAATTGAGATTTTGAAGTTCATATTTGTGTTTTGATGAGTTATTGATATTTTGGTATATGGAATAGGTAGAATTGTGATTTTGATGTTCATATTTCTGTTTTGATTAGTTATATTATGTTTTGTTATATGGAATAGGTAGAATTGTGATTTTGAAGTTCATATTTGTGTTTTGATGAGTTATTGATGTTTTGGTAAATGGAATAGATAGAAATTGTGTTTTGAAGTTCATATTTGTGTTTTGATGAGTTATTGATGTTTTGGTAGATGGAATAGGTAGAATTGTGATTTTGAAGTTCATATTTGTGTTTTGATGAGTTATATTATGTTTTGTTATATGGAATAGGTAGAATTGTGATTTTGAAGTTCATATTTGTGTTTTGAAAAGTTATATTATGTTTTGTTATATGGAATAGGTAGAATTGAGATTTTGAAGTTCATATTTGTGTTTTGATGAGTTATTGATGTTTTGGTATATGGAATAGGTAGAATTGTGATTTTGAAGTTCATATTTGTGTTTTGATGAGTTATATTATGTTTTGTTATATGGAATAGGTAGAATTGTGATTTTGAAGTTCATATTTGTGTTTTGATGAGTTATTGATGTTTTGGTAAATGGAATAGATAGAAATTGTGTTTTGAAGTTCATATTTGTGTTTTAATGAGTTATTGATGTTTTGGTATATGGAATAGGTAGAATTGTGATTTTGAAGTTCATATTTGTGTTTTGATGAGTTATTCATTGATGTTTTGGTATATGGAATAGGTAGAATTGAGATTTTGAAGTTCATATTTGTGTTTTGATTAGTTATATTATGTTTTGTTATATGGAATAGGTAGAATTGTGTTTTGAAGTTCATATTTGTGTTTTGATGAGTTATTGATGTTTTGATATATGGAATTGGTAGAATTGTGATTTTGAAGTTCATATTTGTGTTTTGATGAGTTATTGATGTTTTGGTAAATGGAATAGATAGAAATTGTGTTTTGAAGTTCATATTTGTGTTTTGATGAGTTATTGATGTTTTGGTATATGGAATAGGTAGAATTGTGATTTTGAAGTTCATATTTGTGTTTCGATGAGTTATTCATTGATGTTTTGGTATATGGAATAGGTAGAATTGAGATTTTGAAGTTCATATTTGTGTTTTGATTAGTTATATTATGTTTTGTTATATGGAATAGGTAGAATTGAGATTTTGAAGTTCATATTTGTGTTTTGATGAGTTATTGATGTTTTGGTATATGGAATAGGTAGAATTGTGATTTTGAAGTTCATATTTGTGTTTTGATGAGTTATATTATGTTTTGTTATATGGAATAGGTAGAATTGTGATTTTGAAGTTCATATTTGTGTTTTGATGAGTTATTGATGTTTTGGTAAATGGAATAGATAGAAATTGTGTTTTGAAGTTCATATTTGTGTTTTGATGAGTTATTGATGTTTTGGTATATGGAATAGGTAGAATTGTGATTTTGAAGTTCATATTTGTGTTTTGATGAGTTATTCATTGATGTTTTGGTATATGGAAAAGGTAGAATTGTGATTTTGAAGTTCATATTTGTGTTTTGATGAGTTATTCATTGATGTTTTGGTATATGGAATAGGTAGAATTGAGATTTTGAAGTTCATATTTGTGTTTTCATTAGTTATATTATGTTTTGTCATATGGAATAGGTAGAATTGAGATTTTAAAGTTCATATTTGTGTTTTGATGAGTTATTGAAGTTTTGGTATATGGAATAGGTAGAAATTGTGTTTTGAAGTTCATATTTGTGTTTTGATGAGTTATTGATGTTTTGGTATATGGAATAGGTAGAATTGTGATTTTGAAGTTCATATTTGTGTTTTGATGAGTTATTGATGTTTTGGTATATGGAATAGGTAGAATTGTGATTTTGAAGTTCATATTTGTGTTTTGATGAGTTATTGATGTTTTGGTAAATGGAATAGATAGAAATTGTGTTTTGAAGTTCATATTTGTGTTTTGATGAGTTATTGATGTTTTGGTAGATGGAATAGGTAGAATTGTGATTTTGAAGTTCATATTTGTGTTTTGATGAGTTATATTATGTTTTGATATATGGAATAGGTAGAATTGTGATTTTGAAGTTCATATTTGTGTTTTGATGATTTATTGATGTTTTCGTATATGGGATAGGTAGAATTGTGATTTTGAAGTTCATATTTTTGTTTTGATGAGTTATATTATGTTTTGTTATATTGAATAGGTAGAATTGTGATTTTGAAGTTCATATTTGTTTTTTGATGAGTTATTCATTGATGTTTTGGTATATGGAATAGGTAGAATTGAGATTTTGAAGTTCATATTTGTGTTTTGATGAGTTATTGATGTTTTGGTATATGGAATAGGTAGAATTGAGATTTTGAAGTTCATATTTGTGTTTTGATGAGTTATTGATGTTTTGGTATATGGAATAGGTAGAATTGTGATTTTGAAGTTCATATTGGTGTTTTGATTAGTTATACTATGTTTTGTTATATGGAATAGGTAGAATTGAGATTTTGAAGTTCATATTTGTGTTTCGATGAGTTATTCATTGATGTTTTGGTATATGGAATAGGTAGAATTGTGATTTTGAAGTTCATATTTGTGTTTTGATTAGTTGTATTATGTTTTGTTATATGGAATAGGTAGAATTGTGATTTTGAAGTTCAAATTTGTGTTTCGATGAGTTATTCATTGATGTTTTGGTATATGGAATAGGTAGAATTGAGATTTTGAAGTTCATATTTGTGTTTTAATGAGTTATTAATTGATGTTTTGGTATATGGAATAGGTTGAAATTGTTTTTTGAAGTTCATATTTGTGTTTTGATAAGTTATTGATGTTTTGGTATATGGAATAGGTAGAATTGTGATTTTGCAGTTCATATTTGTGTTTTGATGAGTTATTCATTTATGTTTTGGTATATGGGAATAGGTAGAATTGTGATTTTGAAGTTCATATTTGTTTTTTGATGAGTTATTCATTGATGTTTTGGTATATGGAATAGGTAGAATTGAGATTTTGAAGTTCATATTTGTGTTTTGATGAGTTATTGATGTTTTGGTATATGGGATAGGTAGAATTGTGATTTCGAAGTTCATATTTGTGTTTCGATGAGTTATTCATTGATGTTTTGGTATATGGAATAGGTAGAATTGAGATTTTGAAGTTCATATTTGTGTTTTGATGAGTTATTGATATTTTGGTATATGGAATAGGTAGAATTGTGATTTTGATGTTCATATTTCTGTTTTGATTAGTTATATTATGTTTTGTTATATGGAATAGGTCGAATTGAGATTTTGAAGTTCATATTTGTGTTTTGATGAGTTATTGATGTTTTGGTATATGGAATAGGTAGAATTGTGATTTTGAAGTTCATATTTGTGTTTTGATGAGTTATTCATTGATGTTTTGGTATATGGAATATGTAGAATTGTGATTTTGAAGTTCATATTTGTGTTTTGATGAGTTATTCATTGATGTTTTGGTATATGGAATAGGTAGAATTAAGATTTTGAAGTTAATATTTGTGTTTTGATGAGTTATTGATGTTTTGGTATATGGAATAGGTAGAATTGTGATTTTGAAGTTCATATTTGTGTTTTGATGAGTTATTGATGTTTTGGTATATGGAATAGGTAGAATTGTGATTTTGAAGTTCATATTGGTGTTTTGATTAGTTATACTATGTTTTGTTATATGGAATAGGTAGAATTGAGATTTTGAAGTTCATATTTGTGTTTCGATGAGTTATTCATTGATGTTTTGGTATATGGAATAGGTAGAATTGTGATTTTGAAGTTCATATTTGTCTTTTGATTAGTTGTATTATGTTTTGTTATATGGAATAGGTAGAATTGTGATTTTGAAGTTCAAATTTGTGTTTCGATGAGTTATTCATTGATGTTTTGGTATATGGAATAGGTAGAATTGAGATTTTGAAGTTCATATTTGTGTTTTAATGAGTTATTAATTGATGTTTTGGTATATGGAATAGGTAGAATTGAGATTTTGAAGTTCATATTTGTGTTTTGATGAGTTATTGATGTTTTGGTATATGGAATAGGTAGAATTGTGATTTTGAAGTTCATATTTGTGTTTTGATGAGTTATTCATTGATGTTTTGGTATATGGAAAAGGTAGAATTGTGATTTTGAAGTTCATATTTGTGTTTTGATGAGTTATTCATTGATGTTTTGGTATATGGAATAGGTAGAATTGAGATTTTGAAGTTCATATTTGTGTTTTGATTAGTTATATTATGTTTTGTCATATGGAATAGGTAGAATTGAGATTTTGAAGTTCATATTTGTGTTTTGATGAGTTATTGAAGTTTTGGTATATGGAATAGGTAGAATTGTGATTTTGAAGTTCATATTTGTGTTTTGATGAGTTATATTATGTTTTGTTATATGGAATAGGTAGAATTGAGATTTTGAAGTTCATATTTGTGTTTTGATGAGTTATTGATGTTTTGGTAAATGGAATAGATAGAAATTGTGTTTTGAAGTTCATATTTGTGTTTTGATGAGTTATTGATGTTTTGGTATATGGAATAGGTAGAATTGTGATTTTGAAGTTCATATTTGTGTTTTGATGAGTTATTCATTGATGTTTTGGTATATGGAATAGGTAGAATTAAGATTTTGAAGTTCATATTTGTGTTTTGATGAGTTATTGATGTTTTGGTATATGGAATAGGTAGAATTGTGATTTTGAAGTTCATATTTGTGTTTTGATGAGTTATATTATGTTTTGTTATATGGAATAGGTAGAATTGTGATTTTGAAGTTCATATTTGTGTTTTGATGAGTTATTGATGTTTTGGTAAATGGAATAGATAGAAATTGTGTTTTGAAGTTCATATTTGTGTTTTGATGAGTTATTGATGTTTTGGTAGATGGAATAGGTAGAATTGTGATTTTGAAGTTCATATTTCTGTTTTGATGAGTTATATTATGTTTTGATATATGGAATAGGTAGAATTGTGATTTTGAAGTTCATATTTGTGTTTTGATGATTTATTGATGTTTTCGTATATGGGATAGGTAGAATTGTGATTTTGAAGTTCATATTTTTGTTTTGATGAGTTATATTATGTTTTGTTATATTGAATAGGTAGAATTGTGATTTTGAAGTTCATATTTGTTTTTTGATGAGTTATTCATTGATGTTTTGGTATATGGAATAGGTAGAATTGAGATTTTGAAGTTCATATTTGTGTTTTGATGAGTTATTGATGTTTTGGTATATGGAATAGGTAGAATTGAGATTTTGAAGTTCATATTTGTGTTTTGATGAGTTATTGATATTTTGGTATATGGAATAGGTAGAATTGTGATTTTGAAGTTCATATTGGTGTTTTGATTAGTTATACTATGTTTTGTTATATGGAATAGGTAGAATTGAGATTTTGAAGTTCATATTTGTGTTTCGATGAGTTATTCATTGATGTTTTGGTATATGGAATAGGTAGAATTGTGATTTTGAAGTTCATATTTGTGTTTTGATTAGTTGTATTATGTTTTGTTATATGGAATAGGTAGAATTGTGATTTTGAAGTTCAAATTTGTGTTTCGATGAGTTATTCATTGATGTTTTGGTATATGGAATAGGTAGAATTGAGATTTTGAAGTTCATATTTGTGTTTTAATGAGTTATTAATTGATGTTTTGGTATATGGAATAGGTTGAAATTGTTTTTTGAAGTTCATATTTGTGTTTTGATAAGTTATTGATGTTTTGGTATATGGAATAGGTAGAATTGTGATTTTGCAGTTCATATTTGTGTTTTGATGAGTTATTCATTTATGTTTTGGTATATGGGAATAGGTAGAATTGTGATTTTGAAGTTCATATTTGTTTTTTGATGAGTTATTCATTTATGTTTTGGTATATGGAATAGGTAGAATTGAGATTTTGAAGTTCATATTTGTGTTTTGATGAGTTATTGATGTTTTGGTATATGGGATAGGTAGAATTGTGATTTCGAAGTTCATATTTGTGTTTCGATGAGTTATTCATTGATGTTTTGGTATATGGAATAGGTAGAATTGAGATTTTGAAGTTCATATTTGTGTTTTGATGAGTTATTGATATTTTGGTATATGGAATAGGTAGAATTGTGATTTTGATGTTCATATTTCTGTTTTGATTAGTTATATTATGTTTTGTTATATGGAATAGGTCGAATTGAGATTTTGAAGTTCATATTTGTGTTTTGATGAGTTATTGATGTTTTGGTATATGGAATAGGTAGAATTGTGATTTTGAAGTTCATATTTGTGTTTTGATGAGTTATTGATGTTTTGGTATATGGAATAGGTAGAATTGTGATTTTGAAGTTCATATTGGTGTTTTGATTAGTTATACTATGTTTTGTTATATGGAATAGGTAGAATTGAGATTTTGAAGTTCATATTTGTGTTTCGATGAGTTATTCATTGATGTTTTGGTATATGGAATAGGTAGAATTGTGATTTTGAAGTTCATATTTGTGTTTTGATTAGTTGTATTATGTTTTGTTATATGGAATAGGTAGAATTGTGATTTTGAAGTTCAAATTTGTGTTTCGATGAGTTATTCATTGATGTTTTGGTATATGGAATAGGTAGAATTGAGATTTTGAAGTTCATATTTGTGTTTTAATGAGTTATTAATTGATGTTTTGGTATATGGAATAGGTAGAATTGAGATTTTGAAGTTCATATTTGTGTTTTGATGAGTTATTGATGTTTTGGTATATGGAATAGGTAGAATTGTGATTTTGAAGTCATATTTGTGTTTTGATGAGTTATATTATGTTTTGTTATATGGAATAGGTAGAATTGTGATTTTGAAGTTCATATTTGTGTTTTGATGAGTTATTGATGTTTTGGTAAATGGAATAGATAGAAATTGTGTTTTGAAGTTCATATTTGTGTTTTGATGAGTTATTGATGTTTTGGTATACGGAATAGGTAGAATTGTGATTTTGAAGTTCATATTTGTGTTTTGATGAGTTATTCATTGATGTTTTGGTATATGGAAAAGGTAGAATTGTGATTTTGAAGTTCATATTTGTGTTTTGATGAGTTATTCATTGATGTTTTGGTATATGGAATAGGTAGAATTGAGATTTTGAAGTTCATATTTGTGTTTTGATTAGTTATATTATGTTTTGTCATATGGAATAGGTAGAATTGAGATTTTGAAGTTCATATTTGTGTTTTGATGAGTTATTGAAGTTTTGGTATATGGAATAGGTAGAATTGTGATTTTGAAGTTCATATTTGTGTTTTGATGAGTTATATTATGTTTTGTTATATGGAATAGGTAGAATTGAGATTTTGAAGTTCATATTTGTGTTTTGATGAGTTATTGATGTTTTGGTAAATGGAATAGATAGAAATTGTGTTTTGAAGTTCATATTTGTGTTTTGATGAGTTATTGATGTTTTGGTATATGGAATAGGTAGAATTGTGATTTTGAAGTTCATATTCGTGTTTTGATGAGTTATTCATTGATGTTTTGGTATATGAAATAGGTAGAATTAAGATTTTGAAGTTCATATTTGTGTTTTGATGAGTTATTGATGTTTTGGTATATGGAATAGGTAGAATTGTGATTTTGAAGTTCATATTTGTGTTTTGATGAGTTATATTATGTTTTGTTATATGGAATAGGTAGAATTGTGATTTTGAAGTTCATATTTGTGTTTTGATGAGTTATTGATGTTTTGGTAAATGGAATAGATAGAAATTGTGTTTTGAAGTTCATATTTGTGTTTTGATGAGTTATTGATGTTTTGGTATATGGAATAGGTAGAATTGTGATTTTGAAGTTCATATTTGTGTTTTGATGAGTTATATTATGTTTTGTTATATGGAATAGGTAGAATTGCGATTTTGAAGTTCATATTTGTGTTTTGATGAGTTATTGATGTTTTGGTAAATGGAATAGATAGAAATTGTGTTTTGAAGTTCATATTTGTGTTTTGATGAGTTATTGATGTTTTGGTATATGGAATAGGTAGAATTGTGATTTTGAAGTTCATATTTGTGTTTTGATGAGTTATTCATTGATGTTTTGGTATATGGAATAGGTAGAATTGTGATTTTGAAGTTCATATTTGTGTTTTGATGAGTTATTGATGTTTTGGTAGATGGAATAGGTAGAATTGTGATTTTGAAGTTCATATTTGTGTTTTGATGAGTTATATTATGTTTTGATATATGGAATAGGTAGAATTGTGATTTTGAAGTTCATATTTGTGTTTTGATGATATATTGATGTTTTCGTATATGGGATAGGTAGAATTGTGATTTTGAAGTTCATATTTTTGTTTTGATGAGTTATTCATTGATGTTTTGGTATATGGAATAGGTAGAATTGTGATTTTGCAGTTCATATTTGTGTTTTGATGAGTTATTCATTTATGTTTTGGTATATGGAATAGGTAGAATTGTGATTTTGAAGTTCATATTTGTGTTTTGATGAGTTATTCATTGATGTTTTGGTATATGGAATAGGTAGAATTGTGATTTTGAAGTTCATATTTGTGTTTTGATGAGTTATTCATTGATGTTTTGGTATATGGAATAGGTAGAATTAAGATTTTGAAGTTCATATTTGTGTTTTGATGAGTTATTGATGTTTTGGTATATGGAATAGGTAGAATTGTGATTTTGAAGTTCATATTTGTGTTTTGATGAGTTATTGATGTTTTGGTATATGGAATAGGTAGAATTGTGATTTTGAAGTTCATATTGGTGTTTTGATTAGTTATACTATGTTTTGTTATATGGAATAGGTAGAATTGAGATTTTGAAGTTCATATTTGTGTTTCGATGAGTTATTCATTGATGTTTTGGTATATGGAATAGGTAGAATTGTGATTTTGAAGTTCATATTTGTGTTTTGATTAGTTGTATTATGTTTTGTTATATGGAATAGGTAGAATTGTGATTTTGAAGTTCAAATTTGTGTTTCGATGAGTTATTCATTGATGTTTTGGTATATGGAATAGGTAGAATTGAGATTTTGAAGTTCATATTTGTGTTTTAATGAGTTATTAATTGATGTTTTGGTATATGGAATAGGTTGAAATTGTTTTTTGAAGTTCATATTTGTGTTTTGATGAGTTATTCATTGATGTTTTGGTATATGGAATAGGTAGAATTGTGATTTTGAAGTTCATATTTGTGTTTTGATGAGTTATTCATTGATGTTTTGGTATATGGAATAGGTAGAATTAAGATTTTGAAGTTCATATTTGTGTTTTGATGAGTTATTGATGTTTTGGTATATGGAATAGGTAGAACTGTGATTTTGAAGTTCATATTTGTGTTTTGATGAGTTATTGATGTTTTGGTATATGGAATAGGTAGAATTGTGATTTTGAAGTTCATATTGGTGTTTTGATTAGTTATACTATGTTTTGTTATATGGAATAGGTAGAATTGAGATTTTGAAGTTCATATTTGTGTTTCGATGAGTTATTCATTGATGTTTTGGTATATGGAATAGGTAGAATTGTGATTTTGAAGTTCATATTTGTGTTTTGATTAGTTGTATTATGTTTTGTTATATGGAATAGGTAGAATTGTGATTTTGAAGTTCAAATTTGTGTTTCGATGAGTTATTCATTGATGTTTTGGTATATGGAATAGGTAGAATTGAGATTTTGAAGTTCATATTTGTGTTTTAATGAGTTATTGATGTTTTGGTATATGGAATAGGTAGAATTGTGATTTTGAAGTTCATATTTGTGTTTTGATGAGTTATTCATTGATGTTTTGGTATATGGAATAGGTAGAATTGAGATTTTGAAGTTCATATTTGTGTTTTGATTAGTTATATTATGTTTTGTTATATGGAATAGGTAGAATTGTGTTTTGAAGTTCATATTTGTGTTTTGATGAGTTATTGATGTTTTGATATATGGAATTGGTAGAATTGTGATTTTGAAGTTCATATTTGTGTTTTGATGAGTTATTGATGTTTTGGTAAATGGAATAGATAGAAATTGTGTTTTGAAGTTCATATTTGTGTTTTGATGAGTTATTGATGTTTTGGTATATGGAATAGGTAGAATTGTGATTTTGAAGTTCATATTTGTGTTTCGATGAGTTATTCATTGATGTTTTGGTATATGGAATAGGTAGAATTGAGATTTTGAAGTTCATATTTGTGTTTTGATTAGTTATATTATGTTTTGTTATATGGAATAGGTAGAATTGAGATTTTGAAGTTCATATTTGTGTTTTGATGAGTTATTGATGTTTTGGTATATGGAATAGGTAGAATTGTGATTTTGAAGTTCATATTTGTGTTTTGATGAGTTATATTATGTTTTGTTATATGGAATAGGTAGAATTGTGATTTTGAAGTTCATATTTGTGTTTTGATGAGTTATTGATGTTTTGGTAAATGGAATAGATAGAAATTGTGTTTTGAAGTTCATATTTGTGTTTTGATGAGTTATTGATGTTTTGGTATATGGAATAGGTAGAATTGTGATTTTGAAGTTCATATTTGTGTTTTGATGAGTTATTCATTGATGTTTTGGTATATGGAAAAGGTAGAATTGTGATTTTGAAGTTCATATTTGTGTTTTGATGAGTTATTCATTGATGTTTTGGTATATGGAATAGGTAGAATTGAGATTTTGAAGTTCATATTTGTGTTTTCATTAGTTATATTATGTTTTGTCATATGGAATAGGTAGAATTGAGATTTTAAAGTTCATATTTGTGTTTTGATGAGTTATTGAAGTTTTGGTATATGGAATAGGTAGAAATTGTGTTTTGAAGTTCATATTTGTGTTTTGATGAGTTATTGATGTTTTGGTATATGGAATAGGTAGAATTGTGATTTTGAAGTTCATATTTGTGTTTTGATGAGTTATTGATGTTTTGGTATATGGAATAGGTAGAATTGTGATTTTGAAGTTCATATTTGTGTTTTGATGAGTTATTGATGTTTTGGTAAATGGAATAGATAGAAATTGTGTTTTGAAGTTCATATTTGTGTTTTGATGAGTTATTGATGTTTTGGTAGATGGAATAGGTAGAATTGTGATTTTGAAGTTCATATTTGTGTTTTGATGAGTTATATTATGTTTTGATATATGGAATAGGTAGAATTGTGATTTTGAAGTTCATATTTGTGTTTTGATGATTTATTGATGTTTTCGTATATGGGATAGGTAGAATTGTGATTTTGAAGTTCATATTTTTGTTTTGATGAGTTATATTATGTTTTGTTATATTGAATAGGTAGAATTGTGATTTTGAAGTTCATATTTGTTTTTTGATGAGTTATTCATTGATGTTTTGGTATATGGAATAGGTAGAATTGAGATTTTGAAGTTCATATTTGTGTTTTGATGAGTTATTGATGTTTTGGTATATGGAATAGGTAGAATTGAGATTTTGAAGTTCATATTTGTGTTTTGATGAGTTATTGATGTTTTGGTATATGGAATAGGTAGAATTGTGATTTTGAAGTTCATATTGGTGTTTTGATTAGTTATACTATGTTTTGTTATATGGAATAGGTAGAATTGAGATTTTGAAGTTCATATTTGTGTTTCGATGAGTTATTCATTGATGTTTTGGTATATGGAATAGGTAGAATTGTGATTTTGAAGTTCATATTTGTGTTTTGATTAGTTGTATTATGTTTTGTTATATGGAATAGGTAGAATTGTGATTTTGAAGTTCAAATTTGTGTTTCGATGAGTTATTCATTGATGTTTTGGTATATGGAATAGGTAGAATTGAGATTTTGAAGTTCATATTTGTGTTTTAATGAGTTATTAATTGATGTTTTGGTATATGGAATAGGTTGAAATTGTTTTTTGAAGTTCATATTTGTGTTTTGATAAGTTATTGATGTTTTGGTATATGGAATAGGTAGAATTGTGATTTTGCAGTTCATATTTGTGTTTTGATGAGTTATTCATTTATGTTTTGGTATATGGGAATAGGTAGAATTGTGATTTTGAAGTTCATATTTGTTTTTTGATGAGTTATTCATTGATGTTTTGGTATATGGAATAGGTAGAATTGAGATTTTGAAGTTCATATTTGTGTTTTGATGAGTTATTGATGTTTTGGTATATGGGATAGGTAGAATTGTGATTTCGAAGTTCATATTTGTGTTTCGATGAGTTATTCATTGATGTTTTGGTATATGGAATAGGTAGAATTGAGATTTTGAAGTTCATATTTGTGTTTTGATGAGTTATTGATATTTTGGTATATGGAATAGGTAGAATTGTGATTTTGATGTTCATATTTCTGTTTTGATTAGTTATATTATGTTTTGTTATATGGAATAGGTCGAATTGAGATTTTGAAGTTCATATTTGTGTTTTGATGAGTTATTGATGTTTTGGTATATGGAATAGGTAGAATTGTGATTTTGAAGTTCATATTTGTGTTTTGATGAGTTATTCATTGATGTTTTGGTATATGGAATATGTAGAATTGTGATTTTGAAGTTCATATTTGTGTTTTGATGAGTTATTCATTGATGTTTTGGTATATGGAATAGGTAGAATTAAGATTTTGAAGTTAATATTTGTGTTTTGATGAGTTATTGATGTTTTGGTATATGGAATAGGTAGAATTGTGATTTTGAAGTTCATATTTGTGTTTTGATGAGTTATTGATGTTTTGGTATATGGAATAGGTAGAATTGTGATTTTGAAGTTCATATTGGTGTTTTGATTAGTTATACTATGTTTTGTTATATGGAATAGGTAGAATTGAGATTTTGAAGTTCATATTTGTGTTTCGATGAGTTATTCATTGATGTTTTGGTATATGGAATAGGTAGAATTGTGATTTTGAAGTTCATATTTGTCTTTTGATTAGTTGTATTATGTTTTGTTATATGGAATAGGTAGAATTGTGATTTTGAAGTTCAAATTTGTGTTTCGATGAGTTATTCATTGATGTTTTGGTATATGGAATAGGTAGAATTGAGATTTTGAAGTTCATATTTGTGTTTTAATGAGTTATTAATTGATGTTTTGGTATATGGAATAGGTAGAATTGAGATTTTGAAGTTCATATTTGTGTTTTGATGAGTTATTGATGTTTTGGTATATGGAATAGGTAGAATTGTGATTTTGAAGTTCATATTTGTGTTTTGATGAGTTATTCATTGATGTTTTGGTATATGGAAAAGGTAGAATTGTGATTTTGAAGTTCATATTTGTGTTTTGATGAGTTATTCATTGATGTTTTGGTATATGGAATAGGTAGAATTGAGATTTTGAAGTTCATATTTGTGTTTTGATTAGTTATATTATGTTTTGTCATATGGAATAGGTAGAATTGAGATTTTGAAGTTCATATTTGTGTTTTGATGAGTTATTGAAGTTTTGGTATATGGAATAGGTAGAATTGTGATTTTGAAGTTCATATTTGTGTTTTGATGAGTTATATTATGTTTTGTTATATGGAATAGGTAGAATTGAGATTTTGAAGTTCATATTTGTGTTTTGATGAGTTATTGATGTTTTGGTAAATGGAATAGATAGAAATTGTGTTTTGAAGTTCATATTTGTGTTTTGATGAGTTATTGATGTTTTGGTATATGGAATAGGTAGAATTGTGATTTTGAAGTTCATATTTGTGTTTTGATGAGTTATTCATTGATGTTTTGGTATATGGAATAGGTAGAATTAAGATTTTGAAGTTCATATTTGTGTTTTGATGAGTTATTGATGTTTTGGTATATGGAATAGGTAGAATTGTGATTTTGAAGTTCATATTTGTGTTTTGATGAGTTATATTATGTTTTGTTATATGGAATAGGTAGAATTGTGATTTTGAAGTTCATATTTGTGTTTTGATGAGTTATTGATGTTTTGGTAAATGGAATAGATAGAAATTGTGTTTTGAAGTTCATATTTGTGTTTTGATGAGTTATTGATGTTTTGGTAGATGGAATAGGTAGAATTGTGATTTTGAAGTTCATATTTCTGTTTTGATGAGTTATATTATGTTTTGATATATGGAATAGGTAGAATTGTGATTTTGAAGTTCATATTTGTGTTTTGATGATTTATTGATGTTTTCGTATATGGGATAGGTAGAATTGTGATTTTGAAGTTCATATTTTTGTTTTGATGAGTTATATTATGTTTTGTTATATTGAATAGGTAGAATTGTGATTTTGAAGTTCATATTTGTTTTTTGATGAGTTATTCATTGATGTTTTGGTATATGGAATAGGTAGAATTGAGATTTTGAAGTTCATATTTGTGTTTTGATGAGTTATTGATGTTTTGGTATATGGAATAGGTAGAATTGAGATTTTGAAGTTCATATTTGTGTTTTGATGAGTTATTGATATTTTGGTATATGGAATAGGTAGAATTGTGATTTTGAAGTTCATATTGGTGTTTTGATTAGTTATACTATGTTTTGTTATATGGAATAGGTAGAATTGAGATTTTGAAGTTCATATTTGTGTTTCGATGAGTTATTCATTGATGTTTTGGTATATGGAATAGGTAGAATTGTGATTTTGAAGTTCATATTTGTGTTTTGATTAGTTGTATTATGTTTTGTTATATGGAATAGGTAGAATTGTGATTTTGAAGTTCAAATTTGTGTTTCGATGAGTTATTCATTGATGTTTTGGTATATGGAATAGGTAGAATTGAGATTTTGAAGTTCATATTTGTGTTTTAATGAGTTATTAATTGATGTTTTGGTATATGGAATAGGTTGAAATTGTTTTTTGAAGTTCATATTTGTGTTTTGATAAGTTATTGATGTTTTGGTATATGGAATAGGTAGAATTGTGATTTTGCAGTTCATATTTGTGTTTTGATGAGTTATTCATTTATGTTTTGGTATATGGGAATAGGTAGAATTGTGATTTTGAAGTTCATATTTGTTTTTTGATGAGTTATTCATTTATGTTTTGGTATATGGAATAGGTAGAATTGAGATTTTGAAGTTCATATTTGTGTTTTGATGAGTTATTGATGTTTTGGTATATGGGATAGGTAGAATTGTGATTTCGAAGTTCATATTTGTGTTTCGATGAGTTATTCATTGATGTTTTGGTATATGGAATAGGTAGAATTGAGATTTTGAAGTTCATATTTGTGTTTTGATGAGTTATTGATATTTTGGTATATGGAATAGGTAGAATTGTGATTTTGATGTTCATATTTCTGTTTTGATTAGTTATATTATGTTTTGTTATATGGAATAGGTCGAATTGAGATTTTGAAGTTCATATTTGTGTTTTGATGAGTTATTGATGTTTTGGTATATGGAATAGGTAGAATTGTGATTTTGAAGTTCATATTTGTGTTTTGATGAGTTATTGATGTTTTGGTATATGGAATAGGTAGAATTGTGATTTTGAAGTTCATATTGGTGTTTTGATTAGTTATACTATGTTTTGTTATATGGAATAGGTAGAATTGAGATTTTGAAGTTCATATTTGTGTTTCGATGAGTTATTCATTGATGTTTTGGTATATGGAATAGGTAGAATTGTGATTTTGAAGTTCATATTTGTGTTTTGATTAGTTGTATTATGTTTTGTTATATGGAATAGGTAGAATTGTGATTTTGAAGTTCAAATTTGTGTTTCGATGAGTTATTCATTGATGTTTTGGTATATGGAATAGGTAGAATTGAGATTTTGAAGTTCATATTTGTGTTTTAATGAGTTATTAATTGATGTTTTGGTATATGGAATAGGTAGAATTGAGATTTTGAAGTTCATATTTGTGTTTTGATGAGTTATTGATGTTTTGGTATATGGAATAGGTAGAATTGTGATTTTGAAGTCATATTTGTGTTTTGATGAGTTATATTATGTTTTGTTATATGGAATAGGTAGAATTGTGATTTTGAAGTTCATATTTGTGTTTTGATGAGTTATTGATGTTTTGGTAAATGGAATAGATAGAAATTGTGTTTTGAAGTTCATATTTGTGTTTTGATGAGTTATTGATGTTTTGGTATACGGAATAGGTAGAATTGTGATTTTGAAGTTCATATTTGTGTTTTGATGAGTTATTCATTGATGTTTTGGTATATGGAAAAGGTAGAATTGTGATTTTGAAGTTCATATTTGTGTTTTGATGAGTTATTCATTGATGTTTTGGTATATGGAATAGGTAGAATTGAGATTTTGAAGTTCATATTTGTGTTTTGATTAGTTATATTATGTTTTGTCATATGGAATAGGTAGAATTGAGATTTTGAAGTTCATATTTGTGTTTTGATGAGTTATTGAAGTTTTGGTATATGGAATAGGTAGAATTGTGATTTTGAAGTTCATATTTGTGTTTTGATGAGTTATATTATGTTTTGTTATATGGAATAGGTAGAATTGAGATTTTGAAGTTCATATTTGTGTTTTGATGAGTTATTGATGTTTTGGTAAATGGAATAGATAGAAATTGTGTTTTGAAGTTCATATTTGTGTTTTGATGAGTTATTGATGTTTTGGTATATGGAATAGGTAGAATTGTGATTTTGAAGTTCATATTCGTGTTTTGATGAGTTATTCATTGATGTTTTGGTATATGAAATAGGTAGAATTAAGATTTTGAAGTTCATATTTGTGTTTTGATGAGTTATTGATGTTTTGGTATATGGAATAGGTAGAATTGTGATTTTGAAGTTCATATTTGTGTTTTGATGAGTTATATTATGTTTTGTTATATGGAATAGGTAGAATTGTGATTTTGAAGTTCATATTTGTGTTTTGATGAGTTATTGATGTTTTGGTAAATGGAATAGATAGAAATTGTGTTTTGAAGTTCATATTTGTGTTTTGATGAGTTATTGATGTTTTGGTAGATGGAATAGGTAGAATTGTGATTTTGAAGTTCATATTTGTGTTTTGATGAGTTATTCATTGATGTTTTGGTATATGGAATAGGTAGAATTGTGATTTTGAAGTTCATATTTGTGTTTTGATGAGTTATTGATGTTTTGGTAGATGGAATAGGTAGAATTGTGATTTTGAAGTTCATATTTGTGTTTTGATGAGTTATATTATGTTTTGATATATGGAATAGGTAGAATTGTGATTTTGAAGTTCATATTTGTGTTTTGATGATATATTGATGTTTTCGTATATGGGATAGGTAGAATTGTGATTTTGAAGTTCATATTTTTGTTTTGATGAGTTATTCATTGATGTTTTGGTATATGGAATAGGTAGAATTGTGATTTTGCAGTTCATATTTGTGTTTTGATGAGTTATTCATTTATGTTTTGGTATATGGAATAGGTAGAATTGTGATTTTGAAGTTCATATTTGTGTTTTGATGAGTTATTCATTGATGTTTTGGTATATGGAATAGGTAGAATTGTGATTTTGAAGTTCATATTTGTGTTTTGATGAGTTATTCATTGATGTTTTGGTATATGGAATAGGTAGAATTAAGATTTTGAAGTTCATATTTGTGTTTTGATGAGTTATTGATGTTTTGGTATATGGAATAGGTAGAATTGTGATTTTGAAGTTCATATTTGTGTTTTGATGAGTTATTGATGTTTTGGTATATGGAATAGGTAGAATTGTGATTTTGAAGTTCATATTGGTGTTTTGATTAGTTATACTATGTTTTGTTATATGGAATAGGTAGAATTGAGATTTTGAAGTTCATATTTGTGTTTCGATGAGTTATTCATTGATGTTTTGGTATATGGAATAGGTAGAATTGTGATTTTGAAGTTCATATTTGTGTTTTGATTAGTTGTATTATGTTTTGTTATATGGAATAGGTAGAATTGTGATTTTGAAGTTCAAATTTGTGTTTCGATGAGTTATTCATTGATGTTTTGGTATATGGAATAGGTAGAATTGAGATTTTGAAGTTCATATTTGTGTTTTAATGAGTTATTAATTGATGTTTTGGTATATGGAATAGGTTGAAATTGTTTTTTGAAGTTCATATTTGTGTTTTGATGAGTTATTCATTGATGTTTTGGTATATGGAATAGGTAGAATTGTGATTTTGAAGTTCATATTTGTGTTTTGATGAGTTATTCATTGATGTTTTGGTATATGGAATAGGTAGAATTAAGATTTTGAAGTTCATATTTGTGTTTTGATGAGTTATTGATGTTTTGGTATATGGAATAGGTAGAACTGTGATTTTGAAGTTCATATTTGTGTTTTGATGAGTTATTGATGTTTTGGTATATGGAATAGGTAGAATTGTGATTTTGAAGTTCATATTGGTGTTTTGATTAGTTATACTATGTTTTGTTATATGGAATAGGTAGAATTGAGATTTTGAAGTTCATATTTGTGTTTCGATGAGTTATTCATTGATGTTTTGGTATATGGAATAGGTAGAATTGTGATTTTGAAGTTCATATTTGTGTTTTGATTAGTTGTATTATGTTTTGTTATATGGAATAGGTAGAATTGTGATTTTGAAGTTCAAATTTGTGTTTCGATGAGTTATTCATTGATGTTTTGGTATATGGAATAGGTAGAATTGAGATTTTGAAGTTCATATTTGTGTTTTAATGAGTTATTAATTGATGTTTTGGTATATCGAATAGGTTGAAATTGTTTTTTGAAGTTCATATTTGTGTTTTGATAAGTTATTGATGTTTTGGTATATGGAATAGGTAGAATTGTGATTTTGCAGTTCATATTTGTGTTTTGATGAGTTATTCATTTATGTTTTGGTATATGGGAATAGGTAGAATTGTGATTTTGAAGTTCATATTTGTGTTTTGATGAGTTATTCATTGATGTTTTGGTATATGGAATAGGTAGAATTGTGATTTTGAAGTTCATATTTGTGTTTTGATGAGTTATTCATTGATGTTTTGGTATATGGAATAGGTAGAATTAAGATTTTGAAGTTCATATTTGTGTTTTGATGAGTTATTGATGTTTTGGTATATGGAATAGGTAGAATTGTGATTTTGAAGTTCATATTTGTGTTTTGATGAGTTATTGATGTTTTGGTATATGGAATAGGTAGAATTGTGATTTTGAAGTTCATATTGGTGTTTTGATTAGTTATACTATGTTTTGTTATATGGAATAGGTAGAATTGAGATGTTGAAGTTCATATTTGTGTTTCGATGAGTTATTCATTGATGTTTTGGTATATGGAATAGGTAGAATTGTGATTTTGAAGTTCATATTTGTGTTTTGATTAGTTGTATTATGTTTTGTTATATGGAATAGGTAGAATTGAGATTTTGAAGTTCATATTTGTGTTTCGATGAGTTATTCATTGATGTTTTGGTATATGGAATAGGTAGAATTGTGATTTTGAAGTTCATATTTGTGTTTTGATTAGTTGTATTATGTTTTGTTATATGGAATAGGTAGAATTGAGATTTTGAAGTTCATATTTGTGTTTTGATGAGTTATTGATGTTTTGGTATATGGGATAGGTAGAATTGTGATTTTGAAGTTCATTTTTGTGTTTCGATGAGTTATTCATTGATGTTTTGGTATATGGAATAGGTAGAATTGTGATTTTGAAGTTCATATTTGTGTTTTGATGAGTTATTCATTGATGTTTTGGTATATGGAATAGGTAGAATTAAGATTTTGAAGTTCATATTTGTGTTTTGATGAGTTATTGATGTTTTGGTATATGGAATAGGTAGAATTGTGATTTTGAAGTTCATATTTGTGTTTTGATGAGTTATTGATGTTTTGGTATATGGAATAGGTAGAATTGTGATTTTGAAGTTCATATTTGTGTTTTGATTAGTTATATTATGTTTTGGTATATGGAATAGATAGAAATTGTGTTTTGAAGTTCATATTTGTGTTTTGATGAGTTATTCATTGATGTTTTGGTATATGGAATAGGTAGAATTGTGATTTTGAAGTTCATATTTGTGTTTTGATGAGTTATTCATTGATGTTTTGGTATATGGAATAGGTAGAATTAAGATTTTGAAGTTCATATTTGTGTTTTGATGAGTTATTGATGTTTTGGTATATGGAATAGGTAGAATTGTGATTTTGAAGTTCATATTTGTGTTTTGATGAGTTATATTATGTTTTGTTATATGAAATAGGTAGAATTGTGATTTTGAAGTTCATATTTGTGTTTTGATGAGTTATTGATTGTTTTGGTATATGGAATAGATAGAATTTTTATTGTGAAGTTCATATTTGTGTTTTGATGAGTTATTGATGTTTAGGTATATGAGATAGGTAGAATTGTGATTTTGAAGTTCATATTTCTGTTTTGATGAGTTATATTATGTTTTATTATATGGAATAGGTAGAATTGTGATTTTGAAGTTCATATTTGTGTTTTGATGAGTTATTCATTGATGTTTTGTTATATGGAATAGGTAGAATTGTGATTTTGAAGTTCATATTTGTGTTTTGATGAGTTATATTATGTTTTGTTATATGGAATAGGTAGAATTGTGATTTTGAAGTTCATATTTGTGTTTTGATGAGTTATTCATTGACGTTTTGGTATATGGAATAGGTAGAATTAAGATTTTGAAGTTCATATTTGTGTTTTGATGAGTTATTGATGTTTTGGTATATGGAATAGGTAGAATTGTGATTTTGAAGTTCATATTTGTGTTTTGATGAGTTATTGATGTTTTGGTAAATGGAATAGATAGAAATTGTGTTTTGAAGTTCATATTTGTGTTTTGATGAGTTATTGATGTTTTGGTAGATGGAATAGGTAGAATTGTGATTTTGAAGTTCATATTTGTGTTTTGATGAGTTATATTATGTTTTGTTATATGGAATAGGTAGAATTGTGATTTTGAAGTTCATATTTGTGTTTTGATGAGTTATATTATGTTTTGTTATATGGAATAGGTAGAATTGTGATTTTGAAGTTCATATTTGTGTTTTGATGAGTTATTGATGTTTTGGTAAATGGAATAGATAGAAATTGTGTTTTGAAGTTCATATTTGTGTTTTGATGAGTTATTGATGTTTTGGTATATGGAATAGGTAGAATTGTGATTTTGAAGTTCATATTTGTGTTTTGATGAGTTATTCATTGATGTTTTGGTATATGGAATAGGTAGAATTGAGATTTTGAAGTTCATATTTGTGTTTTGATGAGTTATTCATTGATGTTTTGGTATATGGAATAGGTAGAATTGAGATTTTGAAGTTCATATTTGTGTTTTGATGAGTTATTGATGTTTTGGTATATGGAATAGGTAGAATTGTGATTTTGAAGTTCATATTTGTGTTTTGATGAGTTATTGATGTTTTGGTATATGGAATAGGTAGAATTGTGATTTTGCAGTTCATATTTGTGTTTTGATGAGTTATTCATTTATGTTTTGGTATATGGGAATAGGTAGAATTGTGATTTTGAAGTTCATATTTGTGTTTTGATGAGTTATTCATTGATGTTTTGGTATATGGAATAGGTAGAATTGAGATTTTGAAGTTCATATTTGTGTTTTGATTAGTTATATTATGTTTTGTTATATGGAATAGGTAGAATTGTGTTTTGAAGTTCATAATTGTGTTTTGATGAGTTATTGATGTTTTGGTATATGGAATAGGTAGAATTGAGATTTTGAAGTTCATATTTGTGTTTTGATGAGTTATTGATGTTTTGGTATATGGAATAGGTAGAATTGTGATTTTGAAGTTCATATTTGTGTTTTGATGAGTTATTGATGTTTTGGTATATGGAATAGGTAGAATTGTGATTTTGAAGTTCATATTTGTGTTTTGATGAGTTATTCATTGACGTTTTGGTATATGGAATAGGTAGAATTGTGATTTTGAAGTTCATATTTGTGTTTTGATGAGTTATATTATGTTTTGTTATATGGAATAGGTAGAATTGTGATTTTGAACTTCATATTTGTGTTTTGATGAGTTATTGATGTTTTGGTAAATGGAATAGATAGAAATTGTGTTTTGAAGTTCATATTTGTGTTTTGATGAGTTATTGATGTTTTGGTAGATGGAATAGGTAGAATTGTGATTTTGAAGTTCATATTTGTGTTTTGATGAGTTATATTATGTTTTGTTATATGGAATAGGTAGAATTGTGATTTTGAAGTTCATATTTGTGTTTTGATGAGTTATATTATGTTTTGTTATATGGAATAGGTAGAATTGAGATTTTGAAGTTCATATTTGTGTTTTGATGAGTTATTGATGTTTTGGTATATGGAATAGGTAGAATTGTGATTTTGAAGTTCATATTTGTGTTTTGATGAGTTATATTATGTTTTGTTATATGGAATAGGTAGAATTGTGATTTTGAAGTTCATATTTGTGTTTTGATGAGTTATTGATGTTTTGGTAAATGGAATAGATAGAAATTGTGTTTTGAAGTTCATATTTGTGTTTTGATGAGTTATTGATGTTTTGGTATATGGAATAGGTAGAATTGTGATTTTGAAGTTCATATTTGTGTTTTGATGAGTTATTCATTGATGTTTTGGTATATGGAATAGGTAGAATTGAGATTTTGAAGTTCATATTTGTGTTTTGATGAGTTATTGATGTTTTGGTATATGGAATAGGTAGAATTGTGATTTTGAAGTTCATATTTGTGTTTTGATGAGTTATTGATGTTTTGGTGAATGGAATAGATAGAAATTGTGTTTTGAAGTTCATATTTGTGTTTTGATGAGTTATTGATGTTTTGGTATATGGAATAGGTAGAATTGTGATTTTGAAGTTCATATTTGTGTTTTGATGAGTTATTTATTGATGTTTTGGTATATGGAATAGGTAGAATTGAGATTTTGAAGTTCATATTTGTGTTTTGATTAGTTATATTATGTTTTGTTATATGGAATAGGTAGAATTGTGTTTTGAAGTTCATATTTGTGTTTTGATGAGTTATTGATGTTTTGGTATATGGAATAGGTAGAATTGTGATTTTGAAGTTCATATTTGTGTTTTGATGAGTTATTGATGTTTTGGTGAATGGAATAGATAGAAATTGTGTTTTGAAGTTCATATTTGTGTTTTGATGAGTTATTGATGTTTTGGTATATGGAATAGGTAGAATTGTGATTTTGAAGTTCATATTTGTGTTTCGATGAGTTATTCATTGATGTTTTGGTATATGGAATAGGTAGAATTGAGATTTTGAAGTTCATATTTGTGTTTTGATTAGTTATATTATGTTTTGTTATATAGAATAGGTAGAATTGTGTTTTGAAGTTCATATTTGTGTTTTGATGAGTTATTGATGTTTTGGTATATGGAATAGGTAGAATTGTGATTTTGAAGTTCATATTTGTGTTTCGATGAGTTATTCATTGATGTTTTGGTATATGGAATAGGTAGAATTGAGATTTTGAAGTTCATATTTGTGTTTTGATTAGTTATATTATGTTTTGTTATATAGAATAGGTAGAATTGAGATTTTGAAGTTCATATTTGTGTTTTGATTAGTTATATTATGTTTTGGTATATGGAATAGGTAGAATTGTGATTTTGAAGTTCATATTTGTGTTTCGATGAGTTATTCATTGATGTTTTGGTATATGGAATAGGTAGAATTGAGATTTTGAAGTTCATATTTGTGTTTTGATTAGTTATATTATGTTTTGTTATATAGAATAGGTAGAATTGTGTTTTGAAGTTCATATTTGTGTTTTGATGAGTTATTGATGTTTTGGTATATGGAATAGGTAGAATTGTGATTTTGAAGTTCATATTTGTGTTTCGATGAGTTATTCATTGATGTTTTGGTATATGGAATAGGTAGAATTGAGATTTTGAAGTTCATATTTGTGTTTTGATTAGTTATATTATGTTTTGTTATATAGAATAGGTAGAATTGAGATTTTGAAGTTCATATTTGTGTTTTGATTAGTTATATTATGTTTTGGTATATGGAATAGGTAGAATTGTGATTTTGAAGTTCATATTTGTGTTTTGATGAGTTATAATATGTTTTGTTATATGGAATAGGGAGAATTGAGATTTTGCAGTTCATATTTGTGTTTTGATGAGTTATTCATTTATGTTTTGGTATATGGGAATAGGTAGAATTGTGATTTTGAAGTTCATATTTGTTTTTTGATGAGTTATTCATTGATGTTCTGGTATACGGAATAGGTAGAATTGAGATTTTGAAGTTCATATTTGTGTTTTGATGAGTTATTGATGTTTTGGTATATGGGATACGTAGAATTGTGATTTTGAAGTTCATATTTGTGTTTCGATGAGTTATTGATGTTTTGGTAAATGGAATAGATAGAAATTGTGTTTTGAAGTTCATATTTGTCTTTTGATGAGTTATTGATGTTTTGGTGTATGGAATAGGTAGAATTGTGATTTTGAAGTTCATATTTGTGTTTTGATGAGTTATTCATTGATGTTTTGGTATATGGAATAGGTAGAATTGAGATTTTGAAGTTCATATTTGTGTTTTGATTAGTTATATTATGTTTTGGTATATGGAATAGGTAGAATTGTGATTTTGAAGTTCATATTTGTGTTTTGATGAGTTATTCATTGACGTTTTGGTATATGGAATAGGTAGAATTAAGATTTTGAAGTTCATATTTGTGTTTTGATGAGTTATTGATGTTTTGGTATATGGAATAGGTAGAATTGTGATTTTGAAGTTCATATTTGTGTTTTAATGAGTTATATTATGTTTTGTTATATGGAATAGGTAGAATTGAGATTTTGAAGTTCATATTTGTGTTTTGTTGAGTTATTGATGTTTTGGTATATGGAATAGGTAGAATTGTGATTTTGAAGTTCATATTTGTGTTTTGATGAGTTATTCATTGATGTTTTGTTATATGGAATAGGTAGAATTGTGATTTTGAAGTTCATATTTGTGTTTTGATGAGTTATATTATGTTTTGTTATATGGAATAGGTAGAATTGTGATTTTGAAGTTCATATTTGTGTTTTGATGAGTTATTCATTGACGTTTTGGTATATGGAATAGGTAGAATTAAGATTTTGAAGTTCATATTTGTGTTTTGATGAGTTATTGATGTTTTGGTATATGGAATAGGTAGAATTGTGATTTTGAAGTTCATATTTGTGTTTTGATGAGTTATTGATGTTTTGGTAAATGGAATAGATAGAAATTGTGTTTTGAAGTTCATATTTGTGTTTTGATGAGTTATTGATGTTTTGGTAGATGGAATAGGTAGAATTGTGATTTTGAAGTTCATATTTGTGTTTTGATGAGTTATATTATGTTTTGTTATATGGAATAGGTAGAATTGTGATTTTGAAGTTCATATTTGTGTTTTGATGAGTTATATTATGTTTTGTTATATGGAATAGGTAGAATTGTGATTTTGAAGTTCATATTTGTGTTTTGATGAGTTATTGATGTTTTGGTAAATGGAATAGATAGAAATTGTGTTTTGAAGTTCATATTTGTGTTTTGATGAGTTATTGATGTTTTGGTATATGGAATAGGTAGAATTGTGATTTTGAAGTTCATATTTGTGTTTTGATGAGTTATTCATTGATGTTTTGGTATATGGAATAGGTAGAATTGAGATTTTGAAGTTCATATTTGTGTTTTGATGAGTTATTCATTGATGTTTTGGTATATGGAATAGGTAGAATTGAGATTTTGAAGTTCATATTTGTGTTTTGATGAGTTATTGATGTTTTGGTATATGGAATAGGTAGAATTGTGATTTTGAAGTTCATATTTGTGTTTTGATGAGTTATTGATGTTTTGGTATATGGAATAGGTAGAATTGTGATTTTGCAGTTCATATTTGTGTTTTGATGAGTTATTCATTTATGTTTTGGTATATGGGAATAGGTAGAATTGTGATTTTGAAGTTCATATTTGTGTTTTGATGAGTTATTCATTGATGTTTTGGTATATGGAATAGGTAGAATTGAGATTTTGAAGTTCATATTTGTGTTTTGATTAGTTATATTATGTTTTGTTATATGGAATAGGTAGAATTGTGTTTTGAAGTTCATAATTGTGTTTTGATGAGTTATTGATGTTTTGGTATATGGAATAGGTAGAATTGAGATTTTGAAGTTCATATTTGTGTTTTGATGAGTTATTGATGTTTTGGTATATGGAATAGGTAGAATTGTGATTTTGAAGTTCATATTTGTGTTTTGATGAGTTATTGATGTTTTGGTATATGGAATAGGTAGAATTGTGATTTTGAAGTTCATATTTGTGTTTTGATGAGTTATTCATTGACGTTTTGGTATATGGAATAGGTAGAATTGTGATTTTGAAGTTCATATTTGTGTTTTGATGAGTTATATTATGTTTTGTTATATGGAATAGGTAGAATTGTGATTTTGAACTTCATATTTGTGTTTTGATGAGTTATTGATGTTTTGGTAAATGGAATAGATAGAAATTGTGTTTTGAAGTTCATATTTGTGTTTTGATGAGTTATTGATGTTTTGGTAGATGGAATAGGTAGAATTGTGATTTTGAAGTTCATATTTGTGTTTTGATGAGTTATATTATGTTTTGTTATATGGAATAGGTAGAATTGTGATTTTGAAGTTCATATTTGTGTTTTGATGAGTTATATTATGTTTTGTTATATGGAATAGGTAGAATTGAGATTTTGAAGTTCATATTTGTGTTTTGATGAGTTATTGATGTTTTGGTATATGGAATAGGTAGAATTGTGATTTTGAAGTTCATATTTGTGTTTTGATGAGTTATATTATGTTTTGTTATATGGAATAGGTAGAATTGTGATTTTGAAGTTCATATTTGTGTTTTGATGAGTTATTGATGTTTTGGTAAATGGAATAGATAGAAATTGTGTTTTGAAGTTCATATTTGTGTTTTGATGAGTTATTGATGTTTTGGTATATGGAATAGGTAGAATTGTGATTTTGAAGTTCATATTTGTGTTTTGATGAGTTATTCATTGATGTTTTGGTATATGGAATAGGTAGAATTGAGATTTTGAAGTTCATATTTGTGTTTTGATGAGTTATTGATGTTTTGGTATATGGAATAGGTAGAATTGTGATTTTGAAGTTCATATTTGTGTTTTGATGAGTTATTGATGTTTTGGTGAATGGAATAGATAGAAATTGTGTTTTGAAGTTCATATTTGTGTTTTGATGAGTTATTGATGTTTTGGTATATGGAATAGGTAGAATTGTGATTTTGAAGTTCATATTTGTGTTTTGATGAGTTATTCATTGATGTTTTGGTATATGGAATAGGTAGAATTGAGATTTTGAAGTTCATATTTGTGTTTTGATTAGTTATATTATGTTTTGTTATATGGAATAGGTAGAATTGTGTTTTGAAGTTCATATTTGTGTTTTGATGAGTTATTGATGTTTTGGTATATGGAATAGGTAGAATTGTGATTTTGAAGTTCATATTTGTGTTTTGATGAGTTATTGATGTTTTGGTGAATGGAATAGATAGAAATTGTGTTTTGAAGTTCATATTTGTGTTTTGATGAGTTATTGATGTTTTGGTATATGGAATAGGTAGAATTGTGATTTTGAAGTTCATATTTGTGTTTCGATGAGTTATTCATTGATGTTTTGGTATATGGAATAGGTAGAATTGAGATTTTGAAGTTCATATTTGTGTTTTGATTAGTTATATTATGTTTTGTTATATAGAATAGGTAGAATTGTGTTTTGAAGTTCATATTTGTGTTTTGATGAGTTATTGATGTTTTGGTATATGGAATAGGTAGAATTGTGATTTTGAAGTTCATATTTGTGTTTCGATGAGTTATTCATTGATGTTTTGGTATATGGAATAGGTAGAATTGAGATTTTGAAGTTCATATTTGTGTTTTGATTAGTTATATTATGTTTTGTTATATAGAATAGGTAGAATTGAGATTTTGAAGTTCATATTTGTGTTTTGATTAGTTATATTATGTTTTGGTATATGGAATAGGTAGAATTGTGATTTTGAAGTTCATATTTGTGTTTCGATGAGTTATTCATTGATGTTTTGGTATATGGAATAGGTAGAATTGAGATTTTGAAGTTCATATTTGTGTTTTGATTAGTTATATTATGTTTTGTTATATAGAATAGGTAGAATTGTGTTTTGAAGTTCATATTTGTGTTTTGATGAGTTATTGATGTTTTGGTATATGGAATAGGTAGAATTGTGATTTTGAAGTTCATATTTGTGTTTCGATGAGTTATTCATTGATGTTTTGGTATATGGAATAGGTAGAATTGAGATTTTGAAGTTCATATTTGTGTTTTGATTAGTTATATTATGTTTTGTTATATAGAATAGGTAGAATTGAGATTTTGAAGTTCATATTTGTGTTTTGATTAGTTATATTATGTTTTGGTATATGGAATAGGTAGAATTGTGATTTTGAAGTTCATATTTGTGTTTTGATGAGTTATAATATGTTTTGTTATATGGAATAGGGAGAATTGAGATTTTGCAGTTCATATTTGTGTTTTGATGAGTTATTCATTTATGTTTTGGTATATGGGAATAGGTAGAATTGTGATTTTGAAGTTCATATTTGTTTTTTGATGAGTTATTCATTGATGTTCTGGTATACGGAATAGGTAGAATTGAGATTTTGAAGTTCATATTTGTGTTTTGATGAGTTATTGATGTTTTGGTATATGGGATACGTAGAATTGTGATTTTGAAGTTCATATTTGTGTTTCGATGAGTTATTGATGTTTTGGTAAATGGAATAGATAGAAATTGTGTTTTGAAGTTCATATTTGTCTTTTGATGAGTTATTGATGTTTTGGTGTATGGAATAGGTAGAATTGTGATTTTGAAGTTCATATTTGTGTTTTGATGAGTTATTCATTGATGTTTTGGTATATGGAATAGGTAGAATTGAGATTTTGAAGTTCATATTTGTGTTTTGATTAGTTATATTATGTTTTGGTATATGGAATAGGTAGAATTGTGATTTTGAAGTTCATATTTGTGTTTTGATGAGTTATTCATTGACGTTTTGGTATATGGAATAGGTAGAATTAAGATTTTGAAGTTCATATTTGTGTTTTGATGAGTTATTGATGTTTTGGTATATGGAATAGGTAGAATTGTGATTTTGAAGTTCATATTTGTGTTTTAATGAGTTATATTATGTTTTGTTATATGGAATAGGTAGAATTGAGATTTTGAAGTTCATATTTGTGTTTTGTTGAGTTATTGATGTTTTGGTATATGGAATAGGTAGAATTGTGATTTTGAAGTTCATATTTGTGTTTTGATGAGTTATTCATTGATGTTTTGTTATATGGAATAGGTAGAATTGTGATTTTGAAGTTCATATTTGTGTTTTGATGAGTTATATTATGTTTTGTTATATGGAATAGGTAGAATTGTGATTTTGAAGTTCATATTTGTGTTTTGATGAGTTATTCATTGACGTTTTGGTATATGGAATAGGTAGAATTAAGATTTTGAAGTTCATATTTGTGTTTTGATGAGTTATTGATGTTTTGGTATATGGAATAGGTAGAATTGTGATTTTGAAGTTCATATTTGTGTTTTGATGAGTTATTGATGTTTTGGTAAATGGAATAGATAGAAATTGTGTTTTGAAGTTCATATTTGTGTTTTGATGAGTTATTGATGTTTTGGTAGATGGAATAGGTAGAATTGTGATTTTGAAGTTCATATTTGTGTTTTGATGAGTTATATTATGTTTTGTTATATGGAATAGGTAGAATTGTGATTTTGAAGTTCATATTTGTGTTTTGATGAGTTATATTATGTTTTGTTATATGGAATAGGTAGAATTGTGATTTTGAAGTTCATATTTGTGTTTTGATGAGTTATTGATGTTTTGGTAAATGGAATAGATAGAAATTGTGTTTTGAAGTTCATATTTGTGTTTTGATGAGTTATTGATGTTTTGGTATATGGAATAGGTAGAATTGTGATTTTGAAGTTCATATTTGTGTTTTGATGAGTTATTCATTGATGTTTTGGTATATGGAATAGGTAGAATTGAGATTTTGAAGTTCATATTTGTGTTTTGATGAGTTATTCATTGATGTTTTGGTATATGGAATAGGTAGAATTGAGATTTTGAAGTTCATATTTGTGTTTTGATGAGTTATTGATGTTTTGGTATATGGAATAGGTAGAATTGTGATTTTGAAGTTCATATTTGTGTTTTGATGAGTTATTGATGTTTTGGTATATGGAATAGGTAGAATTGTGATTTTGCAGTTCATATTTGTGTTTTGATGAGTTATTCATTTATGTTTTGGTATATGGGAATAGGTAGAATTGTGATTTTGAAGTTCATATTTGTGTTTTGATGAGTTATTCATTGATGTTTTGGTATATGGAATAGGTAGAATTGAGATTTTGAAGTTCATATTTGTGTTTTGATTAGTTATATTATGTTTTGTTATATGGAATAGGTAGAATTGTGTTTTGAAGTTCATAATTGTGTTTTGATGAGTTATTGATGTTTTGGTATATGGAATAGGTAGAATTGAGATTTTGAAGTTCATATTTGTGTTTTGATGAGTTATTGATGTTTTGGTATATGGAATAGGTAGAATTGTGATTTTGAAGTTCATATTTGTGTTTTGATGAGTTATTGATGTTTTGGTATATGGAATAGGTAGAATTGTGATTTTGAAGTTCATATTTGTGTTTTGATGAGTTATTCATTGACGTTTTGGTATATGGAATAGGTAGAATTGTGATTTTGAAGTTCATATTTGTGTTTTGATGAGTTATATTATGTTTTGTTATATGGAATAGGTAGAATTGTGATTTTGAACTTCATATTTGTGTTTTGATGAGTTATTGATGTTTTGGTAAATGGAATAGATAGAAATTGTGTTTTGAAGTTCATATTTGTGTTTTGATGAGTTATTGATGTTTTGGTAGATGGAATAGGTAGAATTGTGATTTTGAAGTTCATATTTGTGTTTTGATGAGTTATATTATGTTTTGTTATATGGAATAGGTAGAATTGTGATTTTGAAGTTCATATTTGTGTTTTGATGAGTTATATTATGTTTTGTTATATGGAATAGGTAGAATTGAGATTTTGAAGTTCATATTTGTGTTTTGATGAGTTATTGATGTTTTGGTATATGGAATAGGTAGAATTGTGATTTTGAAGTTCATATTTGTGTTTTGATGAGTTATTGATGTTTTGGTGAATGGAATAGATAGAAATTGTGTTTTGAAGTTCATATTTGTGTTTTGATGAGTTATTGATGTTTTGGTATATGGAATAGGTAGAATTGTGATTTTGAAGTTCATATTTGTGTTTTGATGAGTTATTCATTGATGTTTTGGTATATGGAATAGGTAGAATTGAGATTTTGAAGTTCATATTTGTGTTTTGATTAGTTATATTATGTTTTGTTATATGGAATAGGTAGAATTGTGTTTTGAAGTTCATATTTGTGTTTTGATGAGTTATTGATGTTTTGGTATATGGAATAGGTAGAATTGTGATTTTGAAGTTCATATTTGTGTTTTGATGAGTTATTGATGTTTTGGTGAATGGAATAGATAGAAATTGTGTTTTGAAGTTCATATTTGTGTTTTGATGAGTTATTGATGTTTTGGTATATGGAATAGGTAGAATTGTGATTTTGAAGTTCATATTTGTGTTTCGATGAGTTATTCATTGATGTTTTGGTATATGGAATAGGTAGAATTGAGATTTTGAAGTTCATATTTGTGTTTTGATTAGTTATATTATGTTTTGTTATATAGAATAGGTAGAATTGTGTTTTGAAGTTCATATTTGTGTTTTGATGAGTTATTGATGTTTTGGTATATGGAATAGGTAGAATTGTGATTTTGAAGTTCATATATGTGTTTCGATGAGTTATTCATTGATGTTTTGGTATATGGAATAGGTAGAATTGAGATTTTGAAGTTCATATTTGTGTTTTGATTAGTTATATTATGTTTTGTTATATAGAATAGGTAGAATTGAGATTTTGAAGTTCATATTTGTGTTTTGATTAGTTATATTATGTTTTGGTATATGGAATAGGTAGAATTGTGATTTTGAAGTTCATATTTGTGTTTCGATGAGTTATTCATTGATGTTTTGGTATATGGAATAGGTAGAATTGAGATTTTGAAGTTCATATTTGTGTTTTGATTAGTTATATTATGTTTTGTTATATAGAATAGGTAGAATTGTGTTTTGAAGTTCATATTTGTGTTTTGATGAGTTATTGATGTTTTGGTATATGGAATAGGTAGAATTGTGATTTTGAAGTTCATATTTGTGTTTCGATGAGTTATTCATTGATGTTTTGGTATATGGAATAGGTAGAATTGAGATTTTGAAGTTCATATTTGTGTTTTGATTAGTTATATTATGTTTTGTTATATAGAATAGGTAGAATTGAGATTTTGAAGTTCATATTTGTGTTTTGATTAGTTATATTATGTTTTGGTATATGGAATAGGTAGAATTGTGATTTTGAAGTTCATATTTGTGTTTTGATGAGTTATAATATGTTTTGTTATATGGAATAGGGAGAATTGAGATTTTGCAGTTCATATTTGTGTTTTGATGAGTTATTCATTTATGTTTTGGTATATGGGAATAGGTAGAATTGTGATTTTGAAGTTCATATTTGTTTTTTGATGAGTTATTCATTGATGTTCTGGTATACGGAATAGGTAGAATTGAGATTTTGAAGTTCATATTTGTGTTTTGATGAGTTATTGATGTTTTGGTATATGGGATACGTAGAATTGTGATTTTGAAGTTCATATTTGTGTTTCGATGAGTTATTGATGTTTTGGTAAATGGAATAGATAGAAATTGTGTTTTGAAGTTCATATTTGTCTTTTGATGAGTTATTGATGTTTTGGTGTATGGAATAGGTAGAATTGTGATTTTGAAGTTCATATTTGTGTTTTGATGAGTTATTCATTGATGTTTTGGTATATGGAATAGGTAGAATTGAGATTTTGAAGTTCATATTTGTGTTTTGATTAGTTATATTATGTTTTGGTATATGGAATAGGTAGAATTGTGATTTTGAAGTTCATATTTGTGTTTTGATGAGTTATTCATTGACGTTTTGGTATATGGAATAGGTAGAATTAAGATTTTGAAGTTCATATTTGTGTTTTGATGAGTTATTGATGTTTTGGTATATGGAATAGGTAGAATTGTGATTTTGAAGTTCATATTTGTGTTTTAATGAGTTATATTATGTTTTGTTATATGGAATAGGTAGAATTGAGATTTTGAAGTTCATATTTGTGTTTTGTTGAGTTATTGATGTTTTGGTATATGGAATAGGTAGAATTGTGATTTTGAAGTTCATATTTGTGTTTTGATGAGTTATTCATTGATGTTTTGTTATATGGAATAGGTAGAATTGTGATTTTGAAGTTCATATTTGTGTTTTGATGAGTTATATTATGTTTTGTTATATGGAATAGGTAGAATTGTGATTTTGAAGTTCATATTTGTGTTTTGATGAGTTATTCATTGACGTTTTGGTATATGGAATAGGTAGAATTAAGATTTTGAAGTTCATATTTGTGTTTTGATGAGTTATTGATGTTTTGGTATATGGAATAGGTAGAATTGTGATTTTGAAGTTCATATTTGTGTTTTGATGAGTTATTGATGTTTTGGTAAATGGAATAGATAGAAATTGTGTTTTGAAGTTCATATTTGTGTTTTGATGAGTTATTGATGTTTTGGTAGATGGAATAGGTAGAATTGTGATTTTGAAGTTCATATTTGTGTTTTGATGAGTTATATTATGTTTTGTTATATGGAATAGGTAGAATTGTGATTTTGAAGTTCATATTTGTGTTTTGATGAGTTATATTATGTTTTGTTATATGGAATAGGTAGAATTGTGATTTTGAAGTTCATATTTGTGTTTTGATGAGTTATTGATGTTTTGGTAAATGGAATAGATAGAAATTGTGTTTTGAAGTTCATATTTGTGTTTTGATGAGTTATTGATGTTTTGGTATATGGAATAGGTAGAATTGTGATTTTGAAGTTCATATTTGTGTTTTGATGAGTTATTCATTGATGTTTTGGTATATGGAATAGGTAGAATTGAGATTTTGAAGTTCATATTTGTGTTTTGATGAGTTATTCATTGATGTTTTGGTATATGGAATAGGTAGAATTGAGATTTTGAAGTTCATATTTGTGTTTTGATGAGTTATTGATGTTTTGGTATATGGAATAGGTAGAATTGTGATTTTGAAGTTCATATTTGTGTTTTGATGAGTTATTGATGTTTTGGTATATGGAATAGGTAGAATTGTGATTTTGCAGTTCATATTTGTGTTTTGATGAGTTATTCATTTATGTTTTGGTATATGGGAATAGGTAGAATTGTGATTTTGAAGTTCATATTTGTGTTTTGATGAGTTATTCATTGATGTTTTGGTATATGGAATAGGTAGAATTGAGATTTTGAAGTTCATATTTGTGTTTTGATTAGTTATATTATGTTTTGTTATATGGAATAGGTAGAATTGTGTTTTGAAGTTCATAATTGTGTTTTGATGAGTTATTGATGTTTTGGTATATGGAATAGGTAGAATTGAGATTTTGAAGTTCATATTTGTGTTTTGATGAGTTATTGATGTTTTGGTATATGGAATAGGTAGAATTGTGATTTTGAAGTTCATATTTGTGTTTTGATGAGTTATTGATGTTTTGGTATATGGAATAGGTAGAATTGTGATTTTGAAGTTCATATTTGTGTTTTGATGAGTTATTCATTGACGTTTTGGTATATGGAATAGGTAGAATTGTGATTTTGAAGTTCATATTTGTGTTTTGATGAGTTATATTATGTTTTGTTATATGGAATAGGTAGAATTGTGATTTTGAACTTCATATTTGTGTTTTGATGAGTTATTGATGTTTTGGTAAATGGAATAGATAGAAATTGTGTTTTGAAGTTCATATTTGTGTTTTGATGAGTTATTGATGTTTTGGTAGATGGAATAGGTAGAATTGTGATTTTGAAGTTCATATTTGTGTTTTGATGAGTTATATTATGTTTTGTTATATGGAATAGGTAGAATTGTGATTTTGAAGTTCATATTTGTGTTTTGATGAGTTATATTATGTTTTGTTATATGGAATAGGTAGAATTGAGATTTTGAAGTTCATATTTGTGTTTTGATGAGTTATTGATGTTTTGGTATATGGAATAGGTAGAATTGTGATTTTGAAGTTCATATTTGTGTTTTGATGAGTTATATTATGTTTTGTTATATGGAATAGGTAGAATTGTGATTTTGAAGTTCATATTTGTGTTTTGATGAGTTATTGATGTTTTGGTAAATGGAATAGATAGAAATTGTGTTTTGAAGTTCATATTTGTGTTTTGATGAGTTATTGATGTTTTGGTATATGGAATAGGTAGAATTGTGATTTTGAAGTTCATATTTGTGTTTTGATGAGTTATTCATTGATGTTTTGGTATATGGAATAGGTAGAATTGAGATTTTGAAGTTCATATTTGTGTTTTGATGAGTTATTGATGTTTTGGTATATGGAATAGGTAGAATTGTGATTTTGAAGTTCATATTTGTGTTTTGATGAGTTATTGATGTTTTGGTGAATGGAATAGATAGAAATTGTGTTTTGAAGTTCATATTTGTGTTTTGATGAGTTATTGATGTTTTGGTATATGGAATAGGTAGAATTGTGATTTTGAAGTTCATATTTGTGTTTTGATGAGTTATTCATTGATGTTTTGGTATATGGAATAGGTAGAATTGAGATTTTGAAGTTCATATTTGTGTTTTGATTAGTTATATTATGTTTTGTTATATGGAATAGGTAGAATTGTGTTTTGAAGTTCATATTTGTGTTTTGATGAGTTATTGATGTTTTGGTATATGGAATAGGTAGAATTGTGATTTTGAAGTTCATATTTGTGTTTTGATGAGTTATTGATGTTTTGGTGAATGGAATAGATAGAAATTGTGTTTTGAAGTTCATATTTGTGTTTTGATGAGTTATTGATGTTTTGGTATATGGAATAGGTAGAATTGTGATTTTGAAGTTCATATTTGTGTTTCGATGAGTTATTCATTGATGTTTTGGTATATGGAATAGGTAGAATTGAGATTTTGAAGTTCATATTTGTGTTTTGATTAGTTATATTATGTTTTGTTATATAGAATAGGTAGAATTGTGTTTTGAAGTTCATATTTGTGTTTTGATGAGTTATTGATGTTTTGGTATATGGAATAGGTAGAATTGTGATTTTGAAGTTCATATTTGTGTTTCGATGAGTTATTCATTGATGTTTTGGTATATGGAATAGGTAGAATTGAGATTTTGAAGTTCATATTTGTGTTTTGATTAGTTATATTATGTTTTGTTATATAGAATAGGTAGAATTGAGATTTTGAAGTTCATATTTGTGTTTTGATTAGTTATATTATGTTTTGGTATATGGAATAGGTAGAATTGTGATTTTGAAGTTCATATTTGTGTTTCGATGAGTTATTCATTGATGTTTTGGTATATGGAATAGGTAGAATTGAGATTTTGAAGTTCATATTTGTGTTTTGATTAGTTATATTATGTTTTGTTATATAGAATAGGTAGAATTGTGTTTTGAAGTTCATATTTGTGTTTTGATGAGTTATTGATGTTTTGGTATATGGAATAGGTAGAATTGTGATTTTGAAGTTCATATTTGTGTTTCGATGAGTTATTCATTGATGTTTTGGTATATGGAATAGGTAGAATTGAGATTTTGAAGTTCATATTTGTGTTTTGATTAGTTATATTATGTTTTGTTATATAGAATAGGTAGAATTGAGATTTTGAAGTTCATATTTGTGTTTTGATTAGTTATATTATGTTTTGGTATATGGAATAGGTAGAATTGTGATTTTGAAGTTCATATTTGTGTTTTGATGAGTTATAATATGTTTTGTTATATGGAATAGGGAGAATTGAGATTTTGCAGTTCATATTTGTGTTTTGATGAGTTATTCATTTATGTTTTGGTATATGGGAATAGGTAGAATTGTGATTTTGAAGTTCATATTTGTTTTTTGATGAGTTATTCATTGATGTTCTGGTATACGGAATAGGTAGAATTGAGATTTTGAAGTTCATATTTGTGTTTTGATGAGTTATTGATGTTTTGGTATATGGGATACGTAGAATTGTGATTTTGAAGTTCATATTTGTGTTTCGATGAGTTATTGATGTTTTGGTAAATGGAATAGATAGAAATTGTGTTTTGAAGTTCATATTTGTCTTTTGATGAGTTATTGATGTTTTGGTGTATGGAATAGGTAGAATTGTGATTTTGAAGTTCATATTTGTGTTTTGATGAGTTATTCATTGATGTTTTGGTATATGGAATAGGTAGAATTGAGATTTTGAAGTTCATATTTGTGTTTTGATTAGTTATATTATGTTTTGGTATATGGAATAGGTAGAATTGTGATTTTGAAGTTCATATTTGTGTTTTGATGAGTTATTCATTGACGTTTTGGTATATGGAATAGGTAGAATTAAGATTTTGAAGTTCATATTTGTGTTTTGATGAGTTATTGATGTTTTGGTATATGGAATAGGTAGAATTGTGATTTTGAAGTTCATATTTGTGTTTTAATGAGTTATATTATGTTTTGTTATATGGAATAGGTAGAATTGAGATTTTGAAGTTCATATTTGTGTTTTGTTGAGTTATTGATGTTTTGGTATATGGAATAGGTAGAATTGTGATTTTGAAGTTCATATTTGTGTTTTGATGAGTTATATTATGTTTTGTTATATGGAATAGGTAGAATTGTGATTTTGAAGTTCATATTTGTGTTTTGTTGAGTTATTGATGTTTTGGTATATGGAATAGGTAGAATTGTGATTTTGAAGTTCATATTTGTGTTTTGATGAGTTATTCATTGATGTTTTGTTATATGGAATAGGTAGAATTGTGATTTTGAAGTTCATATTTGTGTTTTGATGAGTTATATTATGTTTTGTTATATGGAATAGGTAGAATTGTGATTTTGAAGTTCATATTTGTGTTTTGATGAGTTATTCATTGACGTTTTGGTATATGGAATAGGTAGAATTAAGATTTTGAAGTTCATATTTGTGTTTTGATGAGTTATTGATGTTTTGGTATATGGAATAGGTAGAATTGTGATTTTGAAGTTCATATTTGTGTTTTGATGAGTTATTGATGTTTTGGTAAATGGAATAGATAGAAATTGTGTTTTGAAGTTCATATTTGTGTTTTGATGAGTTATTGATGTTTTGGTAGATGGAATAGGTAGAATTGTGATTTTGAAGTTCATATTTGTGTTTTGATGAGTTATATTATGTTTTGTTATATGGAATAGGTAGAATTGTGATTTTGAAGTTCATATTTGTGTTTTGATGAGTTATATTATGTTTTGTTATATGGAATAGGTAGAATTGTGATTTTGAAGTTCATATTTGTGTTTTGATGAGTTATTGATGTTTTGGTAAATGGAATAGATAGAAATTGTGTTTTGAAGTTCATATTTGTGTTTTGATGAGTTATTGATGTTTTGGTATATGGAATAGGTAGAATTGTGATTTTGAAGTTCATATTTGTGTTTTGATGAGTTATTCATTGATGTTTTGGTATATAGAATAGGTAGAATTGAGATTTTGAAGTTCATATTTGTGTTTTGATGAGTTATTCATTGATGTTTTGGTATATGGAATAGGTAGAATTGAGATTTTGAAGTTCATATTTGTGTTTTGATGAGTTATTGATGTTTTGGTATATGGAATAGGTAGAATTGTGATTTTGAAGTTCATATTTGTGTTTTGATGAGTTATTGATGTTTTGGTATATGGAATAGGTAGAATTGTGATTTTGCAGTTCATATTTGTGTTTTGATGAGTTATTCATTTATGTTTTGGTATATGGGAATAGGTAGAATTGTGATTTTGAAGTTCATATTTGTGTTTTGATGAGTTATTCATTGATGTTTTGGTATATGGAATAGGTAGAATTGAGATTTTGAAGTTCATATTTGTGTTTTGATTAGTTATATTATGTTTTGTTATATGGAATAGGTAGAATTGTGTTTTGAAGTTCATAATTGTGTTTTGATGAGTTATTGATGTTTTGGTATATGGAATAGGTAGAATTGAGATTTTGAAGTTCATATTTGTGTTTTGATGAGTTATTGATGTTTTGGTATATGGAATAGGTAGAATTGTGATTTTGAAGTTCATATTTGTGTTTTGATGAGTTATTGATGTTTTGGTATATGGAATAGGTAGAATTGTGATTTTGAAGTTCATATTTGTGTTTTGATGAGTTATTCATTGACGTTTTGGTATATGGAATAGGTAGAATTGTGATTTTGAAGTTCATATTTGTGTTTTGATGAGTTATATTATGTTTTGTTATATGGAATAGGTAGAATTGTGATTTTGAACTTCATATTTGTGTTTTGATGAGTTATTGATGTTTTGGTAAATGGAATAGATAGAAATTGTGTTTTGAAGTTCATATTTGTGTTTTGATGAGTTATTGATGTTTTGGTAGATGGAATAGGTAGAATTGTGATTTTGAAGTTCATATTTGTGTTTTGATGAGTTATATTATGTTTTGTTATATGGAATAGGTAGAATTGTGATTTTGAAGTTCATATTTGTGTTTTGATGAGTTATATTATGTTTTGTTATATGGAATAGGTAGAATTGAGATTTTGAAGTTCATATTTGTGTTTTGATGAGTTATTGATGTTTTGGTATATGGAATAGGTAGAATTGTGATTTTGAAGTTCATATTTGTGTTTTGATGAGTTATATTATGTTTTGTTATATGGAATAGGTAGAATTGTGATTTTGAAGTTCATATTTGTGTTTTGATGAGTTATTGATGTTTTGGTAAATGGAATAGATAGAAATTGTGTTTTGAAGTTCATATTTGTGTTTTGATGAGTTATTGATGTTTTGGTATATGGAATAGGTAGAATTGTGATTTTGAAGTTCATATTTGTGTTTTGATGAGTTATTCATTGATGTTTTGGTATATGGAATAGGTAGAATTGAGATTTTGAAGTTCATATTTGTGTTTTGATGAGTTATTGATGTTTTGGTATATGGAATAGGTAGAATTGTGATTTTGAAGTTCATATTTGTGTTTTGATGAGTTATTGATGTTTTGGTGAATGGAATAGATAGAAATTGTGTTTTGAAGTTCATATTTGTGTTTTGATGAGTTATTGATGTTTTGGTATATGGAATAGGTAGAATTGTGATTTTGAAGTTCATATTTGTGTTTTGATGAGTTATTCATTGATGTTTTGGTATATGGAATAGGTAGAATTGAGATTTTGAAGTTCATATTTGTGTTTTGATTAGTTATATTATGTTTTGTTATATGGAATAGGTAGAATTGTGTTTTGAAGTTCATATTTGTGTTTTGATGAGTTATTGATGTTTTGGTATATGGAATAGGTAGAATTGTGATTTTGAAGTTCATATTTGTGTTTTGATGAGTTATTGATGTTTTGGTGAATGGAATAGATAGAAATTGTGTTTTGAAGTTCATATTTGTGTTTTGATGAGTTATTGATGTTTTGGTATATGGAATAGGTAGAATTGTGATTTTGAAGTTCATATTTGTGTTTCGATGAGTTATTCATTGATGTTTTGGTATATGGAATAGGTAGAATTGAGATTTTGAAGTTCATATTTGTGTTTTGATTAGTTATATTATGTTTTGTTATATAGAATAGGTAGAATTGTGTTTTGAAGTTCATATTTGTGTTTTGATGAGTTATTGATGTTTTGGTATATGGAATAGGTAGAATTGTGATTTTGAAGTTCATATTTGTGTTTCGATGAGTTATTCATTGATGTTTTGGTATATGGAATAGGTAGAATTGAGATTTTGAAGTTCATATTTGTGTTTTGATTAGTTATATTATGTTTTGTTATATAGAATAGGTAGAATTGAGATTTTGAAGTTCATATTTGTGTTTTGATTAGTTATATTATGTTTTGGTATATGGAATAGGTAGAATTGTGATTTTGAAGTTCATATTTGTGTTTCGATGAGTTATTCATTGATGTTTTGGTATATGGAATAGGTAGAATTGAGATTTTGAAGTTCATATTTGTGTTTTGATTAGTTATATTATGTTTTGTTATATAGAATAGGTAGAATTGTGTTTTGAAGTTCATATTTGTGTTTTGATGAGTTATTGATGTTTTGGTATATGGAATAGGTAGAATTGTGATTTTGAAGTTCATATTTGTGTTTCGATGAGTTATTCATTGATGTTTTGGTATATGGAATAGGTAGAATTGAGATTTTGAAGTTCATATTTGTGTTTTGATTAGTTATATTATGTTTTGTTATATAGAATAGGTAGAATTGAGATTTTGAAGTTCATATTTGTGTTTTGATTAGTTATATTATGTTTTGGTATATGGAATAGGTAGAATTGTGATTTTGAAGTTCATATTTGTGTTTTGATGAGTTATAATATGTTTTGTTATATGGAATAGGGAGAATTGAGATTTTGCAGTTCATATTTGTGTTTTGATGAGTTATTCATTTATGTTTTGGTATATGGGAATAGGTAGAATTGTGATTTTGAAGTTCATATTTGTTTTTTGATGAGTTATTCATTGATGTTCTGGTATACGGAATAGGTAGAATTGAGATTTTGAAGTTCATATTTGTGTTTTGATGAGTTATTGATGTTTTGGTATATGGGATACGTAGAATTGTGATTTTGAAGTTCATATTTGTGTTTCGATGAGTTATTGATGTTTTGGTAAATGGAATAGATAGAAATTGTGTTTTGAAGTTCATATTTGTCTTTTGATGAGTTATTGATGTTTTGGTGTATGGAATAGGTAGAATTGTGATTTTGAAGTTCATATTTGTGTTTTGATGAGTTATTCATTGATGTTTTGGTATATGGAATAGGTAGAATTGAGATTTTGAAGTTCATATTTGTGTTTTGATTAGTTATATTATGTTTTGGTATATGGAATAGGTTATTGTGATTTTGAAGTTCATATTTGTGTTTTGATGAGTTATTCATTGACGTTTTGGTATATGGAATAGGTAGAATTAAGATTTTGAAGTTCATATTTGTGTTTTGATGAGTTATTGATGTTTTGGTATATGGAATAGGTAGAATTGTGATTTTGAAGTTCATATTTGTGTTTTAATGAGTTATATTATGTTTTGTTATATGGAATAGGTAGAATTGAGATTTTGAAGTTCATATTTGTGTTTTGTTGAGTTATTGATGTTTTGGTATATGGAATAGGTAGAATTGTGATTTTGAAGTTCATATTTGTGTTTTGATGAGTTATATTATGTTTTGTTATATGGAATAGGTAGAATTGTGATTTTGAAGTTCATATTTGTGTTTTGATGAGTTATTGATGTTTTGGTAAATGGAATAGATAGAAATTGTGTTTTGAAGTTCATATTTGTGTTTTGATGAGTTATTGATGTTTGGTATATGGAATAGGTAGAATTGTGAATTTGAAGTTCATATTTGTGTTTTGATGAGTTATTCATTGATGTTTTGGTATATGGAATAGGTAGAATTGTGATTTTGAAGTTCATATTTGTGTTTTGATGAGTTATTCATTGATGTTTTGGTATATGGAATAGGTAGAATTGAGATTTTGAAGTTCATATTTGTGTTTTGATGAGTTATTGAAGTTTTGGTATATGGAATAGGTAGAATTGTGATTTTGAAGTTCATATTTGTGTTTTGATGAGTTATATTATGTTTTGTTATATGGAATAGGTAGAATTGAGATTTTGAAGTTCATATTTGTGTTTTGATGAGTTATTGATGTTTTGGTAAATGGAATAGATAGAAATTGTGTTTTGAAGTTCATATTTGTGTTTTGATGAGTTATTGATGTTTTGGTATATGGAATAGGTAGAATTGTGATTTTGAAGTTCATATTTGTGTTTTGATGAGTTATTCATTGATGTTTTGGTATATGGAATAGGTAGAATTAAGATTTTGAAGTTCATATTTGTGTTTTGATGAGTTATTCATTGATGTTTTGGTATATGGAATAGGTAGAATTAAGATTTTGAAGTTCATATTTGTGTTTTGATGAGTTATTGATGTTTTGGTAAATGGAATAGATAGAAATTGTGTTTTGAAGTTCATATTTGTGTTTTGATGAGTTATTGATGTTTGGTATATGGAATAGGTAGAATTGTGAATTTGAAGTTCATATTTGTGTTTTGATGAGTTATTCATTGATGTTTTGGTATATGGAATAGGTAGAATTGTGATTTTGAAGTTCATATTTGTGTTTTGATGAGTTATTCATTGATGTTTTGGTATATGGAATAGGTAGAATTGAGATTTTGAAGTTCATATTTGTGTTTTGATGAGTTATTGAAGTTTTGGTATATGGAATAGGTAGAATTGTGATTTTGAAGTTCATATTTGTGTTTTGATGAGTTATATTATGTTTTGTTATATGGAATAGGTAGAATTGAGATTTTGAAGTTCATATTTGTGTTTTGATGAGTTATTGATGTTTTGGTAAATGGAATAGATAGAAATTGTGTTTTGAAGTTCATATTTGTGTTTTGATGAGTTATTGATGTTTTGGTATATGGAATAGGTAGAATTGTGATTTTGAAGTTCATATTTGTGTTTTGATGAGTTATTCATTGATGTTTTGGTATATGGAATAGGTAGAATTAAGATTTTGAAGTTCATATTTGTGTTTTGATGAGTTATTGATGTTTTGGTAAATGGAATAGATAGAAATTGTGTTTTGAAGTTCATATTTGTGTTTTGATGAGTTATTGATGTTTTGGTATATGGAATAGGTAGAATTGTGATTTTGAAGTTCATATTTGTGTTTTGATGAGTTATTGATGTTTTGGTAAATGGAATAGATAGAAATTGTGTTTTGAAGTTCATATTTGTGTTTTGATGAGTTATTGATGTTTTGGTAAATGGAATAGATAGAAATTGTGTTTTGAAGTTCATATTTGTGTTTTGATGAGTTATTGATGTTTTGGTATATGGAATAGGTAGAATTGTGATTTTGAAGTTCATATTTGTGTTTTGATGAGTTATTCATTGACGTTTTGGTATATGGAATAGGTAGAATTAAGATTTTGAAGTTCATATTTGTGTTTTGATGAGTTATTGATGTTTTGGTATATGGAATAGGTAGAATTGTGATTTTGAAGTTCATATTTCTGTTTTAATGAGTTATATTATGTTTTGTTATATGGAATAGGTAGAATTGAGATTTTGAAGTTCATATTTGTGTTTTGTTGAGTTATTGATGTTTTGGTATATGGAATAGGTAGAATTGTGATTTTGAAGTTCATATTTGTGTTTTGATGAGTTATATTATATTTTGTTATATGGAATAGGTATAATTGTGATTTTGAAGTTCATATTTGTGTTTTGATGAGTTATTGATGTTTTGGTAAATGGAATAGATAGAAATTGTGTTTTGAAGTTCATATTTGTGTTTTGATGAGTTATTGATGTTTTGGTGAATGGAATAGATAGAAATTGTGTTTTGAAGTTCATATTTGTGTTTTGATGAGTTATTGATGTTTTGGTATATGGAATAGGTAGAATTGTGATTTTGAAGTTCATATTTGTGTTTCGATGAGTTATTCATTGATGTTTTGGTATATGGAATAGGTAGAATTGAGATTTTGAAGTTCATATTTGTGTTTTGATTAGTTATATTATGTTTTGTTATATAGAATAGGTAGAATTGTGTTTTGAAGTTCATATTTGTGTTTTGATGCGTTATTGATGTTTTGGTATATGGAATAGGTAGAATTGTGATTTTGAAGTTCATATTTGTGTTTTGATGAGTTATTGATGTTTTGGTAAATGGAATAGATAGAAATTGTGTTTTGAAGTTCATATTTGTGTTTTGATGAGTTATTGATGTTTTGGTATATGGAATAGGTAGAATTGTGATTTTGAAGTTCATATTTGTGTTTCGATGAGTTATTCATTGATGTTTTGCTATATGGAATAGGTAGAATTGAGATTTTGAAGTTCATATTTGTGTTTTGATTAGTTATATTATGTTTTGTTATATAGAATAGGTAGAATTGAGATTTTGAAGTTCATATTTGTGTTTTGATTAGTTATATTATGTTTTGGTATATGGAATAGGTAGAAATGTGATTTTGAAGTTCATATTTGTGTTTTGATGAGTTATATTATGTTTTGTTTTATGGAATAGGGAGAATTGAGATTTTGCAGTTCATATTTGTGTTTTGATGAGTTATTCATTTATGTTTTGGTATATGGGAATAGGTAGAATTGTGATTTTGAAGTTCATATTTGTTTTTTGATGAGTTATTCATTGATGTTCTGGTATACGGAATAGGTAGAATTGAGATTTTGAAGTTCATATTTGTGTTTTGATGAGTTATTGATGTTTTGGTATATGGGATAGGTAGAATTGTGATTTTGAAGTTCATATTTGTGTTTCGATGAGTTATTGATGTTTTGGTAAATGGAATAGATAGAAATTGTGTTTTGAAGTTCATATTTGTCTTTTGATGAGTTATTGATGTTTTGGTGTATGGAATAGGTAGAATTGTGATTTTGAAGTTCATATTTGTGTTTTGATGAGTTATTCATTGATGTTTTGGTATATGGAATAGGTAGAATTGAGATTTTGAAGTTCATATTTGTGTTTTGATTAGTTATATTATGTTTTGGTATATGGAATAGGTAGAATTGTGAATTTGAAGTTCATATTTGTGTTTTGATGAGTTATTCATTGATGTTTTGGTATATGGAATAGGTAGAATTGAGATTTTGAAGTTCATATTTGTGTTTTGATTAGTTATATTATGTTTTGGTATATGGAATAGGTTATTGTGATTTTGAAGTTCATATTTGTGTTTTGATGAGTTATTCATTGACGTTTTGGTATATGGAATAGGTAGAATTAAGATTTTGAAGTTCATATTTGTGTTTTGATGAGTTATTGATGTTTTGGTATATGGAATAGGTAGAATTGTGATTTTGAAGTTCATATTTGTGTTTTGATTAGTTATATTATGTTTTGTTATATAGAATAGGTAGAATTGAGATTTTGAAGTTCATATTTGTGTTTTGATTAGTTATATTATGTTTTGGTATATGGAATAGGTAGAAATGTGATTTTGAAGTTCATATTTGTGTTTTGATGAGTTATATTATGTTTTGTTATATGGAATAGGTAGAATTGTGATTTTGAAGTTCATATTTGTGTTTTGATGAGTTATATTATGTTTTGTTATATGGAATAGGTAGAATTGAGATTTTGAAGTTCATATTTGTGTTTTGTTGAGTTATTGATGTTTTGGTATATGGAATAGGTAGAATTGTGATTTTGAAGTTCATATTTGTGTTTTGATGAGTTATATTATGTTTTGTTATATGGAATAGGTAGAATTGTGATTTTGAAGTTCATATTTGTGTTTTGATGAGTTATTGATGTTTTGGTAAATGGAATAGATAGAAATTGTGTTTTGAAGTTCATATTTGTGTTTTGATGAGTTATTGATGTTTGGTATATGGAATAGGTAGAATTGTGAATTTGAAGTTCATATTTGTGTTTTGATGAGTTATTCATTGATGTTTTGGTATATGGAATAGGTAGAATTGTGATTTTGAAGTTCATATTTGTGTTTTGATGAGTTATTCATTGATGTTTTGGTATATGGAATAGGTAGAATTGAGATTTTGAAGTTCATATTTGTGTTTTGATGAGTTATTGAAGTTTTGGTATATGGAATAGGTAGAATTGTGATTTTGAAGTTCATATTTGTGTTTTGATGAGTTATATTATGTTTTGTTATATGGAATAGGTAGAATTGAGATTTTGAAGTTCATATTTGTGTTTTGATGAGTTATTGATGTTTTGGTAAATGGAATAGATAGAAATTGTGTTTTGAAGTTCATATTTGTGTTTTGATGAGTTATTGATGTTTTGGTATATGGAATAGGTAGAATTGTGATTTTGAAGTTCATATTTGTGTTTTGATGAGTTATTCATTGATGTTTTGGTATATGGAATAGGTAGAATTAAGATTTTGAAGTTCATATTTGTGTTTTGATGAGTTATTCATTGATGTTTTGGTATATGGAATAGGTAGAATTAAGATTTTGAAGTTCATATTTGTGTTTTGATGAGTTATTGATGTTTTGGTAAATGGAATAGATAGAAATTGTGTTTTGAAGTTCATATTTGTGTTTTGATGAGTTATTGATGTTTGGTATATGGAATAGGTAGAATTGTGAATTTGAAGTTCATATTTGTGTTTTGATGAGTTATTCAATGATGTTTTGGTATATGGAATAGGTAGAATTGTGATTTTGAAGTTCATATTTGTGTTTTGATGAGTTATTCATTGATGTTTTGGTATATGGAATAGGTAGAATTGAGATTTTGAAGTTCATATTTGTGTTTTGATGAGTTATTGAAGTTTTGGTATATGGAATAGGTAGAATTGTGATTTTGAAGTTCATATTTGTGTTTTGATGAGTTATATTATGTTTTGTTATATGGAATAGGTAGAATTGAGATTTTGAAGTTCATATTTGTGTTTTGATGAGTTATTGATGTTTTGGTAAATGGAATAGATAGAAATTGTGTTTTGAAGTTCATATTTGTGTTTTGATGAGTTATTGATGTTTTGGTAAATGGAATAGATAGAAATTGTGTTTTGAAGTTCATTTTTGTGTTTTGATGAGTTATTGATGTTTGGTATATGGAATAGGTAGAATTGTGAATTTGAAGTTCATATTTGTGTTTTGATGAGTTATTCATTGATGTTTTGGTATATGGAATAGGTAGAATTGTGATTTTGAAGTTCATATTTGTGTTTTGATGAGTTATTCATTGATGTTTTGGTATATGGAATAGGTAGAATTGAGATTTTGAAGTTCATATTTGTGTTTTGATGAGTTATTGAAGTTTTGGTATATGGAATAGGTAGAATTGTGATTTTGAAGTTCATATTTGTGTTTTGATGAGTTATATTATGTTTTGTTATATGGAATAGGTAGAATTGAGATTTTGAAGTTCATATTTGTGTTTTGATGAGTTATTGATGTTTTGGTAAATGGAATAGATAGAAATTGTGTTTTGAAGTTCATATTTGTGTTTTGATGAGTTATTGATGTTTTGGTATATGGAATAGGTAGAATTGTGATTTTGAAGTTCATATTTGTGTTTTGATGAGTTATTCATTGATGTTTTGGTATATGGAATAGGTAGAATTAAGATTTTGAAGTTCATATTTGTGTTTTGATGAGTTATTGATGTTTTGGTAAATGGAATAGATAGAAATTGTGTTTTGAAGTTCATATTTGTGTTTTGATGAGTTATTGATGTTTTGGTATATGGAATAGGTAGAATTGTGATTTTGAAGTTCATATTTGTGTTTTGATGAGTTATTGATGTTTTGGTAAATGGAATAGATAGAAATTGTGTTTTGAAGTTCATATTTGTGTTTTGATGAGTTATTGATGTTTTGGTATATGGAATAGGTAGAATTGTGATTTTGAAGTTCATATTTGTGTTTTGATGAGTTATTCATTGACGTTTTGGTATATGGAATAGGTAGAATTAAGATTTTGAAGTTCATATTTGTGTTTTGATGAGTTATTGATGTTTTGGTATATGGAATAGGTAGAATTGTGATTTTGAAGTTCATATTTCTGTTTTAATGAGTTATATTATGTTTTGTTATATGGAATAGGTAGAATTGAGATTTTGAAGTTCATATTTGTGTTTTGTTGAGTTATTGATGTTTTGGTATATGGAATAGGTAGAATTGTGATTTTGAAGTTCATATTTGTGTTTTGATGAGTTATATTATATTTTGTTATATGGAATAGGTATAATTGTGATTTTGAAGTTCATATTTGTGTTTTGATGAGTTATTGATGTTTTGGTAAATGGAATAGATAGAAATTGTGTTTTGAAGTTCATATTTGTGTTTTGATGAGTTATTGATGTTTTGGTGAATGGAATAGATAGAAATTGTGTTTTGAAGTTCATATTTGTGTTTTGATGAGTTATTGATGTTTTGGTATATGGAATAGGTAGAATTGTGATTTTGAAGTTCATATTTGTGTTTCGATGAGTTATTCATTGATGTTTTGGTATATGGAATAGGTAGAATTGAGATTTTGAAGTTCATATTTGTGTTTTGATTAGTTATATTATGTTTTGTTATATAGAATAGGTAGAATTGTGTTTTGAAGTTCATATTTGTGTTTTGATGCGTTATTGATGTTTTGGTATATGGAATAGGTAGAATTGTGATTTTGAAGTTCATATTTGTGTTTTGATGAGTTATTGATGTTTTGGTAAATGGAATAGATAGAAATTGTGTTTTGAAGTTCATATTTGTGTTTTGATGAGTTATTGATGTTTTGGTATATGGAATAGGTAGAATTGTGATTTTGAAGTTCATATTTGTGTTTCGATGAGTTATTCATTGATGTTTTGCTATATGGAATAGGTAGAATTGAGATTTTGAAGTTCATATTTGTGTTTTGATTAGTTATATTATGTTTTGTTATATAGAATAGGTAGAATTGAGATTTTGAAGTTCATATTTGTGTTTTGATTAGTTATATTATGTTTTGGTATATGGAATAGGTAGAAATGTGATTTTGAAGTTCATATTTGTGTTTTGATGAGTTATATTATGTTTTGTTTTATGGAATAGGGAGAATTGAGATTTTGCAGTTCATATTTGTGTTTTGATGAGTTATTCATTTATGTTTTGGTATATGGGAATAGGTAGAATTGTGATTTTGAAGTTCATATTTGTTTTTTGATGAGTTATTCATTGATGTTCTGGTATACGGAATAGGTAGAATTGAGATTTTGAAGTTCATATTTGTGTTTTGATGAGTTATTGATGTTTTGGTATATGGGATAGGTAGAATTGTGATTTTGAAGTTCATATTTGTGTTTCGATGAGTTATTGATGTTTTGGTAAATGGAATAGATAGAAATTGTGTTTTGAAGTTCATATTTGTCTTTTGATGAGTTATTGATGTTTTGGTGTATGGAATAGGTAGAATTGTGATTTTGAAGTTCATATTTGTGTTTTGATGAGTTATTCATTGATGTTTTGGTATATGGAATAGGTAGAATTGAGATTTTGAAGTTCATATTTGTGTTTTGATTAGTTATATTATGTTTTGGTATATGGAATAGGTAGAATTGTGAATTTGAAGTTCATATTTGTGTTTTGATGAGTTATTCATTGATGTTTTGGTATATGGAATAGGTAGAATTGTGATTTTGAAGTTCATATTTGTGTTTTGATGAGTTATTCATTGATGTTTTGGTATATGGAATAGGTAGAATTGAGATTTTGAAGTTCATATTTGTGTTTTGATGAGTTATTGAAGTTTTGGTATATGGAATAGGTAGAATTGTGATTTTGAAGTTCATATTTGTGTTTTGATGAGTTATATTATGTTTTGTTATATGGAATAGGTAGAATTGAGATTTTGAAGTTCATATTTGTGTTTTGATGAGTTATTGATGTTTTGGTAAATGGAATAGATAGAAATTGTGTTTTGAAGTTCATATTTGTGTTTTGATGAGTTATTGATGTTTTGGTATATGGAATAGGTAGAATTGTGATTTTGAAGTTCATATTTGTGTTTTGATGAGTTATTCGTTGATGTTTTGGTATATGGAATAGGTAGAATTAAGATTTTGAAGTTCATATTTGTGTTTTGATGAGTTATTGATGTTTTGGTATATGGAATAGGTAGAATTGTGATTTTGAAGTTCATATTTGTGTTTTGATGAGTTATTGATGTTTTGGTAAATGGAATAGATAGAAATTGTGTTTTGAAGTTCATATTTGTGTTTTGATGAGTTATTGATGTTTTGGTATATGGAATAGGTAGAATTGTGATTTTGAAGTTCATATTTGTGTTTTGATGAGTTATTGATGTTTTGGTAAATGGAATAGATAGAAATTGTGTTTTGAAGTTCATATTTGTGTTTTGATGAGTTATTGATGTTTTGGTAAATGGAATAGATAGAAATTGTGTTTTGAAGTTCATATTTGTGTTTTGATGAGTTATTGATGTTTTGGTATATGGAATAGGTAGAATTGTGATTTTGAAGTTCATATTTGTGTTTTGATGAGTTATTCATTGACGTTTTGGTATATGGAATAGGTAGAATTAAGATTTTGAAGTTCATATTTGTGTTTTGATGAGTTATTGATGTTTTGGTATATGGAATAGGTAGAATTGTGATTTTGAAGTTCATATTTGTGTTTTAATGAGTTATATTATGTTTTGTTATATGGAATAGGTAGAATTGAGATTTTGAAGTTCATATTTGTGTTTTGTTGAGTTATTGATGTTTTGGTATATGGAATAGGTAGAATTTTGATTTTGAAGTTCATATTTGTGTTTTGATGAGTTATATTATGTTTTGTTATATGGAATAGGTATAATTGTGATTTTGAAGTTCATATTTGTGTTTTGATGAGTTATTGATGTTTTGGTAAATGGAATAGATAGAAATTGTGTTTTGAAGTTCATATTTGTGTTTTGATGAGTTATTGATGTTTTGGTGAATGGAATAGATAGAAATTGTGTTTTGAAGTTCATATTTGTGTTTTGATGAGTTATTGATGTTTTGGTATATGGAATAGGTAGAATTGTGATTTTGAAGTTCATATTTGTGTTTCGATGAGTTATTCATTGATGTTTTGGTATATGGAATAGGTAGAATTGAGATTTTGAAGTTCATATTTGTGTTTTGATTAGTTATATTATGTTTTGTTATATAGAATAGGTAGAATTGTGTTTTGAAGTTCATATTTGTGTTTTGATGCGTTATTGATGTTTTGGTATATGGAATAGGTAGAATTGTGATTTTGAAGTTCATATTTGTGTTTTGATGAGTTATTGATGTTTTGGTAAATGGAATAGATAGAAATTGTGTTTTGAAGTTCATATTTGTGTTTTGATGAGTTATTGATGTTTTGGTATATGGAATAGGTAGAATTGTGATTTTGAAGTTCATATTTGTGTTTCGATGAGTTATTCATTGATGTTTTGCTATATGGAATAGGTAGAATTGAGATTTTGAAGTTCATATTTGTGTTTTGATTAGTTATATTATGTTTTGTTATATAGAATAGGTAGAATTGAGATTTTGAAGTTCATATTTGTGTTTTGATTAGTTATATTATGTTTTGGTATATGGAATAGGTAGAAATGTGATTTTGAAGTTCATATTTGTGTTTTGATGAGTTATATTATGTTTTGTTTTATGGAATAGGGAGAATTGAGATTTTACAGTTCATATTTGTGTTTTGATGAGTTATTCATTTATGTTTTGGTATATGGGAATAGGTAGAATTGTGATTTTGAAGTTCATATTTGTTTTTTGATGAGTTATTCATTGATGTTCTGGTATACGGAATAGGTAGAATTGAGATTTTGAAGTTCATATTTGTGTTTTGATGAGTTATTGATGTTTTGGTATATGGGATAGGTAGAATTGTGATTTTGAAGTTCATATTTGTGTTTCGATGAGTTATTGATGTTTTGGTAAATGGAATAGATAGAAATTGTGTTTTGAAGTTCATATTTGTCTTTTGATGAGTTATTGATGTTTTGGTGTATGGAATAGGTAGAATTGTGATTTTGAAGTTCATATTTGTGTTTTGATGAGTTATTCATTGATGTTTTGGTATATGGAATAGGTAGAATTGAGATTTTGAAGTTCATATTTGTGTTTTGATTAGTTATATTATGTTTTGGTATATGGAATAGGTAGAATTGTGAATTTGAAGTTCATATTTGTGTTTTGATGAGTTATTCATTGATGTTTTGGTATATGGAATAGGTAGAATTGTGATTTTGAAGTTCATATTTGTGTTTTGATGAGTTATTCATTGATGTTTTGGTATATGGAATAGGTAGAATTGAGATTTTGAAGTTCATATTTGTGTTTTGATGAGTTATTGAAGTTTTGGTATATGGAATAGGTAGAATTGTGATTTTGAAGTTCATATTTGTGTTTTGATGAGTTATATTATGTTTTGTTATATGGAATAGGTAGAATTGAGATTTTGAAGTTCATATTTGTGTTTTGATGAGTTATTGATGTTTTGGTAAATGGAATAGATAGAAATTGTGTTTTGAAGTTCATATTTGTGTTTTGATGAGTTATTGATGTTTTGGTATATGGAATAGGTAGAATTGTGATTTTGAAGTTCATATTTGTGTTTTGATGAGTTATTCATTGATGTTTTGGTATATGGAATAGGTAGAATTAAGATTTTGAAGTTCATATTTGTGTTTTGATGAGTTATTGATGTTTTGGTATATGGAATAGGTAGAATTGTGATTTTGAAGTTCATATTTGTGTTTTGATGAGTTATTGATGTTTTGGTAAATGGAATAGATAGAAATTGTGTTTTGAAGTTCATATTTGTGTTTTGATGAGTTATTGATGTTTTGGTATATGGAATAGGTAGAATTGTGATTTTGAAGTTCATATTTGTGTTTTGATGAGTTATTGATGTTTTGGTAAATGGAATAGATAGAAATTGTGTTTTGAAGTTCATATTTGTGTTTTGATGAGTTATTGATGTTTTGGTAAATGGAATAGATAGAAATTGTGTTTTGAAGTTCATATTTGTGTTTTGATGAGTTATTGATGTTTTGGTATATGGAATAGGTAGAATTGTGATTTTGAAGTTCATATTTGTGTTTTGATGAGTTATTCATTGACGTTTTGGTATATGGAATAGGTAGAATTAAGATTTTGAAGTTCATATTTGTGTTTTGATGAGTTATTGATGTTTTGGTATATGGAATAGGTAGAATTGTGATTTTGAAGTTCATATTTGTGTTTTAATGAGTTATATTATGTTTTGTTATATGGAATAGGTAGAATTGAGATTTTGAAGTTCATATTTGTGTTTTGTTGAGTTATTGATGTTTTGGTATATGGAATAGGTAGAATTGTGATTTTGAAGTTCATATTTGTGTTTTGATGAGTTATATTATGTTTTGTTATATGGAATAGGTATAATTGTGATTTTGAAGTTCATATTTGTGTTTTGATGAGTTATTGATGTTTTGGTAAATGGAATAGATAGAAATTGTGTTTTGAAGTTCATATTTGTGTTTAGATGAGTTATTGATGTTTTGGTGAATGGAATAGATAGAAATTGTGTTTTGAAGTTCATATTTGTGTTTTGATGAGTTATTGATGTTTTGGTATATGGAATAGGTAGAATTGTGATTTTGAAGTTCATATTTGTGTTTCGATGAGTTATTCATTGATGTTTTGCTATATGGAATAGGTAGAATTGAGATTTTGAAGTTCATATTTGTGTTTTGATTAGTTATATTATGTTTTGTTATATAGAATAGGTAGAATTGAGATTTTGAAGTTCATATTTGTGTTTTGATTAGTTATATTATGTTTTGGTATATGGAATAGGTAGAATTGTGATTTTGAAGTTCATATTTGTGTTTTGATGAGTTATATTATGTTTTGTTATATGGAATAGGGAGAATTGAGATTTTGCAGTTCATATTTGTGTTTTGATGAGTTATTCATTTATGTTTTGGTATATGGGAATAGGCAGAATTGTGATTTTGAAGTTCATATTTGTTTTTTGATGAGTTATTCATTGATGTTCTGGTATACGGAATAGGTAGAATTGAGATTTTGAAGTTCATATTTGTGTTTTGATGAGTTATTGATGTTTTGGTATATGGGATAGGTAGAATTGTGATTTTGAAGTTCATATTTGTGTTTCGATGAGTTATTGATGTTTTGGTAAATGGAATAGATAGAAATTGTGTTTTGAAGTTCATATTTGTCTTTTGATGAGTTATTGATGTTTTGGTGTATGGAATAGGTAGAATTGTGATTTTGAAGTTCATATTTGTGTTTTGATGAGTTATTCATTGATGTTTTGGTATATGGAATAGGTAGAATTGAGATTTTGAAGTTCATATTTGTGTTTTGATTAGTTATATTATGTTTTGGTATATGGAATAGGTTATTGTGATTTTGAAGTTCATATTTGTGTTTTGATGAGTTATTCATTGACGTTTTGGTATATGGAATAGGTAGAATTAAGATTTTGAAGTTCATATTTGTGTTTTGATGAGTTATTGATGTTTTGGTATATGGAATAGGTAGAATTGTGATTTTGAAGTTCATATTTGTGTTTTAATGAGTTATATTATGTTTTGTTATATGGAATAGGTAGAATTGAGATTTTGAAGTTCATATTTGTGTTTTGTTGAGTTATTGATGTTTTGGTATATGGAATAGGTAGAATTGTGATTTTGAAGTTCATATTTGTGTTTTGATGAGTTATATTATGTTTTGTTATATGGAATAGGTAGAATTGTGATTTTGAAGTTCATATTTGTGTTTTGATGAGTTATTGATGTTTTGGTAAATGGAATAGATAGAAATTGTGTTTTGAAGTTCATATTTGTGTTTTGATGAGTTATTGATGTTTGGTATATGGAATAGGTAGAATTGTGAATTTGAAGTTCATATTTGTGTTTTGATGAGTTATTCATTGATGTTTTGGTATATGGAATAGGTAGAATTGTGATTTTGAAGTTCATATTTGTGTTTTGATGAGTTATTCATTGATGTTTTGGTATATGGAATAGGTAGAATTGAGATTTTGAAGTTCATATTTGTGTTTTGATGAGTTATTGAAGTTTTGGTATATGGAATAGGTAGAATTGTGATTTTGAAGTTCATATTTGTGTTTTGATGAGTTATATTATGTTTTGTTATATGGAATAGGTAGAATTGAGATTTTGAAGTTCATATTTGTGTTTTGATGAGTTATTGATGTTTTGGTAAATGGAATAGATAGAAATTGTGTTTTGAAGTTCATATTTGTGTTTTGATGAGTTATTGATGTTTTGGTATATGGAATAGGTAGAATTGTGATTTTGAAGTTCATATTTGTGTTTTGATGAGTTATTCATTGATGTTTTGGTATATGGAATAGGTAGAATTAAGATTTTGAAGTTCATATTTGTGTTTTGATGAGTTATTCATTGATGTTTTGGTATATGGAATAGGTAGAATTAAGATTTTGAAGTTCATATTTGTGTTTTGATGAGTTATTGATGTTTTGGTAAATGGAATAGATAGAAATTGTGTTTTGAAGTTCATATTTGTGTTTTGATGAGTTATTGATGTTTGGTATATGGAATAGGTAGAATTGTGAATTTGAAGTTCATATTTGTGTTTTGATGAGTTATTCATTGATGTTTTGGTATATGGAATAGGTAGAATTGTGATTTTGAAGTTCATATTTGTGTTTTGATGAGTTATTCATTGATGTTTTGGTATATGGAATAGGTAGAATTGAGATTTTGAAGTTCATATTTGTGTTTTGATGAGTTATTGAAGTTTTGGTATATGGAATAGGTAGAATTGTGATTTTGAAGTTCATATTTGTGTTTTGATGAGTTATATTATGTTTTGTTATATGGAATAGGTAGAATTGAGATTTTGAAGTTCATATTTGTGTTTTGATGAGTTATTGATGTTTTGGTAAATGGAATAGATAGAAATTGTGTTTTGAAGTTCATATTTGTGTTTTGATGAGTTATTGATGTTTTGGTATATGGAATAGGTAGAATTGTGATTTTGAAGTTCATATTTGTGTTTTGATGAGTTATTCATTGATGTTTTGGTATATGGAATAGGTAGAATTAAGATTTTGAAGTTCATATTTGTGTTTTGATGAGTTATTGATGTTTTGGTAAATGGAATAGATAGAAATTGTGTTTTGAAGTTCATATTTGTGTTTTGATGAGTTATTGATGTTTTGGTATATGGAATAGGTAGAATTGTGATTTTGAAGTTCATATTTGTGTTTTGATGAGTTATTGATGTTTTGGTAAATGGAATAGATAGAAATTGTGTTTTGAAGTTCATATTTGTGTTTTGATGAGTTATTGATGTTTTGGTAAATGGAATAGATAGAAATTGTGTTTTGAAGTTCATATTTGTGTTTTGATGAGTTATTGATGTTTTGGTATATGGAATAGGTAGAATTGTGATTTTGAAGTTCATATTTGTGTTTTGATGAGTTATTCATTGACGTTTTGGTATATGGAATAGGTAGAATTAAGATTTTGAAGTTCATATTTGTGTTTTGATGAGTTATTGATGTTTTGGTATATGGAATAGGTAGAATTGTGATTTTGAAGTTCATATTTCTGTTTTAATGAGTTATATTATGTTTTGTTATATGGAATAGGTAGAATTGAGATTTTGAAGTTCATATTTGTGTTTTGTTGAGTTATTGATGTTTTGGTATATGGAATAGGTAGAATTGTGATTTTGAAGTTCATATTTGTGTTTTGATGAGTTATATTATATTTTGTTATATGGAATAGGTATAATTGTGATTTTGAAGTTCATATTTGTGTTTTGATGAGTTATTGATGTTTTGGTAAATGGAATAGATAGAAATTGTGTTTTGAAGTTCATATTTGTGTTTTGATGAGTTATTGATGTTTTGGTGAATGGAATAGATAGAAATTGTGTTTTGAAGTTCATATTTGTGTTTTGATGAGTTATTGATGTTTTGGTATATGGAATAGGTAGAATTGTGATTTTGAAGTTCATATTTGTGTTTCGATGAGTTATTCATTGATGTTTTGGTATATGGAATAGGTAGAATTGAGATTTTGAAGTTCATATTTGTGTTTTGATTAGTTATATTATGTTTTGTTATATAGAATAGGTAGAATTGTGTTTTGAAGTTCATATTTGTGTTTTGATGCGTTATTGATGTTTTGGTATATGGAATAGGTAGAATTGTGATTTTGAAGTTCATATTTGTGTTTTGATGAGTTATTGATGTTTTGGTAAATGGAATAGATAGAAATTGTGTTTTGAAGTTCATATTTGTGTTTTGATGAGTTATTGATGTTTTGGTATATGGAATAGGTAGAATTGTGATTTTGAAGTTCATATTTGTGTTTCGATGAGTTATTCATTGATGTTTTGCTATATGGAATAGGTAGAATTGAGATTTTGAAGTTCATATTTGTGTTTTGATTAGTTATATTATGTTTTGTTAAATAGAATAGGTAGAATTGAGATTTTGAAGTTCATATTTGTGTTTTGATTAGTTATATTATGTTTTGGTATATGGAATAGGTAGAAATGTGATTTTGAAGTTCATATTTGTGTTTTGATGAGTTATATTATGTTTTGTTTTATGGAATAGGGAGAATTGAGATTTTGCAGTTCATATTTGTGTTTTGATGAGTTATTCATTTATGTTTTGGTATATGGGAATAGGTAGAATTGTGATTTTGAAGTTCATATTTGTTTTTTGATGAGTTATTCATTGATGTTCTGGTATACGGAATAGGTAGAATTGAGATTTTGAAGTTCATATTTGTGTTTTGATGAGTTATTGATGTTTTGGTATATGGGATAGGTAGAATTGTGATTTTGAAGTTCATATTTGTGTTTCGATGAGTTATTGATGTTTTGGTAAATGGAATAGATAGAAATTGTGTTTTGAAGTTCATATTTGTCTTTTGATGAGTTATTGATGTTTTGGTGTATGGAATAGGTAGAATTGTGATTTTGAAGTTCATATTTGTGTTTTGATGAGTTATTCATTGATGTTTTGGTATATGGAATAGGTAGAATTGAGATTTTGAAGTTCATATTTGTGTTTTGATTAGTTATATTATGTTTTGGTATATGGAATAGGTAGAATTGTGATTTTGAAGTTCATATTTGTGTTTTGATGAGTTATTCATTGACGTTTTGGTATATGGAATAGGTAGAATTAAGATTTTGAAGTTCATATTTGTGTTTTGATGAGTTATTGATGTTTTGGTATATGGAATAGGTAGAATTGTGATTTTGAAGTTCATATTTGTGTTTTGATGAGTTATTGATGTTTTGGTATATGGAATAGGTAGAATTGTGATTTTGAAGTTCATATTTGTGTTTTGATGAGTTATATTATGTTTTGTTATATGGAATAGGTAGAATTGTGATTTTGAAGTTCATATTTGTGTTTTGATGAGTTATTGATGTTTTGGTAAATGGAATAGATAGAAATTGTGTTTTGAAGTTCATATTTGTGTTTTGATGAGTTATTGATGTTTTGGTATATGGAATAGGTAGAATTGTGATTTTGAAGTTCATATTTGTGTTTTGATGAGTTATTCATTGATGTTTTGGTATATGGAATAGGTAGAATTGTGATTTTGAAGTTCATATTTGTGTTTTGATGAGTTATATTATGTTTTGTTATATGGAATAGGTAGAATTGTGATTTTGAAGTTCATATTTGTGTTTTGATGAGTTATTGATGTTTTGGTAAATGGAATAGATAGAAATTGTGTTTTGAAGTTCATATTTGTGTTTTGATGAGTTATTGATGTTTGGTATATGGAATAGGTAGAATTGTGAATTTGAAGTTCATATTTGTGTTTTGATGAGTTATTCATTGATGTTTTGGTATATGGAATAGGTAGAATTAAGATTTTGAAGTTCATATTTGTGTTTTGATGAGTTATTGATGTTTTGGTATATGGAATAGGTAGAATTGTGATTTTGAAGTTCATATTTGTGTTTTGATGAGTTATTGATGTTTTGGTAAATGGAATAGATAGAAATTGTGTTTTGAAGTTCATATTTGTGTTTTGATGAGTTATTGATGTTTTGGTGAATGGAATAGATAGAAATTGTGTTTTGAAGTTCATATTTGTGTTTTGATGAGTTATTGATGTTTTGGTATATGGAATAGGTAGAATTGTGATTTTGAAGTTCATATTTGTGTTTCGATGAGTTATTCATTGATGTTTTGGTATATGGAATAGGTAGAATTGAGATTTTGAAGTTCATATTTGTGTTTTGATTAGTTATATTATGTTTTGTTATATAGAATAGGTAGAATTGTGTTTTGAAGTTCATATTTGTGTTTTGATGCGTTATTGATGTTTTGGTATATGGAATAGGTAGAATTGTGATTTTGAAGTTCATATTTGTGTTTTGATGAGTTATTGATGTTTTGGTAAATGGAATAGATAGAAATTGTGTTTTGAAGTTCATATTTGTGTTTTGATGAGTTATTGATGTTTTGGTATATGGAATAGGTAGAATTGTGATTTTGAAGTTCATATTTGTGTTTCGATGAGTTATTCATTGATGTTTTGCTATATGGAATAGGTAGAATTGAGATTTTGAAGTTCATATTTGTGTTTTGATTAGTTATATTATGTTTTGTTAAATAGAATAGGTAGAATTGAGATTTTGAAGTTCATATTTGTGTTTTGATTAGTTATATTATGTTTTGGTATATGGAATAGGTAGAAATGTGATTTTGAAGTTCATATTTGTGTTTTGATGAGTTATATTATGTTTTGTTTTATGGAATAGGGAGAATTGAGATTTTGCAGTTCATATTTGTGTTTTGATGAGTTATTCATTTATGTTTTGGTATATGGGAATAGGTAGAATTGTGATTTTGAAGTTCATATTTGTTTTTTGATGAGTTATTCATTGATGTTCTGGTATACGGAATAGGTAGAATTGAGATTTTGAAGTTCATATTTGTGTTTTGATGAGTTATTGATGTTTTGGTATATGGGATAGGTAGAATTGTGATTTTGAAGTTCATATTTGTGTTTCGATGAGTTATTGATGTTTTGGTAAATGGAATAGATAGAAATTGTGTTTTGAAGTTCATATTTGTCTTTTGATGAGTTATTGATGTTTTGGTGTATGGAATAGGTAGAATTGTGATTTTGAAGTTCATATTTGTGTTTTGATGAGTTATTCATTGATGTTTTGGTATATGGAATAGGTAGAATTGAGATTTTGAAGTTCATATTTGTGTTTTGATTAGTTATATTATGTTTTGGTATATGGAATAGGTAGAATTGTGATTTTGAAGTTCATATTTGTGTTTTGATGAGTTATTCATTGACGTTTTGGTATATGGAATAGGTAGAATTAAGATTTTGAAGTTCATATTTGTGTTTTGATGAGTTATTGATGTTTTGGTATATGGAATAGGTAGAATTGTGATTTTGAAGTTCATATTTGTGTTTTGATGAGTTATTGATGTTTTGGTATATGGAATAGGTAGAATTGTGATTTTGAAGTTCATATTTGTGTTTTGATGAGTTATATTATGTTTTGTTATATGGAATAGGTAGAATTGTGATTTTGAAGTTCATATTTGTGTTTTGATGAGTTATTGATGTTTTGGTAAATGGAATAGATAGAAATTGTGTTTTGAAGTTCATATTTGTGTTTTGATGAGTTATTGATGTTTTGGTATATGGAATAGGTAGAATTGTGATTTTGAAGTTCATATTTGTGTTTTGATGAGTTATTCATTGATGTTTTGGTATATGGAATAGGTAGAATTGTGATTTTGAAGTTCATATTTGTGTTTTGATGAGTTATATTATGTTTTGTTATATGGAATAGGTAGAATTGTGATTTTGAAGTTCATATTTGTGTTTTGATGAGTTATTGATGTTTTGGTAAATGGAATAGATAGAAATTGTGTTTTGAAGTTCATATTTGTGTTTTGATGAGTTATTGATGTTTGGTATATGGAATAGGTAGAATTGTGAATTTGAAGTTCATATTTGTGTTTTGATGAGTTATTCATTGATGTTTTGGTATATGGAATAGGTAGAATTAAGATTTTGAAGTTCATATTTGTGTTTTGATGAGTTATTGATGTTTTGGTATATGGAATAGGTAGAATTGTGATTTTGAAGTTCATATTTGTGTTTTAATGAGTTATTGATGTTTTGGTATATGGAATAGGTAGAATTGTGATTTTGAAGTTCATATTTGTGTTTTGATGAGTTATTGATGTTTTGGTAAATGGAATAGATAGAAATTGTGTTTTGAAGTTCATATTTGTGTTTTGATGAGTTATTGATGTTTTGGTAAATGGAATAGATAGAAATTGTGTTTTGAAGTTCATATTTGTGTTTTGATGAGTTATTGATGTTTTGGTATATGGAATAGGTAGAATTGTGATTTTGAAGTTCATATTTGTGTTTTGATGAGTTATTCATTGACGTTTTGGTATATGGAATAGGTAGAATTAAGATTTTGAAGTTCATATTTGTGTTTTGATGAGTTATTGATGTTTGGTATATGGAATAGGTAGAATTGTGAATTTGAAGTTCATATTTGTGTTTTGATGAGTTATTCATTGATGTTTTGGTATATGGAATAGGTAGAATTGTGATTTTGAAGTTCATATTTGTGTTTTGATGAGTTATTCATTGATGTTTTGGTATATGGAATAGGTAGAATTGAGATTTTGAAGTTCATATTTGTGTTTTGATGAGTTATTGAAGTTTTGGTATATGGAATAGGTAGAATTGTGATTTTGAAGTTCATATTTGTGTTTTGATGAGTTATATTATGTTTTGTTATATGGAATAGGTAGAATTGAGATTTTGAAGTTCATATTTGTGTTTTGATGAGTTATTGATGTTTTGGTAAATGGAATAGATAGAAATTGTGTTTTGAAGTTCATATTTGTGTTTTGATGAGTTATTGATGTTTTGGTATATGGAATAGGTAGAATTGTGATTTTGAAGTTCATATTTGTGTTTTGATGAGTTATTCATTGATGTTTTGGTATATGGAATAGGTAGAATTAAGATTTTGAAGTTCATATTTGTGTTTTGATGAGTTATTGATGTTTTGGTATATGGAATAGGTAGAATTGTGATTTTGAAGTTCATATTTGTGTTTTGATGAGTTATTGATGTTTTGGTATATGGAATAGATAGAAATTGTGTTTTGAAGTTCATATTTGTGTTTTGATGAGTTATTGATGTTTTGGTATATGGAATAGGTAGAATTGTGATTTTGAAGTTCATATTTGTGTTTTGATGAGTTATTGATGTTTTGGTAAATGGAATAGATAGAAATTGTGTTTTGAAGTTCATATTTGTGTTTTGATGAGTTATTGATGTTTTGGTAAATGGAATAGATAGAAATTGTGTTTTGAAGTTCATATTTGTGTTTTGATGAGTTATTGATGTTTTGGTATATGGAATAGGTAGAATTGTGATTTTGAAGTTCATATTTGTGTTTTGATGAGTTATTCATTGATGTTTTGGTATATGGAATAGGTAGAATTGTGATTTTGAAGTTCATATTTGTGTTTTGATGAGTTATATTATGTTTTGTTATATGGAATAGGTAGAATTGTGATTTTGAAGTTCATATTTGTGTTTTGATGAGTTATTGATGTTTTGGTAAATGGAATAGATAGAAATTGTGTTTTGAAGTTCATATTTGTGTTTTGATGAGTTATTGATGTTTGGTATATGGAATAGGTAGAATTGTGAATTTGAAGTTCATATTTGTGTTTTGATGAGTTATTCATTGATGTTTTGGTATATGGAATAGGTAGAATTGTGATTTTGAAGTTCATATTTGTGTTTTGATGAGTTATTGAAGTTTTGGTATATGGAATAGGTAGAATTGAGATTTTGAAGTTCATATTTGTGTTTTGATGAGTTATTGAAGTTTTGGTATATGGAATAGGTAGAATTGTGATTTTGAAGTTCATATTTGTGTTTTGATGAGTTATATTATGTTTTGTTATATGGAATAGGTAGAATTGAGATTTTGAAGTTCATATTTGTGTTTTGATGAGTTATTGATGTTTTGGTAAATGGAATAGATAGAAATTGTGTTTTGAAGTTCATATTTGTGTTTTGATGAGTTATTGATGTTTTGGTATATGGAATAGGTAGAATTGTGATTTTGAAGTTCATATTTGTGTTTTGATGAGTTATTCATTGATGTTTTGGTATATGGAATAGGTAGAATTGTGATTTTGAAGTTCATATTTGTGTTTTGATGAGTTATTGATGTTTTGGTAAATGGAATAGATAGAAATTGTGTTTTGAAGTTCATATTTGTGTTTTGATGAGTTATTGATGTTTTGGTAAATGGAATAGATAGAAATTGTGTTTTGAAGTTCATATTTGTGTTTTGATGAGTTATTGATGTTTTGGTATATGGAATAGGTAGAATTGTGATTTTGAAGTTCATATTTGTGTTTTGATGAGTTATTCATTGATGTTTTGGTATATGGAATAGGTAGAATTGTGATTTTGAAGTTCATATTTGTGTTTCGATGAGTTATTCATTGATGTTTTGGTATATGGAATAGGTAGAATTGAGATTTTGAAGTTCATATTTGTGTTTTGATTAGTTATATTATGTTTTGTTATATAGAATAGGTAGAATTGTGTTTTGAAGTTCATATTTGTGTTTTGATGCGTTATTGATGTTTTGGTATATGGAATAGGTAGAATTGTGATTTTGAAGTTCATATTTGTGTTTTGATGAGTTATTGATGTTTTGGTAAATGGAATAGATAGAAATTGTGTTTTGAAGTTCATATTTGTGTTTTGATGAGTTATTGATGTTTTGGTATATGAAATAGGTAGAATTGTGATTTTGAAGTTCATATTTGTGTTTCGATGAGTTATTCATTGATGTTTTGGTATATGGAATAGGTAGAATTGAGATTTTGAAGTTCATATTTGTGTTTTGATTAGTTATATTATGTTTTGTTATATAGAATAGGTAGAATTGAGATTTTGAAGTTCATATTTGTGTTTTGATTAGTTATATTATGTTTTGGTATATGGAATAGGTAGAATTGTGATTTTGAAGTTCATATTTGTGTATTGATGAGTTATATTATGTTTTGTTATATGGAATAGGGAGAATTGAGATTTTGCAGTTCATATTTGTATTTTGATGAGTTATTCATTTATGTTTTGGTATATGGGAATAGGTAGAATTGTGATTTTGAAGTTCATATTTGTGTTTCGATGAGTTATTGATGTTTTGGTAAATGGAATAGATAGAAATTGTGTTTTGAAGTTCATATTTGTCTTTTGATGAGTTATTGATGTTTTGGTGTATGGAATAGGATATCCTGCCAGGGAGAGGACCGTCACCTATATTAGGCTATCCCACCCGGGTCATTAAACTAGGTCTTCATCCTGAGAGTGAGAGAAGGATTCGAACCCGCGACCTCAGGTAAGTTCACCAGGCTCTGATACCAATTCACCTGAAAAGGATATCCTGCCAGGGAGAGGACCGTCACCTATATTAGGCTATCCATTTCTCTTTGGAGAATCTAGTTCTCCTAGGTCTGCATCCATCATGGCATCATCGTCTGCATCTTCATCATATTCATCCATTCTTAATTCACATGAACTAATTCAAGAAGCTCTGCCAAGTAGAAGTATTTCTACTGTATACTCTCAAGGACTACTTGAGTTTAATAAAGCGTATTCTATTAAAATCCATGAGGAGATTCATCCCATGGAAGAAGAAAAGAAAACTATTTCTTTATTAACTAATACTGCTATTTCTTATTATTTGTCTAATGGTTATCGATTTATGCATTTTGGTTTAATTCAAATTGCTTTACATCCGTTAATGAAGCGTGGGGTTGATACTCCTGTCTTCATGGTACTTCGTGATGATCGTTTACTTCATTATAATGATTCTATACTTGCTTTAGTACAGACTAATTTATGCAATGGTACTGTCCGTTTTAATTGTGCTCCTAATTTTTCTGTTAGTTTAATTGATCCGACTATTATGCAATCGTTAATTCTAGACATACATGTTACTAATAATAAAATGGATCCTAAAGCTGATAAATTTGTATTAATTTATCGTATTTATTTTAAATTAATGAAATCTATCATTCCTGTTGCTTTAAAATTAAAGCCTACTAATGAAGGTGATTCTGTGTTAGTAATTGCTGATTCTGACAATACTCACACACAAACACCTAGATTATTAGCTCGTAATGAAATTACTATTCCTAATGAATTGCTAATTGATCGTCCAATAATAGCACAACGACATCCAGTTAGAACTCAAGCTAATATTGAAGAACTCCCTGATAATAAAATATTATTAAAATTTAATAATATGTTGTCTAAGTCTTCTTCCTGCAGGTTTCCTTTAGAAACTCGACCAAGGTATTCAGTCGATCTTCCTAGTACTTCGTATGAACCCTCCAGGTATTCCTATACTGACCCTAAAATTAAGTTTACTCATCCTCTTCTTCTTCTAATGCAGCCCCATACATTACAAAACCCGAATTCGAATCTATAATGTTGACTCATTATAAAACTACTCCCGAGAATAATGATGTTAGAAATTTCTGTTCTCGTCTTTTTCTTCCTAATAATCAATGGCTTACAGATGATATCTGCAAGACTCAAGCTTATTATGAATTAATTCTTGTTGACACTAATTCCGTAGAAATTACTCATTATCCTGATAAAAAGGATAAATCTCGTATTGCTTATTCTAAGTTTATAATTCAGAAAATAATGAGTCCTCGTGACTTTCCTTCGATTCATGCCAGAAATTCTTTTTCCATTCCTTATGTTCCAGATGGTTTTAATTACGCTGATTACATTCTTGCTTTTTATCGGTGCCTTTATTACCGATGTTTTAATCATTCATGGTTCATCAGTTTTTCCACTAATTTTAATAAAAATGTCCCCATGTGGGTTTATGATTGGTGGAAACTACTAGGTCACGGGTTCGAGCCCTGCAAAAGACGTAAGTGTAAGACGGCCTGCGAATGAGGAGAGAGGGGGCAGCCGCAGCGAGAAGGTGAGTAGGGTAGCCCACTCGTGTCGAAAACCCGGGGGGGATAACTAGTAATGAGATCCATTCCCTACCAGGATATCCTTTTAGGTCAAATGAGGTTGAAATTGTTTTTTGAAGTTCATATTTGTGTTTTGATAAGTTATTGATGTTTTGGTATATGGAATAGGTAGAATTGTGATTTTGCAGTTCATATTTGTGTTTTGATGAGTTATTCATTTATGTTTTGGTATATGGAATAGGTAGAATTGAGATTTTGAAGTTCATATTTGTGTTTTGATTAGTTATATTATGTTTTGGTATATGGAATAGGTAGAATTGTGATTTTGAAGTTCATATTTGTGTTTTGATGAGTTATTCATTGACGTTTTGGTATATGGAATAGGTAGAATTAAGATTTTGAAGTTCATATTTGTGTTTTGATGAGTTATTGATGTTTTGGTATATGGAATAGGTAGAATTGTGATTTTGAAGTTCATATTTGTGTTTTAATGAGTTATATTATGTTTTGTTATATGGAATAGGTAGAATTGAGATTTTGAAGTTCATATTTGTGTTTTGTTGAGTTATTGATGTTTTGGTATATGGAATAGGTAGAATTGCGATTTTGAAGTTCATATTTGTGTTTTGATGAGTTATATTATGTTTTGTTATATGGAATAGGTAGAATTGTGATTTTGAAGTTCATATTTGTGTTTTGATGAGTTATTGATGTTTTGGTAAATGGAATAGATAGAAATTGTGTTTTGAAGTTCATATTTGTGTTTTGATGAGTTATTGATTTTTGGTATATGGAAAAGGTAGAATTGTGAATTTGAAGTTCATATTTGTGTTTTGATGAGTTATTCATTGATGTTTTGGTATATGGAATAGGTAGAATTGTGATTTTGAAGTTCATATTTGTGTTTTGATGAGTTATTCATTGATGTTTTGGTATATGGAATAGGTAGAACTGAGATTTTGAAGTTCATATTTGTGTTTTGATGAGTTATTGAAGTTTTGGTATATGGAATAGGTAGAATTGTGATTTTGAAGTTCATATTTGTGTTTTGATGAGTTATTCATTGATGTTTTGGTATATGGAATAGGTAGAATTAAGATTTTGAAGTTCATATTTGTGTTTTGATCAGTTATTGATGTTTTGGTATATGGAATAGGTAGAATTGTGATTTTGAAGTTCATATTTGTGTTTTGATGAGTTATTGATGTTTTGGTAAATGGAATAGATATAAATTGTGTTTTGAAGTTCATATTTGTGTTTTGATGAGTTATTGATGTTTTGGTATATGGAATAGGTAGAATTGTGATTTTGAAGTTCATATTTGTGTTTTGATGAGTTATTGATGTTTTGGTAAATGGAATAGATAGAAATTGTGTTTTGAAGTTCATATTTGTGTTTTGATGAGTTATTGATGTTTTGGTAAATGGAATAGATAGAAATTGTGTTTTGAAGTTCATATTTGTGTTTTGATGAGTTATTCATTGATGTTTTGGTATATGGAATAGGTAGAATTGTGATTTTGAAGTTCATATTTGTGTTTTGATGAGTTATTCATTGATGTTTTGGTATATGGAATAGGTAGAACTGAGATTTTGAAGTTCATATTTGTGTTTTGATGAGTTATTGAAGTTTTGGTATATGGAATAGGTAGAATTGTGATTTTGAAGTTCATATTTGTGTTTTGATGAGTTATTCATTGATGTTTTGGTATATGGAATAGGTAGAATTAAGATTTTGAAGTTCATATTTGTGTTTTGATGAGTTATTGATGTTTTGGTATATGGAATAGGTAGAATTGTGATTTTGAAGTTCATATTTGTGTTTTGATGAGTTATTGATGTTTTGGTAAATGGAATAGATAGAAATTGTGTTTTGAAGTTCATATTTGTGTTTTGATGAGTTATTGATGTTTTGGTATATGGAATAGGTAGAATTGTGATTTTGAAGTTCATATTTGTGTTTTGATGAGTTATTGATGTTTTGGTAAATGGAATAGATAGAAATTGTGTTTTGAAGTTCATATTTGTGTTTTGATGAGTTATTGATGTTTTGGTAAATGGAATAGATAGAAATTGTGTTTTGAAGTTCATATTTGTGTTTTGATGAGTTATTGATATTTTGGTATATGGAATAGGTAGAATTGTGATTTTGAAGTTCATATTTGTGTTTTGATGAGTTATTCATTGATGTTTTGGTATATGGAATAGGTAGAATTGTGATTTTGAAGTTCATATTTGTGTTTCGATGAGTTATTCATTGATGTTTTGGTATATGGAATAGGTAGAATTGAGATTTTGAAGTTCATATTTGTGTTTTGATTAGTTATATTATGTTTTGTTATATAGAATAGGTAGAATTGTGTTTTGAAGTTCATATTTGTGTTTTGATGCGTTATTGATGTTTTGGTATATGGAATAGGTAGAATTGTGATTTTGAAGTTCATATTTGTGTTTTGATGAGTTATTGATGTTTTGGTAAATGGAATAGATAGAAATTGTGTTTTGAAGTTCATATTTGTGTTTTGATGAGTTATTGATGTTTTGGTATATGGAATAGGTAGAATTGTGATTTTGAAGTTCATATTTGTGTTTCGATGAGTTATTCATTGATGTTTTGGTATATGGAATAGGTAGAATTGAGATTTTGAAGTTCATATTTGTGTTTTGATTAGTTATATTATGTATTGTTATATAGAATAGGTAGAATTGAGATTTTGAAGTTCATATTTGTGTTTTGATTAGTTATATTATGTTTTGGTATATGGAATAGGTAGAATTGTGATTTTGAAGTTCATATTTGTGTTTTGATGAGTTATATTATGTTTTGTTATATGGAATAGGGAGAATTGAGATTTTGCAGTTCATATTTGTGTTTTGATGAGTTATTCATTTATGTTTTGGTATATGGGAATAGGTAGAATTGTGATTTTGAAGTTCATATTTGTTTTTTGATGAGTTATTCATTGATGTTCTGGTATACGGAATAGGTAGAATTGAGATTTTGAAGTTCATATTTGTGTTTTGATGAGTTATTGATGTTTTGGTATATGGGATAGGTAGAATTGTGATTTTGAAGTTCATATTTGTGTTTCGATGAGTTATTGATGTTTTGGTAAATGGAATAGATAGAAATTGTGTTTTGAAGTTCATATTTGTCTTTTGATGAGTTATTGATGTTTTGGTGTATGGAATAGGTAGAATTGTGATTTTGAAGTTCATATTTGTGTTTTGATGAGTTATTCATTGATGTTTTGGTATATGGAATAGGTAGAATTGAGATTTTGAAGTTCATATTTGTGTTTTGATTAGTTATATTATGTTTTGGTATATGGAATAGGTAGAATTGTGATTTTGAAGTTCATATTTGTGTTTTGATGAGTAATTCATTGACGTTTTGGTATATGGAATAGGTAGAATTAAGATTTTGAAGTTCATATTTGTGTTTTGATGAGTTATTGATGTTTTGGTATATGGAATAGGTAGAATTGTGATTTTGAAGTTCATATTTGTGTTTTAATGAGTTATATTATGTTTTGTTATATGGAATAGGTAGAATTGAGATTTTGAAGTTCATATTTGTGTTTTGTTGAGTTATTGATGTTTTGGTATATGGAATAGGTAGAATTGTGATTTTGAAGTTCATATTTGTGTTTTGATGAGTTATATTATGTTTTGTTATATGGAATAGGTAGAATTGTGATTTTGAAGTTCATATTTGTGTTTTGATGAGTTATTGATGTTTTGGTAAATGGAATAGATAGAAATTGTGTTTTGAAGTTCATATTTGTGTTTTGATGAGTTATTGATGTTTGGTATATGGAATAGGTAGAATTGTGAATTTGAAGTTCATATTTGTGTTTTGATGAGTTATTCATTGATGTTTTGGTATATGGAATAGGTAGAATTGTGATTTTGAAGTTCATATTTGTGTTTTGATGAGTTATTCATTGATGTTTTGGTATATGGAATAGGTAGAATTGAGATTTTGAAGTTCATATTTGTGTTTTGATGAGTTATTGAAGTTTTGGTATATGGAATAGGTAGAATTGTGATTTTGAAGTTCATATTTGTGTTTTGATGAGTTATATTATGTTTTGTTATATGGAATAGGTAGAATTGAGATTTTGAAGTTCATATTTGTGTTTTGATGAGTTATTGATGTTTTGGTAAATGGAATAGATAGAAATTGTGTTTTGAAGTTCATATTTGTGTTTTGATGAGTTATTGATGTTTTGGTATATGGAATAGGTAGAATTGTGATTTTGAAGTTCATATTTGTGTTTTGATGAGTTATTGATGTTTTGGTAAATGGAATAGATAGAAATTGTGTTTTGAAGTTCATATTTGTGTTTTGATGAGTTATTGATGTTTTGGTATATGGAATAGGTAGAATTGTGATTTTGAAGTTCATATTTGTGTTTTGATGAGTTATTGATGTTTTGGTAAATGGAATAGATAGAAATTGTGTTTTGAAGTTCATATTTGTGTTTTGATGAGTTATTGATGTTTTGGTATATGGAATAGGTAGAATTGTGATTTTGAAGTTCATATTTGTGTTTTGATGAGTTATTGATGTTTTGGTAAATGGAATAGATAGAAATTGTGTTTTGAAGTTCATATTTGTGTTTTGATGAGTTATTGATGTTTTGGTAAATGGAATAGATAGAAATTGTGTTTTGAAGTTCATATTTGTGTTTTGATGAGTTATTGATGTTTTGGTATATGGAATAGGTAGAATTGTGATTTTGAAGTTCATATTTGTGTTTCGATGAGTTATTCATTGATGTTTTGGTATATGGAATAGGTAGAATTGAGATTTTGAAGTTCATATTTGTGTTTTGATTAGTTATATTATGTTTTGTTATATAGAATAGGTAGAATTGAGATTTTGAAGTTCATATTTGTGTTTTGATTAGTTATATTATGTTTTGGTATATGGAATAGGTAGAATTGTGATTTTGAAGTTCATATTTGTGTATTGATGAGTTATATTATGTTTTGTTATATGGAATAGGGAGAATTGAGATTTTGCAGTTCATATTTGTGTTTTGATGAGTTATTCATTTATGTTTTGGTATATGGGAATAGGTAGAATTGTGATTTTGAAGTTCATATTTGTTTTTTGATGAGTTATTCATTGATGTTCTGGTATACGGAATAGGTAGAATTGAGATTTTGAAGTTCATATTTGTGTTTTGATGAGTTATTGATGTTTTGGTATATGGGATAGGTAGAATTGTGATTTTGAAGTTCATATTTGTGTTTCGATGAGTTATTGATGTTTTGGTAAATGGAATAGATAGAAATTGTGTTTTGAAGTTCATATTTGTCTTTTGATGAGTTATTGATGTTTTGGTGTATGGAATAGGTAGAATTGTGATTTTGATGTTCATATTTGTGTTTTGATGAGTTATTGATGTTTGGTATATGGAATAGGTAGAATTGTGAATTTGAAGTTCATATTTGTGTTTTGATGAGTTATTCATTGATGTTTTGGTATATGGAATAGGTAGAATTGTGATTTTGAAGTTCATATTTGTGTTTTAATGATTTATATTATGTTTTGTTATATGGAATAGGTAGAATTGAGATTTTGAAGTTCATATTTGTGTTTTGTTGAGTTATTGATGTTTTGGTTTATGGAATAGGTAGAATTGTGATTTTGAAGTTCATATTTGTGTTTTGATGAGTTATATTATGTTTTGTTATATGGAATAGGTAGAATTGTGATTTTGAAGTTCATATTTGTGTTTTGATGAGTTATTGATGTTTTGGTAAATGGAATAGATAGAAATTGTGTTTTGAAGTTCATATTTGTCTTTTGATGAGTTATTGATGTTTGGTATATGGAATAGGTAGAATTGTGAATTTGAAGTTCATATTTGTGTTTTGATGAGTTATTCATTGATGTTTTGGTATATGGAATAGGTAGAATTGTGATTTTGAAGTTCATATTTGTGTTTTGATGAGTTATTCATTGATGTTTTGGTATATGGAATAGGTAGAATTGAGATTTTGAAGTTCATATTTGTGTTTTGATGAGTTATTGATGTTTTGGTAAATGGAATAGATAGAAATTGTGTTTTGAAGTTCATATTTGTGTTTTGATGAGTTATTGATGTTTTGGTATATGGAATAGGTAGAATTGTGATTTTGAAGTTCATATTTGTGTTTTGATGAGTTATTGATGTTTTGGTAAATGGAATAGATAGAAATTGTGTTTTGAAGTTCATATTTGTGTTTTGATGAGTTATTGATGTTTTGGTATATGGAATAGGTAGAATTGTGATTTTGAAGTTCATATTTGTGTTTTGATGAGTTATTGATGTTTTGGTAAATGGAATAGATAGAAATTGTGTTTTGAAGTTCATATTTGTGTTTTGATGAGTTATTGATGTTTTGGTATATGGAATAGGTAGAATTGTGATTTTGAAGTTCATATTTGTGTTTTGATGAGTTATTGATGTTTTGGTAAATGGAATAGATAGAAATTGTGTTTTGAAGTTCATATTTGTGTTTTGATGAGTTATTGATGTTTTGGTAAATGGAATAGATAGAAATTGTGTTTTGAAGTTCATATTTGTGTTTTGATGAGTTATTGATGTTTTGGTATATGGAATAGGTAGAATTGTGATTTTGAAGTTCATATTTGTGTTTTGATGAGTTATTCATTGATGTTTTGGTATATGGAATAGGTAGAATTGTGATTTTGAAGTTCATATTTGTGTTTCGATGAGTTATTCATTGATGTTTTGGTATATGGAATAGGTAGAATTGAGATTTTGAAGTTCATATTTGTGTTTTGATTAGTTATATTATGTTTTGTTATATAGAATAGGTAGAATTGTGTTTTGAAGTTCATATTTGTGTTTTGATGCGTTATTGATGTTTTGGTATATGGAATAGGTAGAATTGTGATTTTGAAGTTCATATTTGTGTTTTGATGAGTTATTGATGTTTTGGTAAATGGAATAGATAGAAATTGTGTTTTGAAGTTCATATTTGTGTTTTGATGAGTTATTGATGTTTTGGTATATGGAATAGGTAGAATTGTGATTTTGAAGTTCATATTTGTGTTTCGATGAGTTATTCATTGATGTTTTGGTATATGGAATAGGTAGAATTGAGATTTTGAAGTTCATATTTGTGTTTTGATTAGTTATATTATGTTTTGTTATATAGAATAGGTAGAATTGAGATTTTGAAGTTCATATTTGTGTTTTGATTAGTTATATTATGTTTTGGTATATGGAATAGGTAGAATTGTGATTTTGAAGTTCATATTTGTGTATTGATGAGTTATATTATGTTTTGTTATATGGAATAGGGAGAATTGAGATTTTGCAGTTCATATTTGTGTTTTGATGAGTTATTCATTTATGTTTTGGTATATGGGAATAGGTAGAATTGTGATTTTGAAGTTCATATTTGTTTTTTGATGAGTTATTCATTGATGTTCTGGTATACGGAATAGGTAGAATTGAGATTTTGAAGTTCATATTTGTGTTTTGATGAGTTATTGATGTTTTGGTATATGGGATAGGTAGAATTGTGATTTTGAAGTTCATATTTGTGTTTCGATGAGTTATTGATGTTTTGGTAAATGGAATAGATAGAAATTGTGTTTTGAAGTTCATATTTGTCTTTTGATGAGTTATTGATGTTTTGGTGTATGGAATAGGTAGAATTGTGATTTTGATGTTCATATTTGTGTTTTGATGAGTTATTCATTGATGTTTTGGTATATGGAATAGGTAGAATTGAGATTTTGAAGTTCATATTTGTGTTTTGATTAGTTATATTATGTTTTGTTATATGGAATAGGTAGAATTGAGATTTTGAAGTTCATATTTGTGTTTTGATGAGTTATTGATGTTTTGGTATATGGAATAGGTAGAATTGTGATTTTGAAGTTCATATTTGTGTTTTAATGATTTATATTATGTTTTGTTATATGGAATAGGTAGAATTGAGATTTTGAAGTTCATATTTGTGTTTTGTTGAGTTATTGATGTTTTGGTTTATGGAATAGGTAGAATTGTGATTTTGAAGTTCATATTTGTGTTTTGATGAGTTATATTATGTTTTGTTATATGGAATAGGTAGAATTGTGATTTTGAAGTTCATATTTGTGTTTTGATGAGTTATTGATGTTTTGGTAAATGGAATAGATAGAAATTGTGTTTTGAAGTTCATATTTGTCTTTTGATGAGTTATTGATGTTTGGTATATGGAATAGGTAGAATTGTGAATTTGAAGTTCATATTTGTGTTTTGATGAGTTATTCATTGATGTTTTGGTATATGGAATAGGTAGAATTGTGATTTTGAAGTTCATATTTGTGTTTTGATGAGTTATTCATTGATGTTTTGGTATATGGAATAGGTAGAATTGAGATTTTGAAGTTCATATTTGTGTTTTGATGAGTTATTGAAGTTTTGGTATATGGAATAGGTAGAATTGTGATTTTGAAGTTCATATTTGTGTTTTGATGAGTTATATTATGTTTTGTTATATGGAATAGGTAGAATTGAGATTTTGAAGTTCATATTTGTGTTTTGATGAGTTATTGATGTTTTGGTAAATGGAATAGATAGAAATTGTGTTTTGAAGTTCATATTTGTGTTTTGATGAGTTATTGATGTTTTGGTATATGGAATAGGTAGAATTGTGATTTTGAAGTTCATATTTGTGTTTTGATGAGTTATTCATTGATGTTTTGGTATATGGAATAGGTAGAATTAAGATTTTGAAGTTCATATTTGTGTTTTGATGAGTTATTGATGTTTTGGTATATGGAATAGGTAGAATTGTGATTTTGAAGTTCATATTTGTGTTTTGATGAGTTATTGATGTTTTGGTAAATGGAATAGATAGAAATTGTGTTTTGAAGTTCATATTTGTGTTTTGATGAGTTATTGATGTTTTGGTAAATGGAATAGATAGAAATTGTGTTTTGAAGTTCATATTTGTGTTTTGATGAGTTATTGATGTTTTGGTATATGGAATAGGTAGAATTGTGATTTTGAAGTTCATATTTGTGTTTTGATGAGTTATTGATGTTTTGGTAAATGGAATAGATAGAAATTGTGTTTTGAAGTTCATATTTGTGTTTTGATGAGTTATTGATGTTTTGGTATATGGAATAGGTAGAATTGTGATTTTGAAGTTCATATTTGTGTTTTGATGAGTTATTGATGTTTTGGTAAATGGAATAGATAGAAATTGTGTTTTGAAGTTCATATTTGTGTTTTGATGAGTTATTGATGTTTTGGTAAATGGAATAGATAGAAATTGTGTTTTGAAGTTCATATTTGTGTTTTGATGAGTTATTGATGTTTTGGTATATGGAATAGGTAGAATTGTGATTTTGAAGTTCATATTTGTGTTTTGATGAGTTATTCATTGATGTTTTGGTATATGGAATAGGTAGAATTGTGATTTTGAAGTTCATATTTGTGTTTCGATGAGTTATTCATTGATGTTTTGGTATATGGAATAGGTAGAATTGAGATTTTGAAGTTCATATTTGTGTTTTGATTAGTTATATTATGTTTTGTTATATAGAATAGGTAGAATTGTGTTTTGAAGTTCATATTTGTGTTTTGATGCGTTATTGATGTTTTGGTATATGGAATAGGTAGAATTGTGATTTTGAAGTTCATATTTGTGTTTTGATGAGTTATTGATGTTTTGGTAAATGGAATAGATAGAAATTGTGTTTTGAAGTTCATATTTGTGTTTTGATGAGTTATTGATGTTTTGGTATATGGAATAGGTAGAATTGTGATTTTGAAGTTCATATTTGTGTTTCGATGAGTTATTCATTGATGTTTTGGTATATGGAATAGGTAGAATTGAGATTTTGAAGTTCATATTTGTGTTTTGATTAGTTATATTATGTTTTGTTATATAGAATAGGTAGAATTGAGATTTTGAAGTTCATATTTGTGTTTTGATTAGTTATATTATGTTTTGGTATATGGAATAGGTAGAATTGTGATTTTGAAGTTCATATTTGTGTATTGATGAGTTATATTATGTTTTGTTATATGGAATAGGGAGAATTGAGATTTTGCAGTTCATATTTGTGTTTTGATGAGTTATTCATTTATGTTTTGGTATATGGGAATAGGTAGAATTGTGATTTTGAAGTTCATATTTGTTTTTTGATGAGTTATTCATTGATGTTCTGGTATACGGAATAGGTAGAATTGAGATTTTGAAGTTCATATTTGTGTTTTGATGAGTTATTGATGTTTTGGTATATGGGATAGGTAGAATTGTGATTTTGAAGTTCATATTTGTGTTTCGATGAGTTATTGATGTTTTGGTAAATGGAATAGATAGAAATTGTGTTTTGAAGTTCATATTTGTCTTTTGATGAGTTATTGATGTTTTGGTGTATGGAATAGGTAGAATTGTGATTTTGATGTTCATATTTGTGTTTTGATGAGTTATTCATTGATGTTTTGGTATATGGAATAGGTAGAATTGAGATTTTGAAGTTCATATTTGTGTTTTGATTAGTTATATTATGTTTTGTTATATGGAATAGGTAGAATTGAGATTTTGAAGTTCATATTTGTGTTTTGATGAGTTATTGATGTTTTGGTATATGGAATAGGTAGAATTGTGATTTTGAAGTTCATATTTGTGTTTTAATGATTTATATTATGTTTTGTTATATGGAATAGGTAGAATTGAGATTTTGAAGTTCATATTTGTGTTTTGTTGAGTTATTGATGTTTTGGTTTATGGAATAGGTAGAATTGTGATTTTGAAGTTCATATTTGTGTTTTGATGAGTTATATTATGTTTTGTTATATGGAATAGGTAGAATTGTGATTTTGAAGTTCATATTTGTGTTTTGATGAGTTATTGATGTTTTGGTAAATGGAATAGATAGAAATTGTGTTTTGAAGTTCATATTTGTCTTTTGATGAGTTATTGATGTTTGGTATATGGAATAGGTAGAATTGTGAATTTGAAGTTCATATTTGTGTTTTGATGAGTTATTCATTGATGTTTTGGTATATGGAATAGGTAGAATTGTGATTTTGAAGTTCATATTTGTGTTTTGATGAGTTATTCATTGATGTTTTGGTATATGGAATAGGTAGAATTGAGATTTTGAAGTTCATATTTGTGTTTTGATGAGTTATTGAAGTTTTGGTATATGGAATAGGTAGAATTGTGATTTTGAAGTTCATATTTGTGTTTTGATGAGTTATATTATGTTTTGTTATATGGAATAGGTAGAATTGAGATTTTGAAGTTCATATTTGTGTTTTGATGAGTTATTGATGTTTTGGTAAATGGAATAGATAGAAATTGTGTTTTGAAGTTCATATTTGTGTTTTGATGAGTTATTGATGTTTTGGTATATGGAATAGGTAGAATTGTGATTTTGAAGTTCATATTTGTGTTTTGATGAGTTATTCATTGATGTTTTGGTATATGGAATAGGTAGAATTAAGATTTTGAAGTTCATATTTGTGTTTTGATGAGTTATTGATGTTTTGGTATATGGAATAGGTAGAATTGTGATTTTGAAGTTCATATTTGTGTTTTGATGAGTTATATTATGTTTTGTTATATGGAATAGGTAGAATTGTGATTTTGAAGTTCATATTTGTGTTTTGATGAGTTATTGATGTTTTGGTAAATGGAATAGATAGAAATTGTGTTTTGAAGTTTATATTTGTGTTTTGATGAGTTATTGATGTTTTGGTATATGGAATAGGTAGAATTGTGATTTTGAAGTTCATATTTGTGTTTTGATGAGTTATTCATTGATGTTTTGGTATATGGAATAGGTAGAATTAAGATTTTGAAGTTCATATTTGTGTTTTGATGAGTTATTGATGTTTTGGTATATGGAATAGGTAGAATTGTGATTTTGAAGTTCATATTTGTGTTTTGATGAGTTATATTATGTTTTGTTATATGGAATAGGTAGAATTGTGATTTTGAAGTTCATATTTGTGTTTTGATGAGTTATTGATGTTTTGGTAAATGGAATAGATAGAAATTGTGTTTTGAAGTTCATATTTGTGTTTTGATGAGTTATTGATGTTTTGGTATATGGAATAGGTAGAATTGTGATTTTGAAGTTCATATTTGTGTTTTGATGAGTTATTCATTGACGTTTTGGTATATGGAATAGGTAGAATTAAGATTTTGAAGTTCATATTTGTGTTTTGATGAGTTATTGATGTTTTGGTATATGGAATAGGTAGAATTGTGATTTTGAAGTTCATATTTGTGTTTTAATGAGTTATATTATGTTTTGTTATATGGAATAGGTAGAATTGAGATTTTGAAGTTCATATTTGTGTTTTGTTGAGTTATTGATGTTTTGGTATATGGAATAGGTAGAATTGTGATTTTGAAGTTCATATTTGTGTTTTGATGAGTTATATTATGTTTTGTTATATGGAATAGGTAGAATTGTGATTTTGAAGTTCATATTTGTGTTTTGATGAGTTATTGATGTTTTGGTAAATGGAATAGATAGAAATTGTGTTTTGAAGTTCATATTTGTGTTTTGATGAGTTATTGATTTTTGGTATATGGAATAGGTAGAATTGTGAATTTGAAGTTCATATTTGTGTTTTGATGAGTTATTCATTGATGTTTTGGTATATGGAATAGGTAGAATTAAGATTTTGAAGTTCATATTTGTGTTTTGATGAGTTATTGATGTTTTGGTATATGGAATAGGTAGAATTGTGATTTTGAAGTTCATATTTGTGTTTTGATGAGTTATATTATGTTTTGTTATATGGAATAGGTAGAATTGTGATTTTGAAGTTCATATTTGTGTTTTGATGAGTTATTGATGTTTTGGTAAATGGAATAGATAGAAATTGTGTTTTGAAGTTTATATTTGTGTTTTGATGAGTTATTGATGTTTTGGTATATGGAATAGGTAGAATTGTGATTTTGAAGTTCATATTTGTGTTTTGATGAGTTATTCATTGATGTTTTGGTATATGGAATAGGTAGAATTAAGATTTTGAAGTTCATATTTGTGTTTTGATGAGTTATTGATGTTTTGGTATATGGAATAGGTAGAATTGTGATTTTGAAGTTCATATTTGTGTTTTGATGAGTTATATTATGTTTTGTTATATGGAATAGGTAGAATTGTGATTTTGAAGTTCATATTTGTGTTTTGATGAGTTATTGATGTTTTGGTAAATGGAATAGATAGAAATTGTGTTTTGAAGTTCATATTTGTGTTTTGATGAGTTATTGATGTTTTGGTATATGGAATAGGTAGAATTGTGATTTTGAAGTTCATATTTGTGTTTTGATGAGTTATTCATTGACGTTTTGGTATATGGAATAGGTAGAATTAAGATTTTGAAGTTCATATTTGTGTTTTGATGAGTTATTGATGTTTTGGTATATGGAATAGGTAGAATTGTGATTTTGAAGTTCATATTTGTGTTTTAATGAGTTATATTATGTTTTGTTATATGGAATAGGTAGAATTGAGATTTTGAAGTTCATATTTGTGTTTTGTTGAGTTATTGATGTTTTGGTATATGGAATAGGTAGAATTGTGATTTTGAAGTTCATATTTGTGTTTTGATGAGTTATATTATGTTTTGTTATATGGAATAGGTAGAATTGTGATTTTGAAGTTCATATTTGTGTTTTGATGAGTTATTGATGTTTTGGTAAATGGAATAGATAGAAATTGTGTTTTGAAGTTCATATTTGTGTTTTGATGAGTTATTGATTTTTGGTATATGGAATAGGTAGAATTGTGAATTTGAAGTTCATATTTGTGTTTTGATGAGTTATTCATTGATGTTTTGGTATATGGAATAGGTAGAATTGTGATTTTGAAGTTCATATTTGTGTTTTGATGAGTTATTCATTGATGTTTTGGTATATGGAATAGGTAGAATTGAGATTTTGAAGTTCATATTTGTGTTTTGATGAGTTATTGAAGTTTTGGTATATGGAATAGGTAGAATTGTGATTTTGAAGTTCATATTTGTGTTTTGATGAGTTATATTATGTTTTGTTATATGGAATAGGTAGAATTGAGATTTTGAAGTTCATATTTGTGTTTTGATGAGTTATTGATGTTTTGGTAAATGGAATAGATAGAAATTGTGTTTTGAAGTTCATATTTGTGTTTTGATGAGTTATTGATGTTTTGGTATATGGAATAGGTAGAATTGTGATTTTGAAGTTCATATTTGTGTTTTGATGAGTTATTCATTGATGTTTTGGTATATGGAATAGGTAGAATTAAGATTTTGAAGTTCATATTTGTGTTTTGATGAGTTATTGATGTTTTGGTATATGGAATAGGTAGAATTGTGATTTTGAAGTTCATATTTGTGTTTTGATGAGTTATTGATGTTTTGGTAAATGGAATAGATAGAAATTGTGTTTTGAAGTTCATATTTGTGTTTTGATGAGTTATTGATGTTTTGGTAAATGGAATAGATAGAAATTGTGTTTTGAAGTTCATATTTGTGTTTTGATGAGTTATTGATGTTTTGGTATATGGAATAGGTAGAATTGTGATTTTGAAGTTCATATTTGTGTTTTGATGAGTTATTGATGTTTTGGTAAATGGAATAGATAGAAATTGTGTTTTGAAGTTCATATTTGTGTTTTGATGAGTTATTGATGTTTTGGTATATGGAATAGGTAGAATTGTGATTTTGAAGTTCATATTTGTGTTTTGATGAGTTATTGATGTTTTGGTAAATGGAATAGATAGAAATTGTGTTTTGAAGTTCATATTTGTGTTTTGATGAGTTATTGATGTTTTGGTAAATGGAATAGATAGAAATTGTGTTTTGAAGTTCATATTTGTGTTTTGATGAGTTATTGATGTTTTGGTATATGGAATAGGTAGAATTGTGATTTTGAAGTTCATATTTGTGTTTTGATGAGTTATTCATTGATGTTTTGGTATATGGAATAGGTAGAATTGTGATTTTGAAGTTCATATTTGTGTTTCGATGAGTTATTCATTGATGTTTTGGTATATGGAATAGGTAGAATTGAGATTTTGAAGTTCATATTTGTGTTTTGATTAGTTATATTATGTTTTGTTATATAGAATAGGTAGAATTGTGTTTTGAAGTTCATATTTGTGTTTTGATGCGTTATTGATGTTTTGGTATATGGAATAGGTAGAATTGTGATTTTGAAGTTCATATTTGTGTTTTGATGAGTTATTGATGTTTTGGTAAATGGAATAGATAGAAATTGTGTTTTGAAGTTCATATTTGTGTTTTGATGAGTTATTGATGTTTTGGTATATGGAATAGGTAGAATTGTGATTTTGAAGTTCATATTTGTGTTTCGATGAGTTATTCATTGATGTTTTGGTATATGGAATAGGTAGAATTGAGATTTTGAAGTTCATATTTGTGTTTTGATTAGTTATATTATGTTTTGTTATATAGAATAGGTAGAATTGAGATTTTGAAGTTCATATTTGTGTTTTGATTAGTTATATTATGTTTTGGTATATGGAATAGGTAGAATTGTGATTTTGAAGTTCATATTTGTGTATTGATGAGTTATATTATGTTTTGTTATATGGAATAGGGAGAATTGAGATTTTGCAGTTCATATTTGTGTTTTGATGAGTTATTCATTTATGTTTTGGTATATGGGAATAGGTAGAATTGTGATTTTGAAGTTCATATTTGTTTTTTGATGAGTTATTCATTGATGTTCTGGTATACGGAATAGGTAGAATTGAGATTTTGAAGTTCATATTTGTGTTTTGATGAGTTATTGATGTTTTGGTATATGGGATAGGTAGAATTGTGATTTTGAAGTTCATATTTGTGTTTCGATGAGTTATTGATGTTTTGGTAAATGGAATAGATAGAAATTGTGTTTTGAAGTTCATATTTGTCTTTTGATGAGTTATTGATGTTTTGGTGTATGGAATAGGTAGAATTGTGATTTTGATGTTCATATTTGTGTTTTGATGAGTTATTCATTGATGTTTTGGTATATGGAATAGGTAGAATTGAGATTTTGAAGTTCATATTTGTGTTTTGATTAGTTATATTATGTTTTGTTATATGGAATAGGTAGAATTGAGATTTTGAAGTTCATATTTGTGTTTTGATGAGTTATTGATGTTTTGGTATATGGAATAGGTAGAATTGTGATTTTGAAGTTCATATTTGTGTTTTAATGATTTATATTATGTTTTGTTATATGGAATAGGTAGAATTGAGATTTTGAAGTTCATATTTGTGTTTTGTTGAGTTATTGATGTTTTGGTTTATGGAATAGGTAGAATTGTGATTTTGAAGTTCATATTTGTGTTTTGATGAGTTATATTATGTTTTGTTATATGGAATAGGTAGAATTGTGATTTTGAAGTTCATATTTGTGTTTTGATGAGTTATTGATGTTTTGGTAAATGGAATAGATAGAAATTGTGTTTTGAAGTTCATATTTGTCTTTTGATGAGTTATTGATGTTTGGTATATGGAATAGGTAGAATTGTGAATTTGAAGTTCATATTTGTGTTTTGATGAGTTATTCATTGATGTTTTGGTATATGGAATAGGTAGAATTGTGATTTTGAAGTTCATATTTGTGTTTTGATGAGTTATTCATTGATGTTTTGGTATATGGAATAGGTAGAATTGAGATTTTGAAGTTCATATTTGTGTTTTGATGAGTTATTGAAGTTTTGGTATATGGAATAGGTAGAATTGTGATTTTGAAGTTCATATTTGTGTTTTGATGAGTTATATTATGTTTTGTTATATGGAATAGGTAGAATTGAGATTTTGAAGTTCATATTTGTGTTTTGATGAGTTATTGATGTTTTGGTAAATGGAATAGATAGAAATTGTGTTTTGAAGTTCATATTTGTGTTTTGATGAGTTATTGATGTTTTGGTATATGGAATAGGTAGAATTGTGATTTTGAAGTTCATATTTGTGTTTTGATGAGTTATTCATTGATGTTTTGGTATATGGAATAGGTAGAATTAAGATTTTGAAGTTCATATTTGTGTTTTGATGAGTTATTGATGTTTTGGTATATGGAATAGGTAGAATTGTGATTTTGAAGTTCATATTTGTGTTTTGATGAGTTATATTATGTTTTGTTATATGGAATAGGTAGAATTGTGATTTTGAAGTTCATATTTGTGTTTTGATGAGTTATTGATGTTTTGGTAAATGGAATAGATAGAAATTGTGTTTTGAAGTTTATATTTGTGTTTTGATGAGTTATTGATGTTTTGGTATATGGAATAGGTAGAATTGTGATTTTGAAGTTCATATTTGTGTTTTGATGAGTTATTCATTGATGTTTTGGTATATGGAATAGGTAGAATTAAGATTTTGAAGTTCATATTTGTGTTTTGATGAGTTATTGATGTTTTGGTATATGGAATAGGTAGAATTGTGATTTTGAAGTTCATATTTGTGTTTTGATGAGTTATATTATGTTTTGTTATATGGAATAGGTAGAATTGTGATTTTGAAGTTCATATTTGTGTTTTGATGAGTTATTGATGTTTTGGTAAATGGAATAGATAGAAATTGTGTTTTGAAGTTCATATTTGTGTTTTGATGAGTTATTGATGTTTTGGTATATGGAATAGGTAGAATTGTGATTTTGAAGTTCATATTTGTGTTTTGATGAGTTATTCATTGACGTTTTGGTATATGGAATAGGTAGAATTAAGATTTTGAAGTTCATATTTGTGTTTTGATGAGTTATTGATGTTTTGGTATATGGAATAGGTAGAATTGTGATTTTGAAGTTCATATTTGTGTTTTAATGAGTTATATTATGTTTTGTTATATGGAATAGGTAGAATTGAGATTTTGAAGTTCATATTTGTGTTTTGTTGAGTTATTGATGTTTTGGTATATGGAATAGGTAGAATTGTGATTTTGAAGTTCATATTTGTGTTTTGATGAGTTATATTATGTTTTGTTATATGGAATAGGTAGAATTGTGATTTTGAAGTTCATATTTGTGTTTTGATGAGTTATTGATGTTTTGGTAAATGGAATAGATAGAAATTGTGTTTTGAAGTTCATATTTGTGTTTTGATGAGTTATTGATTTTTGGTATATGGAATAGGTAGAATTGTGAATTTGAAGTTCATATTTGTGTTTTGATGAGTTATTCATTGATGTTTTGGTATATGGAATAGGTAGAATTAAGATTTTGAAGTTCATATTTGTGTTTTGATGAGTTATTGATGTTTTGGTATATGGAATAGGTAGAATTGTGATTTTGAAGTTCATATTTGTGTTTTGATGAGTTATATTATGTTTTGTTATATGGAATAGGTAGAATTGTGATTTTGAAGTTCATATTTGTGTTTTGATGAGTTATTGATGTTTTGGTAAATGGAATAGATAGAAATTGTGTTTTGAAGTTTATATTTGTGTTTTGATGAGTTATTGATGTTTTGGTATATGGAATAGGTAGAATTGTGATTTTGAAGTTCATATTTGTGTTTTGATGAGTTATTCATTGATGTTTTGGTATATGGAATAGGTAGAATTAAGATTTTGAAGTTCATATTTGTGTTTTGATGAGTTATTGATGTTTTGGTATATGGAATAGGTAGAATTGTGATTTTGAAGTTCATATTTGTGTTTTGATGAGTTATATTATGTTTTGTTATATGGAATAGGTAGAATTGTGATTTTGAAGTTCATATTTGTGTTTTGATGAGTTATTGATGTTTTGGTAAATGGAATAGATAGAAATTGTGTTTTGAAGTTCATATTTGTGTTTTGATGAGTTATTGATGTTTTGGTATATGGAATAGGTAGAATTGTGATTTTGAAGTTCATATTTGTGTTTTGATGAGTTATTCATTGACGTTTTGGTATATGGAATAGGTAGAATTAAGATTTTGAAGTTCATATTTGTGTTTTGATGAGTTATTGATGTTTTGGTATATGGAATAGGTAGAATTGTGATTTTGAAGTTCATATTTGTGTTTTAATGAGTTATATTATGTTTTGTTATATGGAATAGGTAGAATTGAGATTTTGAAGTTCATATTTGTGTTTTGTTGAGTTATTGATGTTTTGGTATATGGAATAGGTAGAATTGTGATTTTGAAGTTCATATTTGTGTTTTGATGAGTTATATTATGTTTTGTTATATGGAATAGGTAGAATTGTGATTTTGAAGTTCATATTTGTGTTTTGATGAGTTATTGATGTTTTGGTAAATGGAATAGATAGAAATTGTGTTTTGAAGTTCATATTTGTGTTTTGATGAGTTATTGATTTTTGGTATATGGAATAGGTAGAATTGTGAATTTGAAGTTCATATTTGTGTTTTGATGAGTTATTCATTGATGTTTTGGTATATGGAATAGGTAGAATTGTGATTTTGAAGTTCATATTTGTGTTTTGATGAGTTATTCATTGATGTTTTGGTATATGGAATAGGTAGAACTGAGATTTTGAAGTTCATATTTGTGTTTTGATGAGTTATTGAAGTTTTGGTATATGGAATAGGTAGAATTGTGATTTTGAAGTTCATATTTGTGTTTTGATGAGTTATATTATGTTTTGTTATATGGAATAGGTAGAATTGAGATTTTGAAGTTCATATTTGTGTTTTGATGAGTTATTGATGTTTTGGTAAATGGAATAGATAGAAATTGTGTTTTGAAGTTCATATTTGTGTTTTGATGAGTTATTGATGTTTTGGTATATGGAATAGGTAGAATTGTGATTTTGAAGTTCATATTTGTGTTTTGATGAGTTATTCATTGATGTTTTGGTATATGGAATAGGTAGAATTAAGATTTTGAAGTTCATATTTGTGTTTTGATGAGTTATTGATGTTTTGGTATATGGAATAGGTAGAATTGTGATTTTGAAGTTCATATTTGTGTTTTGATGAGTTATTGATGTTTTGGTAAATGGAATAGATAGAAATTGTGTTTTGAAGTTCATATTGTTGTTTTGATGAGTTATTGATGTTTTGGTATATGGAATAGGTAGAATTGTGATTTTGAAGTTCATATTTGTGTTTTGATGAGTTATTGATGTTTTGGTAAATGGAATAGATAGAAATTGTGTTTTGAAGTTCATATTTGTGTTTTGATGAGTTATTGATGTTTTGGTATATGGAATAGGTAGAATTGTGATTTTGAAGTTCATATTTGTGTTTTGATGAGTTATTGATGTTTTGGTAAATGGAATAGATAGAAATTGTGTTTTGAAGTTCATATTTGTGTTTTGATGAGTTATTGAAGTTTTGGTATATGGAATAGGTAGAATTGTGATTTTGAAGTTCATATTTGTGTTTTGATGAGTTATATTATGTTTTGTTATATGGAATAGGTAGAATTGAGATTTTGAAGTTCATATTTGTGTTTTGATGAGTTATTGATGTTTTGGTAAATGGAATAGATAGAAATTGTGTTTTGAAGTTCATATTTGTGTTTTGATGAGTTATTGATGTTTTGGTATATGGAATAGGTAGAATTGTGATTTTGAAGTTCATATTTGTGTTTTGATGAGTTATTCATTGATGTTTTGGTATATGGAATAGGTAGAATTAAGATTTTGAAGTTCATATTTGTGTTTTGATGAGTTATTGATGTTTTGGTATATGGAATAGGTAGAATTGTGATTTTGAAGTTCATATTTGTGTTTTGATGAGTTATATTATGTTTTGTTATATGGAATAGGTAGAATTGAGATTTTGAAGTTCATATTTGTGTTTTGTTGAGTTATTGATGTTTTGGTATATGGAATAGGTAGAATTGTGATTTTGAAGTTCATATTTGTGTTTTGATGAGTTATATTATGTTTTGTTATATGGAATAGGTAGAATTGTGATTTTGAAGTTCATATTTGTGTTTTGATGAGTTATTGATGTTTTGGTAAATGGAATAGATAGAAATTGTGTTTTGAAGTTCATATTTGTGTTTTGATGAGTTATTGATTTTTGGTATATGGAATAGGTAGAATTGTGAATTTGAAGTTCATATTTGTGTTTTGATGAGTTATTCATTGATGTTTTGGTATATGGAATAGGTAGAATTGTGATTTTGAAGTTCATATTTGTGTTTTGATGAGTTATTCATTGATGTTTTGGTATATGGAATAGGTAGAACTGAGATTTTGAAGTTCATATTTGTGTTTTGATGAGTTATTGAAGTTTTGGTATATGGAATAGGTAGAATTGTGATTTTGAAGTTCATATTTGTGTTTTGATGAGTTATATTATGTTTTGTTATATGGAATAGGTAGAATTGAGATTTTGAAGTTCATATTTGTGTTTTGATGAGTTATTGATGTTTTGGTAAATGGAATAGATAGAAATTGTGTTTTGAAGTTCATATTTGTGTTTTGATGAGTTATTGATGTTTTGGTATATGGAATAGGTAGAATTGTGATTTTGAAGTTCATATTTGTGTTTTGATGAGTTATTCATTGATGTTTTGGTATATGGAATAGGTAGAATTAAGATTTTGAAGTTCATATTTGTGTTTTGATGAGTTATTGATGTTTTGGTAAATGGAATAGATAGAAATTGTGTTTTGAAGTTCATATTTGTGTTTTGATGAGTTATTGATGTTTTGGTATATGGAATAGGTAGAATTGTGATTTTGAAGTTCATATTTGTGTTTTGATGAGTTATTCATTGATGTTTTGGTATATGGAATAGGTAGAATTGTGATTTTGAAGTTCATATTTGTGTTTTGATGAGTTATATTATGTTTTGTTATATGGAATAGGTAGAATTGTGATTTTGAAGTTCATATTTGTGTTTTGATGAGTTATTGATGTTTTGGTAAATGGAATAGATAGAAATTGTGTTTTGAAGTTCATATTTGTCTTTTGATGAGTTATTGATGTTTGGTATATGGAATAGGTAGAATTGTGAATTTGAAGTTCATATTTGTGTTTTGATGAGTTATTCATTGATGTTTTGGTATATGGAATAGGTAGAATTGTGATTTTGAAGTTCATATTTGTGTTTTGATGAGTTATTCATTGATGTTTTGAAGTTCATATTTGTGTTTTGATGAGTTATTGAAGTTTTGGTATATGGAATAGGTAGAATTGTGATTTTGAAGTTCATATTTGTGTTTTGATGAGTTATATTATGTTTTGTTATATGGAATAGGTAGAATTGAGATTTTGAATTTCATATTTGTGTTTTGATGAGTTATTGATGTTTTGGTAAATGGAATAGATAGAAATTGTGTTTTGAAGTTCATATTTGTGTTTTGATGAGTTATTGATGTTTTGGTATATGGAATAGCTAGAATTGTGATTTTGAAGTTCATATTTGTGTTTTGATGAGTTATTCATTGATGTTTTGGTATATGGAATAGGTAGAATTAAGATTTTGAAGTTCATATTTGTGTTTTGATGAGTTATTGATGTTTTGGTATATGGAATAGGTAGAATTGTGATTTTGAAGTTCATATTTGTGTTTTGATGAGTTATATTATGTTTTGTTATATGGAATAGGTAGAATTGTGATTTTGAAGTTCATATTTGTGTTTTGATGAGTTATTGATGTTTTGGTAAATGGAATAGATAGAAATTGTGTTTTGAAGTTTATATTTTTGTTTTGATGAGTTATTGATGTTTTGGTATATGGAATAGGTAGAATTGTGATTTTGAAGTTCATATTTGTGTTTTGATGACTATTCATTGATGTTTTGGTATATGGAATAGGTAGAATTAAGATTTTGAAGTTCATATTTGTGTTTTGATGAGTTATTGATGTTTTGGTATATGGAATAGGTAGAATTGTGATTTTGAAGTTCATATTTGTGTTTTGATGAGTTATATTATGTTTTGTTATATGGAATAGGTAGAATTGAGATTTTGAAGTTCATATTTGTGTTTTGATGAGTTATTGATGTTTTGGTAAATGGAATAGATAGAAATTGTGTTTTGAAGTTCATATTTGTGTTTTGATGAGTTATTGATGTTTTGGTATATGGAATAGGTAGAATTGTGATTTTGAAGTTCATATTTGTGTTTTGATGAGTTATTCATTGATGTTTTGGTATATGGAATAGGTAGAATTAAGATTTTGAAGTTCATATTTGTGTTTTGATGAGTTATTGATGTTTTGGTATATGGAATAGGTAGAATTGTGATTTTGAAGTTCATATTTGTGTTTTGATGAGTTATATTATGTTTTGTTATATGGAATAGGTAGAATTGAGATTTTGAAGTTCATATTTGTGTTTTGATGAGTTATTGATGTTTTGGTAAATGGAATAGATAGAAATTGTGTTTTGAAGTTCATATTTGTGTTTTGATGAGTTATTGATGTTTTGGTATATGGAATAGGTAGAATTGTGATTTTGAAGTTCATATTTGTGTTTTGATGAGTTATTCATTGATGTTTTGGTATATGGAATAGGTAGAATTAAGATTTTGAAGTTCATATTTGTGTTTTGATGAGTTATTGATGTTTTGGTATATGGAATAGGTAGAATTGTGATTTTGAAGTTCATATTTGTGTTTTGATGAGTTATTGATGTTTTGGTAAATGGAATAGATAGAAATTGTGTTTTGAAGTTCATATTGTTGTTTTGATGAGTTATTGATGTTTTGGTATATGGAATAGGTAGAATTGTGATTTTGAAGTTCATATTTGTGTTTTGATGAGTTATTGATGTTTTGGTAAATGGAATAGATAGAAATTGTGTTTTGAAGTTCATATTTGTGTTTTGATGAGTTATTGATGTTTTGGTATATGGAATAGGTAGAATTGTGATTTTGAAGTTCATATTTGTGTTTTGATGAGTTATTGATGTTTTGGTAAATGGAATAGATAGAAATTGTGTTTTGAAGTTCATATTTGTGTTTTGATGAGTTATTGATGTTTTGGTATATGGAATAGGTAGAATTGTGATTTTGAAGTTCATATTTGTGTTTTAATGATTTATATTATGTTTTGTTATATGGAATAGGTAGAATTGAGATTTTGAAGTTCATATTTGTGTTTTGTTGAGTTATTGATGTTTTGGTATATGGAATAGGTAGAATTGTGATTTTGAAGTTCATATTTGTGTTTTGATGAGTTATATTATGTTTTGTTATATGGAATAGGTAGAATTGTGATTTTGAAGTTCATATTTGTGTTTTGATGAGTTATTGATGTTTTGGTAAATGGAATAGATAGAAATTGTGTTTTGAAGTTCATATTTGTCTTTTGATGAGTTATTGATGTTTGGTATATGGAATAGGTAGAATTGTGAATTTGAAGTTCATATTTGTGTTTTGATGAGTTATTCATTGATGTTTTGGTATATGGAATAGGTAGAATTGTGATTTTGAAGTTCATATTTGTGTTTTGATGAGTTATTCATTGATGTTTTGGTATATGGAATAGGTAGAATTGAGATTTTGAAGTTCATATTTGTGTTTTGATGAGTTATTGAAGTTTTGGTATATGGAATAGGTAGAATTGTGATTTTGAAGTTCATATTTGTGTTTTGATGAGTTATATTATGTTTTGTTATATGGAATAGGTAGAATTGAGATTTTGAAGTTCATATTTGTGTTTTGATGAGTTATTGATGTTTTGGTATATGGAATAGGTAGAATTGTGATTTTGAAGTTCATATTTGTGTTTTGATGAGTTATTCATTGATGTTTTGGTATATGGAATAGGTAGAATTAAGATTTTGAAGTTCATATTTGTGTTTTGATGAGTTATTGATGTTTTGGTATATGGAATAGGTAGAATTGTGATTTTGAAGTTCATATTTGTGTTTTGATGAGTTATATTATGTTTTGTTATATGGAATAGGTAGAATTGTGATTTTGAAGTTCATATTTGTGTTTTGATGAGTTATTGATGTTTTGGTAAATGGAATAGATAGAAATTGTGTTTTGAAGTTTATATTTGTGTTTTGATGAGTTATTGATGTTTTGGTATATGGAATAGGTAGAATTGTGATTTTGAAGTTCATATTTGTGTTTTGATGAGTTATTCATTGATGTTTTGGTATATGGAATAGGTAGAATTAAGATTTTGAAGTTCATATTTGTGTTTTGATGAGTTATTGATGTTTTGGTATATGGAATAGGTAGAATTGTGATTTTGAAGTTCATATTTGTGTTTTAATGAGTTATATTATGTTTTGTTATATGGAATAGGTAGAATTGAGATTTTGAAGTTCATATTTGTGTTTTGTTGAGTTATTGATGTTTTGGTATATGGAATAGGTAGAATTGTGATTTTGAAGTTCATATTTGTGTTTTGATGAGTTATATTATGTTTTGTTATATGGAATAGGTAGAATTGTGATTTTGAAGTTCATATTTGTGTTTTGATGAGTTATTGATGTTTTGGTAAATGGAATAGATAGAAATTGTGTTTTGAAGTTCATATTTGTGTTTTGATGAGTTATTGATTTTTGGTATATGGAATAGGTAGAATTGTGAATTTGAAGTTCATATTTGTGTTTTGATGAGTTATTCATTGATGTTTTGGTATATGGAATAGGTAGAATTGTGATTTTGAAGTTCATATTTGTGTTTTGATGAGTTATTCATTGATGTTTTGGTATATGGAATAGGTAGAACTGAGATTTTGAAGTTCATATTTGTGTTTTGATGAGTTATTGAAGTTTTGGTATATGGAATAGGTAGAATTGTGATTTTGAAGTTCATATTTGTGTTTTGATGAGTTATATTATGTTTTGTTATATGGAATAGGTAGAATTGAGATTTTGAAGTTCATATTTGTGTTTTGATGAGTTATTGATGTTTTGGTAAATGGAATAGATAGAAATTGTGTTTTGAAGTTCATATTTGTGTTTTGATGAGTTATTGATGTTTTGGTATATGGAATAGGTAGAATTGTGATTTTGAAGTTCATATTTGTGTTTTGATGAGTTATTCATTGATGTTTTGGTATATGGAATAGGTAGAATTAAGATTTTGAAGTTCATATTTGTGTTTTGATGAGTTATTGATGTTTTGGTAAATGGAATAGATAGAAATTGTGTTTTGAAGTTCATATTTGTGTTTTGATGAGTTATTGATGTTTTGGTATATGGAATAGGTAGAATTGTGATTTTGAAGTTCATATTTGTGTTTTGATGAGTTATTCATTGATGTTTTGGTATATGGAATAGGTAGAATTGTGATTTTGAAGTTCATATTTGTGTTTTGATGAGTTATATTATGTTTTGTTATATGGAATAGGTAGAATTGTGATTTTGAAGTTCATATTTGTGTTTTGATGAGTTATTGATGTTTTGGTAAATGGAATAGATAGAAATTGTGTTTTGAAGTTCATATTTGTCTTTTGATGAGTTATTGATGTTTGGTATATGGAATAGGTAGAATTGTGAATTTGAAGTTCATATTTGTGTTTTGATGAGTTATTCATTGATGTTTTGGTATATGGAATAGGTAGAATTGTGATTTTGAAGTTCATATTTGTGTTTTGATGAGTTATTCATTGATGTTTTGGTATATGGAATAGGTAGAATTGAGATTTTGAAGTTCATATTTGTGTTTTGATGAGTTATTGAAGTTTTGGTATATGGAATAGGTAGAATTGTGATTTTGAAGTTCATATTTGTGTTTTGATGAGTTATATTATGTTTTGTTATATGGAATAGGTAGAATTGAGATTTTGAAGTTCATATTTGTGTTTTGATGAGTTATTGATGTTTTGGTAAATGGAATAGATAGAAATTGTGTTTTGAAGTTCATATTTGTGTTTTGATGAGTTATTGATGTTTTGGTATATGGAATAGCTAGAATTGTGATTTTGAAGTTCATATTTGTGTTTTGATGAGTTATTCATTGATGTTTTGGTATATGGAATAGGTAGAATTAAGATTTTGAAGTTCATATTTGTGTTTTGATGAGTTATTGATGTTTTGGTATATGGAATAGGTAGAATTGTGATTTTGAAGTTCATATTTGTGTTTTGATGAGTTATATTATGTTTTGTTATATGGAATAGGTAGAATTGTGATTTTGAAGTTCATATTTGTGTTTTGATGAGTTATTGATGTTTTGGTAAATGGAATAGATAGAAATTGTGTTTTGAAGTTTATATTTGTGTTTTGATGAGTTATTGATGTTTTGGTATATGGAATAGGTAGAATTGTGATTTTGAAGTTCATATTTGTGTTTTGATGACTATTCATTGATGTTTTGGTATATGGAATAGGTAGAATTAAGATTTTGAAGTTCATATTTGTGTTTTGATGAGTTATTGATGTTTTGGTATATGGAATAGGTAGAATTGTGATTTTGAAGTTCATATTTGTGTTTTGATGAGTTATATTATGTTTTGTTATATGGAATAGGTAGAATTGTGATTTTGAAGTTCATATTTGTGTTTTGATGAGTTATTGATGTTTTGGTAAATGGAATAGATAGAAATTGTGTTTTGAAGTTCATATTTGTGTTTTGATGAGTTATTGATGTTTTGGTATATGGAATAGGTAGAATTGTGATTTTGAAGTTCATATTTGTGTTTTGATGAGTTATATTATGTTTTGTTATATGGAATAGGTAGAATTGTGATTTTGAAGTTCATATTTGTGTTTCGATGAGTTATTCATTGATGTTTTGGTATATGGAATAGGTAGAATTGAGATTTTGAAGTTCATATTTGTGTTTTAATGAGTTATTAATCGATGTTTTGGTATATGGAATAGGTTGAAATTGTTTTTTGAAGTTCATATTTGTGTTTTGATAAGTTATTGATGTTTTGGTATATGGAATAGGTAGAATTGTGATTTTGCAGTTCATATTTGTGTTTTGATGAGTTATTCATTTATGTTTTGGTATATGGAATAGGTAGAATTGAGATTTTGAAGTTCATATTTGTGTTTTGATTAGTTATATTATGTTTTGGTATATGGAATAGGTAGAATTGTGATTTTGAAGTTCATATTTGTGTTTTGATGAGTTATTCATTGACGTTTTGGTATATGGAATAGGTAGAATTAAGATTTTGAAGTTCATATTTGTGTTTTGATGAGTTATTGATGTTTTGGTATATGGAATAGGTAGAATTGTGATTTTGAAGTTCATATTTGTGTTTTAATGAGTTATATTATGTTTTGTTATATGGAATAGGTAGAATTGAGATTTTGAAGTTCATATTTGTGTTTTGTTGAGTTATTGATGTTTTGGTATATGGAATAGGTAGAATTGTGATTTTGAAGTTCATATTTGTGTTTTGATGAGTTATATTATGTTTTGTTATATGGAATAGGTAGAATTGTGATTTTGAAGTTCATATTTGTGTTTTGATGAGTTATTGATGTTTTGGTAAATGGAATAGATAGAAATTGTGTTTTGAAGTTCATATTTGTGTTTTGATGAGTTATTGATTTTTGGTATATGGAATAGGTAGAATTGTGAATTTGAAGTTCATATTTGTGTTTTGATGAGTTATTCATTGATGTTTTGGTATATGGAATAGGTAGAATTGTGATTTTGAAGTTCATATTTGTGTTTTGATGAGTTATTCATTGATGTTTTGGTATATGGAATAGGTAGAACTGAGATTTTGAAGTTCATATTTGTGTTTTGATGAGTTATTGAAGTTTTGGTATATGGAATAGGTAGAATTGTGATTTTGAAGTTCATATTTGTGTTTTGATGAGTTATATTATGTTTTGTTATATGGAATAGGTAGAATTGAGATTTTGAAGTTCATATTTGTGTTTTGATGAGTTATTGATGTTTTGGTAAATGGAATAGATAGAAATTGTGTTTTGAAGTTCGTATTTGTGTTTTGATGAGTTATTGATGTTTTGGTCTATGGAATAGGTAGAATTGTGATTTTGAAGTTCATATTTGTGTTTTGATGAGTTATTCATTGATGTTTTGGTATATGGAATAGGTAGAATTAAGATTTTGAAGTTCATATTTGTGTTTTGATGAGTTATTGATGTTTTGGTATATGGAATAGGTAGAATTGTGATTTTGAAGTTCATATTTGTGTTTTGATGAGTTATTGATGTTTTGGTAAATGGAATAGATAGAAATTGTGTTTTGAAGTTCATATTTGTGTTTTGATGAGTTATTGATGTTTTGGTATATGGAATAGGTAGAATTGTGATTTTGAAGTTCATATTTGTGTTTTGATGAGTTATTGATGTTTTGGTAAATGGAATAGATAGAAATTGTGTTTTGAAGTTCATATTTGTGTTTTGATGAGTTATTGATGTTTTGGTAAATGGAATAGATAGAAATTGTGTTTTGAAGTTCATATTTGTGTTTTGATGAGTTATTGATGTTTTGGTATATGGAATAGGTAGAATTGTGATTTTGAAGTTCATATTTGTGTTTGGATGAGTTATTCATTGATGTTTTGGTATATGGAATAGGTAGAATTGTGATTTTGAAGTTCATATTTGTGTTTCGATGAGTTATTCATTGATGTTTTGGTATATGGAATAGGTAGAATTGAGATTTTGAAGTTCATATTTGTGTTTTGATTAGTTATATTATGTTTTGTTATATAGAATAGGTAGAATTGTGTTTTGAAGTTCATATTTGTGTTTTGATGCGTTATTGATGTTTTGGTATATGGAATAGGTAGAATTGTGATTTTGAAGTTCATATTTGTGTTTTGATGAGTTATTGATGTTTTGGTAAATGGAATAGATAGAAATTGTGTTTTGAAGTTCATATTTGTGTTTTGATGAGTTATTGATGTTTTGGTATATGGAATAGGTAGAATTGTGATTTTAAAGTTCATATTTGTGTTTCGATGAGTTATTCATTGATGTTTTGGTATATGGAATAGGTAGAATTGAGATTTTGAAGTTCATATTTGTGTTTTGATTAGTTATATTATGTTTTGTTATATAGAATAGGTAGAATTGAGATTTTGAAGTTCATATTTGTGTTTTGATTAGTTATATTATGTTTTGGTATATGGAATAGGTAGAATTGTGATTTTGAAGTTCATATTTGTGTTTTGATGAGTTATATTATGTTTTGTTATATGGAATAGGGAGAATTGAGATTTTGCAGTTCATATTTGTGTTTTGATGAGTTATTCATTTATGTTTTGGTATATGGGAATAGGTAGAATTGTGATTTTGAAGTTCATATTTGTTTTTTGATGAGTTATTCATTGATTTTCTGGTATACGGAATAGGTAGAATTGAGATTTTGAAGTTCATATTTGTGTTTTGATGAGTTATTGATGTTTTGGTATATGGGATAGGTAGAATTGTGATTTTGAAGTTCATATTTGTGTTTCGATGAGTTATTGATGTTTTGGTAAATGGAATAGATAGAAATTGTGTTTTGAAGTTCATATTTGTCTTTTGATGAGTTATTGATGTTTTGGTGTATGGAATAGGTAGAATTGTGATTTTGAAGTTCATATTTGTGTTTTGATGAGTTATTCATTGATGTTTTGGTATATGGAATAGGTAGAATTGAGATTTTGAAGTTCATATTTGTGTTTTGATGAGTTATTGATGTTTTGGTATATGGAATAGGTAGAATTGTGATTTTGAAGTTCATATTTGTGTTTTAATGATTTATATTATGTTTTGTTATATGGAATAGGTAGAATTGAGATTTTGAAGTTCATATTTGTGTTTTGTTGAGTTATTGATGTTTTGGTATATGGAATAGGTAGAATTGTGATTTTGAAGTTCATATTTGTGTTTTGATGAGTTATATTATGTTTTGTTATATGGAATAGGTAGAATTGTGATTTTGAAGTTCATATTTGTGTTTTGATGAGTTATTGATGTTTTGGTAAATGGAATAGATAGAAATTGTGTTTTGAAGTTCATATTTGTCTTTTGATGAGTTATTGATGTTTGGTATATGGAATAGGTAGAATTGTGAATTTGAAGTTCATATTTGTGTTTTGATGAGTTATTCATTGATGTTTTGGTATATGGAATAGGTAGAATTGTGATTTTGAAGTTCATATTTGTGTTTTGATGAGTTATTCATTGATGTTTTGGTATATGGAATAGGTAGAATTGAGATTTTGAAGTTCATATTTGTGTTTTGATGAGTTATTGAAGTTTTGGTATATGGAATAGGTAGAATTGTGATTTTGAAGTTCATATTTGTGTTTTGATGAGTTATATTATGTTTTGTTATATGGAATAGGTAGAATTGAGATTTTGAAGTTCATATTTGTGTTTTGATGAGTTATTGATGTTTTGGTAAATGGAATAGATAGAAATTGTGTTTTGAAGTTCATATTTGTGTTTTGATGAGTTATTGATGTTTTGGTATATGGAATAGGTAGAATTGTGATTTTGAAGTTCATATTTGTGTTTTGATGAGTTATTCATTGATGTTTTGGTATATGGAATAGGTAGAATTAAGATTTTGAAGTTCATATTTGTGTTTTGATGAGTTATTGATGTTTTGGTATATGGAATAGGTAGAATTGTGATTTTGAAGTTCATATTTGTGTTTTGATGAGTTATATTATGTTTTGTTATATGGAATAGGTAGAATTGTGATTTTGAAGTTCATATTTGTGTTTTGATGAGTTATTGATGTTTTGGTAAATGGAATAGATAGAAATTGTGTTTTGAAGTTTATATTTGTGTTTTGATGAGTTATTGATGTTTTGGTATATGGAATAGGTAGAATTGTGATTTTGAAGTTCATATTTGTGTTTTGATGAGTTATTCATTGATGTTTTGGTATATGGAATAGGTAGAATTAAGATTTTGAAGTTCATATTTGTGTTTTGATGAGTTATTGATGTTTTGGTATATGGAATAGGTAGAATTGTGATTTTGAAGTTCATATTTGTGTTTTGATGAGTTATATTATGTTTTGTTATATGGAATAGGTAGAATTGTGATTTTGAAGTTCATATTTGTGTTTTGATGAGTTATTGATGTTTTGGTAAATGGAATAGATAGAAATTGTGTTTTGAAGTTCATATTTGTGTTTTGATGAGTTATTGATGTTTTGGTATATGGAATAGGTAGAATTGTGATTTTGAAGTTCATATTTGTGTTTTGATGAGTTATATTATGTTTTGTTATATGGAATAGGTAGAATTGTGATTTTGAAGTTCATATTTGTGTTTCGATGAGTTATTCATTGATGTTTTGGTATATGGAATAGGTAGAATTGAGATTTTGAAGTTCATATTTGTGTTTTAATGAGTTATTAATCGATGTTTTGGTATATGGAATAGGTTGAAATTGTTTTTTGAAGTTCATATTTGTGTTTTGATAAGTTATTGATGTTTTGGTATATGGAATAGGTAGAATTGTGATTTTGCAGTTCATATTTGTGTTTTGATGAGTTATTCATTTATGTTTTGGTATATGGAATAGGTAGAATTGAGATTTTGAAGTTCATATTTGTGTTTTGATTAGTTATATTATGTTTTGGTATATGGAATAGGTAGAATTGTGATTTTGAAGTTCATATTTGTGTTTTGATGAGTTATTCATTGACGTTTTGGTATATGGAATAGGTAGAATTAAGATTTTGAAGTTCATATTTGTGTTTTGATGAGTTATTGATGTTTTGGTATATGGAATAGGTAGAATTGTGATTTTGAAGTTCATATTTGTGTTTTAATGAGTTATATTATGTTTTGTTATATGGAATAGGTAGAATTGAGATTTTGAAGTTCATATTTGTGTTTTGTTGAGTTATTGATGTTTTGGTATATGGAATAGGTAGAATTGTGATTTTGAAGTTCATATTTGTGTTTTGATTAGTTATATTATGTTTTGTTATATGGAATAGGTAGAATTGAGATTTTGAAGTTCATATTTGTGTTTTGATGAGTTATTGATGTTTTGGTAAATGGAATAGATAGAAATTGTGTTTTGAAGTTCATATTTGTGTTTTGATGAGTTATTGATGTTTTGGTATATGGAATAGGTAGAATTGTGATTTTGAAGTTCATATTTGTGTTTTGATGAGTTATTCATTGATGTTTTGGTATATGGAATAGGTAGAATTAAGATTTTGAAGTTCATATTTGTGTTTTGATGAGTTATTGATGTTTTGGTATATGGAATAGGTAGAATTGTGATTTTGAAGTTCATATTTGTGTTTTGATGAGTTATTGATGTTTTGGTAAATGGAATAGATAGAAATTGTGTTTTGAAGTTCATATTTGTGTTTTGATGAGTTATTGATGTTTTGGTATATGGAATAGGTAGAATTGTGATTTTGAAGTTCATATTTGTGTTTTGATGAGTTATTGATGTTTTGGTAAATGGAATAGATAGAAATTGTGTTTTGAAGTTCATATTTGTGTTTTGATGAGTTATTGATGTTTTGGTAAATGGAATAGATAGAAATTGTGTTTTGAAGTTCATATTTGTGTTTTGATGAGTTATTGATGTTTTGGTATATGGAATAGGTAGAATTGTGATTTTGAAGTTCATATTTGTGTTTTGATGAGTTATTCATTGATGTTTTGGTATATGGAATAGGTAGAATTGTGATTTTGAAGTTCATATTTGTGTTTCGATGAGTTATTCATTGATGTTTTGGTATATGGAATAGGTAGAATTGAGATTTTGAAGTTCATATTTGTGTTTTGATTAGTTATATTATGTTTTGTTATATAGAATAGGTAGAATTGTGTTTTGAAGTTCATATTTGTGTTTTGATGCGTTATTGATGTTTTGGTATATGGAATAGGTAGAATTGTGATTTTGAAGTTCATATTTGTGTTTTGATGAGTTATTGATGTTTTGGTAAATGGAATAGATAGAAATTGTGTTTTGAAGTTCATATTTGTGTTTTGATGAGTTATTGATGTTTTGGTATATGGAATAGGTAGAATTGTGATTTTGAAGTTCATATTTGTGTTTCGATGAGTTATTCATTGATGTTTTGGTATATGGAATAGGTAGAATTGAGATTTTGAAGTTCATATTTGTGTTTTGATTAGTTATATTATGTTTTGTTATATAGAATAGGTAGAATTGAGATTTTGAAGTTCATATTTGTGTTTTGATTAGTTATATTATGTTTTGGTATATGGAATAGGTAGAATTGTGATTTTGAAGTTCATATTTGTGTTTTGATGAGTTATATTATGTTTTGTTATATGGAATAGGGAGAATTGAGATTTTGCAGTTCATATTTGTGTTTTGATGAGTTATTCATTTATGTTTTGGTATATGGGAATAGGTAGAATTGTGATTTTGAAGATCATATTTGTTTTTTGATGAGTTATTCATTGATTTTCTGGTATACGGAATAGGTAGAATTGAGATTTTGAAGTTCATATTTGTGTTTTGATGAGTTATTGATGTTTTGGTATATGGGATAGGTAGAATTGTGATTTTGAAGTTCATATTTGTGTTTCGATGAGTTATTGATGTTTTGGTAAATGGAATAGATAGAAATTGTGTTTTGAAGTTCATATTTGTCTTTTGATGAGTTATTGTTGTTTTGGTGTATGGAATAGGTAGAATTGTGATTTTGAAGTTCATATTTGTGTTTTGATGAGTTATTCATTGATGTTTTGGTATATGGAATAGGTAGAATTGAGATTTTGAAGTTCATATTTGTGTTTTGATGAGTTATTGATGTTTTGGTATATGGAATAGGTAGAATTGTGATTTTGAAGTTCATATTTGTGTTTTAATGATTTATATTATGTTTTGTTATATGGAATAGGTAGAATTGAGATTTTGAAGTTCATATTTGTGTTTTGTTGAGTTATTGATGTTTTGGTATATGGAATAGGTAGAATTGTGATTTTGAAGTTCATATTTGTGTTTTGATGAGTTATATTATGTTTTGTTATATGGAATAGGTAGAATTGTGATTTTGAAGTTCATATTTGTGTTTTGATGAGTTATTGATGTTTTGGTAAATGGAATAGATAGAAATTGTGTTTTGAAGTTCATATTTGTCTTTTGATGAGTTATTGATGTTTGGTATATGGAATAGGTAGAATTGTGAATTTGAAGTTCATATTTGTGTTTTGATGAGTTATTCATTGATGTTTTGGTATATGGAATAGGTAGAATTGTGATTTTGAAGTTCATATTTGTGTTTTGATGAGTTATTCATTGATGTTTTGGTATATGGAATAGGTAGAATTGAGATTTTGAAGTTCATATTTGTGTTTTGATGAGTTATTGAAGTTTTGGTATATGGAATAGGTAGAATTGTGATTTTGAAGTTCATATTTGTGTTTTGATGAGTTATATTATGTTTTGTTATATGGAATAGGTAGAATTGAGATTTTGAAGTTCATATTTGTGTTTTGATGAGTTATATTATGTTTTGTTATATGGAATAGGTAGAATTGTGATTTTGAAGTTCATATTTGTGTTTCGATGAGTTATTCATTGATGTTTTGGTATATGGAATAGGTAGAATTGAGATTTTGAAGTTCATATTTGTGTTTTAATGAGTTATTAATCGATGTTTTGGTATATGGAATAGGTAGAATTAAGATTTTGAAGTTCATATTTGTGTTTTGATGAGTTATTGATGTTTTGGTATATGGAATAGGTAGAATTGTGATTTTGCAGTTCATATTTGTGTTTTGATGAGTTATTCATTTATGTTTTGGTATATGGAATAGGTAGAATTGAGATTTTGAAGTTCATATTTGTGTTTTGATTAGTTATATTATGTTTTGGTATATGGAATAGGTAGAATTGTGATTTTGAAGTTCATATTTGTGTTTTGATGAGTTATTCATTGACGTTTTGGTATATGGAATAGGTAGAATTAAGATTTTGAAGTTCATATTTGTGTTTTGATGAGTTATTGATGTTTTGGTATATGGAATAGGTAGAATTGTGATTTTGAAGTTCATATTTGTGTTTTAATGAGTTATATTATGTTTTGTTATATGGAATAGGTAGAATTGAGATTTTGAAGTTCATATTTGTGTTTTGTTGAGTTATTGATGTTTTGGTATATGGAATAGGTAGAATTGTGATTTTGAAGTTCATATTTGTGTTTTGATGAGTTATATTATGTTTTGTTATATGGAATAGGTAGAATTGTGATTTTGAAGTTCATATTTGTGTTTTGATGAGTTATTGATGTTTTGGTAAATGGAATAGATAGAAATTGTGTTTTGAAGTTCATATTTGTGTTTTGATGAGTTATTGATTTTTGGTATATGGAATAGGTAGAATTGTGAATTTGAAGTTCATATTTGTGTTTTGATGAGTTATTCATTGATGTTTTGGTATATGGAATAGGTAGAATTGTGATTTTGAAGTTCATATTTGTGTTTTGATGAGTTATTCATTGATGTTTTGGTATATGGAATAGGTAGAACTGAGATTTTGAAGTTCATATTTGTGTTTTGATGAGTTATTGAAGTTTTGGTATATGGAATAGGTAGAATTGTGATTTTGAAGTTCATATTTGTGTTTTGATGAGTTATATTATGTTTTAGTATATGGAATAGGTAGAATTGAGATTTTGAAGTTCATATTTGTGTTTTGATGAGTTATTGATGTTTTGGTAAATGGAATAGATAGAAATTGTGTTTTGAAGTTCATATTTGTGTTTTGATGAGTTATTGATGTTTTGGTATATGGAATAGGTAGAATTGTGATTTTGAAGTTCATATTTGTGTTTTGATGAGTTATTCATTGATGTTTTGGTATATGGAATAGGTAGAATTAAGATTTTGAAGTTCATATTTGTGTTTTGATGAGTTATTGATGTTTTGGTATATGGAATAGGTAGAATTGTGATTTTGAAGTTCATATTTGTGTTTTGATGAGTTATTGATGTTTTGGTAAATGGAATAGATAGAAATTGTGTTTTGAAGTTCATATTTGTGTTTTGATGAGTTATTGATGTTTTGGTATATGGAATAGGTAGAATTGTGATTTTGAAGTTCATATTTGTGTTTTGATGAGTTATTGATGTTTTGGTAAATGGAATAGATAGAAATTGTGTTTTGAAGTTCATATTTGTGTTTTGATGAGTTATTGATGTTTTGGTATATGGAATAGGTAGAATTGTGATTTTGAAGTTCATATTTGTGTTTTGATGAGTTATTGATGTTTTGGTAAATGGAATAGATAGAAATTGTGTTTTGAAGTTCATATTTGTGTTTTGATGAGTTATTGATGTTTTGGTATATGGAATAGGTAGAATTGTGATTTTGAAGTTCATATTTGTGTTTTAATGATTTATATTATGTTTTGTTATATGGAATAGGTAGAATTGAGATTTTGAAGTTCATATTTGTGTTTTGTTGAGTTATTGATGTTTTGGTATATGGAATAGGTAGAATTGTGATTTTGAAGTTCATATTTGTGTTTTGATGAGTTATATTATGTTTTGTTATATGGAATAGGTAGAATTGTGATTTTGAAGTTCATATTTGTGTTTTGATGAGTTATTGATGTTTTGGTAAATGGAATAGATAGAAATTGTGTTTTGAAGTTCATATTTGTCTTTTGATGAGTTATTGATGTTTGGTATATGGAATAGGTAGAATTGTGAATTTGAAGTTCATATTTGTGTTTTGATGAGTTATTCATTGATGTTTTGGTATATGGAATAGGTAGAATTGTGATTTTGAAGTTCATATTTGTGTTTTGATGAGTTATTGATGTTTTGGTATATGGAATAGGTAGAATTGAGATTTTGAAGTTCATATTTGTGTTTTGATGAGTTATTGAAGTTTTGGTATATGGAATAGGTAGAATTGTGATTTTGAAGTTCATATTTGTGTTTTGATGAGTTATATTATGTTTTGTTATATGGAATAGGTAGAATTGAGATTTTGAAGTTCATATTTGTGTTTTGATGAGTTATTGATGTTTTGGTAAATGGAATAGATAGAAATTGTGTTTTGAAGTTCATATTTGTGTTTTGATGAGTTATTGATGTTTTGGTATATGGAATAGGTAGAATTGTGATTTTGAAGTTCATATTTGTGTTTTGATGAGTTATTCATTGATGTTTTGGTATATGGAATAGGTAGAATTAAGATTTTGAAGTTCATATTTGTGTTTTGATGAGTTATTGATGTTTTGGTATATGGAATAGGTAGAATTGTGATTTTGAAGTTCATATTTGTGTTTTGATGAGTTATATTATGTTTTGTTATATGGAATAGGTAGAATTGTGATTTTGAAGTTCATATTTGTGTTTTGATGAGTTATTGATGTTTTGGTAAATGGAATAGATAGAAATTGTGTTTTGAAGTTTATATTTGTGTTTTGATGAGTTATTGATGTTTTGGTATATGGAATAGGTAGAATTGTGATTTTGAAGTTCATATTTGTGTTTTGATGAGTTATTGATGTTTTGGTAAATGGAATAGATAGAAATTGTGTTTTGAAGTTCATATTTGTGTTTTGATGAGTTATTGATGTTTTGGTAAATGGAATAGATAGAAATTGTGTTTTGAAGTTTATATTTGTGTTTTGATGAGTTATTGATGTTTTGGTATATGGAATAGGTAGAATTGTGATTTTGAAGTTCATATTTGTGTTTTGATGAGTTATTGATGTTTTGGTAAATGGAATAGATAGAAATTGTGTTTTGAAGTTCATATTTGTGTTTTGATGAGTTATTGATTTTTGGTATATGGAATAGGTAGAATTGTGAATTTGAAGTTCATATTTGTGTTTTGATGAGTTATTCATTGATGTTTTGGTATATGGAATAGGTAGAATTGTGATTTTGAAGTTCATATTTGTGTTTTGATGAGTTATTCATTGATGTTTTGGTATATGGAATAGGTAGAACTGAGATTTTGAAGTTCATATTTGTGTTTTGATGAGTTATTGAAGTTTTGGTATATGGAATAGGTAGAATTGTGATTTTGAAGTTCATATTTGTGTTTTGATGAGTTATATTATGTTTTAGTATATGGAATAGGTAGAATTGAGATTTTGAAGTTCATATTTGTGTTTTGATGAGTTATTGATGTTTTGGTAAATGGAATAGATAGAAATTGTGTTTTGAAGTTCATATTTGTGTTTTGATGAGTTATTGATGTTTTGGTATATGGAATAGGTAGAATTGTGATTTTGAAGTTCATATTTGTGTTTTGATGAGTTATTCATTGATGTTTTGGTATATGGAATAGGTAGAATTAAGATTTTGAAGTTCATATTTGTGTTTTGATGAGTTATTGATGTTTTGGTATATGGAATAGGTAGAATTGTGATTTTGAAGTTCATATTTGTGTTTTGATGAGTTATTGATGTTTTGGTAAATGGAATAGATAGAAATTGTGTTTTGAAGTTCATATTTGTGTTTTGATGAGTTATTGATGTTTTGGTATATGGAATAGGTAGAATTGTGATTTTGAAGTTCATATTTGTGTTTTGATGAGTTATTGATGTTTTGGTAAATGGAATAGATAGAAATTGTGTTTTGAAGTTCATATTTGTGTTTTGATGAGTTATTGATGTTTTGGTATATGGAATAGGTAGAATTGTGATTTTGAAGTTCATATTTGTGTTTTGATGAGTTATTGATGTTTTGGTAAATGGAATAGATAGAAATTGTGTTTTGAAGTTCATATTTGTGTTTTGATGAGTTATTGATGTTTTGGTATATGGAATAGGTAGAATTGTGATTTTGAAGTTCATATTTGTGTTTTAATGATTTATATTATGTTTTGTTATATGGAATAGGTAGAATTGAGATTTTGAAGTTCATATTTGTGTTTTGTTGAGTTATTGATGTTTTGGTATATGGAATAGGTAGAATTGTGATTTTGAAGTTCATATTTGTGTTTTGATGAGTTATATTATGTTTTGTTATATGGAATAGGTAGAATTGTGATTTTGAAGTTCATATTTGTGTTTTGATGAGTTATTGATGTTTTGGTAAATGGAATAGATAGAAATTGTGTTTTGAAGTTCATATTTGTCTTTTGATGAGTTATTGATGTTTGGTATATGGAATAGGTAGAATTGTGAATTTGAAGTTCATATTTGTGTTTTGATGAGTTATTCATTGATGTTTTGGTATATGGAATAGGTAGAATTGTGATTTTGAAGTTCATATTTGTGTTTTGATGAGTTATTGATGTTTTGGTATATGGAATAGGTAGAATTGAGATTTTGAAGTTCATATTTGTGTTTTGATGAGTTATTGAAGTTTTGGTATATGGAATAGGTAGAATTGTGATTTTGAAGTTCATATTTGTGTTTTGATGAGTTATATTATGTTTTGTTATATGGAATAGGTAGAATTGAGATTTTGAAGTTCATATTTGTGTTTTGATGAGTTATTGATGTTTTGGTAAATGGAATAGATAGAAATTGTGTTTTGAAGTTCATATTTGTGTTTTGATGAGTTATTGATGTTTTGGTATATGGAATAGGTAGAATTGTGATTTTGAAGTTCATATTTGTGTTTTGATGAGTTATTCATTGATGTTTTGGTATATGGAATAGGTAGAATTAAGATTTTGAAGTTCATATTTGTGTTTTGATGAGTTATTGATGTTTTGGTATATGGAATAGGTAGAATTGTGATTTTGAAGTTCATATTTGTGTTTTGATGAGTTATATTATGTTTTGTTATATGGAATAGGTAGAATTGTGATTTTGAAGTTCATATTTGTGTTTTGATGAGTTATTGATGTTTTGGTAAATGGAATAGATAGAAATTGTGTTTTGAAGTTTATATTTGTGTTTTGATGAGTTATTGATGTTTTGGTATATGGAATAGGTAGAATTGTGATTTTGAAGTTCATATTTGTGTTTTGATGAGTTATTCATTGATGTTTTGGTATATGGAATACGTAGAATTAAGATTTTGAAGTTCATATTTGTGTTTTGATGAGTTATTGATGTTTTGGTATATGGAATAGGTAGAATTGTGATTTTGAAGTTCATATTTGTGTTTTGATGAGTTATATTATGTTTTGTTATATGGAATAGGTAGAATTGTGATTTTGAAGTTCATATTTGTGTTTTGATGAGTTATTGATGTTTTGGTAAATGGAATAGATAGAAATTGTGTTTTGAAGTTCATATTTGTGTTTTGATGAGTTATTGATGTTTTGGTATATGGAATAGGTAGAATTGTGATTTTGAAGTTCATATTTGTGTTTTGATGAGTTATATTATGTTTTGTTATATGGAATAGGTAGAATTGTGATTTTGAAGTTCATATTTGTGTTTCGATGAGTTATTCATTGATGTTTTGGTATATGGAATAGGTAGAATTGAGATTTTGAAGTTCATATTTGTGTTTTAATGAGTTATTAATCGATGTTTTGGTATATGGAATAGGTTGAAATTGTTTTTTGAAGTTCATATTTGTGTTTTGATAAGTTATTGATGTTTTGGTATATGGAATAGGTAGAATTGTGATTTTGCAGTTCATATTTGTGTTTTGATGAGTTATTCATTTATGTTTTGGTATATGGAATAGGTAGAATTGAGATTTTGAAGGTCATATTTGTGTTTTGATTAGTTATATTATGTTTTGGTATATGGAATAGGTAGAATTGTGATTTTGAAGTTCATATTTGTGTTTTGATGAGTTATTCATTGACGTTTTGGTATATGGAATAGGTAGAATTAAGATTTTGAAGTTCATATTTGTGTTTTGATGAGTTATTGATGTTTTGGTATATGGAATAGGTAGAATTGTGATTTTGAAGTTCATATTTGTGTTTTAATGAGTTATATTACGTTTTGTTATATGGAATAGGTAGAATTGAGATTTTGAAGTTCATATTTGTGTTTTGTTGAGTTATTGATGTTTTGGTATATGGAATAGGTAGAATTGTGATTTTGAAGTTCATATTTGTGTTTTGATGAGTTATATTATGTTTTGTTATATGGAATAGGTAGAATTGTGATTTTGAAGTTCATATTTGTGTTTTGATGAGTTATTGATGTTTTGGTAAATGGAATAGATAGAAATTGTGTTTTGAAGTTCATATTTGTGTTTTGATGAGTTATTGATTTTTGGTATATGGAATAGGTAGAATTGTGAATTTGAAGTTCATATTTGTGTTTTGATGAGTTATTCATTGATGTTTTGGTATATGGAATAGGTAGAATTGTGATTTTGAAGTTCATATTTGTGTTTTGATGAGTTATTCATTGATGTTTTGGTATATGGAATAGGTAGAACTGAGATTTTGAAGTTCATATTTGTGTTTTGATGAGTTATTGAAGTTTTGGTATATGGAATAGGTAGAATTGTGATTTTGAAGTTCATATTTGTGTTTTGATGAGTTATATTATGTTTTGTTATATGGAATAGGTAGAATTGAGATTTTGAAGTTCATATTTGTGTTTTGATGAGTTATTGATGTTTTGGTAAATGGAATAGATAGAAATTGTGTTTTGAAGTTCATATTTGTCTTTTGATGAGTTATTGATGTTTGGTATATGGAATAGGTAGAATTGTGAATTTGAAGTTCATATTTGTGTTTTGATGAGTTATTCATTGATGTTTTGGTATATGGAATAGGTAGAATTGTGATTTTGAAGTTCATATTTGTGTTTTGATGAGTTATTCATTGATGTTTTGGTATATGGAATAGGTAGAATTGAGATTTTGAAGTTCATATTTGTGTTTTGATGAGTTATTGAAGTTTTGGTATATGGAATAGGTAGAATTGTGATTTTGAAGTTCATATTTGTGTTTTGATGAGTTATATTATGTTTTGTTATATGGAATAGGTAGAATTGAGATTTTGAAGTTCATATTTGTGTTTTGATGAGTTATTGATGTTTTGGTAAATGGAATAGATAGAAATTGTGTTTTGAAGTTCATATTTGTGTTTTGATGAGTTATTGATGTTTTGGTATATGGAATAGGTAGAATTGTGATTTTGAAGTTCATATTTGTGTTTTGATGAGTTATTCATTGATGTTTTGGTATATGGAATAGGTAGAATTAAGATTTTGAAGTTCATATTTGTGTTTTGATGAGTTATTGATGTTTTGGTATATGGAATAGGTAGAATTGTGATTTTGAAGTTCATATTTGTGTTTTGATGAGTTATATTATGTTTTGTTATATGGAATAGGTAGAATTGTGATTTTGAAGTTCATATTTGTGTTTTGATGAGTTATTGATGTTTTGGTAAATGGAATAGATAGAAATTGTGTTTTGAAGTTTATATTTGTGTTTTGATGAGTTATTGATGTTTTGGTATATGGAATAGGTAGAATTGTGATTTTGAAGTTCATATTTGTGTTTTGATGAGTTATTCATTGATGTTTTGGTATATGGAATACGTAGAATTAAGATTTTGAAGTTCATATTTGTGTTTTGATGAGTTATTGATGTTTTGGTATATGGAATAGGTAGAATTGTGATTTTGAAGTTCATATTTGTGTTTTGATGAGTTATATTATGTTTTGTTATATGGAATAGGTAGAATTGTGATTTTGAAGTTCATATTTGTGTTTTGATGAGTTATTGATGTTTTGGTAAATGGAATAGATAGAAATTGTGTTTTGAAGTTCATATTTGTGTTTTGATGAGTTATTGATGTTTTGGTATATGGAATAGGTAGAATTGTGATTTTGAAGTTCATATTTGTGTTTTGATGAGTTATATTATGTTTTGTTATATGGAATAGGTAGAATTGTGATTTTGAAGTTCATATTTGTGTTTCGATGAGTTATTCATTGATGTTTTGGTATATGGAATAGGTAGAATTGAGATTTTGAAGTTCATATTTGTGTTTTAATGAGTTATTAATCGATGTTTTGGTATATGGAATAGGTTGAAATTGTTTTTTGAAGTTCATATTTGTGTTTTGATAAGTTATTGATGTTTTGGTATATGGAATAGGTAGAATTGTGATTTTGCAGTTCATATTTGTGTTTTGATGAGTTATTCATTTATGTTTTGGTATATGGAATAGGTAGAATTGAGATTTTGAAGGTCATATTTGTGTTTTGATTAGTTATATTATGTTTTGGTATATGGAATAGGTAGAATTGTGATTTTGAAGTTCATATTTGTGTTTTGATGAGTTATTCATTGACGTTTTGGTATATGGAATAGGTAGAATTAAGATTTTGAAGTTCATATTTGTGTTTTGATGAGTTATTGATGTTTTGGTATATGGAATAGGTAGAATTGTGATTTTGAAGTTCATATTTGTGTTTTAATGAGTTATATTACGTTTTGTTATATGGAATAGGTAGAATTGAGATTTTGAAGTTCATATTTGTGTTTTGTTGAGTTATTGATGTTTTGGTATATGGAATAGGTAGAATTGTGATTTTGAAGTTCATATTTGTGTTTTGATGAGTTATATTATGTTTTGTTATATGGAATAGGTAGAATTGTGATTTTGAAGTTCATATTTGTGTTTTGATGAGTTATTGATGTTTTGGTAAATGGAATAGATAGAAATTGTGTTTTGAAGTTCATATTTGTGTTTTGATGAGTTATTGATTTTTGGTATATGGAATAGGTAGAATTGTGAATTTGAAGTTCATATTTGTGTTTTGATGAGTTATTCATTGATGTTTTGGTATATGGAATAGGTAGAATTGTGATTTTGAAGTTCATATTTGTGTTTTGATGAGTTATTCATTGATGTTTTGGTATATGGAATAGGTAGAACTGAGATTTTGAAGTTCATATTTGTGTTTTGATGAGTTATTGAAGTTTTGGTATATGGAATAGGTAGAATTGTGATTTTGAAGTTCATATTTGTGTTTTGATGAGTTATATTATGTTTTGTTATATGGAATAGGTAGAATTGAGATTTTGAAGTTCATATTTGTGTTTCGATGAGTTATTCATTGATGTTTTGGTATATGGAATAGGTAGAATTGAGATTTTGAAGTTCATATTTGTGTTTTAATGAGTTATTAATCGATGTTTTGGTATATGGAATAGGTTGAAATTGTTTTTTGAAGTTCATATTTGTGTTTTGATAAGTTATTGATGTTTTGGTATATGGAATAGGTAGAATTGTGATTTTGCAGTTCATATTTGTGTTTTGATGAGTTATTCATTTATGTTTTGGTATATGGAATAGGTAGAATTGAGATTTTGAAGGTCATATTTGTGTTTTGATTAGTTATATTATGTTTTGGTATATGGAATAGGTAGAATTGTGATTTTGAAGTTCATATTTGTGTTTTGATGAGTTATTCATTGACGTTTTGGTATATGGAATAGGTAGAATTAAGATTTTGAAGTTCATATTTGTGTTTTGATGAGTTATATTATGTTTTGTTATATGGAATAGGTAGAATTGTGATTTTGAAGTTCATATTTGTGTTTCGATGAGTTATTCATTGATGTTTTGGTATATGGAATAGGTAGAATTGAGATTTTGAAGTTCATATTTGTGTTTTAATGAGTTATTAATCGATGTTTTGGTATATGGAATAGGTTGAAATTGTTTTTTGAAGTTCATATTTGTGTTTTGATAAGTTATTGATGTTTTGGTATATGGAATAGGTAGAATTGTGATTTTGCAGTTCATATTTGTGTTTTGATGAGTTATTCATTTATGTTTTGGTATATGGAATAGGTAGAATTGAGATTTTGAAGGTCATATTTGTGTTTTGATTAGTTATATTATGTTTTGGTATATGGAATAGGTAGAATTGTGATTTTGAAGTTCATATTTGTGTTTTGATGAGTTATTCATTGACGTTTTGGTATATGGAATAGGTAGAATTAAGATTTTGAAGTTCATATTTGTGTTTTGATGAGTTATTGATGTTTTGGTATATGGAATAGGTAGAATTGTGATTTTGAAGTTCATATTTGTGTTTTAATGAGTTATATTACGTTTTGTTATATGGAATAGGTAGAATTGAGATTTTGAAGTTCATATTTGTGTTTTGTTGAGTTATTGATGTTTTGGTATATGGAATAGGTAGAATTGTGATTTTGAAGTTCATATTTGTGTTTTGATGAGTTATATTATGTTTTGTTATATGGAATAGGTAGAATTGTGATTTTGAAGTTCATATTTGTGTTTTGATGAGTTATTGATGTTTTGGTAAATGGAATAGATAGAAATTGTGTTTTGAAGTTCATATTTGTGTTTTGATGAGTTATTGATTTTTGGTATATGGAATAGGTAGAATTGTGAATTTGAAGTTCATATTTGTGTTTTGATGAGTTATTCATTGATGTTTTGGTATATGGAATAGGTAGAATTGTGATTTTGAAGTTCATATTTGTGTTTTGATGAGTTATTCATTGATGTTTTGGTATATGGAATAGGTAGAACTGAGATTTTGAAGTTCATATTTGTGTTTTGATGAGTTATTGAAGTTTTGGTATATGGAATAGGTAGAATTGTGATTTTGAAGTTCATATTTGTGTTTTGATGAGTTATATTATGTTTTGTTATATGGAATAGGTAGAATTGAGATTTTGAAGTTCATATTTGTGTTTTGATGAGTTATTGATGTTTTGGTAAATGGAATAGATAGAAATTGTGTTTTGAAGTTCATATTTGTCTTTTGATGAGTTATTGATGTTTGGTATATGGAATAGGTAGAATTGTGAATTTGAAGTTCATATTTGTGTTTTGATGAGTTATTCATTGATGTTTTGGTATATGGAATAGGTAGAATTGTGATTTTGAAGTTCATATTTGTGTTTTGATGAGTTATTCATTGATGTTTTGGTATATGGAATAGGTAGAATTGAGATTTTGAAGTTCATATTTGTGTTTTGATGAGTTATTGAAGTTTTGGTATATGGAATAGGTAGAATTGTGATTTTGAAGTTCATATTTGTGTTTTGATGAGTTATATTATGTTTTGTTATATGGAATAGGTAGAATTGAGATTTTGAAGTTCATATTTGTGTTTTGATGAGTTATTGATGTTTTGGTAAATGGAATAGATAGAAATTGTGTTTTGAAGTTCATATTTGTGTTTTGATGAGTTATTGATGTTTTGGTATATGGAATAGGTAGAATTGTGATTTTGAAGTTCATATTTGTGTTTTGATGAGTTATTCATTGATGTTTTGGTATATGGAATAGGTAGAATTAAGATTTTGAAGTTCATATTTGTGTTTTGATAAGTTATTGATGTTTTGGTATATGGAATAGGTAGAATTGTGATTTTGAAGTTCATATTTGTGTTTTGATGAGTTATATTATGTTTTGTTATATGGAATAGGTAGAATTGTGATTTTGAAGTTCATATTTGTGTTTTGATGAGTTATTGATGTTTTGGTAAATGGAATAGATAGAAATTGTGTTTTGAAGTTTATATTTGTGTTTTGATGAGTTATTGATGTTTTGGTATATGGAATAGGTAGAATTGTGATTTTGAAGTTCATATTTGTGTTTTGATGAGTTATTCATTGATGTTTTGGTATATGGAATACGTAGAATTAAGATTTTGAAGTTCATATTTGTGTTTTGATGAGTTATTGATGTTTTGGTATATGGAATAGGTAGAATTGTGATTTTGAAGTTCATATTTGTGTTTTGATGAGTTATTGATGTTTTGGTAAATGGAATAGATAGAAATTGTGTTTTGAAGTTCATATTTGTGTTTTGATGAGTTATTGATGTTTTGGTATATGGAATAGGTAGAATTGTGATTTTGAAGTTCATATTTGTGTTTTGATGAGTTATTGATGTTTTGGTAAATGGAATAGATAGAAATTGTGTTTTGAAGTTCATATTTGTGTTTTGATGAGTTATTGATGTTTTGGTATATGGAATAGGTAGAATTGTGATTTTGAAGTTCATATTTGTGTTTTAATGATTTATATTATGTTTTGTTATATGGAATAGGTAGAATTGAGATTTTGAAGTTCATATTTGTGTTTTGTTGAGTTATTGATGTTTTGGTATATGGAATAGGTAGAATTGTGATTTTGAAGTTCATATTTGTGTTTTGATGAGTTATATTATGTTTTGTTATATGGAATAGGTAGAATTGTGATTTTGAAGTTCATATTTGTGTTTTGATGAGTTATTGATGTTTTGGTAAATGGAATAGATAGAAATTGTGTTTTGAAGTTCATATTTGTCTTTTGATGAGTTATTGATGTTTGGAATAGGTAGAATTGTGAATTTGAAGTTCATATTTGTGTTTTGATGAGTTATTCATTGATGTTTTGGTATATGGAATAGGTAGAATTGAGATTTTGAAGTTCATATTTGTGTTTTGATGAGTTATTGAAGTTTTGGTATATGGAATAGGTAGAATTGTGATTTTGAAGTTCATATTTGTGTTTTGATGAGTTATATTATGTTTTGTTATATGGAATAGGTAGAATTGAGATTTTGAAGTTCATATTTGTGTTTTGATGAGTTATTGATGTTTTGGTAAATGGAATAGATAGAAATTGTGTTTTGAAGTTCATATTTGTGTTTTGATGAGTTATTGATGTTTTGGTATATGGAATAGGTAGAATTGTGATTTTGAAGTTCATATTTGTGTTTTGATGAGTTATTCATTGATGTTTTGGTATATGGAATAGGTAGAATTAAGATTTTGAAGTTCATATTTGTGTTTTGATGAGTTATTGATGTTTTGGTATATGGAATAGGTAGAATTGTGATTTTGAAGTTCATATTTGTGTTTTGATGAGTTATATTATGTTTTGTTATATGGAATAGGTAGAATTGTGATTTTGAAGTTCATATTTGTGTTTTGATGAGTTATTGATGTTTTGGTAAATGGAATAGATAGAAATTGTGTTTTGAAGTTTATATTTGTGTTTTGATGAGTTATTGATGTTTTGGTATATGGAATAGGTAGAATTGTGATTTTGAAGTTCATATTTGTGTTTTGATGAGTTATTCATTGATGTTTTGGTATATGGAATACGTAGAATTAAGATTTTGAAGTTCATATTTGTGTTTTGATGAGTTATTGATGTTTTGGTATATGGAATAGGTAGAATTGTGATTTTGAAGTTCATATTTGTGTTTTGATGAGTTATATTATGTTTTGTTATATGGAATAGGTAGAATTGTGATTTTGAAGTTCATATTTGTGTTTTGATGAGTTATTGATGTTTTGGTAAATGGAATAGATAGAAATTGTGTTTTGAAGTTCATATTTGTGTTTTGATGAGTTATTGATGTTTTGGTATATGGAATAGGTAGAATTGTGATTTTGAAGTTCATATTTGTGTTTTGATGAGTTATATTATGTTTTGTTATATGGAATAGGTAGAATTGTGATTTTGAAGTTCATATTTGTGTTTCGATGAGTTATTCATTGATGTTTTGGTATATGGAATAGGTAGAATTGAGATTTTGAAGTTCATATTTGTGTTTTAATGAGTTATTAATCGATGTTTTGGTATATGGAATAGGTTGAAATTGTTTTTTGAAGTTCATATTTGTGTTTTGATAAGTTATTGATGTTTTGGTATATGGAATAGGTAGAATTGTGATTTTGCAGTTCATATTTGTGTTTTGATGAGTTATTCATTTATGTTTTGGTATATGGAATAGGTAGAATTGAGATTTTGAAGGTCATATTTGTGTTTTGATTAGTTATATTATGTTTTGGTATATGGAATAGGTAGAATTGTGATTTTGAAGTTCATATTTGTGTTTTGATGAGTTATTCATTGACGTTTTGGTATATGGAATAGGTAGAATTAAGATTTTGAAGTTCATATTTGTGTTTTGATGAGTTATTGATGTTTTGGTATATGGAATAGGTAGAATTGTGATTTTGAAGTTCATATTTGTGTTTTAATGAGTTATATTATGTTTTGTTATATGGAATAGGTAGAATTGAGATTTTGAAGTTCATATTTGTGTTTTGTTGAGTTATTGATGTTTTGGTATATGGAATAGGTAGAATTGTGATTTTGAAGTTCATATTTGTGTTTTGATGAGTTATATTATGTTTTGTTATATGGAATAGGTAGAATTGTGATTTTGAAGTTCATATTTGTGTTTTGATGAGTTATTGATGTTTTGGTAAATGGAATAGATAGAAATTGTGTTTTGAAGTTCATATTTGTGTTTTGATGAGTTATTGATTTTTGGTATATGGAATAGGTAGAATTGTGAATTTGAAGTTCATATTTGTGTTTTGATGAGTTATTCATTGATGTTTTGGTATATGGAATAGGTAGAATTGTGATTTTGAAGTTCATATTTGTGTTTTGATGAGTTATTCATTGATGTTTTGGTATATGGAATAGGTAGAACTGAGATTTTGAAGTTCATATTTGTGTTTTGATGAGTTATTGAAGTTTTGGTATATGGAATAGGTAGAATTGTGATTTTGAAGTTCATATTTGTGTTTTGATGAGTTATATTATGTTTTGTTATATGGAATAGGTAGAATTGAGATTTTGAAGTTCATATTTGTGTTTTGATGAGTTATTGATGTTTTGGTAAATGGAATAGATAGAAATTGTGTTTTGAAGTTCATATTTGTGTTTTGATGAGTTATTGATGTTTTGGTATATGGAATAGGAAGAATTGTGATTTTGAAGTTCATATTTGTGTTTTGATGAGTTATTCATTGATGTTTTGGTATATGGAATAGGTAGAATTAAGATTTTGAAGTTCATATTTGTGTTTTGATGAGTTATTGATGTTTTGGTATATGGAATAGGTAGAATTGTGATTTTGAAGTTCATATTTGTGTTTTGATGAGTTATTGATGTTTTGGTAAATGGAATAGGTAGAAATTGTGTTTTGAAGTTCATATTTGTGTTTTGATGAGTTATTGATGTTTTGGTATATGGAATAGGTAGAATTGTGATTTTGAAGTTCATATTTGTGTTTTGATGAGTTATTGATGTTTTGGTAAATGGAATAGATAGAAATTGTGTTTTGAAGTTCATATTTGTGTTTTGATGAGTTATTGATGTTTTGGTAAATGGAATAGATAGAAATTGTGTTTTGAAGTTCATATTTGTGTTTTGATGAGTTATTGATGTTTTGGTATATGGAATAGGTAGAATTGTGATTTTGAAGTTCATATTTGTGTTTTGATGAGTTATATTATGTTATGTTATATGGAATAGGTAGAATTGTGATTTTGAAGTTCATATTTGTGTTTTGATGAGTTATTGATGTTTTGGTAAATGGAATAGATAGAAATTGTGTTTTGAAGTTCATATTTGTGTTTTGATGAGTTATTGATGTTTTGGTAGATGGAATAGGTAGAATTGTGATTTTGAAGTTCATATTTGTGTTTTGATGAGTTATTGATGTTTTGGTAAATGGAATAGATAGAAATTGTGTTTTGAAGTTCATATTTGTGTTTTGATGAGTTATTGATGTTTTGGTATATGGAATAGGTAGAATTGTGATTTTGAAGTTCATATTTGTGTTTTGATGAGTTATTCATTGATGTTTTGGTATATGGAATAGGTAGAATTAAGATTTTGAAGTTCATATTTGTGTTTTGATGAGTTATTGATGTTTTGGTATATGGAATAGGTAGAATTGTGATTTTGAAGTTCATATTTGTGTTTTGATGAGTTATTGATGTTTTGGTAAATGGAATAGATAGAAATTGTGTTTTGAAGTTCATATTTGTGTTTTGATGAGTTATTGATGTTTTGGTATATGGAATAGGTAGAATTGTGATTTTGAAGTTCATATTTGTGTTTTGATGAGTTATTGATGTTTTGGTAAATGGAATAGATAGAAATTGTGTTTTGAAGTTCATATTTGTGTTTTGATGAGTTATTGATGTTTTGGTAAATGGAATAGATAGAAATTGTGTTTTGAAGTTCATATTTGTGTTTTGATGAGTTATTGATGTTTTGGTATATGGAATAGGTAGAATTGTGATTTTGAAGTTCATATTTGTGTTTTGATGAGTTATTCATTGATGTCTTGGTATATGGAATAGGTAGAATTGTGATTTTGAAGTTCATATTTGTGTTTCGATGAGTTATTCATTGATGTTTTGGTATATGGAATAGGTAGAATTGAGATTTTGAAGTTCATATTTGTGTTTTGATTAGTTATATTATGTTTTGTTATATAGAATAGGTAGAATTGTGTTTTGAAGTTCATATTTGTGTTTTGATGCGTTATTGATGTTTTGGTATATGGAATAGGTAGAATTGTGATTTTGAAGTTCATATTTGTGTTTTGATGAGTTATTGATGTTTTGGTAAATGGAATAGATAGAAATTGTGTTTTGAAGTTCATATTTGTGTTTTGATGAGTTATTGATGTTTTGGTATATGGAATAGGTAGAATTGTGATTTTGAAGTTCATATTTGTGTTTCGATGAGTTATTCATTGATGTTTTGGTATATGGAATAGGTAGAATTGAGATTTTGAAGTTCATATTTGTGTTTTGATTAGTTATATTATGTTTTGTTATATAGAATAGGTAGAATTGAGATTTTGAAGTTCATATTTGTGTTTTGATTAGTTATATTATGTTTTGGTATATGGAATAGGTAGAATTGTGATTTTGAAGTTCATATTTGTGTTTTGATGAGTTATATTATGTTTTGTTATATGGAATAGGGAGAATTGAGATTTTGCAGTTCATATTTGTGTTTTGATGAGTTATTCATTTATGTTTTGGTATATGGGAATAGGTAGAATTGTGATTTTGAAGTTCATATTTGTTTTTTGATGAGTTATTCATTGATTTTCTGGTATACGGAATAGGTAGAATTGAGATTTTGAAGTTCATATTTGTGTTTTGATGAGTTATTGATGTTTTGGTATATGGGATAGGTAGAATTGTGATTTTGAAGTTCATATTTGTGTTTCGATGAGTTATTGATGTTTTGGTAAATGGAATAGATAGAAATTGTGTTTTGAAGTTCATATTTGTCTTTTGATGAGTTATTGATGTTTTGGTGTATGGAATAGGTAGAATTGTGATTTTGAAGTTCATATTTGTGTTTTGATGAGTTATTCATTGATGTTTTGGTATATGGAATAGGTAGAATTGAGATTTTGAAGTTCATATTTGTGTTTTGATTAGTTATATTATGTTTTGTTATATGGAATAGGTAGAATTGAGATTTTGAAGTTCATATTTGTGTTTTGATGAGTTATTGATGTTTTGGTATATGGAATAGGTAGAATTGTGATTTTGAAGTTCATATTTGTGTTTTAATGATTTATATTATGTTTTGTTATATGGAATAGGTAGAATTGAGATTTTGAAGTTCATATTTGTGTTTTGTTGAGTTATTGATGTTTTGGTATATGGAATAGGTAGAATTGTGATTTTGAAGTTCATATTTGTGTTTTGATGAGTTATATTATGTTTTGTTATATGGAATAGGTAGAATTGTGATTTTGAAGTTCATATTTGTGTTTTGATGAGTTATTGATGTTTTGGTAAATGGAATAGATAGAAATTGTGTTTTGAAGTTCATATTTGTGTTTTGATGAGTTATTGATGTTTGGTATATGGAATAGGTAGAATTGGGAATTTGAAGTTCATATTTGTGTTTTGATGAGTTATTCATTGATGTTTTGGTATATGGAATAGGTAGAATTGTGATTTTGAAGTTCATATTTGTGTTTTGATGAGTTATTCATTGATGTTTTGGTATATGGAATAGGTAGAATTGAGATTTTGAAGTTCATATTTGTGTTTTGATGAGTTATTGAAGTTTTGGTATATGGAATAGGTAGAATTGTGATTTTGAAGTTCATATTTGTGTTTTGATGAGTTATATTATGTTTTGTTATATGGAATAGGTAGAATTGAGATTTTGAAGTTCATATTTGTGTTTTGATGAGTTATTGATGTTTTGGTAAATGGAATAGATAGAAATTGTGTTTTGAAGTTCATATTTGTGTTTTGATGAGTTATTGATGTTTTGGTATATGGAATAGGTAGAATTGTGATTTTGAAGTTCATATTTGTGTTTTGATGAGTTATATTATGTTTTGTTATATGGAATGGGTAGAATTGTGATTTTGAAGTTCATATTTGTGTTTTGATGAATTATTGATGTTTTGGTAAATGGAATAGATAGAAATTGTGTTTTGAAGTTCATATTTGTGTTTTGATGAGTTATTGATGTTTTGGTATATGGAATAGGTAGAATTGTGATTTTGAAGTTCATATTTGTGTTTTGATGAGTTATGCATTGATGTTTTGGTATATGGAAAAGGTAGAATTGTGATTTTGAAGTTCATATTTGTGTTTTGATGAGTTATTCATTGATGTTTTGGTATATGGAATAGGTAGAATTGAGATTTTGAAGTTCATATTTGTGTTTTGATTAGTTATATTATGTTTTGTCATATGGAATAGGTAGAATTGAGATTTTGAAGTTCATATTTGTGTTTTGACGAGTTATTGATGTTTTGGTAAATGGAATAGATAGAAATTGTGTTTTGAAGTTCATATTTGTGTTTTGATGAGTTATTGATGTTTTGGTATATGGAATAGGTAGAATTGTGATTTTGAAGTTCATATTTGTGTTTTGATGAGTTATTCATTGATGTTTTGGTATATGGAATAGGTAGAATTGTGATTTTGAAGTTCATATTTGTGTTTTGATGAGTTATATTATGTTTTGTTATATGGAATGGGTAGAATTGTGATTTTGAAGTTCATATTTGTGTTTTGATGAATTATTGATGTTTTGGTAAATGGAATAGATAGAAATTGTGTTTTGAAGTTCATATTTGTGTTTTGATGAGTTATTGATGTTTTGGTATATGGAATAGGTAGAATTGTGATTTTGAAGTTCATATTTGTGTTTTGATGAGTTATGCATTGATGTTTTGGTATATGGAAAAGGTAGAATTGTGATTTTGAAGTTCATATTTGTGTTTTGATGAGTTATTCATTGATGTTTTGGTATATGGAATAGGTAGAATTGAGATTTTGAAGTTCATATTTGTGTTTTGATTAGTTATATTATGTTTTGTCATATGGAATAGGTAGAATTGAGATTTTGAAGTTCATATTTGTGTTTTGATGAGTTATTGAAGTTTTGGTATATGGAATAGGTAGAATTGTGATTTTGAAGTTCATATTTATGTTTTGATGAGTTATATTATGTTTTGTTATATGGAATAGGTAGAATTGAGATTTTGAAGTTCATATTTGTGTTTTGACGAGTTATTGATGTTTTGGTAAATGGAATAGATAGAAATTGTGTTTTGAAGTTCATATTTGTGTTTTGATGAGTTATTGATGTTTTGGTATATGGAATAGGTAGAATTGTGATTTTGAAGTTCATATTTGTGTTTTGATGAGTTATTCATTGATGTTTTGGTATATGGAATAGGTAGAATTAAGATTTTGAAGTTCATATTTGTGTTTTGATGAGTTATTGATGTTTTGGTATATGGAATAGGTAGAATTGGGAATTTGAAGTTCATATTTGTGTTTTGATGAGTTATTCATTGATGTTTTGGTATATGGAATAGGTAGAATTGTGATTTTGAAGTTCATATTTGTGTTTTGATGAGTTATTCATTGATGTTTTGGTATATGGAATAGGTAGAATTGAGATTTTGAAGTTCATATTTGTGTTTTGATGAGTTATTGAAGTTTTGGTATATGGAATAGGTAGAATTGTGATTTTGAAGTTCATATTTGTGTTTTGATGAGTTATATTATGTTTTGTTATATGGAATAGGTAGAATTGAGATTTTGAAGTTCATATTTGTGTTTTGATGAGTTATTGATGTTTTGGTAAATGGAATAGATAGAAATTGTGTTTTGAAGTTCATATTTGTGTTTTGATGAGTTATTGATGTTTTGGTATATGGAATAGGTAGAATTGTGATTTTGAAGTTCATATTTGTGTTTTGATGAGTTATATTATGTTTTGTTATATGGAATGGGTAGAATTGTGATTTTGAAGTTCATATTTGTGTTTTGATGAATTATTGATGTTTTGGTAAATGGAATAGATAGAAATTGTGTTTTGAAGTTCATATTTGTGTTTTGATGAGTTATTGATGTTTTGGTATATGGAATAGGTAGAATTGTGATTTTGAAGTTCATATTTGTGTTTTGATGAGTTATGCATTGATGTTTTGGTATATGGAAAAGGTAGAATTGTGATTTTGAAGTTCATATTTGTGTTTTGATGAGTTATTCATTGATGTTTTGGTATATGGAATAGGTAGAATTGAGATTTTGAAGTTCATATTTGTGTTTTGATTAGTTATATTATGTTTTGTCATATGGAATAGGTAGAATTGAGATTTTGAAGTTCATATTTGTGTTTTGATGAGTTATTGAAGTTTTGGTATATGGAATAGGTAGAATTGTGATTTTGAAGTTCATATTTATGTTTTGATGAGTTATATTATGTTTTGTTATATGGAATAGGTAGAATTGAGATTTTGAAGTTCATATTTGTGTTTTGACGAGTTATTGATGTTTTGGTAAATGGAATAGATAGAAATTGTGTTTTGAAGTTCATATTTGTGTTTTGATGAGTTATTGATGTTTTGGTATATGGAATAGGTAGAATTGTGATTTTGAAGTTCATATTTGTGTTTTGATGAGTTATTCATTGATGTTTTGGTATATGGAATAGGTAGAATTAAGATTTTGAAGTTCATATTTGTGTTTTGATGAGTTATTGATGTTTTGGTATATGGAATAGGTAGAATTGTGATTTTGAAGTTCATATTTGTGTTTTGATGAGTTATATTATGTTTTGTTATATGGAATAGGTAGAATTGTGATTTTGAAGTTCATATTTGTGTTTTGATGAGTTATTGATGTTTTGGTAAATGGAATAGATAGAAATTGTGTTTTGAAGTTCATATTTGTGTTTTGATGAGTTATTGATGTTTTGGTATATGGAATAGGTAGAATTGTGATTTTGAAGTTCATATTTGTGTTTTGATGAGTTATATTATGTTTTGTTATATGGAATAGGTAGAATTGCGATTTTGAAGTTCATATTTGTGTTTTGATGAGTTATTGATGTTTTGGTAAATGGAATAGATAGAAATTGTGTTTTGAAGTTCATATTTGTGTTTTGATGAGTTATTGATGTTTTGGTATATGGAATAGGTAGAATTGTGATTTTGAAGTTCATATTTGTGTTTTGATGAGTTATTCATTGATGTTTTGGTATATGGAATAGGTATAATTGTGATTTTGAAGTTCATATTTGTGTTTTGATGAGTTATTGATGTTTTGGTATATGGAATAGGTAGAATTGTGATTTTGAAGTTCATATTTGTGTTTTGATGAGTTATATTATGTTATGTTATATGGAATAGGTAGAATTGTGATTTTGAAGTTCATATTTGTGTTTTGATGAGTTATTGATGTTTTGGTAAATGGAATAGATAGAAATTGTGTTTTGAAGTTCATATTTGTGTTTTGATGAGTTATTGATGTTTTGGTAGATGGAATAGGTAGAATTGTGATTTTGAAGTTCATATTTGTGTTTTGATGAGTTATATTATGTTTTGATATATGGAATAGGTAGAATTGTGATTTTGAAGTTCATATTTGTGTTTTGATGATTTATTGATGTTTTCGTATATGGGATAGGTAGAATTGTGATTTTGAAGTTCATATTTTTGTTTTGATGAGTTATATTATGTTTTGTTATATTGAATAGGTAGAATTGTGATTTTGAAGTTCATATTTGTTTTTTGATGAGTTATTCATTGATGTTTTGGTATATGGAATAGGTAGAATTGAGATTTTGAAGTTCATATTTGTGTTTTGATGAGTTATTGATGTTTTGGTATATGGAATAGGTAGAATTGAGATTTTGAAGTTCATATTTGTGTTTTGATGAGTTATTGATATTTTGGTATATGGAATAGGTAGAATTGTGATTTTGAAGTTCATATTGGTGTTTTGATTAGTTATACTATGTTTTGTTATATGGAATAGGTAGAATTGAGATTTTGAAGTTCATATTTGTGTTTCGATGAGTTATTCATTGATGTTTTGGTATATGGAATAGGTAGAATTGTGATTTTGAAGTTCATATTTGTGTTTTGATTAGTTGTATTATGTTTTGTTATATGGAATAGGTAGAATTGTGATTTTGAAGTTCAAATTTGTGTTTCGATGAGTTATTCATTGATGTTTTGGTATATGGAATAGGTAGAATTGAGATTTTGAAGTTCATATTTGTGTTTTAATGAGTTATTAATTGATGTTTTGGTATATGGAATAGGTTGAAATTGTTTTTTGAAGTTCATATTTGTGTTTTGATAAGTTATTGATGTTTTGGTATATGGAATAGGTAGAATTGTGATTTTGCAGTTCATATTTGTGTTTTGATGAGTTATTCATTTATGTTTTGGTATATGGGAATAGGTAGAATTGTGATTTTGAAGTTCATATTTGTTTTTTGATGAGTTATTCATTGATGTTTTGGTATATGGAATAGGTAGAATTGAGATTTTGAAGTTCATATTTGTGTTTTGATGAGTTATTGATGTTTTGGTATATGGGATAGGTAGAATTGTGATTTTGAAGTTCATATTTGTGTTTCGATGAGTTATTCATTGATGTTTTGGTATATGGAATAGGTAGAATTGAGATTTTGAAGTTCATATTTGTGTTTTGATGAGTTATTGATATTTTGGTATATGGAATAGGTAGAATTGTGATTTTGATGTTCGTATTTCTGTTTTGATTAGTTATATTATGTTTTGTTATATGGAATAGGTCGAATTGAGATTTTGAAGTTCATATTTGTGTTTTGATGAGTTATTGATGTTTTGGTATATGGAATAGGTAGAATTGTGATTTTGAAGTTCATATTTGTGTTTTGATGAGTTATTCATTGATGTTTTGGTATATGGAATAGGTAGAATTGTGATTTTGAAGTTCATATTTGTGTTTTGATGAGTTATTCATTGATGTTTTGGTATATGGAATAGGTAGAATTAAGATTTTGAAGTTCATATTTGTGTTTTGATGAGTTATTGATGTTTTGGTATATGGAATAGGTAGAATTGTGATTTTGAAGTTCATATTTGTGTTTTGATGAGTTATTGATGGTTTGGTATATGGAATAGGTAGAATTGTGATTTTGAAGTTCATATTTGTGTTTTGATTAGTTATATTATGTTTTGGTATATGGAATAGATAGAAATTGTGTTTTGAAGTTCATATTTGTGTTTTGATGAGTTATTCATTGATGTTTTGGTATATGGAATAGGTAGAATTGTGATTTTGAAGTTCATATTTGTGTTTTGATGAGTTATTCATTGATGTTTTGGTATATGGAATAGGTAGAATTAAGATTTTGAAGTTCATATTTGTGTTTTGATGAGTTATTGATGTTTTGGTATATGGAATAGGTAGAATTGTGATTTTGAAGTTCATATTTGTGTTTTGATGAGTTATATTATGTTTTGTTATATGGAATAGGTAGAATTGTGATTTTGAAGTTCATATTTGTGTTTTGATGAGTTATATTATGTTTTGTTATATGGAATAGGTAGAATTGCGATTTTGAAGTTCATATTTGTGTTTTGATGAGTTATTGATGTTTTGGTAAATGGAATAGATAGAAATTGTGTTTTGAAGTTCATATTTGTGTTTTGATGAGTTATTGATGTTTTGGTATATGGAATAGGTAGAATTGTGATTTTGAAGTTCATATTTGTGTTTTGATGAGTTATTCATTGATGTTTTGGTATATGGAATAGGTAGAATTGTGATTTTGAAGTTCATATTTGTGTTTTGATGAGTTATTGATGTTTTGGTATATGGAATAGGTAGAATTGTGATTTTGAAGTTCATATTTGTGTTTTGATGAGTTATATTATGTTATGTTATATGGAATAGGTAGAATTGTGGTTTTGAAGTTCATATTTATGTTTTGATGAGTTATTGATGTTTTGGTAAATGGAATAGATAGAAATTGTGTTTTGAAGTTCATATTTGTGTTTTGATGAGTTATTGATGTTTTGGTAGATGGAATAGGTAGAATTGTGATTTTGAAGTTCATATTTGTGTTTTGATGAGTTATATTATGTTTTGATATATGGAATAGGTAGAATTGTGATTTTGAAGTTCATATTTGTGTTTTGATGATTTATTGATGTTTTCGTATATGGGATAGGTAGAATTGTGATTTTGAAGTTCATATTTTTGTTTTGATGAGTTATATTATGTTTTGTTATATTGAATAGGTAGAATTGTGATCTTGAAGTTCATATTTGTTTTTTGATGAGTTATTCATTGATGTTTTGGTATATGGAATAGGTAGAATTGAGATTTTGAAGTTCATATTTGTGTTTTGATGAGTTATTGATGTTTTGGTATATGGAATAGGTAGAATTGAGATTTTGAAGTTCATATTTGTGTTTTGATGAGTTATTGATATTTTGGTATATGGAATAGGTAGAATTGTGATTTTGAAGTTCATATTGGTGTTTTGATTAGTTATACTATGTTTTGTTATATGGAATAGGTAGAATTGAGATTTTGAAGTTCATATTTGTGTTTCGATGAGTTATTCATTGATGTTTTGGTATATGGAATAGGTAGAATTGTGATTTTGAAGTTCATATTTGTGTTTTGATTAGTTGTATTATGTTTTGTTATATGGAATAGGTAGAATTTTGATTTTGAAGTTCAAATTTGAGTTTCGATGAGTTATTCATTGATGTTTTGGTATATGGAATAGGTAGAATTGAGATTTTGAAGTTCATATTTGTGTTTTAATGAGTTATTAATTGATGTTTTGGTATATGGAATAGGTTGAAATTGTTTTTTGAAGTTCATATTTGTGTTTTGATAAGTTATTGATGTTTTGGTATATGGAATAGGTAGAATTGTGATTTTGCAGTTCATATTTGTGTTTTGATGAGTTATTCATTTATGTTTTGGTATATGGGAATAGGTAGAATTGTGATTTTGAAGTTCATATTTGTTTTTTGATGAGTTATTCATTGATGTTTTGGTATATGGAATAGGTAGAATTGAGATTTTGAAGTTCATATTTGTGTTTTGATGAGTTATTGATGTTTTGGTATATGGGATAGGTAGAATTGTGATTTTGAAGTTCATATTTGTGTTTCGATGAGTTATTGATATTTTGGTATATGGAATAGGTAGGATTGTGATTTTGATGTTCATATTTCTGTTTTGATTAGTTATAATATGTTTTGTTATATGGAATAGGTCGAATTGAGATTTTGAAGTTCATATTTGTGTTTTGATGAGTTATTGATGTTTTGATATATGGAATAGGTAGAATTGTGATTTTGAAGTTCATATTTGTGTTTTGATGAGTTATTCATTGATGTTTTGGTATATGGAATAGGTAGAATTGTGATTTTGAAGTTCATATTTGTGTTTTGATGAGTTATTCATTGATGTTTTGGTATATGGAATAGGTAGAATTAAGATTTTGAAGTTCATATTTGTGTTTTGATGAGTTATTGATGTTTTGGTATATGGAATAGGTAGAATTGTGATTTTGAAGTTCATATTTGTGTTTTGATGAGTTATTGATGGTTTGGTATATGGAATAGGTAGAATTGTGATTTTGAAGTTCATATTTGTGTTTTGATTAGTTATATTATGTTTTGGTACATGGAATAGATAGAAATTGTGTTTTGAAGTTCATATTTGTGTTTTGATGAGTTATTCATTGATGTTTTGGTATATGGAATAGGTAGAATTGTGATTTTGAAGTTCATATTTGTGTTTTGATGAGTTATTCATTGATGTTTTGGTATATAGAATAGGTAGAATTAAGATTTTGAAGTTCATATTTGTGTTTTGATGAGTTATTGATGTTTTGGTATATGGAATAGGTAGAATTGTGATTTTGAAGTTCATATTTGTGTTTTGATGAGTTATATTATGTTTTGTTATATGAAATAGGTAGAATTGTGATTTTGAAGTTCATATTTGTGTTTTGATGAGTTATTGTTGTTTTGGTAAATGGAATAGATAGAAATTGTGTTTTGAAGTTCATATTTGTGTTTTGATGAGTTATTGATGTTTTGGTATATGGAATAGGTACAATTGTGATTTTGAAGTTCATATTTGTGTTTTGATGAGTTATATTATGTTTTGTTATATGGAATAGGTAGAATTGTGATTTTGAAGTTCATATTTGTGTTTTGATGAGTTATATTATGTTTTGTTATATGGAATAGGTAGAATTGTGATTTTGAAGTTCATATTTGTGTTTTGATGAGTTATATTATGTTATGTTATATGGAATAGGTAGAATTGTGATTTTGAAGTTCATATTTGTGTTTTGATGAGTTATTGATGTTTTGGTAAATGGAATAGATAGAAATTGTGTTTTGAAGTTCATATTTGTGTTTTGATGAGTTATTGATGTTTTGGTAGATAGAATAGGTAGAATTGTGATTTTGAAGTTCATATTTGTGTTTTGATGAGTTATATTATGTTTTGATATATGGAATAGGTAGAATTGTGATTTTGAAGTTCATATTTGTGTTTTGATGATTTATTGATGTTTTCGTATATGGGATAGGTAGAATTGTGATTTTGAAGTTCATATTTTTGTTTTGATGAGTTATATTATGCTTTGTTATATTGAATAGGTAGAATTGTGATTTTGAAGTTCATATTTGTTTTTTGATGAGTTATTCATTGATGTTTTGGTATATGGAATAGGTAGAATTGAGATTTTGAAGTTCATATTTGTGTTTTGATGAGTTATTGATGTTTTGGTATATGGAATAGGTAGAATTGAGATTTTGAAGTTCATATTTGTGTTTTGATGAGTTATTGATATTTTGGTATATGGAATAGGTAGAATTGTGATTTTGAAGTTCATATTGGTGTTTTGATTAGTTATACTATGTTTTGTTATATGGAATAGGTAGAATTGAGATTTTGAAGTTCATATTTGTGTTTCGATGAGTTATTCATTGATGTTTTGGTATATGGAATAGGTAGAATTGTGATTTTGAAGTTCATATTTGTGTTTTGATTAGTTGTATTATGTTTTGTTATATGGAATAGGTAGAATTGTGATTTTGAAGTTCAAATTTGTGTTTCGATGAGTTATTCATTGATGTTTTGGTATATGGAATAGGTAGAATTGAGATTTTGAAGTTCATATTTGTGTTTTGATGAGTTATTCATTGATGTTTTGGTATATGGAATAGGTAGAATTGTGATTTTGAAGTTCATATTTGTTTTTTGATGAGTTATTCATTGATGTTTTGGTATATGGGAATAGGTAGAATTGAGATTTTGAAGTTCATATTTGTGTTTTGATGAGTTATTGATGTTTTGGTATATGGGATAGGTAGAATTGTGATTTTGAAGTTCATATTTGTGTTTCGATGAGTTATTCATTGATGTTTTGGTATATGGAATAGGTAGAATTGAGATTTTGAAGTTCATATTTGTGTTTTGATGAGTTATTGATATTTTGGTATATGGGATAGGTAGAATTGTGATTTTGCAGTTCATATTTGTGTTTTGATGAGTTATTCATTTATGTTTTGGTATATGGGAATAGGTAGAATTGTGATTTTGAAGTTCATATTTGTTTTTTGATGAGTTATTCATTGATGTTTTGGTATATGGAATAGGTAGAATTGAGATTTTGAAGTTCATATTTGTGTTTTGATGAGTTATTGATGTTTTGGTATATGGGATAGGTAGAATTGTGATTTTGAAGTTCATATTTGTGTTTCGATGAGTTATTCATTGATGTTTTGGTATATGGAATAGGTAGAATTGAGATTTTGAAGTTCATATTTGTGTTTTGATGAGTTATTGATATTTTGGTATATGGAATAGGTAGAATTGTGATTTTGATGTTCATATTTCTGTTTTGATTAGTTATATTATGTTTTGTTATATGGAATAGGTCGAATTGAGATTTTGAAGTTCATATTTGTGTTTTGATGAGTTATTGATGTTTTGGTATATGGAATAGGTAGAATTGTGATTTTGAAGTTCATATTTGTGTTTTGATGAGTTATTCATTGATGTTTTGGTATATGGAATAGGTAGAATTGTGATTTTGAAGTTCATATTTGTGTTTTGATGAGTTATTCATTGATGTTTTGGTATATGGAATAGGTAGAATTAAGATTTTGAAGTTCATATTTGTGTTTTGATGAGTTATTGATGTTTTGGTATATGGAATAGGTAGAATTGTGATTTTGAAGTTCATATTTGTGTTTTGATGAGTTATTGATGGTTTGGTATATGGAATAGGTAGAATTGTGATTTTGAAGTTCATATTTGTGTTTTGATTAGTTATATTATGTTTTGGTATATGGAATAGATAGAAATTGTGTTTTGAAGTTCATATTTGTGTTTTGATGAGTTATTCATTGATGTTTTGGTATATGGAATAGGTAGAATTGTGATTTTGAAGTTCATATTTGTGTTTTGATGAGTTATTCATTGATGTTTTGGTATATAGAATAGGTAGAATTAAGATTTTGAAGTTCATATTTGTGTTTTGATGAGTTATTGATGTTTTGGTATATGGAATAGGTAGAATTGTGATTTTGAAGTTCATATTTGTGTTTTGATGAGTTATATTATGTTTTGTTATATGAAATAGGTAGAATTGTGATTTTGAAGTTCATATTTGTGTTTTGATGAGTTATTGTTGTTTTGGTAAATGGAATAGATAGAAATTGTGTTTTGAAGTTCATATTTGTGTTTTGATGAGTTATTGATGTTTTGGTATATGGAATAGGTACAATTGTGATTTTGAAGTTCATATTTGTGTTTTGATGAGTTATATTATGTTTTGTTATATGGAATAGGTAGAATTGTGATTTTGAAGTTCATATTTGTGTTTTGATGAGTTATATTATGTTTTGTTATATGGAATAGGTAGAATTGTGATTTTGAAGTTCATATTTGTGTTATGATGAGTTATATTATGTTATGTTATATGGAATAGGTAGAATTGTGATTTTGAAGTTCATATTTGTGTTTTGATGAGTTATTGATGTTTTGGTAAATGGAATAGATAGAAATTGTGTTTTGAAGTTCATATTTGTGTTTTGATGAGTTATTGATGTTTTGGTAGATGGAATAGGGAGAATTGTGATTTTGAAGTTCATATTTGTGTTTTGATGAGTTATATTATGTTTTGATATATGGAATAGGTAGAATTGTGATTTTGAAGTTCATATTTGTGTTTTGATGATTTATTGATGTTTTCGTATATGGAATAGGTAGAATTGTGATTTTGAAGTTCATATTGGTGTTTTGATTAGTTATACTATGTTTTGTTATATGGAATAGGTAGAATTGAGATTTTGAAGTTCATATTTGTGTTTCGATGAGTTATTCATTGATGTTTTGGTATATGGAATAGGTAGAATTGTGATTTTGAAGTTCATATTTGTGTTTTGATTAGTTGTATTATGTTTTGTTATATGGAATAGGTAGAATTGTGATTTTGAAGTTCAAATTTGTGTTTCGATGAGTTATTCATTGATGTTTTGGTATATGGAATAGGTAGAATTGAGATTTTGAAGTTCATATTTGTGTTTTGATGAGTTATTCATTGATGTTTTGGTATATGGAATAGGTAGAATTGTGATTTTGCAGTTCATATTTGTGTTTTGATGAGTTATTCATTTATGTTTTGGTATATGGGAATAGGTAGAATTGTGATTTTGAAGTTCATATTTGTTTTTTGATGAGTTATTCATTGATGTTTTGGTATATGGAATAGGTAGAATTGAGATTTTGAAGTTCATATTTGTGTTTTGATGAGTTATTGATGTTTTGGTATATGGGATAGGTAGAATTGTGATTTTGAAGTTCATATTTGTGTTTCGATGAGTTATTCATTGATGTTTTGGTATATGGAATAGGTAGAATTGAGATTTTGAAGTTCATATTTGTGTTTTGATGAGTTATTGATATTTTGGTATATGGAATAGGTAGAATTGTGATTTTGATGTTCATATTTCTGTTTTGATTAGTTATATTATGTTTTGTTATATGGAATAGGTCGAATTGAGATTTTGAAGTTCATATTTGTGTTTTGATGAGTTATTGATGTTTTGGTATATGGAATAGGTAGAATTGTGATTTTGATGTTCATATTTCTGTTTTGATTAGTTATATTATGTTTTGTTATATGGAATAGGTCGAATTGAGATTTTGAAGTTCATATTTGTGTTTTGATGAGTTATTGATGTTTTGGTATATGGAATAGGTAGAATTGTGATTTTGAAGTTCATATTTGTGTTTTGATGAGTTATTCATTGATGTTTTGGTATATGGAATAGGTAGAATTGTGATTTTGAAGTTCATATTTGTGTTTTGATGAGTTATTCATTGATGTTTTGGTATATGGAATAGGTAGAATTAAGATTTTGAAGTTCATATTTGTGTTTTGATGAGTTATTGATGTTTTGGTATATGGAATAGGTAGAATTGTGATTTTGAAGTTCATATTTGTGTTTTGATTAGTTGTATTATGTTTTGTTATATGGAATAGGTAGAATTGTGATTTTGAAGTTCAAATTTGTGTTTCGATGAGTTATTCATTGATGTTTTGGTATATGGAATAGGTAGAATTGAGATTTTGAAGTTCATATTTGTGTTTTGATGAGTTATTCATTGATGTTTTGGTATATGGAATAGGTAGAATTGTGATTTTGAAGTTCATATTTGTTTTTTGATGAGTTATTCATTGATGTTTTGGTATATGGGAATAGGTAGAATTGAGATTTTGAAGTTCATATTTGTGTTTTGATGAGTTATTGATGTTTTGGTATATGGGATAGGTAGAATTGTGATTTTGAAGTTCATATTTGTGTTTCGATGAGTTATTCATTGATGTTTTGGTATATGGAATAGGTAGAATTGAGATTTTGAAGTTCATATTTGTGTTTTGATGAGTTATTGATATTTTGGTATATGGGATAGGTAGAATTGTGATTTTGCAGTTCATATTTGTGTTTTGATGAGTTATTCATTTATGTTTTGGTATATGGGAATAGGTAGAATTGTGATTTTGAAGTTCATATTTGTTTTTTGATGAGTTATTCATTGATGTTTTGGTATATGGAATAGGTAGAATTGAGATTTTGAAGTTCATATTTGTGTTTTGATGAGTTATTGATGTTTTGGTATATGGGATAGGTAGAATTGTGATTTTGAAGTTCATATTTGTGTTTCGATGAGTTATTCATTGATGTTTTGGTATATGGAATAGGTAGAATTGAGATTTTGAAGTTCATATTTGTGTTTTGATGAGTTATTGATATTTTGGTATATGGAATAGGTAGAATTGTGATTTTGATGTTCATATTTCTGTTTTGATTAGTTATATTATGTTTTGTTATATGGAATAGGTCGAATTGAGATTTTGAAGTTCATATTTGTGTTTTGATGAGTTATTGATGTTTTGGTATATGGAATAGGTAGAATTGTGATTTTGAAGTTCATATTTGTGTTTTGATGAGTTATTCATTGATGTTTTGGTATATGGAATAGGTAGAATTGTGATTTTGAAGTTCATATTTGTGTTTTGATGAGTTATTCATTGATGTTTTGGTATATGGAATAGGTAGAATTAAGATTTTGAAGTTCATATTTGTGTTTTGATGAGTTATTGATGTTTTGGTATATGGAATAGGTAGAATTGTGATTTTGAAGTTCATATTTGTGTTTTGATGAGTTATTGATGGTTTGGTATATGGAATAGGTAGAATTGTGATTTTGAAGTTCATATTTGTGTTTTGATTAGTTATATTATGTTTTGGTATATGGAATAGATAGAAATTGTGTTTTGAAGTTCATATTTGTGTTTTGATGAGTTATTCATTGATGTTTTGGTATATGGAATAGGTAGAATTGTGATTTTGAAGTTCATATTTGTGTTTTGATGAGTTATTCATTGATGTTTTGGTATATAGAATAGGTAGAATTAAGATTTTGAAGTTCATATTTGTGTTTTGATGAGTTATTGATGTTTTGGTATATGGAATAGGTAGAATTGTGATTTTGAAGTTCATATTTGTGTTTTGATGAGTTATATTATGTTTTGTTATATGAAATAGGTAGAATTGTGATTTTGAAGTTCATATTTGTGTTTTGATGAGTTATTGTTGTTTTGGTAAATGGAATAGATAGAAATTGTGTTTTGAAGTTCATATTTGTGTTTTGATGAGTTATTGATGTTTTGGTATATGGAATAGGTACAATTGTGATTTTGAAGTTCATATTTGTGTTTTGATGAGTTATATTATGTTTTGTTATATGGAATAGGTAGAATTGTGATTTTGAAGTTCATATTTGTGTTTTGATGAGTTATATTATGTTTTGTTATATGGAATAGGTAGAATTGTGATTTTGAAGTTCATATTTGTGTTATGATGAGTTATATTATGTTATGTTATATGGAATAGGTAGAATTGTGATTTTGAAGTTCATATTTGTGTTTTGATGAGTTATTGATGTTTTGGTAAATGGAATAGATAGAAATTGTGTTTTGAAGTTCATATTTGTGTTTTGATGAGTTATTGATGTTTTGGTAGATGGAATAGGGAGAATTGTGATTTTGAAGTTCATATTTGTGTTTTGATGAGTTATATTATGTTTTGATATATGGAATAGGTAGAATTGTGATTTTGAAGTTCATATTTGTGTTTTGATGATTTATTGATGTTTTCGTATATGGAATAGGTAGAATTGTGATTTTGAAGTTCATATTGGTGTTTTGATTAGTTATACTATGTTTTGTTATATGGAATAGGTAGAATTGAGATTTTGAAGTTCATATTTGTGTTTCGATGAGTTATTCATTGATGTTTTGGTATATGGAATAGGTAGAATTGTGATTTTGAAGTTCATATTTGTGTTTTGATTAGTTGTATTATGTTTTGTTATATGGAATAGGTAGAATTGTGATTTTGAAGTTCAAATTTGTGTTTCGATGAGTTATTCATTGATGTTTTGGTATATGGAATAGGTAGAATTGAGATTTTGAAGTTCATATTTGTGTTTTGATGAGTTATTCATTGATGTTTTGGTATATGGAATAGGTAGAATTGTGATTTTGCAGTTCATATTTGTGTTTTGATGAGTTATTCATTTATGTTTTGGTATATGGGAATAGGTAGAATTGTGATTTTGAAGTTCATATTTGTTTTTTGATGAGTTATTCATTGATGTTTTGGTATATGGAATAGGTAGAATTGAGATTTTGAAGTTCATATTTGTGTTTTGATGAGTTATTGATGTTTTGGTATATGGGATAGGTAGAATTGTGATTTTGAAGTTCATATTTGTGTTTCGATGAGTTATTCATTGATGTTTTGGTATATGGAATAGGTAGAATTGAGATTTTGAAGTTCATATTTGTGTTTTGATGAGTTATTGATATTTTGGTATATGGAATAGGTAGAATTGTGATTTTGATGTTCATATTTCTGTTTTGATTAGTTATATTATGTTTTGTTATATGGAATAGGTCGAATTGAGATTTTGAAGTTCATATTTGTGTTTTGATGAGTTATTGATGTTTTGGTATATGGAATAGGTAGAATTGTGATTTTGATGTTCATATTTCTGTTTTGATTAGTTATATTATGTTTTGTTATATGGAATAGGTCGAATTGAGATTTTGAAGTTCATATTTGTGTTTTGATGAGTTATTGATGTTTTGGTATATGGAATAGGTAGAATTGTGATTTTGAAGTTCATATTTGTGTTTTGATGAGTTATTCATTGATGTTTTGGTATATGGAATAGGTAGAATTGTGATTTTGAAGTTCATATTTGTGTTTTGATGAGTTATTCATTGATGTTTTGGTATATGGAATAGGTAGAATTAAGATTTTGAAGTTCATATTTGTGTTTTGATGAGTTATTGATGTTTTGGTATATGGAATAGGTAGAATTGTGATTTTGAAGTTCATATTTGTGTTTTGATGAGTTATTGATGTTTTGGTATATGGAATAGGTAGAATTGTGATTTTGAAGTTCATATTTGTGTTTTGATTAGTTATATTATGTTTTGGTATATGGAATAGATAGAAATTGTGTTTTGAAGTTCATATTTGTGTTTTGATGAGTTATTCATTGATGTTTTGGTATATGGAATAGGTAGAATTGTGATTTTGAAGTTCATATTTGTGTTTTGATGAGTTATTCATTGATGTTTTGGTATATGGAATAGGTAGAATTAAGATTTTGAAGTTCATATTTGTGTTTTGATGAGTTATTGATGTTTTGGTATATGGAATAGGTAGAATTGTGATTTTGAAGTTCATATTTGTGTTTTGATGAGTTATATTATGTTTTGTTATATGAAATAGGTAGAATTGTGATTTTGAAGTTCATATTTGTGTTTTGATGAGTTATTGTTGTTTTGGTAAATGGAATAGATAGAAATTGTGTTTTGAAGTTCATATTTGTGTTTTGATGAGTTATTGATGTTTTGGTATATGGAATAGGTACAATTGTGATTTTGAAGTTCATATTTGTGTTTTGATGAGTTATATTATGTTTTGTTATATGGAATAGGTAGAATTGTGATTTTGAAGTTCATATTTGTGTTTTGATGAGTTATATTATGTTTTGTTATATGGAATAGGTAGAATTGAGATTTTGAAGTTCATATTTGTGTTTTGATGAGTTATTGATGTTTTGGTATATGGAATAGGTAGAATTGTGATTTTGAAGTTCATATTTGTGTTTTGATGAGTTATATTATGTTTTGTTATATGGAATAGGTAGAATTGTGATTTTGAAGTTCATATTTGTGTTTTGATGAGTTATTGATGTTTTGGTAAATGGAATATATAGAAATTGTGTTTTGAAGTTCATATTTGTGTTTTGATGAGTTATTGATGTTTTGGTATATGGAATAGGTAAAATTGTGATTTTGAAGTTCATATTTGTGTTTTGATGAGTTATTCATTGATGTTTTGGTATATGGAATAGGTAGAATTGAGATTTTGAAGTTCATATTTGTGTTTTGATGAGTTATTGATGTTTAGGTATATGGGATAGGTAGAATTGTGATTTTGAAGTTCATATTTGTGTTTTGATGAGTTATTGATGTTTTGGTATATGGAATAGGTAGAATTGTGATTTTGAAGTTCATATTTTGTGTTTTGATGAGTTATATTATGTTTTGTTATATGGAATAGGTAGAATTGTGATTTTGAAGTTCATATTTGTGTTTTGATGAGTTATTGATGTTTAGGTATATGGGATAGGTAGAATTGTGATTTTGAAGTTCATATTTGTGTTTTGATGAGTTATATTATGTTTTGATATATGGAATAGGTAGAATTGTGATTTTGAAGTTCATATTTGTGTTTTGATGAGTTATTGATTGTTTTGGTATATGGAATAGGTAGAATTGAGATTTTGAAGTTCATATTTGTGTTTTAATGAGTTATTAATTGATGTTTTGGTATATGGAATAGGTTGAAATTGTTTTTTGAAGTTCATATTTGTGTTTTGATCAGTTATTGATGTTTTGGTATATGGAATAGGTAGAATTGTGATTTTGCAGTTCATATTTGTGTTTTGATGAGTTATTCATTTATGTTTTGGTATATGGGAATAGGTAGAATTGTGATTTTGAAGTTCATATTTGTTTTTTGATGAGTTATTCATTGATGTTTTGGTATATGGAATAGGTAGAATTGAGATTTTGAAGTTCATATTTGTGTTTGGATGAGTTATTGATGTTTTGGTATATGGGATAGGTAGAATTGTGATTTTGAAGTTCATATTTGTGTTTCGATGAGTTATTCATTGATGTTTTGGTATATGGAATAGGTAGAATTGTGATTTTGAAGTTCATATTTGTGTTTTGATGAGTTATATTATGTTTTGTTATATGGAATAGGTAGAATTGAGATTTAGAAGTTCATATTTGTGTTTTGATGAGTTATTGATGTTTTGGTATATGGAATAGGTAGAATTGTGATTTTGAAGTTCATATTTGTGTTTTGATGAGTTATATTATGTTTTGTTATATGGAATAGGTAGAATTGTGATTTTGAAGTTCATATTTGTGTTTTGATGAGTTATATTATGTTTTGGTATATGGAATAGGTAGAATTGAGATTTAGAAGTTCATATTTGTGTTTTGATGAGTTATTGATGTTTTGGTATATGGAATAGGTAGAATTGTGATTTTGAAGTTCATATTTGTGTTTTGATGAGTTATATTATGTTTTGTTATATGGAATAGATAGAAATTGTGTTTTGAAGTTCATATTTGTGTTTTGATGAGTTATATTATGTTTTGTTATATGGAATAGATAGAAATTGTGTTTTGAAGTTCATATTTGTGTTTTGATGAGTTATTCATTGATGTTTTGGTATATGGAATAGGTAGAATTGAGATTTTGAAGTTCATATTTGTGTTTTGTTATATAGGTAGAATTTTTATTGTGAAGTTGATATTTGTGTTTTGATGAGTTATTGATGTTTTGGTATATGTGATAGGTAGAATTGTGATTTTGAAGTTCATATTTGTGTTTTGATGAGTTATTAATTGATGTATTCGCATATGGAATAGATAGAATTATTTTTTGAAGTTCATATTTGTGTTTTTACGAGTTATTGATGTTTTGGTATATGGGATAGGTAGAATTGTGATTTTGAAGTTCATATTTGTGTTTTGATGAGTTATATTATGTTTTGAGATATGGAATAGGTAGAATTGTGATTTTGAAGTTCATATTTGTGTTTTGATGAGTTATTGATTGTTTTGGTATATGGAATAGATAGAATTTTTATTGTGAAGTTCATATTTGTGTTTTGATGAGTTATTGATGTTTTGGTATATGGGATAGGTAGAATTGTGATTTTGAAGTTCATATTTGTGTTTTGATGAGTTATATTATGTTTTGTTATATGGAATAGGTAGAATTGTGATTTTGAAGTTCATATTTGTGTTTTGATGAGTTATTCATTGATGTTTTGGTATATGGAATAGGTAGAATTGTGTTGAAGTTCATATTTGTGTTTTGATTAGTTATATTATGTTTTGTTATATGGAATATGTAGAATTGTGATTTTGAAGTTCATATTTGTGTTTCGATGAGTTATTCATTGATGTTTTGGTATATGGTGGAATAGGTAGAATTGAGATTTTGAAGTTCATATTTGTGTTTTAATGAGTTATTAATTGATGTTTTGGTATATGGAATAGGTTGAAATTGTTTTTTGAAGTTCATATTTGTGTTTTGATCAGTTATTGATGTTTTGGTATATGGAATAGGTAGAATTGTGATTTTGCAGTTCATATTTGTGTTTTGATGAGTTATTCATTTATGTTTTGGTATATGGGAATTGGTAGAATTGTGATTTTGAAGTTCATATTTGTTTTTTGATGAGTTATTCATTGATGTTTTGGTATATGGAATAGGTAGAATTGAGATTTTGAAGTTCATATTTGTGTTTTGATGAGTTATTGATGTTTTGGTATATGGGATAGGTAGAATTGTGATTTTGAAGTTCATATTTGTGTTTCGATGAGTTATTCATTGATGTTTTGGTATATGGAATAGGTAGAATTGAGATTTTGAAGTTCATATTTGTGTTTTGATGAGTTATTGATATTTTGGTATATGGAATAGGTAGAATTGTGATTTTGAAGTTCATATTTGTGTTTTGATTAGTTATATTATGTTTTATTATATGGAATAGGTAGAATTGTGATTTTGAAGTTCATATTTGTGTTTTGATGAGTTATTGATTGTTTTGGTATATGGAATAGATAGAATTTTTATTGTGAAGTTCATATTTGTGTTTTGATGAGTTATTGATGTTTAGGTATATGGGATAGGTAGAATTGTGATTTTGAAGTTCATATTTGTGTTTTGATGAGTTATATTATGTTTTATTATATGGAATAGGTAGAATTGTGATTTTGAAGTTCATATTTGTGTTTTGATGAGTTATTCATTGATGTTTTGGTATATGGAATAGGTAGAATTGTGATTTTGAAGTTCATATTTGTGTTTTGATGAGTTATATTATGTTTTGTTATATGAAATAGGTAGAATTGTGATTTTGAAGTTCATATTTGTGTTTTGATGAGTTATTGTTGTTTTGGTAAATGGAATAGATAGAAATTGTGTTTTGAAGTTCATATTTGTGTTTTGATGAGTTATTGATGTTTTGGTATATGGAATAGGTACAATTGTGATTTTGAAGTTCATATTTGTGTTTTGATGAGTTATATTATGTTTTGTTATATGGAATAGGTAGAATTGTGATTTTGAAGTTCATATTTGTGTTTTGATGAGTTATATTATGTTTTGTTATATGGAATAGGTAGAATTGAGATTTTGAAGTTCATATTTGTGTTTTGATGAGTTATTGATGTTTTGGTATATGGAATAGGTAGAATTGTGATTTTGAAGTTCATATTTGTGTTTTGATGAGTTATATTATGTTTTGTTATATGGAATAGGTAGAATTGTGATTTTGAAGTTCATATTTGTGTTTTGATGAGTTATTGATGTTTTGGTAAATGGAATATATAGAAATTGTGTTTTGAAGTTCATATTTGTGTTTTGATGAGTTATTGATGTTTTGGTATATGGAATAGGTAAAATTGTGATTTTGAAGTTCATATTTGTGTTTTGATGAGTTATTCATTGATGTTTTGGTATATGGAATAGGTAGAATTGAGATTTTGAAGTTCATATTTGTGTTTTGATGAGTTATTGATGTTTAGGTATATGGGATAGGTAGAATTGTGATTTTGAACTTCATATTTGTGTTTTGATGAGTTATATTATGTTTTGATATATGGAATAGGTAGAATTGTGATTTTGAAGTTCATATTTGTGTTTTGATGAGTTATTGATTGTTTCGGTATATGGAATAGATAGAATTTTTATTGTGAAGTTCATATTTGTGTTTTGATGAGTTATTGATGTTTTGGTATATGGGATAGGTAGAATTGTGATTTTGAAGTTCATATTTGTCTTTTGATGAGTTATATTATGTTTTGTTATATGGAATAGGTAGAATTGAGATTTTGAAGTTCATATTTGTGTTTTGATGAGTTATTGATGTTTTGGTATATGGAATAGGTAGAATTGTGATTTTGAAGTTCATATTTGTTTTTTGATGAGTTATTCATTGATGTTTTGGTATATGGAATAGGTGGAATTGAGATTTTGAAGTTCATATTTGTGTTTTGATGAGTTATTGATGTTTTGGTATATGGGATAGGTAGAATTGTGATTTTGAAGTTCATATTTGTGTTTTGATGAGTTATTGATATTTTGGTATATGGAATAGGTAGAATTGTGATTTTGAAGTTCATATTTGTGTTTTGATTAGTTATATTATGTTTTGTTATATGGAATAGGTAGAATTGTGATTTTGAAGTTCATACTTGTGTTTTGATGAGTTATTCATTGATGTTTTGGTATATGGAATAGGTAGAATTGTGATTTTGAAGTTCATATTTGTGTTTTGATGAGTTATTCATTTATGTTTTGGTATATGGGAATAGGTAGAATTGAGATTTTGAAGTTCATATTTGTGTTTTGATGAGTTATTAATTGATGTTTTGGTATATGGAATAGGTAGAATTGTGATTTTGAAGTTCATATTTGTGTTTTGATGAGTTATTCATTGATGTTTTGGTATATGGAATAGGTAGAATTGTGATTTTGAAGTTCATATTTGTGTTTTGATGAGTTATATTATGTTTTGTTATATGGAATAGGTAGAATTGAGATTTAGAAGTTCATATTTGTGTTTTGATGAGTTATTGATGTTTTGGTATATGGAATAGGTAGAATTGTGATTTTGAAGTTCATATTTGTGTTTTGATGAGTTATATTATGTTTTGTTATATGGAATAGGTAGAATTGTGATTTTGAAGTTCATATTTGTGTTTTGATGAGTTATATTATGTTTTGGTATATGGAATAGGTAGAATTGAGATTTTGAAGTTCATATTTGTGTTTTGATGAGTTATTGATGTTTTGGTATATGGAATAGGTAGAATTGTGATTTTGAAGTTCATATTTGTGTTTTGATGAGTTATATTATGTTTTGTTATATGGAATAGGTAGAATTGTGATTTTGAAGTTCATATTTGTGTTTTGATGAGTTATTGATGTTTTGGTAAATGGAATATATAGAAATTGTGTTTTGAAGTTCATATTTGTGTTTTGATGAGTTATTGATGTTTTGGTATATGGAATAGGTAAAATTGTGATTTTGAAGTTCATATTTGTGTTTTGATGAGTTATTCATTGATGTTTTGGTATATGGAATAGGTAGAATTGAGATTTTGAAGTTCATATTTGTGTTTTGATGAGTTATTGATGTTTAGGTATATGGGATAGGTAGAATTGTGATTTTGAACTTCATATTTGTGTTTTGATGAGTTATATTATGTTTTGATATATGGAATAGGTAGAATTGTGATTTTGAAGTTCATATTTGTGTTTTGATGAGTTATTGATTGTTTCGGTATATGGAATAGATAGAATTTTTATTGTGAAGTTCATATTTGTGTTTTGATGAGTTATTGATGTTTTGGTATATGGGATAGCTAGAATTGTGATTTTGAAGTTCATATTTGTGTTTTGATGAGTTATATAATGTTTTGTTATATGGAATAGGTAGAATTGAGATTTTGAAGTTCATATTTGTGTTTTGATGAGTTATTGATGTTTTGGTATATGGAATAGGTAGAATTGTGATTTTGAAGTTCATATTTGTTTTTTGATGAGTTATTCATTGATGTTTTGGTATATGGAATAGGTGGAATTGAGATTTTGAAGTTCATATTTGTGTTTTGATGAGTTATTGATGTTTTGGTATATGGGATAGGTAGAATTGTGATTTTGAAGTTCATATTTGTGTTTTGATGAGTTATTGATATTTTGGTATATGGAATAGGTAGAATTGTGATTTTGAAGTTCATATTTGTGTTTTGATTAGTTATATTATGTTTTGTTATATGGAATAGGTAGAATTGTGATTTTGAAGTTCATATTTGTGTTTTGATGAGTTATTGATTGTTTCGGTATATGGAATAGATAGAATTTTTATTGTGAAGTTCATATTTGTGTTTTGATGAGTTATTGATGTTTTGGTATATGGGATAGGTAGAATTGTGATTTTGAAGTTCATATTTGTCTTTTGATGAGTTATATTATGTTTTGTTATATGGAATAGGTAGAATTGAGATTTTGAAGTTCATATTTGTGTTTTGATGAGTTATTGATGTTTTGGTATATGGAATAGGTAGAATTGTGATTTTGAAGTTCATATTTGTTTTTTGATGAGTTATTCATTGATGTTTTGGTATATGGAATAGGTGGAATTGAGATTTTGAAGTTCATATTTGTGTTTTGATGAGTTATTGATGTTTTGGTATATGGGATAGGTAGAATTGTGATTTTGAAGTTCATATTTGTGTTTTGATGAGTTATTGATATTTTGGTATATGGAATAGGTAGAATTGTGATTTTGAAGTTCATATTTGTGTTTTGATTAGTTATATTATGTTTTGTTATATGGAATAGGTAGAATTGTGATTTTGAAGTTCATACTTGTGTTTTGATGAGTTATTCATTGATGTTTTGGTATATGGAATAGGTAGAATTGTGATTTTGAAGTTCATATTTGTGTTTTGATGAGTTATTCATTTATGTTTTGGTATATGGGAATAGGTAGAATTGAGATTTTGAAGTTCATATTTGTGTTTTGATGAGTTATTAATTGATGTTTTGGTATATGGAATAGGTAGAATTGTGATTTTGAAGTTCATATTTGTGTTTTGATGAGTTATTCATTGATGTTTTGGTATATGGAATAGGTAGAATTGTGATTTTGAAGTTCATATTTGTGTTTTGATGAGTTATATTATGTTTTGTTATATGGAATAGGTAGAATTGAGATTTAGAAGTTCATATTTGTGTTTTGATGAGTTATTGATGTTTTGGTATATGGAATAGGTAGAATTGTGATTTTGAAGTTCATATTTGTGTTTTGATGAGTTATATTATGTTTTGTTATATGGAATAGGTAGAATTGTGATTTTGAAGTTCATATTTGTGTTTTGATGAGTTATATTATGTTTTGGTATATGGAATAGGTAGAATTGAGATTTTGAAGTTCATATTTGTGTTTTGATGAGTTATTGATGTTTTGGTATATGGAATAGGTAGAATTGTGATTTTGAAGTTCATATTTGTGTTTTGATGAGTTATATTATGTTTTGTTATATGGAATAGGTAGAATTGTGATTTTGAAGTTCATATTTGTGTTTTGATGAGTTATTGATGTTTTGGTAAATGGAATATATAGAAATTGTGTTTTGAAGTTCATATTTGTGTTTTGATGAGTTATTGATGTTTTGGTATATGGAATAGGTAAAATTGTGATTTTGAAGTTTATATTTGTGTTTTGATGAGTTATTCATTGATGTTTTGGTATATGGAATAGGTAGAATTGAGATTTTGAAGTTCATATTTGTGTTTTGATGAGTTATTGATGTTTAGGTATATGGGATAGGTAGAATTGTGATTTTGAACTTCATATTTGTGTTTTGATGAGTTATATTATGTTTTGATATATGGAATAGGTAGAATTGTGATTTTGAAGTTCATATTTGTGTTTTGATGAGTTATTGATTGTTTCGGTATATGGAATAGATAGAATTTTTATTGTGAAGTTCATATTTGTGTTTTGATGAGTTATTGATGTTTTGGTATATGGGATAGCTAGAATTGTGATTTTGAAGTTCATATTTGTGTTTTGATGAGTTATATTATGTTTTGTTATATGGAATAGGTAGAATTGAGATTTTGAAGTTCATATTTGTGTTTTGATGAGTTATTGATGTTTTGGTATATGGAATAGGTAGAATTGTGATTTTGAAGTTCATATTTGTTTTTTGATGAGTTATTCATTGATGTTTTGGTATATGGAATAGGTGGAATTGAGATTTTGAAGTTCATATTTGTGTTTTGATGAGTTATTGATGTTTTGGTATATGGGATAGGTAGAATTGTGATTTTGAAGTTCATATTTGTGTTTTGATGAGTTATTGATATTTTGGTATATGGAATAGGTAGAATTGTGATTTTGAAGTTCATATTTGTGTTTTGATTAGTTATATTATGTTTTGTTATATGGAATAGGTAGAATTGTGATTTTGAAGTTCATACTTGTGTTTTGATGAGTTATTCATTGATGTTTTGGTATATGGAATAGGTAGAATTGTGATTTTGAAGTTCATATTTGTGTTTTGATGAGTTATTCATTTATGTTTTGGTATATGGGAATAGGTAGAATTGAGATTTTGAAGTTCATATTTGTGTTTTGATGAGTTATTAATTGATGTTTTGGTATATGGAATAGGTAGAATTGTGATTTTGAAGTTCATATTTGTGTTTTGATGAGTTATTCATTGATGTTTTGGTATATGGAATAGGTAGAATTGTGATTTTGAAGTTCATATTTGTGTTTTGATGAGTTATATTATGTTTTGTTATATGGAATAGGTAGAATTGAGATTTAGAAGTTCATATTTGTGTTTTGATGAGTTATTGATGTTTTGGTATATGGAATAGGTAGAATTGTGATTTTGAAGTTCATATTTGTGTTTTGATGAGTTATATTATGTTTTGTTATATGGAATAGGTAGAATTGAGATTTTGAAGTTCATATTTGTGTTTTGATAAGTTATTGATGTTTTGGTATATGGGATAGGTAGAATTGTGATTTTGAAGTTCATATTTGTGTTTTGATGAGTTATTGATATTTTGGTATATGGAATAGGTAGAATTGTGATTTTGAAGTTCATATTTGTGTTTTGATTAGTTATATTATGTTTTGTTATATGGAATAGGTAGAATTGTGATTTTGAAGTTCATACTTGTGTTTTGATGAGTTATTCATTGATGTTTTGGTATATGGAATAGGTAGAATTGTGATTTTGAAGTTCATATTTGTGTTTTGATGAGTTATTCATTTATGTTTTGGTATATGGGAATAGGTAGAATTGAGATTTTGAAGTTCATATTTGTGTTTTGATGAGTTATTAATTGATGTTTTGGTATATGGAATAGGTAGAATTGTGATTTTGAAGTTCATATTTGTGTTTTGATGAGTTATTCATTGATGTTTTGGTATATGGAATAGGTAGAATTGTGATTTTGAAGTTCATATTTGTGTTTTGATGAGTTATATTATGTTTTGTTATATGGAATAGGTAGAATTGTGATTTTGAAGTTCATATTTGTGTTTTGATGAGTTATATTATGTTTTGGTATATGGAATAGGTAGAATTGAGATTTTGAAGTTCATATTTGTGTTTTGATGAGTTATTGATGTTTTGGTATATGGAATAGGTAGAATTGTGATTTTGAAGTTCATATTTGTGTTTTGATGAGTTATATTATGTTTTGTTATATGGAATAGGTAGAATTGTGATTTTGAAGTTCATATTTGTGTTTTGATGAGTTATTGATGTTTTGGTAAATGGAATATATAGAAATTGTGTTTTGAAGTTCATATTTGTGTTTTGATGAGTTATTGATGTTTTGGTATATGGAATAGGTAAAATTGTGATTTTGAAGTTCATATTTGTGTTTTGATGAGTTATTCATTGATGTTTTGGTATATGGAATAGGTAGAATTGAGATTTTGAAGTTCATATTTGTGTTTTGATGAGTTATTGATGTTTAGGTATATGGGATAGGTAGAATTGTGATTTTGAACTTCATATTTGTGTTTTGATGAGTTATATTATGTTTTGATATATGGAATAGGTAGAATTGTGATTTTGAAGTTCATATTTGTGTTTTGATGAGTTATTGATTGTTTCGGTATATGGAATAGATAGAATTTTTATTGTGAAGTTCATATTTGTGTTTTGATGAGTTATTGATGTTTTGGTATATGGGATAGCTAGAATTGTGATTTTGAAGTTCATATTTGTGTTTTGATGAGTTATATTATGTTTTGTTATATGGAATAGGTAGAATTGAGATTTTGAAGTTCATATTTGTGTTTTGATGAGTTATTGATGTTTTGGTATATGGAATAGGTAGAATTGTGATTTTGAAGTTCATATTTGTTTTTTGATGAGTTATTCATTGATGTTTTGGTATATGGAATAGGTGGAATTGAGATTTTGAAGTTCATATTTGTGTTTTGATGAGTTATTGATGTTTTGGTATATGGGATAGGTAGAATTGTGATTTTGAAGTTCATATTTGTGTTTTGATGAGTTATTGATATTTTGGTTTATGGAATAGGTAGAATTGTGATTTTGAAGTTCATATTTGTGTTTTGATTAGTTATATTATGTTTTGTTATATGGAATAGGTAGAATTGTGATTTTGAAGTTCATACTTGTGTTTTGATGAGTTATTCATTGATGTTTTGGTATATGGAATAGGTAGAATTGTGATTTTGAAGTTCATATTTGTGTTTTGATGAGTTATTCATTTATGTTTTGGTATATGGGAATAGGTAGAATTGAGATTTTGAAGTTCATATTTGTGTTTTGATGAGTTATTAATTGATGTTTTGGTATATGGAATAGGTAGAATTGTGATTTTGAAGTTCATATTTGTGTTTTGATGAGTTATTCATTGATGTTTTGGTATATGGAATAGGTAGAATTGTGATTTTGAAGTTCATATTTGTGTTTTGATGAGTTATATTATGTTTTGTTATATGGAATAGGTAGAATTGAGATTTAGAAGTTCATATTTGTGTTTTGATGAGTTATTGATGTTTTGGTATATGGAATAGGTAGAATTGTGATTTTGAAGTTCATATTTGTGTTTTGATGAGTTATATTATGTTTTGTTATATGGAATAGGTAGAATTGTGATTTTGAAGTTCATATTTGTGTTTTGATGAGTTATATTATGTTTTGGTATATGGAATAGGTAGAATTGAGATTTAGAAGTTCATATTTGTGTTTTGATGAGTTATTGATGTTTTGGTATATGGAATAGGTAGAATTGTGATTTTGAAGTTCATATTTGTGTTTTGATGAGTTATATTATGTTTTGTTATATGGAATAGATAGAAATTGTGTTTTGAAGTTCATATTTGTGTTTTGATGAGTTATTCATTGATGTTTTGGTATATGGAATAGGTAGAATTGAGATTTTGAAGTTCATATTTGTGTTTTGTTATATAGGTAGAATTTTTATTGTGAAGTTGATATTTGTGTTTTGATGAGTTATTGATGTTTTGGTATATGTGATAGGTAGAATTGTGATTTTGAAGTTCATATTTGTGTTTTGATGAGTTATTAATTCATGTATTCGCATATGGAATAGATAGAATTATTTTTTGAAGTTCATATTTGTGTTTTTACGAGTTATTGATGTTTTGGTATATGGGATAGGTAGAATTGTGATTTTGAAGTTCATATTTGTGTTTTGATGAGTTATATTATGTTTTGATATATGGAATAGGTAGAATTGTGATTTTGAAGTTCATATTTGTGTTTTGATGAGTTATTGATTGTTTTGGTATATGGAATAGATAGAATTTTTATTGTGAAGTTCATATTTGTGTTTTGATGAGTTATTGATGTTTTGGTATATGGGATAGGTTGAATTGTGATTTTGAAGTTCATATTTGTGTTTTGATGAGTTATATTATGTTTTGTTATATGGAATAGGTAGAATTGTGATTTTGAAGTTCATATTTGTGTTTTGATGAGTTATTCATTGATGTTTTGGTATATGGAATAGGTAGAATTGTGTTGAAGTTCATATTTGTGTTTTGATTAGTTATATTATGTTTTGTTATATGGAATATGTAGAATTGTGATTTTGAAGTTCATATTTGTGTTTCGATGAGTTATTCATTGATGTTTTGGTATATGGTGGAATAGGTAGAATTGAGATTTTGAAGTTCATATTTGTGTTTTAATGAGTTATTAATTGATGTTTTGGTATATGGAATAGGTTGAAATTGTTTTTTGAAGTTCATATTTGTGTTTTGATCAGTTATTGATGTTTTGGTATATGGAATAGGTAGAATTGTGATTTTGCAGTTCATATTTGTGTTTTGATGAGTTATTCATTTATGTTTTGGTATATGGGAATAGGTAGAATTGTGATTTTGAAGTTCATATTTGTTTTTTGATGAGTTATTCATTGATGTTTTGGTATATGGAATAGGTAGAATTGTGATTTTGAAGTTCATATTTGTTTTTTGATGAGTTATTCATTGATGTTTTGGTATATGGAATAGGTAGAATTGAGATTTTGAAGTTCATATTTGTGTTTTGATGAGTTATTGATGTTTTGGTATATGGGATAGGTAGAATTGTGATTTTGAAGTTCATATTTGTGTTTCGATGAGTTATTCATTGATGTTTTGGTATATGGAATAGGTAGAATTGTGATTTTGAAGTTCATATTTGTGTTTTGATTAGTTATATTATATTTTGTTATATGGAATAGGTAGAATTGAGATTTTGAAGTTCATATTTGTGTTTTGATTAGTTATATTATGTTATTGATGTTTTGGTATATGGAATAGGTAGAATTGTGATTTTGAAGTTCATATTTGTGTTTTGATGAGTTATTGATGTTTTGGTATATGGGATAGGTAGAATTGTGATTTTGAAGTTCATATTTGTGTTTTGATGAGTTATTGATGTTTTGGTATATGGAATAGATAGAAATTGTGTTTTGAAGTTCATATTTGTGTTTTGATGAGTTATTCATTGATGTTTTGGTATATGGAATAGGTAGAATTGAGATTTTGAAGTTCATATTTGTGTTTTGTTATATAGGTAGAATTTTTATTGTGAAGTTGATATTTGTGTTTTGATGAGTTATTGATGTTTTGGTATATGTGATAGGTAGAATTGTGATTTTGAAGTTCATATTTGTGTTTTGATGAGTTATTAATTGATGTATTCGCATATGGAATAGATAGAATTATTTTTTGAAGTTCATATTTGTGTTTTTACGAGTTATTGATGTTTTGGTATATGGGATAGGTAGAATTGTGATTTTGAAGTTCATATTTGTGTTTTGATGAGTTATTAATTGATGTATTCGCATATGGAATAGATAGAATTATTTTTTGAAGTTCATATTTGTGTTTTTACGAGTTATTGATGTTTTGGTATATGGGATAGGTAGAATTGTGATTTTGAAGTTCATATTTGTGTTTTGATTAGTTATATTATATTTTGTTATATGGAATAGGTAGAATTGAGATTTTGAAGTTCATATTTGTGTTTTGATTAGTTATATTATGTTATTGATGTTTTGGTATATGGAATGGTAGAATTGTGATTTTGAAGTTCATATTTGTGTTTTGATGAGTTATTGATATTTTGGTATATGGAATAGGTAGAATTGTGATTTTGAAGTTCATATTTGTGTTTTGATTAGTTATATTATGTTTTGTGATATGGAATAGGTAGAATTGTGATTTTGAAGTTCATATTTGTGTTTTGATGAGTTATTCATTGATGTTTTGGTATATGGAATAGGTAGAATTGTGTTGAAGTTCATATTTGTGTTTTGATTAGTTATATTATATTTTGTTATATGGAATAGGTAGAATTGAGATTTTGAAGTTCATATTTGTGTTTTGATTAGTTATATTATGTTATTGATGTTTTGGTATATGGAATGGTAGAATTGTGATTTTGAAGTTCATATTTGTGTTTTGATGAGTTATTGATATTTTGGTATATGGAATAGGTAGAATTGTGATTTTGAAGTTCATATTTGTGTTTTGATTAGTTATATTATGTTTTGTGATATGGAATAGGTAGAATTGTGATTTTGAAGTTCATATTTGTGTTTTGATGAGTTATATTATGTTTTGTTATATGGAATAGGTAGAATTGTGATTTTGAAGTTCATATTTGTGTTTTGATGAGTTATTGATGTTTTGGTAAATGGAATAGGTAGAATTGTGATTTTAAAGTTCATATTTGTGTTTCGATGAGTTATTCATTGATGTTTTGGTATATGGAATAGGTAGAATTGAGATTTTGAAGTTCATATTTGTGTTTTGATGAGTTATTGATATTTTGGTATATGGAATAGGTAGAATTATGATTTTGAAGTTCATATTTGTGTTTTGATTAGTTATATTATATTTTGTTATATGGAATAGGTAGAATTGAGATTTTGAAGTTCATATTTGTGTTTTGATTAGTTATATTATGTTATTGATGTTTTGGTATATGGAATAGGTAGAATTAAGATTTTGAAGTCCATATTTGTGTTTTGATGAGTTATTGATGAATTGGTATATGGAATAGGTAGAATTGTGATGTTGAAGTTCATATTTGTGTTTTGATTAGTTATATTATATTTTGTTATATGGAATAGGTAGAATTGAGATTTTGAAGTTCATATTTGTGTTTTGATTAGTTATATTATGTTATTGATGTTTTGGTATATGGAATGGTAGAATTGTGATTTTGAAGTTCATATTTGTGTTTTGATGAGTTATTGATATTTTGGTATATGGAATAGGTAGAATTGTGATTTTGAAGTTCATATTTGTGTTTTGATTAGTTATATTATGTTTTGTGATATGGAATAGGTAGAATTGTGATTTTGAAGTTCATATTTGTGTTTTGATGAGTTATATTATGTTTTGTTATATGGAATAGGTAGAATTGTGATTTTGAAGTTCATATTTGTGTTTTGATGAGTTATTGATGTTTTGGTAAATGGAATAGGTAGAATTGTGATTTTAAAGTTCATATTTGTGTTTCGATGAGTTATTCATTGATGTTTTGGTATATGGAATAGGTAGAATTGAGATTTTGAAGTTCATATTTGTGTTTTGATGAGTTATTGATATTTTGGTATATGGAATAGGTAGAATTATGATTTTGAAGTTCATATTTGTGTTTTGATTAGTTATATTATATTTTGTTATATGGAATAGGTAGAATTGAGATTTTGAAGTTCATATTTGTGTTTTGATTAGTTATATTATGTTATTGATGTTTTGGTATATGGAATAGGTAGAATTAAGATTTTGAAGTCCATATTTGTGTTTTGATGAGTTATTGATGAATTGGTATATGGAATAGGTAGAATTGTGATGTTGAAGTTCATATTTGTGTTTTGATTAGTTATATTATATTTTGTTATATGGAATAGGTAGAATTGAGATTTTGAAGTTCATATTTGTGTTTTGATTAGTTATATTATGTTATTGATGTTTTGGTATATGGAATGGTAGAATTGTGATTTTGAAGTTCATATTTGTGTTTTGATGAGTTATTGATATTTTGGTATATGGAATAGGTAGAATTGTGATTTTGAAGTTCATATTTGTGTTTTGATGAGTTATTCATTGATGTTTTGGTATATGGAATAGGTAGAATTGTGTTGAAGTTCATATTTGTGTTTTGATTAGTTATATTATGTTTTGTTATATGGAATATGTAGAATTGTGATTTTGAAGTTCATATTTGTGTTTCGATGAGTTATTCATTGATGTTTTGGTATATGGAATAGGTAGAATTGAGATTTTGAAGTTCATATTGTGTTTTAATGAGTTATTAATTGATGTTTTGGTATATGGAATAGGTTGAAATTGTTTTTTGAAGTTCATATTTGTGTTTTGATCAGTTATTGATGTTTTGGTATATGGAATAGGTAGAATTTTGATTTTGCAGTTCATATTTGTGTTTTGATGAGTTATTCATTTATGTTTTGGTATATGGGAATAGGTAGAATTGTGATTTTGAAGTTCATATTTGTTTTTTGATGAGTTATTCATTGATGTTTTGGTATATGGAATAGGTAGAATTGAGATTTTGAAGTTCATATTTGTGTTTTGATGAGTTATTGATGTTTTGGTATATGGGATAGGTAGAATTGTGATTTTGAAGTTCATATTTGTGTTTCGATGAGTTATTCATTGATGTTTTGGTATATGGAATAGGTAGAATTGAGATTTTGAAGTTCATATTTGTGTTTTGATGAGTTATTGATATTTTGGTATATGGAATAGGTAGAATTGTGATTTTGAAGTTCATATTTGTGTTTTGATTAGTTATATTATATTTTGTTATATGGAATTGGTAGAATTGAGATTTTGAAGTTCATATTTGTGTTTTGATTAGTTATATTATGTTATTGATGTTTTGGTATATGGAATAGGTAGAATTGTGATTTTGAAGTTCATATTTGTGTTTTGATGAGTTATTGATATTTTGGTATATGGAATAGGTAGAATTGTGATTTTGAAGTTCATATTTGTGTTTTGATTAGTTATATTATGTTTTGTTATATGGAATAGGTAGAATTGTGATTTTGAAGTTCATATTTGTGTTTTGATGAGTTATATTATGTTTTGTTATATGGAATAGGTAGAATTGTGATTTTGAAGTTCATATTTGTGTTTTGATGAGTTATTGATGTTTTGGTAAATGGAATATGTAGAATTGTGATTTTGAAGTTCATATTTGTGTTTCGATGAGTTATTCATTGATGTTTTGGTATATGGAATACGTAGAATTGAGATTTTGAAGTTCATATTTGTGTTTTGATGAGTTATTGATATTTTGGTATATGGAATAGGTAGAATTGTGATTTTGAAGTTCATATTTGTGTTTTGATTAGTTATATTATATTTTGTTATATGGAATAGGTAGAATTGAGATTTTGAAGTTCATATTTGTGTTTCGATTACTTATATTATGTTATTGATGTTTTGGTATATGGAATAGGTAGAATTAAGATTTTGAAGTTCATATTTGTGTTTTGATGAGTTATTGATGTTTTGGTATATGGAATAGGTAGAATTGAGATTTTGAAGTTCATATTTGTGTTTTGATTAGTTATATTATGTTATTGATGTTTTGGTATATGGGAATAGGTAGAATTGTGATTTTGAAGTTCATATTTGTTTTTTGATGAGTTATTCATTGATGTTTTGGTATATGGAATAAGTAGAATTGAGATTTTGAAGTTCATATTTGTGTTTTGATGAGTTATTGATGTTTTGGTATATGGGATAGGTAGAATTGTGATTTTGAAGTTCATATTTGTGTTTCGATGAGTTATTCATTGATGTTTTGGTATGTGGAATAGGTAGAATTGAGATTTTGAAGTTCATATTTGTGTTTTGATGAGTTATTGATATTTTGGTATATGGAATAGGTAGAATTGTGATTTTGAAGTTCATATTGGTGTTTTGATTAGTTATACTATGTTTTGTTATATGGAATAGGTAGAATTGAGATTTTGAAGTTCATATTTGTGTTTCGATGAGTTATTCATTGATGTTTTGGTATATGGAATAGGTAGAATTGTGATTTTGAAGTTCATATTTGTGTTTTGATTAGTTGTATTATGTTTTGTTATATGGAATAGGTAGAATTGTGATTTTGAAGTTCATATTTGTGTTTCGATGAGTTATTCATTGATGTTTTGGTATATGGAATAGGTAGAATTGAGATTTTGAAGTTCATATTTGTGTTTTAATGAGTTATTGATATTTTGGTATATGGAATAGGTAGAATTGTGATTTTGAAGTTCATATTTGTGTTTCGATGAGTTATTCATTGATGTTTTGGTATATGGAATAGGTAGAATTGAGATTTTGAAGTTCATATTTGTGTTTTGATGAGTTATTGATATTTTGGTATATGGAATAGGTAGAATTGTGATTTTGAAGTTCATATTTGTGTTTTGATTAGTTATATTATATTTTGTTATATGGAATAGGTAGAATTGAGATTTTGAAGTTCATATTTGTGTTTTGATTAGTTATATTATGTTATTGATGTTTTGGTATATGGAATAGGTAGAATTAAGATTTTGAAGTTCATATTTGTGTTTTGATGAGTTATTGATGTTTTGGTATATGGAATAGGTAGAATTGAGATTTTGAAGTTCATATTTGTGTTTTGATTAGTTATATTATGTTATTGATGTTTTGGTATATGGGAATAGGTAGAATTGTGATTTTGAAGTTCATATTTGTTTTTTGATGAGTTATTCATTGATGTTTTGGTATATGGAATAGGTAGAATTGAGATTTTGAAGTTCATATTTGTGTTTTGATGAGTTATTGATGTTTTGGTATATGGGATAGGTAGAATTGTGATTTTGAAGTTCATATTTGTGTTTCGATGAGTTATTCATTGATGTTTTGGTATGTGGAATAGGTAGAATTGAGATTTTGAAGTTCATATTTGTGTTTTGATGAGTTATTCATTGATGTTTTGGTATATGGAATAGGTAGAATTGAGATTTTGAAGTTCATATTTGTGTTTTGATGAGTTATTGATATTTTGGTATATGGAATAGGTAGAATTGTGATTTTGAAGTTCATATTGGTGTTTTGATTAGTTATACTATGTTTTGTTATATGGAATAGGTAGAATTGAGATTTTGAAGTTCATATTTGTGTTTCGATGAGTTATTCATTGATGTTTTGGTATATGGAATAGGTAGAATTGTGATTTTGAAGTTCATATTTGTGTTTTGATTAGTTGTATTATGTTTTGTTATATGGAATAGGTAGAATTGTGATTTTGAAGTTCATATTTGTGTTTCGATGAGTTATTCATTGATGTTTTGGTATATGGAATAGGTAGAATTGAGATTTTGAAGTTCATATTTGTGTTTTAATGAGTTATTAATTGATGTTTTGGTATATGGAATAGGTTGAAATTGTTTTTTGAAGTTCATATTTGTGTTTTGATAAGTTATTGATGTTTTGGTATATGGAATAGGTAGAATTGTGATTTTGCAGTTCATATTTGTGTTTTGATGAGTTATTCATTTATGTTTTGGTATATGGGAATAGGTAGAATTGTGATTTTGAAGTTCATATTTGTTTTTTGATGAGTTATTCATTGATGTTTTGGTATATGGAATAGGTAGAATTGAGATTTTGAAGTTCATATTTGTGTTTTGATGAGTTATTGATGTTTTGGTATATGGGATAGGTAGAATTGTGATTTTGAAGTTCATATTTGTGTTTCGATGAGTTATTCATTGATGTTTTGGTATATGGAATAGGTAGAATTGAGATTTTGAAGTTCATATTTGTGTTTTGATGAGTTATTGATATTTTGGTATATGGAATAGGTAGAATTGTGATTTTGATGTTCATATTTCTGTTTTCATTATTTATATTATGTTTTGTTATATGGAATGGGTAGAATTGAGATTTTGAAGTTCATATTTGTGTTTTGATGAGTTATTGATGTTTTGGTAAATGGAATATGTAGAATTGTGATTTTGAAGTTCATATTTGTGTTTCGATGAGTTATTCATTGATGTTTTGGTATATGGAATACGTAGAATTGAGATTTTGAAGTTCATATTTGTGTTTTGATGAGTTATTGATGTTTTGGTATATGGAATAGGTAGAATTCTGATTTTGAAGTTCATATTTGTGTTTCGATGAGTTATTCATTGATGTTTTGGTATATGGAATAGGTAGAATTGTGATTTTGAAGTTCATATTTGTGTTTTGATTAGTTATATTATGTTTTGGTATATGGAATAGATAGAAATTGTGTTTTGAAGTTCATATTTGTGTTTTGATGAGTTATTCATTGATGTTTTGGTATATGGAATAGGTAGAATTGTGATTTTGAAGTTCATATTTGTGTTTTGATGAGTTATTCATTGATGTTTTGGTATATGGAATAGGTAGAATTAAGATTTTGAAGTTCATATTTGTGTTTTGATGAGTTATTGATATTTTGGTATATGGAATAGGTAGAATTGTGATTTTGAAGTTCATATTTGTGTTTTGATTAGTTATATTATATTTTGTTATATGGAATAGGTAGAATTGAGATTTTGAAGTTCATATTTGTGTTTTGATTAGTTATATTATGTTATTGATGTTTTGGTATATGGAATAGGTAGAATTAAGATTTTGAAGTTCATATTTGTGTTTTGATGAGTTATTGATGTTTTGGTATATGGAATAGGTAGAATTGAGATTTTGAAGTTCATATTTGTGTTTTGATTAGTTATATTATGTTATTGATGTTTTGGTATATGGGAATAGGTAGAATTGTGATTTTGAAGTTCATATTTGTTTTTTGATGAGTTATTCATTGATGTTTTGGTATATGGAATAGGTAGAATTGAGATTTTGAAGTTCATATTTGTGTTTTGATGAGTTATTGATGTTTTGGTATATGGGATAGGTAGAATTGTGATTTTGAAGTTCATATTTGTGTTTCGATGAGTTATTCATTGATGTTTTGGTATGTGGAATAGGTAGAATTGAGATTTTGAAGTTCATATTTGTGTTTTGATGAGTTATTGATATTTTGGTATATGGAATAGGTAGAATTGTGATTTTGAAGTTCATATTGGTGTTTTGATTAGTTATACTATGTTTTGTTATATGGAATAGGTAGAATTGAGATTTTGAAGTTCATATTTGTGTTTCGATGAGTTATTCATTGATGTTTTGGTATATGGAATAGGTAGAATTGTGATTTTGAAGTTCGTATTTGTGTTTTGATTAGTTGTATTATGTTTTGTTATATGGAATAGGTAGAATTGTGATTTTGAAGTTCATATTTGTGTTTCGATGAGTTATTCATTGATGTTTTGGTATATGGAATAGGTAGAATTGAGATTTTGAAGTTCATATTTGTGTTTTAATGAGTTATTAATTGATGTTTTGGTATATGGAATAGGTTGAAATTGTTTTTTGAAGTTCATATTTGTGTTTTGATAAGTTATTGATGTTTTGGTATATGGAATAGGTAGAATTGTGATTTTGCAGTTCATATTTGTGTTTTGATGAGTTATTCATTTATGTTTTGGTATATGGGAATAGGTAGAATTGTGATTTTGAAGTTCATATTTGTTTTTTGATGAGTTATTCATTGATGTTTTGGTATATGGAATAGGTAGAATTGAGATTTTAAAGTTCATATTTGTGTTTTGATGAGTTATTGATGTTTTGGTATATGGGATAGGTAGAATTGTGATTTTGAAGTTCATATTTGTGTTTCGATGAGTTATTCATTGATGTTTTGGTATATGGAATAGGTAGAATTGAGATTTTGAAGTTCATATTTGTGTTTTGATGAGTTATTGATATTTTGGTATATGGAATAGGTAGAATTGTGATTTTGATGTTCATATTTCTGTTTTCATTAGTTATATTATGTTTTGTTATATGGAATGGGTAGAATTGAGATTTTGAAGTTCATATTTGTGTTTTGATGAGTTATTGATGTTTTGGTATATGGAATAGGTAGAATTCTGATTTTGAAGTTCATATTTGTGTTTCGATGAGTTATTCATTGATGTTTTGGTATATGGAATAGGTAGAATTGTGATTTTGAAGTTCATATTTGTGTTTTGATTAGTTATATTATGTTTTGGTATATGGAATAGATAGAAATTGTGTTTTGAAGTTCATATTTGTGTTTTGATGAGTTATTCATTGATGTTTTGGTATATGGAATAGGTAGAATTGTGATTTTGAAGTTCATATTTGTGTTTTGATGAGTTATTCATTGATGTTTTGGTATATGGAATAGGTAGAATTAAGATTTTGAAGTTCATATTTGTGTTTTGATGAGTTATTGATGTTTTGGTATATGGAATAGGTAGAATTGTGATTTTGAAGTTCATATTTGTGTTTTGATGAATTATTGATGTTTTGGTATATGGAATAGGTAGAATTGTGATTTTGAAGTTCGTATTTGTGTTTTGATTAGTTATATTATGTTTTGGTATATGGAATAGATAGAAATTGTATTTTGAAGTTCATATTTGTGTTTTGATGAGTTATTCATTGATGTTTTGGTATATGGAATAGGTAGAATTGTGATTTTGAAGTTCATATTTGTGTTTTGATGAGTTATTCATTGATGTTTTGGTATATGGAATAGGTAGAATTAAGATTTTGAAGTTCATATTTGTGTTTTGATGAGTTATTGATGTTTTGGTATATGGAATAGGTGGAATTGTGATTTTGAAGTTCATATTTGTGTTTCGATGAGTTATTCATTGATGTTTTGGTATATGGAATAGGTAGAATTGAGATTTTGAAGTTCATATTTGTGTTTTGATGAGTTATTGATATTTTGGTATATGGAATAGGTAGAATTGTGATTTTGAAGTTCATATTTGTGTTTTGATTAGTTATATTATATTTTGTTATATGGAATAGGTAGAATTGAGATTTTGAAGTTTATATTTGTGTTTTGATTAGTTATATTATGTTATTGATGTTTTGGTATATGGAATAGGTAGAATTGTGATTTTGAAGTTCATATTTGTGTTTTGATGAGTTATTGATTGTTTTGGTATATGGAATAGATAGAATTTTTATTGTGAAGTTCATATTTGTGTTTTGATGAGTTATTGATGTTTTGGTATATGGGATAGGTAGAATTGTGATTTTGAAGTTCATATTTGTGTTTTGATGAGTTATATTATGTTTTGTTATATGGAAAAGGTAGAATTGAGATTTTGAAGTTCATATTGTGTTTTAATGAGTTATTAATTGATGTTTTGGTATATGGAATAGGTTGAAATTGTTTTTTGAAGTTCATATTTGTGTTTTGATCAGTTATTGATGTTTTGGTATATGGAATAGGTAGAATTGTGATTTTGCAGTTCATATTTGTGTTTTGATGAGTTATTCATTTATGTTTTGGTATATGGGAATAGGTAGAATTGTGATTTTGAAGTTCATATTTGTGTTTCGATGAGTTATTCATTGATGTTTTGGTATATGGAATAGGTAGAATTGTGATTTTGAAGTTCATATTTGTGTTTCGATGAGTTATTCATTGATGTTTTGGTATATGGAATAGGTAGAATTGAGATTTTGAAGTTCATATTTGTGTTTTGATGAGTTATTGATATTTTGGTATATGGAATAGGTAGAATTGTGATTTTGAAGTTCATATTTGTGTTTTGATGAGTTATTCATTGATGTTTTGGTATATGGAATAGGTAGAATTGTGTTGAAGTTCATATTTGTGTTTTGATTAGTTATATTATGTTTTGTTATATGGAATATGTAGAATTGTGATTTTGAAGTTCATATTTGTGTTTCGATGAGTTATTCATTGATGTTTTGGTATATGGAATAGGTAGAATTGAGATTTTGAAGTTCATATTGTGTTTTAATGAGTTATTAATTGATGTTTTGGTATATGGAATAGGTTGAAATTGTTTTTTGAAGTTCATATTTGTGTTTTGATAAGTTATTGATGTTTTGGTATATGGAATAGGTAGAATTGTGATTTTGCAGTTCATATTTGTGTTTTGATGAGTTATTCATTGATGTTTTGGTATATGGGAATAGGTAGAATTGTTATTTTTAAGTTCATATTTGTTTTTTGATGAGTTATTCATTGATGTTTTGGTATATGGAATAGGTAGAATTGAGATTTTGAAGTTCATATTTGTGTTTTGATGAGTTATTGATGTTTTGGTATATGGGATAGGTAGAATTGTGATTTTGAAGTTCATATTTGTGTTTCGATGAGTTATTCATTGATGTTTTGGTATATGGAATAGGTAGAATTGAGATTTTGAAGTTCATATTTGTGTTTTGATGAGTTATTGATGTTTTGGTATATGGGATAGGTAGAATTGTGATTTTGAAGTTCATATTTGTGTTTTGATGAGTTATATTATGTTTTGTTATATGGAAAAGGTAGAATTGAGATTTTGAAGTTCATATTGTGTTTTAATGAGTTATTAATTGATGTTTTGGTATATGGAATAGGTTGAAATTGTTTTTTGAAGTTCATATTTGTGTTTTGATCAGTTATTGATGTTTTGGTATATGGAATAGGTAGAATTGTGATTTTGCAGTTCATATTTGTGTTTTGATGAGTTATTCATTTATGTTTTGGTATATGGGAATAGGTAGAATTGTGATTTTGAAGTTCATATTTGTGTTTCGATGAGTTATTCATTGATGTTTTGGTATATGGAATAGGTAGAATTGTGATTTTGAAGTTCATATTTGTGTTTCGATGAGTTATTCATTGATGTTTTGGTATATGGAATAGGTAGAATTGAGATTTTGAAGTTCATATTTGTGTTTTGATGAGTTATTGATATTTTGGTATATGGAATAGGTAGAATTGTGATTTTGAAGTTCATATTTGTGTTTTGATGAGTTATTCATTGATGTTTTGGTATATGGAATAGGTAGAATTGTGTTGAAGTTCATATTTGTGTTTTGATTAGTTATATTATGTTTTGTTATATGGAATATGTAGAATTGTGATTTTGAAGTTCATATTTGTGTTTCGATGAGTTATTCATTGATGTTTTGGTATATGGAATAGGTAGAATTGAGATTTTGAAGTTCATATTGTGTTTTAATGAGTTATTAATTGATGTTTTGGTATATGGAATAGGTTGAAATTGTTTTTTGAAGTTCATATTTGTGTTTTGATCAGTTATTGATGTTTTGGTATATGGAATAGGTAGAATTGTGATTTTGCAGTTCATATTTGTGTTTTGATGAGTTATTCATTGATGTTTTGGTATATGGGAATAGGTAGAATTGTTATTTTGAAGTTCATATTTGTTTTTTGATGAGTTATTCATTGATGTTTTGGTATATGGAATAGGTAGAATTGAGATTTTGAAGTTCATATTTGTGTTTTGATGAGTTATTGATGTTTTGGTATATGGGATAGGTAGAATTGTGATTTTTAAGTTCATATTTGTGTTTCGATGAGTTATTCATTGATGTTTTGGTATATGGAATAGGTAGAATTGAGATTTTGAAGTTCATATTTGTGTTTTGATGAGTTATTGATATTTTGGTATATGGAATAGGTAGAATTGTGATTTTGAAGTTCATATTTGTGTTTTGATTAGTTATATTATATTTTGTTATATGGAATAGGTAGAATTGAGATTTTGAAGTTCATATTTGTGTTTTGATTAGTTATATTATGTTATTGATGTTTTGGTATATGGAATAGGTAGAATTGTGATTTTGAAGTTCATATTTGTGTTTTGATGAGTTATTGATATTTTGGTATATGGAATAGGTAGAATTGTGATTTTGAAGTTCATATTTGTGTTTTGATTAGTTATATTATGTTTTGTTATATGGAATAGGTAGAATTGTGATTTTGAAGTTCATATTTGTGTTTTGATGAGTTATATTATGTTTTGTTATATGGAATAGGTAGAATTGTGATTTTGAAGTTCATATTTGTGTTTTGATGAGTTATTGATGTTTTGGTAAATGGAATAGGTAGAATTGTGATTTTGAAGTTCATATTTGTGTTTCGATGAGTTATTCATTGATGTTTTGGTATATGGAATAGGTAGAATTGAGATTTTGAAGTTCATATTTGTGTTTTGATGAGTTATTGATATTTTGGTATATGGAATAGGTAGAATTGTGATTTTGAAGTTCATATTTGTGTTTTGATTAGTTATATTATATTTTGTTATATGGAATAGGTAGAATTGAGATTTTGAAGTTCATATTTGTGTTTTGATTAGTTATATTATGTTATTGATGTTTTGGTATATGGAATAGGTAGAATTAAGATTTTGAAGTTCATATTTGTGTTTTGATAAGTTATTGATGTTTTGGTATATGGAATAGGTAGAATTGTGATTTTGAAGTTCATATTTGTGTTTCGATGAGTTATTCATTGATGTTTTGGTATATGAAATAGGTAGAATTGAGATTTTGAAGTTCATATTTGTGTTTTGATGAGTTATTGATATTTTGGTATATGGAATAGGTAGAATTGTGATTTTGAAGTTCATATTTGTGTTTTGATTAGTTATATTATATTTTGTTATATGGAATAGGTAGAATTGAGATTTTGAAGTTCATATTTGTGTTTTGATTAGTTATATTATGTTATTGATGTTTTGGTATATGGAATAGGTAGAATTAAGATTTTGAAGTTCATATTTGTGTTTTGATGAGTTATTGATGTTTTGGTATATGGAATAGGTAGAATTGAGATTTTGAAGTTCATATTTGTGTTTTGATTAGTTATATTATGTTATTGATGTTTTGGTATATGGGAATAGGTAGAATTGTGATTTTGAAGTTCATATTTGTTTTTTGATGAGTTATTCATTGATGTTTTGGTATATGGAATAGGTAGAATTGAGATTTTGAAGTTCATATTTGTGTTTTGATGAGTTATTGATGTTTTGGTATATGGGATAGGTAGAATTGTGATTTTGAAGTTCATATTTGTGTTTCGATGAGTTATTCATTGATGTTTTGGTATATGGAATAGGTAGAATTGAGATTTTGAAGTTCATATTTGTGTTTTGATGAGTTATTGATATTTTGGTATATGGAATAGGTAGAATTGTGATTTTGAAGTTCATATTGGTGTTTTGATTAGTTATACTATGTTTTGTTATATGGAATAGGTAGAATTGAGATTTTGAAGTTCATATTGTGTTTTAATGAGTTATTAATTGATGTTTTGGTATATGGAATAGGTTGAAATTGTTTTTTGAAGTTCATATTTGTGTTTTGATAAGTTATTGATGTTTTGGTATATGGAATAGGTAGAATTGTGATTTTGCAGTTCATATTTGTGTTTTGATGAGTTATTCATTGATGTTTTGGTATATGGGAATAGGTAGAATTGTTATTTTTAAGTTCATATTTGTTTTTTGATGAGTTATTCATTGATGTTTTGGTATATGGAATAGGTAGAATTGAGATTTTGAAGTTCATATTTGTGTTTTGATGAGTTATTGATGTTTTGGTATATGGGATAGGTAGAATTGTGATTTTGAAGTTCATATTTGTGTTTCGATGAGTTATTCATTGATGTTTTGGTATATGGAATAGGTAGAATTGAGATTTTGAAGTTCATATTTGTGTTTTGATGAGTTATTGATGTTTTGGTATATGGGATAGGTAGAATTGTGATTTTGAAGTTCATATTTGTGTTTCGATGAGTTATTCATTGATGTTTTGGTATATGGAATAGGTAGAATTGAGATTTTGAAGTTCATATTTGTGTTTTGATGAGTTATTGATATTTTGGTATATGGAATAGGTAGAATTGTGATTTTGAAGTTCATATTGGTGTTTTGATTAGTTATACTATGTTTTGTTATATGGAATAGGTAGAATTGAGATTTTGAAGTTCATATTGTGTTTTAATGAGTTATTAATTGATGTTTTGGTATATGGAATAGGTTGAAATTGTTTTTTGAAGTTCATATTTGTGTTTTGATAAGTTATTGATGTTTTGGTATATGGAATAGGTAGAATTGTGATTTTGCAGTTCATATTTGTGTTTTGATGAGTTATTCATTGATGTTTTGGTATATGGGAATAGGTAGAATTGTTATTTTTAAGTTCATATTTGTTTTTTGATGAGTTATTCATTGATGTTTTGGTATATGGAATAGGTAGAATTGAGATTTTGAAGTTCATATTTGTGTTTTGATGAGTTATTGATGTTTTGGTATATGGGATAGGTAGAATTGTGATTTTGAAGTTCATATTTGTGTTTCGATGAGTTATTCATTGATGTTTTGGTATATGGAATAGGTAGAATTGAGATTTTGAAGTTCATATTTGTGTTTTGATGAGTTATTGATGTTTTGGTATATGGGATAGGTAGAATTGTGATTTTGAAGTTCATATTTGTGTTTTGATGAGTTATATTATGTTTTGTTATATGGAAAAGGTAGAATTGAGATTTTGAAGTTCATATTGTGTTTTAATGAGTTATTAATTGATGTTTTGGTATATGGAATAGGTTGAAATTGTTTTTTGAAGTTCATATTTGTGTTTTGATCAGTTATTGATGTTTTGGTATATGGAATAGGTAGAATTGTGATTTTGCAGTTCATATTTGTGTTTTGATGAGTTATTCATTTATGTTTTGGTATATGGGAATAGGTAGAATTGTGATTTTGAAGTTCATATTTGTGTTTCGATGAGTTATTCATTGATGTTTTGGTATATGGAATAGGTAGAATTGTGATTTTGAAGTTCATATTTGTGTTTCGATGAGTTATTCATTGATGTTTTGGTATATGGAATAGGTAGAATTGAGATTTTGAAGTTCATATTTGTGTTTTGATGAGTTATTGATATTTTGGTATATGGAATAGGTAGAATTGTGATTTTGAAGTTCATATTTGTGTTTTGATGAGTTATTCATTGATGTTTTGGTATATGGAATAGGTAGAATTGTGTTGAAGTTCATATTTGTGTTTTGATTAGTTATATTATGTTTTGTTATATGGAATATGTAGAATTGTGATTTTGAAGTTCATATTTGTGTTTCGATGAGTTATTCATTGATGTTTTGGTATATGGAATAGGTAGAATTGAGATTTTGAAGTTCATATTGTGTTTTAATGAGTTATTAATTGATGTTTTGGTATATGGAATAGGTTGAAATTGTTTTTTGAAGTTCATATTTGTGTTTTGATCAGTTATTGATGTTTTGGTATATGGAATAGGTAGAATTGTGATTTTGCAGTTCATATTTGTGTTTTGATGAGTTATTCATTGATGTTTTGGTATATGGGAATAGGTAGAATTGTTATTTTGAAGTTCATATTTGTTTTTTGATGAGTTATTCATTGATGTTTTGGTATATGGAATAGGTAGAATTGAGATTTTGAAGTTCATATTTGTGTTTTGATGAGTTATTGATGTTTTGGTATATGGGATAGGTAGAATTGTGATTTTGAAGTTCATATTTGTGTTTCGATGAGTTATTCATTGATGTTTTGGTATATGGAATAGGTAGAATTGAGATTTTGAAGTTCATATTTGTGTTTTGATGAGTTATTGATATTTTGGTATATGGAATAGGTAGAATTGTGATTTTGAAGTTCATATTTGTGTTTTGATTAGTTATATTATATTTTGTTATATGGAATAGGTAGAATTGAGATTTTGAAGTTCATATTTGTGTTTTGATTAGTTATATTATGTTATTGATGTTTTGGTATATGGAATAGGTAGAATTGTGATTTTGAAGTTCATATTTGTGTTTTGATGAGTTATTGATATTTTGGTATATGGAATAGGTAGAATTGTGATTTTGAAGTTCATATTTGTGTTTTGATTAGTTATATTATGTTTTGTTATATGGAATAGGTAGAATTGTGATTTTGAAGTTCATATTTGTGTTTTGATGAGTTATATTATGTTTTGTTATATGGAATAGGTAGAATTGTGATTTTGAAGTTCATATTTGTGTTTTGATGAGTTATTGATGTTTTGGTAAATGGAATAGGTAGAATTGTGATTTTGAAGTTCATATTTGTGTTTCGATGAGTTATTCATTGATGTTTTGGTATATGGAATAGGTAGAATTGAGATTTTGAAGTTCATATTTGTGTTTTGATGAGTTATTGATATTTTGGTATATGGAATAGGTAGAATTGTGATTTTGAAGTTCATATTTGTGTTTTGATTAGTTATATTATATTTTGTTATATGGAATAGGTAGAATTGAGATTTTGAAGTTCATATTTGTGTTTTGATTAGTTATATTATGTTATTGATGTTTTGGTATATGGAATAGGTAGAATTAAGATTTTGAAGTTCATATTTGTGTTTTGATAAGTTATTGATGTTTTGGTATATGGAATAGGTAGAATTGTGATTTTGAAGTTCATATTTGTGTTTCGATGAGTTATTCATTGATGTTTTGGTATATGAAATAGGTAGAATTGAGATTTTGAAGTTCATATTTGTGTTTTGATGAGTTATTGATATTTTGGTATATGGAATAGGTAGAATTGTGATTTTGAAGTTCATATTTGTGTTTTGATTAGTTATATTATATTTTGTTATATGGAATAGGTAGAATTGAGATTTTGAAGTTCATATTTGTGTTTTGATTAGTTATATTATGTTATTGATGTTTTGGTATATGGAATAGGTAGAATTAAGATTTTGAAGTTCATATTTGTGTTTTGATGAGTTATTGATGTTTTGGTATATGGAATAGGTAGAATTGAGATTTTGAAGTTCATATTTGTGTTTTGATTAGTTATATTATGTTATTGATGTTTTGGTATATGGGAATAGGTAGAATTGTGATTTTGAAGTTCATATTTGTTTTTTGATGAGTTATTCATTGATGTTTTGGTATATGGAATAGGTAGAATTGAGATTTTGAAGTTCATATTTGTGTTTTGATGAGTTATTGATGTTTTGGTATATGGGATAGGTAGAATTGTGATTTTGAAGTTCATATTTGTGTTTCGATGAGTTATTCATTGATGTTTTGGTATATGGAATAGGTAGAATTGAGATTTTGAAGTTCATATTTGTGTTTTGATGAGTTATTGATATTTTGGTATATGGAATAGGTAGAATTGTGATTTTGAAGTTCATATTGGTGTTTTGATTAGTTATACTATGTTTTGTTATATGGAATAGGTAGAATTGAGATTTTGAAGTTCATATTTGTGTTTCGATGAGTTATTCATTGATGTTTTGGTATATGGAATAGGTAGAATTGTGATTTTGAAGTTCATATTTGTGTTTTGATTAGTTGTATTATGTTTTGTTATATGGAATAGGTAGAATTGTGATTTTGAAGTTCATATTTGTGTTTCGATGAGTTATTCATTGATGTTTTGGTATATGGAATAGGTTGAATTGAGATTTTGAAGTTCATATTTGTGTTTTAATGAGTTATTAATTGATGTTTTGGTATATGGAATAGGTTGAAATTGTTTTTTGAAGTTCATATTTATGTTTTGATAAGTTATTGATGTTTTGGTATATGGAATAGGTAGAATTGTGATTTTGCAGTTCATATTTGTGTTTTGATGAGTTATTCATTTATGTTTTGGTATATGGGAATAGGTAGAATTGTGATTTTGAAGTTCATATTTGTTTTTTGATGAGTTATTCATTGATGTTTTGGTATATGGAATAGGTAGAATTGAGATTTTGAAGTTCATATTTGTGTTTTGATGAGTTATTGATGTTTTGGTATATGGGATAGGTAGAATTGTGATTTTGAAGTTCATATTTGTGTTTCGATGAGTTATTCATTGATGTTTTGGTATGTGGAATAGGTAGAATTGAGATTTTGAAGTTCATATTTGTGTTTTGATGAGTTATTGATGTTTTGGTATATGGGATAGGTAGAATTGTGATTTTGAAGTTCATATTTGTGTTTCGATGAGTTATTCATTGATGTTTTGGTATATGGAATAGGTAGAATTGAGATTTTGAAGTTCATATTTGTGTTTTGATGAGTTATTGATATTTTGGTATATGGAATAGGTAGAATTGTGATTTTGATGTTCATATTTCTGTTTTCATTAGTTATATTATGTTTTGTTATATGGAATGGGTAGAATTGAGATTTTGAAGTTCATATTTGTGTTTTGATGAGTTATTGATGTTTTGGTATATGGAATAGGTAGAATTGTGATTTTGAAGTTCATATTTGTGTTTCGATGAGTTATTCATTGATGTTTTGGTATATGGAATAGGTAGAATTGTGATTTTGAAGTTCATATTTGTGTTTTGATTAGTTATATTATGTTTTGGTATATGGAATAGATAGAAATTGTGTTTTGAAGTTCATATTTGTGTTTTGATGAGTTATTCATTGATGTTTTGGTATATGGAATAGGTAGAATTGTGATTTTGAAGTTCATATTTGTGTTTTGATGAGTTATTCATTGATGTTTTGGTATATGGAATAGGTAGAATTAAGATTTTGAAGTTCATATTTGTGTTTTGATGAGTTATTGATGTTTTGGTATATGGAATAGGTAGAATTGTGATTTTGAAGTTCGTATTTGTGTTTTGATTAGTTATATTATGTTTTGGTATATGGAATAGATAGAAATTGTGTTTTGAAGTTCATATTTGTGTTTTGATGTGTTATTCATTGATGTTTTGGTATATGGAATAGGTAGAATTGTGATTTTGAAGTTCATTTTTGTGTTTTGATGAGTTATTGATGTTTTGGTATATGGAATAGGTGGAATTGTGATTTTGAAGTTCATATTTGTGTTTCGATGAGTTATTCATTGATGTTTTGGTATATGGAATAGGTAGAATTGAGATTTTGAAGTTCATATTTGTGTTTTGATGAGTTATTGATATTTTGGTATATGGAATAGGTAGAATTGTGATTTTGAAGTTCATATTTGTGTTTTGATTAGTTATATTATATTTTGTTATATGGAATAGGTAGAATTGAGATTTTGAAGTTCATATTTGTGTTTTGATTAGTTATATTATGTTATTGATGTTTTGGTATATGGAATAGGTAGAATTAAGATTTTGAAGTTCATATTTGTGTTTTGATGAGTTATTGATGTTTTGGTATATGGAATAGGTAGAATTGAGATTTTGAAGTTCATATTTGTGTTTTGATTAGTTATATTATGTTATTGATGTTTTGGTATATGGAATAGGTAGAATTGTGATTTTGAAGTTCATATTTGTGTTTCGATGAGTTATTCATTGATGTTTTGGTATATGGAATAGGTAGAATTGAGATTTTGAAGTTCATATTTGTGTTTTGATGAGTTATTGATGTTTTGGTATATGGGATAGGTAGAATTGTGATTTTGAAGTTCATATTTGTGTTTCGATGAGTTATTCATTGATGTTTTGGTATATGGAATAGGTAGAATTGAGATTTTGAAGTTCATATTTGTGTTTTGATGAGTTATTGATATTTTGGTATATGGAATAGGTAGAATTGTGATTTTGAAGTTCATATTTGTGTTTTGATTAGTTATATTATATTTTGTTATATGGAATAGGTAGAATTGAGATTTTGAAGTTCATATTTGTGTTTTGATTAGTTATATTATGTTATTGATGTTTTGGTATATGGAATAGGTAGAATTGTGATTTTGAAGTTCATATTTGTGTTTTGATGAGTTATTGATATTTTGGTATATGGAATAGGTAGAATTGTGATTTTGAAGTTCATATTTGTGTTTTGATTAGTTATATTATGTTTTGTTATATGGAATAGGTAGAATTGTGATTTTGAAGTTCATATTTGTGTTTTGATGAGTTATATTATGTTTTGTTATATGGAATAGGTAGAATTGTGATTTTGAAGTTCATATTTGTGTTTTGATGAGTTATTGATGTTTTGGTAAATGGAATAGGTAGAATTGTGATTTTGAAGTTCATATTTGTGTTTCGATGAGTTATTCATTGATGTTTTGGTATATGGAATAGGTAGAATTGAGATTTTGAAGTTCATATTTGTGTTTTGATGAGTTATTGATATTTTGGTATATGGAATAGGTAGAATTGTGATTTTGAAGTTCATATTTGTGTTTTGATTAGTTATATTATATTTTGTTATATGGAATAGGTAGAATTGAGATTTTGAAGTTCATATTTGTGTTTTGATTAGTTATATTATGTTATTGATGTTTTGGTATATGGAATAGGTAGAATTAAGATTTTGAAGTTCATATTTGTGTTTTGATAAGTTATTGATGTTTTGGTATATGGAATAGGTAGAATTGTGATTTTGAAGTTCATATTTGTGTTTCGATGAGTTATTCATTGATGTTTTGGTATATGAAATAGGTAGAATTGAGATTTTGAAGTTCATATTTGTGTTTTGATGAGTTATTGATATTTTGGTATATGGAATAGGTAGAATTGTGATTTTGAAGTTCATATTTGTGTTTTGATTAGTTATATTATATTTTGTTATATGGAATAGGTAGAATTGAGATTTTGAAGTTCATATTTGTGTTTTGATTAGTTATATTATGTTATTGATGTTTTGGTATATGGAATAGGTAGAATTAAGATTTTGAAGTTCATATTTGTGTTTTGATGAGTTATTGATGTTTTGGTATATGGAATAGGTAGAATTGAGATTTTGAAGTTCATATTTGTGTTTTGATTAGTTATATTATGTTATTGATGTTTTGGTATATGGGAATAGGTAGAATTGTGATTTTGAAGTTCATATTTGTTTTTTGATGAGTTATTCATTGATGTTTTGGTATATGGAATAGGTAGAATTGAGATTTTGAAGTTCATATTTGTGTTTTGATGAGTTATTGATGTTTTGGTATATGGGATAGGTAGAATTGTGATTTTGAAGTTCATATTTGTGTTTCGATGAGTTATTCATTGATGTTTTGGTATATGGAATAGGTAGAATTGAGATTTTGAAGTTCATATTTGTGTTTTGATGAGTTATTGATATTTTGGTATATGGAATAGGTAGAATTGTGATTTTGAAGTTCATATTGGTGTTTTGATTAGTTATACTATGTTTTGTTATATGGAATAGGTAGAATTGAGATTTTGAAGTTCATATTTGTGTTTCGATGAGTTATTCATTGATGTTTTGGTATATGGAATAGGTAGAATTGTGATTTTGAAGTTCATATTTGTGTTTTGATTAGTTGTATTATGTTTTGTTATATGGAATAGGTAGAATTGTGATTTTGAAGTTCATATTTGTGTTTCGATGAGTTATTCATTGATGTTTTGGTATATGGAATAGGTTGAATTGAGATTTTGAAGTTCATATTTGTGTTTTAATGAGTTATTAATTGATGTTTTGGTATATGGAATAGGTTGAAATTGTTTTTTGAAGTTCATATTTATGTTTTGATAAGTTATTGATGTTTTGGTATATGGAATAGGTAGAATTGTGATTTTGCAGTTCATATTTGTGTTTTGATGAGTTATTCATTTATGTTTTGGTATATGGGAATAGGTAGAATTGTGATTTTGAAGTTCATATTTGTTTTTTGATGAGTTATTCATTGATGTTTTGGTATATGGAATAGGTAGAATTGAGATTTTGAAGTTCATATTTGTGTTTTGATGAGTTATTGATGTTTTGGTATATGGGATAGGTAGAATTGTGATTTTGAAGTTCATATTTGTGTTTCGATGAGTTATTCATTGATGTTTTGGTATGTGGAATAGGTAGAATTGAGATTTTGAAGTTCATATTTGTGTTTTGATGAGTTATTGATGTTTTGGTATATGGGATAGGTAGAATTGTGATTTTGAAGTTCATATTTGTGTTTCGATGAGTTATTCATTGATGTTTTGGTATATGGAATAGGTAGAATTGAGATTTTGAAGTTCATATTTGTGTTTTGATGAGTTATTGATATTTTGGTATATGGAATAGGTAGAATTGTGATTTTGATGTTCATATTTCTGTTTTCATTAGTTATATTATGTTTTGTTATATGGAATGGGTAGAATTGAGATTTTGAAGTTCATATTTGTGTTTTGATGAGTTATTGATGTTTTGGTATATGGAATAGGTAGAATTGTGATTTTGAAGTTCATATTTGTGTTTCGATGAGTTATTCATTGATGTTTTGGTATATGGAATAGGTAGAATTGTGATTTTGAAGTTCATATTTGTGTTTTGATTAGTTATATTATGTTTTGGTATATGGAATAGATAGAAATTGTGTTTTGAAGTTCATATTTGTGTTTTGATGAGTTATTCATTGATGTTTTGGTATATGGAATAGGTAGAATTGTGATTTTGAAGTTCATATTTGTGTTTTGATGAGTTATTCATTGATGTTTTGGTATATGGAATAGGTAGAATTAAGATTTTGAAGTTCATATTTGTGTTTTGATGAGTTATTGATGTTTTGGTATATGGAATAGGTAGAATTGTGATTTTGAAGTTCGTATTTGTGTTTTGATTAGTTATATTATGTTTTGGTATATGGAATAGATAGAAATTGTGTTTTGAAGTTCATATTTGTGTTTTGATGTGTTATTCATTGATGTTTTGGTATATGGAATAGGTAGAATTGTGATTTTGAAGTTCATTTTTGTGTTTTGATGAGTTATTGATGTTTTGGTATATGGAATAGGTGGAATTGTGATTTTGAAGTTCATATTTGTGTTTCGATGAGTTATTCATTGATGTTTTGGTATATGGAATAGGTAGAATTGAGATTTTGAAGTTCATATTTGTGTTTTGATGAGTTATTGAAATTTTGGTATATGGAATAGGTAGAATTGTGATTTTGAAGTTCATATTTGTGTTTTGATTAGTTATATTATATTTTGTTATATGGAATAGGTAGAATTGAGATTTTGAAGTTCATATTTGTGTTTTGATTAGTTATATTATGTTATTGATGTTTTGGTATATGGAATAGGTAGAATTAAGATTTTGAAGTTCATATTTGTGTTTTGATGAGTTATTGATGTTTTGGTATATGGAATAGGTAGAATTGAGATTTTGAAGTTCATATTTGTGTTTTGATTAGTTATATTATGTTATTGATGTTTTGGTATATGGGAATATGTAGAATTGTGATTTTGAAGTTCAGATTTGTTTTTTGATGAGTTATTCATTGATGTTTTGGTATATGGAATAGGTAGAATTGAGATTTTGAAGTTCATATTTGTGTTTTGATGAGTTATTGATGTTTTGGTATGTGGGATAGGTAGAATTGTGATTTTGAAGTTCATATTTGTGTTTCGATGAGTTATTCATTGATGTTTTGGTATATGGAATAGGTAGAATTGAGATTTTGAAGTTCATATTTGTGTTTTGATGAGTTATTGATATTTTGGTATATGGAATAGGTAGAATTGTGATTTTGAAGTTCATATTGGTGTTTTGATTAGTTATACTATGTTTTGTTATATGGAATAGGTAGAATTGAGATTTTGAAGTTCATATTTGTGTTTCGATGAGTTATTCATTGATGTTTTGGTATATGGAATAGGTAGAATTGTGATTTTGAAGTTCATATTTGTGTTTTGATTAGTTGTATTATGTTTTGTTATATGGAATAGGTAGAATTGTGATTTTGAAGTTCATATTTGTGTTTCGATGAGTTATTCATTGATGTTTTGGTATATGGAATAGGTAGAATTGAGATTTTGAAGTTCATATTTGTGTTTTAATGAGTTATTAATTGATGTTTTGGTATATGGAATAGGTTGAAATTGTTTTTTGAAGTTCATATTTGTGTTTTGATAAGTTATTGATGTTTTGGTATATGGAATAGGTAGAATTGTGATTTTGCAGTTCATATTTGTGTTTTGATGAGTTATTCATTTATGTTTTGGTATATGGGAATAGGTAGAATTGTGATTTTGAAGTTCATATTTGTGTTTTGATGAGTTATTGATGTTTTGGTATATGGAATAGGTAGAATTGTGATTTTGAAGTTCGTATTTGTGTTTTGATTAGTTATATTATGTTTTGGTATATGGAATAGATAGAAATTGTGTTTTGAAGTTCATATTTGTGTTTTGATGAGTTATTCATTGATGTTTTGGTATATGGAATAGGTAGAATTGTGATTTTGAAGTTCATATTTGTGTTTTGATGAGTTATTGATGTTTTGGTATATGGAATAGGTGGAATTGTGATTTTGAAGTTCATATTTGTGTTTCGATGAGTTATTCATTGATGTTTTGGTATATGGAATAGGTAGAATTGAGATTTTGAAGTTCATATTTGTGTTTTGATGAGTTATTGAAATTTTGGTATATGGAATAGGTAGAATTGTGATTTTGAAGTTCATATTTGTGTTTTGATTAGTTATATTATATTTTGTTATATGGAATAGGTAGAATTGAGATTTTGAAGTTCATATTTGTGTTTTGATTAGTTATATTATGTTATTGATGTTTTGGTATATGGAATAGGTAGAATTAAGATTTTGAAGTTCATATTTGTGTTTTGATGAGTTATTGATGTTTTGGTATATGGAATAGGTAGAATTGAGATTTTGAAGTTCATATTTGTGTTTTGATTAGTTATATTATGTTATTGATGTTTTGGTATATGGGAATATGTAGAATTGTGATTTTGAAGTTCATATTTGTTTTTTGATGAGTTATTCATTGATGTTTTGGTATATGGAATAGGTAGAATTGAGATTTTGAAGTTCATATTTGTGTTTTGATGAGTTATTGATGTTTTGTTATATGGGATAGGTAGAATTGTGATTTTGAAGTTCATATTTGTGTTTCGATGAGTTATTCATTGATGTTTTGGTATATGGAATAGGTAGAATTGAGATTTTGAAGTTCATATTTGTGTTTTGATGAGTTATTGATATTTTGGTATATGGAATAGGTAGAATTGTGATTTTGATGTTCATATTTCTGTTTTCATTAGTTATATTATGTTTTGTTATATGGAATGGGTAGAATTGAGATTTTGAAGTTCATATTTGTGTTTTGATGAGTTATTGATGTTTTGGTATATGGAATAGGTAGAATTGTGATTTTGAAGTTCATATTTGTGTTTCGATGAGTTATTCATTGATGTTTTGGTATATGGAATAGGTAGAATTGTGATTTTGAAGTTCATATTTGTGTTTTGATTAGTTATATTATGTTTTGGTATATGGAATAGATAGAAATTGTGTTTTGAAGTTCATATTTGTGTTTTGATGAGTTATTCATTGATGTTTTGGTATATGGAATAGGTAGAATTGTGATTTTGAAGTTCATATTTGTGTTTTGATGAGTTATTCATTGATGTTTTGGTATATGGAATAGGTAGAATTAAGATTTTGAAGTTCATATTTGTGTTTTGATGAGTTATTGATGTTTTGGTATATGGAATAGGTAGAATTGTGATTTTGAAGTTCATATTTGTGTTTTGATGAGTTATTGATGTTTTGGTATATGGAATAGGTAGAATTGTGATTTTGAAGTTCGTATTTGTGTTTTGATTAGTTATATTATGTTTTGGTATATGGAATAGATAGAAATTGTGTTTTGAAGTTCATATTTGTGTTTTGATGAGTTATTCATTGATGTTTTGGTATATGGAATAGGTAGAATTGTGATTTTGAAGTTCATATTTGTGTTTTGATGAGTTATTGATGTTTTGGTATATGGAATAGGTGGAATTGTGATTTTGAAGTTCATATTTGTGTTTCGATGAGTTATTCATTGATGTTTTGGTATATGGAAAAGGTAGAATTGAGATTTTGAAGTTCATATTTGTGTTTTGATGAGTTATTGAAATTTTGGTATATGGAATAGGTAGAATTGTGATTTTGAAGTTCATATTTGTGTTTTGATTAGTTATATTATATTTTGTTATATGGAATAGGTAGAATTGAGATTTTGAAGTTCATATTTGTGTTTTGATTAGTTATATTATGTTATTGATGTTTTGGTATATGGAATAGGTAGAATTAAGATTTTGAAGTTCATATTTGTGTTTTGATGAGTTATTGATGTTTTGGTATATGGAATAGGTAGAATTGAGATTTTGAAGTTCATATTTGTGTTTTGATTAGTTATATTATGTTATTGATGTTTTGGTATATGGGAATATGTAGAATTGTGATTTTGAAGTTCATATTTGTTTTTTGATGAGTTATTCATTGATGTTTTGGTATATGGAATAGGTAGAATTGAGATTTTGAAGTTCATATTTGTGTTTTGATGAGTTATTGATGTTTTGGTATATGGGATAGGTAGAATTGTGATTTTGAAGTTCATATTTGTGTTTCGATGAGTTATTCATTGATGTTTTGGTATATGGAATAGGTAGAATTGAGATTTTGAAGTTCATATTTGTGTTTTAATGAGTTATTAATTGATGTTTTGGTATATGGAATAGGTTGAAATTGTTTTTTGAAGTTCATATTTGTGTTTTGATAAGTTATTGATGTTTTGGTATATGGAATAGGTAGAATTGTGATTTTGCAGTTCATATTTGTGTTTTGATGAGTTATTCATTTATGTTTTGGTATATGGGAATAGGTAGAATTGTGATTTTGAAGTTCATATTTGTTTTTTGATGAGTTATTCATTGATGTTTTGGTATATGGAATAGGTAGAATTGAGATTTTGAAGTTCATATTTGTGTTTTGATGAGTTATTGATGTTTTGGTATATGGGATAGGTAGAATTGTGATTTTGAAGTTCATATTTGTGTTTCGATGAGTTATTCATTGATGTTTTGGTATATGGAATAGGTAGAATTGAGATTTTGAAGTTCATATTTGTGTTTTGATGAGTTATTGATATTTTGGTATATGGAATAGGTAGAATTGTGATTTTGATGTTCATATTTCTGTTTTCATTAGTTATATTATGTTTTGTTATATGGAATAGGTAGAATTGAGATTTTGAAGTTCATATTTGTGTTTTGATGAGTTATTGATGTTTTGGTATATGGAATAGGTAGAATTGTGATTTTGAAGTTCATATTTGTGTTTCGATGAGTTATTCATTGATGTTTTGGTATATGGAATAGGTAGAATTGTGATTTTGAAGTTCATATTTGTGTTTTGATTAGTTATATTATGTTTTGGTATATGGAATAGATAGAAATTGTGTTTTGAAGTTCATATTTGTGTTTTGATGAGTTATTCATTGATGTTTTGGTATATGGAATAGGTAGAATTGTGATTTTGAAGTTCATATTTGTGTTTTGATGAGTTATTCATTGATGTTTTGGTATATGGAATAGGTAGAATTAAGATTTTGAAGTTCATATTTGTGTTTTGATGAGTTATTGATGTTTTGGTATATGGAATAGGTAGAATTGTGATTTTGAAGTTCATATTTGTGTTTTGATGAGTTATTGATGTTTTGGTATATGGAATAGGTAGAATTGTGATTTTGAAGTTCGTATTTGTGTTTTGATTAGTTATATTATGTTTTGGTATATGGAATAGATAGAAATTGTGTTTTGAAGTTCATATTTGTGTTTTGATGAGTTATTCATTGATGTTTTGGTATATGGAATAGGTAGAATTGTGATTTTGAAGTTCATATTTGTGTTTTGATGAGTTATTGATGTTTTGGTATATGGAATAGGTGGAATTGTGATTTTGAAGTTCATATTTGTGTTTCGATGAGTTATTCATTGATGTTTTGGTATATGGAATAGGTAGAATTGAGATTTTGAAGTTCATATTTGTGTTTTGATGAGTTATTGAAATTTTGGTATATGGAATAGGTAGAATTGTGATTTTGAAGTTCATATTTGTGTTTTGATTAGTTATATTATATTTTGTTATATGGAATAGGTAGAATTGAGATTTTGAAGTTCATATTTGTGTTTTGATTAGTTATATTATGTTATTGATGTTTTGGTATATGGAATAGGTAGAATTAAGATTTTGAAGTTCATATTTGTGTTTTGATGAGTTATTGATGTTTTGGTATATGGAATAGGTAGAATTGAGATTTTGAAGTTCATATTTGTGTTTTGATTAGTTATATTATGTTATTGATGTTTTGGTATATGGGAATATGTAGAATTGTGATTTTGAAGTTCATATTTGTTTTTTGATGAGTTATTCATTGATGTTTTGGTATATGGAATAGGTAGAATTGAGATTTTGAAGTTCATATTTGTGTTTTGATGAGTTATTGATGTTTTGGTATATGGGATAGGTAGAATTGTGATTTTGAAGTTCATATTTGTGTTTCGATGAGTTATTCATTGATGTTTTGGTATATGGAATAGGTAGAATTGAGATTTTGAAGTTCATATTTGTGTTTTAATGAGTTATTAATTGATGTTTTGGTATATGGAATAGGTTGAAATTGTTTTTTGAAGTTCATATTTGTGTTTTGATAAGTTATTGATGTTTTGGTATATGGAATAGGTAGAATTGTGATTTTGCAGTTCATATTTGTGTTTTGATGAGTTATTGATGTTTTGGTATATGGAATAGGTAGAATTGTGATTTTGAAGTTCATATTTGTGTTTCGATGAGTTATTCATTGATGTTTTGGTATATGGAATAGGTAGAATTGTGATTTTGAAGTTCATATTTGTGTTTTGATTAGTTATATTATGTTTTGGTATATGGAATAGATAGAAATTGTGTTTTGAAGTTCATATTTGTGTTTTGATGAGTTATTCATTGATGTTTTGGTATATGGAATAGGTAGAATTGTGATTTTGAAGTTCATATTTGTGTTTTGATGAGTTATTGAAATTTTGGTATATGGAATAGGTAGAATTGTGATTTTGAAGTTCATATTTGTGTTTTGATTAGTTATATTATATTTTGTTATATGGAATAGGTAGAATTGAGATTTTGAAGTTCATATTTGTGTTTTGATTAGTTATATTATGTTATTGATGTTTTGGTATATGGAATAGGTAGAATTAAGATTTTGAAGTTCATATTTGTGTTTTGATGAGTTATTGATGTTTTGGTATATGGAATAGGTAGAATTGAGATTTTGAAGTTCATATTTGTGTTTTGATTAGTTATATTATGTTATTGATGTTTTGGTATATGGGAATATGTAGAATTGTGATTTTGAAGTTCATATTTGTTTTTTGATGAGTTATTCATTGATGTTTTGGTATATGGAATAGGTAGAATTGAGATTTTGAAGTTCATATTTGTGTTTTGATGAGTTATTGATGTTTTGGTATATGGGATAGGTAGAATTGTGATTTTGAAGTTCATATTTGTGTTTCGATGAGTTATTCATTGATGTTTTGGTATATGGAATAGGTAGAATTGAGATTTTGAAGTTCATATTTGTGTTTTGATGAGTTATTGATATTTTGGTATATGGAATAGGTAGAATTGTGATTTTGATGTTCATATTTCTGTTTTCATTAGTTATATTATGTTTTGTTATATGGAATGGGTAGAATTGAGATTTTGAAGTTCATATTTGTGTTTTGATGAGTTATTGATGTTTTGGTATATGGAATAGGTAGAATTGTGATTTTGAAGTTCATATTTGTGTTTCGATGAGTTATTCATTGATGTTTTGGTATATGGAATAGGTAGAATTGTGATTTTGAAGTTCATATTTGTGTTTTGATTAGTTATATTATGTTTTGGTATATGGAATAGATAGAAATTGTGTTTTGAAGTTCATATTTGTGTTTTGATGAGTTATTCATTGATGTTTTGGTATATGGAATAGGTAGAATTGTGATTTTGAAGTTCATATTTGTGTTTTGATGAGTTATTCATTGATGTTTTGGTATATGGAATAGGTAGAATTAAGATTTTGAAGTTCATATTTGTGTTTTGATGAGTTATTGATGTTTTGGTATATGGAATAGGTAGAATTGTGATTTTGAAGTTCATATTTGTGTTTTGATGAGTTATTGATGTTTTGGTATATGGAATAGGTAGAATTGTGATTTTGAAGTTCGTATTTGTGTTTTGATTAGTTATATTATGTTTTGGTATATGGAATAGATAGAAATTGTGTTTTGAAGTTCATATTTGTGTTTTGATGAGTTATTCATTGATGTTTTGGTATATGGAATAGGTAGAATTGTGATTTTGAAGTTCATATTTGTGTTTTGATGAGTTATTGATGTTTTGGTATATGGAATAGGTGGAATTGTGATTTTGAAGTTCATATTTGTGTTTCGATGAGTTATTCATTGATGTTTTGGTATATGGAATAGGTAGAATTGAGATTTTGAAGTTCATATTTGTGTTTTGATGAGTTATTGAAATTTTGGTATATGGAATAGGTAGAATTGTGATTTTGAAGTTCATATTTGTGTTTTGATTAGTTATATTATATTTTGTTATATGGAATAGGTAGAATTGAGATTTTGAAGTTCATATTTGTGTTTTGATTAGTTATATTATGTTATTGATGTTTTGGTATATGGAATAGGTAGAATTAAGATTTTGAAGTTCATATTTGTGTTTTGATGAGTTATTGATGTTTTGGTATATGGAATAGGTAGAATTGAGATTTTGAAGTTCATATTTGTGTTTTGATTAGTTATATTATGTTATTGATGTTTTGGTATATGGGAATATGTAGAATTGTGATTTTGAAGTTCATATTTGTGTTTTGATTAGTTATATTATGTTATTGATGTTTTGGTATATGGAATAGGTAGAATTGTGATTTTGAAGTTCATATTTGTGTTTTGATGAGTTATTGAAATTTTGGTATATGGAATAGGTAGAATTGTGATTTTGAAGTTCATATTTGTGTTTTGATTAGTTATATTATATTTTGTTATATGGAATAGGTAGAATTGAGATTTTGAAGTTCATATTTGTGTTTTGATTAGTTATATTATGTTATTGATGTTTTGGTATATGGAATAGGTAGAATTAAGATTTTGAAGTTCATATTTGTGTTTTGATGAGTTATTGATGTTTTGGTATATGGAATAGGTAGAATTGAGATTTTGAAGTTCATATTTGTGTTTTGATTAGTTATATTATGTTATTGATGTTTTGGTATATGGGAATATGTAGAATTGTGATTTTGAAGTTCATATTTGTTTTTTGATGAGTTATTCATTGATGTTTTGGTATATGGAATAGGTAGAATTGAGATTTTGAAGTTCATATTTGTGTTTTGATGAGTTATTGATGTTTTGGTATATGGGATAGGTAGAATTGTGATTTTGAAGTTCATATTTGTGTTTCGATGAGTTATTCATTGATGTTTTGGTATATGGAATAGGTAGAATTGAGATTTTGAAGTTCATATTTGTGTTTTGATGAGTTATTGATATTTTGGTATATGGAATAGGTAGAATTGTGATTTTGATGTTCATATTTCTGTTTTCATTAGTTATATTATGTTTTGTTATATGGAATGGGTAGAATTGAGATTTTGAAGTTCATATTTGTGTTTTGATGAGTTATTGATGTTTTGGTATATGGAATAGGTAGAATTGTGATTTTGAAGTTCATATTTGTGTTTCGATGAGTTATTCATTGATGTTTTGGTATATGGAATAGGTAGAATTGTGATTTTGAAGTTCATATTTGTGTTTTGATTAGTTATATTATGTTTTGGTATATGGAATAGATAGAAATTGTGTTTTGAAGTTCATATTTGTGTTTTGATGAGTTATTCATTGATGTTTTGGTATATGGAATAGGTAGAATTGTGATTTTGAAGTTCATATTTGTGTTTTGATGAGTTATTCATTGATGTTTTGGTATATGGAATAGGTAGAATTAAGATTTTGAAGTTCATATTTGTGTTTTGATGAGTTATTGATGTTTTGGTATATGGAATAGGTAGAATTGTGATTTTGAAGTTCATATTTGTGTTTTGATGAGTTATTGATGTTTTGGTATATGGAATAGGTAGAATTGTGATTTTGAAGTTCGTATTTGTGTTTTGATTAGTTATATTATGTTTTGGTATATGGAATAGATAGAAATTGTGTTTTGAAGTTCATATTTGTGTTTTGATGAGTTATTCATTGATGTTTTGGTATATGGAATAGGTAGAATTGTGATTTTGAAGTTCATATTTGTGTTTTGATGAGTTATTGATGTTTTGGTATATGGAATAGGTGGAATTGTGATTTTGAAGTTCATATTTGTGTTTTGATTAGTTATATTATGTTATTGATGTTTTGGTATATGGGAATATGTAGAATTGTGATTTTGAAGTTCATATTTGTTTTTTGATGAGTTATTCATTGATGTTTTGGTATATGGAATAGGTAGAATTGAGATTTTGAAGTTCATATTTGTGTTTTGATGAGTTATTGATGTTTTGGTATATGGGATAGGTAGAATTGTGATTTTGAAGTTCATATTTGTGTTTCGATGAGTTATTCATTGATGTTTTGGTATATGGAATAGGTAGAATTGAGATTTTGAAGTTCATATTTGTGTTTTAATGAGTTATTAATTGATGTTTTGGTATATGGAATAGGTTGAAATTGTTTTTTGAAGTTCATATTTGTGTTTTGATAAGTTATTGATGTTTTGGTATATGGAATAGGTAGAATTGTGATTTTGCAGTTCATATTTGTGTTTTGATGAGTTATTCATTTATGTTTTGGTATATGGGAATAGGTAGAATTGTGATTTTGAAGTTCATATTTGTTTTTTGATGAGTTATTCATTGATGTTTTGGTATATGGAATAGGTAGAATTGAGATTTTGAAGTTCATATTTGTGTTTTGATGAGTTATTGATGTTTTGGTATATGGGATAGGTAGAATTGTGATTTTGAAGTTCATATTTGTGTTTCGATGAGTTATTCATTGATGTTTTGGTATATGGAATAGGTAGAATTGAGATTTTGAAGTTCATATTTGTGTTTTGATGAGTTATTGATATTTTGGTATATGGAATAGGTAGAATTGTGATTTTGATGTTCATATTTCTGTTTTCATTAGTTATATTATGTTTTGTTATATGGAATGGGTAGAATTGAGATTTCGAAGTTCATATTTGTGTTTTGATGAGTTATTCATTGATGTTTTGGTATATGGAATAGGTAGAATTGAGATTTTGAAGTTCATATTTGTGTTTTGATGAGTTATTGATGTTTTGGTATATGGGATAGGTAGAATTGTGATTTTGAAGTTCATATTTGTGTTTCGATGAGTTATTCATTGATGTTTTGGTATATGGAATAGGTAGAATTGAGATTTTGAAGTTCATATTTGTGTTTTGATGAGTTATTGAAATTTTGGTATATGGAATAGGTAGAATTGTGATTTTGAAGTTCATATTTGTGTTTTGATTAGTTATATTATATTTTGTTATATGGAATAGGTAGAATTGAGATTTTGAAGTTCATATTTGTGTTTTGATTAGTTATATTATGTTATTGATGTTTTGGTATATGGAATAGGTAGAATTAAGATTTTGAAGTTCATATTTGTGTTTTGATGAGTTATTGATGTTTTGGTATATGGAATAGGTAGAATTGTGATTTTGAAGTTCATATTTGTGTTTTGATGAGTTATTGATGTTTTGGTATATGGAATAGGTAGAATTGTGATTTTGAAGTTCGTATTTGTGTTTTGATTAGTTATATTATGTTTTGGTATATGGAATAGATAGAAATTGTGTTTTGAAGTTCATATTTGTGTTTTGATGAGTTATTCATTGATGTTTTGGTATATGGAATAGGTAGAATTAAGATTTTGAAGTTCATATTTGTGTTTTGATGAGTTATTGATGTTTTGGTATATGGAATAGGTAGAATTGAGATTTTGAAGTTCATATTTGTGTTTTGATTAGTTATATTATGTTATTGATGTTTTGGTATATGGGAATATGTAGAATTGTGATTTTGAAGTTCATATTTGTTTTTTGATGAGTTATTCATTGATGTTTTGGTATATGGAATAGGTAGAATTGAGATTTTGAAGTTCATATTTGTGTTTTGATGAGTTATTGATGTTTTGGTATATGGGATAGGTAGAATTGTGATTTTGAAGTTCATATTTGTGTTTCGATGAGTTATTCATTGATGTTTTGGTATATGGAATAGGTAGAATTGAGATTTTGAAGTTCATATTTGTGTTTTAATGAGTTATTAATTGATGTTTTGGTATATGGAATAGGTTGAAATTGTTTTTTGAAGTTCATATTTGTGTTTTGATAAGTTATTGATGTTTTGGTATATGGAATAGGTAGAATTGTGATTTTGCAGTTCATATTTGTGTTTTGATGAGTTATTCATTTATGTTTTGGTATATGGGAATAGGTAGAATTGTGATTTTGAAGTTCATATTTGTTTTTTGATGAGTTATTCATTGATGTTTTGGTATATGGAATAGGTAGAATTGAGATTTTGAAGTTCATATTTGTGTTTTGATGAGTTATTGATGTTTTGGTATATGGGATAGGTAGAATTGTGATTTTGAAGTTCATATTTGTGTTTCGATGAGTTATTCATTGATGTTTTGGTATATGGAATAGGTAGAATTGAGATTTTGAAGTTCATATTTGTGTTTTGATGAGTTATTGATATTTTGGTATATGGAATAGGTAGAATTGTGATTTTGATGTTCATATTTCTGTTTTCATTAGTTATATTATGTTTTGTTATATGGAATGGGTAGAATTGAGATTTCGAAGTTCATATTTGTGTTTTGATGAGTTATTCATTGATGTTTTGGTATATGGAATAGGTAGAATTGAGATTTTGAAGTTCATATTTGTGTTTTGATGAGTTATTGATGTTTTGGTATATGGGATAGGTAGAATTGTGATTTTGAAGTTCATATTTGTGTTTCGATGAGTTATTCATTGATGTTTTGGTATATGGAATAGGTAGAATTGAGATTTTGAAGTTCATATTTGTGTTTTGATGAGTTATTGAAATTTTGGTATATGGAATAGGTAGAATTGTGATTTTGAAGTTCATATTTGTGTTTTGATTAGTTATATTATATTTTGTTATATGGAATAGGTAGAATTGAGATTTTGAAGTTCATATTTGTGTTTTGATTAGTTATATTATGTTATTGATGTTTTGGTATATGGAATAGGTAGAATTAAGATTTTGAAGTTCATATTTGTGTTTTGATGAGTTATTGATGTTTTGGTATATGGAATAGGTAGAATTGAGATTTTGAAGTTCATATTTGTGTTTTGATTAGTTATATTATGTTATTGATGTTTTGGTATATGGGAATATGTAGAATTGTGATTTTGAAGTTCATATTTGTTTTTTGATGAGTTATTCATTGATGTTTTGGTATATGGAATAGGTAGAATTGAGATTTTGAAGTTCATATTTGTGTTTTGATGAGTTATTGATGTTTTGGTATATGGGATAGGTAGAATTGTGATTTTGAAGTTCATATTTGTGTTTCGATGAGTTATTCATTGATGTTTTGGTATATGGAATAGGTAGAATTGAGATTTTGAAGTTCATATTTGTGTTTTAATGAGTTATTAATTGATGTTTTGGTATATGGAATAGGTTGAAATTGTTTTTTGAAGTTCATATTTGTGTTTTGATAAGTTATTGATGTTTTGGTATATGGAATAGGTAGAATTGTGATTTTGCAGTTCATATTTGTGTTTTGATGAGTTATTCATTTATGTTTTGGTATATGGGAATAGGTAGAATTGTGATTTTGAAGTTCATATTTGTTTTTTGATGAGTTATTCATTGATGTTTTGGTATATGGAATAGGTAGAATTGAGATTTTGAAGTTCATATTTGTGTTTTGATGAGTTATTGATGTTTTGGTATATGGGATAGGTAGAATTGTGATTTTGAAGTTCATATTTGTGTTTCGATGAGTTATTCATTGATGTTTTGGTATATGGAATAGGTAGAATTGAGATTTTGAAGTTCATATTTGTGTTTTAATGAGTTATTAATTGATGTTTTGGTATATGGAATAGGTTGAAATTGTTTTTTGAAGTTCATATTTGTGTTTTGATAAGTTATTGATGTTTTGGTATATGGAATAGGTAGAATTGTGATTTTGCAGTTCATATTTGTGTTTTGATGAGTTATTCATTTATGTTTTGGTATATGGGAATAGGTAGAATTGTGATTTTGAAGTTCATATTTGTTTTTTGATGAGTTATTCATTGATGTTTTGGTATATGGAATAGGTAGAATTGAGATTTTGAAGTTCATATTTGTGTTTTGATGAGTTATTGATGTTTTGGTATATGGGATAGGTAGAATTGTGATTTTGAAGTTCATATTTGTGTTTCGATGAGTTATTCATTGATGTTTTGGTATATGGAATAGGTAGAATTGAGATTTTGAAGTTCATATTTGTGTTTTGATGAGTTATTGATATTTTGGTATATGGAATAGGTAGAATTGTGATTTTGATGTTCATATTTCTGTTTTCATTAGTTATATTATGTTTTGTTATATGGAATGGGTAGAATTGAGATTTTGAAGTTCATATTTGTGTTTTGATGAGTTATTGATGTTTTGGTATATGGAATAGGTAGAATTGTGATTTTGAAGTTCATATTTGTGTTTCGATGAGTTATTCATTGATGTTTTGGTATATGGAATAGGTAGAATTGTGATTTTGAAGTTCATATTTGTGTTTTGATTAGTTATATTATGTTTTGGTATATGGAATAGATAGAAATTGTGTTTTGAGTTCATATTTGTGTTTTGATGAGTTATTCATTGATGTTTTGGTATATGGAATAGGTAGAATTGTGATTTTGAAGTTCATATTTGTGTTTTGATGAGTTATTCATTGATGTTTTGGTATATGGAATAGGTAGAATTAAGATTTTGAAGTTCATATTTGTGTTTTGATGAGTTATTGATGTTTTGGTATATGGAATAGGTAGAATTGTGATTTTGAAGTTCATATTAGTGTTTTGATGAGTTATTGATGTTTTGGTATATGGAATAGGTAGAATTGTGATTTTGAAGTTCGTATTTGTGTTTTGATTAGTTATATTATGTTTTGGTATATGGAATAGATAGAAATTGTGTTTTGAAGTTCATATTTGTGTTTTGATGAGTTATTCATTGATGTTTTGGTATATGGAATAGGTAGAATTGTGATTTTGAAGTTCATATTTGTGTTTTGATGAGTTATTGATGTTTTGGTATATGGAATAGGTGGAATTGTGATTTTGAAGTTCATATTTGTGTTTCGATGAGTTATTCATTGATGTTTTGGTATATGGAATAGGTAGAATTGAGATTTTGAAGTTCATATTTGTGTTTCGATGAGTTATTCATTGATGTTTTGGTATATGGAATAGGTAGAATTGAGATTTTGAAGTTCATATTTGTGTTTTGATGAGTTATTGATATTTTGGTATATGGAATAGGTAGAATTGTGATTTTGATGTTCATATTTCTGTTTTCATTAGTTATATTATGTTTTGTTATATGGAATAGGTAGAATTGAGATTTTGAAGTTCATATTTGTGTTTTGATGAGTTATTGATGTTTTGGTATATGGAATAGGTAGAATTGTGATTTTGAAGTTCATATTTGTGTTTCGATGAGTTATTCATTGATGTTTTGGTATATGGAATAGGTAGAATTGTGATTTTGAAGTTCATATTTGTGTTTTGATTAGTTATATTATGTTTTGGTATATGGAATAGATAGAAATTGTGTTTTGAAGTTCATATTTGTGTTTTGATGAGTTATTCATTGATGTTTTGGTATATGGAATAGGTAGAATTGTGATTTTGAAGTTCATATTTGTGTTTTGATGAGTTATTCATTGATGTTTTGGTATATGGAATAGGTAGAATTAAGATTTTGAAGTTCATATTTGTGTTTTGATGAGTTATTGATGTTTTGGTATATGGAATAGGTAGAATTGTGATTTTGAAGTTCATATTTGTGTTTTGATGAGTTATTGATGTTTTGGTATATGGAATAGGTAGAATTGTGATTTTGAAGTTCGTATTTGTGTTTTGATTAGTTATATTATGTTTTGGTATATGGAATAGATAGAAATTGTGTTTTGAAGTTCATATTTGTGTTTTGATGAGTTATTCATTGATGTTTTGGTATATGGAATAGGTAGAATTGTGATTTTGAAGTTCATATTTGTGTTTTGATGAGTTATTGATGTTTTGGTATATGGAATAGGTGGAATTGTGATTTTGAAGTTCATATTTGTGTTTCGATGAGTTATTCATTGATGTTTTGGTATATGGAATAGGTAGAATTGAGATTTTGAAGTTCATATTTGTGTTTTGATGAGTTATTGAAATTTTGGTATATGGAATAGGTAGAATTGTGATTTTGAAGTTCATATTTGTGTGTTGATTAGTTATATTATATTTTGTTATATGGAATAGGTAGAATTGAGATTTTGAAGTTCATATTTGTGTTTTGATTAGTTATATTATGTTATTGATGTTTTGGTATATGGAATAGGTAGAATTAAGATTTTGAAGTTCATATTTGTGTTTTGATGAGTTATTGATGTTTTGGTATATGGAATAGGTAGAATTGAGATTTTGAAGTTCATATTTGTGTTTTGATTAGTTATATTATGTTATTGATGTTTTGGTATATGGGAATATGTAGAATTGTGATTTTGAAGTTCATATTTGTTTTTTGATGAGTTATTCATTGATGTTTTGGTATATGGAATAGGTAGAATTGAGATTTTGAAGTTCATATTTGTGTTTTGATGAGTTATTGATGTTTTGGTATATGGGATAGGTAGAATTGTGATTTTGAAGTTCATATTTGTGTTTCGATGAGTTATTCATTGATGTTTTGGTATATGGAATAGGTAGAATTGAGATTTTGAAGTTCATATTTGTGTTTTAATGAGTTATTAATTGATGTTTTGGTATATGGAATAGGTTGAAATTGTTTTTTGAAGTTCATATTTGTGTTTTGATAAGTTATTGATGTTTTGGTATATGGAATAGGTAGAATTGTGATTTTGCAGTTCATATTTGTGTTTTGATGAGTTATTGATATTTTGGTATATGGAATAGGTAGAATTGTGATTTTGAAGTTCATATTTGTGTTTCGATGAGTTATTCATTGATGTTTTGGTATATGGAATAGGTAGAATTGAGATTTTGAAGTTCATATTTGTGTTTTGATGAGTTATTGATGTTTTGGTATATGGGATAGGTAGAATTGTGATTTTGAAGTTCATATTTGTGTTTCGATGAGTTATTCATTGATGTTTTGGTATATGGAATAGGTAGAATTGAGATTTTGAAGTTCATATTTGTGTTTTGATGAGTTATTGATATTTTGGTATATGGAATAGGTAGAATTGTGATTTTGATGTTCATATTTCTGTTTTCATTAGTTATATTATGTTTTGTTATATGGAATGGGTAGAATTGAGATTTCGAAGTTCATATTTGTGTTTTGATGAGTTATTGATGTTTTGGTATATGGAATAGATAGAAATTGTGTTTTGAAGTTCATATTTGTGTTTTGATGAGTTATTCATTGATGTTTTGGTATATGGAATAGGTAGAATTGTGATTTTGAAGTTCATATTTGTGTTTTGATGAGTTATTGATGTTTTGGTATATGGAATAGGTGGAATTGTGATTTTGAAGTTCATATTTGTGTTTCGATGAGTTATTCATTGATGTTTTAGTATATGGAATAGGTAGAATTGAGATTTTGAAGTTCATATTTGTGTTTTGATGAGTTATTGGAATTTTGGTATATGGAATAGGTAGAATTGTGATTTTGAAGTTCATATTTGTGTTTTGATTAGTTATATTATATTTTGTTATATGGAATAGGTAGAATTGAGATTTTGAAGTTCATATTTGTGTTTTGATTAGTTATATTATGTTATTGATGTTTTGGTATATGGAATAGGTAGAATTAAGATTTTGAAGTTCATATTTGTGTTTTGATGAGTTATTGATGTTGTGGTATATGGAATAGGTAGAATTGAGATTTTGAAGTTCATATTTGTGTTTTGATTAGTTATATTATGTTATTGATGTTTTGGTATATGGGAATATGTAGAATTGTGATTTTGAAGTTCATATTTGTTTTTTGATGAGTTATTCATTGATGTTTTGGTATATGGAATAGGTAGAATTGAGATTTTGAAGTTCATATTTGTGTTTTGATGAGTTATTGATGTTTTGGTATATGGGATAGGTAGAATTGTGATTTTGAAGTTCATATTTGTGTTTCGATGAGTTATTCATTGATGTTTTGGTATATGGAATAGGTAGAATTGAGATTTTGAAGTTCATATTTGTGTTTTGATGAGTTATTGATATTTTGGTATATGGAATAGGTAGAATTGTGATTTTGAAGTTCATATTTGTGTTTCGATGAGTTATTCATTGATGTTTTGGTATATGGAATAGGTAGAATTGAGATTTTGAAGTTCATATTTGTGTTTTAATGAGTTATTAATTGATGTTTTGGTATATGGAATAGGTTGAAATTGTTTTTTGAAGTTCATATTTGTGTTTTGATAAGTTATTGATGTTTTGGTATATGGAATAGGTAGAATTGTGATTTTGCAGTTCATATTTGTGTTTTGATGAGTTATTCATTTATGTTTTGGTATATGGGAATAGGTAGAATTGTGATTTTGAAGTTCATATTTGTTTTTTGATGAGTTATTCATTGATGTTTTGGTATATGGAATAGGTAGAATTGAGATTTTGAAGTTCATATTTGTGTTTTGATGAGTTATTGATGTTTTGGTATATGGGATAGGTAGAATTGTGATTTTGAAGTTCATATTTGTGTTTCGATGAGTTATTCATTGATGTGTTGGTATATGGAATAGGTAGAATTGTGATTTTGAAGTTCATATTTGTGTTTTGATGAGTTATTGATATTTTGGTATATGGAATAGGTAGAATTTTGATTTTGATGTTCATATTTCTGTTTTCATTAGTTATATTATGTTTTGTTATATGGAATAGGTAGAATTGAGATTTTGAAGTTCATATTTGTGTTTTGATGAGTTATTGATGTTTTGGTATATGGAATAGGTAGAATTGTGATTTTGAAGTTCATATTTGTGTTTCGATGAGTTATTCATTGATGTTTTGGTATATGGAATAGGTAGAATTGTGATTTTGAAGTTCATATTTGTGTTTTGATTAGTTATATTATGTTTTGGTATATGGAATAGATAGAAATTGTGTTTTGAAGTTCATATTTGTGTTTTGATGAGTTATTCATTGATGTTTTGGTATATGGAATAGGTAGAATTGTGATTTTGAAGTTCATATTTGTAATTTGATTAGTTGTATTATGTTTTGTTATATGGAATAGGTAGAAATTGTGATTTTGAAGTTCATATTTGTGTTTCGATGAGTTATTCATTGATGTTTTGGTATATGGAATAGGTAGAATTGAGATTTTGAAGTTCATATTTGTGTTTTGATGAGTTATTGATGTTTTGGTATATGGAATAGGTGGAATTGTGATTTTGAAGTTCATATTTGTGTTTCGATGAGTTATTCATTGATGTTTTGGTATATGGAATAGGTAGAATTGAGATTTTGAAGTTCATATTTGTGTTTTGATGAGTTATTGAAATTTTGGTATATGGAATAGGTAGAATTGTGATTTTGAAGTTCATATTTGTGTTTTGATTAGTTATATTATATTTTGTTATATGGAATAGGTAGAATTGAGATTTTGAAGTTCATATTTGTGTTTTGATTAGTTATATTATGTTATTGATGTTTTGGTATATGGAATAGGTAGAATTAAGATTTTGAAGTTCATATTTGTGTTTTGATGAGTTATTGATGTTTTGGTATATGGAATAGGTAGAATTGAGATTTTGAAGTTCATATTTGTGTTTTGATTAGTTATATTATGTTATTGATGTTTTGGTATATGGGAATATGTAGAATTGTGATTTTGAAGTTCATATTTGTTTTTTGATGAGTTATTCATTGATGTTTTGGTATATGGAATAGGTAGAATTGAGATTTTGAAGTTCATATTTGTGTTTTGATGAGTTATTGATGTTTTGGTATATGGGATAGGTAGAATTGTGATTTTGAAGTTCATATTTGTGTTTTGATTAGTTATATTATGTTATTGATGTTTTGGTATATGGGATAGGTAGAATTGTGATTTTGAAGTTCATATTTGTGTTTTGATGAGTTATTGATGTTTTGGTATATGGAATAGGTAGAATTGAGATTTTGAAGTTCATATTTGTGTTTTGATTAGTTATATTATGTTATTGATGTTTTGGTATATGGGAATATGTAGAATTGTGATTTTGAAGTTCATATTTGTTTTTTGATGAGTTATTCATTGATGTTTTGGTATATGGAATAGGTAGAATTGAGATTTTGAAGTTCATATTTGTGTTTTAATGAGTTATTAATTGATGTTTTGGTATATGGAATAGGTTGAAATTGTTTTTTGAAGTTCATATTTGTGTTTTGATAAGTTATTGATGTTTTGGTATATGGAATAGGTAGAATTGTGATTTTGCAGTTCATATTTGTGTTTTGATGAGTTATTCATTTATGTTTTGGTATATGGGAATAGGTAGAATTGTGATTTTGAAGTTCATATTTGTTTTTTGATGAGTTATTCATTGATGTTTTGGTATATGGAATAGGTAGAATTGAGATTTTGAAGTTCATATTTGTGTTTTGATGAGTTATTGATGTTTTGGTATATGGGATAGGTAGAATTGTGATTTTGAAGTTCATATTTGTGTTTCGATGAGTTATTCATTGATGTTTTGGTATATGGAATAGGTAGAATTGAGATTTTGAAGTTCATATTTGTGTTTTGATGAGTTATTGATATTTTGGTATATGGAATAGGTAGAATTGTGATTTTGATGTTCATATTTCTGTTTTCATTAGTTATATTATGTTTTGTTATATGGAATGGGTAGAATTGAGATTTTGAAGTTCATATTTGTGTTTTGATGAGTTATTGATGTTTTGGTATATGGAATAGGTAGAATTGTGATTTTGAAGTTCATATTTGTGTTTCGATGAGTTATTCATTGATGTTTTGGTATATGGAATAGGTAGAATTGTGATTTTGAAGTTCATATTTGTGTTTTGATTAGTTATTGATGTTTTGGTATATGGGATAGGTAGAATTGTGATTTTGAAGTTCATATTTGTGTTTCGATGAGTTATTCATTGATGTTTTGGTATATGGAATAGGTAGAATTGTGATTTTGAAGTTCATATTTGTGTTTTGATGAGTTATTGATATTTTGGTATATGGAATAGGTAGAATTTTGATTTTGATGTTCATATTTCTGTTTTCATTAGTTATATTATGTTTTGTTATATGGAATAGGTAGAATTGAGATTTTGAAGTTCATATTTGTGTTTTGATGAGTTATTGATGTTTTGGTATATGGAATAGGTAGAATTGTGATTTTGAAGTTCATATTTGTGTTTCGATGAGTTATTCATTGATGTTTTGGTATATGGAATAGGTAGAATTGTGATTTTGAAGTTCATATTTGTGTTTTGAATAGTTATATTATGTTTTGGTATATGGAATAGATAGAAATTGTGTTTTGAAGTTCATATTTGTGTTTTGATGAGTTATTCATTGATGTTTTGGTATATGGAATAGGTAGAATTGTGATTTTGAAGTTCATATTTGTGTTTCGATGAGTTATTCATTGATGTTTTGGTATATGGAATAGGTAGAATTGAGATTTTGAAGTTCATATTTGTGTTTTGATGAGTTATTGATATTTTGGTATATGGAATAGGTAGAATTGTGATTTTGAAGTTCATATTGGTGTTTTGATTAGTTATACTATGTTTTGTTATATGGAATAGGTAGAATTGAGATTTTGAAGTTCATATTTGTGTTTCGATGAGTTATTCATTGATGTTTTGGTATATGGAATAGGTAGAATTGTGATTTTGAAGTTCATATTTGTAATTTGATTAGTTGTATTATGTTTTGTTATATGGAATAGGTAGAAATTGTGATTTTGAAGTTCATATTTGTGTTTCGATGAGTTATTCATTGATGTTTTGGTATATCGAATAGGTAGAATTGAGATTTTGAAGTTCATATTTGTGTTTTGATGAGTTATTGATGTTTTGGTATATGGAATAGGTGGAATTGTGATTTTGAAGTTCATATTTGTGTTTCGATGAGTTATTCATTGATGTTTTGGTATATGGAATAGGTAGAATTGAGATTTTGAAGTTCATATTTGTGTTTTGATGAGTTATTGAAATTTTGGTATATGGAATAGGTAGAATTGTGATTTTGAAGTTCATATTTGTGTTTTGATTAGTTATATTATATTTTGTTATATGGAATAGGTAGAATTGAGATTTTGAAGTTCATATTTGTGTTTTGATTAGTTATATTATGTTATTGATGTTTTGGTATATGGAATAGGTAGAATTAAGATTTTGAAGTTCATATTTGTGTTTTGATGAGTTATTGATGTTTTGGTATATGGAATAGGTAGAATTGAGATTTTGAAGTTCATATTTGTGTTTTGATTAGTTATATTATGTTATTGATGTTTTGGTATATGGGAATATGTAGAATTGTGATTTTGAAGTTCATATTTGTTTTTTGATGAGTTATTCATTGATGTTTTGGTATATGGAATAGGTAGAATTGAGATTTTGAAGTTCATATTTGTGTTTTGATGAGTTATTGATGTTTTGGTATATGGGATAGGTAGAATTGTGATTTTGAAGTTCATATTTGTGTTTCGATGAGTTATTCATTGATGTTTTGGTATATGGAATAGGTAGAATTGAGATTTTGAAGTTCATATTTGTGTTTTGATGAGTTATTGATATTTTGGTATATGGAATAGGTAGAATTGTGATTTTGATGTTCATATTTCTGTTTTCATTAGTTATATTATGTTTTGTTATATGGAATGGGTAGAATTGAGATTTTGAAGTTCATATTTGTGTTTTGATGAGTTATTGATGTTTTGGTATATGGAATAGGTAGAATTGTGATTTTGAAGTTCATATTTGTGTTTCGATGAGTTATTCATTGATGTTTTGGTATATGGAATAGGTAGAATTGTGATTTTGAAGTTCATATTTGTGTTTTGATTAGTTATATTATGTTTTGGTATATGGAATAGATAGAAATTGTGTTTTGAAGTTCATATTTGTGTTTTGATGAGTTATTCATTGATGTTTTGGTATATGGAATAGGTAGAATTGTGATTTTGAAGTTCATATTTGTGTTTCGATGAGTTATTCATTGATGTTTTGGTATATGGAATAGGTAGAATTGTGATTTTGAAGTTCATATTTGTGTTTTGATTAGTTGTATTATGTTTTGTTATATGGAATAGGTAGAAATTGTGATTTTGAAGTTCATATTTGTGTTTCGATGAGTTATTCATTGATGTTTTGGTATATCGAATAGGTAGAATTGAGATTTTGAAGTTCATATTTGTGTTTTGATGAGTTATTGATGTTTTGGTATATGGAATAGGTGGAATTGTGATTTTGAAGTTCATATTTGTGTTTCGATTAGTTATATTATGTTATTGATGTTTTGGTATATGGGAATATGTAGAATTGTGATTTTGAAGTTCATATTTGTTTTTTGATGAGTTATTCATTGATGTTTTGGTATATGGAATAGGTAGAATTGAGATTTTGAAGTTCATATTTGTGTTTTGATGAGTTATTGATGTTTTGGTATATGGGATAGGTAGAATTGTGATTTTGAAGTTCATATTTGTGTTTCGATGAGTTATTCATTGATGTTTTGGTATATGGAATAGGTAGAATTGAGATTTTGAAGTTCATATTTGTGTTTTAATGAGTTATTAATTGATGTTTTGGTATATGGAATAGGTTGAAATTGTTTTTTGAAGTTCATATTTGTGTTTTGATAAGTTATTGATGTTTTGGTATATGGAATAGGTAGAATTGTGATTTTGCAGTTCATATTTGTGTTTTGATGAGTTATTCATTTATGTTTTGGTATATGGGAATAGGTAGAATTGTGATTTTGAAGTTCATATTTGTTTTTTTGATGAGTTATTCATTGATGTTTTGGTATATGGAATAGGTAGAATTGAGATTTTGAAGTTCATATTTGTGTTTTGATGAGTTATTGATGTTTTGGTATATGGGATAGGTAGAATTGTGATTTTGAAGTTCATATTTGTGTTTCGATGAGTTATTCATTGATGTTTTGGTATATGGAATAGGTAGAATTGAGATTTTGAAGTTCATATTTGTGTTTTGATGAGTTATTGATATTTTGGTATATGGAATAGGTAGAATTGTGATTTTGATGTTCATATTTCTGTTTTCATTAGTTATATTATGTTTTGTTATATGGAATGGGTAGAATTGAGATTTTGAAGTTCATATTTGTGTTTTGATGAGTTATTGATGTTTTGGTATATGGAATAGGTAGAATTGTGATTTTGAAGTTCATATTTGTGTTTCGATGAGTTATTCATTGATGTTTTGGTATATGGAATAGGTAGAATTGTGATTTTGAAGTTCATATTTGTGTTTTGATTAGTTATTGTTGTTTTGGTATATGGGATAGGTAGAATTGTGATTTTGAAGTTCATATTTGTGTTTCGATGAGTTATTCATTGATGTTTTGGTATATGGAATAGGTAGAATTGTGATTTTGAAGTTCATATTTGTGTTTTGATGAGTTATTGATATTTTGGTATATGGAATAGGTAGAATTTTGATTTTGATGTTCATATTTCTGTTTTCATTAGTTATATTATGTTTTGTTATATGGAATAGGTAGAATTGAGATTTTGAAGTTCATATTTGTGTTTTGATGAGTTATTGATGTTTTGGTATATGGAATAGGTAGAATTGTGATTTTGAAGTTCATATTTGTGTTTCGATGAGTTATTCATTGATGTTTTGGTATATGGAATAGGTAGAATTGTGATTTTGAAGTTCATATTTGTGTTTTGATTAGTTATATTATGTTTTGGTATATGGAATAGATAGAAATTGTGTTTTGAAGTTCATATTTGTGTTTTGATGAGTTATTCATTGATGTTTTGGTATATGGAATAGGTAGAATTGTGATTTTGAAGTTCATATTTGTGTTTCGATGAGTTATTCATTGATGTTTTGGTATATGGAATAGGTAGAATTGAGATTTTGAAGTTCATATTTGTGTTTTGATGAGTTATTGATATTTTGGTATATGGAATAGGTAGAATTGTGATTTTGAAGTTCATATTGGTGTTTTGATTAGTTATACTATGTTTTGTTATATGGAATAGGTAGAATTGAGATTTTGAAGTTCATATTTGTGTTTCGATGAGTTATTCATTGATGTTTTGGTATATGGAATAGGTAGAATTGTGATTTTGAAGTTCATATTTGTAATTTGATTAGTTGTATTATGTTTTGTTATATGGAATAGGTAGAAATTGTGATTTTGAAGTTCATATTTGTGTTTCGATGAGTTATTCATTGATGTTTTGGTATATCGAATAGGTAGAATTGAGATTTTGAAGTTCATATTTGTGTTTTGATGAGTTATTGATGTTTTGGTATATGGAATAGGTGGAATTGTGATTTTGAAGTTCATATTTGTGTTTCGATGAGTTATTCATTGATGTTTTGGTATATGGAATAGGTAGAATTGAGATTTTGAAGTTCATATTTGTGTTTTGATGAGTTATTGAAATTTTGGTATATGGAATAGGTAGAATTGTGATTTTGAAGTTCATATTTGTGTTTTGATTAGTTATATTATATTTTGTTATATGGAATAGGTAGAATTGAGATTTTGAAGTTCATATTTGTGTTTTGATTAGTTATATTATGTTATTGATGTTTTGGTATATGGAATAGGTAGAATTAAGATTTTGAAGTTCATATTTGTGTTTTGATGAGTTATTGATGTTTTGGTATATGGAATAGGTAGAATTGAGATTTTGAAGTTCATATTTGTGTTTTGATTAGTTATATTATGTTATTGATGTTTTGGTATATGGGAATATGTAGAATTGTGATTTTGAAGTTCATATTTGTTTTTTGATGAGTTATTCATTGATGTTTTGGTATATGGAATAGGTAGAATTGAGATTTTGAAGTTCATATTTGTGTTTTGATGAGTTATTGATGTTTTGGTATATGGGATAGGTAGAATTGTGATTTTGAAGTTCATATTTGTGTTTCGATGAGTTATTCATTGATGTTTTGGTATATGGAATAGGTAGAATTGAGATTTTGAAGTTCATATTTGTGTTTTAATGAGTTATTAATTGATGTTTTGGTATATGGAATAGGTTGAAATTGTTTTTTGAAGTTCATATTTGTGTTTTGATAAGTTATTGATGTTTTGGTATATGGAATAGGTAGAATTGTGATTTTGCAGTTCATATTTGTGTTTTGATGAGTTATTCATTTATGTTTTGGTATATGGGAATAGGTAGAATTGTGATTTTGAAGTTCATATTTGTTTTTTGATGAGTTATTCATTGATGTTTTGGTATATGGAATAGGTAGAATTGAGATTTTGAAGTTCATATTTGTGTTTTGATGAGTTATTGATGTTTTGGTATATGGGATAGGTAGAATTGTGATTTTGAAGTTCATATTTGTGTTTCGATGAGTTATTCATTGATGTTTTGGTATATGGAATAGGTAGAATTGAGATTTTGAAGTTCATATTTGTGTTTTGATGAGTTATTGATATTTTGGTATATGGAATAGGTAGAATTGTGATTTTGATGTTCATATTTCTGTTTTCATTAGTTATATTATGTTTTGTTATATGGAATGGGTAGAATTGAGATTTTGAAGTTCATATTTGTGTTTTGATGAGTTATTGATGTTTTGGTATATGGAATAGGTAGAATTGTGATTTTGAAGTTCATATTTGTGTTTCGATGAGTTATTCATTGATGTTTTGGTATATGGAATAGGTAGAATTGTGATTTTGAAGTTCATATTTGTGTTTTGATTAGTTATTGATGTTTTGGTATATGGGATAGGTAGAATTGTGATTTTGAAGTTCATATTTGTGTTTCGATGAGTTATTCATTGATGTTTTGGTATATGGAATAGGTAGAATTGTGATTTTGAAGTTCATATTTGTGTTTTGATGAGTTATTGATATTTTGGTATATGGAATAGGTAGAATTTTGATTTTGATGTTCATATTTCTGTTTTCATTAGTTATATTATGTTTTGTTATATGGAATAGGTAGAATTGAGATTTTGAAGTTCATATTTGTGTTTTGATGAGTTATTGATGTTTTGGTATATGGAATAGGTAGAATTGTGATTTTGAAGTTCATATTTGTGTTTCGATGAGTTATTCATTGATGTTTTGGTATATGGAATAGGTAGAATTGTGATTTTGAAGTTCATATTTGTGTTTTGATTAGTTATATTATGTTTTGGTATATGGAATAGATAGAAATTGTGTTTTGAAGTTCATATTTGTGTTTTGATGAGTTATTCATTGATGTTTTGGTATATGGAATAGGTAGAATTGTGATTTTGAAGTTCATATTTGTGTTTCGATGAGTTATTCATTGATGTTTTGGTATATGGAATAGGTAGAATTGAGATTTTGAAGTTCATATTTGTGTTTTGATGAGTTATTGATATTTTGGTATATGGAATAGGTAGAATTGTGATTTTGAAGTTCATATTGGTGTTTTGATTAGTTATACTATGTTTTGTTATATGGAATAGGTAGAATTGAGATTTTGAAGTTCATATTTGTGTTTCGATGAGTTATTCATTGATGTTTTGGTATATGGAATAGGTAGAATTGTGATTTTGAAGTTCATATTTGTAATTTGATTAGTTGTATTATGTTTTGTTATATGGAATAGGTAGAAATTGTGATTTTGAAGTTCATATTTGTGTTTCGATGAGTTATTCATTGATGTTTTGGTATATCGAATAGGTAGAATTGAGATTTTGAAGTTCATATTTGTGTTTTGATGAGTTATTGATGTTTTGGTATATGGAATAGGTGGAATTGTGATTTTGAAGTTCATATTTGTGTTTCGATGAGTTATTCATTGATGTTTTGGTATATGGAATAGGTAGAATTGAGATTTTGAAGTTCATATTTGTGTTTTGATGAGTTATTGAAATTTTGGTATATGGAATAGGTAGAATTGTGATTTTGAAGTTCATATTTGTGTTTTGATTAGTTATATTATATTTTGTTATATGGAATAGGTAGAATTGAGATTTTGAAGTTCATATTTGTGTTTTGATTAGTTATATTATGTTATTGATGTTTTGGTATATGGAATAGGTAGAATTAAGATTTTGAAGTTCATATTTGTGTTTTGATGAGTTATTGATGTTTTGGTATATGGAATAGGTAGAATTGAGATTTTGAAGTTCATATTTGTGTTTTGATTAGTTATATTATGTTATTGATGTTTTGGTATATGGGAATATGTAGAATTGTGATTTTGAAGTTCATATTTGTTTTTTGATGAGTTATTCATTGATGTTTTGGTATATGGAATAGGTAGAATTGAGATTTTGAAGTTCATATTTGTGTTTTGATGAGTTATTGATGTTTTGGTATATGGGATAGGTAGAATTGTGATTTTGAAGTTCATATTTGTGTTTCGATGAGTTATTCATTGATGTTTTGGTATATGGAATAGGTAGAATTGAGATTTTGAAGTTCATATTTGTGTTTTGATGAGTTATTGATATTTTGGTATATGGAATAGGTAGAATTGTGATTTTGATGTTCATATTTCTGTTTTCATTAGTTATATTATGTTTTGTTATATGGAATGGGTAGAATTGAGATTTTGAAGTTCATATTTGTGTTTTGATGAGTTATTGATGTTTTGGTATATGGAATAGGTAGAATTGTGATTTTGAAGTTCATATTTGTGTTTCGATGAGTTATTCATTGATGTTTTGGTATATGGAATAGGTAGAATTGTGATTTTGAAGTTCATATTTGTGTTTTGATTAGTTATATTATGTTTTGGTATATGGAATAGATAGAAATTGTGTTTTGAAGTTCATATTTGTGTTTTGATGAGTTATTCATTGATATTTTGGTATATGGAATAGGTAGAATTGTGATTTTGAAGTTCATATTTGTGTTTCGATGAGTTATTCATTGATGTTTTGGTATATGGAATAGGTAGAATTGTGATTTTGAAGTTCATATTTGTGTTTTGATTAGTTGTATTATGTTTTGTTATATGGAATAGGTAGAAATTGTGATTTTGAAGTTCATATTTGTGTTTCGATGAGTTATTCATTGATGTTTTGGTATATCGAATAGGTAGAATTGAGATTTTGAAGTTCATATTTGTGTTTTGATGAGTTATTGATGTTTTGGTATATGGAATAGGTGGAATTGTGATTTTGAAGTTCATATTTGTGTTTCGATGAGTTATTCATTGATGTTTTGGTATATGGAATAGGTAGAATTGAGATTTTGAAGTTCATATTTGTGTTTTGATGAGTTATTGAAATTTTGGTATATGGAATAGGTAGAATTGTGATTTTGAAGTTCATATTTGTGTTTCGATGAGTTATTCATTGATGTTTTGGTATATCGAATAGGTAGAATTGAGATTTTGAAGTTCATATTTGTGTTTTGATGAGTTATTGATGTTTTGGTATATGGAATAGGTGGAATTGTGATTTTGAAGTTCATATTTGTGTTTCGATGAGTTATTCATTGATGTTTTGGTATATGGAATAGGTAGAATTGAGATTTTGAAGTTCATATTTGTGTTTTGATGAGTTATTGAAATTTTGGTATATGGAATAGGTAGAATTGTGATTTTGAAGTTCATATTTGTGTTTTGATTAGTTATATTATATTTTGTTATATGGAATAGGTAGAATTGAGATTTTGAAGTTCATATTTGTGTTTTGATTAGTTATATTATGTTATTGATGTTTTGGTATATGGAATAGGTAGAATTAAGATTTTGAAGTTCATATTTGTGTTTTGATGAGTTATTGATGTTTTGGTATATGGAATAGGTAGAATTGAGATTTTGAAGTTCATATTTGTGTTTTGATTAGTTATATTATGTTATTGATGTTTTGGTATATGGGAATATGTAGAATTGTGATTTTGAAGTTCATATTTGTTTTTTGATGAGTTATTCATTGATGTTTTGGTATATGGAATAGGTAGAATTGAGATTTTGAAGTTCATATTTGTGTTTTGATGAGTTATTGATGTTTTGGTATATGGGATAGGTAGAATTGTGATTTTGAAGTTCATATTTGTGTTTCGATGAGTTATTCATTGATGTTTTGGTATATGGAATAGGTAGAATTGAGATTTTGAAGTTCATATTTGTGTTTTGATGAGTTATTGATATTTTGGTATATGGAATAGGTAGAATTGTGATTTTGATGTTCATATTTCTGTTTTCATTAGTTATATTATGTTTTGTTATATGGAATGGGTAGAATTGAGATTTTGAAGTTCATATTTGTGTTTTGATGAGTTATTGATGTTTTGGTATATGGAATAGGTAGAATTGTGATTTTGAAGTTCATATTTGTGTTTCGATGAGTTATTCATTGATGTTTTGGTATATGGAATAGGTAGAATTGTGATTTTGAAGTTCATATTTGTGTTTTGATTAGTTATATTATGTTTTGGTATATGGAATAGATAGAAATTGTGTTTTGAAGTTCATATTTGTGTTTTGATGAGTTATTCATTGATGTTTTGGTATATGGAATAGGGAGAATTGTGATTTTGAAGTTCATATTTGTGTTTTGATGAGTTATTGAAATTTTGGTATATGGAATAGGTAGAATTGTGATTTTGAAGTTCATATTTGTGTTTTGATTAGTTATATTATATTTTGTTATATGGAATAGGTAGAATTGAGATTTTGAAGTTCATATTTGTGTTTTGATTAGTTATATTATGTTATTGATGTTTTGGTATATGGAATAGGTAGAATTAAGATTTTGAAGTTCATATTTGTGTTTTGATGAGTTATTGATGTTTTGGTATATGGAATAGGTAGAATTGAGATTTTGAAGTTCATATTTGTGTTTTGATTAGTTATATTATGTTATTGATGTTTTGGTATATGGGAATATGTAGAATTGTGATTTTGAAGTTCATATTTGTTTTTTGATGAGTTATTCATTGATGTTTTGGTATATGGAATAGGTAGAATTGAGATTTTGAAGTTCATATTTGTGTTTTGATGAGTTATTGATGTTTTGGTATATGGGATAGGTAGAATTGTGATTTTGAAGTTCATATTTGTGTTTCGATGAGTTATTCATTGATGTTTTGGTATATGGAATAGGTAGAATTGAGATTTTGAAGTTCATATTTGTGTTTTAATGAGTTATTAATTGATGTTTTGGTATATGGAATAGGTTGAAATTGTTTTTTGAAGTTCATATTTGTGTTTTGATAAGTTATTGATGTTTTGGTATATGGAATAGGTAGAATTGTGATTTTGCAGTTCATATTTGTGTTTTGATGAGTTATTCATTTATGTTTTGGTATATGGGAATAGGTAGAATTGTGATTTTGAAGTTCATATTTGTTTTTTGATGAGTTATTCATTGATGTTTTGGTATATGGAATAGGTAGAATTGAGATTTTGAAGTTCATATTTGTGTTTTGATGAGTTATTGATGTTTTGGTATATGGGATAGGTAGAATTGTGATTTTGAAGTTCATATTTGTGTTTCGATGAGTTATTCATTGATGTTTTGGTATATGGAATAGGTAGAATTGAGATTTTGAAGTTCATATTTGTGTTTTGATGAGTTATTGATATTTTGGTATATGGAATAGGTAGAATTGTGATTTTGATGTTCATATTTCTGTTTTCATTAGTTATATTATGTTTTGTTATATGGAATGGGTAGAATTGAGATTTTGAAGTTCATATTTGTGTTTTGATGAGTTATTGATGTTTTGGTATATGGAATAGGTAGAATTGTGATTTTGTAGTTCATATTTGTGTTTCGATGAGTTATTCATTGATGTTTTGGTATATGGAATAGGTAGAATTGTGATTTTGAAGTTCATATTTGTGTTTTGATTAGTTATATTATGTTTTGGTATATGGAATAGATAGAAATTGTGTTTTGAGTTCATATTTGTGTTTTGATGAGTTATTCATTGATGTTTTGGTATATGGAATAGGTAGAATTGTGATTTTGAAGTTCATATTTGTGTTTTGATGAGTTATTCATTGATGTTTTGGTATATGGAATAGGTAGAATTAAGATTTTGAAGTTCATATTTGTGTTTTGATGAGTTATTGATGTTTTGGTATATGGAATAGGTAGAATTGTGATTTTGAAGTTCATATTAGTGTTTTGATGAGTTATTGATGTTTTGGTATATGGAATAGGTAGAATTGTGATTTTGAAGTTCGTATTTGTGTTTTGATTAGTTATATTATGTTTTGGTATATGGAATAGATAGAAATTGTGTTTTGAAGTTCATATTTGTGTTTTGATGAGTTATTCATTGATGTTTTGGTATATGGAATAGGTAGAATTGTGATTTTGAAGTTCATATTTGTGTTTTGATGAGTTATTGATGTTTTGGTATATGGAATAGGTGGAATTGTGATTTTGAAGTTCATATTTGTGTTTCGATGAGTTATTCATTGATGTTTTGGTATATGGAATAGGTAGAATTGAGATTTTGAAGTTCATATTTGTGTTTTGATGAGTTATTGATATTTTGGTATATGGAATAGGTAGAATTGTGATTTTGAAGTTCATATTTGTGTTTTGATTAGTTATATTATATTTTGTTATATGGAATAGGTAGAATTGAGATTTTGAAGTTCATATTTGTGTTTTGATTAGTTATATTATGTTATTGATGTTTTGGTATATGGAATAGGTAGAATTAAGATTTTGAAGTTCATATTTGTGTTTTGATGAGTTATTGATGTTTTGGTATATGGAATAGGTAGAATTGAGATTTTGAAGTTCATATTTGTGTTTTGATTAGTTATATTATGTTATTGATGTTTTGGTATATGGGAATATGTAGAATTGTGATTTTGAAGTTCATATTTGTTTTTTGATGAGTTATTCATTGATGTTTTGGTATATGGAATAGGTAGAATTGAGATTTTGAAGTTCATATTTGTGTTTTGATGAGTTATTGATGTTTTGGTATATGGGATAGGTAGAATTGTGATTTTGAAGTTCATATTTGTGTTTCGATGAGTTATTCATTGATGTTTTGGTATATGGAATAGGTAGAATTGAGATTTTGAAGTTCATATTTGTGTTTTGATGAGTTATTGATATTTTGGTATATGGAATAGGTAGAATTGTGATTTTGAAGTTCATATTGGTGTTTTGATTAGTTATACTATGTTTTGTTATATGGAATAGGTAGAATTGAGATTTTGAAGTTCATATTTGTGTTTCGATGAGTTATTCATTGATGTTTTGGTATATGGAATAGGTAGAATTGTGATTTTGAAGTTCATATTTGTGTTTTGATTAGTTGTATTATGTTTTGTTATATGGAATAGGTAGAATTGTGATTTTGAAGTTCATATTTGTGTTTCGATGAGTTATTCATTGATGTTTTGGTATATGGAATAGGTAGAATTGAGATTTTGAAGTTCATATTTGTGTTTTAATGAGTTATTAATTGATGTTTTGGTATATGGAATAGGTTGAAATTGTTTTTTGAAGTTCATATTTGTGTTTTGATAAGTTATTGATGTTTTGGTATATGGAATAGGTAGAATTGTGATTTTGCAGTTCATATTTGTGTTTTGATGAGTTATTCATTTATGTTTTGGTATATGGGAATAGGTAGAATTGTGATTTTGAAGTTCATATTTGTTTTTTGATGAGTTATTCATTGATGTTTTGGTATATGGAATAGGTAGAATTGAGATTTTGAAGTTCATATTTGTGTTTTGATGAGTTATTGATGTTTTGGTATATGGGATAGGTAGAATTGTGATTTTGAAGTTCATATTTGTGTTTCGATGAGTTATTCATTGATGTTTTGGTATATGGAATAGGTAGAATTGAGATTTTGAAGTTCATATTTGTGTTTTGATGAGTTATTGATATTTCGGTATATGGAATAGGTAGAATTGTGATTTTGATGTTCATATTTCTGTTTTCATTAGTTATATTATGTTTTGTTATATGGAATAGGTAGAATTGAGATTTTGAAGTTCATATTTGTGTTTTGATGAGTTATTGATGTTTTGGTATATGGAATAGGTAGAATTGTGATTTTGAAGTTCATATTTGTGTTTCGATGAGTTATTCATTGATGTTTTGGTATATGGAATAGGTAGAATTGTGATTTTGAAGTTCATATTTGTGTTTTGATTAGTTATATTATGTTTTGGTATATGGAATAGATAGAAATTGTGTTTTGAAGTTCATATTTGTGTTTTGATGAGTTATTCATTGATGTTTTGGTATATGGAATAGGTAGAATTGTGATTTTGAAGTTCATATTTGTGTTTCGATGAGTTATTCATTGATGTTTTGGTATATGGAATAGGTAGAATTGAGATTTTGAAGTTCATATTTGTGTTTTGATGAGTTATTGATATTTTGGTATATGGAATAGGTAGAATTGTGATTTTGAAGTTCATATTTGTGTTTTGATTAGTTATATTATATTTTGTTATATGGAATAGGTAGAATTGAGATTTTGAAGTTCATATTTGTGTTTTGATTAGTTATATTATGTTATTGATGTTTTGGTATATGGAATAGGTAGAATTAAGATTTTGAAGTTCATATTTGTGTTTTGATAAGTTATTGATGTTTTGGTATATGGAATAGGTAGAATTGTGATTTTGAAGTTCATATTTGTGTTTTGATTAGTTATTAATTGATGTTTTGGTATATGGAATAGGTTGAAATTGTTTTTTGAAGTTCATATTTGTGTTTTGATAAGTTATTGATGTTTTGGTATATGGAATAGGTAGAATTGTGATTTTGCAGTTCATATTTGTGTTTTGATGAGTTATTCATTTATGTTTTGGTATATGGGAATAGGTAGAATTGTGATTTTGAAGTTCATATTTGTTTTTTGATGAGTTATTCATTGATGTTTTGGTATATGGAATAGGTAGAATTGAGATTTTGAAGTTCATATTTGTGTTTTGATGAGTTATTGATGTTTTGGTATATGGGATAGGTAGAATTGTGATTTTGAAGTTCATATTTGTGTTTCGATGAGTTATTCATTGATGTTTTGGTATATGGAATAGGTAGAATTGAGATTTTGAAGTTCATATTTGTGTTTTGATGAGTTATTGATATTTTGGTATATGGAATAGGTAGAATTGTGATTTTGAAGTTCATATTTGTGTTTCGATGAGTTATTCATTGATGTTTTGGTATATGGAATAGGTAGAATTGTGATTTTGAAGTTCATATTTGTGTTTTGATTAGTTATATTATGTTTTGGTATATGGAATAGATAGAAATTGTGTTTTTAAGTTCATATTTGTGTTTTGATGAGTTATTCATTGATGTTTTGGTATATGGAATAGGTAGAATTGTGATTTTGAAGTTCATATTTGTGTTTCGATGAGTTATTCATTGATGTTTTGGTATATGGAATAGGTAGAATTGAGATTTTGAAGTTCATATTTGTGTTTTGATGAGTTATTGATATTTTGGTATATGGAATAGGTAGAATTGTGATTTTGAAGTTCATATTTGTGTTTTGATTAGTTATATTATATTTTGTTATATGGAATAGGTAGAATTGAGATTTTGAAGTTCATATTTGTGTTTTGATTAGTTATATTATGTTATTGATGTTTTGGTATATGGAATAGGTAGAATTAAGATTTTGAAGTTCATATTTGTGTTTTGATAAGTTATTGATGTTTTGGTATATGGAATAGGTAGAATTGTGATTTTGAAGTTCATATTTGTGTTTCGATGAGTTATTCATTGATGTTTTGGTATATGGAATAGGTAGAATTGAGATTTTGAAGTTCATATTTGTGTTTTGATGAGTTATTGATATTTTGGTATATGGAATAGGTAGAATTGTGATTTTGAAGTTCATATTTGTGTTTTGATTAGTTATATTATATTTTGTTATATGGAATAGGTAGAATTGAGATTTTGAAGTTCATATTTGTGTTTTGATTAGTTATATTATGTTATTGATGTTTTGGTATATGGAATAGGTAGAATTAAGATTTTGAAGTTCATATTTGTGTTTTGATGAGTTATTGATGTTTTGGTATATGGAATAGGTAGAATTGAGATTTTGAAGTTCATATTTGTGTTTTGATTAGTTATATTATGTTATTGATGTTTTGGTATATGGGAATAGGTAGAATTGTGATTTTGAAGTTCATATTTGTTTTTTGATGAGTTATTCATTGATGTTTTGGTATATGGAATAGGTAGAATTGAGATTTTGAAGTTCATATTTGTGTTTTGATGAGTTATTGATGTTTTGGTATATGGGATAGGTAGAATTGTGATTTTGAAGTTCATATTTGTGTTTCGATGAGTTATTCATTGATGTTTTGGTATATGGAATAGGTAGAATTGAGATTTTGAAGTTCATATTTGTGTTTTGATGAGTTATTGATATTTTGGTATATGGAATAGGTAGAATTGTGATTTTGAGGTTCATATTGGTGTTTTGATTAGTTATACTATGTTTTGTTATATGGAATAGGTAGAATTGAGATTTTGAAGTTCATATTTGTGTTTCGATGAGTTATTCATTGATGTTTTGGTATATGGAATAGGTAGAATTGTGATTTTGAAGTTCATATTTGTGTTTTGATTAGTTGTATTATGTTTTGTTATATGGAATAGGTAGAATTGTGATTTTGAAGTTCATATTTGTGTTTCGATGAGTTATTCATTGATGTTTTGGTATATGGAATAGGTAGAATTGAGATTTTGAAGTTCATATTTGTGTTTCGATGAGTTATTCATTGATGTTTTGGTATATGGAATAGGTAGAATTGTGATTTTGAAGTTCATATTTGTGTTTTGATGAGTTATTGAAATTTTGGTATATGGAATAGGTAGAATTGTGATTTTGAAGTTCATATTTGTGTTTTGATTAGTTATATTATATTTTGTTATATGGAATAGGTAGAATTGAGATTTTGAAGTTCATATTTGTGTTTTGATTAGTTATATTATGTTATTGATGTTTTGGTATATGGAATAGGTAGAATTAAGATTTTGAAGTTCATATTTGTGTTTTGATGAGTTATTGATGTTTTGGTATATGGAATAGGTAGAATTGAGATTTTGAAGTTCATATTTGTGTTTTGATTAGTTATATTATGTTATTGATGTTTTGGTATATGGGAATATGTAGAATTGTGATTTTGAAATTCATATTTGTTTTTTGATGAGTTATTCATTGATGTTTTGGTATATGGAATAGGTAGAATTGAGATTTTGAAGTTCATATTTGTGTTTTGATGAGTTATTGATGTTTTGGTATATGGGATAGGTAGAATTGTGATTTTGAAGTTCATATTTGTGTTTCGATGAGTTATTCATTGATGTTTTGGTATATGGAATAGGTAGAATTGAGATTTTGAAGTTCATATTTGTGTTTTAATGAGTTATTAATTGATGTTTTGGTATATGGAATAGGTTGAAATTGTTTTTTGAAGTTCATATTTGTGTTTTGATAAGTTATTGATGTTTTGGTATATGGAATAGGTAGAATTGTGATTTTGCAGTTCATATTTGTGTTTTGATGAGTTATTCATTTATGTTTTGGTATATGGGAATAGGTAGAATTGTGATTTTGAAGTTCATATTTGTTTTTTGATGAGTTATTCATTGATGTTTTGGTATATGGAATAGGTAGAATTGAGATTTTGAAGTTCATATTTGTGTTTTGATGAGTTATTGATGTTTTGGTATATGGGATAGGTAGAATTGTGATTTTGAAGTTCATATTTGTGTTTCGATGAGTTATTCATTGATGTTTTGGTATATGGAATAGGTAGAATTGAGATTTTGAAGTTCATATTTGTGTTTTGATGAGTTATTGATATTTTGGTATATGGAATAGGTAGAATTGTGATTTTGATGTTCATATTTCTGTTTTCATTAGTTATATTATGTTTTGTTATATGGAATGGGTAGAATTGAGATTTTGAAGTTCATATTTGTGTTTTGATGAGTTATTGATGTTTTGGTATATGGAATAGGTAGAATTGTGATTTTGAAGTTCATATTTGTGTTTCGATGAGTTATTCATTGATGTTTTGGTATATGGAATAGGTAGAATTGTGATTTTGAAGTTCATATTTGTGTTTTGATTAGTTATATTATGTTTTGGTATATGGAATAGATAGAAATTGTGTTTTGAGTTCATATTTGTGTTTTGATGAGTTATTCATTGATGTTTTGGTATATGGAATAGGTAGAATTGTGATTTTGAAGTTCATATTTGTGTTTTGATGAGTTATTCATTGATGTTTTGGTATATGGAATAGGTAGAATTAAGATTTTGAAGTTCATATTTGTGTTTTGATGAGTTATTGATGTTTTGGTATATGGAATAGGTAGAATTGTGATTTTGAAGTTCATATTAGTGTTTTGATGAGTTATTGATGTTTTGGTATATGGAATAGGTAGAATTGTGATTTTGAAGTTCGTATTTGTGTTTTGATTAGTTATATTATGTTTTGGTATATGGAATAGATAGAAATTGTGTTTTGAAGTTCATATTTGTGTTTTGATGAGTTATTCATTGATGTTTTGGTATATGGAATAGGTAGAATTGTGATTTTGAAGTTCATATTTGTGTTTTGATGAGTTATTGATGTTTTGGTATATGGAATAGGTGGAATTGTGATTTTGAAGTTCATATTTGTGTTTCGATGAGTTATTCATTGATGTTTTGGTATATGGAATAGGTAGAATTGAGATTTTGAAGTTCATATTTGTGTTTTGATGAGTTATTGATATTTTGGTATATGGAATAGGTAGAATTGTGATTTTGAAGTTCATATTTGTGTTTTGATTAGTTATATTATATTTTGTTATATGGAATAGGTAGAATTGAGATTTTGAAGTTCATATTTGTGTTTTGATTAGTTATATTATGTTATTGATGTTTTGGTATATGGAATAGGTAGAATTAAGATTTTGAAGTTCATATTTGTGTTTTGATGAGTTATTGATGTTTTGGTATATGGAATAGGTAGAATTGAGATTTTGAAGTTCATATTTGTGTTTTGATTAGTTATATTATGTTATTGATGTTTTGGTATATGGGAATATGTAGAATTGTGATTTTGAAGTTCATATTTGTTTTTTGATGAGTTATTCATTGATGTTTTGGTATATGGAATAGGTAGAATTGAGATTTTGAAGTTCATATTTGTGTTTTGATGAGTTATTGATGTTTTGGTATATGGGATAGGTAGAATTGTGATTTTGAAGTTCATATTTGTGTTTCGATGAGTTATTCATTGATGTTTTGGTATATGGAATAGGTAGAATTGAGATTTTGAAGTTCATATTTGTGTTTTGATGAGTTATTGATATTTTGGTATATGGAATAGGTAGAATTGTGATTTTGAAGTTCATATTGGTGTTTTGATTAGTTATACTATGTTTTGTTATATGGAATAGGTAGAATTGAGATTTTGAAGTTCATATTTGTGTTTCGATGAGTTATTCATTGATGTTTTGGTATATGGAATAGGTAGAATTGTGATTTTGAAGTTCATATTTGTGTTTTGATTAGTTGTATTATGTTTTGTTATATGGAATAGGTAGAATTGTGATTTTGAAGTTCATATTTGTGTTTCGATGAGTTATTCATTGATGTTTTGGTATATGGAATAGGTAGAATTGAGATTTTGAAGTTCATATTTGTGTTTTAATGAGTTATTAATTGATGTTTTGGTATATGGAATAGGTTGAAATTGTTTTTTGAAGTTCATATTTGTGTTTTGATAAGTTATTGATGTTTTGGTATATGGAATAGGTAGAATTGTGATTTTGCAGTTCATATTTGTGTTTTGATGAGTTATTCATTTATGTTTTGGTATATGGGAATAGGTAGAATTGTGATTTTGAAGTTCATATTTGTTTTTTGATGAGTTATTCATTGATGTTTTGGTATATGGAATAGGTAGAATTGAGATTTTGAAGTTCATATTTGTGTTTTGATGAGTTATTGATGTTTTGGTATATGGGATAGGTAGAATTGTGATTTTGAAGTTCATATTTGTGTTTCGATGAGTTATTCATTGATGTTTTGGTATATGGAATAGGTAGAATTGAGATTTTGAAGTTCATATTTGTGTTTTGATGAGTTATTGATATTTCGGTATATGGAATAGGTAGAATTGTGATTTTGATGTTCATATTTCTGTTTTCATTAGTTATATTATGTTTTGTTATATGGAATAGGTAGAATTGAGATTTTGAAGTTCATATTTGTGTTTTGATGAGTTATTGATGTTTTGGTATATGGAATAGGTAGAATTGTGATTTTGAAGTTCATATTTGTGTTTCGATGAGTTATTCATTGATGTTTTGGTATATGGAATAGGTAGAATTGTGATTTTGAAGTTCATATTTGTGTTTTGATTAGTTATATTATGTTTTGGTATATGGAATAGATAGAAATTGTGTTTTGAAGTTCATATTTGTGTTTTGATGAGTTATTCATTGATGTTTTGGTATATGGAATAGGTAGAATTGTGATTTTGAAGTTCATATTTGTGTTTCGATGAGTTATTCATTGATGTTTTGGTATATGGAATAGGTAGAATTGAGATTTTGAAGTTCATATTTGTGTTTTGATGAGTTATTGATATTTTGGTATATGGAATAGGTAGAATTGTGATTTTGAAGTTCATATTTGTGTTTTGATTAGTTATATTATATTTTGTTATATGGAATAGGTAGAATTGAGATTTTGAAGTTCATATTTGTGTTTTGATTAGTTATATTATGTTATTGATGTTTTGGTATATGGAATAGGTAGAATTAAGATTTTGAAGTTCATATTTGTGTTTTGATAAGTTATTGATGTTTTGGTATATGGAATAGGTAGAATTGTGATTTTGAAGTTCATATTTGTGTTTTGATTAGTTATTAATTGATGTTTTGGTATATGGAATAGGTTGAAATTGTTTTTTGAAGTTCATATTTGTGTTTTGATAAGTTATTGATGTTTTGGTATATGGAATAGGTAGAATTGTGATTTTGCAGTTCATATTTGTGTTTTGATGAGTTATTCATTTATGTTTTGGTATATGGGAATAGGTAGAATTGTGATTTTGAAGTTCATATTTGTTTTTTGATGAGTTATTCATTGATGTTTTGGTATATGGAATAGGTAGAATTGAGATTTTGAAGTTCATATTTGTGTTTTGATGAGTTATTGATGTTTTGGTATATGGGATAGGTAGAATTGTGATTTTGAAGTTCATATTTGTGTTTCGATGAGTTATTCATTGATGTTTTGGTATATGGAATAGGTAGAATTGAGATTTTGAAGTTCATATTTGTGTTTTGATGAGTTATTGATATTTTGGTATATGGAATAGGTAGAATTGTGATTTTGAAGTTCATATTTGTGTTTCGATGAGTTATTCATTGATGTTTTGGTATATGGAATAGGTAGAATTGTGATTTTGAAGTTCATATTTGTGTTTTGATTAGTTATATTATGTTTTGGTATATGGAATAGATAGAAATTGTGTTTTTAAGTTCATATTTGTGTTTTGATGAGTTATTCATTGATGTTTTGGTATATGGAATAGGTAGAATTGTGATTTTGAAGTTCATATTTGTGTTTCGATGAGTTATTCATTGATGTTTTGGTATATGGAATAGGTAGAATTGAGATTTTGAAGTTCATATTTGTGTTTTGATGAGTTATTGATATTTTGGTATATGGAATAGGTAGAATTGTGATTTTGAAGTTCATATTTGTGTTTTGATTAGTTATATTATATTTTGTTATATGGAATAGGTAGAATTGAGATTTTGAAGTTCATATTTGTGTTTTGATTAGTTATATTATGTTATTGATGTTTTGGTATATGGAATAGGTAGAATTAAGATTTTGAAGTTCATATTTGTGTTTTGATAAGTTATTGATGTTTTGGTATATGGAATAGGTAGAATTGTGATTTTGAAGTTCATATTTGTGTTTCGATGAGTTATTCATTGATGTTTTGGTATATGGAATAGGTAGAATTGAGATTTTGAAGTTCATATTTGTGTTTTGATGAGTTATTGATATTTTGGTATATGGAATAGGTAGAATTGTGATTTTGAAGTTCATATTTGTGTTTTGATTAGTTATATTATATTTTGTTATATGGAATAGGTAGAATTGAGATTTTGAAGTTCATATTTGTGTTTTGATTAGTTATATTATGTTATTGATGTTTTGGTATATGGAATAGGTAGAATTAAGATTTTGAAGTTCATATTTGTGTTTTGATGAGTTATTGATGTTTTGGTATATGGAATAGGTAGAATTGAGATTTTGAAGTTCATATTTGTGTTTTGATTAGTTATATTATGTTATTGATGTTTTGGTATATGGGAATAGGTAGAATTGTGATTTTGAAGTTCATATTTGTTTTTTGATGAGTTATTCATTGATGTTTTGGTATATGGAATAGGTAGAATTGAGATTTTGAAGTTCATATTTGTGTTTTGATGAGTTATTGATGTTTTGGTATATGGGATAGGTAGAATTGTGATTTTGAAGTTCATATTTGTGTTTCGATGAGTTATTCATTGATGTTTTGGTATATGGAATAGGTAGAATTGAGATTTTGAAGTTCATATTTGTGTTTTGATGAGTTATTGATATTTTGGTATATGGAATAGGTAGAATTGTGATTTTGAGGTTCATATTGGTGTTTTGATTAGTTATACTATGTTTTGTTATATGGAATAGGTAGAATTGAGATTTTGAAGTTCATATTTGTGTTTCGATGAGTTATTCATTGATGTTTTGGTATATGGAATAGGTAGAATTGTGATTTTGAAGTTCATATTTGTGTTTTGATTAGTTGTATTATGTTTTGTTATATGGAATAGGTAGAATTGTGATTTTGAAGTTCATATTTGTGTTTCGATGAGTTATTCATTGATGTTTTGGTATATGGAATAGGTAGAATTGAGATTTTGAAGTTCATATTTGTGTTTCGATGAGTTATTCATTGATGTTTTGGTATATGGAATAGGTAGAATTGAGATTTTGAAGTTCATATTTGTGTTTTGATGAGTTATTGATATTTTGGTATATGGAATAGGTAGAATTGTGATTTTGATGTTCATATTTCTGTTTTCATTAGTTATATTATGTTTTGTTATATGGAATAGGTAGAATTGAGATTTTGAAGTTCATATTTGTGTTTTGATGAGTTATTGATGTTTTGGTATATGGAATAGGTAGAATTGTGATTTTGAAGTTCATATTTGTGTTTCGATGAGTTATTCATTGATGTTTTGGTATATGGAATAGGTAGAATTGTGATTTTGAAGTTCATATTTGTGTTTTGATTAGTTATATTATGTTTTGGTATATGGAATAGATAGAAATTGTGTTTTTAAGTTCATATTTGTGTTTTGATGAGTTATTCATTGATGTTTTGGTATATGGAATAGGTAGAATTGTGATTTTGAAGTTCATATTTGTGTTTCGATGAGTTATTCATTGATGTTTTGGTATATGGAATAGGTAGAATTGAGATTTTGAAGTTCATATTTGTGTTTTGATGAGTTATTGATATTTTGGTATATGGAATAGGTAGAATTGTGATTTTGAAGTTCATATTTGTGTTTTGATTAGTTATATTATATTTTGTTATATGGAATAGGTAGAATTGAGATTTTGAAGTTCATATTTGTGTTTTGATTAGTTATATTATGTTATTGATGTTTTGGTATATGGAATAGGTAGAATTAAGATTTTGAAGTTCATATTTGTGTTTTGATAAGTTATTGATGTTTTGGTATATGGAATAGGTAGAATTGTGATTTTGAAGTTCATATTTGTGTTTCGATGAGTTATTCATTGATGTTTTGGTATATGGAATAGGTAGAATTGAGATTTTGAAGTTCATATTTGTGTTTTGATGAGTTATTGATATTTTGGTATATGGAATAGGTAGAATTGTGATTTTGAAGTTCATATTTGTGTTTTGATTAGTTATATTATATTTTGTTATATGGAATAGGTAGAATTGAGATTTTGAAGTTCATATTTGTGTTTTGATTAGTTATATTATGTTATTGATGTTTTGGTATATGGAATAGGTAGAATTAAGATTTTGAAGTTCATATTTGTGTTTTGATGAGTTATTGATGTTTGGTATATGGAATAGGTAGAATTGAGATTTTGAAGTTCATATTTGTGTTTTGATTAGTTATATTATGTTATTGATGTTTTGGTATATGGGAATAGGTAGAATTGTGATTTTGAAGTTCATATTTGTTTTTTGATGAGTTATTCATTGATGTTTTGGTATATGGAATAGGTAGAATTGAGATTTTGAAGTTCATATTTGTGTTTTGATGAGTTATTGATGTTTTGGTATATGGGATAGGTAGAATTGTGATTTTGAAGTTCATATTTGTGTTTCGATGAGTTATTCATTGATGTTTTGGTATATGGAATAGGTAGAATTGAGATTTTGAAGTTCATATTTGTGTTTTGATGAGTTATTGATATTTTGGTATATGGAATAGGTAGAATTGTGATTTTGAGGTTCATATTGGTGTTTTGATTAGTTATACTATGTTTTGTTATATGGAATAGGTAGAATTGAGATTTTGAAGTTCATATTTGTGTTTCGATGAGTTATTCATTGATGTTTTGGTATATGGAATAGGTAGAATTGTGATTTTGAAGTTCATATTTGTGTTTTGATTAGTTGTATTATGTTTTGTTATATGGAATAGGTAGAATTGTGATTTTGAAGTTCATATTTGTGTTTCGATGAGTTATTCATTGATGTTTTGGTATATGGAATAGGTAGAATTGAGATTTTGAAGTTCATATTTGTGTTTTAATGAGTTATTAATTGATGTTTTGGTATATGGAATAGGTTGAAATTGTTTTTTGATGTTCATATTTGTGTTTTGATAAGTTATTGATGTTTTGGTATATGGAATAGGTAGAATTGTGATTTTACAGTTCATATTTGTGTTTTGATGAGTTATTCATTTATGTTTTGGTATATGGGAATAGGTAGAATTGTGATTTTGAAGTTCATATTTGTTTTTTGATGAGTTATTCATTGATGTTTTGGTATATGGAATAGGTAGAATTGAGATTTTGAAGTTCATATTTGTGTTTTGATGAGTTATTGATGTTTTGGTATATGGGATAGGTAGAATTGTGATTTTGAAGTTCATATTTGTGTTTCGATGAGTTATTCATTGATGTTTTGGTATATGGAATAGGTAGAATTGAGATTTTGAAGTTCATATTTGTGTTTTGATGAGTTATTGATATTTTGGTATATGGAATAGGTAGAATTGTGATTTTGATGTTCATATTTCTGTTTTCATTAGTTATATTATGTTTTGTTATATGGAATGGGTAGAATTGAGATTTTGAAGTTCATATTTGTGTTTTGATGAGTTATTGATGTTTTGGTATATGGAATAGGTAGAATTGTGATTTTGAAGTTCATATTTGTGTTTCGATGAGTTATTCATTGATGTTTTGGTATATGGAATAGGTAGAATTGTGATTTGAAGTTCATATTTGTGTTTTGATTAGTTATATTATGTTTTGGTATATGGAATAGATAGAAATTGTGTTTTGAAGTTCATATTTGTGTTTTGATGAGTTATTCATTGATGTTTTGGTATATGGAATAGGTAGAATTGTGATTTTGAAGTTCATATTTGTGTTTTGATGAGTTATTCATTGATGTTTTGGTATATGGAATAGGTAGAATTAAGATTTTGAAGTTCATATTTGTGTTTTAATGAGTTATTGATGTTTTGGTATATGGAATAGGTAGAATTGTGATTTTGAAGTTCATATTTGTGTTTTGATGAGTTATTGATGTTTTGGTATATGGAATAGGTAGAATTGTGATTTTGAAGTTCGTATTTGTGTTTTGATTAGTTATATTATGTTTTGGTATATGGAATAGATAGAAATTGTGTTTTGAAGTTCATATTTGTGTTTTGATGAGTTATTCATTGATGTTTTGGTATATGGAATAGGTAGAATTGTGATTTTGAAGTTCATATTTGTGTTTTGATGAGTTATTGATGTTTTGGTATATGGAATAGGTGGAATTGTGATTTTGAAGTTCATATTTGTGTTTCGATGAGTTATTCATTGATGTTTTGGTATATGGAATAGGTAGAATTGAGATTTCCGAAGTTCATATTTGTGTTTTGATGAGTTATTGATATTTTGGTATATGGAATAGGTAGAATTGTGATTTTGAAGTTCATATTTGTGTTTTGATTAGTTATATTATATTTTGTTATATGGAATAGGTAGAATTGAGATTTTGAAGTTCATATTTGTGTTTTGATTAGTTATATTATGTTATTGATGTTTTGGTATATGGAATAGGTAGAATTAAGATTTTGAAGTTCATATTTGTGTTTTGATGAGTTATTGATGTTTTGGTATATGGAATAGGTAGAATTGAGATTTTGAAGTTCATATTTGTGTTTTGATTAGTTATATTATGTTATTGATGTTTTGGTATATGGGAATATGTAGAATTGTGATTTTGAAGTTCATATTTGTTTTTTGATGAGTTATTCATTGATGTTTTGGTATATGGAATAGGTAGAATTGAGATTTTGAAGTTCATATTTGTGTTTTGATGAGTTATTGATGTTTTGGTATATGGGATAGGTAGAATTGTGATTTTGAAGTTCATATTTGTGTTTCGATGAGTTATTCATTGATGTTTTGGTATATGGAATAGGTAGAATTGAGATTTTGAAGTTCATATTTGTGTTTTAATGAGTTATTAATTGATGTTTTGGTATATGGAATAGGTTGAAATTGTTTTTTGAAGTTCATATTTGTGTTTTGATAAGTTATTGATGTTTTGGTATATGGAATAGGTAGAATTGTGATTTTGCAGTTCATATTTGTGTTTTGATGAGTTATTCATTTATGTTTTGGTATATGGGAATAGGTAGAATTGTGATTTTGAAGTTCATATTTGTTTTTTGATGAGTTATTCATTGATGTTTTGGTATATGGAATAGGTAGAATTGAGATTTTGAAGTTCATATTTGTGTTTTGATGAGTTATTGATGTTTTGGTATATGTGATAGGTAGAATTGTGATTTTGCAGTTCATATTTGTGTTTTGTTGAGTTATTAATTGATGTTTTGGTATATGGAATAGGTAGAAATTGTTTTTTGAAGTTCATATTTGTGTTTTGATGAGTTATTGATGTTTTGGTATATGGGATAGGTAGAATTGTGATTTTGAAGTTCATATTTGTGTTTCGATGAGTTATTCATTGATGTTTTGGTATATGGAATAGGTAGAATTGAGATTTTGAAGTTCATATTTGTGTTTTGATGAGTTATTGATATTTTGGTATATGGAATAGGTAGAATTGTGATTTTGATGTTCATATTTCTGTTTTCATTAGTTATATTATGTTTTGTTATATGGAATAGGTAGAATTGAGATTTTGAAGTTCATATTTGTGTTTTGATGAGTTATTGATGTTTTGGTATATGGAATAGGTAGAATTGTGATTTTGAAGTTCATATTTGTGTTTCGATGAGTTATTCATTGATGTTTTGGTATATGGAATAGGTAGAATTGTGATTTTGAAGTTCATATTTGTGTTTTGATTAGTTATATTATGTTTTGGTATATGGAATAGATAGAAATTGTGTTTTGAGTTCATATTTGTGTTTTGATGAGTTATTCATTGATGTTTTGGTATATGGAATAGGTAGAATTGTGATTTTGAAGTTCATATTTGTGTTTTGATGAGTTATTCATTGATGTTTTGGTATATGGAATAGGTAGAATTAAGATTTTGAAGTTCATATTTGTGTTTTGATGAGTTATTGATGTTTTGGTATATGGAATAGGTAGAATTGTGATTTTGAAGTTCATATTTGTGTTTTGATGAGTTATTGATGTTTTGGTATATGGAATAGGTAGAATTGTGATTTTGAAGTTCGTATTTGTGTTTTGATTAGTTATATTATGTTTTGGTATATGGAATAGATAGAAATTGTGTTTTGAAGTTCATATTTGTGTTTTGATGAGTTATTCATTGATGTTTTGGTATATGGAATAGGTAGAATTGTGATTTTGAAGTTCATATTTGTGTTTTGATGAGTTATTGATGTTTTGGTATATGGAATAGGTGGAATTGTGATTTTGAAGTTCATATTTGTGTTTCGATGAGTTATTCATTGATGTTTTGGTATATGGAATAGGTAGAATTGAGATTTTGAAGTTCATATTTGTGTTTTGATGAGTTATTGATATTTTGGTATATGGAATAGGTAGAATTGTGATTTTGAAGTTCATATTTGTGTTTTGATTAGTTATATTATATTTTGTTATATGGAATAGGTGGAATTGAGATTTTGAAGTTCATATTTGTGTTTTGATTAGTTATATTATGTTATTGATGTTTTGGTATATGGAATAGGTAGAATTAAGATTTTGAAGTTCATATTTGTGTTTTGATGAGTTATTGATGTTTTGGTATATGGAATAGGTAGAATTGAGATTTTGAAGTTCATATTTGTGTTTTGATTAGTTATATTATGTTATTGATGTTTTGGTATATGGGAATATGTAGAATTGTGATTTTGAAGTTCATATTTGTTTTTTGATGAGTTATTCATTGATGTTTTGGTATATGGAATAGGTAGAATTGAGATTTTGAAGTTCATATTTGTGTTTTGATGAGTTATTGATGTTTTGGTATATGGGATAGGTAGAATTGTGATTTTGAAGTTCATATTTGTGTTTCGATGAGTTATTCATTGATGTTTTGGTATATGGAATAGGTAGAATTGAGATTTTGAAGTTCATATTTGTGTTTTGATGAATTATTGATATTTTGGTATATGGAATAGGTAGAATTGTGATTTTGAAGTTCATATTGGTGTTTTGATTAGTTATACTAGGTTTTGTTATATGGAATAGGTAGAATTGAGATTTTGAAGTTCATATTTGTGTTTCGATGAGTTATTCATTGATGTTTTGGTATATGGAATAGGTAGAATTGTGATTTTGAAGTTCATATTTGTGTTTTGATTAGTTGTATTATGTTTCGTTATATGGAATAGGTAGAATTGTGATTTTGAAGTTCATATTTGTGTTTCGATGAGTTATTCATTGATGTTTTGGTATATGGAATAGGTAGAATTGAGATTTTGAAGTTCATATTTGTGTTTTAATGAGTTATTAATTGATGTTTTGGTATATGGAATAGGTTGAAATTGTTTTTTGAAGTTCATATTTGTGTTTTGATAAGTTATTGATGTTTTGGTATATGGAATAGGTAGAATTGTGATTTTGCAGTTCATATTTGTGTTTTGATGAGTTATTCATTTATGTTTTGGTATATGGGAATAGGTAGAATTGTGATTTTGAAGTTCATATTTGTTTTTTGATGAGTTATTCATTGATGTTTTGGTATATGGAATAGGTAGAATTGAGATTTTGAAGTTCATATTTGTGTTTTGATGAGTTATTGATGTTTTGGTATATGGGATAGGTAGAATTGTGATTTTGAAGTTCATATTTGTGTTTCGATGAGTTATTCATTGATGTTTTGGTATATGGAATAGGTAGAATTGAGATTTTGAAGTTCATATTTGTGTTTTGATGAGTTATTGATATTTTGGTATATGGAATAGGTAGAATTGTGATTTTGATGTTCATATTTCTGTTTTCATTAGTTATATTATGTTTTGTTATATGGAATAGGTAGAATTGAGATTTTGAAGTTCATATTTGTGTTTTGATGAGTTATTAATGTTTTGGTATATGGAATAGGTAGAATTGTGATTTTGAAGTTCATATTTGTGTTTCGATGAGTTAATCATTGATGTTTTGGTATATGGAATAGGTAGAATTGTGATTTTGAAGTTCATATTTGTGTTTTGATTAGTTATATTATGTTTTGGTATATGGAATAGATAGAAATTGTGTTTTGAAGTTCATATTTGTGTTTTGATGAGTTATTCATTGATGTTTTGGTATATGGAATAGGTAGAATTGTGATTTTGAAGTTCATATTTGTGTTTCGATGAGTTATTCATTGATGTTTTGGTATATGGAATAGGTAGAATTGAGATTTTGAAGTTCATATTTGTGTTTTGATGAGTTATTGATATTTTGGTATATGGAATAGGTAGAATTGTGATTTTGAAGTTCATATTTGTGTTTTGATTAGTTATATTATATTTTGTTATATGGAATAGGTAGAATTGAGATTTTGAAGTTCATATTTGTGTTTTGATTAGTTATATTATGTTATTGATGTTTTGGTATATGGAATAGGTAGAATTAAGATTTTGAAGTTCATATTTGTGTTTTGATGAGTTATTGATGTTTTGGTATATGGAATAGGTAGAATTGAGATTTTGAAGTTCATATTTGTGTTTTGATTAGTTATATTATGTTATTGATGTTTTGGTATATGGGAATATGTAGAATTGTGATTTTGAAGTTCATATTTGTTTTTTGATGAGTTATTCATTGATGTTTTGGTATATGGAATAGGTAGAATTGAGATTTTGAAGTTCATATTTGTGTTTTGATGAGTTATTGATGTTTTGGTATATGGGATAGGTAGAATTGTGATTTTGAAGTTCATATTTGTGTTTCGATGAGTTATTCATTGATGTTTTGGTATATGGAATAGGTAGAATTGAGATTTTGAAGTTCATATTTGTGTTTTGATGAGTTATTGATATTTTGGTATATGGAATAGGTAGAATTGTGATTTTGAAGTTCATATTGGTGTTTTGATTAGTTATACTATGTTTTGTTATATGGAATAGGTAGAATTGAGATTTTGAAGTTCATATTTGTGTTTCGATGAGTTATTCATTGATGTTTTGGTATATGGAATAGGTAGAATTGTGATTTTGAAGTTCATATTTGTGTTTTGATTAGTTGTATTATGTTTTGTTATATGGAATAGGTAGAATTGTGATTTTGAAGTTCATATTTGTGTTTCGATGAGTTATTCATTGATGTTTTGGTATATGGAATAGGTAGAATTGAGATTTTGAAGTTCATATTTGTGTTTTAATGAGTTATTAATTGATGTTTTGGTATATGGAATAGGTTGAAATTGTTTTTTGAAGTTCATATTTGTGTTTTGATAAGTTATTGATGTTTTGGTATATGGAATAGGTAGAATTGTGATTTTGCAGTTCATATTTGTGTTTTGATGAGTTATATTATGTTTTGTTATATGGAATGGGTAGAATTGAGATTTTGAAGTTCATATTTGTGTTTTGATGAGTTATTGATGTTTTGGTATATGGAATAGGTAGAATTGTGATTTTGAAGTTCATATTTGTGTTTCGATGAGTTATTCATTGATGTTTTGGTATATGGAATAGGTAGAATTGTGATTTGAAGTTCATATTTGTGTTTTGATTAGTTATATTATGTTTTGGTATATGGAATAGATAGAAATTGTGTTTTGAAGTTCATATTTGTGTTTTGATGAGTTATTCATTGATGTTTTGGTATATGGAATAGGTAGAATTGTGATTTTGAAGTTCATATTTGTGTTTTGATGAGTTATTCATTGATGTTTTGGTATATGGAATAGGTAGAATTAAGATTTTGAAGTTCATATTTGTGTTTTGATGAGTTATTGATGTTTTGGTATATGGAATAGGTAGAATTGTGATTTTGAAGTTCATATTTGTGTTTTGATGAGTTATTGATGTTTTGGTATATGGAATAGGTAGAATTGTGATTTTGAAGTTCGTATTTGTGTTTTGATTAGTTATATTATGTTTTGGTATATGGAATAGATAGAAATTGTGTTTTGAAGTTCATATTTGTGTTTTGATGAGTTATTCATTGATGTTTTGGTATATGGAATAGGTAGAATTGTGATTTTGAAGTTCATATTTGTGTTTTGATGAGTTATTGATGTTTTGGTATATGGAATAGGTGGAATTGTGATTTTGAAGTTCATATTTGTGTTTCGATGAGTTATTCATTGATGTTTTGGTATATGGAATAGGTAGAATTGAGATTTCCGAAGTTCATATTTGTGTTTTGATGAGTTATTGATATTTTGGTATATGGAATAGGTAGAATTGTGATTTTGAAGTTCATATTTGTGTTTTGATTAGTTATATTATATTTTGTTATATGGAATAGGTAGAATTGAGATTTTGAAGTTCATATTTGTGTTTTGATTAGTTATATTATGTTATTGATGTTTTGGTATATGGAATAGGTAGAATTAAGATTTTGAAGTTCATATTTGTGTTTTGATGAGTTATTGATGTTTTGGTATATGGAATAGGTAGAATTGAGATTTTGAAGTTCATATTTGTGTTTTGATTAGTTATATTATGTTATTGATGTTTTGGTATATGGGAATATGTAGAATTGTGATTTTGAAGTTCATATTTGTTTTTTGATGAGTTATTCATTGATGTTTTGGTATATGGAATAGGTAGAATTGAGATTTTGAAGTTCATATTTGTGTTTTGATGAGTTATTGATGTTTTGGTATATGGGATAGGTAGAATTGTGATTTTGAAGTTCATATTTGTGTTTCGATGAGTTATTCATTGATGTTTTGGTATATGGAATAGGTAGAATTGAGATTTTGAAGTTCATATTTGTGTTTTAATGAGTTATTAATTGATGTTTTGGTATATGGAATAGGTTGAAATTGTTTTTTGAAGTTCATATTTGTGTTTTGATAAGTTATTGATGTTTTGGTATATGGAATAGGTAGAATTGTGATTTTGCAGTTCATATTTGTGTTTTGATGAGTTATTCATTTATGTTTTGGTATATGGGAATAGGTAGAATTGTGATTTTGAAGTTCATATTTGTTTTTTGATGAGTTATTCATTGATGTTTTGGTATATGGAATAGGTAGAATTGAGATTTTGAAGTTCATATTTGTGTTTTGATGAGTTATTGATGTTTTGGTATATGTGATAGGTAGAATTGTGATTTTGCAGTTCATATTTGTGTTTTGTTGAGTTATTAATTGATGTTTTGGTATATGGAATAGGTAGAAATTGTTTTTTGAAGTTCATATTTGTGTTTTGATGAGTTATTGATGTTTTGGTATATGGGATAGGTAGAATTGTGATTTTGAAGTTCATATTTGTGTTTCGATGAGTTATTCATTGATGTTTTGGTATATGGAATAGGTAGAATTGAGATTTTGAAGTTCATATTTGTGTTTTGATGAGTTATTGATATTTTGGTATATGGAATAGGTAGAATTGTGATTTTGATGTTCATATTTCTGTTTTCATTAGTTATATTATGTTTTGTTATATGGAATAGGTAGAATTGAGATTTTGAAGTTCATATTTGTGTTTTGATGAGTTATTGATGTTTTGGTATATGGAATAGGTAGAATTGTGATTTTGAAGTTCATATTTGTGTTTCGATGAGTTATTCATTGATGTTTTGGTATATGGAATAGGTAGAATTGTGATTTTGAAGTTCATATTTGTGTTTTGATTAGTTATATTATGTTTTGGTATATGGAATAGATAGAAATTGTGTTTTGAGTTCATATTTGTGTTTTGATGAGTTATTCATTGATGTTTTGGTATATGGAATAGGTAGAATTGTGATTTTGAAGTTCATATTTGTGTTTTGATGAGTTATTCATTGATGTTTTGGTATATGGAATAGGTAGAATTAAGATTTTGAAGTTCATATTTGTGTTTTGATGAGTTATTGATGTTTTGGTATATGGAATAGGTAGAATTGTGATTTTGAAGTTCATATTTGTGTTTTGATGAGTTATTGATGTTTTGGTATATGGAATAGGTAGAATTGTGATTTTGAAGTTCGTATTTGTGTTTTGATTAGTTATATTATGTTTTGGTATATGGAATAGATAGAAATTGTGTTTTGAAGTTCATATTTGTGTTTTGATGAGTTATTCATTGATGTTTTGGTATATGGAATAGGTAGAATTGTGATTTTGAAGTTCATATTTGTGTTTTGATGAGTTATTGATGTTTTGGTATATGGAATAGGTGGAATTGTGATTTTGAAGTTCATATTTGTGTTTCGATGAGTTATTCATTGATGTTTTGGTATATGGAATAGGTAGAATTGAGATTTTGAAGTTCATATTTGTGTTTTGATGAGTTATTGATATTTTGGTATATGGAATAGGTAGAATTGTGATTTTGAAGTTCATATTTGTGTTTTGATTAGTTATATTATATTTTGTTATATGGAATAGGTGGAATTGAGATTTTGAAGTTCATATTTGTGTTTTGATTAGTTATATTATGTTATTGATGTTTTGGTATATGGAATAGGTAGAATTAAGATTTTGAAGTTCATATTTGTGTTTTGATGAGTTATTGATGTTTTGGTATATGGAATAGGTAGAATTGAGATTTTGAAGTTCATATTTGTGTTTTGATTAGTTATATTATGTTATTGATGTTTTGGTATATGGGAATATGTAGAATTGTGATTTTGAAGTTCATATTTGTTTTTTGATGAGTTATTCATTGATGTTTTGGTATATGGAATAGGTAGAATTGAGATTTTGAAGTTCATATTTGTGTTTTGATGAGTTATTGATGTTTTGGTATATGGGATAGGTAGAATTGTGATTTTGAAGTTCATATTTGTGTTTCGATGAGTTATTCATTGATGTTTTGGTATATGGAATAGGTAGAATTGAGATTTTGAAGTTCATATTTGTGTTTTGATGAATTATTGATATTTTGGTATATGGAATAGGTAGAATTGTGATTTTGAAGTTCATATTGGTGTTTTGATTAGTTATACTAGGTTTTGTTATATGGAATAGGTAGAATTGAGATTTTGAAGTTCATATTTGTGTTTCGATGAGTTATTCATTGATGTTTTGGTATATGGAATAGGTAGAATTGTGATTTTGAAGTTCATATTTGTGTTTTGATTAGTTGTATTATGTTTCGTTATATGGAATAGGTAGAATTGTGATTTTGAAGTTCATATTTGTGTTTCGATGAGTTATTCATTGATGTTTTGGTATATGGAATAGGTAGAATTGAGATTTTGAAGTTCATATTTGTGTTTTAATGAGTTATTAATTGATGTTTTGGTATATGGAATAGGTTGAAATTGTTTTTTGAAGTTCATATTTGTGTTTTGATAAGTTATTGATGTTTTGGTATATGGAATAGGTAGAATTGTGATTTTGCAGTTCATATTTGTGTTTTGATGAGTTATTCATTTATGTTTTGGTATATGGGAATAGGTAGAATTGTGATTTTGAAGTTCATATTTGTTTTTTGATGAGTTATTCATTGATGTTTTGGTATATGGAATAGGTAGAATTGAGATTTTGAAGTTCATATTTGTGTTTTGATGAGTTATTGATGTTTTGGTATATGGGATAGGTAGAATTGTGATTTTGAAGTTCATATTTGTGTTTCGATGAGTTATTCATTGATGTTTTGGTATATGGAATAGGTAGAATTGAGATTTTGAAGTTCATATTTGTGTTTTGATGAGTTATTGATATTTTGGTATATGGAATAGGTAGAATTGTGATTTTGAAGTTCATATTTGTGTTTCGATGAGTTAATCATTGATGTTTTGGTATATGGAATAGGTAGAATTGTGATTTTGAAGTTCATATTTGTGTTTTCATTAGTTATATTATGTTTTGTTATATGGAATAGGTAGAATTGAGATTTTGAAGTTCATATTTGTGTTTTGATGAGTTATTAATGTTTTGGTATATGGAATAGGTAGAATTGTGATTTTGAAGTTCATATTTGTGTTTCGATGAGTTAATCATTGATGTTTTGGTATATGGAATAGGTAGAATTGTGATTTTGAAGTTCATATTTGTGTTTTGATTAGTTATATTATGTTTTGGTATATGGAATAGATAGAAATTGTGTTTTGAAGTTCATATTTGTGTTTTGATGAGTTATTCATTGATGTTTTGGTATATGGAATAGGTAGAATTGTGATTTTGAAGTTCATATTTGTGTTTCGATGAGTTATTCATTGATGTTTTGGTATATGGAATAGGTAGAATTGAGATTTTGAAGTTCATATTTGTGTTTTGATGAGTTATTGATATTTTGGTATATGGAATAGGTAGAATTGTGATTTTGAAGTTCATATTTGTGTTTTGATTAGTTATATTATATTTTGTTATATGGAATAGGTAGAATTGAGATTTTGAAGTTCATATTTGTGTTTTGATTAGTTATATTATGTTATTGATGTTTTGGTATATGGAATAGGTAGAATTAAGATTTTGAAGTTCATATTTGTGTTTTGATGAGTTATTGATGTTTTGGTATATGGAATAGGTAGAATTGAGATTTTGAAGTTCATATTTGTGTTTTGATTAGTTATATTATGTTATTGATGTTTTGGTATATGGGAATATGTAGAATTGTGATTTTGAAGTTCATATTTGTTTTTTGATGAGTTATTCATTGATGTTTTGGTATATGGAATAGGTAGAATTGAGATTTTGAAGTTCATATTTGTGTTTTGATGAGTTATTGATGTTTTGGTATATGGGATAGGTAGAATTGTGATTTTGAAGTTCATATTTGTGTTTCGATGAGTTATTCATTGATGTTTTGGTATATGGAATAGGTAGAATTGAGATTTTGAAGTTCATATTTGTGTTTTGATGAGTTATTGATATTTTGGTATATGGAATAGGTAGAATTGTGATTTTGAAGTTCATATTGGTGTTTTGATTAGTTATACTATGTTTTGTTATATGGAATAGGTAGAATTGAGATTTTGAAGTTCATATTTGTGTTTCGATGAGTTATTCATTGATGTTTTGGTATATGGAATAGGTAGAATTGTGATTTTGAAGTTCATATTTGTGTTTTGATTAGTTGTATTATGTTTTGTTATATGGAATAGGTAGAATTGTGATTTTGAAGTTCATATTTGTGTTTCGATGAGTTATTCATTGATGTTTTGGTATATGGAATAGGTAGAATTGAGATTTTGAAGTTCATATTTGTGTTTTGATGAGTTATTGATATTTTGGTATATGGAATAGGTAGAATTGTGATTTTGAAGTTCATATTTGTGTTTCGATGAGTTATTCATTGATGTTTTGGTATATGGAATAGGTAGAATTGTGATTTTGAAGTTCATATTTGTGTTTTGATTAGTTATATTATGTTTTGGTATATGGAATAGATAGAAATTGTGTTTTTAAGTTCATATTTGTGTTTTGATGAGTTATTCATTGATGTTTTGGTATATGGAATAGGTAGAATTGTGATTTTGAAGTTCATATTTGTGTTTCGATGAGTTATTCATTGATGTTTTGGTATATGGAATAGGTAGAATTGAGATTTTGAAGTTCATATTTGTGTTTTGATGAGTTATTGATATTTTGGTATATGGAATAGGTAGAATTGTGATTTTGAAGTTCATATTTGTGTTTTGATTAGTTATATTATATTTTGTTATATGGAATAGGTAGAATTGAGATTTTGAAGTTCATATTTGTGTTTTGATTAGTTATATTATGTTATTGATGTTTTGGTATATGGAATAGGTAGAATTAAGATTTTGAAGTTCATATTTGTGTTTTGATAAGTTATTGATGTTTTGGTATATGGAATAGGTAGAATTGTGATTTTGAAGTTCATATTTGTGTTTCGATGAGTTATTCATTGATGTTTTGGTATATGGAATAGGTAGAATTGAGATTTTGAAGTTCATATTTGTGTTTTGATGAGTTATTGATATTTTGGTATATGGAATAGGTAGAATTGTGATTTTGAAGTTCATATTTGTGTTTTGATTAGTTATAATATATTTTGTTATATGGAATAGGTAGAATTGAGATTTTGAAGTTCATATTTGTGTTTTGATTAGTTATATTATGTTATTGATGTTTTGGTATATGGAATAGGTAGAATTAAGATTTTGAAGTTCATATTTGTGTTTTGATGAGTTATTGATGTTTTGGTATATGGAATAGGTAGAATTGAGATTTTGAAGTTCATATTTGTGTTTTGATTAGTTATATTATGTTATTGATGTTTTGGTATATGGGAATAGGTAGAATTGTGATTTTGAAGTTCATATTTGTTTTTTGATGAGTTATTCATTGATGTTTTGGTATATGGAATAGGTAGAATTGAGATTTTGAAGTTCATATTTGTGTTTTGATGAGTTATTGATGTTTTGGTATATGGGATAGGTAGAATTGTGATTTTGAAGTTCATATTTGTGTTTCGATGAGTTATTCATTGATGTTTTGGTATATGGAATAGGTAGAATTGAGATTTTGAAGTTCATATTTGTGTTTTGATGAGTTATTGATATTTTGGTATATGGAATAGGTAGAATTGTGATTTTGAGGTTCATATTGGTGTTTTGATTAGTTATACTATGTTTTGTTATATGGAATAGGTAGAATTGAGATTTTGAAGTTCATATTTGTGTTTCGATGAGTTATTCATTGATGTTTTGGTATATGGAATAGGTAGAATTGTGATTTTGAAGTTCATATTTGTGTTTTGATTAGTTGTATTATGTTTTGTTATATGGAATAGGTAGAATTGTGATTTTGAAGTTCATATTTGTGTTTCGATGAGTTATTCATTGATGTTTTGGTATATGGAATAGGTAGAATTGAGATTTTGAAGTTCATATTTGTGTTTCGATGAGTTATTCATTGATGTTTTGGTATATGGAATAGGTAGAATTGAGATTTTGAAGTTCATATTTGTGTTTTGATGAGTTATTGATATTTTGGTATATGGAATAGGTAGAATTGTGATTTTGATGTTCATATTTCTGTTTTCATTAGTTATATTATGTTTTGTTATATGGAATAGGTAGAATTGAGATTTTGAATTTCATATTTGTGTTTTGATGAGTTATTGATGTTTTGGTATATGGAATAGGTAGAATTGTGATTTTGAAGTTCATATTTGTGTTTCGATGAGTTATTCATTGATGTTTTGGTATATGGAATAGGTAGAATTGTGATTTTGAAGTTCATATTTGTGTTTTGATTAGTTATATTATGTTTTGGTATATGGAATAGATAGAAATTGTGTTTTTAAGTTCATATTTGTGTTTTGATGAGTTATTCATTGATGTTTTGGTATATGGAATAGGTAGAATTGTGATTTTGAAGTTCATATTTGTGTTTCGATGAGTTATTCATTGATGTTTTGGTATATGGAATAGGTAGAATTGAGATTTTGAAGTTCATATTTGTGTTTTGATGAGTTATTGATATTTTGGTATATGGAATAGGTAGAATTGTGATTTTGAAGTTCATATTTGTGTTTTGATTAGTTATATTATATTTTGTTATATGGAATAGGTAGAATTGAGATTTTGAAGTTCATATTTGTGTTTTGATTAGTTATATTATGTTATTGATGTTTTGGTATATGGAATAGGTAGAATTAAGATTTTGAAGTTCATATTTGTGTTTTGATAAGTTATTGATGTTTTGGTATATGGAATAGGTAGAATTGTGATTTTGAAGTTCATATTTGTGTTTCGATGAGTTATTCATTGATGTTTTGGTATATGGAATAGGTAGAATTGAGATTTTGAAGTTCATATTTGTGTTTTGATGAGTTATTGATATTTTGGTATATGGAATAGGTAGAATTGTGATTTTGAAGTTCATATTTGTGTTTTGATTAGTTATATTATATTTTGTTATATGGAATAGGTAGAATTGAGATTTTGAAGTTCATATTTGTGTTTTGATTAGTTATATTATGTTATTGATGTTTTGGTATATGGAATAGGTAGAATTAAGATTTTGAAGTTCATATTTGTGTTTTGATGAGTTATTGATGTTTTGGTATATGGAATAGGTAGAATTGAGATTTTGAAGTTCATATTTGTGTTTTGATTAGTTATATTATGTTATTGATGTTTTGGTATATGGGAATAGGTAGAATTGTGATTTTGAAGTTCATATTTGTTTTTTGATGAGTTATTCATTGATGTTTTGGTATATGGAATAGGTAGAATTGAGATTTTGAAGTTCATATTTGTGTTTTGATGAGTTATTGATGTTTTGGTATATGGGATAGGTAGAATTGTGATTTTGAAGTTCATATTTGTGTTTCGATGAGTTATTCATTGATGTTTTGGTATATGGAATAGGTAGAATTGAGATTTTGAAGTTCATATTTGTGTTTTGATGAGTTATTGATATTTTGGTATATGGAATAGGTAGAATTGTGATTTTGAGGTTCATATTGGTGTTTTGATTAGTTATACTATGTTTTGTTATATGGAATAGGTAGAATTGAGATTTTGAAGTTCATATTTGTGTTTCGATGAGTTATTCATTGATGTTTTGGTATATGGAATAGGTAGAATTGTGATTTTGAAGTTCATATTTGTGTTTTGATTAGTTGTATTATGTTTTGTTATATGGAATAGGTAGAATTGTGATTTTGAAGTTCATATTTGTGTTTCGATGAGTTATTCATTGATGTTTTGGTATATGGAATAGGTAGAATTGAGATTTTGAAGTTCATATTTGTGTTTTGATGAGTTATTGATGTTTTGGTATATGGGATAGGTAGAATTGAGATTTTGAAGTTCATATTTGTGTTTCGATGAGTTATTCATTGATGTTTTGGTATATGGAATAGGTAGAATTGAGATTTTGAAGTTCATATTTGTGTTTTGATGAGTTATTGATATTTTGGTATATGGAATAGGTAGAATTGTGATTTTGATGTTCATATTTCTGTTTTCATTAGTTATATTATGTTTTGTTATATGGAATGGGTAGAATTGAGATTTTGAAGTTCATATTTGTGTTTTGATGAGTTATTGATGTTTTGGTATATGGAATAGGTAGAATTGTGATTTTGAAGTTCATATTTGTGTTTCGATGAGTTATTCATTGATGTTTTGGTATATGGAATAGGTAGAATTGTGATTTGAAGTTCATATTTGTGTTTTGATTAGTTATATTATGTTTTGGTATATGGAATAGATAGAAATTGTGTTTTGAAGTTCATATTTGTGTTTTGATGAGTTATTCATTGATGTTTTGGTATATGGAATAGGTAGAATTGTGATTTTGAAGTTCATATTTGTGTTTTGATGAGTTATTCATTGATGTTTTGGTATATGGAATAGGTAGAATTAAGATTTTGAAGTTCATATTTGTGTTTTGATGAGTTATTGATGTTTTGGTATATGGAATAGGTAGAATTGTGATTTTGAAGTTCATATTTGTGTTTTGATGAGTTATTGATGTTTTGGTATATGGAATAGGTAGAATTGTGATTTTGAAGTTCGTATTTGTGTTTTGATTAGTTATATTATGTTTTGGTATATGGAATAGATAGAAATTGTGTTTTGAAGTTCATATTTGTGTTTTGATGAGTTATTCATTGATGTTTTGGTATATGGAATAGGTAGAATTGTGATTTTGAAGTTCATATTTGTGTTTTGATGAGTTATTGATGTTTTGGTATATGGAATAGGTGGAATTGTGATTTTGAAGTTCATATTTGTGTTTCGATGAGTTATTCATTGATGTTTTGGTATATGGAATAGGTAGAATTGAGATTTCCGAAGTTCATATTTGTGTTTTGATGAGTTATTGATATTTTGGTATATGGAATAGGTAGAATTGTGATTTTGAAGTTCATATTTGTGTTTTGATTAGTTATATTATATTTTGTTATATGGAATAGGTAGAATTGAGATTTTGAAGTTCATATTTGTGTTTTGATTAGTTATATTATGTTATTGATGTTTTGGTATATGGAATAGGTAGAATTAAGATTTTGAAGTTCATATTTGTGTTTTGATGAGTTATTGATGTTTTGGTATATGGAATAGGTAGAATTGAGATTTTGAAGTTCATATTTGTGTTTTGATTAGTTATATTATGTTATTGATGTTTTGGTATATGGGAATATGTAGAATTGTGATTTTGAAGTTCATATTTGTTTTTTGATGAGTTATTCATTGATGTTTTGGTATATGGAATAGGTAGAATTGAGATTTTGAAGTTCATATTTGTGTTTTGATGAGTTATTGATGTTTTGGTATATGGGATAGGTAGAATTGTGATTTTGAAGTTCATATTTGTGTTTCGATGAGTTATTCATTGATGTTTTGGTATATGGAATAGGTAGAATTGAGATTTTGAAGTTCATATTTGTGTTTTAATGAGTTATTAATTGATGTTTTGGTATATGGAATAGGTTGAAATTGTTTTTTGAAGTTCATATTTGTGTTTTGATAAGTTATTGATGTTTTGGTATATGGAATAGGTAGAATTGTGATTTTGCAGTTCATATTTGTGTTTTGATGAGTTATTCATTTATGTTTTGGTATATGGGAATAGGTAGAATTGTGATTTTGAAGTTCATATTTGTTTTTTGATGAGTTATTCATTGATGTTTTGGTATATGGAATAGGTAGAATTGAGATTTTGAAGTTCATATTTGTGTTTTGATGAGTTATTGATGTTTTGGTATATGGGATAGGTAGAATTGTGATTTTGCAGTTCATATTTGTGTTTTGTTGAGTTATTAATTGATGTTTTGGTATATGGAATAGGTAGAAATTGTTTTTTGAAGTTCATATTTGTGTTTTGATGAGTTATTGATGTTTTGGTATATGGGATAGGTAGAATTGTGATTTTGAAGTTCATATTTGTGTTTCGATGAGTTATTCATTGATGTTTTGGTATATGGAATAGGTAGAATTGAGATTTTGAAGTTCATATTTGTGTTTTGATGAGTTATTGATATTTTGGTATATGGAATAGGTAGAATTGTGATTTTGATGTTCATATTTCTGTTTTCATTAGTTATATTATGTTTTGTTATATGGAATAGGTAGAATTGAGATTTTGAAGTTCATATTTGTGTTTTGATGAGTTATTGATGTTTTGGTATATGGAATAGGTAGAATTGTGATTTTGAAGTTCATATTTGTGTTTCGATGAGTTATTCATTGATGTTTTGGTATATGGAATAGGTAGAATTGTGATTTTGAAGTTCATATTTGTGTTTTGATTAGTTATATTATGTTTTGGTATATGGAATAGATAGAAATTGTGTTTTGAGTTCATATTTGTGTTTTGATGAGTTATTCATTGATGTTTTGGTATATGGAATAGGTAGAATTGTGATTTTGAAGTTCATATTTGTGTTTTGATGAGTTATTCATTGATGTTTTGGTATATGGAATAGGTAGAATTAAGATTTTGAAGTTCATATTTGTGTTTTGATGAGTTATTGATGTTTTGGTATATGGAATAGGTAGAATTGTGATTTTGAAGTTCATATTTGTGTTTTGATGAGTTATTGATGTTTTGGTATATGGAATAGGTAGAATTGTGATTTTGAAGTTCATATTTGTGTTTTGATGAGTTATTGATGTTTTGGTATATGGAATAGGTAGAATTGTGATTTTGAAGTTCGTATTTGTGTTTTGATTAGTTATATTATGTTTTGGTATATGGAATAGATAGAAATTGTGTTTTGAAGTTCATATTTGTGTTTTGATGAGTTATTCATTGATGTTTTGGTATATGGAATAGGTAGAATTGTGATTTTGAAGTTCATATTTGTGTTTTGATGAGTTATTGATGTTTTGGTATATGGAATAGGTGGAATTGTGATTTTGAAGTTCATATTTGTGTTTCGATGAGTTATTCATTGATGTTTTGGTATATGGAATAGGTAGAATTGAGATTTTGAAGTTCATATTTGTGTTTTGATGAGTTATTGATATTTTGGTATATGGAATAGGTAGAATTGTGATTTTGAAGTTCATATTTGTGTTTTGATTAGTTATATTATATTTTGTTATATGGAATAGGTGGAATTGAGATTTTGAAGTTCATATTTGTGTTTTGATTAGTTATATTATGTTATTGATGTTTTGGTATATGGAATAGGTAGAATTAAGATTTTGAAGTTCATATTTGTGTTTTGATGAGTTATTGATGTTTTGGTATATGGAATAGGTAGAATTGAGATTTTGAAGTTCATATTTGTGTTTTGATTAGTTATATTATGTTATTGATGTTTTGGTATATGGGAATATGTAGAATTGTGATTTTGAAGTTCATATTTGTTTTTTGATGAGTTATTCATTGATGTTTTGGTATATGGAATAGGTAGAATTGAGATTTTGAAGTTCATATTTGTGTTTTGATGAGTTATTGATGTTTTGGTATATGGGATAGGTAGAATTGTGATTTTGAAGTTCATATTTGTGTTTCGATGAGTTATTCATTGATGTTTTGGTATATGGAATAGGTAGAATTGAGATTTTGAAGTTCATATTTGTGTTTTGATGAATTATTGATATTTTGGTATATGGAATAGGTAGAATTGTGATTTTGAAGTTCATATTGGTGTTTTGATTAGTTATACTAGGTTTTGTTATATGGAATAGGTAGAATTGAGATTTTGAAGTTCATATTTGTGTTTCGATGAGTTATTCATTGATGTTTTGGTATATGGAATAGGTAGAATTGTGATTTTGAAGTTCATATTTGTGTTTTGATTAGTTGTATTATGTTTCGTTATATGGAATAGGTAGAATTGTGATTTTGAAGTTCATATTTGTGTTTCGATGAGTTATTCATTGATGTTTTGGTATATGGAATAGGTAGAATTGAGATTTTGAAGTTCATATTTGTGTTTTAATGAGTTATTAATTGATGTTTTGGTATATGGAATAGGTTGAAATTGTTTTTTGAAGTTCATATTTGTGTTTTGATAAGTTATTGATGTTTTGGTATATGGAATAGGTAGAATTGTGATTTTGCAGTTCATATTTGTGTTTTGATGAGTTATTCATTTATGTTTTGGTATATGGGAATAGGTAGAATTGTGATTTTGAAGTTCATATTTGTTTTTTGATGAGTTATTCATTGATGTTTTGGTATATGGAATAGGTAGAATTGAGATTTTGAAGTTCATATTTGTGTTTTGATGAGTTATTGATGTTTTGGTATATGGGATAGGTAGAATTGTGATTTTGAAGTTCATATTTGTGTTTCGATGAGTTATTCATTGATGTTTTGGTATATGGAATAGGTAGAATTGAGATTTTGAAGTTCATATTTGTGTTTTGATGAGTTATTGATATTTTGGTATATGGAATAGGTAGAATTGTGATTTTGATGTTCATATTTCTGTTTTCATTAGTTATATTATGTTTTGTTATATGGAATAGGTAGAATTGAGATTTTGAAGTTCATATTTGTGTTTTGATGAGTTATTGATGTTTTGGTATATGGAATAGGTAGAATTGTGATTTTGAAGTTCATATTTGTGTTTCGATGAGTTAATCATTGATGTTTTGGTATATGGAATAGGTAGAATTGTGATTTTGAAGTTCATATTTGTGTTTTGATTAGTTATATTATGTTTTGGTATATGGAATAGATAGAAATTGTGTTTTGAAGTTCATATTTGTGTTTTGATGAGTTATTCATTGATGTTTTGGTATATGGAATAGGTAGAATTGTGATTTTGAAGTTCATATTTGTGTTTCGATGAGTTATTCATTGATGTTTTGGTATATGGAATAGGTAGAATTGAGATTTTGAAGTTCATATTTGTGTTTTGATGAGTTATTGATATTTTGGTATATGGAATAGGTAGAATTGTGATTTTGAAGTTCATATTTGTGTTTTGATTAGTTATATTATATTTTGTTATATGGAATAGGTAGAATTGAGATTTTGAAGTTCATATTTGTGTTTTGATTAGTTATATTATGTTATTGATGTTTTGGTATATGGAATAGGTAGAATTAAGATTTTGAAGTTCATATTTGTGTTTTGATGAGTTATTGATGTTTTGGTATATGGAATAGGTAGAATTGAGATTTTGAAGTTCATATTTGTGTTTTGATTAGTTATATTATGTTATTGATGTTTTGGTATATGGGAATATGTAGAATTGTGATTTTGAAGTTCATATTTGTTTTTTGATGAGTTATTCATTGATGTTTTGGTATATGGAATAGGTAGAATTGAGATTTTGAAGTTCATATTTGTGTTTTGATGAGTTATTGATGTTTTGGTATATGGGATAGGTAGAATTGTGATTTTGAAGTTCATATTTGTGTTTCGATGAGTTATTCATTGATGTTTTGGTATATGGAATAGGTAGAATTGAGATTTTGAAGTTCATATTTGTGTTTTGATGAGTTATTGATATTTTGGTATATGGAATAGGTAGAATTGTGATTTTGAAGTTCATATTGGTGTTTTGATTAGTTATACTATGTTTTGTTATATGGAATAGGTAGAATTGAGATTTTGAAGTTCATATTTGTGTTTCGATGAGTTATTCATTGATGTTTTGGTATATGGAATAGGTAGAATTGTGATTTTGAAGTTCATATTTGTGTTTTGATTAGTTGTATTATGTTTTGTTATATGGAATAGGTAGAATTGTGATTTTGAAGTTCATATTTGTGTTTCGATGAGTTATTCATTGATGTTTTGGTATATGGAATAGGTAGAATTGAGATTTTGAAGTTCATATTTGTGTTTTAATGAGTTATTAATTGATGTTTTGGTATAGGGAATAGGTTGAAATTGTTTTTTGAAGTTCATATTTGTGTTTTGATAAGTTATTGATGTTTTGGTATATGGAATAGGTAGAATTGTGATTTTGCAGTTCATATTTGTGTTTTGATGAGTTATTCTTTTATGTTTTGGTATATGGGAATAGGTAGAATTGTGATTTTGAAGTTCATATTTGTTTTTTGATGAGTTATTCATTGATGTTTTGGTATATGGAATAGGTAGAATTGAGATTTTGAAGTTCATATTTGTGTTTTGATGAGTTATTGATGTTTTGGTATATGGGATAGGTAGAATTGTGATTTTGAAGTTCATATTTGTGTTTCGATGAGTTATTCATTGATGTTTTGGTATATGGAATAGGTAGAATTGTGATTTTGAAGTTCATATTTGTGTTTTGATTAGTTATATTATGTTTTGGAATATGGAATAGATAGAAATTGTGTTTTGAAGTTCATATTTGTGTTTTGATTAGTTATATTATGTTTTGGTATATGGAATAGATAGAAATTGTGTTTTGAAGTTCATATTTGTGTTTCGATGAGTTATTCATTGATGTTTTGGTATATGGAATAGGTAGAATTGAGATTTTGAAGTTCATATTTGTGTTTTGATGAGTTATTGATATTTTGGTATATGGAATAGGTAGAATTGTGATTTTGATGTTCATATTTGTGTTTCGATGAGTTATTCATTGATGTTTTGGTATATGGAATAGGTAGAATTGAGATTTTGAAGTTCATATTTGTGTTTTGATGAGTTATTGATATTTTGGTATATGGAATAGGTAGAATTGTGATTTTGAAGTTCATATTTGTGTTTTGATTAGTTATATTATATTTTGTTATATGGAATAGGTAGAATTGAGATTTTGAAGTTCATATTTGTGTTTTGATTAGTTATATTATGTTATTGATGTTTTGGTATATGGAATAGGTAGAATTAAGATTTTGAAGTTCATATTTGTGTTTTGATGAGTTATTAATGTTTTGGTATATGGAATAGGTAGAATTGAGATTTTGAAGTTCATATTTGTGTTTTGATTAGTTAGATTATGTTATTGATGTTTTGGTATATGGGAATATGTAGAATTGTGATTTTGAAGTTCATATTTGTTTTTTGATGAGTTATTCATTTATGTTTTGGTATATGGGAATAGGTAGAATTGTGATTTTGAAGTTCATATTTGTGTTTTGATTAGTTATATTATATTTTGTTATATGGAATAGGTAGAATTGAGATTTTGAAGTTCATATTTGTGTTTTGATTAGTTATATTATGTTATTGATGTTTTGGTATATGGAATAGGTAGAATTAAGATTTTGAAGTTCATATTTGTGTTTTGATGAGTTATTGATGTTTTGGTATATGGAATAGATAGAAATTGTGTTTTGAAGTTCATATTTGTGTTTTGATGAGTTATTCATTGATGTTTTGGTATATGGAATAGGTAGAATTGTGATTTTGAAGTTCATATTTGTGTTTCGATGAGTTATTCATTGATGTTTTGGTATATGGAATAGGTAGAATTGAGATTTTGAAGTTCATATTTGTGTTTTGATGAGTTATTGATATTTTGGTATATGGAATAGGTAGAATTGTGATTTTGAAGTTCATATTTGTGTTTTGATTAGTTATATTATATTTTGTTATATGGAATAGGTAGAATTGAGATTTTGAAGTTCATATTTGTGTTTTGATTAGTTATATTATGTTATTGATGTTTTGGTATATGGAATAGGTAGAATTAAGATTTTGAAGTTCATATTTGTGTTTTGATGAGTTATTAATGTTTTGGTATATGGAATAGGTAGAATTGAGATTTTGAAGTTCATATTTGTGTTTTGATTAGTTATATTATGTTATTGATGTTTTGGTATATGGGAATATGTAGAATTGTGATTTTGAAGTTCATATTTGTGTTTTGATGAGTTATTGATGTTTTGGTATATGGGATAGGTAGAATTGTGATTTTGAAGTTCATATTTGTGTTTCGATGAGTTATTCATTGATGTTTTGGTATATGGAATAGGTAGAATTGAGATTTTGAAGTTCATATTTGTGTTTTGATGAGTTATTGATATTTTGGTATATGGAATAGGTAGAATTGTGATTTTGATGTTCATATTTCTGTTTTCATTAGTTATATTATGTTTTGTTATATGGAATAGGTAGAATTGAGATTTTGAAGTTCATATTTGTGTTTTGATGAGTTATTGATGTTTTGGTATATGGAATAGGTAGAATTGTGATTTTGAAGTTCATATTTGTGTTTCGATGAGTTATTCATTGATGTTTTGGTATATGGAATAGGTAGAATTGTGATTTTGAAGTTCATATTTGTGTTTTGATTAGTTATATTATGTTTTGGTATATGGAATAGATAGAAATTGTGTTTTGAAGTTCATATTTGTGTTTTGATGAGTTATTCATTGATGTTTTGGTATATGGAATAGGTAGAATTGTGATTTTGAAGTTCATATTTGTGTTTCGATGAGTTATTCATTGATGTTTTGGTATATGGAATAGGTAGAATTGAGATTTTGAAGTTCATACTTGTGTTTTGATGAGTTATTGATATCTTGGTATATGGAATAGGTAGAATTGTGATTTTGATGTTCATATTTGTGTTTTGATTAGTTATATTATATTTTGTTATATGGAATAGGTAGAATTGAGATTTTGAAGTTCATATTTGTGTTTTGATTAGTTATATTATGTTATTGATGTTTTGGTATATGTAATAGGTAGAATTAAGATTTTGAAGTTCATATTTGTGTTTTGATGAGTTATTGATGTTTTGGTATATGGAATAGGTAGAATTGAGATTTTGAAGTTCATATTTGTGTTTTGATTAGTTATATTATGTTATTGATGTTTTGGTATATGGGAATATGTAGAATTGTGATTTTGAAGTTCATATTTGTTTTTTGATGAGTTATTCATTGATGTTTTGGTATATGGAATAGGTAGAATTGAGATTTTGAAGTTCATATTTGTGTTTTGATGAGTTATTGATGTTTTGGTATATGGGATAGGTAGAATTGTGATTTTGAAGTTCATATTTGTGTTTCGATGAGTTATTCATTGATGTTTTGGTATATGGAATAGGTAGAATTGAGATTTTGAAGTTCATATTTGTGTTTTGATGAGTTATTGATATTTTGGTATATGGAATAGGTAGAATTGTGATTTTGAAGTTCATATTGGTGTTTTGATTAGTTATACTATGTTTTGTTATATGGAATAGGTAGAATTGAGATTTTGAAGTTCATATTTGTGTTTCGATGAGTTATTGATGTTTTGGTATATGGAATAGGTAGAATTGAGATTTTGAAGTTCATATTTGTGTTTTGATTAGTTATATTATGTTATTGATGTTTTGGTATATGGGAATATGTAGAATTGTGATTTTGAAGTTCATATTTGTTTTTTGATGAGTTATTCATTGATGTTTTGGTATATGGAATAGGTAGAATTGAGATTTTGAAGTTCATATTTGTGTTTTGATGAGTTATTGATGTTTTGGTATATGGGATAGGTAGAATTGTGATTTTGAAGTTCATATTTGTGTTTCGATGAGTTATTCATTGATGTTTTGGTATATGGAATAGGTAGAATTGAGATTTTGAAGTTCATATTTGTGTTTTGATGAGTTATTGATATTTTGGTATATGGAATAGGTAGAATTGTGATTTTGAAGTTCATATTTGTGTTTTGATTAGTTATATTATATTTTGTTATATGGAATAGGTAGAATTGAGATTTTGAAGTTCATATTTGTGTTTTGATTAGTTATATTATGTTATTGATGTTTTGGTATATGGAATAGGTAGAATTAAGATTTTGAAGTTCATATTTGTGTTTTGATGAGTTATTAATGTTTTGGTATATGGAATAGGTAGAATTGAGATTTTGAAGTTCATATTTGTGTTTTGATTAGTTATATTATGTTATTGATGTTTTGGTATATGGGAATATGTAGAATTGTGATTTTGAAGTTCATATTTGTGTTTTGATGAGTTATTGATGTTTTGGTATATGGGATAGGTAGAATTGTGATTTTGAAGTTCATATTTGTGTTTCGATGAGTTATTCATTGATGTTTTGGTATATGGAATAGGTAGAATTGAGATTTTGAAGTTCATATTTGTGTTTTGATGAGTTATTGATATTTTGGTATATGGAATAGGTAGAATTGTGATTTTGATGTTCATATTTCTGTTTTCATTAGTTATATTATGTTTTGTTATATGGAATAGGTAGAATTGAGATTTTGAAGTTCATATTTGTGTTTTGATGAGTTATTGATGTTTTGGTATATGGAATAGGTAGAATTGTGATTTTGAAGTTCATATTTGTGTTTCGATGAGTTATTCATTGATGTTTTGGTATATGGAATAGGTAGAATTGTGATTTTGAAGTTCATATTTGTGTTTTGATTAGTTATATTATGTTTTGGTATATGGAATAGATAGAAATTGTGTTTTGAAGTTCATATTTGTGTTTTGATGAGTTATTCATTGATGTTTTGGTATATGGAATAGGTAGAATTGTGATTTTGAAGTTCATATTTGTGTTTCGATGAGTTATTCATTGATGTTTTGGTATATGGAATAGGTAGAATTGAGATTTTGAAGTTCATACTTGTGTTTTGATGAGTTATTGATATTTTGGTATATGGAATAGGTAGAATTGTGATTTTGATGTTCATATTTGTGTTTTGATTAGTTATATTATATTTTGTTATATGGAATAGGTAGAATTGAGATTTTGAAGTTCATATTTGTGTTTTGATTAGTTATATTATGTTATTGATGTTTTGGTATATGGAATAGGTAGAATTAAGATTTTGAAGTTCATATTTTTGTTTTGATGAGTTATTGATGTTTTGGTATATGGAATAGGTAGAATTGAGATTTTGAAGTTCATATTTGTGTTTTGATTAGTTATATTATGTTATTGATGTTTTGGTATATGGGAATATGTAGAATTGTGATTTTGAAGTTCATATTTGTTTTTTGATGAGTTATTCATTGATGTTTTGGTATATGGAATAGGTAGAATTGAGATTTTGAAGTTCATATTTGTGTTTTGATGAGTTATTGATGTTTTGGTATATGGGATAGGTAGAATTGTGATTTTGAAGTTCATATTTGTGTTTCGATGAGTTATTCATTGATGTTTTGGTATATGGAATAGGTAGAATTGAGATTTTGAAGTTCATATTTGTGTTTTGATGAGTTATTGATGTTTTGGTATATGGAATAGGTAGAATTGTGATTTTGAAGTTCGTATTTGTGTTTTGATTAGTTATATTATGTTTTGGTATATGGAATAGATAGAAATTGTGTTTTGAAGTTCATATTTGTGTTTTGATGAGTTATTCATTGATGTTTTGGTATATGGAATAGGTAGAATTGTGATTTTGAAGTTCATATTTGTGTTTTGATGAGTTATTGATGTTTTGGTATATGGAATAGGTGGAATTGTGATTTTGAAGTTCATATTTGTGTTTCGATGAGTTATTCATTGATGTTTTGGTATATGGAATAGGTAGAATTGAGATTTTGAAGTTCATATTTGTGTTTTGATGAGTTATTGATATTTTGGTATATGGAATAGGTAGAATTGTGATTTTGAAGTTCATATTTGTGTTTTGATTAGTTATATTATATTTTGTTATATGGAATAGGTGGAATTGAGATTTTGAAGTTCATATTTGTGTTTTGATTAGTTATATTATGTTATTGATGTTTTGGTAGATGGAATAGGTAGAATTAAGATTTTGAAGTTCATATTTGTGTTTTGATGAGTTATTGATGTTTTGGTATATGGAATAGGTAGAATTGAGATTTTGAAGTTCATATTTGTGTTTTGATTAGTTATATTATGTTATTGATGTTTTGGTATATGGGAATATGTAGAATTGTGATTTTGAAGTTCATATTTGTTTTTTGATGAGTTATTCATTGATGTTTTGGTATATGGAATAGGTAGAATTGAGATTTTGAAGTTCATATTTGTGTTTTGATGAGTTATTGATGTTTTGGTATATGGGATAGGTAGAATTGTGATTTTGAAGTTCATATTTGTGTTTCGATGAGTTATTCATTGATGTTTTGGTATATGGAATAGGTAGAATTGAGATTTTGAAGTTCATATTTGTGTTTTGATGAGTTATTGATATTTTGGTATATGGAATAGGTAGAATTGTGATTTTGAAGTTCATATTGGTGTTTTGATTAGTTATACTATGTTTTGTTATATGGAATAGGTAGAATTGAGATTTTGAAGTTCATATTTGTGTTTCGATGAGTTATTCATTGATGTTTTGGTATATGGAATAGGTAGAATTGTGATTTTGAAGTTCATATTTGTGTTTTGATTAGTTGTATTATGTTTTGTTATATGGAATAGGTAGAATTGTGATTTTGAAGTTCATATTTGTGTTTCGATGAGTTATTCATTGATGTTTTGGTATATGGAATAGGTAGAATTGAGATTTTGAAGTTCATATTTGTGTTTTAATGAGTTATTAATTGATGTTTTGGTATATGGAATAGGTTGAAATTATTTTTTGAAGTTCATATTTGTGTTTTGATAAGTTATTGATGTTTTGGTATATGGAATAGGTAGAATTGTGATTTTGCAGTTCATATTTGTGTTTTGATGAGTTATTCATTTATGTTTTGGTATATGGGAATAGGTAGAATTGTGATTTTGAAGTTCATATTTGTTTTTTGATGAGTTATTCATTGATGTTTTGGTATATGGAATAGGTAGAATTGAGATTTTGAAGTTCATATTTGTGTTTTGATGAGTTATTGATGTTTTGGTATATGGGATAGGTAGAATTGTGATTTTGAAGTTCATATTTGTGTTTCGATGAGTTATTCATTGATGTTTTGGTATATGGAATAGGTAGAATTGAGATTTTGAAGTTCATATTTGTGTTTTGATGAGTTATTGATATTTTGGTATATGGAATAGGTAGAATTGTGATTTTGAAGTTCATATTGGTGTTTTGATTAGTTATACTATGTTTTGTTATATGGAATAGGTAGAATTGAGATTTTGAAGTTCATATTTGTGTTTCGATGAGTTATTCATTGATGTTTTGGTATATGGAATAGGTAGAATTGTGATTTTGAAGTTCATATTTGTGTTTTGATTAGTTGTATTATGTTTTGTTATATGGAATAGGTAGAATTGTGATTTTGAAGTTCATATTTGTGTTTCGATGAGTTATTCATTGATGTTTTGGTATATGGAATAGGTAGAATTGAGATTTTGAAGTTCATATTTGTGTTTTAATGAGTTATTACTTGATGTTTTGGTATAGGGAATAGGTTGAAATTGTTTTTTGAAGTTCATATTTGTGTTTTGATAAGTTATTGATGTTTTGGTATATGGAATAGGTAGAATTGTGATTTTGCAGTTCATATTTGTGTTTTGATGAGTTATTCATTTATGTTTTGGTATATGGGAATAGGTAGAATTGTGATTTTGAAGTTCATATTTGTTTTTTGATGAGTTATTCATTGATGTTTTGGTATATGGAATAGGTAGAATTGAGATTTTGAAGTTCATATTTGTGTTTTGATGAGTTATTGATGTTTTGGTATATGGGATAGGTAGAATTGTGATTTTGAAGTTCATATTTGTGTTTCGATGAGTTATTCATTGATGTTTTGGTATATGGAATAGGTAGAATTGAGATTTTGAAGTTCATATTTGTGTTTTGATGAGTTATTGATATTTTGGTATATGGAATAGGTAGAATTGTGATTTTGATGTTCATATTTCTGTTTTCATTAGTTATATTATGTTTTGTTATATGGAATAGGTAGAATTGAGATTTTGAAGTTCATATTTGTGTTTTGATGAGTTATTGATGTTTTGGTATATGGGATAGGTAGAATTGTGATTTTGAAGTTCATATTTGTGTTTCGATGAGTTATTCATTGATGTTTTGGTATATGGAATAGGTAGAATTGTGATTTTGAAGTTCATATTTGTGTTTTGATTAGTTATATTATGTTTTGGAATATGGAATAGATAGAAATTGTGTTTTGAAGTTCATATTTGTGTTTTGATGAGTTATTCATTGATGTTTTGGTATATGGAATAGGTAGAATTGTGATTTTGAAGTTCATATTTGTGTTTCGATGAGTTATTCATTGATGTTTTGGTATATGGAATAGGTAGAATTGTGATTTTGAAGTTCGTATTTGTGTTTTGATTAGTTATATTATGTTTTGGTATATGGAATAGATAGAAATTGTGTTTTGAAGTTCATATTTGTGTTTCGATGAGTTATTCATTGATGTTTTGGTATATGGAATAGGTAGAATTGAGATTTTGAAGTTCATATTTGTGTTTTGATGAGTTATTGATATTTTGGTATATGGAATAGGTAGAATTGTGATTTTGATGTTCATATTTGTGTTTCGATGAGTTATTCATTGATGTTTTGGTATATGGAATAGGTAGAATTGAGATTTTGAAGTTCATATTTGTGTTTTGATGAGTTATTGATATTTTGGTATATGGAATAGGTAGAATTGTGATTTTGAAGTTCATATTTGTGTTTTGATTAGTTATATTATATTTTGTTATATGGAATAGGTAGAATTGAGATTTTGAAGTTCATATTTGTGTTTTGATTAGTTATATTATGTTATTGATGTTTTGGTATATGGAATAGGTAGAATTAAGATTTTGAAGTTCATATTTGTGTTTTGATGAGTTATTGATGTTTTGGTATATGGAATAGGTAGAATTGAGATTTTGAAGTTCATATTTGTGTTTTGATTAGTTATATTATGTTATTGATGTTTTGGTATATGGGAATATGTAGAATTGTGATTTTGAAGTTCATATTTGTTTTTTGATGAGTTATTCATTTATGTTTTGGTATATGGGAATAGGTAGAATTGTGATTTTGAAGTTCATATTTGTGTTTTGATTAGTTATATTATATTTTGTTATATGGAATAGGTAGAATTGAGATTTTGAAGTTCATATTTGTGTTTTGATTAGTTATATTATGTTATTGATGTTTTGGTATATGGAATAGGTAGAATTAAGATTTTGAAGTTCATATTTGTGTTTTGATGAGTTATTGATGTTTTGGTATATGGAATAGATAGAAATTGTGTTTTGAAGTTCATATTTGTGTTTTGATGAGTTATTCATTGATGTTTTGGTATATGGAATAGGTAGAATTGTGATTTTGAAGTTCATATTTGTGTTTCGATGAGTTATTCATTGATGTTTTGGTATATGGAATAGGTAGAATTGAGATTTTGAAGTTCATATTTGTGTTTTGATGAGTTATTGATATTTTGGTATATGGAATAGGTAGAATTGTGATTTTGAAGTTCATATTTGTGTTTTGATTAGTTATATTATATTTTGTTATATGGAATAGGTAGAATTGAGATTTTGAAGTTCATATTTGTGTTTTGATTAGTTATATTATGTTATTGATGTTTTGGTATATGGAATAGGTAGAATTAAGATTTTGAAGTTCATATTTGTGTTTTGATGAGTTATTGATGTTTTGGTATATGGAATAGGTAGAATTGAGATTTTGAAGTTCATATTTGTGTTTTGATTAGTTATATTATGTTATTGATGTTTTGGTATATGGGAATATGTAGAATTGTGATTTTGAAGTTCATATTTGTGTTTTGATGAGTTATTGATGTTTTGGTATATGGGATAGGTAGAATTGTGATTTTGAAGTTCATATTTGTGTTTCGATGAGTTATTCATTGATGTTTTGGTATATGGAATAGGTAGAATTGAGATTTTGAAGTTCATATTTGTGTTTTGATGAGTTATTGATATTTTGGTATATGGAATAGGTAGAATTGTGATTTTGAAGTTCATATTTGTGTTTTGATTAGTTATATTATATTTTGTTATATGGAATAGGTAGAATTGAGATTTTGAAGTTCATATTTGTGTTTTGATTAGTTATATTATGTTATTGATGTTTTGGTATATGGAATAGGTAGAATTAAGATTTTGAAGTTCATATTTGTGTTTTGATGAGTTATTGATGTTTTGGTATATGGAATAGGTAGAATTGAGATTTTGAAGTTCATATTTGTGTTTTGATTAGTTATATTATGTTATTGATGTTTTGGTATATGGGAATATGTAGAATTGTGATTTTGAAGTTCATATTTGTGTTTTAATGAGTTATTGATGTTTTGGTATATGGGATAGGTAGAATTGTGATTTTGAAGTTCATATTTGTGTTTCGATGAGTTATTCATTGATGTTTTGTTATATGGAATAGGTAGAATTGAGATTTTGAAGTTCATATTTGTGTTTTGATGAGTTATTGATGTTTTGGTATATGGAATAGGCAGAATTGTGATTTTGAAGTTCATATTTGTGTTTTGATGAGTTATATTATGTTTTGTTATATGGAATAGGTAGAATTGTGATTTTGAAGTTCATATTTGTGTTTTGATGAGTTATTGATGTTTTGGTAAATGGAATATATAGAAATTGTGTTTTGAAGTTCATATTTGTGTTTTGATGAGTTATTGATGTTTTGGTATATGGAATAGGTAAAATTGTGATTTTGAAGTTCATATTTGTGTTTTGATGAGTTATTCATTGATGTTTTGGTATATGGAATAGGTAGAATTGAGATTTTGAAGTTCATATTTGTGTTTGGATGAGTTATATTATGTTTTGTTATATGGAATAGGTAGAATTGTGATTTTGAAGTTCATATTTGTGTTTTGTTGAGTTATTGATGTTTTGGTAAATGGAATAGATAGAAATTGTGTTTTGAAGTTCATATTTGTGTTTTGATGAGTTATTCATTGATGTTTTGGTATATGGAATAGGTAGAATTTGTATTGTGAAGTTCATATTTGTGTTTTGATGAGTTATTGATGTTTTGGTATATGGGATAGGTAGAATTGTGATTTTGAAGTTCATATTTGTGTTTTGATGAGTTATTCATTGATGTTTTGGTATATGGAATAGGTAGAATTGAGATTTTGAAGTTCGTATTTGTGTTTTGATGAGTTATTGATGTTTTGGTATATGGAATAGGTAGAATTGTGATTTTGAAGTTCATATTTGTGTTTTGATGAATAATTCATTGATGTTTTGGTATATGGAATAGGTAGAATTGTGATTTTGAAGTTTATATTTGTGTTTTGATGAGTTATATTATGTTTTGTTATATGGAATAGGTAGAATTGTGATTTTGAAGTTCATATTTGTGTTTTGATGAGTTATTGATGTTTTGGTATATGGAATAGGTAGAATTTTTATTGTGAAGTTCATATTTGTGTTTTGATGAGTTATTGATGTTTTGGTATATGGGATAGGTAGAATTGAGTTATTGAAGTTCATATTTGTGTTTTGATGAGTTATATTATGTTTTGTTATATGGAATAGGTAGAATTGTCATTTTGAAGTTCATATTTGTGTTTTGATGAGTTATTGATGTTTAGGTATATGGGATAGGTAGAATTGTGATTTTGAAGTTCATATTTGTGTTTTGATGAGTTATATTATGTTTTGATATATGGAATAGGTAGAATTGTGATTTTGAAGTTCATATTTGTGTTTTGATGAGTTATTGATTGTTTTGGTATATGGAATAGATAGAATTTTTATTGTGAAGTTCATATTTGTGTTTTGATGAGTTATTGATGTTTTGGTATATGGGATAGGTAGAATTGTGATTTTGAAGTTCATATTTGTGTTTTGATGAGTTATATTATGTTTTGTTATATGGAATAGGTAGAATTGTGATTTTGAAGTTCATATTTGTGTTTGGATTAGTTATTCATTGATGTTTTGGTATATGGAATAGGTAGAATTGTGATTTTGAAGTTCATATTTGTGTTTTGATGAGTTATATTATGTTTTGTTATATGGAATAGGTAGAATTGTGATTTTGAAGTTCATATTTGTGTTTCGATGAGTTATTCATTGATGTTTTGGTATATGGAATAGGTAGAATTGCGATTTTGAAGTTCATATTTGTGTTTTAATGAGTTATTAATTGATGTGTTGGTATATGGAATAGGTTGAAATTGTTTTTTGAAGTTCATATTTGTGTTTTGATCAGTTATTGATGTTTTGGTATATGGAATAGGTAGAATTGTGATTTTGCAGTTCATATTTGTGTTTTGATGAGTTATTCATTTATGTTTTGGTATATGGGAATAGGTAGAATTGTGATTTTGAAGTTCAGATTTGTTTTTTGATGAGTTATTCATTGATGTTTTGGTATATGGAATAGGTAGAATTGAGATTTTGAAGTTCATATTTGTGTTTTGATGAGTTATTGATGTTTTGGTATATGGGATAGGTAGAATTGTGATTTTGAAGTTCATATTTGTGTTTCGATGAGTTATTCATTGATGTTTTGGTATATGGAATAGGTAGAATTGAGATTTTGAAGTTCATATTTGTGTTTTGATGAGTTATTGATATTTTGGTATATGGAATAGGTAGAATTGTGATTTTGAAGTTCATATTTGTGTTTTGATTAGTTATATTATGTTTTGTTATATGGAATAGGTAGAATTGAGATTTTGAAGTTCATATTTGTGTTTTGATTAGTTATATTATGTTATTGATGTTTTGGTATATGGAATAGGTAGAATTGTGATTTTGAAGTTCATATTTGTGTTTTGATGAGTTATTGATATTTTGGTATATGGAATAGGTAGAATTGTGATTTTGAAGTTCATATTTGTGTTTTGATGAGTTATTGATGTTTTGGTATATGGAATAGGTAGAATTGTGATTTTGAAGTTCATATTTGTGTTTTGATGAGTTATTGATATTTTGGTATATGGAATAGGTAGAATTGAGATTTTGAAGTTCATATTTGTGTTTTGATGAGTTATTGATGTTTTGGTATATGGGATAGGTAGAATTGTGATTTTGAAGTTCATATTTGTGTTTTGATGAGTTATATTATGTTTTGTTATATGGAATAGGTAGAATTGAGATTTAGAAGTTCATATTTGTGTTTTGATGAGTTATTGATGTTTTGGTATATGGAATAGGTAGAATTGTGATTTTGAAGTTCATATTTGTGTTTTGATGAGTTATATTATGTTTTGTTATATGGAATAGGTAGAATTGTGATTTTGAAGTTCATATTTGTGTTTTGATGAGTTATTGATGTTTTGGTAAATGGAATAGGTAGAATTGTGATTTTGAAGTTCATATTTGTGTTTTGATGAGTTATATTATGTTTTGTTATATGGAATAGGTAGAATTGAGATTTTGAAGTTCATATTTGTGTTTTGATGAGTTATTGATGTTTTGGTATATGGAATAGGTAGAATTGTGATTTTGAAGTTCATATTTGTGTTTTGATGAGTTATATTATGTTTTGTTATATGGAATAGGTAGAATTGTGATTTTGAAGTTCATATTTGTGTTTTGATGAGTTATTGATGTTTTGGTATATGGAATAGATAGAAATTGTGTTTTGAAGTTCATATTTGTGTTTTGATGAGTTATTCATTGATGTTTTGGTATATGGAATAGGTAGAATTGAGATTTTGAAGTTCATATTTGTGTTTTGTTATATAGGTAGAATTTTTATTGTGAAGTTGATATTTGTGTTTTGATGAGTTTTGATGTTTTGGTATATGGGATAGATAGAAATTGTGTTTTGAAGTTCATATTTGTGTTTTGATGAGTTATTGATTGATGTTTTGGTATATGGAATAGGTAGAATTTGTATTGTGAAGTTCATATTTGTGTTTTGATGAGTTATTGATGTTTTGGTATATGGGATAGGTAGAATTGTGATTTTGAAGTTCATATTTGTGTTTTGATGAGTTATTGATGTTTTGGTATATGGGATAGGTAGAATTGTGATTTTGAAGTTCATATTTGTGTTTTGATGAGTTATTCATTGATGTTTTGGTATATGGAATAGGTAGAATTTGTATTGTGAAGTTCATATTTGTGTTTTGATGAGTTATTGATGTTTTGGTATATGGGATAGGTAGAATTGTGATTTTGAAGTTCATATTTGTGTTTTGATGAGTTATTGATGTTTTGGTATATGGGATAGGTAGAATTGTGATTTTGAAGTTCATATTTGTGTTTTGATGAGTTATTAATTGATGTATTCGCATATGGAATAGATAGAATTATTTTTTGAAGTTCATATTTGTGTTTTTACGAGTTATTGATGTTTTGGTATATGGGATAGGTAGAATTGTGATTTTGAAGTTCATATTTGTGTTTTGATGAGTTATATTATGTTTTGATATATGGAATAGGTAGAATTGTGATTTTGAAGTTCATATTTGTGTTTTGATGAGTTATTGATTGTTTTGGTATATGGAATAGATAGAATTTTTATTGTGAAGTTCATATTTGTGTTTTGATGAGTTATTGATGTTTTGGTATATGGGATAGGTAGAATTGTGATTTTGAAGTTCATATTTGTGTTTTGATGAGTTATATTATGTTTTGTTATATGGAATAGGTAGAATTGTGATTTTGAAGTTCATATTTGTGTTTTGATGCGTTATTCATTGATGTTTTGGTATATGGAATAGGTAGAATTGTGTTGAAGTTCATATTTGTGTTTTGATTAGTTATATTATGTTTTGTTATATGGAATATGTAGAATTGTGATTTTGAAGTTCATATTTGTGTTTCGATGAGTTATTCATTGATGTTTTGGTATATGGAATAGGTAGAATTGAGATTTTGAAGTTCATATTTGTGTTTTAATGAGTTATTAATTGATGTTTTGGTATATGGAATAGGTTGAAATTGTTTTTTGAAGTTCATATTTGTGTTTTGATCAGTTATTGATGTTTTGGTATATGGAATAGGTAGAATTGTGATTTTGCAGTTCATATTTGTGTTTTGATGAGTTATTCATTTATGTTTTGGTATATGGGAATAGGTAGAATTGTGATTTTGAAGTTCATATTTGTTTTTTGATGAGTTATTCATTGATGTTTTGGTATATGGAATAGGTAGAATTGAGATTTTGAAGTTCATATTTGTGTTTTGATGAGTTATTGATGTTTTGGTATATGGGATAGGTAGAATTGTGATTTTGAAGTTCATATTTGTGTTTTGATGAATAATTCATTGATGTTTTGGTATATGGAATAGGTAGAATTGTGATTTTGAAGTTTATATTTGTGTTTTGATGAGTTATATTATGTTTTGTTATATGGAATAGGTAGAATTGTGATTTTGAAGTTCATATTTGTGTTTTGATGAGTTATTGATGTTTTGGTATATGGAATAGGTAGAATTTTTATTGTGAAGTTCATATTTGTGTTTTGATGAGTTATTGATGTTTTGGTATATGGGATAGGTAGAATTGAGTTATTGAAGTTCATATTTGTGTTTTGATGAGTTATATTATGTTTTGTTATATGGAATAGGTAGAATTGTCATTTTGAAGTTCATATTTGTGTTTTGATGAGTTATTGATGTTTAGGTATATGGGATAGGTAGAATTGTGATTTTGAAGTTCATATTTGTGTTTTGATGAGTTATATTATGTTTTGATATATGGAATAGGTAGAATTGTGATTTTGAAGTTCATATTTGTGTTTTGATGAGTTATTGATTGTTTTGGTATATGGAATAGATAGAATTTTTATTGTGAAGTTCATATTTGTGTTTTGATGAGTTATTGATGTTTTGGTATATGGGATAGGTAGAATTGTGATTTTGAAGTTCATATTTGTGTTTTGATGAGTTATATTATGTTTTGTTATATGGAATAGGTAGAATTGTGATTTTGAAGTTCATATTTGTGTTTTGATGAGTTATTCATTGATGTTTTGGTATATGGAATAGGTAGAATTGTGATTTTGAAGTTCATATTTGTGTTTTGATGAGTTATATTATGTTTTGTTATATGGAATAGGTAGAATTGTGATTTTGAAGTTCATATTTGTGTTTCGATGAGTTATTCATTGATGTTTTGGTATATGGAATAGGTAGAATTGAGATTTTGAAGTTCATATTTGTGTTTTGATTAGTTATATTATGTTATTGATGTTTTGGTATATGGGAATATGTAGAATTGTGATTTTGAAGTTCATATTTGTGTTTTAATGAGTTATTGATGTTTTGGTATATGGGATAGGTAGAATTGTGATTTTGAAGTTCATATTTGTGTTTCGATGAGTTATTCATTGATGTTTTGTTATATGGAATAGGTAGAATTGAGATTTTGAAGTTCATATTTGTGTTTTGATGAGTTATTGATGTTTTGGTATATGGAATAGGCAGAATTGTGATTTTGAAGTTCATATTTGTGTTTTGATGAGTTATATTATGTTTTGTTATATGGAATAGGTAGAATTGTGATTTTGAAGTTCATATTTGTGTTTTGATGAGTTATTGATGTTTTGGTAAATGGAATATATAGAAATTGTGTTTTGAAGTTCATATTTGTGTTTTGATGAGTTATTGATGTTTTGGTATATGGAATAGGTAAAATTGTGATTTTGAAGTTCATATTTGTGTTTTGATGAGTTATTCATTGATGTTTTGGTATATGGAATAGGTAGAATTGAGATTTTGAAGTTCATATTTGTGTTTGGATGAGTTATATTATGTTTTGTTATATGGAATAGGTAGAATTGTGATTTTGAAGTTCATATTTGTGTTTTGTTGAGTTATTGATGTTTTGGTAAATGGAATAGATAGAAATTGTGTTTTGAAGTTCATATTTGTGTTTTGATGAGTTATTCATTGATGTTTTGGTATATGGAATAGGTAGAATTTGTATTGTGAAGTTCATATTTGTGTTTTGATGAGTTATTGATGTTTTGGTATATGGGATAGGTAGAATTGTGATTTTGAAGTTCATATTTGTGTTTTGATGAGTTATTCATTGATGTTTTGGTATATGGAATAGGTAGAATTGAGATTTTGAAGTTCGTATTTGTGTTTTGATGAGTTATTGATGTTTTGGTATATGGAATAGGTAGAATTGTGATTTTGAAGTTCATATTTGTGTTTTGATGAATAATTCATTGATGTTTTGGTATATGGAATAGGTAGAATTGTGATTTTGAAGTTTATATTTGTGTTTTGATGAGTTATATTATGTTTTGTTATATGGAATAGGTAGAATTGTGATTTTGAAGTTCATATTTGTGTTTTGATGAGTTATTGATGTTTTGGTATATGGAATAGGTAGAATTTTTATTGTGAAGTTCATATTTGTGTTTTGATGAGTTATTGATGTTTTGGTATATGGGATAGGTAGAATTGAGTTATTGAAGTTCATATTTGTGTTTTGATGAGTTATATTATGTTTTGTTATATGGAATAGGTAGAATTGTCATTTTGAAGTTCATATTTGTGTTTTGATGAGTTATTGATGTTTAGGTATATGGGATAGGTAGAATTGTGATTTTGAAGTTCATATTTGTGTTTTGATGAGTTATATTATGTTTTGATATATGGAATAGGTAGAATTGTGATTTTGAAGTTCATATTTGTGTTTTGATGAGTTATTGATTGTTTTGGTATATGGAATAGATAGAATTTTTATTGTGAAGTTCATATTTGTGTTTTGATGAGTTATTGATGTTTTGGTATATGGGATAGGTAGAATTGTGATTTTGAAGTTCATATTTGTGTTTTGATGAGTTATATTATGTTTTGTTATATGGAATAGGTAGAATTGTGATTTTGAAGTTCATATTTGTGTTTGGATTAGTTATTCATTGATGTTTTGGTATATGGAATAGGTAGAATTGTGATTTTGAAGTTCATATTTGTGTTTTGATGAGTTATATTATGTTTTGTTATATGGAATAGGTAGAATTGTGATTTTGAAGTTCATATTTGTGTTTCGATGAGTTATTCATTGATGTTTTGGTATATGGAATAGGTAGAATTGAGATTTTGAAGTTCATATTTGTGTTTTAATGAGTTATTAATTGATGTGTTGGTATATGGAATAGGTTGAAATTGTTTTTTGAAGTTCATATTTGTGTTTTGATCAGTTATTGATGTTTTGGTATATGGAATAGGTAGAATTGTGATTTTGCAGTTCATATTTGTGTTTTGATGAGTTATTCATTTATGTTTTGGTATATGGGAATAGGTAGAATTGTGATTTTGAAGTTCAGATTTGTTTTTTGATGAGTTATTCATTGATGTTTTGGTATATGGAATAGGTAGAATTGAGATTTTGAAGTTCATATTTGTGTTTTGATGAGTTATTGATGTTTTGGTATATGGGATAGGTAGAATTGTGATTTTGAAGTTCATATTTGTGTTTCGATGAGTTATTCATTGATGTTTTGGTATATGGAATAGGTAGAATTGAGATTTTGAAGTTCATATTTGTGTTTTGATGAGTTATTGATATTTTGGTATATGGAATAGGTAGAATTGTGATTTTGAAGTTCATATTTGTGTTTTGATTAGTTATATTATGTTTTGTTATATGGAATAGGTAGAATTGAGATTTTGAAGTTCATATTTGTGTTTTGATTAGTTATATTATGTTATTGATGTTTTGGTATATGGAATAGGTAGAATTGTGATTTTGAAGTTCATATTTGTGTTTTGATGAGTTATTGATATTTTGGTATATGGAATAGGTAGAATTGTGATTTTGAAGTTCATATTTGTGTTTTGATGAGTTATTGATGTTTTGGTATATGGAATAGGTAGAATTGTGATTTTGAAGTTCATATTTGTGTTTTGATGAGTTATTGATATTTTGGTATATGGAATAGGTAGAATTGAGATTTTGAAGTTCATATTTGTGTTTTGATGAGTTATTGATGTTTTGGTATATGGGATAGGTAGAATTGTGATTTTGAAGTTCATATTTGTGTTTTGATGAGTTATATTATGTTTTGTTATATGGAATAGGTAGAATTGAGATTTAGAAGTTCATATTTGTGTTTTGATGAGTTATTGATGTTTTGGTATATGGAATAGGTAGAATTGTGATTTTGAAGTTCATATTTGTGTTTTGATGAGTTATATTATGTTTTGTTATATGGAATAGGTAGAATTGTGATTTTGAAGTTCATATTTGTGTTTTGATGAGTTATTGATGTTTTGGTAAATGGAATAGGTAGAATTGTGATTTTGAAGTTCATATTTGTGTTTTGATGAGTTATATTATGTTTTGTTATATGGAATAGGTAGAATTGAGATTTTGAAGTTCATATTTGTGTTTTGATGAGTTATTGATGTTTTGGTATATGGAATAGGTAGAATTGTGATTTTGAAGTTCATATTTGTGTTTTGATGAGTTATATTATGTTTTGTTATATGGAATAGGTAGAATTGTGATTTTGAAGTTCATATTTGTGTTTTGATGAGTTATTGATGTTTTGGTATATGGAATAGATAGAAATTGTGTTTTGAAGTTCATATTTGTGTTTTGATGAGTTATTCATTGATGTTTTGGTATATGGAATAGGTAGAATTGAGATTTTGAAGTTCATATTTGTGTTTTGTTATATAGGTAGAATTTTTATTGTGAAGTTGATATTTGTGTTTTGATGAGTTATTGATGTTTTGGTATATGGGATAGGTAGAATTGTGATTTTGAAGTTCATATTTGTGTTTTGATGAGTTATTAATTGATGTATTCGCATATGGAATAGATAGAATTATTTTTTGAAGTTCATATTTGTGTTTTTACGAGTTATTGATGTTTTGGTATATGGGATAGGTAGAATTGTGATTTTGAAGTTCATATTTGTGTTTTGATGAGTTATATTATGTTTTGATATATGGAATAGGTAGAATTGTGATTTTGAAGTTCATATTTGTGTTTTGATGAGTTATTGATTGTTTTGGTATATGGAATAGATAGAATTTTTATTGTGAAGTTCATATTTGTGTTTTGATGAGTTATTGATGTTTTGGTATATGGGATAGGTAGAATTGTGATTTTGAAGTTCATATTTGTGTTTTGATGAGTTATATTATGTTTTGTTATATGGAATAGGTAGAATTGTGATTTTGAAGTTCATATTTGTGTTTTGATGCGTTATTCATTGATGTTTTGGTATATGGAATAGGTAGAATTGTGTTGATGTTCATATTTGTGTTTTGATTAGTTATATTATGTTTTGTTATATGGAATATGTAGAATTGTGATTTTGAAGTTCATATTTGTGTTTCGATGAGTTATTCATTGATGTTTTGGTATATGGAATAGGTAGAATTGAGATTTTGAAGTTCATATTTGTGTTTTAATGAGTTATTAATTGATGTTTTGGTATATGGAATAGGTTGAAATTGTTTTTTGAAGTTCATATTTGTGTTTTGATCAGTTATTGATGTTTTGGTATATGGAATAGGTAGAATTGTGATTTTGCAGTTCATATTTGTGTTTTGATGAGTTATTCATTTATGTTTTGGTATATGGGAATAGGTAGAATTGTGATTTTGAAGTTCATATTTGTTTTTTGATGAGTTATTCATTGATGTTTTGGTATATGGAATAGGTAGAATTGAGATTTTGAAGTTCATATTTGTGTTTTGATGAGTTATTGATGTTTTGGTATATGGGATAGGTAGAATTGTGATTTTGAAGTTCATATTTGTGTTTTGATGAATAATTCATTGATGTTTTGGTATATGGAATAGGTAGAATTGTGATTTTGAAGTTTATATTTGTGTTTTGATGAGTTATATTATGTTTTGTTATATGGAATAGGTAGAATTGTGATTTTGAAGTTCATATTTGTGTTTTGATGAGTTATTGATGTTTTGGTATATGGAATAGGTAGAATTTTTATTGTGAAGTTCATATTTGTGTTTTGATGAGTTATTGATGTTTTGGTATATGGGATAGGTAGAATTGAGTTATTGAAGTTCATATTTGTGTTTTGATGAGTTATATTATGTTTTGTTATATGGAATAGGTAGAATTGTCATTTTGAAGTTCATATTTGTGTTTTGATGAGTTATTGATGTTTAGGTATATGGGATAGGTAGAATTGTGATTTTGAAGTTCATATTTGTGTTTTGATGAGTTATATTATGTTTTGATATATGGAATAGGTAGAATTGTGATTTTGAAGTTCATATTTGTGTTTTGATGAGTTATTGATTGTTTTGGTATATGGAATAGATAGAATTTTTATTGTGAAGTTCATATTTGTGTTTTGATGAGTTATTGATGTTTTGGTATATGGGATAGGTAGAATTGTGATTTTGAAGTTCATATTTGTGTTTTGATGAGTTATATTATGTTTTGTTATATGGAATAGGTAGAATTGTGATTTTGAAGTTCATATTTGTGTTTTGATGAGTTATTCATTGATGTTTTGGTATATGGAATAGGTAGAATTGTGATTTTGAAGTTCATATTTGTGTTTTGATGAGTTATATTATGTTTTGTTATATGGAATAGGTAGAATTGTGATTTTGAAGTTCATATTTGTGTTTCGATGAGTTATTCATTGATGTTTTGGTATATGGAATAGGTAGAATTGAGATTTTGAAGTTCATATTTGTGTTTTAATGAGTTATTAATTGATGTTTTGGTATATGGAATAGGTTGAAATTGTTTTTTGAAGTTCATATTTGTGTTTTGATCAGTTATTGATGTTTTGGTATATGGAATAGGTAGAATTGTGATTTTGCAGTTCATATTTGTGTTTTGATGAGTTATTCATTTATGTTTTGGTATATGGGAATAGGTAGAATTGTGATTTTGAAGTTCAGATTTGTTTTTTGATGAGTTATTCATTGATGTTTTGGTATATGGAATAGGTAGAATTGAGATTTTGAAGTTCATATTTGTGTTTTGATGAGTTATTGATGTTTTGGTATATGGGATAGGTAGAATTGTGATTTTGAAGTTCATATTTGTGTTTCGATGAGTTATTCATTGATGTTTTGGTATATGGAATTGGTAGAATTGAGATTTTGAAGTTCATATTTGTGTTTTGATGAGTTATTGATATTTTGGTATATGGAATAGGTAGAATTGTGATTTTGAAGTTCATATTTGTGTTTTGATTAGTTATATTATGTTTTGTTATATGGAATAGGTAGAATTGAGATTTTGAAGTTCATATTTGTGTTTTGATGAGTTATTCATTGATGTTTTGGTATATGGAATAGGTAGAATTGTGTTGAAGTTCATATTTGTGTTTTGATTAGTTATATTATGTTTTGTTATATGGAATATGTAGAATTGTGATTTTGAAGTTCATATTTGTGTTTCGATGAGTTATTCATTGATGTTTTGGTATATGGAATAGGTAGAATTGAGATTTTGAAGTTCATATTTGTGTTTTAATGAGTTATTAATTGATGTTTTGGTATATGGAATAGGTTGAAATTGTTTTTTGAAGTTCATATTTGTGTTTTGATCAGTTATTGATGTTTTGGTATATGGAATAGGTAGAGTTGTGATTTTGCAGTTCATATTTGTGTTTTGATGAGTTATTCATTTATGTTTTGGTATATGGGAATAGGTAGAATTGTGATTTTGAAGTTCATATTTGTTTTTTGATGAGTTATTCATTGATGTTTTGGTATATGGAATAGGTAGAATTGAGATTTTGAAGTTCATATTTGTGTTTTGATGAGTTATTGATGTTTTGGTATATGGGATAGGTAGAATTGTGATTTTGAAGTTCATATTTGTGTTTCGATGAGTTATTCATTGATGTTTTGGTATATGGAATAGGTAGAATTGAGATTTTGAAGTTCATATTTGTGTTTTGATGAGTTATTGATATTTTGGTATATGGAATAGGTAGAATTGTGATTTTGAAGTTCATATTTGTGTTTTGATGAGTTATTGATGTTTTGGTATATGGAATAGGTAGAATTTTTATTGTGAAGTTCATATTTGTGTTTTGATGAGTTATTGATGTTTTGGTATATGGAATAGGTAGAATTGAGATTTTGAAGTTCATATTTGTGTTTTAATGAGTTATTAATTGATGTTTTGGTATATGGAATAGGTTGAAATTGTTTTTTGAAGTTCATATTTGTGTTTTGATCAGTTATTGATGTTTTGGTATATGGAATAGGTAGAATTGTGATTTTGCAGTTCATATTTGTGTTTTGATGAGTTATTCATTTATGTTTTGGTATATGGGAATAGGTAGAATTGTGATTTTGAAGTTCATATTTGTTTTTTGATGAGTTATTCATTGATGTTTTGGTATATGGAATAGGTAGAATTGAGATTTTGAAGTTCATATTTGTGTTTTGATGAGTTATTGATGTTTTGGTATATGGGATAGGTAGAATTGTGATTTTGAAGTTCATATTTGTGTTTCGATGAGTTATTCATTGATGTTTTGGTATATGGAATAGGTAGAATTGTGATTTTGAAGTTTATATTTGTGTTTTGATGAGTTATATTATGTTTTGTTATATGGAATAGGTAGAATTGTGATTTTGAAGTTCATATTTGTGTTTTGATGAGTTATTGATGTTTTGGTATATGGAATAGGTAGAATTTTTATTGTGAAGTTCATATTTGTGTTTTGATGAGTTATTGATGTTTTGGTATATGGGATAGGTAGAATTGAGTTATTGAAGTTCATATTTGTGTTTTGATGAGTTATATTATGTTTTGTTATATGGAATAGGTAGAATTGTCATTTTGAAGTTCATATTTGTGTTTTGATGAGTTATTGATGTTTAGGTATATGGGATAGGTAGAATTGTGATTTTGAAGTTCATATTTGTGTTTTGATGAGTTATATTATGTTTTGATATATGGAATAGGTAGAATTGTGATTTTGAAGTTCATATTTGTGTTTTGATGAGTTATTGATTGTTTTGGTATATGGAATAGATAGAATTTTTATTGTGAAGTTCATATTTGTGTTTTGATGAGTTATTGATGTTTTGGTATATGGGATAGGTAGAATTGTGATTTTGAAGTTCATATTTGTGTTTTGATGAGTTATATTATGTTTTGTTATATGGAATAGGTAGAATTGTGATTTTGAAGTTCATATTTGTGTTTTGATGAGTTATTCATTGATGTTTTGGTATATGGAATAGGTAGAATTGTGATTTTGAAGTTCATATTTGTGTTTTGATGAGTTATATTATGTTTTGTTATATGGAATAGGTAGAATTGTGATTTTGAAGTTCATATTTGTGTTTCGATGAGTTATTCATTGATGTTTTGGTATATGGAATAGGTAGAATTGAGATTTTGAAGTTCATATTTGTGTTTTAATGAGTTATTAATTGATGTTTTGGTATATGGAATAGGTTGAAATTGTTTTTTGAAGTTCATATTTGTGTTTTGATCAGTTATTGATGTTTTGGTATATGGAATAGGTAGAATTGTGATTTTGCAGTTCATATTTGTGTTTTGATGAGTTATTCATTTATGTTTTGGTATATGGGAATAGGTAGAATTGTGATTTTGAAGTTCAGATTTGTTTTTTGATGAGTTATTCATTGATGTTTTGGTATATGGAATAGGTAGAATTGAGATTTTGAAGTTCATATTTGTGTTTTGATGAGTTATTGATGTTTTGGTATATGGGATAGGTAGAATTGTGATTTTGAAGTTCATATTTGTGTTTCGATGAGTTATTCATTGATGTTTTGGTATATGGAATTGGTAGAATTGAGATTTTGAAGTTCATATTTGTGTTTTGATGAGTTATTGATATTTTGGTATATGGAATAGGTAGAATTGTGATTTTGAAGTTCATATTTGTGTTTTGATTAGTTATATTATGTTTTGTTATATGGAATAGGTAGAATTGAGATTTTGAAGTTCATATTTGTGTTTTGATGAGTTATTCATTGATGTTTTGGTATATGGAATAGGTAGAATTGTGTTGAAGTTCATATTTGTGTTTTGATTAGTTATATTATGTTTTGTTATATGGAATATGTAGAATTGTGATTTTGAAGTTCATATTTGTGTTTCGATGAGTTATTCATTGATGTTTTGGTATATGGAATAGGTAGAATTGAGATTTTGAAGTTCATATTTGTGTTTTAATGAGTTATTAATTGATGTTTTGGTATATGGAATAGGTTGAAATTGTTTTTTGAAGTTCATATTTGTGTTTTGATCAGTTATTGATGTTTTGGTATATGGAATAGGTAGAATTGTGATTTTGCAGTTCATATTTGTGTTTTGATGAGTTATTCATTTATGTTTTGGTATATGGGAATAGGTAGAATTGTGATTTTGAAGTTCATATTTGTTTTTTGATGAGTTATTCATTGATGTTTTGGTATATGGAATAGGTAGAATTGAGATTTTGAAGTTCATATTTGTGTTTTGATGAGTTATTGATGTTTTGGTATATGGGATAGGTAGAATTGTGATTTTGAAGTTCATATTTGTGTTTTGATGAGTTATATTATGTTTTGTTATATGGAATAGGTAGAATTGTGATTTTGAAGTTCATATTTGTGTTTTGATGAGTTATTCATTGATGTTTTGGTATATGGAATAGGTAGAATTGTGTTGAAGTTCATATTTGTGTTTTGATTAGTTATATTATGTTTTGTTATATGGAATATGTAGAATTGTGATTTTGAAGTTCATATTTGTGTTTCGATGAGTTATTCATTGATGTTTTGGTATATGGAATAGGTAGAATTGAGATTTTGAAGTTCATATTTGTGTTTTAATGAGTTATTAATTGATGTTTTGGTATATGGAATAGGTTGAAATTGTTTTTTGAAGTTCATATTTGTGTTTTGATCAGTTATTGATGTTTTGGTATATGGAATAGGTAGAATTGTGATTTTGCAGTTCATATTTGTGTTTTGATGAGTTATTCATTTATGTTTTGGTATATGGGAATAGGTAGAATTGTGATTTTGAAGTTCATATTTGTTTTTTGATGAGTTATTCATTGATGTTTTGGTATATGGAATAGGTAGAATTGAGATTTTGAAGTTCATATTTGTGTTTTGATGAGTTATTGATGTTTTGGTATATGGGATAGGTAGAATTGTGATTTTGAAGTTCATATTTGTGTTTCGATGAGTTATTCATTGATGTTTTGGTATATGGAATAGGTAGAATTGAGATTTTGAAGTTCATATTTGTGTTTTGATGAGTTATTGATATTTTGGTATATGGAATAGGTAGAATTGTGATTTTGAAGTTCATATTTGTGTTTTGATTAGTTATATTATATTTTGTTATATGGAATAGGTAGAATTGAGATTTTGAAGTTCATATTTGTGTTTTGATTAGTTATATTATGTTATTGATGTTTTGGTATATGGAATAGGTAGAATTGTGATTTTGAAGTTCATATTTGTGTTTTGATGAGTTATTGATATTTTGGTATATGGAATAGGTAGAATTGTGATTTTGAAGTTCATATTTGTGTTTTGATTAGTTATATTATGTTTTGTTATATGGAATAGGTAGAATTGTGATTTTGAAGTTCATATTTGTGTTTTGATGAGTTATATTATGTTTTGTTATATGGAATAGGTAGAATTGTGATTTTGAAGTTCATATTTGTGTTTTGATGAGTTATTGATGTTTTGGCAAATGGAATAGGTAGAATTGTGATTTTGAAGTTCATATTTGTGTTTCGATGACTTATTCATTGATGTTTTGGTATATGGAATAGGTAGAATTGAGATTTTGAAGTTCATATTTGTGTTTTGATGAGTTATTGATATTTTGGTATATGGAATAGGTAGAATTGAGATTTTGAAGTTCATATTTGTGTTTCGATGAGTTATATTATATTTTGTTATATGGAATAGGTAGAATTGAGATTTTGAAGTTCATATTTGTGTTTTGATTAGTTATATTATGTTATTGATGTTTTGGTATATGGAATAGGTAGAATTAAGATTTTGAAGTTCATATTTGTGTTTTGATGAGCTATTGATGTTTTGGTATATGGAATAGGTAGAATTGTGATTTTGAAGTTCATATTTGTGTTTTGATGAGTTATATTATGTTTTGTTATATGAAATAGGTAGAATTGTGATTTTGAAGTTCATATTTGTGTTTTGATGAGTTATATTATGTTTTGTTATATGGAATAGGTAGAATTGAGATTTTGAAGTTGATATTTGTGTTTTGATGAGTTATTGATGTTTTGGTATATGGAATAGGTAGAATTGTGATTTTGAAGTTCATATTTGTGTTTTGATGAGTTATATTATGTTTTGTTATATGGAATAGGTAGAATTGTGATTTTGAAGTTCATATTTGTGTTTTGATGAGTTATTGATGTTTTGGTATATGGAATAGATAGAAATTGTGTTTTGAAGTTCATATTTGTGTTTTGATGAGTTATATTATGTTTTGTTATATGGAATAGGTAGAATTGTGATTTTGAAGTTCATATTTGTGTTTTGATGCGTTATTCATTGATGTTTTGGTATATGGAATAGGTAGAATTGTGTTGAAGTTCATATTTGTGTTTTGATTAGTTATATTATGTTTTGTTATATGGAATATGTAGAATTGTGATTTTGAAGTTCATATTTGTGTTTCGATGAGTTATTCATTGATGTTTTGGTATATGGAATAGGTAGAATTGAGATTTTGAAGTTCATATTTGTGTTTTAATGAGTTATTAATTGATGTTTTGGTATATGGAATAGGTAGAATTGAGATTTTGCAGTTCATATTTGTGTTTTGATGAGTTATTCATTTATGTTTTGGTATATGGGAATAGGTAGAATTGTGATTTTGAAGTTCATATTTGTTTTTTGATGAGTTATTCATTGATGTTTTGGTATATGGAATAGGTAGAATTGAGATTTTGAAGTTCATATTTGTGTTTTGATGAGTTATTGATGTTTTGGTATATGGAATAGGTAGAATTTTTATTGTGAAGTTCATATTTGTGTTTTGATGAGTTATTGATGTTTTGGTATATGGAATAGGTAGAATTGTGATTTTGCAGTTCATATTTGTGTTTTGATGAGTTATTCATTTATGTTTTGGTATATGGGAATAGGTAGAATTGTGATTTTGAAGTTCATATTTGTTTTTTGATGAGTTATTCATTGATGTTTTGGTATATGGAATAGGTAGAATTGAGATTTTGAAGTTCATATTTGTGTTTTGATGAGTTATTGATGTTTTGGTATATGGGATAGGTAGAATTGTGATTTTGAAGTTCATATTTGTGTTTTGATGAATAATTCATTGATGTTTTGGTATATGGAATAGGTAGAATTGTGATTTTGAAGTTTATATTTGTGTTTTGATGAGTTATATTATGTTTTGTTATATGGAATAGGTAGAATTGTGATTTTGAAGTTCATATTTGTGTTTTGATGAGTTATTGATGTTTTGGTATATGGAATAGGTAGAATTTTTATTGTGAAGTTCATATTTGTGTTTTGATGAGTTATTGATGTTTTGGTATATGGGATAGGTAGAATTGAGTTATTGAAGTTCATATTTGTGTTTTGATGAGTTATATTATGTTTTGTTATATGGAATAGGTAGAATTGTCATTTTGAAGTTCATATTTGTGTTTTGATGAGTTATTGATGTTTAGGTATATGGGATAGGTAGAATTGTGATTTTGAAGTTCATATTTGTGTTTTGATGAGTTATATTATGTTTTGATATATGGAATAGGTAGAATTGTGATTTTGAAGTTCATATTTGTGTTTTGATGAGTTATTGATTGTTTTGGTATATGGAATAGATAGAATTTTTATTGTGAAGTTCATATTTGTGTTTTGATGAGTTATTGATGTTTTGGTATATGGGATAGGTAGAATTGTGATTTTGAAGTTCATATTTGTGTTTTGATGAGTTATATTATGTTTTGTTATATGGAATAGGTAGAATTGTGATTTTGAAGTTCATATTTGTGTTTTGATGAGTTATTCATTGATGTTTTGGTATATGGAATAGGTAGAATTGTGATTTTGAAGTTCATATTTGTGTTTTGATGAGTTATATTATGTTTTGTTATATGGAATAGGTAGAATTGTGATTTTGAAGTTCATATTTGTGTTTCGATGAGTTATTCATTGATGTTTTGGTATATGGAATAGGTAGAATTGAGATTTTGAAGTTCATATTTGTGTTTTAATGAGTTATTAATTGATGTTTTGGTATATGGAATAGGTTGAAATTGTTTTTTGAAGTTCATATTTGTGTTTTGATCAGTTATTGATGTTTTGGTATATGGAATAGGTAGAATTGTGATTTTGCAGTTCATATTTGTGTTTTGATGAGTTATTCATTTATGTTTTGGTATATGGGAATAGGTAGAATTGTGATTTTGAAGTTCAGATTTGTTTTTTGATGAGTTATTCATTGATGTTTTGGTATATGGAATAGGTAGAATTGAGATTTTGAAGTTCATATTTGTGTTTTGATGAGTTATTGATGTTTTGGTATATGGGATAGGTAGAATTGTGATTTTGAAGTTCATATTTGTGTTTCGATGAGTTATTCATTGATGTTTTGGTATATGGAATAGGTAGAATTGAGATTTTGAAGTTCATATTTGTGTTTTGATGAGTTATTGATATTTTGGTATATGGAATAGGTAGAATTGTGATTTTGAAGTTCATATTTGTGTTTTGATTAGTTATATTATGTTTTGTTATATGGAATAGGTAGAATTGAGATTTTGAAGTTCATATTTGTGTTTTGATGAGTTATTCATTGATGTTTTGGTATATGGAATAGGTAGAATTGTGTTGAAGTTCATATTTGTGTTTTGATTAGTTATATTATGTTTTGTTATATGGAATATGTAGAATTGTGATTTTGAAGTTCATATTTGTGTTTCGATGAGTTATTCATTGATGTTTTGGTATATGGAATAGGTAGAATTGAGATTTTGAAGTTCATATTTGTGTTTTAATGAGTTATTAATTGATGTTTTGGTATATGGAATAGGTTGAAATTGTTTTTTGAAGTTCATATTTGTGTTTTGATCAGTTATTGATGTTTTGGTATATGGAATAGGTAGAATTGTGATTTTGCAGTTCATATTTGTGTTTTGATGAGTTATTCATTTATGTTTTGGTATATGGGAATAGGTAGAATTGTGATTTTGAAGTTCATATTTGTTTTTTGATGAGTTATTCATTGATGTTTTGGTATATGGAATAGGTAGAATTGAGATTTTGAAGTTCATATTTGTGTTTTGATGAGTTATTGATGTTTTGGTATATGGGATAGGTAGAATTGTGATTTTGAAGTTCATATTTGTGTTTTGATGAGTTATATTATGTTTTGTTATATGGAATAGGTAGAATTGTGATTTTGAAGTTCATATTTGTGTTTTGATGAGTTATTCATTGATGTTTTGGTATATGGAATAGGTAGAATTGTGTTGAAGTTCATATTTGTGTTTTGATTAGTTATATTATGTTTTGTTATATGGAATATGTAGAATTGTGATTTTGAAGTTCATATTTGTGTTTCGATGAGTTATTCATTGATGTTTTGGTATATGGAATAGGTAGAATTGAGATTTTGAAGTTCATATTTGTGTTTTAATGAGTTATTAATTGATGTTTTGGTATATGGAATAGGTTGAAATTGTTTTTTGAAGTTCATATTTGTGTTTTGATCAGTTATTGATGTTTTGGTATATGGAATAGGTAGAATTGTGATTTTGCAGTTCATATTTGTGTTTTGATGAGTTATTCATTTATGTTTTGGTATATGGGAATAGGTAGAATTGTGATTTTGAAGTTCATATTTGTTTTTTGATGAGTTATTCATTGATGTTTTGGTATATGGAATAGGTAGAATTGAGATTTTGAAGTTCATATTTGTGTTTTGATGAGTTATTGATGTTTTGGTATATGGGATAGGTAGAATTGTGATTTTGAAGTTCATATTTGTGTTTCGATGAGTTATTCATTGATGTTTTGGTATATGGAATAGGTAGAATTGAGATTTTGAAGTTCATATTTGTGTTTTGATGAGTTATTGATATTTTGGTATATGGAATAGGTAGAATTGTGATTTTGAAGTTCATATTTGTGTTTTGATTAGTTATATTATATTTTGTTATATGGAATAGGTAGAATTGAGATTTTGAAGTTCATATTTGTGTTTTGATTAGTTATATTATGTTATTGATGTTTTGGTATATGGAATAGGTAGAATTGTGATTTTGAAGTTCATATTTGTGTTTTGATGAGTTATTGATATTTTGGTATATGGAATAGGTAGAATTGTGATTTTGAAGTTCATATTTGTGTTTTGATTAGTTATATTATGTTTTGTTATATGGAATAGGTAGAATTGTGATTTTGAAGTTCATATTTGTGTTTTGATGAGTTATATTATGTTTTGTTATATGGAATAGGTAGAATTGTGATTTTGAAGTTCATATTTGTGTTTTGATGAGTTATTGATGTTTTGGCAAATGGAATAGGTAGAATTGTGATTTTGAAGTTCATATTTGTGTTTCGATGACTTATTCATTGATGTTTTGGTATATGGAATAGGTAGAATTGAGATTTTGAAGTTCATATTTGTGTTTTGATGAGTTATTGATATTTTGGTATATGGAATAGGTAGAATTGAGATTTTGAAGTTCATATTTGTGTTTCGATGAGTTATATTATATTTTGTTATATGGAATAGGTAGAATTAAGATTTTGAAGTTCATATTTGTGTTTTGATGAGCTATTGATGTTTTGGTATATGGAATAGGTAGAATTGTGATTTTGAAGTTCATATTTGTGTTTTGATGAGTTATATTATATTTTGTTATATGAAATAGGTAGAATTGTGATTTTGAAGTTCATATTTGTGTTTTGATGAGTTATTGTTGTTTTGGTAAATGGAATAGATAGAAATTGTGTTTTGAAGTTCATATTTGTGTTTTGATGAGTTATTGATGTTTTGGTATATGGAATAGATAGAAATTGTGTTTTGAAGTTCATATTTGTGTTTTGATGAGTTATTCATTGATGTTTTGGTATATGGAATAGGTTGAATTGTGATTTAGAAGTTCATATTTGTGTTTTGATGAGTTATATTATGTTTTGTTATATGGAATAGGTAGAATTGAGATTTAGAAGTTCATATTTGTGTTTTGATGAGTTATTGATGTTTTGGTATATGGAATAGGTAGAATTGTGATTTTGAAGTTCATATTTGTGTTTTGATTAGTTATATTATGTTTTGTTATATGGAATAGGTAGAATTGAGATTTTGAAGTTCATATTTGTGTTTTGATTAGTTATATTATGTTATTGATGTTTTGGTAAATGGAATAGGTAGAATTGTGATTTTGAAGTTCATATTTGTGTTTTGATGAGTTATATTATGTTTTGTTATATGGAATAGGTAGAATTGAGATTTTGAAGTTGATATTTGTGTTTTGATGAGTTATTGATGTTTTGGTATATGGAATAGGTAGAATTGTGATTTTGAAGTTCATATTTGTGTTTTGATGAGTTATATTATGTTTTGTTATATGGAATAGGTAGAATTGTGATTTTGAAGTTCATATTTGTGTTTTGATGAGTTATTGATGTTTTGGTATATGGAATAGATAGAAATTGTGTTTTGAAGTTCATATTTGTGTTTTGATGAGTTATTCATTGATGTTTTGGTATATGGAATAGGTAGAATTGAGATTTTGAAGTTCATATTTGTGTTTTGTTATATAGGTAGAATTTTTATTGTGAAGTTGATATTTGTGTTTTGATGAGTTATTGATGTTTTGGTATATGGGATAGGTAGAATTGTGATTTTGAAGTTCATATTTGTGTTTTGATGAGTTATTAATTGATGTATTCGCATATGGAATAGATAGAATTATTTTTTGAAGTTCATATTTGTGTTTTTACGAGTTATTGATGTTTTGGTATATGGGATAGGTAGAATTGTGATTTTGAAGTTCATATTTGTGTTTTGATGAGTTATATTATGTTTTGATATATGGAATAGGTAGAATTGTGATTTTGAAGTTCATATTTGTGTTTTGATGAGTTATTGATTGTTTTGGTATATGGAATAGATAGAATTTTTATTGTGAAGTTCATATTTGTGTTTTGATGAGTTATTGATGTTTTGGTATATGGGATAGGTAGAATTGTGATTTTGAAGTTCATATTTGTGTTTTGATGAGTTATATTATGTTTTGTTATATGGAATAGGTAGAATTGTGATTTTGAAGTTCATATTTGTGTTTTGATGAGTTATTCATTGATGTTTTGGTATATGGAATAGGTAGAATTGTGTTGAAGTTCATATTTGTGTTTTGATTAGTTATATTATGTTTTGTTATATGGAATATGTAGAATTGTGATTTTGAAGTTCATATTTGTGTTTCGATGAGTTATTCATTGATGTTTTGGTATATGGAATAGGTAGAATTGAGATTTTGAAGTTCATATTTGTGTTTTAATGAGTTATTAATTGATGTTTTGGTATATGGAATAGGTTGAAATTGTTTTTTGAAGTTCATATTTGTGTTTTGATCAGTTATTGATGTTTTGGTATATGGAATAGGTAGAATTGTGATTTTGCAGTTCATATTTGTGTTTTGATGAGTTATTCATTTACGTTTTGGTATATGGGAATAGGTAGAATTGTGATTTTGAAGTTCATATTTGTTTTTTGATGAGTTATTCATTGATGTTTTGGTATATGGAATAGGTAGAATTGAGATTTTGAAGTTCATATTTGTGTTTTGATAAGTTATTGATGTTTTGGTATATGGGATAGGTAGAATTGTGATTTTGAAGTTCATATTTGTGTTTCGATGAATAATTCATTGATGTTTTGGTATATGGAATAGGTAGAATTGTGATTTTGAAGTTCATATTTGTGTTTTGATGAGTTATATTATGTTTTGTTATATGGAATAGGTAGAATTGTGATTTTGAAGTTCATATTTGTGTTTTGATGAGTTATTGATGTTTTGGTATATGGAATAGGTAGAATTTTTATTGTGAAGTTCATATTTGTGTTTTGATGTGTTATTGATGTTTTGGTATATGGGATAGGTAGAATTGAGTTATTGAAGTTCATATTTGTGTTTTGATGAGTTATATTATGTTTTGTTATATGGAATAGGTAGAATTGTCATTTTGAAGTTCATATTTGTGTTTTGATGAGTTATTGATGTTTAGGTATATGGGATAGGTAGAATTGTGATTATGAAGTTCATATTTGGGTTTTGATGAGTTATTAATGTTTTGGTATATGGAATAGGTTGAATTGTGATTTTGTAGTTCATATTTGTGTTTTGATGAGTTATTCATTGATGTTTTGGTATATGGAATAGGTAGAATTGAGATTTTGAAGTTCATGTTTGTGTTTTGATGAGTTATTGATGTTTTGGTTTATGAAATAGGTAGAATTGTGATTTTGAAGTTCATATTTGTGTTTTGATGAGTTATATTATGTTTTGTTATATGGAATAGGTAGAATTGTGATTTTGAAGTTCATATTTGTGTTTTGATGAGTTATTGATGTTTTGGTATATGGAATAGATAGAAATTGTGTTTTGAAGTTCATATTTGTGTTTTGATGAGTTATTCATTGATGTTTTGGTATATGGAATAGGTAGAATTGAGATTTTGAAGTTCATATTTGTGTTTTGTTATATAGGTAGAATTTTTATTGTGAAGTTGATATTTGTGTTTTGATGAGTTATTGATGTTTTGGTATATGGGATAGGTAGAAATGTGATTTTGAAGTTCATATTTGTGTTTTGATGAGTTATTAATTGATGTATTCGCATATGGAATAGATAGAATTATTTTTTGAAGTTCATATTTGTGTTTTTACGAGTTATTGATGTTTTGGTATATGGGATAGGTAGAATTGTGATTTTGAAGTTCATATTTGTGTTTTGATGAGTTATTGATGTTTTGGTATATGGAATAGGTAGAATTGAGATTTTGAAGTTCATATTTGTGTTTTGATTAGTTATATTATGTTATTGATGTTTTGGTATATGGGAATATGTAGAATTGTGATTTTGAAGTTCATATTTGTTTTTTGATGAGTTATTCATTTATGTTTTGGTATATGGGAATAGGTAGAATTGTGATTTTGAAGTTCATATTTGTGTTTTGATTAGTTATATTATATTTTGTTATATGGAATAGGTAGAATTGAGATTTTGAAGTTCATATTTGTGTTTTGATTAGTTATATTATGTTATTGATGTTTTGGTATATGGAATAGGTAGAATTAAGATTTTGAAGTTCATATTTGTGTTTTGATGAGTTATTGATGTTTTGGTATATGGAATAGATAGAAATTGTGTTTTGAAGTTCATATTTGTGTTTTGATGAGTTATTCATTGATGTTTTGGTATATGGAATAGGTAGAATTGTGATTTTGAAGTTCATATTTGTGTTTCGATGAGTTATTCATTGATGTTTTGGTATATGGAATAGGTAGAATTGAGATTTTGAAGTTCATATTTGTGTTTTGATGAGTTATTGATATTTTGGTATATGGAATAGGTAGAATTGTGATTTTGAAGTTCATATTTGTGTTTTGATTAGTTATATTATATTTTGTTATATGGAATAGGTAGAATTGAGATTTTGAAGTTCATATTTGTGTTTTGATTAGTTATATTATGTTATTGATGTTTTGGTATATGGAATAGGTAGAATTAAGATTTTGAAGTTCATATTTGTGTTTTGATGAGTTATTGATGTTTTGGTATATGGAATAGGTAGAATTGAGATTTTGAAGTTCATATTTGTGTTTTGATTAGTTATATTATGTTATTGATGTTTTGGTATATGGGAATATGTAGAATTGTGATTTTGAAGTTCATATTTGTGTTTTGATGAGTTATTGATGTTTTGGTATATGGGATAGGTAGAATTGTGATTTTGAAGTTCATATTTGTGTTTCGATGAGTTATTCATTGATGTTTTGGTATATGGAATAGGTAGAATTGAGATTTTGAAGTTCATATTTGTGTTTTGATGAGTTATTGATATTTTGGTATATGGAATAGGTAGAATTGTGATTTTGAAGTTCATATTTGTGTTTTGATTAGTTATATTATATTTTGTTATATGGAATAGGTAGAATTGAGATTTTGAAGTTCATATTTGTGTTTTGATTAGTTATATTATGTTATTGATGTTTTGGTATATGGAATAGGTAGAATTAAGATTTTGAAGTTCATATTTGTGTTTTGATGAGTTATTGATGTTTTGGTATATGGAATAGGTAGAATTGAGATTTTGAAGTTCATATTTGTGTTTTGATTAGTTATATTATGTTATTGATGTTTTGGTATATGGGAATATGTAGAATTGTGATTTTGAAGTTCATATTTGTGTTTTAATGAGTTATTGATGTTTTGGTATATGGGATAGGTAGAATTGTGATTTTGAAGTTCATATTTGTGTTTCGATGAGTTATTCATTGATGTTTTGTTATATGGAATAGGTAGAATTGAGATTTTGAAGTTCATATTTGTGTTTTGATGAGTTATTGATGTTTTGGTATATGGAATAGGTAGAATTTTTATTGTGAAGTTCATATTTGTGTTTTGATGAGTTATTGATGTTTTGGTATATGGGATAGGTAGAATTGAGTTATTGAAGTTCATATTTGTGTTTTGATGAGTTATATTATGTTTTGTTATATGGAATAGGTAGAATTGTCATTTTGAAGTTCATATTTGTGTTTTGATGAGTTATTGATGTTTAGGTATATGGGATAGGTAGAATTGTGATTTTGAAGTTCATATTTGTGTTTTGATGAGTTATATTATGTTTTGATATATGGAATAGGTAGAATTGTGATTTTGAAGTTCATATTTGTGTTTTGATGAGTTATTGATTGTTTTGGTATATGGAATAGATAGAATTTTTATTGTGAAGTTCATATTTGTGTTTTGATGAGTTATTGATTGTTTTGGTATATGGAATAGATAGAATTTTGATTTTGAAGTTCATATTTGTGTTTTGATGAGTTATTGATGTTTTGGTATATGGGATAGGTAGAATTGTGATTTTGAAGTTCATATTTGTGTTTTGATGAGTTATTGATGTTTTGGTATATGGAATAGGTAGAATTGAGATTTTGAAGTTCATATTTGTGTTTTGATTAGTTATATTATGTTATTGATGTTTTGGTATATGGGAATATGTAGAATTGTGATTTTGAAGTTCATATTTGTGTTTTAATGAGTTATTGATGTTTTGGTATATGGGATAGGTAGAATTGTGATTTTGAAGTTCATATTTGTGTTTCGATGAGTTATTCATTGATGTTTTGTTATATGGAATAGGTAGAATTGAGATTTTGAAGTTCATATTTGTGTTTTGATGAGTTATTGATGTTTTGGTATATGGAATAGGTAGAATTTTTATTGTGAAGTTCATATTTGTGTTTTGATGAGTTATTGATGTTTTGGTATATGGGATAGGTAGAATTGAGTTATTGAAGTTCATATTTGTGTTTTGATGAGTTATATTATGTTTTGTTATATGGAATAGGTAGAATTGTCATTTTGAAGTTCATATTTGTGTTTTGATGAGTTATTGATGTTTAGGTATATGGGATAGGTAGAATTGTGATTTTGAAGTTCATATTTGTGTTTTGATGAGTTATATTATGTTTTGATATATGGAATAGGTAGAATTGTGATTTTGAAGTTCATATTTGTGTTTTGATGAGTTATTGATTGTTTTGGTATATGGAATAGATAGAATTTTTATTGTGAAGTTCATATTTGTGTTTTGATGAGTTATTGATGTTTTGGTATATGGGATAGGTAGAATTGTGATTTTGAAGTTCATATTTGTGTTTTGATGAGTTATATTATGTTTTGTTATATGGAATAGGTAGAATTGTGATTTTGAAGTTCATATTTGTGTTTGGATTAGTTATTCATTGATGTTTTGGTATATGGAATAGGTAGAATTGTGATTTTGAAGTTCATATTTGTGTTTTGATGAGTTATATTATGTTTTGTTATATGGAATAGGTAGAATTGTGATTTTGAAGTTCATATTTGTGTTTCGATGAGTTATTCATTGATGTTTTGGTATATGGAATAGGTAGAATTGCGATTTTGAAGTTCATATTTGTGTTTTAATGAGTTATTAATTGATGTGTTGGTATATGGAATAGGTTGAAATTGTTTTTTGAAGTTCATATTTGTGTTTTGATCAGTTATTGATGTTTTGGTATATGGAATAGGTAGAATTGTGATTTTGCAGTTCATATTTGTGTTTTGATGAGTTATTCATTTATGTTTTGGTATATGGGAATAGGTAGAACTGTGATTTTGAAGTTCAGATTTGTTTTTTGATGAGTTATTCATTGATGTTTTGGTATATGGAATAGGTAGAATTGAGATTTTGAAGTTCATATTTGTGTTTTGATGAGTTATTGATGTTTTGGTATATGGGATAGGTAGAATTGTGATTTTGAAGTTCATATTTGTGTTTCGATGAGTTATTCATTGATGTTTTGGTATATGGAATAGGTAGAATTGAGATTTTGAAGTTCATATTTGTGTTTTGATGAGTTATTGATATTTTGGTATATGGAATAGGTAGAATTGTGATTTTGAAGTTCATATTTGTGTTTTGATTAGTTATATTATGTTTTGTTATATGGAATAGGTAGAATTGAGATTTTGAAGTTCATATTTGTGTTTTGATTAGTTATATTATGTTATTGATGTTTTGGTATATGGAATAGGTAGAATTGTGATTTTGAAGTTCATATTTGTGTTTTGATGAGTTATTGATATTTTGGTATATGGAATAGGTAGAATTGTGATTTTGAAGTTCATATTTGTGTTTTGATGAGTTATTGATGTTTTGGTATATGGAATAGGTAGAATTGTGATTTTGAAGTTCATATTTGTGTTTTGATGAGTTATTGATATTTTGGTATATGGAATAGGTAGAATTGAGATTTTGAAGTTCATATTTGTGTTTTGATGAGTTATTGATGTTTTGGTATATGGGATAGTAGAATTGTGATTTTGAAGTTCATATTTGTGTTTTGATGAGTTATATTATGTTTTGTTATATGGAATAGGTAGAATTGAGATTTAGAAGTTCATATTTGTGTTTTGATGAGTTATTGATGTTTTGGTATATGGAATAGGTAGAATTGTGATTTTGAAGTTCATATTTGTGTTTTGATGAGTTATATTATGTTTTGTTATATGGAATAGGTAGAATTGTGATTTTGAAGTTCATATTTGTGTTTTGATGAGTTATTGATGTTTTGGTAAATGGAATAGGTAGAATTGTGATTTTGAAGTTCATATTTGTGTTTTGATGAGTTATATTATGTTTTGTTATATGGAAGAGGTAGAATTGAGATTTTGAAGTTCATATTTGTGTTTTGATGAGTTATTGATGTTTTGGTTTATGAAATAGGTAGAATTGTGATTTTGAAGTTCATATTTGTGTTTTGATGAGTTATATTATGTTTTGTTATATGGAATAGGTAGAATTGTGATTTTGAAGTTCATATTTGTGTTTTGATGAGTTATTGATGTTTTGGTATATGGAATAGATAGAAATTGTGTTTTGAAGTTCATATTTGTGTTTTGATGAGTTATTCATTGATGTTTTGGTATATGGAATAGGTAGAATTGAGATTTTGAAGTTCATATTTGTGTTTTGTTATATAGGTAGAATTTTTATTGTGAAGTTGATATTTGTGTTTTGATGAGTTATTGATGTTTTGGTATATGGGATAGGTAGAATTGTGATTTTGAAGTTCATATTTGTGTTTTGATGAGTTATTAATTGATGTATTCGCATATGGAATAGATAGAATTATTTTTTGAAGTTCATATTTGTGTTTTTACGAGTTATTGATGTTTTGGTATATGGGATAGGTAGAATTGTGATTTTGAAGTTCATATTTGTGTTTTGATGAGTTATTGATGTTTTGGTATATGGAATAGGTAGAATTGAGATTTTGAAGTTCATATTTGTGTTTTGATTAGTTATATTATGTTATTGATGTTTTGGTATATGGGAATATGTAGAATTGTGATTTTGAAGTTCATATTTGTTTTTTGATGAGTTATTCATTTATGTTTTGGTATAAGGGAATAGGTAGAATTGTGATTTTGAAGTTCATATTTGTGTTTTGATTAGTTATATTATATTTTGTTATATGGAATAGGTAGAATTGAGATTTTGAAGTTCATATTTGTGTTTTGATTAGTTATATTATGTTATTGATGTTTTGGTATATGGAATAGGTAGAATTAAGATTTTGAAGTTCATATTTGTGTTTTGATGAGTTATTGATGTTTTGGTATATGGAATAGATAGAAATTGTGTTTTGAAGTTCATATTTGTGTTTTGATGAGTTATTCATTGATGTTTTGGTATATGGAATAGGTAGAATTGTGATTTTGAAGTTCATATTTGTGTTTCGATGAGTTATTCATTGATGTTTTGGTATATGGAATAGGTAGAATTGAGATTTTGAAGTTCATATTTGTGTTTTGATGAGTTATTGATATTTTGGTATATGGAATAGGTAGAATTGTGATTTTGAAGTTCATATTTGTGTTTTGATTAGTTATATTATATTTTGTTATATGGAATAGGTAGAATTGAGATTTTGAAGTTCATATTTGTGTTTTGATTAGTTATATTATGTTATTGATGTTTTGGTATATGGAATAGGTAGAATTAAGATTTTGAAGTTCATATTTGTGTTTTGATGAGTTATTGATGTTTTGGTATATGGAATAGGTAGAATTGAGATTTTGAAGTTCATATTTGTGTTTTGATTAGTTATATTATGTTATTGATGTTTTGGTATATGGGAATAGGTAGAATTGTGATTTTGAAGTTCATATTTGTGTTTTGATGAGTTATTGATGTTTTGGTATATGGGATAGGTAGAATTGTGATTTTGAAGTTCATATTTGTGTTTCGATGAGTTATTCATTGATGTTTTGGTATATGGAATAGGTAGAATTGAGATTTTGAAGTTCATATTTGTGTTTTGATGAGTTATTGATATTTTGTTATATGGAATAGGTAGAATTATGATTTTGAAGTTCATATTTGTGTTTTGATGAGTTATTGATATTTTGGTATATGGAATAGGTAGAATTGAGATTTTGAAGTTCATATTTGTGTTTTGATGAGTTATTGATGTTTTGGTATATGGGATAGGTAGAATTGTGATTTTGAAGTTCATATTTGTGTTTTGATGAGTTATATTATGTTTTGTTATATGGAATAGGTAGAATTGAGATTTAGAAGTTCATATTTGTGTTTTGATGAGTTATTGATGTTTTGGTATATGGAATAGGTAGAATTGTGATTTTGAAGTTCATATTTGTGTTTTGATGAGTTATATTATGTTTTGTTATATGGAATAGGTAGAATTGTGATTTTGAAGTTCATATTTGTGTTTTGATGAGTTATTGATGTTTTGGTAAATGGAATAGGTAGAATTGTGATTTTGAAGTTCATATTTGTGTTTTGATGAGTTATATTATGTTTTGTTATATGGAAGAGGTAGAATTGAGATTTTGAAGTTCATATTTGTGTTTTGATGAGTTATTGATGTTTTGGTTTATGAAATAGGTAGAATTGTGATTTTGAAGTTCATATTTGTGTTTTGATGAGTTATATTATGTTTTGTTATATGGAATAGGTAGAATTGTGATTTTGAAGTTCATATTTGTGTTTTGATGAGTTATTGATGTTTTGGTATATGGAATAGATAGAAATTGTGTTTTGAAGTTCATATTTGTGTTTTGATGAGTTATTCATTGATGTTTTGGTATATGGAATAGGTAGAATTGAGATTTTGAAGTTCATATTTGTGTTTTGTTATATAGGTAGAATTTTTATTGTGAAGTTGATATTTGTGTTTTGATGAGTTATTGATGTTTTGGTATATGGGATAGGTAGAATTGTGATTTTGAAGTTCATATTTGTGTTTTGATGAGTTATTAATTGATGTATTCGCATATGGAATAGATAGAATTATTTTTTGAAGTTCATATTTGTGTTTTTACGAGTTATTGATGTTTTGGTATATGGGATAGGTAGAATTGTGATTTTGAAGTTCATATTTGTGTTTTGATGAGTTATTGATGTTTTGGTATATGGAATAGGTAGAATTGAGATTTTGAAGTTCATATTTGTGTTTTGATTAGTTATATTATGTTATTGATGTTTTGGTATATGGGAATATGTAGAATTGTGATTTTGAAGTTCATATTTGTTTTTTGATGAGTTATTCATTTATGTTTTGGTATATGGGAATAGGTAGAATTGTGATTTTGAAGTTCATATTTGTGTTTTGATTAGTTATATTATATTTTGTTATATGGAATAGGTAGAATTGAGATTTTGAAGTTCATATTTGTGTTTTGATTAGTTATATTATGTTATTGATGTTTTGGTATATGGAATAGGTAGAATTAAGATTTTGAAGTTCATATTTGTGTTTTGATGAGTTATTGATGTTTTGGTATATGGAATAGATAGAAATTGTGTTTTGAAGTTCATATTTGTGTTTTGATGAGTTATTCATTGATGTTTTGGTATATGGAATAGGTAGAATTGTGATTTTGAAGTTCATATTTGTGTTTCGATGAGTTATTCATTGATGTTTTGGTATATGGAATAGGTAGAATTGAGATTTTGAAGTTCATATTTGTGTTTTGATGAGTTATTGATATTTTGGTATATGGAATAGGTAGAATTGTGATTTTGAAGTTCATATTTGTGTTTTGATTAGTTATATTATATTTTGTTATATGGAATAGGTAGAATTGAGATTTTGAAGTTCATATTTGTGTTTTGATTAGTTATATTATGTTATTGATGTTTTGGTATATGGAATAGGTAGAATTAAGATTTTGAAGTTCATATTTGTGTTTTGATGAGTTATTGATGTTTTGGTATATGGAATAGGTAGAATTGAGATTTTGAAGTTCATATTTGTGTTTTGATTAGTTATATTATGTTATTGATGTTTTGGTATATGGGAATATGTAGAATTGTGATTTTGAAGTTCATATTTGTGTTTTGATGAGTTATTGATGTTTTGGTATATGGGATAGGTAGAATTGTGATTTTGAAGTTCATATTTGTGTTTCGATGAGTTATTCATTGATGTTTTGGTATATGGAATAGGTAGAATTGAGATTTTGAAGTTCATATTTGTGTTTTGATGAGTTATTGATATTTTGGTATATGGAATAGGTAGAATTGTGATTTTGAAGTTCATATTTGTGTTTTGATTAGTTATATTATATTTTGTTATATGGAATAGGTAGAATTGAGATTTTGAAGTTCATATTTGTGTTTTGATTAGTTATATTATGTTATTGATGTTTTGGTATATGGAATAGGTAGAATTAAGATTTTGAAGTTCATATTTGTGTTTTGATGAGTTATTGATGTTTTGGTATATGGAATAGGTAGAATTGAGATTTTGAAGTTCATATTTGTGTTTTGATTAGTTATATTATGTTATTGATGTTTTGGTATATGGGAATATGTAGAATTGTGATTTTGAAGTTCATATTTGTGTTTTAATGAGTTATTGATGTTTTGGTATATGGGATAGGTAGAATTGTGATTTTGAAGTTCATATTTGTGTTTCGATGAGTTATTCATTGATGTTTTGTTATATGGAATAGGTAGAATTGAGATTTTGAAGTTCATATTTGTGTTTTGATGAGTTATTGATGTTTTGGTATATGGAATAGGTAGAATTTTTATTGTGAAGTTCATATTTGTGTTTTGATGAGTTATTGATGTTTTGGTATATGGGATAGGTAGAATTGAGTTATTGAAGTTCATATTTGTGTTTTGATGAGTTATATTATGTTTTGTTATATGGAATAGGTAGAATTGTCATTTTGAAGTTCATATTTGTGTTTTGATGAGTTATTGATGTTTAGGTATATGGGATAGGTAGAATTGTGATTTTGAAGTTCATATTTGTGTTTTGATGAGTTATATTATGTTTTGATATATGGAATAGGTAGAATTGTGATTTTGAAGTTCATATTTGTGTTTTGATGAGTTATTGATTGTTTTGGTATATGGAATAGATAGAATTTTTATTGTGAAGTTCATATTTGTGTTTTGATGAGTTATTGATGTTTTGGTATATGGGATAGGTAGAATTGTGATTTTGAAGTTCATATTTGTGTTTTGATGAGTTATTGATTGTTTTGGTATATGGAATAGATAGAATTTTGATTTTGAAGTTCATATTTGTGTTTTGATGAGTTATTGATGTTTTGGTATATGGGATAGGTAGAATTGTGATTTTGAAGTTCATATTTGTGTTTTGATGAGTTATTGATGTTTTGGTATATGGAATAGGTAGAATTGAGATTTTGAAATTCATATTTGTGTTTTGATTAGTTATATTATGTTATTGATGTTTTGGTATATGGGAATATGTAGAATTGTGATTTTGAAGTTCATATTTGTGTTTTAATGAGTTATTGATGTTTTGGTATATGGGATAGGTAGAATTGTGATTTTGAAGTTCATATTTGTGTTTCGATGAGTTATTCATTGATGTTTTGTTATATGGAATAGGTAGAATTGAGATTTTGAAGTTCATATTTGTGTTTTGATGAGTTATTGATGTTTTGGTATATGGAATAGGTAGAATTTTTATTGTGAAGTTCATATTTGTGTTTTGATGAGTTATTGATGTTTTGGTATATGGGATAGGTAGAATTGAGTTATTGAAGTTCATATTTGTGTTTTGATGAGTTATATTATGTTTTGTTATATGGAATAGGTAGAATTGTCATTTTGAAGTTCATATTTGTGTTTTGATGAGTTATTGATGTTTAGGTATATGGGATAGGTAGAATTGTGATTTTGAAGTTCATATTTGTGTTTTGATGAGTTATATTATGTTTTGATATATGGAATAGGTAGAATTGTGATTTTGAAGTTCATATTTGTGTTTTGATGAGTTATTGATTGTTTTGGTATATGGAATAGATAGAATTTTTATTGTGAAGTTCATATTTGTGTTTTGATGAGTTATTGATGTTTTGGTATATGGGATAGGTAGAATTGTGATTTTGAAGTTCATATTTGTGTTTTGATGAGTTATATTATGTTTTGTTATATGGAATAGGTAGAATTGTGATTTTGAAGTTCATATTTGTGTTTGGATTAGTTATTCATTGATGTTTTGGTATATGGAATAGGTAGAATTGTGATTTTGAAGTTCATATTTGTGTTTTGATGAGTTATATTATGTTTTGTTATATGGAATAGGTAGAATTGTGATTTTGAAGTTCATATTTGTGTTTCGATGAGTTATTCATTGATGTTTTGGTATATGGAATAGGTAGAATTGCGATTTTGAAGTTCATATTTGTGTTTTAATGAGTTATTAATTGATGTGTTGGTATATGGAATAGGTTGAAATTGTTTTTTGAAGTTCATATTTGTGTTTTGATCAGTTATTGATGTTTTGGTATATGGAATAGGTAGAATTGTGATTTTGCAGTTCATATTTGTGTTTTGATGAGTTATTCATTTATGTTTTGGTATATGGGAATAGGTAGAATTGTGATTTTGAAGTTCAGATTTGTTTTTTGATGAGTTATTCATTGATGTTTTGGTATATGGAATAGGTAGAATTGAGATTTTGAAGTTCATATTTGTGTTTTGATGAGTTATTGATGTTTTGGTATATGGGATAGGTAGAATTGTGATTTTGAAGTTCATATTTGTGTTTCGATGAGTTATTCATTGATGTTTTGGTATATGGAATAGGTAGAATTGAGATTTTGAAGTTCATATTTGTGTTTTGATGAGTTATTGATATTTTGGTATATGGAATAGGTAGAATTGTGATTTTGAAGTTCATATTTGTGTTTTGATTAGTTATATTATGTTTTGTTATATGGAATAGGTAGAATTGAGATTTTGAAGTTCATATTTGTGTTTTGATTAGTTATATTATGTTATTGATGTTTTGGTATATGGAATAGGTAGAATTGTGATTTTGAAGTTCATATTTGTGTTTTGATGAGTTATTGATATTTTGGTATATGGAATAGGTAGAATTGTGATTTTGAAGTTCATATTTGTGTTTTGATGAGTTATTGATGTTTTGGTATATGGAATAGGTAGAATTGTGATTTTGAAGTTCATATTTGTGTTTTGATGAGTTATTGATATTTTGGTATATGGAATAGGTAGAATTGAGATTTTGAAGTTCATATTTGTGTTTTGATGAGTTATTGATGTTTTGGTATATGGGATAGGTAGAATTGTGATTTTGAAGTTCATATTTGTGTTTTGATGAGTTATATTATGTTTTGTTATATGGAATAGGTAGAATTGAGATTTAGAAGTTCATATTTGTGTTTTGATGAGTTATTGATGTTTTGGTATATGGAATAGGTAGAATTGTGATTTTGAAGTTCATATTTGTGTTTTGATGAGTTATATTATGTTTTGTTATATGGAATAGGTAGAATTGTGATTTTGAAGTTCATATTTGTGTTTTGATGAGTTATTGATGTTTTGGTAAATGGAATAGGTAGAATTGTGATTTTGAAGTTCATATTTGTGTTTTGATGAGTTATATTATGTTTTGTTATATGGAATAGGTAGAATTGAGATTTTGAAGTTCATATTTGTGTTTTGATGAGTTATTGATGTTTTGGTATATGGAATAGGTAGAATTGTGATTTTGAAGTTCATATTTGTGTTTTGATGAGTTATATTATGTTTTGTTATATGGAATAGGTAGAATTGTGATTTTGAAGTTCATATTTGTGTTTTGATGAGTTATTGATGTTTTGGTATATGGAATAGATAGAAATTGTGTTTTGAAGTTCATATTTGTGTTTTGATGAGTTATTCATTGATGTTTTGGTATATGGAATAGGTAGAATTGAGATTTTGAAGTTCATATTTGTGTTTTGTTATATAGGTAGAATTTTTATTGTGAAGTTGATATTTGTGTTTTGATGAGTTATTGATGTTTTGGTATATGGGATAGGTAGAATTGTGATTTTGAAGTTCATATTTGTGTTTTGATGAGTTATTAATTGATGTATTCGCATATGGAATAGATAGAATTATTTTTTGAAGTTCATATTTGTGTTTTTACGAGTTATTGATGTTTTGGTATATGGGATAGGTAGAATTGTGATTTTGAAGTTCATATTTGTGTTTTGATGAGTTATATTATGTTTTGATATATGGAATAGGTAGAATTGTGATTTTGAAGTTCATATTTGTGTTTTGATGAGTTATTGATTGTTTTGGTATATGGAATAGATAGAATTTTTATTGTGAAGTTCATATTTGTGTTTTGATGAGTTATTGATGTTTTGGTATATGGGATAGGTAGAATTGTGATTTTGAAGTTCATATTTGTGTTTTGATGAGTTATATTATGTTTTGTTATATGGAATAGGTAGAATTGTGATTTTGAAGTTCATATTTGTGTTTTGATGCGTTATTCATTGATGTTTTGGTATATGGAATAGGTAGAATTGTGTTGAAGTTCATATTTGTGTTTTGATTAGTTATATTATGTTTTGTTATATGGAATATGTAGAATTGTGATTTTGAAGTTCATATTTGTGTTTCGATGAGTTATTCATTGATGTTTTGGTATATGGAATAGGTAGAATTGAGATTTTGAAGTTCATATTTGTGTTTTAATGAGTTATTAATTGATGTTTTGGTATATGGAATAGGTTGAAATTGTTTTTTGAAGTTCATATTTGTGTTTTGATCAGTTATTGATGTTTTGGTATATGGAATAGGTAGAATTGTGATTTTGCAGTTCATATTTGTGTTTTGATGAGTTATTCATTTATGTTTTGGTATATGGGAATAGGTAGAATTGTGATTTTGAAGTTCATATTTGTTTTTTGATGAGTTATTCATTGATGTTTTGGTATATGGAATAGGTAGAATTGAGATTTTGAAGTTCATATTTGTGTTTTGATGAGTTATTGATGTTTTGGTATATGGAATAGGTAGAATTGTGATTTTGAAGTTCATATTTGTGTTTTGATGAGTTATATTATGTTTTGTTATTTGGAATAGGTAGAATTGAGATTTTGAAGTTCATATTTGTGTTTTGATGAGTTATTCATTGATGTTTTGGTATATGGAATAGGTAGAATTGTGATTTTGAAGTTCATATTTGTGTTTTGATGAATAATTCATTGATGTTTTGGTATATGGAATAGGTAGAATTGTGAATTTGAAGTTTATATTTGTGTTTTGATGAGTTATATTATGTTTTGTTATATGGAATAGGTAGAATTGTGATTTTGAAGTTCATATTTGTGTTTTGATGAGTTATTGATGTTTTGGTATATGGAATAGGTAGAATTTTTATTGTGAAGTTCATATTTGTGTTTTGATGAGTTATTGATGTTTTGGTATATGGGATAGGTAGAATTGAGTTATTGAAGTTCATATTTGTGTTTTGATGAGTTATATTATGTTTTGTTATATGGAATAGGTAGAATTGTCATTTTGAAGTTCATATTTGTGTTTTGATGAGTTATTGATGTTTAGGTATATGGGATAGGTAGAATTGTGATTTTGAAGTTCATATTTGTGTTTTGATGAGTTATATTATGTTTTGATAAATGGAATAGGTAGAATTGTGATTTTGAAGTTCATATTTGTGTTTTGATGAGTTATTGATTGTTTTGGTATATGGAATAGATAGAATTTTTATTGTGAAGTTCATATTTGTGTTTTGATGAGTTATTGATGTTTTGTTATATGGGATAGGTAGAATTGTGATTTTGAAGTTCATATTTGTGTTTTGATGAGTTATATTATGTTTTGTTATATGGAATAGGTAGAATTGTGATTTTGAAGTTCATATTTGTGTTTTGATGAGTTATTCATTGATGTTTTGGTATATGGAATAGGTAGAATTGTGATTTTGAAGTTCATATTTGTGTTTTGATGAGTTATATTATGTTTTGTTATATGGAATAGGTAGAATTGTGATTTTGAAGTTCATATTTGTGTTTCGATGAGTTATTCATTGATGTTTTGGTATATGGAATAGGTAGAATTGAGATTTTGAAGTTCATATTTGTGTTTTAATGAGTTATTAATTGATGTTTTGGTATATGGAATAGGTTGAAATTGTTTTTTGAAGTTCATATTTGTGTTTTGATCAGTTATTGATGTTTTGGTATATGGAATAGGTAGAATTGTGATTTTGCAGTTCATATTTGTGTTTTGATGAGTTATTCATTTATGTTTTGGTATATGGGAATAGGTAGAATTGTGATTTTGAAGTTCAGATTTGTTTTTTGATGAGTTATTCATTGATGTTTTGGTATATGGAATAGGTAGAATTGAGATTTTGAAGTTCATATTTGTGTTTTGATGAGTTATTGATGTTTTGGTATATGGGATAGGTAGAATTGTGATTTTGAAGTTCATATTTGTGTTTCGATGAGTTATTCATTGATGTTTTGGTATATGGAATAGGTAGAATTGAGATTTTGAAGTTCATATTTGTGTTTTGATGAGTTATTGATATTTTGGTATATGGAATAGGTAGAATTGTGATTTTGAAGTTCATATTTGTGTTTTGATTAGTTATATTATGTTTTGTTATATGGAATAGGTAGAATTGAGATTTTGAAGTTCATATTTGTGTTTTGATGAGTTATTCATTGATGTTTTGGTATATGGAATAGGTAGAATTGTGTTGAAGTTCATATTTGTGTTTTGATTAGTTATATTATGTTTTGTTATATGGAATATGTAGAATTGTGATTTTGAAGTTCATATTTGTGTTTCGATGAGTTATTCATTGATGTTTTGGTATATGGAATAGGTAGAATTGAGATTTTGAAGTTCATATTTGTGTTTTAATGAGTTATTAATTGATGTTTTGGTATATGGAATAGGTTGAAATTGTTTTTTGAAGTTCATATTTGTGTTTTGATCAGTTATTGATGTTTTGGTATATGGAATAGGTAGAATTGTGATTTTGCAGTTCATATTTGTGTTTTGATGAGTTATTCATTTATGTTTTGGTATATGGGAATAGGTAGAATTGTGATTTTGAAGTTCATATTTGTTTTTTGATGAGTTATTCATTGATGTTTTGGTATATGGAATAGGTAGAATTGAGATTTTGAAGTTCATATTTGTGTTTTGATGAGTTATTGATGTTTTGGTATATGGGATAGGTAGAATTGTGATTTTGAAGTTCATATTTGTGTTTTGATGAGTTATATTATGTTTTGTTATATGGAATAGGTAGAATTGTGATTTTGAAGTTCATATTTGTGTTTTGATGAGTTATTCATTGATGTTTTGGTATATGGAATAGGTAGAATTGTGTTGAAGTTCATATTTGTGTTTTGATTAGTTATATTATGTTTTGTTATATGGAATATGTAGAATTGTGATTTTGAAGTTCATATTTGTGTTTCGATGAGTTATTCATTGATGTTTTGGTATATGGAATAGGTAGAATTGAGATTTTGAAGTTCATATTTGTGTTTTAATGAGTTATTAATTGATGTTTTGGTATATGGAATAGGTTGAAATTGTTTTTTGAAGTTCATATTTGTGTTTTGATCAGTTATTGATGTTTTGGTATATGGAATAGGTAGAATTGTGATTTTGCAGTTCATATTTGTGTTTTGATGAGTTATTCATTTATGTTTTGGTATATGGGAATAGGTAGAATTGTGATTTTGAAGTTCATATTTGTTTTTTGATGAGTTATTCATTGATGTTTTGGTATATGGAATAGGTAGAATTGAGATTTTGAAGTTCATATTTGTGTTTTGATGAGTTATTGATGTTTTGGTATATGGGATAGGTAGAATTGTGATTTTGAAGTTCATATTTGTGTTTCGATGAGTTATTCATTGATGTTTTGGTATATGGAATAGGTAGAATTGAGATTTTGAAGTTCATATTTGTGTTTTGATGAGTTATTGATATTTTGGTATATGGAATAGGTAGAATTGTGATTTTGAAGTTCATATTTGTGTTTTGATTAGTTATATTATATTTTGTTATATGGAATAGGTAGAATTGAGATTTTGAAGTTCATATTTGTGTTTTGATTAGTTATATTATGTTATTGATGTTTTGGTATATGGAATAGGTAGAATTTTTATTGTGAAGTTGATATTTGTGTTTTGATGAGTTATTGATGTTTTGGTATATGGGATAGGTAGAATTGTGATTTTGAAGTTCATATTTGTGTTTTGATGAGTTATTAATTGATGTATTCGCATATGGAATAGATAGAATTATTTTTTGAAGTTCATATTTGTGTTTTTACGAGTTATTGATGTTTTGGTATATGGGATAGGTAGAATTGTGATTTTGAAGTTCATATTTGTGTTTTGATGAGTTATTGATGTTTTGGTATATGGAATAGGTAGAATTGAGATTTTGAAGTTCATATTTGTGTTTTGATTAGTTATATTATGTTATTGATGTTTTGGTATATGGGAATATGTAGAATTGTGATTTTGAAGTTCATATTTGTTTTTTGATGAGTTATTCATTTATGTTTTGGTATATGGGAATAGGTAGAATTGTGATTTTGAAGTTCATATTTGTGTTTTGATTAGTTATATTATATTTTGTTATATGGAATAGGTAGAATTGAGATTTTGAAGTTCATATTTGTGTTTTGATTAGTTATATTATGTTATTGATGTTTTGGTATATGGAATAGGTAGAATTAAGATTTTGAAGTTCATATTTGTGTTTTGATGAGTTATTGATGTTTTGGTATATGGAATAGATAGAAATTGTGTTTTGAAGTTCATATTTGTGTTTTGATGAGTTATTCATTGATGTTTTGGTATATGGAATAGGTAGAATTGTGATTTTGAAGTTCATATTTGTGTTTCGATGAGTTATTCATTGATGTTTTGGTATATGGAATAGGTAGAATTGAGATTTTGAAGTTCATATTTGTGTTTTGATGAGTTATTGATATTTTGGTATATGGAATAGGTAGAATTGTGATTTTGAAGTTCATATTTGTGTTTTGATTAGTTATATTATATTTTGTTATATGGAATAGGTAGAATTGAGATTTTGAAGTTCATATTTGTGTTTTGATTAGTTATATTATGTTATTGATGTTTTGGTATATGGAATAGGTAGAATTAAGATTTTGAAGTTCATATTGGTGTTTTGATGAGTTATTGATGTTTTGGTATATGGAATAGGTAGAATTGAGATTTTGAAGTTCATATTTGTGTTTTGATTAGTTATATTATGTTATTGATGTTTTGGTATATGGGAATATGTAGAATTGTGATTTTGAAGTTCATATTTGTGTTTTGATGAGTTATTGATGTTTTGGTATATGGGATAGGTAGAATTGTGATTTTGAAGTTCATATTTGTGTTTCGATGAGTTATTCATTGATGTTTTGGTATATGGAATAGGTAGAATTGAGATTTTGAAGTTCATATTTGTGTTTTGATGAGTTATTGATATTTTGGTATATGGAATAGGTAGAATTGTGATTTTGAAGTTCATATTTGTGTTTTGATTAGTTATATTATATTTTGTTATATGGAATAGGTAGAATTGAGATTTTGAAGTTCATATTTGTGTTTTGATTAGTTATATTATGTTATTGATGTTTTGGTATATGGAATAGGTAGAATTAAGATTTTGAAGTTCATATTTGTGTTTTGATGAGTTATTGATGTTTTGGTATATGGAATAGGTAGAATTGAGATTTTGAAGTTCATATTTGTGTTTTGATTAGTTATATTATGTTATTGATGTTTTGGTATATGGGAATATGTAGAATTGTGATTTTGAAGTTCATATTTGTGTTTTAATGAGTTATTGATGTTTTGGTATATGGGATAGGTAGAATTGTGATTTTGAAGTTCATATTTGTGTTTCGATGAGTTATTCATTGATGTTTTGTTATATGGAATAGGTAGAATTGAGATTTTGAAGTTCATATTTGTGTTTTGATGAGTTATTGATGTTTTGGTATATGGAATAGGTAGAATTTTTATTGTGAAGTTCATATTTGTGTTTTGATGAGTTATTGATGTTTTGGTATATGGGATAGGTAGAATTGAGTTATTGAAGTTCATATTTGTGTTTTGATGAGTTATATTATGTTTTGTTATATGGAATAGGTAGAATTGTCATTTTGAAGTTCATATTTGTGTTTTGATGAGTTATTGATGTTTAGGTATATGGGATAGGTAGAATTGTGATTTTGAAGTTCATATTTGTGTTTTGATGAGTTATATTATGTTTTGATATATGGAATAGGTAGAATTGTGATTTTGAAGTTCATATTTGTGTTTTGATGAGTTATTGATTGTTTTGGTATATGGAATAGATAGAATTTTTATTGTGAAGTTCATATTTGTGTTTTGATGAGTTATTGATGTTTTGGTATATGGGATAGGTAGAATTGTGATTTTGAAGTTCATATTTGTGTTTTGATGAGTTATTGATTGTTTTGGTATATGGAATAGATAGAATTTTGATTTTGAAGTTCATATTTGTGTTTTGATGAGTTATTGATGTTTTGGTATATGGGATAGGTAGAATTGTGATTTTGAAGTTCATATTTGTGTTTTGATGAGTTATTGATGTTTTGGTATATGGAATAGGTAGAATTGAGATTTTGAAATTCATATTTGTGTTTTGATTAGTTATATTATGTTATTGATGTTTTGGTATATGGGAATATGTAGAATTGTGATTTTGAAGTTCATATTTGTGTTTTAATGAGTTATTGATGTTTTGGTATATGGGATAGGTAGAATTGTGATTTTGAAGTTCATATTTGTGTTTCGATGAGTTATTCATTGATGTTTTGTTATATGGAATAGGTAGAATTGAGATTTTGAAGTTCATATTTGTGTTTTGATGAGTTATTGATGTTTTGGTATATGGAATAGGTAGAATTTTTATTGTGAAGTTCATATTTGTGTTTTGATGAGTTATTGATGTTTTGGTATATGGGATAGGTAGAATTGAGTTATTGAAGTTCATATTTGTGTTTTGATGAGTTATATTATGTTTTGTTATATGGAATAGGTAGAATTGTCATTTTGAAGTTCATATTTGTGTTTTGATGAGTTATTGATGTTTAGGTATATGGGATAGGTAGAATTGTGATTTTGAAGTTCATATTTGTGTTTTGATGAGTTATATTATGTTTTGATATATGGAATAGGTAGAATTGTGATTTTGAAGTTCATATTTGTGTTTTGATGAGTTATTGATTGTTTTGGTATATGGAATAGATAGAATTTTTATTGTGAAGTTCATATTTGTGTTTTGATGAGTTATTGATGTTTTGGTATATGGGATAGGTAGAATTGTGATTTTGAAGTTCATATTTGTGTTTTGATGAGTTATATTATGTTTTGTTATATGGAATAGGTAGAATTGTGATTTTGAAGTTCATATTTGTGTTTGGATTAGTTATTCATTGATGTTTTGGTATATGGAATAGGTAGAATTGTGATTTTGAAGTTCATATTTGTGTTTTGATGAGTTATATTATGTTTTGTTATATGGAATAGGTAGAATTGTGATTTTGAAGTTCATATTTGTGTTTCGATGAGTTATTCATTGATGTTTTGGTATATGGAATAGGTAGAATTGCGATTTTGAAGTTCATATTTGTGTTTTAATGAGTTATTAATTGATGTGTTGGTATATGGAATAGGTTGAAATTGTTTTTTGAAGTTCATATTTGTGTTTTGATCAGTTATTGATGTTTTGGTATATGGAATAGGTAGAATTGTGATTTTGCAGTTCATATTTGTGTTTTGATGAGTTATTCATTTATGTTTTGGTATATGGGAATAGGTAGAATTGTGATTTTGAAGTTCAGATTTGTTTTTTGATGAGTTATTCATTGATGTTTTGGTATATGGAATAGGTAGAATTGAGATTTTGAAGTTCATATTTGTGTTTTGATGAGTTATTGATGTTTTGGTATATGGGATAGGTAGAATTGTGATTTTGAAGTTCATATTTGTGTTTCGATGAGTTATTCATTGATGTTTTGGTATATGGAATAGGTAGAATTGAGATTTTGAAGTTCATATTTGTGTTTTGATGAGTTATTGATATTTTGGTATATGGAATAGGTAGAATTGTGATTTTGAAGTTCATATTTGTGTTTTGATTAGTTATATTATGTTTTGTTATATGGAATAGGTAGAATTGAGATTTTGAAGTTCATATTTGTGTTTTGATTAGTTATATTATGTTATTGATGTTTTGGTATATGGAATAGGTAGAATTGTGATTTTGAAGTTCATATTTGTGTTTTGATGAGTTATTGATGTTTTGGTATATGGAATAGGTAGAATTGTGATTTTGAAGTTCATATTTGTGTTTTGATGAGTTATTGATATTTTGGTATATGGAATAGGTAGAATTGAGATTTTGAAGTTCATATTTGTGTTTTGATGAGTTATTGATGTTTTGGTATATGGGATAGGTAGAATTGTGATTTTGAAGTTCATATTTGTGTTTTGATGAGTTATATTATGTTTTGTTATATGGAATAGGTAGAATTGAGATTTAGAAGTTCATATTTGTGTTTTGATGAGTTATTGATGTTTTGGTATATGGAATAGGTAGAATTGTGATTTTGAAGTTCATATTTGTGTTTTGATGAGTTATATTATGTTTTGTTATATGGAATAGGTAGAATTGTGATTTTGAAGTTCATATTTGTGTTTTGATGAGTTATTGATGTTTTGGTAAATGGAATAGGTAGAATTGTGATTTTGAAGTTCATATTTGTGTTTTGATGAGTTATATTATGTTTTGTTATATGGAATAGGTAGAATTGAGATTTTGAAGTTCATATTTGTGTTTTGATGAGTTATTGATGTTTTGGTATATGGAATAGGTAGAATTGTGATTTTGAAGTTCATATTTGTGTTTTGATGAGTTATATTATGTTTTGTTATATGGAATAGGTAGAATTGTGATTTTGAAGTTCATATTTGTGTTTTGATGAGTTATTGATGTTTTGGTATATGGAATAGATAGAAATTGTGTTTTGAAGTTCATATTTGTGTTTTGATGAGTTATTCATTGATGTTTTGGTATATGGAATAGGTAGAATTGAGATTTTGAAGTTCATATTTGTGTTTTGTTATATAGGTAGAATTTTTATTGTGAAGTTGATATTTGTGTTTTGATGAGTTATTGATGTTTTGGTATATGGGATAGGTAGAATTGTGATTTTGAAGTTCATATTTGTGTTTTGATGAGTTATTAATTGATGTATTCGCATATGGAATAGATAGAATTATTTTTTGAAGTTCATATTTGTGTTTTTACGAGTTATTGATGTTTTGGTATATGGGATAGGTAGAATTGTGATTTTGAAGTTCATATTTGTGTTTTGATGAGTTATATTATGTTTTGATATATGGAATAGGTAGAATTGTGATTTTGAAGTTCATATTTGTGTTTTGATGAGTTATTGATTGTTTTGGTATATGGAATAGATAGAATTTTTATTGTGAAGTTCATATTTGTGTTTTGATGAGTTATTGATGTTTTGGTATATGGGATAGGTAGAATTGTGATTTTGAAGTTCATATTTGTGTTTTGATGAGTTATATTATGTTTTGTTATATGGAATAGGTAGAATTGTGATTTTGAAGTTCATATTTGTGTTTTGATGCGTTATTCATTGATGTTTTGGTATATGGAATAGGTAGAATTGTGTTGAAGTTCATATTTGTGTTTTGATTAGTTATATTATGTTTTGTTATATGGAATATGTAGAATTGTGATTTTGAAGTTCATATTTGTGTTTCGATGAGTTATTCATTGATGTTTTGGTATATGGAATAGGTAGAATTGAGATTTTGAAGTTCATATTTGTGTTTTAATGAGTTATTAATTGATGTTTTGGTATATGGAATAGGTTGAAATTGTTTTTTGAAGTTCATATTTGTGTTTTGATCAGTTATTGATGTTTTGGTATATGGAATAGGTAGAATTGTGATTTTGCAGTTCATATTTGTGTTTTGATGAGTTATTCATTTATGTTTTGGTATATGGGAATAGGTAGAATTGTGATTTTGAAGTTCATATTTGTTTTTTGATGAGTTATTCATTGATGTTTTGGTATATGGAATAGGTAGAATTGAGATTTTGAAGTTCATATTTGTGTTTTGATGAGTTATTGATGTTTTGGTATATGGGATAGGTAGAATTGTGATTTTGAAGTTCATATTTGTGTTTTGATGAATAATTCATTGATGTTTTGGTATATGGAATAGGTAGAATTGTGATTTTGAAGTTTGTATTTGTGTTTTGATGAGTTATATTATGTTTTGTTATATGGAATAGGTAGAATTGTGATTTTGAAGTTCATATTTGTGTTTTGATGAGTTATTGATGTTTTGGTATATGGAATAGGTAGAATTTTTATTGTGAAGTTCATATTTGTGTTTTGATGAGTTATTGATGTTTTGGTATATGGGATAGGTAGAATTGAGATTTTGAAGTTCATATTTGTGTTTTGATGAGTTATTGATGTTTTGGTATATGGGATAGGTAGAATTGTGATTTTGAAGTTCATATTTGTGTTTCGATGAGTTATTCATTGATGTTTTGGTATATGGAATAGGTAGAATTGAGATTTTGAAGTTCATATTTGTGTTTTGATGAGTTATTGATATTTTGGTATATGGAATAGGTAGAATTGTGATTTTGAAGTTCATATTTGTGTTTTGATTAGTTATATTATGTTTTGTTATATGGAATAGGTAGAATTGAGATTTTGAAGTTCATATTTGTGTTTTGATGAGTTATTCATTGATGTTTTGGTATATGGAATAGGTAGAATTGTGTTGAAGTTCATATTTGTGTTTTGATTAGTTATATTATGTTTTGTTATATGGAATATGTAGAATTGTGATTTTGAAGTTCATATTTGTGTTTCGATGAGTTATTCATTGATGTTTTGGTATATGGAATAGGTAGAATTGAGATTTTGAAGTTCATATTTGTGTTTTAATGAGTTATTAATTGATGTTTTGGTATATGGAATAGGTTGAAATTGTTTTTTGAAGTTCATATTTGTGTTTTGATCAGTTATTGATGTTTTGGTATATGGAATAGGTAGAATTGTGATTTTGCAGTTCATATTTGTGTTTTGATGAGTTATTCATTTATGTTTTGGTATATGGGAATAGGTAGAATTGTGATTTTGAAGTTCATATTTGTTTTTTGATGAGTTATTCATTGATGTTTTGGTATATGGAATAGGTAGAATTGAGATTTTGAAGTTCATATTTGTGTTTTGATGAGTTATTGATGTTTTGGTATATGGGATAGGTAGAATTGTGATTTTGAAGTTCATATTTGTGTTTTGATGAGTTATATTATGTTTTGTTATATGGAATAGGTAGAATTGTGATTTTGAAGTTCATATTTGTGTTTTGATGAGTTATTCATTAATGTTTTGGTATATGGAATAGGTAGAATTGTGTTGAAGTTCATATTTGTGTTTTGATTAGTTATATTATGTTTTGTTATATGGAATATGTAGAATTGTGATTTTGAAGTTCATATTTGTGTTTCGATGAGTTATTCATTGATGTTTTGGTATATGGAATAGGTAGAATTGAGATTTTGAAGTTCATATTTGTGTTTTAATGAGTTATTAATTGATGTTTTGGTATATGGAATAGGTTGAAATTGTTTTTTGAAGTTCATATTTGTGTTTTGATCAGTTATTGATGTTTTGGTATATGGAATAGGTAGAATTGTGATTTTGCAGTTCATATTTGTGTTTTGATGAGTTATTCATTTATGTTTTGGTATATGGGAATAGGTAGAATTGTGATTTTGAAGTTCATATTTGTTTTTTGATGAGTTATTCATTGATGTTTTGGTATATGGAATAGGTAGAATTGAGATTTTGAAGTTCATATTTGTGTTTTGATGAGTTATTGATGTTTTGGTATATGGGATAGGTAGAATTGTGATTTTGAAGTTCATATTTGTGTTTCGATGAGTTATTCATTGATGTTTTGGTATATGGAATAGGTAGAATTGAGATTTTGAAGTTCATATTTGTGTTTTGATGAGTTATTGATATTTTGGTATATGGAATAGGTAGAATTGTGATTTTGAAGTTCATATTTGTGTTTTGATTAGTTATATTATATTTTGTTATATGGAATAGGTAGAATTGAGATTTTGAAGTTCATATTTGTGTTTTGATTAGTTATATTATGTTATTGATGTTTTGGTATATGGAATAGGTAGAATTGTGATTTTGAAGTTCATATTTGTGTTTTGATGAGTTATTGATATTTTGGTATATGCAATAGGTAGAATTGTGATTTTGAAGTTCATATTTGTGTTTTGATTAGTTATATTATGTTTTGTTATATGGAATAGGTAGAATTGTGATTTTGAAGTTCATATTTGTGTTTTGATGAGTTATATTATGTTTTGTTATATGGAATAGGTAGAATTGTGATTTTGAAGTTCATATTTGTGTTTTGATGAGTTATTGATGTTTTGGCAAATGGAATAGGTAGAATTGTGATTTTGAAGTTCATATTTGTGTTTCGATGACTTATTCATTGATGTTTTGGTATATGGAATAGGTAGAATTGAGATTTTGAAGTTCATATTTGTGTTTTGATGAGTTATTGATATTTTGGTATATGGAATAGGTAGAATTGAGATTTTGAAGTTCATATTTGTGTTTCGATGAGTTATATTATATTTTGTTATATGGAATAGGTAGAATTGAGATTTTGAAGTTCATATTTGTGTTTTGATTAGTTATATTATGTTATTGATGTTTTGGTATATGGAATAGGTAGAATTAAGATTTTGAAGTTCATATTTGTGTTTTGATGAGTTATTGATGTTTTGGTATATGGAATAGGTAGAATTGTGATTTTGAAGTTCATATTTGTGTTTTGATGAGTTATATTATGTTTTGTTATATGAAATAGGTAGAATTGTGATTTTGAAGTTCATTTTGTGTTTTGATGAGTTATTGTTGTTTTGGTAAATGGAATAGATAGAAATTGTGTTTTGAAGTTCATATTTGTGTTTTGATGAGTTATTGATGTTTTGGTATATGGAATAGATAGAAATTGTGTTTTGAAGTTCATATTTGTGTTTTGATGAGTTATTCATTGATGTTTTGGTATATGGAATAGGTTGAATTGTGATTTAGAAGTTCATATTTGTGTTTTGATGAGTTATATTATGTTTTGTTATATGGAATAGGTAGAATTGAGATTTAGAAGTTCATATTTGTGTTTTGATGAGTTATTGATGTTTTGGTATATGGAATAGGTAGAATTGTGATTTTGAAGTTCATATTTGTGTTTTGATGAGTTATATTATGTTTTATTATATGGAATAGGTAGAATTGTGATTTTGAAGTTCATATTTGTGTTTTGATGAGTTATTGATGTTTTGGTAAATGGAATAGGTAGAATTGTGATTTTGAAGTTCATATTTGTGTTTTGATGAGTTATATTATGTTTTGTTATATGGAATAGGTAGAATTGAGATTTTGAAGTTGATATTTGTGTTTTGATGAGTTATTGATGTTTTGGTATATGGAATAGGTAGAATTGTGATTTTGAAGTTCATATTTGTGTTTTGATGAGTTATATTATGTTTTGTTATATGGAATAGGTAGAATTGTGATTTTGAAGTTCATATTTGTGTTTTGATGAGTTATTGATGTTTTGGTATATGGAATAGATAGAAATTGTGTTTTGAAGTTCATATTTGTGTTTTGATGAGTTATTCATTGATGTTTTGGTATATGGAATAGGTAGAATTGAGATTTTGAAGTTCATATTTGTGTTTTGTTATATAGGTAGAATTTTTATTGTGAAGTTGATATTTGTGTTTTGATGAGTTATTGATGTTTTGGTATATGGGATAGGTAGAATTGTGATTTTGAAGTTCATATTTGTGTTTTGATGAGTTATTAATTGATGTATTCGCATATGGAATAGATAGAATTATTTTTTGAAGTTCATATTTGTGTTTTTACGAGTTATTGATGTTTTGGTATATGGGATAGGTAGAATTGTGATTTTGAAGTTCATATTTGTGTTTTGATGAGTTATATTATGTTTTGATATATGGAATAGGTAGAATTGTGATTTTGAAGTTCATATTTGTGTTTTGATGAGTTATTGATTGTTTTGGTATATGGAATAGATAGAATTTTTATTGTGAAGTTCATATTTGTGTTTTGATGAGTTATTGATGTTTTGGTATATGGGATAGGTAGAATTGTGATTTTGAAGTTCATATTTGTGTTTTGATGAGTTATATTATGTTTTGTTATATGGAATAGGTAGAATTGTGATTTTGAAGTTCATATTTGTGTTTTGATGAGTTATTCATTGATGTTTTGGTATATGGAATAGGTAGAATTGTGTTGAAGTTCATATTTGTGTTTTGATTAGTTATATTATGTTTTGTTATATGGAATATGTAGAATTGTGATTTTGAAGTTCATATTTGTGTTTCGATGAGTTATTCATTGATGTTTTGGTATATGGAATAGGTAGAATTGAGATTTTGAAGTTCATATTTGTGTTTTAATGAGTTATTAATTGATGTTTTGGTATATGGAATAGGTTGAAATTGTTTTTTGAAGTTCATATTTGTGTTTTGATCAGTTATTGATGTTTTGGTATATGGAATAGGTAGAATTGTGATTTTGCAGTTCATATTTGTGTTTTGATGAGTTATTCATTTACGTTTTGGTATATGGGAATAGGTAGAATTGTGATTTTGAAGTTCATATTTGTTTTTTGATGAGTTATTCATTGATGTTTTGGTATATGGAATAGGTAGAATTGAGATTTTGAAGTTCATATTTGTGTTTTGATAAGTTATTGATGTTTTGGTATATGGGATAGGTAGAATTGTGATTTTGAAGTTCATATTTGTGTTTCGATGAATAATTCATTGATGTTTTGGTATATGGAATAGGTAGAATTGTGATTTTGAAGTTCATATTTGTGTTTTGATGAGTTATATTATGTTTTGTTATATGGAATAGGTAGAATTGTGATTTTGAAGTTCATATTTGTGTTTTGATGAGTTATTGATGTTTTGGTATATGGAATAGGTAGAATTTTTATTGTGAAGTTCATATTTGTGTTTTGATGTGTTATTGATGTTTTGGTATATGGGATAGGTAGAATTGAGTTATTGAAGTTCATATTTGTGTTTTGATGAGTTATATTATGTTTTGTTATATGGAATAGGTAGAATTGTCATTTTGAAGTTCATATTTGTGTTTTGATGAGTTATTGATGTTTAGGTATATGGGATAGGTAGAATTGTGATTTTGAAGTTCATATTTGGGTTTTGATGAGTTATTAATGTTTTGGTATATGGAATAGGTTGAATTGTGATTTTGTAGTTCATATTTGTGTTTTGATGAGTTATTCATTGATGTTTTGGTATATGGAATAGGTAGAATTGAGATTTTGAAGTTCATGTTTGTGTTTTGATGAGTTATTGATGTTTTGGTTTATGAAATAGGTAGAATAGTGATTTTGAAGTTCATATTTGTGTTTTGATGAGTTATATTATGTTTTGTTATATGGAATAGGTAGAATTGTGATTTTGAAGTTCATATTTGTGTTTTGATGAGTTATTGATGTTTTGGTATATGGAATAGATAGAAATTGTGTTTTGAAGTTCATATTTGTGTTTTGATGAGTTATTCATTGATGTTTTGGTATATGGAATAGGTAGAATTGAGATTTTGAAGTTCATATTTGTGTTTTGTTATATAGGTAGAATTTTTATTGTGAAGTTGATATTTGTGTTTTGATAGGTTATTGATGTTTTGGTATATGGGATAGGTAGAAATGTGATTTTGAAGTTCATATTTGTGTTTTGATGAGTTATTAATTGATGTATTCGCATATGGAATAGATAGAATTATTTTTTGAAGTTCATATTTGTGTTTTTACGAGTTATTGATGTTTTGGTATATGGGATAGGTAGAATTGTGATTTTGAAGTTCATATTTGTGTTTTGATGAGTTATATTATGTTTTGATATATGGAATAGGTAGAATTGTGATTTTGAAGTTCATATTTGTGTTTTGATTAGTTATATTATGTTATTGATGTTTTGGTATATGGAATAGGTAGAATTGTGATTTTGAAGTTCATATTTGTGTTTTGATGAGTTATTGATATTTTGGTATATGGAATAGGTAGAATTGTGATTTTGAAGTTCATATTTGTGTTTTGATTAGTTATATTATGTTTTGTTATATGGAATAGGTAGAATTGTGATTTTGAAGTTCATATTTGTGTTTTGATGAGTTATATTATGTTTTGTTATATGGAATAGGTAGAATTGTGATTTTGAAGTTCATATTTGTGTTTTGATGAGTTATTGATGTTTTGGCAAATGGAATAGGTAGAATTGTGATTTTGAAGTTCATATTTGTGTTTCGATGAGTTATTCATTGATGTTTTGGTATATGGAATAGGTAGAATTGAGATTTTGAAGTTCATATTTGTGTTTTGATGAGTTATTGATGTTTTGGTATATGGGATAGGTAGAATTGTGATTTTGAAGTTCATATTTGTGTTTCGATGAGTTATTCATTGATGTTTTGGTATATGGAATAGGTAGAATTGAGATTTTGAAGTTCATATTTGTGTTTTGATGAGTTATTGATATTTTGGTATATGGAATAGGTAGAATTGTGATTTTGAAGTTCATATTTGTGTTTTGATTAGTTATATTATATTTTGTTATATGGAATAGGTAGAATTGAGATTTTGAAGTTCATATTTGTGTTTTGATTAGTTATATTATGTTATTGATGTTTTGGTATATGGAATAGGTAGAATTTTTATTGTGAAGTTGATATTTGTGTTTTGATGAGTTATTGATGTTTTGGTATATGGGATAGGTAGAATTGTGATTTTGAAGTTCATATTTGTGTTTTGATGAGTTATTAATTGATGTATTCGCATATGGAATAGATAGAATTATTTTTTGAAGTTCATATTTGTGTTTTTACGAGTTATTGATGTTTTGGTATATGGGATAGGTAGAATTGTGATTTTGAAGTTCATATTTGTGTTTTGATGAGTTATTGATGTTTTGGTATATGGAATAGGTAGAATTGAGATTTTGAAGTTCATATTTGTGTTTTGATTAGTTATATTATGTTATTGATGTTTTGGTATATGGGAATATGTAGAATTGTGATTTTGAAGTTCATATTTGTTTTTTGATGAGTTATTCATTTATGTTTTGGTATATGGGAATAGGTAGAATTGTGATTTTGAAGTTCATATTTGTGTTTTGATTAGTTATATTATATTTTGTTATATGGAATAGGTAGAATTGAGATTTTGAAGTTCATATTTGTGTTTTGATTAGTTATATTATGTTATTGATGTTTTGGTATATGGAATAGGTAGAATTAAGATTTTGAAGTTCATATTTGTGTTTTGATGAGTTATTGATGTTTTGGTATATGGAATAGATAGAAATTGTGTTTTGAAGTTCATATTTGTGTTTTGATGAGTTATTCATTGATGTTTTGGTATATGGAATAGGTAGAATTGTGATTTTGAAGTTCATATTTGTGTTTTGATTAGTTATATTATATTTTGTTATATGGAATAGGTAGAATTGAGATTTTGAAGTTCATATTTGTGTTTTGATTAGTTATATTATGTTATTGATGTTTTGGTATATGGAATAGGTAGAATTAAGATTTTGAAGTTCATATTTGTGTTTTGATGAGTTATTGATGTTTTGGTATATGGAATAGGTAGAATTGAGATTTTGAAGTTCATATTTGTGTTTTGATTAGTTATATTATGTTATTGATGTTTTGGTATATGGGAATATGTAGAATTGTGATTTTGAAGTTCATATTTGTGTTTTAATGAGTTATTGATGTTTTGGTATATGGGATAGGTAGAATTGTGATTTTGAAGTTCATATTTGTGTTTCGATGAGTTATTCATTGATGTTTTGTTATATGGAATAGGTAGAATTGAGATTTTGAAGTTCATATTTGTGTTTTGATGAGTTATTGATGTTTTGGTATATGGAATAGGTAGAATTTTTATTGTGAAGTTCATATTTGTGTTTTGATGAGTTATTGATGTTTTGGTATATGGGATAGGTAGAATTGAGTTATTGAAGTTCATATTTGTGTTTTGATGAGTTATATTATGTTTTGTTATATGGAATAGGTAGAATTGTCATTTTGAAGTTCATATTTGTGTTTTGATGAGTTATTGATGTTTAGGTATATGGGATAGGTAGAATTGTGATTTTGAAGTTCATATTTGTGTTTTGATGAGTTATATTATGTTTTGATATATGGAATAGGTAGAATTGTGATTTTGAAGTTCATATTTGTGTTTTGATGAGTTATTGATTGTTTTGGTATATGGAATAGATAGAATTTTTATTGTGAAGTTCATATTTGTGTTTTGATGAGTTATTGATGTTTTGGTATATGGGATAGGTAGAATTGTGATTTTGAAGTTCATATTTGTGTTTTGATGAGTTATTGATTGTTTTGGTATATGGAATAGATAGAATTTTGATTTTGAAGTTCATATTTGTGTTTTGATGAGTTATTGATGTTTTGGTATATGGGATAGGTAGAATTGTGATTTTGAAGTTCATATTTGTGTTTTGATGAGTTATTGATGTTTTGGTATATGGAATAGGTAGAATTGAGATTTTGAAATTCATATTTGTGTTTTGATTAGTTATATTATGTTATTGATGTTTTGGTATATGGGAATATGTAGAATTGTGATTTTGAAGTTCATATTTGTGTTTTAATGAGTTATTGATGTTTTGGTATATGGGATAGGTAGAATTGTGATTTTGAAGTTCATATTTGTGTTTCGATGAGTTATTCATTGATGTTTTGTTATATGGAATAGGTAGAATTGAGATTTTGAAGTTCATATTTGTGTTTTGATGAGTTATTGATGTTTTGGTATATGGAATAGGTAGAATTTTTATTGTGAAGTTCATATTTGTGTTTTGATGAGTTATTGATGTTTTGGTATATGGGATAGGTAGAATTGAGTTATTGAAGTTCATATTTGTGTTTTGATGAGTTATATTATGTTTTGTTATATGGAATAGGTAGAATTGTCATTTTGAAGTTCATATTTGTGTTTTGATGAGTTATTGATGTTTAGGTATATGGGATAGGTAGAATTGTGATTTTGAAGTTCATATTTGTGTTTTGATGAGTTATATTATGTTTTGATATATGGAATAGGTAGAATTGTGATTTTGAAGTTCATATTTGTGTTTTGATGAGTTATTGATTGTTTTGGTATATGGAATAGATAGAATTTTTATTGTGAAGTTCATATTTGTGTTTTGATGAGTTATTGATGTTTTGGTATATGGGATAGGTAGAATTGTGATTTTGAAGTTCATATTTGTGTTTTGATGAGTTATATTATGTTTTGTTATATGGAATAGGTAGAATTGTGATTTTGAAGTTCATATTTGTGTTTGGATTAGTTATTCATTGATGTTTTGGTATATGGAATAGGTAGAATTGTGATTTTGAAGTTCATATTTGTGTTTTGATGAGTTATATTATGTTTTGTTATATGGAATAGGTAGAATTGTGATTTTGAAGTTCATATTTGTGTTTCGATGAGTTATTCATTGATGTTTTGGTATATGGAATAGGTAGAATTGCGATTTTGAAGTTCATATTTGTGTTTTAATGAGTTATTAATTGATGTGTTGGTATATGGAATAGGTTGAAATTGTTTTTTGAAGTTCATATTTGTGTTTTGATCAGTTATTGATGTTTTGGTATATGGAATAGGTAGAATTGTGATTTTGCAGTTCATATTTGTGTTTTGATGAGTTATTCATTTATGTTTTGGTATATGGGAATAGGTAGAATTGTGATTTTGAAGTTCAGATTTGTTTTTTGATGAGTTATTCATTGATGTTTTGGTATATGGAATAGGTAGAATTGAGATTTTGAAGTTCATATTTGTGTTTTGATGAGTTATTGATGTTTTGGTATATGGGATAGGTAGAATTGTGATTTTGAAGTTCATATTTGTGTTTCGATGAGTTATTCATTGATGTTTTGGTATATGGAATAGGTAGAATTGAGATTTTGAAGTTCATATTTGTGTTTTGATGAGTTATTGATATTTTGGTATATGGAATAGGTAGAATTGTGATTTTGAAGTTCATATTTGTGTTTTGATTAGTTATATTATGTTTTGTTATATGGAATAGGTAGAATTGAGATTTTGAAGTTCATATTTGTGTTTTGATTAGTTATATTATGTTATTGATGTTTTGGTATATGGAATAGGTAGAATTGTGATTTTGAAGTTCATATTTGTGTTTTGATGAGTTATTGATGTTTTGGTATATGGAATAGGTAGAATTGTGATTTTGAAGTTCATATTTGTGTTTTGATGAGTTATTGATCTTTTGGTATATGGAATAGGTAGAATTGAGATTTTGAAGTTCATATTTGTGTTTTGATGAGTTATTGATGTTTTGGTATATGGGATAGGTAGAATTGTGATTTTGAAGTTCATATTTGTGTTTTGATGAGTTATATTATGTTTTGTTATATGGAATAGGTAGAATTGAGATTTAGAAGTTCATATTTGTGTTTTGATGAGTTATTGATGTTTTGGTATATGGAATAGGTAGAATTGTGATTTTGAAGTTCATATTTGTGTTTTGATGAGTTATATTATGTTTTGTTATATGGAATAGGTAGAATTGTGATTTTGAAGTTCATATTTGTGTTTTGATGAGTTATTGATGTTTTGGTAAATGGAATAGGTAGAATTGTGATTTTGAAGTTCATATTTGTGTTTTGATGAGTTATATTATGTTTTGTTATATGGAATAGGTAGAATTGAGATTTTGAAGTTCATATTTGTGTTTTGATGAGTTATTGATGTTTTGGTATATGGAATAGGTAGAATTGTGATTTTGAAGTTCATATTTGTGTTTTGATGAGTTATATTATGTTTTGTTATATGGAATAGGTAGAATTGTGATTTTGAAGTTCATATTTGTGTTTTGATGAGTTATTGATGTTTTGGTATATGGAATAGATAGAAATTGTGTTTTGAAGTTCATATTTGTGTTTTGATGAGTTATTCATTGATGTTTTGGTATATGGAATAGGTAGAATTGAGATTTTGAAGTTCATATTTGTGTTTTGTTATATAGGTAGAATTTTTATTGTGAAGTTGATATTTGTGTTTTGATGAGTTATTGATGTTTTGGTATATGGGATAGGTAGAATTGTGATTTTGAAGTTCATATTTGTGTTTTGATGAGTTATTAATTGATGTATTCGCATATGGAATAGATAGAATTATTTTTTGAAGTTCATATTTGTGTTTTTACGAGTTATTGATGTTTTGGTATATGGGATAGGTAGAATTGTGATTTTGAAGTTCATATTTGTGTTTTGATGAGTTATATTATGTTTTGATATATGGAATAGGTAGAATTGTGATTTTGAAGTTCATATTTGTGTTTTGATGAGTTATTGATTGTTTTGGTATATGGAATAGATAGAATTTTTATTGTGAAGTTCATATTTGTGTTTTGATGAGTTATTGATGTTTTGGTATATGGGATAGGTAGAATTGTGATTTTGAAGTTCATATTTGTGTTTTGATGAGTTATATTATGTTTTGTTATATGGAATAGGTAGAATTGTGATTTTGAAGTTCATATTTGTGTTTTGATGCGTTATTCATTGATGTTTTGGTATATGGAATAGGTAGAATTGTGTTGAAGTTCATATTTGTGTTTTGATTAGTTATATTATGTTTTGTTATATGGAATATGTAGAATTGTGATTTTGAAGTTCATATTTGTGTTTCGATGAGTTATTCATTGATGTTTTGGTATATGGAATAGGTAGAATTGAGATTTTGAAGTTCATATTTGTGTTTTAATGAGTTATTAATTGATGTTTTGGTATATGGAATAGGTTGAAATTGTTTTTTGAAGTTCATATTTGTGTTTTGATCAGTTATTGATGTTTTGGTATATGGAATAGGTAGAATTGTGATTTTGCAGTTCATATTTGTGTTTTGATGAGTTATTCATTTATGTTTTGGTATATGGGAATAGGTAGAATTGTGATTTTGAAGTTCATATTTGTTTTTTGATGAGTTATTCATTGATGTTTTGGTATATGGAATAGGTAGAATTGAGATTTTGAAGTTCATATTTGTGTTTTGATGAGTTATTGATGTTTTGGTATATGGGATAGGTAGAATTGTGATTTTGAAGTTCATATTTGTGTTTTGATGAATAATTCATTGATGTTTTGGTATATGGAATAGGTAGAATTGTGATTTTGAAGTTTATATTTGTGTTTTGATGAGTTATATTATGTTTTGTTATATGGAATAGGTAGAATTGTGATTTTGAAGTTCATATTTGTGTTTTGATGAGTTATTGATGTTTTGGTATATGGAATAGGTAGAATTTTTATTGTGAAGTTCATATTTGTGTTTTGATGAGTTATTGATGTTTTGGTATATGGGATAGGTAGAATTGAGTTATTGAAGTTCATATTTGTGTTTTGATGAGTTATATTATGTTTTGTTATATGGAATAGGTAGAATTGTCATTTTGAAGTTCATATTTGTGTTTTGATGAGTTATTGATGTTTAGGTATATGGGATAGGTAGAATTGTGATTTTGAAGTTCATATTTGTGTTTTGATGAGTTATATTATGTTTTGATATATGGAATAGGTAGAATTGTGATTTTGAAGTTCATATTTGTGTTTTGATGAGTTATTGATTGTTTTGGTATATGGAATAGATAGAATTTTTATTGTGAAGTTCATATTTGTGTTTTGATGAGTTATTGATGTTTTGGTATATGGGATAGGTAGAATTGTGATTTTGAAGTTCATATTTGTGTTTTGATGAGTTATATTATGTTTTGTTATATGGAATAGGTAGAATTGTGATTTTGAAGTTCATATTTGTGTTTTGATGAGTTATTCATTGATGTTTTGGTATATGGAATAGTTAGAATTGTGATTTTGAAGTTCATATTTGTGTTTTGATGAGTTATATTATGTTTTGTTACATGGAATAGGTAGAATTGTGATTTTGAAGTTCATATTTGTGTTTCGATGAGTTATTCATTGATGTTTTGGTATATGGAATAGGTAGAATTGAGATTTTGAAGTTCATATTTGTGTTTTAATGAGTTATTAATTGATGTTTTGGTATATGGAATAGGTTGAAATTGTTTTTTGAAGTTCATATTTGTGTTTTGATCAGTTATTGATGTTTTGGTATATGGAATAGGTAGAATTGTGATTTTGCAGTTCATATTTGTGTTTTGATGAGTTATTCATTTATGTTTTGGTATATGGGAATAGGTAGAATTGTGATTTTGAAGTTCAGATTTGTTTTTTGATGAGTTATTCATTGATGTTTTGGTATATGGAATAGGTAGAATTGAGATTTTGAAGTTCATATTTGTGTTTTGATGAGTTATTGATGTTTTGGTATATGGGATAGGTAGAATTGTGATTTTGAAGTTCATATTTGTGTTTCGATGAGTTATTCATTGATGTTTTGGTATATGGAATAGGTAGAATTGAGATTTTGAAGTTCATATTTGTGTTTTGATGAGTTATTGATATTTTGGTATATGGAATAGGTAGAATTGTGATTTTGAAGTTCATATTTGTGTTTTAATTAGTTATATTATGTTTTGTTATATGGAATAGGTAGAATTGAGATTTTGAAGTTCATATTTGTGTTTTGATCAGTTATTGATGTTTTGGTATATGGAATAGGTAGAATTGTGATTTTGAAGTTCATATTTGTGTTTTGATTAGTTATATTATGTTTTGTTATATGGAATAGGTAGAATTGAGATTTTGAAGTTCATATTTGTGTTTTGATGAGTTATTCATTGATGTTTTGGTATATGGAATAGGTAGAATTGTGTTGAAGTTCATATTTGTGTTTTGATTAGTTATATTATGTTTTGTTATATGGAATATGTAGAATTGTGATTTTGAAGTTCATATTTGTGTTTCGATGAGTTATTCATTGATGTTTTGGTATATGGAATAGGTAGAATTGAGATTTTGAAGTTCATATTTGTGTTTTAATGAGTTATTAATTGATGTTTTGGTATATGGAATAGGTTGAAATTGTTTTTTGAAGTTCATATTTGTGTTTTGATCAGTTATTGATGTTTTGGTATATGGAATAGGTAGAATTGTGATTTTGCAGTTCATATTTGTGTTTTGATGAGTTATTCATTTATGTTTTGGTATATGGGAATAGGTAGAATTGTGATTTTGAAGTTCATATTTGTTTTTTGATGAGTTATTCATTGATGTTTTGGTATATGGAATAGGTAGAATTGAGATTTTGAAGTTCATATTTGTGTTTTGATGAGTTATTGATGTTTTGGTATATGGGATAGGTAGAATTGTGATTTTGAAGTTCATATTTGTGTTTTGATGAGTTATATTATGTTTTGTTATATGGAATAGGTAGAATTGTGATTTTGAAGTTCATATTTGTGTTTTGATGAGTTATTCATTGATGTTTTGGTATATGGAATAGGTAGAATTGTGTTGAAGTTCATATTTGTGTTTTGATTAGTTATATTATGTTTTGTTATATGGAATATGTAGAATTGTGATTTTGAAGTTCATATTTGTGTTTCGATGAGTTATTCATTGATGTTTTGGTATATGGAATAGGTAGAATTGAGATTTTGAAGTTCATATTTGTGTTTTAATGAGTTATTAATTGATGTTTTGGTATATGGAATAGGTTGAAATTGTTTTTTGAAGTTCATATTTGTGTTTTGATCAGTTATTGATGTTTTGGTATATGGAATAGGTAGAATTGTGATTTTGCAGTTCATATTTGTGTTTTGATGAGTTATTCATTTATGTTTTGGTATATGGGAATAGGTAGAATTGTGATTTTGAAGTTCATATTTGTTTTTTGATGAGTTATTCATTGATGTTTTGGTATATGGAATAGGTAGAATTGAGATTTTGAAGTTCATATTTGTGTTTTGATGAGTTATTGATGTTTTGGTATATGGGATAGGTAGAATTGTGATTTTGAAGTTCATATTTGTGTTTCGATGAGTTATTCATTGATGTTTTGGTATATGGAATAGGTAGAATTGAGATTTTGAAGTTCATATTTGTGTTTTGATGAGTTATTGATATTTTGGTATATGGAATAGGTAGAATTGTGATTTTGAAGTTCATATTTGTGTTTTGATTAGTTATATTATATTTTGTTATATGGAATAGGTAGAATTGAGATTTTGAAGTTCATATTTGTGTTTTGATTAGTTATATTATGTTATTGATGTTTTGGTATATGGAATAGGTAGAATTGTGATTTTGAAGTTCATATTTGTGTTTTGATGAGTTATTGATATTTTGGTATATGCAATAGGTAGAATTGTGATTTTGAAGTTCATATTTGTGTTTTGATTAGTTATATTATGTTTTGTTATATGGAATAGGTAGAATTGTGATTTTGAAGTTCATATTTGTGTTTTGATGAGTTATATTATGTTTTGTTATATGGAATAGGTAGAATTGTGATTTTGAAGTTCATATTTGTGTTTTGATGAGTTATTGATGTTTTGGCAAATGGAATAGGTAGAATTGTGATTTTGAAGTTCATATTTGTGTTTCGATGACTTATTCATTGATGTTTTGGTATATGGAATAGGTAGAATTGAGATTTTGAAGTTCATATTTGTGTTTTGATGAGTTATTGATATTTTGGTATATGGAATAGGTAGAATTGAGATTTTGAAGTTCATATTTGTGTTTCGATGAGTTATATTATATTTTGTTATATGGAATAGGTAGAATTGAGATTTTGAAGTTCATATTTGTGTTTTGATTAGTTATATTATGTTATTGATGTTTTGGTATATGGAATAGGTAGAATTAAGATTTTGAAGTTCATATTTGTGTTTTGATGAGTTATTGATGTTTTGGTATATGGAATAGGTAGAATTGTGATTTTGAAGTTCATATTTGTGTTTTGATGAGTTATATTATGTTTTGTTATATGAAATAGGTAGAATTGTGATTTTGAAGTTCATTTTGTGTTTTGATGAGTTATTGTTGTTTTGGTAAATGGAATAGATAGAAATTGTGTTTTGAAGTTCATATTTGTGTTTTGATGAGTTATTGATGTTTTGGTATATGGAATAGATAGAAATTGTGTTTTGAAGTTCATATTTGTGTTTTGATGAGTTATTCATTGATGTTTTGGTATATGGAATAGGTTGAATTGTGATTTAGAAGTTCATATTTGTGTTTTGATGAGTTATATTATGTTTTGTTATATGGAATAGGTAGAATTGAGATTTAGAAGTTCATATTTGTGTTTTGATGAGTTATTGATGTTTTGGTATATGGAATAGGTAGAATTGTGATTTTGAAGTTCATATTTGTGTTTTGATGAGTTATATTATGTTTTATTATATGGAATAGGTAGAATTGTGATTTTGAAGTTCATATTTGTGTTTTGATGAGTTATTGATGTTTTGGTAAATGGAATAGGTAGAATTGTGATTTTGAAGTTCATATTTGTGTTTTGATGAGTTATATTATGTTTTGTTATATGGAATAGGTAGAATTGAGATTTTGAAGTTGATATTTGTGTTTTGATGAGTTATTGATGTTTTGGTATATGGAATAGGTAGAATTGTGATTTTGAAGTTCATATTTGTGTTTTGATGAGTTATATTATGTTTTGTTATATGGAATAGGTAGAATTGTGATTTTGAAGTTCATATTTGTGTTTTGATGAGTTATTGATGTTTTGGTATATGGAATAGATAGAAATTGTGTTTTGAAGTTCATATTTGTGTTTTGATGAGTTATTCATTGATGTTTTGGTATATGGAATAGGTAGAATTGAGATTTTGAAGTTCATATTTGTGTTTTGTTATATAGGTAGAATTTTTATTGTGAAGTTGATATTTGTGTTTTGATGAGTTATTGATGTTTTGGTATATGGGATAGGTAGAATTGTGATTTTGAAGTTCATATTTGTGTTTTGATGAGTTATTAATTGATGTATTCGCATATGGAATAGATAGAATTATTTTTTGAAGTTCATATTTGTGTTTTTACGAGTTATTGATGTTTTGGTATATGGGATAGGTAGAATTGTGATTTTGAAGTTCATATTTGTGTTTTGATGAGTTATATTATGTTTTGATATATGGAATAGGTAGAATTGTGATTTTGAAGTTCATATTTGTGTTTTGATGAGTTATTGATGTTTTGGTATATGGAATAGATAGAAATTGTGTTTTGAAGTTCATATTTGTGTTTTGATGAGTTATTGATGTTTTGGTATATGGGATAGGTAGAATTGTGATTTTGAAGTTCATATTTGTGTTTTGATGAGTTATATTATGTTTTGTTATATGGAATAGGTAGAATTGTGATTTTGAAGTTCATATTTGTGTTTTGATGAGTTATTCATTGATGTTTTGGTATATGGAATAGGTAGAATTGTGTTGAAGTTCATATTTGTGTTTTGATTAGTTATATTATGTTTTGTTATATGGAATATGTAGAATTGTGATTTTGAAGTTCATATTTGTGTTTCGATGAGTTATTCATTGATGTTTTGGTATATGGAATAGGTAGAATTGAGATTTTGAAGTTCATATTTGTGTTTTAATGAGTTATTAATTGATGTTTTGGTATATGGAATAGGTTGAAATTGTTTTTTGAAGTTCATATTTGTGTTTTGATCAGTTATTGATTGTTTTGGTATATGGAATAGGTAGAATTGTGATTTTGCAGTTCATATTTGTGTTTTGATGAGTTATTCATTTACGTTTTGGTATATGGGAATAGGTAGAATTGTGATTTTGAAGTTCATATTTGTTTTTTGATGAGTTATTCATTGATGTTTTGGTATATGGAATAGGTAGAATTGAGATTTTGAAGTTCATATTTGTGTTTTGATAAGTTATTGATGTTTTGGTATATGGGATAGGTAGAATTGTGATTTTGAAGTTCATATTTGTGTTTCGATGAATAATTCATTGATGTTTTGGTATATGGAATAGGTAGAATTGTGATTTTGAAGTTCATATTTGTGTTTTGATGAGTTATATTATGTTTTTTTATATGGAATAGGTAGAATTGTGATTTTGAAGTTCATATTTGTGTTTTGATGAGTTATTGATGTTTTGGTATATGGAATAGGTAGAATTTTTATTGTGAAGTTCATATTTGTGTTTTGATGTGTTATTGATGTTTTGGTATATGGGATAGGTAGAATTGAGTTATTGAAGTTCATATTTGTGTTTTGATGAGTTATATTATGTTTTGTTATATGGAATAGGTAGAATTGTCATTTTGAAGTTCATATTTGTGTTTTGATGAGTTATTGATGTTTAGGTATATGGGATAGGTAGAATTGTGATTTTGAAGTTCATATTTGGGTTTTGATGAGTTATTAATGTTTTGGTATATGGAATAGGTTGAATTGTGATTTTGTAGTTCATATTTGTGTTTTGATGAGTTATTCATTGATGTTTTGGTATATGGAATAGGTAGAATTGAGATTTTGAAGTTCATGTTTGTGTTTTGATGAGTTATTGATGTTTTGGTTTATGAAATAGGTAGAATTGTGATTTTGAAGTTCATATTTGTGTTTTGATGAGTTATATTATGTTTTGTTATATGGAATAGGTAGAATTGTGATTTTGAAGTTCATATTTGTGTTTTGATGAGTTATTGATGTTTTGGTATATGGAATAGATAGAAATTGTGTTTTGAAGTTCATATTTGTGTTTTGATGAGTTATTCATTGATGTTTTGGTATATGGAATAGGTAGAATTGAGATTTTGAAGTTCATATTTGTGTTTTGTTATATAGGTAGAATTTTTATTGTGAAGTTGATATTTGTGTTTTGATGAGTTATTGATGTTTTGGTATATGGGATAGGTAGAAATGTGATTTTGAAGTTCATATTTGTGTTTTGATGAGTTATTAATTGATGTATTCGCATATGGAATAGATAGAATTATTTTTTGAAGTTCATATTTGTGTTTTTACGAGTTATTGATGTTTTGGTATATGGGATAGGTAGAATTGTGATTTTGAAGTTCATATTTGTGTTTTGATGAGTTATATTATGTTTTGATATATGGAATAGGTAGAATTGTGATTTTGAAGTTCATATTTGTGTTTTGATGAGTTATTGATTGTTTTGGTATATGGAATAGATAGAATTTTTATTGTGAAGTTCATATTTGTGTTTTGATGAGTTATTGATGTTTTGGTATATGGGATAGGTAGAATTGTGATTTTGAAGTTCATATTTGTGTTTTGATGAGTTATATTATGTTTTGTTATATGGAATAGGTAGAATTGTGATTTTGCAGTTCATATTTGTGTTTTGATGAGTTATTCATTTACGTTTTGGTATATGGGAATAGGTAGAATTGTGATTTTGAAGTTCATATTTGTGTTTTGATGAGTTATTAATTGATGTATTCGCATATGGAATAGATAGAATTATTTTTTGAAGTTCATATTTGTGTTTTTACGAGTTATTGATGTTTTGGTATATGGGATAGGTAGAATTGTGATTTTGAAGTTCATATTTGTGTTTTGATGAGTTATATTATGTTTTGATATATGGAATAGGTAGAATTGTGATTTTGAAGTTCATATTTGTGTTTTGATGAGTTATATTATGTTTTGTTATATGGAATAGGTAGAATTGTGATTTTGAAGTTCATATTTGTGTTTTGATGAGTTATTGATGTTTTGGTATATGGAATAGGTAGAATTTTTATTGTGAAGTTCATATTTGTGTTTTGATGTGTTATTGATGTTTTGGTATATGGGATAGGTAGAATTGAGTTATTGAAGTTCATATTTGTGTTTTGATGAGTTATATTATGTTTTGTTATATGGAATAGGTAGAATTGTCATTTTGAAGTTCATATTTGTGTTTTGATGAGTTATTGATGTTTAGGTATATGGGATAGGTAGAATTGTGATTTTGAAGTTCATATTTGTGTTTTGATGAGTTATATTATGTTTTGATATATGGAATAGGTAGAATTGTGATTTTGAAGTTCATATTTGTGTTTTGATGAGTTATTGATTGTTTTGGTATTTGGAATAGATAGAATTTTTATTGTGAAGTTCATATTTGTGTTTTGATGAGTTATTGATGTTTAGGTATATGGGATAGGTAGAATTGTGATTTTGAAGTTCATATTTGTGTTTTGATGAGTTATATTATGTTTTGTTATATGGAATAGGTAGAATTGAGATTTAGAAGTTCATATTTGTGTTTTGATGAGTTATTGATGTTTTGGTATATGGAATAGGTAGAATTGTGATTTTGAAGTTCATATTTGTGTTTTGATCAGTTATTGATGTTTTGTTATATGGAATAGGTAGAATTGTGATTTTGAAGTTCATATTTGTGTTTTGATGAGTTATTGATGTTTTGGTAAATGGAATAGGTAGAATTGTGATTTTGAAGTTCATATTTGTGTTTTGATGAGTTATATTATGTTTTGTTATATGGAATAGGTAGAATTGAGATTTTGAAGTTCATATTTGTGTTTTGATGAGTTATTGATGTTTTGGTATATGGAATAGGTAGAATTGTGATTTTGAAGTTCATATTTGTGTTTTGATGAGTTATATTATGTTTTGTTATATGGAATAGGTAGAATTGTGATTTTGAAGTTCATATTTGTGTTTTGATGAGTTATTGATGTTTTGGTATATGGAATAGATAGAAATTGTGTTTTGAAGTTCATATTTGTGTTTTGATGAGTTATTCATTGATGTTTTGGTATATGGAATAGGTAGAATTGAGATTTTGAAGTTCATATTTGTGTTTTGTTATATAGGTAGAATTTTTATTGTGAAGTTGATATTTGTGTTTTGATGAGTTATTGATGTTTTGGTATATGGGATAGGTAGAAATGTGATTTTGAAGTTCATATTTGTGTTTTGATGAGTTATTAATTGATGTATTCGCATATGGAATAGATAGAATTATTTTTTGAAGTTCATATTTGTGTTTTTACGAGTTATTGATGTTTTGGTATATGGGATAGGTAGAATTGTGATTTTGAAGTTCATATTTGTGTTTTGATGAGTTATATTATGTTTTGATATATGGAATAGGTAGAATTGTGATTTTGAAGTTCATATTTGTGTTTTGATGAGTTATTGATTGTTTTGGTATATGGAATAGATAGAATTTTTATTGTGAAGTTCATATTTGTGTTTTGATGAGTTATTGATGTTTTGGTATATGGGATAGGTAGAATTGTGATTTTGAAGTTCATATTTGTGTTTTGATGAGTTATATTATGTTTTGTTATATGGAATAGGTAGAATTGTGATTTTGAAGTTCATATTTGTGTTTTGATGAGTTATTCATTAATGTTTTGGTATATGGAATAGGTAGAATTGTGTTGAAGTTCATATTTGTGTTTTGATTAGTTATATTATGTTTTGTTATATGGAATATGTAGAATTGTGATTTTGAAGTTCATATTTGTGTTTCGATGAGTTATTCATTGATGTTTTGGTATATGGAATAGGTAGAATTGAGATTTTGAAGTTCATATTTGTGTTTTAATGAGTTATTAATTGATGTTTTGGTATATGGAATAGGTTGAAATTGTTTTTTGAAGTTCATATTTGTGTTTTGATCAGTTATTGATGTTTTGGTATATGGAATAGGTAGAATTGTGATTTTGCAGTTCATATTTGTGTTTTGATGAGTTATTCATTTACGTTTTGGTATATGGGAATAGGTAGAATTGTGATTTTGAAGTTCATATTTGTGTTTTGATGAGTTATATTATGTTTTTTTATATGGAATAGGTAGAATTGTGATTTTGAAGTTCATATTTGTGTTTTGATGAGTTATTGATGTTTTGGTATATGGAATAGGTAGAATTTTTATTGTGAAGTTCATATTTGTGTTTTGATGTGTTATTGATGTTTTGGTATATGGGATAGGTAGAATTGAGTTATTGAAGTTCATATTTGTGTTTTGATGAGTTATATTATGTTTTGTTATATGGAATAGGTAGAATTGTCATTTTGAAGTTCATATTTGTGTTTTGATGAGTTATTGATGTTTAGGTATATGGGATAGGTAGAATTGTGATTTTGAAGTTCATATTTGTGTTTTGATGAGTTATATTATGTTTTGATATATGGAATAGGTAGAATTGTGATTTTGAAGTTCATATTTGTGTTTTGATGAGTTATTGATTGTTTTGGTATTTGGAATAGATAGAATTTTTATTGTGAAGTTCATATTTGTGTTTTGATGAGTTATTGATGTTTAGGTATATGGGATAGGTAGAATTGTGATTTTGAAGTTCATATTTGTGTTTTGATGAGTTATATTATGTTTTGTTATATGGAATAGGTAGAATTGTGATTTTGAAGTTCATATTTGTGTTTTGATGAGTTATTCATTGATGTTTTGGTATATGGAATAGGTAGAATTGTGTTGAAGTTCATATTTGTGTTTTGATTAGTTATATTATGTTTTGTTATATGGAATAGGTAGAATTGTGATTTTGAAGTTCATATTTGTGTTTTGATGAGTTATATTATGTTTTGTTATATGGAATAGGTAGAATTGTCATTTTGAAGTTCATATTTGTGTTTTGATGAGTTATTGATGTTTAGGTATATGGGATAGGTAGAATTGTGATTTTGAAGTTCATATTTGTGTTTTGATGAGTTATATTATGTTTTGATATATGGAATAGGTAGAATTGTGATTTTGAAGTTCATATTTGTGTTTTGATGAGTTATTGATTGTTTTGGTATTTGGAATAGATAGAATTTTTATTGTGAAGTTCATATTTGTGTTTTGATGAGTTATTGATGTTTAGGTATATGGGATAGGTAGAATTGTGATTTTGAAGTTCATATTTGTGTTTTGATGAGTTATATTATGTTTTGTTATATGGAATAGGTAGAATTGTGATTTTGAAGTTCATATTTGTGTTTTGATGAGTTATTCATTGATGTTTTGGTATATGGAATTGGTAGAATTGTGTTGAAGTTCATATTTGTGTTTTGATTAGTTATATTATGTTTTGTTATATGGAATAGGTAGAATTGTGATTTTGAAGTTCATATTTGTGTTTTGATTAGTTATATTATGTTTTGTTATATGGAATAGGTAGAATTGTGATTTTGAAGTTCATATTTGTGTTTCGATGAGTTATTCATTGATGTTTTGGTATATGGAATAGGTAGAATTGAGATTTTGAAGTTCATATTTGTGTTTTAATGAGTTATTAATTGATGTTTTGGTGTATGGAATAGGTTGAAATTGTTTTTTGAAGTTCATATTTCTGTTTTGATGAGTTATTGATATTTTGGTATATGGAATAGGTAGAATTGTGATTTTGAAGTTCATATTTGTGTTTTGATGAGTTATTGATGTTTTGGTATATGGAATAGATAGAAATTGTGTTTTGAAGTTCATATTTGTGTTTTGATGAGTTATTCATTGATGTTTTGGTATATGGAATAGGTAGAATTGTGATTTTGAAGTTCATATTTGTGTTTTGATGAGTTATATTATGTTTTGTTATATGGAATAGGTAGAATTGAGATTTAGAAGTTCATATTTGTGTTTTGATGAGTTATTGATGTTTTGGTATATGGAATAGGTAGAATTGTGATTTTGAAGTTCATATTTGTGTTTTGATGAGTTATATTATGTTTTGTTATATGGAATAGGTAGAATTGTGATTTTGAAGTTCATATTTGTGTTTTGATGAGTTATATTATGTTTTGTTATATGGAATAGGTAGAATTGTGATTTTGAAGTTCATATTTGTGTTTTGATGAGTTATATTATGTTTTGTTATATGGAATAGGTAGAATTGAGATTTTGAAGTTCATATTTGTGTTTTGATGAGTTATTGATGTTTTGGTATATGGAATAGGTAGAATTGTGATTTTGAAGTTCATATTTGTGTTTTGATGAGTTATATTATGTTTTGTTATATGGAATAGGTAGAATTGTGATTTTGAAGTTCATATTTGTGTTTTGATGAGTTATTGATGTTTTGGTATATGGAATAGATAGAAATTGTGTTTTGAAGTTCATATTTGTGTTTTGATGAGTTATTCATTGATGTTTTGGTATATGGAATAGGTAGAATTGAGATTTTGAAGTTCATATTTGTGTTTTGTTATATAGGTAGAATTTATATTGTGAAGTTGATATTTGTGTTTTGATGAGTTATTGATGTTTTGGTATATGGGATAGGTAGAATTGTGATTTTGAAGTTCATATTTGTGTTTTGATGAGTTATTAATTGATGTATTCGCATATGGAATAGATAGAATTATTTTTTGAAGTTCATATTTGTGTTTTTACGAGTTATTGATGTTTTGGTATATGGGATAGGTAGAATTGTGATTTTGAAGTTCATATTTGTGTTTTGATGAGTTATATTATGTTTTGATATATGGAATAGGTAGAATTGTGATTTTGAAGTTCATATTTGTGTTTTGATTAGTTATATTATGTTATTGATGTTTTGGTATATGGAATAGGTAGAATTGAGATTTTGAAGTTCATATTTGTGTTTTGATGAGTTATTGATGTTTTGGTATATGGGATAGGTAGAATTGTGATTTTGAAGTTCATATTTGTGTTTTGATGAGTTATATTATGTTTTGTTATATGGAATAGGTAGAATTGTGATTTTGAAGTTCATATTTGTGTTTTGATGAGTTATTGATTGTTTTGGTATATGGAATAGATAGAATTTTTATTGTGAAGTTCATATTTGTGTTTTGATGAGTTATTGATGTTTTGGTATATGGGATAGGTAGAATTGTGATTTTGAAGTTCATATTTGTGTTTTGATGAGTTATATTATGTTTTGTTATATGGAATAGGTAGAATTGTGATTTTGAAGTTCATATTTGTGTTTGGATGAGTTATTCATTGATGTTTTGGTATATGGAATAGGTAGAATTGTGTTGAAGTTCATATTTGTGTTTTGATTAGTTATATTATGTTTTGTTATATGGAATATGTAGAATTGTGATTTTGAAGTTCATATTTGTGTTTCGATGAGTTATTCATTGATGTTTTGGTATATGGAATAGGTAGAATTGAGATTTTGAAGTTCATATTTGTGTTTTAATGAGTTATTAATTGATGTTTTGGTATATGGAATAGGTTGAAATTGTTTTTTGAAGTTCATATTTGTGTTTTGATCAGTTATTGATGTTTTGGTATATGGAATAGGTAGAATTGTGATTTTGCAGTTCATATTTGTGTTTTGATGAGTTATTCATTTATGTTTTGGTATATGGGAATAGGTAGAATTGTGATTTTGAAGTTCATATTTGTTTTTTGATGAGTTATTCATTGATGTTTTGGTATATGGAATAGGTAGAATTGAGATTTTGAAGTTCATATTTGTGTTTTGATGAGTTATTGATGTTTTGGTATATGGGATAGGTAGAATTGTGATTTTGAAGTTCATATTTGTGTTTCGATGAGTTATTCATTGATGTTTTGGTATATGGAATAGGTAGAATTGAGATTTTGAAGTTCATATTTGTGTTTTGATGAGTTATTGATATTTTGGTATATGGAATAGGTAGAATTGTGATTTTGAAGTTCATATTTGTGTTTTAATTAGTTATATTATGTTTTGTTATATGGAATAGGTAGAATTGAGATTTTGAAGTTCATATTTGTGTTTTGATCAGTTATTGATGTTTTGGTATATGGAATAGGTAGAATTGTGATTTTGCAGTTCATATTTGTGTTTTGATGAGTTATTCATTTATGTTTTGGTATATGGGAATAGGTAGAATTGTGATTTTGAAGTTCATATTTGTTTTTTGATGAGTTATTCATTGATGTTTTGGTATATGGAATAGGTAGAATTGAGATTTTGAAGTTCATATTTGTGTTTTGATGAGTTATTGATGTTTTGGTATATGGGATAGGTAGAATTGTGATTTTGAAGTTCATATTTGTGTTTCGATGAGTTATTCATTGATGTTTTGGTATATGGAATAGGTAGAATTGAGATTTTGAAGTTCATATTTGTGTTTTGATGAGTTATTGATATTTTGGTATATGGAATAGGTAGAATTGTGATTTTGAAGTTCATATTTGTGTTTTGATTAGTTATATTATATTTTGTTATATGGAATAGGTAGAATTGAGATTTTGAAGTTCATATTTGTGTTTTGATTAGTTATATTATGTTATTGATGTTTTGGTATATGGAATAGGTAGAATTGTGATTTTGAAGTTCATATTTGTGTTTTGATGAGTTATATTATGTTTTGTTATATGGAATAGGTAGAATTGTGATTTTGAAGTTCATATTTGTGTTTTGATGAGTTATATTATGTTTTGTTATATGGAATAGGTAGAATTGTGATTTTGAAGTTCATATTTGTGTTTTGATGAGTTATATTATGTTTTGTTATATGGAATAGGTAGAATTGAGATTTTGAAGTTCATATTTGTGTTTTATTATATAGGTAGAATTTTTATTGTGAAGTTGATATTTGTGTTTTTACGAGTTATTGATGTTTTGGTATATGGGATAGGTAGAATTGTGATTTTGAAGTTCATATTTGTGTTTTGGTGAGTTATATTATGTTTTGATATATGGAATAGGTAGAATTGTGATTTTGAAGTTCATATTTGTGTTTTGATGAGTTATATTATGTTTTGTTATATGGAATAGGTAGAATTGTGATTTTGAAGTTCATATTTGTGTTTTGATGAGTTATATTATGTTTTGTTATATGGAATGGGTAGAATTGAGATTTTGAAGTTCATATTTGTGTTTTGTTATATAGGTAGAATTTTTATTGTGAAGTTCATATTTGTGTTTTGATGAGTTATTGATGTTTTGGTATATGGAATAGGTAGAATTGTGATTTTGAAGTTCATATTTGTGTTTTGATGAGTTATATTATGTTTTGTTATATGGAATAGGTAGAATTGTGATTTTGAAGTTCATATTTGTGTTTTGATGAGTTATTCATTGATGTTTTGGTATATGGAATAGGTAGAATTGTGATTTTGAAGTTCATATTTGTGTTTTGATTAGTTATATTATGTTTTGTTATATGGAATAGGTAGAATTGTGATTTTGAAGTTCATATTTGTGTTTCGATGAGTTATTCATTGATGTTTTGGTATATGGAATAGGTAGAATTGAGATTTTGAAGTTCATATTTGTGTTTTAATGAGTTATTAATTGATGTTTTGGTATATGGAATAGGTTGAAATTGTTTTTTGAAGTTCATATTTGTTTTTTGATGAGTTATTGATGTTTAGGTATATGGGATAGGTAGAATTGTGATTTTGAAGTTCATATTTGTGTTTTGATGAGTTATATTATGTTTTGTTATATGGAATAGGTAGAATTGTGATTTTGAAGTTCATATTTGTGTTTTGATGAGTTATTGATGTTTTGGTATATGGAATAGATAGAAATTGTGTTTTGAAGTTCATATTTGTGTTTTGATGAGTTATTCATTGATGTTTTGGTATATGGAATAGGTAGAATTGAGATTTTGAAGTTCATATTTGTGTTTTGTTATATAGGTAGAATTTTTATTGTGAAGTTGATATTTGTGTTTTGATGAGTTATTGATGTTTTGGTATATGGGATAGGTAGAATTGTGATTTTGAAGTTCATATTTGTGTTTTGATGAGTTATTAATTGATGTATTCGCATATGGAATAGATAGAATTATTTTTTGAAGTTCATATTTGTGTTTTTACGAGTTATTGATGTTTTGGTATATGGGATAGGTAGAATTGTGATTTTGAAGTTCATATTTGTGTTTTGATGAGTTATATTATGTTTTGATATATGGAATAGGTAGAATTGTGATTTTGAAGTTCATATTTGTGTTTTGATGAGTTATTGATTGTTTTGGTATATGGAATAGATAGAATTTTTATTGTGAAGTTCATATTTGTGTTTTGATGAGTTATTGATGTTTTGGTATATGGGATAGGTAGAATTGTGATTTTGAAGTTCATATTTGTGTTTTGATGAGTTATTAATTGATGTATTCGCATATGGAATAGATAGAATTATTTTTTGAAGTTCATATTTGTGTTTTTACGAGTTATTGATGTTTTGGTATATGGGATAGGTAGAATTGTGATTTTGAAGTTCATATTTGTGTTTTGCTGAGTTATATTATGTTTTGTTATATGGAATAGGTAGAATTGTGATTTTGAAGTTCATATTTGTGTTTTGATGAGTTATTCATTGATGTTTTGGTATATGGAATAGGTAGAATTGAGATTTTGAAGTTCATATTTGTGTTTCGATGAGTTATTCATTGATGTTTTGGTATATGGAATAGGTAGAATTGAGATTTTGAAGTTCATATTTGTGTTTTAATGAGTTATTAATTGATGTTTTGGTATATGGAATAGGTTGAAATTGTTTTTTGAAGTTCATATTTGTGTTTTGATCAGTTATTGATGTTTTGGTATATGGAATAGGTAGAATTGTGATTTTGCAGTTCATATTTGTGTTTTGATGAGTTATTCATTTATGTTTTGGTATATGGGAATAGGTAGAATTGTGATTTTGAAGTTCATATTTGTTTTTTGATGAGTTATTCATTGATGTTTTGGTATATGGAATAGGTAGAATTGAGATTTTGAAGTTCATATTTGTGTTTTGATGAGTTATTGATGTTTTGGTATATGGGATAGGTAGAATTGTGATTTTGAAGTTCATATTTGTGTTTCGATGAGTTATTCATTGATGTTTTGGTATATGGAATAGGTAGAATTGAGATTTTGAAGTTCATATTTGTGTTTTGATGAGTTATTGATATTTTGGTATATGGAATAGGTAGAATTGTGATTTTGAAGTTCATATTTGTGTTTTGATTAGTTATATTATATTTTGTTATATGGAATAGGTAGAATTGAGATTTTGAAGTTCATATTTGTGTTTTGATTAGTTATATTATGTTATTGATGTTTTGGTATATGGAATAGGTAGAATTGTGATTTTGAAGTTCATATTTGTGTTTTGATGAGTTATTGATATTTTGGTATATGGAATAGGTAGAATTGTGATTTTGAAGTTCATTTTTGTGTTTTGATGAGTTATTGATGTTTTGGTATATGGGATAGGTAGAATTGTGATTTTGAAGTTCATATTTGTGTTTTGATGAGTTATTAATTGATGTATTCGCATATGGAATAGATAGAATTATTTTTTGAAGTTCATATTTGTGTTTTTACGAGTTATTGATGTTTTGGTATATGGGATAGGTAGAATTGTGATTTTGAAGTTCATATTTGTGTTTTGCTGAGTTATATTATGTTTTGTTATATGGAATAGGTAGAATTGTGATTTTGAAGTTCATATTTGTGTTTTGATGAGTTATTCATTGATGTTTTGGTATATGGAATAGGTAGAATTGTGTTGAAGTTCATATTTGTGTTTTGATTAGTTATATTATGTTTTGTTATATGGAATATGTAGAATTGTGATTTTGAAGTTCATATTTGTGTTTCGATGAGTTATTCATTGATGTTTTGGTATATGGAATAGGTAGAATTGAGATTTTGAAGTTTATATTTGTGTTTTGATGAGTTATTGATATTTTGGTATATGGAATAGGTAGAATTGTGATTTTGAAGTTCATATTTGTGTTTTGATTAGTTATATTATATTTTGTTATATGGAATAGGTAGAATTGAGATTTTGAAGTTCATATTTGTGTTTTGATTAGTTATATTATGTTATTGATGTTTTGGTATATGGAATAGGTAGAATTGTGATTTTGAAGTTCATATTTGTGTTTTGATGAGTTATTGATATTTTGGTATATGGAATAGGTAGAATTGTGATTTTGAAGTTCATATTTGTGTTTTGATGAGTTATTGATGTTTTGGTATATGGGATAGGTAGTATTGTGATTTTGAAGTTCATATTTGTGTTTTGATGAGTTATTAATTGATGTATTCGCATATGGAATAGATAGAATTATTTTTTGAAGTTCATATTTGTGTTTTTACGAGTTATTGATGTTTTGGTATATGAGATAGGTAGAATTGTGATTTTGAAGTTCATATTTGTGTTTTGTTGAGTTATATTATGTTTTGTTATATGGAATAGGTAGAATTGTGATTTTGAAGTTCATATTTGTGTTTTGATGAGTTATTCATTGATGTTTTGGTATATGGAATAGGTAGAATTGTGTTGAAGTTCATATTTGTGTTTTGATTAGTTATATTATGTTTTGTTATATGGAATATGTAGAATTGTGATTTTGAAGTTCATATTTGTGTTTCGATGAGTTATTCATTGATGTTTTGGTATATGGAATAGGTAGAATTGAGATTTTGAAGTTCATATTTGTGTTTTAATGAGTTATTAATTGATGTTTTGGTATATGGAATAGTTTGAAATTGTTTTTTGAAGTTCATATTTGTGTTTTGATCAGTTATTGATGTTTTGGTATATGGAATAGGTAGAATTGTGATTTTGCAGTTCATATTTGTGTTTTGATGAGTTATTCATTTATGTTTTGGTATATGGGAATAGGTAGAATTGTGATTTTGAAGTTCATATTTGTTTTTTGATGAGTTATTCATTGATGTTTTGGTATATGGAATAGGTAGAATTGAGATTTTGAAGTTCATATTTGTGTTTTGATGAGTTATTGATGTTTTGGTATATGGGATAGGTAGAATTGTGATTTTGAAGTTCATATTTGTGTTTCGATGAGTTATTCATTGATGTTTTGGTATATGGAATAGGTAGAATTGAGATTTTGAAGTTCATATTTGTGTTTTGATGAGTTATTGATATTTTGGTATATGGAATAGGTAGAATTGTGATTTTGAAGTTCATATTTGTGTTTTGATTAGTTATATTATATTTTGTTATATGGAATAGGTAGAATTGAGATTTTGAAGTTCATATTTGTGTTTTGATTAGTTATATTATGTTATTGATGTTTTGGTATATGGAATAGGTAGAATTGTGATTTTGAAGTTCATATTTGTGTTTTGATGAGTTATTGATATTTTGGTATATGGAATAGGTAGAATTGTGATTTTGAAGTTCATATTTGTGTTTTGATTAGTTATATTATGTTTTGTTATATGGAATAGGTAGAATTGTGATTTTGAAGTTCATATTTGTGTTTTGATGAGTTATATTATGTTTTGTTATATGGAATAGGTAGAATTGTGATTTTGAAGTTCATATTTGTGTTTTGATGAGTTATATTATGTTTTGTTATATGGAATAGGTAGAATTGTGATTTTGAAGTTCATATTTGTGTTTGATGAGTTATTGATGTTTTGGTAAATGGAATAGGTAGAATTGTGATTTTGAAGTTCATATTTGTGTTTTGATGAGTTATATTATGTTTTGTTATATGGAATAGGTAGAATTGAGATTTTGAAGTTCATATTTGTGTTTTGATGAGTTATTGATGTTTTGGTATATGGAATAGGTAGAATTGTGATTTTGAAGTTCATATTTGTGTTTTGATGAGTTATATTATGTTTTGTTATATGGAATAGGTAGAATTATGATTTTGAAGTTCATATTTGTGTTTTGATGAGTTATTGATGTTTTGGTATATGGAATAGATAGAAATTGTGTTTTGAAGTTCATATTTGTGTTTTGATGAGTTATTCAATGATGTTTTGGTATATGGAATAGGTAGAATTGAGATTTTGAAGTTCATATTTGTGTTTTGTTATATAGGTAGAATTTTTATTGTGAAGTTGATATTTGTGTTTTGATGAGTTATTGATGTTTTGGTATATGGGATAGGTAGAATTGTGATTTTGAAGTTCATATTTGTGTTTTGATGAGTTATATTATGTTTTGATATATGGAATAGGTAGAATTGTGATTTTGAAGTTCATATTTGTGTTTTGATGAGTTATTGATTGTTTTGGTATATGGAATAGATAGAATTTTTATTGTGAAGTTCATATTTGTGTTTTGATGAGTTATTGATGTTTTGGTATATGGGATAGGTAGAATTGTGATTTTGAAGTTCATATTTGTGTTTTGATGAGTTATATTATGTTTTGTTATATGGAATAGGTAGAATTGTGATTTTGAAGTTCATATTTGTGTTTTGATGAGTTATTCATTGATGTTTTGGTATAAGGAATAGGTAGAATTGTGATTTTGAAGTTCATATTTGTGTTTTGCTGAGTTATATTATGTTTTGTTATATGGAATAGGTAGAATTGTGATTTTAAAGTTCATATTTGTGTTTTGATGAGTTATTCATTGATGTTTTGGTATATGGAATAGGTAGAATTGTGTTGAAGTTCATATTTGTGTTTTGATTAGTTATATTATGTTTTGTTATATGGAATATGTAGAATTGTGATTTTGAAGTTCATATTTGTGTTTCGATGAGTTATTCATTGATGTTTTGGTATATGGAATAGGTAGAATTGAGATTTTGAAGTTCATATTTGTGTTTTAATGAGTTATTAATTGATGTTTTGGTATATGGAATAGGTTGAAATTGTTTTTTGAAGTTCATATTTGTGTTTTGATCAGTTATTGATGTTTTGGTATATGGAATAGGTAGAATTGTGATTTTGCAGTTCATATTTGTGTTTTGATGAGTTATTCATTTATGTTTTGGTATATGGGAATAGGTAGAATTGTGATTTTGAAGTTCATATTTGTTTTTTGATGAGTTATTCATTGATGTTTTGGTATATGGAATAGGTAGAATTGAGATTTTGAAGTTCATATTTGTGTTTTGATGAGTTATTGATGTTTTGGTATATGGGATAGGTAGAATTGTGATTTTGAAGTTCATATTTGTGTTTCGATGAGTTATTCATTGATGTTTTGGTATATGGAATAGGTAGAATTGAGATTTTGAAGTTCATATTTGTGTTTTGATGAGTTATTGATATTTTGGTATATGGAATAGGTAGAATTGTGATTTTGAAGTTCATATTTGTGTTTTGATTAGTTATATTATATTTTGTTATATGGAATAGGTAGAATTGAGATTTTGAAGTTCATATTTGTGTTTTGATTAGTTATATTATGTTATTGATGTTTTGGTATATGGAATAGGTAGAATTGTGATTTTGAAGTTCATATTTGTGTTTTGATGAGTTATTGATGTTTTGGTAAATGGAATAGGTAGAATTGTGATTTTGAAGTTCATATTTGTGTTTTGATGAGTTATATTATGTTTTGTTATATGGAATAGGTAGAATTATGATTTTGAAGTTCATATTTGTGTTTTGATGAGTTATTGATGTTTTGGTATATGGAATAGATAGAAATTGTGTTTTGAAGTTCATATTTGTGTTTTGATGAGTTATTCATTGATGTTTTGGTATATGGAATAGGTAGAATTGAGATTTTGAAGTTCATATTTGTGTTTTGTTATATAGGAAGAATTTTTATTGTGAAGTTGATATTTGTGTTTTGATGAGTTATTGATGTTTTGGTATATGGGATAGGTAGAATTGTGATTTTGAAGTTCATATTTGTGTTTTGATTAGTTATATTATGTTTTGTTATATGGAATAGGTAGAATTGTGATTTTGAAGTTCATATTTGTGTTTTGATGAGTTATATTATGTTTTGTTATATGGAATAGGTAGAATTGAGATTTTGAAGTTCATATTTGTGTTTTGTTATATAGGTAGAATTTTTATTGTGAAGTTGATATTTGTGTTTTTACGAGTTATTGATGTTTTGGTATATGGGATAGGTAGAATTGTGATTTTGAAGTTCATATTTGTGTTTTGATGAGTTATATTATGTTTTGATATATGGAATAGGTAGAATTGTGATTTTCAAGTTCATATTTGTGTTTTGATGAGTTATTGATTGTTTTGGTATATGGAATAGATAGAATTTTTATTGTGAAGTTCATATTTGTGTTTTGATGAGTTATTGATGTTTTGGTATATGGAATAGGTAGAATTGTGATTTTGAAGTTCATATTTGTGTTTTGATGAGTTATATTATGTTTTGTTATATGGAATAGGTAGAATTGTGATTTTGAAGTTCATATTTGTGTTTTGATGAGTTATTCATTGATGTTTTGGTATATGGAATAGGTAGAATTGTGATTTTGAAGTTCATATTTGTGTTTTGATGAGTTATTCATTGATGTTTTGGTATATGGAATAGGTAGAATTGAGATTTTGAAGTTCATATTTGTGTTTTGATGAGTTATTGATGTTTTGGTATATGGAATAGGTAGAATTGTGATTTTGAAGTTCATATTTGTGTTTTGATGAGTTATATTATGTTTTGTTATATGGAATAGGTAGAATTATGATTTTGAAGTTCATATTTGTGTTTTGATGAGTTATTGATGTTTTGGTATATGGAATAGATAGAAATTGTGTTTTGAAGTTCATATTTGTGTTTTGATGAGTTATTCAATGATGTTTTGGTATATGGAATAGGTAGAATTGAGATTTTGAAGTTCATATTTGTGTTTTGTTATATAGGTAGAATTTTTATTGTGAAGTTGATATTTGTGTTTTGATGAGTTATTGATGTTTTGGTATATGGGATAGGTAGAATTGTGATTTTGAAGTTCATATTTGTGTTTTGATGAGTTATATTATGTTTTGATATATGGAATAGGTAGAATTGTGATTTTGAAGTTCATATTTGTGTTTTGATGAGTTATTGATTGTTTTGGTATATGGAATAGGTAGAATTGTGATTTTGAAGTTCATATTTGTGTTTGATGAGTTATTGATGTTTTGGTAAATGGAATAGGTAGAATTGTGATTTTGAAGTTCATATTTGTGTTTTGATGAGTTATATTATGTTTTGTTATATGGAATAGGTAGAATTGAGATTTTGAAGTTCATATTTGTGTTTTGATGAGTTATTGATGTTTTGGTATATGGAATAGGTAGAATTGTGATTTTGAAGTTCATATTTGTGTTTTGATGAGTTATATTATGTTTTGTTATATGGAATAGGTAGAATTGTGATTTTGAAGTTCATATTTGTGTTTGATGAGTTATTGATGTTTTGGTAAATGGAATAGGTAGAATTGTGATTTTGAAGTTCATATTTGTGTTTTGATGAGTTATATTATGTTTTGTTATATGGAATAGGTAGAATTGAGATTTTGAAGTTCATATTTGTGTTTTGATGAGTTATTGATGTTTTGGTATATGGAATAGGTAGAATTGTGATTTTGAAGTTCATATTTGTGTTTTGATGAGTTATATTATGTTTTGTTATATGGAATAGGTAGAATTATGATTTTGAAGTTCATATTTGTGTTTTGATGAGTTATTGATGTTTTGGTATATGGAATAGATAGAAATTGTGTTTTGATGAGTTATTCAATGATGTTTTGGTATATGGAATAGGTAGAATTGAGATTTTGATGTTCATATTTGTGTTTTGTTATATAGGTAGAATTTTTATTGTGAAGTTGATATTTGTGTTTTGATGAGTTATTGATGTTTTGGTATATGGGATAGGTAGAATTGTGATTTTGAAGTTCATATTTGTGTTTTGATGAGTTATATTATGTTTTGATATATGGAATAGGTAGAATTGTGATTTTGAAGTTCATATTTGTGTTTTGATGAGTTATTGATTGTTTTGGTATATGGAATAGATAGAATTTTTATTGTGAAGTTCATATTTGTGTTTTGATGAGTTATTGATGTTTTGGTATATGGGATAGGTAGAATTGTGATTTTGAAGTTCATATTTGTGTTTTGATGAGTTATATTATGTTTTGTTATATGGAATAGGTAGAATTGTGATTTTGAAGTTCATATTTGTGTTTTGATGAGTTATTCATTGATGTTTTGGTATAAGGAATAGGTAGAATTGTGATTTTGAAGTTCATATTTGTGTTTTGCTGAGTTATATTATGTTTTGTTATATGGAATAGGTAGAATTGTGATTTTGAAGTTCATATTTGTGTTTTGATGAGTTATTCATTGATGTTTTGGTATATGGAATAGGTAGAATTGTGTTGAAGTTCATATTTGTGTTTTGATTAGTTATATTATGTTTTGTTATATGGAATAGGTAGAATTGTGATTTTGCAGTTCATATTTGTGTTTTGATGAGTTATTCATTTATGTTTTGGTATATGGGAATAGGTAGAATTGTGATTTTGAAGTTCATATTTGTTTTTTGATGAGTTATTCATTGATGTTTTGGTATATGGAATAGGTAGAATTGAGATTTTGAAGTTCATATTTGTGTTTTGATGAGTTATTGATGTTTTGGTATATGGGATAGGTAGAATTGTGATTTTGAAGTTCATATTTGTGTTTCGATGAGTTATTCATTGATGTTTTGGTATATGGAATAGGTAGAATTGAGATTTTGAAGTTCATATTTGTGTTTTGATGAGTTATTGATATTTTGGTATATGGAATAGGTAGAATTGTGATTTTGAAGTTCATATTTGTGTTTTGATTAGTTATATTATATTTTGTTATATGGAATAGGTAGAATTGAGATTTTGAAGTTCATATTTGTGTTTTGATTAGTTATATTATGTTATTGATGTTTTGGTATATGGAATAGGTAGAATTGTGATTTTGAAGTTCATATTTGTGTTTTGATGAGTTATTGATATTTTGGTATATGGAATAGGTAGAATTGTGATTTTGAAGTTCATATTTGTGTTTTGATTAGTTATATTATGTTTTGTTATATGGAATAGGTAGAATTGTGATTTTGAAGTTCATATTTGTGTTTTGATGAGTTATATTATGTTTTGTTATATGGAATAGGTAGAATTGTGATTTTGAAGTTCATATTTGTGTTTTGATGAGTTATATTATGTTTTGGTATATGGAATAGGTAGAATTGAGATTTTGAAGTTCATATTTGTGTTTTGTTATATAGGAAGAATTTTTATTGTGAAGTTGATATTTGTGTTTTGATGAGTTATTGATGTTTTGGTATATGGGATAGGTAGAATTGTGATTTTGAAGTTCATATTTGTGTTTTGATTAGTTATATTATGTTTTGTTATATGGAATAGGTAGAATTGTGATTTTGAAGTTCATATTTGTGTTTTGATGAGTTATATTATGTTTTGTTATATGGAATAGGTAGAATTGAGATTTTGAAGTTCATATTTGTGTTTTGTTATATAGGTAGAATTTTTATTGTGAAGTTGATATTTGTGTTTTTACGAGTTATTGATGTTTTGGTATATGGGATAGGTAGAATTGTGATTTTGAAGTTCATATTTGTGTTTTGATGAGTTATATTATGTTTTGATATATGGAATAGGTAGAATTGTGATTTTCAAGTTCATATTTGTGTTTTGATGAGTTATTGATTGTTTTGGTATATGGAATAGATAGAATTTTTATTGTGAAGTTCATATTTGTGTTTTGATGAGTTATTGATGTTTTGGTATATGGAATAGGTAGAATTGTGATTTTGAAGTTCATATTTGTGTTTTGATGAGTTATATTATGTTTTGTTATATGGAATAGGTAGAATTGTGATTTTGAAGTTCATATTTGTGTTTTGATGAGTTATTCATTGATGTTTTGGTATATGGAATAGGTAGAATTGTGATTTTGAAGTTCATATTTGTGTTTTGATGAGTTATTCATTGATGTTTTGGTATATGGAATAGGTAGAATTGAGATTTTGAAGTTCATATTTGTGTTTTGATGAGTTATTGATGTTTTGGTATATGGAATAGGTAGAATTGTGATTTTGAAGTTCATATTTGTGTTTTGATGAGTTATTCATTGATGTTTTGGTATATGGAATAGGTAGAATTGAGATTTTGAAGTTCATATTTGTGTTTTGATGAGTTATTGATGTTTTGGTATATGGAATAGGTAGAATTGTGATTTTGAAGTTCATATTTGTGTTTTGATGAGTTATATTGTGTTTTGTTATATGGAATAGGTAGAATTATGATTTTGAAGTTCATATTTGTGTTTTGATGAGTTATTGATGTTTTGGTATATGGAATAAATAGAAATTGTGTTTTGAAGTTCATATTTGTGTTTTGATGAGTTATTCAATGATGTTTTGGTATATGGAATAGGTAGAATTGAGATTTTGAAGTTCATATTTGTGTTTTAATGAGTTATTAATTGATGTTTTGGTATATGGAATAGGTTGAAATTGTTTTTTGAAGTTCATTTGTGTTTTGATCAGTTATTGATGTTTTGGTATATGGAATAGGTAGAATTGTGATTTTGCAGTTCATATTTGTGTTTTGATGAGTTATTCATTTATGTTTTGGTATATGGGAATAGGTAGAATTGTGATTTTGAAGTTCATATTTGTTTTTTGATGAGTTATTCATTGATGTTTTGGTATATGGAATAGGTAGAATTGAGATTTTGAAGTTCATATTTGTGTTTTGATGAGTTATTGATGTTTTGGTATATGGGATAGGTAGAATTGTGATTTTGAAGTTCATATTTGTGTTTCGATGAGTTATTCATTGATGTTTTGGTATATGGAATAGGTAGAATTGAGATTTTGAAGTTCATATTTGTGTTTTGATGAGTTATTGATATTTTGGTATATGGAATAGGTAGAATTGTGATTTTGAAGTTCATATTTGTGTTTTGATTAGTTATATTATATTTTGTTATATGGAATAGGTAGAATTGAGATTTTGAAGTTCATATTTGTGTTTTGATTAGTTATTGATGTTTTGGTATATGGAATAGATAGAAATTGTGTTTTGAAGTTCATATTTGTGTTTTGATGAGTTATTCAATGATGTTTTGGTATATGGAATAGGTAGAATTGAGATTTTGAAGTTCATATTTGTGTTTTGTTATATAGGTAGAATTTTTATTTTGAAGTTGATATTTGTGTTTTGATGAGTTATTGATGTTTTGGTATATGGGATAGGTAGAATTGTGATTTTGAAGTTCATATTTGTGTTTTGATGAGTTATATTATGTTTTGATATATGGAATAGGTAGAATTGTGATTTTGAAGTTCATATTTGTGTTTTGATGAGTTATTGATTGTTTTGGTATATGGAATAGGTAGAATTGTGATTTTGAAGTTCATATTTGTGTTTGATGAGTTATTGATGTTTTGGTAAATGGAATAGGTAGAATTGTGATTTTGAAGTTCATATTTGTGTTTTGATGAGTTATATTATGTTTTGTTATATGGAATAGGTAGAATTGAGATTTTGAAGTTCATATTTGTGTTTTGATGAGTTATTGATGTTTTGGTATATGGAATAGGTAGAATTGTGATTTTGAAGTTCATATTTGTGTTTTGATGAGTTATATTATGTTTTGTTATATGGAATAGGTAGAATTGTGATTTTGAAGTTCATATTTGTGTTTGATGAGTTATTGATGTTTTGGTAAATGGAATAGGTAGAATTGTGATTTTGAAGTTCATATTTGTGTTTTGATGAGTTATATTATGTTTTGTTATATGGAATAGGTAGAATTGAGATTTTGAAGTTCATATTTGTGTTTTGATGAGTTATTGATGTTTTGGTATATGGAATAGGTAGAATTGTGATTTTGAAGTTCATATTTGTGTTTTGATGAGTTATATTATGTTTTGTTATATGGAATAGGTAGAATTATGATTTTGAAGTTCATATTTGTGTTTTGATGAGTTATTGATGTTTTGGTATATGGAATAGATAGAAATTGTGTTTTGATGAGTTATTCAATGATGTTTTGGTATATGGAATAGGTAGAATTGAGATTTTGATGTTCATATTTGTGTTTTGTTATATAGGTAGAATTTTTATTGTGAAGTTGATATTTGTGTTTTGATGAGTTATTGATGTTTTGGTATATGGGATAGGTAGAATTGTGATTTTGAAGTTCATATTTGTGTTTTGATGAATTATATTATGTTTTGATATATGGAATAGGTAGAATTGTGATTTTGAAGTTCATATTTGTGTTTTGATGAGTTATTGATTGTTTTGGTATATGGAATAGATAGAATTTTTATTGTGAAGTTCATATTTGTGTTTTGATGAGTTATTGATGTTTTGGTATATGGGATAGGTAGAATTGTGATTTTGAAGTTCATATTTGTGTTTTGATGAGTTATATTATGTTTTGTTATATGGAATAGGTAGAATTGTGATTTTGAAGTTCATATTTGTGTTTTGATGAGTTATTCATTGATGTTTTGGTATAAGGAATAGGTAGAATTGTGATTTTGAAGTTCATATTTGTGTTTTGCTGAGTTATATTATGTTTTGTTATATGGAATAGGTAGAATTGTGATTTTGAAGTTCATATTTGTGTTTTGATGAGTTATTCATTGATGTTTTGGTATATGGAATAGGTAGAATTGTGTTGAAGTTCATATTTGTGTTTTGATTAGTTATATTATGTTTTGTTATATGGAATATGTAGAATTGTGATTTTGAAGTTCATATTTGTGTTTCGATGAGTTATTCATTGATGTTTTGGTATATGGAATAGGTAGAATTGAGATTTTGAAGTTCATATTTGTGTTTTAATGAGTTATTAATTGATGTTTTGGTATATGGAATAGGTTGAAATTGTTTTTTGAAGTTCATTTGTGTTTTGATCAGTTATTGATGTTTTGGTATATGGAATAGGTAGAATTGTGATTTTGCAGTTCATATTTGTGTTTTGATGAGTTATTCATTTATGTTTTGGTATATGGGAATAGGTAGAATTGTGATTTTGAAGTTCATATTTGTTTTTTGATGAGTTATTCATTGATGTTTTGGTATATGGAATAGGTAGAATTGAGATTTTGAAGTTCATATTTGTGTTTTGATGAGTTATTGATGTTTTGGTATATGGGATAGGTAGAATTGTGATTTTGAAGTTCATATTTGTGTTTCGATGAGTTATTCATTGATGTTTTGGTATATGGAATAGGTAGAATTGAGATTTTGAAGTTCATATTTGTGTTTTGATGAGTTATTGATATTTTGGTATATGGAATAGGTAGAATTGTGATTTTGAAGTTCATATTTGTGTTTTGATTAGTTATATTATATTTTGTTATATGGAATAGGTAGAATTGAGATTTTGAAGTTCATATTTGTGTTTTGATTAGTTATATTATGTTATTGATGTTTTGGTATATGGAATAGGTAGAATTGTGATTTTGAAGTTCATATTTGTGTTTTGATGAGTTATTGATATTTTGGTATATGGAATAGGTAGAATTGTGATTTTGAAGTTCATATTTGTGTTTTGATTAGTTATATTATGTTTTGTTATATGGAATAGGTAGAATTGTGATTTTGAAGTTCATACTTGTGTTTTGATGAGTTATATTATGTTTTGTTATATGGAATAGGTAGAATTGTGATTTTGAAGTTCATATTTGTGTTTTGATGAGTTATATTATGTTTTGGTATATGGAATAGGTAGAATTGAGATTTTGAAGTTCATATTTGTGTTTTGTTATATAGGAAGAATTTTTATTGTGAAGTTGATATTTGTGTTTTGATGAGTTATTGATGTTTTGGTATATGGGATAGGTAGAATTGTGATTTTGAAGTTCATATTTGTGTTTTGATTAGTTATATTATGTTTTGTTATATGGAATAGGTAGAATTGTGATTTTGAAGTTCATATTTGTGTTTTGATGAGTTATATTATGTTTTGTTATATGGAATAGGTAGAATTGAGATTTTGAAGTTCATATTTGTGTTTTGTTATATAGGTAGAATTTTTATTGTGAAGTTGATATTTGTGTTTTTACGAGTTATTGATGTTTTGGTATATGGGATAGGTAGAATTGTGATTTTGAAGTTCATATTTGTGTTTTGATGAGTTATATTATGTTTTGATATATGGAATAGGTAGAATTGTGATTTTCAAGTTCATATTTGTGTTTTGATGAGTTATTGATTGTTTTGGTATATGGAATAGATAGAATTTTTATTGTGAAGTTCATATTTGTGTTTTGATGAGTTATTGATGTTTTGGTATATGGAATAGGTAGAATTGTGATTTTGAAGTTCATATTTGTGTTTTGATGAGTTATATTATGTTTTGTTATATGGAATAGGTAGAATTGTGATTTTGAAGTTCATATTTGTGTTTTGATGAGTTATTCATTGATGTTTTGGTATATGGAATAGGTAGAATTGTGATTTTGAAGTTCATATTTGTGTTTTGATGAGTTATTCATTGATGTTTTGGTATATGGAATAGGTAGAATTGAGATTTTGAAGTTCATATTTGTGTTTTGATGAGTTATTGATGTTTTGGTATATGGAATAGGTAGAATTGTGATTTTGAAGTTCATATTTGTGTTTTGATGAGTTATTCATTGATGTTTTGGTATATGGAATAGGTAGAATTGAGATTTTGAAGTTCATATTTGTGTTTTGATGAGTTATTGATGTTTTGGTATATGGAATAGGTAGAATTGTGATTTTGAAGTTCATATTTGTGTTTTGATGAGTTATATTGTGTTTTGTTATATGGAATAGGTAGAATTATGATTTTGAAGTTCATATTTGTGTTTTGATGAGTTATTGATGTTTTGGTATATGGAATAAATAGAAATTGTGTTTTGAAGTTCATATTTGTGTTTTGATGAGTTATTCAATGATGTTTTGGTATATGGAATAGGTAGAATTGAGATTTTGAAGTTCATATTTGTGTTTTAATGAGTTATTAATTGATGTTTTGGTATATGGAATAGGTTGAAATTGTTTTTTGAAGTTCATTTGTGTTTTGATCAGTTATTGATGTTTTGGTATATGGAATAGGTAGAATTGTGATTTTGCAGTTCATATTTGTGTTTTGATGAGTTATTCATTTATGTTTTGGTATATGGGAATAGGTAGAATTGTGATTTTGAAGTTCATATTTGTTTTTTGATGAGTTATTCATTGATGTTTTGGTATATGGAATAGGTAGAATTGAGATTTTGAAGTTCATATTTGTGTTTTGATGAGTTATTGATGTTTTGGTATATGGGATAGGTAGAATTGTGATTTTGAAGTTCATATTTGTGTTTCGATGAGTTATTCATTGATGTTTTGGTATATGGAATAGGTAGAATTGAGATTTTGAAGTTCATATTTGTGTTTTGATGAGTTATTGATATTTTGGTATATGGAATAGGTAGAATTGTGATTTTGAAGTTCATATTTGTGTTTTGATTAGTTATATTATATTTTGTTATATGGAATAGGTAGAATTGAGATTTTGAAGTTCATATTTGTGTTTTGATTAGTTATATTATGTTATTGATGTTTTGGTATATGGAATAGGTAGAATTGTGATTTTGAAGTTCATATTTGTGTTTTGATGAGTTATTGATATTTTGGTATATGGAATAGGTAGAATTGTGATTTTGAAGTTCATATTTGTGTTTTGATTAGTTATATTATGTTTTGTTATATGGAATAGGTAGAATTGTGATTTTGAAGTTCATATTTGTGTTTTGATGAGTTATATTATGTTTTGTTATATGGAATAGGTAGAATTGTGATTTTGAAGTTCATATTTGTGTTTTGATGAGTTATATTATGTTTTGGTATATGGAATAGGTAGAATTGAGATTTTGAAGTTCATATTTGTGTTTTGTTATATAGGAAGAATTTTTATTGTGAAGTTGATATTTGTGTTTTGATGAGTTATTGATGTTTTGGTATATGGGATAGGTAGAATTGTGATTTTGAAGTTCATATTTGTGTTTTGATTAGTTATATTATGTTTTGTTATATGGAATAGGTAGAATTGTGATTTTGAAGTTCATATTTGTGTTTTGATGAGTTATATTATGTTTTGTTATATGGAATAGGTAGAATTGAGATTTTGAAGTTCATATTTGTGTTTTGTTATATAGGTAGAATTTTTATTGTGAAGTTGATATTTGTGTTTTTACGAGTTATTGATGTTTTGGTATATGGGATAGGTAGAATTGTGATTTTGAAGTTCATATTTGTGTTTTGATGAGTTATATTATGTTTTGATATATGGAATAGGTAGAATTGTGATTTTCAAGTTCATATTTGTGTTTTGATGAGTTATTGATTGTTTTGGTATATGGAATAGATAGAATTTTTATTGTGAAGTTCATATTTGTGTTTTGATGAGTTATTGATGTTTTGGTATATGGAATAGGTAGAATTGTGATTTTGAAGTTCATATTTGTGTTTTGATGAGTTATATTATGTTTTGTTATATGGAATAGGTAGAATTGTGATTTTGAAGTTCATATTTGTGTTTTGATGAGTTATTCATTGATGTTTTGGTATATGGAATAGGTAGAATTGTGATTTTGAAGTTCATATTTGTGTTTTGATGAGTTATTCATTGATGTTTTGGTATATGGAATAGGTAGAATTGAGATTTTGAAGTTCATATTTGTGTTTTGATGAGTTATTGATGTTTTGGTATATGGAATAGGTAGAATTGTGATTTTGAAGTTCATATTTGTGTTTTGATGAGTTATTCATTGATGTTTTGGTATATGGAATAGGTAGAATTGAGATTTTGAAGTTCATATTTGTGTTTTGATGAGTTATTGATGTTTTGGTATATGGAATAGGTAGAATTGTGATTTTGAAGTTCATATTTGTGTTTTGATGAGTTATATTGTGTTTTGTTATATGGAATAGGTAGAATTATGATTTTGAAGTTCATATTTGTGTTTTGATGAGTTATTGATGTTTTGGTATATGGAATAAATAGAAATTGTGTTTTGAAGTTCATATTTGTGTTTTGATGAGTTATTCAATGATGTTTTGGTATATGGAATAGGTAGAATTGAGATTTTGAAGTTCATATTTGTGTTTTGTTATATAGGTAGAATTTTTATTGTGAAGTTGATATTTGTGTTTTGATGAGTTATTGATGTTTTGGTATATGGGATAGGTAGAATTGTGATTTTGAAGTTCATATTTGTGTTTTGATGAGTTATATTATGTTTTGATATATGGAATAGGTAGAATTGTGATTTTGAAGTTCATATTTGTGTTTTGATGAGTTATTGATTGTTTTGGTATATGGAATAGATAGAATTTTTATTGTGAAGTTCATATTTGTGTTTTGATGAGTTATTGATGTTTTGGTATATGGGATAGGTAGAATTGTGATTTTGAAGTTCATATTTGTGTTTTGATGAGTTATATTATGTTTTGTTATATGGAATAGGTAGAATTGTGATTTTGAAGTTCATATTTGTGTTTTGATGAGTTATTCATTGATGTTTTGGTATAAGGAATAGGTAGAATTGTGATTTTGAAGTTCATATTTGTGTTTTGCTGAGTTATATTATGTTTTGTTATATGGAATAGGTAGAATTGTGATTTTGAAGTTCATATTTGTGTTTCGATGAGTTATTCATTGATATTTTGGTATATGGAATAGGTAGAATTGAGATTTTGAAGTTCATATTTGTGTTTTAATGAGTTATTAATTGATGTTTTGGTATATGGAATAGGTTGAAATTGTTTTTTGAAGTTCATATTTGTGTTTTGATCAGTTATTGATGTTTTGGTATATGGAATAGGTAGAATTGTGATTTTGCAGTTCATATTTGTGTTTTGATGAGTTATTCATTTATGTTTTGGTATATGGGAATAGGTAGAATTGTGATTTTGAAGTTCATATTTGTTTTTTGATGAGTTATTCATTGATGTTTTGGTATATGGAATAGGTAGAATTGAGATTTTGAAGTTGATATTTTTGTTTTGATGAGTTATTGATGTTTTCGTATATGGGATAGGTAGAATTGTGATTTTGAAGTTCATATTTGTGTTTCGATGAGTTATTCATTGATGTTTTGGTATATGGAATAGGTAGAATTGAGATTTTGAAGTTCATATTTGTGTTTTGATGAGTTATTGATATTTTGGTATATGGAATAGGTAGAATTGTGATTTTGAAGTGCATATTTGTGTTTTGATTAGTTATATTATGTTTTGTTATATGGAATAGGTAGAATTGAGATTTTGAAGTTCATATTTGTGTTTTGATTAGTTATATTATGTTATTGATGTTTTGGTATATGGAATAGGTAGAATTGTGATTTTGAAGTTCATATTTGTGTTTTGATGAGTTATTGATATTTTGGTATATGGAATAGGTAGAATTGTGATTTTGAAGTTCATATTTGTGTTTTGATGAGTTATTGATGTTTTGGTATATGGAATAGATAGAAATTGTGTTTTGAAGTTCATATTTGTGTTTTGATGAGTTATTCATTGATGTTTTGGTATATGGAATAGGTAGAATTGTGATTTTGAAGTTCATAATTGTGTTTTGATGAGTTATATTATGTTTTGTTATATGGAATAGGTAGAATTGAGATTTAGAAGTTCATATTTGTGTTTTGATGAGTTATTGATGTTTTGGTATATGGAATAGGTAGAATTGTGATTTTGAAGTTCATAATTGTGTTTTGATGAGTTATATTATGTTTTGTTATATGGAATAGAATTGTGATTTTGAAGTTCATATTTGTGTTTTGATGAGTTATATTATGTTTTGTTATATGGAATAGGTAGAATTGTGATTTTGAAGTTCATATTTGTGTTTTGATGAGTTATATTATGTTTTGTTATATGGAATAGGTAGAATTGAGATTTTGAAGTTCATATTTGTGTTTTGATGAGTTATATTATGTTTTGTTATATGGAATAGGTAGAATTGAGATTTTGAAATTCATATTTGTGTTTTGATGAGTTATTGATGTTTTGGTATATGGAATAGGTAGAATTGTGATTTTGAAGTTCATATTTGTGTTTTGATGAGTTATATTATGTTTTGTTATATGGAATAGGTAGAATTATGATTTTGAAGTTCATATTTGTGTTTTGATGAGTTATTGATGTTTTGGTATATGGAATAGATAGAAATTGTGTTTTGAAGTTCATATTTGTGTTTTGATGAGTTATTCATTGATGTTTTGGTATATGGAATAGGTAGAATTGAGATTTTGAAGTTCATATTTGTGTTTTGTTATATAGGTAGAATTTTTATTGTGAAGTTGATATTTGTGTTTTGATGAGTTATTGATGTTTTGGTATATGGGATAGGTAGAATTGTGATTTTGAAGTTCATATTTGTGTTTTGATTAGTTATATTATGTTTTGTTATATGGAATAGGTAGAATTGTGATTTTGAAGTTCATATTTGTGTTTTGATGAGTTATATTATGTTTTGTTATATGGAATAGGTAGAATTGAGATTTTGAAGTTCATATTTGTGTTTTGTTATATAGGTAGAATTTTTATTGTGAAGTTGATATTTGTGTTTTTACGAGTTATTGATGTTTTGGTATATGGGATAGGTAGAATTGTGATTTTGAAGTTCATATTTGTGTTTTGATGAGTTATATTATGTTTTGATATATGGAATAGGTAGAATTGTGATTTTCAAGTTCATATTTGTGTTTTGATGAGTTATTGATTGTTTTGGTATATGGAATAGATAGAATTTTTATTGTGAAGTTCATATTTGTGTTTTGATGAGTTATTGATGTTTTGGTATATGGAATAGGTAGAATTGTGATTTTGAAGTTCATATTTGTGTTTTGATGAGTTATATTATGTTTTGTTATATGGAATAGGTAGAATTGTGATTTTGAAGTTCATATTTGTGTTTTGATGAGTTATTCATTGATGTTTTGGTATATGGAATAGGTAGAATTGTGATTTTGAAGTTCATATTTGTGTTTTGATTAGTTATATTATGTTTTGTTATATGGAATAGGTAGAATTGTGATTTTGAAGTTCATATTTGTGTTTCGATGAGTTATTCATTGATGTTTTGGTATATGGAATAGGTAGAATTGAGATTTTGAAGTTCATATTTGTGTTTTAATGAGTTATTAATTGATGTTTTGGTATATGGAATAGGTTGAAATTGTTTTTTGAAGTTCATATTTGTGTTTTGATCAGTTATTGATGTTTTGGTACATGGAATAGGTAGAATTGTGATTTTGCAGTTCATATTTGTGTTTTGATGAGTTATTCATTTATGTTTTGGTATATGGGAATAGGTAGAATTGTGATTTTGAAGTTCATATTTGTTTTTTGATGAGTTATTCATTGATGTTTTGGTATATGGAATAGGTAGAATTGAGATTTTGAAGTTGATATTTGTGTTTTGATGAGTTATTGATGTTTTCGTATATGGGATAGGTAGAATTGTGATTTTGAAGTTCATATTTGTGTTTCGATGAGTTATTCATTGATGTTTTGGTATATGGAATAGGTAGAATTGAGATTTTGAAGTTCATATTTGTGTTTTGATGAGTTATTGATATTTTGGTATATGGAATAGGTAGAATTGTGATTTTGAAGTTCATATTTGTGTTTTGATTAGTTATATTATGTTTTGTTATATGGAATAGGTAGAATTGAGATTTTGAAGTTCATATTTGTGTTTTGTTATATAGGAAGAATTTTTATTGTGAAGTTGATATTTGTGTTTTGATGAGTTATTGATGTTTTGGTATATGGGATAGGTAGAATTGTGATTTTGAAGTTCATATTTGTGTTTTGATTAGTTATATTATGTTTTGTTATATGGAATAGGTAGAATTGTGATTTTGAAGTTCATATTTGTGTTTTGATGAGTTATATTATGTTTTGTTATATGGAATAGGTAGAATTGTGATTTTGAAGTTCATATTTGTGTTTTGATGAGTTATTCATTGATGTTTTGGTATATGGAATAGGTAGAATTGTGATTTTGAAGTTCATAATTGTGTTTTGATGAGTTATATTATGTTTTGTTATATGGAATAGGTAGAATTGAGATTTAGAAGTTCATATTTGTGTTTTGATGAGTTATTGATGTTTTGGTATATGGAATAGGTAGAATTGTGATTTTGAAGTTCATATTTGTGTTTTGATGAGTTATATTGTGTTTTGTTATATGGAATAGGTAGAATTATGATTTTGAAGTTCATATTTGTGTTTTGATGAGTTATTGATGTTTTGGTATATGGAATAAATAGAAATTGTGTTTTGAAGTTCATATTTGTGTTTTGATGAGTTATTCAATGATGTTTTGGTATATGGAATAGGTAGAATTGAGATTTTGAAGTTCATATTTGTGTTTTGTTATATAGGTAGAATTTTTATTGTGAAGTTGATATTTGTGTTTTGATGAGTTATTGATGTTTTGGTATATGGGATAGGTAGAATTGTGATTTTGAAGTTCATATTTGTGTTTTGATGAGTTATATTATGTTTTGATATATGGAATAGGTAGAATTGTGATTTTGAAGTTCATATTTGTGTTTTGATGAGTTATTGATTGTTTTGGTATATGGAATAGATAGAATTTTTATTGTGAAGTTCATATTTGTGTTTTGATGAGTTATTGATGTTTTGGTATATGGGATAGGTAGAATTGTGATTTTGAAGTTCATATTTGTGTTTTGATGAGTTATATTATGTTTTGTTATATGGAATAGGTAGAATTGTGATTTTGAAGTTCATATTTGTGTTTTGATGAGTTATTCATTGATGTTTTGGTATAAGGAATAGGTAGAATTGTGATTTTGAAGTTCATATTTGTGTTTTGCTGAGTTATATTATGTTTTGTTATATGGAATAGGTAGAATTGTGATTTTGAAGTTCATATTTGTGTTTCGATGAGTTATTCATTGATATTTTGGTATATGGAATAGGTAGAATTGAGATTTTGAAGTTCATATTTGTGTTTTAATGAGTTATTAATTGATGTTTTGGTATATGGAATAGGTTGAAATTGTTTTTTGAAGTTCATATTTGTGTTTTGATCAGTTATTGATGTTTTGGTATATGGAATAGGTAGAATTGTGATTTTGCAGTTCATATTTGTGTTTTGATGAGTTATTCATTTATGTTTTGGTATATGGGAATAGGTAGAATTGTGATTTTGAAGTTCATATTTGTTTTTTGATGAGTTATTCATTGATGTTTTGGTATATGGAATAGGTAGAATTGAGATTTTGAAGTTGATATTTTTGTTTTGATGAGTTATTGATGTTTTCGTATATGGGATAGGTAGAATTGTGATTTTGAAGTTCATATTTGTGTTTCGATGAGTTATTCATTGATGTTTTGGTATATGGAATAGGTAGAATTGAGATTTTGAAGTTCATATTTGTGTTTTGATGAGTTATTGATATTTTGGTATATGGAATAGGTAGAATTGTGATTTTGAAGTGCATATTTGTGTTTTGATTAGTTATATTATGTTTTGTTATATGGAATAGGTAGAATTGAGATTTTGAAGTTCATATTTGTGTTTTGATTAGTTATATTATGTTATTGATGTTTTGGTATATGGAATAGGTAGAATTGTGATTTTGAAGTTCATATTTGTGTTTTGATGAGTTATTGATATTTTGGTATATGGAATAGGTAGAATTGTGATTTTGAAGTTCATATTTGTGTTTTGATGAGTTATTGATGTTTTGGTATATGGAATAGATAGAAATTGTGTTTTGAAGTTCATATTTGTGTTTTGATGAGTTATTCATTGATGTTTTGGTATATGGAATAGGTAGAATTGTGATTTTGAAGTTCATAATTGTGTTTTGATGAGTTATATTATGTTTTGTTATATGGAATAGGTAGAATTGAGATTTAGAAGTTCATATTTGTGTTTTGATGAGTTATTGATGTTTTGGTATATGGAATAGGTAGAATTGTGATTTTGAAGTTCATAATTGTGTTTTGATGAGTTATATTATGTTTTGTTATATGGAATAGAATTGTGATTTTGAAGTTCATATTTGTGTTTTGATGAGTTATATTATGTTTTGTTATATGGAATAGGTAGAATTGTGATTTTGAAGTTCATATTTGTGTTTTGATGAGTTATATTATGTTTTGTTATATGGAATAGGTAGAATTGAGATTTTGAAGTTCATATTTGTGTTTTGATGAGTTATATTATGTTTTGTTATATGGAATAGGTAGAATTGAGATTTTGAAATTCATATTTGTGTTTTGATGAGTTATTGATGTTTTGGTATATGGAATAGGTAGAATTGTGATTTTGAAGTTCATATTTGTGTTTTGATGAGTTATATTATGTTTTGTTATATGGAATAGGTAGAATTATGATTTTGAAGTTCATATTTGTGTTTTGATGAGTTATTGATGTTTTGGTATATGGAATAGATAGAAATTGTGTTTTGAAGTTCATATTTGTGTTTTGATGAGTTATTCATTGATGTTTTGGTATATGGAATAGGTAGAATTGAGATTTTGAAGTTCATATTTGTGTTTTGTTATATAGGTAGAATTTTTATTGTGAAGTTGATATTTGTGTTTTGATGAGTTATTGATGTTTTGGTATATGGGATAGGTAGAATTGTGATTTTGAAGTTCATATTTGTGTTTTGATTAGTTATATTATGTTTTGTTATATGGAATAGGTAGAATTGTGATTTTGAAGTTCATATTTGTGTTTTGATGAGTTATATTATGTTTTGTTATATGGAATAGGTAGAATTGAGATTTTGAAGTTCATATTTGTGTTTTGTTATATAGGTAGAATTTTTATTGTGAAGTTGATATTTGTGTTTTTACGAGTTATTGATGTTTTGGTATATGGGATAGGTAGAATTGTGATTTTGAAGTTCATATTTGTGTTTTGATGAGTTATATTATGTTTTGATATATGGAATAGGTAGAATTGTGATTTTCAAGTTCATATTTGTGTTTTGATGAGTTATTGATTGTTTTGGTATATGGAATAGATAGAATTTTTATTGTGAAGTTCATATTTGTGTTTTGATGAGTTATTGATGTTTTGGTATATGGAATAGGTAGAATTGTGATTTTGAAGTTCATATTTGTGTTTTGATGAGTTATATTATGTTTTGTTATATGGAATAGGTAGAATTGTGATTTTGAAGTTCATATTTGTGTTTTGATGAGTTATTCATTGATGTTTTGGTATATGGAATAGGTAGAATTGTGATTTTGAAGTTCATATTTGTGTTTTGATTAGTTATATTATGTTTTGTTATATGGAATAGGTAGAATTGTGATTTTGAAGTTCATATTTGTGTTTCGATGAGTTATTCATTGATGTTTTGGTATATGGAATAGGTAGAATTGAGATTTTGAAGTTCATATTTGTGTTTTAATGAGTTATTAATTGATGTTTTGGTATATGGAATAGGTTGAAATTGTTTTTTGAAGTTCATATTTGTGTTTTGATCAGTTATTGATGTTTTGGTACATGGAATAGGTAGAATTGTGATTTTGCAGTTCATATTTGTGTTTTGATGAGTTATTCATTTATGTTTTGGTATATGGGAATAGGTAGAATTGTGATTTTGAAGTTCATATTTGTTTTTTGATGAGTTATTCATTGATGTTTTGGTATATGGAATAGGTAGAATTGAGATTTTGAAGTTGATATTTGTGTTTTGATGAGTTATTGATGTTTTCGTATATGGGATAGGTAGAATTGTGATTTTGAAGTTCATATTTGTGTTTCGATGAGTTATTCATTGATGTTTTGGTATATGGAATAGGTAGAATTGAGATTTTGAAGTTCATATTTGTGTTTTGATGAGTTATTGATATTTTGGTATATGGAATAGGTAGAATTGTGATTTTGAAGTTCATATTTGTGTTTTGATTAGTTATATTATGTTTTGTTATATGGAATAGGTAGAATTGAGATTTTGAAGTTCATATTTGTGTTTTGATTAGTTATATTATGTTATTGATGTTTTGGTATATGGAATAGGTAGAATTGTGATTTTGAAGTTCATATTTGTGTTTTGATGAGTTATTGATATTTTGGTATATGGAATAGGTAGAATTGTGATTTTGAAGTTCATATTTGTGTTTTGATGAGTTATTGATGTTTTGGTATATGGAATAGATAGAAATTGTGTTTTGAAGTTCATATTTGTGTTTTGATGAGTTATTCATTGATGTTTTGGTATATGGAATAGGTAGAATTGTGATTTTGAAGTTCATAATTGTGTTTTGATGAGTTATATTATGTTTTGTTATATGGAATAGGTAGAATTGAGATTTAGAAGTTCATATTTGTGTTTTGATGAGTTATTGATGTTTTGGTATATGGAATAGGTAGAATTGTGATTTTGAAGTTCATATTTGTGTTTTGATGAGTTATATTATGTTTTGTTATATGGAATAGAATTGTGATTTTGAAGTTCATATTTGTGTTTTGATGAGTTATATTATGTTTTGTTATATGGAATAGGTAGAATTGTGATTTTGAAGTTCATATTTGTGTTTTGATGAGTTATATTATGTTTTGTTATATGGAATAGGTAGAATTGAGATTTTGAAGTTCATATTTGTGTTTTGATGAGTTATTGATGTTTTGGTATATGGAATAGGTAGAATTGTGATTTTGAAGTTCATATTTGTGTTTTGATTAGTTATAATATATTTTGTTATATGGAATAGGTAGAATTGAGATTTTGAAGTTCATATTTGTGTTTTGATTAGTTATATTATGTTATTGATGTTTTGGTATATGGAATAGGTAGAATTGTGATTTTGAAGTTCATATTTGTGTTTTGATGAGTTATTGATATTTTGGTATATGGAATAGGTAGAATTGTGATTTTGAAGTTCATATTTGTGTTTTGATGAGTTATTGATGTTTTGGTATATGGGATAGGTAGAATTGTGATTTTGAAGTTCATATTTGTGTTTTGATGAGTTATTAATTGATGTATTCGCATATGGAATAGATAGAATTATTTTTTGAAGTTGATATTTGTGTTTTTACGAGTTATTGATGTTTTGGTATACGGGATAGGTAGAATTGTGATTTTGAAGTTCATATTTGTGTTTTGCTGAGTTATATTATGTTTTGTTGTATGGAATAGGTAGAATTGTGATTTTGAAGTTCATATTTGTGTTTTGATGAGTTATTCATTGATGTTTTGGTATATGGAATAGGTAGAATTGTGTTGAAGTTCATATTTGTGTTTTGATTAGTTATATTATGTTTTGTTATATGGAATATGTAGAATTGTGATTTTGAAGTTCATATTTGTGTTTCGATGAGTTATTCATTGATGTTTTGGTATATGGAATAGGTAGAATTGAGATTTTGAAGTTCATATTTGTGTTTTAATGAGTTATTAATTGATGTTTTGGTATATGGAATAGGTTGAAATTGTTTTTTGAAGTTCATATTTGTGTTTTGATCAGTTATTGATGTTTTGGTATATGGAATAGGTAGAATTGTGATTTTGCCGTTCATATTTGTGTTTTGATGAGTTATTCATTTATGTTTTGGTATATGGGAATAGGTAGAATTGTGATTTTGAAGTTCATATTTGTTTTTTGATGAGTTATTCATTGATGTTTTGGTATATGGAATAGGTAGAATTGAGATTTTGAAGTTCATATTTGTGTTTTGATGAGTTATTGATGTTTTGGTATATGGGATAGGTAGAATTGTGATTTTGAAGTTCATATTTGTGTTTCGATGAGTTATTCATTGATGTTTTGGTATATGGAATAGGTAGAATTGAGATTTTGAAGTTCATATTTGTGTTTTGATGAGTTATTGATATTTTGGTATATGGAATAGGTAGAATTGTGATTTTGAAGTTCATATTTGTGTTTTGATTAGTTATATTATATTTTGTTATATGGAATAGGTAGAATTGAGATTTTGAAGTTCATATTTGTGTTTTGATTAGTTATATTATGTTATTGATGTTTTGGTATATGGAATAGGTAGAATTGTGATTTTGAAGTTCATATTTGTGTTTTGATGAGTTATTGATATTTTGGTATATGGAATAGGTAGAATTGTGATTTTGAAGTTCATATTTGTGTTTTGATGAGTTATTGATGTTTTGGTATATGGGATAGCTAGAATTGTGATTTTGAAGTTCATATTTGTGTTTTGATGAGTTATTAATTGATGTATTCGCATATGGAATAGATAGAATTATTTTTTGAAGTTCATATTTGTGTTTTTACGAGTTATTGATGTTTTGGTATATGGGATAGGTAGAATTGTGATTTTGAAGTTCATATTTGTGTTTTGATGAGTTATATTATGGTTTGTTATATGGAATAGGTAGAATTGAGATTTTGAAGTTCATATTTGTGTTTTGATGAGTTATTGATGTTTTGGTATATGGGATAGGTAGAATTGTGATTTTGAAGTTCATATTTGTGTTTCGATGAGTTATATTATGTTTTGTTATATGGAATAGGTAGAATTGTGATTTTGAAGTTCATATTTGTGTTTTGATGAGTTATTCATTGATGTTTTGGTATATGGAATAGGTAGAATTGTGATTTTGAAGTTCATATTTGTGTTTTGATTAGTTATATTATGTTTTGTTATATGGAATAGGTAGAATTGTGATTTTGAAGTTCATATTTGTGTTTCGATGAGTTATTCATTGATGTTTTGGTATATGGAATAGGTAGAATTGAGATTTTGAAGTTCATATTTGTGTTTGAAGAGTTATTGATGTTTTGGTAAATGGAATAGGTAGAATTGTGATTTTGAAGTTCATATTTGTGTTTTGATGAGTTATATTATGTTTTGTTATATGGAATAGGTAGAATTGAGATTTTGAAGTTCATATTTGTGTTTTGATGAGTTATTGATGTTTTGGTATATGGAATAGGTAGAATTGTGATTTTGAAGTTCATATTTGTGTTTTGATTAGTTATAATATATTTTGTTATATGGAATAGGTAGAATTGAGATTTTGAAGTTCATATTTGTGTTTGAAGAGTTATTGATGTTTTGGTAAATGGAATAGGTAGAATTGTGATTTTGAAGTTCATATTTGTGTTTTGATGAGTTATATTATGTTTTGTTATATGGAATAGGTAGAATTGAGATTTTGAAGTTCATATTTGTGTTTTGATGAGTTATTGATGTTTTGGTATATGGAATAGGTAGAATTGTGATTTTGAAGTTCATATTTGTGTTTTGATTAGTTATAATATATTTTGTTATATGGAATAGGTAGAATTGAGATTTTGAAGTTCATATTTGTGTTTTGATTAGTTATATTATGTTATTGATGTTTTGGTATATGGAATAGGTAGAATTGTGATTTTGAAGTTCATATTTGTGTTTTGATGAGTTATTGATATTTTGGTATATGGAATAGGTAGAATTGTGATTTTGAAGTTCATATTTGTGTTTTGATGAGTTATTGATGTTTTGGTATATGGGATAGGTAGAATTGTGATTTTGAAGTTCATATTTGTGTTTTGATGAGTTATTAATTGATGTATTCGCATATGGAATAGATAGAATTATTTTTTGAAGTTTATATTTGTGTTTTTACGAGTTATTGATGTTTTGGTATATGGGATAGGTAGAATTGTGATTTTGAAGTTCATATTTGTGTTTTGCTGAGTTATATTATGTTTTGTTATATGGAATAGGTAGAATTGTGATTTTAAAGTTCATATTTGTGTTTTGATGAGTTATTCATTGATGTTTTGGTATATGGAATAGGTAGAATTGTGTTGAAGTTCATATTTGTGTTTTGATTAGTTATATTATGTTTTGTTATATGGAATATGTAGAATTGTGATTTTGAAGTTCATATTTGTGTTTCGATGAGTTATTCATTGATGTTTTGGTATATGGAATAGGTAGAATTGAGATTTTGAAGTTCATATTTGTGTTTTAATGAGTTATTAATTGATGTTTTGGTATATGGAATAGGTTGAAATTGTTTTTTGAAGTTCATATTTGTGTTTTGATCAGTTATTGATGTTTTGGTATATGGAATAGGTAGAATTGTGATTTTGCAGTTCATATTTGTGTTTTGATGAGTTATTCATTTATGTTTTGGTATATGGGAATAGGTAGAATTGTGATTTTGAAGTTCATATTTGTTTTTTGATGAGTTATTCATTGATGTTTTGGTATATGGAATAGGTAGAATTGAGATTTTGAAGTTCATATTTGTGTTTTGATGAGTTATATTATGTTTTGTTATATGGAATAGGTAGAATTATGATTTTGAAGTTCATATTTGTGTTTTGATGAGTTATTGATGTTTTGGTATATGGAATAGGTAGAATTGTGATTTTGAAGTTCATATTTGTGTTTTGATTAGTTATATTATGTTTTGTTATATGGAATAGGTAGAATTGTGATTTTGAAGTTCATATTTGTGTTTTGATGAGTTATATTATGTTTTGTTATATGGAATAGGTAGAATTGTGATTTTGAAGTTCATATTTGTGTTTTGATGAGTTATATTATGTTTTGTTATATGGAATAGGTAGAATTGTGATTTTGAAGTTCATATTTGTGTTTGAAGAGTTATTGATGTTTTGGTAAATGGAATAGGTAGAATTGTGATTTTGAAGTTCATATTTGTGTTTTGATGAGTTATATTATGTTTTGTTATATGGAATAGGTAGAATTGAGATTTTGAAATTCATATTTGTGTTTTGATGAGTTATATTATGTTTTGTTATATGGAATAGGTAGAATTGAGATTTTGAAGTTCATATTTGTGTTTTGATGAGTTATATTATGTTTTGTTATATGGAATAGGTAGAATTATGATTTTGAAGTTCATATTTGTGTTTTATTAAGAATTGTGTTTTGGTATATGGAATAGGTAGAATTGTGATTTTGAAGTTCATATTTGTGTTTTGATGAGTTATATTATGTTTTGTTATATGGAATAGGTAGAATTATGATTTTGAAGTTCATATTTGTGTTTTGATGAGTTATTGATGTTTTGGTATATGGAATAGATAGAAATTGTGTTTTGAAGTTCATATTTGTGTTTTGATGAGTTATTCAATGATGTTTTGGTATATGGAATAGGTAGAATTGAGATTTTGAAGTTCATATTTGTGTTTTGTTATATAGGTAGAATTTTTATTGTGAAGTTGATATTTGTGTTTTGATGAGTTATTGATGTTTTGGTATATGGGATAGGTAGAATTGTGATTTTGAAGTTCATATTTGTGTTTTGATTAGTTATATTATATTTTGTTATATGGAATAGGTAGAATTGAGATTATGAAGTTCATATTTGTGTTTTGATTAGTTATATTATGTTATTTATGTTTTGGTATATGGAATAGGTAGAATTGTGATTTTGAAGTTCATATTTGTGTTTTGATGAGTTATTGATATTTTGGTATATGGAATAGGTAGAATTGTGATTTTGAAGTTCATATTTGTGTTTTGATTAGTTATATTATGTTTTGTTATATGGAATAGGTAGAATTGTGATTTTGAAGTTCATATTTGTGTTTTGATGAGTTATATTATGTTTTGTTATATGGAATAGGTAGAATTGTGATTTTGAAGTTCATATTTGTGTTTTGATGAGTTATATTATGTTTTGTTATATGGAATAGGTAGAATTGTGATTTTGAAGTTCATATTTGTGTTTGAAGAGTTATTGATGTTTTGGTAAATGGAATAGGTAGAATTGTGATTTTGAAGTTCATATTTGTGTTTTGATGAGTTATATTATGTTTTGTTATATGGAATAGGTAGAATTGAGATTTTGAAATTCATATTTGTGTTTTGATGAGTTATTGATGTTTTGGTATATGGAATAGGTAGAATTGTGATTTTGAAGTTCATATTTGTGTTTTGATGAGTTATATTATGTTTTGTTATATGGAATAGGTAGAATTATGATTTTGAAGTTCATATTTGTGTTTTGATGAGTTATTGATGTTTTGGTATATGGAATAGATAGAAATTGTGTTTTGAAGTTCATATTTGTGTTTTGATGAGTTATTCATTGATGTTTTGGTATATGGAATAGGTAGAATTGAGATTTTGAAGTTCATATTTGTGTTTTGTTATATAGGTAGAATTTTTATTGTGAAGTTGATATTTGTGTTTTGATGAGTTATTGATGTTTTGGTATATGGGATAGGTAGAATTGTGATTTTGAAGTTCATATTTGTGTTTTGATTAGTTATATTATGTTTTGTTATATGGAATAGGTAGAATTGTGATTTTGAAGTTCATATTTGTGTTTTGATGAGTTATATTATGTTTTGTTATATGGAATAGGTAGAATTGTGATTTTGAAGTTCATATTTGTGTTTTGATGAGTTATATTATGTTTTGTTATATGGAATAGGTAGAATTGAGATTTTGAAGTTCATATTTGTGTTTTGTTATATAGGTAGAATTTTTATTGTGAAGTTGATATTTGTGTTTTTACGAGTTATTGATGTTTTGGTATATGGGATAGGTAGAATTGTGATTTTGAAGTTCATATTTGTGTTTTGATGAGTTATATTATGTTTTGATATATGGAATAGGTAGAATTGTGATTTTCAAGTTCATATTTGTGTTTTGATGAGTTATTGATTGTTTTGGTATATGGAATAGATAGAATTTTTATTGTGAAGTTCATATTTGTGTTTTGATGAGTTATTGATGTTTTGGTATATGGAATAGGTAGAATTGTGATTTTGAAGTTCATATTTGTGTTTTGATGAGTTATATTATGTTTTGTTATATGGAATAGGTAGAATTGTGATTTTGAAGTTCATATTTGTGTTTTGATGAGTTATTCATTGATGTTTTGGTATATGGAATAGGTAGAATTGTGATTTTGAAGTTCATATTTGTGTTTTGATTAGTTATATTATGTTTTGTTATATGGAATAGGTAGAATTGTGATTTTGAAGTTCATATTTGTGTTTCGATGAGTTATTCATTGATATTTTGGTATATGGAATAGGTAGAATTGAGATTTTGAAGTTCATATTTGTGTTTTAATGAGTTATTAATTGATGTTTTGGTATATGGAATAGGTTGAAATTGTTTTTTGAAGTTCATATTTGTGTTTTGATCAGTTATTGATGTTTTGGTATATGGAATAGGTAGAATTGTGATTTTGCAGTTCATATTTGTGTTTTGATGAGTTATTCATTTATGTTTTGGTATATGGGAATAGGTAGAATTGTGATTTTGAAGTTCATATTTGTTTTTTGATGAGTTATTCATTGATGTTTTGGTATATGGAATAGGTAGAATTGAGATTTTGAAGTTGATATTTTTGTTTTGATGAGTTATTGATGTTTTCGTATATGGGATAGGTAGAATTGTGATTTTGAAGTTCATATTTGTGTTTCGATGAGTTATTCATTGATGTTTTGGTATATGGAATAGGTAGAATTGAGATTTTGAAGTTCATATTTGTGTTTTGATGAGTTATTGATATTTTGGTATATGGAATAGGTAGAATTGTGATTTTGAAGTTCATATTTGTGTTTTGATGAGTTATTGATATTTTGGTATATGGAATAGGTAGAATTGTGATTTTGAAGTTCATATTTGTGTTTTGATGAGTTATTGATGTTTTGGTATATGGAATAGATAGAAATTGTGTTTTGAAGTTCATATTTGTGTTTTGATGAGTTATTCATTGATGTTTTGGTATATGGAATAGGTAGAATTGTGATTTTGAAGTTCATAATTGTGTTTTGATGAGTTATATTATGTTTTGTTATATGGAATAGGTAGAATTGAGATTTAGAAGTTCATATTTGTGTTTTGATGAGTTATTGATGTTTTGGTATATGGAATAGGTAGAATTGTGATTTTGAAGTTCATATTTGTGTTTTGATGAGTTATTAATTGATGTATTCGCATATGGAATAGATAGAATTATTTTTTGAAGTTCATATTTGTGTTTTTACGAGTTATTGATGTTTTGGTATACGGGATAGGTAGAATTGTGATTTTGAAGTTCATATTTGTGTTTTGATGAGTTATATTATGTTTTGTTATATGGAATAGGTAGAATTATGATTTTGAAGTTCATATTTGTGTTTTGATGAGTTATTGATGTTTTGGTATATGGAATAGATAGAAATTGTGTTTTGAAGTTCATATTTGTGTTTTGATGAGTTATTCAATGATGTTTTGGTATATGGAATAGGTAGAATTGAGATTTTGAAGTTCATATTTGTGTTTTGTTATATAGGTAGAATTTTTATTGTGAAGTTGATATTTGTGTTTTGATGAGTTATTGATGTTTTGGTATATGGGATAGGTAGAATTGTGATTTTGAAGTTCATATTTGTGTTTTGATTAGTTATATTATATTTTGTTATATGGAATAGGTAGAATTGAGATTATGAAGTTCATATTTGTGTTTTGATTAGTTATATTATGTTATTTATGTTTTGGTATATGGAATAGGTAGAATTGTGATTTTGAAGTTCATATTTGTGTTTTGATGAGTTATTGATATTTTGGTATATGGAATAGGTAGAATTGTGATTTTGAAGTTCATATTTGTGTTTTGATTAGTTATATTATGTTTTGTTATATGGAATAGGTAGAATTGTGATTTTGAAGTTCATATTTGTGTTTTGATGAGTTATATTATGTTTTGTTATATGGAATAGGTAGAATTGTGATTTTGAAGTTCATATTTGTGTTTTGATGAGTTATATTATGTTTTGTTATATGGAATAGGTAGAATTGTGATTTTGAAGTTCATATTTGTGTTTGAAGAGTTATTGATGTTTTGGTAAATGGAATAGGTAGAATTGTGATTTTGAAGTTCATATTTGTGTTTTGATGAGTTATATTATGTTTTGTTATATGGAATAGGTAGAATTGAGATTTTGAAATTCATATTTGTGTTTTGATGAGTTATTGATGTTTTGGTATATGGAATAGGTAGAATTGTGATTTTGAAGTTCATATTTGTGTTTTGATGAGTTATATTATGTTTTGTTATATGGAATAGGTAGAATTATGATTTTGAAGTTCATATTTGTGTTTTGATGAGTTATTGATGTTTTGGTATATGGAATAGATAGAAATTGTGTTTTGAAGTTCATATTTGTGTTTTGATGAGTTATTCATTGATGTTTTGGTATATGGAATAGGTAGAATTGAGATTTTGAAGTTCATATTTGTGTTTTGTTATATAGGTAGAATTTTTATTGTGAAGTTGATATTTGTGTTTTGATGAGTTATTGATGTTTTGGTATATGGGATAGGTAGAATTGTGATTTTGAAGTTCATATTTGTGTTTTGATTAGTTATATTATGTTTTGTTATATGGAATAGGTAGAATTGTGATTTTGAAGTTCATATTTGTGTTTTGATGAGTTATATTATGTTTTGTTATATGGAATAGGTAGAATTGTGATTTTGAAGTTCATATTTGTGTTTTGATGAGTTATATTATGTTTTGTTATATGGAATAGGTAGAATTGAGATTTTGAAGTTCATATTTGTGTTTTGTTATATAGGTAGAATTTTTATTGTGAAGTTGATATTTGTGTTTTTACGAGTTATTGATGTTTTGGTATATGGGATAGGTAGAATTGTGATTTTGAAGTTCATATTTGTGTTTTGATGAGTTATATTATGTTTTGATATATGGAATAGGTAGAATTGTGATTTTCAAGTTCATATTTGTGTTTTGATGAGTTATTGATTGTTTTGGTATATGGAATAGATAGAATTTTTATTGTGAAGTTCATATTTGTGTTTTGATGAGTTATTGATGTTTTGGTATATGGAATAGGTAGAATTGTGATTTTGAAGTTCATATTTGTGTTTTGATGAGTTATATTATGTTTTGTTATATGGAATAGGTAGAATTGTGATTTTGAAGTTCATATTTGTGTTTTGATGAGTTATTCATTGATGTTTTGGTATATGGAATAGGTAGAATTGTGATTTTGAAGTTCATATTTGTGTTTTGATTAGTTATATTATGTTTTGTTATATGGAATAGGTAGAATTGTGATTTTGAAGTTCATATTTGTGTTTCGATGAGTTATTCATTGATATTTTGGTATATGGAATAGGTAGAATTGAGATTTAGAAGTTCATATTTGTGTTTTAATGAGTTATTAATTGATGTTTTGGTATATGGAATAGGTTGAAATTGTTTTTTGAAGTTCATATTTGTGTTTTGATCAGTTATTGATGTTTTGGTATATGGAATAGGTAGAATTGTGATTTTGCAGTTCATATTTGTGTTTTGATGAGTTATTCATTTATGTTTTGGTATATGGGAATAGGTAGAATTGTGATTTTGAAGTTCATATTTGTTTTTTGATGAGTTATTCATTGATGTTTTGGTATATGGAATAGGTAGAATTGAGATTTTGAAGTTGATATTTTTGTTTTGATGAGTTATTGATGTTTTCGTATATGGGATAGGTAGAATTGTGATTTTGAAGTTCATATTTGTGTTTCGATGAGTTATTCATTGATGTTTTGGTATATGGAATAGGTAGAATTGAGATTTTGAAGTTCATATTTGTGTTTTGATGAGTTATTGATATTTTGGTATATGGAATAGGTAGAATTGTGATTTTGAAGTTCATATTTGTGTTTTGATGAGTTATTGATATTTTGGTATATGGAATAGGTAGAATTGTGATTTTGAAGTTCATATTTGTGTTTTGATGAGTTATTGATGTTTTGGTATATGGAATAGATAGAAATTGTGTTTTGAAGTTCATATTTGTGTTTTGATGAGTTATTCATTGATGTTTTGGTATATGGAATAGGTAGAATTGTGATTTTGAAGTTCATAATTGTGTTTTGATGAGTTATATTATGTTTTGTTATATGGAATAGGTAGAATTGAGATTTAGAAGTTCATATTTGTGTTTTGATGAGTTATTGATGTTTTGGTATATGGAATAGGTAGAATTGTGATTTTGAAGTTCATATTTGTGTTTTGATGAGTTATTAATTGATGTATTCGCATATGGAATAGATAGAATTATTTTTTGAAGTTCATATTTGTGTTTTTACGAGTTATTGATGTTTTGGTATACGGGATAGGTAGAATTGTGATTTTGAAGTTCATATTTGTGTTTTGCTGAGTTATATTATGTTTTGTTGTATGGAATAGGTAGAATTGTGATTTTGAAGTTCATATTTGTGTTTTGATGAGTTATTGATGTTTTGGTATATGGAATAGATAGAAATTGTGTTTTGAAGTTCATATTTGTGTTTTGATGAGTTATTCAATGATGTTTTGGTATATGGAATAGGTAGAATTGAGATTTTGAAGTTCATATTTGTGTTTTGTTATATAGGTAGAATTTTTATTGTGAAGTTGATATTTGTGTTTTGATGAGTTATTGATGTTTTGGTATATGGGATAGGTAGAATTGTGATTTTGAAGTTCATATTTGTGTTTTGATTAGTTATATTATATTTTGTTATATGGAATAGGTAGAATTGAGATTATGAAGTTCATATTTGTGTTTTGATTAGTTATATTATGTTATTTATGTTTTGGTATATGGAATAGGTAGAATTGTGATTTTGAAGTTCATATTTGTGTTTTGATGAGTTATTGATATTTTGGTATATGGAATAGGTAGAATTGTGATTTTGAAGTTCATATTTGTGTTTTGATTAGTTATATTATGTTTTGTTATATGGAATAGGTAGAATTGTGATTTTGAAGTTCATATTTGTGTTTTGATGAGTTATATTATGTTTTGTTATATGGAATAGGTAGAATTGTGATTTTGAAGTTCATATTTGTGTTTTGATGAGTTATATTATGTTTTGTTATATGGAATAGGTAGAATTGTGATTTTGAAGTTCATATTTGTGTTTGAAGAGTTATTGATGTTTTGGTAAATGGAATAGGTAGAATTGTGATTTTGAAGTTCATATTTGTGTTTTGATGAGTTATATTATGTTTTGTTATATGGAATAGGTAGAATTGAGATTTTGAAATTCATATTTGTGTTTTGATGAGTTATTGATGTTTTGGTATATGGAATAGGTAGAATTGTGATTTTGAAGTTCATATTTGTGTTTTGATGAGTTATATTATGTTTTGTTATATGGAATAGGTAGAATTATGATTTTGAAGTTCATATTTGTGTTTTGATGAGTTATTGATGTTTTGGTATATGGAATAGATAGAAATTGTGTTTTGAAGTTCATATTTGTGTTTTGATGAGTTATTCATTGATGTTTTGGTATATGGAATAGGTAGAATTGAGATTTTGAAGTTCATATTTGTGTTTTGTTATATAGGTAGAATTTTTATTGTGAAGTTGATATTTGTGTTTTGATGAGTTATTGATGTTTTGGTATATGGGATAGGTAGAATTGTGATTTTGAAGTTCATATTTGTGTTTTGATTAGTTATATTATGTTTTGTTATATGGAATAGGTAGAATTGTGATTTTGAAGTTCATATTTGTGTTTTGATGAGTTATATTATGTTTTGTTATATGGAATAGGTAGAATTGTGATTTTGAAGTTCATATTTGTGTTTTGATGAGTTATATTATGTTTTGTTATATGGAATAGGTAGAATTGAGATTTTGAAGTTCATATTTGTGTTTTGTTATATAGGTAGAATTTTTATTGTGAAGTTGATATTTGTGTTTTTACGAGTTATTGATGTTTTGGTATATGGGATAGGTAGAATTGTGATTTTGAAGTTCATATTTGTGTTTTGATGAGTTATATTATGTTTTGATATATGGAATAGGTAGAATTGTGATTTTCAAGTTCATATTTGTGTTTTGATGAGTTATTGATTGTTTTGGTATATGGAATAGATAGAATTTTTATTGTGAAGTTCATAATTGTGTTTTGATGAGTTATTGATGTTTTGGTATATGGAATAGGTAGAGTTGTGATTTTGAAGTTCATATTTGTGTTTTGATGAGTTATATTATGTTTTGTTATATGGAATAGGTAGAATTGTGATTTTGAAGTTCATATTTGTGTTTTGATGAGTTATTCATTGATGTTTTGGTATATGGAATAGGTAGAATTGTGATTTTGAAGTTCATATTTGTGTTTTGATTAGTTATATTATGTTTTGTTATATGGAATAGGTAGAATTGTGATTTTGAAGTTCATATTTGTGTTTCGATGAGTTATTCATTGATATTTTGGTATATGGAATAGGTAGAATTGAGATTTTGAAGTTCATATTTGTGTTTTAATGAGTTATTAATTGATGTTTTGGTATATGGAATAGGTTGAAATTGTTTTTTGAAGTTCATATTTGTGTTTTGATCAGTTATTGATGTTTTGGTATATGGAATAGGTAGAATTGTGATTTTGCAGTTCATATTTGTGTTTTGATGAGTTATTCATTTATGTTTTGGTATATGGGAATAGGTAGAATTGTGATTTTGAAGTTCATATTTGTGTTTTGTTGAGTTATTGATATTTTGGTATATGGAATAGGTAGAATTGTGATTTTGAAGTTGATATTTTTGTTTTGATGAGTTATTGATGTTTTCGTATATGGGATAGGTAGAATTGTGATTTTGAAGTTCATATTTGTGTTTCGATGAGTTATTCATTGATGTTTTGGTATATGGAATAGGTAGAATTGAGATTTTGAAGTTCATATTTGTGTTTTGATGAGTTATATTATGTTTTGTTATATGGAATAGGTAGAATTGAGATTTTGAAATTCATATTTGTGTTTTGATGAGTTATTGATGTTTTGGTATATGGAATAGGTAGAATTGTGATTTTGAAGTTCATATTTGTGTTTTGATGAGTTATATTATGTTTTGTTATATGGAATAGGTAGAATTATGATTTTGAAGTTCATATTTGTGTTTTGATGAGTTATTGATGTTTTGGTATATGGAATAGATAGAAATTGTGTTTTGAAGTTCATATTTGTGTTTTGATGAGTTATTCATTGATGTTTTGGTATATGGAATAGGTAGAATTGAGATTTTGAAGTTCATATTTGTGTTTTGTTATATAGGTAGAATTTTTATTGTGAAGTTGATATTTGTGTTTTGATGAGTTATTGATGTTTTGGTATATGGGATAGGTAGAATTGTGATTTTGAAGTTCATATTTGTGTTTTGATTAGTTATATTATGTTTTGTTATATGGAATAGGTAGAATTGTGATTTTGAAGTTCATATTTGTGTTTTGATGAGTTATATTATGTTTTGTTATATGGAATAGGTAGAATTGAGATTTTGAAGTTCATATTTGTGTTTTGTTATATAGGTAGAATTTTTATTGTGAAGTTGATATTTGTGTTTTTACGAGTTATTGATGTTTTGGTATATGGGATAGGTAGAATTGTGATTTTGAAGTTCATATTTGTGTTTTGATGAGTTATATTATGTTTTGATATATGGAATAGGTAGAATTGTGATTTTCAAGTTCATATTTGTGTTTTGATGAGTTATTGATTGTTTTGGTATATGGAATAGATAGAATTTTTATTGTGAAGTTCATATTTGTGTTTTGATGAGTTATTGATGTTTTGGTATATGGAATAGGTAGAATTGTGATTTTGAAGTTCATATTTGTGTTTTGATGAGTTATATTATGTTTTGTTATATGGAATAGGTAGAATTGTGATTTTGAAGTTCATATTTGTGTTTTGATGAGTTATTCATTGATGTTTTGGTATATGGAATAGGTAGAATTGTGATTTTGAAGTTCATATTTGTGTTTTGATTAGTTATATTATGTTTTGTTATATGGAATAGGTAGAATTGTGATTTTGAAGTTCATATTTGTGTTTCGATGAGTTATTCATTGATGTTTTGGTATATGGAATAGGTAGAATTGAGATTTTGAAGTTCATATTTGTGTTTTAATGAGTTATTAATTGATGTTTTGGTATATGGAATAGGTTGAAATTGTTTTTTGAAGTTCATATTTGTGTTTTGATCAGTTATTGATGTTTTGGTACATGGAATAGGTAGAATTGTGATTTTGCAGTTCATATTTGTGTTTTGATGAGTTATTCATTTATGTTTTGGTATATGGGAATAGGTAGAATTGTGATTTTGAAGTTCATATTTGTTTTTTGATGAGTTATTCATTGATGTTTTGGTATATGGAATAGGTAGAATTGAGATTTTGAAGTTGATATTTGTGTTTTGATGAGTTATTGATGTTTTCGTATATGGGATAGGTAGAATTGTGATTTTGAAGTTCATATTTGTGTTTCGATGAGTTATTCATTGATGTTTTGGTATATGGAATAGGTAGAATTGAGATTTTGAAGTTCATATTTGTGTTTTGATGAGTTATTGATATTTTGGTATATGGAATAGGTAGAATTGTGATTTTGAAGTTCATATTTGTGTTTTGATTAGTTATATTATGTTTTGTTATATGGAATAGGTAGAATTGAGATTTTGAAGTTCATATTTGTGTTTTGATTAGTTATATTATGTTATTGATGTTTTGGTATATGGAATAGGTAGAATTGTGATTTTGAAGTTCATATTTGTGTTTTGATGAGTTATTGATATTTTGGTATATGGAATAGGTAGAATTGTGATTTTGAAGTTCATATTTGTGTTTTGATGAGTTATTGATGTTTTGGTATATGGAATAGATAGAAATTGTGTTTTGAAGTTCATATTTGTGTTTTGATGAGTTATTCATTGATGTTTTGGTATATGGAATAGGTAGAATTGTGATTTTGAAGTTCATAATTGTGTTTTGATGAGTTATATTATGTTTTGTTATATGGAATAGGTAGAATTGAGATTTAGAAGTTCATATTTGTGTTTTGATGAGTTATTGATGTTTTGGTATATGGAATAGGTAGAATTGTGATTTTGAAGTTCATATTTGTGTTTTGATGAGTTATATTATGTTTTGTTATATGGAATAGAATTGTGATTTTGAAGTTCATATTTGTGTTTTGATGAGTTATATTATGTTTTGTTATATGGAATAGGTAGAATTGTGATTTTGAAGTTCATATTTGTGTTTTGATGAGTTATATTATGTTTTGTTATATGGAATAGGTAGAATTGAGATTTTGAAGTTCATATTTGTGTTTTGATGAGTTATTGATGTTTTGGTATATGGAATAGGTAGAATTGTGATTTTGAAGTTCATATTTGTGTTTTGATTAGTTATAATATATTTTGTTATATGGAATAGGTAGAATTGAGATTTTGAAGTTCATATTTGTGTTTTGATTAGTTATATTATGTTATTGATGTTTTGGTATATGGAATAGGTAGAATTGTGATTTTGAAGTTCATATTTGTGTTTTGATGAGTTATTGATATTTTGGTATATGGAATAGGTAGAATTGTGATTTTGAAGTTCATATTTGTGTTTTGATGAGTTATTGATGTTTTGGTATATGGGATAGGTAGAATTGTGATTTTGAAGTTCATATTTGTGTTTTGATGAGTTATTAATTGATGTATTCGCATATGGAATAGATAGAATTATTTTTTGAAGTTGATATTTGTGTTTTTACGAGTTATTGATGTTTTGGTATACGGGATAGGTAGAATTGTGATTTTGAAGTTCATATTTGTGTTTTGCTGAGTTATATTATGTTTTGTTGTATGGAATAGGTAGAATTGTGATTTTGAAGTTCATATTTGTGTTTTGATGAGTTATTCATTGATGTTTTGGTATATGGAATAGGTAGAATTGTGTTGAAGTTCATATTTGTGTTTTGATTAGTTATATTATGTTTTGTTATATGGAATATGTAGAATTGTGATTTTGAAGTTCATATTTGTGTTTCGATGAGTTATTCATTGATGTTTTGGTATATGGAATAGGTAGAATTGAGATTTTGAAGTTCATATTTGTGTTTTAATGAGTTATTAATTGATGTTTTGGTATATGGAATAGGTTGAAATTGTTTTTTGAAGTTCATATTTGTGTTTTGATCAGTTATTGATGTTTTGGTATATGGAATAGGTAGAATTGTGATTTTGCCGTTCATATTTGTGTTTTGATGAGTTATTCATTTATGTTTTGGTATATGGGAATAGGTAGAATTGTGATTTTGAAGTTCATATTTGTTTTTTGATGAGTTATTCATTGATGTTTTGGTATATGGAATAGGTAGAATTGAGATTTTGAAGTTCATATTTGTGTTTTGATGAGTTATTGATGTTTTGGTATATGGGATAGGTAGAATTGTGATTTTGAAGTTCATATTTGTGTTTCGATGAGTTATTCATTGATGTTTTGGTATATGGAATAGGTAGAATTGAGATTTTGAAGTTCATATTTGTGTTTTGATGAGTTATTGATATTTTGGTATATGGAATAGGTAGAATTGTGATTTTGAAGTTCATATTTGTGTTTTGATTAGTTATATTATATTTTGTTATATGGAATAGGTAGAATTGAGATTTTGAAGTTCATATTTGTGTTTTGATTAGTTATATTATGTTATTGATGTTTTGGTATATGGAATAGGTAGAATTGTGATTTTGAAGTTCATATTTGTGTTTTGATGAGTTATTGATATTTTGGTATATGGAATAGGTAGAATTGTGATTTTGAAGTTCATATTTGTGTTTTGATGAGTTATTGATGTTTTGGTATATGGGATAGCTAGAATTGTGATTTTGAAGTTCATATTTGTGTTTTGATGAGTTATTAATTGATGTATTCGCATATGGAATAGATAGAATTATTTTTTGAAGTTCATATTTGTGTTTTTACGAGTTATTGATGTTTTGGTATATGGGATAGGTAGAATTGTGATTTTGAAGTTCATATTTGTGTTTTGATGAGTTATATTATGGTTTGTTATATGGAATAGGTAGAATTGAGATTTTGAAGTTCATATTTGTGTTTTGATGAGTTATTGATGTTTTGGTATATGGAATAGGTAGAATTGTGATTTTGAAGTTCATATTTGTGTTTTGATGAGTTATATTATGTTTTGTTATATGGAATTGGTAGAATTATGATTTTGAAGTTCATATTTGTGTTTTGATGAGTTATTGATGTTTTGGTATATGGAATAGATAGAAATTGTGTTTTGAAGTTCATATTTGTGTTTTGATGAGTTATTCAATGATGTTTTGGTATATGGAATAGGTAGAATTGAGATTTTGAAGTTCATATTTGTGTTTTGTTATATAGGTAGAATTTTTATTGTGAAGTTGATATTTGTGTTTTGATGAGTTATTGATGTTTTGGTATATGGGATAGGTAGAATTGTGATTTTGAAGTTCATATTTGTGTTTTGATGAGTTATTGATTGTTTTGGTATATGGAATAGATAGAATTTTTATTGTGAAGTTCAGATTTGTGTTTTGATGAGTTATTGATGTTTTGGTATATGGGATAGGTAGAATTGTGATTTTGAAGTTCATATTTGTGTTTCGATGAGTTATATTATGTTTTGTTATATGGAATAGGTAGAATTGTGATTTTGAAGTTCATATTTGTGTTTTGATGAGTTATTCATTGATGTTTTGGTATATGGAATAGGTAGAATTGTGATTTTGAAGTTCATATTTGTGTTTTGATTAGTTATATTATGTTTTGTTATATGGAATAGGTAGAATTGTGATTTTGAAGTTCATATTTGTGTTTCGATGAGTTATTCATTGATGTTTTGGTATATGGAATAGGTAGAATTGAGATTTTGAAGTTCATATTTGTGTTTGAAGAGTTATTGATGTTTTGGTAAATGGAATAGGTAGAATTGTGATTTTGAAGTTCATATTTGTGTTTTGATGAGTTATATTATGTTTTGTTATATGGAATAGGTAGAATTGAGATTTTGAAGTTCATATTTGTGTTTTGATGAGTTATTGATGTTTTGGTATATGGAATAGGTAGAATTGTGATTTTGAAGTTCATATTTGTGTTTTGATTAGTTATAATATATTTTGTTATATGGAATAGGTAGAATTGAGATTTTGAAGTTCATATTTGTGTTTGAAGAGTTATTGATGTTTTGGTAAATGGAATAGGTAGAATTGTGATTTTGAAGTTCATATTTGTGTTTTGATGAGTTATATTATGTTTTGTTATATGGAATAGGTAGAATTGAGATTTTGAAGTTCATATTTGTGTTTTGATGAGTTATTGATGTTTTGGTATATGGAATAGGTAGAATTGTGATTTTGAAGTTCATATTTGTGTTTTGATTAGTTATAATATATTTTGTTATATGGAATAGGTAGAATTGAGATTTTGAAGTTCATATTTGTGTTTTGATTAGTTATATTATGTTATTGATGTTTTGGTATATGGAATAGGTAGAATTGTGATTTTGAAGTTCATATTTGTGTTTTGATGAGTTATTGATATTTTGGTATATGGAATAGGTAGAATTGTGATTTTGAAGTTCATATTTGTGTTTTGATGAGTTATTGATGTTTTGGTATATGGGATAGGTAGAATTGTGATTTTGAAGTTCATATTTGTGTTTTGATGAGTTATTAATTGATGTATTCGCATATGGAATAGATAGAATTATTTTTTGAAGTTTATATTTGTGTTTTTACGAGTTATTGATGTTTTGGTATATGGGATAGGTAGAATTGTGATTTTGAAGTTCATATTTGTGTTTTGCTGAGTTATATTATGTTTTGTTATATGGAATAGGTAGAATTGTGATTTTAAAGTTCATATTTGTGTTTTGATGAGTTATTCATTGATGTTTTGGTATATGGAATAGGTAGAATTGTGTTGAAGTTCATATTTGTGTTTTGATTAGTTATATTATGTTTTGTTATATGGAATATGTAGAATTGTGATTTTGAAGTTCATATTTGTGTTTCGATGAGTTATTCATTGATGTTTTGGTATATGGAATAGGTAGAATTGAGATTTTGAAGTTCATATTTGTGTTTTAATGAGTTATTAATTGATGTTTTGGTATATGGAATAGGTTGAAATTGTTTTTTGAAGTTCATATTTGTGTTTTGATCAGTTATTGATGTTTTGGTATATGGAATAGGTAGAATTGTGATTTTGCAGTTCATATTTGTGTTTTGATGAGTTATTCATTTATGTTTTGGTATATGGGAATAGGTAGAATTGTGATTTTGAAGTTCATATTTGTTTTTTGATGAGTTATTCATTGATGTTTTGGTATATGGAATAGGTAGAATTGAGATTTTGAAGTTCATATTTGTGTTTTGATGAGTTATATTATGTTTTGTTATATGGAATAGGTAGAATTATGATTTTGAAGTTCATATTTGTGTTTTGATGAGTTATTGATGTTTTGGTATATGGAATAGGTAGAATTGTGATTTTGAAGTTCATATTTGTGTTTTGATTAGTTATATTATGTTTTGTTATATGGAATAGGTAGAATTGTGATTTTGAAGTTCATATTTGTGTTTTGATGAGTTATATTATGTTTTGTTATATGGAATAGGTAGAATTGTGATTTTGAAGTTCATATTTGTGTTTTGATGAGTTATATTATGTTTTGTTATATGGAATAGGTAGAATTGTGATTTTGAAGTTCATATTTGTGTTTGAAGAGTTATTGATGTTTTGGTAAATGGAATAGGTAGAATTGTGATTTTGAAGTTCATATTTGTGTTTTGATGAGTTATATTATGTTTTGTTATATGGAATAGGTAGAATTGAGATTTTGAAATTCATATTTGTGTTTTGATGAGTTATATTATGTTTTGTTATATGGAATAGGTAGAATTGAGATTTTGAAGTTCATATTTGTGTTTTGATGAGTTATATTATGTTTTGTTATATGGAATAGGTAGAATTATGATTTTGAAGTTCATATTTGTGTTTTATTAAGAATTGTGTTTTGGTATATGGAATAGGTAGAATTGTGATTTTGAAGTTCATATTTGTGTTTTGATGAGTTATATTATGTTTTGTTATATGGAATAGGTAGAATTATGATTTTGAAGTTCATATTTGTGTTTTGATGAGTTATTGATGTTTTGGTATATGGAATAGATAGAAATTGTGTTTTGAAGTTCATATTTGTGTTTTGATGAGTTATTCAATGATGTTTTGGTATATGGAATAGGTAGAATTGAGATTTTGAAGTTCATATTTGTGTTTTGTTATATAGGTAGAATTTTTATTGTGAAGTTGATATTTGTGTTTTGATGAGTTATTGATGTTTTGGTATATGGGATAGGTAGAATTGTGATTTTGAAGTTCATATTTGTGTTTTGATTAGTTATATTATATTTTGTTATATGGAATAGGTAGAATTGAGATTATGAAGTTCATATTTGTGTTTTGATTAGTTATATTATGTTATTTATGTTTTGGTATATGGAATAGGTAGAATTGTGATTTTGAAGTTCATATTTGTGTTTTGATGAGTTATTGATATTTTGGTATATGGAATAGGTAGAATTGTGATTTTGAAGTTCATATTTGTGTTTTGATTAGTTATATTATGTTTTGTTATATGGAATAGGTAGAATTGTGATTTTGAAGTTCATATTTGTGTTTTGATGAGTTATATTATGTTTTGTTATATGGAATAGGTAGAATTGTGATTTTGAAGTTCATATTTGTGTTTTGATGAGTTATATTATGTTTTGTTATATGGAATAGGTAGAATTGTGATTTTGAAGTTCATATTTGTGTTTGAAGAGTTATTGATGTTTTGGTAAATGGAATAGGTAGAATTGTGATTTTGAAGTTCATATTTGTGTTTTGATGAGTTATATTATGTTTTGTTATATGGAATAGGTAGAATTGAGATTTTGAAATTCATATTTGTGTTTTGATGAGTTATTGATGTTTTGGTATATGGAATAGGTAGAATTGTGATTTTGAAGTTCATATTTGTGTTTTGATGAGTTATATTATGTTTTGTTATATGGAATAGGTAGAATTATGATTTTGAAGTTCATATTTGTGTTTTGATGAGTTATTGATGTTTTGGTATATGGAATAGATAGAAATTGTGTTTTGAAGTTCATATTTGTGTTTTGATGAGTTATTCATTGATGTTTTGGTATATGGAATAGGTAGAATTGAGATTTTGAAGTTCATATTTGTGTTTTGTTATATAGGTAGAATTTTTATTGTGAAGTTGATATTTGTGTTTTGATGAGTTATTGATGTTTTGGTATATGGGATAGGTAGAATTGTGATTTTGAAGTTCATATTTGTGTTTTGATTAGTTATATTATGTTTTGTTATATGGAATAGGTAGAATTGTGATTTTGAAGTTCATATTTGTGTTTTGATGAGTTATATTATGTTTTGTTATATGGAATAGGTAGAATTGTGATTTTGAAGTTCATATTTGTGTTTTGATGAGTTATATTATGTTTTGTTATATGGAATAGGTAGAATTGAGATTTTGAAGTTCATATTTGTGTTTTGTTATATAGGTAGAATTTTTATTGTGAAGTTGATATTTGTGTTTTTACGAGTTATTGATGTTTTGGTATATGGGATAGGTAGAATTGTGATTTTGAAGTTCATATTTGTGTTTTGATGAGTTATATTATGTTTTGATATATGGAATAGGTAGAATTGTGATTTTCAAGTTCATATTTGTGTTTTGATGAGTTATTGATTGTTTTGGTATATGGAATAGATAGAATTTTTATTGTGAAGTTCATATTTGTGTTTTGATGAGTTATTGATGTTTTGGTATATGGAATAGGTAGAATTGTGATTTTGAAGTTCATATTTGTGTTTTGATGAGTTATATTATGTTTTGTTATATGGAATAGGTAGAATTGTGATTTTGAAGTTCATATTTGTGTTTTGATGAGTTATTCATTGATGTTTTGGTATATGGAATAGGTAGAATTGTGATTTTGAAGTTCATATTTGTGTTTTGATTAGTTATATTATGTTTTGTTATATGGAATAGGTAGAATTGTGATTTTGAAGTTCATATTTGTGTTTCGATGAGTTATTCATTGATATTTTGGTATATGGAATAGGTAGAATTGAGATTTTGAAGTTCATATTTGTGTTTTAATGAGTTATTAATTGATGTTTTGGTATATGGAATAGGTTGAAATTGTTTTTTGAAGTTCATATTTGTGTTTTGATCAGTTATTGATGTTTTGGTATATGGAATAGGTAGAATTGTGATTTTGCAGTTCATATTTGTGTTTTGATGAGTTATTCATTTATGTTTTGGTATATGGGAATAGGTAGAATTGTGATTTTGAAGTTCATATTTGTTTTTTGATGAGTTATTCATTGATGTTTTGGTATATGGAATAGGTAGAATTGAGATTTTGAAGTTGATATTTTTGTTTTGATGAGTTATTGATGTTTTCGTATATGGGATAGGTAGAATTGTGATTTTGAAGTTCATATTTGTGTTTCGATGAGTTATTCATTGATGTTTTGGTATATGGAATAGGTAGAATTGAGATTTTGAAGTTCATATTTGTGTTTTGATGAGTTATTGATATTTTGGTATATGGAATAGGTAGAATTGTGATTTTGAAGTTCATATTTGTGTTTTGATGAGTTATTGATATTTTGGTATATGGAATAGGTAGAATTGTGATTTTGAAGTTCATATTTGTGTTTTGATGAGTTATTGATGTTTTGGTATATGGAATAGATAGAAATTGTGTTTTGAAGTTCATATTTGTGTTTTGATGAGTTATTCATTGATGTTTTGGTATATGGAATAGGTAGAATTGTGATTTTGAAGTTCATAATTGTGTTTTGATGAGTTATATTATGTTTTGTTATATGGAATAGGTAGAATTGAGATTTAGAAGTTCATATTTGTGTTTTGATGAGTTATTGATGTTTTGGTATATGGAATAGGTAGAATTGTGATTTTGAAGTTCATATTTGTGTTTTGATGAGTTATTAATTGATGTATTCGCATATGGAATAGATAGAATTATTTTTTGAAGTTCATATTTGTGTTTTTACGAGTTATTGATGTTTTGGTATACGGGATAGGTAGAATTGTGATTTTGAAGTTCATATTTGTGTTTTGATGAGTTATATTATGTTTTGTTATATGGAATAGGTAGAATTATGATTTTGAAGTTCATATTTGTGTTTTGATGAGTTATTGATGTTTTGGTATATGGAATAGATAGAAATTGTGTTTTGAAGTTCATATTTGTGTTTTGATGAGTTATTCAATGATGTTTTGGTATATGGAATAGGTAGAATTGAGATTTTGAAGTTCATATTTGTGTTTTGTTATATAGGTAGAATTTTTATTGTGAAGTTGATATTTGTGTTTTGATGAGTTATTGATGTTTTGGTATATGGGATAGGTAGAATTGTGATTTTGAAGTTCATATTTGTGTTTTGATTAGTTATATTATATTTTGTTATATGGAATAGGTAGAATTGAGATTATGAAGTTCATATTTGTGTTTTGATTAGTTATATTATGTTATTTATGTTTTGGTATATGGAATAGGTAGAATTGTGATTTTGAAGTTCATATTTGTGTTTTGATGAGTTATTGATATTTTGGTATATGGAATAGGTAGAATTGTGATTTTGAAGTTCATATTTGTGTTTTGATTAGTTATATTATGTTTTGTTATATGGAATAGGTAGAATTGTGATTTTGAAGTTCATATTTGTGTTTTGATGAGTTATATTATGTTTTGTTATATGGAATAGGTAGAATTGTGATTTTGAAGTTCATATTTGTGTTTTGATGAGTTATATTATGTTTTGTTATATGGAATAGGTAGAATTGTGATTTTGAAGTTCATATTTGTGTTTGAAGAGTTATTGATGTTTTGGTAAATGGAATAGGTAGAATTGTGATTTTGAAGTTCATATTTGTGTTTTGATGAGTTATATTATGTTTTGTTATATGGAATAGGTAGAATTGAGATTTTGAAATTCATATTTGTGTTTTGATGAGTTATTGATGTTTTGGTATATGGAATAGGTAGAATTGTGATTTTGAAGTTCATATTTGTGTTTTGATGAGTTATATTATGTTTTGTTATATGGAATAGGTAGAATTATGATTTTGAAGTTCATATTTGTGTTTTGATGAGTTATTGATGTTTTGGTATATGGAATAGATAGAAATTGTGTTTTGAAGTTCATATTTGTGTTTTGATGAGTTATTCATTGATGTTTTGGTATATGGAATAGGTAGAATTGAGATTTTGAAGTTCATATTTGTGTTTTGTTATATAGGTAGAATTTTTATTGTGAAGTTGATATTTGTGTTTTGATGAGTTATTGATGTTTTGGTATATGGGATAGGTAGAATTGTGATTTTGAAGTTCATATTTGTGTTTTGATTAGTTATATTATGTTTTGTTATATGGAATAGGTAGAATTGTGATTTTGAAGTTCATATTTGTGTTTTGATGAGTTATATTATGTTTTGTTATATGGAATAGGTAGAATTGTGATTTTGAAGTTCATATTTGTGTTTTGATGAGTTATATTATGTTTTGTTATATGGAATAGGTAGAATTGAGATTTTGAAGTTCATATTTGTGTTTTGTTATATAGGTAGAATTTTTATTGTGAAGTTGATATTTGTGTTTTTACGAGTTATTGATGTTTTGGTATATGGGATAGGTAGAATTGTGATTTTGAAGTTCATATTTGTGTTTTGATGAGTTATATTATGTTTTGATATATGGAATAGGTAGAATTGTGATTTTCAAGTTCATATTTGTGTTTTGATGAGTTATTGATTGTTTTGGTATATGGAATAGATAGAATTTTTATTGTGAAGTTCATATTTGTGTTTTGATGAGTTATTGATGTTTTTGTATATGGAATAGGTAGAATTGTGATTTTGAAGTTCATATTTGTGTTTTGATGAGTTATATTATGTTTTGTTATATGGAATAGGTAGAATTGTGATTTTGAAGTTCATATTTGTGTTTTGATGAGTTATTCATTGATGTTTTGGTATATGGAATAGGTAGAATTGTGATTTTGAAGTTCATATTTGTGTTTTGATTAGTTATATTATGTTTTGTTATATGGAATAGGTAGAATTGTGATTTTGAAGTTCATATTTGTGTTTCGATGAGTTATTCATTGATATTTTGGTATATGGAATAGGTAGAATTGAGATTTTGAAGTTCATATTTGTGTTTTAATGAGTTATTAATTGATGTTTTGGTATATGGAATAGGTTGAAATTGTTTTTTGAAGTTCATATTTGTGTTTTGATCAGTTATTGATGTTTTGGTATATGGAATAGGTAGAATTGTGATTTTGCAGTTCATATTTGTGTTTTGATGAGTTATTCATTTATGTTTTGGTATATGGGAATAGGTAGAATTGTGATTTTGAAGTTCATATTTGTTTTTTGATGAGTTATTCATTGATGTTTTGGTATATGGAATAGGTAGAATTGAGATTTTGAAGTTGATATTTTTGTTTTGATGAGTTATTGATGTTTTCGTATATGGGATAGGTAGAATTGTGATTTTGAAGTTCATATTTGTGTTTCGATGAGTTATTCATTGATGTTTTGGTATATGGAATAGGTAGAATTGAGATTTTGAAGTTCATATTTGTGTTTTGATGAGTTATTGATATTTTGGTATATGGAATAGGTAGAATTGTGATTTTGAAGTTCATATTTGTGTTTTGATGAGTTATTGATATTTTGGTATATGGAATAGGTAGAATTGTGATTTTGAAGTTCATATTTGTGTTTTGATGAGTTATTGATGTTTTGGTATATGGAATAGATAGAAATTGTGTTTTGAAGTTCATATTTGTGTTTTGATGAGTTATTCATTGATGTTTTGGTATATGGAATAGGTAGAATTGTGATTTTGAAGTTCATAATTGTGTTTTGATGAGTTATATTATGTTTTGTTATATGGAATAGGTAGAATTGAGATTTAGAAGTTCATATTTGTGTTTTGATGAGTTATTGATGTTTTGGTATATGGAATAGGTAGAATTGTGATTTTGAAGTTCATATTTGTGTTTTGATGAGTTATTAATTGATGTATTCGCATATGGAATAGATAGAATTATTTTTTGAAGTTCATATTTGTGTTTTTACGAGTTATTGATGTTTTGGTATACGGGATAGGTAGAATTGTGATTTTGAAGTTCATATTTGTGTTTTGCTGAGTTATATTATGTTTTGTTGTATGGAATAGGTAGAATTGTGATTTTGAAGTTCATATTTGTGTTTTGATGAGTTATTGATGTTTTGGTATATGGAATAGATAGAAATTGTGTTTTGAAGTTCATATTTGTGTTTTGATGAGTTATTCAATGATGTTTTGGTATATGGAATAGGTAGAATTGAGATTTTGAAGTTCATATTTGTGTTTTGTTATATAGGTAGAATTTTTATTGTGAAGTTGATATTTGTGTTTTGATGAGTTATTGATGTTTTGGTATATGGGATAGGTAGAATTGTGATTTTGAAGTTCATATTTGTGTTTTGATTAGTTATATTATATTTTGTTATATGGAATAGGTAGAATTGAGATTATGAAGTTCATATTTGTGTTTTGATTAGTTATATTATGTTATTTATGTTTTGGTATATGGAATAGGTAGAATTGTGATTTTGAAGTTCATATTTGTGTTTTGATGAGTTATTGATATTTTGGTATATGGAATAGGTAGAATTGTGATTTTGAAGTTCATATTTGTGTTTTGATTAGTTATATTATGTTTTGTTATATGGAATAGGTAGAATTGTGATTTTGAAGTTCATATTTGTGTTTTGATGAGTTATATTATGTTTTGTTATATGGAATAGGTAGAATTGTGATTTTGAAGTTCATATTTGTGTTTTGATGAGTTATATTATGTTTTGTTATATGGAATAGGTAGAATTGTGATTTTGAAGTTCATATTTGTGTTTGAAGAGTTATTGATGTTTTGGTAAATGGAATAGGTAGAATTGTGATTTTGAAGTTCATATTTGTGTTTTGATGAGTTATATTATGTTTTGTTATATGGAATAGGTAGAATTGAGATTTTGAAATTCATATTTGTGTTTTGATGAGTTATTGATGTTTTGGTATATGGAATAGGTAGAATTGTGATTTTGAAGTTGATATTTTTGTTTTGATGAGTTATTGATGTTTTCGTATATGGGATAGGTAGAATTGTGATTTTGAAGTTCATATTTGTGTTTCGATGAGTTATTCATTGATGTTTTGGTATATGGAATAGGTAGAATTGAGATTTTGAAGTTCATATTTGTGTTTTGATGAGTTATTGATATTTTGGTATATGGAATAGGTAGAATTGTGATTTTGAAGTTCATATTTGTGTTTTGATGAGTTATTGATATTTTGGTATATGGAATAGGTAGAATTGTGATTTTGAAGTTCATATTTGTGTTTTGATGAGTTATTGATGTTTTGGTATATGGAATAGATAGAAATTGTGTTTTGAAGTTCATATTTGTGTTTTGATGAGTTATTCATTGATGTTTTGGTATATGGAATAGGTAGAATTGTGATTTTGAAGTTCATAATTGTGTTTTGATGAGTTATATTATGTTTTGTTATATGGAATAGGTAGAATTGAGATTTAGAAGTTCATATTTGTGTTTTGATGAGTTATTGATGTTTTGGTATATGGAATAGGTAGAATTGTGATTTTGAAGTTCATATTTGTGTTTTGATGAGTTATTAATTGATGTATTCGCATATGGAATAGATAGAATTATTTTTTGAAGTTCATATTTGTGTTTTTACGAGTTATTGATGTTTTGGTATACGGGATAGGTAGAATTGTGATTTTGAAGTTCATATTTGTGTTTTGCTGAGTTATATTATGTTTTGTTGTATGGAATAGGTAGAATTGTGATTTTGAAGTTCATATTTGTGTTTTGATGAGTTATTGATGTTTTGGTATATGGAATAGATAGAAATTGTGTTTTGAAGTTCATATTTGTGTTTTGATGAGTTATTCAATGATGTTTTGGTATATGGAATAGGTAGAATTGAGATTTTGAAGTTCATATTTGTGTTTTGTTATATAGGTAGAATTTTTATTGTGAAGTTGATATTTGTGTTTTGATGAGTTATTGATGTTTTGGTATATGGGATAGGTAGAATTGTGATTTTGAAGTTCATATTTGTGTTTTGATTAGTTATATTATATTTTGTTATATGGAATAGGTAGAATTGAGATTATGAAGTTCATATTTGTGTTTTGATTAGTTATATTATGTTATTTATGTTTTGGTATATGGAATAGGTAGAATTGTGATTTTGAAGTTCATATTTGTGTTTTGATGAGTTATTGATATTTTGGTATATGGAATAGGTAGAATTGTGATTTTGAAGTTCATATTTGTGTTTTGATTAGTTATATTATGTTTTGTTATATGGAATAGGTAGAATTGTGATTTTGAAGTTCATATTTGTGTTTTGATGAGTTATATTATGTTTTGTTATATGGAATAGGTAGAATTGTGATTTTGAAGTTCATATTTGTGTTTTGATGAGTTATATTATGTTTTGTTATATGGAATAGGTAGAATTGTGATTTTGAAGTTCATATTTGTGTTTGAAGAGTTATTGATGTTTTGGTAAATGGAATAGGTAGAATTGTGATTTTGAAGTTCATATTTGTGTTTTGATGAGTTATATTATGTTTTGTTATATGGAATAGGTAGAATTGAGATTTTGAAATTCATATTTGTGTTTTGATGAGTTATTGATGTTTTGGTATATGGAATAGGTAGAATTGTGATTTTGAAGTTCATATTTGTGTTTTGATGAGTTATATTATGTTTTGTTATATGGAATAGGTAGAATTATGATTTTGAAGTTCATATTTGTGTTTTGATGAGTTATTGATGTTTTGGTATATGGAATAGATAGAAATTGTGTTTTGAAGTTCATATTTGTGTTTTGATGAGTTATTCATTGATGTTTTGGTATATGGAATAGGTAGAATTGAGATTTTGAAGTTCATATTTGTGTTTTGTTATATAGGTAGAATTTTTATTGTGAAGTTGATATTTGTGTTTTGATGAGTTATTGATGTTTTGGTATATGGGATAGGTAGAATTGTGATTTTGAAGTTCATATTTGTGTTTTGATTAGTTATATTATGTTTTGTTATATGGAATAGGTAGAATTGTGATTTTGAAGTTCATATTTGTGTTTTGATGAGTTATATTATGTTTTGTTATATGGAATAGGTAGAATTGTGATTTTGAAGTTCATATTTGTGTTTTGATGAGTTATATTATGTTTTGTTATATGGAATAGGTAGAATTGAGATTTTGAAGTTCATATTTGTGTTTTGTTATATAGGTAGAATTTTTATTGTGAAGTTGATATTTGTGTTTTTACGAGTTATTGATGTTTTGGTATATGGGATAGGTAGAATTGTGATTTTGAAGTTCATATTTGTGTTTTGATGAGTTATATTATGTTTTGATATATGGAATAGGTAGAATTGTGATTTTCAAGTTCATATTTGTGTTTTGATGAGTTATTGATTGTTTTGGTATATGGAATAGATAGAATTTTTATTGTGAAGTTCATAATTGTGTTTTGATGAGTTATTGATGTTTTGGTATATGGAATAGGTAGAATTGTGATTTTGAAGTTCATATTTGTGTTTTGATGAGTTATATTATGTTTTGTTATATGGAATAGGTAGAATTGTGATTTTGAAGTTCATATTTGTGTTTTGATGAGTTATTCATTGATGTTTTGGTATATGGAATAGGTAGAATTGTGATTTTGAAGTTCATATTTGTGTTTTGATTAGTTATATTATGTTTTGTTATATGGAATAGGTAGAATTGTGATTTTGAAGTTCATATTTGTGTTTCGATGAGTTATTCATTGATATTTTGGTATATGGAATAGGTAGAATTGAGATTTTGAAGTTCATATTTGTGTTTTAATGAGTTATTAATTGATGTTTTGGTATATGGAATAGGTTGAAATTGTTTTTTGAAGTTCATATTTGTGTTTTGATCAGTTATTGATGTTTTGGTATATGGAATAGGTAGAATTGTGATTTTGCAGTTCATATTTGTGTTTTGATGAGTTATTCATTTATGTTTTGGTATATGGGAATAGGTAGAATTGTGATTTTGAAGTTCATATTTGTGTTTTGTTGAGTTATTGATATTTTGGTATATGGAATAGGTAGAATTGTGATTTTGAAGTTGATATTTTTGTTTTGATGAGTTATTGATGTTTTCGTATATGGGATAGGTAGAATTGTGATTTTGAAGTTCATATTTGTGTTTCGATGAGTTATTCATTGATGTTTTGGTATATGGAATAGGTAGAATTGAGATTTTGAAGTTCATATTTGTGTTTTGATGAGTTATTGATATTTTGGTATATGGAATAGGTAGAATTGTGATTTTGAAGTTCATATTTGTGTTTTGATGAGTTATTGATATTTTGGTATATGGAATAGGTAGAATTGTGATTTTGAAGTTCATATTTGTGTTTTGATGAGTTATTGATGTTTTGGTATATGGAATAGATAGAAATTGTGTTTTGAAGTTCATATTTGTGTTTTGATGAGTTATTCATTGATGTTTTGGTATATGGAATAGGTAGAATTGTGATTTTGAAGTTCATAATTGTGTTTTGATGAGTTATATTATGTTTTGTTATATGGAATAGGTAGAATTGAGATTTAGAAGTTCATATTTGTGTTTTGATGAGTTATTGATGTTTTGGTATATGGAATAGGTAGAATTGTGATTTTGAAGTTCATATTTGTGTTTTGATGAGTTATTAATTGATGTATTCGCATATGGAATAGATAGAATTATTTTTTGAAGTTCATATTTGTGTTTTTACGAGTTATTGATGTTTTGGTATACGGGATAGGTAGAATTGTGATTTTGAAGTTCATATTTGTGTTTTGCTGAGTTATATTATGTTTTGTTGTATGGAATAGGTAGAATTGTGATTTTGAAGTTCATATTTGTGTTTTGATGAGTTATTCATTGATGTTTTGGTATATGGAATAGGTAGAATTGTGTTGAAGTTCATATTTGTGTTTTGATTAGTTATATTATGTTTTGTTATATGGAATATGTAGAATTGTGATTTTGAAGTTCATATTTGTGTTTCGATGAGTTATTCATTGATGTTTTGGTATATGGAATAGGTAGAATTGAGATTTTGAAGTTCATATTTGTGTTTTAATGAGTTATTAATTGATGTTTTGGTATATGGAATAGGTTGAAATTGTTTTTTGAAGTTCATATTTGTGTTTTGATCAGTTATTGATGTTTTGGTATATGGAATAGGTAGAATTGTGATTTTGCAGTTCATATTTGTTTTTTGATGAGTTATTCATTTATGTTTTGGTATATGGGAATAGGTAGAATTGTGATTTTGAAGTTCATATTTGTGTTTTGATGAGTTATTGATATTTTGGTATATGGAATAGGTAGAATTGTGATTTTGAAGTTCATATTTGTGTTTCGATGAGTTATTCATTGATGTTTTGGTATATGGAATAGGTAGAATTGAGATTTTGAAGTTCATATTTGTGTTTTGATGAGTTATTGATATTTTGGTATATGGAATAGGTAGAATTGTGATTTTGAAGTTCATATTTGTGTTTTGATTAGTTATATTATATTTTGTTATATGGAATAGGTAGAATTGAGATTTTGAAGTTCATATTTGTGTTTTGATTAGTTATATTATGTTATTGATGTTTTGGTAAATGGAATAGGTAGAATTGTGATTTTGAAGTTCATATTTGTGTTTTGATGAGTTATATTATGTTTTGTTATATGGAATAGGTAGAATTGAGATTTTGAAGTTCATATTTGTGTTTTGATGAGTTATTGATGTTTTGGTATATGGAATAGGTAGAATTGTGATTTTGAAGTTCATATTTGTGTTTTGATTAGTTATAATATATTTTGTTATATGGAATAGGTAGAATTGAGATTTTGAAGTTCATATTTGTGTTTTGATTAGTTATATTATGTTATTGATGTTTTGGTATATGGAATAGGTAGAATTGTGATTTTGAAGTTCATATTTGTGTTTTGATGAGTTATTGATATTTTGGTATATGGAATAGGTAGAATTGTGATTTTGAAGTTCATATTTGTGTTTTGATGAGTTATATTATGTTTTGGTATATGGAATAGGTAGAATTGTGATTTTGAAGTTCATATTTGTGTTTTGATGAGTTATATTATGTTTTGTTATATGGAATAGGTAGAATTGAGATTTTGAAGTTCATATTTGTGTTTTGATGAGTTATTGATGTTTTGGTATATGGAATAGGTAGAATTGTGATTTTGAAGTTCATAATTGTGTTTTGATGAGTTATATTATGTTTTGTTATATGGAATAGGTAGAATTGAGATTTAGAAGTTCATATTTGTGTTTTGATGAGTTATTGATGTTTTGGTATATGGAATAGGTAGAATTGTGATTTTGAAGTTCATATTTGTGTTTTGATGAGTTATTAATTGATGTATTCGCATATGGAATAGATAGAATTATTTTTTGAAGTTCATATTTGTGTTTTTACGAGTTATTGATGTTTTGGTATACGGGATAGGTAGAATTGTGATTTTGAAGTTCATATTTGTGTTTTGCTGAGTTATATTATGTTTTGTTGTATGGAATAGGTAGAATTGTGATTTTGAAGTTCATATTTGTGTTTTGATGAGTTATTCATTGATGTTTTGGTATATGGAATAGGTAGAATTGTGTTGAAGTTCATATTTGTGTTTTGATTAGTTATATTATGTTTTGTTATATGGAATATGTAGAATTGTGATTTTGAAGTTCATATTTGTGTTTCGATGAGTTATTCATTGATGTTTTGGTATATGGAATAGGTAGAATTGAGATTTTGAAGTTCATATTTGTGTTTTAATGAGTTATTAATTGATGTTTTGGTATATGGAATAGGTTGAAATTGTTTTTTGAAGTTCATATTTGTGTTTTGATCAGTTATTGATGTTTTGGTATATGGAATAGGTAGAATTGTGATTTTGCAGTTCATATTTGTTTTTTGATGAGTTATTCATTTATGTTTTGGTATATGGGAATAGGTAGAATTGTGATTTTGAAGTTCATATTTGTGTTTTGATGAGTTATTGATATTTTGGTATATGGAATAGGTAGAATTGTGATTTTGAAGTTCATATTTGTGTTTCGATGAGTTATTCATTGATGTTTTGGTATATGGAATAGGTAGAATTGAGATTTTGAAGTTCATATTTGTGTTTTGATGAGTTATTGATATTTTGGTATATGGAATAGGTAGAATTGTGATTTTGAAGTTCATATTTGTGTTTTGATTAGTTATATTATATTTTGTTATATGGAATAGGTAGAATTGAGATTTTGAAGTTCATATTTGTGTTTTGATTAGTTATATTATGTTATTGATGTTTTGGTAAATGGAATAGGTAGAATTGTGATTTTGAAGTTCATATTTGTGTTTTGATGAGTTATATTATGTTTTGTTATATGGAATAGGTAGAATTGAGATTTTGAAGTTCATATTTGTGTTTTGATGAGTTATTGATGTTTTGGTATATGGAATAGGTAGAATTGTGATTTTGAAGTTCATATTTGTGTTTTGATTAGTTATAATATATTTTGTTATATGGAATAGGTAGAATTGAGATTTTGAAGTTCATATTTGTGTTTTGATTAGTTATATTATGTTATTGATGTTTTGGTATATGGAATAGGTAGAATTGTGATTTTGAAGTTCATATTTGTGTTTTGATGAGTTATTGATATTTTGGTATATGGAATAGGTAGAATTGTGATTTTGAAGTTCATATTTGTGTTTTGATGAGTTATTGATGTTTTGGTATATGGGATAGGTAGAATTGTGATTTTGAAGTTCATATTTGTGTTTTGATGAGTTATTAATTGATGTATTCGCATATGGAATAGATAGAATTATTTTTTGAAGTTCATATTTGTGTTTTTACGAGTTATTGATGTTTTGGTATATGGGATAGGTAGAATTGTGATTTTGAAGTTCATATTTGTCTTTTGCTGAGTTATATTATGTTTTGTTATATGGAATAGGTAGAATTGTGATTTTGAAGTTCATATTTGTGTTTTGATGAGTTATTCATTGATGTTTTGGTATATGGAATAGGTAGAATTGTGTTGAAGTTCATATTTGTGTTTTGATTAGTTATATTATGTTTTGTTATATGGAATATGTAGAATTGTGATTTTGAAGTTCATATTTGTGTTTCGATGAGTTATTCATTGATGTTTTGGTATATGGAATAGGTAGAATTGAGATTTTGAAGTTCATATTTGTGTTTTAATGAGTTATTAATTGATGTTTTGGTATATGGAATAGGTTGAAATTGTTTTTTGAAGTTCATATTTGTGTTTTGATCAGTTATTGATGTTTTGGTATATGGAATAGGTAGAATTGTGATTTTGCAGTTCATATTTGTGTTTTGATGAGTTATTCATTTATGTTTTGGTATATGGGAATAGGTAGAATTGTGATTTTGAAGTTCATATTTGTTTGTTGATGAGTTATTCATTGATGTTTTGGTATATGGAATAGGTAGAATTGAGATTTTGAAGTTCATATTTGTGTTTTGATGAGTTATTGATGTTTTGGTATATGGGATAGGTAGAATTGTGATTTTGAAGTTCATATTTGTGTTTCGATGAGTTATTCATTGATGTTTTGGTATATGGAATAGGTAGAATTGAGATTTTGAAGTTCATATTTGTGTTTTGATGAGTTATTGATATTTTGGTATATGGAATAGGTAGAATTGTGATTTTGAAGTTCATATTTGTGTTTTGATTAGTTATATTATATTTTGTTATATGGAATAGGTAGAATTGAGATTTTGAAGTTCATATTTGTGTTTTGATTAGTTATATTATCTTATTGATGTTTTGGTATATGGAATAGGTAGAATTGTGATTTTGAAGTTCATATTTGTGTTTTGATGAGTTATTGATATTTTGGTATATGGAATAGGTAGAATTGTGATTTTGAAGTTCATATTTGTGTTTTGATGAGTTATTGATGTTTTGGTATATGGGATAGGTAGAATTGTGATTTTGAAGTTCATATTTGTGTTTTGATGAGTTATTAATTGATGTATTCGCATATGGAATAGATAGAATTATTTTTTGAAGTTCATATTTGTGTTTTTACGAGTTATTGATGTTTTGGTATATGGGATAGGTAGAATTGTGATTTTGAAGTTCATATTTGTGTTTTGATGAGTTATATTATGTTTTGTTATATGGAATAGGTAGAATTGTGATTTTGAAGTTCATATTTGTGTTTTGATGAGTTATTCATTGATGTTTTGGTATATGGAATAGGTAGAATTGTGTTGAAGTTCATATTTGTGTTTTGATTAGTTATATTATGTTTTGTTATATGGAATATGTAGAATTGTGATTTTGAAGTTCATATTTGTGTTTCGATGAGTTATTCATTGATGTTTTGGTATATGGAATAGGTAGAATTGAGATTTTGAAGTTCATATTTGTGTTTTAATGAGTTATTAATTGATGTTTTGGTATATGGAATAGGTTGAAATTGTTTTTTGAAGTTCATATTTGTGTTTTGATCAGTTATTGATGTTTTGGTATATGGAATAGGTAGAATTGTGATTTTGCAGTTCATATTTGTGTTTTGATGAGTTATTCATTTATGTTTTGGTATATGGGAATAGGTAGAATTGTGATTTTGAAGTTCATATTTGTTTTTTGATGAGTTATATTATGTTTTGTTATATGGAATAGGTAGAATTGTGATTTTGAAGTTTATATTTGTGTTTTGATGAGTTATATTATGTTTTGTTATATGGAATAGGTAGAATTGTGATTTTGAAGTTCATATTTGTGTTTGATGAGTTATTGATGTTTTGGTAAATGGAATAGGTAGAATTGTGATTTTGAAGTTCATATTTGTGTTTTGATGAGTTATATTATGTTTTGTTATATGGAATAGGTAGAATTGAGATTTTGAAGTTCATATTTGTGTTTTGATGAGTTATTGATGTTTTGGTATATGGAATAGGTAGAATTGTGATTTTGAAGTTCATATTTGTGTTTTGATGAGTTATATTATGTTTTGTTATATGGAATAGGTAGAATTATGATTTTGAAGTTCATATTTGTGTTTTGATGAGTTATTGATGTTTTGGTATATGGAATAGATAGAAATTGTGTTTTGAAGTTCATATTTGTGTTTTGATGAGTTATTCAATGATGTTTTGGTATATGGAATAGGTAGAATTGAGATTTTGAAGTTCATATTTGTGTTTTGTTATATAGGTAGAATTTTTATTGTGAAGTTGATATTTGTGTTTTGATGAGTTATTGATGTTTTGGTATATGGGATAGGTAGAATTGTGATTTTGAAGTTCATATTTGTGTTTTGATTAGTTATATTATATTTTGTTATATGGAATAGGTAGAATTGAGATTTTGAAGTTCATATTTGTGTTTTGATTAGTTATATTATGTTATTGATGTTTTGGTATATGGAATAGGTAGAATTGTGATTTTGAAGTTCATATTTGTGTTTTGATGAGTTATTGATATTTTGGTATATGGAATAGGTAGAATTGTGATTTTGAAGTTCATATTTGTGTTTTGATTAGTTATATTATGTTTTGTTATATGGAATAGGTAGAATTGTGATTTTGAAGTTCATATTTGTGTTTTGATGAGTTATATTATGTTTTGTTATATGGAATAGGTAGAATTGTGATTTTGAAGTTCATATTTGTGTTTTGATGAGTTATATTATGTTTTGTTATATGGAATAGGTAGAATTGTGATTTTGAAGTTCATATTTGTGTTTGAAGAGTTATTGATGTTTTGGTAAATGGAATAGGTAGAATTGTGATTTTGAAGTTCATATTTGTGTTTTGATGAGTTATATTATGTTTTGTTATATGGAATAGGTAGAATTGAGATTTTGAAATTCATATTTGTGTTTTGATGAGTTATTGATGTTTTGGTATATGGAATAGGTAGAATTGTGATTTTGAAGTTCATATTTGTGTTTTGATGAGTTATATTATGTTTTGTTATATGGAATAGGTAGAATTATGATTTTGAAGTTCATATTTGTGTTTTGATGAGTTATTGATGTTTTGGTATATGGAATAGATAGAAATTGTGTTTTGAAGTTCATATTTGTGTTTTGATGAGTTATTCATTGATGTTTTGGTATATGGAACAGGTAGAATTGAGATTTTGAAGTTCATATTTGTGTTTTGTTATATAGGTAGAATTTTTATTGTGAAGTTGATATTTGTGTTTTGATGAGTTATTGATGTTTTGGTATATGGGATAGGTAGAATTGTGATTTTGAAGTTCATATTTGTGTTTTGATTAGTTATATTATGTTTTGTTATATGGAATAGGTAGAATTGTGATTTTGAAGTTCATATTTGTGTTTTGATGAGTTATATTATGTTTTGTTATATGGAATAGGTAGAATTGTGATTTTGAAGTTCATATTTGTGTTTTGATGAGTTATATTATGTTTTGTTATATGGAATAGGTAGAATTGAGATTTTGAAGTTCATATTTGTGTTTTGTTATATAGGTAGAATTTTTTTTGTGAAGTTGATATTTGTGTTTTTACGAGTTATTGATGTTTTGGTATATGGGATAGGTAGAATTGTGATTTTGAAGTTCATATTTGTGTTTTGATGAGTTATATTATGTTTTGATATATGGAATAGGTAGAATTGTGATTTTCAAGTTCATATTTGTGTTTTGATGAGTTATTGATTGTTTTGGTATATGGAATAGATAGAATTTTTATTGTGAAGTTCATATTTGTGTTTTGATGAGTTATTGATGTTTTGGTATATGGAATAGGTAGAATTGTGATTTTGAAGTTCATATTTGTGTTTTGATGAGTTATATTATGTTTTGGTATATGGAATAGGTAGAATTGTGATTTTGAAGTTCATATTTGTGTTTTGATGAGTTATTCATTGATGTTTTGGTATATGGAATAGGTAGAATTGTGATTTTGAAGTTCATATTTGTGTTTTGATTAGTTATATTATGTTTTGTTATATGGAATAGGTAGAATTGTGATTTTGAAGTTCATATTTGTGTTTCGATGAGTTATTCATTGATGTTTTGGTATATGGAATAGGTAGAATTGAGATTTTGAAGTTCATATTTGTGTTTTAATGAGTTATTAATTGATGTTTTGGTATATGGAATAGGTTGAAATTGTTTTTTGAAGTTCATATTTGTGTTTTGATCAGTTATTGATGTTTTGGTATATGGAATAGGTAGAATTGTGATTTTGCAGTTCATATTTGTGTTTTGATGAGTTATTCATTTATGTTTTGGTATATGGGAATAGGTAGAATTGTGATTTTGAAGTTCATATTTGTTTTTTGATGAGTTATTCATTGATGTTTTGGTATATGGAATAGGTAGAATTGAGATTTTGAAGTTGATATTTTTGTTTTGATGAGTTATTGATGTTTTCGTATATGGGATAGGTAGAATTGTGATTTTGAAGTTCATATTTGTGTTTCGATGAGTTATTCATTGATGTTTTGGTATATGGAATAGGTAGAATTGAGATTTTGAAGTTCATATTTGTGTTTTGATGAGTTATTGATATTTTGGTATATGGAATAGGTAGAATTGTGATTTTGAAGTTCATATTTGTGTTTTGATTAGTTATATTATGTTTTGTTATATGGAATAGGTAGAATTGAGATTTTGAAGTTCATATTTGTGTTTTGATTAGTTATATTATGTTATTGATGTTTTGGTATATGGAATAGGTAGAATTGTGATTTTGAAGTTCATATTTGTGTTTTGATGAGTTATTGATATTTTGGTATATGGAATAGGTAGAATTGTGATTTTGAAGTTCATATTTGTGTTTTGATGAGTTATTGATGTTTTGGTATATGGAATAGATAGAAATTGTGTTTTGAAGTTCATATTTGTGTTTTGATGAGTTATTCATTGATGTTTTGGTATATGGAATAGGTAGAATTGTGATTTTGAAGTTCATAATTGTGTTTTGATGAGTTATATTATGTTTTGTTATATGGAATAGGTAGAATTGAGATTTAGAAGTTCATATTTGTGTTTTGATGAGTTATTGATGTTTTGGTATATGGAATAGGTAGAATTGTGATTTTGAAGTTCATATTTTTGTTTTGATGAGTTATATTATGTTTTGTTATATGGAATAGAATTGTGATTTTGAAGTTCATATTTGTGTTTTGATGAGTTATATTATGTTTTGTTATATGGAATAGGTAGAATTGTGATTTTGAAGTTCATATTTGTGTTTTGATGAGTTATATTATGTTTTGTTATATGGAATAGGTAGAATTGAGATTTTGAAGTTCATATTTGTGTTTTGATGAGTTATTGATGTTTTGGTATATGGGATAGGTAGAATTGTGATTTTGAAGTTCATATTTGTGTTTTGATGAGTTATTAATTGATGTATTCGCATATGGAATAGATAGAATTATTTTTTGAAGTTCATATTTGTGTTTTTACGAGTTATTGATGTTTTGGTATATGGGATAGGTAGAATTGTGATTTTGAAGTTCATATTTGTGTTTTGCTGAGTTATATTATGTTTTGTTATATGGAATAGGTAGATTTGTGATTTTGAAGTTCATATTTGTGTTTTGATGAGTTATTCATTGATGTTTTGGTATATGGAATAGGTAGAATTGTGTTGAAGTTCATATTTGTGTTTTGATTAGTTATATTATGTTTTGTTATATGGAATATGTAGAATTGTGATTTTGAAGTTCATATTTGTGTTTCGATGAGTTATTCATTGATGTTTTGGTATATGGAATAGGTAGAATTGAGATTTTGAAGTTCATATTTGTGTTTTAATGAGTTATTAATTGATGTTTTGGTATATGGAATAGGTTGTAATTGTTTTTTGAAGTTCATATTTGTGTTTTGATCAGTTATTGATGTTTTGGTATATGGAATAGGTAGAATTGTGATTTTGCAGTTCATATTTGTGTTTTGATGAGTTATTCATTTATGTTTTGGTATATGGGAATAGGTAGAATTGTGATTTTGAAGTTCATATTTGTGTTTTGATGAGTTATTCATTGATGTTTTGGTATATGGAATAGGTAGAATTGTGATTTTGAAGTTCATATTTGTGTTTTGATGAGTTATTGATGTTTTGGTATATGGGATAGGTAGAATTGTGATTTTGAAGTTCATATTTGTGTTTTGATGAGTTATTAATTGATGTATTCGCATATGGAATAGATAGAATTATTTTTTGAAGTTCATATTTGTGTTTTTACGAGTTATTGATGTTTTGGTATATGGGATAGGTAGAATTGTGATTTTGAAGTTCATATTTGTGTTTTGCTGAGTTATATTATGTTTTGTTATATGGAATAGGTAGATTTGTGATTTTGAAGTTCATATTTGTGTTTTGATGAGTTATTCATTGATGTTTTGGTATATGGAATAGGTAGAATTGTGTTGAAGTTCATATTTGTGTTTTGATTAGTTATATTATGTTTTGTTATATGGAATATGTAGAATTGTGATTTTGAAGTTCATATTTGTGTTTCGATGAGTTATTCATTGATGTTTTGGTATATGGAATAGGTAGAATTGAGATTTTGAAGTTCATATTTGTGTTTTAATGAGTTATTAATTGATGTTTTGGTATATGGAATAGGTTGAAATTGTTTTTTGAAGTTCATATTTGTGTTTTGATCAGTTATTGATGTTTTGGTATATGGAATAGGTAGAATTGTGATTTTGCAGTTCATATTTGTGTTTTGATGAGTTATTCATTTATGTTTTGGTATATGGGAATAGGTAGAATTGTGATTTTGAAGTTCATATTTGTTTTTTGATGAGTTATTCATTGATGTTTTGGTATATGGAATAGGTAGAATTGAGATTTTGAAGTTCATATTTGTGTTTTGATGAGTTATTGATGTTTTGGTATATGGGATAGGTAGAATTGTGATTTTGAAGTTCATATTTGTGTTTCGATGAGTTATTCATTGATGTTTTGGTATATGGAATAGGTAGAATTGAGATTTTGAAGTTCATATTTGTGTTTTGATGAGTTATTGATATTTTGGTATATGGAATAGGTAGAATTGTGATTTTGAAGTTCATATTTGTGTTTTGATTAGTTATATTATATTTTGTTATATGGAATAGGTAGAATTGAGATTTTGAAGTTCATATTTGTGTTTTGATTAGTTATATTATGTTATTGATGTTTTGGTATATGGAATAGGTAGAATTGTGATTTTGAAGTTCATATTTGTGTTTTGATGAGTTATTGATATTTTGGTATATGGAATAGGTAGAATTGTGATTTTGAAGTTCATATTTGTGTTTTGATGAGTTATTGATGTTTTGGTATATGGGATAGGTAGAATTGTGATTTTGAAGTTCATATTTGTGTTTTGATGAGTTATTAATTGATGTATTCGCATATGGAATAGATAGAATTATTTTTTGAAGTTCATATTTGTGTTTTTACGAGTTATTGATGTTTTGGTATATGGGATAGGTAGAATTGTGATTTTGAAGTTCATATTTGTGTTTTGATGAGTTATATTATGTTTTGTTATATGGAATAGGTAGAATTGTGATTTTGAAGTTCATATTTGTGTTTTGATGAGTTATTCATTGATGTTTTGGTATATGGAATAGGTAGAATTGTGTTGAAGTTCATATTTGTGTTTTGATTAGTTATATTATGTTTTGTTATATGGAATATGTAGAATTGTGATTTTGAAGTTCATATTTGTGTTTCGATGAGTTATTCATTGATGTTTTGGTATATGGAATAGGTAGAATTGAGATTTTGAAGTTCATATTTGTGTTTTAATGAGTTATTAATTGATGTTTTGGTATATTGAATAGGTTGAAATTGTTTTTTGAAGTTCATATTTGTGTTTTGATCAGTTATTGATGTTTTGGTATATGGTATAGGTAGAATTGTGATTTTGCAGTTCATATTTGTGTTTTGATGAGTTATTCATTTATGTTTTGGTATATGGGAATAGGTAGAATTGTGATTTTGAAGTTCATATTTGTTTTTTGATGAGTTATTCATTGATGTTTTGGTATATGGAATAGGTAGAATTGAGATTTTGAAGTTCATATTTGTGTTTTGATGAGTTATTGATGTTTTGGTATATGGGATAGGTAGAATTGTGATTTTGAAGTTCATATTTGTGTTTCGATGAGTTATTCATTGATGTTTTGGTATATGGAATAGGTAGAATTGAGATTTTGAAGTTCATATTTGTGTTTTGATGAGTTATTGATATTTTGGTATATGGAATAGGTAGAATTGTGATTTTGAAGTTCATATTTGTGTTTTGATTAGTTATATTATATTTTGTTATATGGAATAGGTAGAATTGAGATTTTGAAGTTCATATTTGTGTTTTGATTAGTTATATTATGTTATTGATGTTTTGGTATATGGAATAGGTAGAATTGTGATTTTGAAGTTCATATTTGTGTTTTGTTGAGTTATTGATATTTTGGTATATGGAATAGGTAGAATTGTGATTTTGAAGTTCATATTTGTGTTTTGATTAGTTATATTATGTTTTGTTATATGGAATAGGTAGAATTGTGATTTTGAAGTTCATATTTGTGTTTTGATGAGTTATATTATGTTTTGTTATATGGAATAGGTAGAATTGTGATTTTGAAGTTCATATTTGTGTTTTGATTAGTTATATTATGTTTTGTTATATGGAATAGGTAGAATTGTGATTTTGAAGTTCATATTTGTGTTTGATGAGTTATTGATGTTTTGGTAAATGGAATAGGTAGAATTGTGATTTTGAAGTTCATATTTGTGTTTTGATGAGTTATATTATGTTTTGTTATATGGAATAGGTAGAATTATGATTTTGAAGTTCATATTTGTGTTTTGATGAGTTATTGATGTTTTGGTATATGGAATAGATAGAAATTGTGTTTTGAAGTTCATATTTGTGTTTTGATGAGTTATTCAATGATGTTTTGGTATATGGAATAGGTAGAATTGAGATTTTGAAGTTCATATTTGTGTTTTGTTATATAGGTAGAATTTTTATTGTGAAGTTGATATTTGTGTTTTGATGAGTTATTGATGTTTTGGTATATGGGATAGGTAGAATTGTGATTTTGAAGTTCATATTTGTGTTTTGATGAGTTATTGATTGTTTTGGTATATGGAATAGATAGAATTTTTATTGTGAAGTTCAGATTTGTGTTTTGATGAGTTATTGATGTTTTGGTATATGGGATAGGTAGAATTGTGATTTTGAAGTTCATATTTGTGTTTTGATGAGTTATATTATGTTTTGTTATATGGAATAGGTAGAATTGTGATTTTGAAGTTCATATTTGTGTTTTGATGAGTTATTCATTGATGTTTTGGTATATGGAATAGGTAGAATTGTGATTTTGAAGTTCATATTTGTGTTTTGATTAGTTATATTATGTTTTGTTATATGGAATAGGTAGAATTGTGATTTTGAAGTTCATATTTGTGTTTCGATGAGTTATTCATTGATGTTTTGGTATATGGAATAGGTAGAATTGAGATTTTGAAGTTCATATTTGTTTTTTGATGAGTTATTCATTGATGTTTTGGTATATGGAATAGGTAGAATTGAGATTTTGAAGTTGATATTTGTGTTTTGATGAGTTATTGATGTTTTGGTATATGGAATAGGTAGAATTGTGATTTTGAAGTTCATATTTGTGTTTTAATGAGTTATTAATTGATGTTTTGGTATATGGAATAGGTTGAAATTGTTTTTTGAAGTTCATATTTGTGTTTTGATCAGTTATTGATGTTTTGGTATATGGAATAGGTAGAATTGTGATTTTGCAGTTCATATTTGTGTTTTGATGAGTTATTCATTTATGTTTTGGTATATGGGAATAGGTAGAATTGTGATTTTGAAGTTCATATTTGTTTTTTGATGAGTTATTCATTGATGTTTTGGTATATGGAATAGGTAGAATTGAGATTTTGAAGTTCATATTTGTGTTTTGATGAGTTATTGATGTTTTGGTATATGGGATAGGTAGAATTGTGATTTTGAAGTTCATATTTGTGTTTCGATGAGTTATTCATTAATGTTTTGGTATATGGAATAGGTAGAATTGAGATTTTGAAGTTCATATTTGTGTTTTGATGAGTTATTGATATTTTGGTATATGGAATAGGTAGAATTGTGATTTTGAAGTTCATATTTGTGTTTTGATTAGTTATATTATATTTTGTTATATGGAATAGGTAGAATTGAGATTTTGAAGTTCATATTTGTGTTTTGATTAGTTATATTATGTTATTGATGTTTTGGTATATGGAATAGGTAGAATTGTGATTTTGAAGTTCATATTTGTGTTTTGATGAGTTATTGATATTTTGGTATATGGAATAGGTAGAATTGTGATTTTGAAGTTCATATTTGTGTTTTGATTAGTTATATTATATTTTGTTATATGGAATAGGTAGAATTGAGATTTTGAAGTTCATATTTGTGTTTTGATTAGTTATATTATGTTATTGATGTTTTGGTATATGGAATAGGTAGAATTGTGATTTTGAAGTTCATATTTGTGTTTTGATGAGTTATTGATATTTTGGTATATGGAATAGGTAGAATTGTGATTTTGAAGTTCATATTTGTGTTTTGATGAGTTATTGATGTTTTGGTATATGGGATAGGTAGAATTGTGATTTTGAAGTTCATATTTGTGTTTTGATGAGTTATTAATTGATGTATTCGCATATGGAATAGATAGAATTATTTTTTGAAGTTCATATTTGTGTTTTTACGAGTTATTGATGTTTTGGTATATGGGATAGGTAGAATTGTGATTTTGAAGTTCATATTTGTGTTTTGATGAGTTATATTATGTTTTGTTATATGGAATAGGTAGAATTGTGATTTTGAAGTTCATATTTGTGTTTTGATGAGTTATTCATTGATGTTTTGGTATATGGAATAGGTAGAATTGTGTTGAAGTTCATATTTGTGTTTTGATTAGTTATATTATGTTTTGTTATATGGAATATGTAGAATTGTGATTTTGAAGTTCATATTTGTGTTTCGATGAGTTATTCATTGATGTTTTGGTATATGGAATAGGTAGAATTGAGATTTTGAAGTTCATATTTGTGTTTTAATGAGTTATTAATTGATGTTTTGGTATATTGAATAGGTTGAAATTGTTTTTTGAAGTTCATATTTGTGTTTTGATCAGTTATTGATGTTTTGGTATATGGTATAGGTAGAATTGTGATTTTGCAGTTCATATTTGTGTTTTGATGAGTTATTCATTTATGTTTTGGTATATGGGAATAGGTAGAATTGTGATTTTGAAGTTCATATTTGTTTTTTGATGAGTTATTCATTGATGTTTTGGTATATGGAATAGGTAGAATTGAGATTTTGAAGTTCATATTTGTGTTTTGATGAGTTATTGATGTTTTGGTATATGGGATAGGTAGAATTGTGATTTTGAAGTTCATATTTGTGTTTCGATGAGTTATTCATTGATGTTTTGGTATATGGAATAGGTAGAATTGAGATTTTGAAGTTCATATTTGTGTTTTGATGAGTTATTGATATTTTGGTATATGGAATAGGTAGAATTGTGATTTTGAAGTTCATATTTGTGTTTTGATTAGTTATATTATATTTTGTTATATGGAATAGGTAGAATTGAGATTTTGAAGTTCATATTTGTGTTTTGATTAGTTATATTATGTTATTGATGTTTTGGTATATGGAATAGGTAGAATTGTGATTTTGAAGTTCATATTTGTGTTTTGTTGAGTTATTGATATTTTGGTATATGGAATAGGTAGAATTGTGATTTTGAAGTTCATATTTGTGTTTTGATTAGTTATATTATGTTTTGTTATATGGAATAGGTAGAATTGTGATTTTGAAGTTCATATTTGTGTTTTGATGAGTTATATTATGTTTTGTTATATGGAATAGGTAGAATTGTGATTTTGAAGTTCATATTTGTGTTTTGATTAGTTATATTATGTTTTGTTATATGGAATAGGTAGAATTGTGATTTTGAAGTTCATATTTGTGTTTGATGAGTTATTGATGTTTTGGTAAATGGAATAGGTAGAATTGTGATTTTGAAGTTCATATTTGTGTTTTGATGAGTTATATTATGTTTTGTTATATGGAATAGGTAGAATTATGATTTTGAAGTTCATATTTGTGTTTTGATGAGTTATTGATGTTTTGGTATATGGAATAGATAGAAATTGTGTTTTGAAGTTCATATTTGTGTTTTGATGAGTTATTCAATGATGTTTTGGTATATGGAATAGGTAGAATTGAGATTTTGAAGTTCATATTTGTGTTTTGTTATATAGGTAGAATTTTTATTGTGAAGTTGATATTTGTGTTTTGATGAGTTATTGATGTTTTGGTATATGGGATAGGTAGAATTGTGATTTTGAAGTTCATATTTGTGTTTTGATGAGTTATTGATTATTTTGGTATATGGAATAGATAGAATTTTTATTGTGAAGTTCAGATTTGTGTTTTGATGAGTTATTGATGTTTTGGTATATGGGATAGGTAGAATTGTGATTTTGAAGTTCATATTTGTGTTTTGATGAGTTATATTATGTTTTGTTATATGGAATAGGTAGAATTGTGATTTTGAAGTTCATATTTGTGTTTTGATGAGTTATTCATTGATGTTTTGGTATATGGAATAGGTAGAATTGTGATTTTGAAGTTCATATTTGTGTTTTGATTAGTTATATTATGTTTTGTTATATGGAATAGGTAGAATTGTGATTTTGAAGTTCATATTTGTGTTTCGATGAGTTATTCATTGATGTTTTGGTATATGGAATAGGTAGAATTGAGATTTTGAAGTTCATATTTGTTTTTTGATGAGTTATTCATTGATGTTTTGGTATATGGAATAGGTAGAATTGAGATTTTGAAGTTGATATTTGTGTTTTGATGAGTTATTGATGTTTTGGTATATGGAATAGGTAGAATTGTGATTTTGAAGTTCATATTTGTGTTTTAATGAGTTATTAATTGATGTTTTGGTATATGGAATAGGTTGAAATTGTTTTTTGAAGTTCATATTTGTGTTTTGATCAGTTATTGATGTTTTGGTATATGGAATAGGTAGAATTGTGATTTTGCAGTTCATATTTGTGTTTTGATGAGTTATTCATTTATGTTTTGGTATATGGGAATAGGTAGAATTGTGATTTTGAAGTTCATATTTGTTTTTTGATGAGTTATTCATTGATGTTTTGGTATATGGAATAGGTAGAATTGAGATTTTGAAGTTCATATTTGTGTTTTGATGAGTTATTGATGTTTTGGTATATGGGATAGGTAGAATTGTGATTTTGAAGTTCATATTTGTGTTTCGATGAGTTATTCATTAATGTTTTGGTATATGGAATAGGTAGAATTGAGATTTTGAAGTTCATATTTGTGTTTTGATGAGTTATTGATATTTTGGTATATGGAATAGGTAGAATTGTGATTTTGAAGTTCATATTTGTGTTTTGATTAGTTATATTATATTTTGTTATATGGAATAGGTAGAATTGAGATTTTGAAGTTCATATTTGTGTTTTGATTAGTTATATTATGTTATTGATGTTTTGGTATATGGAATAGGTAGAATTGTGATTTTGAAGTTCATATTTGTGTTTTGATGAGTTATTGATATTTTGGTATATGGAATAGGTAGAATTGTGATTTTGAAGTTCATATTTGTGTTTTGATGAGTTATTGATGTTTTGGTATATGGGATAGGTAGAATTGTGATTTTGAAGTTCATATTTGTGTTTTGATGAGTTATTAATTGATGTATTCGCATATGGAATAGATAGAATTATTTTTTGAAGTTCATATTTGTGTTTTTACGAGTTATTGATGTTTTGGTATATGGGATAGGTAGAATTGTGATTTTGAAGTTCATATTTGTGTTTTGATGAGTTATATTATGTTTTGTTATATGGAATAGGTAGAATTGTGATTTTGAAGTTCATATTTGTGTTTTGATGAGTTATTCATTGATGTTTTGGTATATGGAATAGGTAGAATTGTGTTGAAGTTCATATTTGTGTTTTGATTAGTTATATTATGTTTTGTTATATGGAATATGTAGAATTGTGATTTTGAAGTTCATATTTGTGTTTCGATGAGTTATTCATTGATGTTTTGGTATATGGAATAGGTAGAATTGAGATTTTGAAGTTCATATTTGTGTTTTAATGAGTTATTAATTGATGTTTTGGTATATGGAATAGGTTGAAATTGTTTTTTGAAGTTCATATTTGTGTTTTGATCAGTTATTGATGTTTTGGTATATGGAATAGGTAGAATTGTGATTTTGCAGTTCATATTTGTGTTTTGATGAGTTATTCATTTATGTTTTGGTATATGGGAATAGGTAGAATTGTGATTTTGAAGTTCATATTTGTTTTTTGATGAGTTATTCATTGATGTTTTGGTATATGGAATAGGTAGAATTGAGATTTTGAAGTTCATATTTGTGTTTTGATGAGTTATTGATGTTTTGGTATATGGGATAGGTAGAATTGTGATTTTGAAGTTCATATTTGTGTTTCGATGAGTTATTCATTGATGTTTTGGTATATGGAATAGGTAGAATTGAGATTTTGAAGTTCATATTTGTGTTTTGATGAGTTATTGATATTTTGGTATATGGAATAGGTAGAATTGTGATTTTGAAGTTCATATTTGTGTTTTGATTAGTTATATTATATTTTGTTATATGGAATAGGTAGAATTGAGATTTTGAAGTTCATATTTGTGTTTTGATTAGTTATATTATGTTATTGATGTTTTGGTATATGGAATAGGTAGAATTGTGATTTTGAAGTTCATATTTGTGTTTTGTTGAGTTATTGATATTTTGGTATATGGAATAGGTAGAATTGTGATTTTGAAGTTCATATTTGTGTTTTGATTAGTTATATTATGTTTTGTTATATGGAATAGGTAGAATTGTGATTTTGAAGTTCATATTTGTGTTTTGATGAGTTATATTATGTTTTGTTATATGGAATAGGTAGAATTGTGATTTTGAAGTTCATATTTGTGTTTTGATTAGTTATATTATGTTTTGTTATATGGAATAGGTAGAATTGTGATTTTGAAGTTCATATTTGTGTTTGATGAGTTATTGATGTTTTGGTAAATGGAATAGGTAGAATTGTGATTTTGAAGTTCATATTTGTGTTTTGATGAGTTATATTATGTTTTGTTATATGGAATAGGTAGAATTGAGATTTTGAAGTTCACATTTGTGTTTTGATGAGTTATTGATGTTTTGGTATATGGAATAGGTAGAATTGTGATTTTGCAGTTCATATTTGTGTTTTGATGAGTTATTCATTTATGTTTTGGTATATGGGAATAGGTAGAATTGTGATTTTGAAGTTCATATTTGTTTTTTGATGAGTTATTCATTGATGTTTTGGTATATGGAATAGGTAGAATTGAGATTTTGAAGTTCATATTTGTGTTTTGATGAGTTATTGATGTTTTGGTATATGGGATAGGTAGAATTGTGATTTTGAAGTTCATATTTGTGTTTCGATGAGTTATTCATTGATGTTTTGGTATATGGAATAGGTAGAATTGAGATTTTGAAGTTCATATTTGTGTTTTGATGAGTTATTGATATTTTGGTATATGGAATAGGTAGAATTGTGATTTTGAAGTTCATATTTGTGTTTTGATTAGTTATATTATATTTTGTTATATGGAATAGGTAGAATTGAGATTTTGAAGTTCATATTTGTGTTTTGATTAGTTATATTATGTTATTGATGTTTTGGTATATGGAATAGGTAGAATTGTGATTTTGAAGTTCATATTTGTGTTTTGTTGAGTTATTGATATTTTGGTATATGGAATAGGTAGAATTGTGATTTTGAAGTTCATATTTGTGTTTTGATTAGTTATATTATGTTTTGTTATATGGAATAGGTAGAATTGTGATTTTGAAGTTCATATTTGTGTTTTGATGAGTTATATTATGTTTTGTTATATGGAATAGGTAGAATTGTGATTTTGAAGTTCATATTTGTGTTTTGATTAGTTATATTATGTTTTGTTATATGGAATAGGTAGAATTGTGATTTTGAAGTTCATATTTGTGTTTTGATGAGTTATTGATATTTTGGTATATGGAATAGGTAGAATTGTGATTTTGAAGTTCATATTTGTGTTTTGATTAGTTATATTATATTTTGTTATATGGAATAGGTAGAATTGAGATTTTGAAGTTCATATTTGTGTTTTGATTAGTTATATTATGTTATTGATGTTTTGGTATATGGAATAGGTAGAATTGTGATTTTGAAGTTCATATTTGTGTTTTGATGAGTTATTGATATTTTGGTATATGGAATAGGTAGAATTGTGATTTTGAAGTTCATATTTGTGTTTTGATGAGTTATTGATGTTTTGGTATATGGGATAGGTAGAATTGTGATTTTGAAGTTCATATTTGTGTTTTGATGAGTTATTAATTGATGTATTCGCATATGGAATAGATAGAATTATTTTTTGAAGTTCATATTTGTGTTTTTACGAGTTATTGATGTTTTGGTATATGGGATAGGTAGAATTGTGATTTTGAAGTTCATATTTGTGTTTTGATGAGTTATATTATGTTTTGTTATATGGAATAGGTAGAATTGTGATTTTGATGTTCATATTTGTGTTTTGATGAGTTATTCATTGATGTTTTGTTATATGGAATAGGTAGAATTGAGATTTTGAAGTTCACATTTGTGTTTTGATGAGTTATTGATGTTTTGGTATATGGAATAGGTAGAATTGTGATTTTGAAGTTCATATTTGTGTTTTGATGAGTTATATTATGTTTTGTTATATGGAATAGGTAGAATTGAGATTTTGAAGTTCACATTTGTGTTTTGATGAGTTATTGATGTTTTGGTATATGGAATAGGTAGAATTGTGATTTTGCAGTTCATATTTGTGTTTTGATGAGTTATTCATTTATGTTTTGGTATATGGGAATAGGTAGAATTGTGATTTTGAAGTTCATATTTGTTTTTTGATGAGTTATTCATTGATGTTTTGGTATATGGAATAGGTAGAATTGAGATTTTGAAGTTCATATTTGTGTTTTGATGAGTTATTGATGTTTTGGTATATGGGATAGGTAGAATTGTGATTTTGAAGTTCATATTTGTGTTTCGATGAGTTATTCATTGATGTTTTGGTATATGGAATAGGTAGAATTGAGATTTTGAAGTTCATATTTGTGTTTTGATGAGTTATTGATATTTTGGTATATGGAATAGGTAGAATTGTGATTTTGAAGTTCATATTTGTGTTTTGATTAGTTATATTATATTTTGTTATATGGAATAGGTAGAATTGAGATTTTGAAGTTCATATTTGTGTTTTGATTAGTTATATTATGTTATTGATGTTTTGGTATATGGAATAGGTAGAATTGTGATTTTGAAGTTCATATTTGTGTTTTGTTGAGTTATTGATATTTTGGTATATGGAATAGGTAGAATTGTGATTTTGAAGTTCATATTTGTGTTTTGATTAGTTATATTATGTTTTGTTATATGGAATAGGTAGAATTGTGATTTTGAAGTTCATATTTGTGTTTTGATGAGTTATATTATGTTTTGTTATATGGAATAGGTAGAATTGTGATTTTGAAGTTCATATTTGTGTTTTGATTAGTTATATTATGTTTTGTTATATGGAATAGGTAGAATTGTGATTTTGAAGTTCATATTTGTGTTTTGATGAGTTATTGATATTTTGGTATATGGAATAGGTAGAATTGTGATTTTGAAGTTCATATTTGTGTTTTGATTAGTTATATTATATTTTGTTATATGGAATAGGTAGAATTGAGATTTTGAAGTTCATATTTGTGTTTTGATTAGTTATATTATGTTATTGATGTTTTGGTATATGGAATAGGTAGAATTGTGATTTTGAAGTTCATATTTGTGTTTTGATGAGTTATTGATATTTTGGTATATGGAATAGGTAGAATTGTGATTTTGAAGTTCATATTTGTGTTTTGATGAGTTATTGATGTTTTGGTATATGGGATAGGTAGAATTGTGATTTTGAAGTTCATATTTGTGTTTTGATGAGTTATTAATTGATGTATTCGCATATGGAATAGATAGAATTATTTTTTGAAGTTCATATTTGTGTTTTTACGAGTTATTGATGTTTTGGTATATGGGATAGGTAGAATTGTGATTTTGAAGTTCATATTTGTGTTTTGATGAGTTATATTATGTTTTGTTATATGGAATAGGTAGAATTGTGATTTTGATGTTCATATTTGTGTTTTGATGAGTTATTCATTGATGTTTTGTTATATGGAATAGGTAGAATTGAGATTTTGAAGTTCACATTTGTGTTTTGATGAGTTATTGATGTTTTGGTATATGGAATAGGTAGAATTGTGATTTTGAAGTTCATATTTGTGTTTTGATGAGTTATATTATGTTTTGTTATATGGAATAGGTAGAATTATGATTTTGAAGTTCATATTTGTGTTTTGATGAGTTATTGATGTTTTGGTATATGGAATAGATAGAAATTGTGTTTTGAAGTTCATATTTGTGTTTTGATGAGTTATTCAATGATGTTTTGGTATATGGAATAGGTAGAATTGAGATTTTGAAGTTCATATTTGTGTTTTGTTATATAGGTAGAATTTTTATTGTGAAGTTGATATTTGTGTTTTGATGAGTTATTGATGTTTTGGTATATGGGATAGGTAGAATTGTGATTTTGAAGTTCATATTTGTGTTTCGATGAGTTATTCATTGATGTTTTGGTAAATGGAATAGGTAGAATTGAGATTTTGAAGTTCATATTTGTGTTTTGATGAGTTATTGATATTTTGGTATATGGAATAGGTAGAATTGTGATTTTGAAGTTCATATTTGTGTTTTGATTAGTTATATTATATTTTGTTATATGGAATAGGTAGAATTGAGATTTTGAAGTTCATATTTGTGTTTTGATTAGTTATATTATGTTATTGATGTTTTGGTATATGGAATAGGTAGAATTGTGATTTTGAAGTTCATATTTGTGTTTTGTTGAGTTATTGATATTTTGGTATATGGAATAGGTAGAATTGTGATTTTGAAGTTCATATTTGTGTTTTGATTAGTTATATTATGTTTTGTTATATGGAATAGGTAGAATTGTGATTTTGAAGTTCATATTTGTGTTTTGATGAGTTATATTATGTTTTGTTATATGGAATAGGTAGAATTGTGATTTTGAAGTTCATATTTGTGTTTTGATTAGTTATATTATGTTTTGTTATATGGAATAGGTAGAATTGTGATTTTGAAGTTCATATTTGTGTTTGATGAGTTATTGATGTTTTGGTAAATGGAATAGGTAGAATTGTGATTTTGAAGTTCATATTTGTGTTTTGATGAGTTATATTATGTTTTGTTATATGGAATAGGTAGAATTGAGATTTTGAAGTTCACATTTGTGTTTTGATGAGTTATTGATGTTTTGGTATATGGAATAGGTAGAATTGTGATTTTGAAGTTCATTATTTGTGTTTTGATGAGTTATATTATGTTTTGTTATATGGAATAGGTAGAATTATGATTTTGAAGTTCATATTTGTGTTTTGATGAGTTATTGATGTTTTGGTATATGGAATAGATAGAAATTGTGTTTTGAAGTTCATATTTGTGTTTTGATGAGTTATTCAATGATGTTTTGGTATATGGAATAGGTAGAATTGAGATTTTGAAGTTCATATTTGTGTTTTGTTATATAGGTAGAATTTTTATTGTGAAGTTGATATTTGTGTTTTGATGAGTTATTGATGTTTTGGTATATGGGATAGGTAGAATTGTGATTTTGAAGTTCATATTTGTGTTTTGATGAGTTATTGATTGTTTTGGTATATGGAATAGATAGAATTTTTATTGTGAAGTTCAGATTTGTGTTTTGATGAGTTATTGATGTTTTGGTATATGGGATAGGTAGAATTGTGATTTTGAAGTTCATATTTGTGTTTTGATGAGTTATATTATGTTTTGTTATATGGAATAGGTAGAATTGTGATTTTGAAGTTCATATTTGTGTTTTGATGAGTTATTCATTGATGTTTTGGTATATGGAATAGGTAGAATTGTGATTTTGAAGTTCATATTTGTGTTTTGATTAGTTATATTATGTTTTGTTATATGGAATAGGTAGAATTGTGATTTTGAAGTTCATATTTGTGTTTCGATGAGTTATTCATTGATGTTTTGGTATATGGAATAGGTAGAATTGAGATTTTGAAGTTCATATTTGTTTTTTGATGAGTTATTCATTGATGTTTTGGTATATGGAATAGGTAGAATTGAGATTTTGAAGTTGATATTTGTGTTTTGATGAGTTATTGATGTTTTGGTATATGGAATAGGTAGAATTGTGATTTTGAAGTTCATATTTGTGTTTTAATGAGTTATTAATTGATGTTTTGGTATATGGAATAGGTTGAAATTGTTTTTTGAAGTTCATATTTGTGTTTTGATCAGTTATTGATGTTTTGGTATATGGAATAGGTAGAATTGTGATTTTGCAGTTCATATTTGTGTTTTGATGAGTTATTCATTTATGTTTTGGTATATGGGAATAGGTAGAATTGTGATTTTGAAGTTCATATTTGTTTTTTGATGAGTTATTCATTGATGTTTTGGTATATGGAATAGGTAGAATTGAGATTTTGAAGTTCATATTTGTGTTTTGATAAGTTATTGATGTTTTGGTATATGGGATAGGTAGAATTGTGATTTTGAAGTTCATATTTGTGTTTCGATGAGTTATTCATTGATGTTTTGGTATATGGAATAGGTAGAATTGAGATTTTGAAGTTCATATTTGTGTTTTGATGAGTTATTGATATTTTGGTATATGGAATAGGTAGAATTGTGATTTTGAAGTTCATATTTGTGTTTTGATTAGTTATATTATATTTTGTTATATGGAATAGGTAGAATTGAGATTTTGAAGTTCATATTTGTGTTTTGATTAGTTATATTATGTTATTGATGTTTTGGTATATGGAATAGGTAGAATTGTGATTTTGAAGTTCATATTTGTGTTTTGATGAGTTATTGATATTTTGGTATATGGAATAGGTAGAATTGTGATTTTGAAGTTCATATTTGTGTTTTGATGAGTTATTGATGTTTTGGTATATGGGATAGGTAGAATTGTGATTTTGAAGTTCATATTTGTGTTTTGATGAGTTATTAATTGATGTATTCGCATATGGAATAGATAGAATTATTTTTTGAAGTTCATATTTGTGTTTTTACGAGTTATTGATGTTTTGGTATATGGGATAGGTAGAATTGTGATTTTGAAGTTCATATTTGTGTTTTGATGAGTTATATTATGTTTTGTTATATGGAATAGGTAGAATTGTGATTTTGATGTTCATATTTGTGTTTTGATGAGTTATTCATTGATGTTTTGTTATATGGAATAGGTAGAATTGAGATTTTGAAGTTCACATTTGTGTTTTGATGAGTTATTGATGTTTTGGTATATGGAATAGGTAGAATTGTGATTTTGAAGTTCATATTTGTGTTTTGATGAGTTATATTATGTTTTGTTATATGGAATAGGTAGAATTATGATTTTGAAGTTCATATTTGTGTTTTGATGAGTTATTGATGTTTTGGTATATGGAATAGATAGAAATTGTGTTTTGAAGTTCATATTTGTGTTTTGATGAGTTATTCAATGATGTTTTGGTATATGGAATAGGTAGAATTGAGATTTTGAAGTTCATATTTGTGTTTTGTTATATAGGTAGAATTTTTATTGTGAAGTTGATATTTGTGTTTTGATGAGTTATTGATGTTTTGGTATATGGGATAGGTAGAATTGTGATTTTGAAGTTCATATTTGTGTTTTGATGAGTTATTGATTGTTTTGGTATATGGAATAGATAGAATTTTTATTGTGAAGTTCAGATTTGTGTTTTGATGAGTTATTGATGTTTTGGTATATGGGATAGGTAGAATTGTGATTTTGAAGTTCATATTTGTGTTTTGATGAGTTATATTAAGTTTTGTTATATGGAATAGGTAGAATTGTGATTTTGAAGTTCATATTTGTGTTTTGATGAGTTATTCATTGATGTTTTGGTATATGGAATAGGTAGAATTGTGATTTTGAAGTTCATATTTGTGTTTTGATTAGTTATATTATGTTTTGTTATATGGAATAGGTAGAATTGTGATTTTGAAGTTCATATTTGTGTTTCGATGAGTTATTCATTGATGTTTTGGTATATGGAATAGGTAGAATTGAGATTTTGAAGTTCATATTTGTTTTTTGATGAGTTATTCATTGATGTTTTGGTATATGGAATAGGTAGAATTGAGATTTTGAAGTTGATATTTGTGTTTTGATGAGTTATTGATGTTTTGGTATATGGAATAGGTAGAATTGTGATTTTGAAGTTCATATTTGTGTTTTAATGAGTTATTAATTGATGTTTTGGTATATGGAATAGGTTGAAATTGTTTTTTGAAGTTCATATTTGTGTTTTGATCAGTTATTGATGTTTTGGTATATGGAATAGGTAGAATTGTGATTTTGCAGTTCATATTTGTGTTTTGATGAGTTATTCATTTATGTTTTGGTATATGGGAATAGGTAGAATTGTGATTTTGAAGTTCATATTTGTTTTTTGATGAGTTATTCATTGATGTTTTGGTATATGGAATAGGTAGAATTGAGATTTTGAAGTTCATATTTGTGTTTTGATGAGTTATTGATGTTTTGGTATATGGGATAGGTAGAATTGTGATTTTGAAGTTCATATTTGTGTTTCGATGAGTTATTCATTGATGTTTTGGTATATGGAATAGGTAGAATTGAGATTTTGAAGTTCATATTTGTGTTTTGATGAGTTATTGATATTTTGGTATATGGAATAGGTAGAATTGTGATTTTGAAGTTCATATTTGTGTTTTGATTAGTTATATTATATTTTGTTATATGGAATAGGTAGAATTGAGATTTTGAAGTTCATATTTGTGTTTTGATTAGTTATATTATGTTATTGATGTTTTGGTATATGGAATAGGTAGAATTGTGATTTTGAAGTTCATATTTGTGTTTTGATGAGTTATTGATATTTTGGTATATGGAATAGGTAGAATTGTGATTTTGAAGTTCATATTTGTGTTTTGATGAGTTATTGATGTTTTGGTATATGGGATAGGTAGAATTGTGATTTTGAAGTTCATATTTGTGTTTTGATGAGTTATTAATTGATGTATTCGCATATGGAATAGATAGAATTATTTTTTGAAGTTCATATTTGTGTTTTTACGAGTTATTGATGTTTTGGTATATGGGATAGGTAGAATTGTGATTTTGAAGTTCATATTTGTGTTTTGATGAGTTATATTATGTTTTGTTATATGGAATAGGTAGAATTGTGATTTTGATGTTCATATTTGTGTTTTGATGAGTTATTCATTGATGTTTTGTTATATGGAATAGGTAGAATTGAGATTTTGAAGTTCACATTTGTGTTTTGATGAGTTATTGATGTTTTGGTATATGGAATAGGTAGAATTGTGATTTTGAAGTTCATATTTGTGTTTTGATGAGTTATATTATGTTTTGTTATATGGAATAGGTAGAATTATGATTTTGAAGTTCATATTTGTGTTTTGATGAGTTATTGATGTTTTGGTATATGGAATAGATAGAAATTGTGTTTTGAAGTTCATATTTGTGTTTTGATGAGTTATTCAATGATGTTTTGGTATATGGAATAGGTAGAATTGAGATTTTGAAGTTCATATTTGTGTTTTGTTATATAGGTAGAATTTTTATTGTGAAGTTGATATTTGTGTTTTGATGAGTTATTGATGTTTTGGTATATGGGATAGGTAGAATTGTGATTTTGAAGTTCATATTTGTGTTTTGATGAGTTATTGATTGTTTTGGTATATGGAATAGATAGAATTTTTATTGTGAAGTTCAGATTTGTGTTTTGATGAGTTATTGATGTTTTGGTATATGGGATAGGTAGAATTGTGATTTTGAAGTTCATATTTGTGTTTTGATGAGTTATATTAAGTTTTGTTATATGGAATAGGTAGAATTGTGATTTTGAAGTTCATATTTGTGTTTTGATGAGTTATTCATTGATGTTTTGGTATATGGAATAGGTAGAATTGTGATTTTGAAGTTCATATTTGTGTTTTGATTAGTTATATTATGTTTTGTTATATGGAATAGGTAGAATTGTGATTTTGAAGTTCATATTTGTGTTTCGATGAGTTATTCATTGATGTTTTGGTATATGGAATAGGTAGAATTGAGATTTTGAAGTTCATATTTGTTTTTTGATGAGTTATTCATTGATGTTTTGGTATATGGAATAGGTAGAATTGAGATTTTGAAGTTGATATTTGTGTTTTGATGAGTTATTGATGTTTTGGTATATGGAATAGGTAGAATTGTGATTTTGAAGTTCATATTTGTGTTTTAATGAGTTATTAATTGATGTTTTGGTATATGGAATAGGTTGAAATTGTTTTTTGAAGTTCATATTTGTGTTTTGATCAGTTATTGATGTTTTGGTATATGGAATAGGTAGAATTGTGATTTTGCAGTTCATATTTGTGTTTTGATGAGTTATTCATTTATGTTTTGGTATATGGGAATAGGTAGAATTGTGATTTTGAAGTTCATATTTGTTTTTTGATGAGTTATTCATTGATGTTTTGGTATATGGAATAGGTAGAATTGAGATTTTGAAGTTCACATTTGTGTTTTGATGAGTTATTGATGTTTTGGTATATGGAATAGGTAGAATTGTGATTTTGCAGTTCATATTTGTGTTTTGATGAGTTATTCATTTATGTTTTGGTATATGGGAATAGGTAGAATTGTGATTTTGAAGTTCATATTTGTTTTTTGATGAGTTATTCATTGATGTTTTCGTATATGGAATAGGTAGAATTGAGATTTTGAAGTTCATATTTGTGTTTTGATGAGTTATTGATGTTTTGGTATATGGGATAGGTAGAATTGTGATTTTGAAGTTCATATTTGTGTTTCGATGAGTTATTCATTGATGTTTTGGTAAATGGAATAGGTAGAATTGAGATTTTGAAGTTCATATTTGTGTTTTGATGAGTTATTGATATTTTGGTATATGGAATAGGTAGAATTGTGATTTTGAAGTTCATATTTGTGTTTTGATTAGTTATATTATATTTTGTTATATGGAATAGGTAGAATTGAGATTTTGAAGTTCATATTTGTGTTTTGATTAGTTATATTATGTTATTGATGTTTTGGTATATGGAATAGGTAGAATTGTGATTTTGAAGTTCATATTTGTGTTTTGTTGAGTTATTGATATTTTGGTATATGGAATAGGTAGAATTGTGATTTTGAAGTTCATATTTGTGTTTTGATTAGTTATATTATGTTTTGTTATATGGAATAGGTAGAATTGTGATTTTGAAGTTCATATTTGTGTTTTGATGAGTTATATTATGTTTTGTTATATGGAATAGGTAGAATTGTGATTTTGAAGTTCATATTTGTGTTTTGATTAGTTATATTATGTTTTGTTATATGGAATAGGTAGAATTGTGATTTTGAAGTTCATATTTGTGTTTGATGAGTTATTGATGTTTTGGTAAATGGAATAGGTAGAATTGTGATTTTGAAGTTCATATTTGTGTTTTGATGAGTTATATTATGTTTTGTTATATGGAATAGGTAGAATTGAGATTTTGAAGTTCACATTTGTGTTTTGATGAGTTATTGATGTTTTGGTATATGGAATAGGTAGAATTGTGATTTTGAAGTTCATTATTTGTGTTTTGATGAGTTATATTATGTTTTGTTATATGGAATAGGTAGAATTATGATTTTGAAGTTCATATTTGTGTTTTGATGAGTTATTGATGTTTTGGTATATGGAATAGATAGAAATTGTGTTTTGAAGTTCATATTTGTGTTTTGATGAGTTATTCAATGATGTTTTGGTATATGGAATAGGTAGAATTGAGATTTTGAAGTTCATATTTGTGTTTTGTTATATAGGTAGAATTTTTATTGTGAAGTTGATATTTGTGTTTTGATGAGTTATTGATGTTTTGGTATATGGGATAGGTAGAATTGTGATTTTGAAGTTCATATTTGTGTTTTGATGAGTTATTGATTGTTTTGGTATATGGAATAGATAGAATTTTTATTGTGAAGTTCAGATTTGTGTTTTGATGAGTTATTGATGTTTTGGTATATGGGATAGGTAGAATTGTGATTTTGAAGTTCATATTTGTGTTTTGATGAGTTATATTATGTTTTGTTATATGGAATAGGTAGAATTGTGATTTTGAAGTTCATATTTGTGTTTTGATGAGTTATTCATTGATGTTTTGGTATATGGAATAGGTAGAATTGTGATTTTGAAGTTCATATTTGTGTTTTGATTAGTTATATTATGTTTTGTTATATGGAATAGGTAGAATTGTGATTTTGAAGTTCATATTTGTGTTTCGATGAGTTATTCATTGATGTTTTGGTATATGGAATAGGTAGAATTGAGATTTTGAAGTTCATATTTGTTTTTTGATGAGTTATTCATTGATGTTTTGGTATATGGAATAGGTAGAATTGAGATTTTGAAGTTGATATTTGTGTTTTGATGAGTTATTGATGTTTTGGTATATGGAATAGGTAGAATTGTGATTTTGAAGTTCATATTTGTGTTTTAATGAGTTATTAATTGATGTTTTGGTATATGGAATAGGTTGAAATTGTTTTTTGAAGTTCATATTTGTGTTTTGATCAGTTATTGATGTTTTGGTATATGGAATAGGTAGAATTGTGATTTTGCAGTTCATATTTGTGTTTTGATGAGTTATTCATTTATGTTTTGGTATATGGGAATAGGTAGAATTGTGATTTTGAAGTTCATATTTGTTTTTTGATGAGTTATTCATTGATGTTTTGGTATATGGAATAGGTAGAATTGAGATTTTGAAGTTCATATTTGTGTTTTGATGAGTTATTGATGTTTTGGTATATGGGATAGGTAGAATTGTGATTTTGAAGTTCATATTTGTGTTTCGATGAGTTATTCATTGATGTTTTGGTATATGGAATAGGTAGAATTGAGATTTTGAAGTTCATATTTGTGTTTTGATGAGTTATTGATATTTTGGTATATGGAATAGGTAGAATTGTGATTTTGAAGTTCATATTTGTGTTTTGATTAGTTATATTATATTTTGTTATATGGAATAGGTAGAATTGAGATTTTGAAGTTCATATTTGTGTTTTGATTAGTTATATTATGTTATTGATGTTTTGGTATATGGAATAGGTAGAATTGTGATTTTGAAGTTCATATTTGTGTTTTGATGAGTTATTGATATTTTGGTATATGGAATAGGTAGAATTGTGATTTTGAAGTTCATATTTGTGTTTTGATGAGTTATTGATGTTTTGGTATATGGGATAGGTAGAATTGTGATTTTGAAGTTCATATTTGTGTTTTGATGAGTTATTAATTGATGTATTCGCATATGGAATAGATAGAATTATTTTTTGAAGTTCATATTTGTGTTTTTACGAGTTATTGATGTTTTGGTATATGGGATAGGTAGAATTGTGATTTTGAAGTTCATATTTGTGTTTTGATGAGTTATATTATGTTTTGTTATATGGAATAGGTAGAATTGTGATTTTGATGTTCATATTTGTGTTTTGATGAGTTATTCATTGATGTTTTGTTATATGGAATAGGTAGAATTGAGATTTTGAAGTTCACATTTGTGTTTTGATGAGTTATTGATGTTTTGGTATATGGAATAGGTAGAATTGTGATTTTGAAGTTCATATTTGTGTTTTGATGAGTTATATTATGTTTTGTTATATGGAATAGGTAGAATTATGATTTTGAAGTTCATATTTGTGTTTTGATGAGTTATTGATGTTTTGGTATATGGAATAGATAGAAATTGTGTTTTGAAGTTCATATTTGTGTTTTGATGAGTTATTCAATGATGTTTTGGTATATGGAATAGGTAGAATTGAGATTTTGAAGTTCATATTTGTGTTTTGTTATATAGGTAGAATTTTTATTGTGAAGTTGATATTTGTGTTTTGATGAGTTATTGATGTTTTGGTATATGGGATAGGTAGAATTGTGATTTTGAAGTTCATATTTGTGTTTTGATGAGTTATTGATTGTTTTGGTATATGGAATAGATAGAATTTTTATTGTGAAGTTCAGATTTGTGTTTTGATGAGTTATTGATGTTTTGGTATATGGGATAGGTAGAATTGTGATTTTGAAGTTCATATTTGTGTTTTGATGAGTTATATTAAGTTTTGTTATATGGAATAGGTAGAATTGTGATTTTGAAGTTCATATTTGTGTTTTGATGAGTTATTCATTGATGTTTTGGTATATGGAATAGGTAGAATTGTGATTTTGAAGTTCATATTTGTGTTTTGATTAGTTATATTATGTTTTGTTATATGGAATAGGTAGAATTGTGATTTTGAAGTTCATATTTGTGTTTCGATGAGTTATTCATTGATGTTTTGGTATATGGAATAGGTAGAATTGAGATTTTGAAGTTCATATTTGTTTTTTGATGAGTTATTCATTGATGTTTTGGTATATGGAATAGGTAGAATTGAGATTTTGAAGTTGATATTTGTGTTTTGATGAGTTATTGATGTTTTGGTATATGGAATAGGTAGAATTGTGATTTTGAAGTTCATATTTGTGTTTTAATGAGTTATTAATTGATGTTTTGGTATATGGAATAGGTTGAAATTGTTTTTTGAAGTTCATATTTGTGTTTTGATCAGTTATTGATGTTTTGGTATATGGAATAGGTAGAATTGTGATTTTGCAGTTCATATTTGTGTTTTGATGAGTTATTCATTTATGTTTTGGTATATGGGAATAGGTAGAATTGTGATTTTGAAGTTCATATTTGTTTTTTGATGAGTTATTCATTGATGTTTTGGTATATGGAATAGGTAGAATTGAGATTTTGAAGTTCATATTTGTGTTTTGATGAGTTATTGATGTTTTGGTATATGGGATAGGTAGAATTGTGATTTTGAAGTTCATATTTGTGTTTCGATGAGTTATTCATTGATGTTTTGGTATATGGAATAGGTAGAATTGAGATTTTGAAGTTCATATTTGTGTTTTGATGAGTTATTGATATTTTGGTATATGGAATAGGTAGAATTGTGATTTTGAAGTTCATATTTGTGTTTTGATTAGTTATATTATATTTTGTTATATGGAATAGGTAGAATTGAGATTTTGAAGTTCATATTTGTGTTTTGATTAGTTATATTATGTTATTGATGTTTTGGTATATGGAATAGGTAGAATTGTGATTTTGAAGTTCATATTTGTGTTTTGATGAGTTATTGATATTTTGGTATATGGAATAGGTAGAATTGTGATTTTGAAGTTCATATTTGTGTTTTGATGAGTTATTGATGTTTTGGTATATGGGATAGGTAGAATTGTGATTTTGAAGTTCATATTTGTGTTTTGATGAGTTATTAATTGATGTATTCGCATATGGAATAGATAGAATTATTTTTTGAAGTTCATATTTGTGTTTTTACGAGTTATTGATGTTTTGGTATATGGGATAGGTAGAATTGTGATTTTGAAGTTCATATTTGTGTTTTGATGAGTTATATTATGTTTTGTTATATGGAATAGGTAGAATTGTGATTTTGAAGTTCATATTTGTGTTTTGATGAGTTATTCATTGATGTTTTGGTATATGGAATAGGTAGAATTGTGTTGAAGTTCATATTTGTGTTTTGATTAGTTATATTATGTTTTGTTATATGGAATATGTAGAATTGTGATTTTGAAGTTCATATTTGTGTTTCGATGAGTTATTCATTGATGTTTTGGTATATGGAATAGGTAGAATTGAGATTTTGAAGTTCATATTTGTGTTTTAATGAGTTATTAATTGATGTTTTGGTATATGGAATAGGTTGAAATTGTTTTTTGAAGTTCATATTTGTGTTTTGATCAGTTATTGATGTTTTGGTATATGGAATAGGTAGAATTGTGATTTTGCAGTTCATATTTGTGTTTTGATGAGTTATTCATTTATGTTTTGGTATATGGGAATAGGTAGAATTGTGATTTTGAAGTTCATATTTGTTTTTTGATGAGTTATTCATTGATGTTTTGGTATATGGAATAGGTAGAATTGAGATTTTGAAGTTCATATTTGTGTTTTGATGAGTTATTGATGTTTTGGTATATGGGATAGGTAGAATTGTGATTTTGAAGTTCATATTTGTGTTTCGATGAGTTATTCATTGATGTTTTGGTATATGGAATAGGTAGAATTGAGATTTTGAAGTTCATATTTGTGTTTTGATGAGTTATTGATATTTTGGTATATGGAATAGGTAGAATTGTGATTTTGAAGTTCATATTTGTGTTTTGATTAGTTATATTATATTTTGTTATATGGAATAGGTAGAATTGAGATTTTGAAGTTCATATTTGTGTTTTGATTAGTTATATTATGTTATTGATGTTTTGGTATATGGAATAGGTAGAATTGTGATTTTGAAGTTCATATTTGTGTTTTGTTGAGTTATTGATATTTTGGTATATGGAATAGGTAGAATTGTGATTTTGAAGTTCATATTTGTGTTTTGATTAGTTATATTATGTTTTGTTATATGGAATAGGTAGAATTGTGATTTTGAAGTTCATATTTGTGTTTTGATGAGTTATATTATGTTTTGTTATATGGAATAGGTAGAATTGTGATTTTGAAGTTCATATTTGTGTTTTGATTAGTTATATTATGTTTTGTTATATGGAATAGGTAGAATTGTGATTTTGAAGTTCATATTTGTGTTTGATGAGTTATTGATGTTTTGGTAAATGGAATAGGTAGAATTGTGATTTTGAAGTTCATATTTGTGTTTTGATGAGTTATATTATGTTTTGTTATATGGAATAGGTAGAATTGAGATTTTGAAGTTCACATTTGTGTTTTGATGAGTTATTGATGTTTTGGTATATGGAATAGGTAGAATTGTGATTTTGCAGTTCATATTTGTGTTTTGATGAGTTATTCATTTATGTTTTGGTATATGGGAATAGGTAGAATTGTGATTTTGAAGTTCATATTTGTTTTTTGATGAGTTATTCATTGATGTTTTGGTATATGGAATAGGTAGAATTGAGATTTTGAAGTTCATATTTGTGTTTTGATGAGTTATTGATGTTTTGGTATATGGGATAGGTAGAATTGTGATTTTGAAGTTCATATTTGTGTTTCGATGAGTTATTCATTGATGTTTTGGTATATGGAATAGGTAGAATTGAGATTTTGAAGTTCATATTTGTGTTTTGATGAGTTATTGATATTTTGGTATATGGAATAGGTAGAATTGTGATTTTGAAGTTCATATTTGTGTTTTGATTAGTTATATTATATTTTGTTATATGGAATAGGTAGAATTGAGATTTTGAAGTTCATATTTGTGTTTTGATTAGTTATATTATGTTATTGATGTTTTGGTATATGGAATAGGTAGAATTGTGATTTTGAAGTTCATATTTGTGTTTTGATGAGTTATATTATGTTTTGTTATATGGAATAGGTAGAATTGTGATTTTGAAGTTCATATTTGTGTTTTGATTAGTTATATTATGTTTTGTTATATGGAATAGGTAGAATTGTGATTTTGAAGTTCATATTTGTGTTTGATGAGTTATTGATGTTTTGGTAAATGGAATAGGTAGAATTGTGATTTTGAAGTTCATATTTGTGTTTTGATGAGTTATATTATGTTTTGTTATATGGAATAGGTAGAATTATGATTTTGAAGTTCATATTTGTGTTTTGATGAGTTATTGATGTTTTGGTATATGGAATAGATAGAAAATGTGTTTTGAAGTTCATATTTGTGTTTTGATGAGTTATTCAATGATGTTTTGGTATATGGAATAGGTAGAATTGAGATTTTGAAGTTCATATTTGTGTTTTGTTATATAGGTAGAATTTTTATTGTGAAGTTGATATTTGTGTTTTGATGAGTTATTGATGTTTTGGTATATGGGATAGGTAGAATTGTGATTTTGAAGTTCATATTTGTGTTTTGATGAGTTATTGATTGTTTTGGTATATGGAATAGATAGAATTTTTATTGTGAAGTTCAGATTTGTGTTTTGATGAGTTATTGATGTTTTGGTATATGGGATAGGTAGAATTGTGATTTTGAAGTTCATATTTGTGTTTTGATGAGTTATATTATGTTTTGTTATATGGAATAGGTAGAATTGTGATTTTGAAGTTCATATTTGTGTTTTGATGAGTTATTCATTGATGTTTTGGTATATGGAATAGGTAGAATTGTGATTTTGAAGTTCATATTTGTGTTTTGATTAGTTATATTATGTTTTGTTATATGGAATAGGTAGAATTGTGATTTTGAAGTTCATATTTGTGTTTCGATGAGTTATTCATTGATGTTTTGGTATATGGAATAGGTAGAATTGAGATTTTGAAGTTCATATTTGTTTTTTGATGAGTTATTCATTGATGTTTTGGTATATGGAATAGGTAGAATTGAGATTTTGAAGTTGATATTTGTGTTTTGATGAGTTATTGATGTTTTGGTATATGGAATAGGTAGAATTGTGATTTTGAAGTTCATATTTGTGTTTTAATGAGTTATTAATTGATGTTTTGGTATATGGAATAGGTTGAAATTGTTTTTTGAAGTTCATATTTGTGTTTTGATCAGTTATTGATGTTTTGGTATATGGAATAGGTAGAATTGTGATTTTGCAGTTCATATTTGTGTTTTGATGAGTTATTCATTTATGTTTTGGTATATGGGAATAGGTAGAATTGTGATTTTGAAGTTCATATTTGTTTTTTGATGAGTTATTCATTGATGTTTTGGTATATGGAATAGGTAGAATTGAGATTTTGAAGTTCATATTTGTGTTTTGATGAGTTATTGATGTTTTGGTATATGGGATAGGTAGAATTGTGATTTTGAAGTTCATATTTGTGTTTCGATGAGTTATTCATTGATGTTTTGGTATATGGAATAGGTAGAATTGAGATTTTGAAGTTCATATTTGTGTTTTGATGAGTTATTGATATTTTGGTATATGGAATAGGTAGAATTGTGATTTTGAAGTTCATATTTGTGTTTTGATTAGTTATATTATATTTTGTTATATGGAATAGGTAGAATTGAGATTTTGAAGTTCATATTTGTGTTTTGATTAGTTATATTATGTTATTGATGTTTTGGTATATGGAATAGGTAGAATTGTGATTTTGAAGTTCATATTTGTGTTTTGATGAGTTATTGATATTTTGGTATATGGAATAGGTAGAATTGTGATTTTGAAGTTCATATTTGTGTTTTGATGAGTTATTGATGTTTTGGTATATGGGATAGGTAGAATTGTGATTTTGAAGTTCATATTTGTGTTTTGATGAGTTATTAATTGATGTATTCGCATATGGAATAGATAGAATTATTTTTTGAAGTTCATATTTGTGTTTTTACGAGTTATTGATGTTTTGGTATATGGGATAGGTAGAATTGTGATTTTGAAGTTCATATTTGTGTTTTGATGAGTTATATTATGTTTTGTTATATGGAATAGGTAGAATTGTGATTTTGAAGTTCATATTTGTGTTTTGATGAGTTATTCATTGATGTTTTGGTATATGGAATAGGTAGAATTGTGTTGAAGTTCATATTTGTGTTTTGATTAGTTATATTATGTTTTGTTATATGGAATATGTAGAATTGTGATTTTGAAGTTCATATTTGTGTTTCGATGAGTTATTCATTGATGTTTTGGTATATGGAATAGGTAGAATTGAGATTTTGAAGTTCATATTTGTGTTTTGATCAGTTATTGATGTTTTGGTATATGGAATAGGTAGAATTGTGATTTTGCAGTTCATATTTGTGTTTTGATGAGTTATTCATTTATGTTTTGGTATATGGGAATAGGTAGAATTGTGATTTTGAAGTTCATATTTGTTTTTTGATGAGTTATTCATTGATGTTTTGGTATATGGAATAGGTAGAATTGAGATTTTGAAGTTCATATTTGTGTTTTGATGAGTTATTGATGTTTTGGTATATGGGATAGGTAGAATTGTGATTTTGAAGTTCATATTTGTGTTTCGATGAGTTATTCATTGATGTTTTGGTATATGGAATAGGTAGAATTGAGATTTTGAAGTTCATATTTGTGTTTTGATGAGTTATTGATATTTTGGTATATGGAATAGGTAGAATTGTGATTTTGAAGTTCATATTTGTGTTTTGATTAGTTATATTATATTTTGTTATATGGAATAGGTAGAATTGAGATTTTGAAGTTCATATTTGTGTTTTGATTAGTTATATTATGTTATTGATGTTTTGGTATATGGAATAGGTAGAATTGTGATTTTGAAGTTCATATTTGTGTTTTGTTGAGTTATTGATATTTTGGTATATGGAATAGGTAGAATTGTGATTTTGAAGTTCATATTTGTGTTTTGATTAGTTATATTATGTTTTGTTATATGGAATAGGTAGAATTGTGATTTTGAAGTTCATATTTGTGTTTTGATGAGTTATATTATGTTTTGTTATATGGAATAGGTAGAATTGTGATTTTGAAGTTCATATTTGTGTTTTGATTAGTTATATTATGTTTTGTTATATGGAATAGGTAGAATTGTGATTTTGAAGTTCATATTTGTGTTTGATGAGTTATTGATGTTTTGGTAAATGGAATAGGTAGAATTGTGATTTTGAAGTTCATATTTGTGTTTTGATGAGTTATATTATGTTTTGTTATATGGAATAGGTAGAATTGAGATTTTGAAGTTCACATTTGTGTTTTGATGAGTTATTGATGTTTTGGTATATGGAATAGGTAGAATTGTGATTTTGCAGTTCATATTTGTGTTTTGATGAGTTATTCATTTATGTTTTGGTATATGGGAATAGGTAGAATTGTGATTTTGAAGTTCATATTTGTTTTTTGATGAGTTATTCATTGATGTTTTGGTATATGGAATAGGTAGAATTGAGATTTTGAAGTTCATATTTGTGTTTTGATGAGTTATTGATGTTTTGGTATATGGGATAGGTAGAATTGTGATTTTGAAGTTCATATTTGTGTTTCGATGAGTTATTCATTGATGTTTTGGTATATGGAATAGGTAGAATTGAGATTTTGAAGTTCATATTTGTGTTTTGATGAGTTATTGATATTTTGGTATATGGAATAGGTAGAATTGTGATTTTGAAGTTCATATTTGTGTTTTGATTAGTTATATTATATTTTGTTATATGGAATAGGTAGAATTGAGATTTTGAAGTTCATATTTGTGTTTTGATTAGTTATATTATGTTATTGATGTTTTGGTATATGGAATAGGTAGAATTGTGATTTTGAAGTTCATATTTGTGTTTTGTTGAGTTATTGATATTTTGGTATATGGAATAGGTAGAATTGTGATTTTGAAGTTCATATTTGTGTTTTGATTAGTTATATTATGTTTTGTTATATGGAATAGGTAGAATTGTGATTTTGAAGTTCATATTTGTGTTTTGATGAGTTATATTATGTTTTGTTATATGGAATAGGTAGAATTGTGATTTTGAAGTTCATATTTGTGTTTTGATTAGTTATATTATGTTTTGTTATATGGAATAGGTAGAATTGTGATTTTGAAGTTCATATTTGTGTTTGATGAGTTATTGATGTTTTGGTAAATGGAATAGGTAGAATTGTGATTTTGAAGTTCATATTTGTGTTTTGATGAGTTATATTATGTTTTGGTATATGGAATAGGTAGAATTGTGATTTTGAAGTTCATATTTGTGTTTTGATTAGTTATATTATGTTTTGTTATATGGAATAGGTAGAATTGTGATTTTGAAGTTCATATTTGTGTTTCGATGAGTTATTCATTGATGTTTTGGTATATGGAATAGGTAGAATTGAGATTTTGAAGTTCATATTTGTTTTTTGATGAGTTATTCATTGATGTTTTGGTATATGGAATAGGTAGAATTGAGATTTTGAAGTTGATATTTGTGTTTTGATGAGTTATTGATGTTTTGGTATATGGAATAGGTAGAATTGTGATTTTGAAGTTCATATTTGTGTTTTAATGAGTTATTAATTGATGTTTTGGTATATGGAATAGGTTGAAATTGTTTTTTGAAGTTCATATTTGTGTTTTGATCAGTTATTGATGTTTTGGTATATGGAATAGGTAGAATTGTGATTTTGCAGTTCATATTTGTGTTTTGATGAGTTATTCATTTATGTTTTGGTATATGGGAATAGGTAGAATTGTGATTTTGAAGTTCATATTTGTTTTTTGATGAGTTATTCATTGATGTTTTGGTATATGGAATAGGTAGAATTGAGATTTTGAAGTTCATATTTGTGTTTTGATGAGTTATTGATGTTTTGGTATATGGGATAGGTAGAATTGTGATTTTGAAGTTCATATTTGTGTTTCGATGAGTTATTCATTGATGTTTTGGTATATGGAATAGGTAGAATTGAGATTTTGAAGTTCATATTTGTGTTTTGATGAGTTATTGATATTTTGGTATATGGAATAGGTAGAATTGTGATTTTGAAGTTCATATTTGTGTTTTGATTAGTTATATTATATTTTGTTATATGGAATAGGTAGAATTGAGATTTTGAAGTTCATATTTGTGTTTTGATTAGTTATATTATGTTATTGATGTTTTGGTATATGGAATAGGTAGAATTGTGATTTTGAAGTTCATATTTGTGTTTTGATGAGTTATTGATATTTTGGTATATGGAATAGGTAGAATTGTGATTTTGAAGTTCATATTTGTGTTTTGATGAGTTATTGATGTTTTGGTATATGGGATAGGTAGAATTGTGATTTTGAAGTTCATATTTGTGTTTTGATGAGTTATTAATTGATGTATTCGCATATGGAATAGATAGAATTATTTTTTGAAGTTCATATTTGTGTTTTTACGAGTTATTGATGTTTTGGTATATGGGATAGGTAGAATTGTGATTTTGAAGTTCATATTTGTGTTTTGATGAGTTATATTATGTTTTGTTATATGGAATAGGTAGAATTGTGATTTTGAAGTTCATATTTGTGTTTTGATGAGTTATTCATTGATGTTTTGGTATATGGAATAGGTAGAATTGTGTTGAAGTTCATATTTGTGTTTTGATTAGTTATATTATGTTTTGTTATATGGAATATGTAGAATTGTGATTTTGAAGTTCATATTTGTGTTTCGATGAGTTATTCATTGATGTTTTGGTATATGGAATAGGTAGAATTGAGATTTTGAAGTTCATATTTGTGTTTTAATGAGTTATTAATTGATGTTTTGGTATATGGAATAGGTTGAAATTGTTTTTTGAAGTTCATATTTGTGTTTTGATCAGTTATTGATGTTTTGGTATATGGAATAGGTAGAATTGTGATTTTGCAGTTCATATTTGTGTTTTGATGAGTTATTCATTTATGTTTTGGTATATGGGAATAGGTAGAATTGTGATTTTGAAGTTCATATTTGTTTTTTGATGAGTTATTCATTGATGTTTTGGTATATGGAATAGGTAGAATTGAGATTTTGAAGTTCATATTTGTGTTTTGATGAGTTATTGATGTTTTGGTATATGGGATAGGTAGAATTGTGATTTTGAAGTTCATATTTGTGTTTCGATGAGTTATTCATTGATGTTTTGGTATATGGAATAGGTAGAATTGAGATTTTGAAGTTCATATTTGTGTTTTGATGAGTTATTGATATTTTGGTATATGGAATAGGTAGAATTGTGATTTTGAAGTTCATATTTGTGTTTTGATTAGTTATATTATATTTTGTTATATGGAATAGGTAGAATTGAGATTTTGAAGTTCATATTTGTGTTTTGATTAGTTATATTATGTTATTGATGTTTTGGTATATGGAATAGGTAGAATTGTGATTTTGAAGTTCATATTTGTGTTTTGTTGAGTTATTGATATTTTGGTATATGGAATAGGTAGAATTGTGATTTTGAAGTTCATATTTGTGTTTTGATTAGTTATATTATGTTTTGTTATATGGAATAGGTAGAATTGTGATTTTGAAGTTCATATTTGTGTTTTGATGAGTTATATTATGTTTTGTTATATGGAATAGGTAGAATTGTGATTTTGAAGTTCATATTTGTGTTTTGATTAGTTATATTATGTTTTGTTATATGGAATAGGTAGAATTGTGATTTTGAAGTTCATATTTGTGTTTGATGAGTTATTGATGTTTTGGTAAATGGAATAGGTAGAATTGTGATTTTGAAGTTCATATTTGTGTTTTGATGAGTTATATTATGTTTTGTTATATGGAATAGGTAGAATTGAGATTTTGAAGTTCACATTTGTGTTTTGATGAGTTATTGATGTTTTGGTATATGGAATAGGTAGAATTGTGATTTTGCAGTTCATATTTGTGTTTTGATGAGTTATTCATTTATGTTTTGGTATATGGGAATAGGTAGAATTGTGATTTTGAAGTTCATATTTGTTTTTTGATGAGTTATTCATTGATGTTTTGGTATATGGAATAGGTAGAATTGAGATTTTGAAGTTCATATTTGTGTTTTGATGAGTTATTGATGTTTTGGTATATGGGATAGGTAGAATTGTGATTTTGAAGTTCATATTTGTGTTTCGATGAGTTATTCATTGATGTTTTGGTATATGGAATAGGTAGAATTGAGATTTTGAAGTTCATATTTGTGTTTTGATGAGTTATTGATATTTTGGTATATGGAATAGGTAGAATTGTGATTTTGAAGTTCATATTTGTGTTTTGATTAGTTATATTATATTTTGTTATATGGAATAGGTAGAATTGAGATTTTGAAGTTCATATTTGTGTTTTGATTAGTTATATTATGTTATTGATGTTTTGGTATATGGAATAGGTAGAATTGTGATTTTGAAGTTCATATTTGTGTTTTGTTGAGTTATTGATATTTTGGTATATGGAATAGGTAGAATTGTGATTTTGAAGTTCATATTTGTGTTTTGATTAGTTATATTATGTTTTGTTATATGGAATAGGTAGAATTGTGATTTTGAAGTTCATATTTGTGTTTTGATGAGTTATATTATGTTTTGTTATATGGAATAGGTAGAATTGTGATTTTGAAGTTCATATTTGTGTTTTGATTAGTTATATTATGTTTTGTTATATGGAATAGGTAGAATTGTGATTTTGAAGTTCATATTTGTGTTTGATGAGTTATTGATGTTTTGGTAAATGGAATAGGTAGAATTGTGATTTTGAAGTTCATATTTGTGTTTTGATGAGTTATATTATGTTTTGTTATATGGAATAGGTAGAATTGAGATTTTGAAGTTCACATTTGTGTTTTGATGAGTTATTGATGTTTTGGTATATGGAATAGGTAGAATTGTGATTTTGAAGTTCATATTTGTGTTTTGATGAGTTATATTATGTTTTGTTATATGGAATAGGTAGAATTATGATTTTGAAGTTCATATTTGTGTTTTGATGAGTTATTGATGTTTTGGTATATGGAATAGATAGAAATTGTGTTTTGAAGTTCATATTTGTGTTTTGATGAGTTATTCAATGATGTTTTGGTATATGGAATAGGTAGAATTGAGATTTTGAAGTTCATATTTGTGTTTTGTTATATAGGTAGAATTTTTATTGTGAAGTTGATATTTGTGTTTTGATGAGTTATTGATGTTTTGGTATATGGGATAGGTAGAATTGTGATTTTGAAGTTCATATTTGTGTTTTGATGAGTTATTGATTGTTTTGGTATATGGAATAGATAGAATTTTTATTGTGAAGTTCAGATTTGTGTTTTGATGAGTTATTGATGTTTTGGTATATGGGATAGGTAGAATTGTGATTTTGAAGTTCATATTTGTGTTTTGATGAGTTATATTATGTTTTGTTATATGGAATAGGTAGAATTGTGATTTTGAAGTTCATATTTGTGTTTTGATGAGTTATTCATTGATGTTTTGGTATATGGAATAGGTAGAATTGTGATTTTGAAGTTCATATTTGTGTTTTGATTAGTTATATTATGTTTTGTTATATGGAATAGGTAGAATTGTGATTTTGAAGTTCATATTTGTGTTTCGATGAGTTATTCATTGATGTTTTGGTATATGGAATAGGTAGAATTGAGATTTTGAAGTTCATATTTGTTTTTTGATGAGTTATTCATTGATGTTTTGGTATATGGAATAGGTAGAATTGAGATTTTGAAGTTGATATTTGTGTTTTGATGAGTTATTGATGTTTTGGTATATGGAATAGGTAGAATTGTGATTTTGAAGTTCATATTTGTGTTTTAATGAGTTATTAATTGATGTTTTGGTATATGGAATAGGTTGAAATTGTTTTTTGAAGTTCATATTTGTGTTTTGATCAGTTATTGATGTTTTGGTATATGGAATAGGTAGAATTGTGATTTTGCAGTTCATATTTGTGTTTTGATGAGTTATTCATTTATGTTTTGGTATATGGGAATAGGTAGAATTGTGATTTTGAAGTTCATATTTGTTTTTTGATGAGTTATTCATTGATGTTTTGGTATATGGAATAGGTAGAATTGAGATTTTGAAGTTCATATTTGTGTTTTGATGAGTTATTGATGTTTTGGTATATGGGATAGGTAGAATTGTGATTTTGAAGTTCATATTTGTGTTTCGATGAGTTATTCATTGATGTTTTGGTATATGGAATAGGTAGAATTGAGATTTTGAAGTTCATATTTGTGTTTTGATGAGTTATTGATATTTTGGTATATGGAATAGGTAGAATTGTGATTTTGAAGTTCATATTTGTGTTTTGATTAGTTATATTATATTTTGTTATATGGAATAGGTAGAATTGAGATTTTGAAGTTCATATTTGTGTTTTGATTAGTTATATTATGTTATTGATGTTTTGGTATATGGAATAGGTAGAATTGTGATTTTGAAGTTCATATTTGTGTTTTGATGAGTTATTGATATTTTGGTATATGGAATAGGTAGAATTGTGATTTTGAAGTTCATATTTGTGTTTTGATGAGTTATTGATGTTTTGGTATATGGGATAGGTAGAATTGTGATTTTGAAGTTCATATTTGTGTTTTGATGAGTTATTAATTGATGTATTCGCATATGGAATAGATAGAATTATTTTTTGAAGTTCATATTTGTGTTTTTACGAGTTATTGATGTTTTGGTATATGGGATAGGTAGAATTGTGATTTTGAAGTTCATATTTGTGTTTTGATGAGTTATATTATGTTTTGTTATATGGAATAGGTAGAATTGTGATTTTGAAGTTCATATTTGTGTTTTGATGAGTTATTCATTGATGTTTTGGTATATGGAATAGGTAGAATTGTGTTGAAGTTCATATTTGTGTTTTGATTAGTTATATTATGTTTTGTTATATGGAATATGTAGAATTGTGATTTTGAAGTTCATATTTGTGTTTCGATGAGTTATTCATTGATGTTTTGGTATATGGAATAGGTAGAATTGAGATTTTGAAGTTCATATTTGTGTTTTAATGAGTTATTAATTGATGTTTTGGTATATGGAATAGGTTGAAATTGTTTTTTGAAGTTCATATTTGTGTTTTGATCAGTTATTGATGTTTTGGTATATGGAATAGGTAGAATTGTGATTTTGCAGTTCATATTTGTGTTTTGATGAGTTATTCATTTATGTTTTGGTATATGGGAATAGGTAGAATTGTGATTTTGAAGTTCATATTTGTTTTTTGATGAGTTATTCATTGATGTTTTGGTATATGGAATAGGTAGAATTGAGATTTTGAAGTTCATATTTGTGTTTTGATGAGTTATTGATGTTTTGGTATATGGGATAGGTAGAATTGTGATTTTGAAGTTCATATTTGTGTTTCGATGAGTTATTCATTGATGTTTTGGTATATGGAATAGGTAGAATTGAGATTTTGAAGTTCATATTTGTGTTTTGATGAGTTATTGATATTTTGGTATATGGAATAGGTAGAATTGTGATTTTGAAGTTCATATTTGTGTTTTGATTAGTTATATTATATTTTGTTATATGGAATAGGTAGAATTGAGATTTTGAAGTTCATATTTGTGTTTTGATTAGTTATATTATGTTATTGATGTTTTGGTATATGGAATAGGTAGAATTGTGATTTTGAAGTTCATATTTGTGTTTTGTTGAGTTATTGATATTTTGGTATATGGAATAGGTAGAATTGTGATTTTGAAGTTCATATTTGTGTTTTGATTAGTTATATTATGTTTTGTTATATGGAATAGGTAGAATTGTGATTTTGAAGTTCATATTTGTGTTTTGATGAGTTATATTATGTTTTGTTATATGGAATAGGTAGAATTGTGATTTTGAAGTTCATATTTGTGTTTTGATTAGTTATATTATGTTTTGTTATATGGAATAGGTAGAATTGTGATTTTGAAGTTCATATTTGTGTTTGATGAGTTATTGATGTTTTGGTAAATGGAATAGGTAGAATTGTGATTTTGAAGTTCATATTTGTGTTTTGATGAGTTATATTATGTTTTGTTATATGGAATAGGTAGAATTGAGATTTTGAAGTTCACATTTGTGTTTTGATGAGTTATTGATGTTTTGGTATATGGAATAGGTAGAATTGTGATTTTGAAGTTCATATTTGTGTTTTGATGAGTTATATTATGTTTTGTTATATGGAATAGGTAGAATTATGATTTTGAAGTTCATATTTGTGTTTTGATGAGTTATTGATGTTTTGGTATATGGAATAGATAGAAATTGTGTTTTGAAGTTCATATTTGTGTTTTGATGAGTTATTCAATGATGTTTTGGTATATGGAATAGGTAGAATTGAGATTTTGAAGTTCATATTTGTGTTTTGTTATATAGGTAGAATTTTTATTGTGAAGTTGATATTTGTGTTTTGATGAGTTATTGATGTTTTGGTATATGGGATAGGTAGAATTGTGATTTTGAAGTTCATATTTGTGTTTTGATGAGTTATTGATTGTTTTGGTATATGGAATAGATAGAATTTTTATTGTGAAGTTCAGATTTGTGTTTTGATGAGTTATTGATGTTTTGGTATATGGGATAGGTAGAATTGTGATTTTGAAGTTCATATTTGTGTTTTGATGAGTTATATTATGTTTTGTTATATGGAATAGGTAGAATTGTGATTTTGAAGTTCATATTTGTGTTTTGATGAGTTATTCATTGATGTTTTGGTATATGGAATAGGTAGAATTGTGATTTTGAAGTTCATATTTGTGTTTTGATTAGTTATATTATGTTTTGTTATATGGAATAGGTAGAATTGTGATTTTGAAGTTCATATTTGTGTTTCGATGAGTTATTCATTGATGTTTTGGTATATGGAATAGGTAGAATTGAGATTTTGAAGTTCATATTTGTTTTTTGATGAGTTATTCATTGATGTTTTGGTATATGGAATAGGTAGAATTGAGATTTTGAAGTTGATATTTGTGTTTTGATGAGTTATTGATGTTTTGGTATATGGGATAGGTAGAATTGTGATTTTGAAGTTCATATTTGTGTTTTGATGAGTTATTGATATTTTGGTATATGGAATAGGTAGAATTGTGATTTTGAAGTTCATATTTGTGTTTTGATTAGTTATATTATATTTTGTTATATGGAATAGGTAGAATTGAGATTTTGAAGTTCATATTTGTGTTTTGATTAGTTATATTATGTTATTGATGTTTTGGTATATGGAATAGGTAGAATTGTGATTTTGAAGTTCATATTTGTGTTTTGATGAGTTATTGATATTTTGGTATATGGAATAGGTAGAATTGTGATTTTGAAGTTCATATTTGTGTTTTGATGAGTTATTGATGTTTTGGTATATGGGATAGGTAGAATTGTGATTTTGAAGTTCATATTTGTGTTTTGATGAGTTATTAATTGATGTATTCGCATATGGAATAGATAGAATTATTTTTTGAAGTTCATATTTGTGTTTTTACGAGTTATTGATGTTTTGGTATATGGGATAGGTAGAATTGTGATTTTGAAGTTCATATTTGTGTTTTGATGAGTTATATTATGTTTTGTTATATGGAATAGGTAGAATTGTGATTTTGAAGTTCATATTTGTGTTTTGATGAGTTATTCATTGATGTTTTGGTATATGGAATAGGTAGAATTGTGTTGAAGTTCATATTTGTGTTTTGATTAGTTATATTATGTTTTGTTATATGGAATATGTAGAATTGTGATTTTGAAGTTCATATTTGTGTTTCGATGAGTTATTCATTGATGTTTTGGTATATGGAATAGGTAGAATTGAGATTTTGAAGTTCATATTTGTGTTTTAATGAGTTATTAATTGATGTTTTGGTATATGGAATAGGTTGAAATTGTTTTTTGAAGTTCATATTTGTGTTTTGATCAGTTATTGATGTTTTGGTATATGGAATAGGTAGAATTGTGATTTTGCAGTTCATATTTGTGTTTTGATGAGTTATTCATTTATGTTTTGGTATATGGGAATAGGTAGAATTGTGATTTTGAAGTTCATATTTGTTTTTTGATGAGTTATTCATTGATGTTTTGGTATATGGAATAGGTAGAATTGAGATTTTGAAGTTCATATTTGTGTTTTGATGAGTTATTGAAGTTTTGGTATATGGGATAGGTAGAATTGTGATTTTGAAGTTCATATTTGTGTTTCGATGAGTTATTCATTGATGTTTTGGTATATGGAATAGGTAGAATTGAGATTTTGAAGTTCATATTTGTGTTTTGATGAGTTATTGATATTTTGGTATATGGAATAGGTAGAATTGTGATTTTGAAGTTAATATTTGTGTTTTGATTAGTTATATTATGTTTTGTTATATGGAATAGGTAGAATTGAGATTTTGAAGTTCATATTTGTGTTTTGATTAGTTATATTATGTTATTGATGTTTTGGTATATGGAATAGGTAGAATTGTGATTTTGAAGTTCATATTTGTGTTTTGATGAGTTATTGATATTTTGGTATATGAAATAGGTAGAATTGTGATTTTGAAGTTCATATTTGTGTTTTGATGAGTTATTGATGTTTTGGTATATGGAATAGATAGAAATTGTGTTTTGAAGTTCATATTTGTGTTTTGATGAGTTATTCATTGATGTTTTGGTATATGGAATACGTAGAATTGTGATTTTGAAGTTCATATTTGTGTTTTGATGAGTTATATTATGTTTTGTTATATGGAATAGGTAGAATTGAGATTTAGAAGTTCATATTTGTGTTTTGATGAGTTATTGATGTTTTGGTATATGGAATAGGTAGAATTGTGATTTTGAAGTTCATATTTGTGTTTTGATGAGTTATATTATGTTTTGTTATATGGAATAGGTAGAATTGTGATTTTGAAGTTCATATTTGTGTTTTGATGAGTTATATTATGTTTTGTTATATGGAATAGGTAGAATTGTGATTTTGAAGTTCATATTTGTGTTTTGATGAGTTATATTATGTTTTGTTATTTGGAATAGGTAGAATTGAGATTTTGAAGTTCATATTTGTGTTTTGATGAGTTATTGATGTTTTGGTATATGGAATAGGTAGAATTGTGATTTTGAAGTTCATATTTGTGTTTTGATGAGTTATATTATGTTTTGTTATATGGAATAGGTAGAATTATGATTTTGAAGTTCATATTTGTGTTTGATGAGTTATTGATGTTTTGGTAAATGGAATAGGTAGAATTGTGATTTTGAAGTTCATATTTGTGTTTTGATGAGTTATATTATGTTTTGTTATATGGAATAGGTAGAATTGAGATTTTGAAGTTCATATTTGTGTTTTGATGAGTTATTGATGTTTTGGTATATGGAATAGGTAGAATTGTGATTTTGAAGTTCATATTTGTGTTTTGATGAGTTATATTATGTTTTGTTATATGGAATAGGTAGAATTATGATTTTGAAGTTCATATTTGTGTTTTGATGAGTTATTGATGTTTTGGTATATGGAATAGATAGAAATTGTGTTTTGAAGTTCATATTTGTGTTTTGATGAGTTATTCAATGATGTTTTGGTATATGGAATAGGTAGAATTGAGATTTTGAAGTTCATATTTGTGTTTTGTTATATAGGTAGAATTTTTATTGTGAAGTTGATATTTGTGTTTTGATGAGTTATTGATGTTTTGGTATATGGGATAGGTAGAATTGTGATTTTGAAGTTCATATTTGTGTTTTGATGAGTTATTGATTGTTTTGGTATATGGAATAGATAGAATTTTTATTGTGAAGTTCAGATTTGTGTTTTGATGAGTTATTGATGTTTTGGTATATGGGATAGGTAGAATTGTGATTTTGAAGTTCATATTTGTGTTTTGATGAGTTATATTATGTTTTGTTATATGGAATAGGTAGAATTGTGATTTTGAAGTTCATATTTGTGTTTTGATGAGTTATTCATTGATGTTTTGGTATATGGAATAGGTAGAATTGTGATTTTGAAGTTCATATTTGTGTTTTGATTAGTTATATTATGTTTTGTTATATGGAATAGGTAGAATTGTGATTTTGAAGTTCATATTTGTGTTTCGATGAGTTATTCATTGATGTTTTGGTATATGGAATAGGTAGAATTGAGATTTTGAAGTTCATATTTTTGTTTTGATGAGTTATTGATGTTTTGGTATATGGGATAGGTAGAATTGTGATTTTGAAGTTCATATTTGTGTTTCGATGAGTTATTCATTGATGTTTTGGTATATGGAATAGGTAGAATTGAGATTTTGAAGTTCATATTTGTGTTTTGATGAGTTATTGATATTTTGGTATATGGAATAGGTAGAATTGTGATTTTGAAGTTAATATTTGTGTTTTGATTAGTTATATTATGTTTTGTTATATGGAATAGGTAGAATTGAGATTTTGAAGTTCATATTTGTGTTTTGATTAGTTATATTATGTTATTGATGTTTTGGTATATGGAATAGGTAGAATTGTGATTTTGAAGTTCATATTTGTGTTTTGATGAGTTATTGATATTTTGGTATATGAAATAGGTAGAATTGTGATTTTGAAGTTCATATTTGTGTTTTGATGAGTTATTGATGTTTTGGTATATGGAATAGATAGAAATTGTGTTTTGAAGTTCATATTTGTGTTTTGATGAGTTATTCATTAATGTTTTGGTATATGGAATACGTAGAATTGTGATTTTGAAGTTCATATTTGTGTTTTGATGAGTTATATTATGTTTTGTTATATGGAATAGGTAGAATTGAGATTTAGAAGTTCATATTTGTGTTTTGATGAGTTATTGATGTTTTGGTATATGGAATAGGTAGAATTGTGATTTTGAAGTTCATATTTGTGTTTTGATGAGTTATATTATGTTTTGTTATATGGAATAGGTAGAATTGTGATTTTGAAGTTCATATTTGTGTTTTGATGAGTTATATTATGTTTTGTTATATGGAATAGGTAGAATTGTGATTTTGAAGTTCATATTTGTGTTTTGATGAGTTATATTATGTTTTGTTATTTGGAATAGGTAGAATTGAGATTTTGAAGTTCATATTTGTGTTTTGATGAGTTATTGATGTTTTGGTATATGGAATAGGTAGAATTGTGATTTTGAAGTTCATATTTGTGTTTTGATGAGTTATATTATGTTTTGTTATATGGAATAGGTAGAATTGTGATTTTGAAGTTCATATTTGTGTTTTGATGAGTTATTGATGTTTTGGTATATGGAATAGATAGAAATTGTGTTTTGAAGTTCATATTTGTGTTTTGATGAGTTATTCATTGATGTTTTGGTATATGGAATAGGTAGAATTGAGATTTTGAAGTTCATATTTGTGTTTTGTTATATAGGTAGAATTTTTATTGTGAAGTTGATATTTGTGTTTTGATGAGTTATTGATGTTTTGGTATATGGGATAGGTAGAATTGTGATTTTGAAGTTCATATTTGTGTTTTGATGAGTTATTAATTGATGTATTCGCATATGGAATAGATAGAATTATTTTTTGAAGTTCATATTTGTGTTTTTACGAGTTATTGATGTTTTGGTATATGGGATAGGTAGAATTGTGATTTTGAAGTTCATATTTGTGTTTTGATGAGTTATATTATGTTTTGATATATGGAATAGGTAGAATTGTGATTTTGAAGTTCATATTTGTGTTTTGATGAGTTATTGATTGTTTTGGTATATGGAATAGATAGAATTTTTATTGTGAAGTTCATATTTGTGTTTTGATGAGTTATTGATGTTTTGGTATATGGGATAGGTAGAATTGTGATTTTGAAGTTCATATTTGTGTTTTGATGAGTTATATTATGTTTTGTTATATGGAATAGGTAGAATTGTGATTTTGAAGTTCATATTTGTGTTTTGATGAGTTATTCATTGATCTTTTGGTATATGGAATAGGTAGAATTGAGATTTTGAAGTTCATATTTGTGTTTTGTTATATAGGTAGAATTTTTATTGTGAAGTTGATATTTGTGTTTTGATGAGTTATTGATGTTTTGGTATATTTGTGTTTTGATGAGTTATTAATTGATGTATTCGCATATGGAATAGATAGAATTATTTTTTGAAGTTCATATTTGTGTTTTTACGAGTTATTGATGTTTTGGTATATGGGATAGGTAGAATTGTGATTTTGAAGTTCATATTTGTGTTTTGATGAGTTATATTATGTTTTGATATATGGAATAGGTAGAATTGTGATTTTGAAGTTCATATTTGTGTTTTGATGAGTTATTGATTGTTTTGGTATATGGAATAGATAGAATTTTTATTGTGAAGTTCATATTTGTGTTTTGATGAGTTATTGATGTTTTGGTATATGGGATAGGTAGAATTGTGATTTTGAAGTTCATATTTGTGTTTTGATTAGTTATATTATATTTTGTTATATGGAATAGGTAGAATTGTGATTTTGAAGTTCATATTTGTGTTTTGATTAGTTATATTATGTTATTGATGTTTTGGTATATGGAATAGGTAGAATTGTGATTTTGAAGTTCATATTTGTGTTTTGATGAGTTATTGATATTTTGGTATATGGAATAGGTAGAATTGTGATTTTGAAGTTCATATTTGTGTTTTGATTAGTTATATTATATTTTGTTATATGGAATAGGTAGAATTGAGATTTTGAAGTTCATATTTGTGTTTTGATTAGTTATATTATGTTATTGATGTTTTGGTATATGGAATAGGTAGAATTGTGATTTTGAAGTTCATATTTGTGTTTTGATGAGTTATTGATATTTTGGTATATGGAATAGGTAGAATTGTGATTTTGAAGTTCATATTTGTGTTTTGATGAGTTATTGATGTTTTGGTATATGGGATAGGTAGAATTGTGATTTTGAAGTTCATATTTGTGTTTTGATGAGTTATTAATTGATGTATTCGCATATGGAATAGATAGAATTATTTTTTGAAGTTCATATTTGTGTTTTTACGAGTTATTGATGTTTTGGTATATGGGATAGGTAGAATTGTGATTTTGAAGTTCATATTTGTGTTTTGATGAGTTATATTATGTTTTGTTATATGGAATAGGTAGAATTGTGATTTTGAAGTTCATATTTGTGTTTTGATGAGTTATTCATTGATGTTTTGGTATATGGAATAGGTAGAATTGTGTTGAAGTTCATATTTGTGTTTTGATTAGTTATATTATGTTTTGTTATATGGAATATGTAGAATTGTGATTTTGAAGTTCATATTTGTGTTTCGATGAGTTATTCATTGATGTTTTGGTATATGGAATAGGTAGAATTGAGATTTTGAAGTTCATATTTGTGTTTTAATGAGTTATTAATTCATGTTTTGGTATATGGAATAGGTTGAAATTGTTTTTTGAAGTTCATATTTGTGTTTTGATCAGTTATTGATGTTTTGGTATATGGAATAGGTAGAATTGTGATTTTGCAGTTCATATTTGTGTTTTGATGAGTTATTCATTTATGTTTTGGTATATGGGAATAGGTAGAATTGTGATTTTGAAGTTCATATTTGTTTTTTGATGAGTTATTCATTGATGTTTTGGTATATGGAATAGGTAGAATTGAGATTTTGAAGTTCATATTTGTGTTTTGATGAGTTATTGATGTTTTGGTATATGGGATAGGTAGAATTGTGATTTTGAAGTTCATATTTGTGTTTCGATGAGTTATTCATTGATGTTTTGGTATATGGAATAGGTAGAATTGAGATTTTGAAGTTCATATTTGTGTTTTGATGAGTTATTGATATTTTGGTATATGGAATAGGTAGAATTGTGATTTTGAAGTTCATATTTGTGTTTTGATTAGTTATATTATGTTTTGTTATATGGAATAGGTAGAATTGAGATTTTGAAGTTCATATTTGTGTTTTGATGAGTTATTGATTGTTTTGGTATATGGAATAGATAGAATTTTTATTGTGAAGTTCAGATTTGTGTTTTGATGAGTTATTGATGTTTTGGTATATGGGATAGGTAGAATTGTGATTTTGAAGTTCATATTTGTGTTTTGATGAGTTATATTATGTTTTGTTATATGGAATAGGTAGAATTGTGATTTTGAAGTTCATATTTGTGTTTTGATGAGTTATTCATTGATGTTTTGGTATATGGAATAGGTAGAATTGTGATTTTGAAGTTCATATTTGTGTTTTGATTAGTTATATTATGTTTTGTTATATGGAATAGGTAGAATTGTGATTTTGAAGTTCATATTTGTGTTTCGATGAGTTATTCATTGATGTTTTGGTATATGGAATAGGTAGAATTGAGATTTTGAAGTTCATATTTTTGTTTTGATGAGTTATTGATGTTTTGGTATATGGGATAGGTAGAATTGTGATTTTGAAGTTCATATTTGTGTTTCGATGAGTTATTCATTGATGTTTTGGTATATGGAATAGGTAGAATTGAGATTTTAAAGTTCATATTTGTGTTTTGATGAGTTATTGATATTTTGGTATATGGAATAGGTAGAATTGTGATTTTGAAGTTAATATTTGTGTTTTGATTAGTTATATTATGTTTTGTTATATGGAATAGGTAGAATTGAGATTTTGAAGTTCATATTTGTGTTTTGATTAGTTATATTATGTTATTGATGTTTTGGTATATGGAATAGGTAGAATTGTGATTTTGAAGTTCATATTTGTGTTTTGATGAGTTATTGATATTTTGGTATATGAAATAGGTAGAATTGTGATTTTGAAGTTCATATTTGTGTTTTGATGAGTTATTGATGTTTTGGTATATGGAATAGATAGAAATTGTGTTTTGAAGTTCATATTTGTGTTTTGATGAGTTATTCATTGATGTTTTGGTATATGGAATACGTAGAATTGTGATTTTGAAGTTCATATTTGTGTTTTGATGAGTTATATTATGTTTTGTTATATGGAATAGGTAGAATTGAGATTTAGAAGTTCATATTTGTGTTTTGATGAGTTATTGATGTTTTGGTATATGGAATAGGTAGAATTGTGATTTTGAAGTTCATATTTGTGTTTTGATGAGTTATATTATGTTTTGTTATATGGAATAGGTAGAATTGTGATTTTGAAGTTCATATTTGTGTTTTGATGAGTTATATTATGTTTTGTTATATGGAATAGGTAGAATTGTGATTTTGAAGTTCATATTTGTGTTTTGATGAGTTATATTATGTTTTGTTATTTGGAATAGGTAGAATTGAGATTTTGAAGTTCATATTTGTGTTTTGATGAGTTATTGATGTTTTGGTATATGGAATAGGTAGAATTGTGATTTTGAAGTTCATATTTGTGTTTTGATGAGTTATATTATGTTTTGTTATATGGAATAGGTAGAATTGTGATTTTGAAGTTCATATTTGTGTTTTGATGAGTTATTGATGTTTTGGTATATGGAATAGATAGAAATTGTGTTTTGAAGTTCATATTTGTGTTTTGATGAGTTATTCATTGATGTTTTGGTATATGGAATAGGTAGAATTGAGATTTTGAAGTTCATATTTGTGTTTTGTTATATAGGTAGAATTTTTATTGTGAAGTTGATATTTGTGTTTTGATGAGTTATTGATGTTTTGGTATATGGGATAGGTAGAATTGTGATTTTGAAGTTCATATTTGTGTTTTGATGAGTTATTAATTGATGTATTCGCATATGGAATAGATAGAATTATTTTTTGAAGTTCATATTTGTGTTTTTACGAGTTATTGATGTTTTGGTATATGGGATAGGTAGAATTGTGATTTTGAAGTTCATATTTGTGTTTTGATGAGTTATATTATGTTTTGATATATGGAATAGGTAGAATTGTGATTTTGAAGTTCATATTTGTGTTTTGATGAGTTATTGATTGTTTTGGTATATGGAATAGATAGAATTTTTATTGTGAAGTTCATATTTGTGTTTTGATGAGTTATTGATGTTTTGGTATATGGGATAGGTAGAATTGTGATTTTGAAGTTCATATTTGTGTTTTGATGAGTTATATTATGTTTTGTTATATGGAATAGGTAGAATTGTGATTTTGAAGTTCATATTTGTGTTTTGATGAGTTATTCATTGATCTTTTGGTATATGGAATAGGTAGAATTGAGATTTTGAAGTTCATATTTGTGTTTTGTTATATAGGTAGAATTTTTATTGTGAAGTTGATATTTGTGTTTTGATGAGTTATTGATGTTTTGGTATATTTGTGTTTTAATGAGTTATTAATTGATGTATTCGCATATGGAATAGATAGAATTATTTTTTGAAGTTCATATTTGTGTTTTTACGAGTTATTGATGTTTTGGTATATGGGATAGGTAGAATTGTGATTTTGAAGTTCATATTTGTGTTTTGATGAGTTATATTATGTTTTGATATATGGAATAGGTAGAATTGTGATTTTGAAGTTCATATTTGTGTTTTGATGAGTTATTGATTGTTTTGGTATATGGAATAGATAGAATTTTTATTGTGAAGTTCATATTTGTGTTTTGATGAGTTATTGATGTTTTGGTATATGGGATAGGTAGAATTGTGATTTTGAAGTTCATATTTGTGTTTTGATTAGTTATATTATATTTTGTTATATGGAATAGGTAGAATTGTGATTTTGAAGTTCATATTTGTGTTTTGATTAGTTATATTATGTTATTGATGTTTTGGTATATGGAATAGGTAGAATTGTGATTTTGAAGTTCATATTTGTGTTTTGATGAGTTATTGATATTTTGGTATATGGAATAGGTAGAATTGTGATTTTGAAGTTCATATTTGTGTTTTGATTAGTTATATTATATTTTGTTATATGGAATAGGTAGAATTGAGATTTTGAAGTTCATATTTGTGTTTTGATTAGTTATATTATGTTATTGATGTTTTGGTATATGGAATAGGTAGAATTGTGATTTTGAAGTTCATATTTGTGTTTTGATGAGTTATTGATATTTTGGTATATGGAATAGGTAGAATTGTGATTTTGAAGTTCATATTTGTGTTTTGATGAGTTATTGATGTTTTGGTATATGGGATAGGTAGAATTGTGATTTTGAAGTTCATATTTGTGTTTTGATGAGTTATTAATTGATGTATTCGCATATGGAATAGATAGAATTATTTTTTGAAGTTCATATTTGTGTTTTTACGAGTTATTGATGTTTTGGTATATGGGATAGGTAGAATTGTGATTTTGAAGTTCATATTTGTGTTTTGATGAGTTATATTATGTTTTGTTATATGGAATAGGTAGAATTGTGATTTTGAAGTTCATATTTGTGTTTTGATGAGTTATTCATTGATGTTTTGGTATATGGAATAGGTAGAATTGTGTTGAAGTTCATATTTGTGTTTTGATTAGTTATATTATGTTTTGTTATATGGAATATGTAGAATTGTGATTTTGAAGTTCATATTTGTGTTTCGATGAGTTATTCATTGATGTTTTGGTATATGGAATAGGTAGAATTGAGATTTTGAAGTTCATATTTGTGTTTTAATGAGTTATTAATTCATGTTTTGGTATATGGAATAGGTTGAAATTGTTTTTTGAAGTTCATATTTGTGTTTTGATCAGTTATTGATGTTTTGGTATATGGAATAGGTAGAATTGTGATTTTGCAGTTCATATTTGTGTTTTGATGAGTTATTCATTTATGTTTTGGTATATGGGAATAGGTAGAATTGTGATTTTGAAGTTCATATTTGTTTTTTGATGAGTTATTCATTGATGTTTTGGTATATGGAATAGGTAGAATTGAGATTTTGAAGTTCATATTTGTGTTTTGATGAGTTATTGATGTTTTGGTATATGGGATAGGTAGAATTGTGATTTTGAAGTTCATATTTGTGTTTCGATGAGTTATTCATTGATGTTTTGGTATATGGAATAGGTAGAATTGAGATTTTGAAGTTCATATTTGTGTTTTGATGAGTTATTGATATTTTGGTATATGGAATAGGTAGAATTGTGATTTTGAAGTTCATATTTGTGTTTTGATTAGTTATATTATATTTTGTTATATGGAATAGGTAGAATTGAGATTTTGAAGTTCATATTTGTGTTTTGATTAGTTATATTATGTTATTGATGTTTTGGTATATGGAATAGGTAGAATTGTGATTTTGAAGTTCATATTTGTGTTTTGTTGAGTTATTGATATTTTGGTATATGGAATAGGTAGAATTGTGATTTTGAAGTTCATATTTGTGTTTTGATTAGTTATATTATGTTTTGTTATATGGAATAGGTAGAATTGTGATTTTGAAGTTCATATTTGTGTTTTGATGAGTTATATTATGTTTTGTTATATGGAATAGGTAGAATTGTGATTTTGAAGTTCATATTTGTGTTTGATGAGTTATTGATGTTTTGGTAAATGGAATAGGTAGAATTGTGATTTTGAAGTTCACATTTGTGTTTTGATGAGTTATATTATGTTTTGTTATATGGAATAGGTAGAATTGAGATTTTGAAGTTCACATTTGTGTTTTGATGAGTTATTGATGTTTTGGTATATGGAATAGGTAGAATTGTGATTTTGAAGTTCATATTTGTGTTTTGATGAGTTATATTATGTTTTGTTATATGGAATAGGTAGAATTATGATTTTGAAGTTCATATTTGTGTTTTGATGAGTTATTGATGTTTTGGTATATGGAATAGATAGAAATTGTGTTTTGAAGTTCATATTTGTGTTTTGATGAGTTATTCAATGATGTTTTGGTATATGGAATAGGTAGAATTGAGATTTTGAAGTTCATATTTGTGTTTTGTTATATAGGTAGAATTTTTATTGTGAAGTTGATATTTGTGTTTTGATGAGTTATTGATGTTTTGGTATATGGGATAGGTAGAATTGTGATTTTGAAGTTCATATTTGTGTTTTGATGAGTTATTGATTGTTTTGGTATATGGAATAGATAGAATTTTTATTGTGAAGTTCAGATTTGTGTTTTGATGAGTTATTGATGTTTTGGTATATGGGATAGGTAGAATTGTGATTTTGAAGTTCATATTTGTGTTTTGATGAGTTATATTATGTTTTGTTATATGGAATAGGTAGAATTGTGATTTTGAAGTTCATATTTGTGTTTTGATGAGTTATTCATTGATGTTTTGGTATATGGAATAGGTAGAATTGTGATTTTGAAGTTCATATTTGTGTTTTGATTAGTTATATTATGTTTTGTTATATGGAATAGGTAGAATTGTGATTTTGAAGTTCATATTTGTGTTTCGATGAGTTATTCATTGATGTTTTGGTATATGGAATAGGTAGAATTGAGATTTTGAAGTTCATATTTGTTTTTTGTTGAGTTATTCATTGATGTTTTGGTATATGGAATAGGTAGAATTGAGATTTTGAAGTTGATATTTGTGTTTTGATGAGTTATTGATGTTTTGGTATATGGGATAGGTAGAATTGTGATTTTGAAGTTCATATTTGTGTTTCGATGAGTTATTCATTGATGTTTTGGTATATGGAATAGGTAGAATTGAGATTTTGAAGTTCATATTTGTGTTTTGATGAGTTATTGATATTTTGGTATATGGAATAGGTAGAATTGTGATTTTGAAGTTAATATTTGTGTTTTGATTAGTTATATTATGTTTTGTTATATGGAATAGGTAGAATTGAGATTTTGAAGTTCATATTTGTGTTTTGATTAGTTATATTATGTTATTGATGTTTTGGTATATGGAATAGGTAGAATTGTGATTTTGAAGTTCATATTTGTGTTTTGATGAGTTATTGATATTTTGGTATATGAAATAGGTAGAATTGTGATTTTGAAGTTCATATTTGTGTTTTGATGAGTTATTGATGTTTTGGTATATGGAATAGATAGAAATTGTGTTTTGAAGTTCATATTTGTGTTTTGATGAGTTATTCATTGATGTTTTGGTATATGGAATACGTAGAATTGTGATTTTGAAGTTCATATTTGTGTTTTGATGAGTTATATTATGTTTTGTTATATGGAATAGGTAGAATTGAGATTTAGAAGTTCATATTTGTGTTTTGATGAGTTATTGATGTTTTGGTATATGGAATAGGTAGAATTGTGATTTTGAAGTTCATATTTGTGTTTTGATGAGTTATATTATGTTTTGTTATATGGAATAGGTAGAATTGTGATTTTGAAGTTCATATTTGTGTTTTGATGAGTTATATTATGTTTTGTTATATGGAATAGGTAGAATTGTGATTTTGAAGTTCATATTTGTGTTTTGATGAGTTATATTATGTTTTGTTATTTGGAATAGGTAGAATTGAGATTTTGAAGTTCATATTTGTGTTTTGATGAGTTATTGATGTTTTGGTATATGGAATAGGTAGAATTGTGATTTTGAAGTTCATATTTGTGTTTTGATGAGTTATATTATGTTTTGTTATATGGAATAGGTAGAATTATGATTTTGAAGTTCATATTTGTGTTTGATGAGTTATTGATGTTTTGGTAAATGGAATAGGTAGAATTGTGATTTTGAAGTTCATATTTGTGTTTTGATGAGTTATTGATGTTTTGGTATATGGAATAGGTAGAATTGTGATTTTGAAGTTCATATTTGTGTTTTGATGAGTTATATTATGTTTTGTTATATGGAATAGGTAGAATTATGATTTTGAAGTTCATATTTGTGTTTTGATGAGTTATTCATTGATGTTTTGGTATATGGAATACGTAGAATTGTGATTTTGAAGTTCATATTTGTGTTTTGATGAGTTATATTATGTTTTGTTATATGGAATAGGTAGAATTATGATTTTGAAGTTCATATTTGTGTTTGATGAGTTATTGATGTTTTGGTAAATGGAATAGGTAGAATTGTGATTTTGAAGTTCATATTTGTGTTTTGATGAGTTATATTATGTTTTGTTATATGGAATAGGTAGAATTGAGATTTTGAAGTTCATATTTGTGTTTTGATGAGTTATTGATGTTTTGGTATATGGAATAGGTAGAATTGTGATTTTGAAGTTCATATTTGTGTTTTGATGAGTTATATTATGTTTTGTTATATGGAATAGGTAGAATTATGATTTTGAAGTTCATATTTGTGTTTTGATGAGTTATTGATGTTTTGGTATATGGAATAGATAGAAATTGTGTTTTGAAGTTCATATTTGTGTTTTGATGAGTTATTCAATGATGTTTTGGTATATGGAATAGGTAGAATTGAGATTTTGAAGTTCATATTTGTGTTTTGTTATATAGGTAGAATTTTTATTGTGAAGTTGATATTTGTGTTTTGATGAGTTATTGATGTTTTGGTATATGGGATAGGTAGAATTGTGATTTTGAAGTTCATATTTGTGTTTTGATGAGTTATTGATTGTTTTGGTATATGGAATAGATAGAATTTTTATTGTGAAGTTCAGATTTGTGTTTTGATGAGTTATTGATGTTTTGGTATATGGGATAGGTAGAATTGTGATTTTGAAGTTCATATTTGTGTTTTGATGAGTTATATTATGTTTTGTTATATGGAATAGGTAGAATTGTGATTTTGAAGTTCATATTTGTGTTTTGATGAGTTATTCATTGATGTTTTGGTATATGGAATAGGTAGAATTGTGATTTTGAAGTTCATATTTGTGTTTTGATTAGTTATATTATGTTTTGTTATATGGAATAGGTAGAATTGTGATTTTGAAGTTCATATTTGTGTTTCGATGAGTTATTCATTGATGTTTTGGTATATGGAATAGGTAGAATTGAGATTTTGAAGTTCATATTTGTGTTTTGATGAGTTATTGATGTTTTGGTATATGGGATAGGTAGAATTGTGATTTTGAAGTTCATATTTGTGTTTCGATGAGTTATTCATTGATGTTTTGGTATATGGAATAGGTAGAATTGAGATTTTGAAGTTCATATTTGTGTTTTGATGAGTTATTGATATTTTGGTATATGGAATAGGTAGAATTGTGATTTTGAAGTTAATATTTGTGTTTTGATTAGTTATATTATGTTTTGTTATATGGAATAGGTAGAATTGAGATTTTGAAGTTCATATTTGTGTTTTGATTAGTTATATTATGTTATTGATGTTTTGGTATATGGAATAGGTAGAATTGTGATTTTGAAGTTCATATTTGTGTTTTGATGAGTTATTGATATTTTGGTATATGAAATAGGTAGAATTGTGATTTTGAAGTTCATATTTGTGTTTTGATGAGTTATTGATGTTTTGGTATATGGAATAGATAGAAATTGTGTTTTGAAGTTCATATTTGTGTTTTGATGAGTTATTCATTGATGTTTTGGTATATGGAATACGTAGAATTGTGATTTTGAAGTTCATATTTGTGTTTTGATGAGTTATATTATGTTTTGTTATATGGAATAGGTAGAATTGAGATTTAGAAGTTCATATTTGTGTTTTGATGAGTTATTGATGTTTTGGTATATGGAATAGGTAGAATTGTGATTTTGAAGTTCATATTTGTGTTTTGATGAGTTATATTATGTTTTGTTATATGGAATAGGTAGAATTGTGATTTTGAAGTTCATATTTGTGTTTTGATGAGTTATATTATGTTTTGTTATATGGAATAGGTAGAATTGTGATTTTGAAGTTCATATTTGTGTTTTGATGAGTTATATTATGTTTTGTTATTTGGAATAGGTAGAATTGAGATTTTGAAGTTCATATTTGTGTTTTGATGAGTTATTGATGTTTTGGTATTTGGAATAGGTAGAATTGTGATTTTGAAGTTCATATTTGTGTTTTGATGAGTTATATTATGTTTTGTTATATGGAATAGGTAGAATTGTGATTTTGAAGTTCATATTTGTGTTTTGATGAGTTATTGATGTTTTGGTATATGGAATAGATAGAAATTGTGTTTTGAAGTTCATATTTGTGTTTTGATGAGTTATTCATTGATGTTTTGGTATATGGAATAGGTAGAATTGAGATTTTGAAGTTCATATTTGTGTTTTGTTATATAGGTAGAATTTTTATTGTGAAGTTGATATTTGTGTTTTGATGAGTTATTGATGTTTTGGTATATGGGATAGGTAGAATTGTGATTTTGAAGTTCATATTTGTGTTTTGATGAGTTATTAATTGATGTATTCGCATATGGAATAGATAGAATTATTTTTTGAAGTTCATATTTGTGTTTTTACGAGTTATTGATGTTTTGGTATATGGGATAGGTAGAATTGTGATTTTGAAGTTCATATTTGTGTTTTGATGAGTTATATTATGTTTTGATATATGGAATAGGTAGAATTGTGATTTTGAAGTTCATATTTGTGTTTTGATGAGTTATTGATTGTTTTGGTATATGGAATAGATAGAATTTTTATTGTGAAGTTCATATTTGTGTTTTGATGAGTTATTGATGTTTTGGTATATGGGATAGGTAGAATTGTGATTTTGAAGTTCATATTTGTGTTTTGATGAGTTATATTATGTTTTGTTATATGGAATAGGTAGAATTGTGATTTTGAAGTTCATATTTGTGTTTTGATGAGTTATTCATTGATCTTTTGGTATATGGAATAGGTAGAATTGTGATTTTGAAGTTCATATTTGTGTTTTGATGAGTTATTCATTGATCTTTTGGTATATGGAATAGGGAGAATTGTGATTTTGAAGTTCATATTTGTGTTTTGATGAGTTATATTATGTTTTGTTATATGGAATAGGTAGAATTGTGATTTTGAAGTTCATATTTGTGTTTTGATGAGTTATATTATGTTTTGTTATATGGAATAGGTAGAATTGTGATTTTGAAGTTCATATTTGTGGTTTGATGAGTTATATTATGTTTTGTTATATGGAATAGGTAGAATTGAGATTTTGAAGTTCATATTTGTGTTTTGATGAGTTATATTATGTTTTGTTATATGGAATAGGTAGAATTGTGATTTTGAAGTTCATATTTGTGTTTTGATGAGTTATTCATTGATGTTTTGGTATATGGAATAGGTAGAATTGTGTTGAAGTTCATATTTGTGTTTTGATTAGTTATATTATGTTTTGTTATATGGAATATGTAGAATTGTGATTTTGAAGTTCATATTTGTGTTTTGATGAGTTATTGATGTTTTGTTATATGGAATAGGTAGAATTGAGATTTTGAAGTTCATATTTGTGTTTTGATGAGTTATTGATGTTTTGTTATATGGAATAGGTAGAATTGTGATTTTGAAGTTCATATTTGTGTTTTGATGAGTTATATTATGTTTTGTTATATGGAATAGGTAGAATTGTGATTTTGAAGTTCATATTTGTGTTTTGATGAGTTATTGATATTTTGGTATATGGAATAGGTAGAATTGTGATTTTGAAGTTAATATTTGTGTTTTGATTAGTTATATTATATTTTGTTATATGGAATAGGTAGAATTGAGATTTTGAAGTTCATATTTGTGTTTTGATTAGTTATATTATGTTATTGATGTTTTGGTATATGGAATAGGTAGAATTGTGATTTTGAAGTTCATATTTGTGTTTTGATGAGTTATTGATATTTTGGTATATGGAATAGGTAGAATTGTGATTTTGAAGTTCATATTTGTGTTTTGATGAGTTATTGATGTTTTGGTATATGGGATAGGTAGAATTGTGATTTTGAAGTTCATATTTGTGTTTTGATGAGTTATTAATTGATGTATTCGCATATGGAATAGTTAGAATTATTTTTTGAAGTTCATATTTGTGTTTTTACGAGTTATTGATGTTTTGGTATATGGGATAGGTAGAATTGTGATTTTGAAGTTCATATTTGTGTTTTGCTGAGTTATATTATGTTTTGTTATATGGAATAGGTAGAATTGTGATTTTGAAGTTCATATTTGTGTTTTGATGAGTTATTGATGTTTTGGTATATGGAATAGGTAGAATTGTGATTTTGAAGTTCATATTTGTGTTTTGATGAGTTATATTATGTTTTGTTATATGGAATAGGTAGAATTGAGATTTTGAAGTTCACATTTGTGTTTTGATGAGTTATTGATGTTTTGGTATATGGAATAGGTAGAATTGTGATTTTGAAGTTCATATTTGTGTTTTGATGAGTTATATTATGTTTTGTTATATGGAATAGGTAGAATTATGATTTTGAAGTTCATATTTGTGTTTTGATGAGTTATTGATGTTTTGGTATATGGAATAGATAGAAATTGTGTTTTGAAGTTCATATTTGTGTTTTAATGAGTTATTCTATGATGTTTTGGTATATGGAATAGGTAGAATTGAGATTTTGAAGTTCATATTTGTGTTTTGTTATATAGGTAGAATTTTTATTGTGAAGTTGATATTTGTGTTTTGATGAGTTATATTATGTTTTGTTATATGGAATAGGTAGAATTATGATTTTGAAGTTCATATTTGTGTTTTGATGAGTTATTGATGTTTTGGTATATGGAATAGATAGAAATTGTGTTTTGAAGTTCATATTTGTGTTTTAATGAGTTATTCTATGATGTTTTGGTATATGGAATAGGTAGAATTGAGATTTTGAAGTTCATATTTGTGTTTTGTTATATAGGTAGAATTTTTATTGTGAAGTTGATATTTGTGTTTTGATGAGTTATATTATGTTTTGTTATATGGAATAGGTAGAATTGTGATTTTGAAGTTCATATTTGTGTTTTGATGAGTTATTCATTGATGTTTTGGTATATGGAATAGGTAGAATTGTGATTTTGAAGTTCATATTTGTGTTTTGATTAGTTATATTATGTTTTGTTATATGGAATAGGTAGAATTGTGATTTTGAAGTTCATATTTGTGTTTCGATGAGTTATTCATTGATGTTTTGGTATATGGAATAGGTAGAATTGAGATTTTGAAGTTCATATTTGTTTTTTGATGAGTTATTCATTGATGTTTTGGTATATGGAATAGGTTGAAATTGTTTTTTGAAGTTCATATTTGTGTTTTGATCAGTTATTGATGTTTTGGTATATGGAATAGGTAGAATTGTGATTTTGCAGTTCATATTTGTGTTTTGATGAGTTATTCATTTATGTTTTGGTATATGGGAATAGGTAGAATTGTGATTTTGAAGTTCATATTTGTTTTTTGATGAGTTATTCATTGATGTTTTGGTATATGGAATAGGTAGAATTGAGATTTTGAAGTTCATATTTGTGTTTTGATGAGTTATTGATGTTTTGGTATATGGGATAGGTAGAATTGTGATTTTGAAGTTCATATTTGTGTTTCGATGAGTTATTCATTGATGTTTTGGTATATGGAATAGGTAGAATTGAGATTTTGAAGTTCATATTTGTGTTTTGATGAGTTATTGATATTTTGGTATATGGAATAGGTAGAATTGTGATTTTGAAGTTCATATTTGTGTTTTGATTAGTTATATTATATTTTGTTATATGGAATAGGTAGAATTGAGATTTTGAAGTTCATATTTGTGTTTTGATTAGTTATATTATGTTATTGATGTTTTGGTATATGGAATAGGTAGAATTGTGATTTTGAAGTTCATATTTGTGTTTTGATGAGTTATTGATATTTTGGTATATGGAATAGGTAGAATTGTGATTTTGAAGTTCATATTTGTGTTTTGATGAGTTATTGATGTTTTGGTATATGGGATAGGTAGAATTGTGATTTTGAAGTTCATATTTGTGTTTTGATGAGTTATTAATTGATGTATTCGCATATGGAATAGATAGAATTATTTTTTGAAGTTCATATTTGTGTTTTTACGAGTTATTGATGTTTTGGTATATGGGATAGGTAGAATTGTGATTTTGAAGTTCATATTTGTGTTTTGATGAGTTATATTATGTTTTGTTATATGGAATAGGTAGAATTGTGATTTTGAAGTTCATATTTGTGTTTTGATGAGTTATTCATTGATGTTTTGGTATATGGAATAGGTAGAATTGTGTTGAAGTTCATATTTGTGTTTTGATTAGTTATATTATGTTTTGTTATATGGAATATGTAGAATTGTGATTTTGAAGTTCATATTTGTGTTTCGATGAGTTATTCATTGATGTTTTGGTATATGGAATAGGTAGAATTGAGATTTTGAAGTTCATATTTGTGTTTTAATGAGTTATTAATTGATGTTTTGGTATATGGAATAGGTTGAAATTGTTTTTTGAAGTTCATATTTGTGTTTTGATCAGTTATTGATGTTTTGGTATATGGAATAGGTAGAATTGTGATTTTGCAGTTCATATTTGTGTTTTGATGAGTTATTCATTTATGTTTTGGTATATGGGAATAGGTAGAATTGTGATTTTGAAGTTCATATTTGTTTTTTGATGAGTTATTCATTGATGTTTTGGTATATGGAATAGGTAGAATTGAGATTTTGAAGTTCATATTTGTGTTTTGATGAGTTATTGATGTTTTGGTATATGGGATAGGTAGAATTGTGATTTTGAAGTTCATATTTGTGTTTCGATGAGTTATTCATTGATGTTTTGGTATATGGAATAGGTAGAATTGAGATTTTGAAGTTCATATTTGTGTTTTGATGAGTTATTGATATTTTGGTATATGGAATAGGTAGAATTGTGATTTTGAAGTTCATATTTGTGTTTTGATTAGTTATATTATATTTTGTTATATGGAATAGGTAGAATTGAGATTTTGAAGTTCATATTTGTGTTTTGATTAGTTATATTATGTTATTGATGTTTTGGTATATGGAATAGGTAGAATTGTGATTTTGAAGTTCATATTTGTGTTTTGTTGAGTTATTGATATTTTGGTATATGGAATAGGTAGAATTGTGATTTTGAAGTTCATATTTGTGTTTTGATTAGTTATATTATGTTTTGTTATATGGAATAGGTAGAATTGTGATTTTGAAGTTCATATTTGTGTTTTGATGAGTTATATTATGTTTTGTTATATGGAATAGGTAGAATTGTGATTTTGAAGTTCATATTTGTGTTTTGATGAGTTATATTATGTTTTGTTATATGGAATAGGTAGAATTGTGATTTTGAAGTTCATATTTGTGTTTGATGAGTTATTGATGTTTTGGTAAATGGAATAGGTAGAATTGTGATTTTGAAGTTCATATTTGTGTTTTGATGAGTTATATTATGTTTTGTTATATGGAATAGGTAGAATTGAGATTTTGAAGTTCACATTTGTGTTTTGATGAGTTATTGATGTTTTGGTATATGGAATAGGTAGAATTGTGATTTTGAAGTTCATATTTGTGTTTTGATGAGTTATATTATGTTTTGTTATATGGAATAGGTAGAATTATGATTTTGAAGTTCATATTTGTGTTTTGATGAGTTATTGATGTTTTGGTATATGGAATAGATAGAAATTGTGTTTTGAAGTTCATATTTGTGTTTTGATGAGTTATTCAATGATGTTTTGGTATATGGAATAGGTAGAATTGAGATTTTGAAGTTCATATTTGTGTTTTGTTATATAGGTAGAATTTTTATTGTGAAGTTGATATTTGTGTTTTGATGAGTTATTGATGTTTTGGTATATGGGATAGGTAGAATTGTGATTTTGAAGTTCATATTTGTGTTTTGATGAGTTATTGATTGTTTTGGTATATGGAATAGATAGAATTTTTATTGTGAAGTTCAGATTTGTGTTTTGATGAGTTATTCATTGATGTTTTGGTATATGGAATAGGTAGAATTGTGATTTTGAAGTTCATATTTGTGTTTTGATGAGTTATTAATTGATGTATTCGCATATGGAATAGATAGAATTATTTTTTGAAGTTCATATTTGTGTTTTTACGAGTTATTGATGTTTTGGTATATGGGATAGGTAGAATTGTGATTTTGAAGTTCATATTTGTGTTTTGATGAGTTATATTATGTTTTGTTATATGGAATAGGTAGAATTGTGATTTTGAAGTTCATATTTGTGTTTTGATGAGTTATTCATTGATGTTTTGGTATATGGAATAGGTAGAATTGTGTTGAAGTTCATATTTGTGTTTTGATTAGTTATATTATGTTTTGTTATATGGAATATGTAGAATTGTGATTTTGAAGTTCATATTTGTGTTTCGATGAGTTATTCATTGATGTTTTGGTATATGGAATAGGTAGAATTGAGATTTTGAAGTTCATATTTGTGTTTTAATGAGTTATTAATTGATGTTTTGGTATATGGAATAGGTTGAAATTGTTTTTTGAAGTTCATATTTGTGTTTTGATCAGTTATTGATGTTTTGGTATATGGAATAGGTAGAATTGTGATTTTGCAGTTCATATTTGTGTTTTGATGAGTTATTCATTTATGTTTTGGTATATGAGAATAGGTAGAATTGTGATTTTGAAGTTCATATTTGTTTTTTGATGAGTTATTCATTGATGTTTTGGTATATGGAATAGGTAGAATTGAGATTTTGAAGTTCATATTTGTGTTTTGATGAGTTATTGATGTTTTGGTATATGGGATAGGTAGAATTGTGATTTTGAAGTTCATATTTGTGTTTCGATGAGTTATTCATTGATGTTTTGGTATATGGAATAGGTAGAATTGAGATTTTGAAGTTCATATTTGTGTTTTGATGAGTTATTGATATTTTGGTATATGGAATAGGTAGAATTGTGATTTTGAAGTTCATATTTGTGTTTTGATTAGTTATATTATATTTTGTTATATGGAATAGGTAGAATTGAGATTTTGAAGTTCATATTTGTGTTTTGATTAGTTATATTATGTTATTGATGTTTTGGTATATGGAATAGGTAGAATTGTGATTTTGAAGTTCATATTTGTGTTTTGTTGAGTTATTGATATTTTGGTATATGGAATAGGTAGAATTGTGATTTTGAAGTTCATATTTGTGTTTTGATTAGTTATATTATGTTTTGTTATATGGAATAGGTAGAATTGTGATTTTGAAGTTCATATTTGTGTTTTGATGAGTTATATTATGTTTTGTTATATGGAATAGGTAGAATTGTGATTTTGAAGTTCATATTTGTGTTTTGATGAGTTATATTATGTTTTGTTATATGGAATAGGTAGAATTGTGATTTTGAAGTTCATATTTGTGTTTGATGAGTTATTGATGTTTTGGTAAATGGAATAGGTAGAATTGTGATTTTGAAGTTCATATTTGTGTTTTGATGAGTTATATTATGTTTTGTTATATGGAATAGGTAGAATTGAGATTTTGAAGTTCACATTTGTGTTTTGATGAGTTATTGATGTTTTGGTATATGGAATAGGTAGAATTGTGATTTTGAAGTTCATATTTGTGTTTTGATGAGTTATATTATGTTTTGTTATATGGAATAGGTAGAATTATGATTTTGAAGTTCATATTTGTGTTTTGTTGAGTTATTGATGTTTTGGTATATGGAATAGATAGAAATTGTGTTTTGAAGTTCATATTTGTGTTTTGATGAGTTATTCAATGATGTTTTGGTATATGGAATAGGTAGAATTGAGATTTTGAAGTTCATATTTGTGTTTTGTTATATAGGTAGAATTTTTATTGTGAAGTTGATATTTGTGTTTTGATGAGTTATTGATGTTTTGGTATATGGGATAGGTAGAATTGTGATTTTGAAGTTCATATTTGTGTTTTGATGAGTTATTGATTGTTTTGGTATATGGAATAGATAGAATTTTTATTGTGAAGTTCAGATTTGTGTTTTGATGAGTTATTGATGTTTTGGAATATGGGATAGGTAGAATTGTGATTTTGAAGTTCATATTTGTGTTTTGATGAGTTATATTATGTTTTGTTATATGGAATAGGTAGAATTGTGATTTTGAAGTTCATATTTGTGTTTTGATGAGTTATTCATTGATGTTTTGGTATATGGAATAGGTAGAATTGTGATTTTGAAGTTCATATTTGTGTTTTGATTAGTTATATTATGTTTTGTTATATGGAATAGGTAGAATTGTGATTTTGAAGTTCATATTTGTGTTTCGATGAGTTATTCATTGATGTTTTGGTATATGGAATAGGTAGAATTGAGATTTTGAAGTTCATATTTGTTTTTTGATGAGTTATTCATTGATGTTTTGGTATATGGAATAGGTAGAATTGAGATTTTGAAGTTGATATTTGTGTTTTGATGAGTTATTGATGTTTTGGTATATGGGATAGGTAGAATTGTGATTTTGAAGTTCATATTTGTGTTTCGATGAGTTATTCATTGATGTTTTGGTATATGGAATAGGTAGAATTGAGATTTTGAAGTTCATATTTGTGTTTTGATGAGTTATTGATATTTTGGTATATGGAATAGGTAGAATTGTGATTTTGAAGTTAATATTTGTGTTTTGATTAGTTATATTATGTTTTGTTATATGGAATAGGTAGAATTGAGATTTTGAAGTTCATATTTGTGTTTTGATTAGTTATATTATGTTATTGATGTTTTGGTATATGGAATAGGTAGAATTGTGATTTTGAAGTTCATATTTGTGTTTTGATGAGTTATTGATATTTTGGTATATGAAATAGGTAGAATTGTGATTTTGAAGTTCATATTTGTGTTTTGATGAGTTATTGATGTTTTGGTATATGGAATAGATAGAAATTGTGTTTTGATGAGTTATTCATTGATGTTTTGGTATATGGAATACGTAGAATTGTGATTTTGAAGTTCATATTTGTGTTTTGATGAGTTATATTATGTTTTGTTATATGGAATAGGTAGAATTGAGATTTAGAAGTTCATATTTGTGTTTTGATGAGTTATTGATGTTTTGGTATATGGAATAGGTAGAATTGTGATTTTGAAGTTCATATTTGTGTTTTGATGAGTTATATTATGTTTTGTTATATGGAATAGGTAGAATTGTGATTTTGAAGTTCATATTTGTGTTTTGATGAGTTATATTATGTTTTGTTATATGGAATAGGTAGAATTGTGATTTTGAAGTTCATATTTGTGTTTTGATGAGTTATATTATGTTTTGTTATTTGGAATAGGTAGAATTGAGATTTTGAAGTTCATATTTGTGTTTTGATGAGTTATTGATGTTTTGGTATATGGAATAGGTAGAATTGTGATTTTGAAGTTCATATTTGAGTTTTGATGAGTTATATTATGTTTTGTTATATGGAATAGGTAGAATTATGATTTTGAAGTTCATATTTGTGTTTGATGAGTTATTGATGTTTTGGTAAATGGAATAGGTAGAATTGTGATTTTGAAGTTCATATTTGTGTTTTGATGAGTTATATTATGTTTTGTTATATGGAATAGGTAGAATTGAGATTTTGAAGTTCATATTTGTGTTTTGATGAGTTATTGATGTTTTGGTATATGGAATAGGTAGAATTGTGATTTTGAAGTTCATATTTGTGTTTTGATGAGTTATATTATGTTTTGTTATATGGAATAGGTAGAATTATGATTTTGAAGTTCATATTTGTGTTTTGATGAGTTATTGATGTTTTGGTATATGGAATAGATAGAAATTGTGTTTTGAAGTTCATATTTGTGTTTTGATGAGTTATTCAATGATGTTTTGGTATATGGAATAGGTAGAATTGAGATTTTGAAGTTCATATTTGTGTTTTGTTATATAGGTAGAATTTTTATTGTGAAGTTGATATTTGTGTTTTGATGAGTTATTGATGTTTTGGTATATGGGATAGGTAGAATTGTGATTTTGAAGTTCATATTTGTGTTTTGATGAGTTATTGATTGTTTTGGTATATGGAATAGATAGAATTTTTATTGTGAAGTTCAGATTTGTGTTTTGATGAGTTATTGATGTTTTGGTATATGGGATAGGTAGAATTGTGATTTTGAAGTTCATATTTGTGTTTTGATGAGTTATATTATGTTTTGTTATATGGAATAGGTAGAATTGTGATTTTGAAGTTCATATTTGTGTTTTGATTAGTTATATTATGTTTTGTTATATGGAATAGGTAGAATTGTGATTTTGAAGTTCATATTTGTGTTTCGATGAGTTATTCATTGATGTTTTGGTATATGGAATAGGTAGAATTGAGATTTTGAAGTTCATATTTGTGTTTTGATGAGTTATTGATGTTTTGGTATATGGGATAGGTAGAATTGTGATTTTGAAGTTCATATTTGTGTTTCGATGAGTTATTCATTGATGTTTTGGTATATGGAATAGGTAGAATTGAGATTTTGAAGTTCATATTTGTGTTTTGATGAGTTATTGATATTTTGGTATATGGAATAGGTAGAATTGTGATTTTGAAGTTAATATTTGTGTTTTGATTAGTTATATTATGTTTTGTTATATGGAATAGGTAGAATTGAGATTTTGAAGTTCATATTTGTGTTTTGATTAGTTATATTATGTTATTGATGTTTTGGTATATGGAATAGGTAGAATTGTGATTTTGAAGTTCATATTTGTGTTTTGATGAGTTATTGATATTTTGGTATATGAAATAGGTAGAATTGTGATTTTGAAGTTCATATTTGTGTTTTGATGAGTTATTGATGTTTTGGTATATGGAATAGATAGAAATTGTGTTTTGAAGTTCATATTTGTGTTTTGATGAGTTATTCATTGATGTTTTGGTATATGGAATACGTAGAATTGTGATTTTGAAGTTCATATTTGTGTTTTGATGAGTTATATTATGTTTTGTTATATGGAATAGGTAGAATTGAGATTTAGAAGTTCATATTTGTGTTTTGATGAGTTATTGATGTTTTGGTATATGGAATAGATAGAATTGTGATTTTGAAGTTCATATTTGTGTTTTGATGAGTTATATTATGTTTTGTTATATGGAATAGGTAGAATTGTGATTTTGAAGTTCATATTTGTGTTTTGATGAGTTATATTATGTTTTGTTATATGGAATAGGTAGAATTGTGATTTTGAAGTTCATATTTGTGTTTTGATGAGTTATATTATGTTTTGTTATTTGGAATAGGTAGAATTGAGATTTTGAAGTTCATATTTGTGTTTTGATGAGTTATTGATGTTTTGGTATATGGAATAGGTAGAATTGTGATTTTGAAGTTCATATTTGTGTTTTGATGAGTTATATTATGTTTTGTTATATGGAATAGGTAGAATTGTGATTTTGAAGTTCATATTTGTGTTTTGATGAGTTATTGATGTTTTGGTATATGGAATAGATAGAAATTGTGTTTTGAAGTTCATATTTGTGTTTTGATGAGTTATTCATTGATGTTTTGGTATATGGAATAGGTAGAATTGAGATTTTGAAGTTCATATTTGTGTTTTGTTATATAGGTAGAATTTTTATTGTGAAGTTGATATTTGTGTTTTGATGAGTTATTGATGTTTTGGTATATGGGATAGGTAGAATTGTGATTTTGAAGTTCATATTTGTGTTTTGATGAGTTATTAATTGATGTATTCGCATATGGAATAGATAGAATTATATTTTGAAGTTCATATTTGTGTTTTTACGAGTTATTGATGTTTTGGTATATGGGATAGGTAGAATTGTGATTTTGAAGTTCATATTTGTGTTTTGATGAGTTATATTATGTTTTGATATATGGAATAGGTAGAATTGTGATTTTGAAGTTCATATTTGTGTTTTGATGAGTTATTGGTTGTTTTGGTATATGGAATAGATAGAATTTTTATTGTGAAGTTCATATTTGTGTTTTGATGAGTTATTGATGTTTTGGTATATGGGATAGGTAGAATTGTGATTTTGAAGTTCATATTTGTGTTTTGATGAGTTATATTATGTTTTGTTATATGGAATAGGTAGAATTGTGATTTTGAAGTTCATATTTGTGTTTTGATGAGTTATTCATTGATCTTTTGGTATATGGAATAGGTAGAATTGTGATTTTGAAGTTCATATTTGTGTTTTGATGAGTTATATTATGTTTTGTTATATGGAATAGGTAGAATTGTGATTTTGAAGTTCATATTTGTGGTTTGATGAGTTATATTATGTTTTGTTATATGGAATAGGTAGAATTGAGATTTTGAAGTTCATATTTGTGTTTTGATGAGTTATATTATGTTTTGTTATATGGAATAGGTAGAATTGTGATTTTGAAGTTCATATTTGTGTTTTGATGAGTTATTGATGTTTTGGTATATGGAATAGATAGAAATTGTGTTTTGAAGTTCATATTTGTGTTTTGATGAGTTATTCATTGATGTTTTGGTATATGGAATAGGTAGAATTGAGATTTTGAAGTTCATATTTGTGTTTTGTTATATAGGTAGAATTTTTATTGTGAAGTTGATATTTGTGTTTTGATGAGTTATTGATGTTTTGGTATATGGGATAGGTAGAATTGTGATTTTGAAGTTCATATTTGTGTTTTGATGAGTTATTAATTGATGTATTCGCATATGGAATAGATAGAATTATTTTTTGAAGTTCATATTTGTGTTTTTACGAGTTATTGATGTTTTGGTATATGGGATAGGTAGAATTGTGATTTTGAAGTTCATATTTGTGTTTTGATGAGTTATATTATGTTTTGATATATGGAATAGGTAGAATTGTGATTTTGAAGTTCATATTTGTGTTTTGATGAGTTATTGATGTTTTGGTATATGGAATAGATAGAAATTGTGTTTTGAAGTTCATATTTGTGTTTTGATAAGTTATTCAATGATGTTTTGGTATATGGAATAGGTAGAATTGAGATTTTGAAGTTCATATTTGTGTTTTGTTATATAGGTAGAATTTTTATTGTGAAGTTGATATTTGTGTTTTGATGAGTTATTGATGTTTTGGTATATGGGATAGGTAGAATTGTGATTTTGAAGTTCATATTTGTGTTTTGATGAGTTATTGATTGTTTTGGTATATGGAATAGATAGAATTTTTATTGTGAAGTTCAGATTTGTGTTTTGATGAGTTATTGATGTTTTGGTATATGGGATAGGTAGAATTGTGATTTTGAAGTTCATATTTGTGTTTTGATGAGTTATATTATGTTTTGTTATATGGAATAGGTAGAATTGTGATTTTGAAGTTCATATTTGTGTTTTGATGAGTTATTCATTGATGTTTTGGTATATGGAATAGGTAGAATTGTGATTTTGAAGTTCATATTTGTGTTTTGATTAGTTATATTATGTTTTGTTATATGGAATAGGTAGAATTGTGATTTTGAAGTTCATATTTGTGTTTCGATGAGTTATTCATTGATGTTTTGGTATATGGAATAGGTAGAATTGAGATTTTGAAGTTCATATTTGTGTTTTGATGAGTTATTGATTGTTTTGGTATATGGAATAGATAGAATTTTTATTGTGAAGTTCAGATTTGTGTTTTGATGAGTTATTGATGTTTTGGTATATGGGATAGGTAGAATTGTGATTTTGAAGTTCATATTTGTGTTTTGATGAGTTATATTATGTTTTGTTATATGGAATAGGTAGAATTGAGATTTTGAAGTTCATATTTGTGTTTTGATGAGTTATTGATGTTTTGGTATATGGAATAGGTAGAATTGTGATTTTGAAGTTCATATTTGTGTTTTGATGAGTTATATTATGTTTTGTTATATGGAATAGGTAGAATTATGATTTTGAAGTTCATATTTGTGTTTTGATGAGTTATTGATGTTTTGGTATATGGAATAGATAGAAATTGTGTTTTGAAGTTCATATTTGTGTTTTGATGAGTTATTCAATGATGTTTTGGTATATGGAATAGGTAGAATTGAGATTTTGAAGTTCATATTTGTGTTTTGTTATATAGGTAGAATTTTTATTGTGAAGTTGATATTTGTGTTTTGATGAGTTATTGATGTTTTGGTATATGGGATAGGTAGAATTGTGATTTTGAAGTTCATATTTGTGTTTTGATGAGTTATTGATTGTTTTGGTATATGGAATAGATAGAATTTTTATTGTGAAGTTCAGATTTGTGTTTTGATGAGTTATTGATGTTTTGGTATATGGGATAGGTAGAATTGTGATTTTGAAGTTCATATTTGTGTTTTGATGAGTTATATTATGTTTTGTTATATGGAATAGGTAGAATTGTGATTTTGAAGTTCATATTTGTGTTTTGATGAGTTATTCATTGATGTTTTGGTATATGGAATAGGTAGAATTGTGATTTTGAAGTTCATATTTGTGTTTTGATTAGTTATATTATGTTTTGTTATATGGAATAGGTAGAATTGTGATTTTGAAGTTCATATTTGTGTTTCGATGAGTTATTCATTGATGTTTTGGTATATGGAATAGGTAGAATTGAGATTTTGAAGTTCATATTTGTGTTTTGATGAGTTATTGATGTTTTGGTATATGGGATAGGTAGAATTGTGATTTTGAAGTTCATATTTGTGTTTCGATGAGTTATTCATTGATGTTTTGGTATATGGAATAGGTAGAATTGAGATTTTGAAGTTCATATTTGTGTTTTGATGAGTTATTGATATTTTGGTATATGGAATAGGTAGAATTGTGATTTTGAAGTTAATATTTGTGTTTTGATTAGTTATATTATGTTTTGTTATATGGAATAGGTAGAATTGAGATTTTGAAGTTCATATTTGTGTTTTGATTAGTTATATTATGTTATTGATGTTTTGGTATATGGAATAGGTAGAATTGTGATTTTGAAGTTCATATTTGTGTTTTGATGAGTTATTGATATTTTGGTATATGAAATAGGTAGAATTGTGATTTTGAAGTTCATATTTGTGTTTTGATGAGTTATTGATGTTTTGGTATATGGAATAGATAGAAATTGTGTTTTGAAGTTCATATTTGTGTTTTGATGAGTTATTCATTGATGTTTTGGTATATGGAATACGTAGAATTGTGATTTTGAAGTTCATATTTGTGTTTTGATGAGTTATATTATGTTTTGTTATATGGAATAGGTAGAATTGAGATTTAGAAGTTCATATTTGTGTTTTGATGAGTTATTGATGTTTTGGTATATGGAATAGGTAGAATTGTGATTTTGAAGTTCATATTTGTGTTTTGATGAGTTATATTATGTTTTGTTATATGGAATAGGTAGAATTGTGATTTTGAAGTTCATATTTGTGTTTTGATGAGTTATATTATGTTTTGTTATATGGAATAGGTAGAATTGTGATTTTGAAGTTCATATTTGTGTTTTGATGAGTTATATTATGTTTTGTTATTTGGAATAGGTAGAATTGAGATTTTGAAGTTCATATTTGTGTTTTGATGAGTTATTGATGTTTTGGTATATGGAATAGGTAGAATTGTGATTTTGAAGTTCATATTTGTGTTTTGATGAGTTATATTATGTTTTGTTATATGGAATAGGTAGAATTGTGATTTTGAAGTTCATATTTGTGTTTTGATGAGTTATTGATGTTTTGGTATATGGAATAGATAGAAATTGTGTTTTGAAGTTCATATTTGTGTTTTGATGAGTTATTCATTGATGTTTTGGTATATGGAATAGGTAGAATTGAGATTTTGAAGTTCATATTTGTGTTTTGTTATATAGGTAGAATTTTTATTGTGAAGTTGATATTTGTGTTTTGATGAGTTATTGATGTTTTGGTATATGGGATAGGTAGAATTGTGATTTTGAAGTTCATATTTGTGTTTTGATGAGTTATTAATTGATGTATTCGCATATGGAATAGATAGAATTATTTTTTGAAGTTCATATTTGTGTTTTTACGAGTTATTGATGTTTTGGTATATGGGATAGGTAGAATTGTGATTTTGAAGTTCATATTTGTGTTTTGATGAGTTATATTATGTTTTGATATATGGAATAGGTAGAATTGTGATTTTGAAGTTCATATTTGTGTTTTGATGAGTTATTGATTGTTTTGGTATATGGAATAGATAGAATTTTTATTGTGAAGTTCAGATTTGTGTTTTGATGAGTTATTGATGTTTTGGTATATGGGATAGGTAGAATTGTGATTTTGAAGTTCATATTTGTGTTTTGATGAGTTATATTATGTTTTGTTATATGGAATAGGTAGAATTGAGATTTTGAAGTTCATATTTGTGTTTTGATGAGTTATTGATTGTTTTGGTATATGGAATAGATAGAATTTTTATTGTGAAGTTCAGATTTGTGTTTTGATGAGTTATTGATGTTTTGGTATATGGGATAGGTAGAATTGTGATTTTGAAGTTCATATTTGTGTTTTGATGAGTTATATTATGTTTTGTTATATGGAATAGGTAGAATTGTGATTTTGAAGTTCATATTTGTGTTTTGATGAGTTATTCATTCATGTTTTGGTATATGGAATAGGTAGAATTGTGATTTTGAAGTTCATATTTGTGTTTTGATTAGTTATATTATGTTTTGTTATATGGAATAGGTAAAATTGTGATTTTGAAGTTCATATTTGTGTTTCGATGAGTTATTCATTGATGTTTTGGTATATGGAATAGGTAGAATTGAGATTTTGAAGTTCATATTTGTGTTTTGATGAGTTATTGATGTTTTGGTATATGGGATAGGTAGAATTGTGATTTTGAAGTTCATATTTGTGTTTCGATGAGTTATTCATTGATGTTTTGGTATATGGAATAGGTAGAATTGAGATTTTGAAGTTCATATTTGTGTTTTGATGAGTTATTGATATTTTGGTATATGGAATAGGTAGAATTGTGATTTTGAAGTTAATATTTGTGTTTTGATTAGTTATATTATGTTTTGTTATATGGAATAGGTAGAATTGAGATTTTGAAGTTCATATTTGTGTTTTGATTAGTTATATTATGTTATTGATGTTTTGGTATATGGAATAGGTATAATTGTGATTTTGAAGTTCATATTTGTGTTTTGATGAGTTATTGATATTTTGGTATATGAAATAGGTAGAATTGTGATTTTGAAGTTCATATTTGTGTTTTGATGAGTTATTGATGTTTTGGTATATGGAATAGATAGAAATTGTGTTTTGAAGTTCATATTTGTGTTTTGATGAGTTATTCATTGATGTTTTGGTATATGGAATACGTAGAATTGTGATTTTGAAGTTCATATTTGTGTTTTGATGAGTTATATTATGTTTTGTTATATGGAATAGGTAGAATTGAGATTTAGAAGTTCATATTTGTGTTTTGATGAGTTATTGATGTTTTGGTATATGGAATAGGTAGAATTGTGATTTTGAAGTTCATATTTGTGTTTTGATGAGTTATATTATGTTTTGTTATATGGAATAGGTAGAATTGTGATTTTGAAGTTCATATTTGTGTTTTGATGAGTTATATTATGTTTTGTTATATGGAATAGGTAGAATTGTGATTTTGAAGTTCATATTTGTGTTTTGATGAGTTATATTATGTTTTGTTATTTGGAATAGGTAGAATTGAGATTTTGAAGTTCATATTTGTGTTTTGATGAGTTATTGATGTTTTGGTATATGGAATAGGTAGAATTGTGATTTTGAAGTTCATATTTGTGTTTTGATGAGTTATATTATGTTTTGTTATATGGAATAGGTAGAATTGTGATTTTGAAGTTCATATTTGTGTTTTGATGAGTTATTGATGTTTTGGTATATGGAATAGATAGAAATTGTGTTTTGAAGTTCATATTTGTGTTTTGATGAGTTATATTATGTTTTGTTATATGGAATAGGTAGAAATGTGATTTTGAAGTTCATATTTGTGTTTTGATGAGTTATTGATATTTTGGTATATGGAATAGGTAGAATTGTGATTTTGAAGTTCATATTTGTGTTTTGATTAGTTATATTATATTTTGTTATATGGAATAGGTAGAATTGAGATTTTGAAGTTCATATTTGTGTTTTGATTAGTTATATTATGTTATTGATGTTTTGGTATATGGAATAGGTAGAATTGTGATTTTGAAGTTCATATTTGTGTTTTGATGAGTTATTGATATTTTGGTATATTGAATAGGTAGAATTGTGATTTTGAAGTTCATATTTGTGTTTTGATGAGTTATTGATGTTTTGGTATATGGGATAGGTAGAATTGTGATTTTGAAGTTCATATTTGTGTTTTGATGAGTTATTAATTGATGTATTCGCATATGGAATAGTTAGAATTATTTTTTGAAGTTCATATTTGTGTTTTTACGAGTTATTGATGTTTTGGTATATGGGATAGGTAGAATTGTGATTTTGAAGTTCATATTTGTGTTTTGCTGAGTTATATTATGTTTTGTTATATGGAATAGGTAGAATTGTGATTTTGAAGTTCATATTTGTGTTTTGATGAGTTATTGATGTTTTGGTATATGGAATAGGTAGAATTGTGATTTTGAAGTTCATATTTGTGTTTTGATGAGTTATATTATGTTTTGTTATATGGAATAGGTAGAATTGAGATTTTGAAGTTCACATTTGTGTTTTGATGAGTTATTGATGTTTTGGTATATGGAATAGGTAGAATTGTGATTTTGAAGTTCATATTTGTGTTTTGATGAGTTATATTATGTTTTGTTATATGGAATAGGTAGAATTATGATTTTGAAGTTCATATTTGTGTTTTGATGAGTTATTGATGTTTTGGTATATGGAATAGATAGAAATTGTGTTTTGAAGTTCATATTTGTGTTTTGATGAGTTATTCAATGATGTTTTGGTATATGGAATAGGTAGAATTGAGATTTTGAAGTTCATATTTGTGTTTTGTTATATAGGTAGAATTTTTATTGTGAAGTTGATATTTGTGTTTTGATGAGTTATTGATGTTTTGGTATATGGGATAGGTAGAATTGTGATTTTGAAGTTCATATTTGTGTTTTGATGAGTTATTGATTGTTTTGGTATATGGAATAGATAGAATTTTTATTGTGAAGTTCAGATTTGTGTTTTGATGAGTTATTGATGTTTTGGAATATGGGATAGGTAGAATTGTGATTTTGAAGTTCATATTTGTGTTTTGATGAGTTATATTATGTTTTGTTATATGGAATAGGTAGAATTGTGATTTTGAAGTTCATATTTGTGTTTTGATGAGTTATTCATTGATGTTTTGGTATATGGAATAGGTAGAATTGTGATTTTGAAGTTCATATTTGTGTTTTGATGAGTTATTCATTGATGTTTTGGTATATGGAATAGGTAGAATTGTGATTTTGAAGTTCATATTTGTGTTTTGATTAGTTATATTATGTTTTGTTATATGGAATAGGTAGAATTGTGATTTTGAAGTTCATATTTGTGTTTCGATGAGTTATTCATTGATGTTTTGGTATATGGAATAGGTAGAATTGAGATTTTGAAGTTCATATTTGTTTTTTGATGAGTTATTCATTGATGTTTTGGTATATGGAATAGGTAGAATTGAGATTTTGAAGTTGATATTTGTGTTTTGATGAGTTATTGATGTTTTGGTATATGGGATAGGTAGAATTGTGATTTTGAAGTTCATATTTGTGTTTTGATGAGTTATATTATGTTTTGATATATGGAATAGGTAGAATTGTGATTTTGAAGTTCATATTTGTGTTTTGATGAGTTATTGATTGTTTTGGTATATGGAATAGATAGAATTTTTATTGTGAAGTTCAGATTTGTGTTTTGATGAGTTATTGATGTTTTGGTATATGGGATAGGTAGAATTGTGATTTTGAAGTTCATATTTGTGTTTTGATGAGTTATATTATGTTTTGTTATATGGAATAGGTAGAATTGAGATTTTGAAGTTCATATTTGTGTTTTGATGAGTTATTGATTGTTTTGGTATATGGAATAGATAGAATTTTTATTGTGAAGTTCAGATTTGTGTTTTGATGAGTTATTGATGTTTTGGTATATGGGATAGGTAGAATTGTGATTTTGAAGTTCATATTTGTGTTTTGATGAGTTATATTATGTTTTGTTATATGGAATAGGTAGAATTGTGATTTTGAAGTTCATATTTGTGTTTTGATGAGTTATTCATTCATGTTTTGGTATATGGAATAGGTAGAATTGTGATTTTGAAGTTCATATTTGTGTTTTGATTAGTTATATTATGTTTTGTTATATGGAATAGGTAAAATTGTGATTTTGAAGTTCATATTTGTGTTTCGATGAGTTATTCATTGATGTTTTGGTATATGGAATAGGTAGAATTGAGATTTTGAAGTTCATATTTGTGTTTTGATGAGTTATTGATGTTTTGGTATATGGGATAGGTAGAATTGTGATTTTGAAGTTCATATTTGTGTTTCGATGAGTTATTCATTGATGTTTTGGTATATGGAATAGGTAGAATTGAGATTTTGAAGTTCATATTTGTGTTTTGATGAGTTATTGATATTTTGGTATATGGAATAGGTAGAATTGTGATTTTGAAGTTAATATTTGTGTTTTGATTAGTTATATTATGTTTTGTTATATGGAATAGGTAGAATTGAGATTTTGAAGTTCATATTTGTGTTTTGATTAGTTATATTATGTTATTGATGTTTTGGTATATGGAATAGGTATAATTGTGATTTTGAAGTTCATATTTGTGTTTTGATGAGTTATTGATATTTTGGTATATGAAATAGGTAGAATTGTGATTTTGAAGTTCATATTTGTGTTTTGATGAGTTATTGATGTTTTGGTATATGGAATAGATAGAAATTGTGTTTTGAAGTTCATATTTGTGTTTTGATGAGTTATTCATTGATGTTTTGGTATATGGAATACGTAGAATTGTGATTTTGAAGTTCATATTTGTGTTTTGATGAGTTATATTATGTTTTGTTATATGGAATAGGTAGAATTGAGATTTAGAAGTTCATATTTGTGTTTTGATGAGTTATTGATTTTTGGTATATGGAATAGGTAGAATTGTGATTTTGAAGTTCATATTTGTGTTTTGATGAGTTATATTATGTTTTGTTATATGGAATAGGTAGAATTGTGATTTTGAAGTTCATATTTGTGTTTTGATGAGTTATATTATGTTTTGTTATATGGAATAGGTAGAATTGTGATTTTGAAGTTCATATTTGTGTTTTGATGAGTTATATTATGTTTTGTTATTTGGAATAGGTAGAATTGAGATTTTGAAGTTCATATTTGTGTTTTGATGAGTTATTGATGTTTTGGTATATGGAATAGGTAGAATTGTGATTTTGAAGTTCATATTTGTGTTTTGATGAGTTATATTATGTTTTGTTATATGGAATAGGTAGAATTGTGATTTTGAAGTTCATATTTGTGTTTTGATGAGTTATTGATGTTTTGGTATATGGAATAGATAGAAATTGTGTTTTGAAGTTCATATTTGTGTTTTGATGAGTTATATTATGTTTTGTTATATGGAATAGGTAGAAATGTGATTTTGAAGTTCATATTTGTGTTTTGATGAGTTATTGATATTTTGGTATATGGAATAGGTAGAATTGTGATTTTGAAGTTCATATTTGTGTTTTGATTAGTTATATTATATTTTGTTATATGGAATAGGTAGAATTGAGATTTTGAAGTTCATATTTGTGTTTTGATTAGTTATATTATGTTATTGATGTTTTGGTATATGGAATAGGTAGAATTGTGATTTTGAAGTTCATATTTGTGTTTTGATGAGTTATTGATATTTTGGTATATTGAATAGGTAGAATTGTGATTTTGAAGTTCATATTTGTGTTTTGATGAGTTATTGATGTTTTGGTATATGGGATAGGTAGAATTGTGATTTTGAAGTTCATATTTGTGTTTTGATGAGTTATTAATTGATGTATTCGCATATGGAATAGTTAGAATTATTTTTTGAAGTTCATATTTGTGTTTTTACGAGTTATTGATGTTTTGGTATATGGGATAGGTAGAATTGTGATTTTGAAGTTCATATTTGTGTTTTGCTGAGTTATATTATGTTTTGTTATATGGAATAGGTAGAATTGTGATTTTGAAGTTCATATTTGTGTTTTGATGAGTTATTGATGTTTTGGTATATGGAATAGGTAGAATTGTGATTTTGAAGTTCATATTTGTGTTTTGATGAGTTATATTATGTTTTGTTATATGGAATAGGTAGAATTGAGATTTTGAAGTTCACATTTGTGTTTTGATGAGTTATTGATGTTTTGGTATATGGAATAGGTAGAATTGTGATTTTGAAGTTCATATTTGTGTTTTGATGAGTTATATTATGTTTTGTTATATGGAATAGGTAGAATTATGATTTTGAAGTTCATATTTGTGTTTTGATGAGTTATTGATGTTTTGGTATATGGAATAGATAGAAATTGTGTTTTGAAGTTCATATTTGTGTTTTGATGAGTTATTCAATGATGTTTTGGTATATGGAATAGGTAGAATTGAGATTTTGAAGTTCATATTTGTGTTTTGTTATATAGGTAGAATTTTTATTGTGAAGTTGATATTTGTGTTTTGATGAGTTATTGATGTTTTGGTATATGGGATAGGTAGAATTGTGATTTTGAAGTTCATATTTGTGTTTTGATGAGTTATTGATTGTTTTGGTATATGGAATAGATAGAATTTTTATTGTGAAGTTCAGATTTGTGTTTTGATGAGTTATTGATGTTTTGGAATATGGGATAGGTAGAATTGTGATTTTGAAGTTCATATTTGTGTTTTGATGAGTTATATTATGTTTTGTTATATGGAATAGGTAGAATTGTGATTTTGAAGTTCATATTTGTGTTTTGATGAGTTATTCATTGATGTTTTGGTATATGGAATAGGTAGAATTGTGATTTTGAAGTTCATATTTGTGTTTTGATGAGTTATTCATTGATGTTTTGGTATATGGAATAGGTAGAATTGTGATTTTGAAGTTCATATTTGTGTTTTGATTAGTTATATTATGTTTTGTTATATGGAATAGGTAGAATTGTGATTTTGAAGTTCATATTTGTGTTTCGATGAGTTATTCATTGATGTTTTGGTATATGGAATAGGTAGAATTGAGATTTTGAAGTTCATATTTGTTTTTTGATGAGTTATTCATTGATGTTTTGGTATATGGAATAGGTAGAATTGAGATTTTGAAGTTGATATTTGTGTTTTGATGAGTTATTGATGTTTTGGTATATGGGATAGGTAGAATTGTGATTTTGAAGTTCATATTTGTGTTTCGATGAGTTATTCATTGATGTTTTGGTATATGGAATAGGTAGAATTGAGATTTTGAAGTTCATATTTGTGTTTTGATGAGTTATTGATATTTTGGTATATGGAATAGGTAGAATTGTGATTTTGAAGTTAATATTTGTGTTTAGATTAGTTATATTATGTTTTGTTATATGGAATAGGTAGAATTGAGATTTTGAAGTTCATATTTGTGTTTTGATTAGTTATATTATGTTATTGATGTTTTGGTATATGGAATAGGTAGAATTGTGATTTTGAAGTTCATATTTGTGTTTTGATGAGTTATTGATATTTTGGTATATGAAATAGGTAGAATTGTGATTTTGAAGTTCATATTTGTGTTTTGATGAGTTATTGATGTTTTGGTATATGGAATAGATAGAAATTGTGTTTTGAAGTTGATATTTGTGTTTTGATGAGTTATTCATTGATGTTTTGGTATATGGAATACGTAGAATTGTGATTTTGAAGTTCATATTTGTGTTTTGATGAGTTATATTATGTTTTGTTATATGGAATAGGTAGAATTGAGATTTAGAAGTTCATATTTGTGTTTTGATGAGTTATTGATGTTTTGGTATATGGAATAGGTAGAATTGTGATTTTGAAGTTCATATTTGTGTTTTGATGAGTTATATTATGTTTTGTTATATGGAATAGGTAGAATTGTGATTTTGAAGTTCATATTTGTGTTTTGATGAGTTATATTATGTTTTGTTATATGGAATAGGTAGAATTGTGATTTTGAAGTTCATATTTGTGTTTTGATGAGTTATATTATGTTTTGTTATTTGGAATAGGTAGAATTGAGATTTTGAAGTTCATATTTGTGTTTTGATGAGTTATTGATGTTTTGGTATATGGAATAGGTAGAATTGTGATTTTGAAGTTCATATTTGTGTTTTGATGAGTTATATTATGTTTTGTTATATGGAATAGGTAGAATTATGATTTTGAAGTTCATATTTGTGTTTGATGAGTTATTGATGTTTTGGTAAATGGAATAGGTAGAATTGTGATTTTGAAGTTCATATTTGTGTTTTGATGAGTTATATTATGTTTTGTTATATGGAATAGGTAGAATTGAGATTTTGAAGTTCATATTTGTGTTTTGATGAGTTATTGATGTTTTGGTATATGGGATAGGTAGAATTGTGATTTTGAAGTTCATATTTGTGTTTTGATGAGTTATATTATGTTTTGTTATATGGAATAGGTAGAATTGTGATTTTGAAGTTCATATTTGTGTTTTGATGAGTTATTCATTGATGTTTTGGTATATGGAATAGGTAGAATTGTGATTTTGAAGTTCATATTTGTGTTTTGATTAGTTATATTATGTTTTGTTATATGGAATAGGTAGAATTGTGATTTTGAAGTTCATATTTGTGTTTCGATGAGTTATTCATTGATGTTTTGGTATATGGAATAGGTAGAATTGAGATTTTGAAGTTCATATTTGTTTTTTGATGAGTTATTCATTGATGTTTTGGTATATGGAATAGGTAGAATTGAGATTTTGAAGTTGATATTTGTGTTTTGATGAGTTATTGATGTTTTGGTATATGGGATAGGTAGAATTGTGATTTTGAAGTTCATATTTGTGTTTCGATGAGTTATTCATTGATGTATTGGTATATGGAATAGGTAGAATTGAGATTTTGAAGTTCATATTTGTGTTTTGATGAGTTATTGATATTTTGGTATATGGAATAGGTAGAATTGTGATTTTGAAGTTAATATTTGTGTTTTGATTAGTTATATTATGTTTTGTTATATGGAATAGGTAGAATTGAGATTTTGAAGTTCATATTTGTGTTTTGATTAGTTATATTATGTTATTGATGTTTTGGTATATGGAATAGGTAGAATTGTGATTTTGAAGTTCATATTTGTGTTTTGATGAGTTATTGATATTTTGGTATATGAAATAGGTAGAATTGTGATTTTGAAGTTCATATTTGTGTTTTGATGAGTTATTGATGTTTTGGTATATGGAATAGATAGAAATTGTGTTTTGAAGTTCATATTTGTGTTTTGATGAGTTATTCATTGATGTTTTGGTATATGGAATACGTAGAATTGTGATTTTGAAGTTCATATTTGTGTTTTGATGAGTTATATTATGTTTTGTTATATGGAATAGGTAGAATTGAGATTTAGAAGTTCATATTTGTGTTTTGATGAGTTATTGATGTTTTGGTATATGGAATAGGTAGAATTGTGATTTTGAAGTTCATATTTGTGTTTTGATGAGTTATATTATGTTTTGTTATATGGAATAGGTAGAATTGTGATTTTGAAGTTCATATTTGTGTTTTGATGAGTTATATTATGTTTTGTTATATGGAATAGGTAGAATTGTGATTTTGAAGTTCATATTTGTGTTTTGATGAGTTATATTATGTTTTGTTATTTGGAATAGGTAGAATTGAGATTTTGAAGTTCATATTTGTGTTTTGATGAGTTATTGATGTTTTGGTATATGGAATAGGTAGAATTGTGATTTTGAAGTTCATATTTGTGTTTTGATGAGTTATATTATGTTTTGTTATATGGAATAGGTAGAATTGTGATTTTGAAGTTCATATTTGTGTTTTGATTAGTTATTAATTGATGTATTCGCATATGGAATAGATAGAATTATTTTTTGAAGTTCATATTTGTGTTTTTACGAGTTATTGATGTTTTGGTATATGGGATAGGTAGAATTGTGATTTTGAAGTTCATATTTGTGTTTTGATGAGTTATATTATGTTTTGATATATGGAATAGGTAGAATTGTGATTTTGAAGTTCATATTTGTGTTTTGATGAGTTATTGATTGTTTTGGTATATGGAATAGATAGAATTTTTATTGTGAAGTTCATATTTGTGTTTTGATGAGTTATTGATGTTTTGGTATATGGGATAGGTAGAATTGTGATTTTGAAGTTCATATTTGTGTTTTGATGAGTTATATTATGTTTTGTTATATGGAATAGGTAGAATTGTGATTTTGAAGTTCATATTTGTGTTTTGATGAGTTATTCATTGATCTTTTGGTATATGGAATAGGTAGAATTGTGATTTTGAAGTTCATATTTGTGTTTTGATGAGTTATTGATATTTTGGTATATGAAATAGGTAGAATTGTGATTTTGAAGTTCATATTTGTGTTTTGATGAGTTATTGATGTTTTGGTATATGGAATAGATAGAAATTGTGTTTTGAAGTTCATATTTGTGTTTTGATGAGTTATTCATTGATGTTTTGGTATATGGAATACGTAGAATTGTGATTTTGAAGTTCATATTTGTGTTTTGATGAGTTATATTATGTTTTGTTATATGGAATAGGTAGAATTGAGATTTAGAAGTTCATATTTGTGTTTTGATGAGTTATTGATGTTTTGGTATATGGAATAGGTAGAATTGTGATTTTGAAGTTCATATTTGTGTTTTGATGAGTTATATTATGTTTTGTTATATGGAATAGGTAGAATTGTGATTTTGAAGTTCATATTTGTGTTTTGATGAGTTATATTATGTTTTGTTATATGGAATAGGTAGAATTGTGATTTTGAAGTTCATATTTGTGTTTTGATGAGTTATATTATGTTTTGTTATTTGGAATAGGTAGAATTGAGATTTTGAAGTTCATATTTGTGTTTTGATGAGTTATTGATGTTTTGGTATATGGAATAGGTAGAATTGTGATTTTGAAGTTCATATTTGTGTTTTGATGAGTTATATTATGTTTTGTTATATGGAATAGGTAGAATTGTGATTTTGAAGTTCATATTTGTGTTTTGATTAGTTATTAATTGATGTATTCGCATATGGAATAGATAGAATTATTTTTTGAAGTTCATATTTGTGTTTTTACGAGTTATTGATGTTTTGGTATATGGGATAGGTAGAATTGTGATTTTGAAGTTCATATTTGTGTTTTGATGAGTTATATTATGTTTTGATATATGGAATAGGTAGAATTGTGATTTTGAAGTTCATATTTGTGTTTTGATGAGTTATTGATTGTTTTGGTATATGGAATAGATAGAATTTTTATTGTGAAGTTCATATTTGTGTTTTGATGAGTTATTGATGTTTTGGTATATGGGATAGGTAGAATTGTGATTTTGAAGTTCATATTTGTGTTTTGATGAGTTATATTATGTTTTGTTATATGGAATAGGTAGAATTGTGATTTTGAAGTTCATATTTGTGTTTTGATGAGTTATTCATTGATCTTTTGGTATATGGAATAGGTAGAATTGTGATTTTGAAGTTCATATTTGTGTTTTGATGAGTTATATTATGTTTTGTTATATGGAATAGGTAGAATTGTGATTTTGAAGTTCATATTTGTGTTTTGATGAGTTATATTATGTTTTGTTATATGGAATAGGTAGAATTGTGATTTTGAAGTTCATATTTGTGGTTTGATGAGTTATATTATGTTTTGTTATATGGAATAGGTAGAATTGAGATTTTGAAGTTCATATTTGTGTTTTGATGAGTTATATTATGTTTTGTTATATGGAATAGGTAGAATTGTGATTTTGAAGTTCATATTTGTGTTTTGATGAGTTATTGATGTTTTGGTATATGGAATAGATAGAAATTGTGTTTTGAAGTTCATATTTGTGTTTTGATGAGTTATTCATTGATGTTTTGGTATATGGAATAGGTAGAATTGAGATTTTGAAGTTCATATTTGTGTTTTGTTATATAGGTAGAATTTTTATTGTGAAGTTGATATTTGTGTTTTGATGAGTTATTGATGTTTTGGTATATGGGATAGGTAGAATTGTGATTTTGAAGTTCATATTTGTGTTTTGATGAGTTATTAATTGATGTATTCGCATATGGAATAGATAGAATTATTTTTTGAAGTTCATATTTGTGTTTTTACGAGTTATTGATGTTTTGGTATATGGGATAGGTAGAATTGTGATTTTGAAGTTCATATTTGTGTTTTGATGAGTTATATTATGTTTTGATATATGGAATAGGTAGAATTGTGATTTTGAAGTTCATATTTGTGTTTTGATGAGTTATTGATTGTTTTGGTATATGGAATAGATAGAATTTTTATTGTGAAGTTCATATTTGTGTTTTGATGAGTTATTGATGTTTTGGTATATGGGATAGGTAGAATTGTGATTTTGAAGTTCATATTTGTGTTTTGATGAGTTATATTATGTTTTGTTATATGGAATAGGTAGAATTGTGATTTTGAAGTTCATATTTGTGTTTTGATGAGTTATTCATTGATCTTTTGGTATATGGAATAGGTAGAATTGTGATTTTGAAGTTCATATTTGTGTTTTGATGAGTTATATTATGTTTTGTTATATGGAATAGGTAGAATTGTGATTTTGAAGTTCATATTTGTGTTTTGATGAGTTATATTATGTTTTGTTATATGGAATAGGTAGAATTGTGATTTTGAAGTTCATATTTGTGGTTTGATGAGTTATATTATGTTTTGTTATATGGAATAGGTAGAATTGAGATTTTGAAGTTCATATTTGTGTTTTGATGAGTTATATTATGTTTTGTTATATGGAATAAGTAGAATTGTGATTTTGAAGTTCATATTTGTGTTTTGATGAGTTATTCATTGATGTTTTGGTATATGGAATAGGTAGAATTGTGTTGAAGTTCATATTTGTGTTTTGATTAGTTATATTATGTTTTGTTATATGGAATATGTAGAATTGTGATTTTGAAGTTCATATTTGTGTTTTGATGAGTTATTGATGTTTTGTTATATGGAATAGGTAGAATTGAGATTTTGAAGTTCATATTTGTGTTTTGATGAGTTATTGATGTTTTGTTATATGGAATAGGTAGAATTGTGATTTTGAAGTTCATATTTGTGTTTTGATGAGTTATATTATGTTTTGTTATATGGAATAGGTAGAATTGTGATTTTGAAGTTCATATTTGTGTTTTGATGAGTTATTGATATTTTGGTATATGGAATAGGTAGAATTGTGATTTTGAAGTTCATATTTGTGTTTTGATTAGTTATATTATATTTTGTTATATGGAATAGGTAGAATTGAGATTTTGAAGTTCATATTTGTGTTTTGATTAGTTATATTATGTTATTGATGTTTTGGTATATGGAATAGGTAGAATTGTGATTTTGAAGTTCATATTTGTGTTTTGATGAGTTATTGATATTTTGGTATATGGAATAGGTAGAATTGTGATTTTGAAGTTCATATTTGTGTTTTGATGAGTTATTGATGTTTTGGTATATGGGATAGGTAGAATTGTGATTTTGAAGTTCATATTTGTGTTTTGATGAGTTATTAATTGATGTATTCGCATATGGAATAGTTAGAATTATTTTTTGAAGTTCATATTTGTGTTTTTACGAGTTATTGATGTTTTGGTATATGGGATAGGTAGAATTGTGATTTTGAAGTTCATATTTGTGTTTTGCTGAGTTATATTATGTTTTGTTATATGGAATAGGTAGAATTGTGATTTTGAAGTTCATATTTGTGTTTTGATGAGTTATTCATTGATGTTTTGGTATATGGAATAGGTAGAATTGTGTTGAAGTTCATATTTGTGTTTTGATTAGTTATATTATGTTTTGTTATATGGAATATGTAGAATTGTGATTTTGAAGTTCATATTTGTGTTTCGATGAGTTATTCATTGATGTTTTGGTATATGGAATAGGTAGAATTGAGATTTTGAAGTTCATATTTGTTTTTTGATGAGTTATTCATTGATGTTTTGGTATATGGAATAGGTAGAATTGAGATTTTGAAGTTGATATTTGTGTTTTGATGAGTTATTGATGTTTTGGTATATGGGATAGGTAGAATTGTGATTTTGAAGTTCATATTTGTGTTTCGATGAGTTATTCATTGATGTATTGGTATATGGAATAGGTAGAATTGAGATTTTGAAGTTCATATTTGTGTTTTGATGAGTTATTGATATTTTGGTATATGGAATAGGTAGAATTGTGATTTTGAAGTTAATATTTGTGTTTTGATTAGTTATATTATGTTTTGTTATATGGAATAGGTAGAATTGAGATTTTGAAGTTCATATTTGTGTTTTGATTAGTTATATTATGTTATTGATGTTTTGGTATATGGAATAGGTAGAATTGTGATTTTGAAGTTCATATTTGTGTTTTGATGAGTTATTGATATTTTGGTATATGAAATAGGTAGAATTGTGATTTTGAAGTTCATATTTGTGTTTTGATGAGTTATTGATGTTTTGGTATATGGAATAGATAGAAATTGTGTTTTGAAGTTCATATTTGTGTTTTGATGAGTTATTCATTGATGTTTTGGTATATGGAATACGTAGAATTGTGATTTTGAAGTTCATATTTGTGTTTTGATGAGTTATATTATGTTTTGTTATATGGAATAGGTAGAATTGAGATTTAGAAGTTCATATTTGTGTTTTGATGAGTTATTGATGTTTTGGTATATGGAATAGGTAGAATTGTGATTTTGAAGTTCATATTTGTGTTTTGATGAGTTATATTATGTTTTGTTATATGGAATAGGTAGAATTGTGATTTTGAAGTTCATATTTGTGTTTTGATGAGTTATATTATGTTTTGTTATATGGAATAGGTAGAATTGTGATTTTGAAGTTCATATTTGTGTTTTGATGAGTTATATTATGTTTTGTTATTTGGAATAGGTAGAATTGAGATTTTGAAGTTCATATTTGTGTTTTGATGAGTTATTGATGTTTTGGTATATGGAATAGGTAGAATTGTGATTTTGAAGTTCATATTTGTGTTTTGATGAGTTATATTATGTTTTGTTATATGGAATAGGTAGAATTGTGATTTTGAAGTTCATATTTGTGTTTTGATTAGTTATTAATTGATGTATTCGCATATGGAATAGATAGAATTATTTTTTGAAGTTCATATTTGTGTTTTTACGAGTTATTGATGTTTTGGTATATGGGATAGGTAGAATTGTGATTTTGAAGTTCATATTTGTGTTTTGATGAGTTATATTATGTTTTGATATATGGAATAGGTAGAATTGTGATTTTGAAGTTCATATTTGTGTTTTGATGAGTTATTGATTGTTTTGGTATATGGAATAGATAGAATTTTTATTGTGAAGTTCATATTTGTGTTTTGATGAGTTATTGATGTTTTGGTATATGGGATAGGTAGAATTGTGATTTTGAAGTTCATATTTGTGTTTTGATGAGTTATATTATGTTTTGTTATATGGAATAGGTAGAATTGTGATTTTGAAGTTCATATTTGTGTTTTGATGAGTTATTCATTGATCTTTTGGTATATGGAATAGGTAGAATTGTGATTTTGAAGTTCATATTTGTGTTTTGATGAGTTATTGATATTTTGGTATATGAAATAGGTAGAATTGTGATTTTGAAGTTCATATTTGTGTTTTGATGAGTTATTGATGTTTTGGTATATGGAATAGATAGAAATTGTGTTTTGAAGTTCATATTTGTGTTTTGATGAGTTATTCATTGATGTTTTGGTATATGGAATACGTAGAATTGTGATTTTGAAGTTCATATTTGTGTTTTGATGAGTTATATTATGTTTTGTTATATGGAATAGGTAGAATTGAGATTTAGAAGTTCATATTTGTGTTTTGATGAGTTATTGATGTTTTGGTATATGGAATAGGTAGAATTGTGATTTTGAAGTTCATATTTGTGTTTTGATGAGTTATATTATGTTTTGTTATATGGAATAGGTAGAATTGTGATTTTGAAGTTCATATTTGTGTTTTGATGAGTTATATTATGTTTTGTTATATGGAATAGGTAGAATTGTGATTTTGAAGTTCATATTTGTGTTTTGATGAGTTATATTATGTTTTGTTATTTGGAATAGGTAGAATTGAGATTTTGAAGTTCATATTTGTGTTTTGATGAGTTATTGATGTTTTGGTATATGGAATAGGTAGAATTGTGATTTTGAAGTTCATATTTGTGTTTTGATGAGTTATATTATGTTTTGTTATATGGAATAGGTAGAATTGTGATTTTGAAGTTCATATTTGTGTTTTGATTAGTTATTAATTGATGTATTCGCATATGGAATAGATAGAATTATTTTTTGAAGTTCATATTTGTGTTTTTACGAGTTATTGATGTTTTGGTATATGGGATAGGTAGAATTGTGATTTTGAAGTTCATATTTGTGTTTTGATGAGTTATATTATGTTTTGATATATGGAATAGGTAGAATTGTGATTTTGAAGTTCATATTTGTGTTTTGATGAGTTATTGATTGTTTTGGTATATGGAATAGATAGAATTTTTATTGTGAAGTTCATATTTGTGTTTTGATGAGTTATTGATGTTTTGGTATATGGGATAGGTAGAATTGTGATTTTGAAGTTCATATTTGTGTTTTGATGAGTTATATTATGTTTTGTTATATGGAATAGGTAGAATTGTGATTTTGAAGTTCATATTTGTGTTTTGATGAGTTATTCATTGATCTTTTGGTATATGGAATAGGTAGAATTGTGATTTTGAAGTTCATATTTGTGTTTTGATGAGTTATTGATATTTTGGTATATGAAATAGGTAGAATTGTGATTTTGAAGTTCATATTTGTGTTTTGATGAGTTATTGATGTTTTGGTATATGGAATAGATAGAAATTGTGTTTTGAAGTTCATATTTGTGTTTTGATGAGTTATTCATTGATGTTTTGGTATATGGAATACGTAGAATTGTGATTTTGAAGTTCATATTTGTGTTTTGATGAGTTATATTATGTTTTGTTATATGGAATAGGTAGAATTGAGATTTAGAAGTTCATATTTGTGTTTTGATGAGTTATTGATGTTTTGGTATATGGAATAGGTAGAATTGTGATTTTGAAGTTCATATTTGTGTTTTGATGAGTTATATTATGTTTTGTTATATGGAATAGGTAGAATTGTGATTTTGAAGTTCATATTTGTGTTTTGATGAGTTATATTATGTTTTGTTATATGGAATAGGTAGAATTGTGATTTTGAAGTTCATATTTGTGTTTTGATGAGTTATATTATGTTTTGTTATTTGGAATAGGTAGAATTGAGATTTTGAAGTTCATATTTGTGTTTTGATGAGTTATTGATGTTTTGGTATATGGAATAGGTAGAATTGTGATTTTGAAGTTCATATTTGTGTTTTGATGAGTTATATTATGTTTTGTTATATGGAATAGGTAGAATTGTGATTTTGAAGTTCATATTTGTGTTTTGATTAGTTATTAATTGATGTATTCGCATATGGAATAGATAGAATTATTTTTTGAAGTTCATATTTGTGTTTTTACGAGTTATTGATGTTTTGGTATATGGGATAGGTAGAATTGTGATTTTGAAGTTCATATTTGTGTTTTGATGAGTTATATTATGTTTTGATATATGGAATAGGTAGAATTGTGATTTTGAAGTTCATATTTGTGTTTTGATGAGTTATTGATTGTTTTGGTATATGGAATAGATAGAATTTTTATTGTGAAGTTCATATTTGTGTTTTGATGAGTTATTGATGTTTTGGTATATGGGATAGGTAGAATTGTGATTTTGAAGTTCATATTTGTGTTTTGATGAGTTATATTATGTTTTGTTATATGGAATAGGTAGAATTGTGATTTTGAAGTTCATATTTGTGTTTTGATGAGTTATTCATTGATCTTTTGGTATATGGAATAGGTAGAATTGTGATTTTGAAGTTCATATTTGTGTTTTGATGAGTTATATTATGTTTTGTTATATGGAATAGGTAGAATTGTGATTTTGAAGTTCATATTTGTGTTTTGATGAGTTATATTATGTTTTGTTATATGGAATAGGTAGAATTGTGATTTTGAAGTTCATATTTGTGGTTTGATGAGTTATATTATGTTTTGTTATATGGAATAGGTAGAATTGAGATTTTGAAGTTCATATTTGTGTTTTGATGAGTTATATTATGTTTTGTTATATGGAATAGGTAGAATTGTGATTTTGAAGTTCATATTTGTGTTTTGATGAGTTATTGATGTTTTGGTATATGGAATAGATAGAAATTGTGTTTTGAAGTTCATATTTGTGTTTTGATGAGTTATTCATTGATGTTTTGGTATATGGAATAGGTAGAATTGAGATTTTGAAGTTCATATTTGTGTTTTGTTATATAGGTAGAATTTTTATTGTGAAGTTGATATTTGTGTTTTGATGAGTTATTGATGTTTTGGTATATGGGATAGGTAGAATTGTGATTTTGAAGTTCATATTTGTGTTTTGATGAGTTATTAATTGATGTATTCGCATATGGAATAGATAGAATTATTTTTTGAAGTTCATATTTGTGTTTTTACGAGTTATTGATGTTTTGGTATATGGGATAGGTAGAATTGTGATTTTGAAGTTCATATTTGTGTTTTGATGAGTTATATTATGTTTTGATATATGGAATAGGTAGAATTGTGATTTTGAAGTTCATATTTGTGTTTTGATGAGTTATTGATTGTTTTGGTATATGGAATAGATAGAATTTTTATTGTGAAGTTCATATTTGTGTTTTGATGAGTTATTGATGTTTTGGTATATGGGATAGGTAGAATTGTGATTTTGAAGTTCATATTTGTGTTTTGATGAGTTATATTATGTTTTGTTATATGGAATAGGTAGAATTGTGATTTTGAAGTTCATATTTGTGTTTTGATGAGTTATTCATTGATCTTTTGGTATATGGAATAGGTAGAATTGTGATTTTGAAGTTCATATTTGTGTTTTGATGAGTTATATTATGTTTTGTTATATGGAATAGGTAGAATTGTGATTTTGAAGTTCATATTTGTGTTTTGATGAGTTATATTATGTTTTGTTATATGGAATAGGTAGAATTGTGATTTTGAAGTTCATATTTGTGGTTTGATGAGTTATATTATGTTTTGTTATATGGAATAGGTAGAATTGAGATTTTGAAGTTCATATTTGTGTTTTGATGAGTTATATTATGTTTTGTTATATGGAATAAGTAGAATTGTGATTTTGAAGTTCATATTTGTGTTTTGATGAGTTATTCATTGATGTTTTGGTATATGGAATAGGTAGAATTGTGTTGAAGTTCATATTTGTGTTTTGATTAGTTATATTATGTTTTGTTATATGGAATATGTAGAATTGTGATTTTGAAGTTCATATTTGTGTTTTGATGAGTTATTGATGTTTTGTTATATGGAATAGGTAGAATTGAGATTTTGAAGTTCATATTTGTGTTTTGATGAGTTATTGATGTTTTGTTATATGGAATAGGTAGAATTGTGATTTTGAAGTTCATATTTGTGTTTTGATGAGTTATATTATGTTTTGTTATATGGAATAGGTAGAATTGTGATTTTGAAGTTCATATTTGTGTTTTGATGAGTTATTGATATTTTGGTATATGGAATAGGTAGAATTGTGATTTTGAAGTTCATATTTGTGTTTTGATTAGTTATATTATATTTTGTTATATGGAATAGGTAGAATTGAGATTTTGAAGTTCATATTTGTGTTTTGATTAGTTATATTATGTTATTGATGTTTTGGTATATGGAATAGGTAGAATTGTGATTTTGAAGTTCATATTTGTGTTTTGATGAGTTATTGATATTTTGGTATATGGAATAGGTAGAATTGTGATTTTGAAGTTCATATTTGTGTTTTGATGAGTTATTGATGTTTTGGTATATGGGATAGGTAGAATTGTGATTTTGAAGTTCATATTTGTGTTTTGATGAGTTATTAATTGATGTATTCGCATATGGAATAGTTAGAATTATTTTTTGAAGTTCATATTTGTGTTTTTACGAGTTATTGATGTTTTGGTATATGGGATAGGTAGAATTGTGATTTTGAAGTTCATATTTGTGTTTTGCTGAGTTATATTATGTTTTGTTATATGGAATAGGTAGAATTGTGATTTTGAAGTTCATATTTGTGTTTTGATGAGTTATTCATTGATGTTTTGGTATATGGAATAGGTAGAATTGTGTTGAAGTTCATATTTGTGTTTTGATTAGTTATATTATGTTTTGTTATATGGAATATGTAGAATTGTGATTTTGAAGTTCATATTTGTGTTTCGATGAGTTATTCATTGATGTTTTGGTATATGGAATAGGTAGAATTGAGATTTTGAAGTTCATATTTGTGTTTTAATGAGTTATTAATTGATGTTTTGGTATATGGAATAGGTTGAAATTGTTTTTTGAAGTTCATATTTGTGTTTTGATCAGTTATTGATGTTTTGGTATATGGAATAGGTAGAATTGTGATTTTGCAGTTCATATTTGTGTTTTGATGAGTTATTCATTTATGTTTTGGTATATGGGAATAGGTAGAATTGTGATTTTGAAGTTCATATTTGTTTTTTGATGAGTTATTCATTGATGTTTTGGTATATGGAATAGGTAGAATTGAGATTTTGAAGTTCATATTTGTGTTTTGATGAGTTATTGATGTTTTGGTATATGGGATAGGTAGAATTGTGATTTTGAAGTTCATATTTGTGTTTCGATGAGTTATTCATTGATGTTTTGGTATATGGAATAGGTAGAATTGAGATTTTGAAGTTCATATTTGTGTTTTGATGAGTTATTGATATTTTGGTATATGGAATAGGTAGAATTGTGATTTTGAAGTTAATATTTGTGTTTTGATTAGTTATATTATGTTTTGTTATATGGAATAGGTAGAATTGAGATTTTGAAGTTCATATTTGTGTTTTGATTAGTTATATTATGTTATTGATGTTTTGGTATATGGAATAGGTAGAATTGTGATTTTGAAGTTCATATTTGTGTTTTGATGAGTTATTGATATTTTGGTATATGAAATAGGTAGAATTGTGATTTTGAAGTTCATATTTGTGTTTTGATGAGTTATTGATGTTTTGGTATATGGAATAGATAGAAATTGTGTTTTGAAGTTCATATTTGTGTTTTGATGAGTTATTCATTGATGTTTTGGTATATGGAATACGTAGAATTGTGATTTTGAAGTTCATATTTGTGTTTTGATGAGTTATATTATGTTTTGTTATATGGAATAGGTAGAATTGAGATTTAGAAGTTCATATTTGTGTTTTGATGAGTTATTGATGTTTTGGTATATGGAATAGGTAGAATTGTGATTTTGAAGTTCATATTTGTGTTTTGATGAGTTATATTATGTTTTGTTATATGGAATAGGTAGAATTGTGATTTTGAAGTTCATATTTGTGTTTTGATGAGTTATATTATGTTTTGTTATATGGAATAGGTAGAATTGTGATTTTGAAGTTCATATTTGTGTTTTGATGAGTTATATTATGTTTTGTTATTTGGAATAGGTAGAATTGAGATTTTGAAGTTCATATTTGTGTTTTGATGAGTTATTGATGTTTTGGTATATGGAATAGGTAGAATTGTGATTTTGAAGTTCATATTTGTGTTTTGATGAGTTATATTATGTTTTGTTATATGGAATAGGTAGAATTGTGATTTTGAAGTTCATATTTGTGTTTTGATGAGTTATTGATGTTTTGGTATATGGAATAGATAGAAATTGTGTTTTGAAGTTCATATTTGTGTTTTGATGAGTTATTCATTGATGTTTTGGTATATGGAATAGGTAGAATTGAGATTTTGAAGTTCATATTTGTGTTTTGTTATATAGGTAGAATTTTTATTGTGAAGTTGATATTTGTGTTTTGATGAGTTATTGATGTTTTGGTATATGGGATAGGTAGAATTGTGATTTTGAAGTTCATATTTGTGTTTTGATGAGTTATTAATTGATGTATTCGCATATGGAATAGATAGAATTATTTTTTGAAGTTCATATTTGTGTTTTTACGAGTTATTGATGTTTTGGTATATGGGATAGGTAGAATTGTGATTTTGAAGTTCATATTTGTGTTTTGATGAGTTATATTATGTTTTGATATATGGAATAGGTAGAATTGTGATTTTGAAGTTCATATTTGTGTTTTGATGAGTTATTGATTGTTTTGGTATATGGAATAGATAGAATTTTTATTGTGAAGTTCATATTTGTGTTTTGATGAGTTATTGATGTTTTGGTATATGGGATAGGTAGAATTGTGATTTTGAAGTTCATATTTGTGTTTTGATGAGTTATATTATGTTTTGTTATATGGAATAGGTAGAATTGTGATTTTGAAGTTCATATTTGTGTTTTGATGAGTTATTCATTGATCTTTTGGTATATGGAATAGGTAGAATTGTGATTTTGAAGTTCATATTTGTGTTTTGATGAGTTATATTATGTTTTGTTATATGGAATAGGTAGAATTGTGATTTTGAAGTTCATATTTGTGTTTTGATGAGTTATATTATGTTTTGTTATATGGAATAGGTAGAATTGTGATTTTGAAGTTCATATTTGTGTTTTGATGAGTTATATTATGTTTTGTTATATGGAATAGGTAGAATTGAGATTTTGAAGTTCATATTTGTGTTTTGATGAGTTATATTATGTTTTGTTATATGGAATAGGTAGAATTGTGATTTTGAAGTTCATATTTGTGTTTTGATGAGTTATTCATTGATGTTTTGGTATATGGAATAGGTAGAATTGTGTTGAAGTTCATATTTGTGTTTTGATCAGTTATTGATGTTTTGTTATATGGAATAGGTAGAATTGAGATTTTGAAGTTCATATTTGTGTTTTGATGAGTTATTGATGTTTTGTTATATGGAATAGGTAGAATTGTGATTTTGAAGTTCATATTTGTGTTTTGATGAGTTATATTATGTTTTGTTATATGGAATAGGTAGAATTGTGATTTTGAAGTTCATATTTGTGTTTTGATGAGTTATTGATATTTTGGTATATGGAATAGGTAGAATTGTGATTTTGAAGTTCATATTTGTGTTTTGATTAGTTATATTATATTTTGTTATATGGAATAGGTAGAATTGAGATTTTGAAGTTCATATTTGTGTTTTGATTAGTTATATTATGTTATTGATGTTTTGGTATATGGAATAGGTAGAATTGTGATTTTGAAGTTCATATTTGTGTTTTGATGAGTTATTGATATTTTGGTATATGGAATAGGTAGAATTGTGATTTTGAAGTTCATATTTGTGTTTTGATGAGTTATTGATGTTTTGGTATATGGGATAGGTAGAATTGTGATTTTGAAGTTCATATTTGTGTTTTGATGAGTTATTAATTGATGTATTCGCATATGGAATAGTTAGAATTATTTTTTGAAGTTCATATTTGTGTTTTTACGAGTTATTGATGTTTTGGTATATGGGATAGGTAGAATTGTGATTTTGAAGTTCATATTTGTGTTTTGATGAGTTATATTATGTTTTGTTATATGGAATAGGTAGAATTGTGATTTTGAAGTTCATATTTGTGTTTTGATGAGTTATTCATTGATGTTTTGGTATATGGAATAGGTAGAATTGTGTTGAAGTTCATATTTGTGTTTTGATGAGTTATTGATGTTTTGGTATATGGGATAGGTAGAATTGTGATTTTGAAGTTCATATTTGTGTTTCGATGAGTTATTCATTGATGTTTTGGTATATGGAATAGGTAGAATTGAGATTTTGAAGTTCATATTTGTGTTTTAATGAGTTATTAATTGATGTTTTGGTATATGGAATAGGTTGAAATTGTTTTTTGAAGTTCATATTTGTGTTTTGATCAGTTATTGATGTTTTGGTATATGGAATAGGTAGAATTGTGATTTTGCAGTTCATATTTGTGTTTTGATGAGTTATTCATTTATGTTTTGGTATATGGGAATAGGTAGAATTGTGATTTTGAAGTTCATATTTGTTTTTTGATGAGTTATTCATTGATGTTTTGGTATATGGAATAGGTAGAATTGAGATTTTGAAGTTCATATTTGTGTTTTGATGAGTTATTGATGTTTTGGTATATGGGATAGGTAGAATTGTGATTTTGAAGTTCATATTTGTGTTTCGATGAGTTATTCATTGATGTTTTGGTATATGGAATAGGTAGAATTGAGATTTTGAAGTTCATATTTGTGTTTTGTTATATAGGTAGAATTTTTATTGTGAAGTTGATATTTGTGTTTTGATGAGTTATTGATGTTTTGGTATATGGGATAGGTAGAATTGTGATTTTGAAGTTCATATTTGTGTTTTGATGAGTTATTGATTGTTTTGGTATATGGAATAGATAGAATTGTGATTTTGAAGTTCATATTTGTGTTTTGATGAGTTATTCATTGATATTTTGGTATATGGAATAGGTAGAATTGTGATTTTGAAGTTCATATTTGTGTTTTGATGAGTTATTGATGTTTTGGTATATGGGATAGGTAGAATTGTGATTTTGAAGTTCATATTTGTGTTTTGATGAGTTATTAATTGATGTATTCGCATATGGAATAGATAGAATTATTTTTTGAAGTTCATATTTGTGTTTTTACGAGTTATTGATGTTTTGGTATATGGGATAGGTAGAATTGTGATTTTGAAGTTCATATTTGTGTTTTGATGAGTTATATTATGTTTTGTTATATGGAATAGGTAGAATTGTGATTTTGAAGTTCATATTTGTGTTTTGATGAGTTATTCATTGATGTTTTGGTATATGGAATAGGTAGAATTGTGTTGAAGTTCATATTTGTGTTTTGATTAGTTATATTATGTTTTGTTATATGGAATATGTAGAATTGTGATTTTGAAGTTCATATTTGTGTTTCGATGAGTTATTCATTGATGTTTTGGTATATGGAATAGGTAGAATTGAGATTTTGAAGTTCATATTTGTGTTTTAATGAGTTATTAATTGATGTTTTGGTATATGGAATAGGTTGAAATTGTTTTTTGAAGTTCATATTTGTGTTTTGATCAGTTATTGATGTTTTGGTATATGGAATAGGTAGAATTGTGATTTTGCAGTTCATATTTGTGTTTTGATGAGTTATTCATTTATGTTTTGGTATATGGGAATAGGTAGAATTGTGATTTTGAAGTTCATATTTGTTTTTTGATGAGTTATTCATTGATGTTTTGGTATATGGAATAGGTAGAATTGAGATTTTGAAGTTCATATTTGTGTTTTGATGAGTTATTGATGTTTTGGTATATGGGATAGGTAGAATTGTGATTTTGAAGTTCATATTTGTGTTTCGATGAGTTATTCATTGATGTTTTGGTATATGGAATAGGTAGAATTGAGATTTTGAAGTTCATATTTGTGTTTTGATGAGTTATTGATATTTTGGTATATGGAATAGGTAGAATTGTGATTTTGAAGTTCATATTTGTGTTTTGATTAGTTATATTATATTTTGTTATATGGAATAGGTAGAATTGAGATTTTGAAGTTCATATTTGTGTTTTGATTAGTTATATTATGTTATTGATGTTTTGGTATATGGAATAGGTAGAATTGTGATTTTGAAGTTCATATTTGTGTTTTGATGAGTTATTGATATTTTGGTATATGGAATAGGTAGAATTGTGATTTTGAAGTTCATATTTGTGTTTTGATTAGTTATATTATGTTTTGTTATATGGAATAGGTAGAATTGTGATTTTGAAGTTCATATTTGTGTTTTGATGAGTTATATTATGTTTTGTTATATGGAATAGGTAGAATTGTGATTTTGAAGTTCATATTTGTGTTTTGATGAGTTATATTATGTTTTGTTATATGGAATAGGTAGAATTGTGATTTTGAAGTTCATATTTGTGTTTGATGAGTTATTGATGTTTTGGTAAATGGAATAGGTAGAATTGTGATTTTGAAGTTCATATTTGTGTTTTGATGAGTTATATTATGTTTTGTTATAGGGAATAGGTAGAATTGAGATTTTGAAGTTCATATTTGTGTTTTGATGAGTTATTGATGTTTTGGTATATGGAATAGGTAGAATTGTGATTTTGAAGTTCATATTTGTGTTTTGATGAGTTATATTATGTTTTGTTATATGGAATAGGTAGAATTATGATTTTGAAGTTCATATTTGTGTTTTGATGAGTTATTGATGTTTTGGTATATGGAATAGATAGAAATTGTGTTTTGAAGTTCATATTTGTGTTTTGATGAGTTATTCAATGATGTTTTGGTATATGGAATAGGTAGAATTGAGATTTTGAAGTTCATATTTGTGTTTTGTTATATAGGTAGAATTTTTATTGTGAAGTTGATATTTGTGTTTTGATGAGTTATTGATGTTTTGGTATATGGGATAGGTAGAATTGTGATTTTGAAGTTCATATTTGAGTTTTGATGAGTTATTAATTGTTTTGGTATATGGAATAGATAGAATTTTTATTGTGAAGTTCAGATTTGTGTTTTGATGAGTTATTGATGTTTTGGTATATGGGATAGGTAGAATTGTGATTTTGAAGTTCATATTTGTGTTTTGATGAGTTATATTATGTTTTGTTATATGGAATAGGTAGAATTGTGATTTTGAAGTTCATATTTGTGTTTTGATGAGTTATTCATTGATGTTTTGGTATATGGAATAGGTAGAATTGTGATTTTGAAGTTCATATTTGTGTTTTGATTAGTTATATTATGTTTTGTTATATGGAATAGGTAGAATTGTGATTTTGAAGTTCATATTTGTGTTTCGATGAGTTATTCATTGATGTTTTGGTATATGGAATAGGTAGAATTGAGATTTTGAAGTTCATATTTGTTTTTTGATGAGTTATTCATTGATGTTTTGGTATATGGAATAGGTAGAATTGAGATTTTGAAGTTGATATTTGTGTTTTGATGAGTTATTGATGTTTTGGTATATGGGATAGGTAGAATTGTGATTTTGAAGTTCATATTTGTGTTTCGATGAGTTATTCATTGATGTTTTGGTATATGGAATAGGTAGAATTGAGATTTTGAAGTTGATATTTGTGTTTTGATGAGTTATTGATGTTTTGGTATATGGGATAGGTAGAATTGTGATTTTGAAGTTCATATTTGTGTTTCGATGAGTTATTCATTGATGTTTTGGTATATGGAATAGGTAGAATTGAGATTTTGAAGTTCATATTTGTGTTTTGATGAGTTATTGATATTTTGGTATATGGAATAGGTAGAATTGTGATTTTGAAGTTAATATTTGTGTTTTGATTAGTTATATTATGTTTTGTTATATGGAATAGGTAGAATTGAGATTTTGAAGTTCATATTTGTGTTTTGATTAGTTATATTATGTTATTGATGTTTTGGTATATGGAATAGGTAGAATTGTGATTTTGAAGTTCATATTTGTGTTTTGATGAGTTATTGATATTTTGGTATATGAAATAGGTAGAATTGTGATTTTGAAGTTCATATTTGTGTTTTGATGAGTTATTGATGTTTTGGTATATGGAATAGATAGAAATTGTGTTTTGAAGTTCATATTTGTGTTTTGATGAGTTATTCATTGATGTTTTGGTATATGGAATACGTAGAATTGTGATTTTGAAGTTCATATTTGTGTTTTGATGAGTTATATTATGTTTTGTTATATGGAATAGGTAGAATTGAGATTTAGAAGTTCATATTTGTGTTTTGATGAGTTATTGATGTTTTGGTATATAGAATAGGTAGAATTGTGATTTTGAAGTTCATATTTGTGTTTTGATGAGTTATTCATTGATATTTTGGTATATGGAATAGGTAGAATTGTGATTTTGAAGTTCATATTTGTGTTTTGATGAGTTATTGATGTTTTGGTATATGGGATAGGTAGAATTGTGATTTTGAAGTTCATATTTGTGTTTTGATGAGTTATTAATTGATGTATTCGCATATGGAATAGATAGAATTATTTTTTGAAGTTCATATTTGTGTTTTTACGAGTTATTGATGTTTTGGTATATGGGATAGGTAGAATTGTGATTTTGAAGTTCATATTTGTGTTTTGATGAGTTATATTATGTTTTGTTATATGGAATAGGTAGAATTGTGATTTTGAAGTTCATATTTGTGTTTTGATGAGTTATTCATTGATGTTTTGGTATATGGAATAGGTAGAATTGTGTTGAAGTTCATATTTGTGTTTTGATTAGTTATATTATGTTTTGTTATATGGAATATGTAGAATTGTGATTTTGAAGTTCATATTTGTGTTTCGATGAGTTATTCATTGATGTTTTGGTATATGGAATAGGTAGAATTGAGATTTTGAAGTTCATATTTGTGTTTTAATGAGTTATTAATTGATGTTTTGGTATATGGAATAGGTTGAAATTGTTTTTTGAAGTTCATATTTGTGTTTTGATCAGTTATTGATGTTTTGGTATATGGAATAGGTAGAATTGTGATTTTGCAGTTCATATTTGTGTTTTGATGAGTTATTCATTGATGTTTTGGTATATGGAATAGGTAGAATTGAGATTTTGAAGTTGATATTTGTGTTTTGATGAGTTATTGATGTTTTGGTATATGGGATAGGTAGAATTGTGATTTTGAAGTTCATATTTGTGTTTCGATGAGTTATTCATTGATGTTTTGGTATATGGAATAGGTAGAATTGAGATTTTGAAGTTCATATTTGTGTTTTGATGAGTTATTCATTGATGTTTTGGTATATGGAATAGGTAGAATTGAGATTTTGAAGTTCATATTTGTGTTTTGATGAGTTATTGATATTTTGGTATATGGAATAGGTAGAATTGTGATTTTGAAGTTAATATTTGTGTTTTGATTAGTTATATTATGTTTTGTTATATGGAATAGGTAGAATTGAGATTTTGAAGTTCATATTTGTGTTTTGATTAGTTATATTATGTTATTGATGTTTTGGTATATGGAATAGGTAGAATTGTGATTTTGAAGTTCATATTTGTGTTTTGATGAGTTATTGATATTTTGGTATATGAAATAGGTAGAATTGTGATTTTGAAGTTCATATTTGTGTTTTGATGAGTTATTGATGTTTTGGTATATGGAATAGATAGAAATTGTGTTTTGAAGTTCATATTTGTGTTTTGATGAGTTATTCATTGATGTTTTGGTATATGGAATACGTAGAATTGTGATTTTGAAGTTCATATTTGTGTTTTGATGAGTTATTGATGTTTTGGTATATGGGATAGGTAGAATTGTGATTTTGAAGTTCATATTTGTGTTTCGATGAGTTATTCATTGATGTTTTGGTATATGGAATAGGTAGAATTGAGATTTTGAAGTTCATATTTGTGTTTTGATGAGTTATTGATATTTTGGTATATGGAATAGGTAGAATTGTGATTTTGAAGTTCATATTTGTGTTTTGATTAGTTATATTATATTTTGTTTTGAAGTTCATATTTGAGTTATTCATTGATGTTTTGGTATATGGAATACGTAGAATTGTGATTTTGAAGTTCATATTTGTGTTTTGATGAGTTATTGATGTTTTGGTATATGGGATAGGTAGAATTGTGATTTTGAAGTTCATATTTGTGTTTCGATGAGTTATTCATTGATGTTTTGGTATATGGAATAGGTAGAATTGAGATTTTGAAGTTCATATTTGTGTTTTGATGAGTTATTGATGTTTTGGTATATGGGATAGGTAGAATTGTGATTTTGAAGTTCATATTTGTGTTTCGATGAGTTATTCATTGATGTTTTGGTATATGGAATAGGTAGAATTGAGATTTTGAAGTTCATATTTGTGTTTTGATGAGTTATTGATATTTTGGTATATGGAATAGGTAGAATTGTGATTTTGAAGTTAATATTTGTGTTTTGATTAGTTATATTATGTTTTGTTATATGGAATAGGTAGAATTGAGATTTTGAAGTTCATATTTGTGTTTTGATTAGTTATATTATGTTATTGATGTTTTGGTATATGGAATAGGTAGAATTGTGATTTTGAAGTTCATATTTGTGTTTTGATGAGTTATTGATATTTTGGTATATGAAATAGGTAGAATTGTGATTTTGAAGTTCATATTTGTGTTTTGATGAGTTATTGATGTTTTGGTATATGGAATAGATAGAAATTGTGTTTTGAAGTTCATATTTGTGTTTTGATGAGTTATTCATTGATGTTTTGGTATATGGAATACGTAGAATTGTGATTTTGAAGTTCATATTTGTGTTTTGATGAGTTATTGATGTTTTGGTATATGGGATAGGTAGAATTGTGATTTTGAAGTTCATATTTGTGTTTCGATGAGTTATTCATTGATGTTTTGGTATATGGAATAGGTAGAATTGAGATTTTGAAGTTCATATTTGTGTTTTGATGAGTTATTGATATTTTGGTATATGGAATAGGTAGAATTGTGATTTTGAAGTTCATATTTGTGTTTTGATTAGTTATATTATATTTTGTTATATGGAATAGGTAGAATTGAGATTTTGAAGTTCATATTTGTGTTTTGATTAGTTATATTATGTTATTGATGTTTTGGTATATGGAATAGGTAGAATTGTGATTTTGAAGTTCATATTTGTGTTTTGATGAGTTATTGATATTTTGGTATATGGAATAGGTAGAATTGTGATTTTGAAGTTCATATTTGTGTTTTGATGAGTTATTGATGTTTTGGTATATGGAATAGGTAGAATTGTGATTTTGAAGTTCATATTTGTGTTTTGATGAGTTATATTATGTTTTGTTATATGGAATAGGTAGAATTGTGATTTTGAAGTTCATATTTGTGTTTTGATGAGTTATTGATGTTTTGGTATATGGAATAGATAGAAATTGTGTTTTGAAGTTCATATTTGTGTTTTGATGAGTTATTCAATGATGTTTTGGTATATGGAATAGGTAGAATTGAGATTTTGAAGTTCATATTTGTGTTTTGTTATATAGGTAGAATTTTTATTGTGAAGTTGATATTTGTGTTTTGATGAGTTATTGATGTTTTGGTATATGGGATAGGTAGAATTGTGATTTTGAAGTTCATATTTGTGTTTTGATGAGTTATTGATTGTTTTGGTATATGGAATAGATAGAATTGTGATTTTGAAGTTCATATTTGTGTTTTGATGAGTTATTCATTGATATTTTGGTATATGGAATAGGTAGAATTGTGATTTTGAAGTTCATATTTGTGTTTTGATGAGTTATTGATGTTTTGGTATATGGGATAGGTAGAATTGTGATTTTGAAGTTCATATTTGTGTTTTGATGAGTTATTAATTGATGTATTCGCATATGGAATAGATAGAATTATTTTTTGAAGTTCATATTTGTGTTTTTACGAGTTATTGATGTTTTGGTATATGGGATAGGTAGAATTGTGATTTTGAAGTTCATATTTGTGTTTTGATGAGTTATATTATGTTTTGTTATATGGAATAGGTAGAATTGTGATTTTGAAGTTCATATTTGTGTTTTGATGAGTTATTCATTGATGTTTTGGTATATGGAATAGGTAGAATTGTGTTGAAGTTCATATTTGTGTTTTGATTAGTTATATTATGTTTTGTTATATGGAATATGTAGAATTGTGATTTTGAAGTTCATATTTGTGTTTCGATGAGTTATTCATTGATGTTTTGGTATATGGAATAGGTAGAATTGAGATTTTGAAGTTCATATTTGTGTTTTAATGAGTTATTAATTGATGTTTTGGTATATGGAATAGGTTGAAATTGTTTTTTGAAGTTCATATTTGTGTTTTGATCAGTTATTGATGTTTTGGTATATGGAATAGGTAGAATTGTGATTTTGCAGTTCATATTTGTGTTTTGATGAGTTATTCATTTATGTTTTGGTATATGGGAATAGGTAGAATTGTGATTTTGAAGTTCATATTTGTTTTTTGATGAGTTATTCATTGATGTTTTGGTATATGGAATAGGTAGAATTGAGATTTTGAAGTTCATATTTGTGTTTTGATGAGTTATTGATGTTTTGGTATATGGGATAGGTAGAATTGTGATTTTGAAGTTCATATTTGTGTTTCGATGAGTTATTCATTGATGTTTTGGTATATGGAATAGGTAGAATTGAGATTTTGAAGTTCATATTTGTGTTTTGATGAGTTATTGATATTTTGGTATATGGAATAGGTAGAATTGTGATTTTGAAGTTCATATTTGTGTTTTGATTAGTTATATTATATTTTGTTATATGGAATAGGTAGAATTGAGATTTTGAAGTTCATATTTGTGTTTTGATTAGTTATATTATGTTATTGATGTTTTGGTATATGGAATAGGTAGAATTGTGATTTTGAAGTTCATATTTGTGTTTTGATGAGTTATTGATATTTTGGTATATGGAATAGGTAGAATTGTGATTTTGAAGTTCATATTTGTGTTTTGATTAGTTATATTATGTTTTGTTATATGGAATAGGTAGAATTGTGATTTTGAAGTTCATATTTGTGTTTTGATGAGTTATATTATGTTTTGTTATATGGAATAGGTAGAATTGTGATTTTGAAGTTCATATTTGTGTTTTGATGAGTTATATTATGTTTTGTTATATGGAATAGGTAGAATTGTGATTTTGAAGTTCATATTTGTGTTTGATGAGTTATTGATGTTTTGGTAAATGGAATAGGTAGAATTGTGATTTTGAAGTTCATATTTGTGTTTTGATGAGTTATATTATGTTTTGTTATAGGGAATAGGTAGAATTGAGATTTTGAAGTTCATATTTGTGTTTTGATGAGTTATTGATGTTTTGGTATATGGAATAGGTAGAATTGTGATTTTGAAGTTCATATTTGTGTTTTGATGAGTTATATTATGTTTTGTTATATGGAATAGGTAGAATTATGATTTTGAAGTTCATATTTGTGTTTTGATGAGTTATTGATGTTTTGGTATATGGAATAGATAGAAATTGTGTTTTGAAGTTCATATTTGTGTTTTGATGAGTTATTCAATGATGTTTTGGTATATGGAATAGGTAGAATTGAGATTTTGAAGTTCATATTTGTGTTTTGTTATATAGGTAGAATTTTTATTGTGAAGTTGATATTTGTGTTTTGATGAGTTATTGATGTTTTGGTATATGGGATAGGTAGAATTGTGATTTTGAAGTTCATATTTGAGTTTTGATGAGTTATTAATTGTTTTGGTATATGGAATAGATAGAATTTTTATTGTGAAGTTCAGATTTGTGTTTTGATGAGTTATTGATGTTTTGGTATATGGGATAGGTAGAATTGTGATTTTGAAGTTCATATTTGTGTTTTGATGAGTTATATTATGTTTTGTTATATGGAATAGGTAGAATTGTGATTTTGAAGTTCATATTTGTGTTTTGATGAGTTATTCATTGATGTTTTGGTATATGGAATAGGTAGAATTGTGATTTTGAAGTTCATATTTGTGTTTTGATTAGTTATATTATGTTTTGTTATATGGAATAGGTAGAATTGTGATTTTGAAGTTCATATTTGTGTTTCGATGAGTTATTCATTGATGTTTTGGTATATGGAATAGGTAGAATTGAGATTTTGAAGTTCATATTTGTTTTTTGATAAGTTATTCATTGATGTTTTGGTATATGGAATAGGTAGAATTGAGATTTTGAAGTTGATATTTGTGTTTTGATGAGTTATTGATGTTTTGGTATATGGGATAGGTAGAATTGTGATTTTGAAGTTCATATTTGTGTTTCGATGAGTTATTCATTGATGTTTTGGTATATGGAATAGGTAGAATTGAGATTTTGAAGTTGATATTTGTGTTTTGATGAGTTATTGATGTTTTGGTATATGGGATAGGTAGAATTGTGATTTTGAAGTTCATATTTGTGTTTCGATGAGTTATTCATTGATGTTTTGGTATATGGAATAGGTAGAATTGAGATTTTGAAGTTCATATTTGTGTTTTGATGAGTTATTGATATTTTGGTATATGGAATAGGTAGAATTGTGATTTTGAAGTTAATATTTGTGTTTTGATTAGTTATATTATGTTTTGTTATATGGAATAGGTAGAATTGAGATTTTGAAGTTCATATTTGTGTTTTGATTAGTTATATTATGTTATTGATGTTTTGGTATATGGAATAGGTAGAATTGTGATTTTGAAGTTCATATTTGTGTTTTGATGAGTTATTGATATTTTGGTATATGAAATAGGTAGAATTGTGATTTTGAAGTTCATATTTGTGTTTTGATGAGTTATTGATGTTTTGGTATATGGAATAGATAGAAATTGTGTTTT